>OX392450.1:14517503-16921997 GCA_947623535.1 Coelioxys conoideus | reverse complement strand
GGTTCGACGGATGTTTATAAGATAAGAAAGTATTTGGCTCGGTGACTTAGATATCTAGGCTCGGCGGATGTGTACAAGATAAGAAAGAATTTGGTCGCTGAATATTTATAACGAAGGTCGATGGATGTATTATGAGATAGGGTGAGCGCTGATGAGAACGAGAGGTGAGTAATATGCTCGAAGTTCGAAGAGTACAAGTTACGTAATCGCGGTTTGCTTGCGGTATAAGGGGTGAGTAATTAGTACATTATTATGTTGTCTATAGGTTGTCGGTGCGGTACGAGGTCTTAGATGTACGGTAAGTATAACGGGTGAGTATATAATAAGGTAAGTATAATGTAGTGGTATGTTCGGAGAAAGTGTAAAATATGAAGGGTAGAGAAAATTATTAGAAGAGTGATAGTATGTTAGGTTGGTAGAGGGAGGTTAGGGCTAGGTTAGGGTAGGCGTAGCCAGGTTAGGTCGTGTTAGGGTTAGATAGAATAAAATGATTAAGATATGTGGTGAATATGCTCGAAGAAAGCGTATGTTATATAGTGGAAAGAAAATTAGTAGAAAAGTTATAATATGTTAGGTGGGTTTAGGCGGAGTAGGGCTATGCTCGGTTAGGCTTAGTTAGGTGGCCGAATGGTGCTTCGTCACAAGTCGGATCTCCCACCTCCTCGTGGTGGTCGCTGGGATGGAGGACTCTATGCCCTCTGGCATCTGCTTACCAACAGGTGCCCGAGGGTGGGTCCTCCATGCTAACGGGAGGACGGCGCCTCAGGGACCGTGGGTTACTACCCACGGTTCGGGATCTGGCCATCCCGAGGTTTCCCGAGCCCTAGCATACCGGAAGCCTGTGGTCATGTTTCGCAGGAACGGGGGTCTTGCCTTAATCGGCCGGACCGCGAGGAGTAAACCTCTATAAAAAATCCGCCCTGTGGCCGGGGGGCAGAATATGGCCACGGTATCCCCTGCCTGTCGTACGAGGCGACTAAAAGGGGTGCTCCGGCCGCGGGCAAAGTAGGTCCGATGAGGTGCGAGGCGATGCCGGCGGGGCCTTCGGGCCCTGGCAGGGTCTCCCTAGCCGGTAAGGCTCGCACTGAGGACTGAAACGTCTGCGGTACGGGGCGGGGGGAAGACCAAACCCAAGGTGTGAAGGATAACCGTGCCGATGGGTGCATGGCTGCCTGGTCTATAAATAGGGCAGTCTCAAACGGTCCCTCGGGGGCACCTGCCGACCCCCGCGAGTATTTAGGCTTACCCAGGTATGGCGGCTCTGCCTGGGCGGACCTTCTTTCCGACCTTACTCGTGGGATATCTATGGATTCTCGAACAAATTTAAACTTTGGAGACGGTAAGGAGAATGCGCGTAGCACGCCTCGGCGTGCTCGCGCTGCTAGCATTTCTAGCGTGTCGGCGGAGGAGGCCCCCACGCGGGCGGCCACTCCGTCGGCAAGGAGGGGGCGCAGCCGCGACCGTAGTTCGCGGCTACAATCAAGCGGCTCGCCTGCGCACGATAGCGCAGCGGCCGCGGTTGAGGTTCGTCGGAGGGAACCTACACCGACATCGCGGGACGGCGGTGGCGAAGGGGAACTCTTCGCCCGCCCATTAAGTCCCGACCGCGCTGGGCCCAGTCGCTCGGTCTCGCGGCCCGATACGTCCTGCGCTTCATCGCGGGCGTCCTCGGCCGCGGGCCGGAGCGCCATGGAGACCGCCGACGAGGCGGGGGGCGCTGAATCTGACGCGTCCACGTCCTCCTCGGTATTTTCGGGCGTGTCCAGGAAGAGAGGGCGACCCCCCACTACGGGGGAGTACGTGCGCCTCGCCGCTGCCAAGAGGCAGCTTTTGGAGGTAGAGGAGAAGGCGTTGATGGTCGAGGCCGCCAAGGCGGTCTTGGACCCTACGATCGCGCCGCCTCCACCCTCCAAAAGCTCCCTGCCACTCCCCGATGAGGGCGCCCTGGCAAGGGAATTTAGGAACCTCCCCACCGCAGACCTTGTGGCCAAACTCGACGGCCACATGGATATTGTGGAGAAGGTTGCGGCTAGTAGCCGTAACCTTCAAGGCCGCTTCGTGCGGGCCCTCAGGGTGGCCGCGCACGAGGGGCGGGTCATCGAAGCCGAGCTGGCCACCCGGTCTGCTACCGCGGCCTCCTCCGCCTTGGAGGAGGAGAACCGCGTGTTAAAGCAACGGGTGGACCAGCTCGAGCAGGATGTTCGCCTCCTTCGGGAGGAGCTGGCCCGCCACCGCCAGGGGCCTTCCCCCACGGTGGTGGTGCCGCCCTCGCCTCCGCGGCGGTCTCCCGCTCCCTCGCCTAGGGCCGGCCTTTCCCCGCAAGGGGGTGTTGCCGCAGGGAGTGGGAGCCCCGCCGCCCCCGTGGCGTCACCTTCCACGGAAGAAGTCCTGGTGGACCGCATCTCCCGACTCATGGAGAGTCGCTTCCGGGAGATGCGGTCCGAGCTGGCCGGCCTGTGGTCAGCCGGGGGGCCCAGTAAAGGTCCCTCATCGGCTGTCACCGGGCCAAGTCCTCGAGCAGGGGCGCAACCCTCCCCCGCACAGACGCGGGGGAAAAAGGGTAAGGTCGCCCCTGCCGCACCAAGATCCGGGGCCGCACCTGCGGCCGCACCTTCGAGTGCGACGCAGTCTCGCCCCCCGGCGAAGGCGGCGAGGATCTCGACCACGGAAACGTGGTCGAAGGTTGTAGGCCGCAAGGCCAAAAGCCAGGCAGGGCGGGCCGCCAAGACCTCGGCGGCACCAGCCAAACAGGCTGGCCCGAGCTCTGCCCGCGCGGCAAACGCGGGGCAGGAAAAAGCGGGCGGACAGGCCGGGCGAAAGCCCAAGCCAATCCCACCGCGCCCCCCCGTACGGCGGCGGTGTCCGTGACCGTACCGGAGGGGTGCGCCTTGTCCTACGCGGAGGCAATGTCCCGAGCCGGGCAGAATATTAATCTTGCCGAGCTCGGCGTGCCTCCGCTACGCCCGCGGCAGGGGGCCACGGGGTCACTGATCCTCGAAGTCCCCGGACCCGAGAGATCGGCCAATGCCGACCTCCTGGCCATCAAAATGGCGGAGGTATTGGAGGGGACGGGCGTCAAAATAGCCCGTCCGTGCAAATCCGCGGACTTAAGGGTCCGCGGACTCATGTCCGGAGTAACCCGGGAGGCGGTCATGGCCGCCATTAGTTCCAGCGGGGGGTTCCGAGCCGAGGAGGTGAGGGCGGGTGATATCCGCCCGAGCCCCTCCGGACTCGGCACGTGCTGGGTCCGCTGCCCTGCGGCGGCGGCCCGGAAAGTGGCCTTGACTTCGGTCACGTTAGGCAGCGGTGCACTGCAGACGAAGATCGGTCGGGGAGGTGCTTCCTCTGCGGAGAAGCGGGACATAAGTCCTCGCAATGGGGTCACAAAGGTGCTGCAGGGAGTGGTGCCCCTGTAGCGCCAAGAGCCAACCCCAACCTCCACGCGGTGTGACCTGGAAACTCCGCTCTTTACGGGCGGTAGGCTAACGGGGCGAGGGCTACACGACTCTGAGAACTTTGCTGGGGGAGTCTGTATCCGGCGGAAAGATCATTGAGACAATAATAAAATTCCTTGCAAGTGCCGAGTCAAGCGATGTCTTCTCAGCCGTTGATCTACCTTGTCCCTACCGGAAGCGGTGGCTAGCTGGGAGGGACGATGGGTAGTTTTGTTGCGTATGCCCAAAGAGGCGAGGAAGCAGATCCGCGTCCCATTTCGGTGGGCCGGATTCATAATAAAGTCCTCGCAATGCACCTCCCCGACGCACTGTGCCGTTTGCGCCAGTGCAGGCCGGGCGGCTAACCATAGGCTAGGCACCAAGGAGTGCCCAGCGGCCAAGGCCGCCAAGCATAGGGGTGGCCGCCGCCGCAAAAAGGGCGGCGCGGCCCAGGGTGCTGCTGCTGTGCCGCAGCAGCAAACCCCGGCAGCGGCCCGCAAAGCTGCTGGGTCCAGCGCCGTGAAGGCGCCAGCCGCCCTGGGCGCCTCTCAAGCGTCTGGAGCGGCAAAGGGGGCCTCCACGGAGGTCCCCATGGAGGCGGAGGCTGAGCCGGCGGCGACGACGCCGGCAACGCCCCGCCTCACTCAGGAGGAGATGGCCGCGGAGGGCCGGATGGACACGGCATAAACTTCATGCCGCCATCCGGCCCCCTGCTGCAGGCCAACCGGAACCGCTCGGCTAGGGCACAAGATCTGCTTTCGCAGGCCCTAGCCGAGCGGAGGCTGAGTCTGGCAGTTGTGGCGGAGCCCTACCGCGTCCCGGTCCACCCTTCATGGATCGGTGACGTGGGGGGCTCCGTCACAATAATCTGGGGCGGCCGCGGGCCCCCGTCGTACTCGCTCCTTGAGCGCGACAGGGGATTCGTGGTCGCCGATTGGGGTGGCACCGCGGTGGTGGGAGTATACGCTCCCCCCAGCTGGCCCCTCGCGTCGTTCGAGGAGTTCTTGGACGGGGTCCGTTTGGCGATCGATCGCTGCCGACCCCGTCCCGTCATTGTCCTGGGGGACTTCAACGCCAAGGCTACGGCCTGGGGGTCCCCCAGGACGGACGCGAGGGGTTCAGCGCTGCTCGATTGGGCGGCGGGCTTGGGCCTGTGCATTCTGAACACAGGCTCCGCCCATACGTGCGTGCGGTAGCAGGGAGGCTCGATCGTCGACATTTCCCTAGCCTCTCCTGCTGCTGCGCGACGTATCTCGTGGTGGAGGGCGGAGGTGGGGGTCGAGACATTATCAGACCATAGATATATCTCAATGACCCTCTCCTCCGCCCCTCCGGACGAGCCCCGAGGCCGCCCTGAGGGGGAGCGTCCACCGCCGCGGTGGAACTTGAAGCGGCTGGACAAGGACGTCCTGGTGGCCGCTGCCCACGCCGTGGCCTGGGGCATTGCATGCTCCGGGCCTGCCGACGGGCGCGAGTGGGCCCGATGGTTTCGCCGCAACATGTCACACATTTGTGACGCGGCGATGCCAAGATCGGGCCCTCCCGTTAGGGATTCGGTGTACTGGTGGTCGCCCGCTATTGCTGACTTACGCACTGCGTGCGTGCGAGCGCGCCGCCAGTACACCCGCGCCCGTCGGCGCAGTGACCCGGATCCGGCGTGGGTAGCCGAGCTGTACGCGCTCTACAGGCAACGTGTAGTAGCGCTACAGCAGGCCATCAAGGAGGCCAAAGCCCAGGCATGGCAAGAGCTCCTCGTAGCTCTGGATAGGGATACTTGGGGGCGCGCCTACAGGCTTGTTCTAAGCCGAATTAGGCCGTGGGCGCCCCCTATTACGGAAACCCTTGACCCCCCGTTCCTCCGTCGCGTGGTCGACACCCTTTTCCCCCGTTCAGGGGTGGGTGGACCAGCGGCGGAGGCGTCGGACCCACCACCGTGGTCCGACAAGTGGGGGGTCACGTACGAGGAGCTGGCCAGGGCTCTGCACCGGCTCGGGGCACGCAACACGGCCCCGGGTCCGGATGGCATCCCTGGCAAAGCCTGGGTCTTGGCCTCGGATGTCCTTGGTCCAGCCATGGTGGAGGCATTTAACCAATGCCTGCGGCGGGGAATTTTCCCCGCCGAATGGAAGGAGGGGCGGATGGTCCTCCTGAAAAAAGAGGGAAGACCCGCAGACTCCCCGTCTGCGTACCGGCCGTTGTGCTTGTTGGATGAGGCGGGCAAACTTTTCGAACGAATCATCGTTGCCCGCCTCACCAACCACCTGTCCGAGGTAGGTCCCGATTTGTCGAAGAACCAGTACGGCTTCCGCGAGGGGCGTTCGACCATAGACGCGATCAAGCGCGTCAAGTCCCTCGCGGAGAATGCCGTATCCCGGGGTGGGGTGTGCGTTGCAGTCTCATTAGACATTACCAACGCATTTAACACCCTGCCCTGGGCCGCCATTAGGGAGGCCCTGGACTATCACCAGGTGCCTCCCTACTTAAAGGCGGTGGTTGGGGCCTACCTGCAGGACAGGTGGATCCACTACACCGGCCGGGACGGCAAGGTTCGACGGGGAGTTGATCTCGGCGTACCCCAGGGTTCGGCTGTTCGCCCAACCCTTTGGAACATGGGGTACGACCGAGTACTGCGGGTCAGGTCGCCCGACGGCACGTATGTCGTCTGCTACGCAGACGACACATGCATACTTGCCGTCGGGTTAACCCTCAGGAGGGCCATCCGTCTGGCGGAGGTCGCGGGGGCCGCCGTCGTCGCGAGGATCCACGAACTGGGGCTTCGTATTGACGCGAAAAAGACCTCGGCGATGGCCTTTCATGGCCTCCCGAGGTCCCAGCGTCTGCCCCAGTCGTGGATCCGGGTAGGTGACGCCTGGGTCGAGGTCGGCACTTCAATGAAATACTTGGGTCTCGTCCTCGACTGCCACTGGTGCTTTGAGGTTCATTTCGACCACCTCGTCCCCCGGGTTGGGCGTGCCGCGGCAGCCTTACGCCGCATTATGCCCAACCTTGGGGGACCGGATGCGAGGGTTCGCCACCTCTACGTGGGGGTGGTGCGGTCCATGACGTTGTATGGATCGGCAGTCTTTGCCGATGCCCTGGTGGCCAGCCGGCGCAGTATTGCGCTTCTGCATAGTCTGCAGCGACGGCTGGCCATCAGGGTCATTCGTGGATACCGCACCATCTCCTACGTGGTGGCGATGGTCCTGGCGGGGCTCGTTCCTTTCGAGCTGCTGGCCGTGGCGGACGCGATCGTTTACACCCGCATCCGCGCGCGGCGGCGGTTAGACGGGCAGCCGCCGGGGCCTGAGGTGGTCGAAGTTTATAAGCGCCAGGCCCGGCAGCTGGCTGCTTCCCGGTGGCGGAGCGATCTTCAACGCTTCGCCGGGAGGCCAGTTGTCGGGGCCCTCCCGCCTGTTTACCATCAATGGCAGGAGCGGCGGCATGGTAGGCTCACCTACCGGATGATACAGGTGCTCACCGGGCACGATTGCTTCGGTGAGTACCTGTGTCGAATAGGGAGGGAAGCGACGGCGGCCTGCCATCACTGCGGCCGCCATCACTGCAGGTTATGCTGCAGAAGGAGGCCGCGGAGCGGGTACGGGAGCAATCCCGCCCGCCATCAGCGAGGGGTGGCCGTCGCGGACGTCAAATCCGCGGCGGTGCCACCCCTCATTAGAGGACGTCGGCCGGCGGGTTGGTGTGATTTACCCACCAACCCGCCGGTCTCCCGACACGAGTCGGTGTGATGGCGGCGGCCCGGGTGCGACAACTTCGCACCCGTTCCATCTTGGCCGCCGCAGGGGGACCGTGACACTCTGGGTGGGGGCCCAGAGTGTCCCGAGAAACGGTCCCCCAGGAGGGCCGACAGCGTCTCGGTGGCCCGGACGCTGTCGGAGGAGTTAGGTTCGGGTGTGGGGGGGATAATTTCAATCTCCCTCCCGGGATAGGTGCCCCACACCCGGGGCAATTGGCGTGGGGAGGTCCTGGTGGCGTTCTTTTCAGAGTTCCCAGGGCCTCCCCAGCACGCCAGAGAGGGTCACCGTGGGGGTTTTAGCCGGTAGAAATCCGGCATAACACCGCCCCCTCCCCCAGGGGGGCGGGGTATCTTTGGAAGATTTCCCCCACGTTAAAAAAAAAAAAAAAAAAAAAAAAAAAAGGAGTAGGTTTTAAGCGTAGTGATTAAATGATTAAGAAATAAAATTAACGGCTAATTCAAAACGGAGGAGGTCCGTCCGACGTAACCTGCTTGCAGTGCCCCAAAGACTGCTGGCAGCGACAGGTCCCAGCCAATTTGGCTGATCAGGACACGGCGCGGCGCTGAAAAGGCGGGGCATTCCTCCAGCGTATGCCGCGCCGTGTCCACCTCCGCGGGGCCGCAGTGATGGCAGGCCGCCGTCGTCTCCTTCCCAATTCGACACAGGTACTCACCGAAACAGCCATGTCCGGTGAGCACCTGTGTCATCCGGTAGGTGAGCCTATCATGCCGCCGCTCCTGCCATTGATGGTAAAGAGGCAGGAGGGCCCCGACAACTGGCTTGGCGGAGGAGCGCTGTAGCTCGCTCCTCCATCTGGAAACAGCCAGCTGCCGGGCCTGGCGCTTATAAACCTCGACCACCTGTGGTTCTGGCGGCTGCCCATCCAGCTGCCGCCGCGCACGGATACGCATGTAAACCAGCGCATCCGCCGCGGCCAACAGCCCGAAAGGGACGAGCCCCGCCAGAACCATCGCCACCTCGTAGGAGATGGTGCGGTATCCACGTATGACTCTGATGGCCAGCCTACGCTGCAATCTGTGCAGCAGCGCTATACTGCGCCGGCTGGCCATCAAATAATCGCGAAACACTGCCGCACCGTAGAGAGTCATGGACCGCACCACCCCCACATAGAGGTGGCGAACCCTCGCGTCCGGTCCCCCGAGATTGGGCATAATGCGGCCTAAAGCTGCCGCGGCCCGCTCAACTCGGGGGACCAGGTGGTCGAAGTGGACTTCGAAGCGCCAGGAGCAGTCGAGGACGAGACCCAAGTATTTCATACTGGTCCCGACCTCAACCCAGGCATCACCTACCTTGATCCACGACTGGGGCAGACGCTGAGACCTCGGGAGGCCATGAAAGGCCATCGCCGAGGTCTTTTCGCGTCAATGCGTAGCCCCAAGCCGTGGATCCTCGCGACGACGGCGGCCACCGCGACCTCCGCCAGACGGATGGCCCTCCTGAGGGTTAACCCGACGGCAAGTATGCATGTGTCGTCTGCGTAGCAGACGACATAGGTGCCGTCGGGCAACCTGACCCGCAGTACTCGGTCGTACCCCATGTTCCAAAGGGTTGGGCCAACAGCCGAACCCTAGGGTACGCCGAGATCAACTCCCCGTCGAACCTTGCCGTCCCGGCCGGTGTAGTGGATCCACCTGTCCTGCAGGTAGGCCCCAACCACCGCCTTTAAGTAGGGAGGCACCTGGTGATAGTCCAGGGCCTCCCTGATGGCGGCCCAGGGCAGGGTGTTAAATGCGTTCGTGATGTCTAACGACACAGCCACGCACACCCCGCCCCGGGATACGGCATTCTCCGCGAGGGACTTGACTCGCTTGATCGCGTCTACAGTCGAGCGCCCCTCGCGGAAGCCGTATTGGCAGTCCGACAAGTCAGGACCTACCTCAGACAGGTGTTTCATGAGGCGGGCAGCGATTATACGCTCGAATAGTTTGCCCGCCTCATCCAACAGGCACACCGGCCGGTATGCAGACGGGGAGTCTGCGGGTCTTCCATCCTTCTTCAGGAGGACCATCCGTCCCTCCTTCCACTCGGCGGTGAATTCTCCCCGCCGCAGGCACTCCGTAAATGCCTCCATCATGGCTGGACCAAGGACGTCCGAGGACAAAACCCAGGCTCTGCCAGGGATACCGTCGGGACCCGGAGCAGTGTTGCGTGCTCCGAGCCGACGCAGAGCCCTGGCGAGCTCCTCGCAGGTGACCCCCCGTTCGTCGGACCAAGAGTCCGACGCCTCCGCCGTGGGCTCAACTTCGACGCCTGAATAGCGGGGGAAGAGAGTTTCCACCACACGGCGGAGTGTTGGGGGGTCTAGGGACTCCGTAACTGGGGGCGCCCAAGGCCTAAGCTTACCTAAAACGAGCTTATAGGCACGCCCCCACGGATCCTTCCCTAGAGCATCGAGGAGCTCTTGCCACGCCTGAGCCTTGGCCTCCTTGATGGCCAGCTGCAGCGCTACTACCATCTCACGGTAGAGCGCATACAGCGAAGCTACCCACGCCGGGTCCGGGTCGCTGCGCCGACGGGCGCGGGTGTACCGGCGGCGCGCCCGCACGCACAAAGTGCGTAGTTCCGCAATTGCGGGCGACCACCAGTACACCGATGTCCTCACACGCGGACCCGATGTGGGCATCTCCGCGTCGCAGATTTGCGTCATGACGCGGCGAAGCCAGCGGGCCCACGCGCGCCCGTCGGCTGGCCCGGAGCTAGCGATGCTCCAGGCCACGGCGTGGGCAGCGGCCATCAGGACGTCCCTGTCCAGCCTTTTAAGGTTCCACCGCGGTGGTGGGCGCTCCCCTTCTGGGCGGCCTCGGGGCTCGTCCGGAGCGGCGGAAGAGAGGGTCATGGAGATGTATCGATGGTCTGACAACGTCTCGACCCCCTCCTCCACCCTCCGCCCCGAGATACGGCGCGCAGCAGCAGGCGAGGCGAAAGAAATATCGACGATGGAGCCTCCCTGCTGCCGCACGCATGGACTGCGTTGGTCGCGCGCCCGGTCCTCCCGCAGAGACTTAAGGTCCGCTTCGAGCTGGTCCACCCTGCGCCTTAGCTCGCGGTTCTCCGCCTCCAAAGCGGTGGCGGCCGCGGTAGCGGAGCGGGTGGCCAGTTCGGCATGGACGAGCCTGACCTCATGGGCGGCCAGGCGCAACATGCGCACATACCGCCCCTGGAGGTTGCGGGAGGTTGACGCAACCTTCTCCACAACCTCCATGTGCTGAAGCAATTTCGCCGCCAGGTCCGCCGTCGGCCGCTGCTGGAATTCCCGAGCGAGGACTGCCTCGTCGGGAAGCGGCACACTGCCTTTTGACGGCGGAGGTGCGGGAACGTCGGGGTTGAGGACCGCCTTAGCGGCCTCGACCTCCGCGATGGCCTCCTCTACCTCCAGCAGCTGCTTCTTTGCGATTATTGTTTGATTGCTTTGTGTGATTATTGTTCTCTATTAGCTCTGTTACTGTTGATTGGAGGGTTGCCGCCGGATCAATTCCTGCGCTCTCTGCTTGTTTAGACGCGAAATTACGCGCTAGGGTTTCTAATAAGAGTAGAGCAAGTCTTGCTCGCAATCTCGCTATTTGCACTCGCTTCTCGAAGCGCAAAATGTCACTAGCGCAATTAGTCTGAATTTAAACGCTTCGACTTACCTGCATTATGCAACGATATTTCGCGCAAGTCGCAGAATAGTTTCCAGTGAGTTAGGGTAGGAAGATCTCAACAATCTGGTAAAAGTTTATTAAAAATTAGTGAGCCGAAATTTTAGATAGTAACACCTTTCGCGTAGTAAGAGACCGTTCCGACAGTTCACTCGTTATTCTCAAACACTTTGCTTTTAATACTCGGGATATTTTCGCGGAGTACGACTCGTCGTGTTCACGTTTCGTCAGAGACTGAGGTCCGGACACGGCTTAGCACGCGGTACGTGAGAACGAGTAGTGGGGACGCGGTATGGAAGGGTTACGCGTCGCGTGTAGTAGGGACGCGGTGTGTCAACGAGTACGGTTCGCGAGAGGGAGTATTCTTGAAAACGATTCCTTCGAGATTCCCTCAATACCGGGTGAGCAATATTCGAGAGTAAGCACGGTGATTGCAGTATATCCCACCGCTGCCACCAAATTTTGTTACGTCCCAGGCTGACCTTCGCGTTCGCGGCGAGTTTATGGTTATGTACCCGGTTCGCGGTTGTATTGCAATCTTTTTGGCCACGCGGTACATGCGCCCGTCGTATGCCAGGGATCCGCGCGTGACTCGATGTATGTACTCACCAAATGTTCTGACTCTATTTGTCCTTGACAACTGGACGTCTCGGGTCCGCAGGATGAAGGTCTTGCACGATGAGCGGTTGTGCAGGTACGTCGACGGGTGTCAACTTCCACTCGTCTTTGACAGGTTGTGCCGGTGTTACAGTTTGTACAGGTGCACGGTTGGCACTTAGAGACGCGTAGAATTCGCGATGTATCTTGCGCAAGTGATATCTACGCCCACCGTGGCGTTTACGTCCCATGAGCCGGTTATAATCCAAGGAAAAGGTACAAGTCCTCTGTGCGGCTGATTCACGCACCACCGAGTATTGTACTAAAAATATAATGGCCAAGTACGTATTATAACCTGTGCGGCTGATTCACGCACCTCCGATTACTACGTAGGCTTTGCTGAGCTCGTTTTAAGCTATAATGATCCCGTGCGGCGGATTCTCGCACCTCTGAATCAACTTAGAACGAGGGTAATTACCTTATGTATGTGATGGCTCGTACTGGGTAAATGAAGGTGAATTTAAATATAAGTAACTAAGAACTGATGAACGATTAACACTGATTTTATTATAAGTATACGAATATGATTAAGTACAATTTCTATTACTAATGCTCGCTATGAGACTTGGTACTTTACAAATAATCGCTAAGTATAGAGGGGCTCTAACCCTTGACAGAATATCGCGTCGATGAACAGCTCCGGAGCGTCGGAGCTCGGAGTGAAGACTGGCGTTGAATGGCGCGCCTCGGAGAGTCGCGTGCTCACCGGACGGTCTCGGAGAGACGACTGACCGACGACCGCTTGGTCGCAGGGTCTTTTATATGGTTGCTTATCGGTAGTTACAGGATGTGGTCGCACAGAGATTCGGTTAGCGGATGTTTATAGAGATTAGATAGTGAATTTCGCTCGCAGGGTGTTTACAACGTCGAGATAACGAATTTCGGTTGGAGGATGTTTATAATATCGAAATAACGAAGTTCGGTCGGAGGATGTTTATAAGATTGAGATAACGAATTTCGGTTGACGGATGTTTATAAGATAAGAAAGAATTTAGCTCGGTGACATAGATAACGAGGTCCAGCGGATGTTTATAAGATAAGAAAGAATTTGGCTTGGAGACTTAGATAACTAGGTTCGGCAGATGTATTATGAGATAAGGTGGTCGCTGATGTTAACAAGAGGTGAGTAATATGCTCGAAGCTCGAAGAGTTACGTGATCGTGGTTTGCTTGTGCTATAACGGGTGAGTAATTAGTACGTTATTATGTTATCTACAGGATGTCGCAGTCCTAGATGTACGGTAAGTATAACGGGTGAGTATGTAATAAGGTAAGTATGATGTAGTAGTATGTTCAGAAATAGTGCAAGATATGAAGGGTAGAGAAAATTAATAGAGAGGTGATAGTATGTTAGGTTAAGTTAGCTAGGAGTAAGTTTTAAGCATAGTGATTAAATGATTAATAACTAAAATTAACGGCTAATTCAATACGGAGGAGGTCCGTCCGACGTCACACTATCTCAGCCCGTCTGTCTCCAAAGGTCTGTCTCTGTCTGTCTATCTCAGCCCGTCTGCCTCCGTCGGGCAGTATCTGTACGCCTCTCTCTGTCCGTCTGTTTGTCTCAGACCGTCTCTCTCAGACCGCCTGTCTCAGACCGTCTGTCTCAGACCCTCTGTCTCAGACCGTCTGTCTCCAAACGTCTGTCTCTGTCCGTCTATCTCAGCCAGTCTGTCTCAGACCGTCTGTCTTGGACCGTCTGTCTCGAACCGTCTGTCTCAGACAGTGTGTCTCGAACCGTCTGTCTCAGACGGTCGGTCTCATACCGTCTGTCTCAGACCGTCTGCCTCAAACCGCCTCTCTCAGACGGTCTGTCTCATACCGTCTGTCTCAGACCGCCTGTCTCAGACCGTCTGTCTCAGACCCGCTGTCTCAGACCGTCGGTCTCAGCCCGTCTGTCTACAAACGTGTGTCTCTGTCCGTCTATCTCAGCCCGTCTGTCTCCAAAGGTCTGTCTTTGTCCGTCTATTTCATCCCGTCTGGCTCCGTCGGGCAGTATCTGTACGCCTCTATCTGTCCGTCTGTCTCCGACCGCCTATCTCAGACCGTCTGTCTCTGTTCGTCCGTCTCTGTACGCGAGTCTCAGACCGCCTGCCCCTATCCGTCCGTGTCTGTCTGTCGTAGACCCTCTCTCCCAGACCGTCTGTCTCACACCGACTCTCTCAGACCGTCTGTCTCAGACCGCCAGTCTCAGACGGTCGGTCTCAGACCGCCTGTCTCCAAACGTCCGTCTCTGTCCGTCTATCTCAGCCCGTCTGTCTCTGTCCGTCTATCTCAGCCCGTCTGTCACAGACCGCCTGCCTCTGTCCGTCGTTCTCGTACCGCCTGTCACAGTGCATCTGTCGCAGACTATCTGTCTCATACTGTCTGTCTCAGACCGTCTGTCTCTGTGCGTCTGTGTCAGACCGTCTGTCTCTGTGCGTCTGCGTCTGTCCGTCTGTTTCAGACCGTCTCTCTCAGACCGTCCTTCTTAGACCGTCTGTCTCAGGTCGTCTGTCTCGAACCGTCTGTCTCAGACCGTCTGTCTCAGACCGTCTGTCTCAGACCGTCAGTCTCACACAGTCTGTCTCAGACCGTCTGTCTCTATGCGTCTGTGTCAGACCGTCCGTCCCTGTAAGTCTGTGTCTGTCCGTCTGTTTCAGACCGTCCGTCCCTGTAAGTCTGTGTCTGTCCGTCTGTTTCAGACCGTCTGTCTCAGACCGTCTGTCTCAGACCGTCTGTCTCAGACCGTCTGTCTCAAACAATCTGTCACAACCCGTCTGTCTCAAACCATCTGTCACAACCCGTCTGTCTCTGTTTGTCTATCCCAGCCCGTCTGTCTACAAACGTGTGTCTCTGTCCGTCTACCTCAGCCCGTCTGTCTTCAAAGGTCTGTCTTTGTCCGTCTATTTCGGCCTGTCTGCCTCCGTCGGGCAGTATCTGTTCTCCTCTCTCTGTCCGTCTGTCTGTCTCAGACCGTCTGTCTCAGACCGTCACTCCCAGGCCGTCTGTCTCAGACGGACTCTCTCGGACCGTCTGTCTCAGACAGTCTGTCTCAGTCCGTCTGTTTCAGACAGTCTCTGTCAGACCGTCTGTCTCAGACAGTCTCTCTCAGACCGTCTGTCTCAGATCGTCGGTCTCAAACCGTCTGTCTCAGACGGTCGGTCTCAGACCGTCTGTCTCAGACCGTCTGTCTCAGACCGTCTGTCTCAGACCGTCTGTCTTAGACGGTCTGCCTCAAACCGTCTGTCTCAGACCGTCTGTCTCAGACCGTCTGTCTCAGACCGTCTGTCTCATACCGCCTGTATCTGTGCGTCTGTGTCAGACCGTCTGTCTCTGTGCGTCTGTCTCTGTGCGTCTGTCTCTGTCCGTCTGTCTCAGACCGTCTGTCTCAGACCGTCTGTCTTAGGTCGTCTGTCTCAGACAGTCTGCCTCGGACCGTCTGTCTCAGACCGTCTACCTCAGCCCGTGTCTCAGACCGTCTGCCTCAGACCGTCTGTCTCATACCGTCTGTCTTGGACCGTCTGTCTCAGGTCGTCTGTCTCAGACAGTGTGTCCTGAACCGTCTGTCTCAGACCGTCTGTCTCAGACGGTCTGCCTCAAACCGTCTGTCTCAGACCGTCTGTCTCTGTGCGTCTGTGTCAGACCGTCTGGCTCTGTGCGTCTGTCTCTGTCCGTCTGTCTCAGACCGTCTGTCTCTGACCGTCTGCCTCAGACCGCCTGTCTCATACCGCCTGTCACAGAGCGTCTGTCTCAGACCGTCTGCCGCAGACTGTCTGTCTCAGACCGTCTGTCTCGGACCGTCTGTCTCAGACCGTCTGTCTCAGACCGTCTGTCTCAGACGGTCTGCCTCAAACCGCCTGTCTCCAAACGTCTGTCTCTGCCCGTCTATCTCAGCCCGTCTGTCTCCAAACGTCTGTCTCTGTCCGTCTATCTCAGCCCGTCTGCCTCCGTCGGACAGTATCTGTACGCCTCTCTCTGTCCGTCTGTCTGTCTCAGACCGTCTCTCTCAGACCGTCTGTCTCAGACCGTCTCCCCCAGGCCGTCTGTCTCCGACCGACTCTCTAAGGCCGTCTGTCTCATACTGTCTGTCTGAGACCGTCTCTCTCAGACCGTCTGTCTCAGATCGTCGGTCTCAAACCGTCTGTCTCCAAACGTCTTTCTCTGTCCGTCTATCTCAGCCCGTCTGCCACCAAACGTCTGTCTCTGACCGCCTATCTCAGACCATCTGTCTCTATTCGTCCGTCTGTCTGTCTCAGACCGTCTCTGACAGGCCGTCTCTCCCAGCCCGTCTGTCTCAGACCGACTCTCTCAGACCGTCTGTCTCAGACCGTCTACCTCAAACCGTCTGTCTCAGACCGTCTGTCTCAGACCGTCTGTATCAGGTCGTCTGTCTCAGATCGTCTGTCTCGGACCGTCTGTCTCAGACCGTCTGTCTCAGACCGTCTGTCACTGACCGTCTGTCTCAGGTCATCTGTCTCAGACAGTCTGCCTCGGACCGTCGGTCTCAGACCGTCAGTCTCAGATCGTCTGTCTCAGACCGTCTGTCTCAGACCGTCTGTCACAGACCGTCTGTCTGAGACAGTCTGTATCAGGTCGTCTGTATCAGACCGTCTGCCGCAGACTGTCTGTCTCAGACCGTCTGTCTCGGACCGTCTGTCTCAGACCGTCTGTATCAGGTCGTCTGTCTCAGACCGTGTGTTCCAGACCGTCTGTCTAGGACACTCTGTCTCAGACCGTCTGTCTCAGACCGTCCGTATCACACCGTCTGCCTCAGACCGCCTGTCTCACACCGCCTGTCTCAGACCGTCTGTCTCAGACCGTCTGTCTCAGACCGTCTGTCTCAGACCGTCTGTCTCAGACAGTCTGTATCAGGTCGTCTGTCTCAGACCGTCTGCCGCAGACTGTCTGTCTCAGACCGTCTGTCTCGGACCGTCTGTCTCAAACCGTCTGTCCCAGACCGTCAGTCTCAGATCGTCTGTCTAAGACCGTCTGTCTCAGACCGTCTGTCACAGACCGTCTGTCTCAGGTCGTCTGTCTCAGACAGTCTGCCTCGGACCGTCTGTCTCAGACCGTCTACCTCAGCCCGTGTCTCAGACCGTCTGCCTCAGACCGTCTGTCTCATACCGTCTGTCTTGGACCGTCTGTCTAAGGTCGTCTGTCTCAGACAGTGTGTCCTGAACCGTCTGTCTCAGACCGTCTGTCTCAGACCGTCTGTCTCTGACCGTCTGCCTCAGACCGCCGGTCTCACACCGCCTGTCACAGAGCGTCTGTCTCAGACCGTCTGCCGCAGACTGTCTGTCTCAGACCGTCTGTCTCGGACCGTCTGTCTCAGACCGTCTCTCTCAGACCGTCTGTCTCACACCGTCTCCCCCAGGCCGTCTGTCTCCGACCGACTCTCTAAGGCCGTCTGTCTCATACTGTCTGTCTTAGACCGTCTCTCTCAGACCGTCTGTCTCAGATCGTCGGTCTCAAACCGTCTGTCTCCAAACGTCTTTCTCTGTCCGTCTATCTCAGCCCGTCTGCCACCAAACGTCTGTCTCTGACCGTCTATCTCAGCCCGTTTGCCTCCGTCGGTCAGTGTCTGTACACGTCTCTCTGTCCGCCTGTCTCAGACCGCCTATCTCAGACCATCTGTCTCTATTCGTCCGTCTGTCTGTCTCAGACCGTCTCTGACAGGCCGTCTCTCCCAGCCCGTCTGTCTCAGACCGACTCTCTCAGACCGTCTGTCTCAGACCGTCTACCTCAAACCGTCTGTCTCAGACCGTCTGTATCAGGTCGTCTGTCTCAGATCGCCTGTCTCAGACCGTCTGTCTCAGACCGTCTGTCACTGACCGTCTGTCTCAGGTCATCTGTCTCAGACAGTCTGCCTCGGACCGTCTGTCTCAGACCGTCAGTCTCAGATCGTCTGTCTCAGACCGTCTGTCTCAGACCGTCTGTCACAGACCGTTTGTCTGAGACAGTCTGTATCAGGTCGTCTGTCTCAGACCGTCTGCCGCCGACTGTCTGTCTCAGACCGTCTGTCTCGGACCGTCTGTCCCAGACCGTCTGTCTCAGACCGTCTGTATCAGGTCGTCTGTCTCAGACCGTGTGTTCCAGACCGTCTGTCTAGGACACTCTGTCTCAGACCGTCTGTCTCAGACCGTCTGTCTCAGACCGTCTGTCTCAGACCGTCTGTCTCAGACCGTCAGTCTCAGATCGTCTGTCTAAGACCGTCTGTCTCAGACCGTCTGTCACAGACCGTCTGTCTCAGGTCGTCTGTCTCAGACAGTCTGCCTCGGACCGTCTGTCTCAGACCGTCTGTCTTGGACAGTCTGTCTCAGGTCGTCTGTCTCAGACGGTGTGTCCTGAACCGTCCGTCGCAGACGGTCGGTCTCAGACCGTCTATCACAGCCCGTCTGCCACCAAACGTCTGTCCCTGAACGTCTATCTCAGCCCGTTTGCCTCCGTCGGCCAGTGTCTGTACGCGTCTCTCTGTCCGTCTGTCTCAGACCGCCTATCTCAGACCATCTGTCACTCACCGTCTGTCTCAGGTCATCTGTCTCTGACAGTCTGCCTCGGACCGTCTGTCTCAGACCGTCAGTCTCAGATCGTCTGTCTCGGACCGTCTGTCTCAGACCGTCTGTCTCAGACCGTCTATCACAGCCCGTCTGCCACCAAACGTCTGTCCCTGAACGTCTATCTCAGCCCGTTTGCCTCCGTCGGCCAGTGTCTGTACGCGTCTCTCTGTCCGTCTGTCTCAGACCGCCTATCTCAGACCATCTGTCTCAATTCGCCCGTCTGTCTGTCTCAGACCGTCTCTGTCAGGCCGTCTCTCCCACCCCGTCTGTCTCAGACCGTCTGTCTCAGGCCGTCTGTCTCAGACCGTCTGTCTCAGACAGTCTGTATCAGGTCGTCAGTCTCAGACCGTCTGCCGCAGACTGTCTGTCTCAGACCGTCTGTCTCAGACCGTCAGTCTCAGATCGTCTGTCTCAGACAGTCTGCCTCGGACCGTCTGGCTCAGACCGTCTACCTCAGCCCGTGTCTCAGACCGTCTGCCTCAGACCGTCTGCCTCAGACCGTCTGTCTCAGACCGTCAGTCTCAGATCGTCTGTCTCAGACCGTCTGTCTGAGACCGTCTGTCACAGACCGTCTGTCTCAGGTCGTCTGTCTCAGACAGTCTGCCTCGGACCGTCTACCTCATCCCGCGTCTCAGACCGTCTGCCTCAGACCGTCTGCCTCAGACCGTCTGTCTCAGACCGTCTGTCTCAGACCGTCTGTCTCAGACCGTCTGCTTCAGACCGCCTGTCCCACACCGTCTGTCACAGATCGTCTGTCTCAGACAGTCTGCCTCGGACCGTCTGTCTCAGACCGTCTACCTCAGCCCGTGTCTCAGACCGTCTGCCTCAGACCGTCTGTCTCATACCGTCTGTCTTGGACCGTCTGTCTCAGGTCGTCTGTCTCAGACAGTGTGTCCTGAACCGTCTGTCTCAGACCGTCTGTCTCAGACGGTCTGCCTCAAACCGTCTGTCTCAGACCGTCTGTCTCTGTGCGTCTGTGTCCGACCGTCTGGCTCTGTGCGTCTGTCTCTGTCCGTCTGTCTCAGACCGTCTGTCTCTGACCGTCTGCCTCAGACCGCCTGTCTCACACCGCCTGTCACAGAGCGTCTGTCTCAGACCGTCTGTCTCAGACCGTCTCTCTCAGACCGTCTGTCTCAGACCGTCTGTCTCAGACCGACTGTCTCAGACCGTCTGTCTCAGACCGTCTGTCTCAGACCGTCGGTCTCAAACCGTATGTCTCCAAACGTCTTTCTCTGTCCGTCTATCTCAGCCCGTCTGCCACCAAACGTCTGTCTCTGACCGTCTATCTCAGCCCGTTTGCCTCCGTCGGTCAGTGTCTGTACACGTCTCTCTGTCCGCCTGTCTCAGACCGCCTATCTCAGACCATCTGTCTCTATTCGTCCGTCTGTCTGTCTCAGACCGTCTCTGACAGGCCGTCTCTCCCAGCCCGTCTGTCTCAGACCGACTCTCTCAGACCGTCTGTCTCAGACGGTGTGTCCTGAACCGTCCGTCGCAGGCGGTCGGTCTCAGACCGTCTATCTCAGCCCGTCTGTCTCCAAACGTCTGTCTCTGTCCGTCTATCTCAGCCCGTCTGCCACCAAACGTCTGTCTCTGACAGTCTATCTCAGCCCGTTTGCCTCCGTCGGCCAGTGTCTGTACGCGTCTCTCTGTCCGTCTGTCTCAGACCGCCTATCTCAGACCATCTGTCTCTATTCGTCCGTCTGTCTGTCTCAGACCGTCTCTGTCAGGCCGTCTCTCCCAGCCCGTCTGTCTCAGACCGACTCTCTCAGACCGTCTGTCTCATACCGTCTGTCTTGGACCGTCTGTCTCAGGTCGTCTGTCTCAGACAGTGTGTCCTGAACCGTCTGTCTCAGACGGTCGATCTCAGACCGTCTATCTCAGCCCGTCTGTCTCCAAACGTCTGTCTCTGTCCGTCTATCTCAGCCCGTCTGCCTCCGTCGGGCAGTATCTGTACGCCTCTCTCTGTCCGTCTGTCTATCTCAGACCGCCTCTCTCAGACCGTATGTCTCAGACCGTCTCCCCCAGGCCGTCTGTCTCCGACCGACTCTCTAAGGCCGTCTGTCTCATACTGTCTGTCTTAGACCGTCTGTCTCAGACCCTCTGTCTCAGACCGTCTGGCTCACACCGTCTGTCTCAGACCGTCTGTCTCAGACCATCTCTCTCAGACCGTCTGGCTCCAAACGTCTGTCTCTGTCCGTCTATCTCAGCCCGTCTGTCTCTGTCCGTCTATCTCTGCCCGTCTGTCTTCAAACGCGTGTCTCTGTCAGTCTATCTCAGCCCGTCTGCCTCCGTCGGGCAGTATCTGTACGCCTCTCTCTGTCCGTCTGTCTGTCTCAGACCGTCTCTCTCAGACCGTCTGTCTCAGACCGTCTCCCCCAGGCCGTCTGTCTCCGACCGACGCTCTAAGGCAGTCTCTCTCATACTGTCTGTCTTAGACCGTCTGTCTCAGACCCTCTGTCCCAGACCGTCTGTCTCACACCGTCTGTCTCAGGTCGTCTGTCTCAGACAGTGTGTCCTGAACCGTCTGTCTCAGACGGTCGATCTCAGACCGTCTATCTCAGCCCGTCTGTCTCCCAACGTCTGTCTCTGTCCGTCTATCTCAGCCCGTCTGCCTCCGTCGGGCAGTATCTGTACACCTCTCTCTGTCCGTCTGTCTGTCTCAGACCGTCTCTCTCAGACCGCCTGTCTCAGACCGTCTGTCTCAGACCGTCTGTCTCAGACCCTCTGTCTCAGACCGTCAGTCTCCAAACATCTGTCTCTGTCCGTCTATCTCAGCCAGTCTGCCTCAGACCGTCTGTCTTGGACCGTCTGTCTCAGGTCGTCTGTCTCGAACCGTCTGTCTCAGACAGTGTGTCTCGAACCGTCTGTCCCAGACGGTCGGTCTCAGTCCGTCTGTCTCAGACCGTCTGTCTCAGACCGTCTGTCTCAGTCCGTCTGTCTCATACCGTCGGTCTTGGACCGTCTGTCTCAGGTCGTCTGTCTCAGACAGTGTGTCTCGAACCGTCTGTCTCAGAATGTCGGTCTCAGACCGTCTGTCTGAGACCGTCTGTCTCAACCCGTCGTTCTCAGACCGTCTGTCTCAGACCGTCTGTCTCAGACCGTCTCTCTCAGACCGCCTGTCTCAGACCGTCTGTCTCAGACCCTCTGTCTCAGACCGTCTGTCTCAACCCGTCGTTCTCAGACCGCCTGTCTCTGTCCGTCTGTCTCTGTCCGTCTGTCTCTGTCCGTCTATCTCAGGCGGTCTGTCTCAGATCGTCTGTCTCAGTTCGTCTGTCTCAGGCCGTCTGTCTCTGTCCGTCTGTCTCAGATCGTCTGTCTCAGGCCGTCTGTCTCTGTCCGTCTGTCTCTGTCCGTCTGTCTCTGTCCGTCTGTCTCTGTCCGTCAGTCTCAGACCACCTGTCTCAGTACTTCTGTCTCATACCGACTGTCTGTGTCCGTCTGTCTCTGTCCGTCTGTCTCTGTCCGTCTGTCTCAGTCCGTCTGTCTCGGACCGTTGTCTCTGTCCGTCTGTCTCAGTCCGTCTGTCTCAGTCCGTCTGTCTCGGACCGTTGTCTCTGTCCGTCTGTCTCAGTCCGTCTGTCTCAGTCCGTCTGTCTCAGACCGTCTGTCTCAGACCGTCTGTCTCAGACCGTCTGTCTCAGACCGACTGTCTCAGACCGTCTGTCTCAGACCGTCTGTCTCAGACCGTCTGTCTCAGACCGTCTGTCTCAGACCGTCTCTGTCAGGCCGTCTGTCTCAGACCGTCTCTGTCAGGCCGTCTCTGTCAGGCCGTCTGTCTCAGACCGACTCTCTCAGACCGTCTGTCTCAGACCAGTCTACCTCAAACCGTCTGTCTCAGACCGTCTGTCTCATACCGTCTGTCTCATACCGTCTGTCTTGGACCGTCTGTCTCATTCCGTCTGCATCAGATCGTCGGTTCCATACCGTCTGTCTCAGACCGTCTGTATCAGGTCGTCTGTCTCAGACCGTGTGTTCCAGACCGTCTGTCTAGGACACTCTGTCTCAGACCGTCTGTCTCAGACCGTCCGTGTCACACCATCTGCCTCAGACCGCCTGTCTCACACCGCCTGTCACAGAGCGTCTGTCTCAGACCGTCTGTCTCAGACAGTGTGTATCAGGTCGTCTGTCTCAGACCGTCTGCCGCAGACTGTCTGTCTCAGACCGTCTGTCTCAGACCGTCTGTATCAGGTCGTCTGTCTCAGACCGTGTGTTCCAGACCGTCTGTCTAGGACACTCTGTCTCAGACCGTCTGTCTCAGACCGTCCGTATCACACCGTCTGCCTCAGACCGTCTGTCTCAGACCGTCTGTCTCAGACCGTCTGTCTCAGACCGTCTGTCTCAGACCGTCTGTCTCAGACCGTCTGTCTCAGAACGTCTGTGTCACACCGTCTGTCTCAGACGGTCTGCCTCAAACTGCCTGTCTCCAAACGTCTGTCTCTGCCCGTCTATCTCAGCCCGTCTGTCTCCAAACGTCTGTCTCTGTCCGTCTATCTCAGCCCGTCTACCTCCGTCGGGCAGTATTTGTACGCCTCTCTCTGTCCGTCTGTCTGTCTCAGACCGTCTCTCTCAGACCGCCGGTCTCAGACGGTCTGTCTCAGACCCTCTGTCTCAGACCGTCTGTCTATGTCCGTCTATCTCAGCCAGTCTGTCTCAGACCGTCTGTCTCAGACCGTCTGCCTCAAACCGCCTCTCTCAGACCGTCTGTCTCATTCCGTCTGCATCAGATCGTCGGTTCCATACCGTCTCTCTCAGACCGTCTGTCTCAGATCGTCTGTCTCCGACCGTCTGTCTCAGATCGTCTGTCTTAGGTCGTCTGTCTCAGATAGTCTGACTGAGACCTTCAACCTCAGACCGTCTGTCTCAGACCGTCTATCTCTGTCCGTCTGTCTCAGATCGTCTGTCTCAGACCGTCTGTCTCAGTCCGCCTGGCTCAGTTCATCTGTCTCAGACCATCTGTCTCAGATCGGTTGTCTCTGTCCGTCTGTCTCTGTCCCTCTGTCTCAGCCCGCCTGTCTCAGACCGTCTGTCTCTGTGCGTCTGTCTCGGTCCATCTGTCTCAGTCCGTCTGTCTCAGACCGTCTGTCTCAGACCGTCTGTCTCAGACCGTCTGTCTCAGACCGTCTGTCTCTGTCCGTCTGTCTCAGATCGTCTGTCTCAGACCGTCTGTCTCAGTCCGCCTGTCTCAGTTCATCTGTCTCAGACCATCCGTCTCAGATCTTTGTCTCTGTCCGTCTGTCTCTGTCCGTCTGTCCTATACCGACTGTCTATGAACGTCGGCCTCAGCCCGTCTGTCTCAGTCCGTCTGTCCCTGTCCGTCTGTCTCTGTCCGTCTGTCTCTGTCCGTCTGTCTCTGTCCGTCTGTCTCTGTCCGTCTATCTCAGACGGTCTGTCTCAGACGGTCTGTCTCAGACCGTCAGTCTCTGTCCGTCTGTTTCAGACCGTCTATTTGTGTCCGTCTGTCTGTGTCCGTTTGTCTCAGACCGTCTGTCTCAGACCGTCTGTCTCAGCCCGCCTGTCTCAGCCCGCCTCTCTCAGTCCGTCTCTCTGAGACCGTCTGTCTCAGACCATACGTCTCAGACAGTCCGTCTCTGTCCGTCTGTCTCAGACCATCTGTCTCAGACCGTCTGTCTTAGACCATCTGTCTCCGACCGTCTGTCTCTGTCCGCCTGTCTCTGTCCGTCTGTCTCTGTCCGTCTGTCTCCAAACGTCTGTCTCTGTCCGTCTATCTCAGCCCGTCTGTCTACAAACGTGTGTCTCTGTCCGTCTATCGCAGCCCGTCTGTCTCCAAAGGTCTGTCTTTGTCCGTCTATTTCATCCCGTCTGGCTCCGTCGGGCAGTATCTGTACGCCTTTATCTGTCCGTCTGTCTCAGACCGAATATCTCAGACCGTCTGTTTCTCTTCGTCCGTCTCTGTCCGCGAGTCTCAGACCGCCTGCCCCTATACGTCCGTGTCTGTCTGTCGCAGACCGTCTCTTCCAGACCGTCTGTCTCACACCGACTCTCTCAGACCGTCTGTCTCAGACCGCCAGTCTCAGTCAGTCTGTCTCGGACCGTCTGTCTCAGATCATCTCTCTCAAACCGTCTGTCTCCAAACGTCTGTTTCTGTCCGTCTATCTCAGCCCGTCTGCCACCAAACGTCTGTCTCTGACAGTCTATCTCAGCCCGTCTGTCTCAGACCGCCTATCTCAGACCATCTGTCTCTATTCGTCCGTCTGTCTGTCTCAGACCGTCTCTGTCAGGCCGTCTCTGCCAGCCCGTCTGTCTCAGACCGATTCTCTCAGACCGTCTGTCTCATACCGTCTGTCTTGGACCGTCTGTCTCAGGTCGTCTGTCTCATTCAGTGTGTCCTGAACCGTCTGTCTCAGACGGTCGATCTCAGACCGTCTGTCTCAGACCGTCTGTCTCAGACCGTCTGTCTCAGACCGTCTGTCTCAGACCGTCTGTCTCAGACCGTCTGTCTCAGACCGTCTGTCTCAGACCGCCTATCTCAGACCATCTGTCTCTATTCGTCCGTCTGTCTGTCTCAGACCGTCTCTGTCAGGCCGTCTCTGCCAGCCCGTCTGTCTCAGACCGATTCTCTCAGACCGTCTGTCTCATACCGTCTGTCTTGGACCGTCTGTCTCAGGTCGTCTGTCTCATTCAGTGTGTCCTGAACCGTCTGTCTCAGACGGTCGATCTCAGACCGTCTGTCTCAGACCGTCTGTCTCAGACCGTCTGTCTCAGACCGTCTGTCTCAGACCGTCTGTCTCAGACCGTCTGTCTCAGACCGTCTGTCTCTGTCCGTCTGTCTCAGATCGTCTCTCCGAGACCGTCTCTCTCAGACCATCGGTCTCAGACCGTCTGTCTCTGTCCGTCTGTCTCAGACCGTCTATTTGTGTCCGTCTGTCTCAGACCGTCTGTCTCTGTCCGTCTGTCTCAGAACGTCTGTCTCAGACCATCTGTATCAAACCGTCTGTCTCAGACCGTCTGTCTCAGACCGTCTGTCTCAGACCGTCTGTCTCAGACCGTCTGTCTCAGACCGTCTCTGTCAGGCCGTCTCTGTCAGGCCGTCTGTCTCAGACCGACTCTCTCAGACCGTCTGTCTCAGACCAGTCTACCTCAAACCGTCTGTCTCAGACCGTCTGTCTCATACCGTCTGTCTCATACCGTCTGTCTTGGACCGTCTGTCTCATTCCGTCTGCATCAGATCGTCGGTTCCATACCGTCTGTCTCAGACCGTCTGTATCAGGTCGTCTGTCTCAGACCGTGTGTTCCAGACCGTCTGTCTAGGACACTCTGTCTCAGACCGTCTGTCTCAGACCGTCCGTATCACACCGTCTGCCTCAGACCGCCTGTCTCACACCGCCTGTCACAGAGCGTCTGTCTCAGACCGTCTGTCTCAGACAGTCTGTATCAGGTCGTCTGTCTCAGACCGTCTGCCGCAGACTGTCTGTCTCGGACCGTCTGTCTCAGACCGTCTGTATCAGGTCGTCTGTGTCAGACCGTGTGTTCCAGACCGTCTGTCTAGGACACTCTGTCTCAGACCGTCTGTCTCAGACCGTCCGTATCACACCGTCTGCCTCAGACCGTCTGTCTCAGACCGTCTGTCTCAGACCGTCTGTCTCAGACCGTCTGTCTCAGACCGTCTGTCTCAGACCGTCTGTCTCAGACCGTCTCTGTCAGGCCGTCTCTCCCAGCCCGTCTGTCTCAGACCGACTCTCTCAGACCGTCTGTCTCAGACCAGTCTACCTCAAACCGTCTGTCTCAGACCGTCTGTCTCATACCGTCTGTCTCATACCGTCTGTCTTGGACCGTCTGTCTCATTCCGTCTGCATCAGATCGTCGGTTCCATACCGCCTGTCTCAGACCGTCTGTCTCAGACCGTCTGTATCAGGTCGTCTGTCTCAGACCGTGTGTTCCAGACCGTCTGTCTAGGACACTCTGTCTCAGACCGTCTGTCTCAGACCGTCCGTATCACACCGTCTGCCTCAGACCGCCTGTCTCACGCCGCCTGTCACAGAGCGTCTGTCTCAGACCGTCTGTCTCAGACAGTCTGTCTCAGGTCGTCTGTCTCAGACAATCTGCCTCGGACCGTCTGTCTCAGACCGTCTACCTCAGCCCGTGTCTCAGACCGTCTGCCTCGGACCGTCTGTCTCAGTTCATCTATCTCAGACAATCTGTCTCAGATCGTTGTCTCTGTCCGTCCGTCTCTGTCCGTCTGTCTCTGTCCGTCTGTCCTATACCGACTGTCTATGAACGTCGGTCTCAGCCCGTCTGTCTCAGTCCGTCTGTCCCTGTCCGTCTGTCTCTGTCCGTCTGTCTCTGTCCGTCTGTCTCTGTCCGTCTGTCTCTGTCCGTCTGTCCTATACCGACTGTCTATGAACGTCGGTCTCAGACCGTCTGTCTCAGACCGTCTGTCTTAGACCGTCTGTCTCAGACCGTCTGTCTCTGTCCGTCTGTTTCAGTCCGTCTATTTGTGTCCGTCTGTCTGTGTCCGTCTGTCTCAGACCGTCTGTCTCAGACCGTCTGTCTCAGACCGTCTGTCTCAGCCCGCCTGTCTCAGCCCGCCTCTCTCAGTCCGTCTCTCTGAGACCGTCTGTCTCAGACCATACGTCTCAGACAGTCCGTCTCTGTCCGTCTGTCTCAGACCATCTGTCTCAGACCGTCTGTCTTAGACCATCTGTCTCGGACCGTCTGTCTCAGACCGTCTGTCTCAGACCGTCTGTCTCAGACCGTCTGTCTCTGTCCGCCTGTCTCTGTCCGTCTGTCTCTGTCCGTCTGTCTCTGTACGTCTGTCTCTGTCCGTCTGTCTCTGTCCGTCTATCTCAGACGGTCTGTCTCACATCGTCTGTCTCAGATCGTGTGTCTCAGGCCGTCTGTCTCTGTCCGTCTGTCTCAGATCGTCTGTCTCAGGCCGTCTGTCTCTGTCCGTCTGTCTCTGTCCGTCTGTCTCTGTCCGTCTGTCTCTGTCCGTCTGTCTCTGTTCGTCTGTCTCTGTCCGTCAGTCTCAGACCACCTGTCTCAGTACTTCTGTCTCATACCGACTGTCTATGAACGTCTGTCTCTGTCCGTCTGTCTCTGTCCGTCTGTCTCTGTCCGTCTGTCTCTGTCCGTCTGTCTCTGTCCGTCTGTCTATGAACGTCGGTCTCAGCCCGCCTGTCTCAGGCCGTCTGTCCCTGTCCGTCTGTCTTTGTCGGTCTGTCTCTGTGCGTCTGTCTCTGTCCGTCTGTCTCTGTCCGTCTGTCTCTGTCCGTCTGTCTCTGTCCGTCTGTCTCTGTCCGTCTGTCTCTGTCCGTCTGTCTCTGTCCGTCTGTCTCTGTCCGTCTGTCTCAGGCCATCTGTCTCAGACCGTCTGTTTCAGTACTTATGTCTCATACCGACTGTCTATGAACGTCGGACTCAGCCTGTCTTTCTCATACCGTCTGTCTGAGATCGTCTGCCTCAGACCGTCTGTCTCAGACCGTCTATCTCAGACCATCTGTCTCAGACCGTGTGTCTCAGACCCTCTGTGTCAGACCGTCTGTCACTGTCCTTCTGTCTTTGAACGTCGTTCTCTGAACCTCGGTCTCAGCCCGTCTGTCTCAGACCGTCTGTCTCAGACCGTCTGTCTCAGACTGTCTTTCTCAGACCGTCTGTCTCTGTCCGTCTGTCTCTGTCCGTCTGTCTCTGTCCGTCTGTCTCTGTCCGTCTGTCTCTGTCCGTCTCTCTCTGTCCGTCTGTCTCTGTCCGTCTGTCTCTGTCCGTCTGTCTCTGTCCGTCTGTCTCTGTCCGTCTGTCTCTGTCCGTCTGTCTCTGTCCGTCTGTCTCTGACCGTCTGTCTCTGTCCGTCTGTCTCTGTCCGTCTGGCTCAGACCGTCTGTCTCAGAACGTCTGTGTCACACCGTCTGTCTCAGACGGTCTGCCTCAAACTGCCTGTCTCCAAACGTCTGTCTCTGCCCGTCTATCTCAGCTCGTCTGTCTCCAAACGTCTGTCTCTGTCCGTCTATCTCAGCCCGTCTACCTCCGTCGGGCAGTATTTGTACGCCTCTCTCTGTCCGTCTGTCTGTCTCAGACCGTCTCTCTCAGACCGCCGGTCTCAGACGGTCTGTCTCAGACCCTCTGTCTCAGACCGTCTGTCTATGTCCGTCTATCTCAGCCAGTCTGTCTCAGACCGTCTGTCTCAGACCGTCTGCCTCAAACCGCCTCTCTCAGACCGTCTGTCTCATTCCGTCTGCATCAGATCGTCGGTTCCATACCGTCTCTCTCAGACCGTCTGTCTCAGATCGTCTGTCTCCGACCGTCTGTCTCAGATCGTCTGTCTTAGGTCGTCTGTCTCAGATAGTCTGACTGAGACCTTCAACCTCAGACCGTCTGTCTCAGACCGTCTATCTCTGTCCGTCTGTCTCAGATCGTCTGTCTCAGACCGTCTGTCTCAGTCCGCCTGGCTCAGTTCATGTGTCTCAGACCATCTGTCTCAGATCGGTTGTCTCTGTCCGTCTGTCTCTGTCCCTCTGTCTCAGCCCGCCTGTCTCAGACCGTCTGTCTCTGTGCGTCTGTCTCGGTCCATCTGTCTCAGTCCGTCTGTCTCAGACCGTCTGTCTCAGACCGTCTGTCTCAGACCGTCTGTCTCAGACCGTCTGTCTCAGACCGTCTGTCTCAGACCGTCTGTCTCTGTCCGTCTGTCTCAGATCGTCTGTCTCAGACCGTCTGTCTCAGTCCGCCTGTCTCAGTTCATCTGTCTCAGACCATCCGTCTCAGATCTTTGTCTCTGTCCGTCTGTCCTATACCGACTGTCTATGAACGTCGGTCTCAGCCCGTCTGTCTCAGTCCGTCTGTCCCTGTCCGTCTGTCTCTGTCCGTCTGTCTCTGTCCGTCTGTCTCTGTCCGTCTGTCTCTGTCCGTCTGTCCTATACCGACTGTCTATGAACGTCGGCCTCAGCCCGTCTGTCTCAGTCCGTCTGTCCCTGTCCGTCTGTCTCTGTCCGTCTGTCTCTGTCCGTCTGTCTCTGTCCGTCTGTCTCTGTCCGTCTATCTCAGACGGTCTGTCTCAGACCGTCAGTCTCTGTCCGTCTGTTTCAGACCGTCTATTTGTGTCCGTCTGTCTGTGTCCGTTTGTCTCAGACCGTCTGTCTCAGACCGTCTGTCTCAGACCGTCTGTCTTAGACCATCTGTCTCCGACCGTCTGTCTCTGTCCGCCTGTCTCTGTCCGTCTGTCTCTGTCCGTCTGTCTCCAAACGTCTGTCTCTGTCCGTCTATCTCAGCCCGTCTGTCTACAAACGTGTGTCTCTGTCCGTCTATCGCAGCCCGTCTGTCTCCAAAGGTCTGTCTTTGTCCGTCTATTTCATCCCGTCTGGCTCCGTCGGGCAGTATCTGTACGCCTTTATCTGTCCGTCTGTCTCAGACCGAATATCTCAGACCGTCTGTTTCTCTTCGTTCGTCTCTGTCCGCGAGTCTCAGACCGCCTGCCCCTATCCGTCCGTGTCTGTCTGTCGCAGACCGTCTCTTCCAGACCGTCTGTCTCACACCGACTCTCTCAGACCGTCTGTCTCAGACCGCCAGTCTCAGTCAGTCTGTCTCGGACCGTCTGTCTCAGATCATCTCTCTCAAACCGTCTGTCTCCAAACGTCTGTTTCTGTCCGTCTATCTCAGCCCGTCTGCCACCAAACGTCTGTCTCTGACAGTCTATCTCAGCCCGTCTGTCTCAGACCGCCTATCTCAGACCATCTGTCTCTATTCGTCCGTCTGTCTGTCTCAGACCGTCTCTGTCAGGCCGTCTCTGCCAGCCCGTCTGTCTCAGACCGATTCTCTCAGACCGTCTGTCTCATACCGTCTGTCTTGGACCGTCTGTCTCAGGTCGTCTGTCTCATTCAGTGTGTCCTGAACCGTCTGTCTCAGACGGTCGATCTCAGACCGCCTGTCTCAGACCGTCTGTCTCAGACCGTCTGTCTCAGACCGTCTGTCTCAGCCCGTCTGTCTCAGACCGTCGGTCTCTGTCCGTCTCTCTCAGACCGTCTGTCTCAGACCGTCTGTCTCAGACCGTCGGTCTCTGTCCGTCTCTCTCAGGCCGCCTGTCTAAGTCCGTCTGTATCAGACCATCTGTCTCAGACCGTTTGTCTCTGTCCGTCTGTCTCAGACCGTCTATTTGTGTCCGTCTGTCTCAGACCGTCAGTCTCTGTCCGTCTGTTTCAGACCGTCTATTTGTGTCCGTCTGTCTGTGTCCGTTTGTCTCAGACCGTCTGTCTCAGACCGTCTGTCTCAGACCGTCTGTCTCAGCCCGCCTGTCTCAGCCCGCCTCTCTCAGTCCGTCTCTCTGAGACCGTCTGTCTCAGACCATACGTCTCAGACAGTCCGTCTCTGTCCGTCTGTCTCAGACCATCTGTCTCAGACCGTCTGTCTTAGACCATCTGTCTCCGACCGTCTATCTCAGACCGTCTGTCTCAGACCGTCTGTCTTAGACCGTCTGTCTCTGTCCGCCTGTCTCTGTCCGTCTGTCTCTGTCCGTCTGTCTCTGTACGTCTGTCTCTGTCCGTCTGTCTCTGTCCGTCTATCTCAGACGGTCTGTCTCAGATCGTCTGTCTCAGATCGTCCGTCTCAGGCCGTCTGTCTCTGTCCGTCTGTCTCAGATCGTCTGTCTCAGGCCGTCTGTCTCTGTCCGTCTGTCTCTGTCCGTCTGTCTCTGTCCGTCTGTCTCTGTCCGTCTGTCTCTGTCCGTCAGTCTCTGTCCGTCTGTCTCTGTCCGTCTGTCTCTGTCCGTCTGTCTCAGGCCATCTGTCTCAGACCGTCCGTCTCTGTCCGTCTGTCTCAGACCATCTGCCTCAGACCGTTGGCTCTGTCCGTCTGTCTCAGCCCGCCTGTCTCAGACCGTCTGTCTCAGACCGTTTGTCTCAGACCGTCTGTCTCAGACCGTCGGTCTCTGTCCGTCTCTCTGAGCCCGCCTGTCGCAGACCGCCTGTATCCGACCGTCGGTATTACCCCGTCTGTCTCAGCCCGCCTGTCTCTGTCCGTCAGTCTCAGACCGTCTATTTGTGTCCGTCTGTCTCAGACCGTCTGTCTGTGTCCGTCTGTCTCAGTTCGTCTGTCTCAGGCCGTTTGTCTCAGACCGTCTGTCTCAGACCGTCGGTCTCTGTCCGTCTCTCTGAGCCCGCCTGTCGCAGACCGCCTGTATCCGACCGTCGGTATTACCCCGTCTGTCTCAGCCCGCCTGTCTCTGTCCGTCTGTCTCAGACCGTCTGTCTCAGACCGTCTGTCTCAGACCGTCTGTCTCAGACCGTCTGACTCAGACCGTCTGTCTCAGACCGTCTGTCTCAGACCGCCTGTCTCAGACCGTCTGTCTCAGACCGTCTGTCTCAGACCGTCTGTCTCAGACCGTGAATCTCAGTCCGACTGTCTGAGACCGTTTGTCTCAGACCGTCTGTCTCAGACCGTCGGTCTCTGTCCGTCTCTCTGAGCCCGCCTGTCGCAGACCGCCTGTATCCGACCGTCGGTATTACCCCGTCTGTCTCTGTCCGTCTGTCTCTGTCCGTCTGTCTCTGTCCGTCTGTCTCTGTCCGTCTATCTCAGACGGTCTGTCTCAGACGGCCTGTCTCAGACCGTCAGTCTCTGTCCGTCTGTTTCAGACCGTCTATTTGTGTCCGTCTGTCTGTGTCCGTTTGTCTCAGACCGTCTGTCTCAGCCAGCCTGTCTCAGCCCGCCTCTCTCAGTCCGTCTGTCTCAGACCGTCTGTCTCAGACCGTCTGTCTCAGGCCGCCTGTCTCAGCCCGCCTGTCTCTGTCCGCCTGTCTAAGTCCTTCTGTCTCAGACCATCTGCCTCAGCCCGCCTATCTCAGTCCGTCTCTCTGAGACCGTCTGTCTCAGACCATCTGTCTCAGACTGTGAGTCTCAGTCCGACTGTCTCAGACCGTCTGCCTCAGACCGTCTGTCTCAGACCGTCTGTCTCAGCCCGCCTCTCTCAGTCCGTCTGTCTCAGACCGTCTGTCTCAGACCGTCTGTCTCAGGCCGCCTGTCTCAGCCCGCCTGTCTCTGTCCGCCTGTCTAAGTCCTTCTGTCTCAGACCATCTGCCTCAGCCCGCCTATCTCAGTCCGTCTCTCTGAGACCGTCTGTCTCAGACCATCTGTCTCAGACTGTGAGTCTCAGTCCGACTGTCTCAGACCGTCTGCCTCAGACCGTCTGTCTCAGACCGTCTGTCTCAGCCCGCCTGTCTCAGCCCGCCTCTCTCAGTCCGTCTCTCTGAGACCGTCTGTCTCAGCCCGCCTGTCTCAGCCCGCCTCTCTCAGTCCGTCTCTCTGAGACGGTCTGTCTCAGACCATCTGTCTCAGACCGTCGGTCTCTGTCCGTCTGTCTCAGACCATCTGTTTTAGACCGTTGTCTCAGTCCGTCTGTCTATGTCCGTCTGTCTCAGACCGTCTGTCTCAGACCGTCTGTCTCAGACCGTCGGTCTCTGTCCATCTCTCTCAGGCCGCCTGTCTAAGTCCTTCTGTCTCAGTCCACCTGTCTCAGCCCGCCTGTCTCAGCCCGCCTGTCTCAGCCCGCCTGTCTCAGACCATATGTCTCAGACCGCTGTCTCTGTCTGTCTGTCTCAGCCCGTCTGTCTCAGACCGTCGGTCTCTGTCCGTCTCTCTCAGACCGTCTGTCTCAGACCGTCTGTCTCAGACCGTCGGTCTCTGTCCGTCTCTCTCAGGCCGCCTGTCTAAGTCCGTCTGTATCAGACCATCTGTCTCAGACCGTTTGTCTCTGTCCGTCTGTCTCAGACCGTCTATTTGTGTCCGTCTGTCTCAGACCGTCTGTCTGTGTCCGTCTGTCTCAGACTGTCTGTCTCAGACCGTCTGTCTCAGACCGTCTGTCTCAGACCGTCTGTCTCAGACCGCCTGTCTCAGCCCGCCTGTCTCAGCCCGCCTCTCTCAGTCCGTCTCTCTGAGACCGTCTGTCTCAGCCCGCCTGTCCCAGCCCGCCTCTCTCAGTCCGTCTCTCTGAGACCGTCTGTCTCAGACCATCTGTCTCAGACTGTTGGCTCTGTCCGTCTGTCTCAGCCCGCCTGTCTCAGACCGTGTGTCTCGGACCATCTGTCTCAGACCGTCGGTCTTACCTCGTCTGTCTCAGCCCCCCTGTCTCTGTCCGTCAATCTCAGACCGTCTATTTGTGTCCGTCTGTCTCAGACCGTCTGTCTGTGTCCGTCTGTCTCAGTTCGTCTGTCTCAGACCGTTTGTCTCAGACCGTCTGTCTCAGACCGTCGGTCTCTGTCCGTCTCTCTGAGCCCGCCTGTCGCAGACCGCCTGTATCCGACCGTCGGTATTACCCCGTCTGTCTCAGCCCGCCTGTCTCTGTCCGTCTGTCTCAGACCGTCTGTCTCAGACCGTCTGTCTCAGACCGTCTGTCTCAGACCGTCTGTCTCAGACCGTCTGTCTCAGACCGTCTGTCTCAGACCGTCTGTCTCAGACCGTCTGTCTCAGACCGTCTGTCTCAGACCGTCTGTCTCAGACCGTCTGTCTCAGATCGTCTGTCTCAGACCGTGAATCTCAGTCCGACTGTCTGAGACCGTTTGTCTCAGACCGTCTGTCTCAGACCGTCGGTCTCTGTCCGTCTCTCTGAGCCCGCCTGTCGCAGACCGCCTGTATCCGACCGTCGGTATTACCCCGTCTGTCTCAGCCCGCCTGTCTCTGTCCGTCTGTCTCAGACCGTCTGTCTCAGACCGTCTGTCTCAGACCGTCTGTCTCAGACCGTCTGTCTCAGACCGTCTGTCTCAGACCGTCTGTCTCAGACCGTCTGTCTCAGACCGTCTGTCTCAGACCGTCTGTCTCAGACCGTCTGTCTCAGACCGTCTGTCTCAGACCGTCTGTCTCAGACCGTCTGTCTCAGACCGTCTGTCTCAGACCGTCTGTCTCAGACCGTGAATCTCAGTCCGACTGTCTGAGACCGTTTGTCTCAGACCGTCTGTCTCAGACCGTCGGTCTCTGTCCGTCTCTCTGAGCCCGCCTGTCGCAGACCGCCTGTATCCGACCGTCGGTATTACCCCGTCTGTCTCTGTCCGTCTGTCTCTGTCCGTCTGTCTCTGTCCGTCTGTCTCTGTCCGTCTATCTCAGACGGTCTGTCTCAGACGGCCTGTCTCAGACCGTCAGTCTCTGTCCGTCTGTTTCAGACCGTCTATTTGTGTCCGTCTGTCTGTGTCCGTTTGTCTCAGACCGTCTGTCTCAGCCAGCCTGTCTCAGCCCGCCTCTCTCAGTCCGTCTGTCTCAGACCGTCTGTCTCAGACCGTCTGTCTCAGGCCGCCTGTCTCAGCCCGCCTGTCTCTGTCCGCCTGTCTAAGTCCTTCTGTCTCAGACCATCTGCCTCAGCCCGCCTATCTCAGTCCGTCTCTCTGAGACCGTCTGTCTCAGACCATCTGTCTCAGACTGTGAGTCTCAGTCCGACTGTCTCAGACCGTCTGCCTCAGACCGTCTGTCTCAGACCGTCTGTCTCAGCCCGCCTGTCTCAGCCCGCCTCTCTCAGTCCGTCTCTCTGAGACCGTCTGTCTCAGCCCGCCTGTCTCAGCCCGCCTCTCTCAGTCCGTCTCTCTGAGACGGTCTGTCTCAGACCATCTGTCTCAGACCGTCGGTCTCTGTCCGTCTGTCTCAGACCATCTGTTTTAGACCGTTGTCTCAGTCCGTCTGTCTATGTCCGTCTGTCTCAGACCGTCTGTCTCAGACCGTCTGTCTCAGACCGTCGGTCTCTGTCCATCTCTCTCAGGCCGCCTGTCTAAGTCCTTCTGTCTCAGTCCACCTGTCTCAGCCCGCCTGTCTCAGCCCGCCTGTCTCAGCCCGCCTGTCTCAGACCATATGTCTCAGACCGCTGTCTCTGTCTGTCTGTCTCAGCCCGTCTGTCTCAGACCGTCGGTCTCTGTCCGTCTCTCTCAGACCGTCTGTCTCAGACCGTCTGTCTCAGACCGTCGGTCTCTGTCCGTCTCTCTCAGGCCGCCTGTCTAAGTCCGTCTGTATCAGACCATCTGTCTCAGACCGTTTGTCTCTGTCCGTCTGTCTCAGACCGTCTATTTGTGTCCGTCTGTCTCAGACCGTCTGTCTGTGTCCGTCTGTCTCAGACTGTCTGTCTCAGACCGTCTGTCTCAGACCGTCTGTCTCAGACCGTCTGTCTCAGACCGCCTGTCTCAGCCCGCCTGTCTCAGCCCGCCTCTCTCAGTCCGTCTCTCTGAGACCGTCTGTCTCAGCCCGCCTGTCCCAGCCCGCCTCTCTCAGTCCGTCTCTCTGAGACCGTCTGTCTCAGACCATCTGTCTCAGACTGTTGGCTCTGTCCGTCTGTCTCAGCCCGCCTGTCTCAGACCGTGTGTCTCGGACCATCTGTCTCAGACCGTCGGTCTTACCTCGTCTGTCTCAGCCCCCCTGTCTCTGTCCGTCAATCTCAGACCGTCTATTTGTGTCCGTCTGTCTCAGACCGTCTGTCTGTGTCCGTCTGTCTCAGTTCGTCTGTCTCAGACCGTTTGTCTCAGACCGTCTGTCTCAGACCGTCGGTCTCTGTCCGTCTCTCTGAGCCCGCCTGTCGCAGACCGCCTGTATCCGACCGTCGGTATTACCCCGTCTGTCTCAGCCCGCCTGTCTCTGTCCGTCTGTCTCAGACCGTCTGTCTCAGACCGTCTGTCTCAGACCGTCTGTCTCAGACCGTCTGTCTCAGACCGTCTGTCTCAGACCGTCTGCCTCAGACCGTCTGTCTCAGACCGTCTGTCTCAGCCCGCCTGTCTCAGCCCGCCTCTCTCAGTCCGTCTCTCTGAGACCGTCTGTCTCAGCCCGCCTGTCTCAGCCCGCCTCTCACAGTCCGTCTCTCTGAGACGGTCTGTCTCAGACCATCTGTCTCAGACCGTCGGTCTCTGTCCGTCTGTCTCAGACCATCTGTTTTAGACCGTTGTCTCAGTCCGTCTGTCTATGTCCGTCTGTCTCAGACCGTCTGTCTCAGACCGTCTGTCTCAGACCGTCGGTCTCTGTCCATCTCTCTCAGGCCGCCTGTCTAAGTCCTTCTGTCTCAGTCCACCTGTCTCAGCCCGCCTGTCTCAGCCCGCCTGTCTCAGCCCGCCTGTCTCAGACCATATGTCTCAGACCGCTGTCTCTGTCTGTCTGTCTCAGCCCGTCTGTCTCAGACCGTCGGTCTCTGTCCGTCTCTCTCAGACCGTCTGTCTCAGACCGTCTGTCTCAGACCGTCGGTCTCTGTCCGTCTCTCTCAGGCCGCCTGTCTAAGTCCGTCTGTATCAGACCATCTGTCTCAGACCGTTTGTCTCTGTCCGTCTGTCTCAGACCGTCTATTTGTGTCCGTCTGTCTCAGACCGTCTGTCTGTGTCCGTCTGTCTCAGACTGTCTGTCTCAGACCGTCTGTCTCAGACCGTCTGTCTCAGACCGTCTGTCTCAGACCGCCTGTCTCAGCCCGCCTGTCTCAGCCCGCCTCTCTCAGTCCGTCTCTCTGAGACCGTCTGTCTCAGCCCGCCTGTCCCAGCCCGCCTCTCTCAGTCCGTCTCTCTGAGACCGTCTGTCTCAGACCATCTGTCTCAGACTGTTGGCTCTGTCCGTCTGTCTCAGCCCGCCTGTCTCAGACCGTGTGTCTCGGACCATCTGTCTCAGACCGTCGGTCTTACCTCGTCTGTCTCAGCCCCCCTGTCTCTGTCCGTCAATCTCAGACCGTCTATTTGTGTCCGTCTGTCTCAGACCGTCTGTCTGTGTCCGTCTGTCTCAGTTCGTCTGTCTCAGACCGTTTGTCTCAGACCGTCTGTCTCAGACCGTCGGTCTCTGTCCGTCTCTCTGAGCCCGCCTGTCGCAGACCGCCTGTATCCGACCGTCGGTATTACCCCGTCTGTCTCAGCCCGCCTGTCTCTGTCCGTCTGTCTCAGACCGTCTGTCTCAGACCGTCTGTCTCAGACCGTCTGTCTCAGACCGTCTGTCTCAGACCGTCTGTCTCAGACCGTCTGTCTCAGACCGTCTGTCTCAGACCGTCTGTCTCAGACCGTCTGTCTCAGATCGTCTGTCTCAGACCGTGAATCTCAGTCCGACTGTCTGAGACCGTTTGTCTCAGACCGTCTGTCTCAGACCGTCGGTCTCTGTCCGTCTCTCTGAGCCCGCCTGTCGCAGACCGCCTGTATCCGACCGTCGGTATTACCCCGTCTGTCTCAGCCCGCCTGTCTCTGTCCGTCTGTCTCAGACCGTCTGTCTCAGACCGTCTGTCTCAGACCGTCTGTCTCAGACCGTCTGTCTCAGACCGTCTGTCTCAGACCGTCTGTCTCAGACCGTCTGTCTCAGACCGTCTGTCTCAGACCGTCTGTCTCAGACCGTCTGTCTCAGACCGTCTGTCTCAGACCGTCTGTCTCAGACCGTCTGTCTCAGACCGTCTGTCTCAGACCGTCTGTCTCAGACCGTCTGTCTCAGACCGTCTGTCTCAGACCGTCTGTCTCAGACCGTGAATCTCAGTCCGACTGTCTGAGACCGTTTGTCTCAGACCATCTGTCTCAGACCGTCGGTCTCTGTCCGTCTGTCTCAGACCATCTGTTTTAGACCGTTGTCTCAGTCCGTCTGTCTCTGTCCGTCTGTCTCAGACCGTCTGTCTCAGACCGTCTGTCTCAGACCGTCTGTCTCAGACCGTCTGTCTCAGACCGTCTGTCTCAGACCGTCGGTCTCTGTCCATCTCTCTCAGGCCGCCTGTCTAAGTCCTTCTGTCTCAGTCCACCTGTCTCAGCCCGCGTGTCTCAGCCCGCCTGTCTCAGCCCGCCTGTCTCAGACCATATGTCTCAGACCGCTGTCTCTGTCTGTCTGTCTCAGCCCGTCTGTGTCAGACCGTCGGTCTCTGTCCGTCTCTCTCAGACCGTCTGTCTCAGACCGTCTGTCTCAGACCGTCTGTCTCAGACCGTCGGTCTCTGTCCGTCTCTCTCAGGCCGCCTGTCTAAGTCCGTCTGTATCAGACCATCTGTCTCAGACCGTTTGTCTCTGTCCGTCTGTCTCAGACCGTCTATTTGTGTCCGTCTGTCTCAGACCGTCTGTCTGTGTCCGTCTGTCTCAGACTGTCTGTCTCAGACCGTCTGTCTCAGACCGCCTGTCTCAGACCGTCTGTCTCAGACCGCCTGTCTCAGCCCGCCTGTCTCAGCCCGCCTCTCTCAGTCCGTCTCTCTGAGACCGTCTGTCTCAGCCCGCCTGTCCCAGCCCGCCTCTCTCAGTCCGTCTCTCTGAGACCGTCTGTCTCAGACCATCTGTCTCAGACTGTTGGCTCTGTCCGTCTGTCTCAGCCCGCCTGTCTCAGACCGTGTGTCTCGGACCATCTGTCTCAGACCGTCGGTCTTACCTCGTCTGTCTCAGCCCCCCTGTCTCTGTCCGTCAATCTCAGACCGTCTATTTGTGTCCGTCTGTCTCAGACCGTCTGTCTGTGTCCGTCTGTCTCAGTTCGTCTGTCTCAGACCGTTTGTCTCAGACCGTCTGTCTCAGACCGTCGGTCTCTGTCCGTCTCTCTGAGCCCGCCTGTCGCAGACCGCCTGTATCCGACCGTCGGTATTACCCCGTCTGTCTCAGCCCGCCTGTCTCTGTCCGTCTGTCTCAGACCGTCTGTCTCAGACCGTCTGTCTCAGACCGTCTGTCTCAGACCGTCTGTCTCAGACCGTCTGTCTCAGACCGTCTGTCTCAGACCGTCTGTCTCAGACCGTCTGTCTCAGACCGTCTGTCTCAGACCGTCTGTCTCAGACCGTCTGTCTCAGACCGTCTGTCTCAGACCGTCTGTCTCAGACCGTCTGTCTCAGACCGTGAATCTCAGTCCGACTGTCTGAGACCGTTTGTCTCAGACCGTCTGTCTCAGACCGTCGGTCTCTGTCCGTCTCTCTGAGCCCGCCTGTCGCAGACCGCCTGTATCCGACCGTCGGTATTACCCCGTCTGTCTCAGCCCGCCTGTCTCTGTCCGTCTGTCTCAGACCGTCTGTCTCAGACCGTCTGTCTCAGACCGTCTGTCTCAGACCGTCTGTCTCAGACCGTCTGTCTCAGACCGTCTGTCTCAGACCGTCTGTCTCAGACCGTGAATCTCAGTCCGACTGTCTGAGACCGTTTGTCTCAGACCGTCTGTCTCAGACCGTCGGTCTCTGTCCGTCTCTCTGAGCCCGCCTGTCGCAGACCGCCTGTATCCGACCGTCGGTATTACCCCGTCTGTCTCTGTCCGTCTGTCTCTGTCCGTCTGTCTCTGTCCGTCTGTCTCTGTCCGTCTGTCTCTGTCCGTCTATCTCAGACGGTCTGTCTCAGACGGTCTGTCTCAGACCGTCAGTCTCTGTCCGTCTGTTTCAGACCGTCTATTTGTGTCCGTCTGTCTGTGTCCGTTTGTCTCAGACCGTCTGTCTCAGACCGTCTGTCTCAGCCCGCCTGTCTCAGCCCGCCTCTCTCAGTCCGTCTCTCTGAGACCGTCTGTCTCAGACCATACGTCTCAGACAGTCCGTCTCTGTCCGTCTGTCTCAGACCATCTGTCTCAGACCGTCTGTCTTAGACCATCTGTCTCCGACCGTCTGTCTCAGACCGTCTGTCGTAGACCGTCTGTCTCTGTCCGCCTGTCTCTGTCCGTCTGTCTCAGACCGTCTATCTCAGACCATCTGTCTCAGACCGTGTGTCTCAGACCCTCTGTGTCAGACCGTCTGTCACTGTCCCTCTGTCTTTGAACGTCGTTCTCTGAACCTCGGTCTCATCCCGTCTGTCTCAGACCGTCTGTCTCAGACCGTCTGTCTCAGACCGTCTGTCTCAGACCGTCTGTCTCAGACCGTCTGTCTCAGACCGTCTGTCTCTGTCCGTCTGTCTCAGATCGTCTCTCTGAGACCGTCTCTCTCAGACCATCTGTCTCAGACCGTCTGTCTCTGTCCGTCTGTCTCAGACCGTCTATTTGTGTCCGTCTGTCTCAGACCGTCTGTCTCAGTCCGTCTGTCTCAGAACGTCTGTCTCAGACCATCTGTATCAAACCGTCTGTCTCAGCCCGCCTGTCTCAGCCCGCCTCTCTCAGTCCGTCTCTCTGAGACGGTCTGTCTCAGACCATCTGTCTCAGACCGTCGGTCTCTGTCCGTCTGTCTCAGACCATCTGTTTTAGACCGTTGTCTCAGTCCGTCTGTCTCTGTCCGTCTGTCTCAGACCGTCTGTCTCAGACCGTCGGTCTCTGTCCATCTCTCTCAGGCCGCCTGTCTAAGTCCTTCTGTCTCAGTCCACCTGTCTCAGCCCGCCTGTCTCAGCCCGCCTGTCTCAGCCCGCCTGTCTCAGACCATATGTCTCAGACCGCTGTCTCTGTCTGTCTGTCTCAGCCCGTCTGTCTCAGACCGTCGGTCTCTGTCCGTCTCTCTCAGACCGTCTGTCTCAGACCGTCTGTCTCAGACCGTCGGTCTCTGTCCGTCTCTCTCAGGCCGCCTGTCTAAGTCCGTCTGTATCAGACCATCTGTCTCAGACCGTTTGTCTCTGTCCGTCTGTCTCAGACCGTCTATTTGTGTCCGTCTGTCTCAGACCGTCTGTCTGTGTCCGTCTGTCTCAGACTGTCTGTCTCAGACCGTCTGTCTCAGACCGTCTGTCTCAGACCGTCTGTCTCAGACCGCCTGTCTCAGCCCGCCTGTCTCAGCCCGCCTCTCTCAGTCCGTCTCTCTGAGACCGTCTGTCTCAGCCCGCCTGTCCCAGCCCGCCTCTCTCAGTCCGTCTCTCTGAGACCGTCTGTCTCAGACCATCTGTCTCAGACTGTTGGCTCTGTCCGTCTGTCTCAGCCCGCCTGTCTCAGACCGTGTGTCTCGGACCATCTGTCTCAGACCGTCGGTCTTACCTCGTCTGTCTCAGCCCCCCTGTCTCTGTCCGTCAATCTCAGACCGTCTATTTGTGTCCGTCTGTCTCAGACCGTCTGTCTGTGTCCGTCTGTCTCAGTTCGTCTGTCTCAGACCGTTTGTCTCAGACCGTCTGTCTCAGACCGTCGGTCTCTGTCCGTCTCTCTGAGCCCGCCTGTCGCAGACCGCCTGTATCCGACCGACGGTATTACCCCGTCTGTCTCAGCCCGCCTGTCTCTGTCCGTCTGTCTCAGACCGTCTGTCTCAGACCGTCTGTCTCAGACCGTCTGTCTCAGACCGTCTGTCTCAGACCGTGAATCTCAGTCCGACTGTCTGAGACCGTTTGTCTCAGACCGTCTGTCTCAGACCGTCGGTCTCTGTCCGTCTCTCTGAGCCCGCCTGTCGCAGACCGCCTGTATCCGACCGTCGGTATTACCCCGTCTGTCTCAGCCCGCCTGTCTCTGTCCGTCTGTCTCAGACCGTCTGTCTCAGACCGTCTGTCTCAGACCGTCTGTCTCAGACCGTCTGTCTCAGACCGTCTGTCTCAGACCGTCTGTCTCAGACCGTCTGTCTCAGACCGTCTGTCTCAGACCGTCTGTCTCAGACCGTCTGTCTCAGACCGTGAATCTCAGTCCGACTGTCTGAGACCGTTTGTCTCAGACCGTCTGTCTCAGACCGTCGATCTCTGTCCGTCTCTCTGAGCCCGCCTGTCGCAGACCGCCTGTATCCGACCGTCGGTATTACCCCGTCTGTCTCTGTCCGTCTGTCTCTGTCCGTCTGTCTCTGTCCGTCTGTCTCTGTCCGTCTATCTCAGACGGTCTGTCTCAGACGGTCTGTCTCAGACCGTCAGTCTCTGTCCGTCTGTTTCAGACCGTCTATTTGTGTCCGTCTGTCTGTGTCCGTTTGTCTCAGACCGTCTGTCTCAGACCGCCTGTCTCAGCCCGCCTCTCTCAGTCCGTCTCTCTGAGACGGTCTGTCTCAGACCATCTGTCTCAGACCGTCGGTCACTGTCCGTCTGTCTCAGACCATCTGTTTTAGACCGTTGTCTCAGTCCGTCTGTCTCTGTCCGTCTGTCTCAGACCGTCTGTCTCAGACCGTCTGTCTCAGACCGTCGGTCTCTGTCCGTCTCTCTGAGCCCGCCTGTCGCAGACCGCCTGTATCCGACCGTCGGTATTACCCCGTCAGTCTCTGTCCGTCTGTCTCTGTCCGTCTATCTCAGACGGTCTGTCTCAGATCGTCCGTCTCAGGCCGCCTGTCTCTGTCCGTCTGTCTCAGATCGTCTGTCTCAGGCCGTCTGTCTCTGTCCGTCTGTCTCTGTCCGTCTGTCTCTGTCCGTCTGTCTCTGTCCGTCTGTCTCTGTCCGTCAGTCTCTGTCCGTCTGTCTCTGTCCGTCTGTCTCTGTCCGTCTGTCTCAGGCCATCTGTCTCAGACAGTCCGTCTCTGTCCGTCTGTCTCAGACCATCTGTCTCAGACCGTTGGCTCTGTCCGTCTGTCTCAGCCCGCCTGTCTCAGACCGTGTGTCTCGGACCATCTGTCTCAGACCGTCGGTCTTACCTCGTGTGTCTCAGCCCCCCTGTCTCTGTCCGTCAGTCTCAGACCGTCTATTTGTGTCCGTCTGTCTCAGACCGTCTGTCTGTGTCCGTCTGTCTCAGTTCGTCTGTCTCAGACCGTTTGTCTCAGACCGTCTGTCTCAGACCGTCGGTCTCTGTCCGTCTCTCTGAGCCCGCCTGTCGCAGACCGCCTGTATCCGACCGTCGGTATTACCCCGTCTGTCTCAGCCCGCCTGTCTCTGTCCGTCTGTCTCAGACCGTCTGTCTCAGACCGTCTGTCTCAGACCGTCTGTCTCAGACCGTCTGTCTCAGACCGCCTGTCTCAGACCGTGAATCTCAGTCCGACTGTCTGAGACCGTTTGTCTCAGACCGTCTGTCTCAGACCGTCGGTCTCTGTCCGTCTCTCTGAGCCCGCCTGTCGCAGACCGCCTGTATCCGACCGTCGGTATTACCCCGTCTGTCTCTGTCCGTCTGTCTCTGTCCGTCTGTCTCTGTCCGTCTATCTCAGACGGTCTGTCTCAGACGGCCTGTCTCAGACCGTCAGTCTCTGTCCGTCTGTTTCAGACCGTCTATTTGTGTCCGTCTGTCTGTGTCCGTTTGTCTCAGACCGTCTGTCTCAGACCGTCTGTCTCAGACCCTCTGTCTCAGCCCGCCTGTCTCAGCCCGCCTCTCTCAGTCCGTCTCTCTGAGACCGTCTGTCTCAGACCATACGTCTCAGACAGTCCGTCTCTGTCCGTCTGTCTCAGACCATCTGTCTCAGACCGTCTGTCCTAGACCATCTGTCTCCGACCGTCTGTCTCAGACCGTCTGTCTCAGACCGTCTGTCTTAGACCGTCTGTCTCTGTCCGCCTGTCTCTGTCCGTCTGTCTCTGTCCGTCTGTCTCTGTCCGTCTGTCTCTGTACGTCTGTCTCTGTCCGTCTGTCTCTGTCCGTCTATCTCAGACGGTCTGTCTCAGATCGTCTGTCTCAGATCGTCCGTCTCAGGCCGTCTGTCTCTGTCCGTCTGTCTCAGATCGTCTGTCTCAGGCCGTCTGTCTCTGTCCGTCTGTCTCTGTCCGTCTGTCTCTGTCCGTCTGTCTCTGTCCGTCTGTCTCTGTCCGTCAGTCTCTGTCCGTCTGTCTCTGTCCGTCTGTCTCTGTCCGTCTGTCTCAGGCCATCTGTCTCAGACCGTCTGTTCCAGTACTTATGACTCATACCGCCTGTCTATGAACGTCGGACTCAGCCTGTCTTTCTCATACCGTCTGTCTGAGATCGTCTGTCTCAGACCGTCTGTCTCAGACCGTCTGTCTCAGACCGTCTATCTCAGACCATCTGTCTCAGACCGTGTGTCTCAGACCCTCTGTGTCAGACCGTCTGTCACTGTCCCTCTGTCTTTGAACGTCGTTCTCTGAACCTCGGTCTCATCCCGTCTGTCTCAGACCGTCTGTCTCAGACCGTCTGTCTCAGACCGTCTGTCTCAGACCGTCTGTCTCTGTCCGTCTGTCTCAGATCGTCTCTCTGAGACCGTCTCTCTCAGACCATCTGTCTCAGACCGTCTGTCTCTGTCCGTCTGTCTCAGACCGTCTATTTGTGTCCGTCTGTCTCAGACCGTCTGTCTCTGTCCGTCTGTCTCAGAACGTCTGTCTCAGACCATCTGTATCAAACCGTCTGTCTCAGGCCGCCTGTCTCAGCCCGCCTGTCTCTGTCCGCCTGTCTAAGTCCTTCTGTCTCAGACCATCTGTCTCAGCCCGCCTATCTCAGTCCATCTCTCTGAGACCGTCTGTCTCAGACCATCTGTCTCAGACTGTGAGTCTCAGTCCGACTGTCTCAGACCGTCTGCCTCAGACCGTCTGTCTCAGACCGTCTGTCTCAGCCCGCCTGTCTCAGCCCGCCTCTCTCAGTCCGTCTCTCTGAGACCGTCTGTCTCAGCCCGCCTGTCTCAGCCCGCCTCTCTCAGTCCGTCTCTCTGAGACGGTCTGTCTCAGACCATCTGTCTCAGACCGTCGGTCACTGTCCGTCTGTCTCAGACCATCTGTTTTAGACCGTTGTCTCAGTCCGTCTGTCTCTGTCCGTCTGTCTCAGACCGTCTGTCTCAGACCGTCTGTCTCAGACCGTCGGTCTCTGTCCATCTCTCTCAGGCCGCCTGTCTAAGTCCTTCTGTCTCAGTCCACCTGTCTCAGCCCGCCTGTCTCAGCCCGCCTGTCTCAGCCCGCCTGTCTCAGACCATATGTCTCAGACCGTTGTCTCTGTCTGTCTGTCTCAGCCCGTCTGTCTCAGACCGTCGGTCTCTGTCCGTCTCTCTCAGACCGTCTGTCTCAGACCGTCTGTCTCAGACCGTCGGTCTCTGTCCGTCTCTCTCAGGCCGCCTGTCTAAGTCCGTCTGTATCAGACCATCTGTCTCAGACCGTTTGTCTCTGTCCGTCTGTCTCAGACCGTCTATTTGTGTCCGTCTGTCTGTGTCCGTCTGTCTCAGACTGTCTGTCTCAGACCGTCTGTCTCAGACCGTCTGTCTCAGACCGTCTGTCTCAGACCGCCTGTCTCAGCCCGCCTGTCTCAGCCCGCCTCTCTCAGTCCGTCTCTCTGAGACCGTCTGTCTCAGCCCGCCTGACCCAGCCCGCCTCTCTCAGTCCGTCTCTCTGAGACCGTCTGTCTCAGACCATCTGTCTCAGACCGTCCGTCTCTGTCCGTCTGTCTCAGACCATCTGTCTCAGACTGTTGGCTCTGTCCGTCTGTCTCAGCCCGCCTGTCTCAGACCGTGTGTCTCGGACCATCTGTCTCAGACCGTCGGTCTTACCTCGTCTGTCTCAGCCCCCCTGTCTCTGTCCGTCAATCTCAGACCGTCTATTTGTGTCCGTCTGTCTCAGACCGTCTGTCTGTGTCCGTCTGTCTCAGTTCGTCTGTCTCAGACCGTTTGTCTCAGACCGTCTGTCTCAGACCGTCGGTCTCTGTCCGTCTCTCTGAGCCCGCCTGTCGCAGACCGCCTGTATCCGACCGTCGGTATTACCCCGTCTGTCTCAGCCCGCCTGTCTCTGTCCGTCTGTCTCAGACCATCTGTCTCAGACCGTCTGTCTTAGACCATCTGTCTCCGACCGTCTGTCTCAGACCGTCTGTCTCAGACCGTCTGTCTCAGACCGTCTGTTTCTGTCCGCCTGTCTCTGTCCGCCTGTCTCTGTCCGTCTGTCTCTGTCCGTCTGTCTCTGTCCGTCTGTCTCTGTACGTCTGTCTCTGTCCGTCTGTCTCTGTCCGTCTATCTCAGACGGTCTGTCTCAGATCGTCTGTCTCAGATCGTCCGTCTCAGGCCGTCTGTCTCTGTCCGTCTGTCTCAGATCGTCTGTCTCAGGCCGTCTGTCTCTGTCCGTCTGTCTCTGTCCGTCTGTCTCTGTCCGTCTGTCTCTGTCCGTCTGTCTCTGCCCGTCAGTCTCTGTCCGTCTGTCTCTGTCCGTCTGTCTTTGTCCGTCTGTCTCAGGCCATCTGTCTCAGACCGTCTGTTCCAGTACTTATGACTCATACCGCCTGTCTATGAACGTCGGACTCAGCCTGTCTTTCTCATACCGTCTGTCTGAGATCGTCTGTCTCAGACCGTCTGTCTCAGACCGTCTGTCTCAGACCGTCTATCTCAGACCATCTGTCTCAGACCGTGTGTCTCAGACCCTCTGTGTCAGACCGTCTGTCACTGTCCCTCTGTCTTTGAACGTCGTTCTCTGAACCTCGGTCTCATCCCGTCTGTCTCAGACCGTCTGTCTCAGACCGTCTGTCTCAGACCGTCTGTCTCAGACCGTCTGTCTCTGTCCGTCTGTCTCAGATCGTCTCTCTGAGACCGTCTCTCTCAGACCATCTGTCTCAGACCGTCTGTCTCTGTCCGTCTGTCTCAGACCGTCTATTTGTGTCCGTCTGTCTCAGATCGTCTGTCTCTGTCCGTCTGTCTCAGAACGTCTGTCTCAGACCATCTGTATCAAACCGTCTGTCTCAGGCCGCCTGTCTCAGCCCGCCTGTCTCTGTCCGCCTGTCTAAGTCCTTCTGTCTCAGACCATCTGTCTCAGCCCGCCTATCTCAGTCCGTCTCTCTGAGACCGTCTGTCTCAGACCATCTGTCTCAGACTGTGAGTCTCAGTCCGACTGTCTCAGACCGTCTGCCACAGACCGTCTGTCTCAGACCGTCTGTCTCAGCCCGCCTGTCTCAGCCCGCCTCTCTCAGTCCGTCTCTCTGAGACCGTCTGTCTCAGCCCGCCTGTCTCAGCCCGCCTGTCTCAGCCCGCCTGTCTCAGACCATATGTCTCAGACCGTTGTCTCTGTCTGTCTGTCTCAGCCCGTCTGTCTCAGACCGTCGGTCTCTGTCCGTCTCTCTCAGACCGTCTGTCTCAGACCGTCTGTCTCAGACCGTCGGTCTCTGTCCGTCTCTCTCAGGCCGCCTGTCTAAGTCCGTCTGTATCAGACCATCTGTCTCAGACCGTTTGTCTCTGTCCGTCTGTCTCAGACCGTCTATTTGTGTCCGTCTGTCTCAGACCGTCTGTCTGTGTCCGTCTGTCTCAGACTGTCTGTCTCAGACCGTCTGTCTCAGACCGTCTGTCTCAGACCGTCTGCCTCAGACCGCCTGTCTCAGCCCGCCTGTCTCAGCCCGCCTCTCTCAGTCCGTCTCTCTGAGACCGTCTGTCTCAGCCCGCCTGACCCAGCCCGCCTCTCTCAGTCCGTCTCTCTGAGACCGTCTGTCTCAGACCATCTGTCTCAGACCGTCCGTCTCTGTCCGTCTGTCTCAGACCATCTGTCTCAGACTGTTGGCTCTGTCCGTCTGTCTCAGCCCGCCTGTCTCAGACCGTGTGTCTCGGACCATCTGTCTCAGACCGTCGGTCTTACCTCGTCTGTCTCAGCCCCCCTGTCTCTGTCCGTCAATCTCAGACCGTCTATTTGTGTCCGTCTGTCTCAGACCGTCTGTCTGTGTCCGTCTGTCTCAGTTCGTCTGTCTCAGACCGTTTGTCTCAGACCGTCTGTCTCAGACCGTCGGTCTCTGTCCGTCTCTCTGAGCCCGCCTGTCGCAGACCGCCTGTATCCGACCGTCGGTATTACCCCGTCTGTCTCAGCCCGCCTGTCTCTGTCCGTCTGTCTCAGACCGTCTGTCTCAGACCGTCTGTCTCAGACCGTCTGTCTCAGACCGTCTGTCTCAGACCGTCTGTCTCAGACCGTGAATCTCAGTCCGACTGTCTGAGACCGTTTGTCTCAGACCGTCTGTCTCAGACCGTCGGTCTCTGTCCGTCTCTCTGAGCCCGCCTGTCGCAGACCGCCTGTATCCGACCGTCGGTATTACCCCGTCTGTCTCAGCCCGCCTGTCTCTGTCCGTCTGTCTCAGACCGTCTGTCTCAGACCGTCTGTCTCAGACCGTCTGTCTCAGACCGTCTGTCTCAGACCGTCTGTCTCAGACCGTCTGTCTCAGACCGTCTGTCTCAGACCGTCTGTCTCAGACCGTCTGTCTCAGACCGTCTGTCTCAGACCGTCTGTCTCAGACCGTGAATCTCAGTCCGACTGTCTGAGACCGTTTGTCTCAGACCGTCTGTCTCAGACCGTCGATCTCTGTCCGTCTCTCTGAGCCCGCCTGTCGCAGACCGCCTGTATCCGACCGTCGGTATTACCCCGTCTGTCTCTGTCCGTCTGTCTCTGTCCGTCTGTCTCTGTCCGTCTGTCTCTGTCCGTCTGTCTCTGTCCGTCTGTCTCTGTCCGTCTATCTCAGACGGTCTGTCTCAGACGGTCTGTCTCAGACCGTCAGTCTCTGTCCGTCTGTTTCAGACCGTCTATTTGTGTCCGTCTGTCTGTGTCCGTTTGTCTCAGACCGTCTGTCTCAGACCGTCTGTCTCAGCCCGCCTGTCTCAGCCCGCCTCTCTCAGTCCGTCTCTCTGAGACCGTCTGTCTCAGACCATACGTCTCAGACAGTCCGTCTCTGTCCGTCTGTCTCAGACCATCTGTCTCAGACCGTCTGTCTTAGACCATCTGTCTCCGACCGTCTGTCTCAGACCGTCTGTCGTAGACCGTCTGTCTCTGTCCGCCTGTCTCTGTCCGTCTGTCTCTGTCCGTCTGTCTCTGTACGTCTGTCTCTGTCCGTCTGTCTCAGACCGTCTGTCTCAGACCGTCTGTCTCAGACCGTCTGCCTCAGACCGTGAATCTCAGTCCGACTGTCTGAGACCGTTTGTCTCAGACCGTCTGTCTCAGACCGTCGGTCTCTGTCCGTCTCTCTGAGCCCGCCTGTCGCAGACCGCCTGTATCCGACCGTCGGTATTACCCCGTCAGTCTCTGTCCGTCTGTCTCTGTCCGTCTATCTCTGTCCGTCTATCTCAGACGGTCTGTCTCAGACGGTCTGTCTCAGACCGTCAGTCTCTATCCGTCTGTTTCAGACCGTCTATTTGTGTCCTTCTGTCTGTGTCCTTTTGTGTCAGGCCGTCTGTCTCAGACCGTCTGTCTCAGCCCGCCTGTCTCAGCCCGCCTCTCTCAGTCCGTCTCTCTGAGACCGTCTGTCTCAGACCATACGTCTCAGACAGTCCGTCTCTGTCCGTCTGTCTCAGACCATCTGTCTCAGACCGTCTGTCTTAGACCATCTGTCTCCGACCGTCTGTCTCAGACCGTCTGTCTCAGACCGTCTGTCTTAGACCGTCTGTCTCTGTCCGCCTGTCTCTGTCCGTCTGTCTCTGTCCGTCTGTCTCTGTACGTCTGTCTCTGTCCGTCTGTCTCTGTCCGTCTATCTCAGACGGTCTGTCTCAGATCGTCCGTCTCAGGCCGCCTGTCTCTGTCCGTCTGTCTCAGATCGTCTGTCTCAGGCCGTCTGTCTCTGTCCGTCTGTCTCTGTCCGTCTGTCTCTGTCCGTCTGTCTCTGTCCGTCTGTCTCTGTCCGTCAGTCTCTGTCCGTCTGTCTCTGTCCGTCTGTCTCTGTCCGTCTGTCTCAGGCCATCTGTCTCAGACAGTCCGTCTCTGTCCGTCTGTCTCAGACCATCTGTCTCAGACCGTTGGCTCTGTCCGTCTGTCTCAGCCCGCCTGTCTCAGACCGTGTGTCTCGGACCATCTGTCTCAGACCGTCGGTCTTACCTCGTGTGTCTCAGCCCCCCTGTCTCTGTCCGTCAGTCTCAGACCGTCTATTTGTGTCCGTCTGTCTCAGACCGTCTGTCTGTGTCCGTCTGTCTCAGTTCGTCTGTCTCAGACCGTTTGTCTCAGACCGTCTGTCTCAGACCGTCGGTCTCTGTCCGTCTCTCTGAGCCCGCCTGTCGCAGACCGCCTGTATCCGACCGTCGGTATTACCCCGTCTGTCTCAGCCCGCCTGTCTCTGTCCGTCTGTCTCAGACCGTCTGTCTCAGACCGTCTGTCTCAGACCGTCTGTCTCAGACCGCCTGTCTCAGACCGTGAATCTCAGTCCGACTGGTTGAGACCGTTTGTCTCAGACCGTCTGTCTCAGACCGTCGGTCTCTGTCCGTCTCTCTGAGCCCGCCTGTCGCAGACCGCCTGTATCCGACCGTCGGTATTACCCCGTCTGTCTCTGTCCGTCTGTCTCTGTCCGTCTGTCTCTGTCCGTCTATCTCAGACGGTCTGTCTCAGACGGCCTGTCTCAGACCGTCAGTCTCTGTCCGTCTGTTTCAGACCGTCTATTTGTGTCCGTCTGTCTGTGTCCGTTTGTCTCAGACCGTCTGTCTCAGACCGTCTGTCTCAGACCGTCTGTCTCAGCCCGCCTGTCTCAGCCCGCCTCTCTCAGTCCGTCTCTCTGAGACCGTCTGTCTCAGACCATACGTCTCAGACAGTCCGTCTCTGTCCGTCTGTCTCAGACCATCTGTCTCAGACCGTCTGTCCTAGACCATCTGTCTCCGACCGTCTGTCTCAGACCGTCTGTCTCAGACCGTCTGTCTTAGACCGTCTGTCTCTGTCCGCCTGTCTCTGTCCGTCTGTCTCTGTCCGTCTGTCTCTGTCCGTCTGTCTCTGTACGTCTGTCTCTGTCCGTCTGTCTCTGTCCGTCTATCTCAGACGGTCTGTCTCAGATCGTCTGTCTCAGATCGTCCGTCTCAGGCCGTCTGTCTCTGTCCGTCTGTCTCAGATCGTCTGTCTCAGGCCGTCTGTCTCTGTCCGTCTGTCTCTGTCCGTCTGTCTCTGTCCGTCTGTCTCTGTCCGTCTGTCTCTGTCCGTCAGTCTCTGTCCGTCTGTCTCTGTCCGTCTGTCTCTGTCCGTCTGTCTCAGGCCATCTGTCTCAGACCGTCTGTTCCAGTACTTATGACTCATACCGCCTGTCTATGAACGTCGGACTCAGCCTGTCTTTCTCATACCGTCTGTCTGAGATCGTCTGTCTCAGACCGTCTGTCTCAGACCGTCTGTCTCAGACCGTCTATCTCAGACCATCTGTCTCAGACCGTGTGTCTCAGACCCTCTGTGTCAGACCGTCTGTCACTGTCCCTCTGTCTTTGAACGTCGTTCTCTGAACCTCGGTCTCATCCCGTCTGTCTCAGACCGTCTGTCTCAGACCGTCTGTCTCAGACCGTCTGTCTCTGTCCGTCTGTCTCAGATCGTCTCTCTGAGACCGTCTCTCTCAGACCATCTGTCTCAGACCGTCTGTCTCTGTCCGTCTGTCTCAGACCGTCTATTTGTGTCCGTCTGTCTCAGACCGTCTGTCTCTGTCCGTCTGTCTCAGAACGTCTGTCTCAGACCATCTGTATCAAACCGTCTGTCTCAGGCCGCCTGTCTCAGCCCGCCTGTCTCTGTCCGCCTGTCTAAGTCCTTCTGTCTCAGACCATCTGTCTCAGCCCGCCTATCTCAGTCCATCTCTCTGAGACCGTCTGTCTCAGACCATCTGTCTCAGACTGTGAGTCTCAGTCCGACTGTCTCAGACCGTCTGCCTCAGACCGTCTGTCTCAGACCGTCTGTCTCAGCCCGCCTGTCTCAGCCCGCCTCTCTCAGTCCGTCTCTCTGAGACCGTCTGTCTCAGCCCGCCTGTCTCAGCCCGCCTCTCTCAGTCCGTCTCTCTGAGACGGTCTGTCTCAGACCATCTGTCTCAGACCGTCGGTCACTGTCCGTCTGTCTCAGACCATCTGTTTTAGACCGTTGTCTCAGTCCGTCTGTCTCTGTCCGTCTGTCTCAGACCGTCTGTCTCAGACCGTCTGTCTCTGTCCGTCTGTCTCAGATCGTCTCTCTGAGACCGTCTCTCTCAGACCATCTGTCTCAGACCGTCTGTCTCTGTCCGTCTGTCTCAGACCGTCTATTTGTGTCCGTCTGTCTCAGATCGTCTGTCTCTGTCCGTCTGTCTCAGAACGTCTGTCTCAGACCATCTGTATCAAACCGTCTGTCTCAGGCCGCCTGTCTCAGCCCGCCTGTCTCTGTCCGCCTGTCTAAGTCCTTCTGTCTCAGACCATCTGTCTCAGCCCGCCTATCTCAGTCCGTCTCTCTGAGACCGTCTGTCTCAGACCATCTGTCTCAGACTGTGAGTCTCAGTCCGACTGTCTCAGACCGTCTGCCACAGACCGTCTGTCTCAGACCGTCTGTCTCAGCCCGCCTGTCTCAGCCCGCCTCTCTCAGTCCGTCTCTCTGAGACCGTCTGTCTCAGCCCGCCTGTCTCAGCCCGCCTGTCTCAGCCCGCCTGTCTCAGACCATATGTCTCAGACCGTTGTCTCTGTCTGTCTGTCTCAGCCCGTCTGTCTCAGACCGTCGGTCTCTGTCCGTCTCTCTCAGACCGTCTGTCTCAGACCGTCTGTCTCAGACCGTCGGTCTCTGTCCGTCTCTCTCAGGCCGCCTGTCTAAGTCCGTCTGTATCAGACCATCTGTCTCAGACCGTTTGTCTCTGTCCGTCTGTCTCAGACCGTCTATTTGTGTCCGTCTGTCTCAGACCGTCTGTCTGTGTCCGTCTGTCTCAGACTGTCTGTCTCAGACCGTCTGTCTCAGACCGTCTGTCTCAGACCGTCTGCCTCAGACCGCCTGTCTCAGCCCGCCTGTCTCAGCCCGCCTCTCTCAGTCCGTCTCTCTGAGACCGTCTGTCTCAGCCCGCCTGACCCAGCCCGCCTCTCTCAGTCCGTCTCTCTGAGACCGTCTGTCTCAGACCATCTGTCTCAGACCGTCCGTCTCTGTCCGTCTGTCTCAGACCATCTGTCTCAGACTGTTGGCTCTGTCCGTCTGTCTCAGCCCGCCTGTCTCAGACCGTGTGTCTCGGACCATCTGTCTCAGACCGTCGGTCTTACCTCGTCTGTCTCAGCCCCCCTGTCTCTGTCCGTCAATCTCAGACCGTCTATTTGTGTCCGTCTGTCTCAGACCGTCTGTCTGTGTCCGTCTGTCTCAGTTCGTCTGTCTCAGACCGTTTGTCTCAGACCGTCTGTCTCAGACCGTCGGTCTCTGTCCGTCTCTCTGAGCCCGCCTGTCGCAGACCGCCTGTATCCGACCGTCGGTATTACCCCGTCTGTCTCAGCCCGCCTGTCTCTGTCCGTCTCTCTCAGACCATCTGTCTCAGACCGTCTGTCTCTGTCCGTCTGTCTCAGACCGTCTATTTGTGTCCGTCTGTCTCAGACCGTCTGTCTCTGTCCGTCTGTCTCAGAACGTCTGTCTCAGACCATCTGTATCAAACCGTCTGTCTCAGGCCGCCTGTCTCAGCCCGCCTGTCTCTGTCCGCCTGTCTAAGTCCTTCTGTCTCAGACCATCTGTCTCAGCCCGCCTATCTCAGTCCGTCTCTCTGAGACCGTCTGTCTCAGACCATCTGTCTCAGACTGTGAGTCTCAGTCCGACTGTCTCAGACCGTCTGCCACAGACCGTCTGTCTCAGACCGTCTGTCTCAGCCCGCCTGTCTCAGCCCGCCTCTCTCAGTCCGTCTCTCTGAGACCGTCTGTCTCAGCCCGCCTGTCTCAGCCCGCCTGTCTCAGCCCGCCTGTCTCAGCCCGCCTGTCTCAGACCATATGTCTCAGACCGTTGTCTCTGTCTGTCTGTCTCAGCCCGTCTGTCTCAGACCGTCGGTCTCTGTCCGTCTCTCTCAGACCGTCTGTCTCAGACCGTCGGTCTCTGTCCGTCTCTCTCAGGCCGCCTGTCTAAGTCCGTCTGTATCAGACCATCTGTCTCAGACCGTTTGTCTCTGTCCGTCTGTCTCAGACCGTCTATTTGTGTCCGTCTGTCTCAGACCGTCTGTCTGTGTCCGTCTGTCTCAGACTGTCTGTCTCAGACCGTCTGTCTCAGACCGTCTGTCTCAGACCGTCTGTCTCAGCCCGCCTGTCTCAGCCCGCCTCTCTCAGTCCGTCTCTCTGAGACCGTCTGTCTCAGCCCGCCTGTCCCAGCCCGCCTCTCTCAGTCCGTCTCTCTGAGACCGTCTGTCTCAGACCATCTGTCTCAGACCGTCTGTCTCAGACCGTCTGTCTCAGACCGTCTCTCTCAGACCGTCTGTCTCAGACCGTCGGTCTCTGTCCGTCTCTCTCAGACCGTCTGTCTCAGCCCGCCTCTCTCAGTCCGTCTCTCTGAGACCGTCTGTCTCAGCCCGCCTGTCTCAGCCCGCCTCTCTCAGTCCGTCTCTCTGAGACCGTCTGTCTCAGACCATCTGTCTCAGACCGTCCGTCTCTGTCCGTCTGTCTCAGACCATCTGTCTCAGACCGTTGTCTCTGTCCGTCTGTCTCAGCCCGCCTGTCTCAGACCGTGTGTCTCGGACCATCTGTCTCAGACCGTCGGTCTTACCTCGTCTGTCTCAGCCCCCCTGTCTCTGTCCGTCAGTCTCAGACCGTCTATTTGTGTCCGTCTGTCTCAGACCGTCTGTCTGTGTCCGTCTGTCTCAGTTCGTCTGTCTCAGACCGTCTGTCTCAGACCGTCTGTCTCAGACCGTCTGTCTCAGACCGTCGGTCTCTGTCCGTCTCTCTGAGCCCGCCTGTCGCAGACCGCCTGTGTCCGACCGTCGGTATTACCCCGTCTGCCTCAGCCCGCCTGTCTCAGCCGCCTGTCTCAGCCCGCCTATCTCAGTCCGGCTCTCTGAGACCGTCTGTCTCAGACCATCTGTCTCAGACCGTCTGCCTCAGACCGTCTGTCTCAGACCGTCGTTCTCTGTCCGTCTCTATGAGGCCGCCTGTCTTAGTCCGTCTGTCTCAGAAGATCTGTCTTGGACCGTCTGTCTCTGTCCGTCTGTCTGACCATCTGTCTCAGACCGCCTTTCTCAGACCGTCTGTCTCAGACCGTCGGTCTCTGTCCGTTTCACGCAGGCCGCCTGTCTCAGTCAGTCTGCCTCAGACCGTCTGTCGTAGACCATCTGTCTCAGACCGTCTGTCTCAGACCGTCTGTCTCAGACCGTCTGTCTCAGACCGTCTGTCTCAGACCGTCTGTCTCAGACCGTCTGTCTCAGACCGTCTGCCTCAGACCGTCTGTCTCAGACCGTCTGTCTCAGACTGTCGGTCTCTGTCCGTCTCTCTCAGGCCGCCTGTCTCAGTCCGTCTGTCTCTGACCGTCTGTCTCAGACCGTCGGTCTCTGTCCGTCTCTCTCAGGCCGCCTGTCTCAGTCCGTCTGTCTCAGACCATATGTCTCAGACCGTTGTCTCTGTCTGTCTCTCACAGACCGTCTGTCTCAGACCGTCGGTCTCTGTCCGTCTCTCTCAGACCGTCTGTCTCAGACCGTCGGTCTCTGTCCGTCTCACTCAGGCCGCCTGTCTAAGTCCGTCTGTATCAGACCATCTGTCTCAGACCGTTTGTCTCTGTCCGTCTGTCTCAGACCGTCTATTTGTGTCCGTCTGTCTCAGACCGTCTGTCTGTGTCCGTCTATCTCAGACTGTCTGTCTCAGACCGTCTGTCTCAGACCGTCTGTCTCAGACCGTCTGTCTCAGACCGCCTGTCTCAGCCTGCCTGTCTCAGCCCGCCTCTCTCAGTCCGTCTCTCTGAGACCGTCTGTCTCAGACCATCTGTCTGAGACCGTCCGTCTCTGTCCGTCTGTCTCAGACCATCTGTCTCAGACCGTTGTCTCTGTCCGTCTGTCTCAGCCCGCCTGTCTCAGACCGTGTGTCTCGGACCATCTGTCTCAGACCGTCGGTCTTACCTCGTCTGTCTCAGCCCCCCTGTCTCTGTCCGTCAGTCTCAGACCGTCTATTTGTGTCCGTCTGTCTCAGACCGTCTGTCTGTGTCCGTCTGTCTCAGTTCGTCTGTCTCAGACCGTCTGTCTCAGACCGTCGGTCTCTGTCCGTCTCTCTGAGCCCGCCTGTCGCAGACCGCCTGTGTCCGACCGTCGGTATTACCCCGTCTGTCTCAGCCCGCCTGTATCTGTCCGTCTCTCTCAGACCGTCTGTCTCAGATCGTCTGTCTCAGACCGTCTGTCTCAGACCGTCTGTCTCAGACCGTCGGTCTCTGTCCGTCTCTCTCAGGCCGCCTGTCTAAGTCCTTCTGTCTCAGACCATCTGTCTCAGCCCGCCTGTCTCAGCCCGCCTGTCTCAGCCCGCCTGTCTCAGACCATATGTCTCAGACCGTTGTCTCTGTCTGTCTGTCTCAGCCCGTCTGTCTCAGACCGTCGGTCTCTGTCCGTCTCTCTCAGACCGTCTGTCTCAGACCGTCTGTCTCAGACCGTCGGTCTCTGTCCGTCTCTCTCAGGCCGCCTGTCTAAGTCCGTCTGTATCAGACCATCTGTCTCAGACCGTTTGTCTCTGTCCGTCTGTCTCAGACCGTCTATTTGTGTCCGTCTGTCTCAGACCGTCTGTCTGTGTCCGTCTGTCTCAGACTGTCTGTCTCAGACCGTCTGTCTCAGACCGTCTGTCTCAGACCGTCTGCCTCAGACCGCCTGTCTCAGCCCGCCTGTCTCAGCCCGCCTCTCTCAGTCCGTCTCTCTGAGACCGTCTGTCTCAGCCCGCCTGACCCAGCCCGCCTCTCTCAGTCCGTCTCTCTGAGACCGTCTGTCTCAGACCATCTGTCTCAGACCGTCCGTCTCTGTCCGTCTGTCTCAGACCATCTGTCTCAGACTGTTGGCTCTGTCCGTCTGTCTCAGCCCGCCTGTCTCAGACCGTGTGTCTCGGACCATCTGTCTCAGACCGTCGGTCTTACCTCGTCTGTCTCAGCCCCCCTGTCTCTGTCCGTCAATCTCAGACCGTCTATTTGTGTCCGTCTGTCTCAGACCGTCTGTCTGTGTCCGTCTGTCTCAGTTCGTCTGTCTCAGACCGTTTGTCTCAGACCGTCTGTCTCAGACCGTCGGTCTCTGTCCGTCTCTCTGAGCCCGCCTGTCGCAGACCGCCTGTATCCGACCGTCGGTATTACCCCGTCTGTCTCAGCCCGCCTGTCTCTGTCCGTCTCTCTCAGACCATCTGTCTCAGACCGTCTGTCTCTGTCCGTCTGTCTCAGACCGTCTATTTGTGTCCGTCTGTCTCAGACCGTCTGTCTCTGTCCGTCTGTCTCAGAACGTCTGTCTCAGACCATCTGTATCAAACCGTCTGTCTCAGGCCGCCTGTCTCAGCCCGCCTGTCTCTGTCCGCCTGTCTAAGTCCTTCTGTCTCAGACCATCTGTCTCAGCCCGCCTATCTCAGTCCGTCTCTCTGAGACCGTCTGTCTCAGACCATCTGTCTCAGACTGTGAGTCTCAGTCCGACTGTCTCAGACCGTCTGCCACAGACCGTCTGTCTCAGACCGTCTGTCTCAGCCCGCCTGTCTCAGCCCGCCTCTCTCAGTCCGTCTCTCTGAGACCGTCTGTCTCAGCCCGCCTGTCTCAGCCCGCCTGTCTCAGCCCGCCTGTCTCAGCCCGCCTGTCTCAGACCATATGTCTCAGACCGTTGTCTCTGTCTGTCTGTCTCAGCCCGTCTGTCTCAGACCGTCGGTCTCTGTCCGTCTCTCTCAGACCGTCTGTCTCAGACCGTCGGTCTCTGTCCGTCTCTCTCAGGCCGCCTGTCTAAGTCCGTCTGTATCAGACCATCTGTCTCAGACCGTTTGTCTCTGTCCGTCTGTCTCAGACCGTCTATTTGTGTCCGTCTGTCTCAGACCGTCTGTCTGTGTCCGTCTGTCTCAGACTGTCTGTCTCAGACCGTCTGTCTCAGACCGTCTGTCTCAGACCGTCTGTCTCAGCCCGCCTGTCTCAGCCCGCCTCTCTCAGTCCGTCTCTCTGAGACCGTCTGTCTCAGCCCGCCTGTCCCAGCCCGCCTCTCTCAGTCCGTCTCTCTGAGACCGTCTGTCTCAGACCATCTGTCTCAGACCGTCTGTCTCAGACCGTCTGTCTCAGACCGTCTCTCTCAGACCGTCTGTCTCAGACCGTCGGTCTCTGTCCGTCTCTCTCAGACCGTCTGTCTCAGCCCGCCTCTCTCAGTCCGTCTCTCTGAGACCGTCTGTCTCAGCCCGCCTGTCTCAGCCCGCCTCTCTCAGTCCGTCTCTCTGAGACCGTCTGTCTCAGACCATCTGTCTCAGACCGTCCGTCTCTGTCCGTCTGTCTCAGACCATCTGTCTCAGACCGTTGTCTCTGTCCGTCTGTCTCAGCCCGCCTGTCTCAGACCGTGTGTCTCGGACCATCTGTCTCAGACCGTCGGTCTTACCTCGTCTGTCTCAGCCCCCCTGTCTCTGTCCGTCAGTCTCAGACCGTCTATTTGTGTCCGTCTGTCTCAGACCGTCTGTCTGTGTCCGTCTGTCTCAGTTCGTCTGTCTCAGACCGTCTGTCTCAGACCGTCTGTCTCAGACCGTCTGTCTCAGACCGTCGGTCTCTGTCCGTCTCTCTGAGCCCGCCTGTCGCAGACCGCCTGTGTCCGACCGTCGGTATTACCCCGTCTGCCTCAGCCCGCCTGTCTCAGCCGCCTGTCTCAGCCCGCCTATCTCAGTCCGGCTCTCTGAGACCGTCTGTCTCAGACCATCTGTCTCAGACCGTCTGCCTCAGACCGTCTGTCTCAGACCGTCGTTCTCTGTCCGTCTCTATGAGGCCGCCTGTCTTAGTCCGTCTGTCTCAGAAGATCTGTCTTGGACCGTCTGTCTCTGTCCGTCTGTCTGACCATCTGTCTCAGACCGCCTTTCTCAGACCGTCTGTCTCAGACCGTCGGTCTCTGTCCGTTTCACGCAGGCCGCCTGTCTCAGTCAGTCTGCCTCAGACCGTCTGTCGTAGACAATCTGTCTCAGACCGTCTGTCTCAGACCGTCTGTCTCAGACCGTCTGTCTCAGACCGTCTGTCTCAGACCGTCTGTCTCAGACCGTCTGTCTCAGACCGTCTGCCTCAGACCGTCTGTCTCAGACCGTCTGTCTCAGACTGTCGGTCTCTGTCCGTCTCTCTCAGGCCGCCTGTCTCAGTCCGTCTGTCTCTGACCGTCTGTCTCAGACCGTCGGTCTCTGTCCGTCTCTCTCAGGCCGCCTGTCTCAGTCCGTCTGTCTCAGACCATATGTCTCAGACCGTTGTCTCTGTCTGTCTCTCACAGACCGTCTGTCTCAGACCGTCGGTCTCTGTCCGTCTCTCTCAGACCGTCTGTCTCAGACCGTCGGTCTCTGTCCGTCTCACTCAGGCCGCCTGTCTAAGTCCGTCTGTATCAGACCATCTGTCTCAGACCGTTTGTCTCTGTCCGTCTGTCTCAGACCGTCTATTTGTGTCCGTCTGTCTCAGACCGTCTGTCTGTGTCCGTCTATCTCAGACTGTCTGTCTCAGACCGTCTGTCTCAGACCGTCTGTCTCAGACCGTCTGTCTCAGACCGCCTGTCTCAGCCTGCCTGTCTCAGCCCGCCTCTCTCAGTCCGTCTCTCTGAGACCGTCTGTCTCAGACCATCTGTCTGAGACCGTCCGTCTCTGTCCGTCTGTCTCAGACCATCTGTCTCAGACCGTTGTCTCTGTCCGTCTGTCTCAGCCCGCCTGTCTCAGACCGTGTGTCTCGGACCATCTGTCTCAGACCGTCGGTCTTACCTCGTCTGTCTCAGCCCCCCTGTCTCTGTCCGTCAGTCTCAGACCGTCTATTTGTGTCCGTCTGTCTCAGACCGTCTGTCTGTGTCCGTCTGTCTCAGTTCGTCTGTCTCAGACCGTCTGTCTCAGACCGTCGGTCTCTGTCCGTCTCTCTGAGCCCGCCTGTCGCAGACCGCCTGTGTCCGACCGTCGGTATTACCCCGTCTGTCTCAGCCCGCCTGTATCTGTCCGTCTCTCTCAGACCGTCTGTCTCAGACCGTCTGTCTCAGACCGTCTGTCTCAGACCGTCTGTCTCAGACCGTCGGTCTCTGTCCGTCTCTCTCAGGCCGCCTGTCTAAGTCCTTCTGTCTCAGACCATCTGTCTCAGCCCGCCTGTCTCAGCCCGCCTGTCTCAGCCCGCCTATCTCAGTCCGGCTCTCTGAGACCGTCTGCCTCAGACCATCTGTCTCAGACCGTGAGTCTCAGTCCGACTGTCTCAGACCGTCTGCCTCAGACCGTCTGTCTCAGACCGTCGTTCTCTGTCCGTCTCTATGAGGCCGCCTGTCTTAGTCCGTCTGTCTCAGAAGATCTGTCTTGGACCGTCTGTCTCTGTCCGTCTGTCTGACCATCTGTCTCAGACCGCCTTTCTCAGACCGTCTGTCTCAGACCGTCGGTCTCTGTCCGTTTCACGCAGGCCGCCTGTCTCAGTCAGTCTGCCTCAGACCATCTGTCTCAGACCGTCTGTCGTAGACCATCTGTCTCAGACCGTCTGTCTCAGACCGTCTGTCTCAGACCGTCTGTCTCAGACCGTCTGTCTCAGACCGTCTGTCTCAGACCGTCTGTCTCAGACCGTCTGTCTCAGACCGTCTGTCTCAGACCGTCTGTCTCAGACCGTCTGTCTCAGACCGTCTGTCTCAGACCGTCTGTCTCAGACCGTCTGTCTCAGACCGTCTGTCTCAGACCGTCTGTCTCAGACCGTCGGTCTCTGTCCGTCTCTCTCAGACCGTCTGTCTCAGACCGTCGGTCTCTGTCCGTCTCTCTCAGGCCGCCTGTCTAAGTCCGTCTGTATCAGACCATCTGTCTCAGACCGTTTGTCTCTGTCCGTCTGTCTCAGACTGTCTGTCTCAGACCGTCTGTCTCAGACCTTCTGTCTCAGACCGCCTCTCTCAGTCCGTCTCTCTGAGACCGTCTGTCTCAGCCCGCCTGTCTCAGCCCGCCTCTCTCAGTCCGTCTCTCTGAGACCGTCTGTCTCAGACCATCTGTCTTAGACCGTCCGTCTCTGTCCGTCTGTCTCAGACCATCTGTCTCAGACCGTTGTCTCTGTCCGTCTGTCTCAGCCCGCCTGTCTCAGACCGTGTGTCTCGGACCATCTGTCTCAGACCGTCGGTCTTACCTCGTCTGTCTCAGCCCCCCTGTCTCTGTCCGTCAGTCTCAGACCGTCTATTTGTGTCCGTCTGTCTCAGACCGTCTGTCTGTGTCCGTCTGTCTCAGTTCGTCTGTCTCAGACCGTCTGTCTCAGACCGTCCGTCTCAGACCGTCGGTCTCTGTCCGTCTCTCTGAGCCCGCCTGTCGCAGACCGCCTGTGTCCGACCGTCGGTATTACCCCGTCTGTCTCAGCCCGCCTGTCTCTGTCCGTCTGTCTCAGACCGTCTGTCTCAGACCGTCTGTCTCAGACCGTCTGTCTCAGACCGTCGGTCTCTGTCCGTCTCTCTCAGGCCGCCTGTCTAAGTCCTTCTGTCTCAGACCATCTGTCTCAGCCCGCCTGTCTCAGCCCGCTGTCTCAGCCCGCCTATCTCAGTCCGGCTCTCTGAGACCGTCTGTCTCAGACCATCTGTCTCAGACCGTGAGTCTCAGTCCGACTGTCTCAGACCGTCTGCCTCAGACCGTCTGTCTCAGACCGTCGTTCTCTGTCCGTCTCTATGAGGCCGCCTGTCTTAGTCCGTCTGCCTCAGACCATCTGTCTTGGACCGTCTGTCTCTGTCCGTCTGTCTGACCATCTGTCTCAGACCGCCTTTCTCAGACTGTCGGTCTCTGTTCGTCTCTCTCAGGCCGCCTGTCTCAGTCCGTCTGTCTCTGACCATCTGTCTCAGACCGTCGGTCTCTGTCCGTCTCTCTCAGGCCGCCTGTCTCAGTCCGTCTGTCTCAGACCATATGTCTCAGACCGTTGTCTCTGTCTGTCTCTCTCAGACCGTCTGTCTCAGACCGTCGGTCTCTGTCCGTCTCTCTCAGGCCGCCTGTCTCAGTCCGTCTGTCTCAGACCATATGTCTCAGACCGTTGTCTCTGTCTGTCTCTCTCAGACCGTCTGTCTCAGACCGTCGGTCTCTGTCCGTCTCTCTCAGACCGTCTGTCTCAGACCGTCGGTCTCTGTCCGTCTCTCTCAGGCCGCCTGTCTAAGTCCGTCTGTATCAGACCATCTGTCTCAGACCGTTTGTCTCTGTCCGTCTGTCTCAGACCGTCTATTTGTGTCCGTCTGTCTCAGACCGTCTGTCTGTGTCCGTCTATCTCAGACTGTCTGTCTCAGACCGTCTGTCTCAGACCGTCTGTCTCAGACCGTCTGTCTCAGACCGCCTGTCTCAGCCTGCCTGTCTCAGCCCGCCTCTCTCAGTCCGTCTCTCTGAGACCGTCTGTCTCAGACCATCTGTCTGAGACCGTCCGTCTCTGTCCGTCTGTCTCAGACCATCTGTCTCAGACCGTTGTCTCTGTCCGTCTGTCTCAGCCCGCCTGTCTCAGACCGTGTGTCTCGGACCATCTGTCTCAGACCGTCGGTCTTACCTCGTCTGTCTCAGCCCCCCTGTCTCTGTCCGTCAGTCTCAGACCGTCTATTTGTGTCCGTCTGTCTCAGACCGTCTGTCTGTGTCCGTCTGTCTCAGTTCGTCTCTCTCAGCCCGCCTGTCTCAGTCCGTCTGTCTCAGACCATCTGTGACAGACCGTTGTCTCTGTCCGTCTGTCTGTGTCCGCCTGTCTCAGGCCGCCTGTCTCAGCCCGCCTGTCTCTGTCCGTCTGTCTCAGACCGTCTGTCTCAGATCGTCTCTCTCAGGCCGCCTGTCTCAGTCCGACTGTCTCTGTCCGTCTGTCTCAGACCATCTGTGTCAGACCGTTGTCTCTGTCCGTCTGTCCCTGTCCGTCTGTGTCAGACCGTCTGTCTCAGACGGTCTGTCTCAGTCCGTCTGTCTCAGACCATCTGTCTCAGACCGTCAGTCTCAGACCGTCGGTCTCTGTCCGTTTCTCGCAGGCCGCCTGTCTCAGGCCGCCGGTCTCAGGCCGCCTGTCTCAGACTGTCGGTCTCTGTCCGTCTCTCTCAGGCCGCCTGTCTCAGTCCGTCTGTCTCTGACCATCTGTCTCAGACCGTCGGTCTCTGTCCGTCTCTCTCAGGCCGCCTGTCTCAGTCCGTCTGTCTCAGACCATCTGTCTGAGACCGTCCGTCTCTGTCCGTCTGTCTCAGACCATCTGTCTCAGACCGTTGTCTCTGTCCGTCTGTCTCAGCCCGCCTGTCTCAGACCGTGTGTCTCGGACCATCTGTCTCAGACCGTCGGTCTTACCTCGTCTGTCTCAGCCCCCCTGTCTCTGTCCGTCAGTCTCAGACCGTCTATTTGTGTCCGTCTGTCTCAGACCGTCTGTCTGTGTCCGTCTGTCTCAGTTCGTCTGTCTCAGACCGTCGGTCTCTGTCCGTCTCTCTGAGCCCGCCTGTCGCAGACCGCCTGTGTCCGACCGTCGGTATTACCCCGTCTGTCTCAGCCCGCCTGTCTCTGTCCGTCTGTCTCAGACCGTCTGTCTCAGACCGTCTGTCTCAGACCGTCTGTCTCAGACCGTCGGTCTCTGTCCGTCTCTCTCAGGCCGCCTGTCTAAGTCCTTCTGTCTCAGACCATCTGTCTCAGCCCGCCTGTCTCAGCCCGCCTGTCTCAGCCCGCCTATCTCAGTCCGGCTCTCTGAGACCGTCTGTCTCAGACCATCTGTCTCAGACCGTGAGTCTCAGTCCGACTGTCTCAGACCGTCTGCCTCAGACCGTGTGTCTCAGACCGTCGTTCTCTGTCCGTCTCTATGAGGCCGCCTGTCTTAGTCCGTCTGTCTCAGAAGATCTGTCTTGGACCGTCTGTCTCTGTCCGTCTGTCTGACCATCTGTCTCAGACCGCCTTTCTCAGACCGTCTGTCTCAGACCATCTGTCTCAGACCGTCAGTCTCAGACCGTCGGTCTCTGTCCGTTTCTCGCAGGCCGCCTGTCTCAGGCCGCCGGTCTCAGGCCGCCTGTCTCAGACTGTCGGTCTCTGTCCGTCTCTCTCAGGCCGCCTGTCTCAGTCCGTCTGTCTCTGACCATCTGTCTCAGACCGTCGGTCTCTGTCCGTCTCTCTCAGGCCGCCTGTCTCAGTCCGTCTGTCTCAGACCATCTGTCTGAGACCGTCCGTCTCTGTCCGTCTGTCTCAGACCATCTGTCTCAGACCGTTGTCTCTGTCCGTCTGTCTCAGCCCGCCTGTCTCAGACCGTGTGTCTCGGACCATCTGTCTCAGACCGTCGGTCTTACCTCGTCTGTCTCAGCCCCCCTGTCTCTGTCCGTCAGTCTCAGACCGTCTATTTGTGTCCGTCTGTCTCAGACCGTCTGTCTGTGTCCGTCTGTCTCAGTTCGTCTGTCTCAGACCGTCTGTCTCAGACCGTCGGTCTCTGTCCGTCTCTCTGAGCCCGCCTGTCGCAGACCGCCTGTGTCCGACCGTCGGTATTACCCCGTCTGTCTCAGCCCGCCTGTCTCTGTCCGTCTGTCTCAGACCGTCTGTCTCAGACCGTCTGTCTCAGACCGTCGGTCTCTGTCCGTCTCTCTCAGGCCGCCTGTCTAAGTCCTTCTGTCTCAGACCATCTGTCTCAGCCCGCCTGTCTCAGCCCGCCTGTCTCAGCCCGCCTATCTCAGTCCGGCTCTCTGAGACCGTCTGTCTCAGACCATCTGTCTCAGACCGTGAGTCTCAGTCCGACTGTCTCAGACCGTCTGCCTCAGACCGTGTGTCTCAGACCGTCGTTCTCTGTCCGTCTCTATGAGGCCGCCTGTCTTAGTCCGTCTGTCTCAGAAGATCTGTCTTGGACCGTCTGTCTCTGTCCGTCTGTCTGACCATCTGTCTCAGACCGCCTTTCTCAGACCGTCTGTCTCAGACCGTCGGTCTCTGTCCGTCTCTCTCAGACCGTCTGTCTCAGACCGTCGGTCTCTGTCCGTCTCTCTCAGGCCGCCTGTCTAAGTCCGTCTGTATCAGACCATCTGTCTCAGACCGTTTGTCTCTGTCCGTCTGTCTCAGACTGTCTGTCTCAGACCGTCTGTCTCAGACCTTCTGTCTCAGACCGCCTCTCTCAGTCCGTCTCTCTGAGACCGTCTGTCTCAGCCCGCCTGTCTCAGCCCGCCTCTCTCAGTCCGTCTCTCTGAGACCGTCTGTCTCAGACCGTTGTCTCTGTCCGTCTGTCTCAGCCCGCCTGTCTCAGACCGTGTGTCTCGGACCATCTGTCTCAGACCGTCGGTCTTACCTCGTCTGTCTCAGCCCCCCTGTCTCTGTCCGTCAGTCTCAGACCGTCTATTTGTGTCCGTCTGTCTCAGACCGTCTGTCTGTGTCCGTCTGTCTCAGTTCGTCTGTCTCAGACCGTCTGTCTCAGACCGTCCGTCTCAGACCGTCGGTCTCTGTCCGTCTCTCTGAGCCCGCCTGTCGCAGACCGCCTGTGTCCGACCGTCGGTATTACCCCGTCTGTCTCAGCCCGCCTGTCTCTGTCCGTCTGTCTCAGACCGTCTGTCTCAGACCGTCGTTCTCTGTCCGTCTCTATGAGGCCGCCTGTCTTAGTCCGTCTGTCTCAGAAGATCTGTCTTGGACCGTCTGTCTCTGTCCGTCTGTCTGACCATCTGTCTCAGACCGCCTTTCTCAGACCGTCTGTCTCAGACCGTCGGTCTCTGTCCGTTTCACGCAGGCCGCCTGTCTCAGTCAGTCTGCCTCAGACCATCTGTCTCAGACCGTCTGTCTCAGACCGTCTGCCTCAGACCGTCTGTCTCAGACCGTCTGTCTCAGACTGTCGGTCTCTGTTCGTCTCTCTCAGGCCGCCTGTCTCAGTCCGTCTGTCTCTGAACATCTGTCTCAGACCGTCGGTCTCTGTCCGTCTCTCTCAGGCCGCCTGTCTCAGTTCGTCTGTCTCAGACCATATGTCTCAGACCGTTGTCTCTGTCTGTCTCTCTCAGACCGTCTGTCTCAGACCGTCGGTCTCTGTCCGTCTCTCTCAGACCGTCTGTCTCACACCGTCGGTCTCTGTCCGTCTCTCTCAGGCCGCCTGTCTAAGTCCGTCTGTATCAGACCATCTGTCTCAGACCGTTTGTCTCTGTCCGTCTGTCTCAGACCGTCTGTTTGTGTCCGTCTGTCTCAGACCGTCTGTCTGTGTCCGTCTGTCTCAGTTCGTCTGTCTCAGACCGCCTGTCTCAGCCTGCCTGTCTCAGCCCGCCTCTCTCAGTCCGTCTCTCTGAGACCGTCTGTCTCAGACCATCTGTCTGAGACCGTCCGTCTCTGTCCGTCTGTCTCAGACCATCTGTCTCAGACCGTTGTCTCTGTCCGTCTGTCTCAGCCCGCCTGTCTCAGACCGTGTGTCTCGGACCATCTGTCTCAGACCGTCGGTCTTACCTCGTCTGTCTCAGCCCCCCTGTCTCTGTCCGTCAGTCTCAGACCGTCTATTTGTGTCCGTCTGTCTCAGACCGTCTGTCTGTGTCCGTCTATCTCAGACTGTCTGTCTCAGACCGTCTGTCTCAGACCATCTGTGTCAGACCGTTGTCTCTGTCCGTCTGTCCCTGTCCGTCTGTGTCAGACCGTCTGTCTCAGACGGTCTGTCTCAGTCCGTCTGTCTCAGACCATCTGTCTCAGACCGTCGGTCTTACCTCGTCTGTCTCAGCCCCCCTGTCTCTGTCCGTCAGTCTCAGACCGTCTATTTGTGTCCGTCTGTCTCAGACCGTCTGTCTGTGTCCGTCTGTCTCAGTTCGTCTGTCTCAGACCGTCTGTCTCAGACCGTCGGTCTCTGTCCGTCTCTCTGAGTCCGCCTGTCGCAGACCGCCTGTGTCCGACTGTCGGTATTACCCCGTCTGTCTCAGCCCGCCTATCTCAGTCCGGCTCTCTGAGACCGTCTGTCTCAGACCATCTGTCTCAGACCGTGAGTCTCAGTCCGACTGTCTCAGACCGTCTGCCTCAGACCGTGTGTCTCAGACCGTCGTTCTCTGTCCGTCTCTATGAGGCCGCCTGTCTTAGTCCGTCTGTCTCAGAAGATCTGTCTTGGACCGTCTGTCTCTGTCCGTCTGTCGGACCATCTGTCTCAGACCGCCTTTCTCAGACCGTCTGTCTCAGACCGTCGGTCTCTGTCCGTCTCTCTCAGACCGTCTGTCTCAGACCGTCGGTCTCTGTCCGTCTCTCTCAGGCCGCCTGTCTAAGTCCGTCTGTATCAGACCATCTGTCTCAGACCGTTTGTCTCTGTCCGTCTGTCTCAGACTGTCTGTCTCAGACCGTCTGTCTCAGACCTTCTGTCTCAGACCGCCTCTCTCAGTCCGTCTCTCTGAGACCGTCTGTCTCAGCCCGCCTGTCTCAGCCCGCCTCTCTCAGTCCGTCTCTCTGAGACCGTCTGTCTCAGACCGTTGTCTCTGTCCGTCTGTCTCAGCCCGCCTGTCTCAGACCGTGTGTCTCGGACCATCTGTCTCAGACCGTCGGTCTTACCTCGTCTGTCTCAGCCCCCCTGTCTCTGTCCGTCAGTCTCAGACCGTCTATTTGTGTCCGTCTGTCTCAGACCGTCTGTCTGTGTCCGTCTGTCTCAGTTCGTCTGTCTCAGACCGTCTGTCTCAGACCGTCCGTCTCAGACCGTCGGTCTCTGTCCGTCTCTCTGAGCCCGCCTGTCGCAGACCGCCTGTGTCCGACCGTCGGTATTACCCCGTCTGTCTCAGCCCGCCTGTCTCTGTCCGTCTGTCTCAGACCGTCTGTCTCAGACCGTCGTTCTCTGTCCGTCTCTATGAGGCCGCCTGTCTTAGTCCGTCTGTCTCAGAAGATCTGTCTTGGACCGTCTGTCTCTGTCCGTCTGTCTGACCATCTGTCTCAGACCGCCTTTCTCAGACCGTCTGTCTCAGACCGTCGGTCTCTGTCCGTTTCACGCAGGCCGCCTGTCTCAGTCAGTCTGCCTCAGACCATCTGTCTCAGACCGTCTGTCTCAGACCGTCTGCCTCAGACCGTCTGTCTCAGACCGTCTGTCTCAGACTGTCGGTCTCTGTTCGTCTCTCTCAGGCCGCCTGTCTCAGTCCGTCTGTCTCAGATCATATGTCTCAGACCGTTGTCTCTGTCTGTCTCTCTCAGACCGTCTGTCTCAGACCGTCGGTCTCTGTCCGTCTCTCTCAGACCGTCTGTCTCAGACCGTCGGTCTCTGTCCGTCTCTCTCAGCCCGCCTGTCTCAGTCCGTCTGTCTCAGACCATCTGTGACAGACCGTTGTCTCTGTCCGTCTGTCTGTGTCCGCCTGTCTCAGGCCGCCTGTCTCAGCCCGCCTGTCTCTGTCCGTCTGTCTCAGACCGTCTGTCTCAGATCGTCTCTCTCAGGCCGCCTGTCTCAGTCCGACTGTCTCTGTCCGTCTGTCTCAGACCATCTGTGTCAGACCGTTGTCTCTGTCCGTCTGTGTCAGACCGTCTGTCTCAGACGGTCTGTCTCAGTCCGTCTGTCTCAGACCATCTGTCTCAGACCGTCAGTCTCAGACCGTCGGTCTCTGTCCGTTTCTCGCAGGCCGCCTGTCTCAGGCCGCCGGTCTCAGGCCGCCTGTCTCAGGCCGCCGGTCTCAGGCCGCCTGTCTCAGACTGTCGGTCTCTGTCCGTCTCTCTCAGGCCGCCTGTGTCAGTCCGACTGTCTCAGACCCTCTGTCTCGGACCGTCTGTCTCTGTCCGTCTATCTCTGTCCGTCTGTCTCAGAATGTCTGTCTCAGACCGTCGGTCTCTGTCCGTCTCTCTCAGGCCGCCTGCCTCAGTCCGTCTGTCTCAGACCATCTGTCGCATACCGTCGGTCTCTGTCCGTCTCTCTCAGGCCGCTTGCCACAGTCCGTCTGTCTCAGACCATCTGTCGCATACCGTCGGTCTCTGTCCGTCTCTCTCAGGCCGCCTGTCTCAGTCCGTCTATCTCAGACCATCTGTCTCAGACCGTTGTCTCTGTCCGCCTGTCTCAGACCGTCGGTCTCTGTCCGTTTCTCGCAGGCCGCTTTTCTCAGTCAGTCTGCCTCAGACCATCTGTCTCAGACCGTTGTCTCTGTCCGCCTGTCTCAGACCGTCGGTCTCTGCCCGTCTCTCGCAGGCCGTCTGTCTCAGACCGCCTATCTCAGTCCGTCTGTCTCAGACCATCTGTCTCAGACCGTCTGTCTCAAACCGTCGGTCTCTGTCCGTTTCTCGCAGGCCGCCTGTCTCAGACCGTCTGTCTGAGACAGCCTGTCTCAGTCCGTCTGTCTCAGACCATCTGTCTCAGACCGTCTGTCTCAGACCGTCTGTCTCAGACGGTCTGTCTCAGACCGTCTGTCTCAGACCGTCTGTCTCAGACCGTCTGTCTCAGACCGTCTGTCTCTGTCCGTCTCTCTCAGACCGTCGGTCTCTGTCCGTTTCTCGCAGGCCGCCTGTCTCAGTCAGTCTGCCTCAGACCATCTGTCTCAGACCGTCTGTCTTAGACCATCTGTCTCAGACCGCCTGTCACAGTCCGTCTGTCTCAGACCGTCTGTCTCAGACCGTCGGTCTCTGTCCGTCTGTCTCAGCCCGCCTGTCTCAGCCCGCCTGTCTCAGCCGGCCTGTCTCTGTCCGTCTGTCTCAGACCATCTGTGTCAGACCGTTGTCTCTGTCCGTCTGTCTCTGCCCGTCTGCCTCAGACCGTCTGTCTCAGATCGTCTCTCTCAGGCCGCCTGTCTCAGTCCGACTGTCTCTGTCCGTCTGTCTCAGACCATCTGTGTCAGACCGTTGTCTCGGTCCGTCTGTCTCTGCCCGTCTGTCTCAGACCGTCCGTCTCAGATCGTCTCTCTCAGGCCGCCTGTCTCAGTCCGACTGTCTCTGTCCGTCTGTCTCAGACCATCTGTGTCAGACCGTTGTCTCGGTCCGTCTGTGTCCGACCGCCTGTCTCAGACCGTCTGCCTCAGACCGTCTGTTTCAGACCGTCGGTCTCTGTCCGTTTCTCGCAGGCCGCCTGTCTCAGACCGTCTGTCTGAGACCGCCTGTCTCAGTCCGTCTGTCTCAGACCATCTGTGTCAGACCGTTGTCCCTGTCCGTCTGTCTCAGCCCGCCTGTCTCAGTCCGTCTGTCTCAGATCGTCTCTCACAGGCCGCCTGTCTCAGTCCGACTGTCTCTGTCCGTCTGTCTCAGACCGTTGTCTCTGTCCGTCTATCTCTGTTCGTCTGTCTGAGAACGTCTGTCTCAGACCATCTGTATAAAACCGTCTGTCTCAGCCCGCCTGTCTCAGCCCGCCTGTCTCTGTCCGTCTGTCTCAGACCATCTGTCTCAGACCGTCTGTCTCAGACCGTCTATCTCTGTCCGTCTGTCTCAGAACGTCTGTCTCAGACCGTCTGTCTCAGACCGTCGGTCTCTGTCCGTCTCTCTCAGGCCGCCTGCCTCAGTCCGTCTGTCTCAGACCATCTGTCGCATACCGTCGGTCTCTGTCCGTCTCTCTCAGGCCGCCTGTCTCAGTCCGTCTGTCTCAGACCATCTGTCTCAGACCGTTGTCTCTGTCCGCCTGTCTCAGACCGTCGGTCTCTGTCCGTTTCTCGCAGGCCGCTTGTCTCAGTCAGTCTGCCTCAGACCATCTGTCTCAGACCGTCTGTCTTAGACCGTCTGTCTCAGACCGTCTGTCTCAGACCGTCTGTCTCAGACCGTCTGTCTCAGACCGTCTGTCTCAGACCGTCGGTCTCTGCCCGTCTCTCGCAGGCCGTCTGTCTCAGACCGTCGGTCTCTGTCCGTCTGTCTCAGACCGCCTATCTCAGTCCGTCTGTCTCAGACCATCTGTCTCAGACCGTCTGTCTCAAACCGTCGGTCTCTGTCCGTTTCTCGCAGGCCGCCTGTCTCAGACCGTCTGTCTGAGACCGCCTGTCTCAGTCCGTCTGTCTCAGACCATCTGTCTCAGACCGTCTGTCTCAGACCGTCTGTCTCAGACCGTCTGTCTCAGATCGTTTCTCTCAGGCCGCCTGTCTCAGTCCGACTGTCTCAGACCCTCTGTCTCGGACCGTCTGTCTCTGTCCGTCTGTCTCAGCCCGCCTGTCTCAGACCGTTGTCTCTGTCCGTCTATCTCTGTCCGTCTGTCTCAGAACGTCTGTCTCAGACCGTCTGTCTCAGACCGTCGGTCTCTGTCCGTCTCTCTCAGGCCGCCTGCCTCAGTCCGTCTGTCTCAGACCATCTGTCGCATACCGTCGGTCTCTGTCCGTCTCTCTCAGGCCGCCTGTCTCAGTCCGTCTGTCTCAGACCATCTGTCTCAGACCGTCTGTCTCTGCCCGTCTGTCTCAGACCGTCTGTCTCAGACCGTCTGTCTCAGACCGTCTGTCTCAGACCGTCTGTCGCAGACCGTCTGTCTCAGACCGTCTGTCTCAGACCGTATGTCTCAGACTGTCAGTCTCAGACCGTCGGTCTCTGTCCGTTTCTCGCAGGCCGCCTGTCTCAGTCCGCCTGTCTAAGTCCGTCTGTCTCAGACCATCTGTCTCAGACCGTTGTCTCTGTCCGTCTGTCTCTGTCCGTCTGTCTCAATCCGTCTGTCTCAGACCGTCGGTCTTTGTCCGTCTCTTATGCCGCCTGTCTCAGTCCGTCTGTTTCAGTCAGCCTGTCTCAGACCGTCGGTCTTAGCCCGTCTGTCTCAGCCCGCCTGTCTCTGTCCGTCTGTCTCAGACCGTCTGTCTCTGTCCGTCTGTCTCAGACCATCTGTCTCAGTCCGTCTGTCTCAGACCGTCTGTCTCGGACCGTCGGTCTCTGTCCGTCTCTCCCAGCCCGCCTGTCTCAGGCCATCTGTCTCAGACCGTCTATCTCGGACCATCTGTCTCAGCCCGTCTGTCTCAGATCGTCCGTCTCAGCCCGCCTGTCTCTGTCCGTCTGGCTCAGACCGTCTGTCTCGGATCGTCTCTCTCAGGCCGCCTGTCTCAGTCCGACTGTCTCTGTCCGTGGGTTTCAGACCGCCTGTCTCAGACCGTCGGTCTGAGCCCGTCTGTCTCAGCCCGCCTGTCTCTGTCCGTCTGTCTCAGACCGTCTGTCTCAGAGCGTCTCTCTCAGGCCGCCTGTCTCAGTCCGACTGTCTCAGACCATCTGTATCAAACCGTCTGTCTCAGCCCGCCTGTCTCAGCCCGCCTGTCTCAGTCCGACTGTCTCAGACCATCTGTCTCAGACCATCTGTTTCTGTCCGTCTGTCTCAGCCCGCCTGTCTCAGACCGTTGTCTCTGTCCGTCTATCTCTGTCCGTCTGTCTCAGAACGTCTGTCTCAGACCATCTGTATCAAACCGTCTGTCTCAGCCCGCCTGTCTCAGCCCGCCTGTCTCTGTCCGTCTGTCTCAGCCCGCCTGTCTCTGTCCGTCTGTCTCAGACCGTCGGTCTTAGCCCGTCTGTCTCAGACCGTCTGTCTCAGACCGTCTGTCTCAGACCGTCTGTCTCAGACCGTCGGTCTCTGTCCGTCTCTCTCAGGCCGCCTGTCTCAGTCCGTCTGTCTCAGACCATCTGTGTCAGACCGTTGTCTCTGTCCGTCTGAGTCTGTCCGTCTGAGTCAGACCGCCTGTCTCTGTCCGTCTGTCTCAAACCGTCTGTCTCAGACCGTCTGTCTCAGACCGTCTGTCTCAGACCGTCTGTCTCAGACCGTCTGTCTCAGACCGCCTGTCTCAGACCGTCTGTCTCAGACCGTCCGTCTCAGACCGTCTGTCTCAGACCGTCTGTCTCAGACCGTCTGTCTCAGATCGTCTGTCTCAGACCGTCGGTCTCTGTCCGTCTCTCTCAGGCCGCCTGTCTCAGTCCGTCTGTCTCAGACCATCTATCTCAGACCGTCTGTCTCTGTCCGTCTGTCTCAGACCATCTGTCTCAGTCCGTCTGTCTCAGACCGTCTGTCTCGGACCGTCGGTCTCTGTCCGTCTCTCCCTGCCCGCCTGTCTCAGGCCATCTGTATCAAACCGTCTGCCTCAGCCCGCCTGTCTCAGCCCGCCTGTCTCTGTGCGTCTGTTAAATACCGCCTGTCTCAGACCGTCGGTCTTAGCCCGTCTGTCTCTGCCCGCCTGTCTCTGTCCGTCTGTCTCAGACCATCTGTCTCAGACCATCTGTCTCAGACCGTCCGTCTCTGCTCGCCTGTCGCTGTCCATCTGTCTCAGACCGTCGGTCTCTGTCCGTCTCTCTCAGGCCGCCTGTCTCAGTCCGTCTGTCTCAGACCATGTGTCTCAGACCGTCTGTCTCTGTCCGTCTGTCTCTGTCCGTCTGTCTCAATCCGTCTGTCTCAGACCGTCGGTCTTTGTCCGTCTATCATGCCGCCTGTCTCAGTCCGTCTGTTTCAGTCAGCCTGTCTCAGACCGTCGGTCCTAGCCCGTCTGTCTCAGCCCGCCTGTCTCTGTCCGTCTGTCTCAGACCGTCGGTCTCTGTCCGTCTCTCTCAGGCCGCCTGTCTCAGTCCGTCTGTCTCAGACCATCTGTCTCAGACCGTCTATCTCAGACCGTCTATCTCGGACCATCTGTCTCAGCCCGTCTGTCTCAGATCGTCCGTCTCAGCCCGCCTGTCTCTGTCCGTCTGTCTCAGGCCGTCTGTCTCAGATCGTCTCTCTCAGGCCGCCTGTCTCAGTCCGACTGTCTCTGTCCGTAGGTTTCAGACCGCCTGTCTCAGACCGTCGGTCTGAGCCCGTCTGTCTCAGCCCGCCAGTCTCTGTCCGTCTGTCTCAGACCGTCTGTCTCAGATCGTCTCTCTCAGGCCGCCTGTCTCAGTCCGACTGTCTCAGACCATCTGTATCAAACCGTCTGTCTCAGCCCGCCTGTCTCAGCCCGCCTGTCTCAGTCCGTTTGTCTCAGCCAGCCTGTCTCAGACCGTCTGTCTCAGACCGTCTGTCTCAGACCGTCTGTCTCAGACCGTCTGTCTCAGACCGTCTGTCTCAGACCGTCTGTCTCAGACCGTCTGTCTCAGACCGTCGGTCTTAGCCCGTCTGTCTCTGCCCGCCTGTCTCTGTCCGTCTGTCTCAGACCGTCTGTCTCTGTCCGTCTCTCTCAGGCCGCCTGTCTCAGTCCGTCTGTCTCAGACCATCTGTCTCAGACCGTCTGTCTCTGTTCGTCTGTCTCAGACCATCTGTCTCAGACCATCTGTCTCAGACCGTCCGTCTCTGCTCGCCTGTCGCTGTCTGTCTGTCTCAGACCGTCGGTCTCTGTCCGTCTCTCTCAGGCCGCCTGTCTCAGTCCGTCTGTCTCAGACCATCTGTCTCAGACCGTCTGTCTCTGCCCGTCTGTCTCAGACCGTCTGTCTCAGACCGTCTGTCTCAGACCGTCTGTCGCAGACCGTCTCTCTCAGACCTTCTGTCTCAGACCGTATGTCTCAGACTGTCAGTCTCAGACCGTCGGTCTCTGTCCGTTTCTCGCAGGCCGCCTGTCTCAGTCCGCCTGTCTAAGTCCGTCTGTCTCAGACCATCTGTCTCAGACCGTTGTCTCTGTCCGTCTGTCTCTGTCCGTCTGTCTCAATCCGTCTGTCTCAGACCGTCGGTCTTTGTCCGTCTCTTATGCCGCCTGTCTCAGTCCGTCTGTTTCAGTCAGCCTGTCTCAGACCGTCGGTCTTAGCCCGTCTGTCTCAGCCCGCCTGTCTCTGTCCGTCTGTCTCAGACCGTCTGTCTCTGTCCGTCTGTCTCAGACCATCTGTCTCAGTCCGTCTGTCTCAGACCGTCTGTCTCGGACCGTCGGTCTCTGTCCGTCTCTCCCAGCCCGCCTGTCTCAGGCCATCTGTCTCAGACCGTCTATCTCGGACCATCTGTCTCAGCCCGTCTGTCTCAGATCGTCCGTCTCAGCCCGCCTGTCTCTGTCCGTCTGGCTCAGACCGTCTGTCTCGGATCGTCTCTCTCAGGCCGCCTGTCTCAGTCCGACTGTCTCTGTCCGTGGGTTTCAGACCGCCTATCTCAGACCGTCGGTCTGAGCCCGTCTGTCTCAGCCCGCCTGTCTCAGTCCGTCTGTCTCAGACCGTCTGTCTCAGAGCGTCTCTCTCAGGCCGCCTGTCTCAGTCCGACTGTCTCAGACCATCTGTATCAAACTGTCTGTCTCAGCCCGCCTGTCTCAGCCCGCCTGTCTCAGTCCGACTGTCTCAGACCATCTGTCTCAGACCATCTGTTTCTGTCCGTCTGTCTCAGCCCGCCTGTCTCAGACCGTTGTCTCTGTCCGTCTATCTCTGTCCGTCTGTCTCAGAACGTCTGTCTCAGACCATCTGTATCAAACCGTCTGTCTCAGCCCGCCTGTCTCAGCCCGCCTGTCTCTGTCCGTCTGTCTCAGCCCGCCTGTCTCTGTCCGTCTGTCTCAGACCGTCGGTCTTAGCCCGTCTGTCTCAGACCGTCTGTCTCAGACCGTCTGTCTCAGACCGTCTGTCTCAGACCGTCTGTCTCAGACCGTCGGTCTCTGTCCGTCTCTCTCAGGCCGCCTGTCTCAGTCCGTCTGTCTCAGACCATCTGTGTCAGACCGTTGTCTCTGTCCGTCTGAGTCTGTCCGTCTGAGTCAGACCGCCTGTCTCTGTCCGTCTGTCTCAAACCGTCTGTCTCAGACCGTCTGTCTCAGACCGTCTGTCTCAGACCGTCTGTCTCAGACCGCCTGTCTCAGACCGTCTGTCTCAGACCGTCCGTCTCAGACCGTCTGTCTCAGACCGTCTGTCTCAGATCGTCTGTCTCAGACCGTCGGTCTCTGTCCGTCTCTCTCAGGCCGCCTGTCTCAGTCCGTCTGTCTCAGACCATCTATCTCAGACCGTCTGTCTCTGTCCGTCTGTCTCAGACCATCTGTCTCAGTCCGTCTGTCTCAGACCGTCTGTCTCGGACCGTCGGTCTCTGTCCGTCTCTCCCTGCCCGCCTGTCTCAGGCCATCTGTATCAAACCGTCTGCCTCAGCCCGCCTGTCTCAGCCCGCCTGTCTCTGTGCGTCTGTTAAAGACCGCCTGTCTCAGACCGTCGGTCTTAGCCCGTCTGTCTCTGCCCGCCTGTCTCTGTCCGTCTGTCTCAGACCATCTGTCTCAGACCATCTGTCTCAGACCGTCCGTCTCTGCTCGCCTGTCGCTGTCCATCTGTCTCAGACCGTCGGTCTCTGTCCGTCTCTCTCAGGCCGCCTGTCTCAGTCCGTCTGTCTCAGACCATGTGTCTCAGACCGTCTGTCTCTGTCCGTCTGTCTCAGACCGTCTGTCTCAGACCGTCTGTCGCAGACCGTCTGTCTCAGACCGTCTGTCTCAGACCGTCTGTCTCAGACCGTCAGTCTCAGACCGTCGGTCTCTGTCCGTTTCTCGCAGGCCGCCTGTCTCAGTCCGCCTGTCTATGTCCGTCTGTCTCAGACCATCTGTCTCAGACGTTGTCTCTGTCCGTCTGTCTCTGTCCGTCTGTCTCAATCCGTCTGTCTCAGACCGTCGGTCTTTGTCCGTCTATCATGCCGCCTGTCTCAGTCCGTCTGTTTCAGTCAGCCTGTCTCAGACCGTCGGTCCTAGCCCGTCTGTCTCAGCCCGCCTGTCTCTGTCCGTCTGTCTCAGACCGTCGGTCTCTGTCCGTCTCTCTCAGGCCGCCTGTCTCAGTCCGTCTGTCTCAGACCATCTGTCTCAGACCGTCTATCTCAGACCGTCTATCTCGGACCATCTGTCTCAGCCCGTCTGTCTCAGATCGTCCGTCTCAGCCCGCCTGTCTCTGTCCGTCTGTCTCAGGCCGTCTGTCTCAGATCGTATCTCTCAGGCCGCCTGTCTCAGTCCGACTGTCTCTGTCCGTAGGTTTCAGACCGCCTGTCTCAGACCGTCGGTCTGAGCCCGTCTGTCTCAGCCCGCCTGTCTCTGTCCGTCTGTCTCAGACCGTCTGTCTCAGATCGTCTCTCTCAGGCCGCCTGTCTCAGTCCGACTGTCTCAGACCATCTGTATCAAACCGTCTGTCTCAGCCCGCCTGTCTCAGCCCGCCTGTCTCAGTCCGTTTGTCTCAGCCAGCCTGTCTCAGACCGTCTGTCTCAGACCGTCTGTCTCAGACCGTCTGTCTCAGACCGTCTGTCTCAGACCGTCGGTCTTAGCCCGTCTGTCTCTGCCCGCCTGTCTCTGTCCGTCTGTCTCAGACCGTCTGTCTCTGTCCGTCTCTCTCAGGCCGCCTGTCTCAGTCCGTCTGTCTCAGACCATCTGTCTCAGACCGTCTGTCTCTGTTCGTCTGTCTCAGACCATCTGTCTCAGACCGTCCGTCTCTGCTCGCCTGTCGCTGTCTGTCTGTCTCAGACCGTCGGTCTCTGTCCGTCTCTCTCAGGCCGCCTGTCTCAGTCCGTCTGTCTCAGACCATCTGTCTCAGACCGTCTGTCTCTGCCCGTCTGTCTCAGACCGTCTGTCTCAGACCGTCTGTCTCAGACCGTCTGTCGCAGACCGTCTCTCTCAGACCTTCTGTCTCAGACCGTATGTCTCAGACTGTCAGTCTCAGACCGTCGGTCTCTGTCCGTTTCTCGCAGGCCGCCTGTCTCAGTCCGCCTGTCTAAGTCCGTCTGTCTCAGACCATCTGTCTCAGACCGTTGTCTCTGTCCGTCTGTCTCTGTCCGTCTGTCTCAATCCGTCTGTCTCAGACCGTCGGTCTTTGTCCGTCTCTTATGCCGCCTGTCTCAGTCCGTCTGTTTCAGTCAGCCTGTCTCAGACCGTCGGTCTTAGCCCGTCTGTCTCAGCCCGCCTGTCTCTGTCCGTCTGTCTCAGACCGTCTGTCTCTGTCCGTCTGTCTCAGACCATCTGTCTCAGTCCGTCTGTCTCAGACCGTCTGTCTCGGACCGTCGGTCTCTGTCCGTCTCTCCCAGCCCGCCTGTCTCAGGCCATCTGTCTCAGACCGTCTATCTCGGACCATCTGTCTCAGCCCGTCTGTCTCAGATCGTCCGTCTCAGCCCGCCTGTCTCTGTCCGTCTGGCTCAGACCGTCTGTCTCGGATCGTCTCTCTCAGGCCGCCTGTCTCAGTCCGACTGTCTCTGTCCGTGGGTTTCAGACCGTCTGTCTCAGACCGTCTGTCTCAGACCGTCTGTCTCAGACCGTCTGTCTCAGAACGTCTGTCTCAGACCGTCTGTCTCAGATCGTCTGTATCAGACCGTCGGTCTCTGTCCGTCTCTCTCAGGCCGCCTGTCTAGGTCCGTCTGTCTCAGACCATCTGTCTCAGACCGTCTGTCTCTGTCCGTCTGTCTCAGACCATCTGTCTCAGTCCGTCTGTCTCAGACCGTCTGTCTCGGACCGTCGGTCTCTGTCCGTCTCTCCCAGCCCGCCTGTCTCAGGCCATCTGTATCAAACCGTCTGTCTCAGCGCGCCTGTCTCAGCCCGCTTGTCTCTGTGCGTCTGTTAAAGACCGCCTGTCTCAGACCGTCGGTCTTAGCCCGTCTGTCTCAGACCGTCTGTCTCTGTCCGTCTGTCTCAGCCCGCCTGTCTCAGACCGTTGTCTCTGTCCGTCTATCTCTGTCCGTCTGTCTCAGAACGTCTGTCTCAGACCGTCTGTCTCAGACCGTCTGTCTCAGACCGTCTGCCTCTGTCCGTCTCTCTCAGGCCGCCTGTCTCAGTCCGTCTGTCTCAGACCATCTGTCTCAGACCGTCTGTCGCTGTCCGTCTGTCTCAGACCATCTGTCTCAGACCGTCTGTCTCAGCCCGCCTGTCTCAGCCCGCCTGTCTCTGTCCGTCTGTCTCAGCCCGCCTGTCTCAGACCGCCTGTCTCAGACCGTCTGTCTCAGCCCGCCTGTCTCAGACCGTCTATCTCGGACCATCTGTCTCAGCCCGTCTGTCGCAGACCGTCTGTCTCAGACCGTCTGTCTCAGACCGTATGTCTCAGACTGTCAGTCTCAGACCGTCGGTCTCTGTCCGTTTCTCGCAGGCCGCCTGTCTAAGTCCGTCTGTCTCAGACCATCTGTCTCAGACCGTTGTCTCTGTCCGTCTGTCTCTGTCCGTCTGTCTCAATCCGTCTGTCTCAGACCGTCGGTCTTTGTCCGTCTATTATGCCGCCTGTCTCAGTCCGTCTGTTTCAGTCAGCCTGTCTCAGACCGTCGGTCTTAGCCCGTCTGTCTCAGCCCGCCTGTCTCTGTCCGTCTGTCTCAGACCGTCGGTCTCTGTCCGTCTCTCTCAGGCCGCCTGTCTCAGTCCGTCTGTCTCAGACCATTTGTCTCAGACCGTCTATCTCGGACCATCTGTCTCAGCCCGTCTGTCTCAGATCGTCCGTCTCAGCCCGCCTGTCTCTGTCCGTCTGGCTCAGACCGTCTGTCTCTGTCCGTCTGTCTCTGCCCGCCTGTCTCAGACCGTTGTCTCTGTCCGTCTATCTCTGTCCGTCTGTCTCAGAACGTCTGTCTCAGACCATCTGTATCAAACCGTCTGTCTCAGCCCGCCTGTCTCAGCCCGCCTGTCTCTGTCCGTCTGTCTCAGCCCGCCTGTCTCAGACCGCCTGTCTCAGACCGTCTGTCTCAGCCCGCCTGTCTCAGACCGTCTATCTCGGACCATCTGTCTCAGCCCGTCTGTCTCAGACCGTCTGTCTCAGACCGTCTGTCTCAGACCGTCTGTCTCAGACCGTCTGTCTCAGACCGTCTGTCTCAGACCGTCTGTCTCAGACCGTCTGTCTCAGACCGTCTGTCTCAGACCGTCTGTCTCAGACCGTCTGTCTCAGACCGTCTGTCTCAGATCGTCTCAGTCAGGCCGCCTGTCTCAGTCCGACTGTCTCAGACCATCTGTCTCAGACCGTCTGTCTCTGTTCGTCTGTCTCAGCCCGCCTGTCTCAGACCGTTGTCTCTGTCCGTCTGTCTCAGAACGTCTGTCTCAGACCATCTGTATCAAACCGTCTGTCTCAGCCCGCCTGTCTCAGCCCGCCTGTCTCTGTCCGTCTGTCTCAGCCCGCCTGTCTCAGACCGCCTGTCTCAGACCGTCTGTCTCAGCCCGCCTGTCTCAGACCGTCTATCTCGGACCATCTGTCTCAGCCCGTCTGTCTCAGACCGTCTGTCTCAGACCGTATGTCTCAGACTGTCAGTCTCAGACCGTCGGTCTCAGACCGTCTGTCTCAGACCGTCTGTCTCAGACCGTCTGTCTCAGACCGTCTGTCTCAGACCGTCTGTCTCAGATCGTCTCAGTCAGGCCGCCTGTCTCAGTCCGACTGCCTCAGACCATCTGTCTCAGACCGTCTGTCTCTGTTCGTCTGTCTCAGCCCGCCTGTCTCAGACCGTTGTCTCTGTCCGTCTGTCTCAGAACGTCTGTCTCAGACCATCTGTATCAAACCGTCTGTCTCAGCCCACCTGTCTCAGCCCGCCCGTCTCTGTCCGTCTGTCTCAGCCCGCCTGTCTCAGACCGTCTGTCTCAGATCGTCTCTCTCAGGCCGCCTGTCTCAGTCCGACTGTCTCAGACCATCTGTCTCAGACCGTCTGTCTCTGTCCGTCTGTCTCAGCCCGCCTGTCTCAGACCGTTGTCTCTGTCCGTCTGTCTCAGAACGTCTGTCTCAGACCATCTGTATCAAACCGTCTGTCTCAGCCCACCTGTCTCAGCCCGCCCGTCTCTGTCCGTCTGTCTCAGCCCGCCTGTCTCAGACCGTCTGTCTCAGATCGTCTCTCTCAGGCCGCCTGTCTCAGTCCGACTGTCTCAGACCATCTGTCTCAGACCGTCTGTCTCTGTCCGTCTGTCTCAGCCCGCCTGTCTCAGACCGTTGTCTCTGTCCGTCTGTCTCAGAACGTCTGTCTCAGACCATCTGTATCAAACCGTCTGTCTCAGCCCACCTGTCTCAGCCCGCCCGTCTCTGTCCGTCTGTCTCAGCCCTCCTGTCTCAGACCGTCTATCTCGGACCATCTGTCTCAGCCCGTCTGTCTCAGATCGTCCGTCTCAGCCCGCCTGTCTCTGTCCGTCTGTCTCAGACCGTCTGTCTCAGATCGTCTCTCTCAGGCCGCCTGTCTCAGTCCGACTGTCTCAGACCATCTGTCTCAGCCCGCCTGTCTCTGTCCGTCTGTCTCAGATCGTCTCTCTCAGGCCGCCTGTCTCAGTCCGACTGTCTCAGACCATCTGTATCAAACCGTCTGTCTCAGCCCGCCTGTCTCAGCCCGCCTGTCTCTGTCCGTCAGTCTCAGCCAGCCTGTCTCAGACCGCCTGTCTCAGACCGTCTGTCTCAGACCGTCTGTCTCAGACCGTCGGTCTCTGTCCGTCTTTCTCAGGCCGCCTGTCTCAGTCCGTCTGTCTCAGACCATCTGTGTCAGACCGTTGTCTCTGTCCGTCTGTCTCAGATCGTCTGTCTCAGACCGTCGGTCTCTGTCCGTCTCTCTCAGGCCACCTGTCTCAGTCCATCTGTCTCAGACCATCTGTCTCAGACCGTCTGTCTCTGTCCGTCTGTCTCAGACCATCTGTCTCAGACCTTCTGTCTCAGACCGTCTGTTTCTGTCTGTCTGTCTCAGCCCGTCTGTCTCAGACCGTCGGTCTCTGTCCGTCTCTCTCAGGCCGCATGTCTCAGTCCGACTGTCTCTGTCCGTCTGTTTCAGAACGCCTGTCTCAGACCGTCGGTCTTAGCCCGTCTGTCTCAGGCCGTCTGTCTCAGCCCGCCTGTCTCTGTCCGTCTGTCTCAGACCGTCTGTCTCAGACCGTCTGTCTCAGACCGTCTGTCTCAGACCGTCTGTCTCAGACCGTCTGTCTCAGACCGTCTGTCTCAGATCGTCTGTCTCAGACCGTCGGTCTCTGTCCGTCTCTCTCAGGCCGCCTGTCTCAGTCCGTCTGTCTCAGACCATCTATCTCAGCCCGCCTGTCTCAGCCCGCCTGTCTCTGTGCGTCTGTTAAAGACCGCCTGTCTCAGACCGTCGGTCTTAGCCCGTCTGTCTCTGCCCGCCTGTCTCTGTCCGTCTGTCTCAGACCGTCTGTCTCAGATCGTCTGTCTCAGACCGTCGGTCTCTGTCCGTCTCTCTCAGGCCGCATGTCTCAGTCCGACTGTCTCTGTCCGTCTGTTTCAGAACGCCTGTCTCAGACCGTCGGTCTTAGCCCGTCTGTCTCAGGCCGTCTGTCTCAGCCCGCCTGTCTCTGTCCGTCTGTCTCAGACCGTCTGTCTCAGACCGTCTGTCTCAGACCGTCTGTCTCAGACCGTCTGTCTCAGACCGTCGGTCTCTGTCCGTCTCTCTCAGGCCGCCTGTCTCAGTCCGTCTGTCTCAGACCATCTGTGTCAGACCGTTGTCTCTGTCCGTCTGTGTCTGTCCGTCTGAGTCAGACCGCCTGTCTCTGTCCGTCTGTCTCAAACCGTCTGTCTCAGACCGTCTGTCTCAGACCGTCTGTCTCAGACCGTCTGTCTCAGACCGCCTGTCTCAGACCGTCTGTCTCAGACCGTCTGTCTCAGACCGTCTGTCTCAGACCGTCTGTCTCAGACCGTCTGTCTCAGATCGTCTGTCTCAGACCGTCGGTCTCTGTCCGTCTCTCTCAGGCCGCCTGTCTCAGTCCGTCTGTCTCAGACCATCTATCTCAGCCCGCCTGTCTCAGCCCGCCTGTCTCTGTGCGTCTGTTAAAGACCGCCTGTCTCAGACCGTCGGTCTTAGCCCGTCTGTCTCTGCCCGCCTGTCTCTGTCCGTCTGTCTCAGACCATCTGTCTCAGACCATCTGTCTCAGACCGTCCGTCTCTGCTCGCCTGTCGCTGTCCATCTGTCTCAGACCGTCGGTCTCTGTCCGTCTCTCTCAGGCCGCCTGTCTCAGTCCGTCTGTCTCAGACCATGTGTCTCAGACCGTCTGTCTCTGTCCGTCTGTCTCAGACCGTCTGTCTCAGACCGTCTGTCGCAGACCGTCTGTCTCAGACCGTCTGTCTCAGACCGTCTGTCTCAGACCGTCAGTCTCAGACCGTCGGTCTCTGTCCGTTTCTCGCAGGCCGCCTGTCTCAGTCCGCCTGTCTAAGTCCGTCTGTCTCAGACCATCTGTCTCAGACCGTTGTCTCTGTCCGTCTGTCTCTGTCCGTCTGTCTCAATCCGTCTGTCTCAGACCGTCGGTCTTTGTCCGTCTATCATGCCGCCTGTCTCAGTCCGTCTGTTTCAGTCAGCCTGTCTCAGACCGTCGGTCCTAGCCCGTCTGTCTCAGCCCGCCTGTCTCTGTCCGTCTGTCTCAGACCGTCGGTCTCTGTCCGTCTCTCTCAGGCCGCCTGTCTCAGTCCGTCTGTCTCAGACCATCTGTCTCAGACCGTCTATCTCAGACCGTCTATCTCGGACCATCTGTCTCAGCCCGTCTGTCTCAGATCGTCCGTCTCAGCCCGCCTGTCTCTGTCCGTCTGTCTCAGACCGTCTGTCTCAGACCGTCTCTCTCAGGCCGCCTGTCTCAGTCCGACTGTCTCTGTCCGTAGGTTTCAGACCGCCTGTCTTATCCCGTCGGTCTGAGCCCGTCTGTCTCAGCCCGCCTGTCTCTGTCCGTCTGTCTCAGATCGTCTCTCTCAGGCCGCCTGTCTCAGTCCGACTGTCTCAGACCATCTGTATCAAACCGTCTGTCTCAGCCCGCCTGTCTCAGCCCGCCTGTCTCTGTCCGTCAGTCTCAGCCAGCCTGTCTCAGATCGCCTGTCTCAGACCGTCTGTCTCAGACCGTCTGTCTCAGACCGTCTGTCTCAGACCGTCGGTCTCTGTCCGTCTTTCTCAGGCCGCCTGTCTCAGTCCGTCTGTCTCAGACCATCTGTGTCAGACCGTTGTCTCTGTCCGTCTGTCTCAGATCGTCTGTCTCAGACCGTCGGTCTCTGTCCGTCTCTCTCAGGCCGCCTGTCTCAGTCCATCTGTCTCAGACCATCTGTCTCAGACCGTCTGTCTCTGTCCGTCTGTCTCAGACCATCTGTCTCAGACCTTCTGTCTCAGACCGTCTGTTTCTGTCCGTCTGTCTTAGCCCGTCTGTCTCAGACCGTCGGTCTCTGTCCGTCTCTCTCGGGCCGCCTGTCTCAGTCCGACTGTCTCTGTCCGTCTGTTTCAGAACGCCTGTCTCAGACCGTCGGTCTTAGCCCGTCTGTCTCAGGCCGTGTGTCTCAGCCCGCCTGTCTCAGCCCGCCTGTCTCTGTCCGTCTGTCTCAGACCGTCTGTCTCAGCCCGCCTGTCTCTGTCCGTCTGTCTCAGACCGTCTGTCTCAGATCGTCTCTCTCAGGCCGCCTGTCTCAGTCCGACTGTCTCAGACCATCTGTATCAAACCGTCTGTCTCAGCCCGCCTGTCTCAGCCCGCCTGTCTCTGTCCGTCTGTCTCAGCCAGCCTGTCTCAGACCGTCTGTCTCAGACCGTCAGTCTCAGACCGTCGGTCTCTGTCCGTCTCTCTCAGCCCGCCTGTCTCTGTCCGTCTGTCTCTGTCCGTCTGTGTCAGATCGTCTGTCTCAGACCGTCGGTCTATGTCCGTCCCTCTCAGGCCGCCTGTCTCAGTCCGTCTGTCTCCGACCGTCTGTCTCAGACCGTCGGTCTCTGTCCGTCTCTCTCAGCCCGCCTGTCTCAATCCGTCTGTCTCAGACCATCTGTCTCAGACCGTCCGTCTCTGTCCGTCTGTCTCAAACCGTCTGTCTCAGACCGTCTGTCTCAGACCGTCTGTCTCAGACCGTCTGTCTCAGACCGTCTGTCTCAGACCGTCTGTCTCAGATCGTCCGTCTCAGCCCGCCTGTCTCTGCACGTCTGTCTCAGACCGTCTGTCTCAGATCGTCTCTCTCAGGCCGCCTGTCTCAGTCCGACTGTCTCTGTCCGTAGCTTTCAGACCGCCTGTCTCAGACCGTCGGTCTGAGCCCGTCTGTCTCAGCCCGCCTGTCTCTGTCCGTCTGTCTCAGACCGTCTGTCTCAGATCGTCTCTCTCAGGCCGCCTGTCTCAGTCCGACTGTCTCAGACCGTCTGTCTCAGATCGTCTCTCTCAGGCCGCCTGTCTCAGTCCGACTGTCTCAGACCATCTTTATCAAACCGTCTGTCTCAGCCCGCCTGTCTCAGCCCGCCTGTCTCTGTCCGTCTGTCTCAGCCAGCCTGTCTCAGACCGTCTGTCTCAGACCGTCTGTCTCAGACCGTCTGTCTCAGACCGTCTGTCTCAGACCGTCTGTCTCAGACCGTCTGTCTCAGACCGTCTGTCTCAGACCGTCTGTCTCAGATCGTCTGTCTCAGACCGTCGGTCTCTGTCCGTCTCTCTCAGGCCGCCTGTCTCAGTCCGTCTGTCTCAGACCATCTGTCTCAGACGATCTGTCTCTGTCCGTCTGTCTCAGACCATCTGTCTCTGTCCGTCTGTCTCAGACCGTCTGTCTCGGACCGTCGGTCTCAGACCGTCGGTCTCTGTCCGTCTCTCCCAGCCCGCCTGTCTCAGGCCATCTGTATCAAACCGTCTGTCTCAGCCCGCCTGTCTCAGCCCGCCTGTCTCTGTCCGTCTGTTTCAGAACGCCTGTCTCAGACCGTCGGTCTTAGCCCGTCTGTCTCAGCCCGTCTGTCTCAGCCCGCCTGTCTCTGTCCGTCTGTCTCAGACCGTCTGTCTCAGCCCGCCTGTCTCTGTCCGTCTGTCTCAGACCGTCTGTCTCAGATCGTCTCTCTCAGGCCGCCTGTCTCAGTCCGACTGTCTCAGACCATCTGTCTCAGTCCGTCTGTCTCAGCCCGCCTGTCTCTGCCCGCCTGTCTTTGTCCGTCTGTCTCCGACCGTCTGTCTCAGACCGTCGGTCTCTGTCCGTCTCTCCCAGCCCGCCTGTCTCAGGCCATCTGTATCAAACCGTCTGTCTCAGCCCGCCTGTCTCAGACCGCCTGTCTCTGTCCGTCTGTCTCAGACCGTCTGTCTCAGACCGTCTGTCTCAGACCGCCTGTCTCAGACCGTCTGTCTCAGACCGTCTGTCTCAGACCGCCTGTCTCAGACCGTCTGTCTCAGACCGTCTGTCTCAGACCGTCTGTCTCAGACCGTCTGTCTCAGACCGTCTGTCTCAGACCATCTGTCTCAGACCGTCCGTCTCTGCTCGCCTGTCGCTGTCCGTCTGTCTCAGACCGTCTGTCGCAGACCGTCTGTCTCAGACCGTCTGTCTCAGACCGTCTGTCTCAGACCGTCTGTCTCAGACCGTCTGTCTCAGATCGTCCGTCTCAGCCCGCCTGTCTCTGCCCGTCTGTCTCAGACCGTCGGTCTCAGATCGTCTCTCTCAGGCCGCCTGTCTCAGTCCGACTGTCTCTGTCCGCAGCTTTCAGACCGCCTCTCTCAGACCGTCGGTCTGAGCCCGTCTGTCTCAGCCCGCCTGTCTCTGTCCGTCTGTCTCAGACCGTCTGTCTCAGATCGTCTCTCTCAGGCCGCCTGTCTCAGTCCGACTGTCTCAGACCATCTGTATCAAACCGTCTGCCTCAGCCCGCCTGTCTCAGCCCGCCTGTCTCTGTCCGTCTGTCTCAGCCAGCCTGTCTCAGACCGTCTGTCTCAGACCGTCTGTCTCAGACCGTCTGTCTCAGACCGTCTGTCTCAGACCGTCTGTCTCAGACCGTCTGTCTCAGACCGTCTGTCTCAGACCGTCTGTCTCAGATCGTCTGTCTCAGACCGTCGGTCTCTGTCCGTCTCTCTCAGGCCGCCTGTCTCAGTCCGTCTGTCTCAGACCATCTGTCTCAGACGATCTGTCTCTGTCCGTCTGTCTCAGACCATCTGTCTCAGTCCGTCTGTCTCAGACCGTCTGTCTCGGACCGTCGGTCTCAGACCGTCGGTCTCAGACCGTCGGTCTCTGTCCGTCTCTCCCAGCCCGCCTGTCTCAGGCCATCTGTATCAAACCGTCTGTCTCAGCCCGCCTGTCTCAGACCGCCTGTCTCTGTCCGTCTGTCTCAGACCGTCTGTCTCAGACCGTCTGTCTCAGACCGCCTGTCTCAGACCGTCTGTCTCAGACCGTCTGTCTCAGACCGTCTGTCTCAGACCGTCTGTCTCAGACCGTCTGTCTCAGACCATCTGTCTCAGACCGTCCGTCTCTGCTCGCCTGTCGCTGTCCGTCTGTCTCAGACCGTCGGTCTCTGTCCGTCTCTCTCAGGCCGCCTGTCTCAGTCCGTCTGTCTCAGACCATCTGTCTCAGACCGTCTGTCTCTGTCCGTCTGTCTCAGACCGTCTGTCTCAGACCGTCTGTCGCAGACCGTCTGTCCCAGACCGTCTGTCTCAGACCGTCTGTCTCAGACCGTCAGTCTCAGACCGTCGGTCTCTGTCCGTTTCTCGCAGGCCGCCTGTCTCAGTCCGCCTGTCTAAGTCCGTCTGTCTCAGACCATCTGTCTCAGACCGTTGTCTCTGTCCGTCTGTCTCTGTCCGTCTGCCTCAATCCGTCTGTCTCAGACCGTCGGTCTTTGTCCGTCTATCATGCCGCCTGTCTCAGTCCGTCTGTTTCAGTCAGCCTGTCTCAGACCGTCGGTCCTAGCCCGTCTGTCTCAGCCCGCCTGTCTCTGTCCGTCTGTCTCAGACCGTCGGTCTCTGTCCGTCTCTCTCAGGCCGCCTGTCTCAGTCCGTCTGTCTCAGACCATCTGTCTCAGACCGTCTATCTCAGACCGTCTATCTCGGACCATCTGTCTCAGCCCGTCTGTCTCAGATCGTCCGTCTCAGCCCGCCTGTCTCTGTCCGTCTGTCTCAGGCCGTCTGTCTCAGATCGTCTCTCTCAGGCCGCCTGTCTCAGTCCGACTGTCTCTGTCCGTAGGTTTCAGACCGCCTGTCTCAGACCGTCGGTCTGAGCCCGTCTGTCTCAGCCCGCCTGTCTCTGTCCGTCTGTCTCAGACCGTCTGTCTCAGATCGTCTCTCTCAGGCCGCCTGTCTCAGTCCGACTGTCTCAGACCATCTGTATCAAACCGTCTGTCTCAGCCCGCCTGTCTCAGCCCGCCTGTCTCTGTCCGTCTGTCTCAGCCAGCCTGTCTCAGACCGTCTGTCTGAGCCCGTCTGTCTCAGCCCGCCTGTCTCTGTCCGTCTGTCTCAGACCGTCTGTCTCAGATCGTCTCTCTCAGGCCGCCTGTCTCAGTCCGACTGTCTCAGACCATCTGTATCAAACCGTCTGTCTCAGCCCGCCTGTCTCAGCCCGCCTGTCTCTGTCCGTCTGTCTCAGCCAGCCTGTCTCAGACCGTCTGTCTCAGACCGTCTGTCTCAGACCGTCTGTCTCAGACCGTCTGTCTCAGACCGTCTGTCTCAGATCGTCTCTCTCAGGCCGCCTGTCTCAGTCCGACTGTCTCAAACCGTCTGTCTCAGACCATCTGTCTCAGACCGTCTGTCTCTGTCCGTCTGTCTCAGACCATCTGTCTCAGACCATCTGTCTCAGACCGTCCGTCTCTGCTCGCCTGTCGCTGTCTGTCTGTCTCAGACCGTCGGTCTCTGTCCGTCTCTCTCAGGCCGTCTGTCTCTGTCCGTCTGTCTCAGCCCTCCTGTCTCAGACCGTTGTCTCTGTCCGTCTGTCTCAGAACGTCTGTCTCAGACCATCTGTATCAAACCGTCTGTCTCAATCCGCCTGTCTCAGACCGTCTGTCCTGGACCGTCTGTCTCAGACCGTCGGTCTCTGTCCGTCTGTCTCAGACCATCTGTCTCAGACCGTCTGTCTCAGACCGTCCGTCTCTGTCCGTCTGTCTCAGACCATCTGTCTCAGACCATCTGTCTCAGACCGTCTGTCTCAGCCCGCCTGTCTCAGGCCGCCTGTCTCTGTCCGTCTGTCTTAGACCATCTGTCTCAGTCCGTCTGTCTCAGACCGTCTGTCTCTGTCCGTCTGTCTCAGACCGTCTGTCTCAGTCCGTCTGTCTCAGACCATCTGTGTCAGACCGTTGTCTCTGTCCGTCTGTGTCTGTCCGTCTGTGTCAGACCGTCTGTCTCTGTCCGTCTGTCTCAGACCATCTGTCTCAGACCATCTGTCTCAGACCGTCCGTCTCTGCTCGCCTGTCGCTGTCTGTCTGTCTCAGACCGTCGGTCTCTGTCCGTCTCTCTCAGGCCGTCTGTCTCTGTCCGTCTGTCTCAGCCCTCCTGTCTCAGACCGTTGTCTCTGTCCGTCTGTCTCAGAACGTCTGTCTCAGACCATCTGTATCAAACCGTCTGTCTCAATCCGCCTGTCTCAGACCGTCTGTCCTGGACCGTCTGTCTCAGACCGTCGGTCTCTGTCCGTCTGTCTCAGACCATCTGTCTCAGACCTTCTGTCTCAGACCGTCCGTCTCTGTCCGTCTGTCTCAGACCATCTGTCTCAGACCATCTGTCTCAGACCGTCTGTCTCAGCCCGCCTGTCTCAGGCCGCCTGTCTCTGTCCGTCTGTCTTAGACCATCTGTCTCAGTCCGTCTGTCTCAGACCGTCTGTCTCTGTCCGTCTGTCTCAGACCGTCTGTCTCAGTCCGTCTGTCTCAGACCATCTGTGTCAGACCGTTGTCTCTGTCCGTCTGTGTCTGTCCGTCTGTGTCAGACCGCCTGTCTCTGTCCGTCTGTCTCAGACCGTCTGTCTCAGACCGTCTGTCTCAGACCGTCTGTCTCAGACCGCCTGTCTCAGACCGTCTGTCTCAGACCGTCTGTCTCAGACCGTCTGTCTCAGACCGTCTGTCTCAGACCGTCTGTCTCAGACCGTCTGTCTCAGATCGTCTGTCTCAGACCGTCGGTCTCTGTCCGTCTGTCTCAGACCGTCTGTCTCAGACCGTCGGTCTTAGCCCGTCTGTCTCTGCCCGCCTGTCTCTGTCCGTCTGTCTCAGACCGTCTGTCTCCGACCGTCTGTCTCAGACCGTCTGTCTCAGACCGTCTGTCTCAGACCGTCTGTCTCAGACCGTCTGTCTCAGACCGTCTGTCTCAGACCGTCTGTCTCAGACCGTCTGTCTCAGACCGTCTGTCTCAGACCGTCTGTCTCTGTCCGTCTCTCTCAGGCCGCCTGTCTCAGTCCGTCTGTCTCAGACCATCTGTCTCAGACCGTCTGTCTCTGTCCGTCTGTCTCAGTCCGTCTGTCTCAGACCGTCTGTCTCAGACCGTCGGTCTCAGACCGTCGGTCTCTGTCCGTCTCTCCCAGCCCGCCTGTCTCAGGCCATCTGTATCAAACCGTCTGTCTCAGCCCGCCTGTCTCAGCCCGCCTGTCTCTGTGCGTCTGTTAAAGACCGCCTGTCTCAGACCGTCGGTCTTAGCCCGTCTGTCTCTGCCCGCCTGTCTCTGTCCGTCTGTCTCAGACCATCTGTCTCAGACCATCTGTCTCAGACCGTCCGTCTCTGCTCGCCTGTCGCTGTCCGTCTGTCTCAGACCGTCGGTCTCTGTCCGTCTCTCTCAGGCCGCCTGTCTCAGTCCGTCTGTCTCAGACCATCTGTCTCAGACCGTCTGTCTCTGTCCGTCTGTCTCAGACCGTCTGTCTCAGACCGTCTGTCGCAGACCGTCTGTCTCAGACCGTCTGTCTCAGACCGTCCGTCTCTGCTCGCCTGTCGCTGTCCGTCTGTCTCAGACCGTCGGTCTCTGTCCGTCTCTCTCAGGCCGCCTGTCTCAGTCCGTCTGTCTCAGACCATCTGTCTCAGACCGTCTGTCTCTGTCCGTCTGTCTCAGACCGTCAGTCTCAGACCGTCGGTCTCTGTCCATTTCTCGCACGCCGCCTGTCTCAGTCCGCCTGTCTAAGTCCGTCTGTCTCAGACCATCTGTCTCAGACCGTTGTCTCTGTCCGTCTGTCTCTGTCCGTCTGTCTCAATCCGTCTGTCTACGACCGTCTCTCTCAGGCCGCCTGTCTCAGTCCGACTGTCTCTGTCCGTAGGTTTCAGACCGTCTGTCTCAGACCGTCTGTCTCAGACCGTCTGTCTCAGACCGTCTGTCTCAGACCGTCTGTCTCAGACCGTCTGTCTCAGATCGTCTCAGTCAGGCCGCCTGTCTCAGTCCGACTGTCTCAGACCATCTGTCTCAGACCGTCTGTCTCTGTCCGTCTGTCTCAGCCCGCCTGTCTCAGACCGTTGTCTCTGTCCGTCTGTCTCAGAACGTCTGTCTCAGACCATCTGTATCAAACCGTCTGTCTCAGCCCGCCTGTCTCAGCCCGCCCGTCTCTGTCCGTCTGTCTCAGCCCGCCTGTCTCAGACCGTCTATCTCGGACCATCTGTCTCAGCCCGTCTGTCTCAGATCGTCCGTCTCAGCCCGCCTGTCTCTGTCCGTCTGTCTCAGACCGTCTGTCTCAGATCGTCTCTCTCAGGCCGCCTGTCTCAGTCCGACTGTCTCTGTCCGTAGGTTTCAGACCGCCTGTCTCATCCCGTCGGTCTGAGCCCGTCTGTCTCAGCCCGCCTGTCTCTGTCCGTCTGTCTCAGATCGTCTCTCTCAGGCCGCCTGTCTCAGTCCGACTGTCTCAGACCATCTGTATCAAACCGTCTGTCTCAGCCCGCCTGTCTCAGCCCGCCTGTCTCTGTCCGTGAGTCTCAGCCAGCCTGTCTCAGACCGCCTGTCTCAGACCGTCTGTCTCAGACCGTCTGTCTCAGACCGTCTGTCTCAGACCGTCGGTCTCTGTCCGTCTTTCTCAGGCCGCCTGTCTCAGTCCGTCTGTCTCAGACCATCTGTGTCAGACCGTTGTCTCTGTCCGTCTGTCTCAGTTCGTCGGTCTCAGACCGTCGGTCTCTGTCCGTCTCTCTCAGGCCGCCTGTCTCAGTCCATCTGTCTCAGACCATCTGTCTCAGACCGTCTGTCTCTGTCCGTCTGTCTCAGACCATCTGTCTCAGACCTTCTGTCTCAGACCGTCTGTTTCTGTCCGTCTGTCTCAGCCCGTCTGTCTCAGACCGTCGGTCTCTGTCCGTCTCTCTCAGGCCGCCTGTCTCAGTCCGACTGTCTCTGTCCGTCTGTTTCAGAACGCCTGTCTCAGACCGTCGGTCTTAGCCCGTCTGTCTCAGGCCGTCTGTCTCAGCCCGCCTGTGTCTGTCCGTCTGTCTCAGACCGTCTGTCTCAGCCCGCCTGTCTCTGTCCGTCTGTCTCAGACCGTCTGTCTCAGATCGTCTCTCTCAGGCCGCCTGTCTCAGTCCGACTGTCTCAGACCATCTGTCTCAGACCGTCTGTTTCTGTCCGTCTGTCTCAGCCCGCCTGTCTCAGACCGTTGTCTCTGTCCGTCTATCTCTGTCCGTCTGTCTCAGAACGTCTGTCTCAGACCATCTGTATCAAACCGTCTGTCTCAGCCCGCCTGTCTCAGCCCGCCTGTCTCTGTCCGTCTGTCTCAGCCCGCCTGTCTCTGTCCGTCTGTCTCAGACCGTCGGTCTTAGCCCGTCTGTCTCTGCCCGTCTGTCTCAATCCGCCTGTCTCATACCGTCTGTCCTGGACCGTCTGTCTCAGACCGCCGGTCTCTGTCCGTCTGTCTCAGACCATCTGTCTCAGACCCTCTGTCTCAGACCGTCCGTCTCTGTCCGTCTGTCTCAGACCATCTGTCTCAGACCGTCTGTCTCAGACCGTCTGTCTCAGCCCGCCTGTCTCAGGCCGCCTGTCTCTGTCCGTCTGTCTTAGACCATCTGTCTCAGTCCGTCTGTCTCAGACCGTCTGTCTCTGTCTGTCTGTCTCAGACCGTCTGTCTCAGCCCGCCTGTCTCTGTCCGTCTGTCTCAGACCGTCGGTCTTAGCCCGTCTGTCTCTGCCCGTCTGTCTCAGACCGTCTGTCTCAGACCGTCTGTCTCAGACCGTCTGTCTCAGACCGTCTGTCTCAGACCGTCTGTCTCAGACCGTCTGTCTCAGACCGTCTGTCTCAGACCGTCTGTCTCAGACCGTATGTCTCAGACCGTCGGTCTCTGTCCGTCTCTCTCAGGCCGCCTGTCTCAGTCCGTCTGTCTCAGACCATCTGTGTCAGACCGTTGTCTCTGTCCGTCTGTGTCTGTCCGTCTGTGTCAGACCGCCTGTCTCTGTCCGTCTGTCTCAAACCGTCTGTCTCAGACCGTCTGTCTCAGACCGTCTGTCTCAGACCATCTGTCTCAGACCGTCTGTCTCAGACCGCCTGTCTCAGACCGTCTGTCTCAGACCGTCTGTCTCAGACCGTCTGTCTCAGACCGTCTGTCTCAGACCGTCTGTCTCAGATCGTCTGTCTCAGATCGTCTGTCTCAGACCGTCGGTCTCTGTCCGTCTCTCTCAGGCCGCCTGTCTCAGTCCGTCTGTCTCAGACCATCTATCTCAGCCCGCCTGTCTCAGCCCGCCTGTCTCTGTGCGTCTGTTAAAGACCGCCTGTCTCAGACCGTCGGTCTTAGCCCGTCTGTCTCTGCCCGCCTGTCTCTGTCCGTCTGTCTCAGACCATCTGTCTCAGACCATCTGTCTCAGACCGTCCGTCTCTGCTCGCCTGTCGCTGTCCGTCTGTCTCAGACCGTCGGTCTCTGTCCGTCTCTCTCAGGCCGCCTGTCTCAGTCCGTCTGTCTCAGACCGTCGGTCTCTGTCCGTCTGTCTCAGACCATCTGTCTCAGACCTTCTGTCTCAGACCGTCCGTCTCTGTCCGTCTGTCTCAGACCATCTGTCTCAGACCATCTGTCTCAGACCGTCTGTCTCAGCCCGCCTGTCTCAGGCCGCCTGTCTCTGTCCGTCTGTCTTAGACCATCTGTCTCAGTCCGTCTGTCTCAGACCGTCTGTCTCTGTCCGTCTGTCTCAGACCGTCTGTCTCAGTCCGTCTGTCTCAGACCATCTGTGTCAGACCGTTGTCTCTGTCCGTCTGTGTCTGTCCGTCTGTGTCAGACCGCCTGTCTCTGTCCGTCTGTCTCAGACCGTCTGTCTCAGACCGTCTGTCTCAGACCGTCTGTCTCAGACCGCCTGTCTCAGACCGTCTGTCTCAGACCGTCTGTCTCAGACCGTCTGTCTCAGACCGTCTGTCTCAGACCGTCTGTCTCAGATCGTCTGTCTCAGACCGTCGGTCTCTGTCCGTCTCTCTCAGGCCGCCTGTCTCAGTCCGTCTGTCTCAGACCATCTATTTCAGACCGTCTGTCTCTGTCCGTCTGTCTCAGACCATCTGTCTCAGTCCGTCTGTCTCAGACCGTCTGTCTCGGACCGTCGGTCTCAGACCGTTGGTCTCTGTCCGTCTCTCCCAGCCCGCCTGTCTCAGGCCATCTGTATCAAACCGTCTGTCTCAGCCCGCCTGTCTCAGCCCGCCTGTCTCTGTGCGTCTGTTAAAGACCGCCTGTCTCAGACCGTCGGTCTTAGCCCGTCTGTCTCTGCCCGCCTGTCTCTGTCCGTCTGTCTCAGACCATCTCTCTCAGACCATCTGTCTCAGACCGTCCGTCTCTGCTCGCTTGTCGCTGTCCGTCTGTCTCAGACCGTCGGTCTCTGTCCGTCTCTCTCAGGCCGCCTGTCTCAGTCCGTCTGTCTCAGACCATCTGTCTCAGGCCGTCTGTCTCTGTCCGTCTGTCTCAGACCGTCTGTCTCAGACCGTCAGTCTCAGACCGTCGGTCTCTGTCCGTTTCTCGCAGGCCGCCTGTCTCAGTCCGCCTGTCTAAGTCCGTCTGTCTCAGACCGTCTGTCTCAGACCGTCTGTCTCAGACCGTCTGTCTCAGACCGTCAGTCTCAGACCGTCGGTCTCTGTCCGTTTCTCGCAGGCCGCCTGTCTCAGTCCGCCTGTCTAAGTCCGTCTGTCTCAGACCATCTGTCTCAGACCGTTGTCTCTGTCCGTCTGTCTCTGTCCGTCTGTCTCAATCCGTCTGTCTCAGACCGTCGGTCTTTGTCCGTCTATCATGCCGCCTGTCTCAGTCCGCCTGTTTCAGTCAGCCTGTCTCAGACCGTCGGTCCTAGCCCGTCTGTCTCAGCCCGCCTGTCTCTGTCCGTCTGTCTCAGACCGTCGGTCTCTGTCCGTCTCTCTCAGGCCGCCTGTCTCAGTCCGTCTGTCTCAGACCATCTGTCTCAGACCGTCTATCTCAGACCGTCTATCTCGGACCATCTGTCTCAGCCCGTCTGTCTCAGATCGTCCGTCTCAGCCCGCCTGTCTCTGTCCGTCTGTCTCAGGCCGTCTGTCTCAGATCTTCTCTCTCAGGCCGCCTGTCTCAGTCCGACTGTCTCTGTCCGTAGGTTTCAGACCGCCTGTCTCAGACCGTCGGTCTGAGCCCGTCTGTCTCAGCCCGCCTGTCTCTGTCCGTCTGTCTCAGACCGTCTGTCTCAGATCGTCTCTCTCAGGCCGCCTGTCTCAGTCCGACTGTCTCAGACCATCTGTATCAAACCGTCTGTCTCAGCCCGCCTGTCTCAGCCCGCCTGTCTCTGTCCGTCTGTCTCAGCCAGCCTGTCTCAGACCGTCTGTCTCAGACCGTCTGTCTCAGACCGTCTGTCTCAGACCGTCTGTCTCAGACCGTCTGTCTCAGACCGTCTGTCTCAGACCGTCTGTCTCAGACCGTCTGTCTCAGACCGTCTGTCTCAGACCGTCTGTCTCAGACCGTCTGTCTCAGACCGTCTGTCTCAGACCGTCTGTCTCAGACCGTCTGTCTCAGACCGTCTGTCTCAGACCGTCGGTCTTAGCCCGTCTGTCTCTGCCCGCCTGTCTCTGTCCGTCTGTCTCAGACCGTCTGCCTCCGACCGTCTGTCTCAGACCGTCTGTCTCAGACCGTCTGTCTCAGACCGTCTGTCTCAGACCGTCTGTCTCAGACCGTCTGTCTCAGACCGTCTGTCTCAGACCGTCTGTCTCAGACCGTCTGTCTCTGTCCGTCTCTCTCAGGCCGCCTGTCTCATCCGTCTGTCTCAGACCATCTGTCTCAGACCGTCTGTCTCTGTCCGTCTGTCTCAGTCCGTCTGTCTCAGACCGTCTGTCTCAGACCGTCGGTCTCAGACCGTCGGTCTCTGTCCGTCTCTCCCAGCCCGCCTGTCTCAGGCCATCTGTATCAAACCGTCTGTCTCAGCCCGCCTGTCTCAGCCCGCCTGTCTCTGTGCGTCTGTTAAAGACCGCCTGTCTCAGACCGTCGGTCTTAGCCCGTCTGTCTCTGCCCGCCTGTCTCTGTCCGTCTGTCTCAGACCATCTGTCTCAGACCATCTGTCTCAGACCGTCCGTCTCTGCTCGCCTGTCGCTGTCCGTCTGTCTCAGACCGTCGGTCTCTGTCCGTCTCTCTCAGGCCGCCTGTCTCAGTCCGTCTGTCTCAGACCATCTGTCTCAGACCGTCTGTCTCTGTCCGTCTGTCTCAGACCGTCTGTCTCAGACTGTCTGTCGCAGACCGTCTGTCTCAGACCGTCTGTCTCAGACCGTCCGTCTCTGCTCGCCTGTCGCTGTCCGTCTGTCTCAGACCGTCGGTCTCTGTCCGTCTCTCTCAGGCCGCCTGTCTCAGTCCGTCTGTCTCAGACCATCTGTCTCAGACCGTCTGTCTCTGTCCGTCTGTCTCAGACCGTCAGTCTCAGACCGTCGGTCTCTGTCCATTTCTCGCACGCCGCCTGTCTCAGTCCGCCTGTCTAAGTCCGTCTGTCTCAGACCATCTGTCTCAGACCGTTGTCTCTGTCCGTCTGTCTCTGTCCGTCTGTCTCAATCCGTCTGTCTACGACCGTCTCTCTCAGGCCGCCTGTCTCAGTCCGACTGTCTCTGTCCGTAGGTTTCAGACCGTCTGTCTCAGACCGTCTGTCTCAGACCGTCTGTCTCAGACCGTCTGTCTCAGACCGTCTGTCTCAGACCGTCTGTCTCAGATCGTCTCAGTCAGGCCGCCTGTCTCAGTCCGACTGTCTCAGACCATCTGTCTCAGACCGTCTGTCTCTGTCCGTCTGTCTCAGCCCGCCTGTCTCAGACCGTTGTCTCTGTCCGTCTGTCTCAGAACGTCTGTCTCAGACCATCTGTATCAAACCGTCTGTCTCAGCCCGCCTGTCTCAGCCCGCCCGTCTCTGTCCGTCTGTCTCAGCCCGCCTGTCTCAGACCGTCTATCTCGGACCATCTGTCTCAGCCCGTCTGTCTCAGATCGTCCGTCTCAGCCCGCCTGTCTCTGTCCGTCTGTCTCAGACCGTCTGTCTCAGATCGTCTCTCTCAGGCCGCCTGTCTCAGTCCGACTGTCTCTGTCCGTAGGTTTCAGACCGCCTGTCTCATCCCGTCGGTCTGAGCCCGTCTGTCTCAGCCCGCCTGTCTCTGTCCGTCTGTCTCAGATCGTCTCTCTCAGGCCGCCTGTCTCAGTCCGACTGTCTCAGACCATCTGTATCAAACCGTCTGTCTCAGCCCGCCTGTCTCAGCCCGCCTGTCTCTGTCCGTGAGTCTCAGCCAGCCTGTCTCAGACCGCCTGTCTCAGACCGTCTGTCTCAGACCGTCTGTCTCAGACCGTCTGTCTCAGACCGTCGGTCTCTGTCCGTCTTTCTCAGGCCGCCTGTCTCAGTCCGTCTGTCTCAGACCATCTGTGTCAGACCGTTGTCTCTGTCCGTCTGTCTCAGACCATCTGTCTCAGACCTTCTGTCTCAGACCGTCTGTTTCTGTCCGTCTGTCTCAGCCCGTCTGTCTCAGACCGTCGGTCTCTGTCCGTCTCTCTCAGGCCGCCTGTCTCAGTCCGACTGTCTCTGTCCGTCTGTTTCAGAACGCCTGTCTCAGACCGTCGGTCTTAGCCCGTCTGTCTCAGGCCGTCTGTCTCAGCCCGCCTGTGTCTGTCCGTCTGTCTCAGACCGTCTGTCTCAGCCCGCCTGTCTCTGTCCGTCTGTCTCAGACCGTCTGTCTCAGATCGTCTCTCTCAGGCCGCCTGTCTCAGTCCGACTGTCTCAGACCATCTGTCTCAGACCGTCTGTTTCTGTCCGTCTGTCTCAGCCCGCCTGTCTCAGACCGTTGTCTCTGTCCGTCTATCTCTGTCCGTCTGTCTCAGAACGTCTGTCTCAGACCATCTGTATCAAACCGTCTGTCTCAGCCCGCCTGTCTCAGCCCGCCTGTCTCTGTCCGTCTGTCTCAGCCCGCCTGTCTCTGTCCGTCTGTCTCAGACCGTCGGTCTTAGCCCGTCTGTCTCTGCCCGTCTGTCTCAATCCGCCTGTCTCATACCGTCTGTCCTGGACCGTCTGTCTCAGACCGCCGGTCTCTGTCCGTCTGTCTCAGACCATCTGTCTCAGACCCTCTGTCTCAGACCGTCCGTCTCTGTCCGTCTGTCTCAGACCATCTGTCTCAGACCGTCTGTCTCAGACCGTCTGTCTCAGCCCGCCTGTCTCAGGCCGCCTGTCTCTGTCCGTCTGTCTTAGACCATCTGTCTCAGTCCGTCTGTCTCAGACCGTCTGTCTCTGTCTGTCTGTCTCAGACCGTCTGTCTCAGCCCGCCTGTCTCTGTCCGTCTGTCTCAGACCGTCGGTCTTAGCCCGTCTGTCTCTGCCCGTCTGTCTCAGACCGTCTGTCTCAGACCGTCTGTCTCAGACCGTCTGTCTCAGACCGTCTGTCTCAGACCGTCTGTCTCAGACCGTCTGTCTCAGACCGTCTGTCTCAGACCGTATGTCTCAGACCGTCGGTCTCTGTCCGTCTCTCTCAGGCCGCCTGTCTCAGTCCGTCTGTCTCAGACCATCTGTGTCAGACCGTTGTCTCTGTCCGTCTGTGTCTGTCCGTCTGTGTCAGACCGCCTGTCTCTGTCCGTCTGTCTCAAACCGTCTGTCTCAGACCGTCTGTCTCAGACCGTCTGTCTCAGACCGTCTGTCTCAGACCGTCTGTCTCAGACCGCCTGTCTCAGACCGTCTGTCTCAGACCGTCTGTCTCAGACCGTCTGTCTCAGACCGTCTGTCTCAGACCGTCTGTCTCAGATCGTCTGTCTCAGATCGTCTGTCTCAGACCGTCGGTCTCTGTCCGTCTCTCTCAGGCCGCCTGTCTCAGTCCGTCTGTCTCAGACCATCTATCTCAGCCCGCCTGTCTCAGCCCGCCTGTCTCTGTGCGTCTGTTAAAGACCGCCTGTCTCAGACCGTCGGTCTTAGCCCGTCTGTCTCTGCCCGCCTGTCTCTGTCCGTCTGTCTCAGACCATCTGTCTCAGACCATCTGTCTCAGACCGTCCGTCTCTGCTCGCCTGTCGCTGTCCGTCTGTCTCAGGCCGTCTGTCTCAGCCCGCCTGTCTCTGTCCGTCTGTCTCAGACCGTCTGTCTCAGATCGTCTCTCTCAGGCCGCCTGTCTCAGTCCGACTGTCTCAGACCATCTGTCTCAGTCCGTCTGTCTCAGCCCGCCTGTCTCTGCCCGCCTGTCTTTGTCCGTCTGTCTCCGACCGTCTGTCTCAGACCGTCGGTCTCTGTCCGTCTCTCCCAGCCCGCCTGTCTCAGGCCATCTGTATCAAACCGTCTGTCTCAGCCCGCCTGTCTCAGACCGCCTGTCTCTGTCCGTCTGTCTCAGACCGTCTGTCTCAGACCGTCTGTCTCAGACCGCCTGTCTCAGACCGTCTGTCTCAGACCGTCTGTCTCAGACCGCCTGTCTCAGACCGTCTGTCTCAGACCGTCTGTCTCAGACCGTCTGTCTCAGACCGTCTGTCTCAGACCGTCTGTCTCAGACCATCTGTCTCAGACCGTCCGTCTCTGCTCGCCTGTCGCTGTCCGTCTGTCTCAGACCGTCTGTCGCAGACCGTCTGTCTCAGACCGTCTGTCTCAGACCGTCTGTCTCAGACCGTCTGTCTCAGACCGTCTGTCTCAGATCGTCCGTCTCAGCCCGCCTGTCTCTGCCCGTCTGTCTCAGACCGTCGGTCTCAGATCGTCTCTCTCAGGCCGCCTGTCTCAGTCCGACTGTCTCTGTCCGCAGCTTTCAGACCGCCTCTCTCAGACCGTCGGTCTGAGCCCGTCTGTCTCAGCCCGCCTGTCTCTGTCCGTCTGTCTCAGACCGTCTGTCTCAGATCGTCTCTCTCAGGCCGCCTGTCTCAGTCCGACTGTCTCAGACCATCTGTATCAAACCGTCTGCCTCAGCCCGCCTGTCTCAGCCCGCCTGTCTCTGTCCGTCTGTCTCAGCCAGCCTGTCTCAGACCGTCTGTCTCAGACCGTCTGTCTCAGACCGTCTGTCTCAGACCGTCTGTCTCAGACCGTCTGTCTCAGACCGTCTGTCTCAGACCGTCTGTCTCAGACCGTCTGTCTCAGATCGTCTGTCTCAGACCGTCGGTCTCTGTCCGTCTCTCTCAGGCCGCCTGTCTCAGTCCGTCTGTCTCAGACCATCTGTCTCAGACGATCTGTCTCTGTCCGTCTGTCTCAGACCATCTGTCTCAGTCCGTCTGTCTCAGACCGTCTGTCTCGGACCGTCGGTCTCAGACCGTCGGTCTCAGACCGTCGGTCTCTGTCCGTCTCTCCCAGCCCGCCTGTCTCAGGCCATCTGTATCAAACCGTCTGTCTCAGCCCGCCTGTCTCAGACCGCCTGTCTCTGTCCGTCTGTCTCAGACCGTCTGTCTCAGACCGTCTGTCTCAGACCGCCTGTCTCAGACCGTCTGTCTCAGACCGTCTGTCTCAGACCGTCTGTCTCAGACCGTCTGTCTCAGACCGTCTGTCTCAGACCATCTGTCTCAGACCGTCCGTCTCTGCTCGCCTGTCGCTGTCCGTCTGTCTCAGACCGTCGGTCTCTGTCCGTCTCTCTCAGGCCGCCTGTCTCAGTCCGTCTGTCTCAGACCATCTGTCTCAGACCGTCTGTCTCTGTCCGTCTGTCTCAGACCGTCTGTCTCAGACCGTCTGTCGCAGACCGTCTGTCCCAGACCGTCTGTCTCAGACCGTCTGTCTCAGACCGTCAGTCTCAGACCGTCGGTCTCTGTCCGTTTCTCGCAGGCCGCCTGTCTCAGTCCGCCTGTCTAAGTCCGTCTGTCTCAGACCATCTGTCTCAGACCGTTGTCTCTGTCCGTCTGTCTCTGTCCGTCTGCCTCAATCCGTCTGTCTCAGACCGTCGGTCTTTGTCCGTCTATCATGCCGCCTGTCTCAGTCCGTCTGTTTCAGTCAGCCTGTCTCAGACCGTCGGTCCTAGCCCGTCTGTCTCAGCCCGCCTGTCTCTGTCCGTCTGTCTCAGACCGTCGGTCTCTGTCCGTCTCTCTCAGGCCGCCTGTCTCAGTCCGTCTGTCTCAGACCATCTGTCTCAGACCGTCTATCTCAGACCGTCTATCTCGGACCATCTGTCTCAGCCCGTCTGTCTCAGATCGTCCGTCTCAGCCCGCCTGTCTCTGTCCGTCTGTCTCAGGCCGTCTGTCTCAGATCGTCTCTCTCAGGCCGCCTGTCTCAGTCCGACTGTCTCTGTCCGTAGGTTTCAGACCGCCTGTCTCAGACCGTCGGTCTGAGCCCGTCTGTCTCAGCCCGCCTGTCTCTGTCCGTCTGTCTCAGACCGTCTGTCTCAGATCGTCTCTCTCAGGCCGCCTGTCTCAGTCCGACTGTCTCAGACCATCTGTATCAAACCGTCTGTCTCAGCCCGCCTGTCTCAGCCCGCCTGTCTCTGTCCGTCTGTCTCAGCCAGCCTGTCTCAGACCGTCTGTCTGAGCCCGTCTGTCTCAGCCCGCCTGTCTCTGTCCGTCTGTCTCAGACCGTCTGTCTCAGATCGTCTCTCTCAGGCCGCCTGTCTCAGTCCGACTGTCTCAGACCATCTGTATCAAACCGTCTGTCTCAGCCCGCCTGTCTCAGCCCGCCTGTCTCTGTCCGTCTGTCTCAGCCAGCCTGTCTCAGACCGTCTGTCTCAGACCGTCTGTCTCAGACCGTCTGTCTCAGACCGTCTGTCTCAGACCGTCTGTCTCAGATCGTCTCTCTCAGGCCGCCTGTCTCAGTCCGACTGTCTCAAACCGTCTGTCTCAGACCATCTGTCTCAGACCGTCTGTCTCTGTCCGTCTGTCTCAGACCATCTGTCTCAGACCATCTGTCTCAGACCGTCCGTCTCTGCTCGCCTGTCGCTGTCTGTCTGTCTCAGACCGTCGGTCTCTGTCCGTCTCTCTCAGGCCGTCTGTCTCTGTCCGTCTGTCTCAGCCCTCCTGTCTCAGACCGTTGTCTCTGTCCGTCTGTCTCAGAACGTCTGTCTCAGACCATCTGTATCAAACCGTCTGTCTCAATCCGCCTGTCTCAGACCGTCTGTCCTGGACCGTCTGTCTCAGACCGTCGGTCTCTGTCCGTCTGTCTCAGACCATCTGTCTCAGACCGTCTGTCTCAGACCGTCCGTCTCTGTCCGTCTGTCTCAGACCATCTGTCTCAGACCATCTGTCTCAGACCGTCTGTCTCAGCCCGCCTGTCTCAGGCCGCCTGTCTCTGTCCGTCTGTCTTAGACCATCTGTCTCAGTCCGTCTGTCTCAGACCGTCTGTCTCTGTCCGTCTGTCTCAGACCGTCTGTCTCAGTCCGTCTGTCTCAGACCATCTGTGTCAGACCGTTGTCTCTGTCCGTCTGTGTCTGTCCGTCTGTGTCAGACCGTCTGTCTCTGTCCGTCTGTCTCAGACCATCTGTCTCAGACCATCTGTCTCAGACCGTCCGTCTCTGCTCGCCTGTCGCTGTCTGTCTGTCTCAGACCGTCGGTCTCTGTCCGTCTCTCTCAGGCCGTCTGTCTCTGTCCGTCTGTCTCAGCCCTCCTGTCTCAGACCGTTGTCTCTGTCCGTCTGTCTCAGAACGTCTGTCTCAGACCATCTGTATCAAACCGTCTGTCTCAATCCGCCTGTCTCAGACCGTCTGTCCTGGACCGTCTGTCTCAGACCGTCGGTCTCTGTCCGTCTGTCTCAGACCATCTGTCTCAGACCTTCTGTCTCAGACCGTCCGTCTCTGTCCGTCTGTCTCAGACCATCTGTCTCAGACCATCTGTCTCAGACCGTCTGTCTCAGCCCGCCTGTCTCAGGCCGCCTGTCTCTGTCCGTCTGTCTTAGACCATCTGTCTCAGTCCGTCTGTCTCAGACCGTCTGTCTCTGTCCGTCTGTCTCAGACCGTCTGTCTCAGTCCGTCTGTCTCAGACCATCTGTGTCAGACCGTTGTCTCTGTCCGTCTGTGTCTGTCCGTCTGTGTCAGACCGCCTGTCTCTGTCCGTCTGTCTCAGACCGTCTGTCTCAGACCGTCTGTCTCAGACCGTCTGTCTCAGACCGCCTGTCTCAGACCGTCTGTCTCAGACCGTCTGTCTCAGACCGTCTGTCTCAGACCGTCTGTCTCAGACCGTCTGTCTCAGACCGTCTGTCTCAGATCGTCTGTCTCAGACCGTCGGTCTCTGTCCGTCTCTCTCAGGCCGCCTGTCTCAGTCCGTCTGTCTCAGACCATCTATTTCAGACCGTCTGTCTCTGTCCGTCTGTCTCAGACCATCTGTCTCAGTCCGTCTGTCTCAGACCGTCTGTCTCGGACCGTCGGTCTCAGACCGTTGGTCTCTGTCCGTCTCTCCCAGCCCGCCTGTCTCAGGCCATCTGTATCAAACCGTCTGTCTCAGCCCGCCTGTCTCAGCCCGCCTGTCTCTGTGCGTCTGTTAAAGACCGCCTGTCTCAGACCGTCGGTCTTAGCCCGTCTGTCTCTGCCCGCCTGTCTCTGTCCGTCTGTCTCAGACCATCTCTCTCAGACCATCTGTCTCAGACCGTCCGTCTCTGCTCGCTTGTCGCTGTCCGTCTGTCTCAGACCGTCGGTCTCTGTCCGTCTCTCTCAGGCCGCCTGTCTCAGTCCGTCTGTCTCAGACCATCTGTCTCAGGCCGTCTGTCTCTGTCCGTCTGTCTCAGACCGTCTGTCTCAGACCGTCAGTCTCAGACCGTCGGTCTCTGTCCGTTTCTCGCAGGCCGCCTGTCTCAGTCCGCCTGTCTAAGTCCGTCTGTCTCAGACCGTCTGTCTCAGACCGTCTGTCTCAGACCGTCTGTCTCAGACCGTCAGTCTCAGACCGTCGGTCTCTGTCCGTTTCTCGCAGGCCGCCTGTCTCAGTCCGCCTGTCTAAGTCCGTCTGTCTCAGACCATCTGTCTCAGACCGTTGTCTCTGTCCGTCTGTCTCTGTCCGTCTGTCTCAATCCGTCTGTCTCAGACCGTCGGTCTTTGTCCGTCTATCATGCCGCCTGTCTCAGTCCGCCTGTTTCAGTCAGCCTGTCTCAGACCGTCGGTCCTAGCCCGTCTGTCTCAGCCCGCCTGTCTCTGTCCGTCTGTCTCAGACCGTCGGTCTCTGTCCGTCTCTCTCAGGCCGCCTGTCTCAGTCCGTCTGTCTCAGACCATCTGTCTCAGACCGTCTATCTCAGACCGTCTATCTCGGACCATCTGTCTCAGCCCGTCTGTCTCAGATCGTCCGTCTCAGCCCGCCTGTCTCTGTCCGTCTGTCTCAGGCCGTCTGTCTCAGATCTTCTCTCTCAGGCCGCCTGTCTCAGTCCGACTGTCTCTGTCCGTAGGTTTCAGACCGCCTGTCTCAGACCGTCGGTCTGAGCCCGTCTGTCTCAGCCCGCCTGTCTCTGTCCGTCTGTCTCAGACCGTCTGTCTCAGATCGTCTCTCTCAGGCCGCCTGTCTCAGTCCGACTGTCTCAGACCATCTGTATCAAACCGTCTGTCTCAGCCCGCCTGTCTCAGCCCGCCTGTCTCTGTCCGTCTGTCTCAGCCAGCCTGTCTCAGACCGTCTGTCTCAGACCGTCTGTCTCAGACCGTCTGTCTCAGACCGTCTGTCTCAGACCGTCTGTCTCAGACCGTCTGTCTCAGACCGTCTGTCTCAGACCGTCTGTCTCAGACCGTCTGTCTCAGACCGTCTGTCTCAGACCGTCTGTCTCAGACCGTCTGTCTCAGACCGTCTGTCTCAGACCGTCGGTCTTAGCCCGTCTGTCTCTGCCCGCCTGTCTCTGTCCGTCTGTCTCAGACCGTCTGTCTCCGACCGTCTGTCTCAGACCGTCTGTCTCAGACCGTCTGTCTCAGACCGTCTGTCTCAGACCGTCTGTCTCAGACCGTCTGTCTCAGACCGTCTGTCTCAGACCGTCTGTCTCAGACCGTCTGTCTCTGTCCGTCTCTCTCAGGCCGCCTGTCTCAGTCCGTCTGTCTCAGACCATCTGTCTCAGACCGTCTGTCTCTGTCCGTCTGTCTCAGTCCGTCTGTCTCAGACCGTCTGTCTCAGACCGTCGGTCTCAGACCGTCGGTCTCTGTCCGTCTCTCCCAGCCCGCCTGTCTCAGGCCATCTGTATCAAACCGTCTGTCTCAGCCCGCCTGTCTCAGCCCGCCTGTCTCTGTGCGTCTGTTAAAGACCGCCTGTCTCAGACCGTCGGTCTTAGCCCGTCTGTCTCTGCCCGCCTGTCTCTGTCCGTCTGTCTCAGACCATCTGTCTCAGACCATCTGTCTCAGACCGTCCGTCTCTGCTCGCCTGTCGCTGTCCGTCTGTCTCAGACCGTCGGTCTCTGTCCGTCTCTCTCAGGCCGCCTGTCTCAGTCCGTCTGTCTCAGACCATCTGTCTCAGACCGTCTGTCTCTGTCCGTCTGTCTCAGACCGTCTGTCTCAGACCGTCTGTCGCAGACCGTCTGTCTCAGACCGTCTGTCTCAGACCGTCCGTCTCTGCTCGCCTGTCGCTGTCCGTCTGTCTCAGACCGTCGGTCTCTGTCCGTCTCTCTCAGGCCGCCTGTCTCAGTCCGTCTGTCTCAGACCATCTGTCTCAGACCGTCTGTCTCTGTCCGTCTGTCTCAGACCGTCAGTCTCAGACCGTCGGTCTCTGTCCATTTCTCGCACGCCGCCTGTCTCAGTCCGCCTGTCTAAGTCCGTCTGTCTCAGACCATCTGTCTCAGACCGTTGTCTCTGTCCGTCTGTCTCTGTCCGTCTGTCTCAATCCGTCTGTCTACGACCGTCTCTCTCAGGCCGCCTGTCTCAGTCCGACTGTCTCTGTCCGTAGGTTTCAGACCGTCTGTCTCAGACCGTCTGTCTCAGACCGTCTGTCTCAGACCGTCTGTCTCAGACCGTCTGTCTCAGACCGTCTGTCTCAGATCGTCTCAGTCAGGCCGCCTGTCTCAGTCCGACTGTCTCAGACCATCTGTCTCAGACCGTCTGTCTCTGTCCGTCTGTCTCAGCCCGCCTGTCTCAGACCGTTGTCTCTGTCCGTCTGTCTCAGAACGTCTGTCTCAGACCATCTGTATCAAACCGTCTGTCTCAGCCCGCCTGTCTCAGCCCGCCCGTCTCTGTCCGTCTGTCTCAGCCCGCCTGTCTCAGACCGTCTATCTCGGACCATCTGTCTCAGCCCGTCTGTCTCAGATCGTCCGTCTCAGCCCGCCTGTCTCTGTCCGTCTGTCTCAGACCGTCTGTCTCAGATCGTCTCTCTCAGGCCGCCTGTCTCAGTCCGACTGTCTCTGTCCGTAGGTTTCAGACCGCCTGTCTCATCCCGTCGGTCTGAGCCCGTCTGTCTCAGCCCGCCTGTCTCTGTCCGTCTGTCTCAGATCGTCTCTCTCAGGCCGCCTGTCTCAGTCCGACTGTCTCAGACCATCTGTATCAAACCGTCTGTCTCAGCCCGCCTGTCTCAGCCCGCCTGTCTCTGTCCGTGAGTCTCAGCCAGCCTGTCTCAGACCGCCTGTCTCAGACCGTCTGTCTCAGACCGTCTGTCTCAGACCGTCTGTCTCAGACCGTCGGTCTCTGTCCGTCTTTCTCAGGCCGCCTGTCTCAGTCCGTCTGTCTCAGACCATCTGTGTCAGACCGTTGTCTCTGTCCGTCTGTCTCAGTTCGTCGGTCTCAGACCGTCGGTCTCTGTCCGTCTCTCTCAGGCCGCCTGTCTCAGTCCATCTGTCTCAGACCATCTGTCTCAGACCGTCTGTCTCTGTCCGTCTGTCTCAGACCATCTGTCTCAGACCTTCTGTCTCAGACCGTCTGTTTCTGTCCGTCTGTCTCAGCCCGTCTGTCTCAGACCGTCGGTCTCTGTCCGTCTCTCTCAGGCCGCCTGTCTCAGTCCGACTGTCTCTGTCCGTCTGTTTCAGAACGCCTGTCTCAGACCGTCGGTCTTAGCCCGTCTGTCTCAGGCCGTCTGTCTCAGCCCGCCTGTGTCTGTCCGTCTGTCTCAGACCGTCTGTCTCAGCCCGCCTGTCTCTGTCCGTCTGTCTCAGACCGTCTGTCTCAGATCGTCTCTCTCAGGCCGCCTGTCTCAGTCCGACTGTCTCAGACCATCTGTCTCAGACCGTCTGTTTCTGTCCGTCTGTCTCAGCCCGCCTGTCTCAGACCGTTGTCTCTGTCCGTCTATCTCTGTCCGTCTGTCTCAGAACGTCTGTCTCAGACCATCTGTATCAAACCGTCTGTCTCAGCCCGCCTGTCTCAGCCCGCCTGTCTCTGTCCGTCTGTCTCAGCCCGCCTGTCTCTGTCCGTCTGTCTCAGACCGTCGGTCTTAGCCCGTCTGTCTCTGCCCGTCTGTCTCAATCCGCCTGTCTCATACCGTCTGTCCTGGACCGTCTGTCTCAGACCGCCGGTCTCTGTCCGTCTGTCTCAGACCATCTGTCTCAGACCCTCTGTCTCAGACCGTCCGTCTCTGTCCGTCTGTCTCAGACCATCTGTCTCAGACCGTCTGTCTCAGACCGTCTGTCTCAGCCCGCCTGTCTCAGGCCGCCTGTCTCTGTCCGTCTGTCTTAGACCATCTGTCTCAGTCCGTCTGTCTCAGACCGTCTGTCTCTGTCTGTCTGTCTCAGACCGTCTGTCTCAGCCCGCCTGTCTCTGTCCGTCTGTCTCAGACCGTCGGTCTTAGCCCGTCTGTCTCTGCCCGTCTGTCTCAGACCGTCTGTCTCAGACCGTCTGTCTCAGACCGTCTGTCTCAGACCGTCTGTCTCAGACCGTCTGTCTCAGACCGTCTGTCTCAGACCGTCTGTCTCAGACCGTCTGTCTCAGACCGTCTGTCTCAGACCGTATGTCTCAGACCGTCGGTCTCTGTCCGTCTCTCTCAGGCCGCCTGTCTCAGTCCGTCTGTCTCAGACCATCTGTGTCAGACCGTTGTCTCTGTCCGTCTGTGTCTGTCCGTCTGTGTCAGACCGCCTGTCTCTGTCCGTCTGTCTCAAACCGTCTGTCTCAGACCGTCTGTCTCAGACCGTCTGTCTCAGACCATCTGTCTCAGACCGTCTGTCTCAGACCGCCTGTCTCAGACCGTCTGTCTCAGACCGTCTGTCTCAGACCGTCTGTCTCAGACCGTCTGTCTCAGACCGTCTGTCTCAGATCGTCTGTCTCAGATCGTCTGTCTCAGACCGTCGGTCTCTGTCCGTCTCTCTCAGGCCGCCTGTCTCAGTCCGTCTGTCTCAGACCATCTATCTCAGCCCGCCTGTCTCAGCCCGCCTGTCTCTGTGCGTCTGTTAAAGACCGCCTGTCTCAGACCGTCGGTCTTAGCCCGTCTGTCTCTGCCCGCCTGTCTCTGTCCGTCTGTCTCAGACCATCTGTCTCAGACCATCTGTCTCAGACCGTCCGTCTCTGCTCGCCTGTCGCTGTCCGTCTGTCTCAGACCGTCGGTCTCTGTCCGTCTCTCTCAGGCCGCCTGTCTCAGTCCGTCTGTCTCAGACCGTCGGTCTCTGTCCGTCTGTCTCAGACCATCTGTCTCAGACCTTCTGTCTCAGACCGTCCGTCTCTGTCCGTCTGTCTCAGACCATCTGTCTCAGACCATCTGTCTCAGACCGTCTGTCTCAGCCCGCCTGTCTCAGGCCGCCTGTCTCTGTCCGTCTGTCTTAGACCATCTGTCTCAGTCCGTCTGTCTCAGACCGTCTGTCTCTGTCCGTCTGTCTCAGACCGTCTGTCTCAGTCCGTCTGTCTCAGACCATCTGTGTCAGACCGTTGTCTCTGTCCGTCTGTGTCTGTCCGTCTGTGTCAGACCGCCTGTCTCTGTCCGTCTGTCTCAGACCGTCTGTCTCAGACCGTCTGTCTCAGACCGTCTGTCTCAGACCGCCTGTCTCAGACCGTCTGTCTCAGACCGTCTGTCTCAGACCGTCTGTCTCAGACCGTCTGTCTCAGACCGTCTGTCTCAGATCGTCTGTCTCAGACCGTCGGTCTCTGTCCGTCTCTCTCAGGCCGCCTGTCTCAGTCCGTCTGTCTCAGACCATCTATTTCAGACCGTCTGTCTCTGTCCGTCTGTCTCAGACCATCTGTCTCAGTCCGTCTGTCTCAGACCGTCTGTCTCGGACCGTCGGTCTCAGACCGTTGGTCTCTGTCCGTCTCTCCCAGCCCGCCTGTCTCAGGCCATCTGTATCAAACCGTCTGTCTCAGCCCGCCTGTCTCAGCCCGCCTGTCTCTGTGCGTCTGTTAAAGACCGCCTGTCTCAGACCGTCGGTCTTAGCCCGTCTGTCTCTGCCCGCCTGTCTCTGTCCGTCTGTCTCAGACCATCTCTCTCAGACCATCTGTCTCAGACCGTCCGTCTCTGCTCGCTTGTCGCTGTCCGTCTGTCTCAGACCGTCGGTCTCTGTCCGTCTCTCTCAGGCCGCCTGTCTCAGTCCGTCTGTCTCAGACCATCTGTCTCAGGCCGTCTGTCTCTGTCCGTCTGTCTCAGACCGTCTGTCTCAGACCGTCAGTCTCAGACCGTCGGTCTCTGTCCGTTTCTCGCAGGCCGCCTGTCTCAGTCCGCCTGTCTAAGTCCGTCTGTCTCAGACCGTCTGTCTCAGACCGTCTGTCTCAGACCGTCTGTCTCAGACCGTCAGTCTCAGACCGTCGGTCTCTGTCCGTTTCTCGCAGGCCGCCTGTCTCAGTCCGCCTGTCTAAGTCCGTCTGTCTCAGACCATCTGTCTCAGACCGTTGTCTCTGTCCGTCTGTCTCTGTCCGTCTGTCTCAATCCGTCTGTCTCAGACCGTCGGTCTTTGTCCGTCTATCATGCCGCCTGTCTCAGTCCGCCTGTTTCAGTCAGCCTGTCTCAGACCGTCGGTCCTAGCCCGTCTGTCTCAGCCCGCCTGTCTCTGTCCGTCTGTCTCAGACCGTCGGTCTCTGTCCGTCTCTCTCAGGCCGCCTGTCTCAGTCCGTCTGTCTCAGACCATCTGTCTCAGACCGTCTATCTCAGACCGTCTATCTCGGACCATCTGTCTCAGCCCGTCTGTCTCAGATCGTCCGTCTCAGCCCGCCTGTCTCTGTCCGTCTGTCTCAGGCCGTCTGTCTCAGATCTTCTCTCTCAGGCCGCCTGTCTCAGTCCGACTGTCTCTGTCCGTAGGTTTCAGACCGCCTGTCTCAGACCGTCGGTCTGAGCCCGTCTGTCTCAGCCCGCCTGTCTCTGTCCGTCTGTCTCAGACCGTCTGTCTCAGATCGTCTCTCTCAGGCCGCCTGTCTCAGTCCGACTGTCTCAGACCATCTGTATCAAACCGTCTGTCTCAGCCCGCCTGTCTCAGCCCGCCTGTCTCTGTCCGTCTGTCTCAGCCAGCCTGTCTCAGACCGTCTGTCTCAGACCGTCTGTCTCAGACCGTCTGTCTCAGACCGTCTGTCTCAGACCGTCTGTCTCAGACCGTCTGTCTCAGACCGTCTGTCTCAGACCGTCTGTCTCAGACCGTCTGTCTCAGACCGTCTGTCTCAGACCGTCTGTCTCAGACCGTCTGTCTCAGACCGTCTGTCTCAGACCGTCTGTCTCAGACCGTCTGTCTCAGACCGTCTGTCTCAGACCGTCGGTCTTAGCCCGTCTGTCTCTGCCCGCCTGTCTCTGTCCGTCTGTCTCAGACCGTCTGCCTCCGACCGTCTGTCTCAGACCGTCTGTCTCAGACCGTCTGTCTCAGACCGTCTGTCTCAGACCGTCTGTCTCAGACCGTCTGTCTCAGACCGTCTGTCTCAGACCGTCTGTCTCAGACCGTCTGTCTCTGTCCGTCTCTCTCAGGCCGCCTGTCTCATCCGTCTGTCTCAGACCATCTGTCTCAGACCGTCTGTCTCTGTCCGTCTGTCTCAGTCCGTCTGTCTCAGACCGTCTGTCTCAGACCGTCGGTCTCAGACCGTCGGTCTCTGTCCGTCTCTCCCAGCCCGCCTGTCTCAGGCCATCTGTATCAAACCGTCTGTCTCAGCCCGCCTGTCTCAGCCCGCCTGTCTCTGTGCGTCTGTTAAAGACCGCCTGTCTCAGACCGTCGGTCTTAGCCCGTCTGTCTCTGCCCGCCTGTCTCTGTCCGTCTGTCTCAGACCATCTGTCTCAGACCATCTGTCTCAGACCGTCCGTCTCTGCTCGCCTGTCGCTGTCCGTCTGTCTCAGACCGTCGGTCTCTGTCCGTCTCTCTCAGGCCGCCTGTCTCAGTCCGTCTGTCTCAGACCATCTGTCTCAGACCGTCTGTCTCTGTCCGTCTGTCTCAGACCGTCTGTCTCAGACCGTCTGTCGCAGACCGTCTGTCTCAGACCGTCTGTCTCAGACCGTCCGTCTCTGCTCGCCTGTCGCTGTCCGTCTGTCTCAGACCGTCGGTCTCTGTCCGTCTCTCTCAGGCCGCCTGTCTCAGTCCGTCTGTCTCAGACCATCTGTCTCAGACCGTCTGTCTCTGTCCGTCTGTCTCAGACCGTCAGTCTCAGACCGTCGGTCTCTGTCCATTTCTCGCACGCCGCCTGTCTCAGTCCGCCTGTCTAAGTCCGTCTGTCTCAGACCATCTGTCTCAGACCGTTGTCTCTGTCCGTCTGTCTCTGTCCGTCTGTCTCAATCCGTCTGTCTACGACCGTCTCTCTCAGGCCGCCTGTCTCAGTCCGACTGTCTCTGTCCGTAGGTTTCAGACCGTCTGTCTCAGACCGTCTGTCTCAGACCGTCTGTCTCAGACCGTCTGTCTCAGACCGTCTGTCTCAGACCGTCTGTCTCAGATCGTCTCAGTCAGGCCGCCTGTCTCAGTCCGACTGTCTCAGACCATCTGTCTCAGACCGTCTGTCTCTGTCCGTCTGTCTCAGCCCGCCTGTCTCAGACCGTTGTCTCTGTCCGTCTGTCTCAGAACGTCTGTCTCAGACCATCTGTATCAAACCGTCTGTCTCAGCCCGCCTGTCTCAGCCCGCCCGTCTCTGTCCGTCTGTCTCAGCCCGCCTGTCTCAGACCGTCTATCTCGGACCATCTGTCTCAGCCCGTCTGTCTCAGATCGTCCGTCTCAGCCCGCCTGTCTCTGTCCGTCTGTCTCAGACCGTCTGTCTCAGATCGTCTCTCTCAGGCCGCCTGTCTCAGTCCGACTGTCTCTGTCCGTAGGTTTCAGACCGCCTGTCTCATCCCGTCGGTCTGAGCCCGTCTGTCTCAGCCCGCCTGTCTCTGTCCGTCTGTCTCAGATCGTCTCTCTCAGGCCGCCTGTCTCAGTCCGACTGTCTCAGACCATCTGTATCAAACCGTCTGTCTCAGCCCGCCTGTCTCAGCCCGCCTGTCTCTGTCCGTGAGTCTCAGCCAGCCTGTCTCAGACCGCCTGTCTCAGACCGTCTGTCTCAGACCGTCTGTCTCAGACCGTCTGTCTCAGACCGTCGGTCTCTGTCCGTCTTTCTCAGGCCGCCTGTCTCAGTCCGTCTGTCTCAGACCATCTGTGTCAGACCGTTGTCTCTGTCCGTCTGTCTCAGACCATCTGTCTCAGACCTTCTGTCTCAGACCGTCTGTTTCTGTCCGTCTGTCTCAGCCCGTCTGTCTCAGACCGTCGGTCTCTGTCCGTCTCTCTCAGGCCGCCTGTCTCAGTCCGACTGTCTCTGTCCGTCTGTTTCAGAACGCCTGTCTCAGACCGTCGGTCTTAGCCCGTCTGTCTCAGGCCGTCTGTCTCAGCCCGCCTGTGTCTGTCCGTCTGTCTCAGACCGTCTGTCTCAGCCCGCCTGTCTCTGTCCGTCTGTCTCAGACCGTCTGTCTCAGATCGTCTCTCTCAGGCCGCCTGTCTCAGTCCGACTGTCTCAGACCATCTGTCTCAGACCGTCTGTTTCTGTCCGTCTGTCTCAGCCCGCCTGTCTCAGACCGTTGTCTCTGTCCGTCTATCTCTGTCCGTCTGTCTCAGAACGTCTGTCTCAGACCATCTGTATCAAACCGTCTGTCTCAGCCCGCCTGTCTCAGCCCGCCTGTCTCTGTCCGTCTGTCTCAGCCCGCCTGTCTCTGTCCGTCTGTCTCAGACCGTCGGTCTTAGCCCGTCTGTCTCTGCCCGTCTGTCTCAATCCGCCTGTCTCATACCGTCTGTCCTGGACCGTCTGTCTCAGACCGCCGGTCTCTGTCCGTCTGTCTCAGACCATCTGTCTCAGACCCTCTGTCTCAGACCGTCCGTCTCTGTCCGTCTGTCTCAGACCATCTGTCTCAGACCGTCTGTCTCAGACCGTCTGTCTCAGCCCGCCTGTCTCAGGCCGCCTGTCTCTGTCCGTCTGTCTTAGACCATCTGTCTCAGTCCGTCTGTCTCAGACCGTCTGTCTCTGTCTGTCTGTCTCAGACCGTCTGTCTCAGCCCGCCTGTCTCTGTCCGTCTGTCTCAGACCGTCGGTCTTAGCCCGTCTGTCTCTGCCCGTCTGTCTCAGACCGTCTGTCTCAGACCGTCTGTCTCAGACCGTCTGTCTCAGACCGTCTGTCTCAGACCGTCTGTCTCAGACCGTCTGTCTCAGACCGTCTGTCTCAGACCGTATGTCTCAGACCGTCGGTCTCTGTCCGTCTCTCTCAGGCCGCCTGTCTCAGTCCGTCTGTCTCAGACCATCTGTGTCAGACCGTTGTCTCTGTCCGTCTGTGTCTGTCCGTCTGTGTCAGACCGCCTGTCTCTGTCCGTCTGTCTCAAACCGTCTGTCTCAGACCGTCTGTCTCAGACCGTCTGTCTCAGACCGTCTGTCTCAGACCGTCTGTCTCAGACCGCCTGTCTCAGACCGTCTGTCTCAGACCGTCTGTCTCAGACCGTCTGTCTCAGACCGTCTGTCTCAGACCGTCTGTCTCAGATCGTCTGTCTCAGATCGTCTGTCTCAGACCGTCGGTCTCTGTCCGTCTCTCTCAGGCCGCCTGTCTCAGTCCGTCTGTCTCAGACCATCTATCTCAGCCCGCCTGTCTCAGCCCGCCTGTCTCTGTGCGTCTGTTAAAGACCGCCTGTCTCAGACCGTCGGTCTTAGCCCGTCTGTCTCTGCCCGCCTGTCTCTGTCCGTCTGTCTCAGACCATCTGTCTCAGACCATCTGTCTCAGACCGTCCGTCTCTGCTCGCCTGTCGCTGTCCGTCTGTCTCAGACCGTCGGTCTCTGTCCGTCTCTCTCAGGCCGCCTGTCTCAGTCCGTCTGTCTCAGACCGTCGGTCTCTGTCCGTCTGTCTCAGACCATCTGTCTCAGACCTTCTGTCTCAGACCGTCCGTCTCTGTCCGTCTGTCTCAGACCATCTGTCTCAGACCATCTGTCTCAGACCGTCTGTCTCAGCCCGCCTGTCTCAGGCCGCCTGTCTCTGTCCGTCTGTCTTAGACCATCTGTCTCAGTCCGTCTGTCTCAGACCGTCTGTCTCTGTCCGTCTGTCTCAGACCGTCTGTCTCAGTCCGTCTGTCTCAGACCATCTGTGTCAGACCGTTGTCTCTGTCCGTCTGTGTCTGTCCGTCTGTGTCAGACCGCCTGTCTCTGTCCGTCTGTCTCAGACCGTCTGTCTCAGACCGTCTGTCTCAGACCGTCTGTCTCAGACCGCCTGTCTCAGACCGTCTGTCTCAGACCGTCTGTCTCAGACCGTCTGTCTCAGACCGTCTGTCTCAGACCGTCTGTCTCAGATCGTCTGTCTCAGACCGTCGGTCTCTGTCCGTCTCTCTCAGGCCGCCTGTCTCAGTCCGTCTGTCTCAGACCATCTATTTCAGACCGTCTGTCTCTGTCCGTCTGTCTCAGACCATCTGTCTCAGTCCGTCTGTCTCAGACCGTCTGTCTCGGACCGTCGGTCTCAGACCGTTGGTCTCTGTCCGTCTCTCCCAGCCCGCCTGTCTCAGGCCATCTGTATCAAACCGTCTGTCTCAGCCCGCCTGTCTCAGCCCGCCTGTCTCTGTGCGTCTGTTAAAGACCGCCTGTCTCAGACCGTCGGTCTTAGCCCGTCTGTCTCTGCCCGCCTGTCTCTGTCCGTCTGTCTCAGACCATCTCTCTCAGACCATCTGTCTCAGACCGTCCGTCTCTGCTCGCTTGTCGCTGTCCGTCTGTCTCAGACCGTCGGTCTCTGTCCGTCTCTCTCAGGCCGCCTGTCTCAGTCCGTCTGTCTCAGACCATCTGTCTCAGGCCGTCTGTCTCTGTCCGTCTGTCTCAGACCGTCTGTCTCAGACCGTCAGTCTCAGACCGTCGGTCTCTGTCCGTTTCTCGCAGGCCGCCTGTCTCAGTCCGCCTGTCTAAGTCCGTCTGTCTCAGACCGTCTGTCTCAGACCGTCTGTCTCAGACCGTCTGTCTCAGACCGTCAGTCTCAGACCGTCGGTCTCTGTCCGTTTCTCGCAGGCCGCCTGTCTCAGTCCGCCTGTCTAAGTCCGTCTGTCTCAGACCATCTGTCTCAGACCGTTGTCTCTGTCCGTCTGTCTCTGTCCGTCTGTCTCAATCCGTCTGTCTCAGACCGTCGGTCTTTGTCCGTCTATCATGCCGCCTGTCTCAGTCCGCCTGTTTCAGTCAGCCTGTCTCAGACCGTCGGTCCTAGCCCGTCTGTCTCAGCCCGCCTGTCTCTGTCCGTCTGTCTCAGACCGTCGGTCTCTGTCCGTCTCTCTCAGGCCGCCTGTCTCAGTCCGTCTGTCTCAGACCATCTGTCTCAGACCGTCTATCTCAGACCGTCTATCTCGGACCATCTGTCTCAGCCCGTCTGTCTCAGATCGTCCGTCTCAGCCCGCCTGTCTCTGTCCGTCTGTCTCAGGCCGTCTGTCTCAGATCTTCTCTCTCAGGCCGCCTGTCTCAGTCCGACTGTCTCTGTCCGTAGGTTTCAGACCGCCTGTCTCAGACCGTCGGTCTGAGCCCGTCTGTCTCAGCCCGCCTGTCTCTGTCCGTCTGTCTCAGACCGTCTGTCTCAGATCGTCTCTCTCAGGCCGCCTGTCTCAGTCCGACTGTCTCAGACCATCTGTATCAAACCGTCTGTCTCAGCCCGCCTGTCTCAGCCCGCCTGTCTCTGTCCGTCTGTCTCAGCCAGCCTGTCTCAGACCGTCTGTCTCAGACCGTCTGTCTCAGACCGTCTGTCTCAGACCGTCTGTCTCAGACCGTCTGTCTCAGACCGTCTGTCTCAGACCGTCTGTCTCAGACCGTCTGTCTCAGACCGTCTGTCTCAGACCGTCTGTCTCAGACCGTCTGTCTCAGACCGTCGGTCTTAGCCCGTCTGTCTCTGCCCGCCTGTCTCTGTCCGTCTGTCTCAGACCGTCTGCCTCCGACCGTCTGTCTCAGACCGTCTGTCTCAGACCGTCTGTCTCAGACCGTCTGTCTCAGACCGTCTGTCTCAGACCGTCTGTCTCAGACCGTCTGTCTCAGACCGTCTGTCTCAGACCGTCTGTCTCTGTCCGTCTCTCTCAGGCCGCCTGTCTCAGTCCGTCTGTCTCAGACCATCTGTCTCAGACCGTCTGTCTCTGTCCGTCTGTCTCAGTCCGTCTGTCTCAGACCGTCTGTCTCAGACCGTCGGTCTCAGACCGTCGGTCTCTGTCCGTCTCTCCCAGCCCGCCTGTCTCAGGCCATCTGTATCAAACCGTCTGTCTCAGCCCGCCTGTCTCAGCCCGCCTGTCTCTGTGCGTCTGTTAAAGACCGCCTGTCTCAGACCGTCGGTCTTAGCCCGTCTGTCTCTGCCCGCCTGTCTCTGTCCGTCTGTCTCAGACCATCTGTCTCAGACCATCTGTCTCAGACCGTCCGTCTCTGCTCGCCTGTCGCTGTCCGTCTGTCTCAGACCGTCGGTCTCTGTCCGTCTCTCTCAGGCCGCCTGTCTCAGTCCGTCTGTCTCAGACCATCTGTCTCAGACCGTCTGTCTCTGTCCGTCTGTCTCAGACCGTCTGTCTCAGACCGTCTGTCGCAGACCGTCTGTCTCAGACCGTCTGTCTCAGACCGTCCGTCTCTGCTCGCCTGTCGCTGTCCGTCTGTCTCAGACCGTCGGTCTCTGTCCGTCTCTCTCAGGCCGCCTGTCTCAGTCCGTCTGTCTCAGACCATCTGTCTCAGACCGTCTGTCTCTGTCCGTCTGTCTCAGACCGTCAGTCTCAGACCGTCGGTCTCTGTCCATTTCTCGCACGCCGCCTGTCTCAGTCCGCCTGTCTAAGTCCGTCTGTCTCAGACCATCTGTCTCAGACCGTTGTCTCTGTCCGTCTGTCTCTGTCCGTCTGTCTCAATCCGTCTGTCTACGACCGTCTCTCTCAGGCCGCCTGTCTCAGTCCGACTGTCTCTGTCCGTAGGTTTCAGACCGTCTGTCTCAGACCGTCTGTCTCAGACCGTCTGTCTCAGACCGTCTGTCTCAGACCGTCTGTCTCAGATCGTCTCAGTCAGGCCGCCTGTCTCAGTCCGACTGTCTCAGACCATCTGTCTCAGACCGTCTGTCTCAGACCGTCTGTCTCTGTCCGTCTGTCTCAGCCCGCCTGTCTCAGACCGTTGTCTCTGTCCGTCTGTCTCAGAACGTCTGTCTCAGACCATCTGTATCAAACCGTCTGTCTCAGCCCGCCTGTCTCAGCCCGCCCGTCTCTGTCCGTCTGTCTCAGCCCGCCTGTCTCAGACCGTCTATCTCGGACCATCTGTCTCAGCCCGTCTGTCTCAGATCGTCCGTCTCAGCCCGCCTGTCTCTGTCCGTCTGTCTCAGACCGTCTGTCTCAGATCGTCTCTCTCAGGCCGCCTGTCTCAGTCCGACTGTCTCAGACCATCTGTATCAAACCGTCTGTCTCAGCCCGCCTGTCTCAGCCCGCCTGTCTCTGTCCGTGAGTCTCAGCCAGCCTGTCTCAGACCGCCTGTCTCAGACCGTCTGTCTCAGACCGTCTGTCTCAGACCGTCTGTCTCAGACCGTCGGTCTCTGTCCGTCTTTCTCAGGCCGCCTGTCTCAGTCCGTCTGTCTCAGACCATCTGTGTCAGACCGTTGTCTCTGTCCGTCTGTCTCAGTTCGTCGGTCTCAGACCGCCGGTCTCTGTCCGTCTCTCTCAGGCCGCCTGTCTCAGTCCATCTGTCTCAGACCATCTGTCTCAGACCGTCTGTCTCTGTCCGTCTGTCTCAGACCATCTGTCTCAGACCTTCTGTCTCAGACCGTCTGTTTCTGTCCGTCTGTCTCAGCCCGTCTGTCTCAGACCGTCGGTCTCTGTCCGTCTCTCTCAGGCCGCCTGTCTCAGTCCGACTGTCTCTGTCCGTCTGTTTCAGAACGCCTGTCTCAGACCGTCGGTCTTAGCCCGTCTGTCTCAGGCCGTCTGTCTCAGCCCGCCTGTCTCTGTCCGTCTGTCTCAGACCGTCTGTCTCAGCCCGCCTGTCTCTGTCCGTCTGTCTCAGACCGTCTGTCTCAGATCGTCTCTCTCAGGCCGCCTGTCTCAGTCCGACTGTCTCAGACCATCTGTCTCAGACCGTCTGTTTCTGTCCGTCTGTCTCAGCCCGCCTGTCTCAGACCGTTGTCTCTGTCCGTCTATCTCTGTCCGTCTGTCTCAGAACGTCTGTCTCAGACCATCTGTATCAAACCGTCTGTCTCAGCCCGCCTGTCTCAGCCCGCCTGTCTCTGTCCGTCTGTCTCAGCCCGCCTGTCTCTGTCCGTCTGTCTCAGACCGTCGGTCTTAGCCCGTCTGTCTCTGCCCGTCTGTCTCAATCCGCCTGTCTCATACCGTCTGTCCTGGACCGTCTGTCTCAGACCGCCGGTCTCTGTCCGTCTGTCTCAGACCATCTGTCTCAGACCCTCTGTCTCAGACCGTCCGTCTCTGTCCGTCTGTCTCAGACCATCTGTCTCAGACCGTCTGTCTCAGACCGTCTGTCTCAGCCCGCCTGTCTCAGGCCGCCTGTCTCTGTCCGTCTGTCTTAGACCATCTGTCTCAGTCCGTCTGTCTCAGACCGTCTGTCTCTGTCTGTCTGTCTCAGACCGTCTGTCTCAGCCCGCCTGTCTCTGTCCGTCTGTCTCAGACCGTCGGTCTTAGCCCGTCTGTCTCTGCCCGTCTGTCTCAGACCGTCTGTCTCAGACCGTCTGTCTCAGACCGTCTGTCTCAGACCGTCTGTCTCAGACCGTCTGTCTCAGACCGTCTGTCTCAGACCGTCTGTCTCAGACCGTATGTCTCAGACCGTCGGTCTCTGTCCGTCTCTCTCAGGCCGCCTGTCTCAGTCCGTCTGTCTCAGACCATCTGTGTCAGACCGTTGTCTCTGTCCGTCTGTGTCTGTCCGTCTGTGTCAGACCGCCTGTCTCTGTCCGTCTGTCTCAAACCGTCTGTCTCAGACCGTCTGTCTCAGACCGTCTGTCTCAGACCGTCTGTCTCAGACCGTCTGTCTCAGACCGCCTGTCTCAGACCGTCTGTCTCAGACCGTCTGTCTCAGACCGTCTGTCTCAGACCGTCTGTCTCAGACCGTCTGTCTCAGATCGTCTGTCTCAGATCGTCTGTCTCAGACCGTCGGTCTCTGTCCGTCTCTCTCAGGCCGCCTGTCTCAGTCCGTCTGTCTCAGACCATCTATCTCAGCCCGCCTGTCTCAGCCCGCCTGTCTCTGTGCGTCTGTTAAAGACCGCCTGTCTCAGACCGTCGGTCTTAGCCCGTCTGTCTCTGCCCGCCTGTCTCTGTCCGTCTGTCTCAGACCATCTGTCTCAGACCATCTGTCTCAGACCGTCCGTCTCTGCTCGCCTGTCGCTGTCCGTCTGTCTCAGACCGTCGGTCTCTGTCCGTCTCTCTCAGGCCGCCTGTCTCAGTCCGTCTGTCTCAGACCATCTGTCTCAGACCGTCTGTCTCTGTCCGTCAGTCTCAGACCGTCGGTCTCTGTCCGTTTCTCGCAGGCCGCCTGTCTCAGTCCGCCTGTCTAAGTCCGTCTGTCTCAGACCATCTGTCTCAGACCGTTGTCTCTGTCCGTCTGTCTCTGTCCGTCTGTCTCAGTTCGTCGGTCTCAGACCGCCGGTCTCTGTCCGTCTCTCTCAGGCCGCCTGTCTCAGTCCATCTGTCTCAGACCATCTGTCTCAGACCGTCTGTCTCTGTCCGTCTGTCTCAGACCATCTGTCTCAGACCTTCTGTCTCAGACCGTCTGTTTCTGTCCGTCTGTCTCAGCCCGTCTGTCTCAGACCGTCGGTCTCTGTCCGTCTCTCTCAGGCCGCCTGTCTCAGTCCGACTGTCTCTGTCCGTCTGTTTCAGAACGCCTGTCTCAGACCGTCGGTCTTAGCCCGTCTGTCTCAGGCCGTCTGTCTCAGCCCGCCTGTCTCTGTCCGTCTGTCTCAGACCGTCTGTCTCAGCCCGCCTGTCTCTGTCCGTCTGTCTCAGACCGTCTGTCTCAGATCGTCTCTCTCAGGCCGCCTGTCTCAGTCCGACTGTCTCAGACCATCTGTCGCAGACCGTCTGTTTCTGTCCGTCTGTCTCAGCCCGCCTGTCTCAGACCGTTGTCTCTGTCCGTCTATCTCTGTCCGTCTGTCTCAGAACGTCTGTCTCAGACCATCTGTATCAAACCGTCTGTCTCAGCCCGCCTGTCTCAGCCCGCCTGTCTCTGTCCGTCTGTCTCAGCCCGCCTGTCTCTGTCCGTCTGTCTCAGACCGTCGGTCTTAGCCCGTCTGTCTCTGCCCGTCTGTCTCAATCCGCCTGTCTCATACCGTCTGTCCTGGACCGTCTGTCTCAGACCGCCGGTCTCTGTCCGTCTGTCTCAGACCATCTGTCTCAGACCCTCTGTCTCAGACCGTCCGTCTCTGTCCGTCTGTCTCAGACCATCTGTCTCAGACCGTCTGTCTCAGACCGTCTGTCTCAGCCCGCCTGTCTCAGGCCGCCTGTCTCTGTCCGTCTGTCTTAGACCATCTGTCTCAGTCCGTCTGTCTCAGACCGTCTGTCTCTGTCTGTCTGTCTCAGACCGTCTGTCTCAGCCCGCCTGTCTCTGTCCGTCTGTCTCAGACCGTCGGTCTTAGCCCGTCTGTCTCTGCCCGTCTGTCTCAGACCGTCTGTCTCAGACCGTCTGTCTCAGACCGTCTGTCTCAGACCGTCTGTCTCAGACCGTCTGTCTCAGACCGTCTGTCTCAGACCGTCTGTCTCAGACCGTATGTCTCAGACCGTCGGTCTCTGTCCGTCTCTCTCAGGCCGCCTGTCTCAGTCCGTCTGTCTCAGACCATCTGTGTCAGACCGTTGTCTCTGTCCGTCTGTGTCTGTCCGTCTGTGTCAGACCGCCTGTCTCTGTCCGTCTGTCTCAAACCGTCTGTCTCAGACCGTCTGTCTCAGACCGTCTGTCTCAGACCGTCTGTCTCAGACCGTCTGTCTCAGACCGCCTGTCTCAGACCGTCTGTCTCAGACCGTCTGTCTCAGACCGTCTGTCTCAGACCGTCTGTCTCAGACCGTCTGTCTCAGATCGTCTGTCTCAGATCGTCTGTCTCAGACCGTCGGTCTCTGTCCGTCTCTCTCAGGCCGCCTGTCTCAGTCCGTCTGTCTCAGACCATCTATCTCAGCCCGCCTGTCTCAGCCCGCCTGTCTCTGTGCGTCTGTTAAAGACCGCCTGTCTCAGACCGTCGGTCTTAGCCCGTCTGTCTCTGCCCGCCTGTCTCTGTCCGTCTGTCTCAGACCATCTGTCTCAGACCATCTGTCTCAGACCGTCCGTCTCTGCTCGCCTGTCGCTGTCCGTCTGTCTCAGACCGTCGGTCTCTGTCCGTCTCTCTCAGGCCGCCTGTCTCAGTCCGTCTGTCTCAGACCATCTGTCTCAGACCGTCTGTCTCTGTCCGTCAGTCTCAGACCGTCGGTCTCTGTCCGTTTCTCGCAGGCCGCCTGTCTCAGTCCGCCTGTCTAAGTCCGTCTGTCTCAGACCATCTGTCTCAGACCGTTGTCTCTGTCCGTCTGTCTCTGTCCGTCTGTCTCAATCCGTCTGTCTCAGACCGTCGGTCTTTGTCCGTCTATCATGCCGCCTGTCTCAGTCCGTCTGTTTCAGTCAGCCTGTCTCAGACCGTCGGTCCTAGCCCGTCTGTCTCAGCCCGCCTGTCTCTGTCCGTCTGTCTCTGTCCGTCTGTCTCAGACCGTCTGTCTCAGATCGTCTCTCTCAGGCCGCCTGTCTCAGTCCGACTGTCTCAGACCATCTGTATCAAACCGTCTGTCTCAGCCCGCCTGTCTCAGCCCGCCTGTCTCTGTCCGTCTGTCTCAGCCAGCCTGTCTCAGACCGTCTGTCTCAGACCGTCTGTCTCAGACCGTCTGTCTCAGACCGTCTGCCTCAGACCGTCTGTCTCAGACCGTCTGTCTCAGACCATCTGTCTCAGACCGTCTGTCTCAGACCGTCTGTCTCAGACCGTCTGCCTCAGACCGTCTGTCTCAGACCGTCTGTCTCAGACCGTCTGTCTCAGACCGTCTGTCTCGGACCGTCTGTCTCGGACCGTCTGTCTCAGACCGTCGGTCTTAGCCCGTCTGTCTCTGCCCGCCTGTCCCTGTCCGTCTGTCTCAGACCGTCTGTCTCTGTCCGTCTCTCTCAGGCCGCCTGTCTCAGTCCGTCTGTCTCAGACCATCTGTCTCAGACCATCTGTCTCAGACCGTCCGTCTCTGCTCGCCTGTCGCTGTCTGTCTGTCTCAGACCGTCGGTCTCTGTCCGTTCCTCTCAGGCCGCCTGTCTCAGTCCGTCTGTCTCAGACCATCTGTCTCAGACCGTATGTCTCAGACTGTCAGTCTCAGACCGTCGGTCTCTGTCCGTTTCTCGCAGGCCGCCTGTCTCAGTCCGCCTGTCTAAGTCCGTCTGTCTCAGACCATCTGTCTCAGACCGTTGTCTCTGTCCGTCTGTCTCTGTCCGTCTGTCTCAATCCGTCTGTCTCAGACCGTCGGTCTTTGTCCGTCTCTTATGCCGCCTGTCTCAGTCCGTCTGTTTCAGTCAGCCTGTCTCAGACCGTCGGTCTTAGCCCGTCTGTCTCAGCCCGCCTGTCTCTGTCCGTCTGTCTCAGACCGTCGGTCTCTGTCCGTCTCTCTCAGGCCGCCTGTCTCAGTCCGTCTGTCTCAGACCATTTGTCTCAGACCGTCTATCTCGGACCATCTGTCTCAGACCGTCTGTCTCAGATCGTCTCTCTCAGGCCGCCTGTCTCAGTCCGACTGTCTCAGACCATCTGTCTCAGACCGTCTGTCTCTGTCCGTCTGTCTCAGTCCGTCTGCCTCAGCCCGCCTGTCTCAGCCCGCCTGTCTCAGGCCATCTGTATCAAACCGTCTGTCTCAGCCCGCCTGTCTCAGCCCGCCTGTCTCTGTGCGTCTGTTAAAGACCGCCTGTCTCAGACCGTCGGTCGTAGCCCGTCTGTCTCTGCCCGCCTGTCTCTGTCCGTCTGTCTCAGACCATCTGTCTCAGACCATCTGTCTCAGACCGTCCGTCTCTGCTCGCCTGTCGCTGCCCGTCTGTCTCAGACCGTCGGTCTCTGTCCGTCTCTCTCAGGCCGCCTGTCTCAGTCCGACTGTCTCTGTCCGTCTGTTTCAGAACGCCTGTCTCAGACCGTCGGTCTTAGCCCGTCTGTCTCAGGCCGTCTGTCTCAGCCCGCCTGTCTCTGTCCGTCTGTCTCAGACCGTCTGTCTCAGCCCGCCTGTCTCTGTCCGTCTGTCTCAGACCGTCTGTCTCAGATCGTCTCTCTCAGGCCGCCTGTCTCAGTCCGACTGTCTCAGACCATCTGTCTCAGACCGTCTGTTTCTGTCCGTCTGTCTCAGCCCGCCTGTCTCAGACCGTTGTCTCTGTCCGTCTATCTCTGTCCGTCTGTCTCAGAACGTCTGTCTCAGACCATCTGTATCAAACCGTCTGTCTCAGCCCGCCTGTCTCAGCCCGCCTGTCTCTGTTCGTCTGTCTCAGCCCGCCTGTCTCTGTCCGTCTGTCTCAGACCGTCGGTCTTAGCCCGTCTGTCTCTGCCCGTCTGTCTCAATCCGCCTGTCTCATACCGTCTGTCCTGGACCGTCTGTCTCAGACCGCCGGTCTCTGTCCGTCTGTCTCAGACCATCTGTCTCAGACCCTCTGTCTCAGACCGTCCGTCTCTGTCCGTCTGTCTCAGACCATCTGTCTCAGACCGTCTGTCTCAGACCGTCTGTCTCAGCCCGCCTGTCTCAGGCCGCCTGTCTCTGTCCGTCTGTCTTAGACCATCTGTCTCAGTCCGTCTGTCTCAGACCGTCTGTCTCTGTCTGTCTGTCTCAGACCGTCTGTCTCAGCCCGCCTGTCTCTGTCCGTCTGTCTCAGACCGTCGGTCTTAGCCCGTCTGTCTCTGCCCGTCTGTCTCAGACCGTCTGTCTCAGACCGTCTGTCTCAGACCGTCTGTCTCAGACCGTCTGTCTCAGACCGTCTGTCTCAGACCGTCTGTCTCAGACCGTCTGTCTCAGACCGTCTGTCTCAGACCGTCTGTCTCAGACCGTCTGTCTCAGACCGCCTGTCTCAGACCGTCGGTCTTAGCCCGTCTGTCTCTGCCCGTCTGTCTCAGACCGTCTGTCTCAGACCGTCGGTCTCTGTCCGTCTCTCTCAGGCCGCCTGTCTCAGTCCGTCTGTCTCAGACCATCTGTGTCAGACCGTTGTCTCTGTCCGTCTGTGTCTGTCCGTCTGTGTCAGACCGCCTGTCTCTGTCCGTCTGTCTCAAACCGTCTGTCTCAGACCGTCTGTCTCAGACCGTCCGTCTCTGCTCGCCTGTCGCTGTCCGTCTGTCTCAGACCGTCGGTCTCTGTCCGTCTCTCTCAGGCCGCCTGTCTCAGTCCGTCTGTCTCAGACCATCTGTCTCAGACCGTCTGTCTCTGTCCGTCAGTCTCAGACCGTCGGTCTCTGTCCGTTTCTCGCAGGCCGCCTGTCTCAGTCCGCCTGTCTAAGTCCGTCTGTCTCAGACCATCTGTCTCAGACCGTTGTCTCTGTCCGTCTGTCTCTGTCCGTCTGTCTCAATCCGTCTGTCTCAGACCGTCGGTCTTTGTCCGTCTATCATGCCGCCTGTCTCAGTCCGTCTGTTTCAGTCAGCCTGTCTCAGACCGTCGGTCCTAGCCCGTCTGTCTCAGCCCGCCTGTCTCTGTCCGTCTGTCTCTGTCCGTCTGTCTCAGACCGTCTGTCTCAGATCGTCTCTCTCAGGCCGCCTGTCTCAGTCCGACTGTCTCAGACCATCTGTATCAAACCGTCTGTCTCAGCCCGCCTGTCTCAGCCCGCCTGTCTCTGTCCGTCTGTCTCAGCCAGCCTGTCTCAGACCGTCTGTCTCAGACCGTCTGTCTCAGACCGTCTGTCTCAGACCGTCTGCCTCAGACCGTCTGTCTCAGACCGTCTGTCTCAGACCGTCTGTCTCAGACCGTCTGTCTCAGACCGTCTGTCTCAGATCGTCTGCCTCAGACCGTCTGTCTCAGACCGTCTGTCTCAGACCGTCTGTCTCAGACCGTCTGTCTCGGACCGTCTGTCTCAGACCGTCGGTCTTAGCCCGTCTGTCTCTGCCCGCCTGTCCCTGTCCGTCTGTCTCAGACCGTCTGTCTCTGTCCGTCTCTCTCAGGCCGCCTGTCTCAGTCCGTCTGTCTCAGACCATCTGTCTCAGACCATCTGTCTCAGACCGTCCGTCTCTGCTCGCCTGTCGCTGTCTGTCTGTCTCAGACCGTCGGTCTCTGTCCGTTCCTCTCAGGCCGCCTGTCTCAGTCCGTCTGTCTCAGACCATCTGTCTCAGACCGTATGTCTCAGACTGTCAGTCTCAGACCGTCGGTCTCTGTCCGTTTCTCGCAGGCCGCCTGTCTCAGTCCGCCTGTCTAAGTCCGTCTGTCTCAGACCATCTGTCTCAGACCGTTGTCTCTGTCCGTCTGTCTCTGTCCGTCTGTCTCAATCCGTCTGTCTCAGACCGTCGGTCTTTGTCCGTCTCTTATGCCGCCTGTCTCAGTCCGTCTGTTTCAGTCAGCCTGTCTCAGACCGTCGGTCTTAGCCCGTCTGTCTCAGCCCGCCTGTCTCTGTCCGTCCGTCTCAGACCGTCGGTCTCTGTCCGTCTCTCTCAGGCCGCCTGTCTCAGTCCGTCTGTCTCAGACCATTTGTCTCAGACCGTCTATCTCGGACCATCTGTCTCAGACCGTCTGTCTCAGATCGTCTCTCTCAGGCCGCCTGTCTCAGTCCGACTGTCTCAGACCATCTGTCTCAGACCGTCTGTCTCTGTCCGTCTGTCTCAGTCCGTCTGCCTCAGCCCGCCTGTCTCAGCCCGCCTGTCTCAGGCCATCTGTATCAAACCGTCTGTCTCAGCCCGCCTGTCTCAGCCCGCCTGTCTCTGTGCGTCTGTTAAAGACCGCCTGTCTCAGACCGTCGGTCGTAGCCCGTCTGTCTCTGCCCGCCTGTCTCTGTCCGTCTGTCTCAGACCATCTGTCTCAGACCATCTGTCTCAGACCGTCCGTCTCTGCTCGCCTGTCGCTGCCCGTCTGTCTCAGACCGTCGGTCTCTGTCCGTCTCTCTCAGGCCGCCTGTCTCAGTCCGTCTGTCTCAGACCATCTGTCTCAGACCGTCTGTCTCTGTCCGTCTGTCTCAGACCGTCTGTCTCAGACCGTCTGTCGCAGACCGTCTGTCTCAGACCGTCTGTCTCAGACCGTCTGTCTCAGACCGTCAGTCTCAGACCGTCGGTCTCTGTCCGTTTCTCGCAGGCCGCCTGTCTCAGTCCGCCTGTCTAAGTCCGTCTGTCTCAGACCATCTGTCTCAGACCGTTGTCTCTGTCCGTCTGTCTCTGTCCGTCTGTCTCAATCCGTCTGTCTCAGACCGTCGGTCTTTGTCCGTCTATCATGCCGCCTGTCTCAGTCCGTCTGTTTCAGTCAGCCTGTCTCAGACCGTCGGTCCTAGCCCGTCTGTCTCAGCCCGCCTGTCTCTGTCCGTCTGTCTCAGACCGTCGGTCTGTGTCCGTCTCTCTCAGGCCGCCTGTCTCAGTCCGTCTGTCTCAGACCATCTGTCTCAGACCGTCTATCTCAGACCGTCTATCTCGGACCATCTGTCTCAGCCCGTCTGTCTCAGATCGTCCGTCTCAGCCCGCCTGTCTCTGTCCGTCTGTCTCAGGCCGTCTGTCTCAGATCGTCTCTCTCAGGCCGCCTGTCTCAGTCTGACTGTCTCTGTCCGTAGGTTTCAGACCGCCTGTCTCAGACCGTCGGTCTGAGCCCGTCTGTCTCAGCCCGCCTGTCTCTGTCCGTCTGTCTCAGACCGTCTGTCTCAGATCGTCTCTCTCAGGCCGCCTGTCTCAGTCCGACTGTCTCAGACCATCTGTATCAAACCGTCTGTCTCAGCCCGCCTGTCTCAGCCCGCCTGTCTCTGTCCGTCTGTCTCAGCCAGCCTGTCTCAGACCGTCTGTCTCAGACCGTCTCTCTCAGACCGTCTGTCTCAGACCGTCTGTCTCAGACCGTTTGTCTCAGACCGTCGGTCTTAGCCCGTCTGTCTCTGCCCGCCTGTCTCTGTCCGTCTGTCTCAGACCGTCTGTCTCTGTCCGTCTCTCTCAGGCCGCCTGTCTCAGTCCGTCTGTCTCAGACCATCTGTCTCAGACCGTCTGTCTCTGTCCGTCTGTCTCAGACCATCTGTCTCAGACCATCTGTCTCAGACCGTCCGTCTCTGCTCGCCTGTCGCTGTCTGTCTGTCTCAGACCGTCGGTCTCTGTCCGTCCCTCTCAGACCGCCTGTCTCAGTCCGTCTGTCTCAGACCATCTGTCTCAGACCGTCTGTCTCTGCCCGTCTGTCTCAGACCGTCTGTCTCAGACCGTCTGTCGCAGACCGTCTGTCTCAGACCGTCTGTCTCAGACCGTATGTCTCAGACTGTCAGTCTCAGACCGTCGGTCTCTGTCCGTTTCTCGCAGGCCGCCTGTCTCAGTCCGCCTGTCTAAGTCCGTCTGTCTCAGACCATCTGTCTCAGACCGTTGTCTCTGTCCGTCTGTCTCTCTCCGTCTGTCTCAATCCGTCTGTCTCAGACCGTCGGTCTTTGTCCGTCTCTTATGCCGCCTGTCTCAGTCCGTCTGTTTCAGTCAGCCTGTCTCAGACCGACGGTCTTAGCCCGTCTGTCTCAGCCCGCCTGTCTCTGTCCGTCTGTCTCAGACCGTCGGTCTCTGTCCGTCTCTCTCAGGCCGCCTGTCTCAGTCCGTCTGTCTCAGACCATTTGTCTCAGACCGTCTATCTCGGACCATCTGTCTCAGCCCGTCTGTCTCAGATCGTCCGTCTCAGCCCGCCTTTCTCTGTCCGTCTGGCTCAGACCGTCTGTCTCGGATCGTCTCTCTCAGGCCGCCTGTCTCAGTCCGACTGTCTCTGTCCGTGGGTTTCAGACCGCCTGTCTCAGACCGTCGGTCTGAGCCCGTCTGTCTCAGCCCGCCTGTCTCTGTCCGTCTGTCTCAGACCGTCTGTCTCAGATCGTCTCTCTCAGGCCGCCTGTCTCAGTCCGACTGTCTCAGACCATCTGTATCAAACCGTCTGTCTCAGCCCGCCTGTCTCAGCCCGCCTGTCTCTGTCCGTCTGTCTCAGCCAGCCTGTCTCAGACCGTCTGTCTCAGACCGTCTGTCTCAGACCGTCTGTCTCAGACCGTCTGTCTCAGACCGTCTGTCTCAGACCGTCTGTCTCAGATCGTCTGTATCAGACCGTCGGTCTCTGTCCGTCTCTCTCAGGCCGCCTGTCTCAGTCCGTCTGTCTCAGACCATCTGTCTCAGACTGTCTGTCTCTGTCCGTCTGTCTCAGCCAGCCTGTCTCAGACCGTCTGTCTCAGACCGCCTGTCTCAGACCGTCTGTCTCAGACCGTCTGTCTCAGACCGTCTGTCTCGGACCGTCTGTCTCAGACCGTCGGTCTTAGCCCGTCTGTCTCTGCCCGCCTGTCCCTGTCCGTCTGTCTCAGACCGTCTGTCTCTGTCCGTCTCTCTCAGGCCGCCTGTCTCAGTCCGTCTGTCTCAGACCATCTGTCTCAGACCATCTGTCTCAGACCGTCCGTCTCTGCTCGCCTGTCGCTGTCTGTCTGTCTCAGACCGTCGGTCTCTGTCCGTTCCTCTCAGGCCGCCTGTCTCAGTCCGTCTGTCTCAGACCATCTGTCTCAGACCATCTGTCTCAGACCGTCTGTCTCTGCCCGTCTGTCTCAGACCGTCTGTCTCAGACCGTCTGTCTCAGACCGTATGTCTCAGACTGTCAGTCTCAGACCGTCGGTCTCTGTCCGTTTCTCGCAGGCCGCCTGTCTCAGTCCGCCTGTCTAAGTCCGTCTGTCTCAGACCATCTGTCTCAGACCGTTGTCTCTGTCCGTCTGTCTCTGTCCGTCTGTCTCAATCCGTCTGTCTCAGACCGTCGGTCTTTGTCCGTCTCTTATGCCGCCTGTCTCAGTCCGTCTGTTTCAGTCAGCCTGTCTCAGACCGTCGGTCTTAGCCCGTCTGTCTCAGCCCGCCTGTCTCTGTCCGTCTGTCTCAGACCGTCGGTCTCTGTCCGTCTCTCTCAGGCCGCCTGTCTCAGTCCGTCTGTCTCAGACCATTTGTCTCAGACCGTCTATCTCGGACCATCTGTCTCAGCCCGTCTGTCTCAGATCGTCCGTCTCAGCCCGCCTTTCTCTGTCCGTCTGGCTCAGACCGTCTGTCTCGGATCGTCTCTCTCAGGCCGCCTGTCTCAGTCCGACTGTATCTGTCCGTGGGTTTCAGACCGCCTGTCTCAGACCGTCGGTCTGAGCCCGTCTGTCTCAGCCCGCCTGTCTCTGTCCGTCTGTCTCAGACCGTCTGTCTCAGATCGTCTCTCTCAGGCCGCCTGTCTCAGTCCGACTGTCTCAGACCATCTGTATCAAACCGTCTGTCTCAGCCCGCCTGTCTCAGCCCGCCTGTCTCTGTCCGTCTGTCTCGGCCAGCCTGTCTCAGACCGTCTGTCTCAGACCGCCTGTCTCAGACCGTCTGTCTCAGACCGTCTGTCTCAGACCGTCTGTCTCAGACCGTCTGTCTCAGACCGTCTGTCTCAGGCCGTCTGTCTCAGACCGTCTGTCTCAGATCGTCTGTATCAGACCGTCGGTCTCTGTCCGTCTCTCTCAGGCCGCCTGTCTCAGTCCGTCTGTCTCAGACCATCTGTCTCAGACCGTCTGTCTCTGTCCGTCTGTCTCAGACCATCTGTCTCAGTCCGTCTGTCTCAGACCGTCTGTCTCGGACCGTCGGTCTCTGTCCGTCTCTCCCAGCCCGCCTGTCTCAGGCCATCTGTATCAAACCGTCTGTCTCAGCGCGCCTGTCTCAGCCCGCCTGTCTCTGTGCGTCTGTTAAAGACCGCCTGTCTCAGACCGTCGGTCTTAGCCCGTCTGTCTCAGCCCGCCTGTCTCTGTCCGTCTGTCTCAGCCCGCCTGTCTCTGTCCGTCTGTCTCAGACCGTCTGTCTCAGATCGTCTCTCTCAGGCCGCCTGTCTCAGTCCGACTGTCTCAGACCATCTGTCTCAGACCGTCTGTCTCTGTCCGTCTGTCTCAGTCCGTCTGTCTCAGCCCGCCTGTCTCAGCCCGCCTGTCTCAGGCCATCTGTATCAAACCGTCTGTCTCAGCCCGCCTGTCTCAGCCCGCCTGTCTCTGTGCGTCTGTTAAAGACCGCCTGTCTCAGACCGTCGGTCTTAGCCCGTCTGTCTCTGCCCGCCTGTCTCTGTCCGTCTGTCTCAGACCATCTGTCTCAGACCATCTGTCTCAGACCGTCCGTCTCTGCTCGCCTGTCGCTGTCCGTCTGTCTCAGACCGTCGGTCTCTGTCCGTCTCTCTCAGGCCGCCTGTCTCAGTCCGTCTGTCTCAGACCATCTGTCTCAGACCGTCTGTCTCTGTCCGTCTGTCTCAGACCGTCTGTCTCAGACCGTCTGTCGCAGACCGTCTGTCTCAGACCGTCTGTCTCAGATCGTCTCTCTCAGGCCGCCTGTCTCAGTCCGACTGTCTCAGACCATCTGTCTCAGACCGTCTGTCTCTGTCCGTCTGTCTCAGTCCGTCTGTCTCAGCCCGCCTGTCTCAGCCCGCCTGTCTCAGGCCATCTGTATCAAACCGTCTGTCTCAGCCCGCCTGTCTCTGTGCGTCTGTTAAAGACCGCCTGTCTCAGACCGTCGGTCTTAGCCCGTCTGTCTCTGCCCGCCTGTCTCTGTCCGTCTGTCTCAGACCATCTGTCTCAGACCATCTGTCTCAGACCGTCCGTCTCTGCTCGCCTGTCGCTGTCCGTCTGTCTCAGACCGTCGGTCTCTGTCCGTCTCTCTCAGGCCGCCTGTCTCAGTCCGTCTGTCTCAGACCATCTGTCTCAGACCATCTGTCTCAGACCGTCCGTCTCTGCTCGCCTGTCGCTGTCTGTCTGTCTCAGACCGTCGGTCTCTGTCCGTTCCTCTCAGGCCGCCTGTCTCAGTCCGTCTGTCTCAGACCATCTGTCTCAGACCATCTGTCTCAGACCGTCTGTCTCTGCCCGTCTGTCTCAGACCGTCTGTCTCAGACCGTCTGTCTCAGACCGTATGTCTCAGACTGTCAGTCTCAGACCGTCGGTCTCTGTCCGTTTCTCGCAGGCCGCCTGTCTCAGTCCGCCTGTCTAAGTCCGTCTGTCTCAGACCATCTGTCTCAGACCGTTGTCTCTGTCCGTCTGTCTCTGTCCGTCTGTCTCAATCCGTCTGTCTCAGACCGTCGGTCTTTGTCCGTCTCTTATGCCGCCTGTCTCAGTCCGTCTGTTTCAGTCAGCCTGTCTCAGACCGTCGGTCTTAGCCCGTCTGTCTCAGCCCGCCTGTCTCTGTCCGTCTGTCTCAGACCGTCGGTCTCTGTCCGTCTCTCTCAGGCCGCCTGTCTCAGTCCGTCTGTCTCAGACCATCTATCTCAGCCCGCCTGTCTCAGCCCGCCTGTCTCTGTGCGTCTGTTAAAGACCGCCTGTCTCAGACCGTCGGTCTTAGCCCGTCTGTCTCTGCCCGCCTGTCTCTGTCCGTCTGTCTCAGACCATCTGTCTCAGACCATCTGTCTCAGACCGTCCGTCTCTGCTCGCCTGTCGCTGTCCGTCTGTCTCAGACCGTCGGTCTCTGTCCGTCTCTCTCAGGCCGCCTGTCTCAGTCCGTCTGTCTCAGACCATCTGTCTCAGACCGTCTGTCTCTGTCCGTCAGTCTCAGACCGTCGGTCTCTGTCCGTTTCTCGCAGGCCGCCTGTCTCAGTCCGCCTGTCTAAGTCCGTCTGTCTCAGACCATCTGTCTCAGACCGTTGTCTCTGTCCGTCTGTCTCTGTCCGTCTGTCTCAATCCGTCTGTCTCAGACCGTCGGTCTTTGTCCGTCTATCATGCCGCCTGTCTCAGTCCGTCTGTTTCAGTCAGCCTGTCTCAGACCGTCGGTCCTAGCCCGTCTGTCTCAGCCCGCCTGTCTCTGTCCGTCTGTCTCTGTCCGTCTGTCTCAGACCGTCTGTCTCAGATCGTCTCTCTCAGGCCGCCTGTCTCAGTCCGACTGTCTCAGACCATCTGTATCAAACCGTCTGTCTCAGCCCGCCTGTCTCAGCCCGCCTGTCTCTGTCCGTCTGTCTCAGCCAGCCTGTCTCAGACCGTCTGTCTCAGACCGTCTGTCTCAGACCGTCTGTCTCAGACCGTCTGCCTCAGACCGTCTGTCTCAGACCGTCTGTCTCAGACCATCTGTCTCAGACCGTCTGTCTCAGACCGTCTGTCTCAGACCGTCTGCCTCAGACCGTCTGTCTCAGACCGTCTGTCTCAGACCGTCTGTCTCAGACCGTCTGTCTCGGACCGTCTGTCTCGGACCGTCTGTCTCAGACCGTCGGTCTTAGCCCGTCTGTCTCTGCCCGCCTGTCCCTGTCCGTCTGTCTCAGACCGTCTGTCTCTGTCCGTCTCTCTCAGGCCGCCTGTCTCAGTCCGTCTGTCTCAGACCATCTGTCTCAGACCATCTGTCTCAGACCGTCCGTCTCTGCTCGCCTGTCGCTGTCTGTCTGTCTCAGACCGTCGGTCTCTGTCCGTTCCTCTCAGGCCGCCTGTCTCAGTCCGTCTGTCTCAGACCATCTGTCTCAGACCGTATGTCTCAGACTGTCAGTCTCAGACCGTCGGTCTCTGTCCGTTTCTCGCAGGCCGCCTGTCTCAGTCCGCCTGTCTAAGTCCGTCTGTCTCAGACCATCTGTCTCAGACCGTTGTCTCTGTCCGTCTGTCTCTGTCCGTCTGTCTCAATCCGTCTGTCTCAGACCGTCGGTCTTTGTCCGTCTCTTATGCCGCCTGTCTCAGTCCGTCTGTTTCAGTCAGCCTGTCTCAGACCGTCGGTCTTAGCCCGTCTGTCTCAGCCCGCCTGTCTCTGTCCGTCTGTCTCAGACCGTCGGTCTCTGTCCGTCTCTCTCAGGCCGCCTGTCTCAGTCCGTCTGTCTCAGACCATTTGTCTCAGACCGTCTATCTCGGACCATCTGTCTCAGACCGTCTGTCTCAGATCGTCTCTCTCAGGCCGCCTGTCTCAGTCCGACTGTCTCAGACCATCTGTCTCAGACCGTCTGTCTCTGTCCGTCTGTCTCAGTCCGTCTGCCTCAGCCCGCCTGTCTCAGCCCGCCTGTCTCAGGCCATCTGTATCAAACCGTCTGTCTCAGCCCGCCTGTCTCAGCCCGCCTGTCTCTGTGCGTCTGTTAAAGACCGCCTGTCTCAGACCGTCGGTCGTAGCCCGTCTGTCTCTGCCCGCCTGTCTCTGTCCGTCTGTCTCAGACCATCTGTCTCAGACCATCTGTCTCAGACCGTCCGTCTCTGCTCGCCTGTCGCTGCCCGTCTGTCTCAGACCGTCGGTCTCTGTCCGTCTCTCTCAGGCCGCCTGTCTCAGTCCGTCTGTCTCAGACCATCTGTCTCAGACCGTCTGTCTCTGTCCGTCTGTCTCAGACCGTCTGTCTCAGACCGTCTGTCGCAGACCGTCTGTCTCAGACCGTCTGTCTCAGACCGTCTGTCTCAGACCGTCAGTCTCAGACCGTCGGTCTCTGTCCGTTTCTCGCAGGCCGCCTGTCTCAGTCCGCCTGTCTAAGTCCGTCTGTCTCAGACCGTCTATCTCAGACCGTCTATCTCGGACCATCTGTCTCAGCCCGTCTGTCTCAGATCGTCCGTCTCAGCCCGCCTGTCTCTGTCCGTCTGTCTCAGGCCGTCTGTCTCAGATCGTCTCTCTCAGGCCGCCTGTCTCAGTCTGACTGTCTCTGTCCGTAGGTTTCAGACCGCCTGTCTCAGACCGTCGGTCTGAGCCCGTCTGTCTCAGCCCGCCTGTCTCTGTCCGTCTGTCTCAGACCGTCTGTCTCAGATCGTCTCTCTCAGGCCGCCTGTCTCAGTCCGACTGTCTCAGACCATCTGTATCAAACCGTCTGTCTCAGCCCGCCTGTCTCAGCCCGCCTGTCTCTGTCCGTCTGTCTCAGCCAGCCTGTCTCAGACCGTCTGTCTCAGACCGTCTGTCTCAGACCGTCTGTCTCAGACCGTCTGTCTCAGACCGTTTGTCTCAGACCGTCGGTCTTAGCCCGTCTGTCTCTGCCCGCCTGTCTCTGTCCGTCTGTCTCAGACCGTCTGTCTCTGTCCGTCTCTCTCAGGCCGCCTGTCTCAGTCCGTCTGTCTCAGACCATCTGTCTCAGACCGTCTGTCTCTGTCCGTCTGTCTCTGACCATCTGTCTCAGACCATCTGTCTCAGACCGTCCGTCTCTGCTCGCCTGTCGCTGTCTGTCTGTCTCAGACCGTCGGTCTCTGTCCGTCCCTCTCAGACCGCCTGTCTCAGTCCGTCTGTCTCAGACCATCTGTCTCAGACCGTCTGTCTCTGCCCGTCTGTCTCAGACCGTCTGTCTCAGACCGTCTGTCGCAGACCGTCTGTCTCAGACCGTCTGTCTCAGACCGTATGTCTCAGACTGTCAGTCTCAGACCGTCGGTCTCTGTCCGTTTCTCGCAGGCCGCCTGTCTCAGTCCGCCTGTCTAAGTCCGTCTGTCTCAGACCATCTGTCTCAGACCGTTGTCTCTGTCCGTCTGTCTCTCTCCGTCTGTCTCAATCCGTCTGTCTCAGACCGTCGGTCTTTGTCCGTCTCTTATGCCGCCTGTCTCAGTCCGTCTGTTTCAGTCAGCCTGTCTCAGACCGACGGTCTTAGCCCGTCTGTCTCAGCCCGCCTGTCTCTGTCCGTCTGTCTCAGACCGTCGGTCTCTGTCCGTCTCTCTCAGGCCGCCTGTCTCAGTCCGTCTGTCTCAGACCATTTGTCTCAGACCGTCTATCTCGGACCATCTGTCTCAGCCCGTCTGTCTCAGATCGTCCGTCTCAGCCCGCCTTTCTCTGTCCGTCTGGCTCAGACCGTCTGTCTCGGATCGTCTCTCTCAGGCCGCCTGTCTCAGTCCGACTGTCTCTGTCCGTGGGTTTCAGACCGCCTGTCTCAGACCGTCGGTCTGAGCCCGTCTGTCTCAGCCCGCCTGTCTCTGTCCGTCTGTCTCAGACCGTCTGTCTCAGATCGTCTCTCTCAGGCCGCCTGTCTCAGTCCGACTGTCTCAGACCATCTGTATCAAACCGTCTGTCTCAGCCCGCCTGTCTCAGCCCGCCTGTCTCTGTCCGTCTGTCTCAGCCAGCCTGTCTCAGACCGTCTGTCTCAGACCGTCTGTCTCAGACCGTCTGTCTCAGACCGTCTGTCTCAGACCGTCTGTCTCAGACCGTCTGTCTCAGATCGTCTGTATCAGACCGTCGGTCTCTGTCCGTCTCTCTCAGGCCGCCTGTCTCAGTCCGTCTGTCTCAGACCATCTGTCTCAGACTGTCTGTCTCTGTCCGTCTGTCTCAGCCAGCCTGTCTCAGACCGTCTGTCTCAGACCGCCTGTCTCAGACCGTCTGTCTCAGACCGTCTGTCTCAGACCGTCTGTCTCGGACCGTCTGTCTCAGACCGTCGGTCTTAGCCCGTCTGTCTCTGCCCGCCTGTCCCTGTCCGTCTGTCTCAGACCGTCTGTCTCTGTCCGTCTCTCTCAGGCCGCCTGTCTCAGTCCGTCTGTCTCAGACCATCTGTCTCAGACCATCTGTCTCAGACCGTCCGTCTCTGCTCGCCTGTCGCTGTCTGTCTGTCTCAGACCGTCGGTCTCTGTCCGTTCCTCTCAGGCCGCCTGTCTCAGTCCGTCTGTCTCAGACCATCTGTCTCAGACCATCTGTCTCAGACCGTCTGTCTCTGCCCGTCTGTCTCAGACCGTCTGTCTCAGACCGTCTGTCTCAGACCGTATGTCTCAGACTGTCAGTCTCAGACCGTCGGTCTCTGTCCGTTTCTCGCAGGCCGCCTGTCTCAGTCCGCCTGTCTAAGTCCGTCTGTCTCAGACCATCTGTCTCAGACCGTTGTCTCTGTCCGTCTGTCTCTGTCCGTCTGTCTCAATCCGTCTGTCTCAGACCGTCGGTCTTTGTCCGTCTCTTATGCCGCCTGTCTCAGTCCGTCTGTTTCAGTCAGCCTGTCTCAGACCGTCGGTCTTAGCCCGTCTGTCTCAGCCCGCCTGTCTCTGTCCGTCTGTCTCAGACCGTCGGTCTCTGTCCGTCTCTCTCAGGCCGCCTGTCTCAGTCCGTCTGTCTCAGACCATTTGTCTCAGACCGTCTATCTCGGACCATCTGTCTCAGCCCGTCTGTCTCAGATCGTCCGTCTCAGCCCGCCTTTCTCTGTCCGTCTGGCTCAGACCGTCTGTCTCGGATCGTCTCTCTCAGGCCGCCTGTCTTAGTCCGACTGTATCTGTCCGTGGGTTTCAGACCGCCTGTCTCAGACCGTCGGTCTGAGCCCGTCTGTCTCAGCCCGCCTGTCTCTGTCCGTCTGTCTCAGACCGTCTGTCTCAGATCGTCTCTCTCAGGCCGCCTGTCTCAGTCCGACTGTCTCAGACCATCTGTATCAAACCGTCTGTCTCAGCCCGCCTGTCTCAGCCCGCCTGTCTCTGTCCGTCTGTCTCGGCCAGCCTGTCTCAGACCGTCTGTCTCAGACCGCCTGTCTCAGACCGTCTGTCTCAGACCGTCTGTCTCAGACCGTCTGTCTCAGACCGTCTGTCTCAGACCGTCTGTCTCAGGCCGTCTGTCTCAGACCGTCTGTCTCAGATCGTCTGTATCAGACCGTCGGTCTCTGTCCGTCTCTCTCAGGCCGCCTGTCTCAGTCCGTCTGTCTCAGACCATCTGTCTCAGACCGTCTGTCTCTGTCCGTCTGTCTCAGACCATCTGTCTCAGTCCGTCTGTCTCAGACCGTCTGTCTCGGACCGTCGGTCTCTGTCCGTCTCTCCCAGCCCGCCTGTCTCAGGCCATCTGTATCAAACCGTCTGTCTCAGCGCGCCTGTCTCAGCCCGCCTGTCTCTGTGCGTCTGTTAAAGACCGCCTGTCTCAGACCGTCGGTCTTAGCCCGTCTGTCTCTGCCCGCCTGTCTCTGTCCGTCTGTCTCAGACCGTCTGTCTCTGTCCGTCTCTCTCAGGCCGCCTGTCTCAGTCCGTCTGTCTCAGACCATCTGTCTCAGACCGTCTGTCTCTGTCCGTCTGTCTCAGACCGTCTGTCTCTGTCCGTCTGTCTCAGTCCGTCTGTCTCAGCCCGCCTGTCTCAGCCCGCCTGTCTCAGGCCATCTGTATCAAACCGTCTGTCTCAGCCCGCCTGTCTCAGCCCGCCTGTCTCTGTGCGTCTGTTAAAGACCGCCTGTCTCAGACCGTCGGTCTTAGCCCGTCTGTCTCTGCCCGCCTGTCTCTGTCCGTCTGTCTCAGACCATCTGTCTCAGACCATCTGTCTCAGACCGTCCGTCTCTGCTCGCCTGTCGCTGTCCGTCTGTCTCAGACCGTCGGTCTCTGTCCGTCTCTCTCAGGCCGCCTGTCTCAGTCCGTCTGTCTCAGACCATCTGTCTCAGACCGTCTGTCTCTGTCCGTCTGTCTCAGACCGTCTGTCTCAGACCGTCTGTCGCAGACCGTCTGTCTCAGACCGTCTGTCTCAGATCGTCTCTCTCAGGCCGCCTGTCTCAGTCCGACTGTCTCAGACCATCTGTCTCAGACCGTCTGTCTCTGTCCGTCTGTCTCAGTCCGTCTGTCTCAGCCCGCCTGTCTCAGCCCGCCTGTCTCAGGCCATCTGTATCAAACCGTCTGTCTCAGCCCGCCTGTCTCTGTGCGTCTGTTAAAGACCGCCTGTCTCAGACCGTCGGTCTTAGCCCGTCTGTCTCTGCCCGCCTGTCTCTGTCCGTCTGTCTCAGACCATCTGTCTCAGACCATCTGTCTCAGACCGTCCGTCTCTGCTCGCCTGTCGCTGTCCGTCTGTCTCAGACCGTCGGTCTCTGTCCGTCTCTCTCAGGCCGCCTGTCTCAGTCCGTCTGTCTCAGACCATCTGTCTCAGACCATCTGTCTCAGACCGTCCGTCTCTGCTCGCCTGTCGCTGTCTGTCTGTCTCAGACCGTCGGTCTCTGTCCGTTCCTCTCAGGCCGCCTGTCTCAGTCCGTCTGTCTCAGACCATCTGTCTCAGACCATCTGTCTCAGACCGTCTGTCTCTGCCCGTCTGTCTCAGACCGTCTGTCTCAGACCGTCTGTCTCAGACCGTATGTCTCAGACTGTCAGTCTCAGACCGTCGGTCTCTGTCCGTTTCTCGCAGGCCGCCTGTCTCAGTCCGCCTGTCTAAGTCCGTCTGTCTCAGACCATCTGTCTCAGACCGTTGTCTCTGTCCGTCTGTCTCTGTCCGTCTGTCTCAATCCGTCTGTCTCAGACCGTCGGTCTTTGTCCGTCTCTTATGCCGCCTGTCTCAGTCCGTCTGTTTCAGTCAGCCTGTCTCAGACCGTCGGTCTTAGCCCGTCTGTCTCAGCCCGCCTGTCTCTGTCCGTCTGTCTCAGACCGTCGGTCTCTGTCCGTCTCTCTCAGGCCGCCTGTCTCAGTCCGTCTGTCTCAGACCATTTGTCTCAGACCGTCTATCTCGGACCATCTGTCTCAGCCCGTCTGTCTCAGATCGTCCGTCTCAGCCCGCCTTTCTCTGTCCGTCTGGCTCAGACCGTCTGTCTCGGATCGTCTCTCTCAGGCCGCCTGTCTCAGTCCGACTGTATCTGTCCGTGGGTTTCAGACCGCCTGTCTCAGACCGTCGGTCTGAGCCCGTCTGTCTCAGCCCGCCTGTCTCTGTCCGTCTGTCTCAGACCGTCTGTCTCCGATCGTCTCTCTCAGGCCGCCTGTCTCAGTCCGACTGTCTCAGACCATCTGTATCAAACCGTCTGTCTCAGCCCGCCTGTCTCAGCCCGCCTGTCTCTGTCCGTCTGTCTCGGCCAGCCTGTCTCAGACCGTCTGTCTCAGACCGCCTGTCTCAGACCGTCTGTCTCAGACCGTCTGTCTCAGACCGTCTGTCTCAGACCGTCTGTCTCAGACCGTCTGTCTCAGGCCGTCTGTCTCAGACCGTCTGTCTCAGATCGTCTGTATCAGACCGTCGGTCTCTGTCCGTCTCTCTCAGGCCGCCTGTCTCAGTCCGTCTGTCTCAGACCATCTGTCTCAGACCGTCTGTCTCTGTCCGTCTGTCTCAGACCATCTGTCTCAGTCCGTCTGTCTCAGACCGTCTGTCTCGGACCGTCGGTCTCTGTCCGTCTCTCCCAGCCCGCCTGTCTCAGGCCATCTGTATCAAACCGTCTGTCTCAGCGCGCCTGTCTCAGCCCGCCTGTCTCTGTGCGTCTGTTAAAGACCGCCTGTCTCAGACCGTCGGTCTTAGCCCGTCTGTCTCAGCCCGCCTGTCTCTGTCCGTCTGTCTCAGCCCGCCTGTCTCTGTCCGTCTGTCTCAGACCGTCTGTCTCAGATCGTCTCTCTCAGGCCGCCTGTCTCAGTCCGACTGTCTCAGACCATCTGTCTCAGACCGTCTGTCTCTGTCCGTCTGTCTCAGTCCGTCTGTCTCAGCCCGCCTGTCTCAGCCCGCCTGTCTCAGGCCATCTGTATCAAACCGTCTGTCTCAGCCCGCCTGTCTCAGCCCGCCTGTCTCTGTGCGTCTGTTAAAGACCGCCTGTCTCAGACCGTCGGTCTTAGCCCGTCTGTCTCTGCCCGCCTGTCTCTGTCCGTCTGTCTCAGACCATCTGTCTCAGACCATCTGTCTCAGACCGTCCGTCTCTGCTCGCCTGTCGCTGTCCGTCTGTCTCAGACCGTCGGTCTCTGTCCGTCTCTCTCAGGCCGCCTGTCTCAGTCCGTCTGTCTCAGACCATCTGTCTCAGACCGTCTGTCTCTGTCCGTCTGTCTCAGACCGTCTGTCTCAGACCGTCTGTCGCAGACCGTCTGTCTCAGACCGTCTGTCTCAGATCGTCTCTCTCAGGCCGCCTGTCTCAGTCCGACTGTCTCAGACCATCTGTCTCAGACCGTCTGTCTCTGTCCGTCTGTCTCAGTCCGTCTGTCTCAGCCCGCCTGTCTCAGCCCGCCTGTCTCAGGCCATCTGTATCAAACCGTCTGTCTCAGCCCGCCTGTCTCTGTGCGTCTGTTAAAGACCGCCTGTCTCAGACCGTCGGTCTTAGCCCGTCTGTCTCTGCCCGCCTGTCTCTGTCCGTCTGTCTCAGACCATCTGTCTCAGACCATCTGTCTCAGACCGTCCGTCTCTGCTCGCCTGTCGCTGTCCGTCTGTCTCAGACCGTCGGTCTCTGTCCGTCTCTCTCAGGCCGCCTGTCTCAGTCCGTCTGTCTCAGACCATCTGTCTCAGACCGTCTGTCTCTGTCCGTCTGTCTCAGACCGTCTGTCTCAGACCGTCTGTCGCAGACCGTCTGTCTCAGACCGTCTGTCTCAGACCGTCTGTCTCAGACCGTCTGTCTCAGACCGTCTGTCTCAGACCGTCTGTCTCAGACCGTCTGTCTCAGACCGTCTGTCTCAGACCGTCTGTCTAAGTCCGTCTGTCTCAGACCATCTGTCTCAGACCGTTGTCTCTGTCCGTCTCTCTCAGGCCGCCTGTCTCAGTCCGTCTGTCTCAGACCATCTGTCTCAGACCGTCTGTCTCTGTCCGTCTGTCTCAGACCATCTGTCTCAGTCCGTCTGTCTCAGACCGTCTGTCTCGGACCGTCGGTCTCTGTCCGTCTCTCCCAGCCCGCCTGTCTCAGGCCATCTGTATCAAACCGTCTGTCTCAGCGCGCCTGTCTCAGCCCGCCTGTCTCTGTGCGTCTGTTAAAGACCGCCTGTCTCAGACCGTCGGTCTTAGCCCGTCTGTCTCAGACCGTCTGTCTCAGTCCGTCTGTCTCAGACCATCTGTCTCAGACCGTTGTCTCTGTCCGTCTGTCTCAGACCGTCGGTCTTTGTCCGTCTATCATGCCGCCTGTCTCAGTCCGTCTGTTTCAGTCAGCCTGTCTCAGACCGTCGGTCTTAGCCCGTCTGTCTCAGCCCGCCTGTCTCTGTCCGTCTGTCTCAGACCGTCTGTCTCAGACCGTCTGTCTCAGACCGTCTGTCTCAGACCGTCTGTCTCAGACCGTCGGTCTTAGCCCGTCTGTCTCTGCCCGCCTGTCTCTGTCCGTCTGTCTCAGACCGTCTGTCTCTGTCCGTCTCTCTCAGGCCGCCTGTCTCAGTCCGTCTGTCTCAGACCGTCTGTCTCAGACAGTCTGTCTCTGTCCGTCTGTCTCAGACCATCTGTCTCAGACCATCTGTCTCAGACCGTCCGTCTCTGCTCGCCTGTCGCTGTCTGTCTGTCTCAGACCGTCGGTCTCTGTCCGTCTCTCTCAGGCCGCCTGTCTCAGTCCGTCTGTCTCAGCCAGCCTGTCTCAGACCGTCTGTCTCAGACCGTCTGTCTCAGACCGTCTGTCTCAGACCGTCTGTCTCAGACCGTCTGTCTCAGACCGTCTGTCTCAGACCGTCTGTCTCAGACCGTCGGTCTCTGTCCGTCTCTCTCAGGCCGCCTGTCTCAGTCCGTCTGTCTCAGACCATCTGTGTCAGACCGTTATTTCTTGTCCGTCTGTCTCTGTCCGTCTGTCTCTGTCCGTCTGTCTCTGTCCGTCTGTCTCTGTCCGTCTGTCTCTGTCCGTCTGTCTCTGTCCGTCTGTGTCAGACCGCCTGTCTCTGTTCGTCTGTCTCAGACCGTCTGTCTCAGACCGTCTGTCTCAGACCGCCTGTCTCTGTCCGTCTCTGTCCGTCTGTCTCAGACCGTCTGTCTCAGACCGTCGGTCTCTGTCCGTCTCTCCCAGCCCGCCTGTCTCAGGCCATCTGTATCAAACCGTCTGTCTCAGCGCGCCTGTCTCAGCCCGCCTGTCTCTGTGCGTCTGTTAAAGACCGCCTGTCTCAGACCGTCGGTCTTAGCCCGTCTGTCTCAGACCGTCGGTCTTAGCCCGTCTGTCTCAGACCGTCTGTCTCAGTCCGTCTGTCTCAGACCGTCTGTCTCAGACCGTCGGTCTCTGTCCGTCTCTCTCAGGCCGCCTGTCTCAGACCGTCTGTCTCAGACCGTCTGTCTCAGACCGTCTGTCTCAGACCGTCTGTCTCAGACCGTCTGTCTCAGACCGTCTGTCTCAGACCGTCTGTCTCAGACCGTCTGTCTCAGACCGTCTGTCTCAGACCGTCTGTCTCAGACCGTCTGTCTCAGACCGTCTGTCTCAGACCGTCTGTCTCAGACCGTCTGTCTCAGACCGTCTGTCTCAGAACGTCTGTATCAGACCGTCGGTCTCTGTCCGTCTCTCTCAGGCCGCCTGTCTCAGTCCGTCTGTCTCAGACCATCTGTCTCAGACCGTCTGTCTCTGTCCGTCTGTCTCAGACCATCTGTCTCAGTCCGTCTGTCTCAGACCGTCTGTCTCGGACCGTCGGTCTCTGTCCGTCTCTCCCAGCCCGCCTGTCTCAGGCCATCTGTATCAAACCGTCTGTCTCAGCGCGCCTGTCTCAGCCCGCCTGTCTCTGTGCGTCTGTTAAAGACCGCCTGTCTCAGACCGTCGGTCTTAGCCCGTCTGTCTCAGCCCGCCTGTCTCTGTCCGTCTGTCTCAGACCGTCTGTCTCAGCCCGCCTGTCTCTGTCCGTCTGTCTCAGACCGTCTGTCTCAGATCGTCTCTCTCAGGCCGCCTGTCTCAGTCCGACTGTCTCAGACCATCTGTCTCAGACCGTCTGTCTCTGTCCGTCTGTCTCAGCCCGTCTGTCTCAGCCCGTCTGTCTCAGACCGTTGTCTCTGTCCGTCTATCTCTGTCCGTCTGTCTCAGAACGTCTGTCTCAGACCATCTGTATCAAACCGTCTGTCTCAGCCCGCCTGTCTCAGCCCGCCTGTCTCTGTCCGTCTGTCTCAGCCCGCCTGTCTCAGACCGCCTGTCTCAGACCGTCTGTCTCAGCCCGCCTGTCTCAGACCGTCTATATCGTACCATCTGTCTCAGCCCGTCTGTCTCAGACCGTCTGTCTCAGACCGTCTGTCTCAGACCGTCTGTCTCAGACCGTCTGTCTCAGACCGTCTGTCTCAGACCGTCTGTCTCAGACCGTCTGTCTCAGACCGTCTGTCTAAGTCCGTCTGTCTCAGACCATCTGTCTCAGACCGTTGTCTCTGTCCGTCTGTCTCAGACCGTCGGTCTTTGTCCGCCTATCATGCCGCCTGTCTCAGTCCGTCTGTTTCAGTCAGCCTGTCTCAGACCGTCGGTCTTAGCCCGTCTGTCTCAGCCCGCCTGTCTCTGTCCGTCTGTCTCAGACCGTCTGTCTCAGACCGTCTGTCTCAGACCGTCTGTCTCAGACCGTCTGTCTCAGACCGTCTGTCTCAGACCGTCTGTCTCAGACCGTCGGTCTTAACCCGTCTGTCTCTGCCCGCCTGTCTCTGTCCGTCTGTCTCAGACCGTCTGTCTCTGTCCGTCTCTCTCAGGCCGCCTGTCTCAGTCCGTCTGTCTCAGACCGTCTGTCTCAGACCGTCTGTCTCTGTCCGTCTGTCTCAGACCATCTGTCTCAGACCATCTGTCTCAGACCATCTGTCTCAGACCGTCCGTCTCTGCTCGCCTGTCGCTGTCTGTCTGTCTCAGACCGTCGGTCTCTGTCCGTCTCTCTCAGGCCGCCTGTCTCAGTCCGTCTGTCTCAGCCAGCCTGTCTCAGACCGTCTGTCTCAGACCGTCTGTCTCAGACCGTCTGTCTCAGACCGTCTGTCTCAGACCGTCTGTCTCAGACCGTCTGTCTCAGACCGTCTGTCTCAGACCGTCTGTCTAAGTCCGTCTGTCTCAGACCATCTGTCTCAGACCGTTGTCTCTGTCCGTCTGTCTCAGACCGTCGGTCTTTGTCCGTCTATCATGCCGCCTGTCTCAGTCCGTCTGTTTCAGTCAGCCTGTCTCAGACCGTCGGTCTTAGCCCGTCTGTCTCAGCCCGCCTGTCTCTGTCCGTCTGTCTCAGACCGTCTGTCTCAGACCGTCTGTCTCAGACCGTCTGTCTCAGACCGTCGGTCTTAGCCCGTCTGTCTCTGCCCGCCTGTCTCTGTCCGTCTGTCTCAGACCGTCTGTCTCTGTCCGTCTCTCTCAGGCCGCCTGTCTCAGTCCGTCTGTCTCAGACCGTCTGTCTCAGACCGTCTGTCTCTGTCCGTCTGTCTCAGACCATCTGTCTCAGACCATCTGTCTCAGACCGTCCGTCTCTGCTCGCCTGTCGCTGTCTGTCTGTCTCAGACCGTCGGTCTCTGTCCGTCTCTCTCAGGCCGCCTGTCTCAGTCCGTCTGTCTCAGCCAGCCTGTCTCAGACCGTCTGTCTCAGACCGTCTGTCTCAGACCGTCTGTCTCAGACCGTCTGTCTCAGACCGTCTGTCTCAGACCGTCTGTCTCAGACCGTCTGTCTCAGACCGTCTGTCTCAGACCGTCTGTCTCAGACCGTCTGTCTCAGACCGTCTGTCTCAGACCGTCTGTCTCAGACCGTCTGTCTCAGACCGTCTGTCTCAGACCGTCTGTCTCAGACCGTCGGTCTCTGTCCGTCTCTCTCAGGCCGCCTGTCTCAGTCCGTCTGTCTCAGACCATCTGTGTCAGACCGTTATCTCTGTCCGTCTGTCTCTGTCCGTCTGTCTCTGTCCGTCTGTCTCTGTCCGTCTGTCTCTGTCCGTCTGTCTCTGTCCGTCTGTCTCTGTCCGTCTGTCTCTGTCCGTCTGTGTCAGACCGCCTGTCTCTGTTCGTCTGTCTCAGACCGTCTGTCTCAGACCGTCTGTCTCAGACCGCCTGTCTCTGTCCGTCTCTGTCCGTCTGTCTCAGACCGTCTGTCTCAGACCGTCTGTCTCAGACCGTCTGTCTCAGACCGTCTGTCTCAGACCGCCTGTCTCAGACCGTCTGTGTCAGACCGTCTGTCTCAGACCGTCTGTCTCAGACCGTCTGTCTCAGACCGTCTGTCTCAGACCGTCTGTCTCAGACCGTCTGTCTCAGATCGTCTGTCTCAGACCGTCGGTCTCTGTCCGTCTCTCTCAGGCCGCCTGTCTCAGTCCGTCTGTCTCAGACCATCGGTCTCAGACCGTCTGTCTCTGTCCGTCTGTCTCAGACCATCTGTCTCAGTCCGTCTGTCTCAGACCGTCTGTCTCAGACCGTCTGTCTCAGACCGTCGGTCTCAGACCGCCTGTCTCTGTCCGTCTCTGTCCGTCTGTCTCAGACCGTCTGTCTCAGACCGTCTGTCTCAGACCGTCTGTCTCAGACCGTCTGTCTCAGACCGTCTGTCTCAGACCGTCTGTCTCAGACCGTCTGTCTCGGACCGTCGGTCTCTGTCCGTCTCTCCCAGCCCGCCTGTCTCAGGCCATCTGTATCAAACCGTCTGTCTCAGCGCGCCTGTCTCAGCCCGCCTGTCTCTGTGCGTCTGTTAAAGACCGCCTGTCTCAGACCGTCGGTCTTAGCCCGTCTGTCTCAGCCCGCCTGTCTCTGTCCGTCTGTCTCAGACCGTCTGTCTCAGCCCGCCTGTCTCTGTCCGTCTGTCTCAGACCGTCTGTCTCAGATCGTCTCTCTCAGGCCGCCTGTCTCAGTCCGACTGTCTCAGACCATCTGTCTCAGACCGTCTGTCTCTGTCCGTCTGTCTCAGCCCGTCTGTCTCAGCCCGTCTGTCTCAGACCGTTGTCTCTGTCCGTCTATCTCTGTCCGTCTGTCTCAGAACGTCTGTCTCAGACCATCTGTATCAAACCGTCTGTCTCAGCCCGCCTGTCTCAGCCCGCCTGTCTCTGTCCGTCTGTCTCAGCCCGCCTGTCTCAGACCGCCTGTCTCAGACCGTCTGTCTCAGCCCGCCTGTCTCAGACCGTCTATATCGTACCATCTGTCTCAGCCCGTCTGTCTCAGACCGTCTGTCTCAGACCGTCTGTCTCAGACCGTCTGTCTCAGACCGTCTGTCTCAGACCGTCTGTCTCAGACCGTCTGTCTCAGACCGTCTGTCTCAGACCGTCTGTCTCAGACCGTCTGTCTAAGTCCGTCTGTCTCAGACCATCTGTCTCAGACCGTTGTCTCTGTCCGTCTGTCTCAGACCGTCGGTCTTTGTCCGCCTATCATGCCGCCTGTCTCAGTCCGTCTGTTTCAGTCAGCCTGTCTCAGACCGTCGGTCTTAGCCCGTCTGTCTCAGCCCGCCTGTCTCTGTCCGTCTGTCTCAGACCGTCTGTCTCAGACCGTCTGTCTCAGACCGTCTGTCTCAGACCGTCTGTCTCAGACCGTCTGTCTCAGACCGTCTGTCTCAGACCGTCGGTCTTAACCCGTCTGTCTCTGCCCGCCTGTCTCTGTCCGTCTGTCTCAGACCGTCTGTCTCTGTCCGTCTCTCTCAGGCCGCCTGTCTCAGTCCGTCTGTCTCAGACCGTCTGTCTCAGACCGTCTGTCTCTGTCCGTCTGTCTCAGACCATCTGTCTCAGACCATCTGTCTCAGACCATCTGTCTCAGACCGTCCGTCTCTGCTCGCCTGTCGCTGTCTGTCTGTCTCAGACCGTCGGTCTCTGTCCGTCTCTCTCAGGCCGCCTGTCTCAGTCCGTCTGTCTCAGCCAGCCTGTCTCAGACCGTCTGTCTCAGACCGTCTGTCTCAGACCGTCTGTCTCAGACCGTCTGTCTCAGACCGTCTGTCTCAGACCGTCTGTCTAAGTCCGTCTGTCTCAGACCATCTGTCTCAGACCGTTGTCTCTGTCCGTCTGTCTCAGACCGTCGGTCTTTGTCCGTCTATCATGCCGCCTGTCTCAGTCCGTCTGTTTCAGTCAGCCTGTCTCAGACCGTCGGTCTTAGCCCGTCTGTCTCAGCCCGCCTGTCTCTGTCCGTCTGTCTCAGACCGTCTGTCTCAGACCGTCTGTCTCAGACCGTCTGTCTCAGACCGTCGGTCTTAGCCCGTCTGTCTCTGCCCGCCTGTCTCTGTCCGTCTGTCTCAGACCGTCTGTCTCTGTCCGTCTCTCTCAGGCCGCCTGTCTCAGTCCGTCTGTCTCAGACCGTCTGTCTCAGACCGTCTGTCTCTGTCCGTCTGTCTCAGACCATCTGTCTCAGACCATCTGTCTCAGACCGTCCGTCTCTGCTCGCCTGTCGCTGTCTGTCTGTCTCAGACCGTCGGTCTCTGTCCGTCTCTCTCAGGCCGCCTGTCTCAGTCCGTCTGTCTCAGCCAGCCTGTCTCAGACCGTCTGTCTCAGACCGTCTGTCTCAGACCGTCTGTCTCAGACCGTCTGTCTCAGACCGTCTGTCTCAGACCGTCTGTCTCAGACCGTCTGTCTCAGACCGTCTGTCTCAGACCGTCTGTCTCAGACCGTCTGTCTCAGACCGTCTGTCTCAGACCGTCTGTCTCAGACCGTCTGTCTCAGACCGTCTGTCTCAGACCGTCTGTCTCAGACCGTCTGTCTCAGACCGTCGGTCTCTGTCCGTCTCTCTCAGGCCGCCTGTCTCAGTCCGTCTGTCTCAGACCATCTGTGTCAGACCGTTATCTCTGTCCGTCTGTCTCTGTCCGTCTGTCTCTGTCCGTCTGTCTCTGTCCGTCTGTCTCTGTCCGTCTGTCTCTGTCCGTCTGTCTCTGTCCGTCTGTCTCTGTCCGTCTGTGTCAGACCGCCTGTCTCTGTTCGTCTGTCTCAGACCGTCTGTCTCAGACCGTCTGTCTCAGACCGCCTGTCTCTGTCCGTCTCTGTCCGTCTGTCTCAGACCGTCTGTCTCAGACCGTCTGTCTCAGACCGTCTGTCTCAGACCGTCTGTCTCAGACCGCCTGTCTCAGACCGTCTGTGTCAGACCGTCTGTCTCAGACCGTCTGTCTCAGACCGTCTGTCTCAGACCGTCTGTCTCAGACCGTCTGTCTCAGACCGTCTGTCTCAGATCGTCTGTCTCAGACCGTCGGTCTCTGTCCGTCTCTCTCAGGCCGCCTGTCTCAGTCCGTCTGTCTCAGACCATCGGTCTCAGACCGTCTGTCTCTGTCCGTCTGTCTCAGACCATCTGTCTCAGTCCGTCTGTCTCAGACCGTCTGTCTCAGACCGTCTGTCTCAGACCGTCGGTCTCAGACCGCCTGTCTCTGTCCGTCTCTGTCCGTCTGTCTCAGACCGTCTGTCTCAGACCGTCTGTCTCAGACCGTCTGTCTCAGACCGTCTGTCTCAGACCGTCTGTCTCAGACCGTCTGTCTCAGATCGTCTGTCTCAGACCGTCGGTCTCTGTCCGTCTCTCTCAGGCCGCCTGTCTCAGTCCGTCTGTCTCAGACCATCGGTCTCAGACCGTCTGTCTCTGTCCGTCTGTCTCAGACCATCTGTCTCAGCCCGCCTGTCTCAGACCGTTGTCTCTGTCCGTCTGTCTCAGAACGTCTGTCTCAGACCATCTGTATCAAACCGTCTGTCTCAATCCGCCTGTCTCAGACCGTCTGTCCTGGACCGTCTGTCTCAGACCGTCGGTCTCTGTCCGTCTCTCTCATGCCGCCTGTCTCAGTCCGTCTGTTTCAGACCGCCTGTCTCAGACCGTCGGTCTTAGCCCGTCTGTCTCAGCCCGCCTGTCTCTGCCCGTCTGTCTCAGAACGTCTGTCTCAGACCATCTGTATCAAACCGTCTGTCTCTGTCCGCCTGTCTCAGCCCGCCTGTCTCTGTCCGTCTGTCTCAGCCCGCCTGTCTCAGACCGTCTATCTCGGACCATCTGTCTCAGCCCGTCTGTCTCAGATCGTCCGTCTCAGCCCGCCTGTCTCTGTCCGTCTGTCTCAGACCGTCTGTCTCAGATCGTTTCTCTCAGGCCGCCTGTCTCAGTCCGACTGTCTCTGTCCGTAGGTTTCAGACCGCCTGTCTCAGACCGTCGGCCTGAGCCCGTCTGTCTCAGCCCGCCTGTCTCTGTCCGTCTGTCTCAGATCGTCTCTCTCAGACCGCCTGTCTCAGTCCGACTGTCTCAGACCGTCTGTCTCAGACCGTCTGTCTCTGTCCGTCTGTCTCAGCCCGCCTGTCTCAGACCGTTGTCTCTGTCCGTCTGTCTCAGACCGTCTGTCTCTGTCCGTCTCTCTCAGGCCGCCTGTCTCAGTCCGTCTGTCTCAGACCGTCTGTCTCAGACCGTCTGTCTCAGACCGTCTGTCTCTGTCCGTCTGTCTCAGACCATCTGTCTCAGACCATCTGTCTCAGACCGTCCGTCTCTGCTCGCCTGTCGCTGTCTGTCTGTCTCAGACCGTCGGTCTCTGTCCGTCTCTCTCAGGCCGCCTGTCTCAGTCCGTCTGTCTCAGCCTGCCTGTCTCAGACCGTCTGTCTCAGACCGTCTGTCTCAGACCGTCTGTCTCCGACCGTCTGTCTCAGACCGTCTGTCTCAGACCGTCTGTCTCAGACCGTCTGTCTCAGACCGTCTGTCTCAGACCGTCTGTCTCAGACCGTCTGTCTCAGACCGTCGGTCTCTGTCCGTCTCTCTCAGGCCGCCTGTCTCAGTCCGTCTGTCTCAGACCATCTGTGTCAGACCGTTATCTCTGTCCGTCTGTCTCTGTCCGTCTGTCTCTGTCCGTCTGTCTCTGTCCGTCTGTCTCTGTCCGTCTGTCTCTGTCCGTCTGTCTCTGTCCGTCTGTGTCAGACCGCCTGTCTCTGTTCGTCTGTCTCAGACCGTCTGTCTCAGACCGTCTGTCTCAGACCGTCTGTCTCAGACCGCCTGTCTCTGTCCGTCTCTGTCCGTCTGTCTCAGACCGTCTGTCTCAGACCGTCTGTCTCAGACCGTCTGTCTCAGACCGCCTGTCTCAGACCGTCTGTCTCAGACCGTCTGTCTCAGACCGTCTGTCTCAGACCGTCTGTCTCAGACCGTCTGTCTCAGATCGTCTGTCTCAGACCGTCGGTCTCTGTCCGTCTCTCTCAGGCCGCCTGTCTCAGTCCGTCTGTCTCAGACCATCGGTCTCAGACCGTCTGTCTCTGTCCGTCTGTCTCAGACCATCTGTCTCAGTCCGTCTGTCTCAGACCGTCTGTCTCAGACCGTCTGTCTCAGACCGTCTGTCTCAGACCGCCTGTCTCTGTCCGTCTCTGTCCGTCTGTCTCAGACCGTCTGTCTCAGACCGTCTGTCTCAGACCGTCTGTCTCAGATCGTCTGTCTCAGACCGTCGGTCTCTGTCCGTCTCTCTCAGGCCGCCTGTCTCAGTCCGTCTGTCTCAGACCATCGGTCTCAGACCGTCTGTCTCTGTCCGTCTGTCTCAGACCGTCTGTCTCTGTCCATCGGTCTCAGCCCGCCTGTCTCAGACCGTTGTCTCTGTCCGTCTGTCTCAGAACGTCTGTCTCAGACCATCTGTATCAAACCGTCTGTCTCAATCCGCCTGTCTCAGACCGTCTGTCCTGGACCGTCTGTCTCAGACCGTCGGTCTCTGTCCGTCTCTCTCATGCCGCCTGTCTCAGTCCGTCTGTTTCAGACCGCCTGTCTCAGACCGTCGGTCTTAGCCCGTCTGTCTCAGCCCGCCTGTCTCTGTCCGTCTGTCTCAGACCGTCGGTCTCTGTCCGTCTCTCTCAGGCCGCCTGTCTCAGTCCATCTGTCTCAGACCATCTGTCTCAGACCGTCTGTTTCTGTCCGTCTATCTCAGCCCGCCTGTCTCAGACCGTTGTCTCTGTCCGTCTATCTCTGCCCGTCTGTCTCAGAACGTCTGTCTCAGACCATCTGTATCAAACCGTCTGTCTCTGTCCGCCTGTCTCAGCCCGCCTGTCTCTGTCCGTCTGTCTCAGCCCGCCTGTCTCAGACCGTCTATCTCGGACCATCTGTCTCAGCCCGTCTGTCTCAGATCGTCCGTCTCAGCCCGCCTGTCTCTGTCCGTCTGTCTCAGACCGTCTGTCTCAGATCGTTTCTCTCAGGCCGCCTGTCTCAGTCCGACTGTCTCTGTCCGTAGGTTTCAGACCGCCTGTCTCAGACCGTCGGTCTGAGCCCGTCTGTCTCAGCCCGCCTGTCTCTGTCCGTCTGTCTCAGACCGTCTGTCTCAGATCGTCTCTCTCAGACCGCCTGTCTCAGTCCGACTGTCTCAGACCATCTGTCCCAGACCGTCTGTCTCTGTCCGTCTGTCTCAGCCCGCCTGTCTCAGACCGTTGTCTCTGTCCGTCTGTCTCAGAACGTCTGTCTCAGACGATCTGTATCAAACCGTCTGTCTCAGCCCGCCTGTCTCGGTCCGTCTGTCTCAGCCAGCCTGTCTCAGACCGTTGTCTCTGTCCGTCTGTCTCAGAACGTCTGTCTCAGACCATCTGTATCAAACCGTCTGTCTCAATCCGCCTGTCTCAGACCGTCTGTCCTGGACCGTCTGTCTCAGACCGTCGGTCTCTGTCCGTCTCTCTCATGCCGCCTGTCTCAGTCCGTCTGTTTCAGACCGCCTGTCTCAGACCGTCGGTCTTAGCCCGTCTGTCTCAGCCCGCCTGTCTCTGCCCGTCTGTCTCAGAACGTCTGTCTCAGACCATCTGTATCAAACCGTCTGTCTCTTTCCGCCTGTCTCAGCCCGCCTGTCTCTGTCCGTCTGTCTCAGCCCGCCTGTCTCAGACCGTCTATCTCGGACCATCTGTCTCAGCCCGTCTGTCTCAGATCGTCCGTCTCAGCCCGCCTGTCTCTGTCCGTCTGTCTCAGACCGTCTGTCTCAGATCGTTTCTCTCAGGCCGCCTGTCTCAGTCCGACTGTCTCTGTCCGTAGGTTTCAGACCGCCTGTCTCAGACCGTCGGCCTGAGCCCGTCTGTCTCAGCCCGCCTGTCTCTGTCCGTCTGTCTCAGATCGTCTCTCTCAGACCGCCTGTCTCAGTCCGACTGTCTCAGACCATCTGTCCCAGACCGTCTGTCTCTGTCCGTCTGTCTCAGCCCGCCTGTCTCAGACCGTTGTCTCTGTCCGTCTGTCTCAGACCGTCTGTCTCTGTCCGTCTCTCTCAGGCCGCCTGTCTCAGTCCGTCTGTCTCAGACCGTCTGTCTCAGACCGTCTGTCTCAGACCGTCTGTCTCTGTCCGTCTGTCTCAGACCATCTGTCTCAGACCATCTGTCTCAGACCGTCCGTCTCTGCTCGCCTGTCGCTGTCTGTCTGTCTCAGACCGTCGGTCTCTGTCCGTCTCTCTCAGGCCGCCTGTCTCAGTCCGTCTGTCTCAGCCTGCCTGTCTCAGACCGTCTGTCTCAGACCGTCTGTCTCAGACCGTCTGTCTCCGACCGTCTGTCTCAGACCGTCTGTCTCAGACCGTCTGTCTCAGACCGTCTGTCTCAGACCGTCTGTCTCAGACCGTCTGTCTCAGACCGTCTGTCTCAGACCGTCGGTCTCTGTCCGTCTCTCTCAGGCCGCCTGTCTCAGTCCGTCTGTCTCAGACCATCTGTGTCAGACCGTTATCTCTGTCCGTCTGTCTCTGTCCGTCTGTCTCTGTCCGTCTGTCTCTGTCCGTCTGTCTCTGTCCGTCTGTCTCTGTCCGTCTGTCTCTGTCCGTCTGTCTCTGTCCGTCTGTGTCAGACCGCCTGTCTCTGTTCGTCTGTCTCAGACCGTCTGTCTCAGACCGTCTGTCTCAGACCGTCTGTCTCAGACCGCCTGTCTCTGTCCGTCTCTGTCCGTCTGTCTCAGACCGCCTGTCTCAGACCGTCTGTCTCAGACCGTCTGTCTCAGACCGCCTGTCTCAGACCGTCTGTCTCAGACCGTCTGTCTCAGACCGTCTGTCTCAGACCGTCTGTCTCAGACCGTCTGTCTCAGACCGTCTGTCTCAGATCGTCTGTCTCAGACCGTCGGTCTCTGTCCGTCTCTCTCAGGCCGCCTGTCTCAGTCCGTCTGTCTCAGACCATCGGTCTCAGACCGTCTGTCTCTGTCCGTCTGTCTCAGACCATCTGTCTCAGTCCGTCTGTCTCAGACCGTCTGTCTCAGACCGTCTGTCTCAGACCGTCTGTCTCAGACCGCCTGTCTCTGTCCGTCTCTGTCCGTCTGTCTCAGACCGTCTGTCTCAGACCGTCTGTCTCAGACCGTCTGTCTCAGACCGTCTGTCTCAGATCGTCTGTCTCAGACCGTCGGTCTCTGTCCGTCTCTCTCAGGCCGCCTGTCTCAGTCCGTCTTACTCAGACCATCGGTCTCAGACCGTCTGTCTCTGTCCGTCTGTCTCAGACCGTCTGTCTCTGTCCATCGGTCTCAGCCCGCCTGTCTCAGACCGTTGTCTCTGTCCGTCTGTCTCAGAACGTCTGTCTCAGACCATCTGTATCAAACCGTCTGTCTCAATCCGCCTGTCTCAGACCGTCTGTCCTGGACCGTCTGTCTCAGACCGTCGGTCTCTGTCCGTCTCTCTCATGCCGCCTGTCTCAGTCCGTCTGTTTCAGACCGCCTGTCTCAGACCGTCGGTCTTAGCCCGTCTGTCTCAGCCCGCCTGTCTCTGTCCGTCTGTCTCAGACCGTCGGTCTCTGTCCGTCTCTCTCAGGCCGCCTGTCTCAGTCCATCTGTCTCAGACCATCTGTCTCAGACCGTCTGTTTCTGTCCGTCTGTCTCAGCCCGCCTGTCTCAGACCGTTGTCTCTGTCCGTCTATCTCTGCCCGTCTGTCTCAGAACGTCTGTCTCAGACCATCTGTATCAAACCGTCTGTCTCTGTCCGCCTGTCTCAGCCCGCCTGTCTCTGTCCGTCTGTCTCAGCCCGCCTGTCTCAGACCGTCTATCTCGGACCATCTGTCTCAGCCCGTCTGTCTCAGATCGTCCGTCTCAGCCCGCCTGTCTCTGTCCGTCTGTCTCAGACCGTCTGTCTCAGATCGTTTCTCTCAGGCCGCCTGTCTCAGTCCGACTGTCTCTGTCCGTAGGTTTCAGACCGCCTGTCTCAGACCGTCGGTATGAGCCCGTCTGTCTCAGCCCGCCTGTCTCTGTCCGTCTGTCTCAGACCGTCTGTCTCAGATCGTCTCTCTCAGACCGCCTGTCTCAGTCCGACTGTCTCAGACCATCTGTCCCAGACCGTCTGTCTCTGTCCGTCTGTCTCAGCCCGCCTGTCTCAGACCGTTGTCTCTGTCCGTCTGTCTCAGAACGTCTGTCTCAGACGATCTGTATCAAACCGTCTGTCTCAGCCCGCCTGTCTCTGTCCGTCTGTCTCAGCCAGCCTGTCTCAGACCGTCTGTCTCAGACCGTCGGTCTCTGTCCGTCTCTGTCAGGCCGCCTGTCTCAGTCCGTCTGTCTCAGACCATCTGTGTCAGACCGCCTGTCTCTGTCCGTCTGTCTCAGACCGTGTGTCTCAGACCGTCTGTCTCAGACCGTCTGTCTCAGACCGTCTGTCTCAGACCGTCTGTCTCAGACCGTCTGTCTCAGACCGTCTGTCTCAGACCGTCTGTCTCAGACCGTCTGTCTCAGAACGTCTGTCTCAGCCCGCCTGTCTCAGACCGTCTGTCTCAGACCGTCTGTCTCAGACCGTCGGTCTCTGTCCGTCTCTCTCAGGCCGCCTGTCTCAGTCCGTCTGTCTCAGACCGTCTGTCTCGGACCGTCTGTCTCAGACCGTCTGTCTCAGACCGTCTGTCTCAGATCGTCTGTCTCAGACCGTCGGTCTCTGTCCGTCTCTCTCTGTCCGTCTGTCTCAGACCATCTGTCTCAGTCCGTCTGTCTCAGACCGTCTGTCTCGGACCGTCGGTCTCAGACCGTCGGTCTCTGTCCGTCTCTCCCAGCCCGCCTGTCTCAGGCCATCTGTATCAAACCGTCTGTCTCAGCCCGCCTGTCTCAGCCCGCCTGTCTCTGTGCGTCTGTTAAAGACCGCCTGTCTCAGACCGTCGGTCTTAGCCCGTCTGTCTCAGCCCGCCTGACTCAGACCGTCTGTCTCAGACCGTCTGTCTCAGACCGTCTGTCTCAGACCGTCTGTCTCAGACCGTCGGTCTCAGACCGTCGGTCTCTGTCCGTCTCTCTCAGGCCGCCTGTCTCAGTCCGTCTGTCTCAGACCATCTGTCTCAGACCGTCTATCTCTGTCCGTCTGTCTCAGACCGTCTGTCTCAGTCCGTCTGTCTCAGCCCGCCTGTCTCAGACCGTTGTCTCTGTCCGTCTATCTCTGTCCGTCTGTCTCAGAACGTCTGTCTCAGACCATCTGTATCAAACCGTCTGTCTCAGCCCGCCTGTCTCAGCCCGCCTGTCTCAGCCCGCCTGTCTCTGTCCGTCTGTCTCAGCCCGCCTGTCTCAGACCGTCTATCTCGGACCATCTGTCTCAGCCCGTCTGTCTCAGATCGTCCGTCTCAGCCCGCCTGTCTCTGTCCGTCTGTCTCAGACCGTCTGTCTCAGATCGTTTCTCTCAGGCCGCCTGTCTCAGTCCGACTGTCTCTGTCCGTAGGTTTCAGACCGCCTGTCTCAGACCGTCGGTCTGAGCCCGTCTGTCTCAGCCCGCCTGTCTCTGTCCGTCTGTCTCAGACCGTCTGTCTCAGATCGTCTCTCTCAGACCGCCTGTCTGAGTCCGACTGTCTCAGACCATCTGTCTCAGACCGTCTGTCTCTGTCCGTCTGTCTCAGCCCGCCTGTCTCAGACCGTTGTCTCTGTCCGTCTGTCTCAGAACGTCTGTCTCAGACCATCTGTATCAAACCGTCTGTCTCAGCCCGCCTGTCTCAGCCCGCCTGTCTCTGTCCGTCTGTCTCAGACCATCTGTCTCAGACCGTCGGTCTCTGTCCGTCTCTCTCAGGCCGCCTGTCTCAGACCATCTGTGTCAGACCGTTGTCTCTGTCCGTCTGTCTCTGTCCGTCTGTATCAAACCGTCTGTCTCAGCCCGCCTGTCTCGGCCCGCCTGTCTCTGTCCGTCTGTTTCAGACCGTCTGTCCTGGACCGTCTGTCTCAGACCGTCGGTCTCTGTCCGTCTTTCTCATGCCGCCTGTCTCAGTCCGTCTGTTTCAGACCGCCTGTCTCAGACCGTCTGTCTCAGATCGTCTGTATCAGACCGTCGGTCTCTGTCCGTCTCTCTCAGGCCGCCTGTCTCAGTCCGTCTGTCTCAGACCATCTGTCTCAGACCGTCTGTCTCTGTCCGTCTGTCTCAGACCATCTGTCTCAGTCCGTCTGTCTCAGACCGTCCCTCTCGGACCGTCGGTCTCTGTCCGTCTCTCCCAGCCCGCCTGTCTCAGGCCATCTGTATCAAACCGTCTGTCTCAGCGCGCCTGTCTCAGCCCGCCTGTCTCTGTGCGTCTGTTAAAGACCGCCTGTCTCAGACCGTCGGTCTTAGCCCGGCTGTCTCAGCCCGCCTGTCTCTGTCCGTCTGTCTCAGACCGTCTGTCTCAGCCCGCCTGTCTCTGTCCGTCTGTCTCAGACCGTCTGTCTCAGATCGTCTCTCTCAGGCCGCCTGTCTCAGTCCGACTGTCTCAGACCATCTGTCTCAGACCGTCTGTCTCTGTCCGTCTGTCTCAGCCCGTCTGTCTCAGACCGTTGTCTCTGTCCGTCTATCTCTGTCCGTCTGTCTCAGAACGTCTGTCTCAGACCATCTGTATCAAACCGTCTGTCTCAGCCCGCCTGTCTCAGCCCGCCTGTCTCTGTCCGTCTGTCTCAGCCCGCCTGTCTCAGACCGCCTGTCTCAGACCGTCTGTCTCAGCCCGCCTGTCTCAGACCGTCTATATCGGACCATCTGTCTCAGCCCGTCTGTCTCAGACCGTCTGTCTCAGCCCGTCTGTCTCAGACCGTCTGTCTCAGACCGTCTGTCTCAGACCGTCTGTCTCAGACCGTCTGTCTCAGACCGTCTGTCTCAGACCGTCTGTCTCAGACCGTCTGTCTCAGACCGTCTGTCTAAGTCCGTCTGTCTCAGACCATCTGTCTCAGACCGTTGTCTCTGTCCGTCTGTCTCTGTCCGTCTGTCTCAATCCGTCTGTCTCAGACCGTCGGTCTTTGTCCGTCTATCATGCCGCCTGTCTCAGTCCGTCTGTTTCAGTCAGCCTGTCTCAGACCGTCGGTCTTAGCCCGTCTGTCTCAGCCCGCCTGTCTCAGGCCATCTGTATCAAACCGTCTGTCTCAGCGCGCCTGTCTCAGCCCGCCTGTCTCTGTGCGTCTGTTAAAGACCGCCTGTCTCAGACCGTCGGTCTTAGCCCGTCTGTCTCAGCCCGTCTGTCTCAGACCGTCTGTCTCAGACCGTCTGTCTCAGACCGTCTGTCTCAGACCGTCTGTCTCAGACCGTCTGTCTCAGACCGTCTGTCTCAGACCGTCTGTCTCAGACCGTCTGTCTCAGACCGTCTGTCTCAGATCGTCTGTCTCAGACCGTCGGTCTCTGTCCGTCTCTCTCAGGCCGCCTGTCTCAGTCCGTCTGTCTCAGACCATCTGTCTCAGACCGTCTGTCTCTGTCCGTCTGTCTCAGACCATCTGTCTCAGTCCGTCTGTCTCAGACCGTCTGTCTCGGACCGTCGGTCTCTGTCCGTCTCTCCCAGCCCGCCTGTCTCAGGCCATATGTATCAAACCGTCTGTCTCAGCGCGCCTGTCTCAGCCCGCCTGTCTCTGTCCGTCTCTGTCCGTCTGTCTCAGACCGTCTGTCTCAGACCGTCTGTCTCAGACCGTCTGTCTCAGACCGTCTGTCTCAGACCGTCTGTCTCAGACCGACTGTCTCAGACCGCCTGTCTCTGTCCGTCAATGTCCGTCTGTCTCAGACCGTCTGTCTCAGACCGTCTGTCTCAGACCGTCTGTCTCAGACCGTCTGTCTCAGACCGTCTGTCTCAGACCGTCTGTCTCAGACCGTCTGTCTCAGACCGTCTGTCTCAGACCGTCTGTCTCAGACCGCCTGTCTCAGTCCGTCTGTCTCAGACCATCTGTGTCAGACCGTTGTCTCTATCCGTCTGTGTCTGTCCGTCTGTGTCAGACCGCCTGTCTCTGTCCGTCTGTCTCAAACCGTCTGTCTCAGACCGTCTGTCTCAGACCGTCTGTCTCAGACCGTCTGTCTCAGACCGTCTGTCTCAGACCGTCTGTCTCAGACCGTCGGTCTCAGACCGTCTGTCTCAGATCGTCTGTCTCAGACCGTCGGTCTCTGTCCGTCTCTCTCAGGCCGCCTGTCTCAGTCCGTCTGTCTCAGACCATCTGTCTCAGACCGTCTATCTCTGTCCGTCTGTCTCAGACCGTCTGTCTCAGTCCGTCTGTCTCAGCCCGCCTGTCTCAGACCGTTGTCTCTGTCCGTCTATCTCTGTCCGTCTGTCTCAGAACGTCTGTCTCAGACCATCTGTATCAAACCGTCTGTCTCAGCCCGCCTGTCTCAGCCCGCCTGTCTCAGCCCGCCTGTCTCTGTCCGTCTGTCTCAGCCCGCCTGTCTCAGACCGTCTATCTCGGACCATCTGTCTCAGCCCGTCTGTCTCAGATCGTCCGTCTCAGCCCGCCTGTCTCTGTCCGTCTGTCTCAGACCGTCTGTCTCAGATCGTTTCTCTCAGGCCGCCTGTCTCAGTCCGACTGTCTCTGTCCGTAGGTTTCAGACCGCCTGTCTCAGACCGTCGGTCTGAGCCCGTCTGTCTCAGCCCGCCTGTCTCTGTCCGTCTGTCTCAGACCGTCTGTCTCAGATCGTCTCTCTCAGACCGCCTGTCTCAGCCCGACTGTCTCAGACCATCTGTCTCAGACCGTCTGTCTCTGTCCGTCTGTCTCAGCCCGCCTGTCTCAGACCGTTGTCTCTGTCCGTCTGTCTCAGAACGTCTGTCTCAGACCATCTGTATCAAACCGTCTGTCTCAGCCCGCCTGTCTCAGCCCGCCTGTCTCTGTCCGTCTGTCTCAGCCAGCCTGTCTCAGACCGTCGGTCTCTGTCCGTCTATGTCAGGCCGCCTGTCTCAGTCCGTCTGTCTCAGACCATCTGTCTCAGACCGTCGGTCTCTGTCCGTCTCTCTCAGGCCGCCTGTCTCAGACCATCTGTGTCAGACCGTTGTCTCTGTCCGTCTGTCTCTGTCCGTCTGTATCAAACCGTCTGTCTCAGCCCGCCTGTCTCGGCCCGCCTGTCTCTGTCCGTCTGTTTCAGACCGTCTGTCCTGGACCGTCTGTCTCAGACCGTCGGTCTCTGTCCGTCTTTCTCATGCCGCCTGTCTCAGTCCGTCTGTTTCAGACCGCCTGTCTCAGACCGTCTGTCTCAGATCGTCTGTATCAGACCGTCGGTCTCTGTCCGTCTCTCTCAGGCCGCCTGTCTCAGTCCGTCTGTCTCAGACTATCTGTCTCAGACCGTCTGTCTCTGTCCGTCTGTCTCAGACCATCTGTCTCAGTCCGTCTGTCTCAGACCGTCTGTCTCGGACCGTCGGTCTCTGTCCGTCTCTCCCAGCCCGCCTGTCTCAGGCCATCTGTATCAAACCGTCTGTCTCAGCGCGCCTGTCTCAGCCCGCCTGTCTCTGTGCGTCTGTTAAAGACCGCCTGTCTCAGACCGTCGGTCTTAGCCCGTCTGTCTCAGCCCGCCTGTCTCTGTCCGTCAGTCTCAGACCGTCTGTCTCAGCCCGCCTGTCTCTGTCCGTCTGTCTCAGACCGTCTGTCTCAGATCGTCTCTCTCAGGCCGCCTGTCTCAGTCCGACTGTCTCAGACCATCTGTCTCAGACCGTCTGTCTCTGTCCGTCTGTTTCAGCCCGTCTGTCTCAGACCGTTGTCTCTGTCCGTCTATCTCTGTCCGTCTGTCTCAGAACGTCTGTCTCAGACCATCTGTATCAAACCGTCTGTCTCAGCCCGCCTGTCTCAGCCCGCCTGTCTCTGTCCGTCTGTCTCAGCCCGCCTGTCTCAGACCGCCTGTCTCAGACCGTCTGTCTCAGACCGTCTGTCTCAGACCGTCTGTCTCAGACCGTCTGTCTCAGCCCGCCTGTCTCAGACCGTCTATATCGGACCATCTGTCTCAGCCCGTCTGTCTCAGACCGTCTGTCTCAGACCGTCTGTCTCAGACCGTCTGTCTCAGACCGTCTGTCTCAGACCGTCTGTCTCAGACCGTCTGTCTCAGACCGTCTGTCTCAGACCGTCTGTCTAAGTCCGTCTGTCTCAGACCATCTGTCTCAGACCGTTGTCTCTGTCCGTCTGTCTCTGTCCGTCTGTCTCAATCCGTCTGTCTCAGACCGTCGGTCTTTGTCCGTCTATCATGCCGCCTGTCTCAGTCCGTCTGTTTCAGTCAGCCTGTCTCAGACCGTCGGTCTTAGCCCGTCTGTCTCAGCCCGCCTGTCTCAGGCCATCTGTATCAAACCGTCTGTCTCAGCGCGCCTGTCTCAGCCCGCCTGTCTCTGTGCGTCTGTTAAAGACCGCCTGTCTCAGACCGTCGGTCTTAGCCCGTCTGTCTCAGCCCGTCTGTCTCAGACCGTCTGTCTCAGACCGTCTGTCTCAGACCGTCTGTCTCAGACCGTCTGTCTCAGACCGTCTGTCTCAGACCGTCTGACTCAGACCGTCTGTCTCAGACCGTCTGTCTCAGATCGTCTGTCTCAGACCGTCGGTCTCTGTCCGTCTCTCTCAGGCCGCCTGTCTCAGTCCGTCTGTCTCAGACCATCTGTCTCAGACCGTCTGTCTCTGTCCGTCTGTCTCAGACCATCTGTCTCAGTCCGTCTGTCTCAGACCGTCTGTCTCGGACCGTCGGTCTCTGTCCGTCTCTCCCAGCCCGCCTGTCTCAGGCCATCTGTATCAAACCGTCTGTCTCAGCGCGCCTGTCTCAGCCCGCCTGTCTCTGTCCGTCTCTGTCCGTCTGTCTCAGACCGTCTGTCTCAGACCGTCTGTCTCAGACCGCCTGTCTCTGTCCGTCTCTGTCCGTCTGTCTCAGACCGTCTGTCTCAGACCGTCTGTCTCAGACCGTCTGTCTCAGACCGTCTGTCTCAGACCGCCTGTCTCAGTCCGTCTGTCTCAGACCATCTGTGTCAGACCGTTGTCTCTATCCGTCTGTGTCTGTCCGTCTGTGTCAGACCGCCTGTCTCTGTCCGTCTGTCTCAAACCGTCTGTCTCAGACCGTCTGTCTCAGACCGTCTGTCTCAGACCGTCTGTCTCAGACCGCCTGTCTCAGACCATCTGTCTCAGACCGTCTGTCTCAGACCGTCTGTCTCAGACCGTCTGTCTCAGACCGTCTGTCTCAGACCGTCTGTCTCAGACCGTCTGTCTCAGATCGTCTGTCTCAGACCGTCGGTCTCTGTCCGTCTCTCTCAGGCCGCCTGTCTCAGTCCGTCTGTCTCAGACCATCTGTCTCAGACCGTCTGTCTCTGTCCGTCTGTCTCAGATCATCTGTCTCAGTCCGTCTGTCTCAGACCGTCTGTCTCGGACCGTCGGTCTCTGTCCGTCTCTCCCAGCCCGCCTGTCTCAGGCCATCTGTATCAAACCGTCTGTCTCAGCGCGCCTGTCTCAGACCGTCTATCTCGGACCATCTGTCTCAGCCCGTCTGTCTCAGATCGTCAGTCTCAGCCCGCCTGTCTCTGTCCGTCTGTCTCAGACCGTCTGTCTCAGATCGTCTCTCTCAGGCCGCCTGTCTCAGTCCGACTGTCTCTGTCCGTAGGTTTCAGACCGCCTGTCTCAGACCGTCGGTCTGAGCCCGTCTGTCTCAGCCCGCCTGTCTCTGTCCGTCTGTCTCAGATCGTCTCTCTCAGGCCGCCTGTCTCAGTCCGACTGTCTCAGACCATCTGTATCAAACCGTCTGTCTCAGCCCGCCTGTCTCAGCCCGCCTGTCTCTGTCCGTCAGTCTCAGCCAGCCTGTCTCAGACCGCCTGTCTCAGACCGTCTGTCTCAGACCGTCTGTCTCAGATCGTCTGTCTCAGACCGTCGGTCTCTGTCCGTCTCTCACAGGCCGCCTGTCTCAGTCCGTCTGTCTCAGACCATCTGTCTCAGACCGTCTGTCTCTGTCCGTCTGTCTCAGACCATCTGTATCAGTCCGTCTGTCTCAGACCGTCTGTCTCGGACCGTCGGTCTCTGTCCGTCTCTCCCAGCCCGCCTGTCTCAGGCCATCTGTATCAAACCGTCTGTCTCAGCGCGCCTGTCTCAGACCGTCTATCTCGGACCATCTGTCTCAGCCCGTCTGTCTCAGATCGTCAGTCTCAGCCCGCCTGTCTCTGTCCGTCTGTCTCAGACCGTCTGTCTCAGATCGTCTCTCTCAGGCCGCCTGTCTCTGTCCGTAGGTTTCAGACCGCCTGTCTCAGACCGTCGGTCTGAGCCCGTCTGTCTCAGCCCGCCTGTCTCTGTCCGTCTGTCTCAGATCGTCTCTCTCAGGCCGCCTGTCTCAGTCCGACTGTCTCAGACCATCTGTATCAAACCGTCTGTCTCAGCCCGCCTGTCTCAGCCCGCCTGTCTCTGTCCGTCAGTCTCAGCCAGCCTGTCTCAGACCGCCTGTCTCAGACCGTCTGTCTCAGACCGTCTGTCTCAGACCGTCGGTCTCCGACCGTCGGTCTCTGTCCGTCTTTCTCAGGCCGCCTGTCTCAGTCCGTCTGTCTCAGACCATCTGTGTCAGACCGTTGTCTCTGTTCGTCTGTCTCAGATCGTCTGTCTCAGACCGTCGGTCTCTGTCCGTCTCTCTCAGGCCGCCTGTCTCAGTCCATCTGTCTCAGACCATCTGTCTCAGACCGTCTGTCTCTGTCCGTCTGTCTCAGACCATCTGTCTCAGACCTTCTGTCTCAGACCGTCTGTTTCTGTCCGTCTGTCTCAGCCCGTCTGTCTCAGACCGTCGGTCTCTGTCCGTCTCTCTCAGGCCGCCTGTCTCAGTCCGACTGTCTCTGTCCGTCTGTTTCAGAACGCCTGTCTCAGACCGTCGGTCTTAGCCCGTCTGTCTCAGGCCGTCTGTCTCAGCCCGCCTGTCTCAGTCCGTCTGTCTCAGACCGTCTGTCTCAGCCCGTCTGTCTCTGTCCGTCTGTCTCAGACCGTCTGTCTCAGATCGTGTCTCTCAGGCCGCCTGTCTCAGTCCGACTGTCTCAGACCATCTGTCTCAGACCGTCTGTTTCTGTCCGTCTGTCTCAGCCCGCCTGTCTCAGACCGTTGTCTCTGTCCGTCTATCTCTGTCCGTCTGTCTCAGAACGTCTGTCTCAGACCATCTGTATCAAACCGTCTGTCTCAGCCCGCCTGTCTCAGCCCGCCTGTCTCTGTCCGTCTGTCTCAGCCCGCCTGTCTCAGACCGTCTATCTCGGACCATCTGTCTCAGCCCGTCTGTCTCAGATCGTCCGTCTCAGCCCCCCTGTCTCTGTCCGTCTGTCTCAGACCGTCTGTCTCTGTCCGTCGGTCTCAGCCCGCCTGTCTCCGACCGTTGTCTCTGTCCGTCGGTCTCAGCCCGTCTGTCTCAATCCGCCTGTCTCAGACCGTCTGTCCTGGACCGTCTGTCTCAGACCGTCGGTCTCTGTCCGTCTCTCTCATGCCGCCTGTCTCAGTCCGTCTGTTTCAGACCGCCTGTCTCAGACCGTCGGTCTTAGCCCGTCTGTCTCAGCCCGCCTGTCTCTGTCCGTCTGTCTCAGACCGTCGGTCTCTGTCCGTCTCTCTCAGGCCGCCTGTCTCAGTCCATCTGTCTCAGACCATCTGTCTCAGACCGTCTGTTTCTGTCCGTCTGTCTCAGCCCGCCTGTCTCAGACCGTTGTCTCTGTCCGTCTATCTCTGCCCGTCTGTCTCAGACCGTCTGTCTTAGACCGTCTGTCTCAGACCGTCTGTCTCAGACCGTCTGTCTCAGACCGTCTGTCTCAGACCGTCGGTCTCAGACCGTCTGTCTCAGATCGTCTGTCTCAGACCGTCGGTCTCTGTCCGTCTCTCTCAGGCCGCCTGTCTCAGTCCGTCTGTCTCAGACCGTCTGTCTCAGACCGCCTGTCTCAGACCATCTGTCTCAGACCGTCTGTCTCAGACCGTCTGTCTCAGACCGTCTGTCTCAGACCGTCTGTCTCAGACCGTCTGTCTCAGATCGTCTGTCTCAGACCGTCGGTCTCTGTCCGTCTCTCTCAGGCCGCCTGTCTCAGTCCGTCTGTCTCAGACCATCTGTCTCAGACCGTCTGTCTCTGTCCGTCTGTCTCAGATCATCTGTCTCAGTCCGTCTGTCTCAGACCGTCTGTCTCGGACCGTCGGTCTCTGTCCGTCTCTCCCAGCCCGCCTGTCTCAGGCCATCTGTATCAAACCGTCTGTCTCAGCGCGCCTGTCTCAGACCGTCTATCTCGGACCATCTGTCTCAGCCCGTCTGTCTCAGATCGTCAGTCTCAGCCCGCCTGTCTCTGTCCGTCTGTCTCAGACCGTCTGTCTCAGATCGTCTCTCTCAGGCCGCCTGTCTCAGTCCGACTGTCTCTGTCCGTAGGTTTCAGACCGCCTGTCTCAGACCGTCGGTCTGAGCCCGTCTGTCTCAGCCCGCCTGTCTCTGTCCGTCTGTCTCAGATCGTCTCTCTCAGGCCGCCTGTCTCAGTCCGACTGTCTCAGACCATCTGTATCAAACCGTCTGTCTCAGCCCGCCTGTCTCAGCCCGCCTGTCTCTGTCCGTCAGTCTCAGCCAGCCTGTCTCAGACCGCCTGTCTCAGACCGTCTGTCTCAGACCGTCTGTCTCAGATCGTCTGTCTCAGACCGTCGGTCTCTGTCCGTCTCTCACAGGCCGCCTGTCTCAGTCCGTCTGTCTCAGACCATCTGTCTCAGACCGTCTGTCTCTGTCCGTCTGTCTCAGACCATCTGTATCAGTCCGTCTGTCTCAGACCGTCTGTCTCGGACCGTCGGTCTCTGTCCGTCTCTCCCAGCCCGCCTGTCTCAGGCCATCTGTATCAAACCGTCTGTCTCAGCGCGCCTGTCTCAGACCGTCTATCTCGGACCATCTGTCTCAGCCCGTCTGTCTCAGATCGTCAGTCTCAGCCCGCCTGTCTCTGTCCGTCTGTCTCAGACCGTCTGTCTCAGATCGTCTCTCTCAGGCCGCCTGTCTCAGTCCGACTGTCTCTGTCCGTAGGTTTCAGACCGCCTGTCTCAGACCGTCGGTCTGAGCCCGTCTGTCTCAGCCCGCCTGTCTCTGTCCGTCTGTCTCAGATCGTCTCTCTCAGGCCGCCTGTCTCAGTCCGACTGTCTCAGACCATCTGTATCAAACCGTCTGTCTCAGCCCGCCTGTCTCAGCCCGCCTGTCTCTGTCCGTCAGTCTCAGCCAGCCTGTCTCAGACCGCCTGTCTCAGACCGTCTGTCTCAGACCGTCTGTCTCAGACCGTCGGTCTCCGACCGTCGGTCTCTGTCCGTCTGTCTCAGCCCGCCTGTCTCAGACCGTCTATCTCGGACCATCTGTCTCAGCCCGTCTGTCTCAGATCGTCCGTCTCAGCCCCCCTGTCTCTGTCCGTCTGTCTCAGACCGTCTGTCTCTGTCCGTCGGTCTCAGCCCGCCTGTCTCCGACCGTTGTCTCTGTCCGTCGGTCTCAGCCCGTCTGTCTCAATCCGCCTGTCTCAGACCGTCTGTCCTGGACCGTCTGTCTCAGACCGTCGGTCTCTGTCCGTCTCTCTCATGCCGCCTGTCTCAGTCCGTCTGTTTCAGACCGCCTGTCTCAGACCGTCGGTCTTAGCCCGTCTGTCTCAGCCCGCCTGTCTCTGTCCGTCTGTCTCAGACCGTCGGTCTCTGTCCGTCTCTCTCAGGCCGCCTGTCTCAGTCCATCTGTCTCAGACCATCTGTCTCAGACCGTCTGTTTCTGTCCGTCTGTCTCAGCCCGCCTGTCTCAGACCGTTGTCTCTGTCCGTCTATCTCTGCCCGTCTGTCTCAGACCGTCTGTCTTAGACCGTCTGTCTCAGACCGTCTGTCTCAGACCGTCTGTCTCAGACCGTCTGTCTCAGACCGTCGGTCTCAGACCGTCTGTCTCAGATCGTCTGTCTCAGACCGTCGGTCTCTGTCCGTCTCTCTCAGGCCGCCTGTCTCAGTCCGTCTGTCTCAGACCATCTGTCTCAGACCGTCTATCTCTGTCCGTCTGTCTCAGACCGTCTGTCTCAGTCCGTCTGTCTCAGCCCGCCTGTCTCAGACCGTTGTCTCTGTCCGTCTATCTCTGTCCGTCTGTCTCAGAACGTCTGTCTCAGACCATCTGTATCAAACCGTCTGTCTCAGCCCGCCTGTCTCAGCCCGCCTGTCTCAGCCCGCCTGTCTCTGTCCGTCTGTCTCAGCCCGCCTGTCTCAGACCGTCTATCTCGGACCATCTGTCTCAGCCCGTCTGTCTCAGATCGTCCGTCTCAGCCCGCCTGTCTCTGTCCGTCTGTCTCAGACCGTCTGTCTCAGATCGTTTCTCTGAGGCCGCCTGTCTCAGTCCGACTGTCGCTGTCCGTAGGTTTCAGACCGCCTGTCTCAGACCGTCGGTCTGAGCCCGTCTGTCTCAGCCCGCCTGTCTCTGTCCGTCTGTCTCAGACCGTCTGTCTCAGATCGTCTCTCTCAGACCGCCTGTCTCAGCCCGACTGTCTCAGACCATCTGTCTCAGACCGTCTGTCTCTGTCCGTCTGTCTCAGCCCGCCTGTCTCAGACCGTTGTCTCTGTCCGTCTGTCTCAGAACGTCTGTCTCAGACCATCTGTATCAAACCGTCTGTCTCAGCCCGCCTGTCTCAGCCCGCCTGTCTCTGTCCGTCTGTCTCAGCCAGCCTGTCTCAGACCGTCTGTCTCAGACCGTCGGTCTCTGTCCGTCTATGTCAGGCCGCCTGTCTCAGTCCGTCTGTCTCAGACCATCTGTCTCAGACCGTCAGTCTCTGTCCGTCTCTCTCAGGCCGCCTGTCTCAGACCATCTGTGTCAGACCGTTGTCTCTGTCCGTCTGTCTCTGTCCGCCTGTATCAAACCGTCTGTCTCAGCCCGCCTGTCTCGGCCCGCCTGTCTCTGTCCGTCTGTTTCAGACCGTCTGTCCTGGACCGTCTGTCTCAGACCGTCGGTCTCTGTCCGTCTTTCTCATGCCGCCTGTCTCAGTCCGTCTGTTTCAGACCGCCTGTCTCAGACCGTCTGTCTCAGATCGTCTGTATCAGACCGTCGGTCTCTGTCCGTCTCTCTCAGGCCGCCTGTCTCAGTCCGTCTGTCTCAGACCATCTGTCTCAGACCGTCTGTCTCTGTCCGTCTGTCTCAGACCATTTGTCTCAGTCCGTCTGTCTCAGACCGTCTGTCTCGGACCGTCGGTCTCTGTCCGTCTCTCCCAGCCCGCCTGTCTCAGGCCATCTGTATCAAACCGTCTGTCTCAGCGCGCCTGTCTCAGCCCGCCTGTCTCTGTGCGTCTGTTAAAGACCGCCTGTCTCAGACCGTCGGTCTTAGCCCGTCTGTCTCAGCCCGCCTGTCTCTGTCCGTCAGTCTCAGACCGTCTGTCTCAGCCCGCCTGTCTCTGTCCGTCTGTCTCAGACCGTCTGTCTCAGATCGTCTCTCTCAGGCCGCCTGTCTCAGTCCGACTGTCTCAGACCATCTGTCTCAGACCGTCTGTCTCTGTCCGTCTGTTTCAGCCCGTCTGTCTCAGACCGTTGTCTCTGTCCGTCTATCTCTGTCCGTCTGTCTCAGATCGTCTGTCTCAGACCATCTGTATCAAACCGTCTGTCTCAGCCCGCCTGTCTCAGCCCGCCTGTCTCTGTCCGTCTGTCTCAGCCCGCCTGTCTCAGACCGCCTGTCTCAGACCGTCTGTCTCAGCCCGCCTGTCTCAGACCGTCTATATCGGACCATCTGTCTCAGCCCGTCTGTCTCAGACCGTCTGTCTCAGACCGTCTGTCTCAGACCGTCTGTCTCAGACCGTCTGTCTCAGACCGTCTGTCTCAGACCGTCTGTCTCAGACCGTCTGTCTCAGACCGTCTGTCTAAGTCCGTCTGTCTCAGACCATCTGTCTCAGACCGTTGTCTCTGTCCGTCTGTCTCTGTCCGTCTGTCTCAATCCGTCTGTCTCAGACCGTCGGTCTTTGTCCGTCTATCATGCCGCCTGTCTCAGTCCGTCTGTTTCAGTCAGCCTGTCTCAGACCGTCGGTCTTAGCCCGTCTGTCTCAGCCCGCCTGTCTCAGGCCATCTGTATCAAACCGTCTGTCTCAGCGCGCCTGTCTCAGCCCGCCTGTCTCTGTGCGTCTGTTAAAGACCGCCTGTCTCAGACCGTCGGTCTTAGCCCGTCTGTCTCAGCCCGTCTGTCTCAGACCGTCTGTCTCAGACCGTCTGTCTCAGACCGTCTGTCTCAGACCGTCTGTCTCAGACCGTCTGTCTCAGACCGTCTGACTCAGACCGTCTGTCTCAGACCGTCTGTCTCAGATCGTCTGTCTCAGACCGTCGGTCTCTGTCCGTCTCTCTCAGGCCGCCTGTCTCAGTCCGTCTGTCTCAGACCATCTGTCTCAGACCGTCTGTCTCTGTCCGTCTGTCTCAGACCATCTGTCTCAGTCCGTCTGTCTCAGACCGTCTGTCTCGGACCGTCGGTCTCTGTCCGTCTCTCCCAGCCCGCCTGTCTCAGGCCATCTGTATCAAACCGTCTGTCTCAGCGCGCCTGTCTCAGCCCGCCTGTCTCTGTCCGTCTCTGTCCGTCTGTCTCAGACCGTCTGTCTCAGACCGTCTGTCTCAGACCGCCTGTCTCTGTCCGTCTCTGTCCGTCTGTCTCAGACCGTCTGTCTCAGACCGTCTGTCTCAGACCGTCTGTCTCAGACCGTCTGTCTCAGACCGTCTGTCTCAGACCGTCTGTCTCAGACCGTCTGTCTCAGACCGCCTGTCTCAGTCCGTCTGTCTCAGACCATCTGTGTCAGACCGTTGTCTCTATCCGTCTGTGTCTGTCCGTCTGTGTCAGACCGCCTGTCTCTGTCCGTCTGTCTCAAACCGTCTGTCTCAGACCGTCTGTCTCAGACCGTCTGTCTCAGACCGTCTGTCTCAGACCGTCTGTCTCAGACCGCCTGTCTCAGACCATCTGTCTCAGACCGTCTGTCTCAGACCGTCTGTCTCAGACCGTCTGTCTCAGACCGTCTGTCTCAGATCGTCTGTCTCAGACCGTCGGTCTCTGTCCGCCTCTCTCAGGCCGCCTGTCTCAGTCCGTCTGTCTCAGACCATCTGTCTCAGACCGTCTGTCTCTGTCCGTCTGTCTCAGACCATCTGTCTCAGTCCGTCTGTCTCAGACCGTCTGTCTCGGACCGTCGGTCTCTGTCCGTCTCTCCCAGCCCGCCTGTCTCAGGCCATCTGTATCAAACCGTCTGTCTCAGCGCGCCTGTCTCAGACCGTCTATCTCGGACCATCTGTCTCAGCCCGTCTGTCTCAGATCGTCAGTCTCAGCCCGCCTGTCTCTGTCCGTCTGTCTCAGACCGTCTGTCTCAGATCGTCTCTCTCAGGCCGCCTGTCTCAGTCCGACTGTCTCTGTCCGTAGGTTTCAGACCGCCTGTCTCAGACCGTCGGTCTGAGCCCGTCTGTCTCAGCCCGCCTGTCTCTGTCCGTCTGTCTCAGATCGTCTCTCTCAGGCCGCCTGTCTCAGTCCGACTGTCTCAGACCATCTGTATCAAACCGTCTGTCTCAGCCCGCCTGTCTCAGCCCGCCTGTCTCTGTCCGTCAGTCTCAGCCAGCCTGTATCAGACCGCCTGTCTCAGACCGTCTGTCTCAGACCGTCTGTCTCAGATCGTCTGTCTCAGACCGTCGGTCTCTGTCCGTCTCTCACAGGCCGCCTGTCTCAGTCCGTCTGTCTCAGACCATCTGTCTCAGACCGTCTGTCTCTGTCCGTCTGTCTCAGACCATCTGTATCAGTCCGTCTGTCTCAGACCGTCTGTCTCGGACCGTCGGTCTCTGTCCGTCTCTCCCAGCCCGCCTGTCTCAGGCCATCTGTATCAAACCGTCTGTCTCAGCGCGCCTGTCTCAGACCGTCTATCTCGGACCATCTGTCTCAGCCCGTCTGTCTCAGATCGTCAGTCTCAGCCCGCCTGTCTCTGTCCGTCTGTCTCAGCCCGCCTGTCTCAGACCGTCTATATCGGACCATCTGTCTCAGCCCGTCTGTCTCAGACCGTCTGTCTCAGACCGTCTGTCTCAGACCGTCTGTCTCAGACCGTCTGTCTCAGACCGTCTGTCTCAGACCGTCTGTCTCAGACCGTCTGTCTCAGACCGTCTGTCTAAGTCCGTCTGTCTCAGACCATCTGTCTCAGACCGTTGTCTCTGTCCGTCTGTCTCTGTCCGTCTGTCTCAATCCGTCTGTCTCAGACCGTCGGTCTTTGTCCGTCTATCATGCCGCCTGTCTCAGTCCGTCTGTTTCAGTCAGCCTGTCTCAGACCGTCGGTCTTAGCCCGTCTGTCTCAGCCCGCCTGTCTCAGGCCATCTGTATCAAACCGTCTGTCTCAGCGCGCCTGTCTCAGCCCGCCTGTCTCTGTGCGTCTGTTAAAGACCGCCTGTCTCAGACCGTCGGTCTTAGCCCGTCTGTCTCAGCCCGTCTGTCTCAGACCGTCTGTCTCAGACCGTCTGTCTCAGACCGTCTGTCTCAGACCGTCTGTCTCAGACCGTCTGTCTCAGACCGTCTGACTCAGACCGTCTGTCTCAGACCGTCTGTCTCAGATCGTCTGTCTCAGACCGTCGGTCTCTGTCCGTCTCTCTCAGGCCGCCTGTCTCAGTCCGTCTGTCTCAGACCATCTGTCTCAGACCGTCTGTCTCTGTCCGTCTGTCTCAGACCATCTGTCTCAGTCCGTCTGTCTCAGACCGTCTGTCTCGGACCGTCGGTCTCTGTCCGTCTCTCCCAGCCCGCCTGTCTCAGGCCATCTGTATCAAACCGTCTGTCTCAGCGCGCCTGTCTCAGCCCGCCTGTCTCTGTCCGTCTCTGTCCGTCTGTCTCAGACCGTCTGACTCAGACCGTCTGTCTCAGACCGTCTGTCTCAGATCGTCTGTCTCAGACCGTCGGTCTCTGTCCGTCTCTCTCAGGCCGCCTGTCTCAGTCCGTCTGTCTCAGACCATCTGTCTCAGACCGTCTGTCTCTGTCCGTCTGTCTCAGACCATCTGTCTCAGTCCGTCTGTCTCAGACCGTCTGTCTCGGACCGTCGGTCTCTGTCCGTCTCTCCCAGCCCGCCTGTCTCAGGCCATCTGTATCAAACCGTCTGTCTCAGCGCGCCTGTCTCAGCCCGCCTGTCTCTGTCCGTCTCTGTCCGTCTGTCTCAGACCGTCTGTCTCAGACCGTCTGTCTCAGACCGCCTGTCTCTGTCCGTCTCTGTCCGTCTGTCTCAGACCGTCTGTCTCAGACCGTCTGTCTCAGACCGTCTGTCTCAGACCGTCTGTCTCAGACCGTCTGTCTCAGACCGTCTGTCTCAGACCGCCTGTCTCAGTCCGTCTGTCTCAGACCATCTGTGTCAGACCGTTGTCTCTATCCGTCTGTGTCTGTCCGTCTGTGTCAGACCGCCTGTCTCTGTCCGTCTGTCTCAAACCGTCTGTCTCAGACCGTCTGTCTCAGACCGTCTGTCTCAGACCGTCTGTCTCAGACCGCCTGTCTCAGACCATCTGTCTCAGACCGTCTGTCTCAGACCGTCTGTCTCAGACCGTCTGTCTCAGACCGTCTGTCTCAGATCGTCTGTCTCAGACCGTCGGTCTCTGTCCGCCTCTCTCAGGCCGCCTGTCTCAGTCCGCCTGTCTCAGACCATCTGTCTCAGACCGTCTGTCTCTGTCCGTCTGTCTCAGACCATCTGTCTCAGTCCGTCTGTCTCAGACCGTCTGTCTCGGACCGTCGGTCTCTGTCCGTCTCTCCCAGCCCGCCTGTCTCAGGCCATCTGTATCAAACCGTCTGTCTCAGCGCGCCTGTCTCAGACCGTCTATCTCGGACCATCTGTCTCAGCCCGTCTGTCTCAGATCGTCAGTCTCAGCCCGCCTGTCTCTGTCCGTCTGTCTCAGACCGTCTGTCTCAGATCGTCTCTCTCAGGCCGCCTGTCTCAGTCCGACTGTCTCTGTCCGTAGGTTTCAGACCGCCTGTCTCAGACCGTCGGTCTGAGCCCGTCTGTCTCAGCCCGCCTGTCTCTGTCCGTCTGTCTCAGATCGTCTCTCTCAGGCCGCCTGTCTCAGTCCGACTGTCTCAGACCATCTGTATCAAACCGTCTGTCTCAGCCCGCCTGTCTCAGCCCGCCTGTCTCTGTCCGTCAGTCTCAGCCAGCCTGTCTCAGACCGCCTGTCTCAGACCGTCTGTCTCAGACCGTCTGTCTCAGATCGTCTGTCTCAGACCGTCGGTCTCTGTCCGTCTCTCACAGGCCGCCTGTCTCAGTCCGTCTGTCTCAGACCATCTGTCTCAGACCGTCTGTCTCTGTCCGTCTGTCTCAGACCATCTGTATCAGTCCGTCTGTCTCAGACCGTCTGTCTCGGACCGTCGGTCTCTGTCCGTCTCTCCCAGCCCGCCTGTCTCAGGCCATCTGTATCAAACCGTCTGTCTCAGCGCGCCTGTCTCAGACCGTCTATCTCGGACCATCTGTCTCAGCCCGTCTGTCTCAGATCGTCAGTCTCAGCCCGCCTGTCTCTGTCCGTCTGTCTCAGCCCGCCTGTCTCAGACCGTCTATATCGGACCATCTGTCTCAGCCCGTCTGTCTCAGACCGTCTGTCTCAGACCGTCTGTCTCAGACCGTCTGTCTCAGACCGTCTGTCTCAGACCGTCTGTCTCAGACCGTCTGTCTCAGACCGTCTGTCTCAGACCGTCTGTCTAAGTCCGTCTGTCTCAGACCATCTGTCTCAGACCGTTGTCTCTGTCCGTCTGTCTCTGTCCGTCTGTCTCAATCCGTCTGTCTCAGACCGTCGGTCTTTGTCCGTCTATCATGCCGCCTGTCTCAGTCCGTCTGTTTCAGTCAGCCTGTCTCAGACCGTCGGTCTTAGCCCGTCTGTCTCAGCCCGCCTGTCTCAGGCCATCTGTATCAAACCGTCTGTCTCAGCGCGCCTGTCTCAGCCCGCCTGTCTCTGTGCGTCTGTTAAAGACCGCCTGTCTCAGACCGTCGGTCTTAGCCCGTCTGTCTCAGCCCGTCTGTCTCAGACCGTCTGTCTCAGACCGTCTGTCTCAGACCGTCTGTCTCAGACCGTCTGTCTCAGACCGTCTGTCTCAGACCGTCTGACTCAGACCGTCTGTCTCAGACCGTCTGTCTCAGATCGTCTGTCTCAGACCGTCGGTCTCTGTCCGTCTCTCTCAGGCCGCCTGTCTCAGTCCGTCTGTCTCAGACCATCTGTCTCAGACCGTCTGTCTCTGTCCGTCTGTCTCAGACCATCTGTCTCAGTCCGTCTGTCTCAGACCGTCTGTCTCGGACCGTCGGTCTCTGTCCGTCTCTCCCAGCCCGCCTGTCTCAGGCCATCTGTATCAAACCGTCTGTCTCAGACCGTCTGTCTCAGATCGTCTCTCTCAGACCGCCTGTCTCAGTCCGACTGTCTCAGACCATCTGTCCCAGACCGTCTGTCTCTGTCCGTCTGTCTCAGCCCGCCTGTCTCAGACCGTTGTCTCTGTCCGTCTGTCTCAGAACGTCTGTCTCAGACGATCTGTATCAAACCGTCTCTCTCAGCCCGCCTGTCTCTGTCCGTCTGTCTCAGCCAGCCTGTCTCAGACCGTCTGTCTCAGACCGTCGGTCTCTGTCCGTCTCTGTCAGGCCGCCTGTCTCAGTCCGTCTGTCTCAGACCATCTGTGTCAGACCGTTGTCTCTGTCCGTCTGTCTCTGTCCGTCTGTGTCAGACCGCCTGTCTCTGTCCGTCTGTCTCAGACCGTCTGTCTCAGACCGTCTGTCTCAGACCGTCTGTCTCAGACCGTCTGTCTCAGACCGTCTGTCTCAGACCGTCTGTCTCAGCCCGCCTGTCTCAGACCGTCTGTCTCAGACCGTCTGTCTCAGACCGTCTGTCTCAGACCGTCGGTCTCTGTCCGTCTCTCTCAGGCCGCCTGTCTCAGTCCGTCTGTCTCAGACCGTCTGTCTCAGACCGTCTGTCTCAGACCGTCTGTCTCAGACCGTCTGTCTCAGATCGTCTGTCTCAGACCGTCGGTCTCTGTCCGTCTCTCTCTGTCCGTCTGTCTCAGACCATCTGTCTCAGTCCGTCTGTCTCAGACCGTCTGTCTCGGACCGTCGGTCTCAGACCGTCGGTCTCTGTCCGTCTCTCCCAGCCCGCCTGTCTCAGGCCATCTGTATCAAACCGTCTGTCTCAGCCCGCCTGTCTCAGCCCGCCTGTCTCTGTCCGTCAGTCTCAGCCAGCCTGTCTCAGACCGCCTGTCTCAGACCGTCTGTCTCAGACCGTCTGTCTCAGACCGTCTGTCTCAGACCGTCGGTCTCTGTCCGTCTTTCTCAGGCCGCCTGTCTCAGTCCGTCTGTCTCAGACCATCTGTGTCAGACCGTTGTCTCTGTTCGTCTGTCTCAGATCGTCTGTCTCAGACCGTCGGTCTCTGTCCGTCTCTCTCAGGCCGCCTGTCTCAGTCCATCTGTCTCAGACCATCTGTCTCAGACCGTCTGTCTCTGTCTGTCTGTCTCAGACCATCTGTCTCAGACCGTCTGTTTCTGTCCGTCTGTCTCAGCCCGTCTGTCTCAGACCGTCGGTCTCTGTCCGTCTCTCTCAGGCCGCCTGTCTCAGTCCGACTGTCTCTGTCCGTCTGTTTCAGAACGCCTGTCTCAGACCGTCGGTCTTAGCCCGTCTGTCTCAGGCTGTCTGTCTCAGCCCGCCTGTCTCAGTCCGTCTGTCTCAGACCGTCTGTCTCAGCCCGTCTGTCTCTGTCCGTCTGTCTCAGACCGTCTGTCTCAGATCGTCTCTCTCAGGCCGCCTATCTCAGTCCGACTGTCTCAGACCATCTGTCTCAGACCGTCTGTTTCTGTCCGTCTGTCTCAGCCCGCCTGTCTCAGACCGTCTATCTCGGACCATCTGTCTCAGCCCGTCTGTCTCAGATCGTCCGTCTCAGCCCCCCTGTCTCTGTCCGTCTGTCTCAGACCGTCTGTCTCTGTCCGTCGGTCTCAGCCCGCCTGTCTCAGACCGTTGTCTCTGTCCGTCTGTCTCAGACCATCTGTCTCAGTCCGTCTGTCTCAGACCGTCTGTCTCGGACCGTCGGTCTCTGTCCGTCTCTCCCAGCCCGCCTGTCTCAGGCCATCTGTATCAAACCGTCTGTCTCAGCGCGCCTGTCTCAGCCCGCCTGTCTCTGTCCGTCTCTGTCCGTCTGTCTCAGACCGTCTGTCTCAGACCGTCTGTCTCAGACCGCCTGTCTCTGTCCGTCTCTGTCCGTCTGTCTCAGACCGTCTGTCTCAGACCGTCTGTCTCAGACCGTCTGTCTCAGACCGTCTGTCTCAGACCGTCTGTCTCAGACCGCCTGTCTCAGTCCGTCTGTCTCAGACCATCTGTGTCAGACCGTTGTCTCTATCCGTCTGTGTCTGTCCGTCTGTGTCAGACCGCCTGTCTCTGTCCGTCTGTCTCAAACCGTCTGTCTCAGACCGTCTGTCTCAGACCGTCTGTCTCAGACCGTCTGTCTCAGACCGCCTGTCTCAGACCATCTGTCTCAGACCGTCTGTCTCAGACCGTCTGTCTCAGACCGTCTGTCTCAGACCGTCTGTCTCAGATCGTCTGTCTCAGACCGTCGGTCTCTGTCCGTCTCTCTCAGGCCGCCTGTCTCAGTCCGTCTGTCTCAGACCATCTGTCTCAGACCGTCTGTCTCTGTCCGTCTGTCTCAGACCATCTGTCTCAGTCCGTCTGTCTCAGACCGTCTGTCTCGGACCGTCGGTCTCTGTCCGTCTCTCCCAGCCCGCCTGTCTCAGGCCATCTGTATCAAACCGTCTGTCTCAGCGCGCCTGTCTCAGACCGTCTATCTCGGACCATCTGTCTCAGCCCGTCTGTCTCAGATCGTCAGTCTCAGCCCGCCTGTCTCTGTCCGTCTGTCTCAGACCGTCTGTCTCAGATCGTCTCTCTCAGGCCGCCTGTCTCAGTCCGACTGTCTCTGTCCGTAGGTTTCAGACCGCCTGTCTCAGACCGTCGGTCTGAGCCCGTCTGTCTCAGCCCGCCTGTCTCTGTTCGTCTGTCTCAGATCGTCTCTCTCAGGCCGCCTGTCTCAGTCCGACTGTCTCAGACCATCTGTATCAAACCGTCTGTCTCAGCCCGCCTGTCTCAGCCCGCCTGTCTCTGTCCGTCAGTCTCAGCCAGCCTGTCTCAGACCGCCTGTCTCAGACCGTCTGTCTCAGACCGTCTGTCTCAGACCGTCTGTCTCAGACCGTCGGTCTCCGACCGTCGGTCTCTGTCCGTCTTTCTCAGGCCGCCTGTCTCAGTCCGTCTGTCTCAGACCATCTGTGTCAGACCGTTGTCTCTGTTCGTCTGTCTCAGATCGTCTGTCTCAGACCGTCGGTCTCTGTCCGTCTCTCTCAGGCCGCCTGTCTCAGTCCATCTGTCTCAGACCATCTGTCTCAGACCGTCTGTCTCTGTCCGTCTGTCTCAGACCATCTGTCTCAGACCTTCTGTCTCAGACCGTCTGTTTCTGTCCGTCTGTCTCAGCCCGTCTGTCTCAGACCGTCGGTCTCTGTCCGTCTCTCTCAGGCCGCCTGTCTCAGTCCGACTGTCTCTGTCCGTCTGTTTCAGAACGCCTGTCTCAGACCGTCGGTCTTAGCCCGTCTGTCTCAGGCCGTCTGTCTCAGCCCGCCTGTCTCAGTCCGTCTGTCTCAGACCGTCTGTCTCAGCCCGTCTGTCTCTGTCCGTCTGTCTCAGACCGTCTGTCTCAGATCGTGTCTCTCAGGCCGCCTGTCTCAGTCCGACTGTCTCAGACCATCTGTCTCAGACCGTCTGTTTCTGTCCGTCTGTCTCAGCCCGCCTGTCTCAGACCGTTGTCTCTGTCCGTCTATCTCTGTCCGTCTGTCTCAGAACGTCTGTCTCAGACCATCTGTATCAAACCGTCTGTCTCAGCCCGCCTGTCTCAGCCCGCCTGTCTCTGTCCGTCTGTCTCAGCCCGCCTGTCTCAGACCGTCTATCTCGGACCATCTGTCTCAGCCCGTCTGTCTCAGATCGTCCGTCTCAGCCCCCCTGTCTCTGTCCGTCTGTCTCAGACCGTCTGTCTCTGTCCGTCGGTCTCAGCCCGCCTGTCTCAGACCGTTGTCTCTGTCCGTCGGTCTCAGCCCGTCTGTCTCAATCCGCCTGTCTCAGACCGTCTGTCCTGGACCGTCTGTCTCAGACCGTCGGTCTCTGTCCGTCTCTCTCATGCCGCCTGTCTCAGTCCGTCTGTTTCAGACCGCCGGTCTCAGACCGTCGGTCTTAGCCCGTCTGTCTCAGCCCGCCTGTCTCTGTCCGTCTGTCTCAGACCGTCGGTCTCTGTCCGTCTCTCTCAGGCCGCCTGTCTCAGTCCATCTGTCTCAGACCATCTGTCTCAGACCGTCTGTTTCTGTCCGTCTGTCTCAGCCCGCCTGTCTCAGACCGTTGTCTCTGTCCGTCTATCTCTGCCCGTCTGTCTCAGAACGTCTGTCTCAGACCATCTGTATCAAACCGTCTGTCTCTGTCCGCCTGTCTCAGCCCGCCTGTCTCTGTCCGTCTGTCTCAGCCCGCCTGTCTCAGACCGTCTATCTCGGACCATCTGTCTCAGCCCGTCTGTCTCAGATCGTCCGTCTCAGCCCGCCTGTCTCTGTCCGTCTGTCTCAGACCGTCTGTCTCAGATCGTTTCTCTCAGGCCGCCTGTCTCAGTCCGACTGTCTCTGTCCGTAGGTTTCAGACCGCCTGTCTCAGACCGTCGGTCTGAGCCCGTCTGTCTCAGCCCGCCTGTCTCTGTCCGTCTGTCTCAGACCGTCTGTCTCAGATCGTCTCTCTCAGACCGCCTGTCTCAGTCCGACTGTCTCAGACCATCTGTCCCAGACCGTCTGTCTCTGTCCGTCTGTCTCAGCCCGCCTGTCTCAGACCGTTGTCTCTGTCCGTCTGTCTCAGAACGTCTGTCTCAGACGATCTGTATCAAACCGTCTCTCTCAGCCCGCCTGTCTCTGTCCGTCTGTCTCAGCCAGCCTGTCTCAGACCGTCTGTCTCAGACCGTCGGTCTCTGTCCGTCTCTGTCATGCCGCCTGTCTCAGTCCGTCTGTCTCAGACCATCTGTGTCAGACCGTTGTCTCTGTCCGTCTGTCTCTGTCCGTCTGTGTCAGACCGCCTGTCTCTGTCCGTCTGTCTCAGACCGTCTGTCTCAGACCGTCTGTCTCAGACCGTCTGTCTCAGACCGTCTGTCTCAGACCGTCTGTCTCAGCCCGCCTGTCTCAGACCGTCTGTCTCAGACCGTCTGTCTCAGACCGTCGGTCTCTGTCCGTCTCTCTCAGGCCGCCTGTCTCAGTCCGTCTGTCTCAGACCGTCTGTCTCAGACCGTCTGTCTCAGACCGTCTGTCTCAGACCGTCTGTCTCAGATCGTCTGTCTCAGACCGTCGGTCTCTGTCCGTCTCTCTCTGTCCGTCTGTCTCAGACCATCTGTCTCAGTCCGTCTGTCTCAGACCGTCTGTCTCGGACCGTCGGTCTCAGACCGTCGGTCTCTGTCCGTCTCTCCCAGCCCGCCTGTCTCAGGCCATCTGTATCAAACCGTCTGTCTCAGCCCGCCTGTCTCAGCCCGCCTGTCTCTGTCCGTCAGTCTCAGCCAGCCTGTCTCAGACCGCCTGTCTCAGACCGTCTGTCTCAGACCGTCTGTCTCAGACCGTCTGTCTCAGACCGTCGGTCTCTGTCCGTCTTTCTCAGGCCGCCTGTCTCAGTCCGTCTGTCTCAGACCATCTGTGTCAGACCGTTGTCTCTGTTCGTCTGTCTCAGATCTTCTGTCTGAGACCGTCGGTCTCTGTCCGTCTCTCTCAGGCCGCCTGTCTCAGTCCATCTGTCTCAGACCATCTGTCTCAGACCGTCTGTCTCTGTCTGTCTGTCTCAGACCATCTGTCTCAGACCGTCTGTTTCTGTCCGTCTGTCTCAGCCCGTCTGTCTCAGACCGTCGGTCTCTGTCCGTCTCTCTCAGGCCGCCTGTCTCAGTCCGACTGTCTCTGTCCGTCTGTTTCAGAACGCCTGTCTCAGACCGTCGGTCTTAGCCCGTCTGTCTCAGGCTGTCTGTCTCAGCCCGCCTGTCTCAGTCCGTCTGTCTCAGACCGTCTGTCTCAGCCCGTCTGTCTCTGTCCGTCTGTCTCAGACCGTCTGTCTCAGATCGTCTCTCTCAGGCCGCCTATCTCAGTCCGACTGTCTCACACCATCTGTCTCAGACCGTCTGTTTCTGTCCGTCTGTCTCAGCCCGCCTGTCTCAGACCGTCTATCTCGGACCATCTGTCTCAGCCCGTCTGTCTCAGATCGTCCGTCTCAGCCCCCCTGTCTCTGTCCGTCTGTCTCAGACCGTCTGTCTCTGTCCGTCGGTCTCAGCCCGCCTGTCTCAGACCGTTGTCTCTGTCCGTCTGTCTCAGAACGTCTGTCTCAGACCATCTGTATCAAACCGTCTGTCTCAATCCGCCTGTCTCAGACCGTCTGTCCTGGACCGTCTGTCTCAGACCGTCGGTCTCTGTCCGTCTCTCTCATGCCGCCTGTCTCAGTCCATCTGTCTCAGACCATCTGTCTCAGACCGTCTGTTTCTGTCCGTCTGTCTCAGCCCGCCTGTCTCAGACCGTTGTCTCTGTCCGTCTATCTCTGCGCGTCTGTCTCAGACCGTCTGTCTCAGACCATCTGTATCAAACCGTCTGTCTCTGTCCGCCTGTCTCAGCCCGCCTGTCTCTGTCCGTCTGTCTCAGCCCGCCTGTCTCAGACCGTCTATCTCGGACCATCTGTCTCAGCCCGTCTGTCTCAGATCGTCCGTCTCAGCCCGCCTGTCTCTGTCCGTCTGTCTCAGACCGTCTGTCTCAGATCGTTTCTCTCAGGCCGCCTGTCTCAGTCCGACTGTCTCTGTCCGTAGGTTTCAGACCGCCTGTCTCAGACCGTCGGTCTGAGCCCGTCTGTCTCAGCCCGCCTGTCTCTGTCCGTCTGTCTCAGACCGTCTGTCTCAGATCGTCTCTCTCAGACCGCCTGTCTCAGTCCGACTGTCTCAGACCATCTGTCCCAGACCGTCTGTCTCTGTCCGTCTGTCTCAGCCCGCCTGTCTCAGACCGTTGTCTCTGTCCGTCTGTCTCAGAACGTCTGTCTCAGACGATCTGTATCAAACCGTCTGTCTCAGCCCGCCTGTCTCTGTCCGTCTGTCTCAGCCAGCCTGTCTCAGATCGTCTGTCTCAGACCGTCGGTCTCTGTCCGTCTCTGTCAGGCCGCCTGTCTCAGTCCGTCTGTCTCAGACCATCTGTGTCAGACCGTTGTCTCTGTCCGTCTGTCTCTGTCCGTCTGTGTCAGACCGCCTGTCTCTGTCCGTCTGTCTCAGACCGTCTGTCTCAGACCGTCTGTCTCAGACCGTCTGTCTCAGACCGTCTGTCTCAGACCGTCTGTCTCAGCCCGCCTGTCTCAGACCGTCTGTCTCAGACCGTCGGTCTCTGTCCGTCTCTCTCAGGCCGCCTGTCTCAGTCCGTCTGTCTCAGACCGTCTGTCTCAGACCGTCTGTCTCAGACCGTCTGTCTCAGACCGTCTGTCTCAGACCGTCTGTCTCAGACCGTCTGTCTCAGATCGTCTGTCTCAGACCGTCTGTCTCAGACCGTCTGTCTCAGACCGTCTGTCTCAGACCGTCTGTCTCAGACCGTCTGTCTCAGACCGTCTGTCTCAGACCGTCGGTCTCAGACCGTCGGTCTCTGTCCGTCTCCCTCAGGCCGCCTGTCTCAGTCCGTCTGTCTCAGACCATCTGTCTCAGACCGTCTGTCTCTGTCCGTCTGTCTCAGACCGTCTGTCTCAGTCCGTCTGTCTCAGCCCGCCTGTCTCAGACCGTTGTCTCTGTCCGTCTATCTCTGTCCGTCTGTCTCAGAACGTCTGTCTCAGACCATCTGTATCAAACCGTCTGTCTCAGCCCGCCTGTCTCTGTCCGTCTGTCTCAGCCCGCCTGTCTCAGACCGTTTATCTCGGACCATCTGTCTCAGCCCGTCTGTCTCAGATCGTCCGTCTCAGCCCGCCTGTCTCTGTCCGTCTGTCTCAGACCGTCTGTCTCAGATCGTTTCTCTCAGGCCGCCTGTCTCGGTCCGACTGTCTCTGTCCGTAGGTTTCAGACCGCCTGTCTCAGACCGTCGGTCTGAGCCCGTCTGTCTCAGCCCGCCTGTCTCTGTCCGTCTGTCTCAGACCGTCTGTCTCAGATCGTCTCTCTCAGACCGCCTGTCTCAGTCCGACTGTCTCAGACCATCTGTCTCAGACCGTCTGTCTCTGTCCGTCTGTCTCAGCCCGCCTGTCTCAGACCGTTGTCTCTGTCCGTCTGTCTCAGAACGTCTGTCTCAGACCATCTGTATCAAACCGTCTGTCTCAGCCCGCCTGTCTCAGCCCGCCTGTCTCTGTCCGTCTGTCTCAGCCAGCCTGTCTCAGACCGTCGGTCTCTGTCCGTCTATGTCAGGCCGCCTGTCTCAGTCCGTCTGTCTCAGACCATCTGTCTCAGACCGTCGGTCTCTGTCCGTCTCTCTCAGGCCGCCTGTCTCAGACCATCTGTGTCAGACCGTTGTCTCTGTCCGTCTGTCTCTGTCCGTCTGTATCAAACCGTCTGTCTCAGCCCGCCTGTCTCGGCCCGCCTGTCTCTGTCCGTCTGTTTCAGACCGTCTGTCCTGGACCGTCTGTCTCAGACCGTCGGTCTCTGTCCGTCTTTCTCATGCCGCCTGTCTCAGTCCGTCTGTTTCAGACCTCCTGTCTCAGACCGTCGGTCTTAGCCCGTCTGTCTCAGCCCGCCTGTCTCTGTCCGCCTGTCTCAGACCGTTGGTCTCTGTCCGTCTCTCTCGGGCCGCCTGTCTCAGTCCATCTGTCTCAGACCATCTGTCTCAGACCGTCTGTAACTGTCCGTCTATCTCAGACCATCTGTCTCAGACCTTCTGTCTCAGACCGTCCGTCTCTGTCCGTCTGTCTCAGACCATCCGTCTCAGACCGTCTGTCTCAGACCGTCTGTCTCAGGCCGCCTGTCTCAGTCCATCTGTCTCAGACCATCTGTCTCAGACCGTCTGTCTCTTTCCGTCTGTCTCAGACCATCTGTCTCAGACCTTCTGTCTCAGACCGTCCGTCTCTGTGCGTCTGTCTCAGACCATCTGTCTCAGACCGTCTGTCTCAGACCGTCTGTCTCAGCCCGCCTGTCTCAGCCCGCCTGTCTCTGTCCGTCTGTCTTAGACCATCTGTCGCAGACCGTTTGTCTCAGACCGTCTGTCTCAGACCGTCTGTCTCCGACCGTCTGTCTCAGACCGTCAGTCTCAGACCGTCGGTCTCTGTCCGTTTCTCGCAGGCCGCCTGTCTCTGTCCGTCTGTCTCAGACCGTCTGTCTCAGACCGTCGGTCTCTGTCCGTCTCTCTCAGGCCGTCGGTCTCTGGCCGTTTCTCGCAGGCCGCCTGTATCAGTCCGCCTGTCTAAGTCCGTCTGTCTCAGACCATCTGTCTCAGACCGTTGTCTCTGTCCGTCTGTCTCAATCGGTCTGTCTCAGACCGTCTGTCCTGGACCGTCTGTCTCAGACCGTCGGTCTCTGTCCGTCTTTCTCATGCCGCCTGTCTCAGTCCGTCTGTTTCAGACCGCCTGTCTCAGACCGTTCGTCTTAGCCCGTCTGTCTCAGCCCGCCTGTCTCTGTCCGCCTGTCTCAGACCGTCGGTCTCTGTCCGTCTCTCTCAGGCCGCCTGTCTCAGTCCATCTGTCTCAGACCATCTGTCTCAGACCGTCTGTCTCAGACCGTCTGTCTCAGACCGTCTGTCTCAGACCGTCTGTCTCAGACCGTCTGTCTCAGACCGTCTGTCTCAGACCGTCTGTCTCAGGCCGCCTGTCTCAGTCCGTCTGTCTCAGACCATCTGTGTCAGACCGTTGTCTCTGTCCGCCTGTCTCAGCCCGCCTGTCTCAGACCGTCTATCTCGGACCATCTGTCTCAGCCCGTCTGTCTCAGATCGTCCGTCTCAGCCCCCCTGTCTCTGTCCGTCTGTCTCAGACCGTCTGTCTCTGTCCGTCGGTCTCAGCCCGCCTGTCTCAGACTGTTGTCTCTGTCTCTCTGTCTCAGAACGTCTGTCTCAGACCATCTGTATCAAACCGTCTGTCTCAATCCGCCTGTCTCAGACCGTCTGTCCTGGACCGTCTGTCTCAGACCGTCGGTCTCTGTCCGTTTCTCGCAGGCCGCCTGTCTCTGTCCGTCTGTCTCAGACCGTCTGTCTCAGACCGTCGGTCTCTGTCCGTCTGTTTCAGAACGCCTGTCTCAGACCGTCGGTCTTAGCCCGTCTGTCTCTGCCCGTCTGTCTCAGCCCGCCTGTCTCTGTCCGTCTGTCTCAGACCGTCTGTCTCAGCCCGCCTGTCTCTGTCCGTCTGTCTCAGACCGTCTGTCTCAGATCGTCTCTCTCTGGCCGCCTGTCTCAGTCCGACTGTCTCAGACCATCTGTCTCAGACCGTCTGTCTCTGTCCGTCTCTCTCAGGCCGCCTGTCTCAGTCCGTCTGTCTCAGACCATCTGTGTCAGACCGTTGTCTCTGTCCGTCTGTCTCTGTCCGTCTGTCTCTGTCCATCTGTCTCTGTCCGTCTGTCTCTGTCCGTCTGTGTCAGACCGCCTGTCTCTGTCCGTCTGTCTCAGACCGTCTGTCTCAGACCGTCTGTCTCAGCCCGCCTGTCTCAGACCGTCTGTCTCAGACCGTCTGTCTCAGACCGTCGGTCTCTGTCCGTCTCTCTCAGGCCGCCTGTCTCAGTCCGTCTGTCTCAGACCGTCTGTCTCAGACCGTCTGTCTCAGACCGTCTGTCTCAGACCGTCTGTCTCAGACCGTCTGTCTCAGATCGTCTGTCTCAGACCGTCGGTCTCTGTCCGTCTCTCTCTGTCCGTCTGTCTCAGACCATCTGTCTCAGTCCGTCTGTCTCAGACCGTCTGTCTCGGACCGTCGGTCTCAGACCGTCGGTCTCTGTCCGTCTCTCCCAGCCCGCCTGTCTCAGGCCATCTGTATCAAACCGTCTGTCTCAGCCCGCCTGTCTCAGCCCGCCTGTCTCTGTCCGTCAGTCTCAGCCTGCCTGTCTCAGACCGCCTGTCTCAGACCGTCTGTCTCAGACCGTCTGTCTCAGACCGTCTGTCTCAGACCGTCGGTCTCTGTCCGTCTTTCTCAGGCCGCCTGTCTCAGTCCGTCCGTCTCAGACCATCTGTGTCAGACCGTTGTCTCTGTTCGTCTGTCTCAGATCGTCTGTCTCAGACCGTCGGTCTCCGTCCGTCTCTCTCAGGCCGCCTGTCTCAGTCCATCTGTCTCAGACCATCTGTCTCAGACCGTCTGTCTCTGTCCGTCTGTCTCAGACCATCTGTCTCAGACCGTCTGTTTCTGTCCGTCTGTCTCAGCCCGTCTGTCTCAGACCGTCGGTCTCTGTCCGTCTCTCTCAGGCCGCCTGTCTCAGTCCGACTGTCTCTGTCCGTCTGTTTCAGAACGCCTGTCTCAGACCGTCGGTCTTAGCCCGTCTGTCTCAGGCTGTCTGTCTCAGCCCGCCTGTCTCAGTCCGTCTGTCTCAGACCGTCTGTCTCAGCCCGTCTGTCTCTGTCCGTCTGTCTCAGACCGTCTGTCTCAGATCGTCTCTCTCAGGCCGCCTGTCTCAGTCCGACTGTCTCAGACCATCTGTCTCAGACCGTCTGTTTCTGTCCGTCTGTCTCAGCCCGCCTGTCTCTGACCGTTGTCTCTGTCCGTCTATCTCTGTCCGTCTGTCTCAGAACGTCTGTCTCAGACCATCTGTATCAAACCGTCTGTCTCAGCCCGCCTGTCTCAGCCCGCCTGTCTCTGTCCGTCTGTCTCAGCCCGCCTGTCTCAGACCGTCTATCTCGGACCATCTGTCTCAGCCCGTCTGTCTCAGATCGTCCGTCTCAGCCCCCCTGTCTCTGTCCGTCTGTCTCAGACCGTCTGTCTCTGTCCGTCGGTCTCAGCCCGCCTGTCTCAGACCGTTGTCTCTGTCCGTCTGTCTCAGAACGTCTGTCTCAGACCATCTGTATCAAACCGTCTGTCTCAATCCGCCTGTCTCAGACCGTCTGTCCTGGACCGTCTGTCTCAGACCGTCGGTCTCTGTCCGTCTCTCTCATGCCGCCTGTCTCAGTCCATCTGTCTCAGACCATCTGTCTCAGACCGTCTGTTTCTGTCCGCCTGTCTCAGCCCGCCTGTCTCAGACCGTTGTCTCTGTCCGTCTATCTCTGCCCGTCTGTCTCAGACCGTCTGTCTCAGACCATCGGTATCAAACCGTCTGTCTCTGTCCGCCTGTCTCAGCCCGCCTGTCTCTGTCCGTCTGTCTCAGCCCGCCTGTCTCAGACCGTCTATCTCGGACCATCTGTCTCAGCCCGTCTGTCTCAGATCGTCCGTCTCAGCCCGCCTGTCTCTGTCCGTCTGTCTCAGACCGTCTGTCTCAGATCGTTTCTCTCAGGCCGCCTGTCTCAGTCCGACTGTCTCTGTCCGTAGGTTTCAGACCGCCTGTCTCAGACCGTCGGTCTGAGCCCGTCTGTCTCAGCCCGCCTGTCTCTGTCCGTCTGTCTCAGACCGTCTGTCTCAGATCGTCTGTCTCAGACCGCCTGTCTCAGTCCGACTGTCTCAGACCATCTGTCCCAGACCGTCTGTCTCTGTCCGTCTGTGTCAGCCCGCCTGTCTCAGACCGTTGTCTCTGTCCGTCTGTCTCAGAACGTCTGTCTCAGACGATCTGTATCAAACCGTCTGTCTGAGCCCGCCTGTCTCTGTCCGTCTGTCTCAGCCAGCCTGTCTCAGATCGTCTGTCTCAGACCGTCGGTCTCTGTCCGTCTCTGTCAGGCCGCCTGTCTCAGTCCGTCTGTCTCAGACCATCTGTGTCAGACCGTTGTCTCTGTCCGTCTGTCTCTGTCCGTCTGTGTCAGACCGCCTGTCTCTGTCCGTCTGTCTCAGACCGTCTGTCTCAGACCGTCTGTCTCAGACCGTCTGTCTCAGACCGTCTGTCTCAGACCGTCTGTCTCAGCCCGCCTGTCTCAGACCGTCGGTCTCAGACCGTCTGTCTCAGACCGTCGGTCTCTGTCCGTCTCTCTCAGGCCGCCTGTCTCAGTCCGTCTGTCTCAGACCGTCTGTCTCAGACCGTCTGTCTCAGACCGTCTGTCTCAGACCGTCTGTCTCAGACCGTCTGTCTCAGACCGTCTGTCTCAGACCGTCTGTCTCAGACCGTCTGTCTCAGACCGTCTGTCTCAGATCGTCTGTCTCAGACCGTCGGTCTCTGTCCGTCTCTCTCTGTCCGTCTGTCTCAGACCATCTGTCTCGGTCCGTCTGTCTCAGACCGCCTGACTCAGACCGTCTGTCTCAGACCGTCTGTCTCTGACCGTCTGTCTCAGACCGTCTGTCTCAGACCGTCTGTCTCAGACCGTCTGTCTCAGACCGTCTGTCTCAGACCGTCTGTCTCAGACCGTCTGTCTCAGACCGTCTGTCTCAGACCGTCGGTCTCAGACCGTCGGTCTCTGTCCGTCTCCCTCAGGCCGCCTGTCTCAGTCCGTCTGTCTCAGACCATCTGTCTCAGACCGTCTGTCTCTGTCCGTCTGTCTCAGACCGTCTGTCTCAGTCCGTCTGTCTCAGCCCGCCTGTCTCAGACCGTTGTCTCTGTCCGTCTATCTCTGTCCGTCTGTCTCAGAACGTCTGTCTCAGACCATCTGTATCAAACCGTCTGTCTCAGCCCGCCTGTCTCTGTCCGTCTGTCTCAGCCCGCCTGTCTCAGACCGTCTATCTCGGACCATCTGTCGCAGCCCGTCTGTCTCAGATCGTCCGTCTCAGCCCGCCTGTCTCTGTCCGTCTGTCTCAGACCGTCTGTCTCAGATCGTTTCTCTCAGGCCGCCTGTCTCAGTCCGACTGTCTCTGTCCGTAGGTTTCAGACCGCCTGTCTCAGACCGTCGGTCTGAGCCCGTCTGTCTCAGCCCGCCTGTCTCTGTCCGTCTGTCTCAGACCGTCTGTCTCAGATCGTCTCTCTCAGACCGCCTGTCTCAGTCCGACTGTCTCAGACCATCTGTCTCAGACCGTCTGTCTCTGTCCGTCTGTCTCAGCCCGCCTGTCTCAGACCGTTGTCTCTGTCCGTCTGTCTCAGAACGTCTGTCTCAGACCATCTGTATCAAACCGTCTGTCTCAGCCCGCCTGTCTCAGCCCGCCTGTCTCTGTCCGTCTGTCTCAGCCAGCCTGTCTCAGACCGTCGGTCTCTGTCCGTCTATGTCAGGCCGCCTGTCTCAGTCCGTCTGTCTCAGACCATCTGTCTCAGACCGTCGGCCTCTGTCCGTCTCTCTCAGGCCGCCTGTCTCAGACCATCTGTGTCAGACCGTTGTCTCTGTCCGTCTGTATCAAACCGTCTGTCTCAGCCCGCCTGTCTCGGCCCGCCTGTCTCTGTCCGTCTGTTTCAGACCGTCTGTCCTGGACCGTCTGTCTCAGACCGTCGGTCTCTGTCCGTCTTTCTCATGCCGCCTGTCTCAGTCCGTCTGTTTCAGACCGCCTGTCTCAGACCGTCGGTCTTAGCCCGTCTGTCTCAGCCCGCCTGTCTCTGTCCGCCTGTCTCAGACCGTCGGTCTCTGTCCGTCTCTCTCAGGCCGCCTGTCTCAGTCCATCTGTCTCAGACCATCTGTCTCAGACCGTCTGTAACTGTCCGTCTATCTCAGACCATCTGTCTCAGACCTTCTGTCTCAGACCGTCCGTCTCTGTCCGTCTGTCTCAGACCATCCGTCTCAGACCGTCTGTCTCAGACCGTCTGTCTCAGGCCGCCTGTCTCAGTCCATCTGTCTCAGACCATCTGTCTCAGACCGTCTGTCTCTTTCCGTCTGTCTCAGACCATCTGTCTCAGACCTTCTGTCTCAGACCGTCCGTCTCTGTGCGTCTGTCTCAGACCATCTGTCTCAGACCGTCTGTCTCAGACCGTCTGTCTCAGACCGTCTGTCTCAGCCCGCCTGTCTCAGCCCGGCTGTCTCTGTCCGTCTGTCTTAGACCATCTGTCGCAGACCGTTTGTCTCAGACCGTCTGTCTCAGACCGTCGGTCTCTGTCCGTGTCTCTCAGGCCGTCGGTCTCTGGCCGTTTCTCGCAGGCCGCCTGTATCAGTCCGCCTGTCTAAGTCCGTCTGTCTCAGACCATCTGTCTCAGACCGTTGTCTCTGTCCGTCTGTCTCAATCGGTCTGTCTCAGACAGTCTGTCCTGGACCGTCTGTCTCAGTCCGTCTGTTTCAGACCGCCTGTCTCAGACCGTCGGTCTTAGCCCGTCTGTCTCAGCCCGCCTGTCTCTGTCCGCCTGTCTCAGACCGTCGGTCTCTGTCCGTCTCTCTCAGGCCGCCTGTCTCAGTCCATCTGTCTCAGACCATCTGTCTCAGACCGTCTGTAACTGTCCGTCTATCTCAGACCATCTGTCTCAGACCTTCTGTCTCAGACCGTCCGTCTCTGTCCGTCTGTCTCAGACCATCCGTCTCAGACCGTCTGTCTCAGACCGTCTGTCTCAGGCCGCCTGTCTCAGTCCATCTGTCTCAGACCATCTGTCTCAGACCGTCTGTCTCTTTCCGTCTGTCTCAGACCATCTGTCTCAGACCTTCTGTCTCAGACCGTCCGTCTCTGTGCGTCTGTCTCAGACCATCTGTCTCAGACCGTCTGTCTCAGACCGTCTGTCTCAGACCGTCTGTCTCAGCCCGCCTGTCTCAGCCCGGCTGTCTCTGTCCGTCTGTCTTAGACCATCTGTCGCAGACCGTTTGTCTCAGACCGTCTGTCTCAGACCGTCGGTCTCTGTCCGTGTCTCTCAGGCCGTCGGTCTCTGGCCGTTTCTCGCAGGCCGCCTGTATCAGTCCGCCTGTCTAAGTCCGTCTGTCTCAGACCATCTGTCTCAGACCGTTGTCTCTGTCCGTCTGTCTCAATCGGTCTGTCTCAGACAGTCTGTCCTGGACCGTCTGTCTCAGACCGTCGGTCTCTGTCCGTCTTTCTCATGCCGCCTGTCTCAGTCCGTCTTTCTCATGCCGCCTGTCTCAGTCCGTCTGTTTCAGACCGCCTGTCTCAGACCGTTCGTCTTAGCCCGTCTGTCTCAGCCCGCCTGTCTCTGTCCGCCTGTCTCAGACCGTCGGTCTCTGTCCGTCTCTCTCAGGCCGCGTGTCTCAGTCCATCTGTCTCAGACCATCTGTCTCAGACCGTCTGTCTCAGACCGTCTGTCTCAGACCGTCTGTCTCAGACCGTCTGTCTCAGACCGTCTGTCTCAGACCGTCTGTCTCAGACCGTCTGTCTCAGACCGTCTGTCTCAGGCCGCCTGTCTCAGTCCGTCTGTCTCAGACCATCTGTGTCATCCCGTTGTCTCTGTCCGCCTGTCTCAGCCCGCCTGTCTCAGACCGTCTATCTCGGACCATCTGTCTCAGCCCGTCTGTCTCAGATCGTCCGTCTCAGCCCCCCTGTCTCTGTCCGTCTGTCTCAGACCGTCTGTCTCTGTCCGTCGGTCTCAGCCCGCCTGTCTCAGACTGTTGTCTCTGTCCGTCTGTCTCAGAACGTCTGTCTCAGACCATCTGTATCAAACCGTCTGTCTCAATCCGCCTGTCTCAGACCGTCTGTCCTGGACCGTCTGTCTCAGACCGTCGGTCTCTGTCCGTTTCTCGCAGGCCGCCTGTCTCTGTCCGTCTGTCTCAGACCGTCTGTCTCAGACCGTCGGTCTCTGTCCGTCTGTTTCAGAACGCCTGTCTCAGACCGTCGGTCTTAGCCCGTCTGTCTCTGCCCGTCTGTCTCAGCCCGCCTGTCTCTGTCCGTCTGTCTCAGACCGTCTGTCTCAGCCCGCCTGTCTCTGTCCGTCTGTCTCAGACCGTCTGTCTCAGATCGTCTCTCTCTGGCCGCCTGTCTCAGTCCGACTGTCTCAGACCATCTGTCTCAGACCGTCTGTCTCTGTCCGTCTCTCTCAGGCCGCCTGTCTCAGTCCGTCTGTCTCAGACCATCTGTGTCAGACCGTTGTCTCTGTCCGTCTGTCTCTGTCCGTCTGTCTCTGTCCATCTGTCTCTGTCCGTCTCTCTCTGTCCGTCTGTCTCAGACCATCTGTCTCAGTCCGTCTGTCTCAGACCGTCTGTCTCGGACCGTCGGTCTCAGACCGTCGGTCTCTGTCCGTCTCTCCCAGCCCGCCTGTCTCAGGCCATCTGTATCAAACCGTCTGTCTCAGCCCGCCTGTCTCAGCCCGCCTGTCTCTGTGCGTCTGTTAAAGACCGCCTGTCTCAGACCGTCGGTCTTAGCCCGTCTGTCTCAGCCCGCCTGACTCAGACCGTCTGTCTCAGACCGTCTGTCTCTGACCGTCTGTCTCAGACCGTCTGTCTCAGACCGTTTGTCTCAGACCGTCTGTCTCAGACCGTCTGTCTCAGACCGTCTGTCTCAGACCGTCTGTCTCAGACCGTCTGTCTCAGACCGTCGGTCTCTGTCCGTCTCTCTCAGGCCGCCTGTCTCAGTCCGTCTGTCTCAGACCATCTGTCTCAGACCGTCTGTCTCTGTCCGTCTGTCTCAGCCCGTCTGTCTCAGCCCGTCTGTCTCAGACCGTCGGTCTCTGTCCGTCTCTCTCAGACCGTCTGTCTCAGATCGTCTCTCTCAGGCCGCCTGTCTCAGTCCGACTGTCTCAGACCATCTGTCTCAGACCGTCTGTTTCTGTCCGTCTGTCTCAGCCCGCCTGTCTCAGACCGTTGTCTCTGCCCGTCTATCTCTGCCCGTCTGTCTCAGAACGTCTGTCTCAGACCATCTGTATCAAACCGTCTGTCTCTGTCCACCTGTCTCAGCCCGCCTGTCTCTGTCCGTCTGTCTCAGCCCGCCTGTCTCAGACCGTCTATCTCGGACCATCTGTCTCAGCCCGTCTGTCTCAGATCGTCCGTCTCAGCCCGCCTGTCTCTGTCCGTCTGTCTCAGACCGTCTGTCTCAGATCGTTTCTCTCAGGCCGCCTGTCTCAGTCCGACTGTCTCTGTCCGTAGGTTTCAGACCGCCTGTCTCAGACCGTCGGTCTGAGCCCGTCTGTCTCAGACCGTCTGTCTCAGACCGTCTGTCTCAGACCGTCTGTCTCAGACCGTCTGTCTCAGATCGTCTGTCTCAGACCGTCGGTCTCTGTCCGTCTCTCTCTGTCCGTCTGTCTCAGACCATCTGTCTCAGTCCGTCTGTCTCGGACCGTCGGTCTCAGACCGTCGGTCTCTGTCCGTCTCTCCCAGCCCGCCTGTCTCAGGCCATCTGTATCAAACCGTCTGTCTCAGCCCGCCTGTCTCTGTGCGTCTGTTAAAGACCGCCTGTCTCAGACCGTCGGTCTTAGCCCGTCTGTCTCAGCCCGTCTGACTCAGACCGTGTGTCTCAGACCGTCTGTCTCTGACCGTCTGTCTCAGACCGTCTGTCTCAGACCGTCTGTCTCAGACCGTCGGTCTCAGACCATCGGTCTCTGTCCGTCTCTCTCAGGCCGCCTGTCTCAGTCCGTCTGTCTCAGACCATCTGTCTCAGACCGTCTGTCTCTGTCCGTCTGTCTCAGACCGTCTGTCTCAGTCCGTCTGTCTGAGACCGCCTGTCTCAGACCGTTGTCTCTGTCCGTCTATCTCTGTCCGTCTGTCTCAGAACGTCTGTCTCAGACCATCTGTATCAAACCGTCTGTCTCAGCCCGCCTGTCTCAGCCCGCCTGTCTCAGCCCGCCTGTCTCTGTCCGTCTGTCTCAGCCCGCCTGTCTCAGACCGTCTATATCGGACCATCTGTCTCAGCCCGTCTGTCTCAGATCGTCCGTCTCAGCCCGCCTGTCTCTGTCCGTCTGTCTCAGACCGTCTGTCTCAGATCGTTTCTCTCAGGCCGCCTGTCTCAGTCCGACTGTCTCTGCCCCGTAGGTTTCAGACCGCCTGTCTCAGACCGTCGGTCTGAGCCCGTCTGTCTCAGCCCGCCTGTCTCTGTCCGTCTGTCTCAGACCGTCTGTCTCAGATCGTCTCTCTCAGACCGCCTGTCTCAGTCCGACTGTCTCAGACCATCTGTCTCAGACCGTCTGTCTCTGTCCGTCTGTCTCAGCCCGCCTGTCTCAGACCGTTGTCTCTGTCCGTCTGTCTCAGAACGTCTGTCTCAGACCATCTGTATCAAACCGTCTGTCTCTGTCCGTCTGTCTCAGCCCGCCTGTCTCGGACCGTTGTCTCTGTCCGTCTATCTCTGTCCGTCTGTCTCCGAACGTCTGTCTCAGTCCATCTGTGTCAGACCGTTGTCTCTGTCCGTCTGTCTCTGTCCGTCTGTCTCTGTCCGTCTGTCTCTGTCCGTCTGTGTCAGACCGTCTGTCTCAGACCGCCTGTCTCAGTCCGTCTGTCTCAGACCATCTGTGTCAGACCGTTGTCTCTGTCCGTCTGTCTCAGATCGTCTGTCTCAGACCATCTGTCTCAGCCCGTCTGTCTCAGATCGTCGGTCTCAGCCCGCCTGTCTCTGTCCGTCTGTCTCAGACCGTCGGTCTCTGTCCGTCTCTCTCAGGCCGCCTGTCTCAGTCCATCTGTCTCAGACCATCTGTCTCAGACCGTCTGTAACTGTCCGTCTATCTCAGACCATCTGTCTCAGACCGTCTGTCTCAGGCCGCCTGTCTCAGTCCATCTGTCTCAGACCATCTGTCTCAGACCGTCTGCCTCTTTCCGTCTGTCTCAGACCATCTGTCTCAGACCTTCTGTCTCGGACCGTCCGTCTCTGTCCGTCTGTCTCAGACCATCTGTCTCAGACCGTCTGTCTCAGCCCGCCTGTCTCAGCCCGCCTGTCTCTGTCCGTCTGTCTTAGACCATCTGTCGCAGACCGTCTGTCTCAGACCGTCTGTCTCCGACCGTCTGTCTCAGACCGTCAGTCTCAGACCGTCGGTCTCTGTCCGTTTCTCGCAGGCCGCCTGTCTCTGTCCGTCTGTCTCAGACCGTCTGTCTCAGACCGTCGGTCTCTGTCCGTCTCTCTCAGGCCGTCGGTCTCTGGCCGTTTCTCGCAGGCCGCCTGTATCAGTCCGCCTGTCTAAGTCCGTCTGTCTCAGACCATCTGTCTCAGACCGTTGTCTCTGTCCGTCTGTCTCAATCGGCCTGTCTCAGACCGTCTGTCCTGGACCGTCTGTCTCAGACCGTCGGTCTCTGTCCGTCTTTCTCAAGCCGCCTGTCTCAGTCCGTCTTTCTCATGCCGCCTGTCTCAGTCCGTCTGTTTCAGACCGCCTGTCTCAGACCGTTCGTCTTAGCCCGTCTGTCTCAGCCCGCCTGTCTCTGTCCGCCTGTCTCAGACCGTCGGTTTCTGTCCGTCTCTCTCAGGCCGCCTGTCTCAGTCCATCTGTCTCAGACCATCTGTCTCAGACCGTCTGTCTCAGACCGTCTGTCTCAGACCGTCTGTCTCAGACCGTCTGTCTCAGACCGTCTGTCTCAGGCCGCCTGTCTCAGTCCGTCTGTCTCAGACCATCTGTGTCAGACCGTTGTCTCTGTCCGTCTGTCTCAGATCGTCTGTCTCAGACCATCTGTCTCAGCCCGTCTGTCTCAGATCGTCGGTCTCAGCCCGCCTGTCTCTGTCCGTCTGTCTCAGACCGTCTGTCTCAGATCGTCTCTCTCAGGCCGCCTGTCTCAGTCCGACTGTCTCTGTCCGTAGGTTTCAGACCGCCTGACTCAGACCGTCGGTCTTAGCCCGTCTGTCTCAGCCCGCCTGTCTCTGTCCGCCTGTCTCAGACCGTCTGTCTCAGATCGTCTCTCTCAGGCCGCCTGTCTCAGTCCGACTGTCTCAGACTATCTGTCTCAGACCGTCTGTCTCTGTCCGTCTGTCTCAGCCCGCCTGTCTCAGACCGTTGTCTCTGTCCGTCTATCTCTGTCCGCCTGTCTCAGAACGTCTGTCTCAGTCCATCTGTGTCAGACCGTTGTCTCTGTCCGTCTGTCTCAGCCCGCCTGTCTCTGTCCGCCTGTCTCAGACCGTCGGTCTCTGTCCGTCTCTCTCAGGCCGCCTGTCTCAGTCCATCTGTCTCAGACCATCTGTCTCAGACCGTCTGTAACTGTCCGTCTGTCTCAGACCATCTGTCTCAGACCTTCTGTCTCAGACCGTCCGTCTCTGTCCGTCTGCCTCAGACCATCCGTCTCAGACCGTCTGTCTCAGACCGTCTGTCTCAGGCCGCCTGTCTCAGTCCATCTGTCTCAGACCATCTGTCTCAGACCGTCTGTCTCTTTCCGTCTGTCTCAGACCATCTGTCTCAGACCTTCTGTCTCAGACCGTCCGTCTCTGTCCGTCTGTCTCAGACCATCTGTCTCAGACCGTCTGTCTCTGTCCGTCTGTCTCAGCCCGCCTGTCTCGGACCGTTGTCTCTGTCCGTCTATCTCTGTCCGTCTGTCTCCGAACGTCTGTCTCAGTCCATCTGTGTCAGACCGTTGTCTCTGTCCGTCTGTCTCTGTCCGTCTGTCTCTGTCCGTCTGTCTCTGTCCGTCTGTGTCAGACCGTCTGTCTCAGACCGCCTGTCTCAGTCCGTCTGTCTCAGACCATCTGTGTCAGACCGTTGTCTCTGTCCGTCTGTCTCAGATCGTCTGTCTCAGACCATCTGTCTCAGCCCGTCTGTCTCAGATCGTCGGTCTCAGCCCGCCTGTCTCTGTCCGTCTGTCTCAGACCGTCTGTCTCAGATCGTCTCTCTCAGGCCGCCTGTCTCAGTCCGACTGTCTCTGTCCGTAGGTTTCAGACCGCCTGACTCAGACCGTCGGTCTTAGCCCGTCTGTCTCAGCCCGCCTGTCTCTGTCCGCCTGTCTCAGACCGTCTGTCTCAGATCGTCTCTCTCAGGCCGCCTGTCTCAGTCCGACTGTCTCAGACTATCTGTCTCAGACCGTCTGTCTCTGTCCGTCTGTCTCAGCCCGCCTGTCTCAGACCGTTGTCTCTGTCCGTCTATCTCTGTCCGCCTGTCTCAGAACGTCTGTCTCAGTCCATCTGTGTCAGACCGTTGTCTCTGTCCGTCTGTCTCAGCCCGCCTGTCTCTGTCCGTAGGTTTCAGACCGCCTGACTCAGACCGTCGGTCTTAGCCCGTCTGTCTCAGCCCGCCTGTCTCTGTCCGCCTGTCTCTGTCCGTCTGTGTCAGACCGTCTGTCTCAGACCGTCTGTCTCAGACCGTCTGTCTCAGACCGTCTGTCTCAGATCGTCTGTCTCAGCCCGCCTGTCTGTGTCCGTCTGTCTCAGATCGTCTCTCTCAGGCCGCCTGTCTCAGTCCGACTGTCTCAGACCATCTGTCTCAGACCATCTGTGTCAGACCGTTGTCTCAGTCCGTCTGTCTCTGTCCGTCTGTGTCAGACCGTCTGTCTCAGACCGTCTGTCTCAGGCCGCCTGTCTCAGTCCATCTGTCTCAGACCATCTGTCTCAGACCGTCTGTCTCTTTCCGTCTGTCTCAGACCATCTGTCTCAGACCTTCTGTCTCAGACCGTCCGTCTCTGTCCGTATGTCTCAGACCATCTGTCTCAGACCGTCTGTCTCAGACCGTCTGTCTCAGCCCGCCTGTCTCAGCCCGCCCGTCTCTGGCCGTCTGTCTTAGACCATCTGTCGCAGACCGTCTGTCTCAGACCGCCTGTCTCAGACCGTCTGTCTCTGACCGTCTGTCTCAGACCGTCAGTCTCTGTCCGTCTGTCTCAGCCCGCCTGTCTCAGACCGTTGTCTCTGTCCGTCTATCTCTGTCCGCCTGTCTCAGAACGTCTGTCTCAGTCCATCTGTGTCAGACCGTTGTCTCTGTCCGTCTGTCTCAGCCCGCCTGTCTCTGTCCGTAGGTTTCAGACCGCCTGACTCAGACCGTCGGTCTTAGCCCGTCTGTCTCAGCCCGCCTGTCTCTGTCCGCCTGTCTCTGTCCGTCTGTGTCAGACCGTCTGTCTCAGACCGTCTGTCTCAGACCGTCTGTCTCAGACCGTCTGTCTCAGATCGTCTGTCTCAGCCCGCCTGTCTGTGTCCGTCTGTCTCAGATCGTCTCTCTCAGGCCGCCTGTCTCAGTCCGACTGTCTCAGACCATCTGTCTCAGACCATCTGTGTCAGACCGTTGTCTCAGTCCGTCTGTCTCTGTCCGTCTGTGTCAGACCGTCTGTCTCAGACCGTCTGTCTCAGGCCGCCTGTCTCAGTCCATCTGTCTCAGACCATCTGTCTCAGACCGTCTGTCTCTTTCCGTCTGTCTCAGACCATCTGTCTCAGACCTTCTGTCTCAGACCGTCCGTCTCTGTCCGTATGTCTCAGACCATCTGTCTCAGACCGTCTGTCTCAGACCGTCTGTCTCAGCCCGCCTGTCTCAGCCCGCCCGTCTCTGGCCGTCTGTCTTAGACCATCTGTCGCAGACCGTCTGTCTCAGACCGCCTGTCTCAGACCGTCTGTCTCTGACCGTCTGTCTCAGACCGTCAGTCTCAGAACGTCGGTCTCTGTCCGTTTCTCGCAGGCCGCCTGTCTCTGTCCGTCTGTCTCAGACCGTCTGTCTCAGACCGTCGGTCTCTGTCCGTCTCTCTAAGGCCGTCGGTCTCTGGCCGTTTCTCGCAGGCCGCCTGTCTCAGTACGCCTGTCTAAGTCCGTCTGTCTCAGACCATCTGTCTCAGACCGTTGTCTCTGTCCGTCCGTCTCTGTCCGTCTGTCTTAGACCATCTGTCTCAGACCGTCTGTCTCGGACCATCTGTCTCAGCCCGTCTGTCTCAGATCGTCGGTCTCAGCCCGCCTGTCTCTGTCCGTCTGTCTCAGACCGTCTGTCTCAGATCGTCTCTCTCAGGCCGCCTGTCTCAGTCCGACTGTCTCTGTCCGTAGGTTTCAGACCGCCTGTCTCAGACCGTCGGTCTTAGCCCGTCTGTCTCAGCCCGCCTGTCTCTGTCCGTCTGTCTCAGACCGTCTGTCTCAGATCGTCTCTCTCAGGCCGCCTGTCTCAGTCCGACTGTCTCAGACCATCTGTCTCAGACCGTCTGTCTCTGTCCGTCTGTCTCAGCCCGCCTGTCTCAGACCGTTGTCTCTGTCCGTCTATCTCTGTCCGTCTGTCTCAGAACGTCTGTCTCAGACCATCTGTATCAAACCGTCTGTTTCAGCCCGCCTGTCTCAGCCTGCCTGTCTCTGTCCGTCTGTCTCTGCCCGCCTGTCTCAGACCGTCTGTCTCAGACCGTCTGTCTCAGACCGTCTGTCTCAGACCGTCTGTCTCAGACCGTCTGTCTCAGACCGTCTGTCTCAGACCGTCTGTCTCAGACCGTCTGTCTCAGGCCGCCTGTCTCAGTCCGACTGTCTCAGACCATCTGCGTCAGACCGTTGTCTCTGTCCGTCTGTCTCTGTCCGTCTGTGTCACACCGTCTGACTCAGACCGCCTGTCTCAGACCGTCTCTCTCAGACCGTCTGTCTCAGACCGTCTGTCTCAGACCGTCTTTCTCAGACCGTCTGTCTCAGACCGCCTGTCTCTGTCCGTCTGTGTCAGACCGTCTGTCTCAGACCGTCGGTCTCTGTCCGTCCCTCTCAGGCCGCCTGTCTCAGACCGTCTGTCTCAGTCCGTCTGTCTCAGACCATCTGTGTCACACCGTCTGACTCAGACCGCCTGTCTCAGACCGTCTGTCTCAGACCGTCTGTCTCAGACCGTCTGTCTCAGACCGTCTGTCTCAGACCGTCTGTCTCAGACCATCGGTATCTGTCCGTTTCTCGCAGGCCGCCTGTCTCTGTCCGTCTGTCTCTGTCCGTCTGTCTCTGTCCGTCTGTCTCTGTCCGTCTGTCTCTGCCCGTCTGTCTCTGTCCGTCTGTCTCTGTCCGTCTGTCTCTTTCCGTCTGTCTCTGTCCGTCTGTCTCTGTCCGTCTGTGTCAGACCGTCTGTCTCAGACCGTCGGTCTCTGTCCGTCCCTCTCAGGCCGCCTGTCTCAGTCCGTCTGTCTCCGACCGTCTGTCTCAGACCGTCCGTCTCTGTCCGTCTGTCTCAGACCGTCTGTCTCAGACCGTCTGTCTCAGACCCTCTGTCTCAGACCGTCTGTCTCACACCGTCTGTCTCAGACCGTCTGTCTCAGACCGTCTTTCTCAGACCGTCTGTCTCAGACCGTCTGTCTCTGTCCGTCTGTGTCAGACCGTCGGTCTCTGTCCGTCCCTCTCAGGCCGCCTGTCTCAGTCCGTCTGTCTCCGACCGTCTGTCTCAGACCGTCCGTCTCTGTCCGTCTGTCTCAGACCGTCTGTCTCAGACCGTCTGTCTCAGACCGTCTGTCTCAGACCATCGGTATCTGTCCGTTTCTCGCAGGCCGCCTGTCTCTGTCCGTCTGTCTCTGTCCGTCTATCTCTGTCCGTCTGTCTCTGCCCGTCTGTCTCTGTCCGTCTGTCTCTGTCCGTCTGTCTCTTTCCGTCTGTCTCTGTCCGTCTGTCTCTGTCCGTCTGTGTCAGACCGTCTGTCTCAGACCGTCGGTCTCTGTCCGTCCCTCTCAGGCCGCCTGTCTCAGACCGTCTGTCTCCGACCGTCTGTCTCAGACCGTCCGTCTCTGTCCGTCTGTCTCAGACCGTCTTTCTCAGACCGTCTGTCTCAGACCGTCTGTCTCTGTCCGTCTGTGTCAGACCGTCTGTCTCAGACCGTCGGTCTCTGTCCGTCCCTCTCAGGCCGCCTGTCTCAGACCGTCTGTCTCTGACCGTCTGTCTCAGACCGTCTGTCTCAGACCGTCTGTCTCAGACCGTCTGTCTCAGACCGTCTGTCTCAGACCGTCGGTCTCAGACCGTCGGTCTCTGTCCGTCTCTCTCAGGCCGCCTGTCTCAGTCCGTCTGTCTCAGACCATCTGTCTCAGACCGTCTGTCTCTGTCCGTCTGTCTCAGACCGTCTGTCTCAGTCCGTCTGTCTGAGACCGCCTGTCTCAGACCGTTGTCTCTGTCCGTCTATCTCTGTCCGTCTGTCTCAGAACGTCTGTCTCAGACCATCTGTATCAAACCGTCTGTCTCAGCCCGCCTGTCTCAGCCCGCCTGTCTCAGCCCGCCTGTCTCTGTCCGTCTGTCTCAGCCCGCCTGTCTCAGACCGTCTATATCGGACCATCTGTCTCAGCCCGTCTGTCTCAGATCGTCCGTCTCAGCCCGCCTGTCTCTGTCCGTCTGTCTCAGACCGTCTGTCTCAGATCGTTTCTCTCAGGCCGCCTGTCTCAGTCCGACTGTCTCTGTCCGTAGGTTTCAGACCGCCTGTCTCAGACCGTCGGTCTGAGCCCGTCTGTCTCAGCCCGCCTGTCTCTGTCCGTCTGTCTCAGACCGTCTGTCTCAGATCGTCTCTCTCAGACCGCCTGTCTCAGTCCGACTGTCTCAGACCATCTGTCTCAGACCGTCTGTCTCTGTCCGTCTGTCTCAGCCCGCCTGTCTCAGACCGTTGTCTCTGTCCGTCTGTCTCAGAACGTCTGTCTCAGACCATCTGTATCAAACCGTCTGTCTCAGCCCGCCTGTCTCAGCCCGCCTGTCTCTGTCCGTCTGTCTCAGCCAGCCTGTCTCAGACCGTCTGTCTCAGACCGTCGGTCTCTGTCCGTCTATGTCAGGCCGCCTGTCTCAGACCGTCGGTCTGAGCCCGTCTGTCTCAGCCCGCCTGTCTCGGCCCGCCTGTCTCTGTCCGTCTGTTTCAGACCGTCTGTCCTGGACCGTCTGTCTCAGACCGTCGGTCTCTGTCCGTCTTTCTCATGCCGCCTGCCTCAGACCGTCTGTTTCAGACCGCCTGTCTCAGACCGTCGGTCTTAGCCCGTCTGTCTCAGCCCGCCTGTCTCTGTCCGCCTGTCTCAGACCGTCGGTCTCTGTCCGTCTCTCTCAGGCCGCCTGTCTCAGTCCATCTGTCTCAGACCATCTGTCTCAGACCGTCTGTAACTGTCCGTCTATCTCAGACCATCTGTCTCAGACCGTTGTCTCTGTCCGTCTGTCTCAATCGGCCTGTCTCAGACCGTCTGTCCTGGACCGTCTGTCTCAGACCGTCGGTCTCTGTCCGTCTTTCTCAAGCCGCCTGTCTCAGTCCGTCTTTCTCATGCCGCCTGTCTCAGTCCGTCTGTTTCAGACCGCCTGTCTCAGACCGTTCGTCTTAGCCCGTCTGTCTCAGCCCGCCTGTCTCTGTCCGCCTGTCTCAGACCGTCGGTTTCTGTCCGTCCCTCTCAGGCCGCCTGTCTCAGTCCATCTGTCTCAGACCATCTGTCTCAGACCGTCTGTCTCAGACCGTCTGTCTCAGACCGTCTGTCTCAGACCGTCTGTCTCAGACCGTCTGTCTCAGGCCGCCTGTCTCAGTCCGTCTGTCTCAGACCATCTGTGTCAGACCGTTGTCTCTGTCCGTCTGTCTCAGATCGTCTGTCTCAGACCATCTGTCTCAGCCCGTCTGTCTCAGATCGTCGGTCTCAGCCCGCCTGTCTCTGTCCGTCTGTCTCAGACCGTCTGTCTCAGATCGTCTCTCTCAGGCCGCCTGTCTCAGTCCGACTGTCTCTGTCCGTAGGTTTCAGACCGCCTGACTCAGACCGTCGGTCTTAGCCCGTCTGTCTCAGCCCGCCTGTCTCTGTCCGCCTGTCTCAGACCGTCTGTCTCAGATCGTCTCTCTCAGGCCGCCTGTCTCAGTCCGACTGTCTCAGACCATCTGTCTCAGACCGTCTGTCTCTGTCCGTCTGTCTCAGCCCGCCTGTCTCAGACCGTTGTCTCTGTCCGTCTATCTCTGTCCGCCTGTCTCAGAACGTCTGTCTCAGTCCATCTGTGTCAGACCGTTGTCTCTGTCCGTCTGTCTCAGCCCGCCTGTCTCTGTCCGCCTGTCTCAGACCGTCGGTCTCTGTCCGTCTCTCTCAGGCCGCCTGTCTCAGTCCATCTGTCTCAGACCATCTGTCTCAGACCGTCTGTAACTGTCCGTCTGTCTCAGACCATCTGTCTCAGACCTTCTGTCTCAGACCGTCCGTCTCTGTCCGTCTGCCTCAGACCATCCGTCTCAGACCGTCTGTCTCAGACCGTCTGTCTCAGGCCGCCTGTCTCAGTCCATCTGTCTCAGACCATCTGTCTCAGACCGTCTGTCTCTTTCCGTCTGTCTCAGACCATCTGTCTCAGACCTTCTGTCTCAGACCGTCCGTCTCTGTCCGTCTGTCTCAGACCATCTGTCTCAGACCGTCTGTCTCTGTCCGTCTGTCTCAGCCCGCCTGTCTCGGACCGTTGTCTCTGTCCGTCTATCTCTGTCCGTCTGTCTCCGAACGTCTGTCTCAGTCCATCTGTGTCAGACCGTTGTCTCTGTCCGTCTGTCTCTGTCCGTCTGTCTCTGTCCGTCTGTCTCTGTCCGTCTGTCTCTGTCCGTCTGTGTCAGACCGTCTGTCTCAGACCGTCTGTCTCAGACCGTCTGTCTCAGACCGTCTGTCTCAGATCGTCTGTCTCAGCCCGCCTGTCTGTGTCCGTCTGTCTCAGACCGTCTGTCTCAGATCGTCTCTCTCAGGCCGCCTGTCTCAGTCCGACTGTCTCAGACCATCTGTCTCAGACCATCTGTGTCAGACCGTTGTCTCAGTCCGTCTGTCTCAGACCATCTGTCTCAGACCGTCTGTCTCAGACCGTCTGTCTCTGTCCGTCTGTCTCTGTCCGTCTATCTCAGACCGTCTGTCTCAGCCCGCCTGTCTCAGCCCGCCCGTCTCTGGCCGTCTGTCTTAGACCATCTGTCGCAGACCGTCTGTCTCAGACCGCCTGTCTCAGACCGTCTGTCTCTGACCGTCTGTCTCAGACCGTCAGTCTCAGAACGTCGGTCTCTGTCCGTTTCTCGCAGGCCGCCTGTCTCTGTCCGTCTGTCTCAGACCGTCTGTCTCAGACCGTCGGTCTCTGTCCGTCTCTCTAAGGCCGTCGGTCTCTGGCCGTTTCTCGCAGGCCGCCTGTCTCAGTCCGCCTGTCTAAGTCCGTCTGTCTCAGACCATCTGTCTCAGACCGTTGTCTCTGTCCGTCCGTCTCTGTCCGTCTGTCTTAGACCATCTGTCTCAGACCGTCTGTCTCGGACCATCTGTCTCAGCCCGTCTGTCTCAGATCGTCGGTCTCAGCCCGCCTGTCTCTGTCCGTCTGTCTCAGACCGTCTGTCTCAGATCGTCTCTCTCAGGCCGCCTGTCTCAGTCCGACTGTCTCAGACCATCTGTCTCAGACCGTCTGTCTCTGTCCGTCTGTCTCAGCCCGCCTGTCTCAGACCGTTGTCTCTGTCCGTCTATCTCTGTCCGTCTGTCTCAGAACGTCTGTCTCAGACCATCTGTATCAAACCGTCTGTTTCAGCTCGCCTGTCTCAGCCTGCCTGTCTCTGTCCGTCTGTCTCAGCCCGCCTGTCTCAGACCGTCTGTCTCAGACCGTCTGTCTCAGACCGTCTGTCTCAGACCGTCTGTCTCAGACCGTCTGTCTCAGACCGTCTGTCTCAGGCCGCCTGTCTCAGTCCGACTGTCTCAGACCATCTGTGTCAGACCGTTGTCTCTGTCCGTCTGTCTCTGTCCGTCTGTGTCACACCGTCTGACTCAGACCGCCTGTCTCAGACCGTCTCTCTCAGACCGTCTGTCTCAGACCGTCTGTCTCAGACCGTCTGTCTCAGACCGTCTGTCTCAGACCGTCTGTCTCAGACCATCCGTCTCAGACCGTCTGTCTCAGATCGTCTGTCTCAGACCGTCTGTCTCAGACCGTCTGTCTCAGGCCGCCTGTCTCAGTCCGTCTGTCTCAGACCATCTGTGTCACACCGTCTGACTCAGACCGCCTGTCTCAGACCGTCTGTCTCAGACCGTCTGTCTCAGACCGTCTGTCTCAGACCGTCTGTCTCAGACCGTCTGTCTCAGACCGTCTGTCTCAGACCGTCTGTCTCAGACCATCGGTATCTGTCCGTTTCTCGCAGGCCGCCTGTCTCTGTCCGTCTGTCTCTGTCCGTCTGTCTCTGTCCGTCTGTCTCTGCCCGTCTGTCTCTGTCCGTCTGTCTCTGTCCGTCTGTCTCTTTCCGTCTGTCTCTGTCCGTCTGTCTCTGTCCGTCTGTGTCAGACCGTCTGTCTCAGACCGTCGGTCTCTGTCCGTCCCTCTCAGGCCGCCTGTCTCAGTCCGTCTGTCTCCGACCGTCTGTCTCAGACCGTCCGTCTCTGTCCGTCTGTCTCAGACCGTCTGTCTCAGACCGTCTGTCTCAGACCCTCTGTCTCAGACCGTCTGTCTCACACCGTCTGTCTCAGACCGTCTGTCAAAGACCGTCTTTCTCAGACCGTCTGTCTCAGACCGTCTGTCTCTGTCCGTCTGTGTCAGACCGTCTGTCTCAGACCGTCGGTCTCTGTCCGTCCCTCTCAGGCCGCCTGTCTCAGTCCGTCTGTCTCCGACCGTCTGTCTCAGACCGTCCGTCTCAGGCCGCCTGTCTCAGTCCATCTGTCTCAGACCATCTGTCTCAGACCGTCTGTCTCTTTCCGTCTGTCTCAGACCATCTGTCTCAGACCTTCTGTCTCAGACCGTCCGTCTCTGTCCGTCTGTCTCAGACCATCTGTCTCAGACCGTCTGTCTCTGTCCGTCTGTCTCAGCCCGCCTGTCTCGGACCGTTGTCTCTGTCCGTCTATCTCTGTCCGTCTGTCTCCGAACGTCTGTCTCAGTCCATCTGTGTCAGACCGTTGTCTCTGTCCGTCTGTCTCTGTCCGTCTGTCTCTGTCCGTCTGTCTCTGTCCGTCTGTCTCTGTCCGTCTGTGTCAGACCGTCTGTCTCAGACCGTCTGTCTCAGACCGTCTGTCTCAGACCGTCTGTCTCAGATCGTCTGTCTCAGCCCGCCTGTCTGTGTCCGTCTGTCTCAGACCGTCTGTCTCAGATCGTCTCTCTCAGGCCGCCTGTCTCAGTCCGACTGTCTCAGACCATCTGTCTCAGACCATCTGTGTCAGACCGTTGTCTCAGTCCGTCTGTCTCAGACCATCTGTCTCAGACCGTCTGTCTCAGACCGTCTGTCTCTGTCCGTCTGTCTCTGTCCGTCTATCTCAGACCGTCTGTCTCAGCCCGCCTGTCTCAGCCCGCCCGTCTCTGGCCGTCTGTCTTAGACCATCTGTCGCAGACCGTCTGTCTCAGACCGCCTGTCTCAGACCGTCTGTCTCTGACCGTCTGTCTCAGACCGTCAGTCTCAGAACGTCGGTCTCTGTCCGTTTCTCGCAGGCCGCCTGTCTCTGTCCGTCTGTCTCAGACCGTCTGTCTCAGACCGTCGGTCTCTGTCCGTCTCTCTAAGGCCGTCGGTCTCTGGCCGTTTCTCGCAGGCCGCCTGTCTCAGTCCGCCTGTCTAAGTCCGTCTGTCTCAGACCATCTGTCTCAGACCGTTGTCTCTGTCCGTCCGTCTCTGTCCGTCTGTCTTAGACCATCTGTCTCAGACCGTCTGTCTCGGACCATCTGTCTCAGCCCGTCTGTCTCAGATCGTCGGTCTCAGCCCGCCTGTCTCTGTCCGTCTGTCTCAGACCGTCTGTCTCAGATCGTCTCTCTCAGGCCGCCTGTCTCAGTCCGACTGTCTCAGACCATCTGTCTCAGACCGTCTGTCTCTGTCCGTCTGTCTCAGCCCGCCTGTCTCAGACCGTTGTCTCTGTCCGTCTATCTCTGTCCGTCTGTCTCAGAACGTCTGTCTCAGACCATCTGTATCAAACCGTCTGTTTCAGCTCGCCTGTCTCAGCCTGCCTGTCTCTGTCCGTCTGTCTCAGCCCGCCTGTCTCAGACCGTCTGTCTCAGACCGTCTGTCTCAGACCGTCTGTCTCAGACCGTCTGTCTCAGACCGTCTGTCTCAGACCGTCTGTCTCAGGCCGCCTGTCTCAGTCCGACTGTCTCAGACCATCTGTGTCAGACCGTTGTCTCTGTCCGTCTGTCTCTGTCCGTCTGTGTCACACCGTCTGACTCAGACCGCCTGTCTCAGACCGTCTCTCTCAGACCGTCTGTCTCAGACCGTCTGTCTCAGACCGTCTGTCTCAGACCGTCTGTCTCAGACCGTCTGTCTCAGACCATCCGTCTCAGACCGTCTGTCTCAGATCGTCTGTCTCAGACCGTCTGTCTCAGACCGTCTGTCTCAGGCCGCCTGTCTCAGTCCGTCTGTCTCAGACCATCTGTGTCACACCGTCTGACTCAGACCGCCTGTCTCAGACCGTCTGTCTCAGACCGTCTGTCTCAGACCGTCTGTCTCAGACCGTCTGTCTCAGACCGTCTGTCTCAGACCGTCTGTCTCAGACCATCGGTATCTGTCCGTTTCTCGCAGGCCGCCTGTCTCTGTCCGTCTGTCTCTGTCCGTCTGTCTCTGTCCGTCTGTCTCTGCCCGTCTGTCTCTGTCCGTCTGTCTCTGTCCGTCTGTCTCTTTCCGTCTGTCTCTGTCCGTCTGTCTCTGTCCGTCTGTGTCAGACCGTCTGTCTCAGACCGTCGGTCTCTGTCCGTCCCTCTCAGGCCGCCTGTCTCAGTCCGTCTGTCTCCGACCGTCTGTCTCAGACCGTCCGTCTCTGTCCGTCTGTCTCAGACCGTCTGTCTCAGACCGTCTGTCTCAGACCCTCTGTCTCAGACCGTCTGTCTCACACCGTCTGTCTCAGACCGTCTGTCAAAGACCGTCTTTCTCAGACCGTCTGTCTCAGACCGTCTGTCTCTGTCCGTCTGTGTCAGACCGTCTGTCTCAGACCGTCGGTCTCTGTCCGTCCCTCTCAGGCCGCCTGTCTCAGTCCGTCTGTCTCCGACCGTCTGTCTCAGACCGTCCGTCTCTGTCCGTCTGTCTCAGACCGTCTGTCTCAGACCGTCTGTCTCAGACCCTCTGTCTCAGACCGTCTGTCTCACACCGTCTGTCTCAGACCGTCTGTCTCAGACCGTCTTTCTCAGACCGTCTGTCTCAGACCGTCTGTCTCAGACCGTCTGTCTCAGACCGTCTGTCTCAGACCGCCTGTCTCAGACCGTCGGTCTCTGTCCGTTTCACGCAGGCCGCCTGTCTCAGTCCGTCTGTCTCAGACCATCTGTCTCAGACCGTCGGTCTCTGTCCGTCTCTCTCATGCCGCCTGTCTCAGACCGTCGGTCTTATCCCGTCTGTCTCAGCCCGCCTGTCTCTGTCCGCCTGTCTCAGACCGTCGGTCTCTGTCCGTCTCTCTCAGGCCGCCTGTCTCAGTCCATCTGTCTCAGACCATCTGTCTCAGACCGTCTGTAATTGTCCGTCTGTCTCAGACCATCTGTCTCAGACCTTCTGTCTCAGACCGCCCGTCTCTGTCCGTCTGTCTCAGACCATCTGTCTTCTACCGTCTGTCTCAGACCGTCTGTCTCAGCCCGCCTGTCTCAGCCCGCCTGTCTCTGTCCGTCTGTCTTAGACCATCTGTCTCAGACCGTCTGTCTCGGACCATCTGTCTCAGTCCGTCTGTCTCAGATCGTCGGTCTCAGCCCGCCTGTCTCTGTCCGTCTGTCTCAGACCGTCTGTCTCAGATCGTCTCTCTCAGGCCGCCTGTCTCAGTCCGACTGTCTCTGTCCGTAGGTTTCAGACCGCCTGTCTCAGACCCTCGGTCTTAGCCCGTCTGTCTCAGCCCGCCTGTCTCTGTCCGTCTGTCTCAGACCGTCTGTCTCAGATCGTCTCTCTCAGGCCGCCTGTCTCAGTCCGACTGTCTCAGACCATCTGTCTCAGACCGTCTGTCTCTGTCCGTCTGTCTCAGCCCGCCTGTCTCAGACCGTTGTCTCTGTCCGTCTATCTCTGTCCGTCTGTCTCAGAACGTCTGTCTCAGACCATCTGTATCAAACCGTCTGTTTCAGCCCGCCTGTCTCAGCCCGCCTGTCTCTGTCCGTCTGTCTCAGCCCGCCTGTCTCAGACCGTCTGTCTCAGACCGTCTGTCTCAGACCGTCTGTCTCAGACCGTCTGTCTCAGACCGTCTGTCTCAGACCGTCTGTCTCAGACCGTCTGTCTCAGACCGTCTGTCTCAGGCCGCCTGTCTCAGTCCGTCTGTCTCAGACCATCTGTGTCAGACCGTTGTCTCTGTCCGTCTGTCTCCGACCGTCTGTCTCAGACCGTCCGTCTCTGTCCGTCTGTCTCAGACCGTCTGTCTCAGACCGTCTGTCTCAGACCCTCTGTCTCAGACCGTCTGTCTCACACCGTCTGTCTCTGTCCGTCTGTCTCTGTCCGTCTGTCTCTGTCCGTCTGTCTCCGACCGTCTGTCTCAGACCGTCCGTCTCTGTCCGTCTGTCTCAGACCGTCTGTCTCAGACCGTCTGTCTCAGACCCTCTGTCTCAGACCGTCTGTCTCACACCGTCTGTCTCAGACCGTCTGTCTCAGACCATCTGTCTCAGACCGTCGGTCTCTGTCCGTCTCTCTCATGCCGCCTGTCTCAGTCCGCCTGTCTCTGTCCGTCTGTCTCAGACCATCTGTCTCAGTCCGTCTGTCTCAGACCGTCTGTCTCAGACCGCCTGTCTCAGCCCGTCTGTCTCAGACCGTCTGTCTCAGACCGCCTGTCTCAGTCCGTCCGTCTCTGTCCGTCTGTCTCAGACCATCTGTCTCAGACCGTCTGTCTCAGATCGTCTGTCTCAGCCCGCCTGTCTCAGCCCGCCTGTCTCTGGCCGTCTGTCTTAGACCATCTGTCGCAGACCGTCTGTCTCAGACCGTCTGTCTCAGACCGTCTGTCTCAGACCGTCTGTCTCTGACCGTCTGTCTCAGACCGTCAGTCTCAGAACGTCGGTCTCTGTCCGTTTCTCGCAGGCCGCCTGTCTCTGTCCGTCTGTCTCAGACCGTCTGTCTCAGACCGTCGGTCTCTGTCCGTCTCTCTCAGGCCGTCGGTCTCTGGCCGTTTCTCGCAGGCCGCCTGTCTCAGTCCGCCTGTCTAAGTCCGTCTGTCTCAGACCATCTGTCCCAGACCGTCGGTCTCTGTCCGTCCCTCTCAGGCCGCCTGTCTCTGTCCGTCTGTCTCTGTCCGTCTGTCTCAATCCGCCTGTCTCAGACCGTCTGTCCTGGACCGTCTGTCTCAGACCGTCGGTCTCTGTCCGTCTCTCTCATGCCGCCTGTCTCAGACCGTCGGTCTTATCCCGTCTGTCTCAGCCCGCCTGTCTCTGTCCGCCTGTCTCAGACCGTCGGTCTCTGTCCGTCTCTCTCAGGCCGCCTGTCTCAGTCCATCTGTCTCAGACCATCTGTCTCAGACCGTCTGTAATTGTCCGTCTGTCTCAGACCATCTGTCTCAGACCTTCTGTCTCAGACCGCCCGTCTCTGTCCGTCTGTCTCAGACCATCTGTCTTCTACCGTCTGTCTCAGACCGTCTGTCTCAGCCCGCCTGTCTCAGCCCGCCTGTCTCTGTCCGTCTGTCTTAGACCATCTGTCTCAGACCGTCTGTCTCGGACCGTCTGTCTCAGGCCGCCTGTCTCAGTCCGTCTGTCTCAGACCATCTGCGTCAGACCGTTGTCTCTGTCCGTCTGGCGCCGACCGTCTGTCTCAGACCGTCCGTCTCTGTCCGTCTGTCTCAGACCGTCTGTCTCAGACCGTCTGTCTCAGACCCTCTGTCTTAGCCCGTCTGTCTCAGCCCGCCTGTCTCAGTCCGACTGTCTCAGACCATCTGTCTCAGACCGTCTGTCTCTGTCCGTCTGTCTCAGCCCGCCTGTCTCAGACCGTTGTCTCTGTCCGTCTATCTCTGTCCGTCTGTCTCAGAACGTCTGTCTCAGACCATCTGTATCAAACCGTCTGTTTCAGCCCGCCTGTCTCAGCCCGCCTGTCTCTGTCCGTCTGTCTCAGCCCGCCTGTCTCAGACCGTCTGTCTCAGAGCGTCTGTCTCAGACCGTCTGTCTCAGACCGTCTGTCTCAGACCGTCTGTCTCAGGCCGCCTGTCTCTGTCCGCCTGTCTCAGACCGTCTGTCTCAGATCGTCTCTCTCAGGCCGCCTGTCTCAGTCCGACTGTCTCAGACCATCTGTCTCAGACCGTCTGTCTCTGTCCGTCTGTCTCAGCCCGCCTGTCTCAGACCGTTGTCTCTGTCCGTCTATCTCTGTCCGCCTGTCTCAGAACGTCTGTCTCAGTCCATCTGTGTCAGACCGTTGTCTCTGTCCGTCTGTCTCAGCCCGCCTGTCTCTGTCCGCCTGTCTGAGACCGTCGGTCTCTGTCCGTCTCTCTCAGGCCGCCTGTCTCAGTCCATCTGTCTCAGACCATCTGTCTCAGACCGTCTGTAACTGTCCGTCTGTCTCAGACCATCTGTCTCAGACCTTCTGTCTCAGACCGTCCGTCTCTGTCCGTGTGTCTCAGACCATCTGTCTCAGACCGTCTGTCTCAGACCGTCTGTCTCAGCCCGCCTGTCTCTGGCCGTCTGTCTTAGACCATCTGTCGCAGACCGTCTGTCTCAGACCGTCTGTCTCAGACCGTCTGTCTCAGACCGTCTGTCTCTGACCGTCTGTCTCAGACCGTCAGTCTCAGAACGTCAGTCTCTGTCCGTTTCTCGCAGGCCGCCTGTCTCTGTCCGTCTGTCTCAGACCGTCTGTCTCAGACCATCTGTCTCAGCCCGTCTGTCTCAGATCGTCGGTCTCAGCCCGCCTGTCTCTGTCCGTCTGTCTCAGACCGTCTGTCTCAGATCGTCTCTCTCAGGCCGCCTGTCTCAGTCCGACTGTCTCTGTCCGTAGGTTTCAGACCGCCTGACTCAGACCGTCGGTCTTAGCCCGTCTGTCTCAGCCCGCCTGTCTCTGTCCGCCTGTCTCAGACCATCTGTCTCAGACCGTCTGTAACTGTCCGTCTATCTGAGACCATCTGTCTCAGACCGTCTGTCTCAGGCCGCCTGTCTCAGTCCATCTGTCTCAGACCATCTGTCTCAGACCGTCTGCCTCTTTCCGTCTGTCTCAGACCATCTGTCTCAGACCTTCTGTCTCAGACCGTCCGTCTCTGTCCGTCTGTCTCAGGCCGTCGGTCTCTGGCCGTCTGCTCCGACCGTCTGTCTCAGACCGTCAGTCTCAGGCCGCCTGTCTCAGTCCGTCTGTCTCAGACCATCTGTGTCAGACCGTTGTCTCTGTCCGTCTGTCTCAGATCGTCTGTCTCAGACCATCTGTCTCAGCCCGTCTGTCTCAGATCGTCGGTCTCAGCCCGCCTGTCTCTGTCCGTCTGTCTCAGACCGTCTGTCTCAGATCGTCTCTCTCAGGCCGCCTGTCTCAGCCCGCCTGTCTCTGTCCGCCTGTCTCAGACCGTCTGTCTCAGATCGTCTCTCTCAGGCCGCCTGTCTCAGTCCGACTGTCTCAGACCATCTGTCTCAGACCGTCTGTCTCTGTCCGTCTGTCTCAGCCCGCCTGTCTCAGACCGTTGTCTCTGTCCGTCTATCTCTGTCCGCCTGTCTCAGAACGTCTGTCTCAGTCCATCTGTGTCAGACCGTTGTCTCTGTCCGTCTGTCTCAGCCCGCCTGTCTCTGTCCGCCTGTCTCAGACCGTCGGTCTCTGTCCGTCTCTCTCAGGCCGCCTGTCTCAGTCCATCTGTCTCAGACCATCTGTCTCAGACCATCTGTCTCAGACCGTCTGTAACTGTCCGTCTGTCTCAGACCATCTGTCTCAGACCTTCTGTCTCAGACCGTCCGTCTCTGTCCGTCTGTCTCAGACCATCCGTCTCAGACCGTCTGTCTCAGACCGTCTGTCTCAGGCCGCCTGTCTCAGTCCATCTGTCTCAGACCATCTGTCTCAGACCGTCTGTCTCTTTCCGTCTGTCTCAGACCATCTGTCTCAGACCTTCTGTCTCAGACCGTCCGTCTCTGTCCGTCTGTCTCAGACCATCTGTCTCAGACCGTCTGTCTCTGTCCGTCTGTCTCAGCCCGCCTGTCTCGGACCGTTGTCTCTGTCCGTCTATCTCTGTCCGTCTGTCTCCGAACGTCTGTCTCAGTCCATCTGTGTCAGACCGTTGTTTCTGTCCGTCTGTCTCTGTCCGTCTGTCTCTGTCCGTCTGTCTCTGTCCGTCTGTGTCAGACCGTCTGTCTCAGACCGTCTGTCTCAGACCGTCTGTCTCAGACCGTCTGTCTCAGACCGTCGGTCTCTGTCCGTCTCTCTAAGGCCGTCGGTCTCTGGCCGTTTCTCGCAGGCCGCCTGTCTCAGTCCTCCTGTCTAAGTCCGTCTGTCTCAGACCATCTGTCTCAGACCGTTGTCTCTGTCCGTCCGTCTCTGTCCGTCTGTCTTAGACCATCTGTCTCAGACCGTCTGTCTCGGACCATCTGTCTCAGCCCGTCTGTCTCAGATCGTCGGTCTCAGCCCGCCTGTCTCTGTCCGTCTGTCTCAGACCGTCTGTCTCAGATCGTCTCTCTCAGGCCGCCTGTCTCAGTCCGACTGTCTCTGTCCGTAGGTTTCAGACCGCCTGTCTCAGACCGTCGGTCTTAGCCCGTCTGTCTCAGCCCGCCTGTCTCTGTCCGTCTGTCTCAGACCGTCTGTCTCAGATCGTCTCTCTCAGGCCGCCTGTCTCAGTCCGACTGTCTCAGACCATCTGTCTCAGACCGTCTGTCTCTGTCCGTCTGTCTCAGCCCGCCTGTCTCAGACCGTTGTCTCTGTCCGTCTATCTCTGTCCGTCTGTCTCAGAACGTCTGTCTCAGACCATCTGTATCAAACCGTCTGTTTCAGCCCGCCTGTCTCAGCCTGCCTGTCTCTGTCCGTCTGTCTCAGCCCGCCTGTCTCAGACCGTCTGTCTCAGACCGTCTGTCTCAGACCGTCTGTCTCAGACCATCGGTATCTGTCCGTTTCTCGCAGGCCGCCTGTCTCTGTCCGTCTGTCTCTGTCCGTCTGTCTCTGCCCGTCTGTCTCTGTCCGTCTGTCTCTGTCCGTCTGTCTCTTTCCGTCTGTCTCTGTCCGTCTGTCTCTGTCCGTCTGTGTCAGACCGTCTGTCTCAGACCGTCGGTCTCTGTCCGTCCCTCTCAGGCCGCCTGTCTCAGTCCGTCTGTCTCCGACCGTCTGTCTCAGACCGTCCGTCTCTGTCCGTCTGTCTCAGACCGTCTGTCTCAGACCGTCTGTCTCAGACCCTCTGTCTCAGACCGTCTGTCTCACACCGTCTGTCTCAGACCGTCTGTCTCAGACCGTCTTTCTCAGACCGTCTGTCTCAGACCGTCTGTCTCTGTCCGTCTGTGTCAGACCGTCTGTCTCAGACCGTCGGTCTCTGTCCGTCCCTCTCAGGCCGCCTGTCTCAGTCCGTCTGTCTCCGACCGTCTGTCTCAGACCGTCCGTCTCTGTCCGTCTGTCTCAGACCGTCTGTCTCAGACCGTCTGTCTCAGACCCTCTGTCTCAGACCGTCTGTCTCACACCGTCTGTCTCAGACCGTCTGTCTCAGACCGTCTGTCTCAGACCGTCTTTCTCAGACCGTCTGTCTCAGACCGTCTGTCTCAGACCGTCTGTCTCAGACCGCCTGTCTCAGACCGTCGGTCTCTGTCCGTTTCACGCAGGCCGCCTGTCTCAGTCCGCCTGTCTAAGTCCGTCTGTCTCAGACCATCTGTCTCAGACCGTCGGTCTCTGTCCGTCTCTCTCATGCCGCCTGTCTCAGTCCGCCTGTCTCTGTCCGTCTGTCTCAGACCATCTGTCTCAGTCCGTCTGTCTCAGACCGTCTGTCTCAGACCGCCTGTCTCAGCCCGTCTGTCTCAGACCGTCTGTCTCAGACCGCCTGTCTCAGTCCGTCTGTCTCAGACCATCTGTCTCAGACCGTCTGTCTCAGACCGTCTGTCTCTTTCCGTCTGTCTCAGACCATCTGTCTCAGACCTTCTGTCTCAGACCGTCCGTCTCTGTCCGTCTGTCTCAGACCATCTGTCTCAGACCGTCTGTCTCAGATCGTCTGTCTCAGCCCGCCTGTCTCAGCCCGCCTGTCTCTGGCCGTCTGTCTTAGACCATCTGTCGCAGACCGTCTGTCTCAGACCGTCTGTCTCAGACCGTCTGTCTCAGACCGTCTGTATCAGACCGTCTGTCTCAGACCGTCTGTCTCAGACCGTCTGTCTCAGACCATCCGTCTCAGACCGTCTGTCTCAGACCGTCTGTCTCAGACCGTCTGTCTCAGACCGTCTGTCTCAGGCCGCCTGTCTCAGTCCGTCTGTCTCAGACCATCTGTGTCACACCGTCTGACTCAGACCGCCTGTCTCAGACCGTCTGTCTCAGACCGTCTGTCTCAGACCGTCTGTCTCAGACCGTCTGTCTCAGACCGTCTGTCTCAGACCGTCTGTCTCAGACCGTCTGTCTCAGACCGTCTGTCTCAGACCATCGGTATCTGTCCGTTTCTCGCAGGCCGCCTGTCTCTGTCCGTCTGTCTCTGTCCGTCTATCTCTGTCCGTCTGTCTCTGCCCGTCTGTCTCTGTCCGTCTGTCTCTGTCCGTCTGTCTCTTTCCGTCTGTCTCTGTCCGTCTGTCTCTGTCCGTCTGTGTCAGACCGTCTGTCTCAGACCGTCGGTCTCTGTCCGTCCCTCTCAGGCCGCCTGTCTCAGTCCGTCTGTCTCCGACCGTCTGTCTCAGACCGTCCGTCTCTGTCCGTCTGTCTCAGACCGGCTGTCTCAGACCGTCTGTCTCAGACCCTCTGTCTCAGACCGTCTTTCTCAGACCGTCTGTCTCAGACCGTCTGTCTCAGACCGTCTGTCTCAGACCGCCTGTCTCAGACCGTCGGTCTCTGTCCGTTTCACGCAGGCCGCCTGTCTCAGTCCGCCTGTCTAAGTCCGTCTGTCTCAGACCATCTGTCTCAGACCGTCGGTCTCTGTCCGTCTCTCTCATGCCGCCTGTCTCAGACCGTCGGTCTCTGTCCGTCTCTCTCAGGCCGCCTGTCTCAGTCCATCTGTCTCAGACCATCTGTCTCAGACCGTCTGTAATTGTCCGTCTGTCTCAGACCATCTGTCTCAGACCTTCTGTCTCAGACCGCCCGTCTCTGTCCGTCTGTCTCAGACCATCCGTCTTCTACCGTCTGTCTCAGACCGTCTGTCTCAGCCCGCCTGTCTCAGCCCGCCTGTCTCTGTCCGTCTGTCTTAGACCATCTGTCTCAGACCGTCTGTCTCGGACCATCTGTCTCAGTCCGTCTGTCTCAGATCGTCGGTCTCAGCCCGCCTGTCTCTGTCCGTCTGTCTCAGACCGTCTGTCTCAGATCGTCTCTCTCAGGCCGCCTGTCTCAGTCCGACTGTCTCTGTCCGTAGGTTTCAGACCGCCTGTCTCAGACCCTCGGTCTTAGCCCGTCTGTCTCAGCCCGCCTGTCTCTGTCCGTCTGTCTCAGACCGTCTGTCTCAGATCGTCTCTCTCAGGCCGCCTGTCTCAGTCCGACTGTCTCAGACCATCTGTCTCAGACCGTCTGTCTCTGTCCGTCTGTCTCAGCCCGCCTGTCTCAGACCGTTGTCTCTGTCCGTCTATCCCTGTCCGTCTGTCTCAGAACGTCTGTCTCAGACCATCTGTATCAAACCGTCTGTTTCAGCCCGCCTGTCTCAGCCCGCCTGTCTCTGTCCGTCTGTCTCAGCCCGCCTGTCTCAGACCGTCTGTCTCAGACCGTCTGTCTCAGACCGTCTGTCTCAGACCGTCTGTCTCAGACCGTCTGTCTCAGACCGTCTGTCTCAGACCGTCTGTCTCAGACCGTCTGTCTCAGACCGTCTGTCTCAGACCGTCTGTCTCAGACCGTCTGTCTCAGGCCGCCTGTCTCAGTCCGTCTGTCTCAGACCATCTGTGTCAGACCGTTGTCTCTGTCCGTCTGTCTCCGACCGTCTGTCTCAGACCGTCCGTCTCTGTCCGTCTGTCTCAGACCGTCTGTCTCAGACCGTCTGTCTCAGACCCTCTGTCTCAGACCGTCTGTCTCACACCGTCTGTCTCTGTCCGTCTGTCTCTGTCCGTCTGTCTCTGTCCGTCTGTCTCCGACCGTCTGTCTCAGACCGTCCGTCTCTGTCCGTCTGTCTCAGACCGTCTGTCTCAGACCGTCTGTCTCAGACCCTCTGTCTCAGACCGTCTGTCTCACACCGTCTGTCTCAGACCGTCTGTCTCAGACCGTCTTTCTCAGACCGTCTGTCTCAGATCGTCTGTCTCAGACCGTCTGTCTCAGACCGCCTGTCTCAGACCGTCGGTCTCTGTCCGTTTCACGCAGGCCGCCTGTCTCAGTCCGCCTGTCTAAGTCCGTCTGTCTCAGACCATCTCTCTCAGACCGTCGGTCTCTGTCCTTCTCTCTCATGCCGCCTGTCTCAGTCCGCCTGTCTCTGTCCGTCTGTCTCAGACCATCTGTCTCAGTCCGTCTGTCTCAGACCGTCTGTCTCAATCCGCCTGTCTCAGACCGTCTGTCCTGGACCGTCTGTCTCAGACCGTCGGTCTCTGTCCGTCTCTCTCATGCCGCCTGTCTCAGACCGTCGGTCTTATCCCGTCTGTCTCAGCCCGCCTTTCTCTGTCCGCCTGTCTCAGACCGTCGGTCTCTGTCCGTCTCTCTCAGGCCGCCTGTCTCAGTCCATCTGTCTCAGACCATCTGTCTCAGACCGTCTGTAATTGTCCGTCTGTCTCAGACCATCTGTCTCAGACCTTCTGTCTCAGACCGCCCGTCTCTGTCCGTCTGTCTCAGACCATCTGTGTCAGACCGTTGTCTCTGTCCGTCTGTCTCCGACCGTCTGTCTCAGACCGTCCGTCTCTGTCCGTCTGTCTCAGACCGTCTGTCTCAGACCGTCTGTCTCAGACCCTCTGTCTCAGACCGTCTGTCTCACACCGTCTGTCTCTGTCCGTCTGTCTCTGTCCGTCTGTCTCTGTCCGTCTGTCTCCGACCGTCTGTCTCAGACCGTCCGTCTCTGTCCGTCTGTCTCAGACCGTCTGTCTCAGACCGTCTGTCTCAGACCCTCTGTCTCAGACCGCCTGTCTCTGTCCGTCTGTCTCAGACCGTCTGTCTCAGACCATCTGTCTCAGCCCGTCTGTCTCAGATCGTCGGTCTCAGCCCGCCTGTCTCTGTCCGTCTGTCTCAGACCGTCTGTCTCAGATCGTCTCTCTCAGGCCGCCTGTCTCAGTCCGACTGTCTCTGTCCGTAGGTTTCAGACCGCCTGACTCAGACCGTCGGTCTTAGCCCGTCTGTCTCAGCCCGCCTGTCTCTGTCCGCCTGTCTCAGACCATCTGTCTCAGACCGTCTGTAACTGTCCGTCTATCTGAGACCATCTGTCTCAGACCGTCTGTCTCAGGCCGCCTGTCTCAGTCCATCTGTCTCAGACCATCTGTCTCAGACCGTCTGCCTCTTTCCGTCTGTCTCAGACCATCTGTCTCAGACCTTCTGTCTCAGACCGTCCGTCTCTGTCCGTCTGTCTCAGGCCGTCGGTCTCTGGCCGTCTGCTCCGACCGTCTGTCTCAGACCGTCAGTCTCAGGCCGCCTGTCTCAGTCCGTCTGTCTCAGACCATCTGTGTCAGACCGTTGTCTCTGTCCGTCTGTCTCAGATCGTCTGTCTCAGACCATCTGTCTCAGCCCGTCTGTCTCAGATCGTCGGTCTCAGCCCGCCTGTCTCTGTCCGTCTGTCTCAGACCGTCTGTCTCAGATCGTCTCTCTCAGGCCGCCTGTCTCAGCCCGCCTGTCTCTGTCCGCCTGTCTCAGACCGTCTGTCTCAGATCGTCTCTCTCAGGCCGCCTGTCTCAGTCCGACTGTCTCAGACCATCTGTCTCAGACCGTCTGTCTCTGTCCGTCTGTCTCAGCCCGCCTGTCTCAGACCGTTGTCTCTGTCCGTCTATCTCTGTCCGCCTGTCTCAGAACGTCTGTCTCAGTCCATCTGTGTCAGACCGTTGTCTCTGTCCGTCTGTCTCAGCCCGCCTGTCTCTGTCCGCCTGTCTCAGACCGTCGGTCTCTGTCCGTCTCTCTCAGGCCGCCTGTCTCAGTCCATCTGTCTCAGACCATCTGTCTCAGACCTTCTGTCTCAGACCGCCCGTCTCTGTCCGTCTGTCTCAGACCATCTGTGTCAGACCGTTGTCTCTGTCCGTCTGTCTCCGACCGTCTGTCTCAGACCGTCCGTCTCTGTCCGTCTGTCTCAGACCGTCTGTCTCAGACCGTCTGTCTCAGATCGTCGGTCTCAGCCCGCCTGTCTCTGTCCGTCTGTCTCAGACCGTCTGTCTCAGATCGTCTCTCTCAGGCCGCCTGTCTCAGCCCGCCTGTCTCTGTCCGCCTGTCTCAGACCGTCTGTCTCAGACCCTCTGTCTCAGACCGCCTGTCTCTGTCCGTCTGTCTCAGACCGTCTGTCTCAGACCATCTGTCTCAGCCCGTCTGTCTCAGATCGTCGGTCTCAGCCCGCCTGTCTCTGTCCGTCTGTCTCAGACCGTCTGTCTCAGATCGTCTCTCTCAGGCCGCCTGTCTCAGTCCGACTGTCTCTGTCCGTAGGTTTCAGACCGCCTGACTCAGACCGTCGGTCTTAGCCCGTCTGTCTCAGCCCGCCTGTCTCTGTCCGCCTGTCTCAGACCATCTGTCTCAGACCGTCTGTAACTGTCCGTCTATCTGAGACCATCTGTCTCAGACCGTCTGTCTCAGGCCGCCTGTCTCAGTCCATCTGTCTCAGACCATCTGTCTCAGACCGTCTGCCTCTTTCCGTCTGTCTCAGACCATCTGTCTCAGACCTTCTGTCTCAGACCGTCCGTCTCTGTCCGTCTGTCTCAGGCCGTCGGTCTCTGGCCGTCTGCTCCGACCGTCTGTCTCAGACCGTCAGTCTCAGGCCGCCTGTCTCAGTCCGTCTGTCTCAGACCATCTGTGTCAGACCGTTGTCTCTGTCCGTCTGTCTCAGATCGTCTGTCTCAGACCATCTGTCTCAGCCCGTCTGTCTCAGATCGTCGGTCTCAGCCCGCCTGTCTCTGTCCGTCTGTCTCAGACCGTCTGTCTCAGATCGTCTCTCTCAGGCCGCCTGTCTCAGCCCGCCTGTCTCTGTCCGCCTGTCTCAGACCGTCTGTCTCAGATCGTCTCTCTCAGGCCGCCTGTCTCAGTCCGACTGTCTCAGACCATCTGTCTCAGACCGTCTGTCTCTGTCCGTCTGTCTCAGCCCGCCTGTCTCAGACCGTTGTCTCTGTCCGTCTATCTCTGTCCGCCTGTCTCAGAACGTCTGTCTCAGTCCATCTGTGTCAGACCGTTGTCTCTGTCCGTCTGTCTCAGCCCGCCTGTCTCTGTCCGCCTGTCTCAGACCGTCGGTCTCTGTCCGTCTCTCTCAGGCCGCCTGTCTCAGTCCATCTGTCTCAGACCATCTGTCTCAGACCGTCTGTAACTGTCCGTCTGTCTCAGACCATCTGTCACAGACCTTCTGTCTCAGACCGTCCGTCTCTGTCCGTCTGTCTCAGACCATCCGTCTCAGACCGTCTGTCTCAGACCGTCTGTCTCAGGCCGCCTGTCTCAGTCCATCTGTCTCAGACCATCTGTCTCAGACCGTCTGTCTCTTTCCGTCTGTCTCAGACCATCTGTCTCAGACCTTCTGTCTCAGACCGTCCGTCTCTGTCCGTCTGTCTCAGACCATCTGTCTCAGACCGTCTGTCTCTGTCCGTCTGTCTCAGCCCGCCTGTCTCGGACCGTTGTCTCTGTCCGTCTATCTCTGTCCGTCTGTCTCCGAACGTCTGTCTCAGTCCATCTGTGTCAGACCGTTGTTTCTGTCCGTCTGTCTCTGTCCGTCTGTCTCTGTCCGTCTGTCTCTGTCCGTCTGTGTCAGACCGTCTGTCTCAGACCGTCTGTCTCAGACCGTCTGTCTCAGACCGTCTGTCTCAGACCGTCGGTCTCTGTCCGTCTCTCTAAGGCCGTCGGTCTCTGGCCGTTTCTCGCAGGCCGCCTGTCTCAGTCCTCCTGTCTAAGTCCGTCTGTCTCAGACCATCTGTCTCAGACCGTTGTCTCTGTCCGTCCGTCTCTGTCCGTCTGTCTTAGACCATCTGTCTCAGACCGTCTGTCTCGGACCATCTGTCTCAGCCCGTCTGTCTCAGATCGTCGGTCTCAGCCCGCCTGTCTAAGTCCGTCTGTCTCAGACCATCTGTCTCAGACCGTCGGTCTCTGTCCGTCTCTCTCATGCCGCCTGTCTCAGACCGTCGGTCTTATCCCGTCTGTCTCAGCCCGCCTGTCTCTGTCCGTCTGTCTCAGACCGTCTGTCTCAGACCGTCTGTCTCAGACCCTCTGTCTCAGACCGTCTGTCTCACACCGTCTGTCTCAGACCGTCTGTCTCAGACCGTCTTTCTCAGACCGTCTGTCTCAGACCGTCTGTCTCAGACCGTCTGTCTCAGACCGCCTGTCTCAGACCGTCGGTCTCTGTCCGTTTCACGCAGGCCGCCTGTCTCAGTCCGCCTGTCTAAGTCCGTCTGTCTCAGACCATCTGTCTCAGACCGTCGGTCTCTGTCCGTCTCTCTCATGCCGCCTGTCTCAGTCCGCCTGTCTCTGTCCGTCTGTCTCAGACCATCTGTCTCAGTCCGTCTGTCTCAGACCGTCTGTCTCAATCCGCCTGTCTCAGACCGTCTGTCCTGGACCGTCTGTCTCAGACCGTCGGTCTCTGTCCGTCTCTCTCATGCCGCCTGTCTCAGACCGTCGGTCTTATCCCGTCTGTCTCAGCCCGCCTGTCTCTGTCCGCCTGTCTCAGACCGTCGGTCTCTGTCCGTCTCTCTCAGGCCGCCTGTCTCAGTCCATCTGTCTCAGACCATCTGTCTCAGACCGTCTGTAATTGTCCGTCTGTCTCAGACCATCTGTCTCAGACCTTCTGTCTCAGACCGCCCGTCTCTGTCCGTCTGTCTCAGACCATCTGTCTTCTACCGTCTGTCTCAGACCGTCTGTCTCAGCCCGCCTGTCTCAGCCCGCCTGTCTCTGTCCGTCTGTCTTAGACCATCTGTCTCAGACCGTCTGTCTCGGACCGTCTGTCTCAGGCCGCCTGTCTCAGTCCGTCTGTCTCAGACCATCTGTGTCAGACCGTTGTCTCTGTCCGTCTGGCTCCGACCGTCTGTCTCAGACCGTCCGTCTCTGTCCGTCTGTCTCAGACCGTCTGTCTCAGACTGTCTGTCTCAGACCCTCTGTCTTAGCCCGTCTGTCTCAGCCCGCCTGTCTCAGTCCGACTGTCTCAGACCATCTGTCTCAGACCGTCTGTCTCAGACCGTCTGTCTCTGTCCGTCTGTGTCAGACCGTCTGTCTCAGACCGTCTGTCTCAGCCCGCCTGTCTCAGCCCGCCTGTCTCTGTCCGTCTGTCTTAGACCATCTGTCTCAGACCGTCTGTCTCGGACCGTCTGTCTCAGGCCGCCTGTCTCAGTCCGTCTGTCTCAGACCATCTGTGTCAGACCGTTGTCTCTGTCCGTCTGGCTCCGACCGTCTGTCTCAGACCGTCCGTCTCTGTCCGTCTGTCTCAGACCGTCTGTCTCAGACTGTCTGTCTCAGACCCTCTGTCTTAGCCCGTCTGTCTCAGCCCGCCTGTCTCAGTCCGACTGTCTCAGACCATCTGTCTCAGACCGTCTGTCTCTGTCCGTCTGTCTCAGCCCGCCTGTCTCAGACCGTTGTCTCTGTCCGTCTATCTCTGTCCGTCTGTCTCAGAACGTCTGTCTCAGACCATCTGTATCAAACCGTCTGTTTCAGCCCGCCTGTCTCAGCCCGCCTGTCTCTGTCCGTCTGTCTCAGCCCGCCTGTCTCAGACCGTCTGTCTCAGAGCGTCTGTCTCAGACCGTCTGTCTCAGACCGTCTGTCTCAGACCGTCTGTCTCAGGCCGCCTGTCTCTGTCCGCCTGTCTCAGACCGTCTGCCTCAGATCGTCTCTCTCAGGCCGCCTGTCTCAGTCCGACTGTCTCAGACCGTCTGTCTCAGACCGTCTGTCTCAGACCGTCTGTCTCAGGCCGCCTGTCTCAGTCCGTCTGTCTCAGACCATCTGTGTCACACCGTCTGACTCAGACCGCCTGTCTCAGACCGTCTGTCTCAGACCGTCTGTCTCAGACCGTCTGTCTCAGACCGTCTGTCTCAGACCGTCTGTCTCAGACCGTCTGTCTCAGACCGTCTGTCTCAGACCATCGGTATCTGTCCGTTTCTCGCAGGCCGCCTGTCTCTGTCCGTCTGTCTCTGTCCGTCTATCTCTGTCCGTCTGTCTCTGCCCGTCTGTCTCTGTCCGTCTGTCTCTGTCCGTCTGTCTCTTTCCGTCTGTCTCTGTCCGTCTGTCTCTGTCCGTCTGTGTCAGACCGTCTGTCTCAGACCGTCGGTCTCTGTCCGTCCCTCTCAGGCCGCCTGTCTCAGTCCGTCTGTCTCCGACCGTCTGTCTCAGACCGTCCGTCTCTGTCCGTCTGTCTCAGACCGTCTGTCTCAGACCGTCTGTCTCAGACCCTCTGTCTCAGACCGTCTGTCTCACACCGTCTGTCTCAGACCGTCTGTCTCAGACCGTCTTTCTCAGACCGTCTGTCTCAGACCGTCTGTCTCTGTCCGTCTGTGTCAGACCGTCTGTCTCAGACCGTCGGTCTCTGTCCGTCCCTCTCAGGCCGCCTGTCTCAGTCCGTCTGTCTCCGACCGTCTGTCTCAGACCGTCCGTCTCTGTCCGTCTGTCTCAGACCGTCTGTCTCAGACCGTCTGTCTCAGACCCTCTGTCTCAGACCGTCTGTCTCACACCGTCTGTCTCAGACCGTCTGTCTCAGACCGTCTTTCTCAGACCGTCTGTCTCAGACCGTCTGTCTCAGACCGTCTGTCTCAGACCGCCTGTCTCAGACCGTCGGTCTCTGTCCGTTTCACGCAGGCCGCCTGTCTCAGTCCGGCTGTCTAAGTCCGTCTGTCTCAGACCATCTGTCTCAGACCGTCGGTCTCTGTCCGTCTCTCTCATGCCGCCTGTCTCAGACCGTCGGTCTCTGTCCGTCTCTCTCAGGCCGCCTGTCTCAGTCCATCTGTCTCAGACCATCTGTCTCAGACCGTCTGTAATTGTCCGTCTGTCTCAGACCATCTGTCTCAGACCTTCTGTCTCAGACCGCCCGTCTCTGTCCGTCTGTCTCAGAGCATCCGTCTTCTACCGTCTGTCTCAGACCGTCTGTCTCAGCCCGCCTGTCTCAGCCCGCCTGTCTCTGTCCGTCTGTCTTAGACCATCTGTCTCGGACCGTCTGTCTCGGACCATCTGTCTCAGTCCGTCTGTCTCAGATCGTCGGTCTCAGCCCGCCTGTCTCTGTCCGTCTGTCTCAGACCGTCTGTCTCAGATCGTCTCTCTCAGGCCGCCTGTCTCAGTCCGACTGTCTCTGTCCGTAGGTTTCAGACCGCCTGTCTCAGACCCTCGGTCTTAGCCCGTCTGTCTCAGCCCGCCTGTCTCTGTCCGTCTGTCTCAGACCGTCTGTCTCAGATCGTCTCTCTCAGGCCGCCTGTCTCAGTCCGACTGTCTCAGACCATCTGTCTCAGACCGTCTGTCTCTGTCCGTCTGTCTCAGCCCGCCTGTCTCAGACCGTTGTCTCTGTCCGTCTATCCCTGTCCGTCTGTCTCAGAACGTCTGTCTCAGACCATCTGTATCAAACCGTCTGTTTCAGCCCGCCTGTCTCAGCCCGCCTGTCTCTGTCCGTCTGTCTCAGCCCGCCTGTCTCAGACCGTCTGTCTCAGACCGTCTGTCTCAGACCGTCTGTCTCAGACCGTCTGTCTCAGACCGTCTGTCTCAGACCGTCTGTCTCAGACCGTCTGTCTCAGACCGTCTGTCTCAGACCGTCTGTCTCAGACCGTCTGTCTCAGGCCGCCTGTCTCAGTCCGTCTGTCTCAGACCATCTGTGTCAGACCGTTGTCTCTGTCCGTCTGTCTCCGACCGTCTGTCTCAGACCGTCCGTCTCTGTCCGTCTGTCTCAGACCGTCTGTCTCAGACCGTCTGTCTCAGACCCTCTGTCTCAGACCGTCTGTCTCACACCGTCTGTCTCTGTCCGTCTGTCTCTGTCCGTCTGTCTCTGTCCGTCTGTCTCCGACCGTCTGTCTCAGACCGTCCGTCTCTGTCCGTCTGTCTCAGACCGTCTGTCTCAGACCGTCTGTCTCAGACCGTCTGTCTCAGACCGTCTGTCTCAGACCGTCTGTCTCAGGCCGCCTGTCTCTGTCCGCCTGTCTCAGACCGTCTGTCTCAGGCCGCCTGTCTCAGTCCGTCTGTCTCAGACCATCTGTGTCAGACCGTTGTCTCTGTCCGTCTGTCTCCGACCGTCTGTCTCAGCCCGCCTGTCTCAGTCCGACTGTCTCAGACCATCTGTCTCAGACCGTCTGTCTCTGTCCGTCTGTCTCAGCCCGCCTGTCTCAGACCGTTGTCTCTGTCCGTCTATCTCTGTCCGTCTGTCTCAGAACGTCTGTCTCAGACCATCTGTATCAAACCGTCTGTTTCAGCCCGCCTGTCTCAGCCCGCCTGTCTCTGTCCGTCTGTCTCAGCCCGCCTGTCTCAGACCGTCTGTCTCAGAGCGTCTGTCTCAGACCGTCTGTCTCAGACCGTCTGTCTCAGACCGTCTGTCTCAGGCCGCCTGTCTCTGTCCGCCTGTCTCAGACCGTCTGTCTCAGATCGTCTCTCTCAGGCCGCCTGTCTCAGTACGACTGTCTCAGACCATCTGTCTCAGACCGTCTGTCTCTGTCCGTCTGTCTCAGCCCGCCTGTCTCAGACCGTTGTCTCTGTCCGTCTATCTCTGTCCGCCTGTCTCAGAACGTCTGTCTCAGTCCATCTGTGTCAGACCGTTGTCTCTGTCCGTCGGTCTCAGCCCGCCTGTCTCTGTCCGCCTGTCTGAGACCGTCGGTCTCTGTCCGTCTCTCTCAGGCCGCCTGTCTCAGTCCATCTGTCTCAGACCATCTGTCTCAGACCGTCTGTAACTGTCCGTCTGTCTCAGACCATCTGTCTCAGACCTTCTGTCTCAGACCGTCCGTCTCTGTCCGTCTGTCTCAGACCATCTGTCTCAGACCGTCTGTCTCAGACCGTCTGTCTCAGCCCGCCTGTCTCTGGCCGTCTGTCTTAGACCATCTGTCGCAGACCGTCTGTCTCAGACCGTCTGTCTCAGACCGTCTGTCTCAGACCGTCTGTCTCAGACCGTCTGTCTCAGACCGTCTGTCTCAGACCATCGGTATCTGTCCGTTTCTCGCAGGCCGCCTGTCTCTGTCCGTCTGTCTCTGTCCGTCTATCTCTGTCCGTCTGTCTCTGCCCGTCTGTCTCTGTCCGTCTGTCTCTGTCCGTCTGTCTCTTTCCGTCTGTCTCTGTCCGTCTGTCTCTGTCCGTCTGTGTCAGACCGTCTGTCTCAGACCGTCGGTCTCTGTCCGTCCCTCTCAGGCCGCCTGTCTCAGTCCGTCTGTCTCCGACCGTCTGTCTCAGACCGTCCGTCTCTGTCCGTCTGTCTCAGACCGTCTGTCTCAGACCGTCTGTCTCAGACCCTCTGTCTCAGACCGTCTGTCTCAGACCGTCTGTCTCACACCGTCTGTCTCAGACCGTCTGTCTCAGACCGTCTGTCTCTGTCCGTCTGTGTCAGACCGTCTGTCTCAGACCGTCGGTCTCTGTCCGTCCCTCTCAGGCCGCCTGTCTCAGTCCGTCTGTCTCCGACCGTCTGTCTCAGACCGTCCGTCTCTGTCCGTCTGTCTCAGACCGTCTGTCTCAGACCGTCTGTCTCAGACCCTCTGTCTCAGACCGTCTGTCTCACACCGTCTGTCTCAGACCGTCTGTCTCAGACCGTCTTTCTCAGACCGTCTGTCTCAGACCGTCTGTCTCAGACCGTCTGTCTCAGACCGCCTGTCTCAGACCGTCGGTCTCTGTCCGTTTCACGCAGGCCGCCTGTCTCAGTCCGCCTGTCTAAGTCCGTCTGTCTCAGACCATCTGTCTCAGACCGTCGGTCTCTGTCCGTCTCTCTCATGCCGCCTGTCTCAGACCGTCGGTCTTATCCCGTCTGTCTCAGCCCGCCTGTCTCTGTCCGTCTGTCTCAGACCGTCTGTCTCAGACCGTCTGTCTCAGACCCTCTGTCTCAGACCGTCTGTCTCACACCGTCTGTCTCAGACCGTCTGTCTCAGACCGTCTTTCTCAGACCGTCTGTCACAGACCGTCTGTCTCAGACCGTCTGTCTCAGACCGCCTGTCTCAGACCGTCGGTCTCTGTCCGTTTCACGCAGGCCGCCTGTCTCAGTCCGCCTGTCTAAGTCCGTCTGTCTCAGACCATCTGTCTCAGACCGTCGGTCTCTGTCCGTCTCTCTCATGCCGCCTGTCTCAGTCCGCCTGTCTCTGTCCGTCTGTCTCAGACCATCTGTCTCAGTCCGTCTGTCTCAGACCGTCTGTCTCAATCCGCCTGTCTCAGACCGTCTGTCCTGGACCGTCTGTCTCAGACCGTCGGTCTCTGTCCGTCTCTCTCATGCCGCCTGTCTCAGACCGTCGGTCTTATCCCGTCTGTCTCAGCCCGCCTGTCTCTGTCCGCCTGTCTCAGACCGTCGGTCTCTGTCCGTCTCTCTCAGGCCGCCTGTCTCAGTCCATCTGTCTCAGACCATCTGTCTCAGACCGTCTGTAATTGTCCGTCTGTCTCAGACCATCTGTCTCAGACCTTCTGTCTCAGACCGCCCGTCTCTGTCCGTCTGTCTCAGACCATCTGTCTTCTACCGTCTGTCTCAGACCGTCTGTCTCAGCCCGCCTGTCTCAGCCCGCCTGTCTCTGTCCGTCTGTCTTAGACCATCTGTCTCAGACCGTCTGTCTCGGACCGTCTGTCTCAGGCCGCCTGTCTCAGTCCGTCTGTCTCAGACCATCTGTGTCAGACCGTTGTCTCTGTCCGTCTGGCTCCGACCGTCTGTCTCAGACCGTCCGTCTCTGTCCGTCTGTCTCAGACCGTCTGTCTCAGACTGTCTGTCTCAGACCCTCTGTCTTAGCCCGTCTGTCTCAGCCCGCCTGTCTCAGTCCGACTGTCTCAGACCATCTGTCTCAGACCGTCTGTCTCTGTCCGTCTGTCTCAGCCCGCCTGTCTCAGACCGTTGTCTCTGTCCGTCTATCTCTGTCCGTCTGTCTCAGAACGTCTGTCTCAGACCATCTGTATCAAACCGTCTGTTTCAGCCCGCCTGTCTCAGCCCGCCTGTCTCTGTCCGTCTGTCTCAGCCCGCCTGTCTCAGACCGTCTGTCTCAGAGCGTCTGTCTCAGACCGTCTGTCTCAGACCGTCTGTCTCAGACCGTCTGTCTCAGGCCGCCTGTCTCTGTCCGCCTGTCTCAGACCGTCTGCCTCAGATCGTCTCTCTCAGGCCGCCTGTCTCAGTCCGACTGTCTCAGACCATCTGTCTCAGACCGTCTGTCTCTGTCCGTCTGTCTCAGCCCGCCTGTCTCAGACCGTTGTCTCTGTCCGTCTATCTCTGTCCGCCTGTCTCAGAACGTCTGTCTCAGTCCATCTGTGTCAGACCGTTGTCTCTGTCCGTCTGTCTCAGCCCGCCTGTCTCTGTCCGCCTGTCTGAGACCGTCGGTCTCTGTCCGTCTCTCTCAGGCCGCCTGTCTCAGTCCATCTGTCTCAGACCATCTGTCTCAGACCGTCTGTAACTGTCCGTCTGTCTCAGACCATCTGTCTCAGACCTTCTGTCTCAGACCGTCCGTCTCTGTCCGTCTGTCTCAGACCATCTGTCTCAGACCGTCTGTCTCAGACCGTCTGTCTCAGCCCGCCTGTCTCTGGCCGTCTGTCTTAGACCATCTGTCGCAGACCGTCTGTCTCAGACCGTCTGTCTCAGACCGTCTGTCTCTGACCGTCTGTCTCAGACCGTCAGTCTCAGAACGTCAGTCTCTGTCCGTTTCTCGCAGGCCGCCTGTCTCTGTCCGTCTGTCTCAGACCGTCTGTCTCAGACCATCTGTCTCAGCCCGTCTGTCTCAGATCGTCGGTCTCAGCCCGCCTGTCTCTGTCCGTCTGTCTCAGACCGTCTGTCTCAGATCGTCTCTCTCAGGCCGCCTGTCTCAGTCCGACTGTCTCTGTCCGTAGGTTTCAGACCGCCTGACTCAGACCGTCGGTCTTAGCCCGTCTGTCTCAGCCCGCCTGTCTCTGTCCGCCTGTCTCAGACCGTCTGTCTCAGATCGTCTCTCTCAGGCCGCCTGTCTCAGTCCGACTGTCTCAGACCATCTGTCTCAGACCGTCTGTCTCTGTCCGTCTGTCTCAGCCCGCCTGTCTCAGACCGTTGTCTCTGTCCGTCTATCTCTGTCCGCCTGTCTCAGAACGTCTGTCTCAGTCCATCTGTGTCAGACCGTTGTCTCTGTCCGTCTGTCTCAGCCCGCCTGTCTCTGTCCGCCTGTCTGAGACCGTCGGTCTCTGTCCGTCTCTCTCAGGCCGCCTGTCTCAGTCCATCTGTCTCAGACCATCTGTCTCAGACCGTCTGTAACTGTCCGTCTCTCTCATGCCGCCTGTCTCAGACCGTCGGTCTTATCCCGTCTGTCTCAGCCCGCCTGTCTCTGTCCGTCTGTCTCAGACCGTCTGTCTCAGACCGTCTGTCTCAGACCCTCTGTCTCAGACCGTCTGTCTCACACCGTCTGTCTCAGACCGTCTGTCTCAGACCGTCTTTCTCAGACCGTCTGTCACAGACCGTCTGTCTCAGACCGTCTGTCTCAGACCGCCTGTCTCAGACCGTCGGTCTCTGTCCGTTTCACGCAGGCCGCCTGTCTCAGTCCGCCTGTCTAAGTCCGTCTGTCTCAGACCATCTGTCTCAGACCGTCGGTCTCTGTCCGTCTCTCTCATGCCGCCTGTCTCAGTCCGCCTGTCTCTGTCCGTCTGTCTCAGACCATCTGTCTCAGTCCGTCTGTCTCAGACCGTCTGTCTCAATCCGCCTGTCTCAGACCGTCTGTCCTGGACCGTCTGTCTCAGACCGTCGGTCTCTGTCCGTCTCTCTCATGCCGCCTGTCTCAGACCGTCGGTCTTATCCCGTCTGTCTCAGCCCGCCTGTCTCTGTCCGCCTGTCTCAGACCGTCGGTCTCTGTCCGTCTCTCTCAGGCCGCCTGTCTCAGTCCATCTGTCTCAGACCATCTGTCTCAGACCGTCTGTAATTGTCCGTCTGTCTCAGACCATCTGTCTCAGACCTTCTGTCTCAGACCGCCCGTCTCTGTCCGTCTGTCTCAGACCATCTGTCTTCTACCGTCTGTCTCAGACCGTCTGTCTCAGCCCGCCTGTCTCAGCCCGCCTGTCTCTGTCCGTCTGTCTTAGACCATCTGTCTCAGACCGTCTGTCTCGGACCGTCTGTCTCAGGCCGCCTGTCTCAGTCCGTCTGTCTCAGACCATCTGTGTCAGACCGTTGTCTCTGTCCGTCTGGCTCCGACCGTCTGTCTCAGACCGTCCGTCTCTGTCCGTCTGTCTCAGACCGTCTGTCTCAGACTGTCTGTCTCAGACCCTCTGTCTTAGCCCGTCTGTCTCAGCCCGCCTGTCTCAGTCCGACTGTCTCAGACCATCTGTCTCAGACCGTCTGTCTCTGTCCGTCTGTCTCAGCCCGCCTGTCTCAGACCGTTGTCTCTGTCCGTCTATCTCTGTCCGTCTGTCTCAGAACGTCTGTCTCAGACCATCTGTATCAAACCGTCTGTTTCAGCCCGCCTGTCTCAGCCCGCCTGTCTCTGTCCGTCTGTCTCAGCCCGCCTGTCTCAGACCGTCTGTCTCAGAGCGTCTGTCTCAGACCGTCTGTCTCAGACCGTCTGTCTCAGACCGTCTGTCTCAGGCCGCCTGTCTCTGTCCGCCTGTCTCAGACCGTCTGCCTCAGATCGTCTCTCTCAGGCCGCCTGTCTCAGTCCGACTGTCTCAGACCATCTGTCTCAGACCGTCTGTCTCTGTCCGTCTGTCTCAGCCCGCCTGTCTCAGACCGTTGTCTCTGTCCGTCTATCTCTGTCCGCCTGTCTCAGAACGTCTGTCTCAGTCCATCTGTGTCAGACCGTTGTCTCTGTCCGTCTGTCTCAGCCCGCCTGTCTCTGTCCGCCTGTCTGAGACCGTCGGTCTCTGTCCGTCTCTCTCAGGCCGCCTGTCTCAGTCCATCTGTCTCAGACCATCTGTCTCAGACCGTCTGTAACTGTCCGTCTGTCTCAGACCATCTGTCTCAGACCTTCTGTCTCAGACCGTCCGTCTCTGTCCGTCTGTCTCAGACCATCTGTCTCAGACCGTCTGTCTCAGACCGTCTGTCTCAGCCCGCCTGTCTCTGGCCGTCTGTCTTAGACCATCTGTCGCAGACCGTCTGTCTCAGACCGTCTGTCTCAGACCGTCTGTCTCTGACCGTCTGTCTCAGACCGTCAGTCTCAGAACGTCAGTCTCTGTCCGTTTCTCGCAGGCCGCCTGTCTCTGTCCGTCTGTCTCAGACCGTCTGTCTCAGACCATCTGTCTCAGCCCGTCTGTCTCAGATCGTCGGTCTCAGCCCGCCTGTCTCTGTCCGTCTGTCTCAGACCGTCTGTCTCAGATCGTCTCTCTCAGGCCGCCTGTCTCAGTCCGACTGTCTCTGTCCGTAGGTTTCAGACCGCCTGACTCAGACCGTCGGTCTTAGCCCGTCTGTCTCAGCCCGCCTGTCTCTGTCCGCCTGTCTCAGACCGTCTGTCTCAGATCGTCTCTCTCAGGCCGCCTGTCTCAGTCCGACTGTCTCAGACCATCTGTCTCAGACCGTCTGTCTCTGTCCGTCTGTCTCAGCCCGCCTGTCTCAGACCGTTGTCTCTGTCCGTCTATCTCTGTCCGCCTGTCTCAGAACGTCTGTCTCAGTCCATCTGTGTCAGACCGTTGTCTCTGTCCGTCTGTCTCAGCCCGCCTGTCTCTGTCCGCCTGTCTGAGACCGTCGGTCTCTGTCCGTCTCTCTCAGGCCGCCTGTCTCAGTCCATCTGTCTCAGACCATCTGTCTCAGACCGTCTGTAACTGTCCGTCTGTCTCAGACCATCTGTCTCAGACCTTCTGTCTCAGACCGTCCGTCTCTGTCCGTCTGTCTCAGACCATCCGTCTCAGACCGTCTGTCTCAGGCCGCCTGTCTCAGTCCATCTGTCTCAGACCATCTGTCTCAGACCGTCTGTCTCTTTCCGTCTGTCTCAGACCATCTGTCTCAGACCTTCTGTCTCAGACTGTCCGTCTCTGTCCGTCTGTCTTAGACCGTCTGTCTCAGACCGTCTGTCTCAGACCCTCTGTCTCAGACCGTCTGTCTCACACCGTCTGTCTCTGTCCGCCTGTCTCTGTCCGTCTGTCTCTGTCCGTCTGTCTCCGACCGTCTGTCTCAGACCGTCCGTCTCTGTCCGTCTGTCTCAGACCGTCTGTCTCAGACCGTCTGTCTCAGACCGTCTGTCTCAGACCCTCTGTCTCAGACCGTCTGTCTCACACCGTCTGTCTCAGACCGTCTGTCTCAGACCGTCTTTCTCAGACCGTCTGTCTCAGACCGTCTGTCTCAGACCGTCTGTCTCAGACCCTCTGTCTCAGACCGTCTGTCTCACACCGTCTGTCTCAGACCGTCTGTCTCAGACCGTCTTTCTCAGACCGTCTGTCACAGACCGTCTGTCTCAGACCGTCTGTCTCAGACCGCCTGTCTCAGACCGTCGGTCTCTGTCCGTTTCACGCAGGCCGCCTGTCTCAGTCCGCCTGTCTAAGTCCGTCTGTCTCAGACCATCTGTCTCAGACCGTCGGTCTCTGTCCGTCTCTCTCATGCCGCCTGTCTCAGTCCGCCTGTCTCTGTCCGTCTGTCTCAGACCATCTGTCTCAGTCCGTCTGTCTCAGACCGTCTGTCTCAATCCGCCTGTCTCAGACCGTCTGTCCTGGACCGTCTGTCTCAGACCGTCGGTCTCTGTCCGTCTCTCTCATGCCGCCTGTCTCAGACCGTCGGTCTTATCCCGTCTGTCTCAGCCCGCCTGTCTCTGTCCGCCTGTCTCAGACCGTCGGTCTCTGTCCGTCTCTCTCAGGCCGCCTGTCTCGGTCCATCTGTCTCAGACCATCTGTCTCAGACCGTCTGTAATTGTCCGTCTGTCTCAGACCATCTGTCTCAGACCTTCTGTCTCAGACCGCCCGTCTCTGTCCGTCTGTCTCAGACCATCTGTCTTCTACCGTCTGTCTCAGACCGTCTGTCTCAGCCCGCCTGTCTCAGCCCGCCTGTCTCTGTCCGTCTGTCTTAGACCATCTGTCTCAGACCGTCTGTCTCGGACCGTCTGTCTCAGGCCGCCTGTCTCAGTCCGTCTGTCTCAGACCATCTGTGTCAGACCGTTGTCTCTGTCCGTCTGGCGCCGACCGTCTGTCTCAGACCGTCCGTCTCTGTCCGTCTGTCTCAGACCGTCTGTCTCAGACTGTCTGTCTCAGACCCTCTGTCTTAGCCCGTCTGTCTCAGCCCGCCTGTCTCAGTCCGACTGTCTCAGACCATCTGTCTCAGACCGTCTGTCTCTGTCCGTCTGTCTCAGCCCGCCTGTCTCAGACCGTTGTCTCTGTCCGTCTATCTCTGTCCGTCTGTCTCAGAACGTCTGTCTCAGACCATCTGTATCAAACCGTCTGTTTCAGCCCGCCTGTCTCAGCCCGCCTGTCTCTGTCCGTCTGTCTCAGCCCGCCTGTCTCAGACCGTCTGTCTCAGAGCGTCTGTCTCAGACCGTCTGTCTCAGACCGTCTGTCTCAGACCGTCTGTCTCAGGCCGCCTGTCTCTGTCCGCCTGTCTCAGACCGTCTGCCTCAGATCGTCTCTCTCAGGCCGCCTGTCTCAGTCCGACTGTCTCAGACCATCTGTCTCAGACCGTCTGTCTCTGTCCGTCTGTCTCAGCCCGCCTGTCTCAGACCGTTGTCTCTGTCCGTCTATCTCTGTCCGCCTGTCTCAGAACGTCTGTCTCAGTCCATCTGTGTCAGACCGTTGTCTCTGTCCGTCTGTCTCAGCCCGCCTGTCTCTGTCCGCCTGTCTGAGACCGTCGGTCTCTGTCCGTCTCTCTCAGGCCGCCTGTCTCAGTCCATCTGTCTCAGACCATCTGTCTCAGACCGTCTGTAACTGTCCGTCTGTCTCAGACCATCTGTCTCAGACCTTCTGTCTCAGACCGTCCGTCTCTGTCCGTCTGTCTCAGACCATCTGTCTCAGACCGTCTGTCTCAGACCGTCTGTCTCAGCCCGCCTGTCTCTGGCCGTCTGTCTTAGACCATCTGTCGCAGACCGTCTGTCTCAGACCGTCTGTCTCAGACCGTCTGTCTCAGACCGTCTGTCTCTGACCGTCTGTCTCAGACCGTCAGTCTCAGAACGTCAGTCTCTGTCCGTTTCTCGCAGGCCGCCTGTCTCTGTCCGTCTGTCTCAGACCGTCTGTCTCAGACCATCTGTCTCAGCCCGTCTGTCTCAGATCGTCGGTCTCAGCCCGCCTGTCTCTGTCCGTCTGTCTCAGACCGTCTGTCTCAGATCGTCTCTCTCAGGCCGCCTGTCTCAGTCCGACTGTCTCTGTCCGTAGGTTTCAGACCGCCTGACTCAGACCGTCGGTCTTAGCCCGTCTGTCTCAGCCCGCCTGTCTCTGTCCGCCTGTCTCAGACCGTCTGTCTCAGATCGTCTCTCTCAGGCCGCCTGTCTCAGTCCGACTGTCTCAGACCATCTGTCTCAGACCGTCTGTCTCTGTCCGTCTGTCTCAGCCCGCCTGTCTCAGACCGTTGTCTCTGTCCGTCTATCTCTGTCCGCCTGTCTCAGAACGTCTGTCTCAGTCCATCTGTGTCAGACCGTTGTCTCTGTCCGTCTGTCTCAGCCCGCCTGTCTCTGTCCGCCTGTCTGAGACCGTCGGTCTCTGTCCGTCTCTCTCAGGCCGCCTGTCTCAGTCCATCTGTCTCAGACCATCTGTCTCAGACCGTCTGTAACTGTCCGTCTGTCTCAGACCATCTGTCTCAGACCTTCTGTCTCAGACCGTCCGTCTCTGTCCGTCTGTCTCAGACCATCCGTCTCAGACCGTCTGTCTCAGGCCGCCTGTCTCAGTCCATCTGTCTCAGACCATCTGTCTCAGACCGTCTGTCTCTTTCCGTCTGTCTCAGACCATCTGTCTCAGACCTTCTGTCTCAGACCGTCCGTCTCTGTCCGTCTGTCTCAGACCCTCTGTCTCAGACCGTCTGTCTCACACCGTCTGTCTCTGTCCGCCTGTCTCTGTCCGTCTGTCTCTGTCCGTCTGTCTCCGACCGTCTGTCTCAGACCGTCCGTCTCTGTCCGTCTGTCTCAGACCGTCTGTCTCAGACCGTCTGTCTCAGACCGTCTGTCTCAGACCCTCTGTCTCAGACCGTCTGTCTCACACCGTCTGTCTCAGACCGTCTGTCTCAGACCGTCTTTCTCAGACCGTCTGTCTCAGACCGTCTGTCTCAGACCGTCTGTCTCAGACCGCCTGTCTCAGACCGTCGGTCTCTGTCCGTTTCACGCAGGCCGCCTGTCTCAGTCCGCCTGTCTAAGTCCGTCTGTCTCAGACCATCTGTCTCAGACCGTCGGTCTCTGTCCGTCTCTCTCATGCCGCCTGTCTCAGTCCGCCTGTCTCTGTCCGTCTGTCTCAGACCATCTGTCTCAGTCCGTCTGTCTCAGACCGTCTGTCTCAGACCGCCTGTCTCAGCCCGTCTGTCTCAGACCGTCTGTCTCAGACCGCCTGTCTCAGTCCGTCCGTCTCTGTCCGTCTGTCTCAGACCATCTGTCTCAGACCGTCTGTCTCAGATCGTCTGTCTCAGCCCGCCTGTCTCAGCCCGCCTGTCTCTGGCCGTCTGTCTTAGACCATCTGTCGCAGACCGTCTGTCTCAGACCGTCTGTCTCAGACCGTCTGTCTCAGACCGTCTGTCTCTGACCGTCTGTCTCAGACCGTCAGTCTCAGAACGTCGGTCTCTGTCCGTTTCTCGCAGGCCGCCTGTCTCTGTCCGTCTGTCTCAGACCGTCTGTCTCAGACCGTCGGTCTCTGTCCGTCTCTCTCAGGCCGTCGGTCTCTGGCCGTTTCTCGCAGGCCGCCTGTCTCAGTCCGCCTGTCTAAGTCCGTCTGTCTCAGACCATCTGTCCCAGACCGTCGGTCTCTGTCCGTCCCTCTCAGGCCGCCTGTCTCTGTCCGTCTGTCTCTGTCCGTCTGTCTCAATCCGCCTGTCTCAGACCGTCTGTCCTGGACCGTCTGTCTCAGACCGTCGGTCTCTGTCCGTCTCTCTCATGCCGCCTGTCTCAGACCGTCGGTCTTATCCCGTCTGTCTCAGCCCGCCTGTCTCTGTCCGCCTGTCTCAGACCGTCGGTCTCTGTCCGTCTCTCTCAGGCCGCCTGTCTCAGTCCATCTGTCTCAGACCATCTGTCTCAGACCGTCTGTAATTGTCCGTCTGTATCAGACCATCTGTCTCAGACCTTCTGTCTCAGACCGCCCGTCTCTGTCCGTCTGTCTCAGACCATCTGTCTTCTACCGTCTGTCTCAGACCGTCTGTCTCAGCCCGCCTGTCTCAGCCCGCCTGTCTCTGTCCGTCTGTCTTAGACCATCTGTCTCAGACCGTCTGTCTCGGACCGTCTGTCTCAGGCCGCCTGTCTCAGTCCGTCTGTCTCAGACCGTCCGTCTCTGTCCGTCTGTCTCAGACCGTCTGTCTCAGACCGTCTGTCTCAGACCCTCTGTCTTAGCCCGTCTGTCTCAGCCCGCCTGTCTCAGTCCGACTGTCTCAGACCATCTGTCTCAGACCGTCTGTCTCTGTCCGTCTGTCTCAGCCCGCCTGTCTCAGACCGTTGTCTCTGTCCGTCTATCTCTGTCCGTCTGTCTCAGAACGTCTGTCTCAGACCATCTGTATCAGACCGTCTGTTTCAGCCCGCCTGTCTCAGCCCGCCTGTCTCTGTCCGTCTGTCTCAGCCCGCCTGTCTCAGACCGTCTGTCTCAGAGCGTCTGTCTCAGACCGTCTGTCTCAGACCGTCTGTCTCAGACCGTCTGTCTCAGGCCGCCTGTCTCTGTCCGCCTGTCTCAGACCGTCTGTCTCAGATCGTCTCTCTCAGGCCGCCTGTCTCAGTCCGACTGTCTCAGACCATCTGTCTCAGCCCGCCTGTCTCAGTCCGACTGTCTCAGACCATCTGTCTCAGACCGTCTGTCTCTGTCCGTCTGTCTCAGCCCGCCTGTCTCAGACCGTTGTCTCTGTCCGTCTATCTCTGTCCGTCTGTCTCAGAACGTCTGTCTCAGACCATCTGTATCAAACCGTCTGTTTCAGCCCGCCTGTCTCAGCCCGCCTGTCTCTGTCCGTCTGTCTCAGCCCGCCTGTCTCAGACCGTCTGTCTCAGAGCGTCTGTCTCAGACCGTCTGTCTCAGACCGTCTGTCTCAGACCGTCTGTCTCAGGCCGCCTGTCTCTGTCCGCCTGTCTCAGACCGTCTGCCTCAGATCGTCTCTCTCAGGCCGCCTGTCTCAGTCCGACTGTCTCAGACCATCTGTCTCAGACCGTCTGTCTCTGTCCGTCTGTCTCAGCCCGCCTGTCTCAGACCGTTGTCTCTGTCCGTCTATCTCTGTCCGCCTGTCTCAGAACGTCTGTCTCAGTCCATCTGTGTCAGACCGTTGTCTCTGTCCGTCTGTCTCAGCCCGCCTGTCTCTGTCCGCCTGTCTGAGACCGTCGGTCTCTGTCCGTCTGTCTCAGACCGTCAGTCTCAGAACGTCAGTCTCTGTCCGTTTCTCGCAGGCCGCCTGTCTCTGTCCGTCTGTCTCAGACCGTCTGTCTCAGACCATCTGTCTCAGCCCGTCTGTCTCAGATCGTCGGTCTCAGCCCGCCTGTCTCTGTCCGTCTGTCTCAGACCGTCTGTCTCAGATCGTCTCTCTCAGGCCGCCTGTCTCAGTCCGACTGTCTCTGTCCGTAGGTTTCAGACCGCCTGACTCAGACCGTCGGTCTTAGCCCGTCTGTCTCAGCCCGCCTGTCTCTGTCCGCCTGTCTCAGACCGTCTGTCTCAGATCGTCTCTCTCAGGCCGCCTGTCTCAGTCCGACTGTCTCAGACCATCTGTCTCAGACCGTCTGTCTCTGTCCGTCTGTCTCAGCCCGCCTGTCTCAGACCGTTGTCTCTGTCCGTCTATCTCTGTCCGCCTGTCTCAGAACGTCTGTCTCAGTCCATCTGTGTCAGACCGTTGTCTCTGTCCGTCTGTCTCAGCCCGCCTGTCTCTGTCCGCCTGTCTGAGACCGTCGGTCTCTGTCCGTCTCTCTCAGGCCGCCTGTCTCAGTCCATCTGTCTCAGACCATCTGTCTCAGACCGTCTGTAACTGTCCGTCTGTCTCAGACCATCTGTCTCAGACCTTCTGTCTCAGACCGTCCGTCTCTGTCCGTCTGTCTCAGACCATCCGTCTCAGACCGTCTGTCTCAGGCCGCCTGTCTCAGTCCATCTGTCTCAGACCATCTGTCTCAGACCGTCTGTCTCTTTCCGTCTGTCTCAGACCATCTGTCTCAGACCTCCTGTCTCAGACCGTCCGTCTCTGTCCGTCTGTCTCAGACCGTCTGTCTCAGACCCTCTGTCTCAGACCGTCTGTCTCACACCGTCTGTCTCTGTCCGCCTGTCTCTGTCCGTCTGTCTCTGTCCGTCTGTCTCCGACCGTCTGTCTCAGACCGTCCGTCTCTGTCCGTCTGTCTCAGACCGTCTGTCTCAGACCGTCTGTCTCAGACCCTCTGTCTCAGACCGTCTGTCTCACACCGTCTGTCTCAGACCGTCTGTCTCAGACCGTCATTCTCAGACCGTCTGTCTCAGACCGTCTGTCTCAGACCGTCTGTCTCAGACCGCCTGTCTCAGACCGTCGGTCTCTGTCCGTTTCACGCAGGCCGCCTGTCTCAGTCCGCCTGTCTAAGTCCGTCTGTCTCAGACCATCTGTCTCAGACCGTCGGTCTCTGTCCGTCTCTCTCATGCCGCCTGTCTCAGTCCGCCTGTCTCTGTCCGTCTGTCTCAGACCATCTGTCTCAGTCCGTCTGTCTCAGACCGTCTGTCTCAGACCGCCTGTCTCAGCCCGTCTGTCTCAGACCGTCTGTCTCAGACCGCCTGTCTCAGTCCGTCCGTCTCTGTCCGTCTGTCTCAGACCATCTGTCTCAGACCGTCTGTCTCAGATCGTCTGTCTCAGCCCGCCTGTCTCAGCCCGCCTGTCTCTGGCCGTCTGTCTTAGACCATCTGTCGCAGACCGTCTGTCTCAGACCGTCTGTCTCAGACCGTCTGTCTCAGACCGTCTGTCTCTGACCGTCTGTCTCAGACCGTCAGTCTCAGAACGTCGGTCTCTGTCCGTTTCTCGCAGGCCGCCTGTCTCTGTCCGTCTGTCTCAGACCGTCTGTCTCAGACCGTCGGTCTCTGTCCGTCTCTCTCAGGCCGTCGGTCTCTGGCCGTTTCTCGCAGGCCGCCTGTCTCAGTCCGCCTGTCTAAGTCCGTCTGTCTCAGACCATCTGTCCCAGACCGTCGGTCTCTGTCCGTCCCTCTCAGGCCGCCTGTCTCTGTCCGTCTGTCTCTGTCCGTCTGTCTCAATCCGCCTGTCTCAGACCGTCTGTCCTGGACCATCTGTCTCAGACCGTCGGTCTCTGTCCGTCTCTCTCATGCCGCCTGTCTCAGACCGTCGGTCTTATCCCGTCTGTCTCAGCCCGCCTGTCTCTGTCCGCCTGTCTCAGACCGTCGGTCTCTGTCCGTCTCTCTCAGGCCGCCTGTCTCAGTCCATCTGTCTCAGACCATCTGTCTCAGACCGTCTGTAATTGTCCGTCTGTCTCAGACCATCTGTCTCAGACCTTCTGTCTCAGACCGCCCGTCTCTGTCCGTCTGTCTCAGACCATCTGTCTTCTACCGTCTGTCTCAGACCGTCTGTCTCAGCCCGCCTGTCTCAGCCCGCCTGTCTCTGTCCGTCTGTCTTAGACCATCTGTCTCAGACCGTCTGTCTCGGACCGTCTGTCTCAGGCCGCCTGTCTCAGTCCGTCTGTCTCAGACCGTCCGTCTCTGTCCGTCTGTCTCAGACCGTCTGTCTCAGACCGTCTGTCTCAGACCGTCTGTCTCAGACCCTCTGTCTTAGCCCGTCTGTCTCAGCCCGCCTGTCTCAGTCCGACTGTCTCAGACCATCTGTCTCAGACCGTCTGTCTCTGTCCGTCTGTCTCAGCCCGCCTGTCTCAGACCGTTGTCTCTGTCCGTCTATCTCTGTCCGTCTGTCTCAGAACGTCTGTCTCAGACCATCTGTATCAAACCGTCTGTTTCAGCCCGCCTGTCTCAGCCCGCCTGTCTCTGTCCGTCTGTCTCAGCCCGCCTGTCTCAGACCGTCTGTCTCAGAGCGTCTGTCTCAGACCGTCTGTCTCAGACCGTCTGTCTCAGACCGTCTGTCTCAGGCCGCCTGTCTCTGTCCGCCTGTCTCAGACCGTCTGTCTCAGATCGTCTCTCTCAGGCCGCCTGTCTCAGTCCGACTGTCTCAGACCATCTGTCTCAGACCGTCTGTCTCTGTCCGTCTGTCTCAGCCCGCCTGTCTCAGACCGTTGTCTCTGTCCGTCTATCTCTGTCCGCCTGTCTCAGAACGTCTGTCTCAGTCCATCTGTGTCAGACCGTTGTCTCTGTCCGTCTGTCTCAGCCCGCCTGTCTCTGTCCGCCTGTCTGAGACCGTCGGTCTCTGTCCGTCTCTCTCAGGCCGCCTGTCTCAGTCCATCTGTCTCAGACCATCTGTCTCAGACCGTCTGTAACTGTCCGTCTGTCTCAGACCATCTGTCTCAGACCTTCTGTCTCAGACCGTCCGTCTCTGTCCGTCTGTCTCGGACCATCTGTCTCAGACCGTCTGTCTCAGACCGTCTGTCTCAGCCCGCCTGTCTCTGGCCGTCTGTCTTAGACCATCTGTCGCAGACCGTCTGTCTCAGACCGTCTGTCTCAGACCGTCTGTCTCAGACCGTCTGTCTCTGACCGTCTGTCTCAGACCGTCAGTCTCAGAACGTCAGTCTCTGTCCGTTTCTCGCAGGCCGCCTGTCTCTGTCCGCCTGTCTCAGACCGTCTGTCTCAGATCGTCTCTCTCAGGCCGCCTGTCTCAGTCCGACTGTCTCAGACCATCTGTCTCAGACCGTCTGTCTCTGTCCGTCTGTCTCAGCCCGCCTGTCTCAGACCGTTGTCTCTGTCCGTCTATCTCTGTCCGCCTGTCTCAGAACGTCTGTCTCAGTCCATCTGTGTCAGACCGTTGTCTCTGTCCGTCTGTCTCAGCCCGCCTGTCTCTGTCCGCCTGTCTGAGACCGTCGGTCTCTGTCCGTCTCTCTCAGGCCGCCTGTCTCAGAACGTCTGTCTCAGTCCATCTGTGTCAGACCGTTGTCTCTGTCCGTCTGTCTCAGCCCGCCTGTCTCTGGCCGTCTGTCTTAGACCATCTGTCTCAGACCGTCTGTCTCTGTCCGTCCGTCTCAGCCCGCCTGTCTCAGACCGTTGTCTCTGTCCGTCTATCTCTGTCCGTCTGTCTCAGAACGTCTGTCTCAGTCCATCTGTGTCGGACCGTTGTCTCTGTCCGTCTGTCTCTGTCCGTCTGTCTCTGTCCGTCTGTCTCTGTCCGTCTGTCTCTGTCCGTCTGTCTCTGTCCGTCTGTGTCAGACCGTCTATCTCAGACCCTCTGTCTCAGACCGTCTGTCTCACACCGTCTGTCTCAGACCGTCTGTCTCAGACCGTCTTTCTCAGACCGTCTGTCTCAGACCGTCTGTCTTTGTCCGTCTGTGACAGACCGTCTGTCTCAGACTGTCGGTCTCTGTCCGTCCCTCTCAGGCCGCCTGTCTCTGTCCGCCTGTCTCAGACCGTCTGTCTCAGATCGTCTCTCTCAGGCCGCCTGTCTCAGTCCGACTGTCTCAGACCATCTGTCTCAGACCGTCTGTCTCTGTCCGTCTGTCTCAGCCCGCCTGTCTCAGACCGTTGTCTCTGTCCGTCTATCTCTGTCCGCCTGTCTCAGAACGTCTGTCTCAGTCCATCTGTGTCAGACCGTTGTCTCTGTCCGTCTGTCTCAGCCCGCCTGTCTCTGTCCGCCTGTCTGAGACCGTCGGTCTCTGTCCGTCTCTCTCAGGCCGCCTGTCTCAGAACGTCTGTCTCAGTCCATCTGTGTCAGACCGTTGTCTCTGTCCGTCTGTCTCAGCCCGCCTGTCTCTGGCCGTCTGTCTTAGACCATCTGTCTCAGACCGTCTGTCTCTGTCCGTCCGTCTCAGCCCGCCTGTCTCAGACCGTTGTCTCTGTCCGTCTATCTCTGTCCGTCTGTCTCAGAACGTCTGTCTCAGTCCATCTGTGTCGGACCGTTGTCTCTGTCCGTCTGTCTCTGTCCGTCTGTCTCTGTCCGTCTGTCTCTGTCCGTCTGTCTCTGTCCGTCTGTCTCTGTCCGTCTGTGTCAGACCGTCTATCTCAGACCCTCTGTCTCAGACCGTCTGTCTCACACCGTCTGTCTCAGACCGTCTGTCTCAGACCGTCTTTCTCAGACCGTCTGTCTCAGACCGTCTGTCTTTGTCCGTCTGTGACAGACCGTCTGTCTCAGACTGTCGGTCTCTGTCCGTCCCTCTCAGGCCGCCTGTCTCAGTCCGTCTGTCTCCGACCGTCTGTCTCAGACCGTCTGTCTCAGACCGTCTGTCTCAGACCGTCTGTCTCAGACCCTCTGTCTCAGACCGTCTGTCTCACACCGTCTGTCTCAGACCGTCTTTCTCAGACCGTCTGTCTCAGACCGTCTGTCTCAGACCGTATGTCTCAGACCGCCTGTCTCAGACCGTCGGTCTCTGTCCGTTTCACGCAGGCCGCCTGTCTCAGTCCGCCTGTCTAAGTCCGTCTGTCTCAGACCATCTGTCTCAGACCGTCGGTCTCTGTCCGTCTCTCTCATGCCTCCTGTCTCAGTCCGCCTGTCTCTGTCCGTCTGTCTCAGACCGCCTGTCTCAGCCCGTCTGTCTCAGACCGTCTGTCTCAGACCGCCTGTCTCAGACCGCCTGTCTCAGCCCGTCTGTCTCAGACCGTCTGTCTCAGACCGCCTGTCTCAGTCCGTCTGTCTCAGACCATCTGTCTCAGACCGTCTGTCTCAGACCGTCTGTCTCTTTCCGTCTGTCTCAGACCATCTGTCTCAGACCTTCTGTCTCAGACCGTCCGTCTCTGTCCGTCTGTCTCAGACCATCTGTCTCAGACCGTCTGTCTCAGACCGTCTGTCTCAGCCCGCCTGTCTCTGTCCGTCTGTCTCTGTCCGTCTGTCTCTGTCCGTCTGTCTCTGTCCGTCTGTGTCAGACCGTCTGTCTCAGACCGTCGGTCTCTGCCGTCCCTCTCAGGCCGCCTGTCTCAGTCCGTCTGTCTCCGACCGTCTGTCTCAGACCGTCCGTCTCTGTCCGTCTGTCTCAGACCGTCTGTCTCAGACCGTCTGTCTCAGACCCTCTGTCTCAGACCGTCTGTCTCACACCGTCTGTCTCAGACCGTCTGTCTCAGACCGTCTTTCTCATACCGTCTGTCTCAGACCGTCTGTCTTTGTCCGTCTGTGTCAGACCGTCTGTCTCAGACCGTCGGTCTCTGTCCGTCTCTCTCATGCCGCCTGTCTCAGTCCGTCTGTTTCAGACCGCCTATCTCAGACCGTCGGTCTTATCCCGTCTGTCTCAGCCCGCCTGTCTCTGTCCGCCTGTCTCAGACCGTCGGTCTCTGTCCGTCTCTCTCAGGCCGCCTGTCTCAGTCCATCTGTCTCAGACCATCTGTCTCAGACCGTCTGTAATTGTCCGTCTGTCTCAGACCATCTGTCTCACACCTTCTGTCTCAGACCGCCCGTCTCTGTCCGTCTGTCTCGGACCATCTGTCTCAGCCCGTCTGTCTCAGATCGTCGGTCTCAGCCCGCCTGTCTCTGTCCGTCTGTCTCAGACCGTCTGTCTCAGATCGTCTCTCTCAGGCCGCCTGTCTCAGTCCGACTGTCTCTGTCCGTAGGTTTCAGACCGCCTGTCTCAGACCGTCGGTCTTAGCCCGTCTGTCTCAGCCCGCCTGTCTCTGTCCGTCTGTCTCAGACCGTCTGTCTCAGATCGTCTCTCTCAGGTCGCCTGTCTCAGTCCGACTGTCTCAGACCATCTGTCTCAGACCGTCTGTCTCTGTCCGTCTGTCTCAGCCCGCCTGTCTCAGACCGTTGTCTCTGTCCGTCTATCTCTGTCCGTCTGTCTCAGAACGTCTGTCTCAGAACGTCTGTCTCAGACCATCTATATCAAACCGTCTGTTTCAGCCCGCCTGTCTCAGCCCGCCTGTCTCTGTCCGTCTGTCTCAGCCCGCCTGTCTCAGACCGTCTGTCTCAGACCATCCGTCTCAGACCGTCTGTCTCAGACCGTCTGTCTCAGACCGTCTGTCTCAGACCGTCTGTCTCAGACCGTCTGTCTCAGACCGTCTGTCTCAGACCATCCGTCTCAGACCGTCTGTCTCAGACCGTCTGTCTCAGACCGTCTGTCTCAGACCGTCTGTCTCAGACCGTCTGTCTCAGACCCGCTGTCTCAGACCGTCTGTCTCAGACCGTCTGTCTCAGACCGTCTGTCTCAGACCATCCGTCTCAGACCGACTGTCTCAGACCGTCTGTCTCAGACCGTCTGTCTCAGACCGTCTGTCTCAGACCGTCTGTGTCAGACCGTCTGTCTCAGACCGTCTGTCTCAGACCGCCTGTCTCAGACCGTCTGTCTCAGACCGTCTGTGTCAGACCGTCTGTCTCAGACCGTCTGTCTCAGACCGTCTGTCTCAGACCGTCTGTCTCTGACCGTCTGTCTCAGACCATCGGTATCTGTCCGTTTCTCGCAGGCCGCCTGTCTCTGTCCGTCTGTCTCTGTCCGTCTGTCTCTGTCCGTCTGTCTCTGTCCGTCTGTCTCTTTCCGTCTGTCTCTGTCCGTCTGTCTCTGTCCGTCTGTGTCAGACCGTCTGTCTCAGACCGTCGGTCTCTGCCGTCCCTCTCAGGCCGCCTGTCTCAGTCCGTCTGTCTCCGACCGTCTGTCTCAGACCGTCCGTCTCTGTCCGTCTGTCTCAGACCGTCTGTCTCAGACCGTCTGTATCAGGCCCTCTGTCTCAGACCGTCTGTCTCACACCGTCTGTCTCAGACCTTCTGTCTCAGACCGTCTGTCTCAGACCGTCTTTCTCAGACCGTCTGTCTCAGACCGTCTGTCTCTGTCCGTCTGTGTCAGACCGTCTGTCTCAGACCGTCGGTCTCTGTCCGTCCCTCTCAGGCCGCCTGTCCCAGTCCGTCTGCGTCCGACCGTCTGTCTCAGACCGTCCGTCTCTGTCCGTCTGTCTCAGACCGTCTGTCTCAGACCCTCTGTCTCAGACCGTCTGTCTCACACCGTCTGTCTCAGACCGTCTGTCTCAGACCGTCTGTCTCAGACCGTCTGTCTCAGACCGTCTTTCTCAGACCGTCTGTCTCAGACCGTCTGTCTCAGACCGTCTGTCTCAGACCGTATGTCTCAGACCGCCTGTCTCAGACCGTCGGTCTCTGTCCGTTTCACGCAGGCCGCCTGTCTCAGTCCGCCTGTCTAAGTCCGTCTGTCTCAGACCATCTGTCTCAGACCGTCGGTCTCTGTCCGTCTCTCTCATGCCGCCTGTCTCAGTCCGCCTGTCTCTGTCCGTCTGTCTCAGACCATCTGTCTCAGTCCGTCTGTCTCAGACCGTCTGTCTCAGACCGCCTGTCTCAGCCCGTCTGTCTCAGACCGTCTGTCTCAGACCGCCTGTCTCAGACCGCCTGTCTCAGACCGTCGGTCTCTGTCCGTTTCACGCAGGCCGCCTGTCTCAGTCCGCCTGTCTAAGTCCGTCTGTCTCAGACCATCTGTCTCAGACCGTCGGTCTCAGACCGTCTGTCTCAGACCGTCTGTCTCAGACCGTCTGTCTCAGACCGTCTGTCTCAGACCCTCTGTCTCAGACCGTCTGTCTCACACCGTCTGTCTCAGACCGTCTGTCTCAGACCGTCTTTCTCAGACCGTCTGTCTCAGACCGTCTGTCTCAGACCGTATGTCTCAGACCGCCTGTCTCAGACCGTCGGTCTCTGTCCGTTTCACGCAGGCCGCCTGTCTCAGTCCGCCTGTCTAAGTCCGTCGGTCTCTGTCCGTTTCACGCAGGCCGCCTGTCTCAGTCCGCCTGTCTAAGTCCGTCTGTCTCAGACCATCTGTCTCAGACCGTCGGTCTCTGTCCGTTTCACGCAGGCCGCCTGTCTCAGTCCGCCTGTCTAAGTCCGTCTGTCTCAGACCATCTGTCTCAGACCGTCGGTCTCAGACCGTCTGTCTCAGACCGTCTGTCTCAGACCGCCTGTCTCAGACCGTCGGTCTCTGTCCGTTTCACGCAGGCCGCCTGTCTCAGTCCGCCTGTCTAAGTCCGTCTGTCTCAGACCATCTGTCTCAGACCGTCGGTCTCAGACCGTCTGTCTCAGACCGTCTGTCTCAGACCGTCTGTCTCAGACCGTCTGTCTCACACCGTCTGTCTCAGACCGTCTGTCTCAGACCGTCTCTCTCAGGCCGCCTGTCTCAGTCCGACTGTCTCTGTCCGTAGGTTTCAGACCGCCTGTCTCAGACCGTCGGTCTTAGCCCGTCTGTCTCAGCCCGCCTGTCTCTGTCCATCTGTCTCAGACCGTCTGTCTGAGATCGTCTCTCTCAGGCCGCCTGTCTCAGCCCGCCTGTCTCTGTCCGTCTGTCTCTGTCCGTCTGTCTCAGCCCGCCTGTCTCAGACCGTCTGTCTCAGACCATCCGTCTCAGACCGTCTGTCTCAGACCGTCTGTCTCAGACCGTCTGTCTCAGACCGTCTGTCTCAGACCGTCTGTCTCAGACCGTCTGTCTCAGACCGTCTGTCTCAGACCGTCTGTGTCAGACCGTCAGTCTCAGACCGTCTGTCTCAGACCGTCTGTCTCAGACCGTCTGTCTCAGACCGTCTGTCTCAGACCGTCTGTCTCAGACCGTCTGTCTCTGACCGTCTGTCTCAGACCATCGGTATCTGTCCGTTTCTCGCAGGCCGCCTGTCTCTGTCCGTCTGTGTCTGTCCGTCTGTCTCTGTCCGTCTGTCTCTGTCCGTCTGTCTCTTTCCGTCTGTCTCTGTCCGTCTGTCTCTGTCCGTCTGTGTCAGACCGTCTGTCTCAGACCGTCGGTCTCTGCCGTCCCTCTCAGGCCGCCTGTCTCAGTCCGTCTGTCTCCGACCGTCTGTCTCAGACCGTCCGTCTCTGTCCGTCTGTCTCAGACCGTCTGTCTCAGACCGTCTGTCTCAGACCCTCTGTCTCAGACCGTCTGTCTCACACCGTCTGTCTCAGACCGTCTGTCTCAGACCGTCTTTCTCAGACCGTCTGTCTCAGACCGTCTGTCTCAGACCGTCTGTCTTTGTCCGTCTGTGTCAGACCGTCTGTCTCAGACCGTCGGTCTCTGTCCGTCTCTCTCATGCCGCCTGTCTCAGTCCGTCTGTTTCAGACCGCCTATCTCAGACCGTCGGTCTTATCCCGTCTGTCTCAGCCCGCCTGTCTCTGTCCGCCTGTCTCAGACCGTCGGTCTCTGTCCGTCTCTCTCAGGCCGCCTGTCTCAGTCCATCTGTCTCAGACCATCTGTCTCAGACCGTCTGTAATTGTCCGTCTGTCTCAAACCATCTGTCTCACACCTTCTGTCTCAGACCGCCCGTCTCTGTCCGTCTGTCTCGGACCATCTGTCTCAGCCCGTCTGTCTCAGATCGTCGGTCTCAGCCCGCCTGTCTCTGTCCGTCTGTCTCAGACCGTCTGTCTCAGATCGTCTCTCTCAGGCCGCCTGTCTCAGTCAAACTGTCTCTGTCCGTAGGTTTCAGACCGCCTGTCTCAGACCGTCGGTCTTAGCCCGTCTGTCTCAGCCCGCCTGTCTCTGTCCGTCTGTCTCAGACCGTCCGTCTCAGATCGTCTCTCTCAGGCCGCCTGTCTCAGTCCGACTGTCTCAGACCATCTGTCTCAGACCGTCTGTCTCTGTCCGTCTGTCTCAGCCCGCCTGTCTCAGACCGTTGTCTCTGTCCTTCTATCTCTGTCCGTCTGTCTCAGAACGTCTGTCTCAGACCATCTGTATCAAACCGTCTGTTTCAGCCCGCCTGTCTCAGCCCGCCTGTCTCTGTCCGTCTGTCTCAGCCCGCCTGTCTCAGACCGTCTGTCTCAGACCGTCTGTCTCAGACCGTCTGTCTCAGACCATCCGTCTCAGACCGTCTGTCTCAGACCGTCTGTCTCAGACCGTCTGTCTCAGACCGTCTGTCTCAGACCCTCTGTCTCAGACCGTCTGTCTCAGACCGTCTGTCTCAGACCGTCTGTCTCAGACCATCCGTCTCAGACCGACTGTCTCAGACCGTCTGTCTCAGACCGTCTGTCTCAGACCGTCTGTCTCAGACCGTCTGTGTCAGACCGTCTGTCTCAGACCGTCTGTCTCAGACCGCCTGTCTCAGACCGTCTGTCTCAGACCGTCTGTGTCAGACCGTCTGTCTCAGACCGTCTGTCTCAGACCGTCTGTCTCAGACCGTCTGTCTCTGACCGTCTGTCTCAGACCATCGGTATCTGTCCGTTTCTCGCAGGCCGCCTGTCTCTGTCCGTCTGTCTCTGTCCGTCTGTCTCTGTCCGTCTGTCTCTGTCCGTCTGTCTCTTTCCGTCTGTCTCTGTCCGTCTGTCTCTGTCCGTCTGTGTCAGACCGTCTGTCTCAGACCGTCGGTCTCTGCCGTCCCTCTCAGGCCGCCTGTCTCAGTCCGTCTGTCTCCGACCGTCTGTCTCAGACCGTGCGTCTCTGTCCGTCTGTCTCAGACCGTCTGTCTCAGACCGTCTGTCTCAGGCCCTCTGTCTCAGACCGTCTGTCTCACACCGTCTGTCTCAGACCGTCTGTCTCAGACCGTCTGTCTCAGACCGTCTTTCTCAGACCGTCTGTCTCAGACCGTCTGTCTCTGTCCGTCTGTGTCAGACCGTCTGTCTCAGACCGTCGGTCTCTGTCCGTCCCTCTCAGGCCGCCTGTCCCAGTCCGTCTGCGTCCGACCGTCTGTCTCAGACCGTCCGTCTCTGTCCGTCTGTCTCAGACCGTCTGTCTCAGACCGTCTGTCTCAGACCCTCTGTCTCAGACCGTCTGTCTCACACAGTCTGTCTCAGACCGTCTGTCTCAGACCGTCTGTCTCAGACCGTCTTTCTCAGACCGTCTGTCTCAGACCGTCTGTCTCAGACCGTATGTCTCAGACCGCCTGTCTCAGACCGTCGGTCTGTGTCCGTTTCACGCAGGCCGCCTGTCTCAGTCCGCCTGTCTAAGTCCGTCTGTCTCAGACCATCTGTCTCAGACCGTCGGTCTCTGTCCGTCTCTCTCATGCCGCCTGTCTCAGTCCGCCTGTCTCTGTCCGTCTGTCTCAGACCATCTGTCTCAGTCCGTCTGTCTCAGACCGTCTGTCTCAGACCGCCTGTCTCAGCCCGCCTGTCTCAGACCGTCTGTCTCAGACCGCCTGTCTCAGACCGCCTGTCTCAGACCGTCGGTCTCTGTCCGTTTCACGCAGGCCGCCTGTCTCAGTCCGCCTGTCTAAGTCCGTCTGTCTCAGACCATCTGTCTCAGACCGTCGGTCTCAGACCGTCTGTCTCAGACCGTCTGTCTCAGACCGTCTGTCTCAGACCGTCTGTCTCAGACCGTCTGTCTCAGACCGTCTGTCTCAGACCGTCTGTGTCAGACCGTCAGTCTCAGACCGTCTGTCTCAGACCGTCTGTCTCAGACCGTCTGTCTCAGACCGTCTGTCTCAGACCGTCTGTCTCAGACCGTCTGTCTCAGACCGTCTGTCTCTGACCGTCTGTCTCAGACCATCGGTATCTGTCCGTTTCTCGCAGGCCGCCTGTCTCTGTCCGTCTGTCTCTGTCCGTCTGTCTCTGTCCGTCTGTCTCTGTCCGTCTGTCTCTGTCCGTCTGTCTCTTTCCGTCTGTCTCTGTCCGTCTGTCTCTGTCCGTCTGTGTCAGACCGTCTGTCTCAGACCGTCGGTCTCTGCCGTCCCTCTCAGGCCGCCTGTCTCAGTCCGTCTGTCTCCGACCGTCTGTCTCAGACCGTCCGTCTCTGTCCGTCTGTCTCAGACCGTCTGTCTCAGACCGTCTGTCTCAGACCCTCTGTCTCAGACCGTCTGTCTCACACCGTCTGTCTCAGACCGTCTGTCTCAGACCGTCTTTCTCAGACCGTCTGTCTCAGACCGTCTGTCTCAGACCGTCTGTCTTTGTCCGTCTGTGTCAGACCGTCTGTCTCAGACCGTCGGTCTCTGTCCGTCTCTCTCATGCCGCCTGTCTCAGTCCGTCTGTTTCAGACCGCCTATCTCAGACCGTCGGTCTTATCCCGTCTGTCTCAGCCCGCCTGTCTCTGTCCGCCTGTCTCAGACCGTCGGTCTCTGTCCGTCTCTCTCAGGCCGCCTGTCTCAATCCATCTGTCTCAGACCATCTGTCTCAGACCGTCTGTAATTGTCCGTCTGTCTCAAACCATCTGTCTCACACCTTCTGTCTCAGACCGCCCGTCTCTGTCCGTCTGTCTCGGACCATCTGTCTCAGCCCGTCTGTCTCAGATCGTCGGTCTCAGCCCGCCTGTCTCTGTCCGTCTGTCTCAGACCGTCTGTCTCAGATCGTCTCTCTCAGGCCGCCTGTCTCAGTCCGACTGTCTCTGTCCGTAGGTTTCAGACCGCCTGTCTCAGACCGTCGGTCTTAGCCCGTCTGTCTCAGCCCGCCTGTCTCTGTCCGTCTGTCTCAGACCGTCCGTCTCAGATCGTCTCTCTCAGGCCGCCTGTCTCAGTCCGACTGTCTCAGACCATCTGTCTCAGACCGTCTGTCTCTGTCCGTCTGTCTCAGCCCGCCTGTCTCAGACCGTTGTCTCTGTCCGTCTATCTCTGTCCGTCTGTCTCAGAACGTCTGTCTCAGACCATCTGTATCAAACCGTCTGTTTCAGCCCGCCTGTCTCAGCCCGCCTGTCTCTGTCCGTCTGTCTCAGCCCGCCTGTCTCAGACCGTCTGTCTCAGACCATCCGTCTCAGACCGTCTGTCTCAGACCGTCTGTCTCAGACCGTCTGTCTCAGACCGTCTGTCTCAGACCATCCGTCTCAGACCGTCTGTCTCAGACCGTCTGTCTCAGACCGTCTGTCTCAGACCGTCTGTCTCAGACCCTCTGTCTCAGACCGTCTGTCTCAGACCGTCTGTCTCAGACCGTCTGTCTCAGACCGTCTGTCTCAGACCATCCGTCTCAGACCGACTGTCTCAGACCGTCTGTCTCAGACCGTCTGTCTCAGACCGTCTGTCTCAGACCGTCTGTGTCAGACCGTCTGTCTCAGACCGTCTGTCTCAGACCGTCTGTCTCAGACCGTCTGTCTCAGACCCTCTGTCTCAGACCGTCTGTCTCAGACCGTCTGTCTCAGACCGTCTGTCTCAGACCGTATGTCTCAGACCGCCTGTCTCAGACCGTCGGTCTCTGTCCGTTTCACGCAGGCCGCCTGTCTCAGTCCGCCTGTCTAAGTCCGTCGGTCTCTGTCCGTTTCACGCAGGCCGCCTGTCTCAGTCCGCCTGTCTAAGTCCGTCTGTCTCAGACCATCTGTCTCAGACCGTCGGTCTCTGTCCGTTTCACGCAGGCCGCCTGTCTCAGTCCGCCTGTCTAAGTCCGTCTGTCTCAGACCATCTGTCTCAGACCGTCGGTCTCAGACCGTCTGTCTCAGACCGTCTGTCTCAGACCGCCTGTCTCAGACCGTCGGTCTCTGTCCGTTTCACGCGGGCCGCCTGTCTCAGTCCGCCTGTCTAAGTCCGTCTGTCTCAGACCATCTGTCTCAGACCGTCGGTCTCAGACCGTCTGTCTCAGACCGTCTGTCTCAGACCGTCTGTCTCAGACCGTCTGTCTCACACCGTCTGTCTCAGACCGTCTGTCTCAGACCGTCTCTCTCAGGCCGCCTGTCTCAGTCCGACTGTCTCTGTCCGTAGGTTTCAGACCGCCTGTCTCAGACCGTCGGTCTTAGCCCGTCTGTCTCAGCCCGCCTGTCTCTGTCCGTCTGTCTCAGACCGTCTGTCTGAGATCGTCTCTCTCAGGCCGCCTGTCTCAGCCCGCCTGTCTCTGTCCGTCTGTCTCTGTCCGTCTGTCTCAGCCCGCCTGTCTCAGACCGTCTGTCTCAGACCATCCGTCTCAGACCGTCTGTCTCAGACCGTCTGTCTCAGACCGTCTGTCTCAGACCGTCTGTCTCAGACCGTCTGTCTCAGACCGTCTGTCTCAGACCGTCTGTCTCAGACCGTCTGTGTCAGACCGTCAGTCTCAGACCGTCTGTCTCAGACCGTCTGTCTCAGACCGTCTGTCTCAGACCGTCTGTCTCAGACCGTCTGTCTCAGACCGTCTGTCTCTGACCGTCTGTCTCAGACCATCGGTATCTGTCCGTTTCTCGCAGGCCGCCTGTCTCTGTCCGTCTGTCTCTGTCCGTCTGTCTCTGTCCGTCTGTCTCTGTCCGTCTGTCTCTTTCCGTCTGTCTCTGTCCGTCTGTCTCTGTCCGTCTGTGTCAGACCGTCTGTCTCAGACCGTCGGTCTCTGCCGTCCCTCTCAGGCCGCCTGTCTCAGTCCGTCTGTCTCCGACCGTCTGTCTCAGACCGTCCGTCTCTGTCCGTCTGTCTCAGACCGTCTGTCTCAGACCGTCTGTCTCAGACCCTCTGTCTCAGACCGTCTGTCTCACACCGTCTGTCTCAGACCGTCTGTCTCAGACCGTCTTTCTCAGACCGTCTGTCTCAGACCGTCTGTCTCAGACCGTCTGTCTTTGTCCGTCTGTGTCAGACCGTCTGTCTCAGACCGTCGGTCTCTGTCCGTCTCTCTCATGCCGCCTGTCTCAGTCCGTCTGTTTCAGACCGCCTATCTCAGACCGTCGGTCTTATCCCGTCTGTCTCAGCCCGCCTGTCTCTGTCCGCCTGTCTCAGACCGTCGGTCTCTGTCCGTCTCTCTCAGGCCGCCTGTCTCAGTCCATCTGTCTCAGACCATCTGTCTCAGACCGTCTGTAATTGTCCGTCTGTCTCAAACCATCTGTCTCACACCTTCTGTCTCAGACCGCCCGTCTCTGTCCGTCTGTCTCGGACCATCTGTCTCAGCCCGTCTGTCTCAGATCGTCGGTCTCAGCCCGCCTGTCTCTGTCCGTCTGTCTCAGACCGTCTGTCTCAGATCGTCTCTCTCAGGCCGCCTGTCTCAGTCAAACTGTCTCTGTCCGTAGGTTTCAGACCGCCTGTCTCAGACCGTCGGTCTTAGCCCGTCTGTCTCAGCCCGCCTGTCTCTGTCCGTCTGTCTCAGACCGTCCGTCTCAGATCGTCTCTCTCAGGCCGCCTGTCTCAGTCCGACTGTCTCAGACCATCTGTCTCAGACCGTCTGTCTCTGTCCGTCTGTCTCAGCCCGCCTGTCTCAGACCGTTGTCTCTGTCCTTCTATCTCTGTCCGTCTGTCTCAGAACGTCTGTCTCAGACCATCTGTATCAAACCGTCTGTTTCAGCCCGCCTGTCTCAGCCCGCCTGTCTCTGTCCGTCTGTCTCAGCCCGCCTGTCTCAGACCGTCTGTCTCAGACCATCCGTCTCAGACCGTCTGTCTCAGACCGTCTGTCTCAGACCGTCTGTCTCAGACCATCCGTCTCAGACCGTCTGTCTCAGACCGTCTGTCTCAGACCGTCTGTCTCAGACCGTCTGTCTCAGACCCTCTGTCTCAGACCGTCTGTCTCAGACCGTCTGTCTCAGACCGTCTGTCTCAGACCGTCTGTCTCAGACCATCCGTCTCAGACCGACTGTCTCAGACCGTCTGTCTCAGACCGTCTGTCTCAGACCGTCTGTCTCAGACCGTCTGTGTCAGACCGTCTGTCTCAGACCGTCTGTCTCAGACCGCCTGTCTCAGACCGTCTGTCTCAGACCGTCTGTGTCAGACCGTCTGTCTCAGACCGTCTGTCTCAGACCGTCTGTCTCAGACCGTCTGTCTCTGACCGTCTGTCTCAGACCATCGGTATCTGTCCGTTTCTCGCAGGCCGCCTGTCTCTGTCCGTCTGTCTCTGTCCGTCTGTCTCTGTCCGTCTGTCTCTGTCCGTCTGTCTCTTTCCGTCTGTCTCTGTCCGTCTGTCTCTGTCCGTCTGTGTCAGACCGTCTGTCTCAGACCGTCGGTCTCTGCCGTCCCTCTCAGGCCGCCTGTCTCAGTCCGTCTGTCTCCGACCGTCTGTCTCAGACCGTCCGTCTCTGTCCGTCTGTCTCAGACCGTCTGTCTCAGACCGTCTGTCTCAGGCCCTCTGTCTCAGACCGTCTGTCTCACACCGTCTGTCTCAGACCGTCTGTCTCAGACCGTCTGTCTCAGACCGTCTTTCTCAGACCGTCTGTCTCAGACCGTCTGTCTCTGTCCGTCTGTGTCAGACCGTCTGTCTCAGACCGTCGGTCTCTGTCCGTCCCTCTCAGGCCGCCTGTCCCAGTCCGTCTGCGTCCGACCGTCTGTCTCAGACCGTCCGTCTCTGTCCGTCTGTCTCAGACCGTCTGTCTCAGACCGTCTGTCTCAGACCCTCTGTCTCAGACCGTCTGTCTCACACAGTCTGTCTCAGACCGTCTGTCTCAGACCGTCTGTCTCAGACCGTCTTTCTCAGACCGTCTGTCTCAGACCGTCTGTCTCAGACCGTATGTCTCAGACCGCCTGTCTCAGACCGTCGGTCTGTGTCCGTTTCACGCAGGCCGCCTGTCTCAGTCCGCCTGTCTAAGTCCGTCTGTCTCAGACCATCTGTCTCAGACCGTCGGTCTCTGTCCGTCTCTCTCATGCCGCCTGTCTCAGTCCGCCTGTCTCTGTCCGTCTGTCTCAGACCATCTGTCTCAGTCCGTCTGTCTCAGACCGTCTGTCTCAGACCGCCTGTCTCAGCCCGTCTGTCTCAGACCGTCTGTCTCAGACCGCCTGTCTCAGACCGCCTGTCTCAGACCGTCGGTCTCTGTCCGTTTCACGCAGGCCGCCTGTCTCAGTCCGCCTGTCTAAGTCCGTCTGTCTCAGACCATCTGTCTCAGACCGTCGGTCTCAGACCGTCTGTCTCAGACCGTCTGTCTCAGACCGTCTGTCTCAGACCGTCTGTCTCAGACCCTCTGTCTCAGACCGTCTGTCTCACACCGTCTGTCTCAGACCGTCTGTCTCAGACCGTCTTTCTCAGACCGTCTGTCTCAGACCGTCTGTCTCAGACCGTATGTCTCAGACCGCCTGTCTCAGACCGTCGGTCTCTGTCCGTTTCACGCAGGCCGCCTGTCTCAGTCCGCCTGTCTAAGTCCGTCGGTCTCTGTCCGTTTCACGCAGGCCGCCTGTCTCAGTCCGCCTGTCTAAGTCCGTCTGTCTCAGACCATCTGTCTCAGACCGTCGGTCTCTGTCCGTTTCACGCAGGCCGCCTGTCTCAGTCCGCCTGTCTAAGTCCGTCTGTCTCAGACCATCTGTCTCAGACCGTCGGTCTCAGACCGTCTGTCTCAGACCGTCTGTCTCAGACCGTCTGTCTCAGACCGTCTGTCTCACACCGTCTGTCTCAGACCGTCTGTCTCAGACCGTCTCTCTCAGGCCGCCTGTCTCAGTCCGACTGTCTCTGTCCGTAGGTTTCAGACCGCCTGTCTCAGACCGTCGGTCTTAGCCCGTCTGTCTCAGCCCGCCTGTCTCTGTCCGTCTGTCTCAGACCGTCTGTCTGAGATCGTCTCTCTCAGGCCGCCTGTCTCAGCCCGCCTGTCTCTGTCCGTCTGTCTCTGTCCGTCTGTCTCAGCCCGCCTGTCTCAGACCGTCTGTCTCAGACCATCCGTCTCAGACCGTCTGTCTCAGACCGTCTGTCTCAGACCGTCTGTCTCAGACCGTCTGTCTCAGACCGTCTGTCTCAGACCATCCGTCTCAGACCGTCTGTCTCAGACCGTCTGTCTCAGACCCTCTGTCTCAGACCGTCTGTCTCAGACCGTCTGTCTCAGACCATCCGTCTCAGACCGTCTGTCTCAGACCGTCTGTCTCAGACCGTCTGTCTCAGACCGTCTGTCTCAGACCGTCTGTGTCAGACCGTCTGTCTCAGACCGTCTGTCTCAGACCGTCTGTCTCAGACCGTCTGTCTCAGACCGTCTGTCTCAGACCGTCTGTGTCAGACCGTCAGTCTCAGACCGTCTGTCTCAGACCGTCTGTCTCAGACCGTCTGTCTCAGACCGTCTGTCTCAGACCGTCTGTCTCAGACCGTCTGTCTCTGACCGTCTGTCTCAGACCATCGGTATCTGTCCGTTTCTCGCAGGCCGCCTGTCTCTGTCCGTCTGTCTCTGTCCGTCTGTCTCTGTCCGTCTGTCTCTGTCCGTCTGTCTCTGTCCGTCTGTCTCTTTCCGTCTGTCTCTGTCCGTCTGTCTCTGTCCGTCTGTGTCAGACCGTCTGTCTCAGACCGTCGGTCTCTGCCGTCCCTCTCAGGCCGCCTGTCTCAGTCCGTCTGTCTCCGACCGTCTGTCTCAGACCGTCCGTCTCTGTCCGTCTGTCTCAGACCGTCTGTCTCAGACCGTCTGTCTCAGACCCTCTGTCTCAGACCGTCTGTCTCACACCGTCTGTCTCAGACCGTCTGTCTCAGACCGTCTTTCTCAGACCGTCTGTCTCAGACCGTCTGTCTCAGACCGTCTGTCTTTGTCAGTCTGTGTCAGACCGTCTGTCTCAGACCGTCGGTCTCTGTCCGTCTCTCTCATGCCGCCTGTCTCAGTCCGTCTGTTTCAGACCGCCTATCTCAGACCGTCGGTCTTATCCCGTCTGTCTCAGCCCGCCTGTCTCTGTCCGCCTGTCTCAGACCGTCGGTCTCTGTCCGTCTCTCTCAGGCCGCCTGTCTCAATCCATCTGTCTCAGACCATCTGTCTCAGACCGTCTGTAATTGTCCGTCTGTCTCAAACCATCTGTCTCACACCTTCTGTCTCAGACCGCCCGTCTCTGTCCGTCTGTCTCGGACCATCTGTCTCAGCCCGTCTGTTTCAGATCGTCGGTCTCAGCCCGCCTGTCTCTGTCCGTCTGTCTCAGACCGTCTGTCTCAGATCGTCTCTCTCAGGCCGCCTGTCTCAGTCCGACTGTCTCTGTCCGTAGGTTTCAGACCGCCTGTCTCAGACCGTCGGTCTTAGCCCGTCTGTCTCAGCCCGCCTGTCTCTGTCCGTCTGTCTCAGACCGTCCGTCTCAGATCGTCTCTCTCAGGCCGCCTGTCTCAGTCCGACTGTCTCAGACCATCTGTCTCAGACCGTCTGTCTCTGTCCGTCTGTCTCAGCCCGCCTGTCTCAGACCGTTGTCTCTGTCCGTCTATCTCTGTCCGTCTGTCTCAGAACGTCTGTCTCAGACCATCTGTATCAAACCGTCTGTTTCAGCCCGCCTGTCTCAGCCCGCCTGTCTCTGTCCGTCTGTCTCAGCCCGCCTGTCTCAGACCGTCTGTCTCAGACCATCCGTCTCAGACCGTCTGTCTCAGACCGTCTGTCTCAGACCGTCTGTCTCAGACCATCCGTCTCAGACCGTCTGTCTCAGACCGTCTGTCTCAGACCGTCTGTCTCAGACCGTCTGTCTCAGACCCTCTGTCTCAGACCGTCTGTCTCAGACCGTCTGTCTCAGACCGTCTGTCTCAGACCGTCTGTCTCAGACCATCCGTCTCAGACCGACTGTCTCAGACCGTCTGTCTCAGACCGTCTGTCTCAGACCGTCTGTCTCAGACCGTCTGTGTCAGACCGTCTGTCTCAGACCGTCTGTCTCAGACCGTCTGTCTCAGACCGTCTGTCTCAGACCCTCTGTCTCAGACCGTCTGTCTCAGACCGTCTGTCTCAGACCGTCTGTCTCAGACCGTCTGTCTCAGACCGTCTGTCTCAGACCGTCTGTCTCAGACCGTCTGTGTCAGACCGTCAGTCTCAGACCGTCTGTCTCAGACCGTCTGTCTCAGACCGTCTGTCTCAGACCGTCTGTCTCAGACCGTCTGTCTCAGACCGTCTGTCTCTGACCGTCTGTCTCAGACCATCGGTATCTGTCCGTTTCTCGCAGGCCGCCTGTCTCTGTCCGTCTGTCTCTGTCCGTCTGTCTCTGTCCGTCTGTCTCTGTCCGTCTGTCTCTTTCCGTCTGTCTCTGTCCGTCTGTCTCTGTCCGTCTGTGTCAGACCGTCTGTCTCAGACCGTCGGTCTCTGCCGTCCCTCTCAGGCCGCCTGTCTCAGTCCGTCTGTCTCCGACCGTCTGTCTCAGACCGTCCGTCTCTGTCCGTCTGTCTCAGACCGTCTGTCTCAGACCGTCTGTCTCAGACCCTCTGTCTCAGACCGTCTGTCTCACACCGTCTGTCTCAGACCGTCTGTCTCAGACCGTCTGTCTCAGACCGTCGGTCTCTGTCCGTCTCTCTCATGCCGCCTGTCTCAGTCCGTCTGTTTCAGACCGCCTATCTCAGACCGTCGGTCTTATCCCGTCTGTCTCAGCTCGCCTGTCTCTGTCCGCCTGTCTCAGACCGTCGGTCTCTGTCCGTCTCTCTCAGGCCGCCTGTCTCAGTCCATCTGTCTCAGACCATCTGTCTCAGACCGTCTGTAATTGTCCGTCTGTCTCAAACCATCTGTCTCACACCTTCTGTCTCAGACCGCCCGTCTCTGTCCGTCTGTCTCGGACCATCTGTCTCAGCCCGTCTGTCTCAGATCGTCGGTCTCAGCCCGCCTGTCTCTGTCCGTCTGTCTCAGACCGTCTGTCTCAGATCGTCTCTCTCAGGCCGCCTGTCTCAGTCAAACTGTCTCTGTCCGTAGGTTTCAGACCGCCTGTCTCAGACCGTCGGTCTTAGCCCGTCTGTCTCAGCCCGCCTGTCTCTGTCCGTCTGTCTCAGACCGTCCGTCTCAGATCGTCTCTCTCAGGCCGCCTGTCTCAGTCCGACTGTCTCAGACCATCTGTCTCAGACCGTCTGTCTCTGTCCGTCTGTCTCAGCCCGCCTGTCTCAGACCGTTGTCTCTGTCCTTCTATCTCTGTCCGTCTGTCTCAGAACGTCTGTCTCAGACCATCTGTATCAAACCGTCTGTTTCAGCCCGCCTGTCTCAGCCCGCCTGTCTCTGTCCGTCTGTCTCAGCCCGCCTGTCTCAGACCGTCTGTCTCAGACCATCCGTCTCAGACCGTCTGTCTCAGACCGTCTGTCTCAGACCGTCTGTCTCAGACCATCCGTCTCAGACCGTCTGTCTCAGACCGTCTGTCTCAGACCGTCTGTCTCAGACCGTCTGTCTCAGACCCTCTGTCTCAGACCGTCTGTCTCAGACCGTCTGTCTCAGACCGTCTGTCTCAGACCGTCTGTCTCAGACCATCCGTCTCAGACCGACTGTCTCAGACCGTCTGTCTCAGACCGTCTGTCTCAGACCGTCTGTCTCAGACCGTCTGTGTCAGACCGTCTGTCTCAGACCGTCTGTCTCAGACCGCCTGTCTCAGACCGTCTGTCTCAGACCGTCTGTGTCAGACCGTCTGTCTCAGACCGTCTGTCTCAGACCGTCTGTCTCAGACCGTCTGTCTCTGACCGTCTGTCTCAGACCATCGGTATCTGTCCGTTTCTCGCAGGCCGCCTGTCTCTGTCCGTCTGTCTCTGTCCGTCTGTCTCTGTCCGTCTGTCTCTGTCCGTCTGTCTCTTTCCGTCTGTCTCTGTCCGTCTGTCTCTGTCCGTCTGTGTCAGACCGTCTGTCTCAGACCGTCGGTCTCTGCCGTCCCTCTCAGGCCGCCTGTCTCAGTCCGTCTGTCTCCGACCGTCTGTCTCAGACCGTCCGTCTCTGTCCGTCTGTCTCAGACCGTCTGTCTCAGACCGTCTGTCTCAGGCCCTCTGTCTCAGACGGTCTGTATCACACCGTCTGTCTCAGACCGTCTGTCTCAGACCGTCTGTCTCAGACCGTCTTTCTCAGACCGTCTGTCTCAGACCGTCTGTCTCTGTCCGTCTGTGTCAGACCGTCTGTCTCAGACCGTCGGTCTCAGACCGTATGTCTCAGACCGCCTGTCTCAGACCATCTGTCTCAGTCCGTCTGTCTCAGACCGTCTGTCTCAGACCGCCTGTCTCAGCCCGTCTGTCTCAGACCGTCTGTCTCAGACCGCCTGTCTCAGACCGCCTGTCTCAGACCGTCGGTCTCTGTCCGTTTCACGCAGGCCGCCTATCTCAGTCCGCCTGTCTAAGTCCGTCTGTCTCAGACCATCTGTCTCAGACCGTCGGTCTCAGACCGTCTGTCTCAGACCGTCTGTCTCAGACCGTCTGTCTCAGACCCTCTGTCTCAGACCGTCTGTCTCACACCGTCTGTCTCAGACCGTCTGTCTCAGACCGTCTTTCTCAGACCGTCTGTCTCAGACCGTCTGTCTCAGACCGTATGTCTCAGACCGCCTGTCTCAGACCGTCGGTCTCTGTCCGTTTCACGCAGGCCGCCTGTCTCAGTCCGCCTGTCTAAGTCCGTCGGTCTCTGTCCGTTTCACGCAGGCCGCCTGTCTCAGTCCGCCTGTCTAAGTCCGTCTGTCTCAGACCATCTGTCTCAGACCGTCGGTCTCTGTCCGTTTCACGCAGGCCGCCTGTCTCAGTCCGCCTGTCTAAGTCCGTCTGTCTCAGACCATCTGTCTCAGACCGTCGGTCTCAGACCGTCTGTCTCAGACCGTCTGTCTCAGACCGTCTGTCTCAGACCGCCTGTCTCAGACCGTCGGTCTCTGTCCGTTTCACGCAGGCCGCCTGTCTCAGTCCGCCTGTCTAAGTCCGTCTGTCTCAGACCATCTGTCTCAGACCGTCGGTCTCAGACCGTCTGTCTCAGACCGTCTGTCTCAGACCGTCTGTCTCAGACCGTCTGTCTCACACCGTCTGTCTCAGACCGTCTGTCTCAGACCGTCTCTCTCAGGCCGCCTGTCTCAGTCCGACTGTCTCTGTCCGTAGGTTTCAGACCGCCTGTCTCAGACCGTCGGTCTCAGACCGTCTGTCTCAGACCGTCTGTCTCAGACCGTCTGTGTCAGACCGTCTGTCTCAGACCGTCTGTCTCAGACCGTCTGTCTCAGACCGTCTGTCTCTGACCGTCTGTCTCAGACCATCGGTATCTGTCCGTTTCTCGCAGGCCGCCTGTCTCTGTCCGTCTGTCTCTGTCCGTCTGTCTCTGTCCGTCTGTCTCTGTCCGTCTGTCTCTTTCCGTCTGTCTCTGTCCGTCTGTCTCTGTCCGTCTGTGTCAGACCGTCTGTCTCAGACCGTCGGTCTCTGCCGTCCCTCTCAGGCCGCCTGTCTCAGTCCGTCTGTCTGCGACCGTCTGTCTCAGACCGTCCGTCTCTGTCCGTCTGTCTCAGACCGTCTGTCTCAGACCGTCTGTCTCAGACCGTCTGTCTCAGACCCTCTGTCTCAGACCGTCTGTCTCACACCGTCTGTCTCAGACCGTCTGTCTCAGACCGTCTTTCTCAGACCGTCTGTCTCAGACCGTCTGTCTTTGTCCGTCTGTGTCAGACCGTCTGTCTCAGACCGTCGGTCTCTGTCCGTCCCTCTCAGGCCGCCTGTCTCAGTCCGTCTGTCTCCGACCGTCTGTCTCAGACCGTCCGTCTCTGTCCGTCTGTCTCAGACCGTCTGTCTCAGACCGTCTGTCTCAGACCGTCTGTCTCAGACCGTCTGTCTCAGACCGTCTTTCTCAGACCGTCTGTCTCAGACCGTCTGTCTCAGACCATCTGTCTCAGACCGTCGGTCTCAGACCGTCTGTCTCAGACCGTCTGTCTCACACCGTCTGTCTCAGACCGTCTGTCTCAGACCGTCTCTCTCAGGCCGCCTGTCTCAGTCCGACTGTCTCTGTCCGTAGGTTTCAGACCGCCTGTCTCAGACCGTCGGTCTTAGCCCGTCTGTCTCAGCCCGCCTGTCTCTGTCCGTCTGTCTCAGACCGTCTGTCTGAGATCGTCTCTCTCAGGCCGCCTGTCTCAGCCCGCCTGTCTCTGTCCGTCTGTCTCTGTCCGTCTGTCTCAGCCCGCCTGTCTCAGACCGTCTGTCTCAGACCATCCGTCTCAGACCGTCTGTCTCAGACCGTCTGTCTCAGACCGTCTGTCTCAGACCGTCTGTCTCAGACCGTCTGTCTCAGACCGTCTGTCTCAGACCGTCTGTGTCAGACCGTCTGTCTCAGACCGTCTGTCTCAGACCGTCTGTCTCAGACCGTCTGTCTCAGACCGTCTGTCTCAGACCGTCTGTCTCAGACCGTCTGTGTCAGACCGTCAGTCTCAGACCGTCTGTCTCAGACCGTCTGTCTCAGACCGTCTGTCTCAGACCGTCTGTCTCAGACCGTCTGTCTCAGACCGTCTGTCTCTGACCGTCTGTCTCAGACCATCGGTATCTGTCCGTTTCTCGCAGGCCGCCTGTCTCTGTCCGTCTGTCTCTGTCCGTCTGTCTCTGTCCGTCTGTCTCTGTCCGTCTGTCTCTGTCCGTCTGTCTCTTTCCGTCTGTCTCTGTCCGTCTGTCTCTGTCCGTCTGTGTCAGACCGTCTGTCTCAGACCGTCGGTCTCTGCCGTCCCTCTCAGGCCGCCTGTCTCAGTCCGTCTGTCTCCGACCGTCTGTCTCAGACCGTCCGTCTCTGTCCGTCTGTCTCAGACCGTCTGTCTCAGACCGTCTGTCTCAGACCCTCTGTCTCAGACCGTCTGTCTCACACCGTCTGTCTCAGACCGTCTGTCTCAGACCGTCTTTCTCAGACCGTCTGTCTCAGACCGTCTGTCTCAGACCGTCTGTCTTTGTCCGTCTGTGTCAGACCGTCTGTCTCAGACCGTCGGTCTCTGTCCGTCTCTCTCATGCCGCCTGTCTCAGTCCGTCTGTTTCAGACCGCCTATCTCAGACCGTCGGTCTTATCCCGTCTGTCTCAGCCCGCCTGTCTCTGTCCGCCTGTCTCAGACCGTCGGTCTCTGTCCGTCTCTCTCAGGCCGCCTGTCTCAATCCATCTGTCTCAGACCATCTGTCTCAGACCGTCTGTAATTGTCCGTCTGTCTCAAACCATCTGTCTCACACCTTCTGTCTCAGACCGCCCGTCTCTGTCCGTCTGTCTCGGACCATCTGTCTCAGCCCGTCTGTCTCAGATCGTCGGTCTCAGCCCGCCTGTCTCTGTCCGTCTGTCTCAGACCGTCTGTCTCAGATCGTCTCTCTCAGGCCGCCTGTCTCAGTCCGACTGTCTCTGTCCGTAGGTTTCAGACCGCCTGTCTCAGACCGTCGGTCTTAGCCCGTCTGTCTCAGCCCGCCTGTCTCTGTCCGTCTGTCTCAGACCGTCCGTCTCAGATCGTCTCTCTCAGGCCGCCTGTCTCAGTCCGACTGTCTCAGACCATCTGTCTCAGACCGTCTGTCTCTGTCCGTCTGTCTCAGCCCGCCTGTCTCAGACCGTTGTCTCTGTCCGTCTATCTCTGTCCGTCTGTCTCAGAACGTCTGTCTCAGACCATCTGTATCAAACCGTCTGTTTCAGCCCGCCTGTCTCAGCCCGCCTGTCTCTGTCCGTCTGTCTCAGCCCGCCTGTCTCAGACCGTCTGTCTCAGACCATCCGTCTCAGACCGTCTGTCTCAGACCGTCTGTCTCAGACCGTCTGTCTCAGACCATCCGTCTCAGACCGTCTGTCTCAGACCGTCTGTCTCAGACCGTCTGTCTCAGACCGTCTGTCTCAGACCCTCTGTCTCAGACCGTCTGTCTCAGACCGTCTGTCTCAGACCGTCTGTCTCAGACCGTCTGTCTCAGACCATCCGTCTCAGACCGACTGTCTCAGACCGTCTGTCTCAGACCGTCTGTCTCAGACCGTCTGTCTCAGACCGTCTGTGTCAGACCGTCTGTCTCAGACCGTCTGTCTCAGACCGTCTGTCTCAGACCGTCTGTCTCAGACCGTCTGTCTCAGACCGTCTGTGTCAGACCGTCTGTCTCAGACCGTCTGTCTCAGACCGTCTGTCTCAGACCGTCTGTCTCTGACCGTCTGTCTCAGACCGTCTGTCTCAGACCGTCTGTCTCAGACCGTCTGTCTCAGACCCTCTGTCTCAGACCGTCTGTCTCAGACCGTCTGTCTCAGACCGTCTGTCTCAGACCATCCGTCTCAGACCGACTGTCTCAGACCGTCTGTCTCAGACCGTCTGTCTCAGACCGTCTGTCTCAGACCGTCTGTGTCAGACCGTCTGTCTCAGACCGTCTGTCTCAGACCGTCTGTCTCAGACCGTCTGTCTCAGACCGTCTGTCTCAGACCGTCTGTGTCAGACCGTCGGTCTCAGACCGTCTGTCTCAGACCGTCTGTCTCAGACCGCCTGTCTCAGACCGTCGGTCTCTGTCCGTTTCACGCAGGCCGCCTGTCTCAGTCCGCCTGTCTAAGTCCGTCTGTCTCTGTCCGTCTGTCTCTGTCCGTCTGTCTCTTTCCGTCTGTCTCTGTCCGTCTGTCTCTGTCCGTCTGTGTCAGACCGTCTGTCTCAGACCGTCGGTCTCTGCCGTCCCTCTCAGGCCGCCTGTCTCAGTCCGTCTGTCTCCGACCGTCTGTCTCAGACCGTCCGTCTCTGTCCGTCTGTCTCAGACCGTCTGTCTCAGACCGTCTGTCTCAGACCGTCTGTCTCAGACCCTCTGTCTCAGACCGTCTGTCTCACACCGTCTGTCTCAGACCGTCTGTCTCAGACCGTCTTTCTCAGACCGTCTGTCTCAGACCGTCTGTCTTTGTCCGTCTGTGTCAGACCGTCTGTCTCAGACCGTCGGTCTCTGTCCGTCCCTCTCAGGCCGCCTGTCTCAGTCCGTCTGTCTCCGACCGTCTGTCTCAGACCGTCCGTCTCTGTCCGTCTGTCTCAGACCGTCTGTCTCAGACCGTCTGTCTCAGACCGTCTGTCTCAGACCGTCTGTCTCAGACCGTCTGTCTCAGACCGTATGTCTCAGACCGCCTGTCTCAGACCGTCGGTCTCTGTCCGTTTCACGCAGGCCGCCTGTCTCAGTCCGCCTGTCTAAGTCCGTCTGTCTCAGACCATCTGTCGCAGACCGTCGGTCTCTGTCCGTCTCTCTCATGCCGCCTGTCTCAGTCCGCCTGTCTCTGTCCGTCTGTCTCAGACCATCTGTCTCAGTCCGTCTGTCTCAGACCGTCTGTCTCAGACCGCCTGTCTCAGCCCGTCTGTCTCAGACCGTCTGTCTTTGTCCGTCTGTGTCAGACCGTCTGTCTCAGACCGTCGGTCTCTGTCCGTCCCTCTCAGGCCGCCTGTCTCAGTCCGTCTGTCTCAGACCGTCTGTGTCAGACCGTCAGTCTCAGACCGTCTGTCTCAGACCGTCTGTCTCAGACCATCGGTATCTGTCCGTTTCTCGCAGGCCGCCTGTCTCTGTCCGTCTGTCTCTGTCCGTCTGTCTCTGTCCGTCTGTCTCTTTCCGTCTGTCTCTGTCCGTCTGTCTCTGTCCGTCTGTGTCAGACCGTCTGTCTCAGACCGTCGGTCTCTGCCGTCCCTCTCAGGCCGCCTGTCTCAGTCCGTCTGTCTCCGACCGTCTGTCTCAGACCGTCCGTCTCTGTCCGTCTGTCTCAGACCGTCTGTCTCAGACCGTCTGTCTCAGACCGTCTGTCTCAGACCCTCTGTCTCAGACCGTCTGTCTCACACCGTCTGTCTCAGACCGTCTGTCTCAGACCGTCTTTCTCAGACCGTCTGTCTCAGACCGTCTGTCTTTGTCCGTCTGTGTCAGACCGTCTGTCTCAGACCGTCGGTCTCTGTCCGTCCCTCTCAGGCCGCCTGTCTCAGTCCGTCTGTCTCCGACCGTCTGTCTCAGACCGTCCGTCTCTGTCCGTCTGTCTCAGACCGTCTGTCTCAGACCGTCTGTCTCAGACCGTCTGTCTCAGACCGTCTGTCTCAGACCGTCTGTCTCAGACCGTCTTTCTCAGACCGTCTGTCTCAGACCGTCTGTCTCAGACCATCTGTCTCAGACCGTCGGTCTCAGACCGTCTGTCTCAGACCGTCTGTCTCAGACCGTCTGTCTCAGACCGTCTGTCTCACACCGTCTGTCTCAGACCGTCTGTCTCAGACCGTCTCTCTCAGGCCGCCTGTCTCAGTCCGACTGTCTCTGTCCGTAGGTTTCAGACCGCCTGTCTCAGACCGTCGGTCTTAGCCCGTCTGTCTCAGCCCGCCTGTCTCTGTCCGTCTGTCTCAGACCGTCTGTCTGAGATCGTCTCTCTCAGGCCGCCTGTCTCAGCCCGCCTGTCTCTGTCCGTCTGTCTCTGTCCGTCTGTCTCAGCCCGCCTGTCTCAGACCGTCTGTCTCAGACCATCCGTCTCAGACCGTCTGTCTCAGACCGTCTGTCTCAGACCGTCTGTCTCAGACCGTCTGTCTCAGACCATCCGTCTCAGACCGTCTGTCTCAGACCGTCTGTCTCAGACCCTCTGTCTCAGACCGTCTGTCTCAGACCGTCTGTCTCAGACCATCCGTCTCAGACCGTCTGTCTCAGACCGTCTGTCTCAGACCGTCTGTGTCAGACCGTCTGTCTCAGACCGTCTGTCTCAGACCGTCTGTCTCAGACCGTCTGTCTCAGACCGTCTGTCTCAGACCGTCTGTCTCAGACCGTCTGTGTCAGACCGTCCGTCTCAGACCGTCTGTCTCAGACCGTCTGTCTCAGACCGTCTGTCTCAGACCGTCTGTCTCAGACCGTCTGTCTCAGACCGTCTGTCTCAGACCGTCTGTCTCTGACCGTCTGTCTCAGACCATCGGTATCTGTCCGTTTCTCGCAGGCCGCCTGTCTCTGTCCGTCTGTCTCTGTCCGTCTGTCTCTGTCCGTCTGTCTCTGTCCGTCTGTCTCTTTCCGTCTGTCTCTGTCCGTCTGTCTCTGTCCGTCTGTGTCAGACCGTCTGTCTCAGACCGTCGGTCTCTGCCGTCCCTCTCAGGCCGCCTGTCTCAGTCCGTCTGTCTCCGACCGTCTGTCTCAGACCGTCCGTCTCTGTCCGTCTGTCTCAGACCGTCTGTCTCAGACCGTCTGTCTCAGACCCTCTGTCTCAGACCGTCTGTCTCACACCGTCTGTCTCAGACCGTCTGTCTCAGACCGTCTTTCTCAGACCGTCTGTCTCAGACCGTCTGTCTCAGACCGTCTGTCTTTGTCCGTCTGTGTCAGACCGTCTGTCTCAGACCGTCGGTCTCTGTCCGTCTCTCTCATGCCGCCTGTCTCAGTCCGTCTGTTTCAGACCGCCTATCTCAGACCGTCGGTCTTATCCCGTCTGTCTCAGCCCGCCTGTCTCTGTCCGCCTGTCTCAGACCGTCGGTCTCTGTCCGTCTCTCTCAGGCCGCCTGTCTCAGTCCATCTGTCTCAGACCATCTGTCTCAGACCGTCTGTAATTGTCCGTCTGTCTCAAACCATCTGTCTCACACCTTCTGTCTCAGACCGCCCGTCTCTGTCCGTCTGTCTCGGACCATCTGTCTCAGCCCGTCTGTCTCAGATCGTCGGTCTCAGCCCGCCTGTCTCTGTCCGTCTGTCTCAGACCGTCTGTCTCAGATCGTCTCTCTCAGGCCGCCTGTCTCAGTCCGACTGTCTCTGTCCGTAGGTTTCAGACCGCCTGTCTCAGACCGTCGGTCTTAGCCCGTCTGTCTCAGCCCGCCTGTCTCTGTCCGTCTGTCTCAGACCGTCCGTCTCAGATCGTCTCTCTCAGGCCGCCTGTCTCAGTCCGACTGTCTCAGACCATCTGTCTCAGACCGTCTGTCTCTGTCCGTCTGTCTCAGCCCGCCTGTCTCAGACCGTTGTCTCTGTCCGTCTATCTCTGTCCGTCTGTCTCAGAACGTCTGTCTCAGACCATCTGTATCAAACCGTCTGTTTCAGCCCGCCTGTCTCAGCCCGCCTGTCTCTGTCCGTCTGTCTCAGCCCGCCTGTCTCAGACCGTCTGTCTCAGACCATCCGTCTCAGACCGTCTGTCTCAGACCGTCTGTCTCAGACCATCCGTCTCAGACCGTCTGTCTCAGACCGTCTGTCTCAGACCGTCTGTCTCAGACCGTCTGTCTCAGACCCTCTGTCTCAGACCGTCTGTCTCAGACCGTCTGTCTCAGACCGTCTGTCTCAGACCATCCGTCTCAGACCGACTGTCTCAGACCGTCTGTCTCAGACCGTCTGTCTCAGACCGTCTGTCTCAGACCGTCTGTCTCAGACCGTCTGTGTCAGACCGTCTGTCTCAGACCGTCTGTCTCAGACCGTCTGTCTCAGACCGTCTGTCTCAGACCGTCTGTCTCAGACCGTCTGTGTCAGACCGTCGGTCTCAGACCGTCTGTCTCAGACCGTCTGTCTCAGACCGCCTGTCTCAGACCGTCGGTCTCTGTCCGTTTCACGCAGGCCGCCTGTCTCAGTCCGCCTGTCTAAGTCCGTCTGTCTCTGTCCGTCTGTCTCTGTCCGTCTGTCTCTTTCCGTCTGTCTCTGTCCGTCTGTCTCTGTCCGTCTGTGTCAGACCGTCTGTCTCAGACCGTCGGTCTCTGCCGTCCCTCTCAGGCCGCCTGTCTCAGTCCGTCTGTCTCCGACCGTCTGTCTCAGACCGTCCGTCTCTGTCCGTCTGTCTCAGACCGTCTGTCTCAGACCGTCTGTCTCAGACCGTCTGTCTCAGACCGTCTGTCTCAGACCCTCTGTCTCAGACCGTCTGTCTCACACCGTCTGTCTCAGACCGTCTGTCTCAGACCGTCTTTCTCAGACCGTCTGTCTCAGACCGTCTGTCTTTGTCCGTCTGTGTCAGACCGTCTGTCTCAGACCGTCGGTCTCTGTCCGTCCCTCTCAGGCCGCCTGTCTCAGTCCGTCTGTCTCCGACCGTCTGTCTCAGACCGTCCGTCTCTGTCCGTCTGTCTCAGACCGTCTGTCTCAGACCGTCTGTCTCAGACCGTCTGTCTCAGACCGTCTGTCTCAGACCGTCTGTCTCAGACCGTATGTCTCAGACCGCCTGTCTCAGACCGTCGGTCTCTGTCCGTTTCACGCAGGCCGCCTGTCTCAGTCCGCCTGTCTAAGTCCGTCTGTCTCAGACCATCTGTCGCAGACCGTCGGTCTCTGTCCGTCTCTCTCATGCCGCCTGTCTCAGTCCGCCTGTCTCTGTCCGTCTGTCTCAGACCATCTGTCTCAGTCCGTCTGTCTCAGACCGTCTGTCTCAGACCGCCTGTCTCAGCCCGTCTGTCTCAGACCGTCTGTCTTTGTCCGTCTGTGTCAGACCGTCTGTCTCAGACCGTCGGTCTCTGTCCGTCCCTCTCAGGCCGCCTGTCTCAGTCCGTCTGTCTCAGACCGTCTGTGTCAGACCGTCAGTCTCAGACCGTCTGTCTCAGACCGTCTGTCTCAGACCGTCTGCCTCAGACCGTCTGTCTCAGACCGTCTGTCTCAGACCGTCTGTCTCTGACCGTCTGTCTCAGACCATCGGTATCTGTCCGTTTCTCGCAGGCCGCCTGTCTCTGTCCGTCTGTCTCTGTCCGTCTGTCTCTGTCCGTCTGTCTCTGTCCGTCTGTCTCTTTCCGTCTGTCTCTGTCCGTCTGTCTCTGTCCGTCTGTGTCAGACCGTCTGTCTCAGACCGTCGGTCTCTGCCGTCCCTCTCAGGCCGCCTGTCTCAGTCCGTCTGTCTCCGACCGTCTGTCTCAGACCGTCCGTCTCTGTCCGTCTGTCTCAGACCGTCTGTCTCAGACCGTCTGTCTCAGACCCTCTGTCTCAGACCGTCTGTCTCACACCGTCTGTCTCAGACCGTCTGTCTCAGACCGTCTTTCTCAGACCGTCTGTCTTTGTCCGTCTGTGTCAGACCGTCTGTCTCAGACCGTCGGTCTCTGTCCGTCTCTCTCATGCCGCCTGTCTCAGTCCGTCTGTTTCAGACCGCCTATCTCAGACCGTCGGTCTTATCCCGTCTGTCTCAGCCCGCCTGTCTCTGTCCGCCTGTCTCAGACCGTCGGTCTCTGTCCGTCTCTCTCAGGCCGCCTGTCTCAGTCCATCTGTCTCAGACCATCTGTCTCAGACCGTCTGTAATTGTCCGTCTGTCTCAAACCATCTGTCTCACACCTTCTGTCTCAGACCGCCCGTCTCTGTCCGTCTGTCTCGGACCATCTGTCTCAGCCCGTCTGTCTCAGATCGTCGGTCTCAGCCCGCCTGTCTCTGTCCGTCTGTCTCAGACCGTCTGTCTCAGATCGTCTCTCTCAGACCGCCTGTCTCAGTCCGACTGTCTCTGTCCGTAGGTTTCAGACCGCCTGTCTCAGACCGTCGGTCTTAGCCCGTCTGTCTCAGCCCGCCTGTCTCTGTCCGTCTGTCTCAGACCGTCCGTCTCAGATCGTCTCTCTCAGGCCGCCTGTCTCAGTCCGACTGTCTCAGACCATCTGTCTCAGACCGTCTGTCTCTGTCCGTCTGTCTCAGCCCGCCTGTCTCAGACCGTTGTCTCTGTCCGTCTATCTCTGTCCGTCTGTCTCAGAACGTCTGTCTCAGACCATCTGTATCAAACCGTCTGTTTCAGCCCGCCTGTCTCAGCCCGCCTGTCTCTGTCCGTCTGTCTCAGCCCGCCTGTCTCAGACCGTCTGTCTCAGACCATCCGTCTCAGACCGTCTGTCTCAGACCGTCTGTCTCAGACCGTCTGTCTCAGACCATCCGTCTCAGACCGTCTGTCTCAGACCGTCTGTCTCAGACCGTCTGTCTCAGACCGTCTGTCTCAGACCCTCTGTCTCAGACCGTCTGTCTCAGACCGTCTGTCTCAGACCGTCTGTCTCAGACCATCCGTCTCAGACCGACTGTCTCAGACCGTCTGTCTCAGACCGTCTGTCTCAGACCGTCTGTCTCAGACCGTCTGTGTCAGACCGTCTGTCTCAGACCGTCTGTCTCAGACCGTCTGTCTCAGACCGTCTGTCTCAGACCGTCTGTCTCAGACCGTCTGTGTCAGACCGTCGGTCTCAGACCGTCTGTCTCAGACCGTCTGTCTCAGACCGCCTGTCTCAGACCGTCGGTCTCTGTCCGTTTCACGCAGGCCGCCTGTCTCAGTCCGCCTGTCTAAGTCCGTCTGTCTCTGTCCGTCTGTCTCTGTCCGTCTGTCTCTTTCCGTCTGTCTCTGTCCGTCTGTCTCTGTCCGTCTGTGTCAGACCGTCTGTCTCAGACCGTCGGTCTCTGCCGTCCCTCTCAGGCCGCCTGTCTCAGTCCGTCTGTCTCCGACCGTCTGTCTCAGACCGTCCGTCTCTGTCCGTCTGTCTCAGACCGTCTGTCTCAGACCGTCTGTCTCAGACCGTCTGTCTCAGACCCTCTGTCTCAGACCGTCTGTCTCACACCGTCTGTCTCAGACCGTCTGTCTCAGACCGTCTTTCTCAGACCGTCTGTCTCAGACCGTCTGTCTTTGTCCGTCTGTGTCAGACCGTCTGTCTCAGACCGTCGGTCTCTGTCCGTCCCTCTCAGGCCGCCTGTCTCAGTCCGTCTGTCTCCGACCGTCTGTCTCAGACCGTCCGTCTCTGTCCGTCTGTCTCAGACCGTCTGTCTCAGACCGTCTGTCTCAGACCGTCTGTCTCAGACCGTCTGTCTCAGACCGTCTGTCTCAGACCGTCTGTCTCAGACCGTCTGTCTCAGACCGTATGTCTCAGACCGCCTGTCTCAGACCGTCGGTCTCTGTCCGTTTCACGCAGGCCGCCTGTCTCAGTCCGCCTGTCTAAGTCCGTCTGTCTCAGACCATCTGTCGCAGACCGTCGGTCTCTGTCCGTCTCTCTCATGCCGCCTGTCTCAGTCCGCCTGTCTCTGTCCGTCTGTCTCAGACCATCTGTCTCAGTCCGTCTGTCTCAGACCGTCTGTCTCAGACCGCCTGTCTCAGCCCGTCTGTCTCAGACCGTCTGTCTCAGACCGCCTGTCTCAGACCGCCTGTCTCAGACCGTCGGTCTCTGTCCGTTTCACGCAGGCCGCCTGTCTCAGTCCGCCTGTCTAAGTCCGTCTGTCTCAGACCATCTGTCTCAGACCGTCGGTCTCAGACCGTCTGTCTCAGACCGTCTGTCTCAGACCGTCTGTCTCAGACCGTCTGTCTCAGACCGTCTGTCTCAGACCCTCTGTCTCAGACCGTCTGTCTCACACCGTCTGTCTCAGACCGTCTTTCTCAGACCGTCTGTCTCAGACCGTCTGTCTCAGACCGTATGTCTCAGACCGCCTGTCTCAGACCGTCGGTCTCTGTCCGTTTCACGCAGGCCGCCTGTCTCAGTCCGCCTGTCTAAGTCCGTCGGTCTCTGTCCGTTTCACGCAGGCCGCCTGTCTCAGTCCGCCTGTCTAAGTCCGTCTGTCTCAGACCATCTGTCTCAGACCGTCGGTCTCAGACCGTCGGTCTCTGTCCGTTTCACGCAGGCCGCCTGTCTCAGTCCGCCTGTCTAAGTCCGTCTGTCTCAGACCATCTGTCTCAGACCGTCGGTCTCAGACCGTCTGTCTCAGACCGTCTGTCTCAGACCGCCTGTCTCAGACCGTCGGTCTCTGTCCGTTTCACGCAGGCCGCCTGTCTCAGTCCGCCTGTCTAAGTCCGTCTGTCTCAGACCATCTGTCTCAGACCGTCGGTCTCAGACCGTCTGTCTCAGACCGTCTGTCTCAGACCGTCTGTCTCAGACCGTCTGTCTCACACCGTCTGTCTCAGACCGTCTGTCTCAGACCGTCTCTCTCAGGCCGCCTGTCTCAGTCCGACTGTCTCTGTCCGTAGGTTTCAGACCGCCTGTCTCAGACCGTCGGTCTTAGCCCGTCTGTCTCAGCCCGCCTGTCTCTGTCCGTGTGTCTCAGATCCTCTCTCTCAGGCCGCCTGTCTCAGCCCGCCTGTCTCTGTCCGTCTGTCTCTGTCCGTCTGTCTCAGCCCGCCTGTCTCAGACCGTCTGTCTCAGACCGTCTGTCTCAGACCATCCGTCTCAGACCGTCTGTCTCAGACCGTCTGTCTCAGACCGTCTGTCTCAGACCGTCTGTCTCAGACCATCCGTCTCAGACCGTCTGTCTCAGACCGTCTGTCTCAGACCCTCTGTCTCAGACCGTCTGTCTCTGTCCGTTTCACGCAGGCCGCCTGTCTCAGTCCGTCTGTCTCAGACCGTCTGTCTCAGACCGCCTGTCTCAGACCGCCTGTCTCAGACCGTCGGTCTCTGTCCGTTTCACGCAGGCCGCCTGTCTCAGTCCGCCTGTCTAAGTCCGTCTGTCTCAGACCATCTGTCTCAGACCGTCTGTCTCAGACCGCCTGTCTCAGACCGTCGGTCTCTGTCCGTTTCACGCAGGCCGCCTGTCTCAGTCCGTCTGTCTCAGACCGTCTGTCTCAGACCGCCTGTCTCAGCCCGTCTGTCTCAGACCGTCTGTCTCAGACCGCCTGTCTCAGACCGCCTGTCTCAGACCGTCGGTCTCTGTCCGTTTCACGCAGGCCGCCTGTCTCAGTCCGCCTGTCTAAGTCCGTCTGTCTCAGACCATCTGTCTCAGACCGTCGGTCTCAGACCGTCTGTCTCAGACCGTCTTTCTCAGACCGTCTGTCTCAGACCGTCTGTCTCAGACCGTATGTCTCAGACCGCCTGTCTCAGACCGTCGGTCTCTGTCCGTTTCACGCAGGCCGCCTGTCTCAGTCCGCCTGTCTAAGTCCGTCGGTCTCTGTCCGTTTCACGCAGGCCGCCTGTCTCAGTCCGCCTGTCTAAGTCCGTCTGTCTCAGACCATCTGTCTCAGACCGTCGGTCTCAGACCGTCGGTCTCTGTCCGTTTCACGCAGGCCGCCTGTCTCAGTCCGCCTGTCTAAGTCCGTCTGTCTCAGACCATCTGTCTCAGACCGTCGGTCTCAGACCGTCTGTCTCAGACCGTCTGTCTCAGACCGCCTGTCTCAGACCGTCGGTCTCTGTCCGTTTCACGCAGGCCGCCTGTCTCAGTCCGCCTGTCTAAGTCCGTCTGTCTCAGACCATCTGTCTCAGACCGTCGGTCTCAGACCGTCTGTCTCAGACCGTCTGTCTCAGACCGTCTGTCTCAGACCGTCTGTCTCACACCGTCTGTCTCAGACCGTCTGTCTCAGACCGTCTCTCTCAGGCCGCCTGTCTCAGTCCGACTGTCTCTGTCCGTAGGTTTCAGACCGCCTGTCTCAGACCGTCGGTCTTAGCCCGTCTGTCTCAGCCCGCCTGTCTCTGTCCGTCTGTCTCAGATCCTCTCTCTCAGGCCGCCTGTCTCAGCCCGCCTGTCTCTGTCCGTCTGTCTCTGTCCGTCTGTCTCAGCCCGCCTGTCTCAGACCGTCTGTCTCAGACCGTCTGTCTCAGACCATCCGTCTCAGACCGTCTGTCTCAGACCGTCTGTCTCAGACCGTCTGTCTCAGACCGTCTGTCTCAGACCATCCGTCTCAGACCGTCTGTCTCAGACCGTCTGTCTCAGACCCTCTGTCTCAGACCGTCTGTCTCAGACCGTCTGTCTCAGACCGTCTGTCTCAGACCATCCGTCTCAGACCGTCTGTCTCAGACCGTCTGTCTCAGACCGTCTGTCTCAGACCGTCTGTCTCAGACCGTCTGTCTCAGACCGTCTGTGTCAGACCGTCTGTCTCAGACCGTCTGTCTCAGACCGTCTGTCTCAGACCGTCTCTCTCAGGCCGCCTGTCTCTGACCGTCTGTCTCAGACCATCGGTATCTGTCCGTTTCTCGCAGGCCGCCTGTCTCTGTCCGTCTGTCTCTGTCCGTCTGTCTCTGTCCGTCTGTCTCTGTCCGTCTGTCTCTGTCCGTCTGTCTCTGTCCGTCTGTCTCTTTCCGTCTGTCTCTGTCCGTCTGTGTCAGACCGTCTGTCTCAGACCGTCTGTCTCAGACCGTCTGTCTCAGACCGTCTGTCTCAGACCGTCTGTCTCAGACCGTCTGTCTCAGACCGTCTGTCTCACACCGTCTGTCTCAGACCGTCTGTCTCAGACCGTCTTTCTCAGACCGTCTGTCTCAGACCGTCTGTCTCAGACCGTCTGTCTCAGACCGTCTGTCTTTGTCCGTCTGTGTCAGACCGTCTGTCTCAGACCGTCGGTCTCTGTCCGTCTCTCTCATGCCGCCTGTCTCAGTCCGTCTGTTTCAGACCGCCTATCTCAGACCGTCGGTCTTATCCCGTCTTTCTCAGCCCGCCTGTCTCTGTCCGCCTGTCTCAGACCGTCGGTCTCTGTCCGTCTCTCTCAGGCCGCCTGTCTCAGTCCATCTGTCTCAGACCATCTGTCTCAGACCGTCTGTAATTGTCCGTCTGTCTCAGACCATCTGTCTCACACCTTCTGTCTCAGACCGCCCGTCTCTGTCCGTCTGTCTCGGACCATCTGTCTCAGCCCGTCTGTCTCAGATCGTCGGTCTCAGCCCGCCTGTCTCTGTCCGTCTGTCTCAGACCGTCTGTCTCAGATCGTCTCTCTCAGGCCGCCTGTCTCAGTCCGACTGTCTCTGTCCGTAGGTTTCAGACCGCCTGTCTCAGACCGTCGGTCTTAGCCCGTCTGTCTCAGCCCGCCTGTCTCTGTCCGTCTGTCTCAGACCGTCTGTCTCAGATCGTCTCTCTCAGGCCGCCTGTCTCAGTCCGACTGTCTCAGACCATCTGTCTCAGACCGTCTGTCTCTGTCCGTCTGTCTCAGCCCGCCTGTCTCAGACCGTTGTCTCTGTCCGTCTATCTCTGTCCGTCTGTCTCAGAACGTCTGTCTCAGACCATCTGTATCAAACCGTCTGTTTCAGCCCGCCTGTCTCAGCCCGCCTGTCTCTGTCCGTCTGTCTCAGCCCGCCTGTCTCAGACCGTCTGTCTCAGACCATCCGTCTCAGACCGTCTGTCTCAGACCGTCTGTCTCAGACCGTCTGTCTCAGACCGTCTGTCTCAGACCATCCGTCTCAGACCGTCTGTCTCAGACCGTCTGTCTCAGACCGTCTGTCTCAGACCGTCTGTCTCAGACCCTCTGTCTCAGACCGTCTGTCTCAGACCGTCTGTCTCAGACCGTCTGTCTCAGACCATCCGTCTCAGACCGACTGTCTCAGACCGTCTGTCTCAGACCGTCTGTCTCAGACCGTCTGTCTCAGACCGTCTGTGTCAGACCGTCTGTCTCTGACCGTCTGTCTCAGACCATCGGTATCTGTCCGTTTCTCGCAGGCCGCCTGTCTCTGTCCGTCTGTCTCTGTCCGTCTGTCTCTGTCCGTCTGTCTCTGTCCGTCTGTCTCTGTCCGTCTGTCTCTGTCCGTCTGTCTCTTTCCGTCTGTCTCTGTCCGTCTGTGTCAGACCGTCTGTCTCAGACCGTCTGTCTCAGACCGTCTGTCTCAGACCGTCTGTCTCAGACCGTCTGTCTCAGACCGTCTGTCTCAGACCGTCTGTCTCACACCGTCTGTCTCAGACCGTCTGTCTCAGACCGTCTTTCTCAGACCGTCTGTCTCAGACCGTCTGTCTCAGACCGTCTGTCTTTGTCCGTCTGTGTCAGACCGTCTGTCTCAGACCGTCGGTCTCTGTCCGTCTCTCTCATGCCGCCTGTCTCAGTCCGTCTGTTTCAGACCGCCTATCTCAGACCGTCGGTCTTATCCCGTCTGTCTCAGCCCGCCTGTCTCTGTCCGCCTGTCTCAGACCGTCGGTCTCTGTCCGTCTCTCTCAGGCCGCCTGTCTCAGTCCATCTGTCTCAGACCATCTGTCTCAGACCGTCTGTAATTGTCCGTCTGTCTCAGACCATCTGTCTCACACCTTCTGTCTCAGACCGCCCGTCTCTGTCCGTCTGTCTCGGACCATCTGTCTCAGCCCGTCTGTCTCAGATCGTCGGTCTCAGCCCGCCTGTCTCTGTCCGTCTGTCTCAGACCGTCTGTCTCAGATCGTCTCTCTCAGGCCGCCTGTCTCAGTCCGACTGTCTCTGTCCGTAGGTTTCAGACCGCCTGTCTCAGACCGTCGGTCTTAGCCCGTCTGTCTCAGCCCGCCTGTCTCTGTCCGTCTGTCTCAGACCGTCTGTCTCAGATCGTCTCTCTCAGGCCGCCTGTCTCAGTCCGACTGTCTCAGACCATCTGTCTCAGACCGTCTGTCTCTGTCCGTCTGTCTCAGCCCGCCTGTCTCAGACCGTTGTCTCTGTCCGTCTATCTCTGTCCGTCTGTCTCAGAACGTCTGTCTCAGACCATCTGTATCAAACCGTCTGTTTCAGCCCGCCTGTCTCAGCCCGCCTGTCTCTGTCCGTCTGTCTCAGCCCGCCTGTCTCAGACCGTCTGTCTCAGACCATCCGTCTCAGACCGTCTGTCTCAGACCGTCTGTCTCAGACCGTCTGTCTCAGACCGTCTGTCTCAGACCATCCGTCTCAGACCGTCTGTCTCAGACCGTCTGTCTCAGACCGTCTGTCTCAGACCGTCTGTCTCAGACCCTCTGTCTCAGACCGTCTGTCTCAGACCGTCTGTCTCAGACCGTCTGTCTCAGACCATCCGTCTCAGACCGACTGTCTCAGACCGTCTGTCTCAGACCGTCTGTCTCAGACCGTCTGTCTCAGACCGTCTGTGTCAGACCGTCTGTCTCAGACCGTCTGTCTCAGACCGTCTGTCTCAGACCGTCTGTCTCAGACCGTCTGTCTCAGACCGTCTGTGTCAGACCGTCTGTCTCAGACCGTCTGTCTCAGACCGTCTGTCTCCGACCGTCTGTCTCTGACCGTCTGTCTCAGACCATCGGTATCTGTCCGTTTCTCGCAGGCCGCCTGTCTCTGTCCGTCTGTCTCTGTCCGTCTGTCTCTGTCCGTCTGTCTCTTTCCGTCTGTCTCTGTCCGTCTGTCTCTGTCCGTCTGTGTCAGACCGTCTGTCTCAGACCGTCGGTCTCTGCCGTCCCTCTCAGGCCGCCTGTCTCAGTCCGTCTGTCTCCGACCGTCTGTCTCAGACCGTCCGTCTCTGTCCGTCTGTCTCAGACCGTCTGTCTCAGACCGTCTGTCTCAGACCCTCTGTCTCAGACCGTCTGTCTCACACCGTCTGTCTCAGACCGTCTGTCTCAGACCGTCTTTCTCAGACCGTCTGTCTCAGACCGTCTGTCTTTGTCCGTCTGTGTCAGATCGTCTGTCTCAGACCGTCGGTCTCTGTCCGTCCCTCTCAGGCCGCCTGTCTCAGTCCGTCTGTCTCCGACCGTCTGTCTCAGACCGTCCGTCTCTGTCCGTCTGTCTCAGACCGTCTGTCTCAGACCGCCTGTCTCAGACCGTCGGTCTCTGTCCGTTTCACGCAGGCCGCCTGTCTCAGTCCGCCTGTCTAAGTCCGTCTGTCTCAGACCATCTGTCTCAGACCGTCGGTCTCTGTCCGTCTCTCTCATGCCGCCTGTCTCAGTCCGCCTGTCTCTGTCCGTCTGTCTCAGACCATCTGTCTCAGTCCGTCTGTCTCAGACCGTCTGTCTCAGACCGCCTGTCTCAGCCCGTCTGTCTCAGACCGTCTGTCTCAGACCGCCTGTCTCAGTCCGTCTGTCTCAGACCATCTGTCTCAGACCGTCTGTCTCAGACCGTCTGTCTCTTTCCGTCTGTCTCAGACCATCTGTCTCAGACCTTCTGTCTCAGACCGTCCGTCTCTGTCCGTCTGTCTCAGACCATCTGTCTCAGACCGTCTGTCTCAGACCGTCTGTCTCAGCCCGCCTGTCTCAGCCCGCCTGTCTCTGGCCGTCTGTCTTAGACCATCTGTCGCAGACCGTCTGTCTCAGACCGTCTGTCTCAGACCGTCTGTCTCTGACCGTCTGTCTCAGACCGTCAGTCTCAGAACGTCGGTCTCTGTCCGTTTCTCGCAGGCCGCCTGTCTCTGTCCGTCTGTCTCAGACCGTCTGTCTCAGACCGTCTGTCTCAGACCGTCGGTCTCTGTCCGTCTCTCTCAGGCCATCGGTCTCTGGCCGTTTCTCGCAGGCCGCCTGTCTAAGTCCGTCTGTCTCAGACCATCTGTCTCAGACCGTTGTCTCTGTCCGTCTGTCTCTGTCCGTCTGTCTCTGTCCGTCTGTCTCTGTCCGTCTGTCTCAATCCGCCTGTCTCAGACCGTCTGTCCTGGACCGTCTGTCTCAGACCGTCGGTCTCTGTCCGTCTCTCTGATGCCGCCTGTCTCAGTCCGTCTGTTTCAGACCGCCTATCTCAGACCGTCGGTCTTATCCCGTCTGTCTCAGCCCGCCTGTCTCTGTCCGCCTGTCTCAGACCGTCGGTCTCTGTCCGTCTCTCTCAGGCCGCCTGTCTCAGTCCATCTGTCTCAGACCATCTGTCTCAGACCGTCTGTAATTGTCCGTCTGTCTCAGACCATCTGTCTCAGACCTTCTGTCTCAGACCGCCCGTCTCTGTCCGTCTGTCTCAGACCATCTGTGTCAGACCGTTGTCTCTGTCCGTCTGTCTCCGACCGTCTGTCTCAGACCGTCCGTCTCTGTCCGTCTGTCTTAGACCATCTGTCTCAGACCGTTGTCTCTGTCCGTCTATCTCTGTCCGTCTGTCTCAGAACGTCTGTCTCAGACCATCTGTATCAAACCGTCTGTTTCAGCCCGCCTGTCTCAGCCCGCCTGTCTCTGTCCGTCTGTCTCAGCCCGCCTGTCTCAGACCGTCTGTCTCAGACCATCCGTCTCAGACCGTCTGTCTCAGACCGTCTGTCTCAGACCGTCTGTCTCAGACCGTCTGTCTCAGACCATCCGTCTCAGACCGTCTGTCTCAGACCGTCTGTCTCAGACCGTCTGTCTCAGACCGTCTGTCTCAGACCCTCTGTCTCAGACCGTCTGTCTCAGACCGTCTGTCTCAGACCGTCTGTCTCAGACCATCCGTCTCAGACCGACTGTCTCAGACCGTCTGTCTCAGACCGTCTGTCTCAGACCGTCTGTCTCAGACCGTCTGTGTCAGACCGTCTGTCTCTGACCGTCTGTCTCAGACCATCGGTATCTGTCCGTTTCTCGCAGGCCGCCTGTCTCTGTCCGTCTGTCTCTGTCCGTCTGTCTCTGTCCGTCTGTCTCTGTCCGTCTGTCTCTGTCCGTCTGTCTCTGTCCGTCTGTCTCTTTCCGTCTGTCTCTGTCCGTCTGTGTCAGACCGTCTGTCTCAGACCGTCTGTCTCAGACCGTCTGTCTCAGACCGTCTGTCTCAGACCGTCTGTCTCAGACCGTCTGTCTCAGACCGTCTGTCTCACACCGTCTGTCTCAGACCGTCTGTCTCAGACCGTCTTTCTCAGACCGTCTGTCTCAGACCGTCTGTCTCAGACCGTCTGTCTTTGTCCGTCTGTGTCAGACCGTCTGTCTCAGACCGTCGGTCTCTGTCCGTCTCTCTCATGCCGCCTGTCTCAGTCCGTCTGTTTCAGACCGCCTATCTCAGACCGTCGGTCTTATCCCGTCTGTCTCAGCCCGCCTGTCTCTGTCCGCCTGTCTCAGACCGTCGGTCTCTGTCCGTCTCTCTCAGGCCGCCTGTCTCAGTCCATCTGTCTCAGACCATCTGTCTCAGACCGTCTGTAATTGTCCGTCTGTCTCAGACCATCTGTCTCACACCTTCTGTCTCAGACCGCCCGTCTCTGTCCGTCTGTCTCGGACCATCTGTCTCAGCCCGTCTGTCTCAGATCGTCGGTCTCAGCCCGCCTGTCTCTGTCCGTCTGTCTCAGACCGTCTGTCTCAGATCGTCTCTCTCAGGCCGCCTGTCTCAGTCCGACTGTCTCTGTCCGTAGGTTTCAGACCGCCTGTCTCAGACCGTCGGTCTTAGCCCGTCTGTCTCAGCCCGCCTGTCTCTGTCCGTCTGTCTCAGACCGTCTGTCTCAGATCGTCTCTCTCAGGCCGCCTGTCTCAGTCCGACTGTCTCAGACCATCTGTCTCAGACCGTCTGTCTCTGTCCGTCTGTCTCAGCCCGCCTGTCTCAGACCGTTGTCTCTGTCCGTCTATCTCTGTCCGTCTGTCTCAGAACGTCTGTCTCAGACCATCTGTATCAAACCGTCTGTTTCAGCCCGCCTGTCTCAGCCCGCCTGTCTCTGTCCGTCTGTCTCAGCCCGCCTGTCTCAGACCGTCTGTCTCAGACCATCCGTCTCAGACCGTCTGTCTCAGACCGTCTGTCTCAGACCGTCTGTCTCAGACCGTCTGTCTCAGACCATCCGTCTCAGACCGTCTGTCTCAGACCGTCTGTCTCAGACCGTCTGTCTCAGACCGTCTGTCTCAGACCCTCTGTCTCAGACCGTCTGTCTCAGACCGTCTGTCTCAGACCGTCTGTCTCAGACCATCCGTCTCAGACCGACTGTCTCAGACCGTCTGTCTCAGACCGTCTGTCTCAGACCGTCTGTCTAAGACCGTCTGTGTCAGACCGTCTGTCTCAGACCGTCTGTCTCAGACCGTCTGTCTCAGACCGTCTGTCTCAGACCGTCTGTCTCAGACCGTCTGTGTCAGACCGTCTGTCTCAGACCGTCTGTCTCAGACCGTCTGTCTCAGACCGTCTGTCTCTGACCGTCTGTCTCAGACCATCGGTATCTGTCCGTTTCTCGCAGGCCGCCTGTCTCTGTCCGTCTGTCTCTGTCCGTCTGTCTCTGTCCGTCTGTCTCTTTCCGTCTGTCTCTGTCCGTCTGTCTCTGTCCGTCTGTGTCAGACCGTCTGTCTCAGACCGTCGGTCTCTGCCGTCCCTCTCAGGCCGCCTGTCTCAGTCCGTCTGTCTCCGACCGTCTGTCTCAGACCGTCCGTCTCTGTCCGTCTGTCTCAGACCGTCTGTCTCAGACCGTCTGTCTCAGACCCTCTGTCTCAGACCGTCTGTCTCACACCGTCTGTCTCAGACCGTCTGTCTCAGACCGTCTTTCTCAGACCGTCTGTCTCAGACCGTCTGTCTTTGTCCGTCTGTGTCAGATCGTCTGTCTCAGACCGTCGGTCTCTGTCCGTCCCTCTCAGGCCGCCTGTCTCAGTCCGTCTGTCTCCGACCGTCTGTCTCAGACCGTCCGTCTCTGTCCGTCTGTCTCAGACCGTCTGTCTCAGACCGTCTGTCTCTGTCCGTCTGTCTCTGTCCGTCTGTCTCTGTCCGTCTGTCTCTGTCCGTCTGTCTCTGTCCGTCTGTCTCTGTCCGTCTGTCTCTTTCCGTCTGTCTCTGTCCGTCTGTGTCAGACCGTCTGTCTCAGACCGTCTGTCTCAGACCGTCTGTCTCAGACCGTCTGTCTCAGACCGTCTGTCTCAGACCGTCTGTCTCAGACCGTCTGTCTCACACCGTCTGTCTCAGACCGTCTGTCTCAGACCGTCTTTCTCAGACCGTCTGTCTCAGACCCTCTGTCTCAGACCGTCTGTCTTTGTCCGTCTGTGTCAGACCGTCTGTCTCAGACCGTCGGTCTCTGTCCGTCTCTCTCATGCCGCCTGTCTCAGTCCGTCTGTTTCAGACCGCCTATCTCAGACCGTCGGTCTTATCCCGTCTGTCTCAGCCCGCCTGTCTCTGTCCGCCTGTCTCAGACCGTCGGTCTCTGTCCGTCTCTCTCAGGCCGCCTGTCTCAGTCCATCTGTCTCAGACCATCTGTCTCAGACCGTCTGTAATTGTCCGTCTGTCTCAGACCATCTGTCTCACACCTTCTGTCTCAGACCGCCCGTCTCTGTCCGTCTGTCTCGGACCATCTGTCTCAGCCCGTCTGTCTCAGATCGTCGGTCTCAGCCCGCCTGTCTCTGTCCGTCTGTCTCAGACCGTCTGTCTCAGATCGTCTCTCTCAGGCCGCCTGTCTCAGTCCGACTGTCTCTGTCCGTAGGTTTCAGACCGCCTGTCTCAGACCGTCGGTCTTAGCCCGTCTGTCTCAGCCCGCCTGTCTCTGTCCGTCTGTCTCAGACCGTCTGTCTCAGATCGTCTCTCTCAGGCCGCCTGTCTCAGTCCGACTGTCTCAGACCATCTGTCTCAGACCGTCTGTCTCTGTCCGTCTGTCTCAGCCCGCCTGTCTCAGACCGTTGTCTCTGTCCGTCTATCTCTGTCCGTCTGTCTCAGAACGTCTGTCTCAGACCATCTGTATCAAACCGTCTGTTTCAGCCCGCCTGTCTCAGCCCGCCTGTCTCTGTCCGTAGGTTTCAGACCGCCTGTCTCAGACCGTCGGTCTTAGCCCGTCTGTCTCAGCCCGTCTGTCTCAGACCATCCGTCTCAGACCGTCTGTCTCAGACCGTCTGTCTCAGACCGTCTGTCTCAGACCGTCTGTCTCAGACCGTCTGTCTCAGACCATCCGTCTCAGACCGTCTGTCTCAGACCGTCTGTCTCAGACCGTCTGTCTCAGACCGTCTGTCTCAGACCGTCTGTCTCAGACCCTCTGTCTCAGACCGTCTGTCTCAGACCGTCTGTCTCAGACCGTCTGTCTCAGACCATCCGTCTCAGACCGACTGTCTCAGACCGTCTGTCTCAGACCGTCTGTCTCAGACCGTCTGTGTCAGACCGTCTGTCTCAGACCGTCTGTCTCAGACCGTCTGTCTCAGACCGTCTGTCTCAGACCGTCTGTCTCAGACCGTCTGTCTCAGACCGTCTGTGTCGGACCGTCTGTCTCAGACCGTCTGTCTCAGACCGTCTGTCTCAGACCGTCTGTCTCTGACCGTCTGTCTCAGACCATCGGTATCTGTCCGTTTCTCGCAGGCCGCCTGTCTCTGTCCGCCTGTCTCTGTCCGTCTGTCTCTGTCCGTCTGTCTCTTTCCGTCTGTCTCTGTCCGTCTGTCTCTGTCCGTCTGTGTCAGACCGTCTGTCTCAGACCGTCGGTCTCTGCCGTCCCTCTCAGGCCGCCTGTCTCAGTCCGTCTGTCTCCGACCGTCTGTCTCAGACCGTCCGTCTCTGTCCGTCTGTCTCAGACCGTCTGTCTCAGACCGTCTGTCTCAGACCCTCTGTCTCAGACCGTCTGTCTCACACCGTCTGTCTCAGACCGTCTGTCTCAGACCGTCTTTCTCAGACCGTCTGTCTCAGACCGTCTGTCTTTGTCCGTCTGTGTCAGACCGTCTGTCTCAGACCGTCGGTCTCTGTCCGTCCCTCTCATGCCGCCTGTCTCAGTCCGTCTGTCTCCGACCGTCTGTCTCAGACCGTCCGTCTCTGTCCGTCTGTCTCAGACCGTCTGTCTCAGACCGTCTGTCTCAGACCGTCTGTCTCAGACCGTCTGTATCAGACCGTCTGTCTCAGACCGCCTGTCTCAGACCGTCGGTCTCTGTCCGTTTCACGCAGGCCGCCTGTCTCAGTCCGCCTGTCTAAGTCCGTCTGTCTCAGACCATCTGTCTCAGACCGTCGGTCTCTGTCCGTCTCTCTCATGCCGCCTGTCTCAGTCCGCCTGTCTCTGTCCGTCTGTCTCAGACCATCTGTCTCAGTCCGTCTGTCTCAGACCGTCTGTCTCAGACCGCCTGTCTCAGCCCGTCTGTCTCAGACCGTCTGTCTCAGACCGCCTGTCTCAGTCCGTCTGTCTCAGACCATCTGTCTCAGACCGACTGTCTCAGACCGTCTGTCTCTTTCCGTCTGTCTCAGACCATCTGTCTCAGACCTTCTGTCTCAGACCGTCCGTCTCTGTCCGTCTGTCTCAGACCATCTGTCTCAGACCGTCTGTCTCAGACCGTCTGTCTCAGCCCGCCTGTCTCAGCCCGCCTGTCTCTGGCCGTCTGTCTTAGACCATCTGTCGCAGACCGTCTGTCTCAGACCGTCTGTCTCAGACCGTCTGTCTCTGACCGTCTGTCTCAGACCGTCAGTCTCAGAACGTCGGTCTCTGTCCGTTTCTCGCAGGCCGCCTGTCTCTGTCCGTCTGTCTCAGACCGTCTGTCTCAGACCGTCTGTCTCAGACCGTCGGTCTCTGTCCGTCTCTCTCAGGCCATCGGTCTCTGGCCGTTTCTCGCAGGCCGCCTGTCTAAGTCCGTCTGTCTCAGACCATCTGTCTCAGACCGTTGTCTCTGTCCGTCTGTCTCTGTCCGTCTGTCTCTGTCCGTCTGTCTCTGTCCGTCTGTCTCAATCCGCCTGTCTCAGACCGTCTGTCCTGGACCGTCTGTCTCAGACCGTCGGTCTCTGTCCGTCTCTCTGATGCCGCCTGTCTCAGTCCGTCTGTTTCAGACCGCCTATCTCAGACCGTCGGTCTTATCCCGTCTGTCTCAGCCCGCCTGTCTCTGTCCGCCTGTCTCAGACCGTCGGTCTCTGTCCGTCTCTCTCAGGCCGCCTGTCTCAGTCCATCTGTCTCAGACCATCTGTCTCAGACCGTCTGTAATTGTCCGTCTGTCTCAGACCATCTGTCTCAGACCTTCTGTCTCAGACCGCCCGTCTCTGTCCGTCTGTCTCAGACCATCTGTGTCAGACCGTTGTCTCTGTCCGTCTGTCTCCGACCGTCTGTCTCAGACCGTCCGTCTCTGTCCGTCTGTCTTAGACCATCTGTCTCAGACCGTCTGTCTCGGACCATCTGTCTCAGCCCGTCTGTCTCAGATCGTCGGTCTCAGCCCGCCTGTCTCTGTCCGTCTGTCTCAGACCGTCTGTCTCAGATCGTCTCTCTCAGGCCGCCTGTCTCAGTCCGACTGTCTCTGTCCGTAGTTTTCAGACCGCCTGTCTCAGACCGTCGGTCTTAGCGCGTCTGTCTCAGCCCGCCTGTCTCTGTCCGTCTGTCTCAGACCGTCTGTCTCAGATCGTCTCTCTCAGGCCGCCTGTCTCAGTCCGACTGTCTCAGACCATCTGTCTCAGACCGTCTGTCTCTGTCCGTCTGTCTCAGCCCGCCTGTCTCAGACCGTTGTCTCTGTCCGTCTATCTCTGTCCGTCTGTCTCAGAACGTCTGTCTCAGGCCATCTGTATCAAACCGTCTGTTTCAGCCCGCCTGTCTCAGCCCGCCTGTCTCTGTCCGTCTGTCTCAGCCCGCCTGTCTCAGACCGTCTGTCTCAGACCATCCGTCTCAGACCGTCTGTCTCAGACCGTCTGTCTCAGACCGTCTGTCTCAGACCGTCTGTCTCAGACCATCCGTCTCAGACCGTCTGTCTCAGACCGTCTGTCTCAGACCGTCTGTCTCAGACCGTCTGTCTCAGACCGTCTGTCTCAGACCGTCTGTCTCAGACCGTCTGTCTCTGACCGTCTGTCTCAGACCATCGGTATCTGTCCGTTTCTCGCAGGCCGCCTGTCTCTGTCCGTCTGTCTCTGTCCGTCTGTCTCTGTCCGTCTGTCTCTGTCCGTCTGTCTCTGTCCGTCTGTCTCTGTCCGTCTGTCTCTGTCCGTCTGTCTCTTTCCGTCTGTCTCTGTCCGTCTGTCTCTGTCCGTCTGTGTCAGACCGTCTGTCTCAGACCGTCGGTCTCTGCCGTCCCTCTCAGGCCGCCTGTCTCAGTCCGTCTGTCTCCGACCGTCTGTCTCAGACCGTCCGTCTCTGTCCGTCTGTCTCAGACCGTCTGCCTCAGACCGTCTGTCTCAGACCCTCTGTCTCAGACCGTCTGTCTCACACCGTCTGTCTCAGACCGTCTGTCTCAGACCGTCTTTCTCAGACCGTCTGTCTCAGACCGTCTGTCTTTGTCTGTCTGTTTCAGACCGTCTGTCTCAGACCGTCGGTCTCTGCCCGTCCCTCTCAGGCCGCCTGTCTCAGTCCGTCTGTCTCAGACCGTCTGTCTCAGACCGTCTGTCTCAGACCGTCTGTCTCAGACCCTCTGTCTCAGACCGTCTGTCTCAGACCATCCGTCTCAGACCGTCTGTCTCAGACCGTCTGTCTCAGACCGTCTGTCTCAGACCGTCTGTCTCAGACCATCCGTCTCAGACCGTCTGTCTCAGACCGTCTGTCTCAGACCGTCTGTCTCAGACCGTCTTTCTCAGACCGTCTGTCTCAGACCGTCTGTCTCAGACCGTCTGTCTCAGACCGCCTGTCTCAGACCGTCGGTCTCTGTCCTTTTCACGCAGGCCGCCTGTCTCAGTCCGCCTGTCTAAGTCCGTCTGTCTCAGACCATCTGTCTCAGACCGTCGGTCTCTGTCCGTCTCTCTCATGCCGCCTGTCTCAGTCCGCCTGTCTCTGTCCGTCTGTCTCAGACCATCTGTCTCAGTCCGTCTGTCTCAGACCGTCTGTCTCAGACCGCCTGTCTCAGCCCGTCTGTCTCAGACCGTCTGTCTCAGACCGCCTGTCTCAGTCCGTCTGTCTCAGACCATCTGTCTCAGACCGTCTGTCTCAGACCGTCTGTCTCTTTCCGTCTGTCTCAGACCATCTGTCTCAGACCTTCTGTCTCAGACCGTCCGTCTCTGTCCGTCTGTCTCAGACCATCTGTCTCAGACCGTCTGTCTCAGACCTTCTGTCTCAGACCGTCCGTCTCTGTCCGTCTGTCTCAGACCGTCTGTCTCAGACCGTCTGTCTCAGACCGCCTGTCTCAGTCCGTCTGTCCCAGACCGTCTGTCTTTGTCCGTCTGTGTCAGACCGTCTGTCTCAGACCGTCGGTCTCTGTCCGTCTCTCTCATGCCGCCTGTCTCAGTCCGTCTGTTTCAGACCGCCTATCTCAGACCGTCGGTCTTATCCCGTCTGTCTCAGCCCGCCTGTCTCAGACCGTTGTCTCTGTCCGTCTATCTCTGTCCGTCTGTCTCAGAACGTCTGTCTCAGACCATCTGTATCAAACCGTCTGTTTCAGCCCGCCTGTCTCAGCCCGCCTGTCTCTGTCCGTCTGTCTCAGCCCGCCTGTCTCAGACCGTCTGTCTCAGACCATCCGTCTCAGACCGTCTGTCTCAGACCGTCTGTCTCAGACCGTCTGTCTCAGACCGCCTGTCTCAGCCCGTCTGTCTCAGACCGTCTGTCTCAGACCGCCTGTCTCAGTCCGTCTGTCTCAGACCATCTGTCTCAGACCGTCTGTCTCAGACCGTCTGTCTCTTTCCGTCTGTCTCAGACCATCTGTCTCAGACCTTCTGTCTCAGACCGTCCGTCTCTGTCCGTCTGTCTCAGACCATCTGTCTCAGACCGTCTGTCTCAGACCTTCTGTCTCAGACCGTCCGTCTCTGTCCGTCTGTCTCAGACCGTCTGTCTCAGACCGTCTGTCTCAGACCCTCTGTCTCAGACCGTCTGTCTCACACCGTCTGTCTCAGACCGTCTGTCTCAGACCGTCTTTCTCAGACCGTCTGTCCCAGACCGTCTGTCTTTGTCCGTCTGTGTCAGACCGTCTGTCTCAGACCGTCGGTCTCTGTCCGTCTCTCTCATGCCGCCTGTCTCAGTCCGTCTGTTTCAGACCGCCTATCTCAGACCGTCGGTCTTATCCCGTCTGTCTCAGCCCGCCTGTCTCAGACCGTTGTCTCTGTCCGTCTATCTCTGTCCGTCTGTCTCAGAACGTCTGTCTCAGACCATCTGTATCAAACCGTCTGTTTCAGCCCGCCTGTCTCAGCCCGCCTGTCTCTGTCCGTCTGTCTCAGCCCGCCTGTCTCAGACCGTCTGTCTCAGACCATCCGTCTCAGACCGTCTGTCTCAGACCGTCTGTCTCAGACCGTCTGTCTCAGACCGTCTTTCTCAGACCGTCTGTCTCAGACCGTCTGTCTTTGTCCGTCTGTTTCAGACCGTCTGTCTCAGACCGTCGGTCTCTGCCCGTCCCTCTCAGGCCGCCTGTCTCAGTCCGTCTGTCTCAGACCGTCTGTCTCAGACCGTCTGTCTCAGACCCTCTGTCTCAGACCGTCTGTCTCACACCGTCTGTCTCAGACCGTCTGTCTCAGACCGTCTTTCTCAGACCGTCTGTCTCAGACCGTCTTTCTCAGACCGTCTGTCCCAGACCGTCTGTCTTTGTCCGTCTGTGTCAGACCGTCTGTCTCAGACCGTCGGTCTCTGTCCGTCTCTCTCATGCCGCCTGTCTCAGTCCGTCTGTTTCAGACCGTCGGTCTTATCCCGTCTGTCTCAGCCCGCCTGTCTCAGACCGTTGTCTCTGTCCGTCTATCTCTGTCCGTCTGTCTCAGAACGTCTGTCTCAGACCATCTGTATCAAACCGTCTGTTTCAGCCCGCCTGTCTCAGCCCGCCTGTCTCTGTCCGTCTGTCTCAGCCCGCCTGTCTCAGACCGTCTGTCTCAGACCATCCGTCTCAGACCGTCTGTCTCAGACCGTCTGTCTCAGACCGTCTGTCTCAGACCGTCTGTCTCAGACCATCCGTCTCAGACCGTCTGTCTCAGACCGTCTGTCTCAGACCGTCTGTCTCAGACCGTCTGTCTCAGACCCTCTGTCTCAGACCGTCTGTCTCAGACCGTCTGTCTCAGACCATCCGTCTCAGACCGACTGTCTCAGACCGTCTGTCTCAGACCGTCTGTCTCAGACCGTCTGTCTCAGACCGTCTGTGTCAGACCGTCTGTCTCAGACCGTCTGTCTCAGACCGTCTGTCTCAGACCGTCTGTCTCAGACCGTCTGTGTCAGACCGTCTGTCTCAGACCGTCTGTCTCAGACCGTCTGTCTCAGACCGTCTGTCTCAGACCGTCTGTCTCTGACCGTCTGTCTCAGACCATCGGTATCTGTCCGTTTCTCGCAGGCCGCCTGTCTCTGTCCGTCTGTCTCTGTCCGTCTGTCTCTGTCCGTCTGTCTCTGTCCGTCTGTCTCTGTCCGTCTGTCTCTGTCCGTCTGTCTCTGTCCGTCTGTGTCAGACCGTCTGTCTCAGACCGCCTGTCTCAGACCGTCGTTCTCAGACCGTCTGTCTTTGTCCGTCTGTGTCAGACCGTCTGTCTCAGACCGTCGGTCTCTGTCCGTCCCTCTCAGGCCGCCTGTCTCAGTCCGTCTGTCTCCGACCGTCTGTCTCAGACCGTCCGTCTCTGTCCGTCTGTCTCAGACCGTCTGTCTCAGACCGTCTGTCTCAGACCGTCTGTCTCAGACCGTCTGTCTCAGCCCGTCTGTCTCAGACCGTCTGTCTCAGACCGCCTGTCTCAGTCCGTCTGTCTCAGACCATCTGTCTCAGACCGTCTGTCTCAGACCGTCTGTCTCTTTCCGTCTGTCTCAGACCATCTGTCTCAGACCTTCTGTCTCAGACCGTCCGTCTCTGTCCGTCTGTCTCAGACCATCTGTCTCAGACCGTCTGTCTCAGACCGTCTGTCTCAGCCCGCCTGTCTCAGCCCGCCTATCTCTGGCCGTCTGTCTTAGACCATCTGTCGCAGACCGTCTGTCTCAGACCGTCTGTCTCAGACCGTCTGTCTCTGACCGTCTGTCTCAGACCGTCAGTCTCAGAACGTCGGTCTCTGTCCGTTTCTCGCAGGCCGCCTGTCTCTGTCCGTCTGTCTCAGACCGTCTGTCTCAGACCGTCTGTCTCAGACCGTCTGTCTCAGACCGTCGGTCTCTGTCCGTCTCTCTCAGGCCATCGGTCTCTGGCCGTTTCTCGCAGGCCGCCTGTCTCAGTCCGCCTGTCTAAGTCCGTCTGTCTCAGACCATCTGTCTCAGACCGTTGTCTCTGTCCGTCTGTCTCTGTCCGTCTGTCTCTGTCCGTCTGTCTCTGTCCGTCCGTCTCAATCCGCCTGTCTCAGACCGTCTGTCCTGGACCGTCTGTCTCAGACCGTCGGTCTCTGTCCGTCTCTCTGATGCCGCCTGTCTCAGTCCGTCTGTTTCAGACCGCCTATCTCAGACCGTCGGTCTTATCCCGTCTGTCTCAGCCCGCCTGTCTCTGTCCGCCTGTCTCAGACCGTCGGTCTCTGTCCGTCTCTCTCAGGCCGCCTGTCTCAGTCCATCTGTCTCAGACCATCTGTCTCAGACCGTCTGTAATTGTCCGTCTGTCTCAGACCATCTGTCTCAGACCTTCTGTCTCAGACCGCCCGTCTCTGTCCGTCTGTCTCAGACCATCTGTGTCAGACCGTTGTCTCTGTCCGTCTGTCTCCGACCGTCTGTCTCAGACCGTCCGTCTCTGTCCGTCTGTCTTAGACCATCTGTCTCAGACCGTCTGTCTCGGACCATCTGTCTCAGCCCGTCTGTCTCAGATCGTCGGTCTCAGCCCGCCTGTCCCTGTCCGTCTGTCTCAGACCGTCTGTCTCAGATCGTCTCTCTCAGGCCGCCTGTCTCAGTCCGACTGTCTCTGTCCGTAGTTTTCAGACCGCCTGTCTCAGACCGTCGGTCTTAGCCCGTCTGTCTCAGCCCGCCTGTCTCTGTCCGTCTGTCTCAGACCGTCTGTCTCAGATCGTCTCTCTCAGGCCGCCTGTCTCAGTCCGACTGTCTCAGACCATCTGTCTCAGACCGTCTGTCTCTGTCCGTCTGTCTCAGCCCGCCTGTCTCAGACCGTTGTCTCTGTCCGTCTATCTCTGTCCGTCTGTCTCAGAACGTCTGTCTCAGACCATCTGTATCAAACCGTCTGTTTCAGCCCGCCTGTCTCAGCCCGCCTGTCTCTGTCCGTCTGTCTCAGCCCGCCTGTCTCAGACCGTCTGTCTCAGACCATCCGTCTCAGACCGTCTGTCTCAGACCGTCTGTCTCAGACCGTCTGTCTCAGTCCGTCTGTCTCTGTCCGTCTGTCTCAGCCCGCCTGTCTCAGACCGTCTGTCTCAGACCATCCGTCTCAGACCGTCTGTCTCAGCCCGCCTGTCTCAGACCGTTGTCTCTGTCCGTCTATCTCTGTCCGTCTGTCTCAGAACGTCTGCCTCAGACCATCTGTATCAAACCGTCTGTTTCAGCCCGCCTGTCTCAGCCCGCCTGTCTCTGTCCGTCTGTCTCAGCCCGCCTGTCTCAGACCGTCTGTCTCAGACCGTCTGTCTCAGACCGTCTGTCTCTGACCGTCTGTCTCAGACCATCGGTATCTGTCCGTTTCTCGCAGGCCGCCTGTCTCTGTCCGTCTGTCTCTGTCCGTCTGTCTCTGTCCGTCTGTCTCTGTCCGTCTGTCTCTGTCCGTCTGTCTCTTTCCGTCTGTCTCTGTCCGTCTGTCTCTGTCCGTCTGTGTCAGACCGTCGGTCTCTGCCGTCCCTCTCAGGCCGCCTGTCTCAGTCCGTCTGTCTCCGACCGTCTGTCTCAGACCGTCCGTCTCTGTCCGTCTGTCTCAGACCGTCTGTCTCAGACCGTCTGTCTCAGACCCTCTGTCTCAGACCGTCTGTCTCACACCGTCTGTCTCAGACCGTCTTTCTCAGACCGTCTGTCTCAGACCGTCTGTCTTTGTCCGTCTGTGTCAGACCGTCTGTCTCAGACCGTCGGTCTCTGTCCGTCCCTCTCAGGCCGCCTGTCTCAGTCCGTCTGTCTCAGACCGTCTGTCTCAGACCGTCTGTCTCAGACCCTCTGTCTCAGACCGTCTGTCTCACACCGTCTGTCTCAGACCGTCTGTCTCAGACCGTCTTTCTCAGACCGTCTGTCTCAGACCGTCTGTCTCAGACCGTCTGTCTCAGACCGCCTGTCTCAGACCGTCGGTCTCTGTCCTTTTCACGCAGGCCGCCTGTCTCAGTCCGCCTGTCTAAGTCCGTCTGTCTCAGACCATCTGTCTCAGACCGTCGGTCTCTGTCCGTCTCTCTCATGCCGCCTGTCTCAGTCCGCCTGTCTCTGTCCGTCTGTCTTAGACCATCTGTCGCAGACCGTCTGTCTCAGACCGTCTGTCTCAGACCGTCTGTCTCTGACCGTCTGTCTCAGACCGTCAGTCTCAGAACGTCGGTCTCTGTCCGTTTCTCGCAGGCCGCCTGTCTCTGTCCGTCTGTCTCTGTCCGTCTGTGTCACACCGTCTGACTCAGACCGTCGGTCTGAGACCGTCTGTCTCAGACCGTCTGTCACAGACCGTCTGTCTCAGACCGTCTGTCTCAGACCGTCAGTCTCAGACCGTCTGTCTCAGACCGTCTGTCTCAGGCCGCCTGTCTCAGTCCGTCTGTCTCAGACCATCTGTGTCAGACCGTTGTCTCTGTCCGTCTGTCTCTGTCCGTCTGTGTCACACCGTCTGACTCAGACTGCCTGTCTCAGACCGTCTGTCTCAGCCCGCCTGTCTCAGCCCGCCTGTCTCTGTCCGTCTGTCTCAGCCCGCCTGTCTCAGACCGTCTGTCTCAGACCGTCTGTCTCAGACCGTCTGTCTCAGACCGTCTGTCTCAGACCGTCTGTCTCAGACCGTCTGTCTCAGACCGTCTGTCTCAGACCGTCTGTCTCAGACCGTCTGTCTCAGACCGTCAGTCTCAGACCGTCTGTCTCAGACCGTCTGTCTCAGGCCGCCTGTCTCAGTCCGTCTGTCTCAGACCATCTGTGTCAGCCCGCCTGTCTCTGTCCGTCTGTCTCAGCCCGCCTGTCTCAGACCGTCTGTCTCAGACCATCCGTCTCAGACCGTCTGTCTCAGACCATCCGTCTCAGACCGTCTGTCTCAGACCGTCTGTCTCAGACCGTCTGTCTCAGACCATCCGTCTCAGACCGTCTGTCTCAGACCGTCTGTCTGAGACCGTCTGTCTCAGACCGTCTGTCTCAGACCGTCTGTGTCAGACCGTCTGTCTCAGACCGTCTGTCTCAGACCGTCTGTCTCAGACCGTCTGTCTCAGACCGTCTGTCTCAGACCGTCTGTCTCAGACCGTCTGTCTCTGACCGTCTGTCTCAGACCATCGGTATCTGTCCGTTTCTCGCAGGCCGCCTGTCTCTGTCCGTCTGTCTCTGTCCGTCTGTCTCTGTCCGTCTGTCTCTGTCCGTCTGTCTCTGTCCGTCTGTCTCTGTCCGTCTGTCTCTTTCCGTCTGTCTCTGTCCGTCTGTCTCTGTCCGTCTGTGTCAGACCGTCTGTCTCAGACCGTCGGTCTCTGCCGTCCCTCTCAGGCCGCCTGTCTCAGTCCGTCTGTCTCCGACCGTCTGTCTCAGACCGTCTGTCTCAGACCGTCTGTCTCAGACCGTCTGTCTCAGACCGTCTGTCTCAGACCGTCTGTCTCAGCCCGTCTGTCTCAGACCGTCTGTCTCAGACCGCCTGTCTCAGTCCGTCTGTCTCAGACCATCTGTCTCAGACCGTCTGTCTCAGACCGTCTGTCTCTTTCCGTCTGTCTCAGACCATCTGTCTCAGACCTTCTGTCTCAGACCGTCCGTCTCTGTCCGTCTGTCTCAGACCATCTGTCTCAGACCGTCTGTCTCAGACCGTCTGTCTCAGCCCGCCTGTCTCAGCCCGCCTATCTCTGGCCGTCTGTCTTAGACCATCTGTCGCAGACCGTCTGTCTCAGACCGTCTGTCTCAGACCGTCTGTCTCTGACCGTCTGTCTCAGACCGTCAGTCTCAGAACGTCGGTCTCTGTCCGTTTCTCGCAGGCCGCCTGTCTCTGTCCGTCTGTCTCAGACCGTCTGTCTCAGACCGTCTGTCTCAGATCGTCGGTCTCTGTCCGTCTCTCTCAGGCCATCGGTCTCTGGCCGTTTCTCGCAGGCCGCCTGTCTCAGTCCGCCTGTCTAAGTCCGTCTGTCTCAGACCATCTGTCTCAGACCGTTGTCTCTGTCCGTCTGTCTCTGTCCGTCTGTCTCTGTCCGTCTGTCTCTGTCCGTCCGTCTCAATCCGCCTGTCTCAGACCGTCTGTCCTGGACCGTCTGTCTCAGACCGTCGGTCTCTGTCCGTCTCTCTGATGCCGCCTGTCTCAGTCCGTCTGTTTCAGACCGCCTATCTCAGACCGTCGGTCTTATCCCGTCTGTCTCAGCCCGCCTGTCTCTGTCCGCCTGTCTCAGACCGTCGGTCTCTGTCCGTCTCTCTCAGGCCGCCTGTCTCACTCCATCTGTCTCAGACCATCTGTCTCAGACCGTCTGTAATTGTCCGTCTGTCTCAGACCATCTGTCTCAGACCTTCTGTCTCAGACCGCCCGTCTCTGTCCGTCTGTCTCAGACCATCTGTGTCAGACCGTTGTCTCTGTCCGTCTGTCTCCGACCGTCTGTCTCAGACCGTCCGTCTCTGTCCGTCTGTCTTAGACCATCTGTCTCAGACCGTCTGTCTCGGACCATCTGTCTCAGCCCGTCTGTCTCAGATCGTCGGTCTCAGCCCGCCTGTCCCTGTCCGTCTGTCTCAGACCGTCTGTCTCAGATCGTCTCTCTCAGGCCGCCTGTCTCAGTCCGACTGTCTCTGTCCGTAGTTTTCAGACCGCCTGTCTCAGACCGTCGGTCTTAGCCCGTCTGTCTCAGCCCGCCTGTCTCTGTCCGTCTGTCTCAGACCGTCTGTCTCAGATCGTCTCTCTCAGGCCGCCTGTCTCAGTCCGACTGTCTCAGACCATCTGTCTCAGACCGTCTGTCTCTGTCCGTCTGTCTCAGCCCGCCTGTCTCAGACCGTTGTCTCTGTCCGTCTATCTCTGTCCGTCTGTCTCAGAACGTCTGTCTCAGACCATCTGTATCAAACCGTCTGTTTCAGCCCGCCTGTCTCAGCCCGCCTGTCTCTGTCCGTCTGTCTCAGCCCGCCTGTCTCAGACCGTCTGTCTCAGACCGTCTGTCTCAGACCGTCTGTCTCTGACCGTCTGTCTCAGACCATCGGTATCTGTCCGTTTCTCGCAGGCCGCCTGTCTCTGTCCGTCTGTCTCTGTCCGTCTGTCTCTGTCCGTCTGTCTCTGTCCGTCTGTCTCTGTCCGTCTGTCTCTTTCCGTCTGTCTCTGTCCGTCTGTCTCTGTCCGTCTGTGTCAGACCGTCGGTCTCTGCCGTCCCTCTCAGGCCGCCTGTCTCAGTCCGTCTGTCTCCGACCGTCTGTCTCAGACCGTCCGTCTCTGTCCGTCTGTCTCAGACCGTCTGTCTCAGACCGTCTGTCTCAGACCCTCTGTCTCAGACCGTCTGTCTCACACCGTCTGTCTCAGACCGTCTTTCTCAGACCGTCTGTCTCAGACCGTCTGTCTTTGTCCGTCTGTGTCAGACCGTCTGTCTCAGACCGTCGGTCTCTGTCCGTCCCTCTCAGGCCGCCTGTCTCAGTCCGTCTGTCTCAGACCGTCTGTCTCAGACCGTCTGTCTCAGACCCTCTGTCTCAGACCGTCTGTCTCACACCGTCTGTCTCAGACCGTCTGTCTCAGACCGTCTTTCTCAGACCGTCTGTCTCAGACCGTCTGTCTCAGACCGTCTGTCTCAGACCGCCTGTCTCAGACCGTCGGTCTCTGTCCTTTTCACGCAGGCCGCCTGTCTCAGTCCGCCTGTCTAAGTCGGTCTGTCTCAGACCATCTGTCTCAGACCGTCGGTCTCTGTCCGTCTCTCTCATGCCGCCTGTCTCAGTCCGCCTGTCTCTGTCCGTCTGTCTTAGACCATCTGTCGCAGACCGTCTGTCTCAGACCGTCTGTCTCAGACCGTCTGTCTCAGACCGTCTGTCTCTGACCGTCTGTCTCAGACCGTCAGTCTCAGAACGTCGGTCTCTGTCCGTCTGTCTCTGTCCGTCTGTGTCACACCGTCTGACTCAGACCGTCGGTCTCAGACCGTCTGTCTCAGACCGTCTGTCACAGACCGTCTGTCTCAGACCGTCAGTCTCAGATCGTCTGTCTCAGACCGTCTGTCTCAGGCCGCCTGTCTCAGTCCGTCTGTCTCAGACCATCTGTGTCAGACCGTTGTCTCTGTCCGTCTGTCTCTGTCCGTCTGTGTCACACCGTCTGACTCAGACTGCCTGTCTCAGACCGTCTGTCTCAGACCGTCTGTCTCAGACCGTTTGTCTCAGACCGTCTGTCTCAGACCATCCGTCTCAGACCGTCTGTCTAGGACCGTTGTCTCTGTCCGTCTATCTCTGTCCGTCTGTCTCAGAACGTCTGTCTCAGACCATCTGTATCAAACCGTCTGTTTCAGCCCGCCTGTCTCAGCCCGCCTGTCTCTGTCCGTCTGTCTCAGACCATCTGTCTCAGTCCGTCTGTCTCAGACCGTCTGTCTCAGACCATCCGTCTCTGTCCGTCAATCTCATGCCGCCTGTCTCAGTCCGCCTGTCTCTGTCCGTCTGTCTCAGACCATCTGTCTCAGTCCGTCTGTCTCAGACCGTCTGTCTCAGACCGTCTGTCTCAGACCGTCAGTCTCAGACCGTCTGTCTCAGACCGTCTGTCTCAGGCCGCCTGTCTCAGTCCGTCTGTCTCAGACCATCTGTGTCAGCCCGCCTGTCTCTGTCCGTCTGTCTCAGCCCGCCTGTCTCAGACCGTCTGTCTCAGACCATCCGTCTCAGACCGTCTGTCTCAGACCATCCGTCTCAGACCGTCTGTCTCAGACCGTCTGTCTCAGACCGTCTGTCTCAGACCATCCGTCTCAGACCGTCTGTCTCAGACCGTCTGTCTGAGACCGTCTGTCTCAGACCGTCTGTCTCAGACCGTCTGTGTCAGACCGTCTGTCTCAGACCGTCTGTCTCAGACCGTCTGTCTCAGACCGTCTGTCTCAGACCGTCTGTCTCAGACCGTCTGTCTCTGACCGTCTGTCTCAGACCATCGGTATCTGTCCGTTTCTCGCAGGCCGCCTGTCTCTGTCCGTCTGTCTCTGTCCGTCTGTCTCTGTCCGTCTGTCTCTGTCCGTCTGTCTCTGTCCGTCTGTCTCTTTCCGTCTGTCTCTGTCCGTCTGTCTCTGTCCGTCTGTCTCAGACCGTCTGTCTTAGACCGTCTGTCTCAGACCCTCTGTCTCAGACCGTCTGTCTCACACCGTCTGTCTCAGACCGTCTGTCTCAGACCGTCTTTCTCAGACCGTCTGTCTCAGACCGTCTGTCTTTGTCCGTCTGTGTCAGACCGTCTGTCTCAGACCGTCGGTCTCTGTCCGTCCCTCTCAGGCCGCCTGTCTCAGTCCGTCTGTCTCCGACCGTCTGTCTCAGACCGTCCGTCTCTGTCCGTCTGTCTCAGACCGTCTGTCTCAGACCGTCTGTCTCAGACCGTCTGTCTCAGACCCTCTGTCTCAGACCGTCTGTCTCACACCGTCTGTCTCAGACCGTCTGTCTCAGACCGTCTTTCTCAGACCGTCTGTCTCAGACCGTCTGTCTCAGACCGTCTGTCTCAGACCGCCTGTCTCAGACCGTCGGTCTCTGTCCGTTTCACGCAGGCCGCCTGTCTCAGTCCGCCTGTCTAAGTCCGTCTGTCTCAGACCATCTGTCTCAGACCGTCGGTCTCTCTCCGTCAATCTCATGCCGCCTGTCTCAGTCCGCCTGTCTCTGTCCGTCTGTCTCAGACCATCTGTCTCAGTCCGTCTGTCACAGACCGTCTGTCTCAGACCGCCTGTCTCAGCCCGTCTGTCTCAGACCGTCTGTCTCAGACCGCCTGTCTCAGTCCGTCTGTCTCAGACCATCTGTCTCAGACCGTCTGTCTCAGACCGTCTGTCTCTTTCCGTCTGTCTCAGACCATCTGTCTCAGACCTTCTGTCTCAGACCGTCCGTCTCTGTCCGTCTGTCTCAGACCATCTGTCTCAGCCCGCCTGTCTCAGCCCGCCTGTCTCTGGCCGTCTGTCTTAGACCATCTGTCGCAGACCGTCTGTCTCAGACCGTCTGTCTCAGACCGTCTGTCTCTGACCGTCTGTCTCAGACCGTCAGTCTCAGAACGTCGGTCTCTGTCCGTTTCTCGCAGGCCGCCTGTCTCTGTCCGTCTGTCTCAGACCGTCGGTCTCTGTCCGTCCCTCTCAGGCCGCCTGTCTCAGTCCGTCTGTCTCCGACCGTCTGTCTCAGACCGTCCGTCTCTGTCCGTCTGTCTCAGACCGTCTGTCTCAGACCGTCTGTCTCAGACCGTCTGTCTCAGACCCTCTGTCTCAGACCGTCTGTCTCACACCGTCTGTCTCAGACCGTCTGTCTCAGACCGTCTTTCTCAGACCGTCTGTCTCAGACCGTCTGTCTCAGACCGTCTGTCTCAGACCGCCTGTCTCAGACCGTCGGTCTCTGTCCGTTTCACGCAGGCCGCCTGTCTCAGTCCGCCTGTCTAAGTCCGTCTGTCTCAGACCATCTGTCTCAGACCGTCGGTCTCTGTCCGTCAATCTCATGCCGCCTGTCTCAGTCCGCCTGTCTCTGTCCGTCTGTCTCAGACCATCTGTCTCAGTCCGTCTGTCTCAGACCGTCTGTCTCAGACCGCCTGTCTCAGCCCGTCTGTCTCAGACCGTCTGTCTCAGACCGCCTGTCTCAGTCCGTCTGTCTCAGACCATCTGTCTCAGACCGTCTGTCTCAGACCGTCTGTCTCTTTCCGTCTGTCTCAGACCATCTGTCTCAGACCTTCTGTCTCAGACCGTCCGTCTCTGTCCGTCTGTCTCAGACCATCTGTCTCAGCCCGCCTGTCTCAGCCCGCCTGTCTCTGGCCGTCTGTCTTAGACCATCTGTCGCAGACCGTCTGTCTCAGACCGTCTGTCTCAGACCGTCTGTCTCTGACCGTCTGTCTCAGACCGTCAGTCTCAGAACGTCGGTCTCTGTCCGTTTCTCGCAGGCCGCCTGTCTCTGTCCGTCTGTCTCAGACCGTCTGTCTCAGACCGTCTGTCTCAGACCGTCTGTCTCAGACCGTCGGTCTCTGTCCGTCTCTCTCAGGCCATCGGTCTCTGGCCGTTTCTCGCAGGCCGCCTGTCTCAGTCCGCCTGTCTAAGTCCGTCTGTCTCAGACCATCTGTCTCAGACCGTTGTCTCTGTCCGTCTGTCTCTGTCCGTCTGTCTCTGTCCGTCTGTCTCTGTCCGTCTGTCTCAATCCGCCTGTCTCAGACCGTCTGTCCTGGACCGTCTGTCTCAGACCGTCGGTCTCTGTCCGTCTCTCTGATGCCGCCTGTCTCAGTCCGTCTGTTTCAGACCGCCTATCTCAGACCGTCGGTCTTATCCCGTCTGTCTCAGCCCGCCTGTCTCTGTCCGCCTGTCTCAGACCGTCGGTCTCTGTCCGTCTCTCTCAGGCCGCCTGTCTCAGTCCATCTGTCTCAGACCATCTGTCTCAGACCATCTGTAACTGTCCGTCTGTCTCAGACCATCTGTCTCAGACCTTCTGTCTCAGACCGTCCGTCTCTGTCCGTCTGTCTCAGACCATCTGTCTCAGACCGTCTGTCTCAGACCGTCTGTCTCAGCCCGCCTGTCTCAACCCGCCTGTCTCTGTCCGTCTGTCTTAGACCATCTGTCTCAGACCATCCGTCTCAGACCGTCTGTCTCAGACCGTCTGTCTGAGACCGTCTGTCTCAGACCGTCTGTCTCAGACCGTCTGTGTCAGACCGTCTGTCTCAGACCGTCTGTCTCAGACCGTCTGTCTCAGACCGTCTGTCTCAGACCGTCTGTCTCAGACCGTCTGTCTCTGACCGTCTGTCTCAGACCATCGGTATCTGTCCGTTTCTCGCAGGCCGCCTGTCTCTGTCCGTCTGTCTCTGTCCGTCTGTCTCTGTCCGTCTGTCTCTGTCCGTCTGTCTCTGTCCGTCTGTCTCTTTCCGTCTGTCTCTGTCCGTCTGTCTCTGTCCGTCTGTGTCAGACCGTCTGTCTCAGACCGTCGGTCTCTGCCGTCCCTCTCAGGCCGCCTGTCTCAGTCCGTCTGTCTCCGACCGTCTGTCTCAGACCGTCGGTCTCTGTCCGTTTCACGCAGGCCGCCTGTCTCAGTCCGCCTGTCTAAGTCCGTCTGTCTCAGACCATCTGTCTCAGACCGTCGGTCTCTGTCCGTCAATCTCATGCCGCCTGTCTCAGTCCGCCTGTCTCTGTCCGTCTGTCTCAGACCATCTGTCTCAGTCCGTCTGTCTCAGACCGTCTGTCTCAGACCGCCTGTCTCAGCCCGTCTGTCTCAGACCGTCTGTCTCAGACCGCCTGTCTCAGTCCGTCTGTCTCAGACCATCTGTCTCAGACCGTCTGTCTCAGACCGTCTGTCTCTTTCCGTCTGTCTCAGACCATCTGTCTCAGACCTTCTGTCTCAGACCGTCCGTCTCTGTCCGTCTGTCTCAGACCATCTGTCTCAGCCCGCCTGTCTCAGCCCGCCTGTCTCTGGCCGTCTGTCTTAGACCATCTGTCGCAGACCGTCTGTCTCAGACCGTCTGTCTCAGACCGTCTGTCTCTGACCGTCTGTCTCAGACCGTCAGTCTCAGAACGTCGGTCTCTGTCCGTTTCTCGCAGGCCGCCTGTCTCTGTCCGTCTGTCTCAGACCGTCTGTCTCAGACCGTCTGTCTCAGACCGTCTGTCTCAGACCGTCGGTCTCTGTCCGTCTCTCTCAGGCCATCGGTCTCTGGCCGTTTCTCGCAGGCCGCCTGTCTCAGTCCGCCTGTCTAAGTCCGTCTGTCTCAGACCATCTGTCTCAGACCGTTGTCTCTGTCCGTCTGTCTCTGTCCGTCTGTCTCTGTCCGTCTGTCTCTGTCCGTCTGTCTCAATCCGCCTGTCTCAGACCGTCTGTCCTGGACCGTCTGTCTCAGACCGTCGGTCTCTGTCCGTCTCTCTGATGCCGCCTGTCTCAGTCCGTCTGTTTCAGACCGCCTATCTCAGACCGTCGGTCTTATCCCGTCTGTCTCAGCCCGCCTGTCTCTGTCCGCCTGTCTCAGACCGTCGGTCTCTGTCCGTCTCTCTCAGGCCGCCTGTCTCAGTCCATCTGTCTCAGACCATCTGTCTCAGACCATCTGTAACTGTCCGTCTGTCTCAGACCATCTGTCTCAGACCTTCTGTCTCAGACCGTCCGTCTCTGTCCGTCTGTCTCAGACCATCTGTCTCAGACCGTCTGTCTCAGACCGTCTGTCTCAGCCCGCCTGTCTCAACCCGCCTGTCTCTGTCCGTCTGTCTTAGACCATCTGTCTCAGACCATCCGTCTCAGACCGTCTGTCTCAGACCGTCTGTCTGAGACCGTCTGTCTCAGACCGTCTGTCTCAGACCGTCTGTGTCAGACCGTCTGTCTCAGACCGTCTGTCTCAGACCGTCTGTCTCAGACCGTCTGTCTCAGACCGTCTGTCTCAGACCGTCTGTCTCTGACCGTCTGTCTCAGACCATCGGTATCTGTCCGTTTCTCGCAGGCCGCCTGTCTCTGTCCGTCTGTCTCTGTCCGTCTGTCTCTGTCCGTCTGTCTCTGTCCGTCTGTCTCTGTCCGTCTGTCTCTTTCCGTCTGTCTCTGTCCGTCTGTCTCTGTCCGTCTGTGTCAGACCGTCTGTCTCAGACCGTCGGTCTCTGCCGTCCCTCTCAGGCCGCCTGTCTCAGTCCGTCTGTCTCCGACCGTCTGTCTCAGACCGTCCGTCTCTGTCCGTCTGTCTCAGACCGTCTGTCTTAGACCGTCTGTCTCAGACCCTCTGTCTCAGACCGTCTGTCTCACACCGTCTGTCTCAGACCGTCTGTCTCAGACCGTCTTTCTCAGACCGTCTGTCTCAGACCGTCTGTCTTTGTCCGTCTGTGTCAGACCGTCTGTCTCAGACCGTCGGTCTCTGTCCGTCCCTCTCAGGCCGCCTGTCTCAGTCCGTCTGTCTCCGACCGTCTGTCTCAGACCGTCCGTCTCTGTCCGTCTGTCTCAGACCGTCTGTCTCAGACCGTCTGTCTCAGACCGTCTGTCTCAGACCCTCTGTCTCAGACCGTCTGTCTCACACCGTCTGTCTCAGACCGTCTGTCTCAGACCGTCTTTCTCAGACCGTCTGTCTCAGACCGTCTGTCTCAGACCGTCTGTCTCAGACCGCCTGTCTCAGACCGTCGGTCTCTGTCCGTTTCACGCAGGCCGCCTGTCTCAGTCCGCCTGTCTAAGTCCGTCTGTCTCAGACCATCTGTCTCAGTCCGTCTGTCTCAGACCGTCTGTCTCAGACCGCCTGTCTCAGCCCGTCTGTCTCAGACCGTCTGTCTCAGACCGCCTGTCTCAGTCCGTCTGTCTCAGACCATCTGTCTCAGACCGTCTGTCTCAGACCGTCTGTCTCTTTCCGTCTGTCTCAGACCATCTGTCTCAGACCTTCTGTCTCAGACCGTCCGTCTCTGTCCGTCTGTCTCAGACCATCTGTCTCAGCCCGCCTGTCTCAGCCCGCCTGTCTCTGGCCGTCTGTCTTAGACCATCTGTCGCAGACCGTCTGTCTCAGACCGTCTGTCTCAGACCGTCTGCCTCTGACCGTCTGTCTCAGACCGTCAGTCTCAGAACGTCGGTCTCTGTCCGTTTCTCGCAGGCCGCCTGTCTCTGTCCGTCTGTCTCAGACCGTCTGTCTCAGACCGTCTGTCTCAGACCGTCTGTCTCAGACCGTCGGTCTCTGTCCGTCTCTCTCAGGCCATCGGTCTCTGGCCGTTTCTTGCAGGCCGCCTGTCTCAGTCCGCCTGTCTAAGTCCGTCTGTCTCAGACCATCTGTCTCAGACCGTTGTCTCTGTCCGTCTGTCTCTGTCCGTCTGTCTCAGACCGTTGTCTCTGTCCGTCTGTCTCTGTCCGTCTGTCTCTGTCCGTCTGTCTCAATCCGCCTGTCTCAGACCGTCTGTCCTGGACCGTCTGTCTCAGACCGTCGGTCTCTGTCCGTCTCTCTGATGCCGCCTGTCTCAGTCCGTCTGTTTCAGACCGCCTATCTCAGACCGTCGGTCTTATCCCGTCTGTCTCAGCCCGCCTGACTCTGTCCGCCTGTCTCAGACCGTCGGTCTCTGTCCGTCTCTCTCAGGCCGCCTGTCTCAGTCCATCTGTCTCAGACCATCTGTCTCAGACCATCTGTAACTGTCCGTCTGTCTCAGACCATCTGTCTCAGACCTTCTGTCTCAGACCGTCCGTCTCTGTCCGTCTGTCTCAGACCATCTGTCTCTGACCGTCTGTCTCAGACCGTCTGTCTCAGCCCGCCTGTCTCAACCCGCCTGTCTCTGTCCGTCTGTCTTAGACCATCTGTCTCAGACCGTCTGTCTCGGACCATCTGTCTCAGCCCGTCTGTCTCAGATCGTCGGTCTCAGCCCGTCAGTCTCAGACCGTCTGTCTCAGACCGTCTGTCTCAGGCCGCCTGTCTCAGACCGTCTGTCTCAGACCGTCAGTCTCAGACCGTCTGTCTCAGACCGTCTGTCTCAGGCCGCCTGTCTCAGTCCGTCTGTCTCAGACCATCTGTGTCAGACCGTTGTCTCTGTCCGTCTGTCTCTGTCCGTCTGTGTCACACCGTCTGACTCAGACTGCCTGTCTCAGACCGTCTGTCTCAGACCGTCTGTCTCAGACCGTTTGTCTCAGACCGTCTGTCTCAGACCATCCGTCTCAGACCGTCTGTCTCAGACCGTCTGTCTCAGACCGTCTGTCTCAGACCGTCTGTCTCTGTCCGTCTGTCTCAGCCCGCCTGTCTCAGACCGTTGTCTCTGTCCGTCTATCTCTGTCCGTCTGTCTCAGAACGTCTGTCTCAGACCATCTGTATCAAACCGTCTGTTTCAGCCCGCCTGTCTCAGCCCGCCTGTCTCTGTCCGTCTGTCTCAGACCATCTGTCTCAGTCCGTCTGTCTCAGACCGTCTGTCTCAGACCATCCGTCTCTGTCCGTCAATCTCATGCCGCCTGTCTCAGTCCGCCTGTCTCTGTCCGTCTGTCTCAGACCATCTGTCTCAGTCCGTCTGTCTCAGACCGTCTGTCTCAGACCGTCTGTCTCAGACCGTCAGTCTCAGACCGTCTGTCTCAGACCGTCTGTCTCAGGCCGCCTGTCTCAGTCCGTCTGTCTCAGACCATCTGTGTCAGCCCGCCTGTCTCTGTCCGTCTGTCTCAGCCCGCCTGTCTCAGACCGTCTGTCTCAGACCATCCGTCTCAGACCGTCTGTCTCAGACCATCCGTCTCAGACCGTCGGTCTCTGTCCGTCAATCTCATGCCGCCTGTCTCAGTCCGCCTGTCTCTGTCCGTCTGTCTCAGACCATCTGTCTCAGTCCGTCTGTCTCAGACCGTCTGTCTCAGACCGCCTGTCTCAGTCCGTCTGTCTCAGACCATCTGTGTCAGCCCGCCTGTCTCTGTCCGTCTGTCTCAGCCCGCCTGTCTCAGACCGTCTGTCTCAGACCATCCGTCTCAGACCGTCTGTCTCAGACCATCCGTCTCAGACCGTCGGTCTCTGTCCGTCAATCTCATGCCGCCTGTCTCAGTCCGCCTGTCTCTGTCCGTCTGTCTCAGACCATCTGTCTCAGTCCGTCTGTCTCAGACCGTCTGTCTCAGACCGCCTGTCTCAGCCCGTCTGTCTCAGACCGTCTGTCTCAGACCGCCTGTCTCAGTCCGTCTGTCTCAGACCATCTGTCTCAGACCGTCTGTCTCAGACCGTCTGTCTCTTTCCGTCTGTCTCAGACCATCTGTCTCAGACCTTCTGTCTCAGACCGTCCGTCTCTGTCCGTCTGTCTCAGACCATCTGTCTCAGCCCGCCTGTCTCAGCCCGCCTGTCTCTGGCCGTCTGTCTTAGATCATCTGTCGCAGACCGTCTGTCTCAGACCGTCTGTCTCAGACCGTCTGTCTCTGACCGTCTGTCTCAGACCGTCAGTCTCAGAACGTCGGTCTCTGTCCGTTTCTCGCAGGCCGCCTGTCTCTGTCCGTCTGTCTCAGACCGTCTGTCTCAGACCGTCTGTCTCAGACCGTCTGTCTCAGACCGTCGGTCTCTGTCCGTCTCTCTCAGGCCATCGGTCTCTGGCCGTTTCTCGCAGGCCGCCTGTCTCAGTCCGCCTGTCTAAGTCCGTCTGTCTCAGACCATCTGTCTCAGACCGTTGTCTCTGTCCGTCTGTCTCTGTCCGTCTGTCTCTGTCCGTCTGTCTCTGTCCGTCTGTCTCAATCCGCCTGACTCAGACCGTCTGTCCTGGACCGTCTGTCTCAGACCGTCGGTCTCTGTCCGTCTCTCTGATGCCGCCTGTCTCAGTCCGTCTGTTTCAGACCGCCTATCTCAGACCGTCGGTCTTATCCCGTCTGTCTCAGCCCGCCTGTCTCTGTCCGCCTGTCTCAGACCGTCGGTCTCTGTCCGTCTCTCTCAGGCCGCCTGTCTCAGTCCATCTGTCTCAGACCATCTGTCTCAGACCATCTGTAACTGTCCGTCTGTCTCAGACCATCTGTCTCAGACCTTCTGTCTCAGACCGTCCGTCTCTGTCCGTCTGTCTCAGACCATCTGTCTCAGACCGTCTGTCTCAGACCGTCTGTCTCAGCCCGCCTGTCTCAACCCGCCTGTCTCTGTCCGTCTGTCTTAGACCATCTGTCTCAGACCGTCTGTCTCGGACCATCTGTCTCAGCCCGTCTATCTCAGATCGTCGGTCTCAGCCCGTCAGTCTCAGACCGTCTGTCTCAGACCGTCTGTCTCAGGCCGCCTGTCTCAGACCGTCTGTCTCAGACCGTCAGTCTCAGACCGTCTGTCTCAGACCGTCTGTCTCAGGCCGCCTGTCTCAGTCCGTCTGTCTCAGACCATCTGTGTCAGACCGTTGTCTCTGTCCGTCTGTCTCTGTCCGTCTGTGTCACACCGTCTGACTCAGACTGCCTGTCTCAGACCGTCTGTCTCAGACCGTCTGTCTCAGACCATCCGTCTCAGACCGTCGGTCTCTGTCCGTCAATCTCATGCCGCCTGTCTCAGTCCGCCTGTCTCTGTCCGTCTGTCTCAGACCATCTGTCTCAGTCCGTCTGTCTCAGACCGTCTGTCTCAGACCGCCTGTCTCAGCCCGTCTGTCTCAGACCGTCTGTCTCAGACCGCCTGTCTCAGTCCGTCTGTCTCAGACCATCTGTCTCAGACCGTCTGTCTCAGACCGTCTGTCTCTTTCCGTCTGTCTCAGACCATCTGTCTCAGACCTTCTGTCTCAGACCGTCCGTCTCTGTCCGTCTGTCTCAGACCATCTGTCTCAGCCCGCCTGTCTCAGCCCGCCTGTCTCTGGCCGTCTGTCTTAGATCATCTGTCGCAGACCGTCTGTCTCAGACCGTCTGTCTCAGACCGTCTGTCTCTGACCGTCTGTCTCAGACCGTCAGTCTCAGAACGTCGGTCTCTGTCCGTTTCTCGCAGGCCGCCTGTCTCTGTCCGTCTGTCTCAGACCGTCTGTCTCAGACCGTCTGTCTCAGACCGTCTGTCTCAGACCGTCGGTCTCTGTCCGTCTCTCTCAGGCCATCGGTCTCTGGCCGTTTCTCGCAGGCCGCCTGTCTCAGTCCGCCTGTCTAAGTCCGTCTGTCTCAGACCATCTGTCTCAGACCGTTGTCTCTGTCCGTCTGTCTCTGTCCGTCTGTCTCTGTCCGTCTGTCTCTGTCCGTCTGTCTCAATCCGCCTGACTCAGACCGTCTGTCCTGGACCGTCTGTCTCAGACCGTCGGTCTCTGTCCGTCTCTCTGATGCCGCCTGTCTCAGTCCGTCTGTTTCAGACCGCCTATCTCAGACCGTCGGTCTTATCCCGTCTGTCTCAGCCCGCCTGTCTCTGTCCGCCTGTCTCAGACCGTCGGTCTCTGTCCGTCTCTCTCAGGCCGCCTGTCTCAGTCCATCTGTCTCAGACCATCTGTCTCAGACCATCTGTAACTGTCCGTCTGTCTCAGACCATCTGTCTCAGACCTTCTGTCTCAGACCGTCCGTCTCTGTCCGTCTGTCTCAGACCATCTGTCTCAGACCGTCTGTCTCAGACCGTCTGTCTCAGCCCGCCTGTCTCAACCCGCCTGTCTCTGTCCGTCTGTCTTAGACCATCTGTCTCAGACCGTCTGTCTCGGACCATCTGTCTCAGCCCGTCTGTCTCAGATCGTCGGTCTCAGCCCGTCAGTCTCAGACCGTCTGTCTCAGACCGTCTGTCTCAGGCCGCCTGTCTCAGACCGTCTGTCTCAGACCGTCAGTCTCAGACCGTCTGTCTCAGACCGTCTGTCTCAGGCCGCCTGTCTCAGTCCGTCTGTCTCAGACCATCTGTGTCAGACCGTTGTCTCTGTCCATCTGTCTCTGTCCGTCTGTGTCACACCGTCTGACTCAGACTGCCTGTCTCAGACCGTCTGTCTCAGACCGTCTGTCTCAGACCGTTTGTCTCAGACCGTCTGTCTCAGACCATCCGTCTCAGACCGTCTGTCTCAGACCGTCTGTCTCAGACCGTCTGTCTCAGACCGTCTGTCTCTGTCCGTCTGTCTCAGCCCGCCTGTCTCAGACCGTTGTCTCTGTCCGTCTATCTCTGTCCGTCTGTCTCAGAACGTCTGTCTCAGACCATCTGTATCAAACCGTCTGTTTCAGCCCGCCTGTCTCAGCCCGCCTGTCTCTGTCCGTCTGTCTCAGACCATCTGTCTCAGTCCGTCTGTCTCAGACCGTCTGTCTCAGACCATCCGTCTCTGTCCGTCAATCTCATGCCGCCTGTCTCAGTCCGCCTGTCTCTGTCCGTCTGTCTCAGACCATCTGTCTCAGTCCGTCTGTCTCAGACCGTCTGTCTCAGACCGTCTGTCTCAGACCGTCAGTCTCAGACCGTCTGTCTCAGACCGTCTGTCTCAGGCCGCCTGTCTCAGTCCGTCTGTCTCAGACCATCTGTGTCAGCCCGCCTGTCTCTGTCCGTCTGTCTCAGCCCGCCTGTCTCAGACCGTCTGTCTCAGACCATCCGTCTCAGACCGTCTGTCTCAGACCATCCGTCTCAGACCGTCTGTCTCAGACCGTCTGTCTCAGACCGTCTGTCTCAGACCATCCGTCTCAGACCGTCTGTCTCAGACCGTCTGTCTGAGACCGTCTGTCTCAGACCGTCTGTCTCAGACCGTCTGTGTCAGACCGTCTGTCTCAGACCGTCTGTCTCAGACCGTCTGTCTCAGACCGTCTGTCTCAGACCGTCTGTCTCAGACCGTCTGTCTCTGACCGTCTGTCTCAGACCATCGGTATCTGTCCGTTTCTCGCAGGCCGCCTGTCTCTGTCCGTCTGTCTCTGTCCGTCTGTCTCTGTCCGTCTGTCTCTGTCCGTCTGTCTCTGTCCGTCTGTCTCTTTCCGTCTGTCTCTGTCCGTCTGTCTCTGTCCGTCTGTGTCAGACCGTCTGTCTCAGACCGTCGGTCTCTGCCGTCCCTCTCAGGCCGCCTGTCTCAGTCCGTCTGTCTCCGACCGTCTGTCTCAGACCGTCCGTCTCTGTCCGTCTGTCTCAGACCGTCTGTCTTAGACCGTCTGTCTCAGACCCTCTGTCTCAGACCGTCTGTCTCACACCGTCTGTCTCAGACCGTCTGTCTCAGACCGTCTTTCTCAGACCGTCTGTCTCAGACCGTCTGTCTTTGTCCGTCTGTGTCAGACCGTCTGTCTCAGACCGTCGGTCTCTGTCCGTCCCTCTCAGGCCGCCTGTCTCAGTCCGTCTGTCTCCGACCGTCTGTCTCAGACCGTCCGTCTCTGTCCGTCTGTCTCAGACCGTCTGTCTCAGACCGTCTGTCTCAGACCGTCTGTCTCAGACCCTCTGTCTCAGACCGTCTGTCTCACACCGTCTGTCTCAGACCGTCTGTCTCAGACCGTCTTTCTCAGACCGTCTGTCTCAGACCGTCTGTCTCAGACCGTCTGTCTCAGACCGCCTGTCTCAGACCGTCGGTCTCTGTCCGTTTCACGCAGGCCGCCTGTCTCAGTCCGCCTGTCTAAGTCCGTCTGTCTCAGACCATCTGTCTCAGACCGTCGGTCTCTGTCCGTCAATCTCATGCCGCCTGTCTCAGTCCGCCTGTCTCTGTCCGTCTGTCTCAGACCATCTGTCTCAGTCCGTCTGTCTCAGACCGTCTGTCTCAGACCGCCTGTCTCAGCCCGTCTGTCTCAGACCGTCTGTCTCAGACCGCCTGTCTCAGTCCGTCTGTCTCAGACCATCTGTCTCAGACCGTCTGTCTCAGACCGTCTGTCTCAGACCATCTGTCTCAGACCTTCTGTCTCAGACCGTCCGTCTCTGTCCGTCTGTCTCAGACCATCTGTCTCAGCCCGCCTGTCTCAGCCCGCCTGTCTCTGGCCGTCTGTCTTAGACCATCTGTCGCAGACCGTCTGTCTCAGACCGTCTGTCTCAGACCGTCTGTCTCTGACCGTCTGTCTCAGACCGTCAGTCTCAGAACGTCGGTCTCTGTCCGTTTCTCGCAGGCCGCCTGTCTCTGTCCGTCTGTCTCAGACCGTCTGTCTCAGACCGTCTGTCTCAGACCGTCTGTCTCAGACCGTCGGTCTCTGTCCGTCTCTCTCAGGCCATCGGTCTCTGGCCGTTTCTTGCAGGCCGCCTGTCTCAGTCCGCCTGTCTAAGTCCGTCTGTCTCAGACCATCTGTCTCAGACCGTTGTCTCTGTCCGTCTGTCTCTGTCCGTCTGTCTCTGTCCGTCTGTCTCTGTCCGTCTGTCTCAATCCGCCTGTCTCAGACCGTCTGTCCTGGACCGTCTGTCTCAGACCGTCGGTCTCTGTCCGTCTCTCTGATGCCGCCTGTCTCAGTCCGTCTGTTTCAGACCGCCTATCTCAGACCGTCGGTCTTATCCCGTCTGTCTCAGCCCGCCTGTCTCTGTCCGCCTGTCTCAGACCGTCGGTCTCTGTCCGTCTCTCTCAGGCCGCCTGTCTCAGTCCATCTGTCTCAGACCATCTGTCTCAGACCATCTGTAACTGTCCGTCTGTCTCAGACCATCTGTCTCAGACCTTCTGTCTCAGACCGTCCGTCTCTGTCCGTCTGTCTCAGACCATCTGTCTCAGACCGTCTGTCTCAGGCCGCCTGTCTCAGACCGTCTGTCTCAGACCGCCAGTCTCAGACCGTCTGTCTCAGACCGTCTGTCTCAGGCCGCCTGTCTCAGTCCGTCTGTCTCAGACCATCTGTGTCAGACCGTTGTCTCTGTCCGTCTGTCTCTGTCCGTCTGTGTCACACCGTCTGACTCAGACTGCCTGTCTCAGACCGTCTGTCTCAGACCGTCTGTCTCAGACCGTTTGTCTCAGACCGTCTGTCTCAGACCATCCGTCTCAGACCGTCTGTCTCAGACCGTCTGTCTCAGACCGTCTGTCTCAGACCGTCTGTCTCTGTCCGTCTGTCTCAGCCCGCCTGTCTCAGACCGTTGTCTCTGTCCGTCTATCTCTGTCCGTCTGTCTCAGAACGTCTGTCTCAGACCATCTGTATCAAACCGTCTGTTTCAGCCCGCCTGTCTCAGCCCGCCTGTCTCTGTCCGTCTGTCTCAGACCATCTGTCTCAGACCGTCTGTCTCGGACCATCTGTCTCAGCCCGTCTGTCTCAGATCGTCGGTCTCAGCCCGTCAGTCTCAGACCGTCTGTCTCAGACCGTCTGTCTCAGGCCGCCTGTCTCAGACCGTCTGTCTCAGACCGCCAGTCTCAGACCGTCTGTCTCAGACCGTCTGTCTCAGGCCGCCTGTCTCAGTCCGTCTATCTCTGTCCGTCTGTCTCAGAACGTCTGTCTCAGACCATCTGTATCAAACCGTCTGTTTCAGCCCGCCTGTCTCTGTCCGTCTGTCTCTGTCCGTCTGTGTCACACCGTCTGACTCAGACTGCCTGTCTCAGACCGTCTGTCTCAGACCGTCTGTCTCAGACCGTTTGTCTCAGACCGTGTGTCTCAGACCATCCGTCTCTGTCCGTCAATCTCATGCCGCCTGTCTCAGTCCGCCTGTCTCTGTCCGTCTGTCTCAGACCATCTGTCTCAGACCGTCTGTCTCAGCCCGCCTGTCTCAACCCGCCTGTCTCTGTCCGTCTGTCTTAGACCATCTGTCTCAGACCGTCTGTCTCGGACCATCTGTCTCAGCCCGTCTGTCTCAGATCGTCGGTCTCAGCCCGTCAGTCTCAGACCGTCTGTCTCAGACCGTCTGTCTCAGGCCGCCTGTCTCAGACCGTCTGTCTCAGACCGCCAGTCTCAGACCGTCTGTCTCAGACCGTCTGTCTCAGGCCGCCTGTCTCAGTCCGTCTGTCTCAGACCATCTGTGTCAGACCGTTGTCTCTGTCCGTCTGTCTCTGTCCGTCTGTGTCACACCGTCTGACTCAGACTGCCTGTCTCAGACCGTCTGTCTCAGACCGTCTGTCTCAGACCGTTTGTCTCAGACCGTCTGTCTCAGACCATCCGTCTCAGACCGTCTGTCTCAGACCGTCTGTCTCAGACCGTCTGTCTCAGACCGTCTGTCTCTGTCCGTCTGTCTCAGCCCGCCTGTCTCAGACCGTTGTCTCTGTCCGTCTATCTCTGTCCGTCTGTCTCAGAACGTCTGTCTCAGACCATCTGTATCAAACCGTCTGTTTCAGCCCGCCTGTCTCAGCCCGCCTGTCTCTGTCCGTCTGTCTCAGACCATCTGTCTCAGTCCGTCTGTCTCAGACCGTCTGTCTCAGACCATCCGTCTCTGTCCGTCAATCTCATGCCGCCTGTCTCAGTCCGCCTGTCTCTGTCCGTCTGTCTCAGACCATCTGTCTCAGTCCGTCTGTCTCAGACCGTCTGTCTCAGACCGTCTGTCTCAGACCGTCAGTCTCAGACCGTCTGTCTCAGACCGTCTGTCTCAGACCGTCTGTCTCAGGCCGCCTGTCTCAGTCCGTCTGTCTCAGACCATCTGTGTCAGCCCGCCTGTCTCTGTCCGTCTGTCTCAGCCCGCCTGTCTCAGACCGTCTGTCTCAGACCATCCGTCTCAGACCGTCTGTCTCAGACCATCCGTCTCAGACCGTCTGTCTCAGACCGTCTGTCTCAGACCGTCTGTCTCAGACCATCCGTCTCAGACCGTCTGTCTCAGACCGTCTGTCTGAGACCGTCTGTCTCAGACCGTCTGTCTCAGACCGTCTGTGTCAGACCGTCTGTCTCAGACCGTCTGTCTCAGACCGTCTGCCTCAGACCGTCTGTCTCAGACCGTCTGTCTCAGACCGTCTGTCTCTGACCGTCTGTCTCAGACCATCGGTATCTGTCCGTTTCTCGCAGGCCGCCTGTCTCTGTCCGTCTGTCTCTGTCCGTCTGTCTCTGTCCGTCTGTCTCTGTCCGTCTGTCTCTGTCCGTCTGTCTCTTTCCGTCTGTCTCTGTCCGTCTGTCTCTGTCCGTCTGTGTCAGACCGTCTGTCTCAGACCGTCGGTCTCTGCCGTCCCTCTCAGGCCGCCTGTCTCAGTCCGTCTGTCTCCGACCGTCTGTCTCAGACCGTCCGTCTCTGTCCGTCTGTCTCAGACCGTCTGTCTTAGACCGTCTGTCTCAGACCCTCTGTCTCAGACCGTCTGTCTCACACCGCCTGTCTCAGACCGTCTGTCTCAGACCGTCTTTCTCAGACCGTCTGTCTCAGACCGTCTGTCTTTGTCCGTCTGTGTCAGACCGTCTGTCTCAGACCGTCGGTCTCTGTCCGTCCCTCTCAGGCCGCCTGTCTCAGTCCGTCTGTCTCCGACCGTCTGTCTCAGACCGTCCGTCTCTGTCCGTCTGTCTCAGACCGTCTGTCTCAGACCGTCTGTCTCAGACCGTCTGTCTCAGACCGTCGGTCTCTGTCCGTCTCTCTCAGGCCATCGGTCTCTGGCCGTTTCTTGCAGGCCGCCTGTCTCAGTCCGCCTGTCTAAGTCCGTCTGTCTCAGACCATCTGTCTCAGACCGTTGTCTCTGTCCGTCTGTCTCTGTCCGTCTGTCTCTGTCCGTCTGTCTCTGTCCGTCTGTCTCAATCCGCCTGTCTCAGACCGTCTGTCCTGGACCGTCTGTCTCAGACCGTCGGTCTCTGTCCGTCTCTCTGATGCCGCCTGTCTCAGTCCGTCTGTTTCAGACCGCCTATCTCAGACCGTCGGTCTTATCCCGCCTGTCTCAGCCCGCCTGTCTCTGTCCGCCTGTCTCAGACCGTCGGTCTCTGTCCGTCTCTCTCAGGCCGCCTGTCTCAGTCCATCTGTCTCAGACCATCTGTCTCAGACCATCTGTAACTGTCCGTCTGTCTCAGACCATCTGTCTCAGACCGTCTGTCTCAGACCGTCTGTCTCAGCCCGCCTGTCTCAACCCGCCTGTCTCTGTCCGTCTGTCTTAGACCATCTGTCTCAGACCGTCTGTCTCGGACCATCTGTCTCAGCCCGTCTGTCTCAGATCGTCGGTCTCAGCCCGTCAGTCTCAGACCGTCTGTCTCAGACCGTCTGTCTCTGTCCGTCTGTCTCAATCCGCCTGTCTCAGACCGTCTGTCCTGGACCGTCTGTCTCAGACCGTCGGTCTCTGTCCGTCTCTCTGATGCCGCCTGTCTCAGTCCGTCTGTTTCAGACCGCCTATCTCAGACCGTCGGTCTTATCCCGCCTGTCTCAGCCCGCCTGTCTCTGTCCGCCTGTCTCAGACCGTCGGTCTCTGTCCGTCTCTCTCAGGCCGCCTGTCTCAGTCCATCTGTCTCAGACCATCTGTCTCAGACCATCTGTAACTGTCCGTCTGTCTCAGACCATCTGTCTCAGACCGTCTGTCTCAGACCGTCTGTCTCAGCCCGCCTGTCTCAACCCGCCTGTCTCTGTCCGTCTGTCTTAGACCATCTGTCTCAGACCGTCTGTCTCGGACCATCTGTCTCAGCCCGTCTGTCTCAGATCGTCGGTCTCAGCCCGTCAGTCTCAGACCGTCTGTCTCAGACCGTCTGTCTCAGGCCGCCTGTCTCAGACCGTCTGTCTCAGACCGTCAGTCTCAGACCGTCTGTCTCAGACCGTCTGTCTCAGGCCGCCTGTCTCAGTCCGTCTGTCTCAGACCATCTGTGTCAGACCGTTGTCTCTGTCCGTCTGTCTCTGTCCGTCTGTGTCACACCGTCTGACTCAGACTGCCTGTCTCAGACCGTCTGTCTCAGACCGTCTGTCTCAGACCGTTTGTCTCAGACCGTCTGTCTCAGACCATCCGTCTCAGACCGTCTGTCTCAGACCGTCTGTCTCAGACCGTCTGTCTCAGACCGTCTGTCTCTGTCCGTCTGTCTCAGCCCGCCTGTCTCAGACCGTTGTCTCTGTCCGTCTATCTCTGTCCGTCTGTCTCAGAACGTCTGTCTCAGACCATCTGTATCAAACCGTCTGTTTCAGCCCGCCTGTCTCAGCCCGCCTGTCTCTGTCCGTCTGTCTCAGACCATCTGTCTCAGTCCGTCTGTCTCAGACCGTCTGTCTCAGACCATCCGTCTCTGTCCGTCAATCTCATGCCGCCTGTCTCAGTCCGCCTGTCTCTGTCCGTCTGTCTCAGACCATCTGTCTCAGTCCGTCTGTCTCAGACCGTCTGTCTCAGACCGTCTGTCTCAGACCGTCAGTCTCAGACCGTCTGTCTCAGACCGTCTGTCTCAGACCGTCTGTCTCAGACCGTCTGTGTCAGACCGTCTGTCTCAGACCGTCTGTCTCAGACCGTCTGTCTCAGACCGTCTGTCTCAGACCGTCTGTCTCAGACCGTCTGTCTCTGACCGTCTGTCTCAGACCATCGGTATCTGTCCGTTTCTCGCAGGCCGCCTGTCTCTGTCCGTCTGTCTCTGTCCGTCTGTCTCTGTCCGTCTGTCTCTGTCCGTCTGTCTCTGTCCGTTTGTCTCTTTCCGTCTGTCTCTGTCCGTCTGTCTCTGTCCGTCTGTGTCAGACCGTCTGTCTCAGACCGTCGGTCTCTGCCGTCCCTCTCAGGCCGCCTGTCTCAGTCCGTCTGTCTCCGACCGTCTGTCTCAGACCGTCCGTCTCTGTCCGTCTGTCTCAGACCGTCTGTCTTAGACCGTCTGTCTCAGACCCTCTGTCTCAGACCGTCTGTCTCACACCGCCTGTCTCAGACCGTCTGTCTCAGACCGTCTTTCTCAGACCGTCTGTCTCAGACCGTCTGTCTTTGTCCGTCTGTGTCAGACCGTCTGTCTCAGACCGTCGGTCTCTGTCCGTCCCTCTCAGGCCGCCTGTCTCAGTCCGTCTGTCTCCGACCGTCTGTCTCAGACCGTCCGTCTCTGTCCGTCTGTCTCAGACCGTCTGTCTCAGACCGTCTGTCTCAGACCCTCTGTCTCAGACCGTCTGTCTCACACCGTCTGTCTCAGACCGTCTGTCTCAGACCGTCTTTCACAGACCGTCTGTCTCAGACCGTCTGTCTCAGACCGTCTGTCTCAGACCGCCTGTCTCAGACCGTCGGTCTCTGTCCGTTTCACGCAGGCCGCCTGTCTCAGTCCGCCTGTCTAAGTCCGTCTGTCTCAGACCATCTGTCTCAGACCGTCGGTCTCTGTCCGTCAATCTCATGCCGCCTGTCTCAGTCCGCCTGTCTCTGTCCGTCTGTCTCAGACCATCTGTCTCAGTCCGTCTGTCTCAGACTGTCTGTCTCAGACCGCCTGTCTCAGCCCGTCTGTCTCAGACCGTCTGTCTCAGACCGCCTGTCTCAGTCCGTCTGTCTCAGACCATCTGTCTCAGACCGTCTGTCTCAGACCGTCTGTCTCTTTCCGTCTGTCTCAGACCATCTGTCTCAGACCTTCTGTCTCAGACCGTCGGTCTTAGCCCGTCTGTCTCAGCCCGCCTGTCTCTGTCCGTCTGTCTCAGACCGTCTGTCTCAGATCGGCTCTCTCAGGCCGCCTGTCTCAGTCCGACTGTCTCAGACCATCTGTCTCAGACCATCTGTCTCTGTCCGTCTGTCTCAGCCAGCCTGTCTCAGACCGTTGTCTCTGTCCGTCTATCTCTGTCCGTCTGTCTCAGAACGTCTGTCTCAGACCATCTGTATCAAACCGTCTGTTTCAGCCCGCCTGTCTCAGCCCGCCTATCTCTGTCCGTCTGTCTGAGCCCGCCTGTCTCAGACCGTCTGTCTCAGACCGTCTGTCTCAGACCGTCTGTCTCAGACCGTCTCTCTCAGACCGTCTGTCTCAGACCGTCAGTCTCATACCGTCTGTCTCAGACCGTCTGTCTCAGGCCGCCTGTCTCAGTCCGTCTGTCTCAGACCATCTGTGTCAGACCGTTGTCTCTGTCCGTCTGTCTCTGTCCGTCTGTGTCACACCGTCTGACTCAGACCGCCTGTCTCAGACCGTCTGTCTCAGACCGTCTGTCTCAGACCGTCTGTCTCAGACCGTCTGTCTCAGACCATCCGTCTCAGACCGTCTGTCTCAGACCGTCTGTCTCAGACCGTCTGTCTCTGTCCGTCTGTCTCAGCCCGCCTGTCTCAGACCGTTGTCTCTGTCCGTCTATCTCTGTCCGTCTGTCTCAGAACGTCTGTCTCAGACCATCTGTATCAAACCGTCTGTTTCAGCCCGCCTGTCTCAGCCCGCCTGTCTCTGTCCGTCGGTCTCAGCCCGCCTGTCTCAGACCGTCTGTCTCAGACCGTCTGTCTCAGACCGTCTGTCTCAGACCGTCTGTCTCAGACCGTCAGTCTCAGACCGTCTGTCTCAGACCGTCTGTCTCAGGCCGCCTGTCTCAGTCCGTCTGTCTCAGACCATCTGTGTCAGCCCGCCTGTCTCTGTCCGTCTGTCTCAGCCCGCCTGTCTCAGACCGTCTGTCTCAGACCATCCGTCTCAGACCGTCTGTCTCAGACCGTCTGTCTCAGACCGTCTGTCTCAGACCATCCGTCTCAGACCGTCTGTCTCAGACCGTCTGTCTCAGACCGTCTGTCTCAGACCCTCTGTCTCAGACCGTCTGTCTCAGACCGTCCGTCTCTGTCCGTCTGTCTCAGACCATCTGTCTCAGACCGTCTGTCTCAGACCGTCTGTCTCAGCCCGCCTGTCTCAGCCCGCCTGTCTCTGTCCGTCTGTCTTAGACCATCTGTCTCAGACCGTTTGTCTCGGACCATCTGTCTCAGCCCGTCTGTCTCAGATCGTCGGTCTCAGCCCGCCTGTCTCTGTCCGTCTGTCTCAGACCGTCTGTCTCAGATCGTCTCTCTCAGGCCGCCTGTCTCAGTACGACTGTCTCTGTCCGTAGGTTTCAGACCGCCTGTCTCAGACCGTCGGTCTTAGCCCGTCTGTCTCAGCCCGCCTGTCTCAGACCGTCTGTCTCAGACCGCCTGTCTCAGACCGCCTGTCTCAGACCGTTGTCTCAGTCCGTCTATCTCTGTCCGTCTGTCTCAGAACGTCTGTCTCACACCGTCTGTCTCAGACCGTCTTTCTCAGACCGTCTGTCTCAGACCGTCTGTCTCTGTCCGTCTGTGTCAGACCGTCTGTCTCAGACCGTCGGTCTCTGTCCGTCCCTCTCAGGCCGTCTGTCTCAGTCCGTCTGTCTCCGACCGTCCGTCTCTGTCCGTCTGTCTCAGACCGTCTGTCTCAGACCGTCTGTCTCAGACCGTCTGTCTCAGACCCTCTGTCTCAGACCGTCTGTGTCACACCGTCTGTCTCAGACCGTCTGTCTCAGACCCTCTGTCTCAGACCGTCTGTCTCACACCGTCTGTCTCAGACCGTCTGTCTCAGACCGTCTTTCTCAGACCGTCTGTCTCAGACCGTCTGTCTCTGTCCGTCTGTGTCAGACCGTCTGTCTCAGACCGTCTGTCTCAGACCCTCTGTCTCAGACCGTCTGTCTCACACCGTCTGTCTCAGACCGTCTGTCTCTGACCGCCTGTCTCAGACCGTCGGTCTCTTTCCGTTTCACGCAGGCCGCCTGTCTCAGTCCGCCTGTCTAAGTCCGTCTGTCTCAGACCATCTGTCTCAGACCGTCGGTCTCTGTCCGTCTCTCTCATGCCGCCTGTCTCAGTCCGCCTGTCTCTGTCCGTCTGTCTCAGACCATCTGTCTCAGTCCGTCTGTCTCAGACCGTCTGTCTCAGACCGCCTGTCTCAGCCCGTCTGTCTCAGACCGTCTGTCTCAGACCGCCTGTCTCAGTCCGTCTGTCTCAGACCATCTGTCTCAGACCGTCTGTCTCAGACCGTCTGTCTCAGACCGTCTGTCTCAGACCGTCTGTCTCAGACCGTCTGTCTCAGACCGTCTTTCTCAGACCGTCTGTCTCAGACCGTCAGTCTCAGACCGTCGGTCTCTGTCCGTTTCTCGCAGGCCGCCTGTCTCAGTCCGCCTGTCTAAGTCCGTCGGTCTCTGTCCGTCTCTCTCAGGCCGCCTGTCTCAGTCCATCTGTCTCAGACCATCTGTCTCAGACCATCTGTAACTGTCCGTCTGTCTCAGACCATCTGTCTCAGACCTTCTGTCTCAGACCGTCCGTCTCTGTCCGTCTGTCTCAGACCATCTGTCTCAGACCGTCTGTCTCAGACCGTCTGTCTCAGCCCGCCTGTCTCAGCCCGCCTGTCTCTGTCCGTCTGTCTTAGACCATCTGTCTCAGACCGTCTGTCTCGGACCATCTGTCTCAGCCCGTCTGTCTCAGATCGTCGGTCTCAGCCCGCCTGTCTCTGTCCGTCTGTCTCAGACCGTCTGTCTCAGATCGTCTCTCTCAGGCCGCCTGTCTCAGTACGACTGTCTCTGTCCGTAGGTTTCAGACCGCCTGTCTCAGACCGTCGGTCTTAGCCCGTCTGTCTCAGCCCGCCTGTCTCAGACCGTCTGTCTCAGACCGCCTGTCTCAGACCGCCTGTCTCAGACCGTTGTCTCAGTCCGTCTATCTCTGTCCGTCTGTCTCAGAACGTCTGTCTCACACCGTCTGTCTCAGACCGTCTTCCTCAGACCGTCTGTCTCAGACCGTCTGTCTCTGTCCGTCTGTGTCAGACCGTCTGTCTCAGACCGTCGGTCTCTGTCCGTCCCTCTCAGGCCGTCTGTCTCAGTCCGTCTGTCTCCGACCGTCCGTCTCTGTCCGTCTGTCTCAGACCGTCTGTCTCAGACCGTCTGTCTCAGACCGTCTGTCTCAGACCCTCTGTCTCAGACCGTCTGTCTCACACCGTCTGTCTCAGACCGTCTGTCTCAGACCCTCTGTCTCAGACCGTCTGTCTCACACCGTCTGTCTCAGACCGTCTGTCTCAGACCGTCTTTCTCAAACCGTCTGTCTCAGACCGTCTGTCTCTGTCCGTCTGTGTCAGACCGTCTGTCTCAGACCGTCTGTCTCAGACCCTCTGTCTCAGACCGTCTGTCTCACACCGTCTGTCTCAGACCGTCTGTCTCAGACCGCCTGTCTCAGACCGTCGGTCTCTTTCCGTTTCACGCAGGCCGCCTGTCTCAGTCCGCCTGTCTAAGTCCGTCTGTCTCAGACCATCTGTCTCAGACCGTCGGTCTCTGTCCGTCTCTCTCATGCCGCCTGTCTCAGTCCGCCTGTCTCTGTCCGTCTGTCTCAGACCATCTGTCTCAGTCCGTCTGTCTCAGACCGTCTGTCTCAGACCGCCTGTCTCAGCCCGTCTGTCTCAGACCGTCTGTCTCAGACCGCCTGTCTCAGTCCGTCTGTCTCAGACCATCTGTCTCAGACCGTCTGTCTCAGACCGTCTGTCTCAGACCGTCTGTCTCAGACCGTCTGTCTCAGACCGTCTGTCTCAGACCGTCTTTCTCAGACCGTCTGTCTCAGACCGTCAGTCTCAGACCGTCGGTCTCTGTCCGTTTCTCGCAGGCCGCCTGTCTCAGTCCGCCTGTCTAAGTCCGTCTGTCTCAGACCATCTGTCTCAGACCGTCGGTCTCTGTCCGTCTCTCTCATGCCGCCTGTCTCAGTCCGTCTGTTTCAGACCGCCTGTCTCAGACCGTCGGTCTTAGCCCGTCTGTCTCAGCCCGCCTGTCTCTGTCCGTCTGTCTCAGACCGTCGGTCTCTGTCCGTCTCTCTCAGGCCGCCTGTCTCAGTCCGTCTGTCTCAGACCATCTGTCTCAGACCGTCTGTCTCTGTCCGTCTGTCTCAGACCATCTGTCTCAGACCGTCCGTCTCTGTCCGTCTGTCTCAGACCGTCTGTCTCTGTCCGTCTCTCTCATGCCGCCTGTCTCAGTCCGTCTGTTTCAGACCGCCTGTCTCAGACCGTCGGTCTTAGCCCGTCTGTCTCAGCCCGCCTGTCTCTGTCCGTCTGTCTCAGACCGTCGGTCTCTGTCCGTCTCTCTCAGGCCGCCTGTCTCAGTCCGTCTGTCTCAGACCATCTGTCTCAGACCATCTGTCTCAGACCGTCTGTCTCTGTCCGTCTGTCTCAGCCCGCCTGTCTCAGACCGTTGTCTCTGTCCGTCTATCTCTGTCCGTCTGTCTCAGAACGTCTGTCTCACACCGTCTGTCTCAGACCGTCTGTCTCAGACCGTCTTTCTCAGACCGACTGTCTCAGACCGTCTGTCTCAGACCGTCTGTCTCTGTCCGTCTGTGTCAGACCGTCTGTCTCAGACCGTCGGTCTCTGTCCGTCCCTCGCAGGCCGTCTGTCTCAGTCCGTCTGTCTCCGACCGTCTGTCTCAGACCGTCCATCTCTGTCCGTCTGTCTCAGACCGTCTGTCTCAGACCCTCTGTCTCAGACCGTCTGTCTCACACCGTCTGTCTCAGACCGTCTGTCTCAGACCCTCTGTCTCAGACCGTCTGTCTCACACCGTCTGTCTCAGACCGTCTGTCTCAGACCGTCTTTCTCAGACCGTCTGTCTCAGACCGTCTGTCTCTGTCCGTCTGTGTCAGACCGTCTGTCTCAGACCGTCGGTCTCTGTCCGTCCGTCTCAGGCCGTCTGTCTCAGTCCGTCTGTCTCCGACCGTCTGTCTCAGACCGTCCGTCTCTGTCCGTCTGTCTCAGACCGTCTTTCTCAGACCGCCTGTCTCAGACCGTCTGTCTCAGACCGCCTGTCTCAGACCGTCTGTCTCAGACCGCCTGTCTCAGACCGTTTCACGCAGGCCGCCTGTCTCAGTCCGCCTGTCTAAGTCCGTCTGTCTCAGACCATCTGTCTCAGACCGTCGGTCTCTGTCCGTCTCTCTCATGCCGCCTGTCTCAGTCCGCCTGTCTCTGTCCGTCTGTCTCAGACCATCTGTCTCAGTCCGTCTGTCTCAGCCCGTCTGTCTCAGACCGTCTGTCTCAGACCGCCTGTCTCAGTCCGTCTGTCTCAGACCATCTGTCTCAGACCGTCTGTCTCAGACCGTCTGTCTCAGACCGTCTTTCTCAGACCGTCTTTCTCAGACCGTCTGTCTCAGACCGTCAGTCTCAGACCGTCAGTCTCAGACCGTCGGTCTCTGTCCGTTTCTCGCAGGCCGCCTGTCTCAGTCCGCCTGTCTAAGTCCGTCTGTCTCAGACCATCTGTCTCAGACCGTCGGTCTCTGTCCGTCTCTCTCATGCCGCCTGTCTCAGTCCGTCTGTTTCAGACCGCCTGTCTCAGACCGTCGGTCTTAGCCCGTCTGTCTCAGCCCGCCTGTCTCTGTCCGTCTGTCTCAGACCGTCGGTCTCTGTCCGTCTCTCTCAGGCCGCCTGTCTCAGTCCGTCTGTCTCAGACCATCTGTCTCAGACCGTCTGTCTCTGTCCGTCTGTCTCAGACCATCTGTCTCAGACCGTCCGTCTCTGTCCGTCTGTCTCAGACCGTCTGTCTCAGACCGTCTGTCTCAGACCGTCCGTCTCAGACCGTCTGTCTCAGACCGTCTGTCTCAGATCGTCTCTCTCAGGCCGCCTGTCTCAGTCCGACTGTCTCAGACCATCTGTCTCAGACCGTCTGTCTCTGTCCGTCTGTCTCAGCCCGCCTGTCTCAGACCGTTGTCTCTGTCCGTCTATCTCTGTCCGTCTGTCTCAGAACGTCTGTCTCAGACCATCTGTATCAAACCGCCTGTCTCAGTCCGTCTGTCTCCGACCGTCTGTCTCAGACCGTCCGTCTCTGTCCGTCTGTCTCAGACCGTCTGTCTCAGACCGTCTGTCTCAGACCCTCTGTCTCAGACCGTCTGTCTCACACCGTCTGTCTCAGACCGTCTGTCTCAGACCGTCTGTCTCAGACCGTCTTTCTCAGACCGTCTGTCTCAGACCGTCTGTCTCTGTCCGTCTGTGTCAGACCGTCTGTCTCAGACCGTCGGTCTCTGTCCGTCCCTCTCAGGCCGCCTGTCTCAGTCCGTCTGTCTCCGACCGTCTGTCTCAGACCGTCCGTCTCTGTCCATCTGTCTCAGACCGTCTGTCTCAGACCGTCTGTCTCAGACCCTCTGTCTCAGACCGTCTGTCTCAGACCGTCTGTCTCAGACCGTCTGTCTCAGACCGTCTGTCTCAGACCGTCTGTCTCAGACCGTCTGTCTCAGACCGTCTGTCTCAGACCGTCTTTCTCAGACCGTCTGTCTCAGACCGTCAGTCTCAGACCGTCGGTCTCTGTCCGTTTCACGCAGGCCGCTTGTCTCAGTCCGCCTGTCTAAGTCCGTCTGTCTCAGACCATCTGTCTCAGACCGTCGGTCTCTGTCCGTCTCTCTCATGCCGCCTGTCTCAGTCCGCCTGTCTCTGTCCGTCTGTCTCAGACCATCTGTCTCAGTCCGTCTGTCTCCGACCGTCTGTCTCAGACCATCTGTCTCAGCCCGTCTGTCTCAGACCGTCTGTCTCAGACAGCCTGTCTCAGTCCGTCTGTCTCAGTCCGTCTGTCTCAGACCATCTGTCTCAGACCGTCTGTCTCAGACCGTCTGTCTCTTTCCGTCTGTCTCAGACCATCTGTCTCAGACCTTCTGTCTCAGACCGTCCGTCTCTGTCCGTCTGTCTCAGACCATCTGTCTCAGACCGTCTGTCTCAGACCGTCTGTCTCAGCCCGCCTGTCACAGCCCGCCTGTCTCTGGCCGTCTGTCTTAGACCATCTGTCGCAGACCGTCTGTCTCAGACCGTCTGTCTCAGACCGTCTGTCTCAGACCGTCTGTCTCAGACCGTCTGTCTCTGACCGTCTGTCTCAGACCGTCAGTCTCAGAACGTCGGTCTCTGTCCGTTTCTCGCAGGCCGCCTGTCTCTGTCCGTCTGTCTCAGACCGTCTGTCTCAGACCGTCGGTCTCTGTCCGTCTCTCTCAGGCCGTCGGTCTCTGGCCGTTTCTCGCAGGCCGCCTGTCTCAGTCCGCCTGTCTAAGTCCGTCTGTCTCAGACCATCTGTCTCAGACCGTTGTCTCTGTCCGTCTGTCTCTGTCCGTCTGTCTCTGTCCGTCTGTCTCAATCCGCCTGTCTCAGACCGTCTGTCCTGGACCGTCTGTCTCAGACCGTCGGTCTCTGTCCGTCTCTCTCATGCCGCCTGTCTCAGTCCGTCTGTTTCAGACCGCCTATCTCAGACCGTCGGTCTTATCCCGTCTGTCTCAGCCCGCCTGTCTCTGTCCGCCTGTCTCAGACCGTCGGTCTCTGTCCGTCGGTCTCTGTCCGTCTCTCTCAGCCCGCCTGTCTCAGTCCGCCTGTCTAAGTCCGTCTGTCTCAGACCATCTGTCTCAGACCGTCGGTCTCTGTCCGTCTCTCTCATGCCGCCTGTCTCAGTCCGCCTGTCTCTGTCCGTCTGTCTCAGACCATCTGTCTCAGTCCGTCTGTCTCAGACCGTCTGTCTCAGACCGCCTGTCTCAGCCCGTCTGTCTCAGACCGTCTGTCTCAGACCGCCTGTCTCAGTCCGTCTGTCTCAGACCATCTGTCTCAGACCGTCTGTCTCAGACCGTCTGTCTCAGACCGTCTGTCTCAGACCGTCTGTCTCAGACCGTCTGTCTCAGACCGTCTTTCTCAGACCGTCTGTCTCAGACCGTCAGTCTCAGACCGTCGGTCTCTGTCCGTTTCTCGCAGGCCGCCTGTCTCAGTCCGCCTGTCTAAGTCCGTCGGTCTCTGTCCGTCTCTCTCAGGCCGCCTGTCTCAGTCCATCTGTCTCAGACCATCTGTCTCAGACCATCTGTAACTGTCCGTCTGTCTCAGACCATCTGTCTCAGACCTTCTGTCTCAGACCGTCCGTCTCTGTCCGTCTGTCTCAGACCATCTGTCTCAGACCGTCTGTCTCAGACCGTCTGTCTCAGCCCGCCTGTCTCAGCCCGCCTGTCTCTGTCCGTCTGTCTTAGACCATCTGTCTCAGACCGTCTGTCTCAGACCGTCTGTCTCAGACCGTCTGTCTCAGACCGTCTGTCTCAGACCGTCTGTCTCAGACCGTCTTTCTCAGACCGTCTGTCTCAGACCGTCAGTCTCAGACCGTCGGTCTCTGTCCGTTTCACGCAGGCCGCTTGTCTCAGTCCGCCTGTCTAAGTCCGTCTGTCTCAGACCATCTGTCTCAGACCGTCGGTCTCTGTCCGTCTCTCTCATGCCGCCTGTCTCAGTCCGCCTGTCTCTGTCCGTCTGTCTCAGACCATCTGTCTCAGTCCGTCTGTCTCCGACCGTCTGTCTCAGACCATCTGTCTCAGCCCGTCTGTCTCAGACCGTCTGTCTCAGACAGCCTGTCTCAGTCCGTCTGTCTCAGTCCGTCTGTCTCAGACCATCTGTCTCAGACCGTCTGTCTCAGACCGTCTGTCTCTTTCCGTCTGTCTCAGACCATCTGTCTCAGACCTTCTGTCTCAGACCGTCCGTCTCTGTCCGTCTGTCTCAGACCATCTGTCTCAGACCGTCTGTCTCAGACCGTCTGTCTCAGCCCGCCTGTCACAGCCCGCCTGTCTCTGGCCGTCTGTCTTAGACCATCTGTCGCAGACCGTCTGTCTCAGACCGTCTGTCTCAGACCGTCTGTCTCAGACCGTCTGTCTCAGACCGTCTGTCTCTGACCGTCTGTCTCAGACCGTCAGTCTCAGAACGTCGGTCTCTGTCCGTTTCTCGCAGGCCGCCTGTCTCTGTCCGTCTGTCTCAGACCGTCTGTCTCAGACCGTCGGTCTCTGTCCGTCTCTCTCAGGCCGTCGGTCTCTGGCCGTTTCTCGCAGGCCGCCTGTCTCAGTCCGCCTGTCTAAGTCCGTCTGTCTCAGACCATCTGTCTCAGACCGTTGTCTCTGTCCGTCTGTCTCTGTCCGTCTGTCTCTGTCCGTCTGTCTCAATCCGCCTGTCTCAGACCGTCTGTCCTGGACCGTCTGTCTCAGACCGTCGGTCTCTGTCCGTCTCTCTCATGCCGCCTGTCTCAGTCCGTCTGTTTCAGACCGCCTATCTCAGACCGTCGGTCTTATCCCGTCTGTCTCAGCCCGCCTGTCTCTGTCCGCCTGTCTCAGACCGTCGGTCTCTGTCCGTCGGTCTCTGTCCGTCTCTCTCAGCCCGCCTGTCTCAGTCCGCCTGTCTAAGTCCGTCTGTCTCAGACCATCTGTCTCAGACCGTCGGTCTCTGTCCGTCTCTCTCATGCCGCCTGTCTCAGTCCGCCTGTCTCTGTCCGTCTGTCTCAGACCATCTGTCTCAGTCCGTCTGTCTCAGACCGTCTGTCTCAGACCGCCTGTCTCAGCCCGTCTGTCTCAGACCGTCTGTCTCAGACCGCCTGTCTCAGTCCGTCTGTCTCAGACCATCTGTCTCAGACCGTCTGTCTCAGACCGTCTGTCTCAGACCGTCTGTCTCAGACCGTCTGTCTCAGACCGTCTGTCTCAGACCGTCTTTCTCAGACCGTCTGTCTCAGACCGTCAGTCTCAGACCGTCGGTCTCTGTCCGTTTCTCGCAGGCCGCCTGTCTCAGTCCGCCTGTCTAAGTCCGTCGGTCTCTGTCCGTCTCTCTCAGGCCGCCTGTCTCAGTCCATCTGTCTCAGACCATCTGTCTCAGACCATCTGTAACTGTCCGTCTGTCTCAGACCATCTGTCTCAGACCTTCTGTCTCAGACCGTCCGTCTCTGTCCGTCTGTCTCAGACCATCTGTCTCAGACCGTCTGTCTCAGACCGTCTGTCTCAGCCCGCCTGTCTCAGCCCGCCTGTCTCTGTCCGTCTGTCTTAGACCATCTGTCTCAGACCGTCTGTCTCGGACCATCTGTCTCAGCCCGTCTGTCTCAGATCGTCGGTCTCAGCCCGCCTGTCTCTGTCCGTCTGTCTCAGACCGTCTGTCTCAGATCGTCTCTCTCAGGCCGCCTGTCTCAGTACGACTGTCTCTGTCCGTAGGTTTCAGACCGCCTGTCTCAGACCGTCGGTCTTAGCCCGTCTGTCTCAGCCCGCCTGTCTCAGACCGTCTGTCTCAGACCGCCTGTCTCAGACCGCCTGTCTCAGACCGTTGTCTCAGTCCGTCTATCTCTGTCCGTCTGTCTCAGAACGTCTGTCTCACACCGTCTGTCTCAGACCGTCTTTCTCAGACCGTCTGTCTCAGACCGTCTGTCTCTGTCCGTCTGTGTCAGACCGTCTGTCTCAGACCGTCGGTCTCTGTCCGTCCCTCTCAGGCCGTCTGTCTCAGTCCGTCTGTCTCCGACCGTCCGTCTCTGTCCGTCTGTCTCAGACCGTCTGTCTCAGACCGTCTGTCTCAGACCGTCTGTCTCAGACCCTCTGTCTCAGACCGTCTGTCTCACACCGTCTGTCTCAGACCGTCTGTCTCAGACCCTCTGTCTCAGACCGTCTGTCTCACACCGTCTGTCTCAGACCGTCTTTCTCAAACCGTCTGTCTCAGACCGTCTGTCTCTGTCCGTCTGTGTCAGACCGTCTGTCTCAGACCGTCTGTCTCAGACCCTCTGTCTCAGACCGTCTGTCTCACACCGTCTGTCTCAGACCGTCTGTCTCAGACCGCCTGTCTCAGACCGTCGGTCTCTTTCCGTTTCACGCAGGCCGCCTGTCTCAGTCCGCCTGTCTAAGTCCGTCTGTCTCAGACCATCTGTCTCAGACCGTCGGTCTCTGTCCGTCTCTCTCATGCCGCCTGTCTCAGTCCGCCTGTCTCTGTCCGTCTGTCTCAGACCATCTGTCTCAGTCCGTCTGTCTCAGACCGTCTGTCTCAGACCGCCTGTCTCAGCCCGTCTGTCTCAGACCGTCTGTCTCAGACCGCCTGTCTCAGTCCGTCTGTCTCAGACCATCTGTCTCAGACCGTCTGTCTCAGACCGTCTGTCTCAGACCGTCTGTCTCAGACCGTCTGTCTCAGACCGTCTGTCTCAGACCGTCTTTCTCAGACCGTCTGTCTCAGACCGTCAGTCTCAGACCGTCGGTCTCTGTCCGTTTCTCGCAGGCCGCCTGTCTCAGTCCGCCTGTCTAAGTCCGTCTGTCTCAGACCATCTGTCTCAGACCGTCGGTCTCTGTCCGTCTCTCTCATGCCGCCTGTCTCAGTCCGTCTGTTTCAGACCGCCTGTCTCAGACCGTCGGTCTTAGCCCGTCTGTCTCAGCCCGCCTGTCTCTGTCCGTCTGTCTCAGACCGTCGGTCTCTGTCCGTCTCTCTCAGGCCGCCTGTCTCAGTCCGTCTGTCTCAGACCATCTGTCTCAGACCGTCTGTCTCTGTCCGTCTGTCTCAGACCATCTGTCTCAGACCGTCCGTCTCTGTCCGTCTGTCTCAGACCGTCTGTCTCTGTCCGTCTCTCTCATGCCGCCTGTCTCAGTCCGTCTGTTTCAGACCGCCTGTTTCAGACCGTCGGTCTTAGCCCGTCTGTCTCAGCCCGCCTGTCTCTGTCCGTCTGTCTCAGCCCGTCGGTCTCTGTCCGTCTCTCTCAGGCCGCCTGTCTCAGTCCGTCTGTCTCAGACCATCTGTCTCAGACCATCTGTCTCAGACCGTCTGTCTCTGTCCGTCTGTCTCAGCCCGCCTGTCTCAGACCGTTGTCTCTGTCCGTCTATCTCTGTCCGTCTGTCTCAGAACGTCTGTCTCACACCGTCTGTCTCAGACCGTCTGTCTCAGACCGTCTTTCTCAGACCGACTGTCTCAGACCGTCTGTCTCAGACCGTCTGTCTCTGTCCGTCTGTGTCAGACCGTCTGTCTCAGACCGTCGGTCTCTGTCCGTCCCTCGCAGGCCGTCTGTCTCAGTCCGTCTGTCTCCGACCGTCTGTCTCAGACCGTCCATCTCTGTCCGTCTGTCTCAGACCGTCTGTCTCAGACCCTCTGTCTCAGACCGTCTGTCTCACACCGTCTGTCTCAGACCGTCTGTCTCAGACCCTCTGTCTCAGACCGTCTGTCTCACTCCGTCTGTCTCAGACCGTCTGTCTCAGACCGTCTTTCTCAGACCGTCTGTCTCAGACCGTCTGTCTCTGTCCGTCTGTGTCAGACCGTCTGTCTCAGACCGTCGGTCTCTGTCCGTCCGTCTCAGGCCGTCTGTCTCAGTCCGTCTGTCTCCGACCGTCTGTCTCAGACCGTCCGTCTCTGTCCGTCTGTCTCAGACCGTCTTTCTCAGACCGTCTGTCTCAGACCGTCTGTCTCAGACCGCCTGTCTCAGACCGTCTGTCTCAGACCGCCTGTCTCAGACCGTTTCACGCAGGCCGCCTGTCTCAGTCCGCCTGTCTAAGTCCGTCTGTCTCAGACCATCTGTCTCAGACCGTCGGTCTCTGTCCGTCTCTCTCATGCCGCCTGTCTCAGTCCGCCTGTCTCTGTCCGTCTGTCTCAGACCATCTGTCTCAGTCCGTCTGTCTCAGCCCGTCTGTCTCAGACCGTCTGTCTCAGACCGCCTGTCTCAGTCCGTCTGTCTCAGACCATCTGTCTCAGACCGTCTGTCTCAGACCGTCTGTCTCAGACCGTCTTTCTCAGACCGTCTTTCTCAGACCGTCTGTCTCAGACCGTCAGTCTCAGACCGTCAGTCTCAGACCGTCGGTCTCTGTCCGTTTCTCGCAGGCCGCCTGTCTCAGTCCGCCTGTCTAAGTCCGTCTGTCTCAGACCATCTGTCTCAGACCGTCGGTCTCTGTCCGTCTCTCTCATGCCGCCTGTCTCAGTCCGTCTGTTTCAGACCGCCTGTCTCAGACCGTCGGTCTTAGCCCGTCTGTCTCAGCCCGCCTGTCTCTGTCCGTCTGTCTCAGACCGTCGGTCTCTGTCCGTCTCTCTCAGGCCGCCTGTCTCAGTCCGTCTGTCTCAGACCATCTGTCTCAGACCGTCTGTCTCTGTCCGTCTGTCTCAGACCATCTGTCTCAGACCGTCCGTCTCTGTCCGTCTGTCTCAGACCGTCTGTCTCAGACCGTCTGTCTCAGACCGTCCGTCTCAGACCGTCTGTCTCAGACCGTCTGTCTCAGATCGTCTCTCTCAGGCCGCCTGTCTCAGTCCGACTGTCTCAGACCATCTGTCTCAGACCGTCTGTCTCTGTCCGTCTGTCTCAGCCCGCCTGTCTCAGACCGTTGTCTCTGTCCGTCTATCTCTGTCCGTCTGTCTCAGAACGTCTGTCTCAGACCATCTGTATCAAACCGCCTGTCTCAGTCCGTCTGTCTCCGACCGTCTGTCTCAGACCGTCCGTCTCTGTCCGTCTGTCTCAGACCGTCTGTCTCAGACCGTCTGTCTCAGACCCTCTGTCTCAGACCGTCTGTCTCACACCGTCTGTCTCAGACCGTCTGTCTCAGACCGTCTGTCTCAGACCGTCTTTCTCAGACCGTCTGTCTCAGACCGTCTGTCTCTGTCCGTCTGTGTCAGACCGTCTGTCTCAGACCGTCGGTCTCTGTCCGTCCCTCTCAGGCCGCCTGTCTCAGTCCGTCTGTCTCCGACCGTCTGTCTCAGACCGTCCGTCTCTGTCCATCTGTCTCAGACCGTCTGTCTCAGACCGTCTGTCTCAGACCGTCTGTCTCAGACCCTCTGTCTCAGACCGTCTGTCTCAGACCGTCTGTCTCAGACCGTCTGTCTCAGACCGTCTGTCTCAGACCGTCTGTCTCAGACCGTCTTTCTCAGACCGTCTGTCTCAGACCGTCAGTCTCAGACCGTCGGTCTCTGTCCGTTTCACGCAGGCCGCTTGTCTCAGTCCGCCTGTCTAAGTCCGTCTGTCTCAGACCATCTGTCTCAGACCGTCGGTCTCTGTCCGTCTCTCTCATGCCGCCTGTCTCAGTCCGCCTGTCTCTGTCCGTCTGTCTCAGACCATCTGTCTCAGTCCGTCTGTCTCCGACCGTCTGTCTCAGACCATCTGTCTCAGCCCGTCTGTCTCAGACCGTCTGTCTCAGACAGCCTGTCTCAGTCCGTCTGTCTCAGTCCGTCTGTCTCAGACCATCTGTCTCAGACCGTCTGTCTCAGACCGTCTGTCTCTTTCCGTCTGTCTCAGACCATCTGTCTCAGACCTTCTGTCTCAGACCGTCCGTCTCTGTCCGTCTGTCTCAGACCATCTGTCTCAGACCGTCTGTCTCAGACCGTCTGTCTCAGCCCGCCTGTCTCAGCCCGCCTGTCTCTGGCCGTCTGTCTTAGACCATCTGTCGCAGACCGTCTGTCTCAGACCATCTGTCTCAGACCGTCGGTCTCTGTCCGTCTCTCTCATGCCGCCTGTCTCAGTCCGCCTGTCTCTGTCCGTCTGTCTCAGACCATCTGTCTCAGTCCGTCTGTCTCCGACCGTCTGTCTCAGACCATCTGTCTCAGCCCGTCTGTCTCAGACCGTCTGTCTCAGACAGCCTGTCTCAGTCCGTCTGTCTCAGTCCGTCTGTCTCAGACCATCTGTCTCAGACCGTCTGTCTCAGACCGTCTGTCTCTTTCCGTCTGTCTCAGACCATCTGTCTCAGACCTTCTGTCTCAGACCGTCCGTCTCTGTCCGTCTGTCTCAGACCATCTGTCTCAGACCGTCTGTCTCAGACCGTCTGTCTCAGCCCGCCTGTCTCAGCCCGCCTGTCTCTGGCCGTCTGTCTTAGACCATCTGTCGCAGACCGTCTGTCTCAGACCGTCTGTCTCAGACCGTCTGTCTCAGACCGTCTGTCTCTGACCGTCTGTCTCAGACCGTCAGTCTCAGAACGTCGGTCTCTGTCCGTTTCTCGCAGGCCGCCTGTCTCTGTCCGTCTGTCTCAGACCGTCTGTCTCAGACCGTCGGTCTCTGTCCGTCTCTCTCAGGCCGTCGGTCTCTGGCCGTTTCTCGCAGGCCGCCTGTCTCAGTCCGCCTGTCTAAGTCCGTCTGTCTCAGACCATCTGTCTCAGACCGTTGTCTCTGTCCGTCTGTCTCTGTCCGTCTGTCTCTGTCCGTCTGTCTCAATCCGCCTGTCTCAGACCGTCTGTCCTGGACCGTCTGTCTCAGACCGTCGGTCTCTGTCCGTCTCTCTCATGCCGCCTGTCTCAGTCCGTCTGTTTCAGACCGCCTATCTCAGACCGTCGGTCTTATCCCGTCTGTCTCAGCCCGCCTGTCTCTGTCCGCCTGTCTCAGACCGTCGGTCTCTGTCCGTCGGTCTCTGTCCGTCTCTCTCAGCCCGCCTGTCTCAGCCCGCCTGTCTCAGACCGTCTGTCTCAGACCGCCTGTCTCAGTCCGTCTGTCTCAGACCATCTGTGTCAGACCGTTGTCTCTGTCCGTCTGTCTCTGTCCGTCTGTGTCACACCGTCTGACTCAGACCGCCTGTCTCAGACCGTCTGTCTCAGACCGTCTGTCTCAGATCGTCTGTCTCAGACCGCCTGTCTCAGTCCGTCTGTCTCAGACCATCTGTCTCAGACCGTCTGTCTCAGACCGTCTGTCTCTTTCCGTCTGTCTCAGACCATCTGTCTCAGACCTTCTGTCTCAGACCGTCCGTCTCTGTCCGTCTGTCTCAGACCATCTGTCTCAGACCGTCTGTCTCAGACCGTCTGTCTCAGCCCGCCTGTCTCAGCCCGCCTGTCTCTGGCCGTCTGTCTTAGACCATCTGTCGCAGACCGTCTGTCTCAGACCGTCTGTCTCAGACCGTCTGTCTCTGACCGTCTGTCTCAGACCGTCAGTCTCAGAACGTCGGTCTCTGTCCGTTTCTCGCAGGCCGCCTGTCTCTGTCCGTCTGTCTCAGACCGTCTGTCTCAGACCGTCGGTCTCTGTCCGTCTCTCTCAGGCCGTCGGTCTCTGGCCGTTTCTCGCAGGCCGCCTGTCTCAGTCCGCCTGTCTAAGTCCGTCTGTCTCAGACCATCTGTCTCAGACCGTTGTCTCTGTCCGTCTGTCTCTGTCCGTCTGTCTCTGTCCGTCTGTCTCAATCCGCCTGTCTCAGACCGTCTGTCGTGGACCGTCTGTCTCAGACCGTCGGTCTCTGCCCGTCTCTCTCATGCCGCCTGTCTCAGTCCGTCTGTTTCGGACCGCCTATCTCAGACCGTCGGTCTTATCCCGTCTGTCTCAGCCCGCCTGTCTCTGTCCGCCTGTCTCAGACCGTCGGTCTCTGTCCGTCTCTCTCAGCCCGCCTGTCTCAGCCCGCCTGTCTCAGCCCGCCTGTCTCAGACCGTCTGTCTCAGACCGTCTGTCTCAGACCGTCTGTCTCAGACCGCCTGTCTCAGTCCGTCTGTCTCAGACCATCTGTGTCAGGCCGTTGTCTCTGTCCGTCTGTCTCTGTCCGTCTGTGTCACACCGTCTGACTCAGACCGCCTGTCTCAGACCTCCTGTCTCAGACCGTCTGTCTCAGACCGTCTGTCTCAGACCGTCTGTCTCAGACCGCCTGTCTCAGACCGTCGGTCTCTGTCCGTTTCACGCAGGCCGCCTGTCTCAGTCCGCCTGTCTAAGTCCGTCTGTCTCAGACCATCTGTCTCAGACCGTCGGTCTCTGTCCGTCTCTCTCATGCCGCCTGTCTCAGTCCGCCTGTCTCTGTCCGTCTGTCTCAGACCATCTGTCTCAGTCCGTCTGTCTCAGACCGTCTGTCTCAGACCGCCTGTCTCAGCCCGTCTGTCTCAGACCGTCTGTCTCAGACCGCCTGCCTCAGACCGTCTGTCTCAGACCGTCTGTCTCAGACCGTCTGTCTCAGACCGTCCGTCTCAGACCGTCTGTCTCAGACCGTCTGTCTCAGATCGTCTCTCTCAGGCCGCCTGTCTCAGACCGTCGGTCTCTGTCCGTCTCTCTCAGGCCGCCTGTCTCAGTCCGTCTGTCTCTGTCCGTCTGTCTCAGACCATCTGTCTCAGTCCGTCTGTCTCAGACCGTCTGTCTCAGACCGCCTGTCTCTGTCCGTCTGTCTCAGACCACCTGTCGCAGTACGTCTGTCTCAGACCGTCTGTCTCAGACCGTCTGTCTCAGACCGTCTGTCTCAGACCGTCTGTCTCAGACCGTCTGTCTCAGGCCGCCTGTCTCAGTCCGTCTGTCTCAGACCATCTGTGTCAGACCGTTGTCTCTGTCCGTCTGTCTCTGTCCGTCTGTGTCACACCGTCTGACTCAGACCGTCTGTCTCAGACCGTCTGTCTCAGACCGTCTGTCTCAGACCGTCTGTCTCAGACAGTCTGTCTCAGACCGTCTGTCTCAGACCGTCTGTCTCAGACCGTCTGTCTCAGACCGTCTGTCTCAGACCATCCGTCTCAGACCGTCTGTCTCAGACCGTCTGTCTCAGACCGTCTGTCTCAGACCGTCTGTCTCAGACCGTCTGTCTCAGACCGTCTGTCTCAGACCGTCTGTCTCTGACCGTCTGTCTCAGACCTTCTGTCTCAGACCGTCCGTCTCTGTCCGTCTGTCTCAGACCATCTGTCTCAGACCGTCTGTCTCAGACCGTCTGTCTCAGCCCGCCTGTCTCAGCCCGCCTGTCTCTGTCCGTCTGTCTTAGACCATTTGTCTCAGACCGTCTGTCTCGGACCATCTGTCTCAGCCCGTCTGTCTCAGATCGTCGGTCTCAGCCCGCCTGTCTCTGTCCGTCTGTCTCAGACCGTCTGTCTCAGATCGTCTCTCTCAGGCCGCCTGTCTCAGTCCGACTGTCTCTGTCCGTAGGTTTCAGACCGTCTGTCTCAGACCGTCGGTCTTAGCCCGTCTGTCTCAGCCCGCCTGTCTCTGTCCGTCTGTCTCAGACCGTCTGTCTCAGATCGTCTCTCTCAGGCCGCCTGTCTCAGTCCGACTGTCTCAGACCATCTGTCTCAGACCGTCTGTCTCAGACCGTCTGTCTCAGGCCGCCTGTCTCAGTCCGTCTGTCTCAGACCATCTGTGTCAGACCGTTGTCTCTGTCCGTCTGTCTCTGTCCGTCTGTGTCACACCGTCTGACTCAGACCGCCTGTCTCAGACCGTCTGTCTCAGACCGTCTGTCTCAGACCATCCGTCTCAGACCGTCTGTCTCAGACCGTCTGTCTCAGACCGTCTGTCTCAGACCGTCTGTCTCAGGCCGCCTGTCTCAGACCATCTGTCTCAGACCGTCTGTCTCTGTCCGTCTGTCTCAGCCCGCCTGTCTCAGACCGTTGTCTCTGTCCGTCTATCTCTGTCCGTCTGTCTCAGAACGTCTGTCTCAGACCATCTGTATCAAACCGCCTGTCTCAGTCCGTCTGTCTCCGACCGTCTGTCTCAGAGCGTCCGTTTCTGTCCGTCTGTCTCAGACCGTCTGTCTCAGACCGTCTGTCTCAGACCCTCTGTCTCAGACCGTCTGTCTCACACCGTCTGTCTCAGACCGTCTGTCTCAGACCGTCTTTCTCAGACCGTCTGTCTCAGACCGTCTGTCTCTGTCCGTCTGTGTCAGACCGTCTGTCTCAGACCGTCTGTCTCAGACCCTCTGTCTCAGACCGTCTGTCTCAGACCGTCTGTCTCAGCCCGCCTGTCTCTGTCCGCCTGTCTCAGACCGTCGGTCTCTGTCCTTCTCTCTCAGCCCGCCTGTCTCAGTCCGTCTGTCTCCGACCGTCTGTCTCAGACCGTCCGTCTCTGTCCGTCTGTCTCAGACCGTCTGTCTCAGACCGTCTGTCTCAGACCGTCTGTCTCAGACCCTCTGTCTCAGACCGTCTGTCTCAGACCGTCTGTCTCAGCCCGCCTGTCTCTGTCCGCCTGTCTCAGACCGTCGGTCTCTGTCCGTCTCTCTCAGCCCGCCTGTCTCAGCCCGCCTGTCTCAGCCCGCCTGTCTCAGACCGTCTGTCTCAGACCGTCTGTCTCAGACCGTCTGTCTCAGACCGCCTGTCTCAGTCCGTCTGTCTCAGACCATCTGTGTCAGGCCGTTGTCTCTGTCCGTCTGTCTCTGTCCGTCTGTGTCACACCGTCTGACTCAGACCGCCTGTCTCAGACCGTCTGTCTCAGACCATCCGTCTCAGACCGTCTGTCTCAGACCGTCTGTCTCAGGCCGCCTGTCTCAGTCCGTCTGTCTCAGACCATCTGTCTCACACCGTCTGACTCAGACCGCCTGTCTCAGACCTCCTGTCTCAGACCGTCTGTCTCAGACCGTCTGTCTCAGACCGTCTGTCTCAGACCGCCTGTCTCAGACCGTCGGTCTCTGTCCGTTTCACGCAGGCCGCCTGTCTCAGTCCGCCTGTCTAAGTCCGTCTGTCTCAGACCATCTGTCTCAGACCGTCGGTCTCTGTCCGTCTCTCTCATGCCGCCTGTCTCAGTCCGCCTGTCTCTGTCCGTCTGTCTCAGACCATCTGTCTCAGTCCGTCTGTCTCAGACCGTCTGTCTCAGACCGCCTGTCTCAGCCCGTCTGTCTCAGACCGTCTGTCTCAGACCGCCTGTCTCAGACCGTCTGTCTCAGACCGTCTGTCTCAGACCGTCCGTCTCAGACCGTCTGTCTCAGACCGTCTGTCTCAGATCGTCTCTCTCAGGCCGCCTGTCTCAGACCGTCGGTCTCTGTCCGTCTCTCTCAGGCCGCCTGTCTCAGTCCGTCTGTCTCTGTCCGTCTGTCTCAGACCATCTGTCTCAGTCCGTCTGTCTCAGACCGTCTGTCTCAGACCGCCTGTCTCTGTCCGTCTGTCTCAGACCACCTGTCGCAGTACGTCTGTCTCAGACCGTCTGTCTCAGACCGTCTGTCTCAGACCGTCTGTCTCAGACCGTCTGTCTCAGACCGTCTGTCTCAGACCGTCTGTCTCAGACCGTCTGTCTCAGGCCGCCTGTCTCAGTCCGTCTGTCTCAGACCATCTGTGTCAGACCGTTGTCTCTGTCCGTCTGTCTCTGTCCGTCTGTGTCACACCGTCTGACTCAGACCGTCTGTCTCAGACCGTCTGTCTCAGACCGTCTGTCTCAGACCGTCTGTCTCAGACCGTCTGTCTCAGACCGTCTGTCTCAGACCGTCTGTCTCAGACCGTCTGTCTCAGACCGTCTGTCTCAGACCGTCTGTCTCAGACCGTCTGTCTCAGACCATCCGTCTCAGACCGTCTGTCTCAGACCGTCTGTCTCAGACCGTCTGTCTCAGACCGTCTGTCTCAGACCGTCTGTCTCAGACCGTCTGTCTCTGACCGTCTGTCTCAGACCTTCTGTCTCAGACCGTCCGTCTCTGTCCGTCGGTCTCAGACCATCTGTCTCAGACCGTCTGTCTCAGACCGTCTGTCTCAGCCCGCCTGTCTCAGCCCGCCTGTCTCTGTCCGTCTGTCTTAGACCATTTGTCTCAGACCGTCTGTCTCGGACCATCTGTCTCAGCCCGTCTGTCTCAGATCGTCGGTCTCAGCCCGCCTGTCTCTGTCCGTCTGTCTCAGACCGTCTGTCTCAGATCGTCTCTCTCAGGCCGCCTGTCTCAGTCCGACTGCCTCTGTCCGTAGGTTTCAGACCGTCTGTCTCAGACCGTCGGTCTTAGCCCGTCTGTCTCAGCCCGCCTGTCTCTGTCCGTCTGTCTCAGACCGTCTGTCTCAGATCGTCTCTCTCAGGCCGCCTGTCTCAGTCCGACTGTCTCAGACCATCTGTCTCAGACCGTCTGTCTCAGACCGTCTGTCTCAGGCCGCCTGTCTCAGTCCGTCTGTCTCAGACCATCTGTGTCAGACCGTTGTCTCTGTCCGTCTGTGTCACACCGTCTGACTCAGACCGCCTGTCTCAGACCGTCTGTCTCAGACCGTCTGTCTCAGACCATCCGTCTCAGACCGTCTGTCTCAGACCGTCTGTCTCAGACCGTCTGTCTCAGACCGTCTGTCTCAGGCCGCCTGTCTCAGACCATCTGTCTCAGACCGTCTGTCTCTGTCCGTCTGTCTCAGCCCGCCTGTCTCAGACCGTTGTCTCTGTCCGTCTATCTCTGTCCGTCTGTCTCAGAACGTCTGTCTCAGACCATCTGTATCAAACCGCCTGTCTCAGTCCGTCTGTCTCCGACCGTCTGTCTCAGACCGTCCGTCTCTGTCCGTCTGTCTCAGACCGTCTGTCTCAGACCGTCTGTCTCAGACCCTCTGTCTCAGACCGTCTGTCTCACACCGTCTGTCTCAGACCGTCTGTCTCAGACCGTCTTTCTCAGACCGTCTGTCTCAGACCGTCTGTCTCTGTCCGTCTGTGTCAGACCGTCTGTCTCAGACCGTCTGTCTCAGACCGTCTGTCTCAGACCCTCTGTCTCAGACCGTCTGTCTCAGACCGTCTGTCTCAGACCGTCTGTCTCAGACCGTCTGTCTCAGACCGTCTGTCTCAGACCGTCTGTCTCAGACCGTCTGTCTCTGACCGTCTGTCTCAGACCGTCAGTCTCAGAACGTCGGTCTCTGTCCGTTTCTCGCAGGCCGCCTGTCTCTGTCCGTCTGTCTCAGACCGTCGGTCTCTGTCCGTCTCTCTCAGGCCGTCGGTCTCTGGCCGTTTCTCGCAGGCCGCCTGTCTCAGTCCGCCTGTCTAAGTCCGTCTGTCTCAGACCATCTGTCTCAGACCGTTGTCTCTGTCCGTCTGTCTCTGTCCGTCTGTCTCAATCCGCCTGTCTCAGACCGTCTGTCCTGGACCGTCTGTCTCAGACCGTCGGTCTCTGTCCGTCTCTCTCATGCCGCCTGTCTCAGTCCGTCTGTTTCAGACCGCCTATCTCAGACCGTCGGTCTTATCCCGTCTGTCTCAGCCCGCCTGTCTCTGTCCGCCTGTCTCAGACCGTCGGTCTCTGTCCGTCGGTCTCTGTCCGTCTCTCTCAGCCCGCCTGTCTCAGCCCGCCTGTCTCAGACCGTCTGTCTCAGACCGTCTGTCTCAGACCGTCTGTCTCAGACCGTCTGTCTCAGACCGTCTGTCTCAGACCGTCTGTCTCAGGCCGCCTGTCTCAGTCCGTCTGTCTCAGACCATCTGTGTCAGACCGTTGTCTCTGTCCGTCTGTCTCTGTCCGTCTGTGTCACACCGTCTGACTCAGACCGCCTGTCTCAGACCGTCTGTCTCAGACCGTCTGTCTCAGACCATCCGTCTCAGACCGTCTGTCTCAGACCGTCTGTCTCAGACCGTCTGTCTCAGACCGTCTGTCTCAGACCGTCTGTCTCAGACCGTCTGTCTCAGACCGTCTGTCTCAGACCGTCTGTCTCAGGCCGCCTGTCTCAGTCCGTCTGTATCAGACCATCTGTCTCACACCGTCTGACTCAGACCGCCTGTCTCAGACCTCCTGTCTCAGACCGTCTGTCTCAGACCGTCTGTCTCAGACCGTCTGTCTCAGACCGCCTGTCTCAGACCGTCGGTCTCTGTCCGTTTCACGCAGGCCGCATGTCTCAGTCCGCCTGTCTAAGTCCGTCTGTCTCAGACCATCTGTCTCAGACCGTCGATCTCTGTCCGTCTCTCTCATGCCGCCTGTCTCAGTCCGCCTGTCTCTGTCCGTCTGTCTCAGACCATCTGTCTCAGTCCGTCTGTCTCAGACCGTCTGTCTCAGACCGCCTGTCTCAGCCCGTCTGTCTCAGACCGTCTGTCTCAGACCGCCTGTCTCAGACCGTCTGTCTCAGACCGTCTGTCTCAGACCGTCTGTCTCAGACCGTCTGTCTCACACCGTCCGTCTCAGACCGTCTGTCTCAGACCGTCTGTCTCAGATCGTCTCTCTCAGGCCGCCTGTCTCAGACCGTCGGTCTCTGTCCGTCTCTCTCAGGCCGCCTGTCTCAGTCCGTCTGTCTCTGTCCGTCTGTCTCAGACCATCTGTCTCAGTCCGTCTGTCTCAGACCGTCTGTCTCAGACCGCCTGTCTCTGTCCGTCTGTCTCAGACCACCTGTCGCAGTACGTCTGTCTCAGACCGTCTGTCTCAGACCGTCTGTCTCAGACCGTCTGTCTCAGACCGTCTGTCTCAGACCGTCTGTCTCAGACCGTCTGTCTCAGACCGTCTGTCTCAGACCGTCTGTCTCAGACCGTCTGTCTCAGACCGTCTGTCTCAGGCCGCCTGTCTCAGTCCGTCTGTCTCAGACCATCTGTCTCAGACCATCCGTCTCAGACCGTCTGTCTCAGACCGCCTGTCTCAGACCGTCGGTCTCTGTCCGTTTCACGCAGGCCGCCTGTCTCAGTCCGCCTGTCTAAGTCCGTCTGTCTCAGACCATCTGTCTCAGACCGTCGGTCTCTGTCCGTCTCTCTCATGCCGCCTGTCTCAGTCCGCCTGTCTCTGTCCGTCTGTCTCAGACCATCTGTCTCAGTCCGTCTGTCTCAGACCGTCTGTCTCAGACCGCCTGTCTCAGCCCGTCTGTCTCAGACCGTCTGTCTCAGACCGTCTGTCTCAGACCGTCTGTCTCAGATCGTCTCTCTCAGGCCGCCTGTCTCAGACCGTCGGTCTCTTTCCGTCTCTCTCAGGCCGCCTGTCTCAGTCCGTCTGTCTCTGTCCGTCTGTCTCAGACCATCTGTCTCAGTCCGTCTGTCTCAGACCGTCTGTCTCAGACCGCCTGTCTCTGTCCGTCTGTCTCAGACCACCTGTCGCAGTACGTCTGTCTCAGACCGTCTGTCTCAGACCGTCTGTCTCAGACCGTCTGTCTCAGACCGTCTGTCTCAGACCGTCTGTCTCAGACCGTCTGTCTCAGACCGTCTGTCTCAGACCGTCTGTCTCAGACCGTCTGTCTCAGGCCGCCTGTCTCAGTCCGTCTGTCTCAGACCATCTGTGTCAGACCGTTGTCTCTGTCCGTCTGTCTCTGTCCGTCTGTGTCACACCGTCTGACTCAGACCGCCTGTCTCAGACCGTCTGTCTCAGACCATCTGTCTCAGACCGTCTGTCTCAGACCGTCTGTCTCTTTCCGTCTGTCTCAGACCATCTGTCTCAGACCTTCTGTCTCAGACCGTCCGTCTCTGTCCGTCTGTCTCAGACCATCTGTCTCAGACCGTCTGTCTCAGACCGTCTGTCTCAGCCCGCCTGTCTCAGCCCGCCTGTCTCTGGCCGTCTGTCTTAGACCATCTGTCGCAGACCGTCTGTCTCAGACCGTCTGTCTCAGACCGTCTGTCTCTGACCGTCTGTCTCAGACCGTCAGTCTCAGAACGTCGGTCTCTGTCCGTTTCTCGCAGGCCGCCTGTCTCTGTCCGTCTGTCTCAGACCGTCTGTCTCAGACCGTCGGTCTCTGTCCGTCTCTCTCATGCCGCCTGTCTCAGTCCGCCTGTCTCTGTCCGTCTGTCTCAGACCATCTGTCTCAGTCCGTCTGTCTCAGACCGTCTGTCTCAGACCGCCTGTCTCAGCCCGTCTGTCTCAGACCGTCTGTCTCAGACCGCCTGTCTCAGACCGTCCGTCTCAGACCGTCTGTCTCAGACCGTCTGTCTCAGATCGTCTCTCTCAGGCCGCCTGTCTCAGACCGTCGGTCTCTGTCCGTCTCTCTCAGGCCGCCTGTCTCAGTCCGTCTGTCTCTGTCCGTCTGTCTCAGACCATCTGTCTCAGTCCGTCTGTCTCAGACCGTCTGTCTCAGACCGCCTGTCTCTGTCCGTCTGTCTCAGACCACCTGTCGCAGTACGTCTGTCTCAGACCGTCTGTCTCAGACCGTCTGTCTCAGACCGTCTGTCTCAGACCGTCTGTCTCAGACCGTCTGTCTCAGACCGTCTGTCTCAGACCGTCTGTCTCAGACCGTCTGTCTCAGACCGTCTGTCTCAGGCCGCCTGTCTCAGTCCGTCTGTCTCAGACCATCTGTGTCAGACCGTTGTCTCTGTCCGTCTGTCTCTGTCCGTCTGTGTCACACCGTCTGACTCAGACCGCCTGTCTCAGACCGTCTGTCTCAGACCGTCTGTCTCAGACCGTCTGTCTCAGACCGCCTGTCTCAGTCCGTCTGTCTCAGACCATCTGTCTCAGACCGTCTGTCTCAGACCGTCTGTCTCTTTCCGTCTGTCTCAGACCATCTGTCTCAGACCTTCTGTCTCAGACCGTCCGTCTCTGTCCGTCTGTCTCAGACCATCTGTCTCAGACCGTCTGTCTCAGACCGTCTGTCTCAGCCCGCCTGTCTCAGCCCGCCTGTCTCTGGCCGTCTGTCTTAGACCATCTGTCGCAGACCGTCTGTCTCAGACCGTCTGTCTCAGACCGTCTGTCTCTGACCGTCTGTCTCAGACCGTCAGTCTCAGAACGTCGGTCTCTGTCCGTTTCTCGCAGGCCGCCTGTCTCTGTCCGTCTGTCTCAGACCGTCTGTCTCAGACCGTCGGTCTCTGTCCGTCTCTCTCAGGCCGTCGGTCTCTGGCCGTTTCTCGCAGGCCGCCTGTCTCAGTCCGCCTGTCTAAGTCCGTCTGTCTCAGACCATCTGTCTCAGACCGTTGTCTCTGTCCGTCTGTCTCTGTCCGTCTGTCTCTGTCCGTCTGTCTCTGTCCGTCTGTCTCAATCCGCCTGTCTCAGACCGTCTGTCGTGGACCGTCTGTCTCAGACCGTCGGTCTCTGTCCGTCTCTCTCATGCCGCCTGTCTCAGCCCGCCTGTCTCAGCCCGCCTGTCTCAGCCCGCCTGTCTCAGACCGTCTGTCTCAGACCGTCTGTCTCAGACCGTCTGTCTCAGACCGTCTGTCTCAGACCGTCTGTCTCAGGCCGCCTGTCTCAGTCCGTCTGTCTCAGACCATCTGTGTCAGGCCGTTGTCTCTGTCCGTCTGTCTCTGTCCGTCTGTGTCACACCGTCTGACTCAGACCGCCTGTCTCAGATCGTCTGTCTCAGACCGTCTGTCTCAGACCATCCGTCTCAGACCGTCTGTCTCAGACCGTCTGTCTCAGACCGTCTGTCTCAGACCGTCTGTCTCAGGCCGCCTGTCTCAGTCCGTCTGTCTCAGACCATCTGTCTCACACCGTCTGACTCAGACCGCCTGTCTCAGACCTCCTGTCTCAGACCGTCTGTCTCAGACCGTCTGTCTCAGACCGTCTGTCTCAGACCGCCTGTCTCAGACCGTCGGTCTCTGTCCGTTTCACGCAGGCCGCCTGTCTCAGTCCGCCTGTCTAAGTCCGTCTGTCTCAGACCATCTGTCTCAGACCGTCGGTCTCTGTCCGTCTCTCTCATGCCGCCTGTCTCAGTCCGCCTGTCTCTGTCCGTCTGTCTCAGACCATCTGTCTCAGTCCGTCTGTCTCAGACCGTCTGTCTCAGACCGCCTGTCTCAGCCCGTCTGTCTCAGACCGTCTGTCTCAGACCGCCTGTCTCAGACCGTCTGTCTCAGACCGTCTGTCTCAGACCGTCTGTCTCAGACCGTCCGTCTCAGACCGTCTGTCTCAGACCGTCTGTCTCAGATCGTCTCTCTCAGGCCGCCTGTCTCAGACCGTCGGTCTCTGTCCGTCTCTCTCAGGCCGCCTGTCTCAGTCCGTCTGTCTCTGTCCGTCTGTCTCAGACCATCTGTCTCAGTCCGTCTGTCTCAGACCGTCTGTCTCAGACCGCCTGTCTCTGTCCGTCTGTCTCAGACCACCTGTCGCAGTACGTCTGTCTCAGACCGTCTGTCTCAGACCGTCTGTCTCAGACCGTCTGTCTCAGACCGTCTGTCTCAGACCGTCTGTCTCAGACCGTCTGTCTCAGACCGTCTGTCTCAGGCCGCCTGTCTCAGTCCGTCTGTCTCAGACCATCTGTGTCAGACCGTTGTCTCTGTCCGTCTGTCTCTGTCCGTCTGTGTCACACCGTCTGACTCAGACCGTCTGTCTCAGACCGTCTGTCTCAGACCGTCTGTCTCAGACCGTGTGTCTCAGACCGTCTGTCTCAGACCGTCTGTCTCAGACCGTCTGTCTCAGACCGTCTGTCTCAGACCGTCTGTCTCAGACCATCCGTCTCAGACCGTCTGTCTCAGACCGTCTGTCTCAGACCGTCTGTCTCAGACCGTCTGTCTCAGACCGTCTGTCTCAGACCGTCTGTCTCAGACCGTCTGTCTCAGACCGTCTGTCTCAGACCGTCTGTCTCTGACCGTCTGTCTCAGACCTTCTGTCTCAGACCGTCCGTCTCTGTCCGTCTGTCTCAGACCATCTGTCTCAGACCGTCTGTCTCAGACCGTCTGTCTCAGCCCGCCTGTCTCAGCCCGCCTGTCTCTGTCCGTCTGTCTTAGACCATTTGTCTCAGACCGTCTGTCTCGGACCATCTGTCTCAGCCCGTCTGTCTCAGATCGTCGGTCTCAGACCGTCTGTCTCAGATCGTCTCTCTCAGGCCGCCTGTCTCAGTCCGACTGTCTCTGTCCGTAGGTTTCAGACCGTCTGTCTCAGACCGTCGGTCTTAGCCCGTCTGTCTCAGCCCGCCTGTCTCTGTCCGTCTGTCTCAGACCGTCTGTCTCAGATCGTCTCTCTCAGGCCGCCTGTCTCAGTCCGACTGTCTCAGACCATCTGTCTCAGACCGTCTGTCTCTGTCCGTCTGTCTCAGCCCGCCTGTCTCAGACCGTTGTCTCTGTCCGTCTATCTCTGTCCGTCTGTCTCAGAACGTCCGTCTCAGACCGCCTATCTCAGACCGTCGGTATTATCCCGTCTGTCTCAGCCCGCCTGTCTCTGTCCGCCTGTCTCAGACCGTCGGTCTCTGTCCGTCTCTCTCAGCCCGCCTGTCTCAGCCCGCCTGTCTCAGCCCGCCTGTCTCAGACCGTCTGTCTCAGACCGTCTGTCTCAGACCGTCTGTCTCAGACCGTCTGTCTCAGACCGTCTGTCTCAGACCGTCTGTCTCAGGCCGCCTGTCTCAGTCCGTCTGTCTCAGACCATCTGTGTCAGACCGTTGTCTCTGTCCGTCTGTCTCTGTCCGTCTGTGTCACACCGTCTGACTCAGACCGCCTGTCTCAGACCGTCGGTCTCTGTCCGTCTGTGTCACACCGTCTGTCTCAGACCGTCTGTCTCAGACCGTCTGTCTCAGACCGTCTGTCTCAGACCGTCTGTCTCAGACCGTCTGTCTCAGACCGTCTGTCTCAGACCGTCTGTCTCAGGCCGCCTGTCTCAGTCCTACTGTCTCAGACCATCTGTGTCAGACCGTTGTCTCTGTCCGTCTGTCTCTGTCCGTCTGTGTCACACCGTCTGACTCAGACCGCCTGTCTCAGACCGTCTGTCTCAGACCGTCTGTCTCAGACCGTCTGTCTCAGACCGTCTGTCTCAGACCGCCTGTCTCAGTCCGTCTGTCTCAGACCATCTGTCTCAGACCGTCTGTCTCAGACCGTCTGTCTCTTTCCGTCTGTCTCAGACCATCTGTCTCAGACCTTCTGTCTCAGACCGTCCGTCTCTGTCCGTCTGTCTCAGACCATCTGTCTCAGACCGTCTGTCTCAGACCGTCTGTCTCAGCCCGCCTGTCTCAGCCCGCCTGTCTCTGGCCGTCTGTCTTAGACCATCTGTCGCAGACCGTCTGTCTCAGACCGTCTGTCTCAGACCGTCTGTCTCTGACCGTCTGTCTCAGACCGTCAGTCTCAGAACGTCGGTCTCTGTCCGTTTCTCGCAGGCCGCCTGTCTCTGTCCGTCTGTCTCAGACCGTCTGTCTCAGACCGTCGGTCTCTGTCCGTCTCTCTCATGCCGCCTGTCTCAGTCCGCCTGTCTCTGTCCGTCTGTCTCAGACCATCTGTCTCAGTCCGTCTGTCTCAGACCGTCTGTCTCAGACCGCCTGTCTCAGCCCGTCTGTCTCAGACCGTCTGTCTCAGACCATCCGTCTCAGACCGTCTGTCTCAGACCGTCTGTCTCAGACCGTCTGTCTCAGACCGTCTGTCTCAGGCCGCCTGTCTCAGTCCGTCTGTCTCAGACCATCTGTCTCACACCGTCTAACTCAGACCGCCTGTCTCAGACCTCCTGTCTCAGACCGTCTGTCTCAGACCGTCTGTCTCAGACCGTCTGTCTCAGACCGCCTGTCTCAGACCGTCGGTCTCTGTCCGTTTCACGCAGGCCGCCTGTCTCAGTCCGCCTGTCTAAGTCCGTCTGTCTCAGACCATCTGTCTCAGACCGTCGGTCTCTGTGCGTCTCTCTCATGCCGCCTGTCTCAGTCCGCCTGTCTCTGTCCGTCTGTCTCAGACCATCTGTCTCAGTCCGTCTGTCTCAGACCGTCTGTCTCAGACCGCCTGTCTCAGCCCGTCTGTCTCAGACCGTCTGTCTCAGACCGCCTGTCTCAGACCGTCTGTCTCAGACCGTCTGTCTCAGACCGTCTGTCTCAGACCGTCCGTCTCAGACCGTCTGTCTCAGACCGTCTGTCTCAGATCGTCTCTCTCAGGCCGCCTGTCTCAGACCGTCGGTCTCTGTCCGTCTCTCTCAGGCCGCCTGTCTCAGTCCGTCTGTCTCTGTCCGTCTGTCTCAGACCATCTGTATCAGTCCGTCTGTCTCAGACCGTCTGTCTCAGACCGCCTGTCTCTGTCCGTCTGTCTCAGACCACCTGTCGCAGTACGTCTGTCTCAGACCGTCTGTCTCAGACCGTCGGTCTCAGACCGTCTGTCTCAGACCGTCTGTCTCAGACCGTCTGTCTCAGGCCGCCTGTCTCAGTCCGTCTGTCTCAGACCATCTGTGTCAGACCGTTGTCTCTGTCCGTCTGTCTCTGTCCGTCTGTGTCACACCGTCTGACTCAGACCGTCTGTCTCAGACCGTCTGTCTCAGACCGTCTGTCTCAGACCGTCTGTCTCAGACCGTCTGTCTCAGACCTTCTGTCTCAGACCGTCCGTCTCTGTCCGTCTGTCTCAGACCATCTGTCTCAGACCGTCTGTCTCAGACCGTCTGTCTCAGCCCGCCTGTCTCAGCCCGCCTGTCTCTGGCCGTCTGTCTTAGACCATCTGTCGCAGACCGTCTGTCTCAGACCGTCTGTCTCAGACCGTCTGTCTCTGACCGTCTGTCTCAGACCGTCAGTCTCAGAACGTCGGTCTCTGTCCGTTTCTCGCAGGCCGCCTGTCTCTGTCCGTCTGTCTCAGACCGTCTGTCTCAGACCGTCAGTCTCTGTCCGTCTCTCTCATGCCGCCTGTCTCAGTCCGCCTGTCTCTGTCCGTCTGTCTCAGACCATCTGTCTCAGTCCGTCTGTCTCAGACCGTCTGTCTCAGACCGCCTGTCTCAGCCCGTCTGTCTCAGACCGTCTGTCTCAGACCATCCGTCTCAGACCGTCTGTCTCAGACCGTCTGTCTCAGACCGTCTGTCTCAGACCGTCTGTCTCAGGCCGCCTGTCTCAGTCCGTCTGTCTCAGACCATCTGTCTCACACCGTCTGACTCAGACCGCCTGTCTCAGACCTCCTGTCTCAGACCGTCTGTCTCAGACCGTCTGTCTCAGACCGTCTGTCTCAGACCGCCTGTCTCAGACCGTCGGTCTCTGTCCGTTTCACGCAGGCCGCCTGTCTCAGTCCGCCTGTCTAAGTCCGTCTGTCTCAGACCATCTGTCTCAGACCGTCGGTCTCTGTCCGTCTCTCTCATGCCGCCTGTCTCAGTCCGCCTGTCTCTGTCCGTCTGTCTCAGACCATCTGTCTCAGTCCGTCTGTCTCAGACCGTCTGTCTCAGACCGCCTGTCTCAGCCCGTCTGTCTCAGACCGTCTGTCTCAGACCGCCTGTCTCAGACCGTCTGTCTCAGACCGTCTGTCTCAGACCGTCTGTCTCAGACCGTCCGTCTCAGACCGTCTGTCTCAGACCGTCTGTCTCAGATCGTCTCTCTCAGGCCGCCTGTCTCAGACCGTCGGTCTCTGTCCGTCTCTCTCAGGCCGCCTGTCTCAGTCCGTCTGTCTCTGTCCGTCTGTCTCAGACCATCTGTCTCAGTCCGTCTGTCTCAGACCGTCTGTCTCAGACCGCCTGTCTCTGTCCGTCTGTCTCAGACCACCTGTCGCAGTACGTCTGTCTCAGACCGTCTGTCTCAGACCGTCGGTCTCAGACCGTCTGTCTCAGACCGTCTGTCTCAGACCGTCTGTCTCAGACCGTCTGTCTCAGGCCGCCTGTCTCAGTCCGTCTGTCTCAGACCATCTGTGTCAGACCGTTGTCTCTGTCCGTCTGTCTCTGTCCGTCTGTGTCACACCGTCTGACTCAGACCGTCTGTCTCAGACCGTCTGTCTCAGACCGTCTGTCTCAGACCGTCTGTCTCAGACCGTCTGTCTCAGACCGTCTGTCTCAGACCGTCTGTCTCAGACCGTCTGTCTCAGACCATCTGTCTCAGACCGTTGTCTCTGTCCGTCTGTCTCTGTCCGTCTGTCTCTGTCCGTCTGTCTCTGTCCGTCTGTCTCAATCCGCCTGTCTCAGACCGTCTGTCGTGGACCGTCTGTCTCAGACCGTCGGTCTCTGTCCGTCTCTCTCATGCCGCCTGTCTCAGTCCGTCTGTTTCAGACCGCCTATCTCAGACCGTCGGTCTTATCCCGTCTGTCTCAGCCCGCCTGTCTCTGTCCGCCTGTCTCAGACCGTCGGTCTCTGTCCGTCTCTCTCAGCCCGCCTGTCTCAGCCCGCCTGTCTCAGCCCGCCTGTCTCAGACCGTCTGTCTCAGACCGTCTGTCTCAGACCGTCTGTCTCAGACCGTCTGTCTCAGACCGTCTGTCTCAGACCGTCTGTCTCAGGCCGCCTGTCTCAGTCCGTCTGTCTCAGACCATCTGTGTCAGGCCGTTGTCTCTGTCCGTCTGTCTCTGTCCGTCTGTGTCACACCGTCTGACTCAGACCGCCTGTCTCAGACCGTCTGTCTCAGACCGTCTGTCTCAGACCATCCGTCTCAGACCGTCTGTCTCAGACCGTCTGTCTCAGACCGTCTGTCTCAGACCGTCTGTCTCAGGCCGCCTGTCTCAGTCTGTCTGTCTCAGACCATCTGTCTCACACCGTCTGACTCAGACCGCCTGTCTCAGACCTCCTGTCTCAGACCGTCTGTCTCAGACCCTCTGTCTCAGACCGTCTGTCTCAGACCGCCTGTCTCAGACCGTCGGTCTCTGTCCGTTTCACGCAGGCCGCCTGTCTCAGTCCGCCTGTCTAAGTCCGTCTGTCTCAGACCATCTGTCTCAGACCGTCGGTCTCTGTCCGTCTCTCTCATGCCGCCTGTCTCAGTCCGCCTGTCTCTGTCCGTCTGTCTCAGACCATCTGTCTCAGTCCGTCTGTCTCAGACCGTCTGTCTCAGACCGCCTGTCTCAGCCCGTCTGTCTCAGACCGTCTGTCTCAGACCGCCTGTCTCAGACCGTCTGTCTCAGACCGTCTGTCTCAGACCGTCTGTCTCAGACCGTCCGTCTCAGACCGTCTGTCTCAGACCGTCTGTCTCAGATCGTCTCTCTCAGGCCGCCTGTCTCAGACCGTCGGTCTCTGTCCGTCTCTCTCAGGCCGCCTGTCTCAGTCCGTCTGTCTCTGTCCGTCTGTCTCAGACCATCTGTCTCAGTCCGTCTGTCTCAGACCGTCTGTCTCAGACCGCCTGTCTCTGTCCGTCTGTCTCAGACCACCTGTCGCAGTACGTCTGTCTCAGACCGTCTGTCTCAGACCGTCTGTCTCAGACCGTCTGTCTCAGACCGTCTGTCTCAGACCGTCTGTCTCAGACCGTCTGTCTCAGGCCGCCTGTCTCAGTCCGTCTGTCTCAGACCATCTGTGTCAGACCGTTGTCTCTGTCCGTCTGTCTCTGTCCGTCTGTGTCACACCGTCTGACTCAGACCGTCTGTCTCAGACCGTCTGTCTCAGACCGTCTGTCTCAGACCGTCTGTCTCAGACCGTCTGTCTCAGACCGTCTGTCTCAGACCATCCGTCTCAGACCGTCTGTCTCAGACCGTCTGTCTCAGACCGTCTGTCTCAGACCGTCTGTCTCAGACCGTCTGTCTCAGACCGTCTGTCTCAGACCGTCTGTCTCAGACCGTCTGTCTCTGACCGTCTGTCTCAGACCTTCTGTCTCAGACCGTCCGTCTCTGTCCGTCTGTCTCAGACCATCTGTCTCAGACCGTCTGTCTCAGACCGTCTGTCTCAGCCCGCCTGTCTCAGCCCGCCTGTCTCTGTCCGTCTGTCTTAGACCATTTGTCTCAGACCGTCTGTCTCGGACCATCTGTCTCAGCCCGTCTGTCTCAGATCGTCGGTCTCAGCCCGCCTGTCTCTGTCCGTCTGTCTCAGACCGTCTGTCTCAGATCGTCTCTCTCAGGCCGCCTGTCTCAGTCCGACTGTCTCTGTCCGTAGGTTTCAGACCGTCTGTCTCAGACCGTCGGTCTTAGCCCGTCTGTCTCAGCCCGCCTGTCTCTGTCCGTCTGTCTCAGACCGTCTGTCTCAGATCGTCTCTCTCAGGCCGCCTGTCTCAGTCCGACTGTCTCAGACCATCTGTCTCAGACCGTCTGTCTCTGTCCGTCTGTCTCAGCCCGCCTGTCTCAGACCGTTGTCTCTGTCCGTCTATCTCTGTCCGTCTGTCTCAGAACGTCCGTCTCAGACCGCCTATCTCAGACCGTCGGTATTATCCCGTCTGTCTCAGCCCGCCTGTCTCTGTCCGCCTGTCTCAGACCGTCGGTCTCTGTCCGTCTCTCTCAGCCCGCCTGTCTCAGCCCGCCTGTCTCAGCCCGCCTGTCTCAGACCGTCTGTCTCAGACCGTCTGTCTCAGACCGTCTGTCTCAGACCGTCTGTCTCAGACCGTCTGTCTCAGACCGTCTGTCTCAGGCCGCCTGTCTCAGTCCGTCTGTCTCAGACCATCTGTGTCAGACCGTTGTCTCTGTCCGTCTGTCTCTGTCCGTCTGTGTCACACCGTCTGACTCAGACCGCCTGTCTCAGACCGTCTGTCTCAGACCATCCGTCTCAGACCGTCTGTCTCAGACCGTCTGTCTCAGACCGTCTGTCTCAGACCGTCTGTCTCAGGCCGCCTGTCTCAGTCCGTCTGTCTCAGACCATCTGTCTCACACCGTCTGACTCAGACCGCCTGTCTCAGACCTCCTGTCTCAGACCGTCTGTCTCAGACCGTCTGTCTCAGACCGTCTGTCTCAGACCGCCTGTCTCAGACCGTCGGTCTCTGTCCGTTTCACGCAGGCCGCCTGTCTCAGTCCGCCTGTCTAAGTCCGTCTGTCTCAGACCATCTGTCTCAGACCGTCGGTCTCTGTCCGTCTCTCTCATGCCGCCTGTCTCAGTCCGCCTGTCTCTGTCCGTCTGTCTCAGACCATCTGTCTCAGTCCGTCTGTCTCAGACCGTCTGTCTCAGACCGCCTGTTTCAGCCCGTCTGTCTCAGACCGTCTGTCTCAGACCGCCTGTCTCAGACCGTCTGTCTCAGACCGTCTGTCTCAGACCGTCCGTCTCAGACCGTCTGTCTCAGACCGTCTGTCTCAGATCGTCTCTCTCAGGCCGCCTGTCTCAGACCGTCGGTCTCTGTCCGTCTCTCTCAGGCCGCCTGTCTCAGTCCGTCTGTCTCTGTCCGTCTGCCTCAGACCATCTGTCTCAGTCCGTCTGTCTCAGACCGTCTGTCTCAGACCGCCTGTCTCTGTCCGTCTGTCTCAGACCACCTGTCGCAGTACGTCTGTCTCAGACCGTCTGTCTCAGACCGTCTGTCTCAGACCGTCTGTCTCAGACCGTCTGTCTCAGACCGTCTGTCTCAGACCGTCTGTCTCAGACCGTCTGTCTCAGGCCGCCTGTCTCAGTCCGTCTGTCTCAGACCATCTGTGTCAGACCGTTGTCTCTGTCCGTCTGTCTCTGTCCGTCTGTGTCACACCGTCTGACTCAGACCGTCTGTCTCAGACCGTCTGTCTCAGACCGTCTGTCTCAGACCGTCTGTCTCAGACCGTCTGTCTCAGACCGTCTGTCTCAGACCGTCTGTCTCAGACCATCCGTCTCAGACCGTCTGTCTCAGACCGTCTGTCTCAGACCGTCTGTCTCAGACCGTCTGTCTCAGACCGTCTGTGTCAGACCGTCTGTCTCAGACCGTCTGTCTCAGACCGTCTGTCTCTGACCGTCTGTCTCAGACCTTCTGTCTCAGACCGTCCGTCTCTGTCCGTCTGTCTCAGACCATCTGTCTCAGACCGTCTGTCTCAGACCGTCTGTCTCAGCCCGCCTGTCTCAGCCCGCCTGTCTCTGTCCGTCTGTCTTAGACCATTTGTCTCAGACCGTCTGTCTCGGACCATCTGTCTCAGCCCGTCTGTCTCAGATCGTCGGTCTCAGCCCGCCTGTCTCTGTCCGTCTGTCTCAGACCGTCTGTGTCAGATCGTCTCTCTCAGGCCGCCTGTCTCAGACCGTCGGTCTCTGTCTGTCTCTCTCAGGCCGCCTGTCTCAGTCCGTCTGTCTCTGTCCGTCTGCCTCAGACCATCTGTCTCAGTCCGTCTGTCTCAGACCGTCTGTCTCAGACCGCCTGTCTCTGTCCGTCTGTCTCAGACCACCTGTCGCAGTACGTCTGTCTCAGACCGTCTGTCTCAGACCGTCTGTCTCAGACCGTCTGTCTCAGACCGTCTGTCTCAGACCGTCTGTCTCAGACCGTCTGTCTCAGACCGTCTGTCTCAGGCCGCCTGTCTCAGTCCGTCTGTCTCAGACCATCTGTGTCAGACCGTTGTCTCTGTCCGTCTGTCTCTGTCCGTCTGTGTCACACCGTCTGACTCAGACCGTCTGTCTCAGACCGTCTGTCTCAGACCATCCGTCTCAGACCGTCTGTCTCAGACCGTCTGTCTCAGACCGTCTGTCTCAGACCGTCTGTCTCAGACCGTCTGTCTCAGACCGTCTGTGTCAGACCGTCTGTCTCAGACCGTCTGTCTCAGACCGTCTGTCTCAGACCGTCTGTCTCAGGCCGCCTGTCTCAGTCCGTCTGTCTCAGACCATCTGTGTCAGACCGTTGTCTCTGTCCGTCTGTCTCTGTCCGTCTGTGTCACACCGTCTGACTCAGACCGTCTGTCTCAGACCGTCTGTCTCAGACCGTCTGTCTCAGACCGTCTGTCTCAGACCGTCTGTCTCAGACCGTCTGTCTCAGACCGTCTGTCTCAGACCATCCGTCTCAGACCGTCTGTCTCAGACCGTCTGTCTCAGACCGTCTGTCTCAGACCGTCTGTCTCAGACCGTCTGTGTCAGACCGTCTGTCTCAGACCGTCTGTCTCAGACCGTCTGTCTCTGACCGTCTGTCTCAGACCTTCTGTCTCAGACCGTCCGTCTCTGTCCGTCTGTCTCAGACCATCTGTCTCAGACCGTCTGTCTCAGACCGTCTGTCTCAGCCCGCCTGTCTCAGCCCGCCTGTCTCTGTCCGTCTGTCTTAGACCATTTGTCTCAGACCGTCTGTCTCGGACCATCTGTCTCAGCCCGTCTGTCTCAGATCGTCGGTCTCAGCCCGCCTGTCTCTGTCCGTCTGTCTCAGACCGTCTGTGTCAGATCGTCTCTCTCAGGCCGCCTGTCTCAGACCGTCGGTCTCTGTCCGTCTCTCTCAGGCCGCCTGTCTCAGTCCGTCTGTCTCTGTCCGTCTGCCTCAGACCATCTGTCTCAGTCCGTCTGTCTCAGACCGTCTGTCTCAGACCGCCTGTCTCTGTCCGTCTGTCTCAGACCACCTGTCGCAGTACGTCTGTCTCAGACCGTCTGTCTCAGACCGTCTGTCTCAGACCGTCTGTCTCAGACCGTCTGTCTCAGACCGTCTGTCTCAGACCGTCTGTCTCAGGCCGCCTGTCTCAGTCCGTCTGTCTCAGACCATCTGTGTCAGACCGTTGTCTCTGTCCGCCTGTCTCTGTCCGTCTGTGTCACACCGTCTGACTCAGACCGTCTGTCTCAGACCGTCTGTCTCAGACCGTCTGTCTCAGACCGTCTGTCTCAGACCGTCTGTCTCAGACCGTCTGTCTCAGACCGTCTGTCTCAGACCGTCTGTCTCAGACCGTCTGTCTCAGACCATCCGTCTCAGACCGTCTGTCTCAGACCGTCTGTCTCAGACCGTCTGTCTCAGACCGTCTGTCTCAGACCGTCTGTCTCAGACCGTCTGTCTCAGACCGTCTGTCTCTGACCGTCTGTCTCAGACCTTCTGTCTCAGACCGTCCGTCTCTGTCCGTCTGTCTCAGACCATCTGTCTCAGACCGTCTGTCTCAGACCGTCTGTCTCAGCCCGCCTGTCTCAGCCCGCCTGTCTCTGTCCGTCTGTCTTAGACCATTTGTCTCAGACCGTCTGTCTCGGACCATCTGTCTCAGCCCGTCTGTCTCAGATCGTCGGTCTCAGCCCGCCTGTCTCTGTCCGTCTGTCTCAGACCGTCTGTCTCAGATCGTCTCTCTCAGGCCGCCTGTCTCAGTCCGACTGTCTCTGTCCGTAGGTTTCAGACCGCCTGTCTCAGACCGTCGGTCTTAGCCCGTCTGTCTCAGCCCGCCTGTCTCTGTCCGTCTGTCTCAGACCGTCTGTCTCAGATCGTCTCTCTCAGGCCGCCTGTCTCAGTCCGACTGTCTCAGACCATCTGTCTCAGACCGTCTGTCTCTGTCCGTCTGTCTCAGCCCGCCTGTCTCAGACCGTTGTCTCTGTCCGTCTATCTCTGTCCGTCTGTCTCATAACGTCCGTCTCAGACCGCCTGTCTCAGACCGTCTGTCTCAGACCGTCTGTCTCAGACCGTCTGTCTCAGGCCGCCTGTCTCAGTCCGTCTGTCTCAGACCATCTGTCTCACACCGTCTGACTCAGACCGCCTGTCTCAGACCTCCTGTCTCAGACCGTCTGTCTCAGACCGTCTGTCTCAGACCGTCTGTCTCAGACCGTCTGTCTCAGACCGTCTGTCTCAGACCGTCTGTCTCAGACCATCCGTCTCAGACCGTCTGTCTCAGACCGTCTGTCTCAGACCGTCTGTCTCAGACCGTCTGTCTTAGACCGTCTGTGTCAGATCCGTCTGTCTCAGACCGTCTGTCTCAGACCGTCTGTCTCAGACCGTCTGTCTCAGACCGTCTGTCTCAGACCGTCTGTCTCAGACCGTCTGTCTCAGACCGTCTGTCTCTGACCGTCTGTCTCAGACCGTCTGTCTCAGACCGTCTGTCTCAGACCGTCTGTCTCAGACCGTCTGTCTCAGACCGTCTGTCTCAGACCGTCTGTCTCAGACCGTCTGTCTCAGACCGTCTGTTTCAGACCGTCTGTCTCAGACCGTCTGTCTCAGACCGTCTGTCTCAGACCGTCTGTCTCAGACCGTCTGTCTCAGACCGTCTGTCTCAGACCGTCTGTCTCAGACCGTCTGTCTCTGACCGTCTGTCTCAGACCGTCTGTCTCAGACCGTCTGTCTCAGACCGTCTGTCTCAGACCGTCTGTCTCTGTCCGTCTGTCTCTGTCCGTCTGTGTCAGACCGTCTGTGTCAGTCCGTCGGTTTCTGTCCGTCCCTCTCAGGCCGCCTGTCTCAGTCCGTCTGTCTCCGACCGTCTGTCTCAGACCGTCCGTCTCTGTCCGTCTGTCTCAGACCGTCTGTCTCAGACCGTCTGTCTCAGACCCTCTGTCTCAGACCGTCTGTCTCACACCGCCTGTCTCAGACCGTCTTTCTCAGACCGTCTGTCTCAGACCGTCTGTCTCAGATCATCTCTCTCAGGCCGCCTGTCTCATACCGTCGGTCTCTATCCGTCTCTCTCAGGCCGCCTGTCTCAGTCTGTCTGTCTCTGTCCGTCTGTCTCAGACCATCTGTCTCAGTCCGTCTGCCTCAGACCGTCTGTCTCAGACCGCCTGTCTCTGTCCGTCTGTCTCAGACCACCTGTCGCAGTAAGTCTGTCTCAGACCGTCTGTCTCAGACCGTCTGTCTCAGACCGTCTGTCTCAGACCGTCTGTCTCAGACCGTCTGTCTCAGACCGTCTGTCTCAGACCGTCTGTCTCAGGCCGCCTGTCTCAGTCCGTCTGTCTCAGACCATCTGTGTCAGACCGTTGTCTCTGTCCGTCTGTCTCTGTCCGTCTGTGTCACACCGTCTGACTCAGACCGCCTGTCTCAGACCGTCTGTCTCAGACCGTCTGTCTCAGACCGTCTGTCTCAGACCGTCTGTCTCAGACCGTCTGTCTCAGACCGTCTGTCTCAGACCGTCTGTCTCAGACCGTCTGTCTCAGGCCGCCTGTCTCAGACCGTCTGTCTCAGACCGTCTGTCTCAGACCGTCTGTCTCAGACCGTCTGTCTCAGACCGTCTGTCTCAGACCGTCTGTCTCAGACCGTCTGTCTCAGACCGTCTGTCTCAGACCGTCTGTCTCAGACCGTCTGTCTCAGACCGTCTGTCTCAGACCGTCTGTCACAGACCGTCTGTCTCAGACCGTCTGTCTCAGACCGTCTGTCTCAGACCGTCTGTCTCAGACCGTCTGTCTCAGACCGTCTGTCTCAGACCGTCTGTCTCAGACCGTCTGTCTCAGACCGTCTGTCTCAGACCGTCTGTCTCAGACCGTCTGTCTCAGACCGTCTGTCTCAGACCGTCCGTCTCTGTCCGTCTGTCTCAGACCGTCTGTCTCAGACCGTCTGTCTCAGACCCTCTGTCTCAGACCGTCTGTCTCACACCGCCTGTCTCAGACCGTCTGTGTCAGACCGTCTTTCTCAGACCGTCTGTCTCAGACCGTCTGTCTCTGTCCGTCTGTGTCAGACCGTCCGTCTCAGACCGTCGGTCTCTGTCCGTCCCTCTCAGGCCGCCTGTCTCAGTCCGTCTGTCTCCGACCGTCTGTCTCAGACCGTCCGTCTCTGTCCGTGTGTCTCAGACCGTCTGTGTCAGACCGTCTTTCTCAGACCGTCTGTCTCAGACCGTCTGTCTCTGTCCGTCTGTGTCAGACCGTCCGTCTCAGACCGTCGGTCTCTGTCCGTCCCTCTCAGGCCGCCTGTCTCAGTCCGTCTGTCTCCGACCGTCTGTCTCAGACCGTCCGTCTCTGTCCGTGTGTCTCAGACCGTCTGTCTCAGACCGTCTGTCTCAGACCGCCTGTCTCAGACTGTCGGTCTCTGTCCGTTTCACGCAGGCCGCCTGTCTCAGTCCGCCTGTCTAAGTCCGTCTGTCTCAGACCATCTGTCTCAGACCGTCGGTCTCTGTCCGTCTCTCTCATGCCGCCTGTCTCAGTCCGCCTGTCTCTGTCCGTCTGTCTCAGACCATCTGTCTCAGTCCGTCTGTCTCAGACCGTCTGTCTCAGACCGCCTGTCTCAGCCCGTCTGTCTCAGACCGTCTGTCTCAGACCGCCTGTCTCAGACCGTCTGTATCAGACCGTCTGTCTCAGACCGTCTGTCTCAGACCGTCCGTCTCAGACCGTCTGTCTCAGACCGTCTGTCTCAGATCATCTCTCTCAGGCCGCCTGTCTCAGACCGTCGGTCTCTATCCGTCTCTCTCAGGCCGCCTGTCTCAGTCTGTCTGTCTCTGTCCGTCTGTCTCAGACCATCTGTCTCAGTCCGTCTGTCTCAGACCGTCTGTCTCAGACCGCCTGTCTCTGTCCGTCTGTCTCAGACCACCTGTCGCAGTACGTCTGTCTCTTTCCGTCTGTCTCTGTCCGTCTGTCTCTGTCCGCCTGTCTCAGACCGTCTGTCTCAGACCGTCTGTCTCAGACCGTCTGTCTCAGACCCTCTGTCTCAGACCGTCTGTCTCACACCGCCTGTCTCAGACCGTCTGTTTCAGACCGTCTTTCTCAGACCGTCTGTCTCAGACCGTCTGTCTCTGTCCGTCTGTGTCAGACCGTCCGTCTCAGACCGTCGGTCTCTGTCCGTCCCTCTCAGGCCGCCTGTCTCAGTCCGTCTGTCTCCGACCGTCTGTCTCAGACCGTCCGTCTCTGTCCGTGTGTCTCAGACCGTCTGTCTCAGACCGTCTGTCTCAGACCGCCTGTCTCAGACTGTCGGTCTCTGTCCGTTTCACGCAGGCCGCCTGTCTCAGTCCGCCTGTCTAAGTCCGTCTGTCTCAGACCATCTGTCTCAGACCGTCGGTCTCTGTCCGTCTCTCTCATGCCGCCTGTCTCAGTCCGCCTGTCTCTGTCCGTCTGTCTCAGACCATCTGTCTCAGTCCGTCTGTCTCAGACCGTCTGTCTCAGACCGCCTGTGTCAGCCCGTCTGTCTCAGACCGTCTGTCTCAGACCGCCTGTCTCAGACCGTCTGTATCAGACCGTCTGTCTCAGACCGTCTGTCTCAGACCGTCCGTCTCAGACCGTCTGTCTCAGACCGTCTGTCTCAGATCATCTCTCTCAGGCCGCCTGTCTCAGACCGTCGGTCTCTATCCGTCTCTCTCAGGCCGCCTGTCTCAGTCTGTCTGTCTCTGTCCGTCTGTCTCAGACCATCTGTCTCAGTCCGTCTGTCTCAGACCGTCTGTCTCAGACCGCCTGTCTCTGTCCGTCTGTCTCAGACCACCTGTCGCAGTACGTCTGTCTCTTTCCGTCTGTCTCTGTCCGTCTGTCTCTGTCCGCCTGTCTCAGACCGTCTGTCTCAGACCGTCTGTCTCAGACCGCCTGTCTCAGACCGTCGGTCTCTGTCCGTTTCACGCAGGCCGCCTGTCTCAGTCCGCCTGACTAAGTCCGTCTGTCTCAGACCATCTGTCTCAGACCGCCTGTCTCAGCCCGTCTGTCTCAGACCGTCTGTCTCAGACCGCCTGTCTCAGACCGTCTGTCTCAGACCGCCTGTCTAAGTCCGTCTGTCTCAGACCATCTGTCTCAGACCGTCGGTCTCTGTCCGTCTCTCTCATGCCGCCTGTCTCAGTCCGCCTGTCTCTGTCCGTCTGTCTCAGACCATCTGTCTCAGTCCGTCTGTCTCAGACCGTCTGTCTCAGACCGTCTGTCTCAGACCGTCTGTCTCAGACCGTCTGTCTCAGACCGTCCGTCTCTGTCCGTCTGTCTCAGACCGTCTGTCTCAGACCGTCTGTCTCAGACCCTCTGTCTCAGACCGTCTGTCTCACACCGCCTGTCTCAGACCGTCTGTGTCAGACCGTCTTTCTCAGACCGTCTGTCTCAGACCGTCTGTCTCTGTCCGTCTGTGTCAGACCGTCCGTCTCAGACCGTCGGTCTCTGTCCGTCCCTCTCAGGCCGCCTGTCTCAGTCCGTCTGTCTCCGACCGTCTGTCTCAGACCGTCCGTCTCTGTCCGTGTGTCTCAGACCGTCTGTCTCAGACCGTCTGTCTCAGACCGCCTGTCTCAGACTGTCGGTCTCTGTCCGTTTCACGCAGGCCGCCTGTCTAAGTCCGTCTGTCTCAGACCATCTGTCTCAGACCGTCGGTCTCTGTCCGTCTCTCTCATGCCGCCTGTCTCAGTCCGCCTGTCTCTGTCCGTCTGTCTCAGACCATCTGTCTCAGTCCGTCTGTCTCAGACCGTCTGTCTCAGACCGCCTGTCTCAGCCCGTCTGTCTCAGACCGTCTGTCTCAGACCGTCTGTCTCAGACCGCCTGTCTCAGACCGTCTGTCTCAGACCGTCTGTCTCAGACCGTCCGTCTCAGACCGTCTGTCTCAGACCGTCTGTCTCAGATCATCTCTCTCAGGCCGCCTGTCTCAGACCGTCGGTCTCTATCCGTCTCTCTCAGGCCGCCTGTCTCAGTCTGTCTGTCTCTGTCCGTCTGTCTCAGACCATCTGTCTCAGTCCGTCTGTCTCAGACCGTCTGTCTCAGACCGTCTGTCTCAGACCGCCTGTCTCTGTCCGTCTGTCTCAGACCACCTGTCGCAGTACGTCTGTCTCTTTCCGTCTGTTTCTGTCCGTCTGTCTCTGTCCGCCTGTCTCAGACCGTCTGTCTCAGACCGTCTGTCTCAGACCGCCTGTCTCAGACCGTCGGTCTCTGTCCGTTTCACGCAGGCCGCCTGTCTCAGTCCGCCTGTCTAAGTCCGTCTGTCTCAGACCATCTGTCTCAGACCGTCGGTCTCTGTCCGTCTCTCTCATGCCGCCTGTCTCAGACCGCCTGTCTCAGACCGTCTGTCTCAGACCGTCTGTCTCAGACCGTCTGTCTCAGACCGTCTGTCTCAGACCGTCCGTCTCAGACCGTCCGTCTCAGACCGTCTGTCTCAGATCGTCTCTCTCAGGCTGCCTGTCTCAGACCGTCGGTCTCTGTCCGTCTCTCTCAGGCCGCCTGTCTCTGTCCGTCTGTCTCAGACCATCTGTCTCAGTCCGTCTGTCTCAGACCGTCTGTCTCAGACCGCCTGTCTCAGCCCGTCTGTCTCAGACCGTCTGTCTCAGACCGCCTGTCTCAGACCGTCTGTCTCAGACCGCCTGTCTAAGTCCGTCTGTCTCAGACCATCTGTCTCAGACCGTCGGTCTCTGTCCGTCTCTCTCATGCCGCCTGTCTCAGTCCGCCTGTCTCTGTCCGTCTGTCTCAGACCATCTGTCTCAGTCCGTCTGTCTCAGACCGTCTGTCTCAGACCGTCTGTCTCAGACCGTCTGTCTCAGACCGTCTGTCTCAGACCGTCCGTCTCTGTCCGTCTGTCTCAGACCGTCTGTCTCAGACCGTCTGTCTCAGACCGTCTGTCTCAGACCCTCTGTCTCAGACCGTCTGTCTCACACCGCCTGTCTCAGACCGTCTTTCTCAGACCGTCTGTCTCAGACCGTCTGTCTCTGTCCGTCTGTGTCAGACCGTCCGTCTCAGACCGTCGGTCTCTGTCCGTCCCTCTCAGGCCGCCTGTCTCAGTCCGTCTGTCTCCGACCGTCTGTCTCAGACCGTCCGTCTCTGTCCGTGTGTCTCAGACCGTCTGTCTCAGACCGTCTGTCTCAGACCGCCTGTCTCAGACTGTCGGTCTCTGTCCGTTTCACGCAGGCCGCCTGTCTCAGTCCGCCTGTCTAAGTCCGTCTGTCTCAGACCATCTGTCTCAGACCGTCGGTCTCTGTCCGTCTCTCTCATGCCGCCTGTCTCAGTCCGCCTGTCTCTGTCCGTCTGTCTCAGACCATCTGTCTCAGACCGTCGGTCTCTGTCCGTCTCTCTCATGCCGCCTGTCTCAGTCCGCCTGTCTCTGTCCGTCTGTCTCAGACCATCTGTCTCAGTCCGTCTGTCTCAGCCCGTCTGTCTCAGACCGTCTGTCTCAGACCGCCTGTCTCAGTCCGTCTGTCTCAGACCATCTGTCTCAGACCGTCTGTCTCAGACCGTCTGTCTCAGACCGTCTGTCTCAGACCGTCTTTCTCAGACCGTCTGTCTCAGACCGTCAGTCTCAGACCGTCGGTCTCTGTCCGTCTCTCTCAGGCCGCCTGTCTCTGTCCGTCTGTCTCAGACCATCTGTCTCAGTCCGTCTGTCTCAGACCGTCTGTCTCAGACCGCCTGTCTCAGCCCGTCTGTCTCAGACCGTCTGTCTCAGACCGCCTGTCTCAGACCGTCTGTCTCAGACCGCCTGTCTAAGTCCGTCTGTCTCAGACCATCTGTCTCAGACCGTCGGTCTCTGTCCGTCTCTCTCATGCCGCCTGTCTCAGTCCGCCTGTCTCTGTCCGTCTGTCTCAGACCATCTGTCTCAGTCCGTCTGTCTCAGACCGTCTGTCTCAGACCGTCTGTCTCAGACCGTCTGTCTCAGACCGTCTGTCTCAGACCGTCTGTCTCAGACCGTCCGTCTCTGTCCGTCTGTCTCAGACCGTCTGTCTCAGACCGTCTGTCTCAGACCGTCTGTCTCAGACCCTCTGTCTCAGACCGTCTGTCTCACACCGCCTGTCTCAGACCGTCTTTCTCAGACCGTCTGTCTCAGACCGTCTGTCTCTGTCCGTCTGTGTCAGACCGTCCGTCTCAGACCGTCGGTCTCTGTCCGTCCCTCTCAGGCCGCCTGTCTCAGTCCGTCTGTCTCCGACCGTCTGTCTCAGACCGTCCGTCTCTGTCCGTGTGTCTCAGACCGTCTGTCTCAGACCGTCTGTCTCAGACCGCCTGTCTCAGACTGTCGGTCTCTGTCCGTTTCACGCAGGCCGCCTGTCTCAGTCCGCCTGTCTAAGTCCGTCTGTCTCAGACCATCTGTCTCAGACCGTCGGTCTCTGTCCGTCTCTCTCATGCCGCCTGTCTCAGTCCGCCTGTCTCTGTCCGTCTGTCTCAGACCATCTGTCTCAGTCCGTCTGTCTCAGACCGTCTGTCTCAGACCGCCTGTCTCAGCCCGTCTGTCTCAGACCGTCTGTCTCAGACCGTCTGTCTCAGACCGCCTGTCTCAGACCGTCTGTCTCAGACCGTCTGTCTCAGACCGTCCGTCTCAGACCGTCTGTCTCAGACCGTCTGTCTCAGATCATCTCTCTCAGGCCGCCTGTCTCAGACCGTCGGTCTCTATCCGTCTCTCTCAGGCCGCCTGTCTCAGTCTGTCTGTCTCTGTCCGTCTGTCTCAGACCATCTGTCTCAGTCCGTCTGTCTCAGACCGTCTGTCTCAGACCGTCTGTCTCAGACCGCCTGTCTCTGTCCGTCTGTCTCAGACCACCTGTCGCAGTACGTCTGTCTCTTTCCGTCTGTCTCTGTCCGTCTGTCTCTGTCCGCCTGTCTCAGACCGTCTGTCTCAGACCGTCGGTCTCTGTCCGTTTCACGCAGGCCGCCTGTCTCAGTCCGCCTGTCTAAGTCCGTCTGTCTCAGACCATCTGTCTCAGACCGTCGGTCTCTGTCCGTCTCTCTCATGCCGCCTGTCTCAGACCGCCTGTCTCAGACCGTCTGTCTCAGACCGTCTGTCTCAGACCGTCTGTCTCAGACCGTCTGTCTCAGACCGTCCGTCTCAGACCGTCCGTCTCAGACCGTCTGTCTCAGATCGTCTCTCTCAGGCTGCCTGTCTCAGACCGTCGGTCTCTGTCCGTCTCTCTCAGGCCGCCTGTCTCTGTCCGTCTGTCTCAGACCATCTGTCTCAGTCCGTCTGTCTCAGACCGTCTGTCTCAGACCGCCTGTCTCAGCCCGTCTGTCTCAGACCGTCTGTCTCAGACCGCCTGTCTCAGACCGTCTGTCTCAGACCGCCTGTCTAAGTCCGTCTGTCTCAGACCATCTGTCTCAGACCGTCGGTCTCTGTCCGTCTCTCTCATGCCGCCTGTCTCAGTCCGCCTGTCACTGTCCGTCTGTCTCAGACCATCTGTCTCAGTCCGTCTGTCTCAGACCGTCTGTCTCAGACCGTCTGTCTCAGACCGTCTGTCTCAGACCGTCTGTCTCAGACCGTCCGTCTCTGTCCGTCTGTCTCAGACCGTCTGTCTCAGACCGTCTGTCTCAGACCGTCTGTCTCAGACCCTCTGTCTCAGACCGTCTGTCTCACACCGCCTGTCTCAGACCGTCTTTCTCAGACCGTCTGTCTCAGACCGTCTGTCTCTGTCCGTCTGTGTCAGACCGTCCGTCTCAGACCGTCGGTCTCTGTCCGTCCCTCTCAGGCCGCCTGTCTCAGTCCGTCTGTCTCCGACCGTCTGTCTCAGACCGTCCGTCTCTGTCCGTGTGTCTCAGACCGTCTGTCTCAGACCGTCTGTCTCAGACCGCCTGTCTCAGACTGTCGGTCTCTGTCCGTTTCACGCAGGCCGCCTGTCTCAGTCCGCCTGTCTAAGTCCGTCTGTCTCAGACCATCTGTCTCAGACCGTCGGTCTCTGTCCGTCTCTCTCATGCCGCCTGTCTCAGTCCGCCTGTCTCTGTCCGTCTGTCTCAGACCATCTGTCTCAGTCCGTCTGTCTCAGACCGTCTGTCTCAGACCGCCTGTCTCAGCCCGTCTGTCTCAGACCGTCTGTCTCAGACCGTCTGTCTCAGACCGCCTGTCTCAGACCGTCTGTCTCAGACCGTCTGTCTCAGACCGTCCGTCTCAGACCGTCTGTCTCAGACCGTCTGTCTCAGATCATCTCTCTCAGGCCGCCTGTCTCAGACCGTCGGTCTCTATCCGTCTCTCTCAGGCCGCCTGTCTCAGTCTGTCTGTCTCTGTCCGTCTGTCTCAGACCATCTGTCTCAGTCCGTCTGTCTCAGACCGTCTGTCTCAGACCGTCTGTCTCAGACCGCCTGTCTCTGTCCGTCTGTCTCAGACCACCTGTCGCAGTACGTCTGTCTCTTTCCGTCTGTCTCTGTCCGTCTGTCTCTGTCCGCCTGTCTCAGACCGTCTGTCTCAGACCGTCTGTCTCAGACCGCCTGTCTCAGACCGTCGGTCTCTGTCCGTTTCACGCAGGCCGCCTGTCTCAGTCCGCCTGTCTAAGTCCGTCTGTCTCAGACCATCTGTCTCAGACCGTCGGTCTCTGTCCGTCTCTCTCATGCCGCCTGTCTCAGACCGCCTGTCTCAGACCGTCTGTCTCAGACCGTCTGTCTCAGACCGTCTGTCTCAGACCGTCCGTCTCAGACCGTCCGTCTCAGACCGTCTGTCTCAGATCGTCTCTCTCAGGCTGCCTGTCTCAGACCGTCGGTCTCTGTCGGTCTCTCTCAGGCCGCCTGTCTCAGTCCGTCTGTCTCTGTCCGTCTGTCTCAGACCATCTGTCTCAGTCCGTCTGTCTCAGACCGTCTGTCTCAGACCGCCTGTCTCTGTCCGTCTGTCGCAGACCACCTGTCGCAGTACGTCTGTCTCAGACCGTCTGTCTCAGACCGTCTGTCTCAGACCGTCTGTATCAAACCGTCTGTTTCAGCCCGCGTGTCTCAGCCCGCCTGTCTCTGTCCGTCTGTCTCAGCCCGCCTGTCTCAGACCGTCTGTCTCAGACCGTCTGTCTCAGACCGTCTGTCTCAGACCGTCTGTCTCAGACCGTCTGTCTCAGACCGTCTGTCTCAGGCCGCCTGTCTCAGTCCGTCTGTCTCAGACCATCTGTGTCAGACCGTTGTCTCTGTCCGTCTGTCTCTGTCCGTCTGTGTCACACCGTCTGACTCAGACCGCATGTCTCAGACCGTCTGTCTCAGACCGTCTGTCTCAGGCCGTCTGTCTCAGACCGTCTGTCTCAGACCGTCTGTCTCAGGCCGTCTGTCTCAGACCGTCTGTTTCAGACCGTCTGTCTCAGACCATCCGTCTCAGACCGTCTGTCTCAGACCGTCTGTCTCAGACCGTCTGTCTCAGACCGTCTGTCTCAGGCCGCCTGTCTCAGTCCGTCTGTCTCAGACCATCTGTCTCACACCGTCTGACACAGACCGTCTGTCTCAGACCGTCTGTCTCAGACCGTCTGTCTCAGACCGTCTGTCTCAGACCATCCGTCTCAGACCGTCTGTCTCAGACCGTCTGTCTCAGACCGTCTGTCTCAGTCCGCCTGTCTAAGTCCGTCTGTCTCAGACCATCTGTCTCAGACCGTCGGTCTCTGTCCGTCTCTCTCATGCCGCCTGTCTCAGTCCGCCTGTCTCTGTCCGTCTGTCTCAGACCATCTGTCTCAGTCCGTCTGTCTCAGACCGTCTGTCTCAGACCGTCTGTCTCAGACCGTCTGTCTCAGACCGTCTGTCTCAGACCGTCTGTCTCAGACCGTCTGTCTCAGACCGTCTGTCTCAGACCGTCTGTCTTCGACCTTCTGTCTCAGACCGTCTGTCTCAGATCGTCTCTCTCAGGCTGCCTGTCTCAGACCGTCGGTCTCTGTCCGTCTCTCTCAGGCCGCCTGTCTCAGTCCGTCTGTCTCTGTCCGTCTGTCTCAGACCATCTGTCTCAGTCCGTCTGTCTCAGACCGTCTGTCTCAGACCGCCTGTCTCTGTCCGTCTGTCTCAGACCACCTGTCGCAGTACGTCTGTCTCAGACCGTCTGTCTCAGACCGTCTGTCTCAGACCGTCTGTCTCAGACCGTCTGTCTCAGACCGTCTGTATCAAACTGTCTGTTTCAGCCCGCCTGTCTCTGTCCGTCTGTCTCAGCCCGCCTGTCTCAGACCGTCTGTCTCAGACCGTCTGTCTCAGACCGTCTGTCTCAGACCGTCTGTCTCAGACCGTCTGTCTCAGACCGTCTGTCTCAGACCGTCTGTCTCAGACCGTCTGTCTCAGACCGTCTGTCTCAGACCATCCGTCTCAGACCGTCTGTCTCAGACCGTCTGTCTCAGACCGTCTGTCTCAGACCGTCTGTGTCAGACCGTCTGTCTCAGACCGTCTGTCTCTGACCGTCTGTCTCAGACCGTCTGTCTCAGACCGTCTGTCTCAGACCGTCTGTCTCAGACCGTCTGTCTCAGACCGTCTGTCTCAGACCGTCTGTCTCAGACCGTCTGTCTCAGACCGTCTGTCTCAGACCGTCTGTCTCAGACCGTCTGTCTCAGACCGTCTGTCTTCGACCTTCTGTCTCAGACCGTCTGTCTCAGACCATCGGTATCTGTCCGTTTCTCGCAGGCCGCCTGTCTCTGTCCGTCTGTCTCTGTCCGTCTGTCTCTGTCCGTCTGTCTCTGTCCGTCTGTCTCTGTCCGTCTGTCTCTGTCCGTCTGTCTCTGTCCGTCTGTCTCTTTCCGTCTGTCTCTGTCCGTCTGTCTCTGTCCGTCTGTGTCAGACCGTCTGTCTCAGACCGTCGGTCTCTGTCCGTCCCTCTCAGGCCGCCTGTCTCAGTCCGTCTGTCTCCGACCGTCTGTCTCAGACCGTCCGTCTCTGTCCGTCTGTCCCAGACCGTCTGTCTCAGACCATCTGTCTCAGACCCTCTGTCTCAGACCGTCTGTCTCACACCGTCTGTCTCAGACCGTCTGTCTCAGAGCGTCTTTCTCAGGCCGTCTGTCTGAGACCGTCTGTCTCTGTCCGTCTGTGTCAGACCGTCTGTCTCAGACCGTCGGTCTCTGTCCGTCCCTCTCAGGCCGTCTGTCTCAGTCCGTCTGTCTCCGACCGTCTGTCTCAGACCGTCCGTCTCTGTCCGTCTGTCTCAGACCGTCTGTCTCAGACCGTCTGTCTCAGACCGTCTGTCTCAGACCCTCTGTCTCAGACCGTCTGTCTCTGTCCGTCTGTCTCAGACCATCTGTCTCAGACCGTCCGTCTCTGTCCGTCTGTCTCAGACCGTCCGTCTCAGACCGTCTGTCTCAGACCGTCTGTCTCAGATCGTCTCTCTCAGGCCGCCTGTCTCAGTCCGACTGTCTCAGACCATCTGTCTCAGACCGTCCGTCTCTGTCCGTCTGTCTCAGCCCGCCTGTCTCAGACCGTTGTCTCTGTCCGTCTATCTCTGTCCGTCTGTCTCAGAACGTCTGTCTCACACCGTCTGTCTCAGACCGTCCGTCTCTGTCCGTCTGTCTCAGACCGTCTGTCTCAGACCGTCTGTCTCAGACCGTCTGTCTCAGACCCTCTGTCTCAGACCGTCTGTCTCAGTCCGACTGTCTCAGACCATCTGTCTCAGACCGTCCGTCTCTGTCCGTCTGTCTCAGCCCGCCTGTCTCAGACCGTTGTCTCTGTCCGTCTATCTCTGTCCGTCCGTCTCTGTCCGTCTGTCTCAGACCATCTGTCGCAGACCGTCTGTCTCAGACCGTCTGTCTCAGCCCGCCTGTCTCAGACCGTCGGTCTCTGTCCGTTTCACGCAGGCCGCCTGTCTCAGTCCGCCTGTCTAAGTCCGTCTGTCTCAGACCATCTGTCTCAGACCGTCGGTCTCTGTCCGTCTCTCTCATGCCGCCTGTCTCTGTCCGTCTGTCTCAGCCCGCCTGTCTCAGACCGTCTGTCTCAGACCGTCTGTCTCAGACCGTCTGTCTCAGACCGTCTGTCTCAGACCGTCTGTCTCAGACCGTCTGTCTCAGGCCGCTGTCTCAGTCCGTCTGTCTCAGACCATCTGTGTCAGACCGTTGTCTCTGTCCGTCTGTCTCTGTCCGTCTGTCTCAGACCGTCTGTCTCAGACCGTCTGTCTCAGACCCTCTGTCTCAGACCGTCTGTCTCACACCGTCTGTCTCAGACCGTCTGTCTCAGAGCGTCTTTCTCAGGCCGTCTGTCTGAGACCGTCTGTCTCTGTCCGTCCCTCTCAGGCCGTCTGTCTCAGTCCGTCTGTCTCCGACCGTCTGTCTCAGACCGTCCGTCTCTGTCCGTCTGTCTCAGACCGTCTGTCTCAGACCGTCTGTCTCAGACCCTCTGTCTCAGACCGTCTGTCTCTGTCCGTCTGTCTCAGACCATCTGTCTCAGACCGTCCGTCTCTGTCCGTCTGTCTCAGACCGTCTGTCTCAGACCGTCTGTCTCAGACCGTCCGTCTCAGACCGTCTGTCTCAGACCGTCTGTCTCAGATCGTCTCTCTCAGGCCGCCTGTCTCAGTCCGACTGTCTCAGACCATCTGTCTCAGACCGTCCGTCTCTGTCCGTCTGTCTCAGCCCGCCTGTCTCAGACCGTTGTCTCTGTCCGTCTGTCTCTGTCCGTCCCTCTCAGGCCGTCTGTCTCAGTCCGTCTGTCTCCGACCGTCTGTCTCAGACCGTCCGTCTCTGTCCGTCTTTCTCAGACCGTCTGTCTCAGACCGTCTGTCTCTGTCCGTCTGTGTCAGACCGTCTGTCTCAGACCGTCGGTCTCTGTCCGTCCCTCGCAGGCCGTCTGTCTCAGTCCGTCTGGCTCCGACCGTCTGTCTCAGACCGTCCGTCTCTGACCGTCTGTCTCAGACCGTCTGTCTCAGACCGTCTGTCTCAGACCGTCTGTCTCAGACCCTCTGTCTCAGACCGTCTGTCTCACACCGTCTGTCTCAGACCGTCTGTCTCAGACCCTCTGTCTCAGACCGTCTGTCTCACACCGTCTGTCTCAGACCGTCTGTCTCAGACCGTCTTTCTCAGACCGTCTGTCTCAGACCGTCTGTCTCTGTCCGTCTGTGTCAGACCGTCTGTCTCAGACCGTCGGTCTCTGTCCGTCCGTCTCAGGCCGTCTGTCTCAGTCCGTCTGTCTCCGACCGTCTGTCTCAGACCGTCCGTCTCTGTCCGTCTGTCTCAGACCGTCTGTCTCAGACCGTCTGTCTCAGACCCTCTGTCTCAGACCGTCTGTCTCACACCGTCTGTCTTAGACCGTCTGTCTCAGACCGTCTTTCTCAGACCGTCTGTCTCAGACCGCCTGTCTCAGACCGTCGGTCTCTGTCCGTCCCTCTCAGGCCGTCTGTCTCAGTCCGTCTGTCTCCGACCGTCTGTCTCAGACCGTCCGTCTCTGTCCGTCTGTCTCAGACCATCTGTCTCAGACCGTCGGTCTCTGTCCGTCTCTCTCATGCCGCCTGTCTCAGTCCGCCTGTCTCTGTCCGTCTGTCTCAGACCATCTGTCTCAGTCCGTCTGTCTCAGCCCGTCTGTCTCAGACCGTCTGTCTCAGACCGCCTGTCTCAGTCCGTCTGTCTCTGTCCGTCTGTCTCAGACCATCTGTCTCAGACCGTCCGTCTCTGTCCGTCTGTCTCAGACCGTCCGTCTCAGACCGTCTGTCTCAGACCGTCTGTCTCAGATCGTCTCTCTCAGGCCGCCTGTCTCAGTCCGACTGTCTCAGACCATCTGTCTCAGACCGTCCGTCTCTGTCCGTCTGTCTCAGCCCGCCTGTCTCAGACCGTTGTCTCTGTCCGTCTATCTCTGTCCGTCTGTCTCAGAACGTCTGTCTCACACCGTCTGTCTCAGACCGTCTGTCTCAGACCGTCTTTCTCAGACCGTCTGTCTCAGACCGTCTGTCTCTGTCCGTCTGTGTCAGACCGTCTGTCTCAGACCGTCGGTCTCTGTCCGTCCCTCGCAGGCCGTCTGTCTCAGTCCGTCTGTCTCCGACCGTCTGTCTCAGACCGTCCGTCTCTGTCCGTCTGTCTCAGACCGTCTGTCTCAGACCGTCTGTCTCAGACCCTCTGTCTCAGACCGTCTGTCTCACACCGTCTGTCTCAGACCGTCTGTCTCAGACCGTCTTTCTCAGACCGTCTGTCTCAGACCGCCTGTCTCAGACCGTCGGTCTCTGTCCGTCCCTCTCAGGCCGTCTGTCTCAGTCCGTCTGTCTCCGACCGTCTGTCTCAGACCGTCCGTCTCTGTCCGTCTGTCTCAGACCATCTGTCTCAGACCGTCGGTCTCTGTCCGTCTCTCTCATGCCGCCTGTCTCAGTCCGCCTGTCTCTGTCCGTCTGTCTCAGACCATCTGTCTCAGTCCGTCTCTCTCAGCCCGTCTGTCTCAGACCGTCTGTCTCAGACCGCCTGTCTCAGTCCGTCTGTCTCTGTCCGTCTGTCTCAGACCATCTGTCTCAGACCGTCCGTCTCTGTCCGTCTGTCTCAGACCGTCCGTCTCAGACCGTCTGTCTCAGACCGTCTGTCTCAGATCGTCTCTCTCAGGCCGCCTGTCTCAGTCCGACTGTCTCAGACCATCTGTCTCAGACCGTCCGTCTCTGTCCGTCTGTCTCAGCCCGCCTGTCTCAGACCGTTGTCTCTGTCCGTCTATCTCTGTCCGTCTGTCTCAGAACGTCTGTCGCACACCGTCTGTCTCAGACCGTCTGTCTCAGACCGTCTTTCTCAGACCGTCTGTCTCAGACCGTCTGTCTCTGTCCGTCTGTGTCAGACCGTCTGTCTCAGACCGTCGGTCTCTGTCCGTCCCTCGCAGGCCGTCTGTCTCAGTCCGTCTGTCTCCGACCGTCTGTCTCAGACCGTCCGTCTCTGTCCGTCTGTCTCAGACCGTCTTTCTCAGACCGTCTGTCTCAGACCGTCTGTCTCTGTCCGTCCGTCTCAGGCCGTCTGTCTCAGTCCGTCTGTCTCCGACCGTCTGTCTCAGACCGTCCGTCTCTGTCCGTCTGTCTCAGACCGTCTGTCTCAGACCGTCTGTCTCAGACCCTCTGTCTCAGACCGTCTGTCTCACACCGTCTGTCTCAGACCGTCTGTCTCAGACCGTCTTTCTCAGACCGTCTGTCTCAGACCGTCTGTCTCAGACCGCCTGTCTCAGACCGTCGGTCTCTGTCCGTCCCTCTCAGGCCGTCTGTCTCAGTCCGTCTGTCTCCGACCGTCTGTCTCAGACCGTCCGTCTCTGTCCGTCTGTCTCAGACCATCTGTCTCAGACCGTCGGTCTCTGTCCGTCTCTCTCATGCCGCCTGTCTCAGACCGTCTGTCTCAGACCGTCTGTCTCAGACCATCTGTCTCAGTCCGTCTGTCTCAGCCCGTCTGTCTCAGACCGTCTGTCTCAGACCGCCTGTCTCAGTCCGTCTGTGTCAGACCATCTGTCTCAGACCGTCTGTCTCAGACCGTCTGTCTCAGACCGTCTGTCTCAGACCGTCTGTCTCAGACCGTCTTTCTCAGACCGTCTGTCTCAGACCGTCAGTCTCAGACCGTCGGTCTCTGTCCGTTTCTCGCAGGCCGCCTGTCTCAGTCCGCCTGTCTAAGTCCGTCTGGCTCAGACCATCTGTCTCAGACCGTCGGTCTCTGTCCGTCTCTCTCATGCCGCCTGTCTCAGTCCGTCTGTTTCAGACCGCCTGTCTCAGACCGTCGGTCTTAGCCCGTCTGTCTCAGCCCGCCTGTCTCTGTCCGTCTGTCTCAGACCGTCTGTCTCAGACCATCTGTCTCAGACCGTCTGTCTCTGTCCGTCTGTCTCAGACCATCTGTCTCAGACCGTCTGTCTCTGTCCGTCTGTCTCAGACCGTCTGTCTCAGACCGTCCGTCTCAGACCGTCTGTCTCAGATCGTCTCTCTCAGGCCGCCTGTCTCAGTCCGACTGTCTCAGACCATCTGTCTCAGACCGTCTGTCTCTGTCCGTCTGTCTCAGCCCGCCTGCCTCAGACCGTTGTCTCTGTCCGTCTATCTCTGTCCGTCTGTCTCAGAACGTCTGTCTCAGACCATCTGTATCAAACCGCCTGTCTCAGTCCGTCTGTCTCCGACCGTCTGTCTCAGACCGTCCGTCTCTGTCCGTCTGTCTCAGACCGTCTGTCTCAGACCGTCTGTCTCAGACCCTCTGTCTCAGACCGTCTGTCTCACACCGTCTGTCTCAGACCGTCCGTCTCTGTCCGTCTGTCTCAGACCGTCTTTCTCAGACCGTCTGTCTCAGACCGTCTGTCTCTGTCCGTCTGTCTCACACCGTCTGTCTCAGACCGTCGGTCTCTGTCCGTCCGTCTCAGGCCGTCTGTCTCAGTCCGTCTGTCTCCGACCGTCTGTCTCAGACCGTCCGTCTCTGTCCGTCTGTCTCAGACCGTCTGTCTCAGACCGTCTGTCTCAGACCCTCTGTCTCAGACCGTCTGTCTCACACCGTCTGTCTCAGACCGTCTGTCTCAGACCGTCTTTCTCAGACCGTCTGTCTCAGACCGTCTGTCTCAGACCGCCTGTCTCAGACCGTCGGTCTCTGTCCGTCCCTCTCAGGCCGTCTGTCTCAGTCCGTCTGTCTCCGACCGTCTGTCTCAGACCGTCCGTCTCTGTCCGTCTGTCTCAGACCATCTGTCTCAGACCGTCGGTCTCTGTCCGTCTCTCTCATGCCGCCTGTCTCAGACCGTCTGTCTCAGACCGTCTGTCTCAGACCATCTGTCTCAGTCCGTCTGTCTCAGCCCGTCTGTCTCAGACCGTCTGTCTCAGACCGCCTGTCTCAGTCCGTCTGTGTCAGACCATCTGTCTCAGACCGTCTGTCTCAGACCGTCTGTCTCAGACCGTCTGTCTCAGACCGTCTGTCTCAGACCGTCTTTCTCAGACCGTCTGTCTCAGACCGTCAGTCTCAGACCGTCGGTCTCTGTCCGTTTCTCGCAGGCCGCCTGTCTCAGTCCGCCTGTCTAAGTCCGTCTGGCTCAGACCATCTGTCTCAGACCGTCGGTCTCTGTCCGTCTCTCTCATGCCGCCTGTCTCAGTCCGTCTGTTTCAGACCGCCTGTCTCAGACCGTCGGTCTTAGCCCGTCTGTCTCAGCCCGCCTGTCTCTGTCCGTCTGTCTCAGACCGTCTGTCTCAGACCATCTGTCTCAGACCGTCTGTCTCTGTCCGTCTGTCTCAGACCATCTGTCTCAGACCGTCTGTCTCTGTCCGTCTGTCTCAGACCGTCTGTCTCAGACCGTCCGTCTCAGACCGTCTGTCTCAGACCGTCTGTCTCAGATCGTCTCTCTCAGGCCGCCTGTCTCAGTCCGACTGTCTCAGACCATCTGTCTCAGACCGTCTGTCTCTGTCCGTCTGTCTCAGCCCGCCTGCCTCAGACCGTTGTCTCTGTCCGTCTATCTCTGTCCGTCTGTCTCAGAACGTCTGTCTCAGACCATCTGTATCAAACCGCCTGTCTCAGTCCGTCTGTCTCCGACCGTCTGTCTCAGACCGTCCGTCTCTGTCCGTCTGTCTCAGACCGTCTGTCTCAGACCGTCTGTCTCAGACCCTCTGTCTCAGACCGTCTGTCTCACACCGTCTGTCTCAGACCGTCTGTCTCAGACCGTCTTTCTCAGACCGTCTGTCTCAGACCGTCTGTCTCTGTCCGTCTGTGTCAGACCGTCGGTCTCTGTCCGTCCCTCTCAGGCCGCCTGTCTCAGTCCGTCTGTCTCCGACCGTCTGTCTCAGACCGTCCGTCTCTGTCCGTCTGTCTCAGACCGTCTGTCTCAGACCGTCTGTCTCAGACCGTCTGTCTCAGACCCTCTGTCTCAGACCGTCTGTCTCAGACCGTCTGTCTCAGACCGTCTGTCTCAGACCGTCTGTCTCAGACCGTCTGTCTCAGACCGTCTGTCTCAGACCGTCTGTCTCAGACCGTCTGTCTCAGACCGTCTTTCTCAGACCGCCTGTCTCAGACCATCTGTCTCAGACCGTCTGTTTCAGACCGTCTGTCTCTTTCCGTCTGTCTCAGACCATCTGTCTCAGACCTTCTGTCTCAGACCGTCCGTCTCTGTCCGTCTGTCTCAGACCATCTGTCTCAGACCGTCTGTCTCAGACCGTCTGTCTCAGCCCGCCTGTCTCAGACCGTCGGTCTCTGTCCGTTTCACGCAGGCCGCCTGTCTCAGTCCGCCAGTCTAAGTCCGTCTGTCTCAGACCATCTGTCTCAGACCGTCGGTCTCTGTCCGTCTCTCTCATGCCGCCTGTCTCTGTCCGTCTGTCTCAGCCCGCCTGTCTCAGACCGTCTGTCTCAGACCGTCTGTCTCAGACCGTCTGTCTCAGACCGTCTGTCTCAGACCGTCTGTCTCAGACCGTCTGTCTCAGACCGTCTGTCTCAGGCCGCTGTCTCAGTCCGTCTGTCTCAGACCATCTGTGTCAGACCGTTGTCTCTGTCCGTCTGTCTCTGTCCGTCTGTCTCAGACCGTCTGTCTCAGACCGTCTGTCTCAGACCCTCTGTCTCAGACCGTCTGTCTCACACCGTCTGTCTCAGACCGTCTGTCTCAGAGCGTCTTTCTCAGGCCGTCTGTCTGAGACCGTCTGTCTCTGTCCGTCTGTGTCAGACCGTCTGTCTCAGACCGTCGGTCTCTGTCCGTCCCTCTCAGGCCGTCTGTCTCAGTCCGTCTGTCTCCGACCGTCTGTCTCAGACCGTCCGTCTCTGTCCGTCTGTCTCAGACCGTCTGTCTCAGACCGTCTGTCTCAGACCGTCTGTCTCAGACCCTCTGTCTCAGACCGTCTATCTCTGTCCGTCTGTCTCAGACCATCTGTCTCAGACCGTCCGTCTCTGTCCGTCTGTCTCAGACCGTCTGTCTCAGACCGTCTGTCTCAGACCGTCCGTCTCAGACCGTCTGTCTCAGACCGTCTGTCTCAGATCGTCTCTCTCAGGCCGCCTGTCTCAGTCCGACTGTCTCAGACCATCTGTCTCAGACCGTCCGTCTCTGTCCGTCTGTCTCAGCCCGCCTGTCTCAGACCGTTGTCTCTGTCCGTCTATCTCTGTCCGTCTGTCTCAGAACGTCTGTCTCACACCGTCTGTCTCAGACCGTCTGTCTCAGACCGTCTTTCTCAGACCGTCTGTCTCAGACCGTCTGTCTCTGTCCGTCTGTGTCAGACCGTCTGTCTCAGACCGTCGGTCTCTGTCCGTCCCTCGCAGGCCGTCTGTCTCAGTCCGTCTGGCTCCGACCGTCTGTCTCAGACCGTCCGTCTCTGACCGTCTGTCTCAGACCGTCTGTCTCAGACCGTCTGTCTCAGACCCTCTGTCTCAGACCGTCTGTCTCACACCCTCTGTCTCAGACCGTCTGTCTCAGACCCTCTGTCTCAGACCGTCTGTCTCACACCGTCTGTCTCAGACCGTCTGTCTCAGACCGTCTTTCTCAGACCGTCTTTCTCAGACCGTCTGTCTCTGTCCGTCTGTGTCAGACCGTCTGTCTCAGACCGTCGGTCTCTGTCCGTCCGTATCAGGCCGTCTGTCTCAGTCCGTCTGTCTCCGACCGTCTGTCTCAGACCGTCCGTCTCTGTCCGTCTGTCTCAGACCGTCTGTCTCAGACCGTCTGTCTCAGACCCTCTGTCTCAGACCGTCTGTCTCACACCGTCTGTCTCAGACCGTCTGTCTCAGACCGTCTTTCTCAGACCGTCTGTCTCAGACCGTCTGTCTCAGACCGCCTGTCTCAGACCGTCGGTCTCTGTCCGTCCCTCTCAGGCCGTCTGTCTCAGTCCGTCTGTCTCCGACCGTCTGTCTCAGACCGTCCGTCTCTGTCCGTCTGTCTCAGACCATCTGTCTCAGACCGTCGGTCTCTGTCCGTCTCTCTCATGCCGCCTGTCTCAGTCCGCCTGTCTCTGTCCGTCTGTCTCAGACCATCTGTCTCAGTCCGTCTGTCTCAGCCCGTCTGTCTCAGACCGTCTGTCTCAGACCGCCTGTCTCAGTCCGTCTGTCTCAGACCATCTGTCTCAGACCGTCTGTCTCAGACCGTCTGTCTCAGACCGTCTGTCTCAGACCGTCTTTCTCAGACCGTCTGTCTCAGACCGTCAGTCTCAGACCGTCGGTCTCTGTCCGTTTCTCGCAGGCCGCCTGTCTCAGTCCGCCTGTCTAAGTCCGTCTGTCTCAGACCATCTGTCTCAGACCGTCGGTCTCTGTCCGTCTCTCTCATGCCGCCTGTCTCAGTCCGTCTGTTTCAGAACGCCTGTCTCAGACCGTCGGTCTTGGCCCGTCTGTCTCAGCCCGCCTGTCTCTGTCCGTCTGTCTCAGACCGTCTGTCTCAGACCGTCTGTCTCAGACCATCTGTCTCAGACCGTCTGTCTCTGTCCGTCTGTCTCAGACCATCTGTCTCAGACCGTCTGTCTCTGTCCGTCTGTCTCAGACCATCTGTCTCAGACCGTCCGTCTCTGTCCGTCTGTCTCAGACCGTCTGTCTCCGACCGTCTGTCTCAGACCGTCCGTCTCAGACCGTCTGTCTCAGACCGTCTGTCTCAGATCGTCTCTCTCAGGCCGCCTGTCTCAGTCCGACTGTCTCAGACCATCTGTCTCACACCGTCTGTCTCTGTCCGTCTGTCTCAGCCCGCCTGTCTCAGACCGTTGTCTCTGTCCGTCTATCTCTGTACGTCTGTCTCAGAACGTCTGTCTCAGACCATCTGTATCAAACCGCCTGTCTCAGTCCGTCTGTCTCCGACCGTCTGTCTCAGACCGTCCGTCTCTGTCCGTCTGTCTCAGACCGTCTGTCTCAGACCGTCTGTCTCAGACCCTCTGTCTCAGACCGTCTGTCTCACACCGTCTGTCTCAGACCGTCTGTCTCAGACCGTCTTTCTCAGACCGTCTGTCTCAGACCGTCTGTCTCTGTCCGTCTGTGTCAGTCCGTCTGTCTCAGACCGTCGGTCTCTGTCCGTCCCTCTCAGGCCGCCTGTCTCAGTCCGTCTGTCTCCGACCGTCTGTCTCAGACCGTCCGTCTCTGTCCGTCTGTCTCAGACCGTCTGTCTCAGACCGTCTGTCTCAGACCGTCTGTCTCAGACCCTCTGTCTCAGACCGTCTGTCTCAGACCGTCTGTCTCAGACCGTCTGTCTCAGACCGTCTGTCTCTGTCCGTCTGTGTCAGACCGTCGGTCTCTGTCCGTCCCTCTCAGGCCGCCTGTCTCAGTCCGTCTGTCTCCGACCGTCTGTCTCAGACCGTCCGTCTCTGTCCGTCTGTCTCAGACCGTCTGTCTCGGACCGTCTGTCTCAGACCGTCTGTCTCAGACCCTCTGTCTCAGACCGTCTGTCTCAGACCGTCTGTCTCAGACCGTCTGTCTCAGACCGTCTGTCTCAGACCGTCTGTCTCAGACCGTCTGTCTCAGACCGTCTGTCTCAGACCGTCTTTCTCAGACCGCCTGTCTCAGACCATCTGTCTCAGACCGTCTGTCTCAGACCGTCTGTCTCTTTCCGTCTGTCTCAGACCATCTGTCTCAGACCTTCTGTCTCAGACCGTCCGTCTCTGTCCGTCTGTCTCAGACCATCTGTCTCAGACCGTCTGTCTCAGACCGTCTGTCTCAGCCCGCCTGTCTCAGACCGTCGGTCTCTGTCCGTTTCACGCAGGCCGCCTGTCTCAGTCCGCCTGTCTAAGTCCGTCTGTCTCAGACCATCTGTCTCAGACCGTCGGTCTCTGTCCGTCTCTCTCATGCCGCCTCTCTCTGTCCGTCTGTCTCAGCCCGCCTGTCTCAGACCGTCTGTCTCTGTCCGTCTGTCTCAGACCATCTGTCTCAGACCGTCCGTCTCTGTCCGTCTGTCTCAGACCGTCTGTCTCAGACCGTCTGTCTCAGACCGTCCGTCTCAGACCGTCTGTCTCAGACCGTCTGTCTCAGATCGTCTCTCTCAGGCCGCCTGTCTCAGTCCGACTGTCTCAGACCATCTGTCTCAGACCGTCCGTCTCTGTCCGTCTGTCTCAGCCCGCCTGTCTCAGACCGTTGTCTCTGTCCGTCTATCTCTGTCCGTCTGTCTCAGAACGTCTGTCTCACACCGTCTGTCTCAGACCGTCTGTCTCAGACCGTCTTTCTCAGACCGTCTGTCTCCGACCGTCTGTCTCTGTCCGTCTGTGTCAGACCGTCTGTCTCAGACCGTCGGTCTCTGTCCGTCCCTCGCAGGCCGTCTGTCTCAGTCCGTCTGGCTCCGACCGTCTGTCTCAGACCGTCTGTCTCAGACCGTCTGTCTCAGACCCTCTGTCTCAGACCGTCTGTCTCACACCGTCTGTCTCAGACCGTCTGTCTCAGACCGTCTGTCTCAGACCGTCTGTCTCAGACCGTCTGTCTCAGACCGTCTGTCTCAGACCGTCTGTCTCAGACCGTCTGTCTCTTTCCGTCTGTCTCAGACCATCTGTCTCAGACCTTCTGTCTCAGACCGTCCGTCTCTGTCCGTCTGTCTCAGACCATCTGTCACAGACCGTCTGTCTCAGACCGTCTGTCTCAGCCCGCCTGTCTCAGACCGTCGGTCTCTGTCCGTTTCACGCAGGCCGCCTGTCTCAGTCCGCCTGTCTAAGTCCGTCTGTCTCAGACCGTCTGTCTCACACCGTCTGTCTCAGACCGTCTGTCTCAGACCGTCTTTCTCAGACCGTCTGTCTCAGACCGTCTGTCTCTGTCCGTCTGTGTCAGACCGTCTGTCTCAGACCGTCGGTCTCTGTCCGTCTGTCTCAGGCCGTCTGTCTCAGTCCGTCTGTCTCCGACCGTCTGTCTCAGACCGTCCGTCTCTGTCCGTCTGTCTCAGACCGTCTGTCTCAGACCGTCTGTCTCAGACCCTCTGTCTCAGACCGTCTGTCTCACACCGTCTGTCTCAGACCGTCTGTCTCAGACCGTCTTTCTCAGACCGTCTGTCTCAGACCGTCTGTCTCAGACCGCCTGTCTCAGACCGTCGGTCTCTGTCCGTCCCTCTCAGGCCGTCTGTCTCAGTCCGTCTGTCTCCGACCGTCTGTCTCAGACCGTCCGTCTCTGTCCGTCTGTCTCAGACTATCTGTCTCAGACCGTCGGTCTCTGTCCGTCTCTCTCATGCCGCCTGTCTCAGTCCGCCTGTCTCTGTCCGTCTGTCTCAGACCATCTGTCTCAGACCGTCTGTCTCAGACCGTCTGTCTCAGACCGTCTGTCTCAGACCGTCTTTCTCAGACCGTCTGTCTCAGACCGTCAGTCTCAGACCGTCGGTCTCTGTCCGTTTCTCGCAGGCCGCCTGTCTCAGTCCGCCTGTCTAAGTCCGTCTGTCTCAGACCATCTGTCTCAGACCGTCGGTCTCTGTCCGTCTCTCTCATGCCGCCTGTCTCAGTCCGTCTGTTTCAGACCGCCTGTCTCAGACCCTCGGTCTTAGCCCGTCTGTCTCAGCCCGCCTGTCTCTGTCCGTCTGTCTCAGACCGTCTGTCTCTGTCCGTCTGTCTCAGACCATCTGTCTCAGACCGTCCGTCTCTCTCCGTCTGTCTCAGACCGTCTGTCTCAGACCGTCTGTCTCAGATCGTCTCTCTCAGGCCGCCTGTCTCAGTCCGACTGTCTCAGACCATCTGTCTCACACCGTCTGTCTCTGTCCGTCTGTCTCAGCCCGCCTGTCTCAGACCGTTGTCTCTGTCCGTCTATCTCTGTCCGTCTGTCTCAGAACGTCTGTCTCAGACCATCTGTATCAAACCGTCTGTCTCAGACCGTCTGTCTCAGACCGTCTTTCTCAGACCGTCTGTCTCAGACCGCCTGTCTCAGACCGTTGTCTCTGTCCGTCTATCTCTGTCCGTCTGTCTCAGAACGTCTGTCTCAGACCGTCTGTCTCAGACCCTCTGTCTCAGACCGTCTGTCTCACACCCTCTGTCTCAGACCGTCTGTCTCAGACCCTCTGTCTCAGACCGTCTGTCTCACACCGTCTGTCTCAGACCGTCTGTCTCAGACCGTCTTTCTCAGACCGTCTTTCTCAGACCGTCTGTCTCTGTCCGTCTGTGTCAGACCGTCTGTCTCAGACCGTCGGTCTCTGTCCGTCCGTCTCAGGCCGTCTGTCTCAGTCCGTCTGTCTCCGACCGTCTGTCTCAGACCGTCCGTCTCTGTCCGTCTGTCTCAGACCGTCTGTCTCAGACCCTCTGTCTCAGACCGTCTGTCTCACACCGTCTGTCTCAGACCGTCTGTCTCAGACCGTCTGTCTCAGACCGTCTGTCTCAGACCGTCTGTCTCAGACCGTCTGTCTCAGACCGTCTGTCTCAGACCGTCTGTCTCAGACCGTCTTTCTCAGACCGCCTGTCTCAGACCATCTGTCTCAGACCGTCTGTCTCAGACCGTCTGTCTCTTTCCGTCTGTCTCAGACCATCTGTCTCAGACCTTCTGTCTCAGACCGTCCGTCTCTGTCCGTCTGTCTCAGACCATCTGTCTCAGACCGTCTGTCTCAGACCGTCTGTCTCAGCCCGCCTGTCTCAGACCGTCGGTCTCTGTCCGTTTCACGCAGGCCGCCTGTCTCAGTCCGCCTGTCTAAGTCCGTCTGTCTCAGACCATCTGTCTCAGACCGTCGGTCTCTGTCCGTCTCTCTCATGCCGCCTCTCTCTGTCCGTCTGTCTCAGCCCGCCTGTCTCAGACCGTCTGTCTCTGTCCGTCTGTCTTAGACCATCTGTCTCAGACCGTCCGTCTCTGTCCGTCTGTCTCAGACCGTCTGTCTCAGACCGTCTGTCTCAGACCGTCCGTCTCAGACCGTCTGTCTCAGACCGTCTTTCTCAGACCGTCTGTCTCAGACCGTCTGTCTCTGTCCGTCTGTGTCAGACCGTCTGTCTCAGACCGTCGGTCTCTGTCCGTCCCTCGCAGGCCGTCTGTCTCAGTCCGTCTGGCTCCGACCGTCTGTCTCAGACCGTCTGTCTCAGACCGTCTGTCTCAGACCCTCTGTCTCAGACCGTCTGTCTCACACCGTCTGTCTCAGACCGTCTGTCTCAGACCGTCTGTCTCAGACCGTCTGTCTCAGACCGTCTGTCTCAGACCGTCTGTCTCAGACCGTCTGTCTCAGACCGTCTTTCTCAGACCGCCTGTCTCAGACCATCTGTCTCAGACCGTCTGTCTCAGACCGTCTGTCTCTTTCCGTCTGTCTCAGACCATCTGTCTCAGACCTTCTGTCTCAGACCGTCCGTCTCTGTCCGTCTGTCTCAGACCATCTGTCACAGACCGTCTGTCTCAGACCGTCTGTCTCAGCCCGCCTGTCTCAGACCGTCGGTCTCTGTCCGTTTCACGCAGGCCGCCTGTCTCAGTCCGCCTGTCTAAGTCCGTCTGTCTCAGACCATCTGTCTCAGACCGTCGGTCTCTGTCCGTCTCTCTCATGCCGCCTGTCTCTGTCCGTCTGTCTCAGCCCGCCTATCTCAGACCGTCTGTCTCAGACCGTCTGTCTCAGACCGTCTGTCTCAGACCGTCTGTCTCAGACCGTCTGTCTCAGACCGTCTGTCTCAGGCCGCTGTCTCAGTCCGTCTGTCTCAGACCATCTGTGTCAGACCGTTGTCTCTGTCCGTCTGTCTCTGTCCGTCTGTCTCAGACCGTCTGTCTCAGACCGTCTGTCTCAGACCCTCTGTCTCAGACCGTCTGTCTCACACCGTCTGTCTCAGACCGTCTGTCTCAGACCGTCTGTCTCAGAGCGTCTTTCTCAGGCCGTCTGTCTGAGACCGTCTGTCTCTGTCCGTCTGTGTCAGACCGTCTGTCTCAGACCATCGGTCTCTGTCCGTCCCTCTCAGGCCGTCTGTCTCAGTCCGTCTGTCTCCGACCGTCTGTCTCAGACCGTCCGTCTCTGTCCGTCTGTCTCAGACCGTCTGTCTCAGACCGTCTGTCTCAGACCCTCTGTCTCAGACCGTCTGTCTCTGTCCGTCTGTCTCAGACCATCTGTCTCAGACCGTCCGTCTCTGTCCGTCTGTCTCAGACCGTCTGTCTCAGACCGTCTGTCTCAGACCGTCCGTCTTAGACCGTCTGTCTCAGACCGTCTGTCTCAGATCGTCTCTCTCAGGCCGCCTGTCTCAGTCCGACTGTCTCAGACCATCTGTCTCAGACCGTCCGTCTCTGTCCGTCTGTCTCAGCCCGCCTGTCTCAGACCGTTGTCTCTGTCCGTCTATCTCTGTCCGTCTGTCTCAGAACGTCTGTCTCACACCGTCTGTCTCAGACCGTCTGTCTCAGACCGTCTTTCTCAGACCGTCTGTCTCAGACCGTCTGTCTCTGTCCGTCTGTGTCAGACCGTCTGTCTCAGACCTTCTGTCTCAGACCGTCCGTCTCTGTCCGTCTGTCTCAGACCATCTGTCACAGACCGTCTGTCTCAGACCGTCTGTCTCAGCCCGCCTGTCTCAGACCGTCGGTCTCTGTCCGTTTCACGCAGGCCGCCTGTCTCAGTCCGCCTGTCTAAGTCCGTCTGTCTCAGACCATCTGTCTCAGACCGTCGGTCTCTGTCCGTCTCTCTCATGCCGCCTGTCTCTGTCCGTCTGTCTCAGCCCGCCTATCTCAGACCGTCTGTCTCAGACCGTCTGTCTCAGACCGTCTGTCTCAGACCGTCTGTCTCAGGCCGTCTGTCTCAGACCGTCTGTCTCAGGCCGCTGTCTCAGTCCGTCTGTCTCAGACCATCTGTGTCAGACCGTTGTCTCTGTCCGTCTGTCTCTGTCCGTCTGTCTCAGACCGTCTGTCTCAGACCGTCTGTCTCAGACCCTCTGTCTCAGACCGTCTGTCTCACACCGTCTGTCTCAGACCGTCTGTCTCAGACCGTCTGTCTCAGAGCGTCTTTCTCAGGCCGTCTGTCTGAGACCGTCTGTCTCTGTCCGTCTGTGTCAGACCGTCTGTCTCAGACCATCGGTCTCTGTCCGTCCCTCTCAGGCCGTCTGTCTCAGTCCGTCTGTCTCCGACCGTCTGTCTCAGACCGTCCGTCTCTGTCCGTCTGTCTCAGACCGTCTGTCTCAGACCGTCTGTCTCAGACCCTCTGTCTCAGACCGTCTGTCTCTGTCCGTCTGTCTCAGACCATCTGTCTCAGACCGTCCGTCTCTGTCCGTCTGTCTCAGACCGTCTGTCTCAGACCGTCTGTCTCAGACCGTCCGTCTTAGACCGTCTGTCTCAGACCGTCTGTCTCAGATCGTCTCTCTCAGGCCGCCTGTCTCAGTCCGACTGTCTCAGACCATCTGTCTCAGACCGTCCGTCTCTGTCCGTCTGTCTCAGCCCGCCTGTCTCAGACCGTTGTCTCTGTCCGTCTATCTCTGTCCGTCTGTCTCAGAACGTCTGTCTCACACCGTCTGTCTCAGACCGTCTGTCTCAGACCGTCTTTCTCAGACCGTCTGTCTCAGACCGTCTGTCTCTGTCCGTCTGTGTCAGACCGTCTGTCTCAGACCGTCTGTCTCTGTCCGTCTGTGTCAGACCGTCTGTCTCAGACCGTCGGTCTCTGTCCGTCCCTCGCAGGCCGTCTGTCTCAGTCCGTCTGGCTCCGACCGCCTGTCTCAGACCGTCCGTCTCTGACCGTCTGTCTCAGACCGTCTGTCTCAGACCGTCTGTCTCAGACCCTCTGTCTCAGACCGTCTGTCTCACACCGTCTGTCTCAGACCGTCTGTCTCAGACCCTCTGTCTCAGACCGTCTGTCTCACACCGTCTGTCTCAGACCGTCTGTCTCAGACCGTCGTTCTCAGACCGTCTGTCTCAGACCGTCTGTCTCTGTCCGTCTGTGTCAGACCGTCTGTCTCAGACCGTCGGTCTCTGTCCGTCTGTCTCAGGCCGTCTGTCTCAGTCCGTCTGTCTCCGACCGTCTGTCTCAGACCGTCCGTCTCTGTCCGTCTGTCTCAGACCGTCTGTCTCAGACCGTCTGTCTCAGACCCTCTGTCTCAGACCGTCTGTCTCACACCGTCTGTCTCAGACCGTCTGTCTCAGACCGTCTTTCTCAGACCGTCTGTCTCAGACCGTCTGTCTCAGACCGCCTGTCTCAGACCGTCGGTCTCTGTCCGTCCCTCTCAGGCCGTCTGTCTCAGTCCGTCTGTCTCCGACCGTCTGTCTCAGACCGTCCGTCTCTGTCCGTCTGTCTCAGACCATCTGTCTCAGACCGTCGGTCTCTGTCCGTCTCTCTCATGCCGCCTGTCTCAGTCCGCCTGTCTCTGTCCGTCTGTCTCAGACCATCTGTCTCAGACCGTCTGTCTCAGACCGTCTGTCTCAGACCGTCTGTCTCAGACCGTCTTTCTCAGACCGTCTGTCTCAGACCGTCAGTCTCAGACCGTCGGTCTCTGTCCGTTTCTCGCAGGCCGCCTGTCTCAGTCCGCCTGTCTAAGTCCGTCTGTCTCAGACCATCTGTCTCAGACCGTCGGTCTCTGTCCGTCTCTCTCATGCCGCCTGTCTCAGTCCGTCTGTTTCAGACCGCCTGTCTCAGACCCTCGGTCTTAGCCCGTCTGTCTCAGCCCGCCTGTCTCTGTCCGTCTGTCTCAGACCGTCTGTCTCAGACCGTCTGTCTCAGACCATCTGTCTCAGACCGTCTGTCTCTGTCCGTCTGTCTCAGACCATCTGTCTCAGACCGTCTGTCTCTGTCCGTCTGTCTCAGACCATCTGTCTCAGACCGTCCGTCTCTGTCCGTCTGTCTCAGACCGTCTGTCTCAGACCGTCTGTCTCAGACCGTCCGTCTCAGACCGTCTGTCTCAGACCGTCTGTCTCAGATCGTCTCTCTCAGGCCGCCTGTCTCAGTCCGACTGTCTCAGACCATCTGTCTCACACCGTCTGTCTCTGTCCGTCTGTCTCAGCCCGCCTGTCTCAGACCGTTGTCTCTGTCCGTCTATCTCTGTCCGTCTGTCTCAGAACGTCTGTCTCAGACCATCTGTATCAAACCGTCTGTCTCAGACCGTCTGTCTCAGACCGTCTTTCTCAGACCGTCTGTCTCAGACCGCCTGTCTCAGACCGTTGTCTCTGTCCGTCTATCTCTGTCCGTCTGTCTCAGAACGTCTGTCTCAGACCGTCTGTCTCAGACCCTCTGTCTCAGACCGTCTGTCTCACACCCTCTGTCTCAGACCGTCTGTCTCAGACCCTCTGTCTCAGACCGTCTGTCTCACACCGTCTGTCTCAGACCGTCTGTCTCAGACCGTCTTTCTCAGACCGCCTGTCTCCGACCGTCGGTCTCTGTCCGTCCCTCTCAGGCCGTCTGTCTCAGTCCGTCTGTCTCCGACCGTCTGTCTCAGACCGTCCGTCTCTGTCCGTCTGTCTCAGACCATCTGTCTCAGACCGTCGGTCTCTGTCCGTCTCTCTCATGCCGCCTGTCTCAGTCCGCCTGTCTCTGTCCGTCTGTCTCAGACCATCTGTCTCAGTCCGTCTGTCTCAGCCCGTCTGTCTCAGACCGTCTGTCTCAGACCGCCTGTCTCAGTCCGTCTGTCTCAGACCATCTGTCTCAGACCGTCTGTCTCAGACCGTCTGTCTCAGACCGTCTGTCTCAGACCGTCTTTCTCAGACCGTCTGTCTCATACCGTCAGTCTCAGACCGTCGGTCTCTGTCCGTTTCTCGCAGGCCGCCTGTCTCAGTCCGCCTGTCTAAGTCCGTCTGTCTCAGACCATCTGTCTCAGACCGTCGGTCTCTGTCCGTCTCTCTCATGCCGCCTGTCTCAGTCCGTCTGTTTCAGAACGCCTGTCTCAGACCGTCGGTCTTAGCCCGTCTGTCTCAGCCCGCCTGTCTCTGTCCGTCTGTCTCAGACCGTCTGTCTCAGACCGTCTGTCTCAGACCATCTGTCTCAGACCGTCTGTCTCTGTCCGTCTGTCTCAGACCGTCTGTCTCAGACCGTCTGTCTCAGACCCTCTGTCTCAGACCGTCTGTCTCACACCGTCTGTCTCAGACCGTCTGTCTCAGACCGTCTTTCTCAGGCCGTCTGTCTCAGACCGTCTGTCTCTGTCCGTCTGTGTCAGTCCGTCTGTCTCAGACCGTCGGTCTCTGTCCGTCCCTCTCAGGCCGCCTGTCTCAGTCCGTCTGTCTCCGACCGTCTGTCTCAGACCGTCCGTCTCTGTCCGTCTGTCTCAGACCGTCTGTCTCAGACCGTCTGCCTCAGACCGTCTGTCTCAGACCCTCTGTCTCAGACCGTCTGTCTCAGACCGTCTGTCTCAGACCGTCTGTCTCAGACCGTCTGTCTCTGTCCGTCTGTGTCAGACCGTCGGTCTCTGTCCGTCCCTCTCAGGCCGCCTGTCTCAGTCCGTCTGTCTCCGACCGTCTGTCTCAGACCGTCCGTCTCTGTCCGTCTGTCTCAGACCGTCTGTCTCAGACCGTCTGTCTCAGACCCTCTGTCTCAGACCGTCTGTCTCAGACCGTCTGTCTCAGACCGTCTGTCTCAGACCGTCTGTCTCAGACCGTCTGTCTCAGACCGTCTGTCTCAGACCGTCTGTCTCAGACCGTCTTTCTCAGACCGCCTGTCTCAGACCATCTGTCTCAGACCGTCTGTCTCAGACCGTCTGTCTCTTTCCGTCTGTCTCAGACCATCTGTCTCAGACCTTCTGTCTCAGACCGTCCGTCTCTGTCCGTCTGTCTCAGACCATCTGTCTCAGACCGTCTGTCTCAGACCGTCTGTCTCAGCCCGCCTGTCTCAGACCGTCGGTCTCTGTCCGTTTCACGCAGGCCGCCTGTCTCAGTCCGCCTGTCTAAGTCCGTCTGTCTCAGACCATCTGTCTCAGACCGTCGGTCTCTGTCCGTCTCTCTCATGCCGCCTCTCTCTGTCCGTCTGTCTCAGCCCGCCTGTCTCAGACCGTCTGTCTCTGTCCGTCTGTCTCAGACCATCTGTCTCAGACCGTCCGTCACTGTCCGTCTGTCTCAGACCGTCTGTCTCAGACCGTCTGTCTCAGACCGTCCGTCTCAGACCGTCTGTCTCAGACCGTCTGTCTCAGATCGTCTCTCTCAGGCCGCCTGTCTCAGTCCGACTGTCTCAGACCATCTGTCTCAGACCGTCCGTCTCTGTCCGTCTGTCTCAGCCCGCCTGTCTCAGACCGTTGTCTCTGTCCGTCTATCTCTGTCCGTCTGTCTCAGAACGTCTGTCTCACACCGTCTGTCTCAGACCGTCTGTCTCAGACCGTCTTTCTCAGACCGTCTGTCTCAGACCGTCTGTCTCTGTCCGTCTGTGTCAGACCGTCTGTCTCAGACCGTCGGTCTCTGTCCGTCCCTCGCAGGCCGTCTGTCTCAGTCCGTCTGGCTCCGACCGTCTGTCTCAGACCGTCTGTCTCAGACCGTCTGTCTCAGACCCTCTGTCTCAGACCGTCTGTCTCACACCGTCTGTCTCAGACCGTCTGTCTCAGACCGTCTGTCTCAGACCGTCTGTCTCAGACCGTCTGTCTCAGACCGTCTGTCTCAGACCGTCTGTCTCAGACCGTCTGTCTCAGACCGTCTTTCTCAGACCGCCTGTCTCAGACCATCTGTCTCAGACCGTCTGTCTCAGACCGTCTGTCTCTTTCCGTCTGTCTCAGACCATCTGTCTCAGACCTTCTGTCTCAGACCGTCCGTCTCTGTCCGTCTGTCTCAGACCATCTGTCACAGACCGTCTGTCTCAGACCGTCTGTCTCAGCCCGCCTGTCTCAGACCGTCGGTCTCTGTCCGTTTCACGCAGGCCGCCTGTCTCAGTCCGCCTGTCTAAGTCCGTCTGTCTCAGACCATCTGTCTCAGACCGTCGGTCTCTGTCCGTCTCTCTCATGCCGCCTGTCTCTGTCCGTCTGTCTCAGTCCGCCTATCTCAGACCGTCTGTCTCAGACCGTCTGTCTCAGACCGTCTGTCTCAGACCGTCTGTCTCAGACCGTCTGTCTCAGGCCGCTGTCTCAGTCCGTCTGTCTCAGACCATCTGTGTCAGACCGTTGTCTCTGTCCGTCTGTCTCTGTCCGTCTGTCTCAGACCGTCTGTCTCAGACCGTCTGTCTCAGACCCTCTGTCTCAGACCGTCTGTCTCACACCGTCTGTCTCAGACCGTCTGTCTCAGACCGTCTGTCTCAGAGCGTCTTTCTCAGGCCGTCTGTCTGAGACCGTCTGTCTCTGTCCGTCTGTGTCAGACCGTCTGTCTCAGACCATCGGTCTCTGTCCGTCCCTCTCAGGCCGTCTGTCTCAGTCCGTCTGTCTCCGACCGTCTGTCTCAGACCGTCCGTCTCTGTCCGTCTGTCTCAGACCGTCTGTCTCAGACCGTCTGTCTCAGACCCTCTGTCTCAGACCGTCTGTCTCTGTCCGTCTGTCTCAGACCATCTGTCTCAGACCGTCCGTCTCTGTCCGTCTGTCTCAGACCGTCTGTCTCAGACCGTCTGTCTCAGACCGTCCGTCTTAGACCGTCTGTCTCAGACCGTCTGTCTCAGATCGTCTCTCTCAGGCCGCCTGTCTCAGTCCGACTGTCTCAGACCATCTGTCTCAGACCGTCCGTCTCTGTCCGTCTGTCTCAGCCCGCCTGTCTCAGACCGTTGTCTCTGTCCGTCTATCTCTGTCCGTCTGTCTCAGAACGTCTGTCTCACACCGTCTGTCTCAGACCGTCTGTCTCAGACCGTCTTTCTCAGACCGTCTGTCTCAGACCGTCTGTCTCTGTCCGTCTGTGTCAGACCGTCTGTCTCAGACCGTCGGTCTCTGTCCGTCCCTCGCAGGCCGTCTGTCTCAGTCCGTCTGGCTCCGACCGCCTGTCTCAGACCGTCCGTCTCTGACCGTCTGTCTCAGACCGTCTGTCTCAGACCGTCTGTCTCAGACCCTCTGTCTCAGACCGTCTGTCTCACACCGTCTGTCTCAGACCGTCTGTCTCAGACCCTCTGTCTCAGACCGTCTGTCTCACACCGTCTGTCTCAGACCGTCTGTCTCAGACCGTCTTTCTCAGACCGTCTGTCTCAGACCGTCTGTCTCTGTCCGTCTGTGTCAGACCGTCTGTCTCAGACCGTCGGTCTCTGTCCGTCTGTCTCAGGCCGTCTGTCTCAGTCCGTCTGTCTCCGACCGTCTGTCTCAGACCGTCCGTCTCTGTCCGTCTGTCTCAGACCGTCTGTCTCAGACCGTCTGTCTCAGACCCCCTGTCTCAGACCGTCTGTCTCACACCGTCTGTCTCAGACCGTCTGTCTCAGACCGTCTTTCTCAGACCGTCTGTCTCAGACCGTCTGTCTCAGACCGCCTGTCTCAGACCGTCGGTCTCTGTCCGTCCCTCTCAGGCCGTCTGTCTCAGTCCGTCTGTCTCCGACCGTCTGTCTCAGACCGTCCGTCTCTGTCCGTCTGTCTCAGACCATCTGTCTCAGACCGTCGGTCTCTGTCCGTCTCTCTCATGCCGCCTGTCTCAGTCCGCCTGTCTCTGTCCGTCTGTCTCAGACCATCTGTCTCAGTCCGTCTGTCTCAGCCCGTCTGTCTCAGACCGTCTGTCTCAGACCGCCTGTCTCAGTCCGTCTGTCTCAGACCCTCTGTCTCAGACCGTCTGCCGCACACCGTCTGTCTCAGACCGTCTTTCTCAGACCGTCTGTCTCAGACCGTCTGTCTGAGACCGCCTGTCTCAGACCGTCGGTCTCTGTCCGTTTCACGCAGGCCGCCTGTCTCAGTCCGCCTGTCTAAGTCCGTCTGTCTCAGACCATCTGTCTCAGTCCGTCTGTCTCAGACCGTCTGTCTCAGACCGCCTGTCTCAGCCCGTCTGTCTCAGACCGTCTGTCTCAGACCGCCTGTCTCATACCGTCTGTCTCAGACCGTCTGTCTCAGACCGTCTGTCTCAGACCGTCTGTCTCAGACCGTCCGTCTCAGACCGTCTGTCTCAGACCGTCTGTCTCAGATCGTCTCTCTCAGGCCGCCTGTCTCAGACCGTCGGTCTCTGTCCGTCTCTCTCAGGCCGCCTGTCTCAGTCCGTCTGTCTCTGTCCGTCTGTCTCAGACCATCTGTCTCAGTCCGTCTGTCTCAGACCGTCTGTCTCAGACCGCCTGTCTCTGTCCGTCTGTCTCAGACCACCTGTCGCAGTACGTCTGTCTCAGACCGTCTGTCTCAGACCGTCTGTCTCAGACCGTCTGTCTCAGACCGTCTGTCTCAGACCGTCTGTCTCAGACCGTCTGTCTCAGACCGTCTGTCTCAGACCGTCTGTCTCAGACCGTCTGTCTCAGACCGTCTGTCTCAGACCGTCTGTCTCAGGCCGCCTGTCTCAGTCCGTCTGTCTCAGACCATCTGTGTCAGACCGTTGTCTCTGTCCGTCTGTCTCTGTCCGTCTGTCTCAGACCATCTGTCTCAGTCCGTCTGTCTCAGACCGTCTGTCTCAGACCGCCTGTCTCAGCCCGTCTGTCTCAGACCGTCTGTCTCAGACCGTCTGTCTCAGACCGTCTGTCTCAGGCCGCCTGTCTCAGTCCGTCTGTCTCCGACCGTCTGTCTCAGACCGTCCGTCTCTGTCCGTCTGTCTCAGACCGTCTGTCTCAGACCATCCGTCTCAGACCGTCTGTCTCAGACCGTCGGTCTCTGTCCGTCTCTCTCAGGCCGCCTGTCTAAGTCCGTCTGTCTCAGACCATCTGTCTCAGACCGTCGGTCTCTGTCCATCTCTCTCAGACCGTCTGTCTCAGACCGTCTGTCTCAGTCCGTCTGTCTCAGACCATCTGTGTCAGACCGTTATCTCTGTCCGTCTGTCTCTGTCCGTCTGTCTCTGTCCGTCTGTGTCAGACCGCCTGTCTCTGTCCGTCTGTTTCAGACCGTCTGTCTCAGACCGTCTGTCTCAGACCGTCTGTCTCAGACCGTCTGTCTCAGACCGTCTGTCTCAGACCGTCTGTCTCAGACCGTCTGTCTCAGACCGTCTGTCTCAGACCGTCTGTCTCAGACCGTCTGTCTCATATCGTCTGTCTCAGACCGTCGGTCTCTGTCGGTCTCTCCCAGCCCGCCTGTCTCAGGCCATCTGTATCAAACCGTCTGTCTCAGACCGTCGGTCTATGTCCGTCTGTCTCAGACCGTCTGTCTCAGACCGTCTGTCTCTGTCCGTCTGTCTCTGTCCGTCTCTCTCAGCCCGCCTGTCTCAGTCCGTCTGGCTCAGACCGTCGGTATCTGTCCGTTTCTCGCAGGCCGGCTGTCTCAGTCCGTCTGTCTCAGACCCTCTGTCTCAGACCGTCTGTCTCAGACCGTCTGTCTCAGACCGTCCGTCTCTGTCCGTCTGTCTCAGTCCGTCTGTCTCAGACCGTCGGTCTCTGTCCGTCTCTCCCAGCCCGTCTGTCTCAGGCCATCTGTATCAAACCGTCTGTCTCAGCCCGCCTGTCTCAGCCCGCCTGTCTCTGTGCGTCTGTTAAAGACCGCCTGTCTCAGACCGTCGGTCTTAGCCCGTCTGTCTCTGCTCGCCTGTCGCTGTCCGTCTGTCTCAGACCGTCGGTCTCTGTCCGTTTCTCGCAGGCCGCCTGTCTCAGTCCGCCTGTCTCAGTCCATCTATCTCAGACCGTCTGTCTCTGTCCGTCTGTCTCAGACCATCTGTCTAAGTCCGTCTGTCTCAGACCATCTGTCTCAGACCGTTGTCTCTGTCCGTCTGTCTCTGTCCGTCTGTCTCAATCCGTCTGTCTCAGACCGTCGGTCGTTGTCCGTCTCTCATGCCGCCTGTCTCAGTCCGTCTGTTTCAGTCAGCCTGTCTCAGACCGTCGGTCTTTGCCCGTCTGTCTCAGCCCGCCTGTCTCAGACCGTCGGTCTTAGCCCGTCTGTCTCAGCCCGCCTGTCTCTGTCCGTCTGTCTCAGCCAGCCTGTCTCAGACCGTCTGTCTCAGACCGTCTGTCTCTGTCCGTCTGTCTCAGACCGTCGGTCTCTGTCCGTCTCTCTCAGGCCGCCTGTCTCAGTCCGTCTGTCTCAGACCATCTGTCTCAGACCGTCTATCTCGGACCATCTGTATCAGCCCGTCTGTCTCAGATCGTCCGTCTCAGCCCGCCTGTCTCTGTCCGTCTGTCTCAGACCGTCTGTCTCAGATCGTCTCTCTCAGGCCGCCTGTCTCAGTCCGACTGTCTCTGTCCATAGGTTTCAGACCGCCTGTCTCAGACCGTCGGTCTGAGCCCGTCTGTCTCAGCCCGCCGGTCTCTGTCCGTCTGTCTCAGACCGTCTGTCTCAGATCATCTCTCACAGGCCGCCTGTCTCAGTCCGACTGTCTCAGACCATCTGTATCGAACCGTCTGTCTCAGCCCGCCTGTCTCAGCCCGCCTGTCTCTGTCCGTCTGTCTCAGCCAGCCTGTCTCGGACCGTCTGTCTCAGACCGTCTGTCTCAGACCGTCTGTCTCAGACCGTCTGTCTCAGACCGTCTGTCTCAGACCGTCTGTCTCAGACCGTCTGTCTCAGACCGTCTGTCTCAGACCGTCTGTCTCAGACCGTCGGTCTCTGTCCGTCTCTCTCAGGCCGCCTGTCTCAGTCCGTCTGTCTCAGACCATCTGTCTCAGACGATCTGTCTCTGTCCGTCTGTCTCAGACCGTCTGTCTCAGATCGTCTCTCTCAGGCCGCCTGTCTCAGTCCGACTGTCTCAGACCATCTGTCTCAGACCGTCTGTTTCTGTCCGTCTGTCTCAGCCCGCCTGTCTCAGACCGTTGTCTCTGTCCGTCTATCTCTGTCCGTCTGTCTCAGAACGTCTGCCTCAGACCATCTGTATCAAACCGTCTGTCTCAGCCCGCCTGTCTGAGCCCGCCTGTCGCTGTCCGTCTGTCTCAGCCCGCCTGTCTCAGACCGTCTATCTCGGACCATCTGTCTCAGCCCGTCTGTCTCAGATCGTCCGTCTCAGCCCCCCTGTCTCTGTCCGTCTGTCTCAGACCGTCTGTCTCAGATCGTCTCTCTCAGGCCGCCTGTCTCAGTCCGACTGTCTCTGTCCGTAGGTTTCAGACCGCCTGTCTCAGACCGTCGGTCTGAGCCCGTCTGTCTCAGCCCGCCTGTCTCAGTCCGACTGTCTCAGACCATCTGTATCGAACCGTCTGTCTCAGCCCGCCTGTCTCAGCTCGCCTGTCTCTGTCCGTCTGTCTCAGACCGTCTGTCTCGGACCGTCTGTCTCGGACCGTCTGTCTCGGACCGTCTGTCTCAGACCGTCTGTCTCAGACCGTCGGTCTTAGCCCGTCTGTCTCTGCCCGCCTGTCTCTGTCCGTCTGTCTCAGACCGTCTGTCTCTGTCCGTCTCTCTCAGGCCGCCTGTCTAAGTCCGTCAGTCTCAGACCATCTGTCTCAGACCGTCTGTCTCTGTCCGTCTGTCTCAGACCATCTGTCTCAGACCATCTGTCTCAGACCGTCCGTCTCTGCTCGCCTGTCGCTGTCCGTCTGTCTCAGACCGTCGGTCTCTGTCCGTCTCTCTCAGGCCGCCTGTCTCAGTCCGTCTGTCTCAGACCATCTGTCTCAGACCGTCTGTCTCTGTCCGTCAGTCTCAGACCATCTGTCTCAGACCGTCTGTCGCAGACCGTCTGTCTCAGACCGTCTGTCTCAGACCGTCTGTCTCGGACCGTCTGTCTCGGACCGTCTGTCTCAGACCGTCGGTCTTAGCCCGTCTGTCTCTGCCCGCCTGTCTCTGTCCGTCTGTCTCAGACCGTCTGTCTCTGTCCGTCTCTCTCAGGCCGCCTGTCTAAGTCCGTCAGTCTCAGACCATCTGTCTCAGACCGTCTGTCTCTGTCCGTCTGTCTCAGACCATCTGTCTCAGACCATCTGTCTCAGACCGTCCGTCTCTGCTCGCCTGTCGCTGTCCGTCTGTCTCAGACCGTCGGTCTCTGTCCGTCTCTCTCAGGCCGCCTGTCTCAGTCCGTCTGTCTCAGACCATCTGTCTCAGACCGTCTGTCTCTGTCCGTCAGTCTCAGACCATCTGTCTCAGACCGTCTGTCGCAGACCGTCTGTCTCAGACCGTCTGTCTCAGACCGTCTGTCTCAGACCGTCTGTCTCAGACCGTCAGTCTCAGACCGTCGGTCTCTGTCCGTTTCTCGCAGGCCGCCTGTCTCAGTCCGCCTGTCTAAGTCCGTCTGTCTCAGACCATCTGTCTCAGACCGTTGTCTCTGTCCGTCTGTCTCTGTCCGTCTGTCTCTGTCCGTCTGTCTCAATCCGTCTGTCTCAGACCGTCGGTCGTTGTCCGTCTCTCATGCCGCCTGTCTCAGTCCGTCTGTTTCAGTCAGCCTGTCTCAGACCGTCGGTCTTAGCCCGTCTGTCTCAGCCCGCCTGTCTCAGACCGTCGGTCTTAGCCCGTCTGTCTCAGCCCGCCTGTCTCTGTCCGTCTGTCTCAGCCAGCCTGTCTCAGACCGTCTGTCTCAGACCGTCTGTCTCTGTCCGTCTGTCTCAGACCGTCGGTCTCTGTCCGTCTCTCTCAGGCCGCCTGTCTCAGTCCGTCTGTCTCAGACCATCTGTCTCAGACCGTCTATCTCGGACCATCTGTCTCAGCCCGTCTGTCTCAGATCGTCCGTCTCAGCCCGCCTGTCTCTGTCCGTCTGTCTCAGATCGTCTCTCTCAGGCCGCCTGTCTCAGTCCGACTGTCTCTGTCCATAGGTTTCAGACCGCCTGTCTCAGACCGTCGGTCTGAGCCCGTCTGTCTCAGCCCGCCGGTCTCTGTCCGTCTGTCTCAGACCGTCTGTCTCAGATCATCTCTCACAGGCCGCCTGTCTCAGTCCGACTGTCTCAGACCATCTGTATCGAACCGTCTGTCTCAGCCCGCCTGTCTCAGCCCGCCTGTCTCTGTCCGTCTGTCTCAGCCAGCCTGTCTCGGACCGTCTGTCTCAGACCGTCTGTCTCAGACCGTCTGTCTCAGACCGTCTGTCTCAGACCGTCTGTCTCAGACCGTCTGTCTCAGACCGTCTGTCTCAGACCGTCGGTCTCTGTCCGTCTCTCTCAGGCCGCCTGTCTCAGTCCGTCTGTCTCAGACCATCTGTCTCAGACAATCTGTCTCTGTCCGTCTGTCTCAGCCCGCCTGTCTCAGACCGTCTATCTCGGACCATCTGTCTCAGCCCGTCTGTCTCAGATCGTCCGTCTCAGCCCCCCTGTCTCTGTCCGTCTGTCTCAGACCGTCTGTCTCAGATCGTCTCTCTCAGGCCGCCTGTCTCAGTCCGACTGTCTCTGTCCGTAGGTTTCAGACCGCCTGTCTCAGACCGTCGGTCTGAGCCCGTCTGTCTCAGCCCGCCTGTCTCTGTCCGTCTTTCTCAGACCGTCTGTCTCAGATCGTCTCTCTCAGGCCGCCTGTCTCAGTCCGACTGTCTCAGACCATCTGTCTCAGACCGTCTGTCTCTGTCCGTCTGTCTCAGCCCGCCTGTCTCAGACCGTTGTCTCTGTCCGTCTGTCTCAGAACGTCTGTCTCAGACCATCTGTATCAAACCGTCTGTCACAATCCGCCTGTCTCAGACCGTCTGTCCTGGGCCGTCTGTCTCAGACCGTCGGTCTCTGTCCGCCTCTCTCATGCCGCCTGTCTCAGTCCGTCTGTTTCAGACCGCCTGTCTCAGACCGTCGGTCTTAGCCCGTCTGTCTCAGCCCGCCTGTCTCTGTCCGTCTGTCTCAGACCATCTGTCTCAGACCTTCTGTCTCAGACCGTCCGTCTCTGTCCGTCTGTCTCAGACCATCTGTCTCAGACCGTCTCTCTCAGACCGTCTGTCTCAGGCCGCCTGTCTCAGTCCATCTGTCTCAGACCATCTGTCTCGGACCGTCTGTCTCTGTCCGTCTGTCTCAGACCATCTGTCTCAGACCTTCTGTCTCAGACCGTCCGTCTCAGACCATCTGTCTCAGACCGTCTCTCTCAGACCGTCTGTCTCAGCCCGCCTGTCTCAGGCCGCCTGTCTCTGTCCGTCTGTCTTAGACCATCTGTCTCAGACCGTCTGTCTCAGACCGTCTGTCTCAGACCGTCTGTCTCAGACCGTCTGTCTCAGACCGTCTGTCTCAGACCGTCTGTCTCAGACCGTCTGTCTCTGACCGTCTGTCTCAGACCGTCAGTCTCAGACCGTCGGTCTCTGTCCGTTTCTCGCAGGCCGCCTGTCTCAGTCCGTCTGTCTCAGACCATCTGTCTCAGACCGTCTCTCTCAGACCGTCTGTCTCAGGCCGCCTGTCTCAGTCCATCTGTCTCAGACCATCTGTCTCGGACCGTCTGTCTCTGTCCGTCTGTCTCAGACCATCTGTCTCAGACCTTCTGTCTCAGACCGTCCGTCTCTGTCCGTCTGTCTCAGACCGTCTGTCTCAGCCCGCCTGTCTCTGTCCGTCTGTCTCAGACCGTCTGTCACAGATCGTCTCTCTCAGGCCGCCTGTCTCAGTCCGACTGTCTCACACCATCTGTCTCAGACCGTCTGTCTCTGTCCGTCTCTCTCAGGCCGTCTGTCTCTGTCCGTCTGTCTCAGACCATCTGTCTCAGACCGTCTCTCTCAGACCGTCTGTCTCAGCCCGCCTGTCTCAGGCCGCCTGTCTCTGTCCGTCTGTCTTAGACCATCTGTCTCAGTCCGTCTGTCTCAGACCGTCGGTCTCAGACCGTCGGTCTCTGTCCGTCTCTCCCAGCCCGCCTGTCTCAGGCCATCTGTATCAAACCGTCTGTCTCAACCCGCCTGTCTCAGCCCGCTTGTCTCTGTGCGTCTGTTAAAGACCGTCTGTCTCTGCCCGCCTGTCTCTGTCCGTCTGTCTCAGACCGTCTGTCTCTGTCCGTCTCTCTCAGGCCGCCTGTCTCAGTCCGTCTGTCTCAGACCATCTGTCTCAGACCGTCTGTCTCTGTCCGTCTGTCTCAGACCATCTGTTTCAGACCATCTGTCTCAGACCGTCCGTCTCTGCTCGCCTGTCGCTGTCCGTCTGTCTCAGACCGTCGGTCTCTGTCCGTCTCTCTCAGGCCGCCTGTCTCAGTCCGTCTGTCTCAGACCATCTGTCTCAGACCGTCTGTCTCTGTCCGTCTGTCTCAGACCATCTGTCTCAGACCGTCTGTCGCAGACCGTCTGTCTCAGACCGTCTGTCTCAGACCGTCTGTCTCAGACTGTCTGTCTCAGACCGTCAGTCTCAGACCGTCGGTCTCTGTCCGTTTCTCGCAGGCCGCCTGTCTCAGTCCGTCTGTCTCAGACCATCTGTCTCAGACCGTCTCTCTCAGACCGTCTGTCTCAGGCCGCCTGTCTCAGTCCATCTGTCTCAGACCATCTGTCTCGGACCGTCTGTCTCTGTCCGTCTGTCTCAGACCATCTGTCTCAGACCTTCTGTCTCAGACCGTCCGTCTCTGTCCGTCTGTCTCAGACCGTCTGTCTCAGCCCGCCTGTCTCTGTCCGTCTGTCTCATACCGTCTGTCACAGATCGTCTCTCTCAGGCCGCCTGTCTCAGTCCGACTGTCTCAGACCATCTGTCTCAGACCGTCTGTCTCTGTCCGTCTCTCTCAGGCCGTCTGTCTCTGTCCGTCTGTCTCAGACCATCTGTCTCAGACCTTCTGTCTCAGACCGTCCGTCTCTGTCCGTTTGTCTCAGACCATCTGTCTCAGACCGTCTCTCTCAGACCGTCTGTCTCAGCCCGCCTGTCTCAGGCCGCCTGTCTCTGTCCGTCTGTCTTAGACCATCTGTCTCAGTCCGTCTGTCTCAGACCGTCGGTCTCAGACCGTCGGTCTCTGTCCGTCTCTCCCAGCCCGCCTGTCTCAGGCCATCTGTATCAAACCGTCTGTCTCAGCCCGCCTGTCTCAGCCCGCCTGTCTCTGTGCGTCTGTTAAAGACCGCCTGTCTCAGACCGTCGGTCTTAGCCCGTCTGTCTCTGCCCGCCTGTCTCTGTCCGTCTGTCTCAGACCGTCTGTCTCTGTCCGTCTCTCTCAGGCCGCCTGTCTCAGTCCGTCTGTCTCAGACCATCTGTCTCAGACCGTCTGTCTCTGTCCGTCTATCTCAGACCATCTGTCTCAGACCATCTGTCTCAGACCGTCCGTCTCTGCTCGCCTGTCGCTTTCCGTCTGTCTCAGACCGTCGGTCTCTGTCCGTCTCTCTCAGGCCGCCTGTCTCAGTCCGTCTGTCTCAGACCATCTGTCTCAGACCGTCTGTCTCTGTCCGTCTGTCTCAGACCATCTGTCTCAGACCGTCTGTCGCAGACCGTCTGTCTCAGACCGTCTGTCTCAGACCGTCTGTCTCAGACCGTCTGTCTCAGACCGTCTGTCTCAGACCGTCAGTCTCAGACCGTCGGTCTCTGTCCGTTTCTCGCAGGCCGCCTGTCTCAGTCCGCCTGTCTAGGTCCGTCTGTCTCAGACCATCTGTCTCAGACCGTTGTCTCTGTCCGTCTGTCTCTGTCCGTCTGTCTCTGTCCGTCTGTCTCAATCCGTCTGTCTCAGACCGTCGGTCGTTGTCCGTCTCTCATGCCGCCTGTCTCAGTCCGTCTGTTTCAGTCAGCCTGTCTCAGACCGTCGGTCTTAGCCCGTCTGTCTCAGCCCGCCTGTCTCAGACCGTCTGTCTCAGACCGTCTGTCTCTGTCCGTCTGTCTCAGACCGTCGGTCTCTGTCCGTCTCTCTCAGGCCGCCTGTCTCAGTCCGTCTGTCTCAGACCATCTGTCTCAGACCGTCTATCTCGGACCATCTGTCTCAGCCCGTCTGTCTCAGATCGTCCGTCTCAGCCCGCCTGTCTCTGTCCGTCTGTCTCAGACCGTCTGTCTCAGATCGTCTCTCTCAGGCCGCCTGTCTCAGTCCGACTGTCTCTGTCCGTAGGTTTCAGACCGCCTGTCTCAGACCGTCGGTCTGAGCCCGTCTGTCTCAGCCCGCCGGTCTCTGTCCGTCTGTCTCAGACCGTCTGTCTCAGATCATCTCTCACAGGCCGCCTGTCTCAGTCCGACTGTCTCAGACCATCTGTATCAAACCGTCTGTCTCAGCCCGCCTGTCTCAGCCCGCCTGTCTCTGTCCGTCTGTCTCAGACCGTCTGTCTCTGTCCGTATCTCCCAGCCCGCCTGTCTCAGGCCATCTGTATCAAACCGTCTGTCTCAGCCCGCCTGTCTCAGCCCGCCTGTCTCAGACCGTCTGTCTCAGACCGTCAGTCTCAGACCGTCGGTCTCTGTCCGTTTCTCGCAGGCCGCCTGTCTCAGTCCGCCTGTCTCAGTCCATCTATCTCAGACCGTCTGTCTCTGTCCGTCTGTCTCAGACCATCTGTCTCAGTCCGTCTGTCTCAGACCGTCGGTCTCTGTCCGTCTCTCCCAGCCCGCCTGTCTCAGGCCATCTGTATCAAACCGTCTGTCTCAGCCCGCCTGTCTCAGCCCGCCTGTCTCAGACCGTCTGTCTCAGACCGTCAGTCTCAGACCGTCGGTCTCTGTCCGTTTCTCGCAGGCCGCCTGTCTCAGTCCGCCTGTCTCAGTCCATCTATCTCAGACCGTCTGTCTCAGCCCGCCTGTCTCAGCCCGCCTGTCTCTGTGCGTCTGTTAAAGACCGCCTGTCTCAGACCGTCGGTCTTAGCCCGTCTGTCTCAGCCCGCCTGTCTCTGTCCGTCTGTCTCAGACCGTCTGTCTCTGTCCGTCTCTCTCAGGCCGCCTGTCTCAGTCCGTCTGTCTCAGACCATCTGTCTCAGACCGTCTGTCTCTGTCCATCTGTCTCAGACCATCTGTCTCAGACCATCTGTCTCAGACCGTCCGTCTCTGCTCGCCTGTCGCTGTCCGTCTGTCACAGACCGTCGGTCTCTGTCCGTCTCTCTCAGGCCGCCTGTCTCAGTCCGTCTGTCTCAGACCATCTGTCTCAGACCGTCTGTCTCTGTCCGTCTGTCTCAGGCCGTCTGTCTCAGACCGTCTGTCGCAGACCGTCTGTCTCAGACCGTCTGTCTCAGACCGTCAGTCTCAGACCGTCGGTCTCTGTCCGTTTCTCGCAGGCCGCCTGTCTCAGTCCGCCTGTCTAAGTCCGTCTGTCTCAGACCATCTGTCTCAGACCGTTGTCTCTGTACGTCTGTCTCTGTCCGTCTGTCTCAATCCGTCTGTCTCAGACCGTCGGTCTTTGTCCGTCTCTCATGCCGCCTGTCTCAGTCCGTCTGTTTCAGTCAGCCTGTCTCAGACCGTCGGTCTTAGCCCGTCTGTCTCAGCCCGCCTGTCTCTGTCCGTCTGTCTCAGACCGTCGGTCTCTGTCCGTCTCTCTCAGGCCGCCTGTCTCAGTCCGTCTGTCTCAGACCATCTGTCTCAGACCGTCTATCTCGGACCATCTGTCTCAGCCCGTCTGTCTCAGACCGTCCGTCTCAGCCCGCCTGTCTCTGTCCGTCTGTCTCAGACCGTCTGTCTCAGATCGTCTCTCTCAGGCCGCCTGTCTCAGTCCGACTGTCTCTGTCCGTAGGTTTCAGACCGCCTGTCTCAGACCGTCGGTCTGAGCCCGTCTGTCTCAGCCCGCCTGTCTCTGTCCGTCTGTCTCAGACCGTCTGTCTCGGATCGTCTGTCTCGGACCGTCTGTCTCGGACCGTCTGTCTCGGACCGTCTGTCTCAGCCCGCCTGTCTCAGCCCGCCTGTCTCTGTCCGTCTGTCTCAGGCCGCCTGTCTCAGTCCGTCTGTCTCAGACCGTCGGTCTTAGACCGTCTGTCTCAGACCGTCAGTCTCAGACCGTCTGTCTCAGACCGTCTGTCTCTGTCCGTCTCTCCCAGCCCGCCTGTCTCAGGCCATCTGTATCAAACCGTCTGTCTCAGCCCGCCTGTCTCAGCCCGCCTGTCTCAGACCGTCTGTCTCAGACCGTCAGTCTCAGACCGTCGGTCTCTGTCCGTTTCTCGCAGGCCGCCTGTCTCAGTCCGCCTGTCTCAGTCCATCTATCTCAGACCGTCTGTCTCTGTCCGTCTGTCTCAGACCATCTGTCTCAGTCCGTCTGTCTCAGACCGTCGGTCTCTGTCCGTCTCTCCCAGCCCGCCTGTCTCAGGCCATCTGTATCAAACCGTCTGTCTCAGCCCGCCTGTCTCAGCCCGCCTGTCTCTGTGCGTCTGTTAAAGACCGCCTGTCTCAGACCGTCGGTCTTAGCCCGTCTGTCTCAGCCCGCCTGTCTCTGTCCGTCTGTCTCAGACCGTCTGTCTCTGTCCGTCTCTCTCAGGCCGCCTGTCTCAGTCCGTCTGTCTCAGACCATCTGTCTCAGACCGTCTGTCTCTGTCCATCTGTCTCAGACCATCTGTCTCAGACCATCTGTCTCAGACCGTCCGTCTCTGCTCGCCTGTCGCTGTCCGTCTGTCACAGACCGTCGGTCTCTGTCCGTCTCTCTCAGGCCGCCTGTCTCAGTCCGTCTGTCTCAGACCATCTGTCTCAGACCGTCTGTCTCTGTCCGTCTGTCTCAGACCGTCTGTCTCAGACCGTCTGTCGCAGACCGTCTGTCTCAGACCGTCTGTCTCAGACCGTCAGTCTCAGACCGTCGGTCTCTGTCCGTTTCTCGCAGGCCGCCTGTCTCAGTCCGCCTGTCTAAGTCCGTCTGTCTCAGACCATCTGTCTCAGACCGTTGTCTCTGTACGTCTGTCTCTGTCCGTCTGTCTCAATCCGTCTGTCTCAGACCGTCGGTCTTTGTCCGTCTCTCATGCCGCCTGTCTCAGTCCGTCTGTTTCAGTCAGCCTGTCTCAGACCGTCGGTCTTAGCCCGTCTGTCTCAGCCCGCCTGTCTCTGTCCGTCTGTCTCAGACCGTCGGTCTCTGTCCGTCTCTCTCAGGCCGCCTGTCTCAGTCCGTCTGTCTCAGACCATCTGTCTCAGACCGTCTATCTCGGACCATCTGTCTCAGCCCGTCTGTCTCAGACCGTCCGTCTCAGCCCGCCTGTCTCTGTCCGTCTGTCTCAGACCGTCTGTCTCAGATCGTCTCTCTCAGGCCGCCTGTCTCAGTCCGACTGTCTCTGTCCGTAGGTTTCAGACCGCCTGTCTCAGACCGTCGGTCTGAGCCCGTCTGTCTCAGCCCGCCTGTCTCTGTCCGTCTGTCTCAGTCCGTCTGTCTCGGATCGTCTGTCTCGGACCGTCTGTCTCGGACCGTCTGTCTCGGACCGTCTGTCTCGGACCGTCTGTCTCAGACCGTCTGTCTCAGGCCATCTGTATCAAACCGTCTGTCTCAGCCCGCCTGTCTCAGCCCGCCTGTCTCTGTGCGTCTGTTAAAGACCGCCTGTCTCAGACCGTCGGTCTTAGCCCGTCTGTCTCAGCCCGCCTGTCTCTGTCCGTCTGTCTCAGACCGTCTGTCTCTGTCCGTCTCTCTCAGGCCGCCTGTCTCAGTCCGTCTGTCTCAGACCATCTGTCTCAGACCGTCTGTCTCTGTCCATCTGTCTCAGACCATCTGTCTCAGACCATCTGTCTCAGACCGTCCGTCTCTGCTCGCCTGTCGCTGTCCGTCTGTCACAGACCGTCGGTCTCTGTCCGTCTCTCTCAGGCCGCCTGTCTCAGTCCGTCTGTCTCAGACCATCTGTCTCAGACCGTCTGTCTCTGTCCGTCTGTCTCAGACCGTCTGTCTCAGACCGTCTGTCGCAGACCGTCTGTCTCAGACCGTCTGTCTCAGACCGTCAGTCTCAGACCGTCGGTCTCTGTCCGTTTCTCGCAGGCCGCCTGTCTCAGTCCGCCTGTCTAAGTCCGTCTGTCTCAGACCATCTGTCTCAGACCGTTGTCTCTGTACGTCTGTCTCTGTCCGTCTGTCTCAATCCGTCTGTCTCAGACCGTCGGTCTTTGTCCGTCTCTCATGCCGCCTGTCTCAGTCCGTTTGTTTCAGTCAGCCTGTCTCAGACCGTCGGTCTTAGCCCGTCTGTCTCAGCCCGCCTGTCTCTGTCCGTCTGTCTCAGACCGTCGGTCTCTGTCCGTCTCTCTCAGGCCGCCTGTCTCAGTCCGTCTGTCTCAGACCATCTGTCTCAGACCGTCTATCTCGGACCATCTGTCTCAGCCCGTCTGTCTCAGACCGTCCGTCTCAGCCCGCCTGTCTCTGTCCGTCTGTCTCAGACCGTCTGTCTCAGATCGTCTCTCTCAGGCCGCCTGTCTCAGTCCGACTGTCTCTGTCCGTAGGTTTCAGACCGCCTGTCTCAGACCGTCGGTCTGAGCCCGTCTGTCTCAGCCCGCCTGTCTCTGTCCGTCTGTCTCAGTCCGTCTGTCTCGGATCGTCTGTCTCGGACCGTCTGTCTCGGACCGTCTGTCTCGGACCGTCTGTCTCGGACCGTCTGTCTCAGACCGTCTGTCTCAGACCGTCGGTCTTAGCCCGTCTGTCTCTGCCCGCCTGTCTCTGTCCGTCTGTCTCAGACCGTCTGTCTCTGTCCGTCTCTCTCAGGCCGCCTGTCTCAGTCCGTCTGTCTCAGACCATCTGTCTCAGACCGTCTGTCTCTGTCCGTCTGTCTCAGACCATCTGTCTCAGACCATCTGTCTCAGACCGTCCGTCTCTGCTCGCCTGTCGCTGTCCGTCTGTCTCAGACCGTCGGTCTCTGTCCGTCTCTCTCAGGCCGCCTGTCTCAGTCCGTCTGTCTCAGACCATCTGTCTCAGACCGTCTGTCTCTGTCCGTCTGTCTCAGACCGTCTGTCTCAGACCGTCTGTCGCAGACCGTCTGTCTCAGACCGTCTGTCTCAGACCGTCTGTATCAGACCGTCAGTCTCAGACCGTCGGTCTCTGTCCGTTTCTCGCAGGCCGCCTGTCTCAGTCCGCCTGTCTAAGTCCGTCTGTCTCAGACCATCTGTTTCAGACCGTTGTCTCTGTCCGTCTGTCTCTGTCCGTCTGTCTCTGTCCGTCTGTCTCTGTCCGTCTGTCTCAATCCGTCTGTCTCAGACCGTCGGTCGTTGTCCGTCTCTCATGCCGCGTGTCTCAGTCCGTCTGTTTCAGTCAGCCTGTCTCAGACCGTCGGTCTTAGCCCGTCTGTCTCAGCCCGCCTGTCTCAGACCGTCGGTCTTAGCCCGTCTGTCTCAGCCCGCCTGTCTCTGTCCGTCTGTCTCAGCCAGCCTGTCTCAGACCGTCTGTCTCTGCCCGCCTGTCTCTGTCCGTCTGTCTCAGACCGTCTGTCTCTGTCCGTCTCTCTCAGGCCGCCTGTCTCAGTCCGTCTGTCTCAGACCATCTGTCTCAGACCGTCTGTCTCTGTCCGTCTGTCTCAGACCATCTGTCTCAGACCATCTGTCTCAGACCGTCCGTCTCTGCTCGCCTGTCGCTGTCCGTCTGTCTCAGACCGTCGGTCTCTGTCCGTCTCTCTCAGGCCGCCTGTCTCAGTCCGTCTGTCTCAGACCATCTGTCTCAGACCGTCTGTCTCTGTCCGTCTGTCTCAGACCATCTGTCTCAGACCGTCTGTCGCAGACCGTCTGTCCCAGACCGTCTGTCTCAGACCGTCTGTCTCAGACCGTCTGTCTCAGACCGTCTGTCTCAGACCGTCAGTCTCAGACCGTCGGTCTCTGTCCGTTTCTCGCAGGCCGCCTGTCTCAGTCCGCCTGTCTAGGTCCGTCTGTCTCAGACCATCTGTCCCAGACCGTTGTCTCTGTCCGTCTGTCTCTGTCCGTCTGTCTCAATCCGTCTGTCTCAGACCGTCGGTCGTTGTCCGTCTCTCATGCCGCCTGTCTCAGTCCGTCTGTTTCAGTCAGCCTGTCTCAGACCGTCGGTCTTAGCCCGTCTGTCTCAGCCCGCCTGTCTCAGACCGTCTGTCTCAGACCGTCTGTCTCTGTCCGTCTGTCTCAGACCGTCGGTCTCTGTCCGTCTCTCTCAGGCCGCCTGTCTCAGTCCGTCTGTCTCAGACCATCTGTCTCAGACCGTCTATCTCGGACCATCTGTCTCAGCCCGTCTGTCTCAGATCGTCCGTCTCAGCCCGCCTGTCTCTGTCCGTCTGTCTCAGACCGTCTGTCTCAGATCGTCTCTCTCAGGCCGCCTGTCTCAGTCCGACTGTCTCTGTCCGTAGGTTTCAGACCGCCTGTCTCAGACCGTCGGTCTGAGCCCGTCTGTCTCAGCCCGCCGGTCTCTGTCCGTCTGTCTCAGACCGTCTGTCTCAGATCATCTCTCACAGGCCGCCTGTCTCAGTCCGACTGTCTCAGACCATCTGTATCAAACCGTCTGTCTCAGCCCGCCTGTCTCAGCCCGCCTGTCTCTGTCCGTCTGTCTCAGGCCGCCTGTCTCAGTCCGTCTGTCTCAGACCGTCGGTCTTAGACCGTCTGTCTCAGACCGTCAGTCTCAGACCGTCTGTCTCAGACCGTCTGTCTCTGTCCGTCTCTCCCAGCCCGCCTGTCTCAGGCCATCTGTATCAAACCGTCTGTCTCAGCCCGCCTGTCTCAGCCCGCCTGTCTCTGTGCGTCTGTTAAAGACCGCCTGTCTCAGACCGTCGGTCTTAGCCCGTCTGTCTCAGCCCGCCTGTCTCTGTCCGTCTGTCTCAGACCGTCTGTCTCTGTCCGTCTCTCTCAGGCCGCCTGTCTCAGTCCGTCTGTCTCAGACCATCTGTCTCAGACCGTCTGTCTCTGTCCGTCTGTCTCAGACCATCTGTCTCAGACCATCTGTCTCAGACCGTCCGTCTCTGCTCGCCTGTCGCTGTCCGTCTGTCACAGACCGTCGGTCTCTGTCCGTCTCTCTCAGGCCGCCTGTCTCAGTCCGTCTGTCTCAGACCATCTGTCTCAGACCGTCTGTCTCTGTCCGTCTGTCTTAGACCGTCTGTCTCAGACCGTCTGTCGCAGACCGTCTGTCTCAGACCGTCTGTCTCAGACCGTCAGTCTCAGACCGTCGGTCTCTGTCCGTTTCTCGCAGGCCGCCTGTCTCAGTCCGCCTGTCTAAGTCCGTCTGTCTCAGACCATCTGTCTCAGACCGTTGTCTCTGTACGTCTGTCTCTGTCCGTCTGTCTCAATCCGTCTGTCTCAGACCGTCGGTCTTTGTCCGTCTCTCATGCCGCCTGTCTCAGTCCGTCTGTTTCAGTCAGCCTGTCTCAGACCGTCGGTCTTAGCCCGTCTGTCTCAGCCCGCCTGTCTCTGTCCGTCTGTCTCAGACCGTCGGTCTCTGTCCGTCTCTCTCAGGCCGCCTGTCTCAGTCCGTCTGTCTCAGACCATTTGTCTCAGACCGTCTATCTCGGACCATCTGTCTCAGCCCGTCTGTCTCAGACCGTCCGTCTCAGCCCGCCTGTCTCTGTCCGTCTGTCTCAGACCGTCTGTCTCAGATCGTCTCTCTCAGGCCGCCTGTCTCAGTCCGACTGTCTCTGTCCGTAGGTTTCAGACCGCCTGTCTCAGACCGTCGGTCTGAGCCCGTCTGTCTCAGCCCGCCTGTCTCTGTCCGTCTGTCTCAGACCGTCTGTCTCAGACCGTCTGTCTCGGACCGTCTGTCTCGGACCGTCTGTCTCGGACCGTCTGTCTCGGACCGTCTGTCTCAGACCGTCTGTCTCAGACCGTCGGTCTTAGCCCGTCTGTCTCTGCCCGCCTGTCTCTGTCCGTCTGTCTCAGACCGTCTGTCTCTGTCCGTCTCTCTCAGGCCGCCTGTCTCAGTCCGTCTGTCTCAGACCATCTGTCTCAGACCGTCTGTCTCTGTCCGTCTGTCTCAGACCATCTGTCTCAGACCATCTGTCTCAGACCGTCCGTCTCTGCTCGCCTGTCGCTGTCCGTCTGTCTCAGACCGTCGGTCTCTGTCCGTCTCTCTCAGGCCGCCTGTCTCAGTCCGTCTGTCTCAGACCATCTGTCTCAGACCGTCTGTCTCTGTCCGTCTGTCTCAGACCGTCTGTCTCAGACCGTCTGTCGCAGACCGTCTGTCTCAGACCGTCTGTCTCAGACCGTCTGTCTCAGACCGTCAGTCTCAGACCGTCGGTCTCTGTCCGTTTCTCGCAGGCCGCCTGTCTCAGTCCGCCTGTCTAAGTCCGTCTGTCTCAGACCATCTGTCTCAGACTGTTGTCTCTGTCCGTCTGTCTCAGTCCGTCTGTCTCAGACCGTCGGTCTCTGTCCGTCTCTCCCAGCCCGCCTGTCTCAGGCCATCTGTATCAAACCGTCTGTCTCAGCCCGCCTGTCTCAGCCCGCCTGTCTCTGTGCGTCTGTTAAAGACCGCCTGTCTCAGACCGTCGGTCTTAGCCCGTCTGTCTCAGCCCGCCTGTCTCTGTCCGTCTGTCTCAGACCGTCTGTCTCTGTCCGTCTCTCTCAGGCCGCCTGTCTCAGTCCGTCTGTCTCAGACCATCTGTCTCAGACCGTCTGTCTCTGTCCGTCTGTCTCAGACCATCTGTCTCAGACCATCTGTCTCAGACCGTCCGTCTCTGCTCGCCTGTCGCTGTCCGTCTGTCACAGACCGTCGGTCTCTGTCCGTCTCTCTCAGGCCGCCTGTCTCAGTCCGTCTGTCTCAGACCATCTGTCTCAGACCGTCTGTCTCTGTCCGTCTGTCTCAGACCGTCTGTCTCAGACCGTCTGTCGCAGACCGTCTGTCTCAGACCGTCTGTCTCAGACCGTCAGTCTCAGACCGTCGGTCTCTGTCCGTTTCTCGCAGGCCGCCTGTCTCAGTCCGCCTGTCTAAGTCCGTCTGTCTCAGACCATCTGTCTCAGACCGTTGTCTCTGTACGTCTGTCTCTGTCCGTCTGTCTCAATCCGTCTGTCTCAGACCGTCGGTCTTTGTCCGTCTCTCATGCCGCCTGTCTCAGTCCGTCTGTTTCAGTCAGCCTGTCTCAGACCGTCGGTCTTAGCCCGTCTGTCTCAGCCCGTCTGTCTCTGTCCGTCTGTCTCAGACCGTCGGTCTCTGTCCGTCTCTCTCAGGCCGCCTGTCTCAGTCCGTCTGTCTCAGACCATCTGTCTCAGACCGTCTATCTCGGACCATCTGTCTCAGCCCGTCTGTCTCAGACCGTCCGTCTCAGCCCGCATGTCTCTGTCCGTCTGTCTCAGACCGTCTGTCTCAGATCGTCTCTCTCAGGCCGCCTGTCTCAGTCCGACTGTCTCTGTCCGTAGGTTTCAGACCGCCTGTCTCAGACCGTCGGTCTGAGCCCGTCTGTCTCAGCCCGCCTGTCTCTGTCCGTCTGTCTCAGACCGTCTGTCTCGGACCGTCTGTCTCGGACCGTCTGTCTCGGACCGTCTGTCTCGGACCGTCTGTCTCAGACCGTCTGTCTCAGACCGTCGGTCTTAGCCCGTCTGTCTCTGCCCGCCTGTCTCTGTCCGTCTGTCTCAGACCGTCTGTCTCTGTCCGTCTCTCTCAGGCCGCCTGTCTCAGTCCGTCTGTCTCAGACCATCTGTCTCAGACCGTCTGTCTCTGTCCGTCTGTCTCAGACCATCTGTCTCAGACCATCTGTCTCAGACCGTCCGTCTCTGCTCGCCTGTCGCTGTCCGTCTGTCTCAGACCGTCGGTCTCTGTCCGTCTCTCTCAGGCCGCCTGTCTCAGTCCGTCTGTCTCAGACCATCTGTCTCAGACCGTCTGTCTCTGTCCGTCTGTCTCAGACCGTCTGTCTCAGACCGTCTGTCGCAGACCGTCTGTCTCAGACCGTCTGTCTCAGACCGTCTGTCTCAGACCGTCAGTCTCAGACCGTCGGTCTCTGTCCGTTTCTCGCAGGCCGCCTGTCTCAGTCCGCCTGTCTAAGTCCGTCTGTCTCAGACCATCTGTCTCAGACTGTTGTCTCTGTCCGTCTGTCTCAGTCCGTCTGTCTCAGACCGTCGGTCTCAGACCGTCGGTCTCTGTCCGTCTCTCCCAGCCCGCCTGTCTCAGGCCATCTGTATCAAACCGTCTGTCTCAGCCCGCCTGTCTCAGCCCGCCTGTCTCTGTGCGTCTGTTAAAGACCGCCTGTCTCAGACCGTCGGTCTTAGCCCGTCTGTCTCAGCCCGCCTGTCTCTGTCCGTCTGTCTCAGACCGTCTGTCTCTGTCCGTCTCTCTCAGGCCGCCTGTCTCAGTCCGTCTGTCTCAGACCATCTGTCTCAGACCGTCTGTCTCTGTCCGTCTGTCTCAGACCATCTGTCTCAGACCATCTGTCTCAGACCGTCCGTCTCTGCTCGCCTGTCGCTGTCCGTCTGTCACAGACCGTCGGTCTCTGTCCGTCTCTCTCAGGCCGCCTGTCTCAGTCCGTCTGTCTCAGACCATCTGTCTCAGACCGTCTGTCTCTGTCCGTCTGTCTCAGACCGTCTGTCTCAGACCGTCTGTCGCAGACCGTCTGTCTCAGACCGTCTGTCTCAGACCGTCAGTCTCAGACCGTCGGTCTCTGTCCGTTTCTCGCAGGCCGCCTGTCTCAGTCCGCCTGTCTAAGTCCGTCTGTCTCAGACCATCTGTCTCAGACCGTTGTCTCTGTACGTCTGTCTCTGTCCGTCTGTCTCAATCCGTCTGTCTCAGACCGTCGGTCTTTGTCCGTCTCTCATGCCGCCTGTCTCAGTCCGTCTGTTTCAGTCAGCCTGTCTCAGACCGTCGGTCTTAGCCCGTCTGTCTCAGCCCGTCTGTCTCTGTCCGTCTGTCTCAGACCGTCGGTCTCTGTCCGTCTCTCTCAGGCCGCCTGTCTCAGTCCGTCTGTCTCAGACCATCTGTCTCAGACCGTCTATCTCGGACCATCTGTCTCAGCCCGTCTGTCTCAGACCGTCCGTCTCAGCCCGCATGTCTCTGTCCGTCTGTCTCAGACCGTCTGTCTCAGATCGTCTCTCTCAGGCCGCCTGTCTCAGTCCGACTGTCTCTGTCCGTAGGTTTCAGACCGCCTGTCTCAGACCGTCGGTCTGAGCCCGTCTGTCTCAGCCCGCCTGTCTCTGTCCGTCTGTCTCAGACCGTCTGTCTCAGACCGTCTGTCTCGGACCGTCTGTCTCGGACCGTCTGTCTCGGACCGTCTGTCTCGGACCGTCTGTCTCAGACCGTCTGTCTCAGACCGTCGGTCTTAGCCCGTCTGTCTCTGCCCGCCTGTCTCTGTCCGTCTGTCTCAGACCGTCTGTCTCTGTCCGTCTCTCTCAGGCCGCCTGTCTCAGTCCGTCTGTCTCAGACCATCTGTCTCAGACCGTCTGTCTCTGTCCGTCTGTCTCAGACCATCTGTCTCAGACCATCTGTCTCAGACCGTCCGTCTCTGCTCGCCTGTCGCTGTCCGTCTGTCTCAGACCGTCGGTCTCTGTCCGTCTCTCTCAGGCCGCCTGTCTCAGTCCGTCTGTCTCAGACCATCTGTCTCAGACCGTCTGTCTCTGTCCGTCTGTCTCAGACCGTCTGTCTCAGACCGTCTGTCGCAGACCGTCTGTCTCAGACCGTCTGTCTCAGACCGTCTGTCTCAGACCGTCAGTCTCAGACCGTCGGTCTCTGTCCGTTTCTCGCAGGCCGCCTGTCTCAGTCCGCCTGTCTAAGTCCGTCTGTCTCAGACCATCTGTCTCAGACTGTTGTCTCTGTCCGTCTGTCTCTGTCCGTCTGTCTCTGTCCGTCTGTCTCTGTCCGTTTGTCTCAATCCGTCTGTCTCAGACCGTCGGTCGTTGTCCGTCTCTCATGCCGCCTGTCTCAGTCCGTCTGTTTCAGTCAGCCTGTCTCAGACCGTCGGTCTTAGCCCGTCTGTCTCAGCCCGCCTGTCTCAGACCGTCGGTCTTAACCCGTCTGTCTCAGCCCGCCTGTCTCTGTCCGTCTGTCTCAGCCAGCCTGTCTCAGACCGTCTGTCTCAGACCGTCTGTCTCTGTCCGTCTGTCTCAGACCGTCGGTCTCTGTCCGTCTCTCTCAGGCCGCCTGTCTCAGTCCGTCTGTCTCAGACCATCTGTCTCAGACCGTCTATCTCGGACCATCTGTCTCAGCCCGTCTGTCTCAGATCGTCCGTCTCAGCCCGCCTGTCTCTGTCCGTCTGTCTCAGACCGTCTGTCTCAGATCGTCTCTCTCAGGCCGCCTGTCTCAGTCCGACTGTCTCTGTCCATAGGTTTCAGACCGCCTGTCTCAGACCGTCTGTCTCAGATCATCTCTCACAGGCCGCCTGTCTCAGTCCGACTGTCTCAGACCATCTGTATCGAACCGTCTGTCTCAGCCCGCCTGTCTCAGCCCGCCTGTCTCTGTCCGTCTGTCTCAGCCAGCCTGTCTCGGACCGTCTGTCTCAGACCGTCTGTCTCAGACCGTCTGTCTCAGACCGTCTGTCTCAGACCGTCTGTCTCAGACCGTCTGTCTCAGACCGTCTGTCTCAGACCGTCTGTCTCAGACCGTCTGTCTCAGACCGTCTGTCTCAGACCGTCTGCCTCAGACCGTCTGTCTCAGACCGTCGGTCTCTGTCTGTCTCTCTCAGGCCGCCTGTCTCAGTCCGTCTGTCTCAGACCATCTGTCTCAGACGATCTGTCTCTGTCCGTCTGTCTCAGACCGTCTGTCGCAGATCGTCTCTCTCAGGCCGCCTGTCTCAGTCCGACTGTCTCAGACCATCTGTCTCAGACCGTCTGTTTCTGTCCGTCTGTCTCAGCCCGCCTGTCTCAGACCGTTGTCTCTGTCCGTCTATCTCTGTCCCTCTGTCTCAGAACGTCTGCCTCAGACCATCTGTATCAAACCGTCTGTCTCAGCCCGCCTGTCTGAGCCCGCCTGTCTCTGTCCGTCTGTCTCAGCCCGCCTGTCTCAGACCGTCTATCTCGGACCATCTGTCTCAGCCCGTCTGTCTCAGATCGTCCGTCTCAGCCCCCCTGTCTCTGTCCGTCTGTCTCAGACCGTCTGTCTCAGATCGTCTCTCTCAGGCCGCCTGTCTCAGTCCGACTGTCTCTGTCCGTAGGTTTCAGACCGCCTGTCTCAGACCGTCGGTCTGAGCCCGTCTGTCTCAGCCCGCCTGTCTCTGTCCGTCTGTCTCAGACCGTCTGTCTCTGTCCGTCTGTCTCAGACCATCTGTCTCAGACCTTCTGTCTCAGACCGTCTGCCTCAGACCGTCTGTCTCAGACCGTCTGTCTCAGACCGTCTGTCTCAGACCGTCTGTCTCAGACCGTCTGTCTCAGACCGTCTGTCTCAGACCGTCTGTCTCAGACCGTCGGTCTCTGTCCGTCTCTCTCAGGCCGCCTGTCTCAGTCCGACTGTCTCAGACCATCTGTCTCAGACCGTCTGTTTCTGTCCGTCTGTCTCAGCCCGCCTGTCTCAGACCGTTGTCTCTGTCCGTCTATCTCTGTCCCTCTGTCTCAGAACGTCTGCCTCAGACCATCTGTATCAAACCGTCTGTCTCAGCCCGCCTGTCTGAGCCCGCCTGTCTCTGTCCGTCTGTCTCAGCCCGCCTGTCTCAGACCGTCTATCTCGGACCATCTGTCTCAGCCCGTCTGTCTCAGATCGTCCGTCTCAGCCCCCCTGTCTCTGTCCGTCTGTCTCAGACCGTCTGTCTCAGATCGTCTCTCTCAGCCCGCCTGTCTCAGCCCGCCTGTCTCTGTCCGTCTGTCTCAGCCAGCCTGTCTCGGACCGCCTGTCTCTGTCCGTCTGTCTCAGACCGTCTGTCTCAGACCGTCTGTCTCAGACCGTCTGTCTCAGACCGTCTGTCTCAGACCGTCTGTCTCAGACCGTCTGTCTCAGACCATCTGTCTCAGACCGTCTGTCTCTGACCGTCTGTCTCAGACCGTCAGTCTCAGACCGTCGGTCTCTGTCCGTTTCTCGCAGGCCGCCTGTCTCTGTCCGTCTGTCTCAGACCGTCTGTCTCAGACCGTCGGTCTCTGTCCGCCTGTTTCAGAACGCCTGTCTCAGACCGTCGGTCTTAGCCCGTCTGTCTCTGCCCGTCTGTCTCAGCCCGCCTGTCTCTGTCCGTCTGTCTCAGACCGTCTGTCTCAGCCCGCCTGTCTCTGTCCGACTGTCTCAGACCATCTGTCTCAGACCGTCTGTCTCCGTCCGTCTCTCTCAGGCCGTCTGTCTCTGTCCGTCTGTCTCAGACCATCTGTCTCAGACCTTCTGTCTCAGACCGTCCGTCTCTGTCCGTCTGTCTCAGACCATCTGTCTCAGACCGTCTCTCTCAGACCGTCTGTCTCAGCCCGCCTGTCTCAGCCCGCCTGTCTCTGTCCGTCTGTCTCAGCCCGCCTGTCTCAGACCGTCTATCTCGGACCATCTGTCTCAGCCCGTCTGTCTCAGATCGTCCGTCTCAGCCCGCCTGTCTCGGTCCGTCTGTCTCAGATCGTCTCTCTCAGGCCGCCTGTCTCAGTCCGACTGTCTCAGACCATCTGTATCAAACCGTCGGTCTCTGTCCGCCTGTTTCAGAACGCCTGTCTCAGACCGTCGGTCTTAGCCCGTCTGTCTCTGCCCGTCTGTCTCAGCCCGCCTGTCTCAGCCCGCCTGTCTCTGTCCGTCAGTCTCAGCCAGCCTGTCTCAGCCCGCCTGTCTCAGCCCGCCTGTCTCTGTCCGTCTGTCTCAGCCCGCCTGTCTCAGACCGTTGTCTCTGTCCGTCTATCTCTGTCCGTCTGTCTCAGACCGTCTGTCTCAGATCGTCTCTCTCAGGCCGCCTGTCTCAGTCCGACTGTCTCTGTCCGTAGGTTTCAGACCGCCTGTCTCAGACCGTCGGTCTGAGCCCGCCTGTCTCTGTCCGTCTGTCTCTGTCAGTCTGTCTCAGCCCGCCTGTCTCAGACCGTCTATCTCGGACCATCTGTCTCAGCCCGTCTGTCTCAGATCGTCCGTCTCAGCCCGTCTGTCTCAGCCCGCCTGTCTCTGTCCGTCTGTCTCAGATCATCTGTCTCAGACCTTCTGTCTCAGACCGTCCGTCTCTGTCCGTCTGTCTCAGACCATCTGTCTCAGACCGTCTCTCTCAGACCGTCTGTCTCAGGCCGTCTCTCTCAGACCGTCTGTCTCAGACCGTCTGTCTCAGACCGTCTGTCTCAGACCGTCTGTCTCTGTCCGTCTGTCTCAGACCATCTGTCTCAGACCGTCTCTCTCAGACCGTCTGTCTCAGACCGTCTGTCTCAGACCGTCTGTCTCAGACCGTCTGTCTCAGACCGTCTGTCTCAGACCGTCTGTCTCTGACCGTCTGTCTCAGACCGTCAGTCTCAGACCGTCGGTCTCTGTCCGTTTCTCGCAGGCCGCCTGTCTCTGTCCGTCTGTCTCAGACCGTCTGTCTCAGACCGTCGGTCTCTGTCCGCCTGTTTCAGAACGCCTGTCTCAGACCATCGGTCTTAGCCCGTCTGTCTCTGCCCGTCTGTCTCAGCCCGCCTGTCTCTGTCCGTCTGTCTCAGACCGTCTGTCTCAGCCCGCCTGTCTCTGTCCGTCTGTCTCAGACCGTCTGTCACAGATCGTCTCTCTCAGGCCGCCTGTCTCAGTCCGACTGTCTCAGACAATCTGTCTCAGACCGTCTGTCTCTGTCCGTCTCTCTCAGGCCGTCTGTCTCTGTCCGTCTGTCTCAGACCATCTGTCTCAGACCTTCTGTCTCAGACCGTCCGTCTCTGTCCGTCTGTCTCAGACCATCTGTCTCAGACCGTCTCTCTCAGACCGTCTGTCTCAGCCCGCCTGTCTCAGGCCGCCTGTCTCTGTCCGTCTGTCTTAGACCATCTGTGTCAGACCGTCTGTCTCAGCCCGCCTGTCTCTGTCCGTTAGTCTCAGACCGTCTGTCTCAGACCGTCTGTCTCAGACCGTCTGTCTCAGACCGTCTGTCTCAGACCGTCTGTCTCAGACCGTCGGTCTCTGTCCGTCTCTCTCAGGCCGCCTGTCTCAGTCCGACTGTCTCTGTCCGTAGGTTTCAGACCGCCTGTCTCAGACCGTCGGTCTGAGCCCGTCTGTCTCAGCCCGCCTGTCTCTGTCCGTCTGTCTCAGATCGTCTCTCTCAGGCCGCCTGTCTCAGTCCGACTGTCTCAGACCATCTGTATCAAACCGTCTGTCTCAGCCCGCCTGTCTCAGCCCGCCTGTCTCTGTCCGTCAGTCTCAGCCAGCCTGTCTCAGACCGCCTGTCTCAGACCGTCTGTCTCAGACCGTCTGTCTCAGACCGTCGGTCTCTGTCCGTCTCTCTCAGGCCGCCTGTCTCAGTCCGTCTGTCTCAGACCATCTGTGTCAGACCGTTGTCTCTGTCCGTCTGTGTCAGACCGCCTCTCTCTGTCCGTCTGTCTCAGATCGTCTGTCTCAGACCGTCTGTCTCAGACCGTCTGTCTCAGACCGTCTGTCTCAGACCGTCTGTCTCAGACCGTCTGTCTCAGACCGTCTGTCTCAGATCGTCTGTCTCAGACCGTCGGTCTCTGTCCGTCTCTCTCTGTCCGTCTGTCTCAGACCATCTGTCTCAGTCCGTCTGTCTCAGACCGTCTGTCTCGGACCGTCGGTCTCAGACCGTCGGTCTCTGTCCGTCTCTCCCAGCCCGCCTGTCTCAGGCCATCTGTATCAAACCGTCTGTCTCAGCCCGCCTGTCTCAGCCCGCCTGTCTCTGTGCGTCTGTTAAAGACCGCCTGTCTCAGACCGTCGGTCTTAGCCCGTCTGTCTCAGACCGTCTGTCTCTGACCGTCTGTCTCAGACCGTCTGTCTCAGACCGTCTGTCTCAGACCGTCTGTCTCAGACCGTCTGTCTCAGACCGTCTGTCTCAGACCGTCTGTCTCAGACCGTCGGTCTCTGTCCGTCTCTCTCAGGCCGCCTGTCTCAGTCCGTCTGTCTCAGACCATCTGTCTCAGACCGTCTGTCTCTGTCCGTCTGTCTCAGACCATCTGTCTCAGTCCGTCTGTCTCAGACCGTCTGTCTCAGACCGTCTGTCTCAGACCGTCTGTCTCAGACCGTCTGTCTCAGACCGACGGTCTCTGTCCGTCTCTCTCAGGCCGCCTGTCTCAGTCCGTCTGTCTCAGACCATCTGTCTCAGACCGTCTGTCTCTGTCCGTCTGTGTCAGTCCATCTGTCTCAGTCCGTCTGTCTCAGACCGTCTGTCTCGGACCGTCGGTCTCAGACCGTGGGTTCTGTCCGTCTCTCCCAGCCCGCCTGTCTCAGGCCATCTGTATCAAACCGTCTGTCTCAGCCCGTCTGTCTCAGCCCGCCTGTCTCAGCCCGCCTGTCTCTGTCCGTCTGTCTCAGACCGTCTGTCTCAGCCCGCCTGTCTCAGACCGTCTGTCTCTGACCGTCTGTCTCAGACCGTCTGTCTCAGACCGTCTGTCTCAGACCGTCTGTCTCAGACCGTCTGTCTCAGACCGTCGGTCTCTGTCCGTCTCTCAGGCCGCCTGTCTCAGTCCGTCTGTCTCAGACCATCTGTCTCAGACCGTCTGTCTCTGTCCGTCTGTCTCAGACCATCTGTCTCAGTCCGTCTGTCTCAGACCGTCTGTATCAGACCGTCTGTATCAGACCGTCTGTCTCAGACCGTCTGTCTCAGACCGACGGTCTCTGTCCGTCTCTCTCAGGCCGCCTGTCTCAGTCCGTCTGTCTCAGACCATCTGTCTCAGACCGTCTGTCTCTGTCCGTCTGTGTCAGTCCATCTGTCTCAGTCCGTCTGTCTCAGACCGTCTGTCTCGGACCGTCGGTCTCAGACCGTGGGTTCTGTCCGTCTCTCCCAGCCCGCCTGTCTCAGGCCATCTGTATCAAACCGTCTGTCTCAGCCCGTCTGTCTCAGCCCGCCTGTCTCAGGCCGAATGTCTCTGTCCGTCTGTCTCAGACCGTCTGTCTCAGCCCGCCTGTCTCTGTCCGTCTGTCTCAGACCGTCTGTCTCAGATCGTCTCTCTCAGGCCGCCTGTCTCAGTCCGACTGTCTCAGACCATCTGTCTCAGACCGTCTGTTTCTGTCCGTCTGTCTCAGCCCGCCTGTCTCAGACCGTTGTCTCTGTCCGTCTATCTCTGTCCGTCTGTCTCAGAACGTCTGTCACAGACCATCTGTATCAAACCGTGTGTCTCAGCCCGCCTGTCTCAGCCCGCCTGTCTCTGTCCGTCTGTCTCTGTCCGTCCGTCTCAGCCCGCCTGTCTCAGACCGTCTATCTCGGACCATCTGTCTCAGCCCGTCTGTCTCAGATCGTCCGTCTCAGCCCGCCTGTCTCGGTCCGTCTGTCTCAGATCGTCTCTCTCAGGCCGCCTGTCTCAGTCCGACTGTCTCAGACCATCTGTATCAAACCGTCTGTCTCAGCCCGCCTGTCTCAGCCCGCCTGTCTCTGTCCGTCAGTCTCAGCCAGCCTGTCTCAGACCGCCTGTCTCAGACCGTCTGTCTCAGACCGTCGGTCTCTGTCCGTCTCTCTCAGGCCGCCTGTCACAGTCCGTCTGTCTCAGACCATCTGTGTCAGACCGTTGTCTCTGTCCGTCTGTCTCTGTCCGTCTGTGTCAGACCGCCTCTCTCTGTCCGTCTGTCTCAGACCGTCTGTCTCAGACCGTCTGTCTCAGACCGTCTGTCTCAGACCGTCTGTCTCAGACCGTCTGTCTCAGATCGTCTCTCTCAGGCCGCCTGTCTCAGTCCGACTGTCTCTGTCCGTAGGTTTCAGACCGCCTGTCTCAGACCGTCGGTCTGAGCCCGTCTGTCTCAGACCGTCTGTCTCAGACCGTCTGTCTCTGTCCGTCTCTCTCAGGCCGTCTGTCTCTGTCCGTCTGTCTCAGACCATCTGTGTCAGACCGTTGTCTCTGTCCGTCTGTCTCTGTCCGTCTGTGTCAGACCGCCTCTCTCTGTCCGTCTGTCTCAGACCGTCTGTCTCAGACCGTCTGTCTCAGACCGTCTGTCTCAGACCGTCTGTCTCAGACCGTCTGTCTCAGACCGTCTGTCTCAGATCGTCTCTCTCAGGCCGCCTGTCTCAGTCCGACTGTCTCTGTCCGTAGGTTTCAGACCGCCTGTCTCAGACCGTCGGTCTGAGCCCGTCTGTCTCAGACCGTCTGTCTCAGACCGTCTGTCTCTGTCCGTCTCTCTCAGGCCGTCTGTCTCTGTCCGTCTGTCTCAGACCATCTGTCTCAGACCTTCTGTCTCAGACCGTCCGTCTCTGTCCGTCTGTCTCAGACCATCTGTCTCAGACCGTCTCTCTCAGACCGTCTGTCTCAGCCCGCCTGTCTCAGGCCGCCTGTCTCTGTCCGTCTGTCTTAGACCATCTGTCTCAGACCGTCTGTCTCAGCCCGCCTGTCTCTGTCCGTTAGTCTCAGCCAGCCTGTCTCAGACCGTCTGTCTCAGACCGTCTGTCTCAGACCGTCTGTCTCAGACCGTCTGTCTCAGACCGTCGGTCTCTGTCCGTCTCTCTCAGGCCGCCTGTCTCAGTCCGTCTGTCTCAGACCATCTGTCTCAGACCGTCGGTCTTAGCCCGTCTGTCTCAGACCGTTGTCTCTGTCCGTCTGTCTCAGAACGTCTGTCTCAGACCATCTGTATCAAACCGTGTGTCTCAGCCCGCCTGTCTCAGCCCGCCTGTCTCTGTCCGTCCGTCTCTGTCCGTCTGTCTCAGCCCGCCTGTCGCAGACCGTCTATCTCGGACCATCTGTCTCAGCCCGTCTGTCTCAGATCGTCCGTCTCAGCCCGCCTGTCTCTGTCCGCCTGTCTCAGTCCGTCTGTCTCAGACCATCTGTCTCAGACCGTCGGTCTTAGCCCGTCTGTCTCAGCCCGCCTGTCTCAGACCGTTGTCTCTGTCCGTCTGTCGCAGAACGTCTGTATCAAACCGTCTGTCTCAGCCCGCCTGTCTCAGCCCGCCTGTCTCTGTGCGTCTGTTAAAGACCGCCTGTCTCAGACCGTCGGTCTTAGCCCGTCTGTCTCAGACCGTCTGTCTCAGACCGTCTGTCTCAGACCGTCTGTCTCAGACCGTCGGTCTCTGTCCGTCTCTCTCAGGCCGCCTGTCTCAGTCCGTCTGTCTCAGACCATCTGTCTCAGACCGTCTGTCTCTGTCCGTCTGTCTCAGACCATCTGTCTCAGTCCGTCTGTCTCAGACCGTCTGTCTCAGACCGCCTGTCTCAGACCGACGGTCTCTGTCCGTCTCTCTCAGGCCGCCTGTCTCAGTCCGTCTGTCTCAGACCATCTGTCTCAGACCGTCTGTCTCTGTCCGTCTGTGTCAGTCCATCTGTCTCAGTCCGCCTGTCTCAGACCGTCTGTCTCGGACCGTCGGTCTCAGACCGTGGGTTCTGTCCGTCTCTCCCAGCCCGCCTGTCTCAGGCCATCTGTATCAAACCGTCTGTCTCAGCCCGTCTGTCTCAGCCCGCCTGTCTCAGCCCGCCTGTCTCTGTCCGTCTGTCTCAGACCGTCTGTCTCAGCCCGCCTGTCTCAGACCGTCTGTCTCTGACCGTCTGTCTCAGACCGTCTGTCTCAGACCGTCCGTCTCAGCCCGCCTGTCTCTGTCCGCCTGTCTCAGTCCGTCTGTCTCAGACCGTCTGTCTCAGCCCGCCTGTCTCAGCCCGTCTGTCTCAGCCCGCCTGTCTCAGGCCGAATGTCTCTGTCCGTCTGTCTCAGACCGTCTGTCTCAGCCCGCCTGTCTCTGTCCGTCTGTCTCAGACCGTCTGTCTCAGATCGTCTCTCTCAGGCCGCCTGTCTCAGTCCGACTGTCTCAGACCATCTGTCTCAGACCGTCTGTTTCTGTCCGTCTGTCTCAGCCCGCCTGTCTCAGACCGTTGTCTCTGTCCGTCTATCTCTGTCCGTCTGTCTCAGAACGTCTGTCTCAGACCATCTGTATCAAACCGTGTGTCTCAGCCCGCCTGTCTCAGCCCGCCTGTCTCTGTCCGTCTGTCTCTGTCCGTCCGTCTCAGCCCGCCTGTCTCAGACCGTCTATCTCGGACCATCTGTCTCAGCCCGTCTGTCTCAGATCGTCCGTCTCAGCCCGCCTGTCTCGGTCCGTCTGTCTCAGATCGTCTCTCTCAGGCCGCCTGTCTCAGTCCGACTGTCTCAGACCATCTGTATCAAACCGTCTGTCTCAGCCCGCCTGTCTCAGCCCGCCTGTCTCTGTCCGTCAGTCTCAGCCAGCCTGTCTCAGACCGCCTGTCTCAGACCGTCTGTCTCAGACCGTCTGTCTCAGACCGTCGGTCTCTGTCCGTCTCTCTCAGGCCGCCTGTCACAGTCCGTCTGTCTCAGACCATCTGTGTCAGACCGTTGTCTCTGTCCGTCTGTCTCTGTCCGTCTGTGTCAGACCGCCTCTCTCTGTCCGTCTGTCTCAGACCGTCTGTCTCAGACCGTCTGTCTCAGACCGTCTGTCTCAGACCGTCTGTCTCAGACCGTCTGTCTCAGATCGTCTCTCTCAGGCCGCCTGTCTCAGTCCGACTGTCTCTGTCCGTAGGTTTCAGACCGCCTGTCTCAGACCGTCGGTCTGAGCCCGTCTGTCTCAGACCGTCTGTCTCAGACCGTCTGTCTCTGTCCGTCTCTCTCAGGCCGTCTGTCTCTGTCCGTCTGTCTCAGACCATCTGTCTCAGACCTTCTGTCTCAGACCGTCCGTCTCTGTCCGTCTGTCTCAGACCATCTGTCTCAGACCGTCTCTCTCAGACCGTCTGTCTCAGCCCGCCTGTCTCAGGCCGCCTGTCTCTGTCCGTCTGTCTTAGACCATCTGTCTCAGACCGTCTGTCTCAGCCCGCCTGTCTCTGTCCGTTAGTCTCAGCCAGCCTGTCTCAGACCGTCTGTCTCAGACCGTCTGTCTCAGACCGTCTGTCTCAGACCGTCTGTCTCAGACCGTCGGTCTCTGTCCGTCTCTCTCAGGCCGCCTGTCTCAGAACGTCTGTCTCAGACCATCTGTATCAAACCGTGTGTCTCAGCCCGCCTGTCTCAGCCCGCCTGTCTCTGTCCGTCTGTCTCTGTCCGTCTGTCTCAGCCCGCCTGTCGCAGACCGTCTATCTCGGACCATCTGTCTCAGCCCGTCTGTCTCAGATCGTCCGTCTCAGCCCGCCTGTCTCTGTCCGCCTGTCTCAGTCCGTCTGTCTCAGACCATCTGTCTCAGACCGTCGGTCTTAGCCCGTCTGTCTCAGCCCGCCTGTCTCAGACCGTTGTCTCTGTCCGTCTGTCGCAGAACGTCTGTCTCAGACCGTCTGTATCAAACCGTCTGTCTCAGCCCGCCTGTCTCAGCCCGCCTGCCTCTGTCCGTCTGTCTCAGCCCGCCTGTCTCAGACCGTCTATCTCGGACCATCTGTCTCAGCCCGTCTGTCTCAGATCGTCCGTCTCAGCCCGCCTGTCTCTGTCCGTCTGTCTCAGACCGTCGGTCTCAGATCGTCTCTCTCAGGCCGCCTGTCTCAGTCCGACTGTCTCTGTCCGTAGGTTTCAGACCGCCTGTCTCAGACCGTCGGTCTGAGCCCGTCTGTCTCAGCCCGCCTGTCTCTGTCCGTCTGTCTCAGATCGTCTCTCTCAGGCCGCCTGTCTCAGTCCGACTGTCTCAGACCATCTGTATCAAACCGTCTGTCTCAGCCCGCCTGTCTCAGCCCGCCTGTCTCTGTCCGTCAGTCTCAGCCAGCCTGTCTCAGACCGCCTGTCTCAGACCATCTGTCTCAGACCGTCTCTCTCAGACCGTCTGTCTCTGTCCGTCTCTCTCAGGCCGCCTGTCTCAGTCCGTCTGTCTCAGACCATCTGTGTCAGACCGTTGTCTCTGTCCGTCTGTCTCTGTCCGTCTGTGTCAGACCGCCTCTCTCTGTCCGTCTGTCTCAGACCGTCTGTCTCAGACCGTCTGTCTCAGACCGTCTGTCTCAGACCGTCTGTCTCAGACCGTCTGTCTCAGACCGTCTGTCTCAGATCGTCTGTCTCAGACCGTCGGTCTCTGTCCGTCTCTCTCTGTCCGTCTGTCTCAGACCATCTGTCTCAGTCCGTCTGTCTCAGACCGTCTGTCTCGGACCGTCGGTCTCAGACCGTCGGTCTCTGTCCGTCTCTACCAGCCCGCCTGTCTCAGGCCATCTGTATCAAACCGTCTGTCTCAGCCCGCCTGTCTCAGCCCGCCTGTCTCTGTGCGTCTGTTAAAGACCGCCTGTCTCAGACCGTCGGTCTTAGCCCGTCTGTCTCAGACCGTCTGTCTCTGACCGTCTGTCTCAGACCGTCTGTCTCAGACCGTCTGTCTCAGACCGTCTGTCTCAGACCGTCTGTCTCAGACCGTCTGTCTCAGACCGTCTGTCTCAGACCGTCGGTCTCTGTCCGTCTCTCTCAGGCCGCCTGTCTCAGTCCGTCTGTCTCAGACCATCTGTCTCAGACCGTCTGTCTCTGTCCGTCTGTCTCAGACCATCTGTCTCAGTCCGTCTGTCTCAGACCGTCTGTCTCAGACCGTCTGTCTCAGACCGACGGTCTCTGTCCGTCTCTCTCAGGCCGCCTGTCTCAGTCCGTCTGTCTCAGACCATCTGTCTCAGACCGTCTGTCTCTGTCCGTCTGTGTCAGTCCATCTGTCTCAGTCCGTCTGTCTCAGACCGTCTGTCTCGGACCGTCGGTCTCAGACCGTGGGTTGTGTCCGTCTCTCCCAGCCCGCCTGTCTCAGGCCATCTGTATCAAACCGTCTGTCTCAGCCCGTCTGTCTCAGCCCGCCTGTCTCAGCCCGCCTGTCTCTGTCCGTCTGTCTCAGACCGTCTGTCTCAGCCCGCCTGTCTCAGACCGTCTGTCTCTGACCGTCTGTCTCAGACCGTCTGTCTCAGACCGTCTGTCTCAGACCGTCTGTCTCAGACCGTCTGTCTCAGACCGTCTGTCTCAGACCGTCGGTCTCTGTCCGTCTCTCAGGCCGCCTGTCTCAGTCCGTCTGTCTCAGACCATCTGTCTCAGACCGTCTGTCTCTGTCCGTCTGTCTCAGACCATCTGTCTCAGTCCGTCTGTCTCAGACCGTCTGTATCAGACCGTCTGTCTCAGACCGTCTGTCTCAGACCGACGGTCTCTGTCCGTCTCTCTCAGGCCGCCTGTCTCAGTCCGTCTGTCTCAGACCATCTGTCTCAGACCGTCTGTCTCTGTCCGTCTGTGTCAGTCCATCTGTCTCAGTCCGTCTGTCTCAGACCGTCTGTCTCGGACCGTCGGTCTCAGACCGTGGGTTCTGTCCGTCTCTCCCAGCCCGCCTGTCTCAGGCCATCTGTATCAAACCGTCTGTCTCAGCCCGTCTGTCTCAGCCCGCCTGTCTCAGCCCGCCTGTCTCTGTCCGTCTGTCTCAGACCGTCTGTCTCAGCCCGCCTGTCTCTGTCCGTCTGTCTCAGACCGTCTGTCTCAGATCGTCTCTCTCAGGCCGCCTGTCTCAGTCCGACTGTCTCAGACCATCTGTCTCAGACCGTCTGTTTCTGTCCGTCTGTCTCAGCCCGCCTGTCTCAGACCGTTGTCTCTGTCCGTCTATCTCTGTCCGTCTGTCTCAGAACGTCTGTCTCAGACCATCTGTATCAAACCGTGTGTCTCAGCCCGCCTGTCTCAGCCCGCCTGTCTCTGTCCGTCTGTCTCTGTCCGTCCGTCTCAGCCCGCCTGTCCAGACCGTCTATCTCGGACCATCTGTCTCAGCCCGTCTGTCTCAGATCGTCCGTCTCAGCCCGCCTGTCTCGGTCCGTCTGTCTCAGATCGTCTCTCTCAGGCCGCCTGTCTCAGTCCGACTGTCTCAGACCATCTGTATCAAACCGTCTGTCTCAGCCCGCCTGTCTCAGCCCGCCTGTCTCTGTCCGTCAGTCTCAGCCAGCCTGTCTCAGACCGCCTGTCTCAGACCGTCTGTCTCAGACCGTCTGTCTCAGACCGTCGGTCTCTGTCCGTCTCTCTCAGGCCGCCTGTCTCAGTCCGTCTGTCTCAGACCATCTGTGTCAGACCGTTGTCTCTGCCCGTCTGTGTCAGACCGCCTCTCTCTGTCCGTCTGTCTCAGACCGTCTGTCTCAGACCGTCTGTCTCAGACCGTCTGTCTCAGAGCGTCTGTCTCAGACCGTCAGTCTCAGACCGTCCGTCTCTGTCCGTTTCTCGCAGGCCGCCTGTCTCAGTCCGCCTGTCTAAGTCCGTCTGTCTCAGACCATCTGTCTCAGACCGTTGTCTCTGTCCGTCTGTCTCTGTCCGTCTGTCTCTGTCCGTCTGTCTCAATCCGTCTGTCTCAGACCGTCGGTCGTTGTCCGTCTCTCATGCCGCCTGTCTCAGTCCGTCTGTTTCAGTCAGCCTGTCTCAGACCGTCGGTCTTAGCCCGTCTGTCTCAGCCCGCCTGTCTCAGACCGTCGGTCTTAGCCCGTCTGTCTCAGCCCGCCTGTCTCTGTCCGTCTGTCTCAGCCAGCCTGTCTCAGACCGTCTGTCTCAGACCGTCTGTCTCAGACCGTCTGTCTCTGTCCGTCTGTCTCAGACCGTCGGTCTCTGTCCGTCTCTCTCAGGCCGCCTGTCTCAGTCCGTCTGTCTCAGACCATCTGTCTCAGACCGTCTATCTCGGACCATCTGTCTCAGCCCGTCTGTCTCAGATCGTCCGTCTCAGCCCGCCTGTCTCTGTCCGTCTGTCTCAGACCGTCTGTCTCAGATCGTCTCTCTCAGGCCGCCTGTCTCAGTCCGACTGTCTCTGTCCGTAGGTTTCAGACCGCCTGTCTCAGACCGTCGGTCTGAGCCCGTCTGTCTCAGCCCGCCGGTCTCTGTCCGTCTGTCTCAGACCGTCTGTCTCAGATCATCTCTCACAGGCCGCCTGTCGCAGTCCGACTGTCTCAGACCATCTGTATCAAACCGTCTGTCTCAGCCCGCCTGTCTCAGCCCGCCTGTCTCTGTCCGTCTGTCTCAGCCAGCCTGTCTCAGACCGTCTGTCTCAGACCGTCTGTCTCAGACCGTCTGTCTCAGACCGTCGGTCTCTGTCCGTCTCTCTCAGGCCGCCTGTCTCAGTCCGTCTGTCTCAGACCATCTGTGTCAGACCGTTATCTCTGTCCGTCTGTCTCTGTCCGTCTGTCTCTGTCCGTCTGTGTCAGACCGCCTGTCTCTGTCCGTCTGTCTCAGACCGTCTGTCTCACACCGTCTGTCTCAGACCGTCTGTCTCAGACCGTCTGTCTCAGACCGTCTGTCTCAGACCGTCTGTCTCAGACCGTCTGTCTCAGACCGTCTGTCTCAGACCGTCTGTCTCAGACCGTCTGTCTCAGACCGTCTGTCTCAGACCGTCGGTCTCTGTCCGTCTCTCTCAGGCCGCCTGTCTCTGTCCGTCTGTCTCAGACCATCTGTCTCAGTCCGTCTGTCTCAGACCGTCTGTCTCGGACCGTCGGTCTCAGACCGTCGGTCTCTGTCCGTCTCTCCCAGCCCGCCTGTCTCAGGCCATCTGTATCAAACCGTCTGTCTCAGCCCGCCTGTCTCAGCCCGCCTGTCTCTGTCCGTCTGTTTCAGAACGCCTGTCTCAGGCCGTCGGTCTTAGCCCGTCTGTCTCAGCCCGTCAGTCTCAGCCCGCCTGTCTCTGTCCGTCTGTCTCAGACCGTCTGTCTCAGCCCGCCTGTCTCTGTCCGTCTGTCTCAGACCGTCTGTCTCAGATCGTCTCTCTCAGGCCGCCTGTCTCAGTCCGACTGTCTCAGACCATTTGTCTCAGACCGTCTGTTTCTGTCCGTCTGTCTCAGCCCGCCTGTCTCAGACCGTTGTCTCTGTCCGTCTATCTCTGTCCGTCTGTCTCAGACCGTCTGTCTCAGATCGTCTCTCTCAGGCCGCCTGTCTCAGTCCGACTGTCTCTGTCCGTAGGTTTCAGACCGCCTGTCTCAGACCGTCGGTCTGAGCCCGTCTGTCTCAGACCGTCTGTCTCAGACCGTCTGTCTCAGACCGTCGGTCTCTGTCCGTCTCTCTCAGGCCGCCTGTCTCAGTCCGTCTGTCTCAGACCATCTGTCTCAGACCGTCGGTCTTAGCCCGTCTGTCTCAGCCCGCCTGTCTCAGACCGTTGTCTCTGTCCGTCTGTCTCAGAACGTCTGTCTCAGACCATCTGTATCAAACCGTGTGTCTCAGCCCGCCTGTCTCAGCCCGCCTGTCTCTGTCCGTCTGTCTCTGTCCGTCTGTCTCAGCCCGCCTGTCTCAGACCGTCTATCTCGGACCATCTGTCTCAGCCCGTCTGTCTCAGATCGTCCGTCTCAGCCCGTCTGTCTCAGCCCGCCTGTCTCTGTCCGTCTGTCTCAGACCGTCTGTCTCAGACCTTCTGTCTCAGACCGTCCGTCTCTGTCCGTCTGTCTCAGACCATCTGTCTCAGACCGTCTCTCTCAGACCGTCTGTCTCAGGCCGCCTGTCTCAGTCCATCTGTCTCAGACCATCTGTCTCAGACCGTCTGTCTCTGTCCGTCTGTCTCAGACCATCTGTCTCAGACCTTCTGTCTCAGACCGTCCGTCTCTGTCCGTCTGTCTCAGACCATCTGTCTCAGACCGTCTCTCTCAGACCGTCTGTCTCAGCCCGCCTGTCTCAGGCCGCCTGTCTCTGTCCGTCTGTCTTAGACCATCTGTCTCAGACCGTCTGTCTCAGACCGTCTGTCTCAGACCGTCTGTCTCAGACCGTCTGTCTCAGACCGTCTGTCTCAGACCGTCTGTCTCAGACCGTCTGTCTCTGACCGTCTGTCTCAGACCGTCAGTCTCAGACCGTCGGTCTCTGTCCGTTTCTCGCAGGCCGCCTGTCTCTGTCCGTCTGTCTCAGACCGTCTGTCTCAGACCGTCGGTCTTAGCCCGTCTGTCTCAGCCCGCCTGTCTCAGACCGTTGTCTCTGTCCGTCTGTCGCAGAACGTCTGTCTCAGACCATCTGTATCAAACTGTCTGTCTCAGCCCGCCTGTCTCAGCCCGCCTGCCTCTGTCCGTCTGTCTCAGCCCGCCTGTCTCAGACCGTCTATCTCGGACCATCTGTCTCAGCCCGTCTGTCTCAGATCGTCCGTCTCAGCCCGCCTGTCTCTGTCCGTCTGTCTCAGACCGTCGGTCTCAGATCGTCTCTCTCAGGCCGCCTGTCTCAGTCCGACTGTCTCTGTCCGTAGGTTTCAGCCCGCCTGTCTCAGCCCGCCTGTCTCTGTCCGTCAGTCTCAGCCAGCCTGTCTCAGACCGCCTGTCTCGGACCGTCGGTCTCAGACCGTCGGTCTCTGTCCGTCTCTCCCAGCCCGCCTGTCTCAGGCCATCTGTATCAAACCGTCTGTCTCAGCCCGCCTGTCTCAGCCCGCCTGTCTCTGTGCGTCTGTTAAAGACCGCCTGTCTCAGACCGTCGGTCTTAGCCCGTCTGTCTCAGCCCGCCTGACTCAGACCGTCTGTCTCAGACCGTCTGTCTCTGACCGTCTGTCTCAGACCGTCTGTCTCAGACCGTCGGTCTCTGTCCGTCTCTCTCAGGCCGCCTGTCTCAGTCCGTCTGTCTCAGACCATCTGTCTCAGACCGTCTGTCTCTGTCCGTCTGTCTCAGACCATCTGTCTCAGTCCGTCTGTCTCAGACCGTCTGTCTCAGACCGTCTGTCTCAGACCGTCTGTCTCAGACCGACGGTCTCTGTCCGTCTCTCTCAGGCCGCCTGTCTCAGTCCGTCTGTCTCAGACCATCTGTCTCAGACCGTCTGTCTCTGTCCGTCTGTGTCAGTCCATCTGTCTCAGTCCGTCTGTCTCAGACCGTCTGTCTCGGACCGTCAGTCTCAGACCGTCGGTCTCTGTCCGTCTCTCCCAGCCCGCCTGTCTCAGGCCATCTGTATCAAACCGTCTGTCTCAGCCCGTCTGTCTCAGCCCGCCTGTCTCAGCCCGCCTGTCTCTGTCCGTCTGTCTCAGATCGTCTCTCTCAGGCCGCCTGTCTCAGTCCGACTGTCTCAGACCATCTGTATCAAACCGTCTGTCTCAGCCCGCCTGTCTCAGCCCGCCTGTCTCTGTCCGTCAGTCACAGCCAGCCTGTCTCGGACCGCCTGTCTCAGACCGTCTGTCTCAGACCGTCTGTCTCAGACCGTCGGTCTCTGTCCGTCTCTCTCAGGCCGCCTGTCTCAGTCCGTCTGTCTCAGACCATCTGTGTCAGACCGTTGTCTCTGTCCGTCTGTGTCAGACCGCCTCTCTCTGTCCGTCTGTCTCAGACCGTCTGTCTCAGACCGTCTGTCTCAGACCGTCTGTCTCAGACCGTCTGTCTCAGACCGTCTGTCTCAGACCGTCTGTCTCAGACCGTCTGTCTCAGACCGTCTCTCTCAGACCGCCTGTCTCAGACCGTCGGTCTGAGCCCGTCTGTCTCAGCTCGCCTGTCTCTGTCCGTCTGTCTCAGATCGTCTCTCTCAGGCCGCCTGTCTCAGTCCGACTGTCTCAGACCATCTGTATCAAACCGTCTGTCTCAGCCCGCCTGTCTCAGCCCGCCTGTCTCTGTCCGTCAGTCTCAGCCAGCCTGTCTCAGACCGCCTGTCTCAGACCGTCTGTCTCAGACCGTCTGTCTCAGACCGTCGGTCTCTGTCCGTCTCTCTCAGGCCGCCTGTCTCAGTCCGTCTGTCTCAGACCATCTGTGTCAGACCGTTGTCTCTGTCCGTCTGTGTCAGACCGCCTCACTCTGTCCGTCTGTCTCAGACCGTCTGTCTCAGACCGTCTGTCTCAGACCGTCTGTCTCAGGCCGTCTGTCTCAGACCGTCTGTCTCAGACCGTCTGTCTCAGACCGTCTGTCTCAGACCGTCTGTCTCAGATCGTCTGTCTCAGACCGTCGGTCTCTGTCCGTCTCTCTCTGTCCGTCTGTCTCAGACCATCTGTCTCAGTCCGTCTGTCTCAGACCGTCTGTCTCGGACCGTCGGTCTCAGCCCGTCGGTCTCTGTCCGTCTCTCCCAGCCCGCCTGTCTCAGGCCATCTGTATCAAACCGTCTGTCTCAGCCCGCCTGTCTCAGCCCGCCTGTCTCTGTCCGTCAGTCTCAGCCAGCCTGTCTCAGACCGCCTGTCTCAGACCGTCTGTCTCAGACCGTCTGTCTCAGACCGTCTGTCTCAGACCGTCTGTCTCAGACCGTCTGTCTCAGATCGTCTCTCTCAGGCCGCCTGTCTCAGTCCGACTGTCTCAGACCATCTGTATCAAACCGTCTGTCTCAGCCCGCCTGTCTCAGCCCGCCTGTCTCTGTCCGTCTGTCTCTGTCCGTCTGTCTCAGCCCGCCTGTCTCAGACCGTCTATCTCGGACCATCTGTCTCAGCCCGTCTGTCTCAGATCGTCCGTCTCAGCCCGTCTGTCTCAGCCCGCCTGTCTCTGTCCGTCTGTCTCAGACCGTCTGTCTCAGACCTTCTGTCTCAGACCGTCCGTCTCTGTCCGTCTGTCTCAGACCATCTGTCTCAGACCGTCTCTCTCAGACCGTCTGTCTCAGGCCGCCTGTCTCAGTCCATCTGTCTCAGACCATCTGTCTCAGACCGTCTGTCTCTGTCCGTCTGTCTCAGACCATCTGTCTCAGACCTTCTGTCTCAGACCGTCCGTCTCTGTCCGTCTGTCTCAGACCATCTGTCTCAGACCGTCTCTCTCAGACCGTCTGTCTCAGCCCGCCTGTCTCAGGCCGCCTGTCTCTGTCCGTCTGTCTTAGACCATCTGTCTCAGACCGTCTGTCTCAGACCGTCTGTCTCAGACCGTCTGTCTCAGACCGTCTGTCTCAGACCGTCTGTCTCAGACCGTCTGTCTCAGACCGTCTGTCTCTGACCGTCTGTCTCAGACCGTCAGTCTCAGACCGTCGGTCTCTGTCCGTTTCTCGCAGGCCGCCTGTCTCTGTCCGTCTGTCTCAGACCGTCTGTCTCAGACCGTCGGTCTTAGCCCGTCTGTCTCAGCCCGCCTGTCTCAGACCGTTGTCTCTGTCCGTCTGTCGCAGAACGTCTGTCTCAGACCATCTGTATCAAACTGTCTGTCTCAGCCCGCCTGTCTCAGCCCGCCTGCCTCTGTCCGTCTGTCTCAGCCCGCCTGTCTCAGACCGTCTATCTCGGACCATCTGTCTCAGCCCGTCTGTCTCAGATCGTCCGTCTCAGCCCGCCTGTCTCTGTCCGTCTGTCTCAGACCGTCGGTCTCAGATCGTCTCTCTCAGGCCGCCTGTCTCAGTCCGACTGTCTCTGTCCGTAGGTTTCAGCCCGCCTGTCTCAGCCCGCCTGTCTCTGTCCGTCAGTCTCAGCCAGCCTGTCTCAGACCGCCTGTCTCGGACCGTCGGTCTCAGACCGTCGGTCTCTGTCCGTCTCTCCCAGCCCGCCTGTCTCAGGCCATCTGTATCAAACCGTCTGTCTCAGCCCGCCTGTCTCAGCCCGCCTGTCTCTGTGCGTCTGTTAAAGACCGCCTGTCTCAGACCGTCGGTCTTAGCCCGTCTGTCTCAGCCCGCCTGACTCAGACCGTCTGTCTCAGACCGTCTGTCTCTGACCGTCTGTCTCAGACCGTCTGTCTCAGACCGTCGGTCTCTGTCCGTCTCTCTCAGGCCGCCTGTCTCAGTCCGTCTGTCTCAGACCATCTGTCTCAGACCGTCTGTCTCTGTCCGTCTGTCTCAGACCATCTGTCTCAGTCCGTCTGTCTCAGACCGTCTGTCTCAGACCGTCTGTCTCAGACCGTCTGTCTCAGACCGACGGTCTCTGTCCGTCTCTCTCAGGCCGCCTGTCTCAGTCCGTCTGTCTCAGACCATCTGTCTCAGACCGTCTGTCTCTGTCCGTCTGTGTCAGTCCATCTGTCTCAGTCCGTCTGTCTCAGACCGTCTGTCTCGGACCGTCAGTCTCAGACCGTCGGTCTCTGTCCGTCTCTCCCAGCCCGCCTGTCTCAGGCCATCTGTATCAAACCGTCTGTCTCAGCCCGTCTGTCTCAGCCCGCCTGTCTCAGCCCGCCTGTCTCTGTCCGTCTGTCTCAGATCGTCTCTCTCAGGCCGCCTGTCTCAGTCCGACTGTCTCAGACCATCTGTATCAAACCGTCTGTCTCAGCCCGCCTGTCTCAGCCCGCCTGTCTCTGTCCGTCAGTCACAGCCAGCCTGTCTCGGACCGCCTGTCTCAGACCGTCTGTCTCAGACCGTCTGTCTCAGACCGTCGGTCTCTGTCCGTCTCTCTCAGGCCGCCTGTCTCAGTCCGTCTGTCTCAGACCATCTGTGTCAGACCGTTGTCTCTGTCCGTCTGTGTCAGACCGCCTCTCTCTGTCCGTCTGTCTCAGACCGTCTGTCTCAGACCGTCTGTCTCAGACCGTCTGTCTCAGACCGTCTGTCTCAGACCGTCTGTCTCAGACCGTCTGTCTCAGACCGTCTGTCTCAGACCGTCTGTCTCAGACCGTCTGTCTCAGACCGTCGGTCTGAGCCCGTCTGTCTCAGCTCGCCTGTCTCTGTCCGTCTGTCTCAGATCGTCTCTCTCAGGCCGCCTGTCTCAGTCCGACTGTCTCAGACCATCTGTATCAAACCGTCTGTCTCAGCCCGCCTGTCTCAGCCCGCCTGTCTCTGTCCGTCAGTCTCAGCCAGCCTGTCTCAGACCGCCTGTCTCAGACCGTCTGTCTCAGACCGTCTGTCTCAGACCGTCGGTCTCTGTCCGTCTCTCTCAGGCCGCCTGTCTCAGTCCGTCTGTCTCAGACCATCTGTGTCAGACCGTTGTCTCTGTCCGTCTGTGTCAGACCGCCTCACTCTGTCCGTCTGTCTCAGACCGTCTGTCTCAGACCGTCTGTCTCAGACCGTCTGTCTCAGGCCGTCTGTCTCAGACCGTCTGTCTCAGACCGTCTGTCTCAGACCGTCTGTCTCAGACCGTCTGTCTCAGATCGTCTGTCTCAGACCGTCGGTCTCTGTCCGTCTCTCTCTGTCCGTCTGTCTCAGACCATCTGTCTCAGTCCGTCTGTCTCAGACCGTCTGTCTCGGACCGTCGGTCTCAGCCCGTCGGTCTCTGTCCGTCTCTCCCAGCCCGCCTGTCTCAGGCCATCTGTATCAAACCGTCTGTCTCAGCCCGCCTGTCTCAGCCCGCCTGTCTCTGTCCGTCAGTCTCAGCCAGCCTGTCTCAGACCGCCTGTCTCAGACCGTCTGTCTCAGACCGTCTGTCTCAGACCGTCTGTCTCAGACCGTCTGTCTCAGACCGTCTGTCTCAGATCGTCTCTCTCAGGCCGCCTGTCTCAGTCCGACTGTCTCAGACCATCTGTATCAAACCGTCTGTCTCAGCCCGCCTGTCTCAGCCCGCCTGTCTCTGTCCGTCAGTCTCAGCCAGCCTGTCTCAGACCGCCTGTCTCAGACCGTCTGTCTCAGACCGTCTGTCTCAGACCGTCGGTCTCTGTCCGTCTCTCTCAGGCAGCCTGTCTCAGTCCGTCTGTCTCAGACCATCTGTGTCAGACCGTTGTCTCTGTCCGTCTGTCTCTGTCCGTCTGTGTCAGACCGCCTCTCTCTGTCCGTCTGTCTCAGACCGTCTGTCTCAGACCGTCTGTCTCAGACCGTCTGTCTCAGACCGTCGGTCTCAGTCCGTCTCTCTCTGTCCGTCTCTCCCAGCCCGCCTGTCTCAGGCCATCTGTATCAAACCGTCTGTCTCAGCCCGCCTGTCTCAGCCCGCCTGTCTCTGTGCGTCTGTTAAAGTCCGCCTGTCTCAGACCGTCGGTCTTAGCCCGTCTGTCTCAGACCGTCTGTCTCTGACCGTCTGTCTCAGACCGTCTGTCTCAGACCGTCTGTCTCAGACCGTCTGTCTCAGACCGTCTGTCTCAGACCGTCTGTCTCAGACCGTCTGTCTCAGACCGTCTGTCTCAGACCGTCGGTGTCTGTCCGTCTCTCTCAGGCCGCCTGTCTCAGTCCGTCTGTCTCAGACCATCTGTCTCAGACCGTCTGTCTCTGTCCGTCTGTCTCAGACCATCTGTCTCAGTCCGTCTGTCTCAGACCGTCTGTCTCAGCCCGCCTGTCTCAGACCGTCTATCTCGGACCATCTGTCTCAGCCCGTCTGTCTCAGATCGTCCGTCTCAGCCCGTCTGTCTCAGCCCGCCTGTCTCTGTCCGTCTGTCTCAGACCGTCTGTCTCAGACCTTCTGTCTCAGACCGTCCGTCTCTGTCCGTCTGTCTCAGACCATCTGTCTCAGACCGTCTCTCTCAGACCGTCTGTCTCAGGCCGCCTGTCTCAGTCCATCTGTCTCAGACCATCTGTCTCAGACCGTCTGTCTCTGTCCGTCTGTCTCAGACCATCTGTCTCAGACCTTCTGTCTCAGACCGTCCGTCTCTGTCCGTCTGTCTCAGACCATCTGTCTCAGACCGTCTCTCTCAGACCGTCTGTCTCAGCCCGCCTGTCTCAGGCCGCCTGTCTCTGTCCGTCTGTCTTAGACCATCTGTCTCAGACCGTCTGTCTCAGACCGTCTGTCTCAGACCGTCTGTCTCAGACCGTCTGTCTCAGACCGTCTGTCTCAGACCGTCTGTCTCAGACCGTCTGTCTCTGACCGTCTGTCTCAGACCGTCAGTCTCAGACCGTCGGTCTCTGTCCGTTTCTCGCAGGCCGCCTGTCTCTGTCCGTCTGTCTCAGACCGTCTGTCTCAGACCGTCGGTCTTAGCCCGTCTGTCTCAGCCCGCCTGTGTCAGACCGTTGTCTCTGTCCGTCTGTCGCAGAACGTCTGTCTCAGACCATCTGTATCAAACTGTCTGTCTCAGTCCGCCTGTCTCAGCCCGCCTGCCTCTGTCCGTCTGTCTCAGACCGTCTGTCTCAGACCGTCTGTCTCAGACCGTCTGTCTCAGACCGTCTGTCTCAGACCGTCGGTGTCTGTCCGTCTCTCTCAGGCCGCCTGTCTCAGTCCGCCTGTCTCTGTCCGTCTGTCTTAGACCATCTGTCTCAGACCGTCTGTCTCAGACCGTCTGTCTCAGACCGTCTGTCTCAGCCCGCCTGTCTCTGTCCGTCTGTCTCAGACCGTCGGTCTCAGATCGTCTCTCTCAGGCCGCCTGTCTCAGTCCGACTGTCTCTGTCCGTAGGTTTCAGCCCGCCTGTCTCAGCCCGCCTGTCTCTGTCCGTCAGTCTCAGCCAGCCTGTCTCAGACCGCCTGTCTCGGACCGTCGGTCTCAGACCGTCGGTCTCTGTCCGTCTCTCCCAGCCCGCCTGTCTCAGGCCATCTGTATCAAACCGTCTGTCTCAGCCCGCCTGTCTCAGCCCGCCTGTCTCTGTGCGTCTGTTAAAGACCGCCTGTCTCAGACCGTCGGTCTTAGCCCGTCTGTCTCAGCCCGCCTGACTCAGACCGTCTGTCTCAGACCGTCTGTCTCTGACCGTCTGTCTCAGACCGTCTGTCTCAGACCGTCGGTCTCTGTCCGTCTCTCTCAGGCCGCCTGTCTCAGTCCGTCTGTCTCAGACCATCTGTCTCAGACCGTCTGTCTCTGTCCGTCTGTCTCAGACCATCTGTCTCAGTCCGTCTGTCTCAGACCGTCTGTCTCAGACCGTCTGTCTCAGACCGTCTGTCTCAGACCGACGGTCTCTGTCCGTCTCTCTCAGGCCGCCTGTCTCAGTCCGTCTGTCTCAGACCATCTGTCTCAGACCGTCTGTCTCTGTCCGTCTGTGTCAGTCCATCTGTCTCAGTCCGTCTGTCTCAGACCGTCTGTCTCGGACCGTCAGTCTCAGACCGTCGGTCTCTGTCCGTCTCTCCCAGCCCGCCTGTCTCAGGCCATCTGTATCAAACCGTCTGTCTCAGCCCGTCTGTCTCAGCCCGCCTGTCTCAGCCCGCCTGTCTCTGTCCGTCTGTCTCAGATCGTCTCTCTCAGGCCGCCTGTCTCAGTCCGACTGTCTCAGACCATCTGTATCAAACCGTCTGTCTCAGCCCGCCTGTCTCAGCCCGCCTGTCTCTGTCCGTCAGTCACAGCCAGCCTGTCTCGGACCGCCTGTCTCAGACCGTCTGTCTCAGACCGTCTGTCTCAGACCGTCGGTCTCTGTCCGTCTCTCTCAGGCCGCCTGTCTCAGTCCGTCTGTCTCAGACCATCTGTGTCAGACCGTTGTCTCTGTCCGTCTGTGTCAGACCGCCTCTCTCTGTCCGTCTGTCTCAGACCGTCTGTCTCAGACCGTCTGTCTCAGACCGTCTGTCTCAGACCGTCTGTCTCAGACCGTCTGTCTCAGACCGTCTGTCTCAGACCGTCTGTCTCAGACCGTCTCTCTCAGACCGCCTGTCTCAGACCGTCGGTCTGAGCCCGTCTGTCTCAGCTCGCCTGTCTCTGTCCGTCTGTCTCAGATCGTCTCTCTCAGGCCGCCTGTCTCAGTCCGACTGTCTCAGACCATCTGTATCAAACCGTCTGTCTCAGCCCGCCTGTCTCAGCCCGCCTGTCTCTGTCCGTCAGTCTCAGCCAGCCTGTCTCAGACCGCCTGTCTCAGACCGTCTGTCTCAGACCGTCTGTCTCAGACCGTCGGTCTCTGTCCGTCTCTCTCAGGCCGCCTGTCTCAGTCCGTCTGTCTCAGACCATCTGTGTCAGACCGTTGTCTCTGTCCGTCTGTGTCAGACCGCCTCACTCTGTCCGTCTGTCTCAGACCGTCTGTCTCAGACCGTCTGTCTCAGACCGTCTGTCTCAGGCCGTCTGTCTCAGACCGTCTGTCTCAGACCGTCTGTCTCAGACCGTCTGTCTCAGACCGTCTGTCTCAGATCGTCTGTCTCAGACCGTCGGTCTCTGTCCGTCTCTCTCTGTCCGTCTGTCTCAGACCATCTGTCTCAGTCCGTCTGTCTCAGACCGTCTGTCTCGGACCGTCGGTCTCAGCCCGTCGGTCTCTGTCCGTCTCTCCCAGCCCGCCTGTCTCAGGCCATCTGTATCAAACCGTCTGTCTCAGCCCGCCTGTCTCAGCCCGCCTGTCTCTGTCCGTCAGTCTCAGCCAGCCTGTCTCAGACCGCCTGTCTCAGACCGTCTGTCTCAGACCGTCTGTCTCAGACCGTCTGTCTCAGACCGTCTGTCTCAGACCGTCTGTCTCAGATCGTCTCTCTCAGGCCGCCTGTCTCAGTCCGACTGTCTCAGACCATCTGTATCAAACCGTCTGTCTCAGCCCGCCTGTCTCAGCCCGCCTGTCTCTGTCCGTCAGTCTCAGCCAGCCTGTCTCAGACCGCCTGTCTCAGACCGTCTGTCTCAGACCGTCTGTCTCAGACCGTCGGTCTCTGTCCGTCTCTCTCAGGCAGCCTGTCTCAGTCCGTCTGTCTCAGACCATCTGTGTCAGACCGTTGTCTCTGTCCGTCTGTCTCTGTCCGTCTGTGTCAGACCGCCTCTCTCTGTCCGTCTGTCTCAGACCGTCTGTCTCAGACCGTCTGTCTCAGACCGTCTGTCTCAGACCGTCGGTCTCAGTCCGTCTCTCTCTGTCCGTCTCTCCCAGCCCGCCTGTCTCAGGCCATCTGTATCAAACCGTCTGTCTCAGCCCGCCTGTCTCAGCCCGCCTGTCTCTGTGCGTCTGTTAAAGTCCGCCTGTCTCAGACCGTCGGTCTTAGCCCGTCTGTCTCAGACCGTCTGTCTCTGACCGTCTGTCTCAGACCGTCTGTCTCAGACCGTCTGTCTCAGACCGTCTGTCTCAGACCGTCTGTCTCAGACCGTCTGTCTCAGACCGTCTGTCTCAGACCGTCTGTCTCAGACCGTCGGTGTCTGTCCGTCTCTCTCAGGCCGCCTGTCTCAGTCCGTCTGTCTCAGACCATCTGTCTCAGACCGTCTGTCTCTGTCCGTCTGTCTCAGACCATCTGTCTCAGTCCGTCTGTCTCAGACCGTCTGTCTCAGCCCGCCTGTCTCAGCCCGCCTGTCTCTGTGCGTCTGTTAAAGACCGCCTGTCTCAGACCGTCGGTCTTAGCCCGTCTGTCTCAGACCGTCTATCTCGGACCATCTGTCTCAGCCCGTCTGTCTCAGATCGTCCGTCTCAGCCCGCCTGTCTCTGTCCGTCTGTCTCAGACCGTCTGTCTCAGATCGTCTCTCTCAGGCCGCCTGTCTCAGTCCAACTGTCTCTGTCCGTAGGTTTCAGACCGCCTGTCTCAGACCGTCGGTCTGAGCCCGTCTGTCTCAGCCCGCCTGTCTCTGTCCGTCTGTCTCAGATCGTCTCTCTCAGGCCGCCTGTCTCAGTCCGACTGTCTCAGACCATCTGTATCAAACCGTCTGTCTCAGCCCGCCTGTCTCAGCCCGCCTGTCTCTGTCCGTCAGTCTCAGCCAGCCTGTCTCAGACCGCCTGTCTCAGACCGTCTGTCTCAGACCGTCGGTCTCTGTCCGTCTCTCTCAGGCCGCCTGTCTCAGTCCGTCTGTCTCAGACCATCTGTGTCAGACCGTTGTCTCTGTCCGTCTGTGTCAGACCGCCTCTCTCTGTCCGTCTGTCTCAGACCGTCTGTCTCAGACCGTCTGTCTCAGACCGTCTGTCTCAGACCGTCTGTCTCAGACCGTCTGTCTCAGACCGTCTGTCTCAGACCGTCTGTCTCAGACCGTCGGTCTCAGACCGTCTGTCTCAGACCGTCTGTCTCAGACCGTCTGTCTCAGATCGTCTGTCTCAGACCGTCGGTCTCTGTCCGTCTCTCTCTGTCCGTCTGTCTCAGACCATCTGTCTCAGTCCGTCTGTCTCAGATCGTCTGTCTCGGACCGTCGGTCTCTGTCCGTCTCTCCCAGCCCGCCTGTCTCAGGCCATCTGTATCAAACCGTCTGTCTCAGCCCGCCTGTCTCAGCCCGCCTGTCTCTGTGCGTCTGTTAAAGACCGCCTGTCTCAGACCGTCGGTCTTAGCCCGTCTGTCTCAGCCCGCCTGACTCAGACCGTCTGTCTCAGACCGTCTGTCTCTGACCGTCTGTCTCAGACCGTCTGTCTCAGACCGTCGGTCTCTGTCCGTCTCTCTCAGGCCGCCTGTCTCAGTCCGTCTGTCTCAGACCATCTGTCTCAGACCGTCTGTCTCTGTCCGTCTGTCTCAGACCATCTGTCTCAGTCCGTCTGTCTCAGACCGTCTGTCTCAGACCGTCTGTCTCAGACCGTCTGTCTCAGACCGACGGTCTCTGTCCGTCTCTCTCAGGCCGCCTGTCTCAGTCCGTCTGTCTCAGACCATCTGTCTCAGACCGTCTGTCTCTGTCCGTCTGTGTCAGTCCATCTGTCTCAGTCCGTCTGTCTCAGACCGTCTGTCTCGGACCGTCAGTCTCAGACCGTCGGTCTCTGTCCGTCTCTCCCAGCCCGCCTGTCTCAGGCCATCTGTATCAAACCGTCTGTCTCAGCCCGTCTGTCTCAGCCCGCCTGTCTCAGCCCGCCTGTCTCTGTCCGTCTGTCTCAGATCGTCTCTCTCAGGCCGCCTGTCTCAGTCCGACTGTCTCAGACCATCTGTATCAAACCGTCTGTCTCAGCCCGCCTGTCTCAGCCCGCCTGTCTCTGTCCGTCAGTCACAGCCAGCCTGTCTCGGACCGCCTGTCTCAGACCGTCTGTCTCAGACCGTCTGTCTCAGACCGTCGGTCTCTGTCCGTCTCTCTCAGGCCGCCTGTCTCAGTCCGTCTGTCTCAGACCATCTGTGTCAGACCGTTGTCTCTGTCCGTCTGTGTCAGACCGCCTCTCTCTGTCCGTCTGTCTCAGACCGTCTGTCTCAGACCGTCTGTCTCAGACCGTCTGTCTCAGACCGTCTGTCTCAGACCGTCTGTCTCAGACCGTCTGTCTCAGACCGTCTGTCTCAGACCGTCTCTCTCAGACCGCCTGTCTCAGACCGTCGGTCTGAGCCCGTCTGTCTCAGCTCGCCTGTCTCTGTCCGTCTGTCTCAGATCGTCTCTCTCAGGCCGCCTGTCTCAGTCCGACTGTCTCAGACCATCTGTATCAAACCGTCTGTCTCAGCCCGCCTGTCTCAGCCCGCCTGTCTCTGTCCGTCAGTCTCAGCCAGCCTGTCTCAGACCGCCTGTCTCAGACCGTCTGTCTCAGACCGTCTGTCTCAGGCCGTCTGTCTCAGACCGTCTGTCTCAGACCGTCTGTCTCAGACCGTCTGTCTCAGACCGTCTGTCTCAGATCGTCTGTCTCAGACCGTCGGTCTCTGTCCGTCTCTCTCTGTCCGTCTGTCTCAGACCATCTGTCTCAGTCCGTCTGTCTCAGACCGTCTGTCTCGGACCGTCGGTCTCAGCCCGTCGGTCTCTGTCCGTCTCTCCCAGCCCGCCTGTCTCAGGCCATCTGTATCAAACCGTCTGTCTCAGCCCGCCTGTCTCAGCCCGCCTGTCTCTGTCCGTCAGTCTCAGCCAGCCTGTCTCAGACCGCCTGTCTCAGACCGTCTGTCTCAGACCGTCTGTCTCAGACCGTCGGTCTCTGTCCGTCTCTCTCAGGCCGCCTGTCTCAGTCCGTCTGTCTCAGACCATCTGTGTCAGACCGTTGTCTCTGTCCGTCTGTGTCAGACCGCCTCTCTCTGTCCGTCTGTCTCAGACCGTCTGTCTCAGACCGTCTGTCTCAGACCGTCTGTCTCAGACCGTCTGTCTCAGACCGTCTGTCTCAGACCGTCTGTCTCAGACCGTCTGTCTCAGATCGTCTCTCTCAGGCCGCCTGTCTCAGCCCGCCTGTCTCAGACCGTTGTCTCTGTCCGTCTATCTCTGTCCGTCTCTCTCTGTCCGTCTGTCTCAGACCATCTGTCTCAGTCCGTCTGTCTCAGACCGTCTGTCTCGGACCGTCGCTCTCAGACCGTCGGTCTCTGTCCGTCTCTCCCAGCCCGCCTGTCTCAGGCCATCTGTATCAAACCGTCTGTCTCAGCCCGCCTGTCTCAGCCCGCCTGTCTCAGCCCGCCTGTCTCTGTGCGTCTGTTAAAGACCGCCTGTCTCAGACCGTCGGTCTTAGCCCGTCTGTCTCAGCCCGCCTGACTCAGACCGTCTGTCTCAGACCGTCTGTCTCTGACCGTCTGTCTCAGACCGTCTGTCTCAGACCGTCTGTCTCAGACCGTCTGTCTCAGACCGTCTGTCTCAGACCGTCGGTCTCTGTCCGTCTCTCTCAGGCCGCCTGTCTCAGTCCGTCTGTCTCAGACCGTCTGTCTCAGACCGCCTGTCTCTGTCCGTCTGTCTCAGACCGTCTGTCTCAGATCGTCTCTCTCAGGCCGCCTGTCTCAGTCCGACTGTCTCAGACCATCTGTCTCAGACCGTCTGCTTCTGTCCGTCTGTCTCAGCCCGCCTGTCTCAGACCGTTGTCTCTGTCCGTCTATCTCTGTCCGTCTGTCTCAGACCGTCTGTCTCAGACCATCTGTCTCAGACCGTCTGTCTCTGTCCGTCTGTGTCAGTCCATCTGTCTCAGTCCGTCTGTCTCAGACCGTCTGTCTCGGACCGTCAGTCTCAGACCGTCGGTCTCTGTCCGTCTCTCCCAGCCCGCCTGTCTCAGGCCATCTGTATCAAACCGTCTGTCTCAGCCCGCCTGTCTCAGCCCGCCTGTCTCTGTGCGTCTGTTAAAGACCGCCTGTCTCAGACCGTCGGTCTTAGCCCGTCTGTCTCAGACCGTCTGTCTCTGACCGTCTGTCTCAGACCGCCTGTCTCAGACCGTCTGTCTCAGACCGTCTGTCTCAGACCGTCTGTCTCAGACCGTCTGTCTCAGACCGTCTGTCTCAGACCGTCTGTCTCAGACCGTCGGTCTCTGTCCGTCTCTCTCAGGCCGCCTGTCTCAGTCCGTCTGTCTCAGACCATCTGTCTCAGACAGTCTGTCTCTGTCCGTCTGTCTCAGACCATCTGTCTCAGTCCGTCTGTCTCAGACCGTCTGTCTCAGACCGTCTGTCTCAGACCGACGGTCTCTGTCCGTCTCTCTCAGGCCGCCTGTCTCAGTCCGTCTGTCTCAGACCATCTGTCTCAGACCGTCTGTCTCTGTCCGTCTGTGTCAGTCCATCTGTCTCAGTCCGTCTGTCTCAGACCGTCTGTCTCGGACCGTCGGTCTCAGACCGTGGGTTGTGTCCGTCTCTCCCAGCCCGCCTGTCTCAGGCCATCTGTATCAAACCGTCTGTCTCAGCCCGTCTGTCTCAGCCCGCCTGTCTCAGCCCGCCTGTCTCTGTCCGTCTGTCTCAGACCGTCTGTCTCAGCCCGCCTGTCTCAGACCGTCTGTCTCTGACCGTCTGTCTCAGACCGTCTGTCTCAGACCGTCTGTCTCAGACCGTCTGTCTCAGACCGTCTGTCTCAGACCGTCGGTCTCTGTCCGTCTCTCAGGCCGCCTGTCTCAGTCCGTCTGTCTCAGACCAGCTGTCTCAGACCGTCTGTCTCTGTCCGTCTGTCTCAGACCATCTGTCTCAGTCCGTCTGTCTCAGACCGTCTGTATCAGACCGTCTGTCTCAGACCGTCTGTCTCAGACCGACGGTCTCTGTCCGTCTCTCTCAGGCCGCCTGTCTCAGTCCGTCTGTCTCAGACCATCTGTCTCAGACCGTCTGTCTCTGTCCGTCTGTGTCAGTCCATCTGTCTCAGTCCGTCTGTCTCAGACCGTCTGTCTCGGACCGTCGGTCTCAGACCGTGGGTTCTGTCCGTCTCTCCCAGCCCGCCTGTCTCAGGCCATCTGTATCAAACCGTCTGTCTCAGCCCGTCTGTCTCAGCCCGCCTGTCTCAGCCCGCCTGTCTCTGTCCGTCTGTCTCAGACCGTCTGTCTCAGCCCGCCTGTCTCTGTCCGTCTGTCTCAGACCGTCTGTCTCAGATCGTCTCTCTCAGGCCGCCTGTCTCAGTCCGACTGTCTCAGACCATCTGTCTCAGACCGTCTGTTTCTGTCCGTCTGTCTCAGCCCGCCTGTCTCAGACCGTTGTCTCTGTCCGTCTATCTCTGTCCGTCTGTCTCAGAACGTCTGTCTCAGACCATCTGTATCAAACCGTGTGTCTCAGCCCGCCTGTCTCAGCCCGCCTGTCTCTGTCCGTCTGTCTCTGTCCGTCCGTCTCAGCCCGCCTGTCCAGACCGTCTATCTCGGACCATCTGTCTCAGCCCGTCTGTCTCAGATCGTCCGTCTCAGCCCGCCTGTCTCGGTCCGTCTGTCTCAGATCGTCTCTCTCAGGCCGCCTGTCTCAGTCCGACTGTCTCAGACCATCTGTATCAAACCGTCTGTCTCAGCCCGCCTGTCTCAGCCCGCCTGTCTCTGTCCGTCAGTCTCAGCCAGCCTGTCTCAGACCGCCTGTCTCAGACCGTCTGTCTCAGACCGTCTGTCTCAGACCGTCGGTCTCTGTCCGTCTCTCTCAGGCCGCCTGTCTCAGTCCGTCTGTCTCAGACCATCTGTGTCAGACCGTTGTCTCTGCCCGTCTGTGTCAGACCGCCTCTCTCTGTCCGTCTGTCTCAGACCGTCTGTCTCAGACCGTCTGTCTCAGACCGTCTGTCTCAGACCGTCAGTCTCAGACCGTCGGTCTCTGTCCGTTTCTCGCAGGCCGCCTGTCTCAGTCCGCCTGTCTAAGTCCGTCTGTCTCAGACCATCTGTCTCAGACCGTTGTCTCTGTCCGTCTGTCTCTGTCCGTCTGTCTCTGTCCGTCTGTCTCAATCCGTCTGTCTCAGACCGTCGGTCGTTGTCCGTCTCTCATGCCGCCTGTCTCAGTCCGTCTGTTTCAGTCAGCCTGTCTCAGACCGTCGGTCTTAGCCCGTCTGTCTCAGCCCGCCTGTCTCAGACCGTCGGTCTTAGCCCGTCTGTCTCAGCCCGCCTGTCTCTGTCCGTCTGTCTCAGCCAGCCTGTCTCAGACCGTCTGTCTCAGACCGTCTGTCTCAGACCGTCTGTCTCAGACCGTCTGTCTCTGTCCGTCTGTCTCAGACCGTCGGTCTCTGTCCGTCTCTCTCAGGCCGCCTGTCTCAGTCCGTCTGTCTCAGACCATCTGTCTCAGACCGTCTATCTCGGACCATCTGTCTCAGCCCGTCTGTCTCAGATCGTCCGTCTCAGCCCGCCTGTCTCTGTCCGTCTGTCTCAGACCGTCTGTCTCAGATCGTCTCTCTCAGGCCGCCTGTCTCAGTCCGACTGTCTCTGTCCGTAGGTTTCAGACCGCCTGTCTCAGACCGTCGGTCTGAGCCCGTCTGTCTCAGCCCGCCGGTCTCTGTCCGTCTGTCTCAGACCGCCTGTCTCAGATCATCTCTCACAGGCCGCCTGTCGCAGTCCGACTGTCTCAGACCATCTGTATCAAACCGTCTGTCTCAGCCCGCCTGTCTCAGCCCGCCTGTCTCTGTCCGTCTGTCTCAGCCAGCCTGTCTCAGACCGTCTGTCTCAGACCGTCTGTCTCAGACCGTCTGTCTCAGACCGTCTGTCTCAGACCGTCTGTCTCAGACCGTCGGTCTCTGTCCGTCTCTCTCAGGCCGCCTGTCTCAGTCCGTCTGTCTCAGACCATCTGTGTCAGACCGTTATCTCTGTCCGTCTGTCTCTGTCCGTCTGTCTCTGTCCGTCTGTGTCAGACCGCCTGTCTCTGTCCGTCTGTCTCAGACCGTCTGTCTCACACCGTCTGTCTCAGACCGTCTGTCTCAGACCGTCTGTCTCAGACCGTCTGTCTCAGACCGTCTGTCTCAGACCGTCTGTCTCAGACCGTCTGTCTCAGACCGTCTGTCTCAGACCGTCGGTCTCTGTCCGTCTCTCTCAGGCCGCCTGTCTCTGTCCGTCTGTCTCAGACCATCTGTCTCAGTCCGTCTGTCTCAGACCGTCTGTCTCGGACCGTCGGTCTCAGACCGTCGGTCTCTGTCCGTCTCTCCCAGCCCGCCTGTCTCAGGCCATCTGTATCAAACCGTCTGTCTCAGCCCGCCTGTCTCAGCCCGCCTGTCTCTGTCCGTCTGTTTCAGAACGCCTGTCTCAGGCCGTCGGTCTTAGCCCGTCTGTCTCAGCCCGTCAGTCTCAGCCCGCCTGTCTCTGTCCGTCTGTCTCAGACCGTCTGTCTCAGCCCGCCTGTCTCTGTCCGTCTGTCTCAGACCGTCTGTCTCAGATCGTCTCTCTCAGGCCGCCTGTCTCAGTCCGACTGTCTCAGACCATTTGTCTCAGACCGTCTGTTTCTGTCCGTCTGTCTCAGCCCGCCTGTCTCAGACCGTTGTCTCTGTCCGTCTATCTCTGTCCGTCTGTCTCAGACCGTCTGTCTCAGACCGTCAGTCTCAGACCGTCGGTCTCTGTCCGTTTCTCGCAGGCCGCCTGTCTCTGTCCGTCTGTCTCAGACCGTCTGTCTCAGACCGTCGGTCTTAGCCCGTCTGTCTCAGCCCGCCTGTCTCAGACCGTTGTCTCTGTCCGTCTGTCGCAGAACGTCTGTCTCAGACCATCTGTATCAAACTGTCTGTCTCAGCCCGCCTGTCTCAGCCCGCCTGCCTCTGTCCGTCTGTCTCAGCCCGCCTGTCTCAGACCGTCTATCTCGGACCATCTGTCTCAGCCCGTCTGTCTCAGATCGTCCGTCTCAGCCCGCCTGTCTCTGTCCGTCTGTCTCAGACCGTCGGTCTCAGATCGTCTCTCTCAGGCCGCCTGTCTCAGTCCGACTGTCTCTGTCCGTAGGTTTCAGACCGCCTGTCTCAGACCGTCGGTCTGAGCCCGTCTGTCTCAGCCCGCCTGTCTCTGTCCGTCTGTCTCAGATCGTCTCTCTCAGGCCACCTGTCTCAGTCCGACTGTCTCAGACCATCTGTATCAAACCGTCTGTCTCAGCCCGCCTGTCTCAGCCCGCCTGTCTCAGTCCGTCAGTCTCAGCCAGCCTGTCTCAGACCGCCTGTCTCAGACCGTCTGTCTCAGACCGTCTGTCTCAGACCGTCGGTCTCTGTCCGTCTCTCTCAGGCAGCCTGTCTCAGTCCGTCTGTCTCAGACCATCTGTGTCAGACCGTTGTCTCTGTCCGTCTGTTTCTGTCCGTCTGTGTCAGACCGCCTCTCTCTGTCCGTCTGTCTCAGACCGTCTGTCTCAGACCGTCTGTCTCAGACCGTCTGTCTCAGACCGTCTGTCTCAGACCGTCTGTCTCAGACCGTCTGTCTCAGACCGTCTGTCTCAGACCGTCTGTCTCAGACCGTCTGTCTCAGACCGTCTGTCTCAGATCGTCTGTCTCAGACCGTCGGTCTCTGTCCGTCTCTCTCTGTCCGTCTGTCTCAGACCATCTGTCTCAGTCCGTCTGTCTCAGACCGTCTGTCTCGGACCGTCGGTCACAGACCGTCGGTCTCTGTCCGTCTCTCCCAGCCCGCCTGTCTCAGGCCATCTGTATCAAACCGTCTGTCTCAGCCCGCCTGTCTCAGCCCGCCTGTCTCTGTGCGTCTGTTAAAGACCGCCTGTCTCAGACCGTCGGTCTTAGCCCGTCTGTCTCAGACCGTCTGTCTCTGACCGTCTGTCTCAGACCGTCTGTCTCAGACCGTCTGTCTCAGACCGTCTGTCTCAGACCGTCTGTCTCAGACCGTCGGTCTCTGTCCGTCTCTCTCAGGCCGCCTGTCTCAGTCCGTCTGTCTCAGACCATCTGTCTCAGACCGTCTGTCTCTGTCCGTCTGTCTCAGACCATCTGTCTCAGTCCGTCTGTCTCAGACCGTCTGTCTCAGCCCGCCTGTCTCAGCCCGCCTGTCTCTGTGCGTCTGTTAAAGACCGCCTGTCTCAGACCGTCGGTCTTAGCCCGTCTGTCTCAGACCGTCTATCTCGGACCATCTGTCTCAGCCCGTCTGTCTCAGATCGTCCGTCTCAGCCCGCCTGTCTCTGTCCGTCTGTCTCATACCGTCTGTCTCAGATCGTCTCTCTCAGGCCGCCTGTCTCAGTCCAACTGTCTCTGTCCGTAGGTTTCAGACCGCCTGTCTCAGACCGTCGGTCTGAGCCCGTCTGTCTCAGCCCGCCTGTCTCTGTCCGTCTGTCTCAGATCGTCTCTCTCAGGCCGCCTGTCTCAGTCCGACTGTCTCAGACCATCTGTATCAAACCGTCTGTCTCAGCCCGCCTGTCTCAGCCCGCCTGTCTCTGTCCGTCAGTCTCAGCCAGCCTGTCTCAGACCGCCTGTCTCAGACCGTCTGTCTCAGACCGTCGGTCTCTGTCCGTCTCTCTCAGGCCGCCTGTCTCAGTCCGTCTGTCTCAGACCATCTGTGTCAGACCGTTGTCTCTGTCCGTCTGTGTCAGACCGCCTCTCTCTGTCCGTCTGTCTCAGACCGTCTGTCTCAGACCGTCTGTCTCAGACCGTCTGTCTCAGACCGTCTGTCTCAGACCGTCTGTCTCAGACCGTCTGTCTCAGACCGTCTGTCTCAGACCGTCTGTCTCAGACCGTCTGTCTCAGATCGTCTGTCTCAGACCGTCGGTCTCTGTCCGTCTCTCTCTGTCCGTCTGTCTCAGACCATCTGTCTCAGTCCGTCTGTCTCAGATCGTCTGTCTCGGACCGTCGGTCTCAGACCGTCGGTCTCTGTCCGTCTCTCCCAGCCCGCCTGTCTCAGGCCATCTGTATCAAACCGTCTGTCTCAGCCCGCCTGTCTCAGCCCGCCTGTCTCAGCCCGCCTGTCTCTGTGCGTCTGTTAAAGACCGCCTGTCTCAGACCGTCGGTCTTAGCCCGTCTGTCTCAGCCCGCCAGACTCAGACCGTCTGTCTCAGACCGTCTGTCTCTGACCGTCTGTCTCAGACCGTCTGTCTCAGACCGTCGGTCTCTGTCCGTCTCTCTCAGGCCGCCTGTCTCAGTCCGTCTGTCTCAGACCATCTGTCTCAGACCGTCTGTCTCTGTCCGTCTGTCTCAGACCATCTGTCTCAGTCCGTCTGTCTCAGACCGTCTGTCTCAGACCGTCTGTCTCAGACCGACGGTCTCTGTCCGTCTCTCTCAGGCCGCCTGTCTCAGTCCGTCTGTCTCAGACCATCTGTCTCAGACCGTCTGTCTCTGTCCGTCTGTGTCAGTCCATCTGTCTCAGTCCGTCTGTCTCAGACCGTCTGTCTCGGACCGTCAGTCCCAGACCGTCGGTCTCTGTCCGTCTCTCCCAGCCCGCCTGTCTCAGGCCATCTGTATCAAACCGTCTGTCTCAGCCCGTCTGTCTCAGCCCGCCTGTCTCAGCCCGCCTGTCTCTGTCCGTCTGTCTCAGATCGTCTCTCTCAGGCCGCCTGTCTCAGTCCGACTGTCTCAGACCATCTGTATCAAACCGTCTGTCTCAGCCCGCCTGTCTCAGCCCGCCTGTCTCTGTCCGTCAGTCACAGCCAGCCTGTCTCGGACCGCCTGTCTCAGACCGTCTGTCTCAGACCGTCTGTCTCAGACCGTCGGTCTCTGTCCGTCTCTCTCAGGCCGCCTGTCTCAGTCCGTCTGTCTCAGACCATCTGTGTCAGACCGTTGTCTCTGTCCGTCTGTGTCAGACCGCCTCTCTCTGTCCGTCTGTCTCAGACCGTCTGTCTCAGACCGTCTGTCTCAGACCGTCTGTCTCAGACCGTCTGTCTCAGACCGTCTGTCTCAGACCGTCTGTCTCAGACCGTCTGTCTCAGACCGTCTGTCTCAGACCGTCTGTCTCAGACCGTCTCTCTCAGACCGCCTGTCTCAGACCGTCGGTCTGAGCCCGTCTGTCTCAGCTCGCCTGTCTCTGTCCGTCTGTCTCAGATCGTCTCTCTCAGGCCGCCTGTCTCAGTCCGACTGTCTCAGACCATCTGTATCAAACCGTCTGTCTCAGCCCGCCTGTCTCAGCCCGCCTGTCTCTGTCCGTCAGTCTCAGCCAGCCTGTCTCAGACCGCCTGTCTCAGACCGTCTGTCTCAGACCGTCTGTCTCAGACCGTCGGTCTCTGTCCGTCTCTCTCAGGCCGCCTGTCTCAGTCCGTCTGTCTCAGACCATCTGTGTCAGACCGTTGTCTCTGTCCGTCTGTGTCAGACCGCCTCTCTCTGTCCGTCTGTCTCAGACCGTCTGTCTCAGACCGTCTGTCTCAGACCGTCTGTCTCAGGCCGTCTGTCTCAGACCGTCTGTCTCAGATCGTCTGTCTCAGACCGTCGGTCTCTGTCCGTCTCTCTCTGTCCGTCTGTCTCAGACCATCTGTCTCAGTCCGTCTGTCTCAGACCGTCTGTCTCGGACCGTCGGTTTCAGCCCGTCGGTCTCTGTCCGTCTCTCCCAGCCCGCCTGTCTCAGGCCATCTGTATCAAACCGTCTGTCTCAGCCCGCCTGTCTCAGCCCGCCTGTCTCTGTCCGTCAGTCTCAGCCAGCCTGTCTCAGACCGCCTGTCTCAGACCGTCTGTCTCAGACCGTCTGTCTCAGACCGTCGGTCTCTGTCCGTCTCTCTCAGGCCGCCTGTCTCAGTCCGTCTGTCTCAGACCATCTGTGTCAGACCGTTGTCTCTGTCCGTCTGTGTCAGACCGCCTCTCTCTGTCCGTCTGTCTCAGACCGTCTGTCTCAGACCGTCTGTCTCAGACCGTCTGTCTCAGACCGTCTGTCTCAGACCGTCTGTCTCAGACCGTCTGTCTCAGATCGTCTCTCTCAGGCCGCCTGTCTCAGCCCGCCTGTCTCAGACCGTTGTCTCTGTCCGTCTATCTCTGTCCGTCTCTCTCTGTCCGTCTGTCTCAGACCATCTGTCTCAGTCCGTCTGTCTCAGACCGTCTGTCTCGGACCTTCGCTCTCAGACCGTCGGTCTCTGTCCGTCTCTCCCAGCCCGCCTGTCTCAGGCCATCTGTATCAAACCGTCTGTCTCAGCCCGCCTGTCTCAGCCCGCCTGTCTCAGCCCGCCTGTCTCTGTGCGTCTGTTAAAGACCGCCTGTCTCAGACCGTCGGTCTTAGCCCGTCTGTCTCAGACCGTCTGTCTCAGACCGTCTGTCTCAGACCGTCTGTCTCAGACCGTCTGTCTCAGACCGTCTGTCTCAGACCGTCGGTCTCTGTCCGTCTCTCTCAGGCCGCCTGTCTCAGTCCGTCTGTCTCAGACCGTCTGTCTCAGACCGCCTGTCTCTGTCCGTCTGTCTCAGACCGTCTGTCTCAGATCGTCTCTCTCAGGCCGCCTGTCTCAGTCCGACTGTCTCAGACCATCTGTCTCAGACCGTCTGCTTCTGTCCGTCTGTCTCAGCCCGCCTGTCTCAGACCGTTGTCTCTGTCCGTCTATCTCTGTCCGTCTGTCTCAGAACGTCTGTCTCAGACCATCTGTATCAAACCGTGTGTCTCAGCCCGCCTGTCTCAGCCCGCCTGTCTCTGTCCGTCTGTCTCAGCCCGCCTGTCTCAGACCGTCTATCTCGGACCATCTGTCTCAGCCCGTCTGTCTCAGATCGTCCGTCTCAGCCCGCCTGTCTCTGTCCGTCTGTCTCAGACCGTTTGTCTCAGATCGTCTCTCTCAGGCCGCCTGTCTCAGTCCGACTGTCTCTGTCCGTAGGTTTCAGACCGCCTGTCTCAGACCGTCGGTCTGAGCCCGTCTGTCTCAGCCCGCCTGTCTCTGTCCGTCTGTCTCAGACCGTCTGTCTCAGATCGTCTCTCTCAGGCCGCCTGTCTCAGTCCGTCTGTCTCAGACCATCTGTCTCAGACCGTCTGTCTCTGTCCGTCTGTCTCAGCCCGCCTGTCTCAGACCGTTGTCTCTGTCCGTCTATCTCAGAACGTCTGTCTCAGACCATCTGTATCAAACCGTCTGTCTCAGCCCGCCTGTCTCAGCCCGCCTGTCTCTGTCCGTCTGTCTCAGCCAGCCTGTCTCAGACCGTCGGTCTCTGTCCGTCTATGTCAGGCCGCCTGTCTCAGTCCGTCTGTCTCAGACCATCTGTGTCAGACCGTTGTCTCTGTCCGTCTGTGTCAGACCGCCTGTCTCTGTCCCCCTGTCTCAGACCGTCTGTCTCAGACCGTCTGTCTCAGACCGTCTGTCTCAGATCGTCTCTCTCAGGCCGCCTGTCTCAGTCCGACTGTCTCTGTCCGTAGGTTTCAGACCGCCTGTCTCAGACCGTCGGTCTGAGCCCGTCTGTCTCAGACCGTCTGTCTCAGACCGTCTGTCTCAGACCGTCGGTCTCTGTCCGTCTCTCTCAGGCCGCCTGTCTCAGTCCGTCTGTCTCAGACCATCTGTCTCAGACCGTCGGTCTTAGCCCGTCTGTCTCAGCCCGCCTGTCTCAGACCGTTGTCTCTGTCCGTCTGTCTCAGAACGTCTGTCTCAGACCATCTGTATCAAACCGTGTGTCTCAGCCCGCCTGTCTCAGCCCGCCTGTCTCTGTCCGTCTGTCTCTGTCCGTCTGTCTCAGCCCGCCTGCCTCAGACCGTCTATCTCGGACCATCTGTCTCAGCCCGTCTGTCTCAGATCGTCCGTCTCAGCCCGTCTGTCTCAGCCCGCCTGTCTCTGTCCGTCTGTCTCAGACCATCTGTCTCAGACCTTCTGTCTCAGACCGTCCGTCTCTGTCCGTCTGTCTCAGACCATCTGTCTCAGACCGTCTCTCTCAGACCGTCTGTCTCAGGCCGCCTGTCTCAGTCCATCTGTCTCAGACCATCTGTCTCAGACCGTCTGTCTCTGTCCGTCTGTCTCAGACCATCTGTCTCAGACCTTCTGTCTCAGACCGTCCGTCTCTGTCCGTCTGTCTCAGACCATCTGTCTCAGACCGTCTCTCTCAGACCGTCTGTCTCAGCCCGCCTGTCTCAGGCCGCCTGTCTCTGTCCGTCTGTCTTAGACCATCTGTCTCAGACCGTCTGTCTCAGACCGTCTGTCTCAGACCGTCTGTCTCAGACCGTCTGTCTCAGACCGTCTGTCTCAGACCGTCTGTCTCAGACCGTCTGTCTCAGACCGTCTGTCTCTGACCGTCTGTCTCAGACCGTCAGTCTCAGACCGTCGGTCTCTGTCCGTTTCTCGCAGGCCGCCTGTCTCTGTCCGTCTGTCTCAGACCGTCTGTCTCAGACCGTCGGTCTTAGCCCGTCTGTCTCAGCCCGCCTGTCTCAGACCGTTGTCTCTGTCCGTCTGTCGCAGAACGTCTGTCTCAGACCATCTGTATCAAACTGTCTGTCTCAGCCCGCCTGTCTCAGCCCGCCTGCCTCTGTCCGTCTGTCTCAGCCCGCCTGTCTCAGACCGTCTATCTCGGACCATCTGTCTCAGCCCGTCTGTCTCAGATCGTCCGTCTCAGCCCGCCTGTCTCTGTCCGTCTGTCTCAGACCGTCGGTCTCAGATCGTCTCTCTCAGGCCGCCTGTCTCAGTCCGACTGTCTCTGTCCGTAGGTTTCAGACCGCCTGTCTCAGACCGTCGGTCTGAGCCCGTCTGTCTCAGCCCGCCTGTCTCTGTCCGTCTGTCTCAGATCGTCTCTCTCAGGCCGCCTGTCTCAGTCCGACTGTCTCAGACCATCTGTATCAAACCGTCTGTCTCAGCCCGCCTGTCTCAGCCCGCCTGTCTCTGTCCGTCAGTCTCAGCCAGCCTGTCTCAGACCGCCTGTCTCAGACCGTCTGTCTCAGACCGTCTGTCTCAGACCGTCTGTCTCAGACCGTCGGTCTCTGTCCGTCTCTCTCAGGCAGCCTGTCTCAGTCCGTCTGTCTCAGACCATCTGTGTCAGACCGTTGTCTCTGTCCGTCTGTCTCTGTCCGTCTGTGTCAGACCGCCTCTCTCTGTCCGTCTGTCTCAGACCGTCTGTCTCAGACCGTCTGTCTCAGACCGTCTGTCTCAGACCGTCTGTCTCAGACCGTCTGTCTCAGACCGTCTGTCTCAGACCGTCTGTCTCAGACCGTCTGTCTCAGACCGTCTGTCTCAGACCGTCTGTCTCAGATCGTCTGTCTCAGACCGTCGGTCTCTGTCCGTCTCTCTCTGTCCGTCTGTCTCAGACCATCTGTCTCAGTCCGTCTGTCTCAGACCGTCTGTCTCGGACCGTCGGTCACAGACCGTCGGTCTCTGTCCGTCTGTCTCAGACCATCTGTCTCAAACCGTCTGTCTCAGCCCGCCTGTCTCAGCCCGCCTGTCTCTGTGCGTCTGTTAAAGACCGCCTGTCTCAGACCGTCGGTCTTAGCCCGTCTGTCTCAGACCGTCTGTCTCTGACCGTCTGTCTCAGACCGTCTGTCTCAGACCGTCTGTCTCAGACCGTCTGTCTCAGACCGTCTGTCTCAGACCGTCTGTCTCAGACCGTCGGTCTCTGTCCGTCTCTCTCAGGCCGCCTGTCTCAGTCCGTCTGTCTCAGACCATCTGTCTCAGACCGTCTGTCTCTGTCCGTCTGTCTCAGACCATCTGTCTCAGTCCGTCTGTCTCAGACCGTCTGTCTCAGCCCGCCTGTCTCAGCCCGCCTGTCTCTGTGCGTCTGTTAAAGACCGCCTGTCTCAGACCGTCGGTCTTAGCCCGTCTGTCTCAGACCGTCTATCTCGGACCATCTGTCTCAGCCCGTCTGTCTCAGATCGTCCGTCTCAGCCCGCCTGTCTCTGTCCGTCTGTCTCATACCGTCTGTCTCAGATCGTCTCTCTCAGGCCGCCTGTCTCAGTCCAACTGTCTCTGTCCGTAGGTTTCAGACCGCCTGTCTCAGACCGTCGGTCTGAGCCCGTCTGTCTCAGCCCGCCTGTCTCTGTCCGTCTGTCTCAGATCGTCTCTCTCAGGCCGCCTGTCTCAGTCCGACTGTCTCAGACCATCTGTATCAAACCGTCTGTCTCAGCCCGCCTGTCTCAGACCGTCTGTCTCAGACCGTCTGTCTCAGACCGTCTGTCTCAGACCGTCGGTCTCTGTCCGTCTCTCCCAGCCCGCCTGTCTCAGGCCATCTGTATCAAACCGTCTGTCTCAGCCCGCCTGTCTCAGACCGTCGGTCTCTGTCCGTCTCTCTCAGGCCGCCTGTCTCAGTCCGTCTGTCTCAGACCATCTGTGTCAGACCGTTGTCTCTGTCCGTCTGTGTCAGACCGCCTCTCTCTGTCCGTCTGTCTCAGACCGTCTGTCTCAGACCGTCTGTCTCAGACCGTCTGTCTCAGACCGTCTGTCTCAGACCGTCTGTCTCAGACCGTCTGTCTCAGACCGTCTGTCTCAGACCGTCTGTCTCAGATCGTCTGTCTCAGACCGTCGGTCTCTGTCCGTCTCTCTCTGTCCGTCTGTCTCAGACCATCTGTCTCAGTCCGTCTGTCTCAGATCGTCTGTCTCGGACCGTCGGTCTCAGACCGTCGGTCTCTGTCCGTCTCTCCCAGCCCGCCTGTCTCAGGCCATCTGTATCAAACCGTCTGTCTCAGCCCGCCTGTCTCAGCCCGCCTGTCTCTGTGCGTCTGTTAAAGACCGCCTGTCTCAGACCGTCGGTCTTAGCCCGTCTGTCTCAGCCCGCCTGACTCAGACCGTCTGTCTCAGACCGTCTGTCTCTGACCGTCTGTCTCAGACCGTCTGTCTCAGACCGTCGGTCTCTGTCCGTCTCTCTCAGGCCGCCTGTCTCAGTCCGTCTGTCTCAGACCATCTGTCTCAGACCGTCTGTCTCTGTCCGTCTGTCTCAGACCATCTGTCTCAGTCCGTCTGTCTCAGACCGTCTGTCTCAGACCGTCTGTCTCAGACCGACGGTCTCTGTCCGTCTCTCTCAGGCCGCCTGTCTCAGTCCGTCTGTCTCAGACCATCTGTCTCAGACCGTCTGTCTCTGTCCGTCTGTGTCAGTCCATCTGTCTCAGTCCGTCTGTCTCAGACCGTCTGTCTCGGACCGTCAGTCCCAGACCGTCGGTCTCTGTCCGTCTCTCCCAGCCCGCCTGTCTCAGGCCATCTGTATCAAACCGTCTGTCTCAGCCCGTCTGTCTCAGCCCGCCTGTCTCAGCCCGCCTGTCTCTGTCCGTCTGTCTCAGATCGTCTCTCTCAGGCCGCCTGTCTCAGTCCGACTGTCTCAGACCATCTGTATCAAACCGTCTGTCTCAGCCCGCCTGTCTCAGCCCGCCTGTCTCTGTCCGTCAGTCACAGCCAGCCTGTCTCGGACCGCCTGTCTCAGACCGTCTGTCTCAGACCGTCTGTCTCAGACCGTCGGTCTCTGTCCGTCTCTCTCAGGCCGCCTGTCTCAGTCCGTCTGTCTCAGACCATCTGTGTCAGACCGTTGTCTCTGTCCGTCTGTGTCAGACCGCCTCTCTCTGTCCGTCTGTCTCAGACCGTCTGTCTCAGACCGTCTGTCTCAGACCGTCTGTCTCAGACCGTCTGTCTCAGACCGTCTGTCTCAGACCGTCTGTCTCAGACCGTCTGTCTCAGACCGTCTGTCTCAGACCGTCTGTCTCAGACCGTCTCTCTCAGACCGCCTGTCTCAGACCGTCGGTCTGAGCCCGTCTGTCTCAGCTCGCCTGTCTCTGTCCGTCTGTCTCAGATCGTCTCTCTCAGGCCGCCTGTCTCAGTCCGACTGTCTCAGACCATCTGTATCAAACCGTCTGTCTCAGCCCGCCTGTCTCAGCCCGCCTGTCTCTGTCCGTCAGTCTCAGCCAGCCTGTCTCAGACCGCCTGTCTCAGACCGTCTGTCTCAGACCGTCTGTCTCAGACCGTCGGTCTCTGTCCGTCTCTCTCAGGCCGCCTGTCTCAGTCCGTCTGTCTCAGACCATCTGTGTCAGACCGTTGTCTCTGTCCGTCTGTGTCAGACCGCCTCTCTCTGTCCGTCTGTCTCAGACCGTCTGTCTCAGACCGTCTGTCTCAGACCGTCTGTCTCAGGCCGTCTGTCTCAGACCGTCTGTCTCAGATCGTCTGTCTCAGACCGTCGGTCTCTGTCCGTCTCTCTCTGTCCGTCTGTCTCAGACCATCTGTCTCAGTCCGTCTGTCTCAGACCGTCTGTCTCGGACCGTCGGTTTCAGCCCGTCGGTCTCTGTCCGTCTCTCCCAGCCCGCCTGTCTCAGGCCATCTGTATCAAACCGTCTGTCTCAGCCCGCCTGTCTCAGCCCGCCTGTCTCTGTCCGTCAGTCTCAGCCAGCCTGTCTCAGACCGCCTGTCTCAGACCGTCTGTCTCAGACCGTCTGTCTCAGACCGTCGGTCTCTGTCCGTCTCTCTCAGGCCGCCTGTCTCAGTCCGTCTGTCTCAGACCATCTGTGTCAGACCGTTGTCTCTGTCCGTCTGTGTCAGACCGCCTCTCTCTGTCCGTCTGTCTCAGACCGTCTGTCTCAGACCGTCTGTCTCAGACCGTCTGTCTCAGACCGTCTGTCTCAGACCGTCTGTCTCAGACCGTCTGTCTCAGATCGTCTCTCTCAGGCCGCCTGTCTCAGCCCGCCTGTCTCAGACCGTTGTCTCTGTCCGTCTATCTCTGTCCGTCTCTCTCTGTCCGTCTGTCTCAGACCATCTGTCTCAGTCCGTCTGTCTCAGACCGTCTGTCTCGGACCGTCGCTCTCAGACCGTCGGTCTCTGTCCGTCTCTCCCAGCCCGCCTGTCTCAGGCCATCTGTATCAAACCGTCTGTCTCAGCCCGCCTGTCTCAGCCCGCCTGTCTCAGCCCGCCTGTCTCTGTGCGTCTGTTAAAGACCGCCTGTCTCAGACCGTCGGTCTTAGCCCGTCTGTCTCAGACCGTCTGTCTCAGACCGCCTGTCTCAGACCGTTGTCTCTGTCCGTCTATCTCTGTCCGTCTGTCTCAGAACGTCTGTCTCAGACCATCTGTATCAAACCGTGTGTCTCAGCCCGCCTGTCTCAGCCCGCCTGTCTCTGTCCGTCTGTCTCAGCCCGCCTGTCTCAGACCGTCTATCTCGGACCATCTGTCTCAGCCCGTCTGTCTCAGATCGTCCGTCTCAGCCCGCCTGTCTCTGTCCGTCTGTCTCAGACCGTTTGTCTCAGATCGTCTCTCTCAGGCCGCCTGTCTCAGTCCGACTGTCTCTGTCCGTAGGTTTCAGACCGCCTGTCTCAGACCGTCGGTCTGAGCCCGTCTGTCTCAGCCCGCCTGTCTCTGTCCGTCTGTCTCAGACCGTCTGTCTCAGATCGTCTCTCTCAGGCCGCCTGTCTCAGTCCGTCTGTCTCAGACCATCTGTCTCAGACCGTCTGTCTCTGTCCGTCTGTCTCAGCCCGCCTGTCTCAGACCGTTGTCTCTGTCCGTCTATCTCAGAACGTCTGTCTCAGACCATCTGTATCAAACCGTCTGTCTCAGCCCGCCTGTCTCAGCCCGCCTGTCTCTGTCCGTCTGTCTCAGCCAGCCTGTCTCAGACCGTCGGTCTCTGTCCGTCTATGTCAGGCCGCCTGTCTCAGTCCGTCTGTCTCAGACCATCTGTGTCAGACCGTTGTCTCTGTCCGTCTGTCTCTGTCCGTCTGTGTCAGACCGCCTGTCTCTGTCCCCCTGTCTCAGACCGTCTGTCTCAGACCGTCTGTCTCAGACCGTCTGTCTCAGACCGTCTGTCTCAGACGGTCTGTCTCAGCCCGCCTGTCTCAGACCGTCTGTCTCAGACCGTCTGTCTCAGACCGTCGGTCTCTGTCCGTCTCTCTCAGGCCGCCTGTCTCAGTCCGTCTGTCTCAGACCATCTGTGTCAGACCGTTGTCTCTGTACGTCTTCCTCTGTCCGTCTGTATCAAACCGTCTGTCTCAGCCCGCCTGTCTCGGCCCGCCTGTCTCTGTCCGTCTGTTTCAGACCGCCTGTCTCAGACCGTCGGTCTTAGCCCGTCTGTCTCAGACCGTCTGTCTCAGGCCGCCTGTCTCAGTCCATCTGTCTCAGACCATCTGTCTCAGACCGTCTGTCTCTTTCCGTCTGTCTCAGACCATCTGTCTCAGACCTACTGTCTCAGACCGTCCGTCTCTGTCCGTCTGTCTCAGACCATATGTCTCAGACCGTCTGTCTCAGACCGTCTGTCTCAGCCCGCCTGTCTCAGCCCGCCTGTCTCTGTCCGCGTGTCTTAGACCATCTGTCGCAGACCGTCTGTCTCAGACCGTCCGTCTCAGACCGTCTGTCTCTGACCGTTTGTCTCAGACCGTCAGTCTCAGACCGTCGGTCTCTGTCCGTTTCTCGCAGGCCGCCTGTCTCTGTCCGTCTGTCTCAGACCATCTGTCTCAGACCGTTGTCTCTGTCCGTCTGTCTCTGTCCGTCTGTCTCAATCGGCCTGTCTCAGACCGTCTGTCCTGGACCGTCTGTCTCAGACCGTCGGTCTCTGTCCGTCTTTCTCATGCCGCCTGTCTCAGTCCGTCTGTTTCAGACCGCCTGTCTCAGACCGTCGGTCTCAGGCCGTCTGTCTCAGCCCGCCTGTCTCTGTCCGCCTGTCTCAGACCGTCGGTCTCTGTCCGTCTCTCTCAGGCCGCCTGTCTCAGTCCATCTGTCTCAGACCATCTGTCTCAGACCGTCTGTAACTGTCCGTCTGTCTCAGACCGTCTGTTTCAGACTGTCTGTCTCAGGCCGCCTGTCTCAGTCCGTCTGTCTCAGACCATCTGTGTCAGACCGTTGTCTCTGTCCGTCTGTCTCAGATCGTCTGTCTCAGACCATCTGTCTCAGCCCGTCTGTCTCAGATCGTCGGTCTCAGCCCGCCTGTCTCTGTCCGTCTGTCTCAGACCGTCTGTCTCAGATCGTCTCTCTCAGGCCGCCTGTCTCAGTCCGACTGTCTCTGTCCGTAGGTTTCAGACCGCCTGTCTCAGACCGTCGGTCTTAGCCCGTCTGTCTCAGCCCGCCTGTCTCTGTCCGCCTGTCTCAGACCGTCTGTCTCAGATCGTCTCTCTCAGGCCGCCTGTCTCAGTCCGACTGTCTCAGACCATCTGTCTCAGACCGTCTGTCTCTGTCCGTCTGTCTCAGCCCGCCTGTCTCAGACCGTTGTCTCTGTCCGTCTATCTCTGTCCGTCTGTCTCAGAACGTCTGTCTCAGACCTTCTGTGTCAGACCGTTGTCTCTGTCCGTCTGTCTCTGTCCGTCTGTCTCTGTCCGTCTGTCTCTGTCCGTCTGTGTCAGACCGTCTGTCTCAGACCGTCTGTCTCAGCCCGCCTGTCTGTGTCCGTCTGTCTCAGACCGTCTGTCTCAGATCGTCTCTCTCAGGCCGCCTGTCTCAGTCCGACTGTCTCAGACCATCTGTCTCAGACCATCTGTGTCAGACCGTTGTCTCAGTCCGTCTGTCTCTGTCCGTCTCTCTCAGGCCGCCTGTCTCAGTCCATCTGTCTCAGACCATCTGTCTCAGACCGTCTGTAACTGTCCGTCTGTCTCAGACCGTCTGTCTCAGACCGTCTGTCTCAGACCGTCTGTCTCAGACCGTCTGTCTCAGACCGTCTGTCTCAGACCGTCTGTCTCAGACCGTCTGTCTCAGGCCGCCTGTCTCAGTCCGTCTGTCTCAGACCATCTGTGTCAGACCGTTGTCTCTGTCCGTCTGTCTCAGATCGTCTGTCTCAGACCATCTGTCTCAGCCCGTCTGTCTCAGATCGTCGGTCTCAGCCCGCCTGTCTCTGTCCGTCTGTCTCAGACCGTCTGTCTCAGATCGTCTCTCTCAGGCCGCCTGTCTCAGTCCGACTGTCTCTGTCCGTAGGTTTCAGACCGCCTGTCTCAGACCGTCGGTCTTAGCCCGTCTGTCTCAGCCCGCCTGTCTCTGTCCGCCTGTCTCAGACCGTCTGTCTCAGATCGTCTCTCTCAGGCCGCCTGTCTCAGTCCGACTGTCTCAGACCATCTGTCTCAGACCGTCTGTCTCTGTCCGTCTGTCTCAGCCCGCCTGTCTCAGACCGTTGTCTCTGTCCGTCTATCTCTGTCCGTCTGTCTCAGAACGTCTGTCTCAGACCTTCTGTGTCAGACCGTTGTCTCTGTCCGTCTGTCTCTGTCCGTCTGTCTCTGTCCGTCTGTGTCAGACCGTCTGTCTCAGACCGTCTGTCTCAGACCGTCTGTCTCAGCCCGCCTGTCTGTGTCCGTCTGTCTCAGACCGTCTGCTCAGATCGTCTCTCTCAGGCCGCCTGTCTCAGTCCGACTGTCTCAGACCATCTGCCTCAGACCATCTGTGTCAGACCGTTGTCTCAGTCCGTCTGTCTATGTCCGTCTCTCTCAGGCCGCCTGTCTCAGTCCATCTGTCTCAGACCATCTGTCTCAGACCGTCTGTAACTGTCCGTCTGTCTCAGACCGTCTGTCTCAGACCGTCTGTCTCAGACCGTCTGTCTCAGACCGTCTGTCTCAGACCGTCTGTCTCAGACCGTCTGTCTCAGACCGTCTGTCTCAGACCGTCTGTCTCAGACCGTCTGTCTCAGACCGTCTGTCTCAGGCCGCCTGTCTCAGTCCGTCTGTCTCAGACCATCTGTGTCAGACCGTTGTCTCTGTCCGTCTGTCTCAGATCGTCTGTCTCAGACCATCTGTCTCAGCCCGTCTGTCTCAGATCGTCGGTCTCAGCCCGCCTGTCTCTGTCCGTCTGTCTCAGACCGTCTGTCTCAGATCGTCTCTCTCAGGCCGCCTGTCTCAGTCCGACTGTCTCTGTCCGTAGGTTTCAGACCGCCGGTCTCAGACCGTCGGTCTTAGCCCGTCTGTCTCAGCCCGTCTGTCTCTGTCCGCCTGTCTCAGACCGTCTGTCTCAGATCGTCTCTCTCAGGCCGCCTGTCTCAGTCCGTCTGTCTCAGACCATCTGTGTCAGACCGTTGTCTCTGTCCGTCTGTGTCAGACCGTTGTCTCTGTCCGTCTGTGTCAGACCGCCTCTCTCTGTCCGTCTGTCTCAGACCGTCTGTCTCAGACCGTCTGTCTCAGACCGTCTGTCTCAGACCGTCTGTCTCAGACCGTCTGTCTCAGACCGTCTGTCTCAGACCGTCTGTCTCAGATCGTCTGTCTCAGACCGTCTGTCTCAGACCGTCTGTCTCAGACCGTCTCTCTCAGACCGCCTGTCTCAGACCGTCGGTCTGAGCCCGTCTGTCTCAGCTCGCCTGTCTCTGTCCGTCTGTCTCAGATCGTCTCTCTCAGGCCGCCTGTCTCAGTCCGACTGTCTCAGACCATCTGTATCAAACCGTCTGTCTCAGCCCGCCTGTCTCAGCCCGCCTGTCTCTGTCCGTCAGTCTCAGCCAGCCTGTCTCAGACCGCCTGTCTCAGACCGTCTGTCTCAGACCGTCTGTCTCAGACCGTCGGTCTCTGTCCGTCTCTCTCAGGCCGCCTGTCTCAGTCCGTCTGTCTCAGACCATCTGTGTCAGACCGTTGTCTCTGTCCGTCTGTGTCAGACCGCCTCTCTCTGTCCGTCTGTCTCAGACCGTCTGTCTCAGACCGTCTGTCTCAGACCGTCTGTCTCAGGCCGTCTGTCTCAGACCGTCTGTCTCAGACCGTCTGTCTCAGACCGTCTGTCTCAGACCGTCTGTCCCAGATCGTCTGTCTCAGACCGTCGGTCTCTGTCCGTCTCTCTCTGTCCGTCTGTCTCAGACCATCTGTCTCAGTCCGTCTGTCTCAGACCGTCTGTCTCGGACGGTCGGTCTCAGACCGTCGGTCTCTGTCCGTCTCTCCCAGCCCGCCTGTCTCAGGCCATCTGTATCAAACCGTCTGTCTCAGCCCGCCTGTCTCAGCCCGCCTGTCTCTGTGCGTCTGTTAAAGACCGCCTGCCTCAGACCGTCGGTCTTAGCCCGTCTGTCTCAGCCCGCCTGACTCAGACCGTCTGTCTCAGACCGTCTGTCTCTGACCGTCTGTCTCAGACCGTCTGTCTCAGACCGTCTGTCTCAGACCGTCTGTCTCAGACCGTCTGTCTCAGACCGTCGGTCTCTGTCCGTCTCTCTCAGGCCGCCTGTCTCAGTCCGTCTGTCTCAGACCATCTGTCTCAGACCGTCTGTCTCTGTCCGTCTGTCTCAGACCATCTGTCTCAGTCCGTCTGTCTCAGACCGTCTGTCTCAGACCGTCTGTCTCAGACCGACGGTCTCTGTCCGTCTCTCTCAGGCCGCCTGTCTCAGTCCGTCTGTCTCAGACCGTCTGTCTCGGACCGTCAGTCTCAGACCGTCGGTCTCTGTCCGTCTCTCCCAGCCCGCCTGTCTCAGGCCATCTGTATCAAACCGTCTGTCTCAGCCCGTCTGTCTCAGCCCGCCTGTCTCAGCCCGCCTGTCTCTGTCCGTCTGTCTCAGATCGTCTCTCTCAGGCCGCCTGTCTCAGTCCGACTGTCTCAGACCATCTGTATCAAACCGTCTGTCTCAGCCCGCCTGTCTCAGCCCGCCTGTCTCTGTCCGTCAGTCTCAGCCAGCCTGTCTCAGACCGCCTGTCTCAGACCGTCTGTCTCAGACCGTCTGTCTCAGACCGTCGGTCTCTGTCCGTCTCTCTCAGGCCGCCTGTCTCAGTCCGTCTGTCTCAGACCATCTGTGTCAGACGGTTGTCTCTGTCCGTCTGTGTCAGACCGCCTCTCTCTGTCCGTCTGTCTCAGACCGTCTGTCTCAGACCGTCTGTCTCAGACCGTCTGTCTCAGACCGTCTGTCTCAGACCGTCTGTCTCAGACCGTCTGTCTCAGATCGTCTCTCTCAGGCCGCCTGTCTCAGTCCGACTGTCTCAGACCATCTGTCTCAGACCGTCTGCTTCTGTCCGTCTGTCTCAGCCCGCCTGTCTCAGACCGTTGTCTCTGTCCGTCTATCTCTGTCCGTCTCTCTCTGTCCGTCTGTCTCAGACCGTCTGTCTCAGACCGTCGGTCTCTGTCCGTCTCTCTCAGGCCGCCTGTCTCAGTCCGTCTGTCTCAGACCGTCTGTCTCAGACCGCCTGTCTCTGTCCGTCTGTCTCAGACCGTCTGTCTCAGATCGTCTCTCTCAGGCCGCCTGTCTCAGTCCGACTGTCTCAGACCATCTGTCTCAGACCGTCTGCTTCTGTCCGTCTGTCTCAGCCCGCCTGTCTCAGACCGTTGTCTCTGTCCGTCTATCTCTGTCCGTCTGTCTCAGAACGTCTGTCTCAGACCATCTGTATCAAACCGTGTGTCTCAGCCCGCCTGTCTCAGCCCGCCTGTCTCTGTCCGTCTGTCTCAGCCCGCCTGTCTCAGACCGTCTATCTCGGACCATCTGTCTCAGCCCGTCTGTCTCAGATCGTCCGTCTCAGCCCGCCTGTCTCTGTCCGTCTGTCTCAGACCGTTTGTCTCAGATCGTCTCTCTCAGGCCGCCTGTCTCAGTCCGACTGTCTCTGTCCGTAGGTTTCAGACCGCCTGTCTCAGACCGTCGGTCTTAGCCCGTCTGTCTCAGCCCGTCTGTCTCTGTCCGCCTGTCTCAGACCGTCTGTCTGAGATCGTCTCTCTCAGGCCGCCTGTCTCAGTCCGTCTGTCTCAGACCATCTGTCTCAGACCGTCTGTCTCTGTCCGTCTGTCTCAGCCCGCCTGTCTCAGACCGTTGTCTCTGTCCGTCTGTCTCAGAACGTCTGTCTCAGACCATCTGTATCAAACCGTCTGTCTCAGCCCGCCTGTCTCAGCCCGCCTGTCTCTGTCCGTCTGTCTCAGCCAGCCTGTCTCAGACCGTCGGTCTCTGTCCGTCTATGTCAGGCCGCCTGTCTCAGTCCGTCTGTCTCAGACCATCTGTGTCAGACCGTTGTCTCTGTCCGTCTGTCTCTGTCCGTCTGTGTCAGACCGCCTGTCTCTGTCCCCCTGTCTCAGACCGTCTGTCTCAGACCGTCTGTCTCAGACCGTCTGTCTCAGACCGTCTGTCTCAGACCGTCTGTCTCAGACGGTCTGTCTCAGCCCGCCGTCTCAGACCGTCTGTCTCAGACCGTCTGTCTCAGACCGTCGGTCTCTGTCCGTCTCTCTCAGGCCGCCTGTCTCAGTCCGTCTGTCTCAGACCATCTGTGTCAGACCGTTGTCTCTGTACGTCTTCCTCTGTCCGTCTGTATCAAACCGTCTGTCTCAGCCCGCCTGTCTCGGCCCGCCTGTCTCTGTCCGTCTGTTTCAGACCGCCTGTCTCAGACCGTCGGTCTTAGCCCGTCTGTCTCAGACCGTCTGTCTCAGGCCGCCTGTCTCAGTCCATCTGTCTCAGACCATCTGTCTCAGACCGTCTGTCTCTTTCCGTCTGTCTCAGACCATCTGTCTCAGACCTACTGTCTCAGACCGTCCGTCTCTGTCCGTCTGTCTTAGACCATCTGTCGCAGACCGTCTGTCTCAGACCGTCCGTCTCAGACCGTCTGTCTCTGACCGTTTGTCTCAGACCGTCAGTCTCAGACCGTCGGTCTCTGTCCGTTTCTCGCAGGCCGCCTGTCTCTGTCCGTCTGTCTCAGACCATCTGTCTCAGACCGTTGTCTCTGTCCGTCTGTCTCTGTCCGTCTGTTTCAATCGGCCTGTCTCAGACCGTCTGTCCTGGACCGTCTGTCTCAGACCGTCGGTCTCTGTCCGTCTTTCTCATGCCGCCTGTCTCAGTCCGTCTGTTTCAGACCGCCTGTCTCAGACCGTCGGTCTCAGGCCGTCTGTCTCAGCCCGCCTGTCTCTGTCCGCCTGTCTCAGACCGTCGGTCTCTGTCCGTCTCTCTCAGGCCGCCTGTCTCAGTCCATCTGTCTCAGACCATCTGTCTCAGACCGTCTGTAACTGTCCGTCTGTCTCAGACCGTCTGTCTCAGACTGTCTGTCTCAGGCCGCCTGTCTCAGTCCGTCTGTCTCAGACCATCTGTGTCAGACCGTTGTCTCTGTCCGTCTGTCTCAGATCGTCTGTCTGTGTCCGTCTGTCTCAGACCGTCTGTCTCAGATCGTCTCTCTCAGGCCGCCTGTCTCAGTCCGACTGTCTCAGACCATCTGTCTCAGACCATCTGTGTCAGACCGTTGTCTCAGTCCGTCTGTCTCTGTCCGTCTCTCTCAGGCCGCCTGTCTCAGTCCATCTGTCTCAGACCATCTGTCTCAGACCGTCTGTAACTGTCCGTCTGTCTCAGACCGTCTGTCTCAGACCGTCTGTCTCAGACCGTCTGTCTCAGACCGTCTGTCTCAGACCGTCTGTCTCAGACCGTCTGTCTCAGACCGTCTGTCTCAGATCGTCTGTCTCAGACCGTCTGTCTCAGACCGTCTGTCTCAGACCGTCTCTCTCAGACCGCCTGTCTCAGACCGTCGGTCTGAGCCCGTCTGTCTCAGCTCGCCTGTCTCTGTCCGTCTGTCTCAGATCGTCTCTCTCAGGCCGCCTGTCTCAGTCCGACTGTCTCAGACCATCTGTATCAAACCGTCTGTCTCAGCCCGCCTGTCTCAGCCCGCCTGTCTCTGTCCGTCAGTCTCAGCCAGCCTGTCTCAGACCGCCTGTCTCAGACCGTCTGTCTCAGACCGTCTGTCTCAGACCGTCGGTCTCTGTCCGTCTCTCTCAGGCCGCCTGTCTCAGTCCGTCTGTCTCAGACCATCTGTGTCAGACCGTTGTCTCTGTCCGTCTGTGTCAGACCGCCTCTCTCTGTCCGTCTGTCTCAGACCGTCTGTCTCAGACCGTCTGTCTCAGACCGTCTGTCTCAGGCCGTCTGTCTCAGACCGTCTGTCTCAGACCGTCTGTCTCAGACCGTCTGTCCCAGATCGTCTGTCTCAGACCGTCGGTCTCTGTCCGTCTCTCTCTGTCCGTCTGTCTCAGACCGTCTGTCTCAGTCCGTCTGTCTCAGACCGTCTGTCTCGGACGGTCGGTCTCAGACCGTCGGTCTCTGTCCGTCTCTCCCAGCCCGCCTGTCTCAGGCCATCTGTATCAAACCGTCTGTCTCAGCCCGCCTGTCTCAGCCCGCCTGTCTCTGTGCGTCTGTTAAAGACCGCCTGCCTCAGACCGTCGGTCTTAGCCCGTCTGTCTCAGCCCGCCTGACTCAGACCGTCTGTCTCAGACCGTCTGTCTCTGACCGTCTGTCTCAGACCGTCTGTCTCAGACCGTCTGTCTCAGACCGTCTGTCTCAGACCGTCTGTCTCAGACCGTCGGTCTCTGTCCGTCTCTCTCAGGCCGCCTGTCTCAGTCCGTCTGTCTCAGACCATCTGTCTCAGACCGTCTGTCTCTGTCCGTCTGTCTCAGACCATCTGTCTCAGTCCGTCTGTCTCAGACCGTCTGTCTCAGACCGTCTGTCTCAGACCGACGGTCTCTGTCCGTCTCTCTCAGGCCGCCTGTCTCAGTCCGTCTGTCTCAGACCGTCTGTCTCGGACCGTCAGTCTCAGACCGTCGGTCTCTGTCCGTCTCTCCCAGCCCGCCTGTCTCAGGCCATCTGTATCAAACCGTCTGTCTCAGCCCGTCTGTCTCAGCCCGCCTGTCTCAGCCCGCCTGTCTCTGTCCGTCTGTCTCAGATCGTCTCTCTCAGGCCGCCTGTCTCAGTCCGACTGTCTCAGACCATCTGTATCAAACCGTCTGTCTCAGCCCGCCTGTCTCAGCCCGCCTGTCTCTGTCCGTCAGTCTCAGCCAGCCTGTCTCAGACCGCCTGTCTCAGACCGTCTGTCTCAGACCGTCTGTCTCAGACCGTCGGTCTCTGTCCGTCTCTCTCAGGCCGCCTGTCTCAGTCCGTCTGTCTCAGACCATCTGTGTCAGACGGTTGTCTCTGTCCGTCTGTGTCAGACCGCCTCTCTCTGTCCGTCTGTCTCAGACCGTCTGTCTCAGACCGTCTGTCTCAGACCGTCTGTCTCAGACCGTCTGTCTCAGACCGTCTGTCTCAGACCGTCTGTCTCAGATCGTCTCTCTCAGGCCGCCTGTCTCAGTCCGACTGTCTCAGACCATCTGTCTCAGACCGTCTGCTTCTGTCCGTCTGTCTCAGCCCGCCTGTCTCAGACCGTTGTCTCTGTCCGTCTATCTCTGTCCGTCTCTCTCTGTCCGTCTGTCTCAGACCGTCTGTCTCAGACCGTCGGTCTCTGTCCGTCTCTCTCAGGCCGCCTGTCTCAGTCCGTCTGTCTCAGACCGTCTGTCTCAGACCGCCTGTCTCTGTCCGTCTGTCTCAGACCGTCTGTCTCAGATCGTCTCTCTCAGGCCGCCTGTCTCAGTCCGACTGTCTCAGACCATCTGTCTCAGACCGTCTGCTTCTGTCCGTCTGTCTCAGCCCGCCTGTCTCAGACCGTTGTCTCTGTCCGTCTATCTCTGTCCGTCTGTCTCAGAACGTCTGTCTCAGACCATCTGTATCAAACCGTGTGTCTCAGCCCGCCTGTCTCAGCCCGCCTGTCTCTGTCCGTCTGTCTCAGCCCGCCTGTCTCAGACCGTCTATCTCGGACCATCTGTCTCAGCCCGTCTGTCTCAGATCGTCCGTCTCAGCCCGCCTGTCTCTGTCCGTCTGTCTCAGACCGTTTGTCTCAGATCGTCTCTCTCAGGCCGCCTGTCTCAGTCCGACTGTCTCTGTCCGTAGGTTTCAGACCGCCTGTCTCAGACCGTCGGTCTGAGCCCGTCTGTCTCAGCCCGCCTGTCTCTGTCCGTCTGTCTCAGACCGTCTGTCTCAGATCGTCTCTCTCAGGCCGCCTGTCTCAGTCCGTCTGTCTCAGACCATCTGTCTCAGACCGTCTGTCTCTGTCCGTCTGTCTCAGCCCGCCTGTCTCAGACCGTTGTCTCTGTCCGTCTGTCTCAGAACGTCTGTCTCAGACCATCTGTATCAAACCGTCTGTCTCAGCCCGCCTGTCTCAGCCCGCCTGTCTCTGTCCGTCTGTCTCAGCCAGCCTGTCTCAGACCGTCGGTCTCTGTCCGTCTATGTCAGGCCGCCTGTCTCAGTCCGTCTGTCTCAGACCATCTGTGTCAGACCGTTGTCTCTGTCCGTCTGTCTCTGTCCGTCTGTGTCAGACCGCCTGTCTCTGTCCCCCTGTCTCAGACCGTCTGTCTCAGACCGTCTGTCTCAGACCGTCTGTCTCAGACCGTCTGTCTCAGACCGTCTGTCTCAGACGGTCTGTCTCAGCCCGCCGTCTCAGACCGTCTGTCTCAGACCGTCTGTCTCAGACCGTCGGTCTCTGTCCGTCTCTCTCAGGCCGCCTGTCTCAGTCCGTCTGTCTCAGACCATCTGTGTCAGACCGTTGTCTCTGTACGTCTTCCTCTGTCCGTCTGTATCAAACCGTCTGTCTCAGCCCGCCTGTCTCGGCCCGCCTGTCTCTGTCCGTCTGTTTCAGACCGCCTGTCTCAGACCGTCGGTCTTAGCCCGTCTGTCTCAGACCGTCTGTCTCAGGCCGCCTGTCTCAGTCCATCTGTCTCAGACCATCTGTCTCAGACCGTCTGTCTCTTTCCGTCTGTCTCAGACCATCTGTCTCAGACCTACTGTCTCAGACCGTCCGTCTCTGTCCGTCTGTCTTAGACCATCTGTCGCAGACCGTCTGTCTCAGACCGTCCGTCTCAGACCGTCTGTCTCTGACCGTTTGTCTCAGACCGTCAGTCTCAGACCGTCGGTCTCTGTCCGTTTCTCGCAGGCCGCCTGTCTCAGACCGTCGGTCTCTGTCCGTCTCTCTCAGGCCGCCTGTCTCAGTCCATCTGTCTCAGACCATCTGTCTCAGACCGTCTGTAACTGTCCGTCTGTCTCAGACCGTCTGTCTCAGACCGTCTGTCTCAGACCGTCTGTCTCAGACCGTCTGTCTCAGACCGTCTGTCTCAGACCGTCTGTCTCAGGCCGCCTGTCTCAGTCCGTCTGTCTCAGACCATCTGTGTCAACCCGTTGTCTCTGTCCGTCTGTCTCAGATCGTCTGTCTCAGACCATCTGTCTCAGCCCGTCTGTCTCAGATCGTCGGTCTCAGCCCGCCTGTCTCTGTCCGTCTGTCTCAGACCGTCTGTCTCAGATCGTCTCTCTCAGGCCGCCTGTCTCAGTCCGACTGTCTCTGTCCGTAGGTTTCAGACCGCCGGTCTCAGACCGTCGGTCTTAGCCCGTCTGTCTCAGCCCGCCTGTCTCTGTCCGCCTGTCTCAGACCGTCTGTCTCAGATCGTCTCTCTCAGGCCGCCTGTCTCAGTCCGTCTGTCTCAGACCATCTGTGTCAGACCGTTGTCTCTGTCCGTCTGTGTCAGACCGCCTCTCTCTGTCCGTCTGTCTCAGACCGTCTGTCTCAGACCGTCTGTCTCAGACCGTCTGTCTCAGACCGTCTGTCTCAGACCGTCTGTCTCAGACCGTCTGTCTCAGACCGTCTGTCTCAGACCGTCTGTCTCAGACCGTCTGTCTCAGATCGTCTGTCTCAGACCGTCGGTCTCTGTCCGTCTCTCTCTGTCCGTCTGTCTCAGACCATCTGTCTCAGTCCGTCTGTCTCAGACCGTCTGTCTCGGACGGTCGGTCTCTGTCCGTCTCTCCCAGCCCGCCTGTCTCAGGCCATCTGTATCAAACCGTCTGTCTCAGCCCGCCTGTCTCAGCCCGCCTGTCTCTGTGCGTCTGTTAAAGACCGCCTGCCTCAGACCGTCGGTCTTAGCCCGTCTGTCTCAGCCCGCCTGACTCAGACCGTCTGTCTCAGACCGTCTGTCTCTGACCGTCTGTCTCAGACCGTCTGTCTCAGACCGTCTGTCTCAGACCGTCTGTCTCAGACCGTCTGTCTCAGACCGTCTGTCTCAGACCGTCTGTCTCAGACCGTCGGTCTCAGACCGTCGGTCTTAGCCCGTCTGTCTCAGCCCGCCTGTCTCTGTCCGCCTGTCTCAGACCGTCTGTCTCAGATCGTCTCTCTCAGGCCGCCTGTCTCAGTCCGTCTGTCTCAGACCATCTGTGTCAGACCGTTGTCTCTGTCCGTCTGTGTCAGACCGCCTCTCTCTGTCCGTCTGTCTCAGACCGTCTGTCTCAGACCGTCTGTCTCAGACCGTCTGTCTCAGACCGTCTGTCTCAGACCGTCTGTCTCTGTCCGTCTCTCTCAGGCCGCCTGTCTCAGTCCGTCTGTCTCAGACCATCTGTCTCAGACCGTCTGTCTCTGTCCGTCTGTGTCAGTCCATCTGTCTCAGTCCGTCTGTCTCAGACCGTCTGCCTCGGACCGTCAGTCTCAGACCGTCGGTCTCTGTCCGTCTCTCCCAGCCCGCCTGTCTCAGGCCATCTGTATCAAACCGTCTGTCTCAGCCCGTCTGTCTCAGCCCGCCTGTCTCAGCCCGCCTGTCTCTGTCCGTCTGTCTCAGATCGTCTCTCTCAGGCCGCCTGTCTCAGTCCGACTGTCTCAGACCATCTGTATCAAACCGTCTGTCTCAGCCCGCCTGTCTCAGACCGTCTGTCTCAGACCGTCTGTCTCAGACCGTCTGTCTCAGACCGTCTGTCTCTGTCCGTCTCTCTCAGGCCGCCTGTCTCAGTCCGTCTGTCTCAGACCATCTGTCTCAGACCGTCTGTCTCTGTCCGTCTGTGTCAGTCCATCTGTCTCAGTCCGTCTGTCTCAGACCGTCTGCCTCGGACCGTCAGTCTCAGACCGTCGGTCTCTGTCCGTCTCTCCCAGCCCGCCTGTCTCAGGCCATCTGTATCAAACCGTCTGTCTCAGCCCGTCTGTCTCAGCCCGCCTGTCTCAGCCCGCCTGTCTCTGTCCGTCTGTCTCAGATCGTCTCTCTCAGGCCGCCTGTCTCAGTCCGACTGTCTCAGACCATCTGTATCAAACCGTCTGTCTCAGCCCGCCTGTCTCAGCCCGCCTGTCTCTGTCCGTCAGTCTCAGCCAGCCTGTCTCAGACCGTCTGTCTCAGACCGTCTGTCTCAGACCGTCTGTCTCAGATCGTCTGTCTCAGACCGTCGGTCTCTGTCCGTCTCTCTCTGTCCGTCTGTCTCAGACCATCTGTCTCAGTCCGTCTGTCTCAGACCGTCTGTCTCGGACGGTCGGTCTCAGACCGTCGGTCTCTGTCCGTCTCTCCCAGCCCGCCTGTCTCAGGCCATCTGTATCAAACCGTCTGTCTCAGCCCGCCTGTCTCAGCCCGCCTGTCTCTGTGCGTCTGTTAAAGACCGCCTGCCTCAGACCGTCGGTCTTAGCCCGTCTGTCTCAGCCCGCCTGACTCAGACCGTCTGTCTCAGACCGTCTGTCTCTGACCGTCTGTCTCAGACCGTCTGTCTCAGACCGTCTGTCTCAGACCGTCTGTCTCAGACCGTCTGTCTCAGACCGTCGGTCTCAGACCGTCGGTCTTAGCCCGTCTGTCTCAGCCCGCCTGTCTCTGTCCGCCTGTCTCAGACCGTCTGTCTCAGATCGTCTCTCTCAGGCCGCCTGTCTCAGTCCGTCTGTCTCAGACCATCTGTGTCAGACCGTTGTCTCTGTCCGTCTGTGTCAGACCGCCTCTCTCTGTCCGTCTGTCTCAGACCGTCTGTCTCAGACCGTCTGTCTCAGACCGTCTGTCTCAGACCGTCTGTCTCAGACCGTCTGTCTCTGTCCGTCTCTCTCAGGCCGCCTGTCTCAGTCCGTCTGTCTCAGACCATCTGTCTCAGACCGTCTGTCTCTGTCCGTCTGTGTCAGTCCATCTGTCTCAGTCCGTCTGTCTCAGACCGTCTGCCTCGGACCGTCAGTCTCAGACCGTCGGTCTCTGTCCGTCTCTCCCAGCCCGCCTGTCTCAGGCCATCTGTATCAAACCGTCTGTCTCAGCCCGTCTGTCTCAGCCCGCCTGTCTCAGCCCGCCTGTCTCTGTCCGTCTGTCTCAGATCGTCTCTCTCAGGCCGCCTGTCTCAGTCCGACTGTCTCAGACCATCTGTATCAAACCGTCTGTCTCAGCCCGCCTGTCTCAGCCCGCCTGTCTCTGTCCGTCAGTCTCAGCCAGCCTGTCTCAGACCGCCTGTCTCAGACCGTCTGTCTCAGACCGTCTGTCTCAGACCGTCGGTCTCTGTCCGTCTCTCTCAGGCCGCCTGTCTCAGTCCGTCTGTCTCAGACCATCTGTGTCAGACCGTTGTCTCTGTCCGTCTGTGTCAGACCGCCTCTCTCTGTCCGTCTGTCTCAGACCGTCTGTCTCAGACCGTCTGTCTCAGACCGTCTGTCTCAGACCGTCTGTCTCAGACCGTCTGTCTCAGATCGTCTCTCTCAGGCCGCCTGTCTCAGTCCGACTGTCTCAGACCATCTGTCTCAGACCGTCTGCTTCTGTCCGTCTGTCTCAGCCCGCCTGTCTCAGACCGTTGTCTCTGTCCGTCTATCTCTGTCCGTCTCTCTCTGTCCGTCTGTCTCAGACCGTCTGTCTCAGACCGTCGGTCTCTGTCCGTCTCTCTCAGGCCGCCTGTCACAGTCCGTCTGTCTCAGACCGTCTGTCTCAGACCGCCTGTCTCTGTCCGTCTGTCTCAGACCGTCTGTCTCAGATCGTCTCTCTCAGGCCGCCTGTCTCAGTCCGACTGTCTCAGACCATCTGTCTCAGACCGTCTGCTTCTGTCCGTCTGTCTCAGCCCGCCTGTCTCAGACCGTTGTCTCTGTCCGTCTATCTCTGTCCGTCTGTCTCAGAACGTCTGTCTCAGACCATCTGTATCAAACCGTGTGTCTCAGCCCGCCTGTCTCAGCCCGCCTGTCTCTGTCCGTCTGTCTCAGCCCGCCTGTCTCAGACCGTCTATCTCGGACCATCTGTCTCAGCCCGTCTGTCTCAGATCGTCCGTCTCAGCCCGCCTGTCTCTGTCCGTCTGTCTCAGACCGTTTGTCTCAGATCGTCTCTCTCAGGCCGCCTGTCTCAGTCCGACTGTCTCTGTCCGTAGGTTTCAGACCGCCTGTCTCAGACCGTCGGTCTGAGCCCGTCTGTCTCAGCCCGCCTGTCTCTGTCCGTCTGTCTCAGACCGTCTGTCTCAGATCGTCTCTCTCAGGCCGCCTGTCTCAGTCCGTCTGTCTCAGACCATCTGTCTCAGACCGTCTGTCTCTGTCCGTCTGTCTCAGCCCGCCTGTCTCAGACCGTTGTCTCAGTCCGTCTGTCTCTGTCCGTCTCTCTCATGCCGCCTGTCTCAGTCCGTCTGTTTCAGACCGCCTATCTCAGACCGTCGGTCTTATCCCGTCTGTCTCAGCCCGCCTGTCTCTGTCCGCCTGTCTCAGACCGTCGGTCTCTGTCCGTCTCTCTCAGGCCGCCTGTCTCAGTCCATCTGTCTCAGACCATCTGTCTCAGACCGTCTGTAACTGTCCGTCTGTCTCAGACCATCTGTCTCAGACCTTCTGTCTCAGACCGTCCGTCTCTGTCCGTCTGTCTCAGACCGTCTGTCTCAGACGGTCTGTCTCAGCCCGCCTGTCTCAGACCGTCTGTCTCAGACCGTCTGTCTCAGACCGTCGGTCTCTGTCCGTCTCTCTCAGGCCGCCTGTCTCAGTCCGTCTGTCTCAGACCATCTGTGTCAGACCGTTGTCTCTGTACGTCTTCCTCTGTCCGTCTGTATCAAACCGTCTGTCTCAGCCCGCCTGTCTCGGCCCGCCTGTCTCTGTCCGTCTGTTTCAGACCGCCTGTCTCAGACCGTCGGTCTTAGCCCGTCTGTCTCAGACCGTCTGTCTCAGGCCGCCTGTCTCAGTCCATCTGTCTCAGACCATCTGTGTCAGACCGTCTGTCTCTTTCCGTCTGTCTCAGACCATCTGTCTCAGACCTTCTGTCTTAGACCGTCCGTCTCTGTCCGTCTGTCTCAGACCATATGTCTCAGACCGTCTGTCTCAGACCGTCTGTCTCAGCCCGCCTGTCTCAGCCCGCCTGTCTCTGTCCGCGTGTCTTAGACCATCTGTCGCAGACCGTCTGTCTCAGACCGTCTGTCTCAGACCGTCTGTCTCTGACCGTCTGTCTCAGACCGTCAGTCTCAGACCGTCGGTCTCTGTCCGTTTCTCGCAGGCCGCCTGTCTCTGTCCGTCTGTCTCAGACCGTCGGTCTCTGTCCGTCTCTCTCAGGCCGTCGGTCTCTGGCCGTTTCTCGCAGGCCGCCTGTCTCAGTCCGCCTGTCTAAGTCCGTCTGTCTCAGACCATCTGTCTCAGACCGTTGTCTCTGTCCGTCTGTCTCTGTCCGTCTGTCTCAATCGGCCTGTCTCAGACCGTCTGTCCTGGACCGTCTGTCTCAGACCGTCGGTCTCTGTCCGTCTTTCTCATGCCGCCTGTCTCAGTCCGTCTGTCTCAGACCGTCTGTCTCAGACCGTCTGTCTCAGACCGTCTGTCTCAGACCGTCTGTCTCAGACCGTCTGTCTCAGGCCGCCTGTCTCAGTCCGTCTGTCTCAGACCATCTGTGTCAGACCGTTGTCTCTGTCCGTCTGTCTCAGATCGTCTGTCTCAGACCATCTGTCTCAGCCCGTCTGTCTCAGATCGTCGGTCTCAGCCCGCCTGTCTCTGTCCGTCTGTCTCAGACCGTCTGTCTCAGATCGTCTCTATCAGGCCGCCTGTCTCAGTCCGACTGTCTCTGTCCGTAGGTTTCAGACCGCCTGTCTCAGACTGTCGGTCTTAGCCCGTCTGTCTCAGCCCGCCTGTCTCTGTCCGCCTGTCTCAGACCGTCTGTCTCAGATCGTCTCTCTCAGGCCGCCTGTCTCAGTCCGACTGTCTCAGACCATCTGTCTCAGACCGTCTGTCTCTGTCCGTCTGTCTCAGCCCGCCTGTCTCAGACCGTTGTCTCTGTCCGTCTATCTCTGTCCGTCTGTCTCAGAACGTCTGTCTCAGACCATCTGTGTCAGACCGTTGTCTCTGTCCGTCTGTCTCTGTCCGTCTGTCTCTGTCCGTCTGTCTCTGTCCGTCTGTCTCTGTCCGTCTGTCTCTGTCCGTCTGTGTCAGACCGTCTGTGTCAGCCCGTCTGTCTCAGACCGTCTGTCTCAGCCCGCCTGTCTGTGTCCGTCTGTCACAGACCGTCTGTCTCAGATCGTCTCTCTCAGGCCGCCTGTCTCAGTCCGACTGTCTCAGACCATCTGTCTCAGACCATCTGTGTCAGACCGTTGTCTCAGCCCGCCTGTCTCTGTCCGCGTGTCTTAGACCATCTGTCGCAGACCGTCTGTCTCAGACCGTCTGTCTCAGACCGTCTGTCTCAGACCGTCTGTCTCTGACCGTCTGTCTCAGACCGTCAGTCTCAGACCGTCGGTCTCTGTCCGTTTCTCGCAGGCCGCCTGTCTCTGTCCGTCTGTCTCAGACCGTCTGTCTCAGACCGTCGGTCTCTGTCCGTCTCTCTCAGGCCGTCGGTCTCTGGCCGTTTCTCGCAGGCCGCCTGTCTCAGTCCGCCTGTCTAAGTCCGTCTGTCTCAGACCATCTGTGTCAGACCGTTGTCTCTGTCCGTCTGTCTCAGATCGTCTGTCTCAGACCATCTGTCTCAGCCCGTCTGTCTCAGATCGTCGGTCTCAGCCCGCCTGTCTCTGTCCGTCTGTCTCAGACCGTCTGTCTCAGATCGTCTCTATCAGGCCGCCTGTCTCAGTCCGACTGTCTCTGTCCGTAGGTTTCAGACCGCCTGTCTCAGACTGTCGGTCTTAGCCCGTCTGTCTCAGCCCGCCTGTCTCTGTCCGCCTGTCTCAGACCGTCTGTCTCAGATCGTCTCTCTCAGGCCGCCTGTCTCAGTCCGACTGTCTCAGACCATCTGTCTCAGACCGTCTGTCTCTGTCCGTCTGTCTCAGCCCGCCTGTCTCAGACCGTTGTCTCTGTCCGTCTATCTCTGTCCGTCTGTCTCAGAACGTCTGTCTCAGACCATCTGTGTCAGACCGTTGTCTCTGTCCGTCTGTCTCTGTCCGTCTGTCTCTGTCCGTCTGTCTCTGTCCGTCTGTGTCAGACCGTCTGTGTCAGCCCGTCTGTCTCAGACCGTCTGTCTCAGCCCGCCTGTCTGTGTCCGTCTGTCTCAGACCGTCTGTCTCAGATCGTCTCTCTCAGGCCGCCTGTCTCAGTCCGACTGTCTCAGACCATCTGTCTCAGACCATCTGTGTCAGACCGTTGTCTCAGTCCGTCTGTCTCTGTCCGTCTCTCTCAGGCCGCCTGTCTCAGTCCATCTGTCTCAGACCGTCTGTAACTGTCCGTCTGTCTCAGACCGTCTGTCTCAGACCGTCTGTCTCAGACCGTCTGTCTCAGACCGTCTGTCTCAGGCCGCCTGTCTCAGTCCGTCTGTCTCAGACCATCTGTGTCAGACTGTTGTCTCTGTCCGTCTGTCTCAGATCGTCTGTCTCAGACCATCTGTCTCAGCCCGTCTGTCTCAGGCCGCCTGTCTCAGTCCGACTGTCTCTGTCCGTAGGTTTCAGACCGCCTGTCTCAGACCGTCGGTCTTAGCCCGTCTGTCTCAGCCCGCCTGTCTCTGTCCGACTGTCTCAGACCATCTGTCTCAGACCATCTGTCTCTGTCCGTCTGTCTCAGCCCGCCTGTCTCAGACCGTTGTCTCTGTCCGTCTATCTCTGTCCGTCTGTCTCAGAACGTCTGTCTCAGACCATCTGTGTCAGACCGTTGTCTCTGTCCGTCTGTCTCAGAACGTCTGTCTCAGACCATCTGTGTCAGACCGTTGTCTCTGTCCGTCTGTCTCTGTCCGTCTGTCTCTGTCCGTCTGTGTCAGACCGTCTGTCTCAGCCCGCCTGTCTGTGTCCGTCTGTCTCAGACCGTCTGTCTCAGATCGTCTCTCTCAGGCCGCCTGTCTCAGTCCGACTGTCTCAGACCATCTGTCACAGACCATCTGTGTCAGACCGTTGTCTCAGTCCGTCTGTCTCTGTCCGTATCTCTCAGGCCGCCTGTCTCAGTCCATCTGTCTCAGACCGTCTGTAACTGTCCGTCTGTCTCAGACCGTCTGTCTCAGACCGTCTGTCTCAGACCGTCTGTCTCAGACCGTCTGTCTCAGACCGTCTGTCTCAGACCGTCTGTCTCAGGCCGCCTGTCTCAGTCCGTCTGTCTCAGACCATCTGTGTCAGACCGTTGTCTCTGTCCGTCTGTCTCAGATCGTCTGTCTCAGACCATCTGTCTCAGCCCGTCTGTCTCAGATCGTCGGTCTCAGCCCGTCCGTCTCTGTCCGTCTGTCTCAGACCGTCGGTCTCTGTCCGTCTCTCTCAGGCCGTCTGTCTCAGTTCGACTGTCTCAGATCGTCTCTCTCAGGCCGCCTGTCTCAGTCCGTCTGTCTCAGACCATCTGTCTCAGACCATCTGTCTCAGACCATCTGTCTCAGACCGTCCGTCTCTGTCCGCCTGTCTCAGACCGTCGGTCTCTGTCCGTCTCTCTCAGGCCGTCTATCTCTGTCCGTAGGTTTCAGACCGCCTGTCTCAGACCGTCGGTCTTAGCCCGTCTGTCTCAGCCCGCCTGTCTCTGTCCGCCTGTCTCAGACCGTCTGTCTCAGATCGTCTCTCTCAGGCCGCCTGTCTCAGTCCGACTGTCTCAGACCATCTGTCTCAGACCATCTGTCTCTGTCCGTCTGTCTCAGCCCGCCTGTCTCAGACCGTTGTCTCTGTCCGTCTATCTCTGTCCGTCTGTCTCAGAACGTCTGTCTCAGACCATCTGTGTCAGACCGTTGTCTCTGTCCGTCTGTCTCTCTCCGTCTGTCTCTGTCCGTCTGTCTCTGTCCGTCTGTGTCAGACCGTCTGTCTCAGACCGTCTGTCTCAGACCGTCTGTCTCAGACCGTCTGTCTCAGCCCGCCTCTCTGTGTCCGTCTGTCTCAGACCGTCTGTCTCAGATCGTCTCTCTCAGGCCGCCTGTCTCAGTCCGACTGTCTCAGACCATCTGTCTCAGGCCATCTGTGTCAGACCGACTGTCTCAGACCGTCTGTCTCAGACCGTCTGTCTCAGGCCGCCTGTCTCAGTCCATCTGTCTCAGACCATCTGTCTCAGACCGTCTGTCTCTTTCCGTCTGTTTCAGACCTTCTGTCTCAGACCGTCCGTCTCTGTCCGTCTGTCTCAGACCATCTGTCTCACACCGTCTGTCTCAGACCGTCTGTCTCAGCCCGCCTTTCTCAGCCCGCCTGTCTCTGTCCGTCTGTCTCAGACCGCTGTCTCTGTCCGCCTATCTCTGTCCGTCTGTCTCAGAACGTCTGTCTCAGACCATCTGTATCAAACCGTCTGTCTCAGCCCGCCTGTCTCTGTCCGTCTGTTTCAGACCGTCTGTCTCAGACCGTCTGTCTCAGACCATCTGTCTCAGACCGTCGGTCTCTGTCCGTCTCTCTCAGGCCGCCTGTCTCAGTCCGTCTGTCTCAGACCATCTGTCTCAGCCCGTCTGTCTCAGATCGTCGGTCTCAGCCCGCCTGTCTCTGTCCGTCTGTTTCAGACCGCCTGTCTCAGACCGTCGGTCTTAGCCCGTCTATCTCAGACCGCCTGTCTCAGTCCGTCTGTCTCAGACCGTCTGTCTCAGATCGTCTCTCTCAGGCCGCCTATCTCAGTCCGACTGTCTCTGTCCGTCTGTTTCAGACCGTCTGTCTCAGATCGTCTCTCTCAGGCCGCCTGTCTCAGTCCGACTGTCTCTGTCCGTCTGTTTCAGACCGCCTGTCTCAGACCGTCGGTCTTAGCCCGTCTGTCTCAGCCCGCCTGTCTCTGTCCGTCTGTCTCAGCCCATCTGTCTCAGACCGTCTGTCTCAGACCGTCTGTCTCTGACCGTCTGTCTCAGACCGTCAGTCTCAGACCGTCGGTATCTGTCCGTTTCTCGCAGGCCGCCTGTCTCTGTCCGTCTGTCTCTGTCCGTCTGTCTCTGTCCGTCTGTCTCTGTCCGTCTGTCTCTGTCCGTCTGTCTCTGTCCGTCTGTCTCTGTCCGTCTGTCTCTGTCCGTCTGTCTCTGTCCGTCTGTGTCAGACAGTCTGTCTCAGACCGTCGGTCTCTGTCCGTCCCTCTCAGGCCGCCTGTCGCAGTCCGTCTGTCTCCGACCGTCTGTCTCAGACCGTCGGTCTCTGTCCGTCTCTCTCAGCCCGCCTGTCTCAATCAGTGTGTCTCAGACCATCTGTCTCAGACCGTCCGTCTCTGTCCGTCTGTCTCAGACCGTCTGTCTCAGACCGTCTGTCTCAGACCGTCTTTCTCAGACCGTCTGTCTCAGACCGTCTGTCTCAGACCGTCTGTGTCAGACCGTTGTCTCTGTCCGTCTGTCTCTGTCCGTCTGTGTCAGACCCTCTGTCTCAGACCGTCTGTCTCAGACCGTCTGCCTCTGTCCGTTTCTCGCAGGCCGCCTGTCTCAGGCCGCCTGTCATAGTCCGTCTGTCTCAGACCATCTGTCTCTGTCCGCCTATCTCTGTCCGTCTGTCTCAGAACGTCTGTCTCAGCCCGCCTGTCTCTGTCCGTCTGTTTCAGACCGCCTGTCTCAGACCGTCGGTCTTAGCCCGTCTGTCTCAGCCCGTCTGTCTCAGACTGTCCGTCTCAGACAGTCTGTCTCAGACCGTCTGTCTCAGGCCGTCTGTCTCAGACCGTCAGTCTCAGACCGTCGGTCTCTGTCCGTTTCTCGCAGGCCGCCTGTCTCAGTTCGACTGTCTCAGACCATCTGTCTCAGACCGTCTGTCTCAGACCGTCAGTCTCTGTCCGTCTCTCCCAGCCCGCCTGTCTCAGGCCATCTATGTCAAACCGTCTGTCTCAGACCGTCTGTCTCAGACCGTCTGCCTCAGACCGTCTGTCTCAGACCGTCGGTCTCTGTCCGTCTCTCTCAGGCCGCCTGTCTCAGTCCGTCTGTCTCAGACCATCTGTCTCAGACCGTCTGTCTCTGTCCGTCTGTCTCAGACCATCTGTCTGAGTCCGTCTGTCTCAGACCGTCTGCCTCAGACCGTCTGTCTCAGATCGTCGGTCTCTGTCCGTCTCTCCCAGCCCGCCTGTCTCAGTCCGTCTGTCTCAGACCATCTGTCTCAGACCGTTGTCTCTGTCCGTCTATCTCTGTCCGTCTGTTTCAGAACGTCTGTCTCAGACCATCTGTATCAAACCGTCTGTCTCAGCACGCCTGTCTCGGCCCGCCTGTCTCTGTCCGTCTGTTTCAGACCGCCTGTCTCAGACCATCTGTGTCAGACCGTTGTCTCTGTCCGTCTATCTCAGACCGTCTGTCTCAGATCGTCTCTCTCAGGCCGCCTGTCTCAATCCGTCTGTCTCAGACCATCTGTCTCAGACCATCTGTCTCAGACCGTCCGTCTCTGTCCGTCTGTCGCAGACCGTCGGTCTCTGTCCGTCTCTCTCAGGCCGTCTATCTCTGTCCGTCTGTTTCGGACCGCCTGTCTCAGACCGTCGGTCTTAGCCCGTCTGTCTCAGCCCGCCTGTCTCTGTCCGTCTGTCTCAGACCGTCTGTCTCAGATCGTCTCTCTCAGGCCGCCTGTCTCAGTCCAACTGTCTCTGTCCGTCTGTTTCAGACCGTCTGTCTCAGATCGTCTCTCTCAAGCCGCCTGTCTCAGTCCGACTGTCTCTGTCAGTCTGTTTCAGACCGCCTGTCTCAGACCGTCGGTCTTAGCCCGTCTGTCTCAGCCCGCCTGTCTCTGTCCGTCTGTCTCAGCCCATCTGTCTCAGACCGTCTGTCTCCGACCGTCTGTCTCAGACCGTCAGTCTCAGACCGTCGGTATCTGTCCGTTTATCGCAGGCTGCCTGTCTCTGTCCGTCTGTCTCTGTCCGTCTGTGTCAGACCGTCTGTCTCAGACCGTCGGTCTCTGTCCGTCCCTCTCAGGCCGCCTGTCTCAGTCCGTCTGTCTCCGACCGTCTGTCTCAGACCGTCTGTCTCAGACCGTCTGTCTCAGACCGTCTGTGTCAGGCCGTTGTCTCTGTCCGTCTGTCTCTGTCCGTCTGTGTCAGACCCTCTGTCTCAGACCGTCTGTCTCAGACCGTCTGTCTCAAACCGTCTGCCTCTGTCCGTTTCTCGCAGGCCGCCTGTCATAGTCCGTCTGTCTCAGACCATCTGTCTCAGACCGCTGTCTCTGTCCGTCTGTCTCAGAACGTCTGTCTCAGACCATCTGTATCAAACCGTCTGTCTCAGCCCGCCTGTCTCTGTCCGTCTGTTTCAGACCGCCTGTCTCAGACCGTCCGTCTCTGTCCGTCTGTCTCAGACCGTCGGTCTCTGTCCGTCTCTCTCAGGCCGTCTGTCTCAGTTCGACTGTCTCAGATCGTCTCTCTCAGGCCGCCTGTCTCAGTCCGTCTGTCTCAGACCATCTGTCTCAGACCATCTGTCACAGACCATCTGTCTCAGACCGTCCGTCTCTGTCTGTCTGTCTCAGACCGTCGGTCTCTGTCCGTCTCTCTCAGGCCGTCTATCTCTGTCCGTCTGTTTCAGACCGCCTGTCTCAGACCGTCGGTCTTAGCCCGCCTGTCTCAGCCCGCCTGTCTCTGTCCGTCTGTCTCAGACCGTCTGTCTCAGATCGTCTCTCTCAGGCCGCCTGTCTCAGTCCGACTGTCTCTGTCCGTCTGTTTCAGACCGTCTGTCTCAGATCGTCTCTCTCAGGCCGCCTGTCTCAGTCCGACTGTCTCTGTCCGTCTGTTTCAGACCGCCTGTCTCAGACCGTCGGTCTTAGCACGTCTGTCTCAGCCCGCCTGTCTCTGTCCGTCTGTCTCAGCCCATTTGTCTCAGACCGTCTGTCTCTGACCGTCTGTCTCAGACCGTCAGTCTCAGACCGTCGGTATCTGTCCGTTTCTCGCAGGCCGCCTGTCTCTGTCCGTCTGTCTCTGTCCGTCTGTCTCTGTCCGTCTGTGTCAGACAGTCTGTCTCAGACCGTCGGTCTCTGTCCGTCCCTCTCAGACCGTCCGTCTCAGTCCGTCTGTCTCAGACCATCTGTCTCAGACCGTCTGTCTCTGTCCGTCTGTCTCAGACCATCTGTCTGAGTCCGTCTGTCTCAGACCGTCTGCCTCAGACTGTCTGTCTCAGATCGTCGGTCTCTGTCCGTCTCACCCAGCCCGCCTGTCTCAGTCCGTCTGTCTCAGACCATCTGTCTCAGACCGTTGTCTCTGTCCGTCTATCTCTGTCCGTCTGTCTCAGAACGTCTGTCTCAGACCATCTGTATCAAACCGTCTGTCTCAGCACGCCTGTCTCGGCCCGCCTGTCTCTGTCCGTCTGTTTCAGACCGCCTCTCTCAGACCATCTGTGTCAGACCGTTGTCTCTGTCCGTCTATCTCTGTCCGCCTGTCTCTGTCCGACTGTCTCAGAACGTCTGTCTCAGACCATCTGTATCAACCGTCTGTCTCAGCCCGCCTGTCTCAGCCCGCCAGTCGATGTCCGTCTGTCTCAGCCCGCCTGTCTCAGACCGTCTATCTCGGACCATCTGTCTCAGACCGTCTGTCTCAGATCGTCTCTCTCAGGCCGCCTGTCTCAATCCGTCTGTCTCAGACCATCTGTCTCAGACCATCTGTCTCAGACCGTCCGTCTCTGTCCGTCTCTCTCAGGCCGTCTATCTCTGTCCGTCTGTTTCGGACCGCCTGTCTCAGACCGTCGGTCTTAGCCCGTCTGTCTCAGCCCGCCTGTCTCTGTCCGTCTGTCTCAGACCGTCTGTCTCAGATCGTCTCTCTCAGGCCGCCTGTCTCAGTCCAACTGTCTCTGTCCGTCTGTTTCAGACCGTCTGTCTCAGATCGTCTCTCTCAAGCCGCCTGTCTCAGTCCGACTGTCTCTGTCAGTCTGTTTCAGACCGCCTGTCTCAGACCGTCGGTCTTAGCCCGTCTGTCTCAGCCCGCCTGTCTCTGTCCGTCTGTCTCAGCCCATCTGTCTCAGACCGTCTGTCTCCGACCGTCTGTCTCAGACCATCGGTCTCTGTCCGTCTCTCTCATCCCGCCTGTCACAATCAGTGTGTCTCAGACCATCTGTCTCAGACCGTCCGTCTCTGTCCGTCTGTCTCAGACCGTCTGTCTCAGACCGTCTGTCTCAGACCGTCTGTCTCAGACCGTCTTTCTCAGACCGTCTGTCTCAGCCCGCCTGTCTCTGTCCGTCTGTTTCAGACCGCCTGTCTCAGACCGTCGGTCTTAGCCCGTCTGTCTCAGCCCGCCTGTCTCTGTCCGTCTGTCTCAGCCCATCTGTCTCAGACCGTCTGTCTCTGACCGTCTGTCTCAGACCGTCAGTCTCAGACCGTCGGTATCTGTCCGTTTATCGCAGGCTGCCTGTCTCTGTCCGTCTGTCTCAGACCGTCGGTCTCTGTCCGTCCCTCTCAGGCCGCCTGTCTCAGTCCGTCTGTCTCCGACCGTCTGTCTCAGACCGTCTGTCTCAGACCGTCTGTCTCAGACCGTCTGTGTCAGGCCGTTGTCTCTGTCCGTCTGTCTCTGTCCGTCTGTGTCAGACCCTCTGTCTCAGACCGTCTGTCTCAGACCGTCTGTCTCAGACCGTCTGCCTCTGTCCGTTTCTCGCAGGCCGCCTGTCATAGTCCGTCTGTCTCAGACCATCTGTCTCAGACCGCTGTCTCTGTCCGCCTATCTCTGTCCGTCTGTCTCAGAACGTCTGTCTCAGACCATCTGTATCAAACCGTCTGTCTCAGCCCGCCTGTCTCTGTCCGTCTGTTTCAGACCGCCTGTCTCAGACCGTCCGTCTCTGTCCGTCTGTCTCAGACCGTCGGTCTCTGTCCGTCTCTCTCAGGCCGCCTGTCTCAGTCCGACTGTCTCTGTCCGTCTGTTTCAGACCGCCTGTCTCAGACCGTCGGTCTTAGCCCGTCTGTCTCAGCCCGCCTGTCTCTGTCCGTCTGTCTCAGCCCATTTGTCTCAGACCGTCTGTCTCTGACCGTCAGTCTCAGACCGTCGGTATCTGTCCGTTTCTCGCAGGCCGCCTGTCTCTGTCCGTCTGTCTCTGTCCGTCTGTCTCTGTCCGTCTGTCTCTGTCCGTCTGTCTCTGTCCGTCTGTGTCAGACAGTCTGTCTCAGACCGTCGGTCTCTGTCCGTCCCTCTCAGGCCGCCTGTCTCAGTCCGTCTGTCTCCGACCGTCTGTCTCAGACCGTCCGTCTCTGTCCGTCTGTCTCAGACCGTCTGTCTCAGACCGCCTGTCTCAGACCGCCTGTCTCAGACCGTCGGTCTTAGCCCGTCTGTCTCAGCCCGTCTGTCTCAGACCGTCCGTCTCAGACCGTCCGTCTCAGACCGTCTGTCCCAGGCCGTCTGTCTCAGACCGTCGGTCTCTGTCCGTCCCTCTCAGGCCGCCTGTCTCAGTCCGTCTGTCTCCGACCGTCTGTCTCCGACCGTCTGTCTCAGACCGTCGGTCTCTGTCCGTCTTTCTCAGCCCGCCTGTCTCAATCAGTGTGTCTCAGACCATCTGTCTCAGACCGTCCGTCTCTGTCCGTCAGTCTCAGACCGTCGGTCTCTGTCCGTTTCTCGCAGGCCGCCTGTCTCAGTTCGACTGTCTCAGACCATCTGTCTCAGACCATCTGTGTCAGACCGTCTGTCTCAGACCGTCGGTCTCAGACCGTCAGTCTCTGTCCGTCTCTCCCAGCCCGCCTGTCTCAGGCCATCTGTGTCAAACGTCTGTCTCAGACCGTCTGTCTCAGACCGTCTGCCTCAGACCGTCTGTCTCAGACCGTCGGTCTCTGTCCGTCTCTCTCAGGCCGCCTGTCTCAGTCCGTCTGTCTCAGACCATCTGTCTCAGACCGTCTGTCTCTGTCCGTCTGTCTCAGACCATCTGTCTGAGTCCGTCTGTCTCAGACCGTCTGCCTCAGACCGTCTGTCTCAGATCGTCGGTCTCTGTCCGTCTCTCCCAGCCCGCCTGTCTCAGTCCGTCTGTCTCAGACCATCTGTCTCAGACCGTCTGTCTCAGACCGTCAGTCTCAGACCGTCTGTCTCAGACCGTCGGTCTCTGTCCGTCTCTCTCAGGCCGTCTGTCTCAGTTCGACTGTCTCAGATCGTCTCTCTCAGGCCGCCTGTCTCAGTCCGTCTGTCTCAGACCATCTGTATCAGACCATCTGTCTCAGACCATCTGTCTCAGACCGTCCGTCTCTGTCTGTCTGTCTCAGACCGTCGGTCTCTGTCCGTCTCTCTCAGGCCGTCTATCTCTGTCCGTCTGTTTCAGACCGTCGGTCTTAGCCCGTCTGTCTCAGCCCGCCTGTCTCTGTCCGTCTGTCTCAGACCGTCTGTCTCAGATCCTCTCTCTCAGGCCGCCTGTCTCAGTCCGACTGTCTCTGTCCGTCTGTTTCAGACCGTCTGTCTCAGATCGTCTCTCTCAGGCCGCCTGTCTCAGTCCGACTGTCTCTGTCCGTCTGTTTCAGACCGCCTGTCTCAGACCGTCGGTCTTAGCCCGTCTGTCTCAGCCCGCCTGTCTCTGTCCGTCTGTCTCAGCCCATTTGTCTCAGACCGTCTGTCTCTGACCGTCTGTCTCAGACCGTCAGTCTCAGACCGTCGGTATCCGTCCGTTTCTCGCAGGCCGCCTGTCTCTGTCCGTCTGTCTCTGTCCGTCTGTCTCTGTCCGTCTGTCTCTGTCCGTCTGTGTCAGTCAGTCTGTCTCAGACCGTCGGTCTCTGTCCGTCCCTCTCAGGCCGCCTGTCTCAGTCCGTCTGTCTCCGACCGTCTGTCTCAGACCGTCCGTCTCTGTCCGTCTGTCTCAGACCGTCTGTCTCAGACCGCCTGTCTCAGACCGCCTGTCTCAGACCGTCGGTCTTAGCCCGTTTGTCTCAGCCCGTCTGTCTCAGACCGTCCGTCTCAGACCGTCTGTCTCAGACCGTCTGTCCCAGGCCGTCTGTCTCAGACCGTCGGTCTCTGTCCGTCCCTCTCAGGCCGCCTGTCTCAGTCCGTCTGTCTCCGACCGTCTGTCTCCGACCGTCTGTCTCAGACCGTCGGTCTCTGTCCGTCTCTCTCAGCCCGCCTGTCTCAATCAGTGTGTCTCAGACCATCTGTCTCAGACCGTCCGTCTCTGTCCGTCTGTCTCAGACCGTCTGTCTCAGACCGTCTGTCTCAGACCGTCTTTCTCAGACCGTCTGTCTCAGACCGTCTGTCTCAGACCGTCTGTGTCAGATCGTTGTCTCTGTCCGTCTGTTTCAGACCGCCTGTCTCAGACCGCCGGTCTTAGCCCGTCTGTCTCAGCCCGTCTGTCTCAGACTGTCCGTCTCAGACCGTCTGTCTCAGACCGTCTGTCTCAGGCCGTCTGTCTCAGACCGTCAGTCTCAGACCGTCGGTCTCTGTCCGTTTCTCGCAGGCCGCCTGTCTCAGTTCGACTGTCTCAGACCATCTGTCTCAGACCATCTGTGTCAGACCGTCTGTCTCAGACCGTCGGTCTCAGACCGTCAGTCTCTGTCCGTCTCTCCCAGCCCGCCTGTCTCAGGCCATGTGTGTCAAACGTCTGTCTCAGACCGTCTGTCTCAGATCGTCTCTCTCAGGCCGCCTGTCTCAGCCCGCCTGTCTCTGTCCGTCTGTCTCAGACCGTCTGTCTCAGATCGTCTCTCTCAGGCCGCCTGTCTCAGTCTGACTGTCTCTGTCCGTCTGTTTCAGACCGTCTGTCTCAGATCGTCTCTCTCAGGCCGCCTGTCTCAGCCCGCCTGTCTCTGTCCGTCTGTTTCAGACCGCCTGTCTCAGACCGCCGGTCTTAGCCCGTCTGTCTCAGCCCGTCTGTCTCAGACTGTCCGTCTCAGACCGTCTGTCTCAGACCGTCTGTCTCAGGCCGTCTGTCTCAGACCGTCAGTCTCAGACCGTCGGTCTCTGTCCGTTTCTCGCAGGCCGCCTGTCTCAGTTCGACTGTCTCAGACCATCTGTCTCAGACCATCTGTGTCAGACCGTCTGTCTCAGACCGTCGGTCTCAGACCGTCAGTCTCTGTCCGTCTCTCCCAGCCCGCCTGTCTCAGGCCATCTGTGTCAAACGTCTGTCTCAGACCGTCTGTCTCAGACCGTCTGCCTCAGACCGTCTGTCTCAGACCGTCGGTCTCTGTCCGTCTCTCACAGGCCGCCTGTCTCAGTCCGTCTGTCTCAGACCATCTGTCTCAGACCGTCTGTCTCTGTCCGTCTGTCTCAGACCATCTGTCTGAGTCCGTCTGTCTCAGACCGTCTGCCTCAGACCGTCTGCCTCAGATCGTCGGTCTCTGTCCGTCTCTCCCAGCCCGCCTGTCTCAGTCCGTCTGTCTCAGACCATCTGTCTCAGACCGTCTGTCTCAGACCGTCAGTCTCAGACCGTCGGTCTCAGTCCGTTTCTCGCAGGCCGCCTGTCTCAGGCCGCCTGTCTCAGTCCGTCTGTCTCAGACCATCTGTCTCAGACCGTTGTCTCTGTCCGTCTATCTCTGTCCGTCTGTCTCAGAACGTCTGTCTCAGACCATCTGTATCAAACCGTCTGTCTCAGCACGCCTGTCTCGGCCCGCCTGTCTCTGTCCGTCTGTTTCAGACCGCCTGTCTCAGACCATCTGTGTCAGACCGTTGTCTCTGTCCGTCTATCTCTGTCCGCCTGTCTCTGTCCGACTGTCTCAGAACGTCTGTCTCAGACCATCTGTATCAACCGTCTGTCTCAGCCCGCCTGTCTCAGCCCGCCTGTCTCTGTCCGTCTGTCTCAGCCCGCCTGTCTCAGACCATCTATCTCGGACCATCTGTCTCAGACCGTCTGTCTCAGATCGTCTCTCTCAGGCCGCCTGTCTCAGTCCGTCTGTCTCAGACCATCTGTCTCAGACCATCTGTCTCAGACCGTCCGTCTCTGTCCGTCTGTCTCAGACCGTCGGTCTCTGTCCGTCTCTCTCAGGCCGTCTATCTCTGTCCGTCTGTTTCAGACCGCCTGTCTCAGACCGTCGGTCTTAGCCCGTCTGTCTCAGCCCGCCTGTCTCTGTCCGTCTGTCTCAGACCGTCTGTCTCAGATCGTCTCTCTCAGGCCGCCTGTCTCAGCCCGCCTGTCTCTGTCCGTCTGTCTCAGACCGTCTGTCTCAGATCGTCTCTCTCAGGCCGCCTGTCTCAGTCCGACTGTCTCTGTCCGTCTGTTTCAGACCGTCTGTCTCAGATCGTCTCTCTCAGGCCGCCTGTCTCAGTCCGACTGTCTCTGTCCGTCTGTTCCAGACCGCCTGTCTCAGACCGTCGGTCTTAGCCCGTCTGTCTCAGCCCGCCTGTCTCTGTCCGTCTGTCTCTGTCCGTCTGTCTCTGTCCGTCTGTCTCTGTGCGTCTGTCTCTGTCCGTCTGTCTCTGTCCGTCTGTCTCTGTCCGTCTGTGTCAGACCGTCTGTCTCAGACCGTCGGTCTCTGTCCGTCCCTCTCAGGCCGCCTGTCTCAGTCCGTCTGTCTCCGACCGTCTGTCTCAGACCGTCGGTCTCTGTCCGTCTCTCTCAGCCCGCCTGTCTCAATCCGTGTGTCTCAGACCATCTGTCTCAGACCGTCCGTCTCTGTCCGTCTGTCTCAGACCGTCGGTCTCTGTCCGTTTCTCGCAGGCCGCCTGTCTCAGTTCGACTGTCTCAGACCATCTGTCTCAGACCATCTGTGTCAGACCGTCTGTCTCAGACCGTCGGTCTCAGACCGTCAGTCTCTGTCCGTCTCTCCCAGCCCGCCTGTCTCAGGCCATCTGTGTCAAACGTCTGTCTCAGACCGTCTGTCTCAGACCGTCTGCCTCAGACCGTCTGTCTCAGACCGTCGGTCTCTGTCCGTCTCTCTCAGGCCGCCTGTCTCAGTCCGTCTGTCTCAGACCATCTGTCTCAGACCGTCTGTCTCTGTCCGTCTGTCTCAGACCATCTGTCTGAGTCCGTCTGTCTCAGACCGTCTGCCTCAGACCGTCTGTCTCAGATCGTCGGTCTCTGTCCGTCTCTCCCAGCCCGCCTGTCTCAGTCCGTCTGTCTCAGACCATCTGTCTCAGACCGTCTGTCTCAGACCGTCAGTCTCAGACCGTCTGTCTCAGACCGTCGGTCTCTGTCCGTCTCTCTCAGGCCGTCTGTCTCAGTTCGACTGTCTCAGATCGTCTCTCTCAGGCCGCCTGTCTCAGTCCGTCTGTCTCAGACCATCTGTATCAGACCATCTGTCTCAGACCATCTGTCTCAGACCGTCCGTCTCTGTCTGTCTGTCTCAGACCGTCGGTCTCTGTCCGTCTCTCTCAGGCCGTCTATCTCTGTCCGTCTGTTTCAGACCGTCGGTCTTAGCCCGTCTGTCTCAGCCCGCCTGTCTCTGTCCGTCTGTCTCAGACCGTCTGTCTCAGATCCTCTCTCTCAGGCCGCCTGTCTCAGTCCGACTGTCTCTGTCCGTCTGTTTCAGACCGTCTGTCTCAGATCGTCTCTCTCAGGCCGCCTGTCTCAGTCCGTCTGTCTCTGTCCGCCTGTCTCTGTCCGTCTGTCTCAGCCCATTTGTCTCAGACCGTCTGTCTCTGACCGTCTGTCTCAGACCGTCAGTCTCAGACCGTCGGTATCCGTCCGTTTAGCGCAGGCCGCCTGTCTCTGTCCGTCTGTCTCTGTCCGTCTGTCTCTGTCCGTCTGTCTCTGTCCGTCTGTCTCTGTCCGTCTGTGTCAGTCAGTCTGTCTCAGACCGTCGGTCTCTGTCCGTCCCTCTCAGGCCGCCTGTCTCAGTCCGTCTGTCTCCGACCGTCTGTCTCAGACCGTCCGTCTCTGTCCGTCTGTCTCAGACCGTCTGTCTCAGACCGCCTGTCTCAGACCGCCTGTCTCAGACCGTCGGTCTTAGCCCGTCTGTCTCAGCCCGTCTGTCTCAGACCGTCCGTCTCAGACCGTCTGTCTCAGACCGTCTGTCCCAGGCCGTCTGTCTCAGACCGTCGGTCTCTGTCCGTCCCTCTCAGGCCGCCTGTCTCAGTCCGTCTGTCTCCGACCGTCTGTCTCCGACCGTCTCTCTCAGCCCGCCTGTCTCAATCAGTGTGTCTCAGACCATCTGTCTCAGACCGTCCGTCTCTGTCCGTCTGTCTCAGACCGTCTGTCTCAGACCGTCTGTCTCAGACCGTCTTTCTCAGACCGTCTGTCTCAGACCGTCTGTCTCAGACCGTCTGTGTCAGACCGTTGTCTCTGTCCGTCTGTGTCAGACCCTCTGTCTCAGACCGTCTGTCTCAGACCGTCTGTCTCAGACCGTCTGCCTCTGTCCGTTTCTCGCAGGCCGCCTGTCTCAGGCCGCCTGTCATAGTCCGTCTGTCTCAGACCATCTGTCTCAGACCGCTGTCTCTGTCCGCCTATCTCTGTCCGTCTGTCTCAGAACGTCTGTCTCAGACCATCTGTATCCAACCGACTGTCTCAGCCCGCCTGTCTCTGTCCGTCTGTTTCAGACCGCCTGTCTCAGACCGCCGGTCTTAGCCCGTCTGTCTCAGCCCGTCTGTCTCAGACTGTCCGTCTCAGACCGTCTGTCTCAGACCGTCTGTCTCAGGCCGTCTGTCTCAGACCGTCAGTCTCAGACCGTCGGTCTCTGTCCGTTTCTCGCAGGCCGCCTGTCTCAGTTCGACTGTCTCAGACCATCTGTCTCAGACCATCTGTGTCAGACCGTCTGTCTCAGACCGTCGGTCTCAGACCGTCAGTCTCTGTCCGTCTCTCCCAGCCCGCCTGTCTCAGGCCATGTGTGTCAAACGTCTGTCTCAGACCGTCTGTCTCAGACCGTCTGCCTCAGACCGTCTGTCTCAGACCGTCGGTCTCTGTCCGTCTCTCACAGGCCGCCTGTCTCAGTCCGTCTGTCTCAGACCATCTGTCTCAGACCGTCTGTCTCTGTCCGTCTGTCTCAGACCATCTGTCTGAGTCCGTCTGTCTCAGACCGTCTATCTCTGTCCGTCTGTTTCAGACCGCCTGTCTCAGACCGTCGGTCTTAGCCCGTCTGTCTCAGCCCGCCTGTCTCTGTCCGTCTGTCTCAGACCGTGTGTCTCAGATCGTCTCTCTCAGGCCGCCTGTCTCAGCCCGCCTGTCTCTGTCCGTCTGTCTCAGACCGTCTGTCTCAGATCGTCTCTCTCAGGCCGCCTGTCTCAGTCCGACTGTCTCTGTCCGTCTGTTTCAGACCGTCTGTCTCAGATCGTCTCTCTCAGGCCGCCTGTCTCAGCCCGCCTGTCTCTGTCCGTCTGTTTCAGACCGCCTGTCTCAGACCGCCGGTCTTAGCCCGTCTGTCTCAGCCCGTCTGTCTCAGACTGTCCGTCTCAGACCGTCTCTCAGACCGTCTGTCTCAGGCCGTCTGTCTCAGACCGTCAGTCTCAGACCGTCGGTCTCTGTCCGTTTCTCGCAGGCCGCCTGTCTCAGTTCGACTGTCTCAGACCATCTGTCTCAGACCATCTGTGTCAGACCGTCTGTCTCAGACCGTCGGTCTCAGACCGTCAGTCTCTGTCCGTCTCTCCCAGCCCGCCTGTCTCAGGCCATCTGTGTCGAACGTCTGTCTCAGACCGTCTGTCTCAGACCGTCCGTCTCTGTCCGTCTGTCTCAGACCGTCTGTCTCAGACCGCCTGTCTCAGACCGCCTGTCTCAGACCGTCGGTCTTAGCCCGTCTGTCTCAGCCCGTCTGTCTCAGACCGTCCGTCTCAGACCGTCTGTCTCAGACCGTCTGTCCCAGGCCGTCTGTCTCAGACCGTCGGTCTCTGTCCGTCCCTCTCAGGCCGCCTGTCTCAGTCCGTCTGTCTCCGACCGTCTGTCTCCGACCGTCTCTCTCAGCCCGCCTGTCTCAATCAGTGTGTCTCAGACCATCTGTCTCAGACCGTCCGTCTCTGTCCGTCTGTCTCAGACCGTCTGTCTCAGACCGTCTGTCTCAGACCGTCTTTCTCAGACCGTCTGTCTCAGACCGTCTGTCTCAGACCGTCTGTGTCAGACCGTTGTCTCTGTCCGTCTGTGTCAGACCCTCTGTCTCAGACCGTCTGTCTCAGACCGTCTGTCTCAGACCGTCTGCCTCTGTCCGTTTCTCGCAGGCCGCCTGTCTCAGGCCGCCTGTCATAGTCCGTCTGTCTCAGACCATCTGTCTCAGACCGCTGTCTCTGTCCGCCTATCTCTGTCCGTCTGTCTCAGAACGTCTGTCTCAGACCATCTGTATCCAACCGACTGTCTCAGCCCGCCTGTCTCTGTCCGTCTGTTTCAGACCGCCTGTCTCAGACCGCCGGTCTTAGCCCGTCTGTCTCAGCCCGTCTGTCTCAGACTGTCCGTCTCAGACCGTCTGTCTCAGACCGTCTGTCTCAGGCCGTCTGTCTCAGACCGTCAGTCTCAGACCGTCGGTCTCTGTCCGTTTCTCGCAGGCCGCCTGTCTCAGTTCGACTGTCTCAGACCATCTGTCTCAGACCATCTGTGTCAGACCGTCTGTCTCAGACCGTCGGTCTCAGACCGTCAGTCTCTGTCCGTCTCTCCCAGCCCGCCTGTCTCAGGCCATGTGTGTCAAACGTCTGTCTCAGACCGTCTGTCTCAGACCGTCTGCCTCAGACCGTCTGTCTCAGACCGTCGGTCTCTGTCCGTCTCTCACAGGCCGCCTGTCTCAGTCCGTCTGTCTCAGACCATCTGTCTCAGACCGTCTGTCTCTGTCCGTCTGTCTCAGACCATCTGTCTGAGTCCGTCTGTCTCAGACCGTCTATCTCTGTCCGTCTGTTTCAGACCGCCTGTCTCAGACCGTCGGTCTTAGCCCGTCTGTCTCAGCCCGCCTGTCTCTGTCCGTCTGTCTCAGACCGTGTGTCTCAGATCGTCTCTCTCAGGCCGCCTGTCTCAGCCCGCCTGTCTCTGTCCGTCTGTCTCAGACCGTCTGTCTCAGATCGTCTCTCTCAGGCCGCCTGTCTCAGTCCGACTGTCTCTGTCCGTCTGTTTCAGACCGTCTGTCTCAGATCGTCTCTCTCAGGCCGCCTGTCTCAGCCCGCCTGTCTCTGTCCGTCTGTTTCAGACCGCCTGTCTCAGACCGCCGGTCTTAGCCCGTCTGTCTCAGCCCGTCTGTCTCAGACTGTCCGTCTCAGACCGTCTCTCAGACCGTCTGTCTCAGGCCGTCTGTCTCAGACCGTCAGTCTCAGACCGTCGGTCTCTGTCCGTTTCTCGCAGGCCGCCTGTCTCAGTTCGACTGTCTCAGACCATCTGTCTCAGACCATCTGTGTCAGACCGTCTGTCTCAGACCGTCGGTCTCAGACCGTCAGTCTCTGTCCGTCTCTCCCAGCCCGCCTGTCTCAGGCCATCTGTGTCGAACGTCTGTCTCAGACCGTCTGTCTCAGACCGTCTGCCTCAGACCGTCTGTCTCAGACCGTCGGTCTCTGTCCGTCTCTCACAGGCCGCCTGTCTCAGTCCGTCTGTCTCAGACCATCTGTCTCAGACCGTCTGTCTCTGTCCGTCTGTCTCAGACCATCTGTCTGAGTCCGTCTGTCTCAGACCGTCTGCCTCAGACCGTCTGCCTCAGATCGTCGGTCTCTGTCCGTCTCTCCCAGCCCGCCTGTCTCAGTCCGTCTGTCTCAGACCATCTGTCTCAGACCGTCTGTCTCAGACCGTCAGTCTCAGACCGTCGGTCTCAGTCCGTTTCTCGCAGGCCGCCTGTCTCAGGCCGCCTGTCTCAGTCCGTCTGTCTCAGACCATCTGTCTCAGACCGTTGTCTCTGTCCGTCTATCTCTGTCCGTCTGTCTCAGAACGTCTGTCTCAGACCATCTGTATCAAACCGTCTGTCTCAGCACGCCTGTCTCGGCCCGCCTGTCTCTGTCCGTCTGTTTCAGACCGCCTGTCTCAGACCATCTGTGTCAGACCGTTGTCTCTGTCCGTCTATCTCTGTCCGCCTGTCTCTGTCCGACTGTCTCAGAACGTCTGTCTCAGACCATCTGTATCAACCGTCTGTCTCAGCCCGCCTGTCTCAGCCCGCCTGTCTCTGTCCGTCTGTCTCAGCCCGCCTGTCTCAGACCGTCTATCTCGGACCATCTGTCTCAGACCGTCTGTCTCAGATCGTCTCTCTCAGGCCGCCTGTCTCAGTCCGTCTGTCTCAGACCATCTGTCTCAGACCATCTGTCTCAGACCGTCCGTCTCTGTCCGTCTGTCTCAGACCGTCGGTCTCTGTCCGTCTCTCTCAGGCCGTCTATCTCTGTCCGTCTGTTTCAGACCGCCTGTCTCAGACCGTCGGTCTTAGCCCGTCTGTCTCAGCCCGCCTGTCTCTGTCCGTCTGTCTCAGACCGTCTGTCTCAGATCGTCTCTCTCAGGCCGCCTGTCTCAGCCCGCCTGTCTCTGTCCGTCTGTCTCAGACCGTCTGTCTCAGATCGTCTCTCTCAGGCCGCCTGTCTCAGTCCGACTGTCTCTGTCCGTCTGTTTCAGACCGTCTGTCTCAGATCGTCTCTCTCAGGCCGCCTGTCTCAGTCCGACTGTCTCTGTCCGTCTGTTCCAGACCGCCTGTCTCAGACCGTCGGTCTTAGCCCGTCTGTCTCAGCCCGCCTGTCTCTGTCCGTCTGTCTCTGTCCGTCTGTCTCTGTCCGTCTGTCTCTGTCCGTCTGTCTCTGTCCGTCTGTCTCTGTCCGTCTGTCTCTGTCCGTCTGTGTCAGACCGTCTGTCTCAGACCGTCGGTCTCTGTCCGTCCCTCTCAGGCCGCCTGTCTCAGTCCGTCTGTCTCCGACCGTCTGTCTCAGACCGTCGGTCTCTGTCCGTCTCTCTCAGCCCGCCTGTCTCAATCCGTGTGTCTCAGACCATCTGTCTCAGACCGTCCGTCTCTGTCCGTCTGTCTCAGACCGTCTGTCTCAGACCGTCTGTCTCAGACCGTCTTTCTTAGACCGTCTGTCTCAGACCGCCTGTCTCTGACCGTCGGCCTTAGCCCGTCTCTCTCAGGCCGCCTGTCTCAGTCCGTCTGTCTCAGACCATCTGTCTCAGACCGTCTGTCTCTGTCCGTCTGTCTCAGACCATCTGTCTCAGTCCGTCTGTCTCAGACCGTCTGTCTCAGACCATCGGTCTCTGTCCGTCTCTCCCAGCCCGCCTGTCTCAGTCCGTCTGTCTCAGACCATCTGTGTCAGACCGTTGTCTCTGTCCGTATATCTCTGTCCGTCTGTCTCAGAACGTCTGTCTCAGACCATCTGTATCAAACCGTCTGTCTCAGCCCGCCTGTCTCGGCCCGCCTGTCTCTGTCCGTCTGTTTCAGACCGCCTGTCTCAGACCATCTGTGTCAGACCGTTGTCTCTGTCCGTCTGTCTCTGTCCGTTTGTGTCAGACCGTCTGTCTCAGACCGTCTGTCTCAGACCGTCTGTCTCAGACCGTCTGTCTCAGACCGTCTGTCTCAGGCCGTCTGTCTCAGACCGCCTGTCTCAGACCGTCTGTCTCCGACCGTCTGTCTCAGACCGTCGGTCTCTGTCCGTCTCTCTCAGCCCGCCTGTCTCAATCAGTGTGTCTCAGACCATCTGTCTCAGACCGTCCGTCTCTGTCCGTCTGTCTCAGACCGTCTGTCTCAGACCGTCTGTCTCAGACCGTCTGTCTCAGACCGTCTTTCTCAGACCGTCTGTCTCAGACCGTCTGTCTCAGACCGTCTGTCTCAGACCGTCTGTCTCAGACCGTCTGTCTCAGACCGTCTGTGTCAGACCGTTGTCTCTGTCCGTCTGTCTCTGTCCGTCTGTGTCAGACCCTCTGTCTCAGACCGTCTGTCTCAGACCGTCTGCCTCTGTCCGTTTCTCGCAGGCCGCCTGTCTCAGGCCGCCTGTCATAGTCCGTCTGTCTCAGACCATCTGTCTCAGACCGCTGTCTCTGTCCGCCTATCTCTGTCCGTCTGTCTCAGAACGTCTGTCTCAGACCATCTGTATCAAACCGTCTGTCTCAGCCCGCCTGTCTCTGTCCGTCTGTTTCAGACCGCCTGTCTCAGACCGTCGGTCTTAGCCCGTCTGTCTCAGCCCGTCTGTCTCAGACTGTCCGTCTCAGACCGTCTGTCTCAGACCGTCTGTCTCAGGCCGTCTGTCTCAGACCGTCAGTCTCAGACCGTCGGTCTCTGTCCGTTTCTCGCAGGCCGGCTGTCTCAGTTCGACTGTCTCAGACCATCTGTCTCAGACCATCTGTCTCAGATCGTCGGTCTCTGTCCGTCTCTCCCAGCCCGCCTGTCTCAGTCCGTCTGTCTCAGACCATCTGTCTCAGACCGTCTGTCTCAGACCATCTGTCTCAGACCGTCTGTCTCTGTCCGTCTGTCTCAGACCATCTGTCTGAGTCCGTCTGTCTCAGACCGTCTGCCTCAGACCGTCTGTCTCAGATCGTCGGTCTCTGTCCGTCTCTCCCAGCCCGCCTGTCTCAGTCCGTCTGTCTCAGACCATCTGTCTCAGACCGTCTGTCTCAGACCGTCAGTCTCAGACCGTCTGTCTCAGACCGTCGGTCTCTGTCCGTCTCTCTCAGGCCGTCTGTCTCAGTTCGACTGTCTCAGATCGTCTCTCTCAGGCCGCCTGTCTCAGTCCGTCTGTCTCAGACCATCTGTATCAGACCATCTGTCTCAGACCATCTGTCTCAGACCGTCCGTCTCTGTCTGTCTGTCTCAGACCGTCGGTCTCTGTCCGTCTCTCTCAGGCCGTCTATCTCTGTCCGTCTGTTTCAGACCGTCGGTCTTAGCCCGTCTGTCTCAGCCCGCCTGTCTCTGTCCGTCTGTCTCAGACCGTCTGTCTCAGATCCTCTCTCTCAGGCCGCCTGTCTCAGTCCGACTGTCTCTGTCCGTCTGTTTCAGACCGTCTGTCTCAGATCGTCTCTCTCAGGCCGCCTGTCTCAGTCCGACTGTCTCTGTCCGTCTGTTTCAGACCGCCTGTCTCAGACCGTCGGTCTTAGCCCGTCTGTCTCAGCCCGCCTGTCTCTGTCCGTCTGTCTCAGCCCATTTGTCTCAGACCGTCTGTCTCTGACCGTCTGTCTCAGACCGTCAGTCTCAGACCGTCGGTATCCGTCCGTTTAGCGCAGGCCGCCTGTCTCTGTCCGTCTGTCTCTGTCCGTCTGTCTCTGTCCGTCTGTCTCTGTCCGTCTGTCTCTGTCCGTCTGTGTCAGTCAGTCTGTCTCAGACCGTCGGTCTCTGTCCGTCCCTCTCAGGCCGCCTGTCTCAGTCCGTCTGTCTCCGACCGTCTGTCTCAGACCGTCCGTCTCTGTCCGTCTGTCTCAGACCGTCTGTCTCAGACCGCCTGTCTCAGACCGCCTGTCTCAGACCGTCGGTCTTAGCCCGTCTGTCTCAGCCCGTCTGTCTCAGACCGTCCGTCTCAGACCGTCTGTCTCAGACCGTCTGTCCCAGGCCGTCTGTCTCAGACCGTCGGTCTCTGTCCGTCCCTCTCAGGCCGCCTGTCTCAGTCCGTCTGTCTCCGACCGTCTGTCTCCGACCGTCTCTCTCAGCCCGCCTGTCTCAATCAGTGTGTCTCAGACCATCTGTCTCAGACCGTCCGTCTCTGTCCGTCTGTCTCAGACCGTCTGTCTCAGACCGTCTGTCTCAGACCGTCTTTCTCAGACCGTCTGTCTCAGACCGTCTGTCTCAGACCGTCTGTGTCAGACCGTTGTCTCTGTCCGTCTGTGTCAGACCCTCTGTCTCAGACCGTCTGTCTCAGACCGTCTGTCTCAGACCGTCTGCCTCTGTCCGTTTCTCGCAGGCCGCCTGTCTCAGGCCGCCTGTCATAGTCCGTCTGTCTCAGACCATCTGTCTCAGACCGCTGTCTCTGTCCGCCTATCTCTGTCCGTCTGTCTCAGAACGTCTGTCTCAGACCATCTGTATCCAACCGACTGTCTCAGCCCGCCTGTCTCTGTCCGTCTGTTTCAGACCGCCTGTCTCAGACCGCCGGTCTTAGCCCGTCTGTCTCAGCCCGTCTGTCTCAGACTGTCCGTCTCAGACCGTCTGTCTCAGACCGTCTGTCTCAGGCCGTCTGTCTCAGACCGTCAGTCTCAGACCGTCGGTCTCTGTCCGTTTCTCGCAGGCCGCCTGTCTCAGTTCGACTGTCTCAGACCATCTGTCTCAGACCATCTGTGTCAGACCGTCTGTCTCAGACCGTCGGTCTCAGACCGTCAGTCTCTGTCCGTCTCTCCCAGCCCGCCTGTCTCAGGCCATGTGTGTCAAACGTCTGTCTCAGACCGTCTGTCTCAGACCGTCTGCCTCAGACCGTCTGTCTCAGACCGTCGGTCTCTGTCCGTCTCTCACAGGCCGCCTGTCTCAGTCCGTCTGTCTCAGACCATCTGTCTCAGACCGTCTGTCTCTGTCCGTCTGTCTCAGACCATCTGTCTGAGTCCGTCTGTCTCAGACCGTCTATCTCTGTCCGTCTGTTTCAGACCGCCTGTCTCAGACCGTCGGTCTTAGCCCGTCTGTCTCAGCCCGCCTGTCTCTGTCCGTCTGTCTCAGACCGTGTGTCTCAGATCGTCTCTCTCAGGCCGCCTGTCTCAGACCATCTGTCTCAGTCCGTCTGTCTCAGACCGTCTGTCTCAGACCATCGGTCTCTGTCCGTCTCTCCCAGCCCGCCTGTCTCAGTCCGTCTGTCTCAGACCATCTGTGTCAGACCGCTGTCTCTGTCCGCCTATCTCTGTCCGTCTGTCTCAGAACGTCTGTCTCAGACCATCTGTATCCAACCGACTGTCTCAGCCCGCCTGTCTCTGTCCGTCTGTTTCAGACCGCCTGTCTCAGACCGCCGGTCTTAGCCCGTCTGTCTCAGCCCGTCTGTCTCAGACTGTCCGTCTCAGACCGTCTGTCTCAGACCGTCTGTCTCAGGCCGTCTGTCTCAGACCGTCAGTCTCAGACCGTCGGTCTCTGTCCGTTTCTCGCAGGCCGCCTGTCTCAGTTCGACTGTCTCAGACCATCTGTCTCAGACCATCTGTGTCAGACCGTCTGTCTCAGACCGTCGGTCTCAGACCGTCAGTCTCTGTCCGTCTCTCCCAGCCCGCCTGTCTCAGGCCATGTGTGTCAAACGTCTGTCTCAGACCGTCTGTCTCAGACCGTCTGCCTCAGACCGTCTGTCTCAGACCGTCGGTCTCTGTCCGTCTCTCACAGGCCGCCTGTCTCAGTCCGTCTGTCTCAGACCATCTGTCTCAGACCGTCTGTCTCTGTCCGTCTGTCTCAGACCATCTGTCTGAGTCCGTCTGTCTCAGACCGTCTATCTCTGTCCGTCTGTTTCAGACCGCCTGTCTCAGACCGTCGGTCTTAGCCCGTCTGTCTCAGCCCGCCTGTCTCTGTCCGTCTGTCTCAGACCGTGTGTCTCAGATCGTCTCTCTCAGGCCGCCTGTCTCAGCCCGCCTGTCTCTGTCCGTCTGTCTCAGACCGTCTGTCTCAGATCGTCTCTCTCAGGCCGCCTGTCTCAGTCCGACTGTCTCTGTCCGTCTGTTTCAGACCGTCTGTCTCAGATCGTCTCTCTCAGGCCGCCTGTCTCAGCCCGCCTGTCTCTGTCCGTCTGTTTCAGACCGCCTGTCTCAGACCGCCGGTCTTAGCCCGTCTGTCTCAGCCCGTCTGTCTCAGACTGTCCGTCTCAGACCGTCTCTCAGACCGTCTGTCTCAGGCCGTCTGTCTCAGACCGTCAGTCTCAGACCGTCGGTCTCTGTCCGTTTCTCGCAGGCCGCCTGTCTCAGTTCGACTGTCTCAGACCATCTGTCTCAGACCATCTGTGTCAGACCGTCTGTCTCAGACCGTCGGTCTCAGACCGTCAGTCTCTGTCCGTCTCTCCCAGCCCGCCTGTCTCAGGCCATCTGTGTCGAACGTCTGTCTCAGACCGTCTGTCTCAGACCGTCTGCCTCAGACCGTCTGTCTCAGACCGTCGGTCTCTGTCCGTCTCTCACAGGCCGCCTGTCTCAGTCCGTCTGTCTCAGACCATCTGTCTCAGACCGTCTGTCTCTGTCCGTCTGTCTCAGACCATCTGTCTGAGTCCGTCTGTCTCAGACCGTCTGCCTCAGACCGTCTGCCTCAGATCGTCGGTCTCTGTCCGTCTCTCCCAGCCCGCCTGTCTCAGTCCGTCTGTCTCAGACCATCTGTCTCAGACCGTCTGTCTCAGACCGTCAGTCTCAGACCGTCGGTCTCAGTCCGTTTCTCGCAGGCCGCCTGTCTCAGGCCGCCTGTCTCAGTCCGTCTGTCTCAGACCATCTGTCTCAGACCGTTGTCTCTGTCCGTCTATCTCTGTCCGTCTGTCTCAGAACGTCTGTCTCAGACCATCTGTATCAAACCGTCTGTCTCAGCACGCCTGTCTCGGCCCGCCTGTCTCTGTCCGTCTGTTTCAGACCGCCTGTCTCAGACCATCTGTGTCAGACCGTTGTCTCTGTCCGTCTATCTCTGTCCGCCTGTCTCTGTCCGACTGTCTCAGAACGTCTGTCTCAGACCATCTGTATCAACCGTCTGTCTCAGCCCGCCTGTCTCAGCCCGCCTGTCTCTGTCCGTCTGTCTCAGCCCGCCTGTCTCAGACCGTCTATCTCGGACCATCTGTCTCAGACCGTCTGTCTCAGATCGTCTCTCTCAGGCCGCCTGTCTCAGTCCGTCTGTCTCAGACCATCTGTCTCAGACCATCTGTCTCAGACCGTCCGTCTCTGTCCGTCTGTCTCAGACCGTCGGTCTCTGTCCGTCTCTCTCAGGCCGTCTATCTCTGTCCGTCTGTTTCAGACCGCCTGTCTCAGACCGTCGGTCTTAGCCCGTCTGTCTCAGCCCGCCTGTCTCTGTCCGTCTGTCTCAGACCGTCTGTCTCAGATCGTCTCTCTCAGGCCGCCTGTCTCAGCCCGCCTGTCTCTGTCCGTCTGTCTCAGACCGTCTGTCTCAGATCGTCTCTCTCAGGCCGCCTGTCTCAGTCCGACTGTCTCTGTCCGTCTGTTTCAGACCGTCTGTCTCAGATCGTCTCTCTCAGGCCGCCTGTCTCAGTCCGACTGTCTCTGTCCGTCTGTTCCAGACCGCCTGTCTCAGACCGTCGGTCTTAGCCCGTCTGTCTCAGCCCGCCTGTCTCTGTCCGTCTGTCTCTGTCCGTCTGTCTCTGTCCGTCTGTCTCTGTCCGTCTGTCTCTGTCCGTCTGTCTCTGTCCGTCTGTCTCTGTCCGTCTGTGTCAGACCGTCTGTCTCAGACCGTCGGTCTCTGTCCGTCCCTCTCAGGCCGCCTGTCTCAGTCCGTCTGTCTCCGACCGTCTGTCTCAGACCGTCGGTCTCTGTCCGTCTCTCTCAGCCCGCCTGTCTCAATCCGTGTGTCTCAGACCATCTGTCTCAGACCGTCCGTCTCTGTCCGTCTGTCTCAGACCGTCTGTCTCAGACCGTCTGTCTCAGACCGTCTTTCTTAGACCGTCTGTCTCAGACCGCCTGTCTCTGACCGTCGGCCTTAGCCCGTCTCTCTCAGGCCGCCTGTCTCAGTCCGTCTGTCTCAGACCATCTGTCTCAGACCGTCTGTCTCTGTCCGTCTGTCTCAGACCATCTGTCTCAGTCCGTCTGTCTCAGACCGTCTGTCTCAGACCATCGGTCTCTGTCCGTCTCTCCCAGCCCGCCTGTCTCAGTCCGTCTGTCTCAGACCATCTGTGTCAGACCGTTGTCTCTGTCCGTATATCTCTGTCCGTCTGTCTCAGAACGTCTGTCTCAGACCATCTGTATCAAACCGTCTGTCTCAGCCCGCCTGTCTCGGCCCGCCTGTCTCTGTCCGTCTGTTTCAGACCGCCTGTCTCAGACCATCTGTGTCAGACCGTTGTCTCTGTCCGTCTGTCTCTGTCCGTTTGTGTCAGACCGTCTGTCTCAGACCGTCTGTCTCAGACCGTCTGTCTCAGACCGTCTGTCTCAGGCCGTCTGTCTCAGACCGCCTGTCTCAGACCGTCTGTCTCCGACCGTCTGTCTCAGACCGTCGGTCTCTGTCCGTCTCTCTCAGCCCGCCTGTCTCAATCAGTGTGTCTCAGACCATCTGTCTCAGACCGTCCGTCTCTGTCCGTCTGTCTCAGACCGTCTGTCTCAGACCGTCTGTCTCAGACCGTCTTTCTCAGACCGTCTGTCTCAGACCGTCTGTCTCAGACCGTCTGTCTCAGACCGTCTGTCTCAGACCGTCTGTGTCAGACCGTTGTCTCTGTCCGTCTGTCTCTGTCCGTCTGTGTCAGACCCTCTGTCTCAGACCGTCTGTCTCAGACCGTCTGCCTCTGTCCGTTTCTCGCAGGCCGCCTGTCTCAGGCCGCCTGTCATAGTCCGTCTGTCTCAGACCATCTGTCTCAGACCGCTGTCTCTGTCCGCCTATCTCTGTCCGTCTGTCTCAGAACGTCTGTCTCAGACCATCTGTATCAAACCGTCTGTCTCAGCCCGCCTGTCTCTGTCCGTCTGTTTCAGACCGCCTGTCTCAGACCGTCGGTCTTAGCCCGTCTGTCTCAGCCCGCCTGTCTCAGTCCGTCTGTCTCAGACCATCTGTCTCAGACCGTCTGTCTCAGACCGTCTGTCTCAGACCGTCTGTCTCAGACCGTCTTTCTCAGACCGTCTGTCTCAGACCGCCTGTCTCAGTCCGTCTGTCTCAGACCATCTGTCTCAGACCGTCTGTCTCTGTCCGTCTGTCTCAGACCATCTGTCTGAGTCCGTCTGTCTCAGACCGTCTGCCTCAGACCGTCTGTCTCAGATCGTCGGTCTCTGTCCGTCTCTCCCAGCCCGCCTGTCTCAGTCCGTCTGTCTCAGACCATCTGTCTCAGACCGTCTGTCTCAGACCGTCAGTCTCAGACCGTCGGTCTCGGTCCGTTTCTCGCAGGCCGCCTGTCTCAGACCGTCTGCCTCAGACCGTCTGTCTCAGACCGTCGGTCTCTGTCCGTCTCTCTCAGGCCGCCTGTCTCAGTCCGTCTGTCTCAGACCATCTGTCTCAGACCGTTGTCTCTGTCCGTCTATCTCTGTCCGTCTGTCTCAGAACGTCTGTCTCAGACCATCTGTAACAAACCGTCTGTCTCAGCACGCCTGTCTCGGCCCGCCTGTCTCTGTCCGTCTGTTTCAGACCGCCTGTCTCAGACGATCTGTGTCAGACCGTTGTCTCTGTCCGTCTATCTCTGTCCGCCTGTCTCTGTCCGACTGTCTCAGAACGTCTGTCTCAGACCATCTGTATCAACCGTCTGTCTTAGCCCGCCTGTCTCAGCCCGCCTGTCTCTGTCCGTCTGTCTCAGCCCGCCTGTCTCAGACCGTCTATCTCGGACCATCTGTCTCAGACCGTCTGTCTCAGATCGTCTCTCTCAGGCCGCCTGTCTCAGTCCGTCTGTCTCAGACCATCTGTCTCAGACCATCTGTCTCAGACCGTCCGTCTCTGTCCGTCTGTCTCAGACCGTCGGTCTCTGTCCGTCTCTCTCAGGCCGTCTATCTCTGTCCGTCTGTTTCAGACCGCCTGTCTCAGACCGTCGGTCTTAGCCCGTCTGTCTCAGCCCGCCTGTCTCTGTCCGTCTGTCTCAGACCGTCTGTCTCAGATCGTCTCTCTCAGGCCGCCTGTCTCAGTCCAACTGTCTCTGTCCGTCTGTTTCAGACCGTCTGTCTCAGATCGTCTCTCTCAAGCCGCCTGTCTCAGTCGGACTGTCTCTGTCCGTCTGTTTCAGACCGCCTGTCTCAGACCGTCGGTCTTAGCCCGTCTGTCTCAGCCCGCCTGTCTCTGTCCGTCTGTCTCAGCCCATCTGTCTCAGACCGTCTGTCTCAGGCCGTCTGTCTCAGACCGTCAGTCTCAGACCGTCGGTCTCTGTCCGTTTCTCGCAGGCCGCCTGTCTCACTTCGACTGTCTCAGACCATCTGTCTCAGACCATCTGTGTCAGACCGTCTGTCTCAGACCGTCGGTCTCAGACCGTCAGTCTCTGTCCGTCTCTCACAGCCCGCCTGTCTCAGGCCATCTGTGTCAAACCGTCTGTCTCAGACCGTCTGTCTCAGACCGTCTGCCTCAGACCGTCTGTCTCAGACCGTCGGTCTCTGTCCGTCTCTCTCAGGCCGCCTGTCTCAGTCCGTCTGTCTCAGACCATCTGTCTCAGACCGTCTGTCTCTGTCCGTCTGTCTCAGACCATCTGTCTGCGTCCGTCTGTCTCAGACCGTCTGCCTCAGACCGTCTGTCTCAGATCGTCGGTCTCTGTCCGTCTCTCCCAGCCCGCCTGTCTCAGTCCGTCTGTCTCAGACCAGCTGTCTCAGACCGTCTGTCTCAGACCGTCAGTCTCAGACCGTCGGTCTCAGTCCGTTTCTCGCAGGCCGCATGTCTCAGGCCGCCTGTCTCAGTCCGTCTGTCTCAGACCATCTGTCTCAGACCGTTGTCTCTGTCCGTCTATCTCTGTCCGTCTGTCTCAGAACGTCTGTCTCCGACCATCTGTATCAAACCGTCTGTCTCAGCACGCCTGTCTCGGCCCGCCTGTCTCTGTCCGTCTGTCTCAGACCGTCTGTCTCAGATCGTCTCTCTCAGGCCGCCTGTCTCAGTCCAACTGTCTCTGTCCGTCTGTTTCAGACCGTCTGTCTCAGATCGTCTCTCTCAAGCCGCCTGTCTCAGTCGGACTGTCTCTGTCCGTCTGTTTCAGACCGCCTGTCTCAGACCGTCGGTCTTAGCCCGTCTGTCTCAGCCCGCCTGTCTCTGTCCGTCTGTCTCAGCCCATCTGTCTCAGACCGTCTGTCTCTGACCGTCTGTCTCAGACCGTCAGTCTCAGACCGTCGGTATCTGTCCGTCCCTCTCAGGCCGCCTGTCTCAGTCCTTCTGTCTCCGACCGTCTGTCTCAGACCGTCTGTCTCAGACCGTCGGTCTCTGTCCGTCTCTCTCAATAAGCCTGTCTCAATCCGTGTGTCTCAGACCGTCTGTCTCAGACCGTCCGTCTCTGTCCGTCTGTCTCAGACCGTCTGTCTCAGACCGTCTGTCTCAGACCGTCTGTCTCAGACCGTCTTTCTCAGACCGTCTGTCTCTGTCCGTCTGTTTCAGACCGCCTGTCTCAGACCGTCGGTCATAGCCCGTCTGTCTCAGCCCGTCTGTCTCAGACTGCCCGTCTCAGACCGTCTGTCTCAGACCGTCTGTCTCAGGCCGTCTGTCTCAGACCGTCAGTCTCAGACCGTCGGTCTCTGTCCGTTTCTCGCAGGCCGCCTGTCTCACTTCGACTGTCTCAGACCATCTGTCTCAGACCATCTGTGTCAGACCGTCTGTCTCAGACCGTCGGTCTCAGACCGTCAGTCTCTGTCCGTCTCTCACAGCCCGCCTGTCTCAGGCCATCTGTGTCAAACCGTCTGTCTCAGACCGTCTGTCTCAGACCGTCTGCCTCAGACCGTCTGTCTCAGACCGTCGGTCTCTGTCCGTCTCTCTCAGGCCGCCTGTCTCAGTCCGTCTGTCTCAGACCATCTGTCTCAGACCGTCTGTCTCTGTCCGTCTGTCTCAGACCATCTGTCTGCGTCCGTCTGTCTCAGACCGTCTGCCTCAGACCGTCTGTCTCAGATCGTCGGTCTCTGTCCGTCTCTCCCAGCCCGCCTGTCTCAGTCCGTCTGTCTCAGACCAGCTGTCTCAGACCGTCTGTCTCAGACCGTCAGTCTCAGACCGTCGGTCTCAGTCCGTTTCTCGCAGGCCGCATGTCTCAGGCCGCCTGTCTCAGTCCGTCTGTCTCAGACCATCTGTCTCAGACCGTTGTCTCTGTCCGTCTATCTCTGTCCGTCTGTCTCAGAACGTCTGTCTCCGACCATCTGTATCAAACCGTCTGTCTCAGCACGCCTGTCTCGGCCCGCCTGTCTCTGTCCGTCTGTCTCAGACCGTCTGTCTCAGATCGTCTCTCTCAGGCCGCCTGTCTCAGTCCAACTGTCTCTGTCCGTCTGTTTCAGACCGTCTGTCTCAGATCGTCTCTCTCAAGCCGCCTGTCTCAGTCCGACTGTCTCTGTCCGTCTGTTTCAGACCGCCTGTCTCAGACCGTCGGTCTTAGCCCGTCTGTCTCAGCCCGCCTGTCTCTGTCCGTCTGTCTCAGCCCATCTGTCTCAGACCGTCTGTCTCTGACCGTCTGTCTCAGACCGTCAGTCTCAGACCGTCGGTATCTGTCCGTCCCTCTCAGGCCGCCTGTCTCAGTCCTTCTGTCTCCGACCGTCTGTCTCAGACCGTCTGTCTCAGACCGTCGGTCTCTGTCCGTCTCTCTCAATAAGCCTGTCTCAATCCGTGTGTCTCAGACCGTCTGTCTCAGACCGTCCGTCTCTGTCCGTCTGTCTCAGACCGTCTGTCTCAGACCGTCTGTCTCAGACCGTCTGTCTCAGACCGTCTTTCTCAGACCGTCTGTCTCTGTCCGTCTGTTTCAGACCGCCTGTCTCAGACCGTCGGTCATAGCCCGTCTGTCTCAGCCCGTCTGTCTCAGACTGCCCGTCTCAGACCGTCTGTCTCAGACCGTCTGTCTCAGGCCGTCTGTCTCAGACCGTCAGTCTCAGACCGTCGGTCTCTGTCCGTTTCTCGCAGGCCGCCTGTCTCACTTCGACTGTCTCAGACCATCTGTCTCAGACCATCTGTGTCAGACCGTCTGTCTCAGACCGTCGGTCTCAGACCGTCTGCCTCAGACCGTCTGTCTCAGACCGTCGGTCTCTGTCCGTCTCTCTCAGGCCGCCTGTCTCAGTCCGTCTGTCTCAGACCATCTGTCTCAGACCGTCTGTCTCTGTCCGTCTGTCTCAGACCATCTGTCTGCGTCCGTCTGTCTCAGACCGTCTGCCTCAGACCGTCTGTCTCAGATCGTCGGTCTCTGTCCGTCTCTCCCAGCCCGCCTGTCTCAGTCCGTCTGTCTCAGACCATCTGTCTCAGACCGTCTGTCTCAGACCGTCAGTCTCAGACCGTCGGTCTCAGTCCGTTTCTCGCAGGCCGCCTGTCTCAGGCCGCCTGTCTCAGTCCGTCTGTCTCAGACCATCTGTCTCAGACCGTTGTCTCTGTCCGTCTATCTCTGTCCGTCTGTCTCAGAACGTCTGTCTCCGACCATCTGTATCAAACCGTCTGTCTCAGCACGCCTGTCTCGGCCCGCCTGTCTCTGTCCGTCTGTTTCAGACCGCCTGTCTCAGACCATCTGTGTCAGACCGTTGTCTCTGTCCGTCTATCTCTGTCCGCCTGTCTCTGTCCGACTGTCTCAGAACGTCTGTCTCAGACCATCTGTATCAACCGTCTGTCTCAGCCCGCCTGTCTCAGCCCGCCTGTCTCTGTCCGTCTGTCTCAGCCCGCCTGTCTCAGACCGTCTATCTCGGACCATCTGTCTCAGACCGTCTGTCTCAGATCGTCTCTCTCAGGCCGCCTGTCTCAGTCCGTCTGTCTCAGACCATCTGTCTCAGACCATCTGTCTCAGACCTTCCGTCTCTGTCCGTCTGTCTCAGACCGTCGGTCTCTGTCCGTCTCTCTCAGGCCGTCTATCTCTGTCCGTCTGTTTCAGACCGCCTGTCTCAGACCGTCGGTCTTAGCCCGTCTGTCTCAGCCCGCCTGTCTCTGTCCGTCTGTCTCAGACCGTCTGTCTCAGATCGTCTCTCTCAGGCCGCCTGTCTCAGCCCGCCTGTCTCTGTCCGTCTGTCTCAGACCGTCTGTCTCAGATCGTCTCTCTCAGGCCGCCTGTCTCAGTCCGACTGTCTCTGTCCGTCTGTTTCAGACCGTCTGTCTCAGATCGTCTCTCTCAGGCCGCCTGTCTCAGTCCGACTGTCTCTGTCCGTCTGTTTCAGACCGCCTGTCTCAGACCGTCGGTCTTAGCCCGTCTGTCTCAGCCCGCCTGTCTCTGTCCGTCTGTCTCTGTCCGTCTGTCTCTGTCCGTCTGTCTCTGTCCGTCTGTCTCTGTCCGTCCGTGTCAGACCGTCTGTCTCAGACCGTCGGTCTCTGTCCGTCCCTCTCAGGCCGCCTGTCTCAGTCCGTCTGTCTCCGACCGTCTGTCTCAGACCGTCGGTCTCTGTCCGTCTCTCTCAGCCCGCCTGTCTCAATCCGTGTGTCTCAGACCATCTGTCTCAGACCGTCCGTCTCTGTCCGTCTGTCTCAGACCGTCTGTCTCAGACCGCTGTCTCTGTCCGCCTATCTCTGTCCGTCTGTCTCAGAACGTCTGTCTCAGACCATCTGTATCAAACCGTCTGTCTCAGCCCGCCTGTCTCTGTCCGTCTGTTTCAGACCGCCTGTCTCAGACCGTCGGTCTTAGCCCGTCTGTCTCAGCCCGTCTGTCTCAGACTGTCCGTCTCAGACCGTCTGTCTCAGACCGTCTGTCTCAGGCCGTCTGTCTCAGACCGTCAGTCTCAGACCGTCGGTCTCTGTCCGTTTCTCGCAGGCCGGCTGTCTCAGTTCGACTGTCTCAGACCATCTGTCTCAGACCATCTGTGTCAGACCGTCTGTCTCAGACCGTCGGTCTCAGACCGTCAGTCTCTGTCCGTCTCTCCCAGCCCGCCTGTCTCAGGCCATCTGTGTCAAACGTCTGTCTCAGACCGTCTGTCTCAGACCGTCTGTCTCAGACCGTCTTTCTCAGACCGTCTGTCTCAGACCGCCTGTCTCAGTCCGTCTGTCTCAGACCATCTGTCTCAGACCGTCTGTCTCTGTCCGTCTGTCTCAGACCATCTGTCTGAGTCCGTCTGTCTCAGACCGTCTGCCTCAGACCGTCTGTCTCAGATCGTCGGTCTCTGTCCGTCTCTCCCAGCCCGCCTGTCTCAGTCCGTCTGTCTCAGACCATCTGTCTCAGACCGTCTGTCTCAGACCGTCAGTCTCAGACCGTCGGTCTCGGTCCGTTTCTCGCAGGCCGCCTGTCTCAGACCGTCTGCCTCAGACCGTCTGTCTCAGACCGTCGGTCTCTGTCCGTCTCTCTCAGGCCGCCTGTCTCAGTCCGTCTGTCTCAGACCATCTGTCTCAGACCGTTGTCTCTGTCCGTCTATCTCTGTCCGTCTGTCTCAGAACGTCTGTCTCAGACCATCTGTATCAAACCGTCTGTCTCAGCACGCCTGTCTCGGCCCGCCTGTCTCTGTCCGTCTGTTTCAGACCGCCTGTCTCAGACCATCTGTGTCAGACCGTTGTCTCTGTCCGTCTATCTCTGTCCGCCTGTCTCTGTCCGACTGTCTCAGAACGTCTGTCTCAGACCATCTGTATCAACCGTCTGTCTTAGCCCGCCTGTCTCAGCCCGCCTGTCTCTGTCCGTCTGTCTCAGCCCGCCTGTCTCAGACCGTCTATCTCGGACCATCTGTCTCAGACCGTCTGTCTCAGATCGTCTCTCTCAGGCCGCCTGTCTCAGTCCGTCTGTCTCAGACCATCTGTCTCAGACCATCTGTCTCAGACCGTCCGTCTCTGTCCGTCTGTCTCAGACCGTCGGTCTCTGTCCGTCTCTCTCAGGCCGTCTATCTCTGTCCGTCTGTTTCAGACCGCCTGTCTCAGACCGTCGGTCTTAGCCCGTCTGTCTCAGCCCGCCTGTCTCTGTCCGTCTGTCTCAGACCGTCTGTCTCAGATCGTCTCTCTCAGGCCGCCTGTCTCAGTCCAACTGTCTCTGTCCGTCTGTTTCAGACCGTCTGTCTCAGATCGTCTCTCTCAAGCCGCCTGTCTCAGTCGGACTGTCTCTGTCCGTCTGTTTCAGACCGCCTGTCTCAGACCGTCGGTCTTAGCCCGTCTGTCTCAGCCCGCCTGTCTCTGTCCGTCTGTCTCAGCCCATCTGTCTCAGACCGTCTGTCTCTGACCGTCTGTCTCAGACCGTCAGTCTCAGACCGTCGGTATCTGTCCGTCCCTCTCAGGCCGCCTGTCTCAGTCCTTCTGTCTCCGACCGTCTGTCTCAGACCGTCTGTCTCAGACCGTCGGTCTCTGTCCGTCTCTCTCAATAAGCCTGTCTCAATCCGTGTGTCTCAGACCGTCTGTCTCAGACCGTCCGTCTCTGTCCGTCTGTCTCAGACCGTCTGTCTCAGACCGTCTGTCTCAGACCGTCTGTCTCAGACCGTCTTTCTCAGACCGTCTGTCTCTGTCCGTCTGTTTCAGACCGCCTGTCTCAGACCGTCGGTCATAGCCCGTCTGTCTCAGCCCGTCTGTCTCAGACTGCCCGTCTCAGACCGTCTGTCTCAGACCGTCTGTCTCAGGCCGTCTGTCTCAGACCGTCAGTCTCAGACCGTCGGTCTCTGTCCGTTTCTCGCAGGCCGCCTGTCTCACTTCGACTGTCTCAGACCATCTGTCTCAGACCATCTGTGTCAGACCGTCTGTCTCAGACCGTCGGTCTCAGACCGTCAGTCTCTGTCCGTCTCTCACAGCCCGCCTGTCTCAGGCCATCTGTGTCAAACCGTCTGTCTCAGACCGTCTGTCTCAGACCGTCTGCCTCAGACCGTCTGTCTCAGACCGTCGGTCTCTGTCCGTCTCTCTCAGGCCGCCTGTCTCAGTCCGTCTGTCTCAGACCATCTGTCTCAGACCGTCTGTCTCTGTCCGTCTGTCTCAGACCATCTGTCTGCGTCCGTCTGTCTCAGACCGTCTGCCTCAGACCGTCTGTCTCAGATCGTCGGTCTCTGTCCGTCTCTCCCAGCCCGCCTGTCTCAGTCCGTCTGTCTCAGACCAGCTGTCTCAGACCGTCTGTCTCAGACCGTCAGTCTCAGACCGTCGGTCTCAGTCCGTTTCTCGCAGGCCGCCTGTCTCAGGCCGCCTGTCTCAGTCCGTCTGTCTCAGACCATCTGTCTCAGACCGTTGTCTCTGTCCGTCTATCTCTGTCCGTCTGTCTCAGAACGTCTGTCTCCGACCATCTGTATCAAACCGTCTGTCTCAGCACGCCTGTCTCGGCCCGCCTGTCTCTGTCCGTCTGTCTCAGACCGTCTGTCTCAGATCGTCTCTCTCAGGCCGCCTGTCTCAGTCCAACTGTCTCTGTCCGTCTGTTTCAGACCGTCTGTCTCAGATCGTCTCTCTCAAGCCGCCTGTCTCAGTCCGACTGTCTCTGTCCGTCTGTTTCAGACCGCCTGTCTCAGACCGTCGGTCTTAGCCCGTCTGTCTCAGCCCGCCTGTCTCTGTCCGTCTGTCTCAGCCCATCTGTCTCAGACCGCCTGTCTCTGACCGTCTGTCTCAGACCGTCAGTCTCAGACCGTCGGTATCTGTCCGTCCCTCTCAGGCCGCCTGTCTCAGTCCTTCTGTCTCCGACCGTCTGTCTCAGACCGTCTGTCTCAGACCGTCGGTCTCTGTCCGTCTCTCTCAATAAGCCTGTCTCAATCCGTGTGTCTCAGACCGTCTGTCTCAGACCGTCCGTCTCTGTCCGTCTGTCTCAGACCGTCTGTCTCAGACCGTCTGTCTCAGACCGTCTGTCTCAGACCGTCTTTCTCAGACCGTCTGTCTCTGTCCGTCTGTTTCAGACCGCCTGTCTCAGACCGTCGGTCATAGCCCGTCTGTCTCAGCCCGTCTGTCTCAGACTGCCCGTCTCAGACCGTCTGTCTCAGACCGTCTGTCTCAGGCCGTCTGTCTCAGACCGTCAGTCTCAGACCGTCGGTCTCTGTCCGTTTCTCGCAGGCCGCCTGTCTCACTTCGACTGTCTCAGACCATCTGTCTCAGACCATCTGTGTCAGACCGTCTGTCTCAGACCGTCGGTCTCAGACCGTCAGTCTCTGTCCGTCTCTCACAGCCCGCCTGTCTCAGGCCATCTGTGTCAAACCGTCTGTCTCAGACCGTCTGTCTCAGACCGTCTGCCTCAGACCGTCTGTCTCAGACCGTCGGTCTCTGTCCGTCTCTCTCAGGCCGCCTGTCTCAGTCCGTCTGTCTCAGACCATCTGTCTCAGACCGTCTGTCTCTGTCCGTCTGTCTCAGACCATCTGTCTGCGTCCGTCTGTCTCAGACCGTCTGCCTCAGACCGTCTGTCTCAGATCGTCGGTCTCTGTCCGTCTCTCCCAGCCCGCCTGTCTCAGTCCGTCTGTCTCAGACCATCTGTCTCAGACCGTCTGTCTCAGACCGTCAGTCTCAGACCGTCGGTCTCAGTCCGTTTCTCGCAGGCCGCCTGTCTCAGGCCGCCTGTCTCAGTCCGTCTGTCTCAGACCATCTGTCTCAGACCGTTGTCTCTGTCCGTCTATCTCTGTCCGTCTGTCTCAGAACGTCTGTCTCCGACCATCTGTATCAAACCGTCTGTCTCAGCACGCCTGTCTCGGCCCGCCTGTCTCTGTCCGTCTGTTTCAGACCGCCTGTCTCAGACCATCTGTGTCAGACCGTTGTCTCTGTCCGTCTATCTCTGTCCGCCTGTCTCTGTCCGACTGTCTCAGAACGTCTGTCTCAGACCATCTGTATCAACCGTCTGTCTCAGCCCGCCTGTCTCAGCCCGCCTGTCTCTGTCCGTCTGTCTCAGCCCGCCTGTCTCAGACCGTCTATCTCGGACCATCTGTCTCAGACCGTCTGTCTCAGATCGTCTCTCTCAGGCCGCCTGTCTCAGTCCGTCTGTCTCAGACCATCTGTCTCAGACCATCTGTCTCAGACCTTCCGTCTCTGTCCGTCTGTCTCAGACCGTCGGTCTCTGTCCGTCTCTCTCAGGCCGTCTATCTCTGTCCGTCTGTTTCAGACCGCCTGTCTCAGACCGTCGGTCTTAGCCCGTCTGTCTCAGCCCGCCTGTCTCTGTCCGTCTGTCTCAGACCGTCTGTCTCAGATCGTCTCTCTCAGGCCGCCTGTCTCAGCCCGCCTGTCTCTGTCCGTCTGTCTCAGACCGTCTGTCTCAGATCGTCTCTCTCAGGCCGCCTGTCTCAGTCCGACTGTCTCTGTCCGTCTGTTTCAGACCGTCTGTCTCAGATCGTCTCTCTCAGGCCGCCTGTCTCAGTCCGACTGTCTCTGTCCGTCTGTTTCAGACCGCCTGTCTCAGACCGTCGGTCTTAGCCCGTCTGTCTCAGCCCGCCTGTCTCTGTCCGTCTGTCTCTGTCCGTCTGTCTCTGTCCGTCTGTCTCTGTCCGTCTGTGTCAGACCGTCTGTCTCAGACCGTCGGTCTCTGTCCGTCCCTCTCAGGCCGCCTGTCTCAGTCCGTCTGTCTCCGACCGTCTGTCTCAGACCGTCGGTCTCTGTCCGTCTCTCTCAGCCCGCCTGTCTCAATCCGTGTGTCTCAGACCATCTGTCTCAGACCGTCCGTCTCTGTCCGTCTGTCTCAGACCGTCTGTCTCAGACCGTCTGTCTCAGACCGTCTGTCTCAGACCGTCTGTCTCAGACCGTCTTTCTTAGACCGTCTGTCTCAGACCGCCAGTCTCTGACCGTCGGCCTTAGCCCGTCTCTCTCAGGCCGCCTGTCTCAGTCCGTCTGTCTCAGACCATCTGTCTCAGACCGTCTGTCTCTGTCCGTCTGTCTCAGACCATCTGTCTCAGTCCGTCTGTCTCAGACCGTCTGTCTCAGACCATCGGTCTCTGTCCGTCTCTCCCAGCCCGCCTGTCTCAGTCCGTCTGTCTCAGACCATCTGTGTCAGACCGTTGTCTCTGTCCGTATATCTCTGTCCGTCTGTCTCAGAACGTCTGTCTCAGACCATCTGTATCAAACCGTCTGTCTCAGCCCGCCTGTCTCGGCCCGCCTGTCTCTGTCCGTCTGTTTCAGACCGCCTGTCTCAGACCATCTGTGTCAGACCGTTGTCTCTGTCCGTCTGTCTCTGTCCGTTTGTGTCAGACCGTCTGTCTCAGACCGTCTGTCTCAGACCGTCTGTCTCAGACCGTCTGTCTCAGACCGTCTGTCTCAGACCGTCTGTCTCAGCCCGCCTGTCTCGGCCCGCCTGTCTCAGGCCATCTGTGTCAAACCGTCTGTCTCAGACCGTCTGTCTCAGACCGTCTGCCTCAGACCGTCTGTCTCAGACCGTCGGTCTCTGTCCGTCTCTCTCAGGCCGCCTGTCTCAGTCCGTCTGTCTCAGACCATCTGTCTCAGACCGTCTGTCTCTGTCCGTCTGTCTCAGACCATCTGTCTGCGTCCGTCTGTCTCAGACCGTCTGCCTCAGACCGTCTGTCTCAGATCGTCGGTCTCTGTCCGTCTCTCCCAGCCCGCCTGTCTCAGTCCGTCTGTCTCAGACCATCTGTCTCAGACCGTCTGTCTCAGACCGTCAGTCTCAGACCGTCGGTCTCAGTCCGTTTCTCGCAGGCCGCCTGTCTCAGGCCGCCTGTCTCAGTCCGTCTGTCTCAGACCATCTGTCTCAGACCGTTGTCTCTGTCCGTCTATCTCTGTCCGTCTGTCTCAGAACGTCTGTCTCCGACCATCTGTATCAAACCGTCTGTCTCAGCACGCCTGTCTCGGCCCGCCTGTCTCTGTCCGTCTGTTTCAGACCGCCTGTCTCAGACCATCTGTGTCAGACCGTTGTCTCTGTCCGTCTATCTCTGTCCGCCTGTCTCTGTCCGACTGTCTCAGAACGTCTGTCTCAGACCATCTGTATCAACCGTCTGTCTCAGCCCGCCTGTCTCAGCCCGTCTGTCTCAGCCCGCCTGTCTCTGTCCGTCTGTCTCAGACCGTCTGTCTCAGATCGTCTCTCTCAGGCCGCCTGTCTCAGCCCGCCTGTCTCTGTCCGTCTGTCTCAGACCGTCTGTCTCAGATCGTCTCTCTCAGGCCGCCTGTCTCAGTCCGACTGTCTCTGTCCGTCTGTTTCAGACCGTCTGTCTCAGATCGTCTCTCTCAGGCCGCCTGTCTCAGTCCGACTGTCTCTGTCCGTCTGTTTCAGACCGCCTGTCTCAGACCGTCGGTCTTAGCCCGTCTGTCTCAGCCCGCCTGTCTCTGTCCGTCTGTCTCTGTCCGTCTGTCTCTGTCCGTCTGTCTCTGTCCGTCTGTGTCAGACCGTCTGTCTCAGACCGTCGGTCTCTGTCCGTCCCTCTCAGGCCGCCTGTCTCAGTCCGTCTGTCTCCGACCGTCTGTCTCAGACCGTCGGTCTCTGTCCGTCTCTCTCAGCCCGCCTGTCTCAATCCGTGTGTCTCAGACCATCTGTCTCAGACCGTCCGTCTCTGTCCGTCTGTCTCAGACCGTCTGTCTCAGACCGTCTGTCTCAGACCGTCTTTCTTAGACCGTCTGTCTCAGATCGCCTGTCTCTGACCGTCGGCCTTAGCCCGTCTCTCTCAGGCCGCCTGTCTCAGTCCGTCTGTCTCAGACCATCTGTCTCAGACCGTCTGTCTCTGTCCGTCTGTCTCAGACCATCTGTCTCAGTCCGTCTGTCTCAGACCGTCTGTCTCAGACCATCGGTCTCTGTCCGTCTCTCCCAGCCCGCCTGTCTCAGTCCGTCTGTCTCAGACCATCTGTGTCAGACCGTTGTCTCTGTCCGTATATCTCTGTCCGTCTGTCTCAGAACGTCTGTCTCAGACCATCTGTATCAAACCGTCTGTCTCAGCCCGCCTGTCTCGGCCCGCCTGTCTCTGTCCGTCTGTTTCAGACCGCCTGTCTCAGACCATCTGTGTCAGACCGTTGTCTCTGTCCGTCTGTCTCTGTCCGTTTGTGTCAGACCGTCTGTCTCAGACCGTCTGTCTCAGACCGTCTGTCTCAGACCGTCTGTCTCAGACCGTCTGTCTCAGCCCGCCTGTCTCGGCCCGCCTGTCTCTGTCCGTCTGTCTCAGACCATCTGTCTCAGACCGTCTGTCTCTGTCCGTCTGTCTCAGACCATCTGTCTCAGTCCGTCTGTCTCAGAACGTCTGTCTCAGACCATCTGTATCAAACCGTCTGTCTCAGCCCGCCTGTCTCATCCCGCCTGTCTCTGTCCGTCTGTTTTAGACCGTCTGTCTCAGCCCGCCTGTCTCTGTCCGTCTGTCTCAGACCTTCGGTCTCTGTCCGTCTCTCTCAGGCCGCCTGTCTCAGTCCGTCTGTCTCAGACCATCTGTCTTAGACCATCTGTCTCAGACCGTCCGTCTCTGTCCGTCTGTCTCAGACCGTCGGTCTGTGTCCGTCTCTCTCAGGCCGTCTATCTCTGTCCGTCTGTTTCAGACCGCCTGTCTCAGACCGTCGGTCTTAGCCCGTCTGTCTCAGCCCGCCTGTCTCTGTCCGTCTGTCTCAGACCGTCTGTCTCAGATCGTCTCTCTCAGGCCGCCTGTCTCAGTCCGACTGTCCCAGACCATCTGTCTCAGACCATCTGTGTCAGACCGTTGTCTCAGACCGTCTGTCTCAGACCGTCTGTCTCAGACCGTCTGTCTCAGACCGTCTGTCTCAGACCGTCTGTCTCAGACCGTCTGTCTCAGACCGTCTGTCTCAGACCGTCTGCCTCAGACCGTCGGTCTCTGTCCGTCTCTCTCAGGCCGCCTGTCTCAGTCCGTCTGTCTCAGACCATCTGTATCAGACCGTCTGTCTCTGTCCGTCTGTCTCAGACGATCTGTCTCAGTACGTCTGTCTCAGACCGTCTGTCTCAGACCATCGGTCTCTGTCCGTCTCGCCCAGCCCGCCTGTCTCAGTCCGTCTGTCTCAGACCATCTGTGTCAGACCGTTGTCTCTGTCCGTATATCTCTGTCCGTCTGTCTCAGAACGTCTGTCTCAGACCATCTGTATCAAACCGTCTGTCTCAGCCCGCCTGTCTCGGCCCGCCTGTCTCTGTCCGTCTGTTTCAGACCGCCTGTCTCAGACCATCTGTGTCAGACCGTTGTCTCTGTCCGTCTGTCTCTGTCCGTTTGTGTCAGACCGTCTGTCTCAGACCGCCTGTCTCAGACCGTCTGTCTCAGACCGTCTGTCTCAGACCGTCTGTCTCAGACCGTCTGTCTCAGCCCGCCTGTCTCGGCCCGCCTGTCTCTGTCCGTCTGTCTCAGACCGTCGGTCTCTGTCCGTCTCTCTCAGCCCGCCTGTCTCAATCCGTGTGTCTCAGACCATCTGTCTCAGACCGTCCGTCTCTGTCCGTCTGTCTCAGACCGTCTGTCTCAGACCGTCTGTCTCAGACCGTCTTTCTTAGACCGTCTGTCTCAGACCGCCTGTCTCTGACCGTCGGCCTTAGCACGTCTCTCTCAGGCCGCCTGTCTCAGTCCGTCTGTCTCAGACCATCTGTCTCAGACCGTCTGTCTCTGTCCGTCTGTCTCAGACCATCTGTCTCTGTCCGTCTGTTTCAGACAGCCTGTCGCAGACCGTCGGTCTTAGCCCGTCTGTCTCAGCCCGCCTGTCTCTGTCCGTCTGTTTCAGACCGCCTGTCTCAGACCGTCGGTCTTAGCCCGTCTGTCTCAGCCCGCCTGTCTCTGTCCGTCTGTCTCAGACCGTCTGTCTCAGATCGTCTGTCTCAGACCGCCTGTCTCAGACCGTCGGTCTTAGCCCGTCTGTCTCAGCCCGCCTGTCTCTGTCCGTCTGTCTCAGACCGTCTGTCTCAGATCGTCTGTCTCAGACCGTCGGTCTTAGCCCGTCTGTCTCAGCCCGCCTGTCTCTGTCCGTCTGTCTCAGACCGTCTGTCTCAGATCGTCTGTCTCAGACCGTCTGTCTCTATCCGTCTCTCTCAGGCCGCCTGTCTCAGTCCGACTGTCCCAGACCATCTGTCTCAGACCATCTGTGTCAGACCGTTGTCTCTGTCCGTCAGTCTCTGTCCGTCTGTTTTAGACCGTCTGTCTCAGCCCGCTTGTCTCTGTCCGTCTGTCTCAGACCGTCGGTCTCTGTCCGTCTCTCTCAGGCCGCCTGTCTCAGTCCGTCTGTCTCAGACCATCTGTCTCAGACCATCTGTCTCAGACCGTCCGTCTCTGTCCGTCTGTCTCAGACCGTCGGTCTGTGTCCGTCTCTCTCAGGCCGTCTATCTCTGTCCGTCTGTTTCAGACCGCCTGTCTCAGAACGTCGGTCTTAGCCCGTCTGTCTCAGCCCGCCTGTCTCTGTCCGTCTGTCTCAGACCGTCTGTCTCAGATCGTCTGTCTCAGACCGTCGGTCTTAGCCCGTCTGTCTCAGCCCGCCTGTCTCTGTCCGTCTGTCTCAGACCGTCTGTCTCAGATCGTCTGTCTCAGACCGTCTGTCTCTATCCGTCTCTCTCAGGCCGCCTGTCTCAGTCCGACTGTCCCAGACCATCTGTCTCAGACCATCTGTGTCAGACCGTTGTCTCTGTCCGTCAGTCTCTGTCCGTCTGTGTCAGACCGTCTGTCTCAGACCGTCTGTCTCAGACCGTCTGTCTCAGACCGTCTGTCTCAGACCGTCTGTCTCAGACCGTCTGTCTCTGTCCGTCTGTCTCAGACCATCTGTCTCAGTAAGTCTGTCTCAGACCGTCGGTCTCTGTCCGTCTCTCTCAGGCCGCCTGTCTCAGTCCGTCTGTCTCAGACCATCTGTCTCAGACCATCTGTCTCAGACCGTCCGTCTCTGTCCGTCTGTCTCAGACCGTCGGTCTGTGTCCGTCTCTCTCAGGCCGTCTATCTCTGTCCGTCTGTTTCAGACCGCCTGTCTCAGACCGTCGGTCTTAGCCCGTCTGTCTCAGCCCGCCTGTCTCTGTCCGTCTGTCTCAGACCGTCTGTCTCAGATCGTCTGTCTCAGACCGCCTGTCTCAGACCGTCGGTCTTAGCCCGTCTGTCTCAGCCCGCCTGTCTCTGTCCGTCTGTCTCAGACCGTCTGTCTCAGATCGTCTGTCTCAGACCGTCGGTCTTAGCCCGTCTGTCTCAGCCCGCCTGTCTCTGTCCGTCTGTCTCAGACCGTCTGTCTCAGATCGTCTGTCTCAGACCGTCTGTCTCTATCCGTCTCTCTCAGGCCGCCTGTCTCAGTCCGACTGTCCCAGACCATCTGTCTCAGACCATCTGTGTCAGACCGTTGTCTCTGTCCGTCGGTCTCTGTCCGTCTGTGTCAGACCGTCTGTCTCAGACCGTCTGTCTCAGACCGTCTGTCTCAGACCGTCTGTCTCAGACCGTCTGTCTCAGACCGTCTGTCTCAGACCGTCTGTCTCAGACCGTCTGTCTCAGACCGTCTGTCTCATACCGTCGGTCTCTGTCCGTCTCTCTCAGGCCGCCTGTCTCAGTCCGTCTGTCTCAGACCATCTGTCTCAGACCGTCTGTCTCTGTCCGTCTGTCTCAGACCATCTGTCTCAGTACGTCTGTCTCAGACCGTCGGTCTCTGTCCGTCTCTCTCAGGCCGCCTGTCTCAGTCCGTCTGTCTCAGACCATCTGTCTCAGACCATCTGTCTCAGACCGTCGGTCTGTGTCCGTCTCTCTCAGGCCGTCTATCTCTGTCCGTCTGTTTCAGACCGCCTGTCTCAGACCGTCGGTCTTAGCCCGTCTGTCTCAGCCCGCCTGTCTCTGTCCGTCTGTCTCAGACCGTCTGTCTCAGATCGTCTGTCTCAGACCGTCGGTCTTAGCCCGTCTGTCTCTGTCCGTCTGTCTCAGACCGTCTGTCTCAGATCGTCTGTCTCAGACCGTCTGTCTCTATCCGTCTCTCTCAGGCCGCCTGTCTCAGTCCGACTGTCCCAGACCATCTGTCTCAGACCGCCTGTCTCAGACCGCCTGTCTCAGACCGTCGGTCTTAGCCCGTCTGTCTCAGCCCGTCTGTCTCAGACCGTCTGTCTCAGACCGTCTGTCTCAGATCGTCTGTCTCAGACCGCCTGTCTCAGACCGTCGGTCTTAGCCCGTCTGTCTCAGCCCGCCTGTCTCTGTCCGTCTGTCTCAGACCGTCTGTCTCAGATCGTCTGTCTCAGACCGTCGGTCTTAGCCCGTCTGTCTCAGCCCGCCTGTCTCTGTCCGTCTGTCTCAGACCGTCTGTCTCAGATCGTCTGTCTCAGACCGTCTGTCTCTATCCGTCTCTCTCAGGCCGCCTGTCTCAGTCCGACTGTCCCAGACCATCTGTCTCAGACCATCTGTGTCAGACCGTTGTCTCTGTCCGTCAGTCTCTGTCCGTCTGTTTTAGACCGTCTGTCTCAGCCCGCTTGTCTCTGTCCGTCTGTCTCAGACCGTCGGTCTCTGTCCGTCTCTCTCAGGCCGCCTGTCTCAGTCCGTCTGTCTCAGACCATCTGTCTCAGACCATCTGTCTCAGACCGTCCGTCTCTGTCCGTCTGTCTCAGACCGTCGGTCTGTGTCCGTCTCTCTCAGGCCGTCTATCTCTGTCCGTCTGTTTCAGACCGCCTGTCTCAGAACGTCGGTCTTAGCCCGTCTGTCTCAGCCCGCCTGTCTCTGTCCGTCTGTCTCAGACCGTCTGTCTCAGATCGTCTGTCTCAGACCGTCGGTCTTAGCCCGTCTGTCTCAGCCCGCCTGTCTCTGTCCGTCTGTCTCAGACCGTCTGTCTCAGATCGTCTGTCTCAGACCGTCTGTCTCTATCCGTCTCTCTCAGGCCGCCTGTCTCAGTCCGACTGTCCCAGACCATCTGTCTCAGACCATCTGTGTCAGACCGTTGTCTCTGTCCGTCAGTCTCTGTCCGTCTGTGTCAGACCGTCTGTCTCAGACCGTCTGTCTCAGACCGTCTGTCTCAGACCGTCTGTCTCTGTCCGTCTGTCTCAGACCATCTGTCTCAGTAAGTCTGTCTCAGACCGTCGGTCTCTGTCCGTCTCTCTCAGGCCGCCTGTCTCAGTCCGTCTGTCTCAGACCATCTGTCTCAGACCATCTGTCTCAGACCGTCCGTCTCTGTCCGTCTGTCTCAGACCGTCGGTCTGTGTCCGTCTCTCTCAGGCCGTCTATCTCTGTCCGTCTGTTTCAGACCGCCTGTCTCAGACCGTCGGTCTTAGCCCGTCTGTCTCAGCCCGCCTGTCTCTGTCCGTCTGTCTCAGACCGTCTGTCTCAGATCGTCTGTCTCAGACCGCCTGTCTCAGACCGTCGGTCTTAGCCCGTCTGTCTCAGCCCGCCTGTCTCTGTCCGTCTGTCTCAGACCGTCTGTCTCAGATCGTCTGTCTCAGACCGTCGGTCTTAGCCCGTCTGTCTCAGCCCGCCTGTCTCTGTCCGTCTGTCTCAGACCGTCTGTCTCAGATCGTCTGTCTCAGACCGTCTGTCTCTATCCGTCTCTCTCAGGCCGCCTGTCTCAGTCCGATTGTCCCAGACCATCTGTCTCAGACCATCTGTGTCAGACCGTTGTCTCTGTCCGTCGGTCTCTGTCCGTCTGTGTCAGACCGTCTGTCTCAGACCGTCTGTCTCAGACCGTCTGTCTCAGACCGTCTGTCTCAGACCGTCTGTCTCAGACCGTCTGTCTCAGACCGTCTGTCTCAGACCGTCTGTCTCAGACCGTCTGTCTCATACCGTCGGTCTCTGTCCGTCTCTCTCAGGCCGCCTGTCTCAGTCCGTCTGTCTCAGACCATCTGTCTCAGACCGTCTGTCTCTGTCCGTCTGTCTCAGACCATCTGTCTCAGTACGTCTGTCTCAGACCGTCGGTCTCTGTCCGTCTCTCTCAGGCCGCCTGTCTCAGTCCGTCTGTCTCAGACCATCTGTCTCAGACCATCTGTCTCAGACCGTCGGTCTGTGTCCGTCTCTCTCAGGCCGTCTATCTCTGTCCGTCTGTTTCAGACCGCCTGTCTCAGACCGTCGGTCTCTGTCCGTCTCTCTCAGGCCGCCTGTCTCAGTCCGTCTGTGTCAGACCGTCTGTCTCAGACCGTCTGTCTCAGCCCGCCTGTCTCTGTCCGTCTGTCTCAGACCGTCTGTCTCAGATCGTCTGTCTCAGACCGTCGGTCTTAGCCCGTCTGTCTCTGTCCGTCTGTCTCAGACCGTCTGTCTCAGATCGTCTGTCTCAGACCGTCTGTCTCTATCCGTCTCTCTCAGGCCGCCTGTCTCAGTCCGACTGTCCCAGACCATCTGTCTCAGACCGCCTGTCTCAGACCGCCTGTCTCAGACCGTCGGTCTTAGCCCGTCTGTCTCAGCCCGTCTGTCTCAGACCGTCCGTCTCAGACCGTCTGTCTCAGACCGTCTGTCTCAGGCCGCCTGTCTCAGTCCGTCTGTCTCAGACCATCTGTCTCAGACCGTCTGTCTCTGTCCGTCTGTCTCAGACCATCTGTCTCAGTACGTCTGTCTCAGACCGTCTGTCCCAGACCATCGGTCTCTGTCCGTCTCTCCCAGCCCGCCTGTCTCAGTCCGTCTGTCTCAGACCATCTGTGTCAGACCGTTGTCTCTGTCCGTATATCTCTGTCCGTCTGTCTCAGAACGTCTGTCTCAGACCATCTGTATCAAACCGTCTGTCTCAGCCCGCCTGTCTCGGCCCGCCTGTCTCTGTCCGTCTGTTTCAGACCGCCTGTCTCAGACCATCTGTGTCAGACCGTTGTCTCTGTCCGTCTGTCTCTGTCCGTTCGTGTCAGACCGTCTGTCTCAGACCGTCTGTCTCAGACCGTCTGTCTCAGACCGTCTGTCTCAGACCGTCTGTCTCAGCCCGCCTGTCTCGGCCCGCCTGTCTCTGTCCGTCTGTCTCAGAACGTCTGTCTCAGACCATCTGTATCAAACCGTCTGTCTCAGCCCGCCTGTCTCGGCCCGCCTGTCTCTGTCCGTCTGTTTCAGACCGCCTGTCTCAGACCATCTGTGTCAGACCGTTGTCTCTGTCCGTCTGTCTCTGTCCGTCTGTCTCTGTCCGTCTGTGTCAGACCGTCTGTCTCAGTCCGTCTGTCTCAGTCCGTCTGTCTCAGACCGTCTGTCTCAGACCGTCTGTCTCAGACCGTCTGTCTCAGTCCGTCTCTCTCAGGCCGCCTGTCTCAGTCCAACTGTCTCTGTCCGTCTGTTTCAGACCGTCTGTCTCAGATCGTCTCTCTCAAGCCGCCTGTCTCAGTCCGACTGTCTCTGTCCGTCTGTTTCAGACCGCCTGTCTCAGACCGTCGGTCTTAGCCCGTCTGTCTCAGCCCGCCTGTCTCTGTCCGTCTGTCTCTGTCCGTCTGTCTCTGTCCGTCTGTGTCAGACCGTCTGTCTCAGACCGTCGGTCTCTGTCCGTCCCTCTCAGGCCGCCTGTCTCAGTCCGTCTGTCTCCGACCGTCTGTCTGAGACCGTCTGTCTCAGACCGTCTGTCTCAGACCGTCCGTCTCTGTCCGTCTGTCTCAGACCGTCTGTCTCAGACCGTCTGTCTCAGACCGTCTTTCTCAGACCGTCTGTCTCAGACCGCCTGTCTCAGACCGCCTGTCTCAGACCGTCGGTCTTAGCCCGTCTGTCTCAGCCCGTCTGTCTCAGACCGTCCGTCTCAGGCCGTCTGTCTTAGACCGTCTGTCCCAGGCCGTCTGTCTCAGACCGTCTGTCTCAGACCGTCTGTCTCAGGCCGTCGGTCTCTGTCCGTCCCTCTCAGCCCGTCTGTCTCAGTCCGTCTGTCTCAGACCATCTGTCTCAGTCCGTCTGTCTCAGAACGTCTGTCTCAGACCATCTGTATCAAACCGTCTGTCTCAGCCCGCCTGTCTCATCCCGCCTGTCTCTGTCCGTCTGTTTTAGACCGTCTGTCTCAGCCCGCTTGTCTCTGTCCGTCTGTCTCAGACCGTCGGTCTCTGTCCGTCTCTCTCAGGCCGCCTGTCTCAGTCCGTCTGTCTCAGACCATCTGTCTCAGACCATCTGTCTCAGACCGTCCGTCTCTGTCCGTCTGTCTCAGACCGTCGGTCTGTGTCCGTCTCTCTCAGGCCGTCTATCTCTGTCCGTCTGTTTCAGACCGCCTGTCTCAGACCGTCGGTCTTAGCCCGTCTGTCTCAGCCCGCCTGTCTCTGTCCGTCTGTCTCAGACCGTCTGTCTCAGATCGTCTGTCTCAGACCGTCGGTCTTAGCCCGTCTGTCTCAGCCCGCCTGTCTCTGTCCGTCTGTCTCAGACCGTCTGTCTCAGATCGTCTGTCTCAGACCGTCTGTCTCTATCCGTCTCTCTCAGGCCGCCTGTCTCAGTCCGACTGTCCCAGACCATCTGTCTCAGACCGCCTGTCTCAGACCGCCTGTCTCAGACCGTCGGTCTTAGCCCGTCTGTCTCAGCCCGTCTGTCTCAGACCGTCCGTCTCAGACCGTCTGTCTCGGACCGTCTGTCTCAGGCCGCCTGTCTCAGTCCGTCTGTCTCAGACCATCTGTCTCAGACCGTCTGTCTCTGTCCGTCTGTCTCATACCATCTGTCTCAGTACGTCTGTCTCAGACCGTCTGTCTCAGACCATCGGTCTCTGTCCGTCTCTCCCAGCCCGCCTGTCTCAGTCCGTCTGTCTCAGACCATCTGTGTCAGACCGTTGTCTCTGTCCGTATATCTCTGTCCGTCTGTCTCAGAACGTCTGTCTCAGACCATCTGTATCAAACCGTCTGTCTCAGCCCGCCTGTCTCGGCCCGCCTGTCTCTGTCCGTCTGTTTCAGACCGCCTGTCTCAGACCATCTGTGTCAGACCGTTGTCTCTGTCCGTTCGTGTCAGACCGTCTGTCTAAGACCGTCTGTCTCAGATCGTCTGTCTCAGACCGTCTGTCTCAGACCATCTGTATCAAACCGTCTGTCTCAGCCCGCCTGTCTCGGCCCGCCTGTCTCTGTCCGTCTGTTTCAGACCGCCTGTCTCAGACCATCTGTGTCAGACCGTTGTCTCTGTCCGTCTGTCTCTGTCCGTCTGTCTCTGTCCGTCTGTGTCAGACCGTCTGTCTCAGTCCGTCTGTCTCAGTCCGTCTGTCTCAGACCGTCTGTCTCAGACCGTCTGTCTCAGACCGTCTGTCTCAGTCCGTCTGTCTCAGACCGTCTGTCTCAGACCGTCTGTCTCAGACCGTCAGTCTCTGTCCGTCTCTCCCAGCCCGCCTGTCTCAGGCCATCTGTATCAAACCGTCTGTCTCAGCCCGCCTGTCTCTGTCCGTCTGTTTCAGACCGCATGTCTCAGACCGTCGGTCTTAGCCCGTCTGTCTCAGCCCGCCTGTCTCTGTCCGTCTGTTTCAGACCGCCTGTCTCAGACCGTCTCTCTCAGGCCGCGTGTCCCAGTCCGTCTGTCTCAGACCATCTGTCTCAGACCATCTGTCTCAGACCGTCCGTCCCTGTCCGTCTGTCTCAGACCGTCGGTCTCTGTCCGTCTCTCTCATGCCGTCTATCTCTGTCCGTCTGTTTCAGACCGCCTGTCTCAGACCGTCGGTCTTATCCCGTCTGTCTCAGCCCGCCTGTCTCTGTCCGTCTGTCTCAGACCGTCTGTCTCAGATCGTCTCTCTCAGGCCGCCTGTCTCAGTCCGTCTCTCTCAGACCATCTGTCTCAGACCGGCTGTCTCAGACCATCTGTCTCAGACCGTCCGTCTCTGTCCGTCTGTCTCAGACCGTCTGTCTCAGACCGTCGGTCTCAGACCATCTGTCTCAGACCGTCCGTCTCTGTCCGTCTGTCTCAGACCGTCTGTCTCAGACCGTCTGTCTCAGACCGTCAGTCTCAGACCGTCGGTCTCTGTCCGTTTCTCCCAGGCCGCCTGTCTCAGACCGTCTGTCTCAGACCGTCTGTCTCAGACCGTCTGTCTCAGACCGTCTGTCTCAGACCATCTGTCTCAGTCCGTCGGTCTCTGTACGTCTCTCTCAGGCCGCCTGTCTCAGTCCGTCTGTTTCAGACCGCCTGTCTCAGACCGTCGGTCTTAGCCCGTCTGTCTCAGCCCGCCTGTCTCTGTCCGTCTGTCTCAGACCGTCTGTCTCAGCCCGCGTGTCTCTGTCCGTCTGTCTCAGACCGTCTGTCTCAGATCGTCTCTCTCAGGCCGCCTGTCTCAGTCCGACTGTCTCAGAACGACTGTCTCAGACCATCTGTATCAAACCGTCTGTCTCAGCCCGCCTGTCTCAGCCCGCCTGTATCTGTCCGTCTGTCTCGGCCCGCCTGTCTCAGACCGTCTATCTCGGACCATCTGTCTCAGACCGTCTGTCTCAGATCGTCTCTCTCAGCCCGCCTGTGTCAGTCCGTCTGTCTCAGACCATCTGTCTCAGACCATCTGTCTCAGACCGTCTGTCTCAGACCGTCAGTCTCAGACCGTCGGTCTCTGTCCGTTTCTCGCAGGCCGCCTGTCTCAGGCCGCCTGTCTCAGTCCGTCTGTCTCAGACCATCTGTCTCAGACCGTTGTCTCTGTCCGTCTATCTCTGTCCGTCTGTCTCAGAACGTCTGTCTCTGACCATCTGTATCAAACCGTCTGTCTCAGCCCGCCTGTCTCGGCCCGCCTGTCTCTGTCCGTCTGTTTCAGACCGCCTCTCTCAGACCATCTGCGTCAGACAGTTGTCTCTGTCCGTCTGTGTCAGACCGTCTGTCTCAGACCGTCTGTCTCAGACCGTCTGTCTCAGACCGTCTGTCTCAGACCGTCTGTCTCAGACCGTCTGTCTCAGACCGTCTGTCTCAGACCGTCTGTCTCAGACCGTCTGTCTCAGACCGTCTGTCTCAGACCGTCTATCTCGGACCATCTGTCTCAGACCGTCTGTCTCAGATCGTCTCTCTCAGCCCGCCTGTGTCAGTCCGTCTGTCTCAGACCATCTGTCTCAGACCATCTGTCTCAGACCGTCTGTCTCAGACCGTCAGTCTCAGACCGTCGGTCTCTGTCCGTTTCTCGCAGGCCGCCTGTCTCAGGCCGCCTGTCTCAGTCCGTCTGTCTCAGACCATCTGTCTCAGACCGTTGTCTCTGTCCGTCTATCTCTGTCCGTCTGTCTCAGAACGTCTGTCTCTGACCATCTGTATCAAACCGTCTGTCTCAGCCCGCCTGTCTCGGCCCGCCTGTCTCTGTCCGTCTGTTTCAGACCGCCTGTCTCAGACCATCTGCGTCAGACAGTTGTCTCTGTCCGTCTGTGTCAGACCGTCTGTCTCAGACCGTCTGTCTCAGACCGTCTGTCTCAGATCGTCTGTCTCAGACCGTCTGTCTCTATCCGTCTCTCTCAGGCCGCCTGTCTCAGTCCGACTGTCCCAGACCATCTGTCTCAGACCGCCTGTCTCAGACCGCCTGTCTCAGACCGTCGGTCTTAGCCCGTCTGTCTCAGCCCGTCTGTCTCAGACCGTCCGTCTCAGACCGTCTGTCTCAGGCCGCCTGTCTCAGTCCGTCTGTCTCAGACCATCTGTCTCAGACCGTCTGTCTCTGTCCGTCTGTCTCATACCATCTGTCTCAGTACGTCTGTCTCAGACCGTCTGTCTCAGACCGTCTGTCTCAGACCATCGGTCTCTGTCCGTCTCTCCCAGCCCGCCTGTCTCAGTCCGTCTGTCTCAGACCATCTGTGTCAGACCGTCTGTCTCAGACCGTCTGTCCTAGGCCGTCTGTCTCAGACCGTCTGTCTCAGACCGTCTGTCTCTGACCGTCTGTCTCAGACCGTCAGTCTCAGACCGTCGGTATCTGTCCGTTTCTCGCAGGCCGCCTGTCTCTGTCCGTCTGTCTCTGTCCGTCTGTGTCAGACCGTCTGTCTCAGACCGTCTGTCTCAGACCGTCGGTCTCTGTCCGTCCCTCTCAGGCCGCCTGTCTCAGTCCGTCTGTCTCCGACCGTCTGTCTCAGACCGTCTGTCTCAGACCGTCCGTCTCTGTCCGTCTGTCTCAGACCGTCTGTCTCAGACCGTCTGTCTCAGACCGTCTTTCTCAGACCGTCTGTCTCAGACCGCCTGTCTCAGACCGCCTGTCTCAGACCGTCGGTCTTAGCCCGTCTGTCTCAGCCCGTCTGTCTCAGACCGTCTGTCCTAGGCCGTCTGTCTCAGACCGTCTGTCTCAGACCGTCTGTCTCAGACCGTCTGTCTCAGACCGTCTGTCTCAGACAGTCGGTCTCTGTCCGTCTCTCTCAGGCCGCCTGTCTCAGTCCGTCTGTCTCAGACCGTCCGTCTCAGACCGTCTGTCTCGGACCGTCTGTCTCAGACCGTCGGACTCTGTCCGTCCCTCTCAACCCGTCTGTCTCAGACCGTCTGTCTCAGACCGTCTGTCTCAGACCGTCTGTCTCAGACCGTCGGTATCTGTCCGTTTCTCGCAGGCCGCCTGTCTCTGTCCGTCTGTCTCTGTCCGTCTGTATCTGTCCGTCTGTCTCAGCCCGTCTGTCTCAGACCGTCCGTCTCAGACCGTCTGTCTCAGACCGTCTGTCCTAGGCCGTCTGTCTCAGACCGTCTGTCTCAGACCGTCTGTCTCAGACCGTCTGTCTCAGACCGTCTGTCTCAGACCGTCTGTCTCAGACAGTCGGTCTCTGTCCGTCTCTCTCAGGCCGCCTGTCTCAGTCCGTCTGTCTCGGACCGTCTGTCTCAGACCGTCGGACTCTGTCCGTCCCTCTCAGCCCGTCTGTCTCAGACCGTCTGTCTCAGACCGTCTGTCCCAGGCCGTCTGTCTCAGACAGTCGGTCTCTGTCCGTCTCTCTCAGGCCGTCTGTCTCAGACAGTCGGTCTCTGTCCGTCTCTCTCAGGCCGCCTGTCTCAGACCGTCTGTCTCAGACCGTCTGTCTCAGACCGTCGGTATCTGTCCGTTTCTCGCAGGCCGCCTGTCTCTGTCCGTCTGTCTCTGTCCGTCTGTGTCAGACCGTCTGTCTCAGACCGTCGGTCTCTGTCCGTCCCTCTCAGGCCGCCTGTCTCAGTCCGTCTGTCTCCGACCGTCTGTCTCCGACCGTCTGTCTCAGACCGTCGGTCTCTGTCCGTCTCTCTCAGCCCGCCTGTCTCAATCAGTGTGTCTCAGACCATCTGTCTCAGACCGTCCGTCTCTGTCCGTCTGTCTCAGACCGTCTGTCTCAGACCGTCTGTCTCAGACCGTCTTTCTCAGACCGTCTGTCTCAGACCGTCTGTCTCAGACCGTCTGTGTCAGACCGTTGTCTCTGTCCGTCTGTCTCAGCCCGTCTGTCTCAGACCGTCCGTCTCAGACCGTCTGTCTCAGACCGTCTATCTCAGGCCGTCTGTCTCAGACCGTCAGTCTCAGACCGTCGGTCTCTGTCCGTTTCTCGCAGGCCGCCTGTCTCAGGCCGCCTGTCTCAGTCCGTCTGTCTCAGACCGTCTTTCTCAGACCGTCTGTCTCAGACCGCCTGTCTCAGACCGCCTGTCTCAGACCGTCGGTCTTAGCCCGTCTGTCTCAGCCCGTCTGTCTCAGACCGTCCGTCTCAGACCGTCTGTCTCAGACCGTCTGTCCCAGGCCGTCTGTCTCAGACCGTCTGTCTCAGACCGTCTGTCTCAGACCGTCTGTCTCAGACCGTCTGTCTCAGATCGTCTGTCTCAGACCGTCTGTCTCAGACCGTCTGTCTCAGACCGTCTGTCTCAGACAGTCGGTCTCTGTCCGTCTCTCTCAGGCCGCCTGTCTCAGTCCGTCTGTCCCAGGCCGTCTGTCTCAGACCGTCTGTCTCAGACCGTCTGTCTCAGACCGTCTGTCCCAGGCCGTCTGTCTCAGACAGTCGGTCTCTGTCCGTCTCTCTCAGGCCGTCTGTCTCAGACCGTCTGTCTCAGACAGTCGGTCTCTGTCCGTCTCTCTCAGGCCGCCTGTCTCAGACCGTCTGTCTCAGACCGTTTGTCTCAGACCGTCTGTCTCAGACCGTCGGTATCTGTCCGTTTCTCGCAGGCCGCCTGTCTCTGTCCGTCTGTCTCTGTCCGTCTGTCTCTGTCCGTCTGTGTCAGACCGTCTGTCTCAGACCGTCGGTCTCTGTCCGTCCCTCTCAGCCCGTCTGTCTCAGACCGTCTGTCTCAGACCGTCTGTCCCAGGCCGTCTGTCTCAGACAGTCGGTCTCTGTCCGTCTCTCTCAGACCGTCTGTCTCGGACCGTCTGTCTCAGACCGTCGGTCTCTGTCCGTCCCTCTCAGCCCGTCTGTCTCACACCGTCTGTCTCAGACCGTCTGTCCCAGGCCGTCTGTCTCAGACAGTCGGTCTCTGTCCGTCTCTCTCAGGCCGTCTGTCTCAGACAGTCGGTCTCTGTCCGTCTCTCTCAGGCCGCCTGTCTCAGACCGTCTGTCTCAGACCGTCTGTCTCGGACCGTCTGTCCCAGGCCGTCTGTCTCAGACAGTCGGTCTCTGTCCGTCTCTCTCAGGCCGTCTGTCTCAGACCGTCTGTCTCAGACAGTCGGTCTCTGTCCGTCTCTCTCAGGCCGCCTGTCTCAGACCGTCTGTCTCAGACCGTCTGTCTCAGACCGTCGGTATCTGTCCGTTTCTCGCAGGCCGCCTGTCTCTGTCCGTCTGTCTCTGTCCGTCTGTATCTGTCCGTCTGTCTCAGCCCGTCTGTCTCAGACCGTCCGTCTCAGACCGTCTGTCTCAGACCGTCTGTCCTAGGCCGTCTGTCTCAGACCGTCTGTCTCAGACCGTCTGTCTCAGACCGTCTGTCTCAGACCGTCTGTCTCAGACCGTCTGTCTCAGACAGTCGGTCTCTGTCCGTCTCTCTCAGGCCGCCTGTCTCAGTCCGTCTGTCTCAGACCGTCCGTCTCAGACCGTCTGTCTCGGACCGTCTGTCTCAGACCGTCGGACTCTGTCCGTCCCTCTCAACCCGTCTGTCTCAGACCGTCTGTCTCAGACCGTCTGTCCCAGGCCGTCTGTCTCAGACAGTCGGTCTCTGTCCGTCTCTCTCAGGCCGTCTGTCTCAGACAGTCGGTCTCTGTCCGTCTCTCTCAGGCCGCCTGTCTCAGACCGTCTGTCTCTGTCCGTCTGTCTCTGTCCGTCTGTGTCAGACCGTCTGTCTCAGACCGTCGGTCTCTGTCCGTCCCTCTCAGGCCGCCTGTCTCAGTCCGTCTGTCTCCGACCGTCTGTCTCCGACCGTCTGTCTCAGACCGTCGGTCTCTGTCCGTCTCTCTCAGCCCGCCTGTCTCAATCAGTGTGTCTCAGACCATCTGTCTCAGACCGTCCGTCTCTGTCCGTCTGTCTCAGACCGTCTGTCTCAGACCGTCTGTCTCAGACCGTCTTTCTCAGACCGTCTGTCTCAGACCGTCTGTCTCAGACCGTCTGTGTCAGACCGTTGTCTCTGTCCGTCTGTCTCAGCCCGTCTGTCTCAGACCGTCCGTCTCAGACCGTCTGTCTCAGACCGTCTATCTCAGGCCGTCTGTCTCAGACCGTCAGTCTCAGACCGTCGGTCTCTGTCCGTTTCTCGCAGGCCGCCTGTCTCAGGCCGCCTGTCTCAGTCCGTCTGTCTCAGACCGTCTTTCTCAGACCGTCTGTCTCAGACCGCCTGTCTCAGACCGCCTGTCTCAGACCGTCGGTCTTAGCCCGTCTGTCTCAGCCCGTCTGTCTCAGACCGTCCGTCTCAGACCGTCTGTCTCAGACCGTCTGTCCCAGGCCGTCTGTCTCAGACCGTCTGTCTCAGACCGTCTGTCTCAGACCGTCTGTCTCAGACCGTCTGTCTCAGATCGTCTGTCTCAGACCGTCTGTCTCAGACCGTCTGTCTCAGACCGTCTGTCTCAGACAGTCGGTCTCTGTCCGTCTCTCTCAGGCCGCCTGTCTCAGTCCGTCTGTCCCAGGCCGTCTGTCTCAGACCGTCTGTCTCAGACCGTCTGTCTCAGACCGTCTGTCCCAGGCCGTCTGTCTCAGACAGTCGGTCTCTGTCCGTCTCTCTCAGGCCGTCTGTCTCAGACCGTCTGTCTCAGACAGTCGGTCTCTGTCCGTCTCTCTCAGGCCGCCTGTCTCAGACCGTCTGTCTCAGACCGTTTGTCTCAGACCGTCTGTCTCAGACCGTCGGTATCTGTCCGTTTCTCGCAGGCCGCCTGTCTCTGTCCGTCTGTCTCTGTCCGTCTGTCTCTGTCCGTCTGTGTCAGACCGTCTGTCTCAGACCGTCGGTCTCTGTCCGTCCCTCTCAGCCCGTCTGTCTCAGACCGTCTGTCTCAGACCGTCTGTCCCAGGCCGTCTGTCTCAGACAGTCGGTCTCTGTCCGTCTCTCTCAGACCGTCTGTCTCGGACCGTCTGTCTCAGACCGTCGGTCTCTGTCCGTCCCTCTCAGCCCGTCTGTCTCACACCGTCTGTCTCAGACCGTCTGTCCCAGGCCGTCTGTCTCAGACAGTCGGTCTCTGTCCGTCTCTCTCAGGCCGTCTGTCTCAGACAGTCGGTCTCTGTCCGTCTCTCTCAGGCCGCCTGTCTCAGACCGTCTGTCTCAGACCGTCTGTCTCGGACCGTCTGTCCCAGGCCGTCTGTCTCAGACAGTCGGTCTCTGTCCGTCTCTCTCAGGCCGTCTGTCTCAGACCGTCTGTCTCAGACAGTCGGTCTCTGTCCGTCTCTCTCAGGCCGCCTGTCTCAGACCGTCTGTCTCAGACCGTCTGTCTCAGACCGTCGGTATCTGTCCGTTTCTCGCAGGCCGCCTGTCTCTGTCCGTCTGTCTCTGTCCGTCTGTATCTGTCCGTCTGTCTCAGCCCGTCTGTCTCAGACCGTCCGTCTCAGACCGTCTGTCTCAGACCGTCTGTCCTAGGCCGTCTGTCTCAGACCGTCTGTCTCAGACCGTCTGTCTCAGACCGTCTGTCTCAGACCGTCTGTCTCAGACAGTCGGTCTCTGTCCGTCTCTCTCAGGCCGCCTGTCTCAGTCCGTCTGTCTCAGACCGTCCGTCTCAGACCGTCTGTCTCGGACCGTCTGTCTCAGACCGTCGGACTCTGTCCGTCCCTCTCAACCCGTCTGTCTCAGACCGTCTGTCTCAGACCGTCTGTCCCAGGCCGTCTGTCTCAGACAGTCGGTCTCTGTCCGTCTCTCTCAGGCCGTCTGTCTCAGACAGTCGGTCTCTGTCCGTCTCTCTCAGGCCGCCTGTCTCAGACCGTCTGTCTCAGACCGTCTGTCTCAGACCGTCGGTATCTGTCCGTTTCTCGCAGGCCGCCTGTCTCTGTCCGTCTGTCTCTGTCCGTCTGTGTCAGACCGTCTGTCTCAGACCGTCGGTCTCTGTCCGTCCCTCTCAGGCCGCCTGTCTCAGTCCGTCTGTCTCCGACCGTCTGTCTCCGACCGTCTGTCTCAGACCGTCGGTCTCTGTCCGTCTCTCTCAGCCCGCCTGTCTCAATCAGTGTGTCTCAGACCATCTGTCTCAGACCGTCCGTCTCTGTCCGTCTGTCTCAGACCGTCTGTCTCAGACCGTCTGTCTCAGACCGTCTTTCTCAGACCGTCTGTCTCAGACCGTCTGTCTCAGACCGTCTGTGTCAGACCGTTGTCTCTGTCCGTCTGTCTCAGCCCGTCTGTCTCAGACCGTCCGTCTCAGACCGTCTGTCTCAGACCGTCTATCTCAGGCCGTCTGTCTCAGACCGTCAGTCTCAGACCGTCGGTCTCTGTCCGTTTCTCGCAGGCCGCCTGTCTCAGGCCGCCTGTCTCAGGCCGCCTGTCTCAGTCCGTCTGTCTCAGACCGTCTTTCTCAGACCGTCTGTCTCAGACCGCCTGTCTCAGACCGCCTGTCTCAGACCGTCGGTCTTAGCCCGTCTGTCTCAGCCCGTCTGTCTCAGACCGTCCGTCTCAGACCGTCTGTCTCAGACCGTCTGTCCCAGGCCGTCTGTCTCAGACCGTCTGTCTCAGACCGTCTGTCTCAGACCGTCTGTCTCAGACCGTCTGTCTCAGATCGTCTGTCTCAGACCGTCTGTCTCAGACCGTCTGTCTCAGACCGTCTGTCTCAGACCGTCTGTCTCAGACAGTCGGTCTCTGTCCGTCTCTCTCAGGCCGCCTGTCTCAGTCCGTCTGTCCCAGGCCGTCTGTCTCAGACCGTCTGTCTCAGACCGTCTGTCTCAGACCGTCTGTCCCAGGCCGTCTGTCTCAGACAGTCGGTCTCTGTCCGTCTCTCTCAGGCCGTCTGTCTCAGACCGTCTGTCTCAGACAGTCGGTCTCTGTCCGTCTCTCTCAGGCCGCCTGTCTCAGACCGTCTGTCTCAGACCGTTTGTCTCAGACCGTCTGTCTCAGACCGTCGGTATCTGTCCGTTTCTCGCAGGCCGCCTGTCTCTGTCCGTCTGTCTCTGTCCGTCTGTCTCTGTCCGTCTGTGTCAGACCGTCTGTCTCAGACCGTCGGTCTCTGTCCGTCCCTCTCAGCCCGTCTGTCTCAGACCGTCTGTCTCAGACCGTCTGTCCCAGGCCGTCTGTCTCAGACAGTCGGTCTCTGTCCGTCTCTCTCAGACCGTCTGTCTCGGACCGTCTGTCTCAGACCGTCGGTCTCTGTCCGTCCCTCTCAGCCCGTCTGTCTCACACCGTCTGTCTCAGACCGTCTGTCCCAGGCCGTCTGTCTCAGACAGTCGGTCTCTGTCCGTCTCTCTCAGGCCGTCTGTCTCAGACAGTCGGTCTCTGTCCGTCTCTCTCAGGCCGCCTGTCTCAGACCGTCTGTCTCAGACCGTCTGTCTCGGACCGTCTGTCTCAGACCGTCGGTCTCTGTCCGTCCCTCTCGGCCCGTCTGTCTCAGACCGTCTGTCTCAGACCGTCTGTCCCAGGCCGTCTGTCTCAGACAGTCGGTCTCTGTCCGTCTCTCTCAGGCCGTCTGTCTCAGACCGTCTGTCTCAGACAGTCGGTCTCTGTCCGTCTCTCTCAGGCCGCCTGTCTCAGACCGTCTGTCTCAGACCGTCTGTCTCAGACCGTCGGTATCTGTCCGTTTCTCGCAGGCCGCCTGTCTCTGTCCGTCTGTCTCTGTCCGTCTGTATCTGTCCGTCTGTGTCAGACCGTCTGTCTCAGACCGTCGGTCTCTGTCCGTCCCTCTCAGGCCGCCTGTCTCAGTCCGTCTGTCTCCGACCGTCTGTCTCCGACCGTCTGTCTCAGACCGTCCGTCTCTGTCCGTCTCTCTCAGCCCGCCTGTCTCAATCAGTGTGTCTCAGACCATCTGTCTCAGACCGTCCGTCTCTGTCCGTCTGTCTCAGACCGTCTGTCTCAGACCGTCTGTCTCAGACCGTCTTTCTCAGACCGTCTGTCTCAGACCGTCTGTCTCAGACCGTCTGTGTCAGACCGTTGTCTCTGTCCGTCTGTCTCAGCCCGTCTGTCTCAGACCGTCTGTGTCAGACCGTTGTCTCTGTCCGTCTGTCTCAGCCCGTCTGTCTCAGACCGTCCGTCTCAGACCGTCTGTCTCAGACCGTCTGTCCCAGGCCATCTGTCTCAGACCGTCTGTCTCAGACCGTCTGTCTCAGATCGTCTGTCTCAGACCGTCTGTCTCAGACCGTCTGTCTCAGACCGTCTGTCTCAGACAGTCGGTCTCTGTCCGTCTCTCTCAGGCCGCCTGCCTCAGTCCGTCTGTCTCAGACCGTCCGTCTCAGACCGTCTGTCTCGGACCGTCTATCTCAGACCGTCGGTCTCTGTCCGTCCCTCTCAGCCCGTCTGTCTCAGACCGTCTGTCTCAGACCGTCTGTCCCAGGCCGTCTGTCTCAGACAGTCGGTCTCTGTCCGTCTCTCTCAGGCCGTCTGTCTCAGACCGTCTGTCTCAGACAGTCGGTCTCTGTCCGTCTCTCTCAGGCCGCCTGTCTCAGACCGTCTGTCTCAGACCGTCTGTCTCAGACCGTCTGTCTCAGACCGTCTGTCTCAGACCGTCTGTCTCAGACCGTCGGTATCTGTCCGTTTCTCGCAGGCCGCCTGTGTCTGTCCGTCTGTCTCTGTCCGTCTGTGTCAGACCGTCTGTCTCAGACCGTCGGTCTCTGTCCGTCCCTCTCAGCCCGTCTGTCTCAGACCGTCTGTCTCAGACCGTCTGTCCCAGGCCGTCTGTCTCAGACAGTCGGTCTCTGTCCGTCTCTCTCAGGCCGTCCGTCTCAGACCGTCTGTCTCGGACCGTCTGTCTCAGACCGTCGGTCTCTGTCCGTCCCTCTCAGCCCGTCTGTCTCAGACCGTCTGTCTCAGACCGTCTGTCCCAGGCCGTCTGTCTCAGACAGTCGGTCTCTGTCCGTCTCTCTCAGGCCGTCTGTCTCAGACCGTCTGTCTCAGACAGTCGGTCTCTGTCCGTCTCTCTCAGGCCGCCTGTCTCAGACCGTCTGTCTCAGACCGTCTGTCTCAGACCGTCTGTCTCAGACCGTCTGTCTCAGACCGTCTGTCTCAGACCGTCGGTATCTGTCCGTTTCTCGCAGGCCGCCTGTCTCTGTCCGTCTGTCTCTGTCCGTCTGTCTCTGTCCGTCTGTCTCTGTCCGTCTGTGTCAGACCGTCTGTCTCAGACCATCTGTATCAAACCGTCTGTCTCAGCCCGCCTGTCTCGGCCCGCCTGTCTCTGTCCGTCTGTTTCAGACCGCCTGTCTCAGACCATGTGTGTCAGACCGTTGTCTCTGTCCGTCTGTCTCTGTCCGTTTGTGTCAGACCGTCTGTCTCAGACCGTCTGTCTCAGACCGTCTGTCTCAGACCGTCTGTCTCAGACCGTCTGTCTCAGACCGTCTGTCTCAGCCCGCCTGTCTCGGCCCGCCTGTCTCTGTCCGTCTGTCTCAGAACGTCTGTCTCAGACCATCTGTATCAAACCGTCTGTCTCAGCCCGCCTGTCTCGGCCCGCCTGTCTCTGTCCGTCTGTTTCAGACCGCCTGTCTCAGACCATCTGTGTCAGACCGTTGTCTCTCTCCGTCTGTCTCTGTCCGTCTGTCTCTGTCCGTCTGTGTCAGACCGTCTGTCTCAGTCCGTCTGTCTCAGTCGGTCTGTCTCAGACCGTCTGTCTCAGACCGTCTGTCTCAGTCCGTCTGTCTCAGACCGTCTGTCTCAGACCGTCAGTCTCTGTCCGTCTCTCCCAGCCCGCCTGTCACAGGCCATCTGTATCAAATCGTCTGTCTCAGCCCGCCTGTCTCTGTCCGTCTGTTTCAGACCGCATGTCTCAGACCGTCGGTCTTAGCCCGTCAGTCTCAGCCCGCCTGTCTCTGTCCGTCTGTTTCAGACCGCCTGTCTCAGACCGTCTCTCTCAGGCCGCGTGTCTCAGTCCGTCTGTCTCAGACCATCTGTCTCAGACCATCTGTCTCAGACCGTCCGTCCCTGTCCGTCTGTCTCTGTCCGTCTCTCTCAGGCCGTCTATCTCTGTCCGTCTGTTTCAGACCGCCTGTCTCAGACCGTCGGTCTTAGCCCGTCTGTCTCAGCCCGCCTGTCTCTGTCCGTCTGTCTCAGACCGTCTGTCTCAGATCGTCTCTCTCAGGCCGCCTGTCTCAGTCCGTCTCTCTCAGACCATCTGTCTCAGACCGGCTGTCTCAGACCATCTGTCTCAGACCGTCCGTCTCTGTCCGTCTGTCTCAGACCGTCTGTCTCAGACCGTCTGTCTCAGACCGTCTGTCTCAGACCGTCGGTCTCAGACCATCTGTCTCAGACCGTCCGTCTCTGTCCGTCTGTCTCAGACCGTCTGTCTCAGACCGTCAGTCTCAGACCGTCGGTCTCTGTCCGTTTCTCCCAGGCCGCCTGTCTCAGACCGTCTGTCTCAGACCGTCTGTCTCAGACCGTCTGTCTCAGACCGTCTGTCTCAGACCATCTGTCTCAGTCCGTCGGTCTCTGTACGTCTCTCTCAGGCCGCCTGTCTCAGTCCGTCTGTTTCAGACCGCCTGTCTCAGACCGTCGGTCTTAGCCCGTCTGTCTCAGCCCGCCTGTCTCTGCCCGTCTGTCTCAGACCGTCTGTCTCAGCCCGCCTGTCTCTGTCCGTCTGTCTCAGACCGTCTGTCTCAGATCGTCTCTCTCAGGCCGCCTGTCTCAGTCCGACTGTCTCAGAACGTCTGTCTCAGACCATCTGTATCAAACCGTCTGTCTCAGCCCGCCTGTCTCAGCCCGCCTGTCTCTGTCCGTCTGTCTCAGCCCGCCTGTCTCAGACCGTCTATCTCGGACCATCTGTCTCAGACCATCTGTCTCAGACCGTCTGTCTCAGACCGTCAGTCTCAGACCGTCGGTCTCTGTCCGTTTCTCGCAGGCCGCCTGTCTCAGGCCGCCTGTCTCAGTCCGTCTGTCTCAGACCATCTGTCTCAGACCGTAGTCTCTGTCCGTCTATCTCTGTCCGTCTGTCTCAGAACGTCTGTCTCAGACCATCTGTATCAAACCGTCTGTCTCAGCCCGCCTGTCTCGGCCCGCCTGTCTCTGTCCGTCTGTTTCAGACCGCCTGTCTCAGACCATCTGTGTCAGACCGTTGTCTCTGTCCGTCTGTCTCTGTCCGTCTGTGTCAGACCGTCTGTCTCAGACCGTCTGTCTCAGACCGTCTGTCTCAGACCGTCTGTCTCAGACCGTCTGTCTCAGACCGTCTGTCTCAGACCGTCTGTCTCAGACCGTCTGTCTCAGACCGTCGGTCTCAGACCGTCTGTCTCAGACCGTCGGTCTCTGTCCGTCTCTCTCAGGCCGCCTGTCTCAGTCCGTCTGTCTCAGACCGTCTGTCTCAGACCGTCTGACTCAGACCATCTGTCTCAGGCCGTCTGTCTCAGACCGTCTGTCTCAGACCGTCTGTCTCAGACCGTCTTTCTCAGACCGTCTGTCTCAGACCGTCTGTCTCAGACCGTCTGTGTCAGACCGTTGTCTCTGTCCGTCTGTCTCAGCCCGTCTGTCTCAGACCGTCTGTGTCAGACCGTTGTCTCTGTCCGTCTGTCTCAGCCCGTCTGTCTCAGACCGTCCGTCTCAGACCGTCTGTCTCAGACCGTCTGTCCCAGGCCATCTGTCTCAGACCGTCTGTCTCAGACCGTCTGTCTCAGATCGTCTGTCTCAGACCGTCTGTCTCAGACCGTCTGTCTCAGACCGTCTGTCTCAGACAGTCGGTCTCTGTCCGTCTCTCTCAGGCCGCCTGCCTCAGTCCGTCTGTCTCAGACCGTCCGTCTCAGACCGTCTGTCTCGGACCGTCTATCTCAGACCGTCGGTCTCTGTCCGTCCCTCTCAGCCCGTCTGTCTCAGACCGTCTGTCTCAGACCGTCTGTCCCAGGCCGTCTGTCTCAGACAGTCGGTCTCTGTCCGTCTCTCTCAGGCCGTCTGTCTCAGACCGTCTGTCTCAGACAGTCGGTCTCTGTCCGTCTCTCTCAGGCCGCCTGTCTCAGACCGTCTGTCTCAGACCGTCTGTCTCAGACCGTCTGTCTCAGACCGTCTGTCTCAGACCGTCTGTCTCAGACCGTCGGTATCTGTCCGTTTCTCGCAGGCCGCCTGTGTCTGTCCGTCTGTCTCTGTCCGTCTGTGTCAGACCGTCTGTCTCAGACCGTCGGTCTCTGTCCGTCCCTCTCAGCCCGTCTGTCTCAGACCGTCTGTCTCAGACCGTCTGTCCCAGGCCGTCTGTCTCAGACAGTCGGTCTCTGTCCGTCTCTCTCAGGCCGTCCGTCTCAGACCGTCTGTCTCGGACCGTCTGTCTCAGACCGTCGGTCTCTGTCCGTCCCTCTCAGCCCGTCTGTCTCAGACCGTCTGTCTCAGACCGTCTGTCCCAGGCCGTCTGTCTCAGACAGTCGGTCTCTGTCCGTCTCTCTCAGGCCGTCTGTCTCAGACCGTCTGTCTCAGACAGTCGGTCTCTGTCCGTCTCTCTCAGGCCGCCTGTCTCAGACCGTCTGTCTCAGACCGTCTGTCTCAGACCGTCTGTCTCAGACCGTCTGTCTCAGACCGTCTGTCTCAGACCGTCGGTATCTGTCCGTTTCTCGCAGGCCGCCTGTCTCTGTCCGTCTGTCTCTGTCCGTCTGTCTCTGTCCGTCTGTCTCTGTCCGTCTGTGTCAGACCGTCTGTCTCAGACCATCTGTATCAAACCGTCTGTCTCAGCCCGCCTGTCTCGGCCCGCCTGTCTCTGTCCGTCTGTTTCAGACCGCCTGTCTCAGACCATGTGTGTCAGACCGTTGTCTCTGTCCGTCTGTCTCTGTCCGTTTGTGTCAGACCGTCTGTCTCAGACCGTCTGTCTCAGACCGTCTGTCTCAGACCGTCTGTCTCAGACCGTCTGTCTCAGCCCGCCTGTCTCGGCCCGCCTGTCTCTGTCCGTCTGTCTCAGAACGTCTGTCTCAGACCATCTGTATCAAACCGTCTGTCTCAGCCCGCCTGTCTCGGCCCGCCTGTCTCTGTCCGTCTGTTTCAGACCGCCTGTCTCAGACCATCTGTGTCAGACCGTTGTCTCTCTCCGTCTGTCTCTGTCCGTCTGTCTCTGTCCGTCTGTGTCAGACCGTCTGTCTCAGTCCGTCTGTCTCAGTCGGTCTGTCTCAGACCGTCTGTCTCAGACCGTCTGTCTCAGTCCGTCTGTCTCAGACCGTCTGTCTCAGACCGTCAGTCTCTGTCCGTCTCTCCCAGCCCGCCTGTCACAGGCCATCTGTATCAAATCGTCTGTCTCAGCCCGCCTGTCTCTGTCCGTCTGTTTCAGACCGCATGTCTCAGACCGTCGGTCTTAGCCCGTCAGTCTCAGCCCGCCTGTCTCTGTCCGTCTGTTTCAGACCGCCTGTCTCAGACCGTCTCTCTCAGGCCGCGTGTCTCAGTCCGTCTGTCTCAGACCATCTGTCTCAGACCATCTGTCTCAGACCGTCCGTCCCTGTCCGTCTGTCTCTGTCCGTCTCTCTCAGGCCGTCTATCTCTGTCCGTCTGTTTCAGACCGCCTGTCTCAGACCGTCGGTCTTAGCCCGTCTGTCTCAGCCCGCCTGTCTCTGTCCGTCTGTCTCAGACCGTCTGTCTCAGATCGTCTCTCTCAGGCCGCCTGTCTCAGTCCGTCTCTCTCAGACCATCTGTCTCAGACCGGCTGTCTCAGACCATCTGTCTCAGACCGTCCGTCTCTGTCCGTCTGTCTCAGACCGTCTGTCTCAGACCGTCTGTCTCAGACCGTCTGTCTCAGACCGTCGGTCTCAGACCATCTGTCTCAGACCGTCCGTCTCTGTCCGTCTGTCTCAGACCGTCTGTCTCAGACCGTCAGTCTCAGACCGTCGGTCTCTGTCCGTTTCTCCCAGGCCGCCTGTCTCAGACCGTCTGTCTCAGACCGTCTGTCTCAGACCGTCTGTCTCAGACCGTCTGTCTCAGACCATCTGTCTCAGTCCGTCGGTCTCTGTACGTCTCTCTCAGGCCGCCTGTCTCAGTCCGTCTGTTTCAGACCGCCTGTCTCAGACCGTCGGTCTTAGCCCGTCTGTCTCAGCCCGCCTGTCTCTGCCCGTCTGTCTCAGACCGTCTGTCTCAGCCCGCCTGTCTCTGTCCGTCTGTCTCAGACCGTCTGTCTCAGATCGTCTCTCTCAGGCCGCCTGTCTCAGTCCGACTGTCTCAGAACGTCTGTCTCAGACCATCTGTATCAAACCGTCTGTCTCAGCCCGCCTGTCTCAGCCCGCCTGTCTCTGTCCGTCTGTCTCAGCCCGCCTGTCTCAGACCGTCTATCTCGGACCATCTGTCTCAGACCATCTGTCTCAGACCGTCTGTCTCAGACCGTCAGTCTCAGACCGTCGGTCTCTGTCCGTTTCTCGCAGGCCGCCTGTCTCAGGCCGCCTGTCTCAGTCCGTCTGTCTCAGACCATCTGTCTCAGACCGTAGTCTCTGTCCGTCTATCTCTGTCCGTCTGTCTCAGAACGTCTGTCTCAGACCATCTGTATCAAACCGTCTGTCTCAGCCCGCCTGTCTCGGCCCGCCTGTCTCTGTCCGTCTGTTTCAGACCGCCTGTCTCAGACCATCTGTGTCAGACCGTTGTCTCTGTCCGTCTGTCTCTGTCCGTCTGTGTCAGACCGTCTGTCTCAGACCGTCTGTCTCAGACCGTCTGTCTCAGACCGTCTGTCTCAGACCGTCTGTCTCAGACCGTCTGTCTCAGACCGTCTGTCTCAGACCGTCTGTCTCAGACCGTCGGTCTCAGACCGTCTGTCTCAGACCGTCGGTCTCTGTCCGTCTCTCTCAGGCCGCCTGTCTCAGTCCATCTGTCTCAGACCGTCTGTCTCAGACCGTCTGACTCAGACCATCTGTCTCAGGCCGTCTGTCTCAGACCGTCTGTCTCAGACCGTCTGTCTCAGACCGTCGGTCTCTGTCCGTCCCTCTCAGGCCGCCTGTCTCAGTCTGTCTGTCTCCGACCGCCTGTCTCGGACCGTCGGTCTCTGTCCGTCTCTCTCAGCCCGCCTGTCTCAATCCGTCTGTCTCAGACCATCTGTCTCAGACCGTCCGTCTCTGTCCGTCTGTCTCAGACCGTCTGTCTCAGACCGTCTGTCTCAGACCGTCAGTCTCAGACCGTCGTTCTCTGTCCGTTTTTCGCAGGCCGCCAGTCTCAGCCCGCCTGTCTAAGTCCGTCTGTCTCAGACCATCTGTCTCAGACCGTCTGTCTCAGACCGTCGGTCTCAGACCATCTGTCTCAGACCGTCCGTCTCTGTCCGTCTGTCTCAGACCGTCTGTCTCAGACCGTCAGTCTCAGACCGTCGGTCTCTGTCCGTTTCTCGCAGGCCGTCTATCTCTGTCCGTCTGTTTCAGACCGCCTGTCTCAGACCGTCGGTCTTAGCCCGTCTGTCTCAGCCCGTCTGTCTCAGACCATCTGTCTCAGACCATCTGTCTCAGACCGTCCGTCTCTGTCCGTCTGTCTCAGACCGTCGGTCTCTGTCCGTCTCTCTCAGGCCGTCTATCTCTGTCCGTCTGTTTCAGACCGCCTGTCTCAGACCGTCGGTCTTAGCCCGTCTGTCTCAGCCCGCCTGTCTCTGTCCGTCTGTGTCAGACCGTCTGTGTCAGACCGTCTGTCTCAGACCGTCTGTCTCAGACCGTCTGTCTCAGACCGTCTGTCTCAGACCGTCTGTCTCAGACCGTCTGTCTCAGACCGTCTGTCTCAGACCGTCTGTCTCAGACCGTCAGTCTCAGACCGTCGTTCTCTGTCCGTTTTTCGCAGGCCGCCAGTCTCAGCCCGCCTGTCTAAGTCCGTCTGTCTCAGACCATCTGTCTCAGACCGTCTGTCTCAGACCGTCGGTCTCAGACCATCTGTCTCAGACCGTCCGTCTCTGTCCGTCTGTCTCAGACCGTCTGTCTCAGACCATGTGTGTCAGACCGTTGTCTCTGTCCGTCTGTCTCTGTCCGTTTGTGTCAGACCGTCTGTCTCAGACCGTCTGTCTCAGACCGTCTGTCTCAGACCGTCTGTCTCAGACCGTCTGTCTCAGACCGTCTGTCTCAGCCCGCCTGTCTCGGCCCGCCTGTCTCTGTCCGTCTGTCTCAGAACGTCTGTCTCAGACCATCTGTATCAAACCGTCTGTCTCAGCCCGCCTGTCTCGGCCCGCCTGTCTCTGTCCGTCTGTTTCAGACCGCCTGTCTCAGACCATCTGTGTCAGACCGTTGTCTCTCTCCGTCTGTCTCTGTCCGTCTGTCTCTGTCCGTCTGTGTCAGACCGTCTGTCTCAGTCCGTCTGTCTCAGTCGGTCTGTCTCAGACCGTCTGTCTCAGACCGTCTGTCTCAGTCCGTCTGTCTCAGACCGTCTGTCTCAGACCGTCAGTCTCTGTCCGTCTCTCCCAGCCCGCCTGTCACAGGCCATCTGTATCAAATCGTCTGTCTCAGCCCGCCTGTCTCTGTCCGTCTGTTTCAGACCGCATGTCTCAGACCGTCGGTCTTAGCCCGTCAGTCTCAGCCCGCCTGTCTCTGTCCGTCTGTTTCAGACCGCCTGTCTCAGACCGTCTCTCTCAGGCCGCGTGTCTCAGTCCGTCTGTCTCAGACCATCTGTCTCAGACCATCTGTCTCAGACCGTCCGTCCCTGTCCGTCTGTCTCTGTCCGTCTCTCTCAGGCCGTCTATCTCTGTCCGTCTGTTTCAGACCGCCTGTCTCAGACCGTCGGTCTTAGCCCGTCTGTCTCAGCCCGCCTGTCTCTGTCCGTCTGTCTCAGACCGTCTGTCTCAGATCGTCTCTCTCAGGCCGCCTGTCTCAGTCCGTCTCTCTCAGACCATCTGTCTCAGACCGGCTGTCTCAGACCATCTGTCTCAGACCGTCCGTCTCTGTCCGTCTGTCTCAGACCGTCTGTCTCAGACCGTCTGTCTCAGACCGTCGGTCTCAGACCATCTGTCTCAGACCGTCCGTCTCAGACCGTCCGTCTCTGTCCGTCTGTCTCAGACCGTCTGTCTCAGACCGTCAGTCTCAGACCGTCGGTCTCTGTCCGTTTCTCCCAGGCCGCCTGTCTCAGACCGTCTGTCTCAGACCGTCTGTCTCAGACCGTCTGTCTCAGACCGTCTGTCTCAGACCATCTGTCTCAGTCCGTCGGTCTCTGTACGTCTCTCTCAGGCCGCCTGTCTCAGTCCGTCTGTTTCAGACCGCCTGTCTCAGACCGTCGGTCTTAGCCCGTCTGTCTCAGCCCGCCTGTCTCTGCCCGTCTGTCTCAGACCGTCTGTCTCAGCCCGCCTGTCTCTGTCCGTCTGTCTCAGACCGTCTGTCTCAGATCGTCTCTCTCAGGCCGCCTGTCTCAGTCCGACTGTCTCAGAACGTCTGTCTCAGACCATCTGTATCAAACCGTCTGTCTCAGCCCGCCTGTCTCAGCCCGCCTGTCTCTGTCCGTCTGTCTCAGCCCGCCTGTCTCAGACCGTCTATCTCGGACCATCTGTCTCAGACCATCTGTCTCAGACCGTCTGTCTCAGACCGTCAGTCTCAGACCGTCGGTCTCTGTCCGTTTCTCGCAGGCCGCCTGTCTCAGGCCGCCTGTCTCAGTCCGTCTGTCTCAGACCATCTGTCTCAGACCGTAGTCTCTGTCCGTCTATCTCTGTCCGTCTGTCTCAGAACGTCTGTCTCAGACCATCTGTATCAAACCGTCTGTCTCAGCCCGCCTGTCTCGGCCCGCCTGTCTCTGTCCGTCTGTTTCAGACCGCCTGTCTCAGACCATCTGTGTCAGACCGTTGTCTCTGTCCGTCTGTCTCTGTCCGTCTGTGTCAGACCGTCTGTCTCAGACCGTCTGTCTCAGACCGTCTGTCTCAGACCGTCTGTCTCAGACCGTCTGTCTCAGACCGTCTGTCTCAGACCGTCTGTCTCAGACCGTCTGTCTCAGACCGTCTGTCTCAGACCGTCGGTCTCAGACCGTCTGTCTCAGACCGTCGGTCTCTGTCCGTCTCTCTCAGGCCGCCTGTCTCAGTCCGTCTGTCTCAGACCGTCTGTCTCAGACCGTCTGACTCAGACCATCTGTCTCAGGCCGTCTGTCTCAGACCGTCTGTCTCAGACCGTCTGTCTCAGACCGTCTGTCTCAGACCGTCGGTCTCTGTCCGTCCCTCTCAGGCCGCCTGTCTCAGTCTGTCTGTCTCCGACCGCCTGTCTCGGACCGTCGGTCTCTGTCCGTCTCTCTCAGCCCGCCTGTCTCAATCCGTCTGTCTCAGACCATCTGTCTCAGACCGTCCGTCTCTGTCCGTCTGTCTCAGACCGTCTGTCTCAGACCGTCTGTCTCAGACCGTCAGTCTCAGACCGTCGTTCTCTGTCCGTTTTTCGCAGGCCGCCAGTCTCAGCCCGCCTGTCTAAGTCCGTCTGTCTCAGACCATCTGTCTCAGACCGTCTGTCTCAGACCGTCGGTCTCAGACCATCTGTCTCAGACCGTCCGTCTCTGTCCGTCTGTCTCAGACCGTCTGTCTCAGACCGTCAGTCTCAGACCGTCGGTCTCTGTCCGTTTCTTGCAGGCCGTCTATCTCTGTCCGTCTGTTTCAGACCGCCTGTCTCAGACCGTCGGTCTTAGCCCGTCTGTCTCAGCCCGTCTGTCTCAGACCATCTGTCTCAGACCATCTGTCTCAGACCGTCCGTCTCTGTCCGTCTGTCTCAGACCGTCGGTCTCTGTCCGTCTCTCTCAGGCCGTCTATCTCTGTCCGTCTGTTTCAGACCGCCTGTCTCAGACCGTCGGTCTTAGCCCGTCTGTCTCAGCCCGCCTGTCTCTGTCCGTCTGTGTCAGACCGTCTGTGTCAGACCGTCTGTCTCAGACCGTCTGTCTCAGACCGTCTGTCTCAGACCGTCTGTCTCAGACCGTCTGTCTCAGACCGTCTGTCTCAGACCGTCTGTCTCAGACCGTCTGTCTCAGACCGTCAGTCTCAGACCGTCGTTCTCTGTCCGTTTTTCGCAGGCCGCCAGTCTCAGCCCGCCTGTCTAAGTCCGTCTGTCTCAGACCATCTGTCTCAGACCGTCTGTCTCAGACCGTCGGTCTCAGACCATCTGTCTCAGACCGTCCGTCTCTGTCCGTCTGTCTCAGACCGTCTGTCTCAGACCGTCAGTCTCAGACCGTCGGTCTCTGTCCGTTTCTCGCAGGCCGCCTGTCTCAGACCGTCTGTCTCAGACCGTCTGTCTCAGACCGTCTGTCTCAGACCATCTGTCTCAGTCCGTCGGTCTCTGTACGTCTCTCTCAGGCCGCCTGTCTCAGTCCGTCTGTTTCAGACCGCCTGTCTCAGACCGTCGGTCTTAGCCCGTCTGTCTCAGCCCGCCTGTCTCTGTCCGTCTGTCTCAGACCGTCTGTCTCAGACCTTCTGTCTCAGACCGTCTGTCTCAGACCGTCTGTCTCAGATCGTCTCTCTCAGGCCGCCTGTCTCAGTCCGACTGTCTCAGAACGTCTGTCTCAGACCATCTGTATCAAACCGTCTGTCTCAGCCCGCCTGTCTCAGCCTGCCTGTCTCTGTCCGTCTGTCTCAGCCCGCCTGTCTCAGACCGTCTATCTCGGACCATCTGTCTCAGACCGTCTGTCTCAGATCGTCTCTCTCAGCCCGCCTGTCTCAATCCGTCTGTCTCAGACCATCTGTCTCAGACCATCTGTGTCAGACCGTCCGTCTCTGTCCGTCTGTCTCAGACCGTCGGTCTCTGTCCGTCTCTCTCAGGCCGTCTATCTCTGTCCGTCTGTTTCAGACCGCCTGTCTCAGACCGTCGGTCTTAGCCCGTCTGTCTCAGCCCGCCTGTCTCTGTCCGTCTGTGTCAGACCGTCTGTCTCAGACCGTCTGTCTCAGACCGTCTGTCTCAGACCGTCTGTCTCAGACCGTCTGTCTCAGACCGTCTGTCTCAGAGCTTCTGTCTCAGACCGCCTGTCTCAGACCGTCTGTCTCAGACCGTCTGTCTCAGACCATCTGTCTCAGTCCGTCGGTCTCTGTACGTCTCTCTCAGGCCGCCTGTCTCAGTCCGTCTGTCTCAGACTATCTGTCTCAGACCGTCTGTCTCTTTCCGTCTGTCTCAGACCATCTGTCTCAGACCGTCCGTCTCTGTCCGTCTGTCTCGGACCGTCTGTCTCAGACCGCTTGTCTCGGACCGTCTCTCTCAGTCCGCCTGTCTCAGTCCGTCTGTCTCAGACCGCCTGTCTCAGACCGTGTGTCTCGGACCATCTGTCCCAGACCGTCGGTCTTACCTCGCCTGTCTCAGCCCCCCAGTCGCTGTCCGTCAGTCTCAGACCGTCTGTCTCAGACCGTCGGTCTCTGTACGTCTCTCTCAGCCCGCCTGTCTCTGACCGTCTGTCTCAGACCGTCTGTCTCAGACCGTCTGTCTCAGACCGTCTGTCTCAGTCCGTCCGTCTCAGACCGCCTGTCTCAGACCGTGTGTCTCGGACCATCTGTCTCAGACAGTCGGTCTTACCTCGTTTGTCTCAGCCCCCCAGTCTCTGTCCGTCAGTCTCAGACCGTCTGTCTCAGACCGTCGGTCTCTGTACGTCGCTCTCAGTCCGCCTGTCTCAGTCCGTCCGTCTCAGACCGCCTGTCTCAGACCGTGTGTCTCGGACCATCTGTCTCAGACAGTCGGTCTTACCTCGCTTGTCTCAGCCCCCCAGTCTCTGTCCGTCAGTCTCAGACCGTCAGTCTCAGACCGTTGGTCTCTGTCCGTCTCTCTCAGCCCGCCTGTCTCAATCCGTCTGTCTCAGACCATCTGTCTCAGACCGTCCGTCTCTGTCCGCCTGTCTCAGACCGTCTGTCTCAGACCGTCTGTCTCAGGCCGCCTGTCTCAGTCCGACTGTCTCAGAACGTCTGTCTCAGACCATCTGTATCAAACCGTCTGTCTCAGCCCGCCTGTCTCAGCCTGCCTGTCTCTGTCCGTCTGTCTCAGCCCGCCTGTCTCAGACCGTCTATCTCGGACCATCTGTCTCAGACCGTCTGTCTCAGATCGTCTCTCTCAGCCCGCCTGTCTCAATCCGTCTGTCTCAGACCATCTGTCTCAGACCATCTGTCTCAGACCGTCCGTCTCTGTCCGTCTGTCTCAGACCGTCGGTCTCTGTCCGTCTCTCTCAGGCCGTCTATCTCTGTCCGTCTGTTTCAGACCGCCTGTCTCAGACCGTCGGTCTTAGCCCGTCTGTCTCAGCCCGCCTGTCTCTGTCCGTCTGTGTCAGACCGTCTGTCTCAGACCGTCTGTCTCAGACCGTCTGTCTCAGACCGTCTGTCTCAGACCGTCTGTCTCAGACCTTCTGTCTCAGACCGTCTGTCTCAGACCGTCTGTGTCAGACCGTCGGTCTCTGTCCATCTCTCTCAGCCCGCCTGTCTCAGTACGTCTGCCTCAGACCATCTGTCTCAGACCATCTGTCTCAGACCGTCTATCTCGGACCATCTGTCTCAGCCCGTCTGTCTCAGATCGTCGGTCTCAGCCCGTCTGTCTCTGCCCGCCTGTCTCAGCCCGCCTGTCTCAGACCGTCTGTCTCAGACCGTCTGTCTCTGACCGTCTGTCTCAGACCGTCTGTCTCAGACCTTCTGTCTCAGACCGTCGGTCTCTGTCCGTTTCTCGCAGGCCGCCTGTCTCAGTCCGCCTGTCTCAGTCCGTCTGTCTCAGACCATCTGTCTCAGACCGTTGTCTCTGTCCGTCCGTCTCTGTCCGTCTGTCTCAATCCGCCTGTCTCAGACCGTCTGTCCTGGACCGTCTGTCTCAGACCGTCTGTCTCAGACCGTCAGTCTCAGACCGTCGGTCTCTGTCCGTTTCTCGCAGGCCGCCTGTCTCAGACCGTCTGTCTCAGACCGTCTGTCTCAGACCATCTGTCTCAGTCCGTCGGTCTCTGTACGTCTCTCTCAGGCCGCCTGTCTCAGTCCGTCTGTCTCAGACCATCTGTCTCAGACCGTCTGTCTCTGTCCGTCTGTCTCAGACCATCTGTCTCAGACCGTCCGTCTCTGTCCGTCTGTCTCGGACCGTCTGTCTCAGACCGCTTGTCTCGGACCGTCTCTCTCAGTCCGCCTGTCTCAGTCCGTCTGTCTCAGACCGCCTGTCTCAGACCGTGTGTCTCGGACCATCTGTCCCAGACCGTCGGTCTTACCTCGCCTGTCTCAGCCCCCCAGTCGCTGTCCGTCAGTCTCAGACCGTCTGTCTCAGACCGTCGGTCTCTGTACGTCTCTCTCAGCCCGCCTGTCTCTGACCGTCTGTCTCAGACCGTCTGTCTCAGACCGTCTGTCTCAGACCGTCTGTCTCAGTCCGTCCGTCTCAGACCGCCTGTCTCAGACCGTGTGTCTCGGACCATCTGTCTCAGACAGTCGGTCTTACCTCGTTTGTCTCAGCCCCCCAGTCTCTGTCCGTCAGTCTCAGACCGTCAGTCTCAGACCGTTGGTCTCTGTCCGTCTCTCTCAGCCCGCCTGTCTCAATCCGTCTGTCTCAGACCATCTGTCTCAGACCGTCCGTCTCTGTCCGTCTGTCTCGGACCGTCTGTCTCAGACCGTTTGTCTCGGACTGTCTGTCTCAGACCGTTTGTCTCAGACCGTCTGTCTCAGACTGTCTCTCTCAGCCCGCCTGTCTCAGTCCGCCTGTCTCAGCCCGCCTGTCTCTGTCCGTCTGTCTCAGTCCGCCTGTCTCAGACCGTCTATCTCGGACCATCTGTCTCAGCCCGTCTGTCACAGATCGTCGGTCTCAGCCCGTCTGTCTCTGCCCGCCTGTCTCAGCCCGCCTGTCTCTGTCCGTCTGTCTCAGACCGTCGGTCTCTGTCGGTCTCTCTCAGTCCGCCTGTCTCAGTCCGTCTGTCTCAGACCGCCTGTCTCAGACCGTGTGTCTCGGACCATCTGTCTCAGACCGTCGGTCTTACCTCGTCTGTCTCAGCCCCCCAGTCACTGTCCGTCAGTCTCAGACCGTCTGTCTCAGACCGTCGGTCTCTGTTCGTCTCTCTCAGCCCGCCTGTCTCAGCCCGCCTATCTCAGTCCGTCTGTCTCAGCCCGCCTGTCTCAGCCCGCCTGTCTCTGTCCGTCTGTTTCAGACCGCCTGTCTCAGACCGTCGGTCTTAGCCCGCCTGTCTCTGTCCGTCTGTCTAAGACCGTCGGTCTCTGTCCGTCCCTCTCAGGCCGCCTGTCTCAGTCCGTTTGTCTCAGACCATCTGTCTCACACCGTCTGTCTCTGTCCGTCTGTCTCAGACCGTCTGTATCAAACCGTCTGTCTCAGACCGTCGGTCTCTGTCCGTCTCTCTCAGCCCGCCTGTCTCAGTCCGTCGGTTTCAGACCATCTGTCTCAGTCCGTCTGTCTCAGACCGTCTGTCTCAGTCCGTCTGTCTCAGACCATCTGTCTCAGACCGTCCGTCTCTGTCCGTCTGTCTCAGACCGTCTGTCTCAGACCGTCTGTCTCAGACCGTCTGTCTCAGACCGTCGGTCTCTGTACGTCTCTCTCAGCCCGCCTGTCTCAATCCGTCTGTCTCAGACCATCTGTCTCAGACCGTCCGTCTCTGTCCGTCTGTCTCGGACCGTCTGCCTCAGACCGTCAGTCTCAGACCGTCGGTCTCTGTCCGTTTCTCGCAGGCCTCCTGTTGCTGTCCGTCTGTCTCTGTCCGTCTGTCTCTGTCCGTCTGTGTCAGACCGTCTGTCTCAGACCGTCGGTCTCTGTCCGTCCCTCTCAGGCCGCCTGTTTCAGTCCGTCTGTCTCAGACCATCTGTCTCAGACCGTCCGTCTCTGTCCGTCAGTCTCAGACCGTCGGTCTCTGTCCGTTTCTCGCAGGCCGCCTGTCTCAGTCCGCCTGTCTCAGTCCGTCTGTCTCAGACCATCTGTCTCAGACCGTTGTCTCTGTCCGTCTGTCTCGGACCGTCTGCCTCAGACCGTCAGTCTCAGACCGTCGGTCTCTGTCCGTTTCTCGCAGGCCTCCTGTTGCTGTCCGCCTGTCTCAGTCCGCCTGTCTCAGTCCGTCTGTCTCAGACCATCTGTCTCAGACCGTTGTCTCTGTCCGTCTGTCTCAATCCGCCTGTCTCAGACCGCCTGTCCTGGACCGTCTGCCTCAGACCGTCAGTCTCAGACCGTCGGTCTCTGTACGTTTCTCGCAGGCCTCCTGTTGCTGTCCGTCTGTCTCTGTCCGTCTGTGTCAGACCGTCTGTCTCAGACCGTCGGTCTCTGTCCGTCCCTCTCAGGCCGCCTGTTTCAGTCCGTCTGTCTCAGACCATCTGTCTCAGACCGTCCGTCTCTGTCCGTCAGTCTCAGAACGTCGGTCTCTGTCCGTTTCTCGCAGGCCGCCTGTCTCAGCCCGCCTGTCTCTGTCCGTCTGTCTCAGACCGTCTGTCTCAGCCCGCCTGTCTCAGCCCGGCTGTGTCAGTCCGGCTGTCTGAGACCGTCTGTCTCAGACCGTCTGTCTCTATCCGTCTGTCTGAGACTGTCTGTCTTTGTTCGTCTGTCTCAGAACGTCTGTTTCAGACAATCTGTATGAAACCGTCTGTCTCAGCCCGCCTGCCTCAGCCCGCCTGTCACTGTCCGACTGTTTCAGACCGTCTGTCTCAGACCGTCGGTCTCTGTCCGTGTCTCTCAGTCCGCCTGTCTCAGTCCGTCTGTGTCAGACCATCTGTTTCACACCGTTGTCTCTGTCCGTCTGTCTCAGCCCGCCTGTCTCTGTCCGTCTGTCTCAGACCGTCGGTCTCTGTACGTCTCTATCAGCCCGCCTGTCTCTGACCGCCTGTCTCAGACAGTCTGCCTCATACCATCTGTCTCAGACCGTCTGTCTTAGACCGTCTGTGTCAGACAGTCGGTCTCTGTCCGTTTCTTGCAGGCCGCCTGTCTCAGTCCGTCTGTCTCAGACCATCTGTATCAGACCGTCTGTCTCAGACCGTCTGTCTTGGACCGTCTGTCTCAGCCCGTCGGTCTCTGTCCGTCTCTCTCAGCCCGCCTGCCTCAGTCCGTCTGTCTCAGACCGTCTGTCTCAGATCGTTGTCTCTCTCCGTGTCTCTCAGGCCGCCTGTCTCAGTCCGTCTGTCTTAGACCATCTATCTCAGACCGTCTCTCTCAGACCGTCTATCTCAGACCGTCCGTCTCAGACCGTGTGTCTCAGATCGTCTGTGTCACATCGTCTGTCTCATTCCGTCTATCTTAGATCGTCTCTCAGATCGAACGTCTCGGATCGTCTGTCTCTGTCCGTCTGTCTCACACCGGCAGTCTCAGACCATCTGTTTCAGACAGTCCGTATCAGACCATCTGTCTGAGACCGTCTGTCTTAGACAATCTGTCTCAGACCGTCTGTCTCTGTCCGTCTCTCTCAGCCCGCCTGTCTCATGCCGTCTGTCTCGGACCATCTGTCTCAGACCGTCGGTATTACCCCGTCTGTCTCAGCCCGTCTGTCTCAGACCGTCTGTCTCAGATCGTCGTTCTCTGTCCGTTTCTCTCAGGCCGCCAGTCTCAGTCCGTCTGTCTCAGACCATCTGTCTCAGACCGTCTGCCTCTGTCCGTTTCTCTCAGGCCGCCTGTCTCAGTCCGTCTGTCTCAGACCATCTGTCTCAGACCGTCGGTCTCAGTCCGTCTGTCTCAGACCATCTGTCTCAGACCGTCGGTCTCAGTCCGTCTGTCTCAGCCCGCGTGTCTCTGTCCGTCTGTCTCAGCCCGCCTGTCTCAGTCCGTCTGTCTTGGACCGTCTGTCTCAGACCGTCGGTCTCTGTCCGTCTCTCTCAGCCCGCCTGCCTCAGTCCGTCTGTCTCAGACCGTCTGTCTCAGATCGTTGTCTCTCTCCGTGTCTCTCAGGCCGCCTGTCTCAGTCCGTCTGTCTTAGACCATCTATCTCAGACCGTCTCTCTCAGACCGTCTATCTCAGACCGTCCGTCTCAGACCGTGTGTCTCAGATCGTCTGTGTCACATCGTCTGTCTCAGACCGTCCGGCTCTGTCCGTCTCTCTCAGACCGTCCGTCTTAGACCGTCGGTCTCTGTCAGTCTCTCGTAGGCCGCCTATCTCAGTCCGTCTGTCTCAGACCATCTGTCTCAGACCGTCTATCTCTCTCCGTCTGTCTCAGACCATCTGTCTCACTACGTCTGTCTCAGACCGTCTGTCTCAGACCGTCTGTCTCAGACCGTCTGTCTCAGACCGTCTGTCTCAGACCGTCTGTCTCAGACCGTCGGTCTCTGTCCGTCTCTCTCAGGCCGCCTGTCCAAGACCGTCGGTTTCAGACCATCTGTCTCAGTCCGTCTGTCTCAGACCGTCTGTCTCAGTCCGTCTGTCTCAGACCATCTGTCTCAGACCGTCCGTCTCTGTCCGTCTGTCTCAGACCGTCTGTCTCAGACCGTCTGTCTCAGACCGTCTGTCTCAGACCGTCTGTCTCAGACCGTCGGTCTCTGTACGTCTCTCTCAGCCCGCCTGTCTCAATCCGTCTGTCTCAGACCATCTGTCTCAGACCGTCCGTCTCTGTCCGTCTGTCTCGGACCGTCTGCCTCAGACCGTCAGTCTCAGACCGTCGGTCTCTGTCCGTTTCTCGCAGGCCTCCTGTTGCTGTCCGTCTGTCTCTGTCCGTCTGTCTCTGTCCGTCTGTGTCAGACCGTCTGTCTCAGACCGTCGGTCTCTGTCCGTCCCTCTCAGGCCGCCTGTTTCAGTCCGTCTGTCTCAGACCATCTGTCTCAGACCGTCCGTCTCTGTCCGTCAGTCTCAGACCGTCGGTCTCTGTCCGTTTCTCGCAGGCCGCCTGTCTCAGTCCGCCTGTCTCAGTCCGTCTGTCTCAGACCATCTGTCTCAGACCGTTGTCTCTGTCCGTCTGTCTCGGACCGTCTGCCTCAGACCGTCAGTCTCAGACCGTCGGTCTCTGTCCGTTTCTCGCAGGCCTCCTGTTGCTGTCCGCCTGTCTCAGTCCGCCTGTCTCAGTCCGTCTGTCTCAGACCATCTGTCTCAGACCGTTGTCTCTGTCCGTCTGTCTCAATCCGCCTGTCTCAGACCGCCTGTCCTGGACCGTCTGCCTCAGACCGTCAGTCTCAGACCGTCGGTCTCTGTACGTTTCTCGCAGGCCTCCTGTTGCTGTCCGTCTGTCTCTGTCCGTCTGTCTCTGTCCGTCTGTGTCAGACCGTCTGTCTCAGACCGTCGGTCTCTGTCCGTCCCTCTCAGGCCGCCTGTTTCAGTCCGTCTGTCTCAGACCATCTGTCTCAGACCGTCCGTCTCTGTCCGTCAGTCTCAGACCGTCGGTCTCTGTCCGTTTCTCGCAGGCCGCCTGTCTCAGCCCGCCTGTCTCTGTCCGTCTGTCTCAGACCGTCTGTCTCAGCCCGCCTGTCTCAGCCCGGCTGTGTCAGTCCGGCTGTCTGAGACCGTCTGTCTCAGACCGTCTGTCTCTATCCGTCTGTCTGAGACTGTCTGTCTTTGTTCGTCTGTCTCAGAACGTCTGTTTCAGACAATCTGTATGAAACCGTCTGTCTCAGCCCGCCTGCCTCAGCCCGCCTGTCACTGTCCGACTGTTTCAGACCGTCTGTCTCAGACCGTCGGTCTCTGTCCGTGTCTCTCAGTCCGCCTGTCTCAGTCCGTCTGTGTCAGACCATCTGTTTCACACCGTTGTCTCTGTCCGTCTGTCTCAGCCCGCCACTCTCAGACCGTCGGTCTCTGTCCGTCTCTCTGAGCCCGCCTGTCGCAGACCGCCTGTTTCCGACCGTCGGTATTACCCCGTCTGTCTCAGCCCGCCTGTCTCTGTCCGTCTGTCTCAGACCGTCGGTCTCTGTACGTCTCTATCAGCCCGCCTGTCTCTGACCGCCTGTCTCAGACAGTCTGCCTCATACCATCTGTCTCAGACCGTCTGTCTTAGACCGTCTGTGTCAGACAGTCGGTCTCTGTCCGTTTCTTGCAGGCCGCCTGTCTCAGTCCGTCTGTCTCAGACCATCTGTATCAGACCGTCTGTCTCAGACCGTCTGTCTTGGACCGTCTGTCTCAGCCCGTCGGTCTCTGTCCGTCTCTCTCAGCCCGCCTGCCTCAGTCCGTCTGTCTCAGACCGTCTGTCTCAGATCGTTGTCTCTCTCCGTGTCTCTCAGGCCGCCTGTCTCAGTCCGTCTGTCTTAGACCATCTATCTCAGACCGTCTCTCTCAGACCGTCTATCTCAGACCGTCCGTCTCAGACCGTGTGTCTCAGATCGTCTGTGTCACATAGTCTGTCTCATTCCGTCTATCTTAGATCGTCTCTCAGATCGAACGTCTCGGATCGTCTGTCTCTGTCCGTCTGTCTCACACCGGCAGTCTCAGACCATCTGTTTCAGACAGTCCGTATCAGACCATCTGTCTGAGACCGTCTGTCTTAGACAATCTGTCTCAGACCGTCTGTCTCTGTCCGTCTCTCTCAGCCCGCCTGTCTCATGCCGTCTGTCTCGGACCATCTGTCTCAGACCGTCGGTATTACCCCGTCTGTCTCAGCCCGTCTGTCTCAGACCGTCTGTCTCAGATCGTCGTTCTCTGTCCGTTTCTCTCAGGCCGCCAGTCTCAGTCCGTCTGTCTCAGACCATCTGTCTCAGACCGTCTGCCTCTGTCCGTTTCTCTCAGGCCGCCTGTCTCAGTCCGTCTGTCTCAGACCATCTGTCTCAGACCGTCGGTCTCAGTCCGTCTGTCTCAGACCATCTGTCTCTGACCGTCGGTCTCAGTCCGTCTGTCTCAGCCCGCGTGTCTCTGTCCGTCTGTCTCAGCCCGCCTGTCTCAGTCCGTCTGTCTTGGACCGTCTGTCTCAGACCGTCGGTCTCTGTCCGTCTCTCTCAGCCCGCCTGCCTCAGTCCGTCTGTCTCAGACCGTCTGTCTCAGATCGTTGTCTCTCTCCGTGTCTCTCAGGCCGCCTGTCTCAGTCCGTCTGTCTTAGACCATCTATCTCAGACCGTCTCTCTCAGACCGTCTATCTCAGACCGTCCGTCTCAGACCGTGTGTCTCAGATCGTCTGTGTCACATCGTCTGTCTCAGACCGTCCGGCTCTGTCCGTCTCTCTCAGACCGTCCGTCTTAGACCGTCGGTCTCTGTCAGTCTCTCGTAGGCCGCCTATCTCAGTCCGTCTGTCTCAGACCATCTGTCTCAGACCGTCTATCTCTCTCCGTCTGTCTCAGACCATCTGTCTCACTACGTCTGTCTCAGACCGTCTGTCTCAGACCGTCTGTCTCAGACCGTCTGTCTCAGACCGTCTGTCTCAGACCGTCTGTCTCAGACCGTCGGTCTCTGTCCGTCTCTCTCAGGCCGCCTGTCCAAGACCGTCTGTATCAGACCATCTGTCTCAGACTGTCGGTATCTGTCGGTCTCTCTCAGGCCGCCTGTCCCAGTCTGTCTGTATCAGACCATCTGTCTCAGACCGTCTGTCTCGGTACGTCTGTCTCGGACCGTCTGTGTCGGACGATCTGTCACAGACCGTCGGTCTTACCTCGTCTGTCTCAGCCCGACTGTCTCTGTCCGTCTGTCTCAGACCGTCTGTCTCAGCCCGCCTGTCTCAGCCCGGCTGTGTCAGTCCGGCTGTCTGAGACCGTCTGTCTCAGACCGTCTGTCTCTGTCCGTCTGTCTCAGACTGTCCGTCTTTGTTCGTCTGTCTCAGAACGCCTGTTTCAGACAATCTGTATGAAACCGTCTGTCTCAGCCCACCTGCCTCAGCCCGCCTGTCACTGTCCGTCTCTTTCAGACCGTCTGTCTCTGTCCGTCTGTCTCAGACCGTCTGTCTCTGACCGTCGGTCTCTGTCCGTCTCTCTCAGGCCGCCTGTCTCAGTCCGTCTGTCTCAGACCACTGTCTCAGACCGTTGTCTCTGTCCGTCTGTTTCAGCCCGTCTGTCTCAGTCCGTCTGTCTCAGACCATCTGTCTCAGTCCGTTGTCTCTGTCCGCCTGTCTCTCTCCGTCGGTCTCAGCCCGCCTGTCTCAGACCGTCTGTCTCAGACCGTCTGTCTCAGACCGTCTGTCTCAGACCGTCTGTCTCAGACCGTCCGTCTCTGTCCGTCTCTCTCAGACCGTCCGTCTCAGACCGTCGGTCTCTGTCAGTCTCTCGTAGGCCGCCTGTCTCAGTCCGTCTGTCTCAGACCATCTGTCTCAGACCATCTGTCTCACTACGTCTGTCTCTGTCCGTCTGTCTCAGCCCGTCTGTCTCAGTCCGTCTGTCTCAGACCATCTGTCTCAGTCCGTTGTGTCTGTCCGCCTGTCTCTGTCCGTCGGTCTCAGCCCGCCTGTCTCAGACCGTCTCTCTCAGACCGTCTGTCTCAGACCGTCTGTCTCAGACCGTCCGTCTCTGTCCGTCTCTCTCAGACCGTCCGTCTCAGACCGTTGGTCTCTGTCAGTCTCTCGTAGGCCGCCTGTCTCAGTCCGTCTGTCTCAGACCATCTGTCTCAGACCGTCTGTCTCTGTCCGTCTGTCTCAGACCATCTGTCTCACTACGTCTGTCTCAGACCGTCTGTCTCAGACCGTCGGTCTCTGTCCGTCTCTCTGAGCCCGCCTGTCGCAGACCGCCTGTATCCGACCGTCGGTATTACCCCGTCTGTCTCAGCCCGTCTGTCTCGGTCCGTCTGTCTCAGACCGTCTCTCTCAGTCCGTCTGTCTCAGACCGACTGTCTCAGACCGTCTGCCTCAGACCGTCTGTCTCAGATCGTCGGTCTCTGTCCGTCTCTCTCAGGCCGCCTGTCTAAGTCCTTCTGTCTCAGACCATCTGTCTCAGCCCGTCTGTCTCAGTCCGTCTGTCTCAGACCATCTGTCTCAGACCGTTGTCTCTGTCCGCCTGTCTCTGTCCGTTGGTCTCAGCCCGCCTGTCTCAGACCGTCTGTCTCAGACCGTCTATCTCAGACCGTCCGTCTCTGTCCGTCTCTCTCAGACCGTCCGTCTCAGACCGTCGGTCTCTGTCAGTCTCTCGTAGGCCGCCTGTCTCAGTCGGTCTGTCTCAGACCATCTGTCTCAGACCGTCTGCCTCTGTCCGTCTGTCTCAGACCATCTGTCTCACTACGTCTGTCTCAGACCGTCTGTCTCAGACCGTATGTGTGAGACCGTCTGTCTCTGTCCGTCTGTCTCAGACCACTGTCTCAGACCGTTGTCTCTGTCCGTCTGTCTCAGCCCGTCTGTCTCAGTCCGTCTGTCTCAGACCATCTGTCTCAGACCGTTGTCTCTGTCCGCCTGTCTCTGTCCGTCGGTCTCAGCACGCCTGTCTCAGACCGTCTGTCTCAGACCGTCTGTCGCAGACCGTCCGTCTCTGTCCGTCTCTCTCAGACCGTCCGTCTCAGACCGTCGGTCTCTGTCAGTCTCTCGTAGGCCGCCTGTCTCAGTCCGTCTGTCTCAGACCATCTGTCTCAGACCGTCTGTCTCTGTCCGTCTGTCTCAGACCATCTGTCTCACTACGTCTGTCTCAGACCGTCTGTCTCAGACCGTCTGTCTCAGACCGTCTGTCTCTGTCCGTCTGTCTCAGACCGTCTGTCTCAGACCGTCGGTCTCTGTCCGTCTCTCTGAGCCCGCCTGTCGCAGACCGCCTGTGTCCGACCGTCGGTATTACCCCGTCTGTCTCAGCCCGCCTGTCTCTGTCCGTCTGTCTCAGACCGTCTGTCTCTGACCGTCGGTCTCTGTACGTCTCTATCAGCCCGCCTGTCTCTGACCGCCTGTCTCAGACCGTCTGTCCGAGACCGTCTGTCTCAGACCGTCTGTCTCAGACCGTCCGTCTCTGTCCGTCTCTCTCAGACCGTCCGTCTCAGACCGTCGGTCTCTGTCAGTCTCTCGTAGGCCGCCTGTCTCAGTCCGTCTGTCTCAGACCATCTGTCTCAGACCGTCTGTCTCTGTCCGTCTGTCTCAGACCATCTGTCTCACTACGTCTGTCTCAGACCGTCTGTCTCAGACCGTCGGTCTCTGTCCGTCTCTCTGAGCCCGCCTGTCGCAGACCGCCTGTATCCGACCGTCGGTATTACCCCGTCTGTCTCAGCCCGTCTGTCTCGGCCCGTCTGTCTCAGACCGTCTGTCTCAGACCGTCTCTCTCAGTCCGTCTGTCTCAGACCGACTGTCTCAGACCGTCTGCCTCAGACCGTCTGTCTCAGATCGTCGGTCTCTGTCCGTCTCTCTCAGGCCGCCTGTCTAAGTCCTTCTGTCTCAGACCATCTGTCTCAGACCGTCTCTCTCAGTCCGCCTGTCTCAGACCGACTGTCTCAGACCGTCTGCCTCAGACCGTCAGTCTCAGACCGTCGGTCTCTGTCCGTCTCTCTCAGGCCGCCTGTCTCAGTCCGTCTGTCTCAGACCACTGTCTCAGACCGTTGTCTCTGTCCGTCTGTCTCAGACCATCTGTCTCAGTCCGTTGTCTCTGTCCGCCTGTCTCTGTCCGTCGGTCTCAGCCCGCCTGTCTCAGACCGTCTCTCTCAGACCGTCTGTCTCAGACCGTCTGTCTCAGACCGTCCGTCTCTGTCCGTCTCTCTCAGACCGTCCGTCTCAGACCGTCGGTCTCTGTCAGTCTCTCGTAGGCCGCCTGTCTCAGTCCGTCTGTCTCAGACCATCTGTCTCAGACCGTCTGTCTCTGTCCGTCTGTCTCAGACCATCTGTCTCACTACGTCTGTCTCTGTCCGTCTGTCTCAGACCGTCGGTCTCTGTCCGTCTCTCTCAGGCCGCCTGTCTCAGTCCGTCTGTCTCAGACCACTGTCTCAGACCGTTGTCTCTGTCCGTCTGTCTCAGCCCGTCTGTCTCAGTCCGTGTGTCTCAGACCATCTGTCTCAGACCGTTGTCTCTGTCCGCCTGTCTCTGTCCGTCGGTCTCAGCCCGCCTGTCTCAGACCGTCTGTCTCAGACCGTCTGTCTCAGACCGTCTGTCTCAGACCGTCTGTCTCAGACCGTCCGTCTCTGTCCGTCTCTCTCAGACTGTCCGTCTCAGACCGTCGGTCTCTGTCAGTCTCTCGTAGGCCGCCTGTCTCAGTCCGTCTGTCTCAGACCATCTGTCTCAGACCGTCTGTCTCAGACCGTCTGTCTCAGACCGTCTGTCTCAGACCGTCTGTCTCTGTCCGTCTGTCTCTGTCCGTCTGTCTCAGACCGTCTGTCTCAGACCGTCGGTCTCAGACCGTTGTCTCTGTCCGTCTGTCTCAGCCCGTCTGTCTCAGTCCGTGTGTCTCAGACCATCTGTCTCAGACCGTTGTCTCTGTCCGCCTGTCTCTGTCCGTCGGTCTCAGCCCGCCTGTCTCAGACCGTCTGTCTCAGACCGTCTGTCTTAGACCGTCTGTCTCAGACCGTCTGTCTCAGACCGTCTGTCTCAGACCGTCCGTCTCTGTCCGTCTCTCTCAGACTGTCCGTCTCAGACCGTCGGTCTCTGTCAGTCTCTCGTAGGCCGCCTGTCTCAGTCCGTCTGTCTCAGACCATCTGTCTCAGACCGTCTGTCTCAGACCGTCTGTCTCAGACCGTCTGTCTCAGACCGTCTGTCTCTGTCCGTCTGTCTCTGTCCGTCTGTCTCAGACCGTCTGTCTCAGACCGTCGGTCTCTGTCCGTCTCTCTCAGGCCGCCTGTCTCAGTCCGTCTGTCTCAGACCACTGTCTCAGACCGTTGTCTCTGTCCGTCTGTCTCAGCCCGTCTGTCTCAGTCCGTCTGTCTCAGACCATCTGTCTCAGACCGTTGTCTCTGTCCGCCTGTCTCTGTCCGTCGGTCTCAGCCCGCCTGTCTCAGACCGTCTGTCCCAGACCGTCTGTCTCAGACCGTCTGTCTCAGACCGTCTGTCTCAGACCGTCCGTCTCTGTCCGTCTCTCTCAGACTGTCCGTCTCAGACCGTCGGTCTCTGTCAGTCTCTCGTAGGCCGCCTGTCTCAGTCCGTCTGTCTCAGACCATCTGTCTCAGACCGTCTGTCTCTGTCCGTTGGTCTCAGCCCGCCTGTCTCAGACCGTTGTCTCTGTCCGTCTGTCTCAGCCCGTCTGTCTCAGTCCGTCTGTCTCAGACCATCTGTCTCAGACCGTTGTCTCTGTCCGCCTGTCTCTGTCCGTCGGTCTCAGCCCGCCTGTCTCAGACCGTCTGTCTCAGACCGTCTGTCTCAGACCGTCTGTCTCAGACCGTCTGTCTCAGACCGTCTGTCTCAGACCGTCTGTCTCAGACCGTCCGTCTCTGTCCGTCTCTCTCAGACCGTCCGTCTCAGACCGTCGGTATCTGTCAGTCTCTCGTAGGACGCCTGTCTCAGTCCGTCTGTCTCAGACCATCTGTCTCACTACGTCTGTCTCAGACCGTCTGCCTCAGACCGTCTGTCTCAGTCCGTCTGTCTCTGTCCGTCTGTCTCTGTCCGTCTGCCTCAGACCGTCTGTCTCAGACCGTCGGTCTCTGTCCGTCTCTCGCAGGCCGCCTGTCTCAGTCCGTCTGTCTCAGACCGTCTGTCTCAGACCGTCGGTCTCTGTCCGTCTCTCTCAGGCCGCCTGTCTCAGTCCGTCTGTCTCAGACCATCTGTCTCAGACCGTCGGTCTCTGTCAGTCTCTCGTAGGACGCCTGTCTCAGTCCGTCTGTCTCAGACCATCTGTCTCACTACGTCTGCCTCAGACCGTCTGTCTCAGACCGTCTGTCTCAGACCGTCTCTCTCAGACCGTCTGTCTCTGTCCGTCTGTCTCTGTCCGTCTGTCTCAGACTGTCGGTCTCTGTCCGTCTCTCTCAGGCCGCCTGTCTCAGTCCGTCTGTCTCAGACCACTGTCTCAGACCGTTGTCTCTGTCCGTCTGTCTCAGACCATCTGTCTCAGTCCGTTGTCTCTGTCCGCCTGTCTCTGTCCGTCGGTCTCAGCCCGCCTGTCTCAGACCGTCTCTCTCAGACCGTCTGTCTCAGACCGTCTGTCTCAGACCGTCCGTCTCTGTCCGTCTCTCTCAGACCGTCCGTCTCAGACCGTCGGTCTCTGTCAGTCTCTCGTAGGCCGCCTGTCTCAGTCCGTCTGTCTCAGACCATCTGTCTCAGACCGTCTGTCTCTGTCCGTCTGTCTCAGACCATCTGTCTCACTACGTCTGTCTCAGACCGTCTGTCTCAGACCGTCTGTCTCAGACCGTCGGTCTCTGTCCGTCTCTCTGAGCCCGCCTGTCGCAGACCGCCTGTATCCGACCGTCGGTATTACCCCGTCTGTCTCAGCCCGTCTGTCTCGGCCCGTCTGTCTCAGACCGTCTGTCTCAGACCGTCTCTCTCAGTCCGTCTGTCTCAGACCGACTGTCTCAGACCGTCTGCCTCAGACCGTCTGTCTCAGATCGTCGGTCTCTGTCCGTCTCTCTCAGGCCGCCTGTCTAAGTCCTTCTGTCTCAGACCATCTGTCTCAGACCGTCTCTCTCAGTCCGCCTGTCTCAGACCGACTGTCTCAGACCGTCTGCCTCAGACCGTCTGTCTCTGTCCGTCTGTCTCTGTCCGTCTGTCTCAGACCGTCTGTCTCAGACCGTCGGTCTCTGTCCGTCTCTCTCAGGCCGCCTGTCTCAGTCCGTCTGTCTCAGACCATCTGTCTCAGACCGTTGTCTCTGTCCGCCTGTCTCTGTCCGTCGGTCTGAGCCCGCCTGTCTCAGACCGTCTGTCTCAGACCGTCTGTCTCAGACCGTCCGTCTCTGTCCGTCTCTCTCAGACCGTCCGTCTCAGACCGTCGGTCTCTGTCAGTCTCTCGTAGGCCGCCTGTCTCAGTCCGTCTGTCTCAGACCATCTGTCTCACTACGTCTGTCTCTGTCCGTCTGTCTCAGACCGTCGGTCTCTGTCCGTCTCTCTCAGGCCGTCTGTCTCTGTCCGTTGGTCTCAGCCCGCCTGTCTCAGACCGTTGTCTCTGTCCGTCTGTCTCAGCCCGTCTGTCTCAGTCCGTCTGTCTCAGACCATCTGTCTCAGACCGTTGTCTCTGTCCGCCTGTCTCTGTCCGTCGGTCTCAGCCCGCCTGTCTCAGACCGTCTGTCTCAGACCGTCTGTCTCAGACCGTCTGTCTCAGACCGTCTGTCTCAGACCGTCTGTCTCAGACCGTCTGTCTCAGACCGTCTGTCTCAGACCGTCCGTCTCTGTCCGTCTCTCTCAGACCGTCCGTCTCAGACCGTCGGTCTCTGTCAGTCTCTCGTAGGACGCCTGTCTCAGTCCGTCTGTCTCAGACCATCTGTCTCACTACGTCTGTCTCAGACCGTCTGCCTCAGACCGTCTGTCTCAGTCCGTCTGTCTCTGTCCGTCTGTCTCTGTCCGTCTGCCTCAGACCGTCTGTCTCAGACCGTCGGTCTCTGTCCGTCTCTCGCAGGCCGCCTGTCTCAGTCCGTCTGTCTCAGACCGTCTGTCTCAGACCGTCGGTCTCTGTCCGTCTCTCTCAGGCCGCCTGTCTCAGTCCGTCTGTCTCAGACCGCTGTCTCAGACCGTTGTCTCTGTCCGTCTGTCTCAGTCCGTCTGTCTCAGACCATCTGTCTCACTACGTCTGTCTCAGACCGTCTGCCTCAGACCGTCTGTCTCAGTCCGTCTGTCTCTGTCCGTCTGTCTCTGTCCGTCTGCCTCAGACCGTCTGTCTCAGACCGTCGGTCTCTGTCCGTCTCTCGCAGGCCGCCTGTCTCAGTCCGTCTGTCTCAGACCGTCTGTCTCAGACCGTCGGTCTCTGTCCGTCTCTCTCAGGCCGCCTGTCTCAGTCCGTCTGTCTCAGACCATCTGTCTCAGACCGTCGGTCTCTGTCAGTCTCTCGTAGGACGCCTGTCTCAGTCCGTCTGTCTCAGACCATCTGTCTCACTACGTCTGTCTCAGACCGTCTGTCTCAGACCGTCTGTCTCAGACCGTCTCTCTCAGACCGTCTGTCTCTGTCCGTCTGTCTCTGTCCGTCTGTCTCAGACTGTCGGTCTCTGTCCGTCTCTCTCAGGCCGCCTGTCTCAGTCCGTCTGTCTCAGACCACTGTCTCAGACCGTTGTCTCTGTCCGTCTGTCTCAGACCATCTGTCTCAGTCCGTTGTCTCTGTCCGCCTGTCTCTGTCCGTCGGTCTCAGCCCGCCTGTCTCAGACCGTCTCTCTCAGACCGTCTGTCTCAGACCGTCTGTCTCAGACCGTCCGTCTCTGTCCGTCTCTCTCAGACCGTCCGTCTCAGACCGTCGGTCTCTGTCAGTCTCTCGTAGGCCGCCTGTCTCAGTCCGTCTGTCTCAGACCATCTGTCTCAGACCGTCTGTCTCTGTCCGTCTGTCTCAGACCATCTGTCTCACTACGTCTGTCTCAGACCGTCTGTCTCAGACCGTCTGTCTCAGACCGTCGGTCTCTGTCCGTCTCTCTGAGCCCGCCTGTCGCAGACCGCCTGTATCCGACCGTCGGTATTACCCCGTCTGTCTCAGCCCGTCTGTCTCGGCCCGTCTGTCTCAGACCGTCTGTCTCAGACCGTCTCTCTCAGTCCGTCTGTCTCAGACCGACTGTCTCAGACCGTCTGCCTCAGACCGTCTGTCTCAGATCGTCGGTCTCTGTCCGTCTCTCTCAGGCCGCCTGTCTAAGTCCTTCTGTCTCAGACCATCTGTCTCAGACCGTCTCTCTCAGTCCGCCTGTCTCAGACCGACTGTCTCAGACCGTCTGCCTCAGACCGTCTGTCTCTGTCCGTCTGTCTCTGTCCGTCTGTCTCAGACCGTCTGTCTCAGACCGTCGGTCTCTGTCCGTCTCTCTCAGGCCGCCTGTCTCAGTCCGTCTGTCTCAGACCATCTGTCTCAGACCGTTGTCTCTGTCCGCCTGTCTCTGTCCGTCGGTCTGAGCCCGCCTGTCTCAGACCGTCTGTCTCAGACCGTCCGTCTCTGTCCGTCTCTCCCAGACCGTCCGTCTCAGACCGTCGGTCTCTGTCAGTCTCTCGTAGGCCGCCTGTCTCAGTCCGTCTGTCTCAGACCATCTGTCTCACTACGTCTGTCTCTGTCCGTCTGTCTCAGACCGTCGGTCTCTGTCCGTCTCTCTCAGGCCGTCTGTCTCTGTCCGTTGGTCTCAGCCCGCCTGTCTCAGACCGTTGTCTCTGTCCGTCTGTCTCAGCCCGTCTGTCTCAGGCCGTCTGTCTCAGACCATCTGTCTCAGACCGTTGTCTCTGTCCGCCTGTCTCTGTCCGTCGGTCTCAGCCCGCCTGTCTCAGACCGTCTGTCTCAGACCGTCTGTCTCAGACCGTCTGTCTCAGACCGTCTGTCTCAGACCGTCTGTCTCAGACCGTCTGTCTCAGACCGTCTGTCTCAGACCGTCCGTCTCTGTCCGTCTCTCTCAGACCGTCCGTCTCAGACCGTCGGTCTCTGTCAGTCTCTCGTAGGACGCCTGTCTCAGTCCGTCTGTCTCAGACCATCTGTCTCACTACGTCTGTCTCAGACCGTCTGCCTCAGACCGTCTGTCTCAGTCCGTCTGTCTCTGTCCGTCTGTCTCTGTCCGTCTGCCTCAGACCGTCTGTCTCAGACCGTCGGTCTCTGTCCGTCTCTCGCAGGCCGCCTGTCTCAGTCCGTCTGTCTCAGACCGTCTGTCTCAGACCGTCGGTCTCTGTCCGTCTCTCTCAGGCCGCCTGTCTCAGTCCGTCTGTCTCAGACCGCTGTCTCAGACCGTTGTCTCTGTCCGTCTGTCTCAGACCATCTGTCTCACTACGTCTGTCTCAGACCGTCTGTCTCAGACCGTCTGTCTCAGACCGTCTGTCTCAGACCGTCTCTCTCAGACCGTCTGTCTCTGTCCGTCTGTCTCTGTCCGTCTGTCTCAGACCGTCGGTCTCTGTCCGTCTCTCTCAGGCCGCCTGTCTCAGTCCGTCTGTCTCAGACCACTGTCTCAGACCGTTGTCTCTGTCCGTCTGTCTCAGACCATCTGTCTCAGTCCGTTGTCTCTGTCCGCCTGTCTCTGTCCGTCGGTCTCAGCCCGCCTGTCTCAGACCGTCTCTCTCAGACCGTCTGTCTCAGACCATCTGTCTCACTACGTCTGTCTCAGACCGTCTGTCTCAGACCGTCGGTCTCTGTCCGTCTCTCTGAGCCCGCCTGTCGCAGACCGCCTGTATCCGACCGTCGGTATTACCCCGTCTGTCTCAGCCCGTCTGTCTCGGCCCGTCTGTCTCAGACCGTCTGTCTCAGACCGTCTCTCTCAGTCCGTCTGTCTCAGACCGACTGTCTCAGACCGTCTGCCTCAGACCGTCTGTCTCAGATCGTCGGTCTCTGTCCGTCTCTCTCAGGCCGCCTGTCTAAGTCCTTCTGTCTCAGACCATCTGTCTCAGACCGTCTCTCTCAGTCCGCCTGTCTCAGACCGACTGTCTCAGACCGTCTGCCTCAGACCGTCTGTCTCTGTCCGTCTGTCTCTGTCCGTCTGTCTCAGACCGTCTGTCTCAGACCGTCGGTCTCTGTCCGTCTCTCTCAGGCCGCCTGTCTCAGTCCGTCTGTCTCAGACCATCTGTCTCAGACCGTTGTCTCTGTCCGCCTGTCTCTGTCCGTCGGTCTGAGCCCGCCTGTCTCAGACCGTCTGTCTCAGACCGTCTGTCTCAGACCGTCCGTCTCTGTCCGTCTCTCTCAGACCGTCCGTCTCAGACCGTCGGTCTCTGTCAGTCTCTCGTAGGCCGCCTGTCTCAGTCCGTCTGTCTCAGACCATCTGTCTCACTACGTCTGTCTCTGTCCGTCTGTCTCAGACCGTCGGTCTCTGTCCGTCTCTCTCAGGCCGCCTGTCTCAGTCCGTCTGTCTCAGACCATCTGTCTCACTACGTCTGTCTCAGACCGTCTGTCTCAGAACGTCGGTCTCTGTCCGTCTCTCTGAGCCCTCCTGTCGCAGACCGCCTGTATCCGACCGTCGGTATTACCCCGTCTGTCTCAGCCCGTCTGTCTCGGCCCGTCTGTCTCAGACCGTCTGTCTCAGACCGTCTCTCTCAGTCCGTCTGTCTCAGACCGACTGTCTCAGACCGTCTGTCTCAGACCGTCTGTCTCAGACCGTCTGTCTCAGATCGTCGGTCTCTGTCCGTCTCTCTCAGGCCGCCTGTCTAAGTCCTTCTGTCTCAGACCATCTGTCTCAGACCGTCTCTCTCAGTCCGCCTGTCTCAGACCGACTGTCTCAGACCGTCTGCCTCAGACCGTCTGTCTCTGTCCGTCTGTCTCTGTCCGTCTGTCTCAGACCGTCTGTCTCAGACCGTCGGTCTCTGTCCGTCTCTCTCAGGCCGCCTGGCTCAGTCCGTCTGTCTCAGACCATCTGTCTCAGACCGTTGTCTCTGTCCGCCTGTCTCTGTCCGTCGGTCTGAGCCCGCCTGTCTCAGACCGTCTGTCTCAGACCGTCTGTCTCAGACCGTCCGTCTCTGTCCGTCTCTCTCAGACCGTCCGTCTCAGACCGTCGGTCTCTGTCAGTCTCTCGTAGGCCGCCTGTCTCAGTCCGTCTGTCTCAGACCATCTGTCTCACTACGTCTGTCTCTGTCCGTCTGTCTCAGACCGTCGGTCTCTGTCCGTCTCTCTCAGGCCGTCTGTCTCTGTCCGTTGGTCTCAGCCCGCCTGTCTCAGACCGTTGTCTCTGTCCGTCTGTCTCAGCCCGTCTGTCTCAGTCCGTCTGTCTCAGACCATCTGTCTCAGACCGTTGTCTCTGTCCGCCTGTCTCTGTCCGTCGGTCTCAGCCCGCCTGTCTCAGACCGTCTGTCTCAGACCGTCTGTCTCAGACCGTCTGTCTCAGACCGTCTGTCTCAGACCGTCTGTCTCAGACCGTCTGTCTCAGACCGTCTGTCTCAGACCGTCTGTCTCAGACCGTCTGTCTCAGACCGTCCGTCTCTGTCCGTCTCTCTCAGACCGTCCGTCTCAGACCGTCGGTCTCTGTCAGTCTCTCGTAGGACGCCTGTCTCAGTCCGTCTGTCTCAGACCATCTGTCTCACTACGTCTGTCTCAGACCGTCTGCCTCAGACCGTCTGTCTCAGTCCGTCTGTCTCTGTCCGTCTGTCTCTGTCCGTCTGCCTCAGACCGTCTGTCTCAGACCGTCCGTCTCTGTCCGTCTCTCGCAGGCCGCCTGTCTCAGTCCGTCTGTCTCAGACCGTCTGTCTCAGACCGTCGGTCTCTGTCCGTCTCTCTCAGGCCGCCTGTCTCAGTCCGTCTGTCTCAGACCACTGTCTCAGACCGTTGTCTCTGTCCGTCTGTCTCAGACCATCTGTCTCACTACGTCTGTCTCAGACCGTCTGTCTCAGACCGTCTCTCTCAGACCGTCTGTCTCTGCCCGTCTGTCTCTGTCCGTCTGTCTCAGACCGTCGGTCTCTGTCCGTCTCTCTCAGGCCGCCTGTCTCAGTCCGTCTGTCTCAGACCACTGTCTCAGACCGTTGTCTCTGTCCGTCTGTCTCAGACCATCTGTCTCAGTCCGTCGTCTCTGTCCGCCTGTCTCTGTCCGTCGGTCTCAGCCCGCCTGTCTCAGACCGTCTCTCTCAGACCGTCTGTCTCAGACCGTCTGTCTCAGACCGTCCGTCTCTGTCCGTCTCTCTCAGACCGTCCGTCTCAGACCGTCGGTCTCTGTCAGTCTCTCGTAGGCCGCCTGTCTCAGTCCGTCTGTCTCAGACCATCTGTCTCAGACCGTCTGTCTCTGTCCGTCTGTCTCAGACCATCTGTCTCACTACGTCTGTCTCAGACCGTCTGTCTCAGACCGTCGGTCTCTGTCCGTCTCTCTGAGCCCGCCTGTCGCAGACCGCCTGTATCCGACCGTCGGTATTACCCCGTCTGTCTCAGCCCGTCTGTCTCGGCCCGTCTGTCTCAGACCGTCTGTCTCAGACCGTCTCTCTCAGTCCGTCTGTCTCAGACCGACTGTCTCAGACCGTCTGCCTCAGACCGTCTGTCTCAGATCGTCGGTCTCTGTCCGTCTCTCTCAGGCCGCCTGTCTAAGTCCTTCTGTCTCAGACCATCTGTCTCAGACCGTCTCTCTCAGTCCGCCTGTCTCAGACCGACTGTCTCAGACCGTCTGCCTCAGACCGTCTGTCTCTGTCCGTCTGTCTCTGTCCGTCTGTCTCAGACCGTCTGTCTCAGACCGTCGGTCTCTGTCCGTCTCTCTCAGGCCGCCTGTCTCAGTCCGTCTGTCTCAGACCATCTGTCTCAGACCGTTGTCTCTGTCCGCCTGTCTCTGTCCGTCGGTCTGAGCCCGCCTGTCTCAGACCGTCTGTCTCAGACCGTCTGTCTCAGACCGTCCGTCTCTGTCCGTCTCTCTCAGACCGTCCGTCTCAGACCGTCGGTCTCTGTCAGTCTCTCGTAGGCCGCCTGTCTCAGTCCGTCTGTCTCAGACCATCTGTCTCACTACGTCTGTCTCTGTCCGTCTGTCTCAGACCGTCGGTCTCTGTCCGTCTCTCTCAGGCCGCCTGTCTCAGTCCGTATGTCTCAGACCACTGTCCCAGACCGTTGTCTCTGTCCGTCTGTCTCAGCCCGTCTGTCTCAGTCCGTCTGTCTCAGACCATCTGTCTCAGACCGTTGTCTCTGTCCGCCTGTCTCTCTCCGTCGGTCTCAGCCCGCCTGTCTCAGACCGTCTGTCTCAGACCGTCTGTCTCAGACCGTCTGTCTCAGACCGTCTGTCTCAGACCGTCTGTCTCAGACCGTCCGTCTCTGTCCGTCTCTCTCAGACTGTCCGTCTCAGACCGTCGGTCTCTGTCAGTCTCTCGTAGGCCGCCTGTCTCAGTCCGTCTGTCTCAGACCATCTGTCTCAGACCGTCTGTCTCTGTCCGTTGGTCTCAGCCCGCCTGTCTCAGACCATCTGTCTCACTACGTCTGTCTCAGACCGTCTGCCTCAGACCGTTGTCTCTGTCCGTCTGTCTCAGACCATCTGTCTCAGTCCGTTGTCTCTGTCCGCCTGTCTCTGTCCGTCGGTCTCAGCCCGCCTGTCTCAGACCGTCTCTCTCAGACCGTCTGTCTCAGACCGTCTGTCTCAGACCGTCTGTCTCAGACCGTCCGTCTCTGTCCGTCTCTCTAAGACCGTCCGTCTCAGACCGTCGGTCTGTGTCAGTCTCTCGTAGGCCGCCTGTCTCAGTCCGTCTGTCTCAGACTATCTGTCTCAGACCGTCTGTCTCTGTCCGTCTGTCTCAGACCATCTGTCTCACTACGTCTGTCTCTGTCCGTCTGTCTCAGACCGTCGGTCTCTGTCCGTCTCTCTCAGGCCGCCTGTCTCAGTCCGTCTGTCTCAGACCATCTGTCTCAGACCGTCTGTCTCTGTCCGTTGGTCTCAGCCCGCCTGTCTCAGACCGTCTGTCTCAGACCGTCTGTCTCAGACCGTCCGTCTCTGTCCGTCTCTCTCAGACTGTCCGTCTCAGACCGTCGGTCTCTGTAAGTCTCTCGTAGGCCGCCTGTCTCAGTCCGTCTGTCTCAGACCATCTGTCTCAGACCGTCTGTCTCTGTCCGTTGGTCTCAGCCCGCCTGTCTCAGACCGTCTGTCTCAGACCGTCTGTCTCAGACCGTCTGTCTCAGACCGTCCGTCTCTGTCCGTCTCTCTCAGACCGTCCGTCTCAGACCGTCGGTCTCTGTCCGTCTCTCTCAGGCCGCCTGTCTCAGTCCGTCTGTCTCAGACCACTGTCTCAGACCGTTGTCTCTGTCCGTCTGTCTCAGCCCGTCTGTCTCAGTCCGTCTGTCTCAGACCATCTGTCTCAGACCGTTGTCTCTGTCCGCCTGTCGCTGTCCGTCGGTCTCAGCCCGCCTGTCTCAGACCGTCTGTCTCAGACCGTCTGTCTCAGACCGTCTGTCTCAGACCGTCTGTCTCAGACCGTCTGTCTCAGACCGTCTGTCTCAGACCGTCTGTCTCAGACCGTCCGTCTCTGTCCGTCTCTCTCAGACCGTCCGTCTCAGACCGTCGGTCTCTGTCAGTCTCTCGTAGGCCGCCTGTCTCAGTCCGTCTGTCTCAGACCATCTGTCTCAGACTGTCTGTCTCTGTCCGTCTGTCTCAGACCATCTGTCTCACTACGTCTGTCTCAGACCGCCTGCCTCAGACCGTCTGTCTCAGTCCGTCTGTCTCTGTCCGTCTGTCTCTGTCCGTCTGTCTCAGACCGTCTGTCTCAGACTGTCGGTCTCTGTCCGTCTCTCTCAGGCCGCCTGTCTCAGTCCGTCTGTCTCAGACCACTGTCTCAGACCGTTGTCTCTGTCCGTCTGTCTCAGACCGTCTGTCACAGACCGTCTGTCTCAGACCGTCTGTCTCAGACCGTCTGTCTCAGCCCGTCTGTCTCAGTCCGTCTGTCTCAGACCATCTGTCTCAGACCGTTGTCTCTGTCCGCCTGTCTCTGTCCGTCGGTCTCAGCCCGCCTGTCTCAGACCGTCTGTCTCAGACCGTCTGTCTCAGACCGTCTGTCTCAGACCGTCTGTCTCAGACCGTCTGTCTCAGACCGTCTGTCTCAGACCGTCTGTCTCAGACCGTCTGTCTCAGACCGTCTGTCTCAGACCGTCTGTCTCAGACCGTCTGTCTCAGACCGTCTGTCTCAGACCGTCCGTCTCTGTCCGTCTCTCTCAGACCGTCCGTCTCAGACCGTCGGTCTCTGTCAGTCTCTCGTAGGCCGCCTGTCTCAGTCCGTCTGTCTCAGACCACTGTCTCAGACCGTTGTCTCTGTCCGTCTGTCTCAGACCATCTGTCTCACTACGTCTGTCTCAGACCGTCTGTCTCAGACCGTCTCTCTCAGACCGTCTGTCTCTGTCCGTCTGTCTCAGACCATCTGTCTCACTACGTCTGTCTCAGACCGTCTGCCTCAGACCGTCTGTCTCAGTCCGTCTGTCTCTGTCCGTCTGTCTCTGTCCGTCTGTCTCAGACCGTCTGTCTCAGACCGTCGGTCTCTGTCCGTCTCTCGCAGGCCGCCTGTCTCAGTCCGTCTGTCTCAGACCGTCTGTCTCAGACCGTCGGTCTCTGTCCGTCTCTCTCAGGCCGCCTGTCTCAGTCCGTCTGTCTCAGACCACTGTCTCAGACCGTTGTCTCTGTCCGTCTGTCTCAGACCGTCTGTCTCAGTCCGTCTGTCTCTGACCACTGTCTCAGACCGTTGTCTCTGTCCGTCTGTCTCAGACCATCTGTCTCAGTCCGTTGTCTCTGTCCGCCTGTCTCTGTCCGTCGGTCTCAGCCCGCCTGTCTCAGACCGTCTCTCTCAGACCGTCTGTCTCAGACCGTCTGTCTCAGACCGTCTGTCTCAGACCGTCCGTCTCTGTCCGTCTCTCTCAGACCGTCCGTCTCAGACCGTCGGTCTCTGTCAGTCTCTCGTAGGCCGCCTGTCTCAGTCCGTCTGTCTCAGACCACTGTCTCAGACCGTTGTCTCTGTCCGTCTGTCTCAGACCATCTGTCTCACTACGTCTGTCTCAGACCGTCTGTCTCAGACCGTCTCTCTCAGACCGTCTGTCTCTGTCCGTCTGTCTCAGACCATCTGTCTCACTACGTCTGTCTCAGACCGTCTGCCTCAGACCGTCTGTCTCAGTCCGTCTGTCTCTGTCCGTCTGTCTCTGTCCGTCTGTCTCAGACCGTCTGTCTCAGACCGTCGGTCTCTGTCCGTCTCTCGCAGGCCGCCTGTCTCAGTCCGTCTGTCTCAGACCGTCTGTCTCAGACCGTCGGTCTCTGTCCGTCTCTCTCAGGCCGCCTGTCTCAGTCCGTCTGTCTCAGACCACTGTCTCAGACCGTTGTCTCTGTCCGTCTGTCTCAGACCGTCTGTCTCAGTCCGTCTGTCTCAGACCACTGTCTCAGACCGTTGTCTCTGTCCGTCTGTCTCAGACCATCTGTCTCAGTCCGTTGTCTCTGTCCGCCTGTCTCTGTCCGTCGGTCTCAGCCCGCCTGTCTCAGACCGTCTCTCTCAGACCGTCTGTCTCAGACCGTCTGTCTCAGACCGTCTGTCTCAGACCGTCCGTCTCTGTCCGTCTCTCTCAGACCGTCCGTCTCAGACCGTCGGTCTCTGTCAGTCTCTCGTAGGCCGCCTGTCTCAGTCCGTCTGTCTCAGACCATCTGTCTCAGACCGTCTGTCTCTGTCCGTCTGTCTCAGACCATCTGTCTCACTACGTCTGTCTCAGACCGTCTGTCTCAGACCGTCGGTCTCTGTCCGTCTCTCTGAGCCCGCCTGTCGCAGACCGCCTGTATCCGACCGTCGGTATTACCCCGTCTGTCTCAGCCCGTCTGTCTCGGTCCGTCTGTCTCAGACCGTCTGTCTCAGACCGTCTCTCTCAGTCCGTCTGTCTCAGACCGACTGTCTCAGACCGTCTGCCTCAGACCGTCTGTCTCAGATCGTCGGTCTCTGTCCGTCTCTCTCAGGCCGCCTGTCTAAGTCCTTCTGTCTCAGACCATCTGTCTCAGACCGTCTCTCTCAGTCCGCCTGTCTCAGACCGACTGTCTCAGACCGTCTGCCTCAGACCGTCAGTCTCAGACCGTCGGTCTCTGTCCGTCTCTCTCAGGCCGCCTGTCTCAGTCCGTCTGTCTCAGACCACTGTCTCAGACCGTCTGTCTCTGTCCGTCTGTCTCAGACCGTCCGTCTCTGTCCGTCTCAGACCGTCGGTCTCTGTCAGTCTCTCGTAGGCCGCCTGTCTCAGTCCGTCTGTCTCAGACCATCTGTCTCAGACCGTCTGTCTCTGTCCGTTGGTCTCAGCCCGCCTGTCTCAGACCATCTGTCTCACTACGTCTGTCTCAGACCGTCTGCCTCAGACCGTTGTCTCTGTCCGTCTGTCTCAGACCATCTGTCTCAGTCCGTTGTCTCTGTCCGCCTGTCTCTGTCCGTCGGTCTCAGCCCGCCTGTCTCAGACCGTCTCTCTCAGACCGTCTGTCTCAGACCGTCTGTCTCAGACCGTCTGTCTCAGACCGTCCGTCTCTGTCCGTCTCTCTCAGACCGTCCGTCTCAGACCGTCGGTCTGTGTCAGTCTCTCGTAGGCCGCCTGTCTCAGTCCGTCTGTCTCAGACTATCTGTCTCAGACCGTCTGTCTCTGTCCGTCTGTCTCAGACCATCTGTCTCACTACGTCTGTCTCTGTCCGTCTGTCTCAGACCGTCGGTCTCTGTCCGTCTCTCTCAGGCCGCCTGTCTCAGTCCGTCTGTCTCAGACCACTGTCTCAGACCGTTGTCTCTGTCCGTCTGTCTCAGCCCGTCTGTCTCAGTCCGTCTGTCTCAGACCATCTGTCTCAGACCGTTGTCTCTGTCCGCCTGTCTCTGTCCGTCGGTCTCAGCCCGCCTGTCTCAGACCGTCTGTCTCAGACCGTCTGTCTCAGACCGTCTGTCTCAGACCGTCCGTCTCTGTCCGTCTCTCTCAGACTGTCCGTCTCAGACCGTCGGTCTCTGTCAGTCTCTCGTAGGCCGCCTGTCTCAGTCCGTCTGTCTCAGACCATCTGTCTCAGACCGTCTGTCTCTGTCCGTTGGTCTCAGCCCGCCTGTCTCAGACCGTCTGTCTCAGACCGTCTGTCTCAGACCGTCTGTCTCAGACCGTCGGTCTCTGTCCGTCTCTCTCAGGCCGCCTGTCTCAGTCCGTCTGTCTCAGACCACTGTCTCAGACCGTTGTCTCTGTCCGTCTGTCTCAGACCGCCTGTCTCAGTCCGTATGTCTCAGACCATCTGTCTCAGACCGTTGTCTCTGTCCGCCTGTCTCTCTCCGTCGGTCTCAGCCCGCCTGTCTCAGACCGTCTGTCTCAGACCGTCTGTCTCAGACCGTCTGTCTCAGACCGTCTGTCTCAGACCGTCCGTCTCTGTCCGTCTCTCTCAGACTGTCCGTCTCAGACCGTCGGTCTCTGTCAGTCTCTCGTAGGCCGCCTGTCTCAGTCCGTCTGTCTCAGACCATCTGTCTCAGACCGTCTGTCTCTGTCCGTTGGTCTCAGCCCGCCTGTCTCAGACCATCTGTCTCACTACGTCTGTCTCAGACCGTCTGCCTCAGACCGTTGTCTCTGTCCGTCTGTCTCAGACCATCTGTCTCAGTCCGTTGTCTCTGTCCGCCTGTCTCTGTCCGTCGGTCTCAGCCCGCCTGTCTCAGACCGTCTCTCTCAGACCGTCTGTCTCAGACCGTCTGTCTCAGACCGTCTGTCTCAGACCGTCCGTCTCTGTCCGTCTCTCTAAGACCGTCCGTCTCAGACCGTCGGTCTGTGTCAGTCTCTCGTAGGCCGCCTGTCTCAGTCCGTCTGTCTCAGACTATCTGTCTCAGACCGTCTGTCTCTGTCCGTCTGTCTCAGACCATCTGTCTCACTACGTCTGTCTCTGTCCGTCTGTCTCAGACCGTCGGTCTCTGTCCGTCTCTCTCACGCCGCCTGTCTCAGTCCGTCTGTCTCAGACCATCTGTCTCAGACCGTCTGTCTCTGTCCGTTGGTCTCAGCCCGCCTGTCTCAGACCGTCTGTCTCAGACCGTCTGTCTCAGACCGTCCGTCTCTGTCCGTCTCTCTCAGACTGTCCGTCTCAGACCGTCGGTCTCTGTAAGTCTCTCGTAGGCCGCCTGTCTCAGTCCGTCTGTCTCAGACCATCTGTCTCAGACCGTCTGTCTCTGTCCGTTGGTCTCAGCCCGCCTGTCTCAGACCGTCTGTCTCAGACCGTCTGTCTCAGACCGTCTGTCTCAGACCGTCCGTCTCTGTCCGTCTCTCTCAGACCGTCCGTCTCAGACCGTCGGTCTCTGTCCGTCTCTCTCAGGCCGCCTGTCTCAGTCCGTCTGTCTCAGACCACTGTCTCAGACCGTTGTCTCTGTCCGTCTGTCTCAGCCCGTCTGTCTCAGTCCGTCTGTCTCAGACCATCTGTCTCAGACCGTTGTCTCTGTCCGCCTGTCTCTGTCCGTCGGTCTCAGCCCGCCTGTCTCAGACCGTCTGTCTCAGACCGTCTGTCTCAGACCGTCTGTCTCAGACCGTCTGTCTCAGACCGTCTGTCTCAGACCGTCTGTCTCAGACCGTCTGTCTCAGACCGTCCGTCTCTGTCCGTCTCTCTCAGACCGTCCGTCTCAGACCGTCGGTCTCTGTCAGTCTCTCGTAGGCCGCCTGTCTCAGTCCGTCTGTCTCAGACCATCTGTCTCAGACTGTCTGTCTCTGTCCGTCTGTCTCAGACCATCTGTCTCACTACGTCTGTCTCAGACCGCCTGCCTCAGACCGTCTGTCTCAGTCCGTCTGTCTCTGTCCGTCTGTCTCTGTCCGTCTGTCTCAGACCGTCTGTCTCAGACTGTCGGTCTCTGTCCGTCTCTCTCAGGCCGCCTGTCTCAGTCCGTCTGTCTCAGACCACTGTCTCAGACCGTTGTCTCTGTCCGTCTGTCTCAGACCGTCTGTCACAGACCGTCTGTCTCAGACCGTCTGTCTCAGACCGTCTGTCTCAGCCCGTCTGTCTCAGTCCGTCTGTCTCAGACCATCTGCCTCAGACCGTTGTCTCTGTCCGCCTGTCTCTGTCCGTCGGTCTCAGCCCGCCTGTCTCAGACCGTCTGTCTCAGACCGTCTGTCTCAGACCGTCTGTCTCAGACCGTCTGTCTCAGACCGTCTGTCTCAGACCGTCTGTCTCAGACCGTCTGTCTCAGACCGTCTGTCTCAGACCGTCCGTCTCTGTCCGTCTCTCTCAGACCGTCCGTCTCAGACCGTCGGTCTCTGTCAGTCTCTCGTAGGCCGCCTGTCTCAGTCCGTCTGTCTCAGACCACTGTCTCAGACCGTTGTCTCTGTCCGTCTGTCTCAGACCATCTGTCTCACTACGTCTGTCTCAGACCGTCTGTCTCAGACCGTCTCTCTCAGACCGTCTGTCTCTGTCCGTCTGTCTCAGACCATCTGTCTCACTACGTCTGTCTCAGACCGTCTGCCTCAGACCGTCTGTCTCAGTCCGTCTGTCTCTGTCCGTCTGTCTCTGTCCGTCTGTCTCAGACCGTCTGTCTCAGACCGTCGGTCTCTGTCCGTCTCTCGCAGGCCGCCTGTCTCAGTCCGTCTGTCTCAGACCGTCTGTCTCAGACCGTCGGTCTCTGTCCGTCTCTCTCAGGCCGCCTGTCTCAGTCCGTCTGTCTCAGACCACTGTCTCAGACCGTTGTCTCTGTCCGTCTGTCTCAGACCATCTGTCTCACTACGTCTGTCTCAGACCGTCTGTCTCAGACCGTCTCTCTCAGACCGTCTGTCTCTGTCCGTCTGTCTCTGTCCGTCTGTCTCTGTCCGTCTGTCTCAGACCGTCGGTCTCTGTCCGTCTCTCTCAGGCCGCCTGTCTCAGTCCGTCTGTCTCAGACCACTGTCTCAGACCGTTGTCTCTGTCCGTCTGTCTCAGACCATCTGTCTCAGTCCGTTGTCTCTGTCCGCCTGTCTCTGTCCGTCGGTCTCAGCCCGCCTGTCTCAGACCGTCTCTCTCAGACCGTCTGTCTCAGACCGTCTGTCTCAGACCGTCTGTCTCAGACCGTCCGTCTCTGTCCGTCTCTCTCAGACCGTCCGTCTCAGACCGTCGGTCTCTGTCAGTCTCTCGTAGGCCGCCTGTCTCAGTCCGTCTGTCTCAGACCATCTGTCTCAGACCGTCTGTCTCTGTCCGTCTGTCTCAGACCATCTGTCTCACTACGTCTGTCTCAGACCGTCTGTCTCAGACCGTCGGTCTCTGTCCGTCTCTCTGAGCCCGCCTGTCGCAGACCGCCTGTATCCGACCGTCGGTATTACCCCGTCTGTCTCAGCCCGTCTGTCTCGGTCCGTCTGTCTCAGACCGTCTGTCTCAGACCGTCTCTCTCAGTCCGTCTGTCTCAGACCGACTGTCTCAGACCGTCTGCCTCAGACCGTCTGTCTCAGATCGTCGGTCTCTGTCCGTCTCTCTCAGGCCGCCTGTCTAAGTCCTTCTGTCTCAGACCATCTGTCTCAGACCGTCTCTCTCAGTCCGCCTGTCTCAGACCGACTGTCTCAGACCGTCTGCCTCAGACCGTCAGTCTCAGACCGTCGGTCTCTGTCCGTCTCTCTCAGGCCGCCTGTCTCAGTCCGTCTGTCTCAGACCACTGTCTCAGACCGTCTGTCTCTGTCCGTCTGTCTCAGACCATCTGTCTCACTACGTCTGCCTCTGTCCGACTGTCTCAGACCGTCGGTCTCTGTCCGTCTCTCTCAGGCCGCCTGTCTCAGTCCGTCTGTCTCAGACCACTGTCTTAGACCGTTGTCTCTGTCCGTCTGTCTCAGCCCGTCTGTCTCAGTCCGTCTGTCTCAGACCATCTGTCTCAGACCGATGTCTCTGTCCGCCTGTCTCTGTCCGTCGGTCTCAGCCCGCCTGTCTCAGACCGTCTGTCGCAGACCGTCTGTCTCAGACCGTCTGTCTCAGACCGTCTGTCTCAGACCGTCCGTCTCTGTCCGTCTCAGACCGTCGGTCTCTGTCAGTCTCTCGTAGGCCGCCTGTCTCAGTCCGTCTGTCTCAGACCATCTGTCTCAGACCGTCTGTCTCTGTCCGTTGGTCTCAGCCCGCCTGTCTCAGACCATCTGTCTCACTACGTCTGTCTCAGACCGTCTGCCTCAGACCGTTGTCTCTGTCCGTCTGTCTCAGACCATCTGTCTCAGTCCGTTGTCTCTGTCCGCCTGTCTCTGTCCGTCGGTCTCAGCCCGCCTGTCTCAGACCGTCTCTCTCAGACCGTCTGTCTCAGACCGTCTGTCTCAGACCGTCTGTCTCAGACCGTCCGTCTCTGTCCGTCTCTCTCAGACCGTCCGTCTCAGACCGTCGGTCTGTGTCAGTCTCTCGTAGGCCGCCTGTCTCAGTCCGTCTGTCTCAGACTATCTGTCTCAGACCGTCTGTCTCTGTCCGTCTGTCTCAGACCATCTGTCTCACTACGTCTGTCTCTGTCCGTCTGTCTCAGACCGTCGGTCTCTGTCCGTCTCTCTCAGGCCGCCTGTCTCAGTCCGTCTGTCTCAGACCACTGTCTCAGACCGTTGTCTCTGTCCGTCTGTCTCAGCCCGTCTGTCTCAGTCCGTCTGTCTCAGACCATCTGTCTCAGACCGTTGTCTCTGTCCGCCTGTCTCTGTCCGTCGGTCTCAGCCCGCCTGTCTCAGACCGTCTGTCTCAGACCGTCTGTCTCAGACCGTCTGTCTCAGACCGTCCGTCTCTGTCCGTCTCTCTCAGACTGTCCGTCTCAGACCGTCGGTCTCTGTCAGTCTCTCGTAGGCCGCCTGTCTCAGTCCGTCTGTCTCAGACCATCTGTCTCAGACCGTCTGTCTCTGTCCGTTGGTCTCAGCCCGCCTGTCTCAGACCGTCTGTCTCAGACCGTCTGTCTCAGACCGTCTGTCTCAGACCGTCCGTCTCTGTCCGTCTCTCTCAGACCGTCCGTCTCAGACCGTCGGTCTCTGTCCGTCTCTCTCAGGCCGCCTGTCTCAGTCCGTCTGTCTCAGACCACTGTCTCAGACCGTTGTCTCTGTCCGTCTGTCTCAGCCCGTCTGTCTCAGTCCGTCTGTCTCAGACCATCTGTCTCAGACCGTTGTCTCTGTCCGCCTGTCTCTGTCCGTCGGTCTCAGCCCGCCTGTCTCAGACCGTCTGTCTCAGACCGTCGGTCTCAGCCCGCCTGTCTCAGACCGTCTCTCTCAGACCGTCTGTCTCAGACCGTCTGTCTCAGGCCGTCTGTCTCAGACCGTCTGTCTCAGACCGTCTGTCTCAGACCGTCGGTCTCTGTCCGTCTCTCTCAGGCCGCCTGTCTCAGTCCGTCTGTCTCAGACCACTGTCTCAGACCGTTGTCTCTGTCCGTCTGTCTCAGACCGCCTGTCTCAAACCGTCGGCCTTAGCCCGTCTGTCTCAGCCCGTCTGTCTCAGACCGTCCGTCTCAGACCGTCTGTCTCAGACCGTCTGTCTCAGACCGTCTGTCTCAGACCGTCTTTCTCAGACCGTCTGTCTCAGACCGCCTGTCTCAGACCGTCGGCCTTAGCCCGTCTGTCTCAGCCCGTCTGTCTCAGACCGTCCGTCTCAGACCGTCTGTCTCAGACCGTCTGTCTCAGGCCGTCTGTCTCAGACCGTCTGTCTCAGACCGTCTGTCTCAGACCGTCGGTCTCTGTCCGTCTCTCTCAGGCCGCCTGTCTCAGTCCGTCTGTCTCAGTCCGTCTGTCTCAGACCGTCGGATTCAGACCGTCAGTCTCTGTCCGTCTCTCCCAGCCCGCCTGTCTCAGGCCATCTGTATCAAACCGTCTGTCTCAGCCCGCCTGTCTCAGACCGTCGGTCTTAGCCCGTCTGTCTCAGCCCGCCTGTCTCAGACCGTCTGTCTCTATCCGTCTCTCTCAGGCCCCCTGTCTCTGTCCGTCTGTCTCAGACCATCTGTCTCAGACCGTCTGTCTCTGTCCGTCTGTCTCAGACCATCTGTCTCAGTCCGTCTGTCTCAGAACGTCTGTCTCAGACCATGTGTATCAAACCGTCTGTCTCAGCCCGCCTGTCTCATCCCGCCTGTCTCTGTCCGTCTGTTTTAGACCGTCTGTCTCAGCCCGCCTGTCTCTGTCCGTCTGTCTCAGACCGTCGGTCTCTGTCCGTCTCTCTCAGGCCGCCTGTCTCAGTCCGTCTGTCTCAGACCATCTGTCTCAGACCATCTGTCTCAGACCGTCCGTCTCTGTCCGTCTGTCTCAGACCGTCGGTCTGTGTCCGTCTCTCTCAGGCCGTCTATCTCTGTCCGTCTGTTTCAGACCGCCTGTCTCAGACCGCCTGTCTCAGACCGTCGGTCTTAGCCCGTCTGTCTCAGTCCGTCTGTCTCAGACCGTCTGTCTCAGACCGTCTGTCTCAGACCGTCTGTCTCAGACCGTCTGTCTCAGACCGTCTGTCTCAGACCGTCTGTCTCAGCCCGCCTGTCTCGGCCCGCCTGTCTCTGTCCGTCTGTCTCAGAACGTCTGTCTCAGACCATCTGTATCAAACCGTCTGTCTCAGCCCGCCTGTCTCGGCCCGCCTGTCTCTGTCCGTCTGTCTCAGACCGTCTGTCTCAGACCGTCTGTCTCAGACCGTCTGTCTCAGACCGTCGGTCTCAGACCATCTGTCTCAAACCGTCTGTCTCAGACCGTCTGTCTCAGACCATCTGTCTCAGTCCGTCGGTCTCTGTACGTCTCTCTCAGGCCGCCTGTCTCAGTCCGTCTGTTTCAGACCGCCTGTCTCAGACCGTCGGTCTTAGCCCGTCTGTCTCAGCCCGCCTGTCTCTGTCCGTCTGTCTCAGACCGTCTGTCTCAGACCGCCTGTCTCAGACCGTCGGCCTTAGCCCGTCTGTCTCAGACCGTCTGTCTCAGACCGTCTGTCTCAGACCGTCTGTTTCAGACCGTCGGTCTCAGACCATCTGTCTCAGACCGTCTGTCTCAGACCGTCTGTCTCAGACCATCTGTCTCAGTCCGTCGGTCTCTGTACGTCTCTCTCAGGCCGCCTGTCTCAGTCCGTCTGTTTCAGACCGCCTGTCTCAGACCGTCGGTCTTAGCCCGTCTGTCTCAGCCCGCCTGTCTCTGTCCGTCTGTCTCAGACCGTCTGTCTCAGACCGCCTGTCTCAGACCGTCGGCCTTAGCCCGTCTGTCTCAGCCCGTCTGTCTCAGACCGTCTGTCTCAGACCGTCTGTCTCAGACCGTCTTTCTCAGACCGTCTGTCTCAGACCGCCTGTCTCAGACCGTCGGCCTTAGCCCGTCTGTCTCAGCCCGTCTGTCTCAGACCGTCCGTCTCAGACCGTCTGTCTCAGACCGTCTGTCTCAGGCCGTCTGTCTCAGACCGTCTGTCTCAGACCGTCTGTCTCAGACCGTCGGTCTCTGTCCGTCTCTCTCAGGCCGCCTGTCTCAGTCCGTCTGTCTCAGACCATCTGTCTCAGACCGTCTGTCTCTGTCCGTTGGTCTCAGCCCGCCTGTCTCAGACCGTCTGTCTCAGACCGTCTGTCTCAGACCGTCTGTCTCAGACCGTCTGTCTCAGACCGTCTGTCTCAGACCGTCTGTCTCAGACCGTCCGTCTCTGTCCGTCTCTCTCAGACCGCCCGTCTCAGACCGTCGGTCTCTGTCCGTCTTTCTCAGGCCGCCTGTCTCAGTCCGTCTGTCTCAGACCACTGTCTCAGACCGTTGTCTCTGTCCGTCTGTCTCAGCCCGTCTGTCTCAGTCCGTCTGTCTCAGACCATCTGTCTCAGACCGTTGTCTCTGTCCGCCTGTCTCTGTCCGTCGGTCTCAGCCCGCCTGTCTCAGACCGTCTGTCTCAGACCGTCTGTCTCAGACCGTCTGTCTCAGACCGTCTGTCTCAGACCGTCTGTCTCAGACCGTCTGTCTCAGACCGTCTGTCTCAGACCGTCTGTCTCAGACCGTCCATCTCTGTCCGTCTCTCTCAGACCGTCCGTCTCAGACCGTCGGTCTCTGTCAGTCTGTCGTAGGCCGCCTGTCTCAGTCCGTCTGTCTCAGACGACTGTCTCAGACCGTTGTCTCTGTCCGTCTGTCTCAGACCATCTGTCTCACTACGTCTGTCTCAGACCGTCTGTCTCAGACCGTATCTCTCAGACCGTCTGTCTCTGTCCGTCTGTCTCAGACCATCTGTCTCACTACGTCTGTCTCAGACCGTCTGCCTCAGACCGTCTGTCTCAGTCCGTCTGTCTCTGTCCGTCTGTCTCTGTCCGTCTGTCTCAGACCGTCTGTCTCAGTCCGTTGTCTCTGTCCGCCTGTCTCTGTCCGTCGGTCTCAGCCCGCCTGTCTCAGACCGTCTCTCTCAGACCGTCTGTCTCAGACCGTCTGTCTCAGACCGTCTGTCTCAGACCGTCCGTCTCTGTCCGTCTCTCTCAGACCGTCCGTCTCAGACCGTCGGTCTCTGTCAGTCTCTCGTAGGCCGCCTGTCTCAGTCCGTCTGTCTCAGACCATCTGTCTCAGACCGTCTGTCTCTGTCCGTCTGTCTCAGACCATCTGTCTCAGTCCGTCTGTCTCAGACCGTCTGTCTCAGCCCGCCTGTCTCTGTCCGTCTGTCTCAGACCGTCTGTCTCAGATCGTCTCTCTCAAGCCGCCTGTCTCAGTCCGACTGTCTCAGAACGTCTGTCTCAGACCATCTGTATCAAACCGTCTGTCTCATCCCGCCTGTCTCTGCCCGCCTGTCTCTGTCCGTCTGTCTCAGCCCGCCTGTCTCAGACCGTCTATCTCGGACCATCTGTCTCAGACCATCTGTCTCAGACTGTCTGTCTCAGACCGTCAGTCTCAGACCGTCGGTCTCTGTCCGTTTCTCGCAGGCCGCCTGTCTCAGGCCGCCTGTCTCAGTCCGTCTGTCTCAGACCATCTGTCTCAGACCGTAGTCTCTGTCCGTCTATCTCTGTCCGTCTGTCTCAGAACGTCTGTCTCAGACCATCTGTATCAAACCGTCTGTCTCAGCCCGCCTGTCTCGGCCCGCCTGTCTCTGTCCGTCTGTTTCAGACCGCCTGTCTCAGACCATCTGTGTCAGACCGTTGTCTCTGTCCGTCTGTGTCAGACCGTCTGTCTCAGACCGTCTGTCTCAGACCGTCTGTCTCAGACCGTCTGTCTCAGACCGTCTGTCTCAGACCGTCTGTCTCAGACCGTCGGTCTCTGTCCGTCTCTCTCAGGCCGCCTGTCTCAGTCCGTCTGTCTCAGACCGTCTGTCTCAGACCGTCTGACTCAGACCATCTGTCTCAGGCCGTCTGTGTCAGACCGACTGTCTCAGACCGTCTGTCTCAGACCGTCGGTCTCTGTCCGTCCCTCTCAGGCCGCCTGTCTCAGTCTGTCTGTCTCCGACCGCCTGTCTCGGACCGTCGGTCTCTGTCCGTCTCTCTCAGCCCGCCTGTCTCAATCCGTCTGTCTCAGACCATCTGTCTCAGACCGTCCGTCTCTGTCCGTCTGTCTCAGACCGTCTGTCTCCGACCGCCTGTCTCGGACCGTCGGTCTCTGTCCGTCTCTCTCAGCCCGCCTGTCTCAATCCGTCTGTCTCAGACCATCTGTCTCAGACCGTCCGTCTCTGTCCGTCTGTCTCAGACCATCTGTCTCAGACCGTCTGTCTCAGACCGTCTGTCTCAGACCGTCTGTCTCAGACCGTCTGTCTCAGACCACTGTCTCAGACCGTTGTCTCTGTCCGTCTGTCTCAGCCCGTCTGTCTCAGTCCGTCTGTCTCAGACCATCTGTCTCAGACCGATGTCTCTGTCCGCCTGTCTCTGTCCGTCGGTCTCAGCCCGCCTGTCTCAGACCGTCTGTCGCAGACCGTCTGTCTCAGACCGTCTGTCTCAGACCGTCTGTCTCAGACCGTCCGTCTCTGTCCGTCTCAGACCGTCGGTCTCTGTCAGTCTCTCGTAGGCCGCCTGTCTCAGTCCGTCTGTCTCAGACCATCTGTCTCAGACCGTCTGTCTCTGTCCGTTGGTCTCAGCCCGCCTGTCTCAGACCATCTGTCTCACTACGTCTGTCTCAGACCGTCTGGCTCAGACCGTTGTCTCTGTCCGTCTGTCTCAGACCATCTGTCTCAGTCCGTTGTCTCTGTCCGCCTGTCTCTGTCCGTCGGTCTCAGCCCGCCTGCCTCAGACCGTCTCTCTCAGACCGTCTGTCTCAGACCGTCTGTCTCAGACCGTCTGTCTCAGACCGTCCGTCTCTGTCCGTCTCTCTCAGACCGTCCGTCTCAGACCGTCGGTCTGTGTCAGTCTCTCGTAGGCCGCCTGTCTCAGTCCGTCTGTCTCAGACTATCTGTCTCAGACCGTCTGTCTCTGTCCGTCTGTCTCAGACCATCTGTCTCACTACGTCTGTCTCTGTCCGTCTGTCTCAGACCGTCGGTCTCTGTCCGTCTCTCTCAGGCCGCCTGTCTCAGTCCGTCTGTCTCAGACCACTGTCTCAGACCGTTGTCTCTGTCCGTCTGTCTCAGCCCGTCTGTCTCAGTCCGTCTGTCTCAGACCATCTGTCTCAGACCGTTGTCTCTGTCCGCCTGTCTCTGTCCGTCGGTCTCAGCCCGCCTGTCTCAGACCGTCTGTCTCAGACCGTCTGTCTCAGACCGTCTGTCTCAGACCGTCCGTCTCTGTCCGTCTCTCTCAGACTGTCCGTCTCAGACCGTCGGTCTCTGTCAGTCTCTCGTAGGCCGCCTGTCTCAGTCCGTCTGTCTCAGACCATCTGTCTCAGACCGTCTGTCTCTGTCCGTTGGTCTCAGCCCGCCTGTCTCAGACCGTCTGTCTCAGACCGTCTGTCTCAGACCGTCTGTCTCAGACCGTCTGTCTCAGACCGTCCGTCTCTGTCCGTCTCTCTCAGACCGTCCGTCTCAGACCGTCGGTCTCTGTCCGTCTCTCTCAGGCCGCCTGTCTCAGTCCGTCTGTCTCAGACCACTGTCTCAGACCGTTGTCTCTGTCCGTCTGTCTCAGCCCGTCTGTCTCAGTCCGTCTGTCTCAGACCATCTGTCTCAGACCGTTGTCTCTGTCCGCCTGTCTCTGTCCGTCGGTCTCAGACAGTCTGTCTCAGACCGTCTGTCTCAGACCGTCTGTCTCAGACCGTCTGTCTCAGACCGTCCGTCTCTGTCCGTCTGTCTCAGACCGTCTGTCTCAGACCGTCAGTCTCAGACCGTCGCTCTCTGTCCGTTTCTCGCAGGCCGCCTGTCTCAGACCGTCTGTCTCAGACCGTCTGTCTCAGACCGTCTGTCTCAGACCGTCTGTCTCAGACCGTCTGTCTCAGACCGTCTGTCTCAGACCGTCTGTCTCAGACCGTCTGTCTCAGACCGTCTGTCTCAGACCATCTGTCTCAGTCCGTCGGTCTCTGTACGTCTCTCTCAGGCCGCCTGTCTCAGTCCGTCTGTTTCAGACCGCCTGTCTCAGACCGTCGGTCTTAGCCCGTCTGTCTCAGCCCGCCTGTCTCTGTCCGTCTGTCTCAGACCGTCTGTCTCAGCCCGCCTGTCTCTGTCCGTCTGTCTCAGACCGTCTGTCTCAGATCGTCTCTCTCAGGCCGCCTGTCTCAGTCCGACTGTCTCAGAACGTCTGTCTCAGACCATCTGTATCAAACCGTCTGCCTCAGCCCGCCTGTCTCAGCCCGCCTGTCTCTGTCCGTCTGTCTCAGCCCGCCTGTCTCAGACCGTCTATCTCGGACCATCTGTCTCAGACCGTCTGTCTCAGATCGTCTCTCTCAGCCCGCCTGTCTCAGTCCGTCTGTCTCAGACCATCTGTCTCAGACCATCTGTCTCAGACCGTCCGTCTCTGTCCGTCTGTCTCAGACCGTCGGTCTCTGTCCGTCTCTCTCAGGCCGTCTATCTCTGTCCGTCTGTTTCAGACCGCCTGTCTCAGACCGTCGGTCTTAGCCCGTCTGTCTCAGCCCGCCTGTCTCTGTCCGTCTGTGTCAGACCGTCTGTCTCAGACCGTCTGTCTCAGACCGTCTGTCTCAGCCCGCCTGTCTCTGTCCGTCTGTCTCAGCCCGCCTGTCTCAGTCCGTCTGTCTTGGACCGTCTGTCTCAGACCGTCGGTCTCTGTCCGTCTCTCTCAGCCCGCCTGCCTCAGTCCGTCTGTCTCAGACCGTCTGTCTCAGATCGTTGTCTCTCTCCGTGTCTCTCAGGCCGCCTGTCTCAGTCCGTCTGTCTTAGACCATCTATCTCAGACCGTCTCTCTCAGACCGTCTGTCTCAGACCGTCAGTCTCAGACCGTCGTTCTCTGTCCGTTTTTCGCAGGCCGCCAGTCTCAGCCCGCCTGTCTAAGTCCGTCTGTCTCAGACCATCTGTCTCAGACCGTCTGTCTCAGACCGTCGGTCTCAGACCATCTGTCTCAGACCGTCCGTCTCTGTCCGTCTGTCTCAGACCGTCTGTCTCAGGCCGTCAGTCTCAGACCGTCGGTCTCTGTCCGTTTCTCGCAGGCCGCCTGTCTCAGACCGTCTGTCTCAGACCGTCTGTCTCAGACCGTCTGTCTCAGACCATCTGTCTCAGTCCGTCGGTCTCAGACCGTCTGTCTCAGACCGTCTGTCTCAGACCGTCTGTCTCAGACCGTCGGTCTCTGTCCATCTCTCTCAGCCCGCCTGTCTCAGTACGTCTGCCTCAGACCATCTGTCTCAGACCATCTGTCTCAGACCGTCTATCTCGGACCATCTGTCTCAGCCCGTCTGTCTCAGATCGTCGGTCTCAGCCCGTCTGTCTCTGCCCGCCTGTCTCAGCCCGCCTGTCTCAGACCGTCTGTCTCAGACCGTCTGTCTCTGACCGTCTGTCTCAGACCGTCTGGCTCGGACCTTCTGTCTCAGACCGTCGGTCTCAGCCCGCCTGTCTCAGTCCGTCTGTCTCAGACCATCTGTCTCAGACCATCTGTCTCAGACCGTCCGTCTCTGTCCGTCTGTCTCAGACCGTCGGTCTCTGTCCGTCTCTCTCAGGCCGTCTATCTCTGTCCGTCTGTTTCAGACCGCCTGTCTCAGACCGTCGGTCTTAGCCCGTCTGTCTCAGCCCGCCTGTCTCTGTCCGTCTGTGTCAGACCGTCTGTCTCAGACCGTCTGTCTCAGCCCGTCTGACTCAGACCATGTGTCTCAGCGCGCCTGTCTCAGTCCGTCTGTCTTGGACCGTCTGTCTCAGACCGTCGGTCTCTGTCCGTCCCTCTCAGGCCGCCTGTCTCAGTCTGTCTGTCTCCGACCGCCTGTCTCGGACCGTCGGTCTCTGTCCGTCTCTCTCAGCCCGCCTGTCTCAATCCGTCTGTCTCAGACCATCTGTCTCAGACCGTCCGTCTCTGTCCGTCTGTCTCAGACCGTCTGTCTCAGACCGTCTGTCTCAGACCGTCTGTCTCAGACCGTCCGTCTCTGTCCGTCTGTCTCAGACCGTCTGTCTCAGACCGTCTGTCTCAGACCGTCAGTCTCAGACCGTCGTTCTCTGTCCGTTTTTCGCAGGCCGCCAGTCTCAGCCCGCCTGTCTAAGTCCGTCTGTCTCAGACCATCTGTCTCAGACCGTCTGTCTCAGACCGTCGGTCTCAGACCATCTGTCTCAGACCGTCCGTCTCTGTCCGTCTGTCTCAGACCGTCTGTCTCAGACCGTCAGTCTCAGACCGTCGGTCTCAGACCGTCTGTCTCAGGCCGTCAGTCTCAGACCGTCGGTCTCTGTCCGTTTCTCGCAGGCCGCCTGTCTCAGACCGTCTGTCTCAGACCGTCTGTCTCAGACCATCTGTCTCAGTCCGTCGGTCTCTGTACGTCTCTCTCAGGCCGCCTGTCTCAGTCCGTCTGTTTCAGACCGCCTGTCTCAGACCGTCGGTCTTAGCCCGTCTGTCTCAGCCCGCCTGTCTCTGTCCGTCTGTCTCAGACCGTCTGTCTCAGCCCGCCTGTCTCTGTCCGTCTGTCTCAGACCGTCTGTCTCAGATCGTCTCTCTCAGGCCGCCTGTCTCAGTCCGACTGTCTCAGAACGTCTGTCTCAGACCATCTGTATCAAACCGTCTGCCTCAGCCCGCCTGTCTCAGCCCGCCTGTCTCTGTCCGTCTGTCTCAGCCCGCCTGTCTCAGACCGTCTATCTCGGACCATCTGTCTCAGACCGTCTGTCTCAGATCGTCTCTCTCAGCCCGCCTGTCTCAGTCCGTCTGTCTCAGACCATCTGCCTCAGACCATCTGTCTCAGACCGTCCGTCTCTGTCCGTCTGTCTCAGACCGTCGGGCTCTGTCCGTCTCTCTCAGGCCGTCTATCTCTGTCCGTCTGTTTCAGACCGCCTGTCTCAGACCGTCGGTCTTAGCCCGTCTGTCTCAGCCCGCCTGTCTCTGTCCGTCTGTGTCAGACCGTCTGTCTCAGACCGTCTGTCTCAGACCGTCTGTCTCAGACCGTCTGTCTCAGACCGTCTGTCTCAGACCGTCTGTCTCAGACCGTCTGTCTCAGACCGTCGGTCTCTGTCCATCTCTCTCAGCCCGCCTGTCTCAGTACGTCTGCCTCAGACCATCTGTCTCAGACCATCTGTCTCAGACCGTCTATCTCGGACCATCTGTCTCAGCCCGTCTGTCTCAGATCGTCGGTCTCAGCCCGTCTGTCTCTGCCCGCCTGTCTCAGCCCGCCTGTCTCAGACCGTCTGTCTCAGACCGTCTGTCTCTGACCGTCTGTCTCAGACCGTCTGGCTCGGACCTTCTGTCTCAGACCGTCGGTCTCAGGCCGCCTGTCTCAGTCCATCTGTCTCAGACCATCTGTCTCAGACCGTCTGTCTCTTTCCGTCTGTCTCAGACCATCTGTCTCAGACCTTCTGTCTCAGACCGTCCGTCTCTGTGCGTCTGTCTCAGACCATCTGTCTCAGACCGTCTGTCTCAGACCGTCTGTCTCAGACCGTCTGTCTCAGCCCGCCTGTCTCAGCCCGGCTGTCTCTGTCCGTCTGTCTTAGACCATCTGTCGCAGACCGTTTGTCTCAGACCGTCTGTCTCAGACCGTCGGTCTCTGTCCGTGTCTCTCAGGCCGTCGGTCTCTGGCCGTTTCTCGCAGGCCGCCTGTATCAGTCCGCCTGTCTAAGTCCGTCTGTCTCAGACCATCTGTCTCAGACCGTTGTCTCTGTCCGTCTGTCTCAATCGGTCTGTCTCAGACAGTCTGTCCTGGACCGTCTGTCTCAGTCCGTCTGTTTCAGACCGCCTGTCTCAGACCGTCGGTCTTAGCCCGTCTGTCTCAGCCCGCCTGTCTCTGTCCGCCTGTCTCAGACCGTCGGTCTCTGTCCGTCTCTCTCAGGCCGCCTGTCTCAGTCCATCTGTCTCAGACCATCTGTCTCAGACCGTCTGTAACTGTCCGTCTATCTCAGACCATCTGTCTCAGACCTTCTGTCTCAGACCGTCCGTCTCTGTCCGTCTGTCTCAGACCATCCGTCTCAGACCGTCTGTCTCAGACCGTCTGTCTCAGGCCGCCTGTCTCAGTCCATCTGTCTCAGACCATCTGTCTCAGACCGTCTGTCTCTTTCCGTCTGTCTCAGACCATCTGTCTCAGACCTTCTGTCTCAGACCGTCCGTCTCTGTGCGTCTGTCTCAGACCATCTGTCTCAGACCGTCTGTCTCAGACCGTCTGTCTCAGACCGTCTGTCTCAGCCCGCCTGTCTCAGCCCGGCTGTCTCTGTCCGTCTGTCTTAGACCATCTGTCGCAGACCGTTTGTCTCAGACCGTCTGTCTCAGACCGTCGGTCTCTGTCCGTGTCTCTCAGGCCGTCGGTCTCTGGCCGTTTCTCGCAGGCCGCCTGTATCAGTCCGCCTGTCTAAGTCCGTCTGTCTCAGACCATCTGTCTCAGACCGTTGTCTCTGTCCGTCTGTCTCAATCGGTCTGTCTCAGACCGTCTGTCTCAGACCGTCTGTCTCAGACCGTCTGTCTCAGACCGTCTGTCTCAGACCGTCTGTCTCAGGCCGCCTGTCTCAGTCCGTCTGTCTCAGACCATCTGTGTCATCCCGTTGTCTCTGTCCGCCTGTCTCAGCCCGCCTGTCTCAGACCGTCTATCTCGGACCATCTGTCTCAGCCCGTCTGTCTCAGATCGTCCGTCTCAGCCCCCCTGTCTCTGTCCGTCTGTCTCAGACCGTCTGTCTCTGTCCGTCGGTCTCAGCCCGCCTGTCTCAGACTGTTGTCTCTGTCCGTCTGTCTCAGAACGTCTGTCTCAGACCATCTGTATCAAACCGTCTGTCTCAATCCGCCTGTCTCAGACCGTCTGTCCTGGACCGTCTGTCTCAGACCGTCGGTCTCTGTCCGTTTCTCGCAGGCCGCCTGTCTCTGTCCGTCTGTCTCAGACCGTCTGTCTCAGACCGTCGGTCTCTGTCCGTCTGTTTCAGAACGCCTGTCTCAGACCGTCGGTCTTAGCCCGTCTGTCTCTGCCCGTCTGTCTCAGCCCGCCTGTCTCTGTCCGTCTGTCTCAGACCGTCTGTCTCAGCCCGCCTGTCTCTGTCCGTCTGTCTCAGACCGTCTGTCTCAGATCGTCTCTCTCTGGCCGCCTGTCTCAGTCCGACTGTCTCAGACCATCTGTCTCAGACCGTCTGTCTCTGTCCGTCTCTCTCAGGCCGCCTGTCTCAGTCCGTCTGTCTCAGACCATCTGTGTCAGACCGTTGTCTCTGTCCGTCTGTCTCTGTCCGTCTGTCTCTGTCCATCTGTCTCTGTCCGTCTCTCTCTGTCCGTCTGTCTCAGACCATCTGTCTCAGTCCGTCTGTCTCAGACCGTCTGTCTCGGACCGTCGGTCTCAGACCGTCGGTCTCTGTCCGTCTCTCCCAGCCCGCCTGTCTCAGGCCATCTGTATCAAACCGTCTGTCTCAGCCCGCCTGTCTCAGCCCGCCTGTCTCTGTGCGTCTGTTAAAGACCGCCTGTCTCAGACCGTCGGTCTTAGCCCGTCTGTCTCAGCCCGCCTGACTCAGACCGTCTGTCTCAGACCGTCTGTCTCTGACCGTCTGTCTCAGACCGTCTGTCTCAGACCGTTTGTCTCAGACCGTCTGTCTCAGACCGTCTGTCTCAGACCGTCTGTCTCAGACCGTCTGTCTCAGACCGTCTGTCTCAGACCGTCGGTCTCTGTCCGTCTCTCTCAGGCCGCCTGTCTCAGTCCGTCTGTCTCAGACCATCTGTCTCAGACCGTCTGTCTCTGTCCGTCTGTCTCAGCCCGTCTGTCTCAGCCCGTCTGTCTCAGACCGTCTGTCTCAGACCGTCGGTCTCTGTCCGTCTCTCTCAGACCGTCTGTCTCAGATCGTCTCTCTCAGGCCGCCTGTCTCAGTCCGACTGTCTCAGACCATCTGTCTCAGACCGTCTGTTTCTGTCCGTCTGTCTCAGCCCGCCTGTCTCAGACCGTTGTCTCTGCCCGTCTATCTCTGCCCGTCTGTCTCAGAACGTCTGTCTCAGACCATCTGTATCAAACCGTCTGTCTCTGTCCACCTGTCTCAGCCCGCCTGTCTCTGTCCGTCTGTCTCAGCCCGCCTGTCTCAGACCGTCTATCTCGGACCATCTGTCTCAGCCCGTCTGTCTCAGATCGTCCGTCTCAGCCCGCCTGTCTCTGTCCGTCTGTCTCAGACCGTCTGTCTCAGATCGTTTCTCTCAGGCCGGCTGTCTCAGTCCGACTGTCTCTGTCCGTAGGCTTCAGACCGCCTGTCTCAGACCGTCGGTCTGAGCCCGTCTGTCTCAGACCGTCTGTCTCAGACCGTCTGTCTCAGACCGTCTGTCTCAGACCGTCTGTCTCAGATCGTCTGTCTCAGACCGTCGGTCTCTGTCCGTCTCTCTCTGTCCGTCTGTCTCAGACCATCTGTCTCAGTCCGTCTGTCTCGGACCGTCGGTCTCAGACCGTCGGTCTCTGTCCGTCTCTCCCAGCCCGCCTGTCTCAGGCCATCTGTATCAAACCGTCTGTCTCAGCCCGCCTGTCTCTGTGCGTCTGTTAAAGACCGCCTGTCTCAGACCGTCGGTCTTAGCCCGTCTGTCTCAGCCCGTCTGACTCAGACCGTGTGTCTCAGACCGTCTGTCTCTGACCGTCTGTCTCAGACCGTCTGTCTCAGACCGTCTGTCTCAGACCGTCTGTCTCAGACCGTCTGTCTCAGACCGTCGGTCTCAGACCATCGGTCTCTGTCCGTCTCTCTCAGGCCGCCTGTCTCAGTCCGTCTGTCTCAGACCATCTGTCTCAGACCGTCTGTCTCTGTCCGTCTGTCTCAGACCGTCTGTCTCAGTCCGTCTGTCTGAGACCGCCTGTCTCAGACCGTTGTCTCTGTCCGTCTATCTCTGTCCGTCTGTCTCAGAACGTCTGTCTCAGACCATCTGTATCAAACCGTCTGTCTCAGCCCGCCTGTCTCAGCCCGCCTGTCTCAGCCCGCCTGTCTCTGTCCGTCTGTCTCAGCCCGCCTGTCTCAGACCGTCTATATCGGACCATCTGTCTCAGCCCGTCTGTCTCAGATCGTCCGTCTCAGCCCGCCTGTCTCTGTCCGTCTGTCTCAGACCGTCTGTCTCAGATCGTTTCTCTCAGGCCGCCTGTCTCAGTCCGACTGTCTCTGCCCCGTAGGTTTCAGACCGCCTGTCTCAGACCGTCGGTCTGAGCCCGTCTGTCTCAGCCCGCCTGTCTCTGTCCGTCTGTCTCAGACCGTCTGTCTCAGATCGTCTCTCTCAGACCGCCTGTCTCAGTCCGACTGTCTCAGACCATCTGTCTCAGACCGTCTGTCTCTGTCCGTCTGTCTCAGCCCGCCTGTCTCAGACCGTTGTCTCTGTCCGTCTGTCTCAGAACGTCTGTCTCAGACCATCTGTATCAAACCGTCTGTCTCTGTCCGTCTGTCTCAGCCCGCCTGTCTCGGACCGTTGTCTCTGTCCGTCTATCTCTGTCCGTCTGTCTCCGAACGTCTGTCTCAGTCCATCTGTGTCAGACCGTTGTCTCTGTCCGTCTGTCTCTGTCCGTCTGTCTCTGTCCGTCTGTCTCTGTCCGTCTGTGTCAGACCGTCTGTCTCAGACCGCCTGTCTCAGTCCGTCTGTCTCAGACCATCTGTGTCAGACCGTTGTCTCTGTCCGTCTGTCTCAGATCGTCTGTCTCAGACCATCTGTCTCAGCCCGTCTGTCTCAGATCGTCGGTCTCAGCCCGCCTGTCTCTGTCCGTCTGTCTCAGACCGTCGGTCTCTGTCCGTCTCTCTCAGGCCGCCTGTCTCAGTCCATCTGTCTCAGACCATCTGTCTCAGACCGTCTGTAACTGTCCGTCTATCTCAGACCATCTGTCTCAGACCGTCTGTCTCAGGCCGCCTGTCTCAGTCCATCTGTCTCAGACCATCTGTCTCAGACCGTCTGCCTCTTTCCGTCTGTCTCAGACCATCTGTCTCAGACCTTCTGTCTCGGACCGTCCGTCTCTGTCCGTCTGTCTCAGACCATCTGTCTCAGACCGTCTGTCTCAGCCCGCCTGTCTCAGCCCGCCTGTCTCTGTCCGTCTGTCTTAGACCATCTGTCGCAGACCGTCTGTCTCAGACCGTCTGTCTCAGACCGTCTGTCTCCGACCGTCTGTCTCAGACCGTCAGTCTCAGACCGTCGGTCTCTGTCCGTTTCTCGCAGGCCGCCTGTCTCTGTCCGTCTGTCTCAGACCGTCTGTCTCAGACCGTCGGTCTCTGTCCGTCTCTCTCAGGCCGTCGGTCTCTGGCCGTTTCTCGCAGGCCGCCTGTATCAGTCCGCCTGTCTAAGTCCGTCTGTCTCAGACCATCTGTCTCAGACCGTTGTCTCTGTCCGTCTGTCTCAATCGGCCTGTCTCAGACCGTCTGTCCTGGACCGTCTGTCTCAGACCGTCGGTCTCTGTCCGTCTTTCTCAAGCCGCCTGTCTCAGTCCGTCTTTCTCATGCCGCCTGTCTCAGTCCGTCTGTTTCAGACCGCCTGTCTCAGACCGTTCGTCTTAGCCCGTCTGTCTCAGCCCGCCTGTCTCTGTCCGCCTGTCTCAGACCGTCGGTTTCTGTCCGTCTCTCTCAGGCCGCCTGTCTCAGTCCATCTGTCTCAGACCATCTGTCTCAGACCGTCTGTCTCAGACCGTCTGTCTCAGACCGTCTGTCTCAGACCGTCTGTCTCAGACCGTCTGTCTCAGTCCGCCTGTCTCAGTCCGTCTGTCTCAGACCATCTGTGTCAGACCGTTGTCTCTGTCCGTCTGTCTCAGATCGTCTGTCTCAGACCATCTGTCTCAGCCCGTCTGTCTCAGATCGTCGGTCTCAGCCCGCCTGTCTCTGTCCGTCTGTCTCAGACCGTCTGTCTCAGATCGTCTCTCTCAGGCCGCCTGTCTCAGTCCGACTGTCTCTGTCCGTAGGTTTCAGACCGCCTGACTCAGACCGTCGGTCTTAGCCCGTCTGTCTCAGCCCGCCTGTCTCTGTCCGCCTGTCTCAGACCGTCTGTCTCAGATCGTCTCTCTCAGGCCGCCTGTCTCAGTCCGACTGTCTCAGACTATCTGTCTCAGACCGTCTGTCTCTGTCCGTCTGTCTCAGCCCGCCTGTCTCAGACCGTTGTCTCTGTCCGTCTATCTCTGTCCGCCTGTCTCAGAACGTCTGTCTCAGTCCATCTGTGTCAGACCGTTGTCTCTGTCCGTCTGTCTCAGCCCGCCTGTCTCTGTCCGCCTGTCTCAGACCGTCGGTCTCTGTCCGTCTCTCTCAGGCCGCCTGTCTCAGTCCATCTGTCTCAGACCATCTGTCTCAGACCGTCTGTAACTGTCCGTCTGTCTCAGACCATCTGTCTCAGACCTTCTGTCTCAGACCGTCCGTCTCTGTCCGTCTGCCTCAGACCATCCGTCTCAGACCGTCTGTCTCAGACCGTCTGTCTCAGGCCGCCTGTCTCAGTCCATCTGTCTCAGACCATCTGTCTCAGACCGTCTGTCTCTTTCCGTCTGTCTCAGACCATCTGTCTCAGACCTTCTGTCTCAGACCGTCCGTCTCTGTCCGTCTGTCTCAGACCATCTGTCTCAGACCGTCTGTCTCTGTCCGTCTGTCTCAGCCCGCCTGTCTCGGACCGTTGTCTCTGTCCGTCTATCTCTGTCCGTCTGTCTCCGAACGTCTGTCTCAGTCCATCTGTGTCAGACCGTTGTCTCTGTCCGTCTGTCTCTGTCCGTCTGTCTCTGTCCGTCTGTCTCTGTCCGTCTGTGTCAGACCGTCTGTCTCAGACCGCCTGTCTCAGTCCGTCTGTCTCAGACCATCTGTGTCAGACCGTTGTCTCTGTCCGTCTGTCTCAGATCGTCTGTCTCAGACCATCTGTCTCAGCCCGTCTGTCTCAGATCGTCGGTCTCAGCCCGCCTGTCTCTGTCCGTCTGTCTCAGACCGTCTGTCTCAGATCGTCTCTCTCAGGCCGCCTGTCTCAGTCCGACTGTCTCTGTCCGTAGGTTTCAGACCGCCTGACTCAGACCGTCGGTCTTAGCCCGTCTGTCTCAGCCCGCCTGTCTCTGTCCGCCTGTCTCAGACCGTCTGTCTCAGATCGTCTCTCTCAGGCCGCCTGTCTCAGTCCGACTGTCTCAGACTATCTGTCTCAGACCGTCTGTCTCTGTCCGTCTGTCTCAGCCCGCCTGTCTCAGACCGTTGTCTCTGTCCGTCTATCTCTGTCCGCCTGTCTCAGAACGTCTGTCTCAGTCCATCTGTGTCAGACCGTTGTCTCTGTCCGTCTGTCTCAGCCCGCCTGTCTCTGTCCGTAGGTTTCAGACCGCCTGACTCAGACCGTCGGTCTTAGCCCGTCTGTCTCAGCCCGCCTGTCTCTGTCCGCCTGTCTCTGTCCGTCTGTGTCAGACCGTCTGTCTCAGACCGTCTGTCTCAGACCGTCTGTCTCAGACCGTCTGTCTCAGATCGTCTGTCTCAGCCCGCCTGTCTGTGTCCGTCTGTCTCAGATCGTCTCTCTCAGGCCGCCTGTCTCAGTCCGACTGTCTCAGACCATCTGTCTCAGACCATCTGTGTCAGACCGTTGTCTCAGTCCGTCTGTCTCTGTCCGTCTGTGTCAGACCGTCTGTCTCAGACCGTCTGTCTCAGGCCGCCTGTCTCAGTCCATCTGTCTCAGACCATCTGTCTCAGACCGTCTGTCTCTTTCCGTCTGTCTCAGACCATCTGTCTCAGACCTTCTGTCTCAGACCGTCCGTCTCTGTCCGTATGTCTCAGACCATCTGTCTCAGACCGTCTGTCTCAGACCGTCTGTCTCAGCCCGCCTGTCTCAGCCCGCCCGTCTCTGGCCGTCTGTCTTAGACCATCTGTCGCAGACCGTCTGTCTCAGACCGCCTGTCTCAGACCGTCTGTCTCTGACCGTCTGTCTCAGACCGTCAGTCTCAGAACGTCGGTCTCTGTCCGTTTCTCGCAGGCCGCCTGTCTCTGTCCGTCTGTCTCAGACCGTCTGTCTCAGACCGTCGGTCTCTGTCCGTCTCTCTAAGGCCGTCGGTCTCTGGCCGTTTCTCGCAGGCCGCCTGTCTCAGTACGCCTGTCTAAGTCCGTCTGTCTCAGACCATCTGTCTCAGACCGTTGTCTCTGTCCGTCCGTCTCTGTCCGTCTGTCTTAGACCATCTGTCTCAGACCGTCTGTCTCGGACCATCTGTCTCAGCCCGTCTGTCTCAGATCGTCGGTCTCAGCCCGCCTGTCTCTGTCCGTCTGTCTCAGACCGTCTGTCTCAGATCGTCTCTCTCAGGCCGCCTGTCTCAGTCCGACTGTCTCTGTCCGTAGGTTTCAGACCGCCTGTCTCAGACCGTCGGTCTTAGCCCGTCTGTCTCAGCCCGCCTGTCTCTGTCCGTCTGTCTCAGACCGTCTGTCTCAGATCGTCTCTCTCAGGCCGCCTGTCTCAGTCCGACTGTCTCAGACCATCTGTCTCAGACCGTCTGTCTCTGTCCGTCTGTCTCAGCCCGCCTGTCTCAGACCGTTGTCTCTGTCCGTCTATCTCTGTCCGTCTGTCTCAGAACGTCTGTCTCAGACCATCTGTATCAAACCGTCTGTTTCAGCCCGCCTGTCTCAGCCTGCCTGTCTCTGTCCGTCTGTCTCTGCCCGCCTGTCTCAGACCGTCTGTCTCAGACCGTCTGTCTCAGACCGTCTGTCTCAGACCGTCTGTCTCAGACCGTCTGTCTCAGACCGTCTGTCTCAGGCCGCCTGTCTCAGTCCGACTGTCTCAGACCATCTGCGTCAGACCGTTGTCTCTGTCCGTCTGTCTCTGTCCGTCTGTGTCACACCGTCTGACTCAGACCGCCTGTCTCAGACCGTCTCTCTCAGACCGTCTGTCTCAGACCGTCTGTCTCAGACCGTCTTTCTCAGACCGTCTGTCTCAGACCGCCTGTCTCTGTCCGTCTGTGTCAGACCGTCTGTCTCAGACCATCGGTATCTGTCCGTTTCTCGCAGGCCGCCTGTCTCTGTCCGTCTGTCTCTGTCCGTCTGTCTCTGTCCGTCTGTCTCTGCCCGTCTGTCTCTGTCCGTCTGTCTCTGTCCGTCTGTCTCTTTCCGTCTGTCTCTGTCCGTCTGTCTCTGTCCGTCTGTGTCAGACCGTCTGTCTCAGACCGTCGGTCTCTGTCCGTCCCTCTCAGGCCGCCTGTCTCAGTCCGTCTGTCTCCGACCGTCTGTCTCAGACCGTCCGTCTCTGTCCGTCTGTCTCAGACCGTCTGTCTCAGACCGTCTGTCTCAGACCCTCTGTCTCAGACCGTCTGTCTCACACCGTCTGTCTCAGACCGTCTGTCTCAGACCGTCTTTCTCAGACCGTCTGTCTCAGACCGTCTGTCTCTGTCCGTCTGTGTCAGACCGTCTGTCTCAGACCGTCGGTCTCTGTCCGTCCCTCTCAGGCCGCCTGTCTCAGTCCGTCTGTCTCCGACCGTCTGTCTCAGACCGTCCGTCTCTGTCCGTCTGTCTCAGACCGTCTGTCTCAGACCGTCTGTCTCAGACCGTCTGTCTCAGACCATCGGTATCTGTCCGTTTCTCGCAGGCCGCCTGTCTCTGTCCGTCTGTCTCTGTCCGTCTATCTCTGTCCGTCTGTCTCTGCCCGTCTGTCTCTGTCCGTCTGTCTCTGTCCGTCTGTCTCTTTCCGTCTGTCTCTGTCCGTCTGTGTCAGACCGTCTGTCTCAGACCGTCGGTCTCTGTCCGTCCCTCTCAGGCCGCCTGTCTCAGACCGTCTGTCTCAGACCGTCCGTCTCTGTCCGTCTGTCTCAGACCGTCTTTCTCAGACCGTCTGTCTCAGACCGTCTGTCTCTGTCCGTCTGTGTCAGACCGTCTGTCTCAGACCGTCGGTCTCTGTCCGTCCCTCTCAGGCCGCCTGTCTCAGACCGTCTGTCTCTGACCGTCTGTCTCAGACCGTCTGTCTCAGACCGTCTGTCTCAGACCGTCTGTCTCAGACCGTCTGTCTCAGACCGTCGGTCTCAGACCGTCGGTCTCTGTCCGTCTCTCTCAGGCCGCCTGTCTCAGTCCGTCTGTCTCAGACCATCTGTCTCAGACCGTCTGTCTCTGTCCGTCTGTCTCAGACCGTCTGTCTCAGTCCGTCTGTCTGAGACCGCCTGTCTCAGACCGTTGTCTCTGTCCGTCTATCTCTGTCCGTCTGTCTCAGAACGTCTGTCTCAGACCATCTGTATCAAACCGTCTGTCTCAGCCCGCCTGTCTCAGCCCGCCTGTCTCAGCCCGCCTGTCTCTGTCCGTCTGTCTCAGCCCGCCTGTCTCAGACCGTCTATATCGGACCATCTGTCTCAGCCCGTCTGTCTCAGATCGTCCGTCTCAGCCCGCCTGTCTCTGTCCGTCTGTCTCAGACCGTCTGTCTCAGATCGTTTCTCTCAGGCCGCCTGTCTCAGTCCGACTGTCTCTGTCCGTAGGTTTCAGACCGCCTGTCTCAGACCGTCGGTCTGAGCCCGTCTGTCTCAGCCCGCCTGTCTCTGTCCGTCTGTCTCAGACCGTCTGTCTCAGATCGTCTCTCTCAGACCGCCTGTCTCAGTCCGACTGTCTCAGACCATCTGTCTCAGACCGTCTGTCTCTGTCCGTCTGTCTCAGCCCGCCTGTCTCAGACCGTTGTCTCTGTCCGTCTGTCTCAGAACGTCTGTCTCAGACCATCTGTATCAAACCGTCTGTCTCAGCCCGCCTGTCTCAGCCCGCCTGTCTCTGTCCGTCTGTCTCAGCCAGCCTGTCTCAGACCGTCTGTCTCAGACCGTCGGTCTCTGTCCGTCTATGTCAGGCCGCCTGTCTCAGACCGTCGGTCTGAGCCCGTCTGTCTCAGCCCGCCTGTCTCGGCCCGCCTGTCTCTGTCCGTCTGTTTCAGACCGTCTGTCCTGGACCGTCTGTCTCAGACCGTCGGTCTCTGTCCGTCTTTCTCATGCCGCCTGCCTCAGACCGTCTGTTTCAGACCGCCTGTCTCAGACCGTCGGTCTTAGCCCGTCTGTCTCAGCCCGCCTGTCTCTGTCCGCCTGTCTCAGACCGTCGGTCTCTGTCCGTCTCTCTCAGGCCGCCTGTCTCAGTCCATCTGTCTCAGACCATCTGTCTCAGACCGTCTGTAACTGTCCGTCTATCTCAGACCATCTGTCTCAGACCGTTGTCTCTGTCCGTCTGTCTCAATCGGCCTGTCTCAGACCGTCTGTCCTGGACCGTCTGTCTCAGACCGTCGGTCTCTGTCCGTCTTTCTCAAGCCGCCTGTCTCAGTCCGTCTTTCTCATGCCGCCTGTCTCAGTCCGTCTGTTTCAGACCGCCTGTCTCAGACCGTTCGTCTTAGCCCGTCTGTCTCAGCCCGCCTGTCTCTGTCCGCCTGTCTCAGACCGTCGGTTTCTGTCCGTCCCTCTCAGGCCGCCTGTCTCAGTCCATCTGTCTCAGACCATCTGTCTCAGACCGTCTGTCTCAGACCGTCTGTCTCAGACCGTCTGTCTCAGACCGTCTGTCTCAGACCGTCTGTCTCAGGCCGCCTGTCTCAGTCCGTCTGTCTCAGACCATCTGTGTCAGACCGTTGTCTCTGTCCGTCTGTCTCAGATCGTCTGTCTCAGACCATCTGTCTCAGCCCGTCTGTCTCAGATCGTCGGTCTCAGCCCGCCTGTCTCTGTCCGTCTGTCTCAGACCGTCTGTCTCAGATCGTCTCTCTCAGGCCGCCTGTCTCAGTCCGACTGTCTCTGTCCGTAGGTTTCAGACCGCCTGACTCAGACCGTCGGTCTTAGCCCGTCTGTCTCAGCCCGCCTGTCTCTGTCCGCCTGTCTCAGACCGTCTGTCTCAGATCGTCTCTCTCAGGCCGCCTGTCTCAGTCCGACTGTCTCAGACCATCTGTCTCAGACCGTCTGTCTCAGGCCGCCTGTCTCAGTCCGTCTGTCTCAGACCATCTGTGTCAGACCGTTGTCTCTGTCCGTCTGTCTCAGATCGTCTGTCTCAGACCGTCTGTCTCAGACCGTCTGTCTTTGTCCGTCTGTGTCAGACCGTCTGTCTCAGACCGTCGGTCTCTGTCCGTCTCTCTCATGCCGCCTGTCTCAGTCCGTCTGTTTCAGACCGCCTATCTCAGACCGTCGGTCTTATCCCGTCTGTCTCAGCCCGCCTGTCTCTGTCCGCCTGTCTCAGACCGTCGGTCTCTGTCCGTCTCTCTCAGGCCGCCTGTCTCAGTCCATCTGTCTCAGACCATCTGTCTCAGACCGTCTGTAACTGTCCGTCTGTCTCAGACCATCTGTCTCAGACCTTCTGTCTCAGACCGTCCGTCTCTGTCCGTCTGCCTCAGACCATCCGTCTCAGACCGTCTGTCTCAGACCGTCTGTCTCAGGCCGCCTGTCTCAGTCCATCTGTCTCAGACCATCTGTCTCAGACCGTCTGTCTCTTTCCGTCTGTCTCAGACCATCTGTCTCAGACCTTCTGTCTCAGACCGTCCGTCTCTGTCCGTCTGTCTCAGACCATCTGTCTCAGACCGTCTGTCTCTGTCCGTCTGTCTCAGCCCGCCTGTCTCGGACCGTTGTCTCTGTCCGTCTATCTCTGTCCGTCTGTCTCCGAACGTCTGTCTCAGTCCATCTGTGTCAGACCGTTGTCTCTGTCCGTCTGTCTCTGTCCGTCTGTCTCTGTCCGTCTGTCTCTGTCCGTCTGTCTCTGTCCGTCTGTGTCAGACCGTCTGTCTCAGACCGTCTGTCTCAGACCGTCTGTCTCAGACCGTCTGTCTCAGATCGTCTGTCTCAGCCCGCCTGTCTGTGTCCGTCTGTCTCAGACCGTCTGTCTCAGATCGTCTCTCTCAGGCCGCCTGTCTCAGTCCGACTGTCTCAGACCATCTGTCTCAGACCATCTGTGTCAGACCGTTGTCTCAGTCCGTCTGTCTCAGACCATCTGTCTCAGACCGTCTGTCTCAGACCGTCTGTCTCTGTCCGTCTGTCTCTGTCCGTCTATCTCAGACCGTCTGTCTCAGCCCGCCTGTCTCAGCCCGCCCGTCTCTGGCCGTCTGTCTTAGACCATCTGTCGCAGACCGTCTGTCTCAGACCGCCTGTCTCAGACCGTCTGTCTCTGACCGTCTGTCTCAGACCGTCAGTCTCAGAACGTCGGTCTCTGTCCGTTTCTCGCAGGCCGCCTGTCTCTGTCCGTCTGTCTCAGACCGTCTGTCTCAGACCGTCGGTCTCTGTCCGTCTCTCTAAGGCCGTCGGTCTCTGGCCGTTTCTCGCAGGCCGCCTGTCTCAGTCCGCCTGTCTAAGTCCGTCTGTCTCAGACCATCTGTCTCAGACCGTTGTCTCTGTCCGTCCGTCTCTGTCCGTCTGTCTTAGACCATCTGTCTCAGACCGTCTGTCTCGGACCATCTGTCTCAGCCCGTCTGTCTCAGATCGTCGGTCTCAGCCCGCCTGTCTCTGTCCGTCTGTCTCAGACCGTCTGTCTCAGATCGTCTCTCTCAGGCCGCCTGTCTCAGTCCGACTGTCTCAGACCATCTGTCTCAGACCGTCTGTCTCTGTCCGTCTGTCTCAGCCCGCCTGTCTCAGACCGTTGTCTCTGTCCGTCTATCTCTGTCCGTCTGTCTCAGAACGTCTGTCTCAGACCATCTGTATCAAACCGTCTGTTTCAGCTCGCCTGTCTCAGCCTGCCTGTCTCTGTCCGTCTGTCTCAGCCCGCCTGTCTCAGACCGTCTGTCTCAGACCGTCTGTCTCAGACCGTCTGTCTCAGACCGTCTGTCTCAGACCGTCTGTCTCAGACCGTCTGTCTCAGGCCGCCTGTCTCAGTCCGACTGTCTCAGACCATCTGTGTCAGACCGTCGTCTCTGTCCGTCTGTCTCTGTCCGTCTGTGTCACACCGTCTGACTCAGACCGCCTGTCTCAGACCGTCTCTCTCAGACCGTCTGTCTCAGACCGTCTGTCTCAGACCGTCTGTCTCAGACCGTCTGTCTCAGACCATCCGTCTCAGACCGTCTGTCTCAGATCGTCTGTCTCAGACCGTCTGTCTCAGACCGTCTGTCTCAGGCCGCCTGTCTCAGTCCGTCTGTCTCAGACCATCTGTGTCACACCGTCTGACTCAGACCGCCTGTCTCAGACCGTCTGTCTCAGACCGTCTGTCTCAGACCGTCTGTCTCAGACCGTCTGTCTCAGACCGTCTGTCTCAGACCATCGGTATCTGTCCGTTTCTCGCAGGCCGCCTGTCTCTGTCCGTCTGTCTCTGTCCGTCTGTCTCTGTCCGTCTGTCTCTGCCCGTCTGTCTCTGTCCGTCTGTCTCTGTCCGTCTGTCTCTTTCCGTCTGTCTCTGTCCGTCTGTCTCTGTCCGTCTGTGTCAGACCGTCTGTCTCAGACCGTCGGTCTCTGTCCGTCCCTCTCAGGCCGCCTGTCTCAGTCCGTCTGTCTCCGACCGTCTGTCTCAGACCGTCCGTCTCTGTCCGTCTGTCTCAGACCGTCTGTCTCAGACCGTCTGTCTCAGACCCTCTGTCTCAGACCGTCTGTCTCACACCGTCTGTCTCAGACCGTCTGTCAAAGACCGTCTTTCTCAGACCGTCTGTCTCAGACCGTCTGTCTCTGTCCGTCTGTGTCAGACCGTCTGTCTCAGACCGTCGGTCTCTGTCCGTCCCTCTCAGGCCGCCTGTCTCAGTCCGTCTGTCTCCGACCGTCTGTCTCAGACCGTCCGTCTCAGGCCGCCTGTCTCAGTCCATCTGTCTCAGACCATCTGTCTCAGACCGTCTGTCTCTTTCCGTCTGTCTCAGACCATCTGTCTCAGACCTTCTGTCTCAGACCGTCCGTCTCTGTCCGTCTGTCTCAGACCATCTGTCTCAGACCGTCTGTCTCTGTCCGTCTGTCTCAGCCCGCCTGTCTCGGACCGTTGTCTCTGTCCGTCTATCTCTGTCCGTCTGTCTCCGAACGTCTGTCTCAGTCCATCTGTGTCAGACCGTTGTCTCTGTCCGTCTGTCTCTGTCCGTCTGTCTCTGTCCGTCTGTCTCTGTCCGTCTGTCTCTGTCCGTCTGTGTCAGACCGTCTGTCTCAGACCGTCTGTCTCAGACCGTCTGTCTCAGACCGTCTGTCTCAGATCGTCTGTCTCAGCCCGCCTGTCTGTGTCCGTCTGTCTCAGACCGTCTGTCTCAGATCGTCTCTCTCAGGCCGCCTGTCTCAGTCCGACTGTCTCAGACCATCTGTCTCAGACCATCTGTGTCAGACCGTTGTCTCAGTCCGTCTGTCTCAGACCATCTGTCTCAGACCGTCTGTCTCAGACCGTCTGTCTCTGTCCGTCTGTCTCTGTCCGTCTATCTCAGACCGTCTGTCTCAGCCCGCCTGTCTCAGCCCGCCCGTCTCTGGCCGTCTGTCTTAGACCATCTGTCGCAGACCGTCTGTCTCAGACCGCCTGTCTCAGACCGTCTGTCTCTGACCGTCTGTCTCAGACCGTCAGTCTCAGAACGTCGGTCTCTGTCCGTTTCTCGCAGGCCGCCTGTCTCTGTCCGTCTGTCTCAGACCGTCTGTCTCAGACCGTCGGTCTCTGTCCGTCTCTCTAAGGCCGTCGGTCTCTGGCCGTTTCTCGCAGGCCGCCTGTCTCAGTCCGCCTGTCTAAGTCCGTCTGTCTCAGACCATCTGTCTCAGACCGTTGTCTCTGTCCGTCCGTCTCTGTCCGTCTGTCTTAGACCATCTGTCTCAGACCGTCTGTCTCGGACCATCTGTCTCAGCCCGTCTGTCTCAGATCGTCGGTCTCAGCCCGCCTGTCTCTGTCCGTCTGTCTCAGACCGTCTGTCTCAGATCGTCTCTCTCAGGCCGCCTGTCTCAGTCCGACTGTCTCAGACCATCTGTCTCAGACCGTCTGTCTCTGTCCGTCTGTCTCAGCCCGCCTGTCTCAGACCGTTGTCTCTGTCCGTCTATCTCTGTCCGTCTGTCTCAGAACGTCTGTCTCAGACCATCTGTATCAAACCGTCTGTTTCAGCTCGCCTGTCTCAGCCTGCCTGTCTCTGTCCGTCTGTCTCAGCCCGCCTGTCTCAGACCGTCTGTCTCAGACCGTCTGTCTCAGACCGTCTGTCTCAGACCGTCTGTCTCAGACCGTCTGTCTCAGACCGTCTGTCTCAGGCCGCCTGTCTCAGTCCGACTGTCTCAGACCATCTGTGTCAGACCGTTGTCTCTGTCCGTCTGTCTCTGTCCGTCTGTGTCACACCGTCTGACTCAGACCGCCTGTCTCAGACCGTCTCTCTCAGACCGTCTGTCTCAGACCGTCTGTCTCAGACCGTCTGTCTCAGACCGTCTGTCTCAGACCATCCGTCTCAGACCGTCTGTCTCAGATCGTCTGTCTCAGACCGTCTGTCTCAGACCGTCTGTCTCAGGCCGCCTGTCTCAGTCCGTCTGTCTCAGACCATCTGTGTCACACCGTCTGACTCAGACCGCCTGTCTCAGACCGTCTGTCTCAGACCGTCTGTCTCAGACCGTCTGTCTCAGACCGTCTGTCTCAGACCGTCTGTCTCAGACCATCGGTATCTGTCCGTTTCTCGCAGGCCGCCTGTCTCTGTCCGTCTGTCTCTGTCCGTCTGTCTCTGTCCGTCTGTCTCTGCCCGTCTGTCTCTGTCCGTCTGTCTCTGTCCGTCTGTCTCTTTCCGTCTGTCTCTGTCCGTCTGTCTCTGTCCGTCTGTGTCAGACCGTCTGTCTCAGACCGTCGGTCTCTGTCCGTCCCTCTCAGGCCGCCTGTCTCAGTCCGTCTGTCTCCGACCGTCTGTCTCAGACCGTCCGTCTCTGTCCGTCTGTCTCAGACCGTCTGTCTCAGACCGTCTGTCTCAGACCCTCTGTCTCAGACCGTCTGTCTCACACCGTCTGTCTCAGACCGTCTGTCAAAGACCGTCTTTCTCAGACCGTCTGTCTCAGACCGTCTGTCTCTGTCCGTCTGTGTCAGACCGTCTGTCTCAGACCGTCGGTCTCTGTCCGTCCCTCTCAGGCCGCCTGTCTCAGTCCGTCTGTCTCCGACCGTCTGTCTCAGACCGTCCGTCTCTGTCCGTCTGTCTCAGACCGTCTGTCTCAGACCGTCTGTCTCAGACCCTCTGTCTCAGACCGTCTGTCTCACACCGTCTGTCTCAGACCGTCTGTCTCAGACCGTCTTTCTCAGACCGTCTGTCTCAGACCGTCTGTCTCAGACCGTCTGTCTCAGACCGCCTGTCTCAGACCGTCGGTCTCTGTCCGTTTCACGCAGGCCGCCTGTCTCAGTCCGTCTGTCTCAGACCATCTGTCTCAGACCGTCGGTCTCTGTCCGTCTCTCTCATGCCGCCTGTCTCAGACCGTCGGTCTTATCCCGTCTGTCTCAGCCCGCCTGTCTCTGTCCGCCTGTCTCAGACCGTCGGTCTCTGTCCGTCTCTCTCAGGCCGCCTGTCTCAGTCCATCTGTCTCAGACCATCTGTCTCAGACCGTCTGTAATTGTCCGTCTGTCTCAGACCATCTGTCTCAGACCTTCTGTCTCAGACCGCCCGTCTCTGTCCGTCTGTCTCAGACCATCTGTCTTCTACCGTCTGTCTCAGACCGTCTGTCTCAGCCCGCCTGTCTCAGCCCGCCTGTCTCTGTCCGTCTGTCTTAGACCATCTGTCTCAGACCGTCTGTCTCGGACCATCTGTCTCAGTCCGTCTGTCTCAGATCGTCGGTCTCAGCCCGCCTGTCTCTGTCCGTCTGTCTCAGACCGTCTGTCTCAGATCGTCTCTCTCAGGCCGCCTGTCTCAGTCCGACTGTCTCTGTCCGTAGGTTTCAGACCGCCTGTCTCAGACCCTCGGTCTTAGCCCGTCTGTCTCAGCCCGCCTGTCTCTGTCCGTCTGTCTCAGACCGTCTGTCTCAGATCGTCTCTCTCAGGCCGCCTGTCTCAGTCCGACTGTCTCAGACCATCTGTCTCAGACCGTCTGTCTCTGTCCGTCTGTCTCAGCCCGCCTGTCTCAGACCGTTGTCTCTGTCCGTCTATCTCTGTCCGTCTGTCTCAGAACGTCTGTCTCAGACCATCTGTATCAAACCGTCTGTTTCAGCCCGCCTGTCTCAGCCCGCCTGTCTCTGTCCGTCTGTCTCAGCCCGCCTGTCTCAGACCGTCTGTCTCAGACCGTCTGTCTCAGACCGTCTGTCTCAGACCGTCTGTCTCAGACCGTCTGTCTCAGACCGTCTGTCTCAGACCGTCTGTCTCAGACCGTCTGTCTCAGGCCGCCTGTCTCAGTCCGTCTGTCTCAGACCATCTGTGTCAGACCGTTGTCTCTGTCCGTCTGTCTCCGACCGTCTGTCTCAGACCGTCCGTCTCTGTCCGTCTGTCTCAGACCGTCTGTCTCAGACCGTCTGTCTCAGACCCTCTGTCTCAGACCGTCTGTCTCACACCGTCTGTCTCTGTCCGTCTGTCTCTGTCCGTCTGTCTCTGTCCGTCTGTCTCCGACCGTCTGTCTCAGACCGTCCGTCTCTGTCCGTCTGTCTCAGACCGTCTGTCTCAGACCGTCTGTCTCAGACCCTCTGTCTCAGACCGTCTGTCTCACACCGTCTGTCTCAGACCGTCTGTCTCAGACCATCTGTCTCAGACCGTCGGTCTCTGTCCGTCTCTCTCATGCCGCCTGTCTCAGTCCGCCTGTCTCTGTCCGTCTGTCTCAGACCATCTGTCTCAGTCCGTCTGTCTCAGACCGTCTGTCTCAGACCGCCTGTCTCAGCCCGTCTGTCTCAGACCGTCTGTCTCAGACCGCCTGTCTCAGTCCGTCCGTCTCTGTCCGTCTGTCTCAGACCATCTGTCTCAGACCGTCTGTCTCAGATCGTCTGTCTCAGCCCGCCTGTCTCAGCCCGCCTGTCTCTGGCCGTCTGTCTTAGACCATCTGTCGCAGACCGTCTGTCTCAGACCGTCTGTCTCAGACCGTCTGTCTCAGACCGTCTGTCTCTGACCGTCTGTCTCAGACCGTCAGTCTCAGAACGTCGGTCTCTGTCCGTTTCTCGCAGGCCGCCTGTCTCTGTCCGTCTGTCTCAGACCGTCTGTCTCAGACCGTCGGTCTCTGTCCGTCTCTCTCAGGCCGTCGGTCTCTGGCCGTTTCTCGCAGGCCGCCTGTCTCAGTCCGCCTGTCTAAGTCCGTCTGTCTCAGACCATCTGTCCCAGACCGTCGGTCTCTGTCCGTCCCTCTCAGGCCGCCTGTCTCTGTCCGTCTGTCTCTGTCCGTCTGTCTCAATCCGCCTGTCTCAGACCGTCTGTCCTGGACCGTCTGTCTCAGACCGTCGGTCTCTGTCCGTCTCTCTCATGCCGCCTGTCTCAGACCGTCGGTCTTATCCCGTCTGTCTCAGCCCGCCTGTCTCTGTCCGCCTGTCTCAGACCGTCGGTCTCTGTCCGTCTCTCTCAGGCCGCCTGTCTCAGTCCATCTGTCTCAGACCATCTGTCTCAGACCGTCTGTAATTGTCCGTCTGTCTCAGACCATCTGTCTCAGACCTTCTGTCTCAGACCGCCCGTCTCTGTCCGTCTGTCTCAGACCATCTGTCTTCTACCGTCTGTCTCAGACCGTCTGTCTCAGCCCGCCTGTCTCAGCCCGCCTGTCTCTGTCCGTCTGTCTTAGACCATCTGTCTCAGACCGTCTGTCTCGGACCGTCTGTCTCAGGCCGCCTGTCTCAGTCCGTCTGTCTCAGACCATCTGTGTCAGACCGTTGTCTCTGTCCGTCTGGCGCCGACCGTCTGTCTCAGACCGTCCGTCTCTGTCCGTCTGTCTCAGACCGTCTGTCTCAGACCGTCTGTCTCAGACCCTCTGTCTTAGCCCGTCTGTCTCAGCCCGCCTGTCTCAGTCCGACTGTCTCAGACCATCTGTCTCAGACCGTCTGTCTCTGTCCGTCTGTCTCAGCCCGCCTGTCTCAGACCGTTGTCTCTGTCCGTCTATCTCTGTCCGTCTGTCTCAGAACGTCTGTCTCAGACCATCTGTATCAAACCGTCTGTTTCAGCCCGCCTGTCTCAGCCCGCCTGTCTCTGTCCGTCTGTCTCAGCCCGCCTGTCTCAGACCGTCTGTCTCAGAGCGTCTGTCTCAGACCGTCTGTCTCAGACCGTCTGTCTCAGACCGTCTGTCTCAGGCCGCCTGTCTCTGTCCGCCTGTCTCAGACCGTCTGTCTCAGATCGTCTCTCTCAGGCCGCCTGTCTCAGTCCGACTGTCTCAGACCATCTGTCTCAGACCGTCTGTCTCTGTCCGTCTGTCTCAGCCCGCCTGTCTCAGACCGTTGTCTCTGTCCGTCTATCTCTGTCCGCCTGTCTCAGAACGTCTGTCTCAGTCCATCTGTGTCAGACCGTTGTCTCTGTCCGTCTGTCTCAGCCCGCCTGTCTCTGTCCGCCTGTCTGAGACCGTCGGTCTCTGTCCGTCTCTCTCAGGCCGCCTGTCTCAGTCCATCTGTCTCAGACCATCTGTCTCAGACCGTCTGTAACTGTCCGTCTGTCTCAGACCATCTGTCTCAGACCTTCTGTCTCAGACCGTCCGTCTCTGTCCGTCTGTCTCAGACCATCTGTCTCAGACCGTCTGTCTCAGACCGTCTGTCTCAGCCCGCCTGTCTCTGGCCGTCTGTCTTAGACCATCTGTCGCAGACCGTCTGTCTCAGACCGTCTGTCTCAGACCGTCTGTCTCAGACCGTCTGTCTCTGACCGTCTGTCTCAGACCGTCAGTCTCAGAACGTCAGTCTCTGTCCGTTTCTCGCAGGCCGCCTGTCTCTGTCCGTCTGTCTCAGACCGTCTGTCTCAGACCATCTGTCTCAGCCCGTCTGTCTCAGATCGTCGGTCTCAGCCCGCCTGTCTCTGTCCGTCTGTCTCAGACCGTCTGTCTCAGATCGTCTCTCTCAGGCCGCCTGTCTCAGTCCGACTGTCTCTGTCCGTAGGTTTCAGACCGCCTGACTCAGACCGTCGGTCTTAGCCCGTCTGTCTCAGCCCGCCTGTCTCTGTCCGCCTGTCTCAGACCATCTGTCTCAGACCGTCTGTAACTGTCCGTCTATCTGAGACCATCTGTCTCAGACCGTCTGTCTCAGGCCGCCTGTCTCAGTCCATCTGTCTCAGACCATCTGTCTCAGACCGTCTGCCTCTTTCCGTCTGTCTCAGACCATCTGTCTCAGACCTTCTGTCTCAGACCGTCCGTCTCTGTCCGTCTGTCTCAGGCCGTCGGTCTCTGGCCGTCTGCTCCGACCGTCTGTCTCAGACCGTCAGTCTCAGGCCGCCTGTCTCAGTCCGTCTGTCTCAGACCATCTGTGTCAGACCGTTGTCTCTGTCCGTCTGTCTCAGATCGTCTGTCTCAGACCATCTGTCTCAGCCCGTCTGTCTCAGATCGTCGGTCTCAGCCCGCCTGTCTCTGTCCGTCTGTCTCAGACCGTCTGTCTCAGATCGTCTCTCTCAGGCCGCCTGTCTCAGCCCGCCTGTCTCTGTCCGCCTGTCTCAGACCGTCTGTCTCAGATCGTCTCTCTCAGGCCGCCTGTCTCAGTCCGACTGTCTCAGACCATCTGTCTCAGACCGTCTGTCTCTGTCCGTCTGTCTCAGCCCGCCTGTCTCAGACCGTTGTCTCTGTCCGTCTATCTCTGTCCGCCTGTCTCAGAACGTCTGTCTCAGTCCATCTGTGTCAGACCGTTGTCTCTGTCCGTCTGTCTCAGCCCGCCTGTCTCTGTCCGCCTGTCTCAGACCGTCGGTCTCTGTCCGTCTCTCTCAGGCCGCCTGTCTCAGTCCATCTGTCTCAGACCATCTGTCTCAGACCATCTGTCTCAGACCGTCTGTAACTGTCCGTCTGTCTCAGACCATCTGTCTCAGACCTTCTGTCTCAGACCGTCCGTCTCTGTCCGTCTGTCTCAGACCATCCGTCTCAGACCGTCTGTCTCAGACCGTCTGTCTCAGGCCGCCTGTCTCAGTCCATCTGTCTCAGACCATCTGTCTCAGACCGTCTGTCTCTTTCCGTCTGTCTCAGACCATCTGTCTCAGACCTTCTGTCTCAGACCGTCCGTCTCTGTCCGTCTGTCTCAGACCATCTGTCTCAGACCGTCTGTCTCTGTCCGTCTGTCTCAGCCCGCCTGTCTCGGACCGTTGTCTCTGTCCGTCTATCTCTGTCCGTCTGTCTCCGAACGTCTGTCTCAGTCCATCTGTGTCAGACCGTTGTTTCTGTCCGTCTGTCTCTGTCCGTCTGTCTCTGTCCGTCTGTCTCTGTCCGTCTGTGTCAGACCGTCTGTCTCAGACCGTCTGTCTCAGACCGTCTGTCTCAGACCGTCTGTCTCAGACCGTCTGTCTCAGACCGTCGGTCTCTGTCCGTCTCTCTAAGGCCGTCGGTCTCTGGCCGTTTCTCGCAGGCCGCCTGTCTCAGTCCTCCTGTCTAAGTCCGTCTGTCTCAGACCATCTGTCTCAGACCGTTGTCTCTGTCCGTCCGTCTCTGTCCGTCTGTCTTAGACCATCTGTCTCAGACCGTCTGTCTCGGACCATCTGTCTCAGCCCGTCTGTCTCAGATCGTCGGTCTCAGCCCGCCTGTCTCTGTCCGTCTGTCTCAGACCGTCTGTCTCAGATCGTCTCTCTCAGGCCGCCTGTCTCAGTCCGACTGTCTCTGTCCGTAGGTTTCAGACCGCCTGTCTCAGACCGTCGGTCTTAGCCCGTCTGTCTCAGCCCGCCTGTCTCTGTCCGTCTGTCTCAGACCGTCTGTCTCAGATCGTCTCTCTCAGGCCGCCTGTCTCAGTCCGACTGTCTCAGACCATCTGTCTCAGACCGTCTGTCTCTGTCCGTCTGTCTCAGCCCGCCTGTCTCAGACCGTTGTCTCTGTCCGTCTATCTCTGTCCGTCTGTCTCAGAACGTCTGTCTCAGACCATCTGTATCAAACCGTCTGTTTCAGCCCGCCTGTCTCAGCCTGCCTGTCTCTGTCCGTCTGTCTCAGCCCGCCTGTCTCAGACCGTCTGTCTCAGACCGTCTGTCTCAGACCGTCTGTCTCAGACCATCGGTATCTGTCCGTTTCTCGCAGGCCGCCTGTCTCTGTCCGTCTGTCTCTGTCCGTCTGTCTCTGCCCGTCTGTCTCTGTCCGTCTGTCTCTGTCCGTCTGTCTCTTTCCGTCTGTCTCTGTCCGTCTGTCTCTGTCCGTCTGTGTCAGACCGTCTGTCTCAGACCGTCGGTCTCTGTCCGTCCCTCTCAGGCCGCCTGTCTCAGTCCGTCTGTCTCCGACCGTCTGTCTCAGACCGTCCGTCTCTGTCCGTCTGTCTCAGACCGTCTGTCTCAGACCGTCTGTCTCAGACCCTCTGTCTCAGACCGTCTGTCTCACACCGTCTGTCTCAGACCGTCTGTCTCAGACCGTCTTTCTCAGACCGTCTGTCTCAGACCGTCTGTCTCTGTCCGTCTGTGTCAGACCGTCTGTCTCAGACCGTCGGTCTCTGTCCGTCCCTCTCAGGCCGCCTGTCTCAGTCCGTCTGTCTCCGACCGTCTGTCTCAGACCGTCCGTCTCTGTCCGTCTGTCTCAGACCGTCTGTCTCAGACCGTCTGTCTCAGACCCTCTGTCTCAGACCGTCTGTCTCACACCGTCTGTCTCAGACCGTCTGTCTCAGACCGTCTGTCTCAGACCGTCTTTCTCAGACCGTCTGTCTCAGACCGTCTGTCTCAGACCGTCTGTCTCAGACCGCCTGTCTCAGACCGTCGGTCTCTGTCCGTTTCACGCAGGCCGCCTGTCTCAGTCCGCCTGTCTAAGTCCGTCTGTCTCAGACCATCTGTCTCAGACCGTCGGTCTCTGTCCGTCTCTCTCATGCCGCCTGTCTCAGTCCGCCTGTCTCTGTCCGTCTGTCTCAGACCATCTGTCTCAGTCCGTCTGTCTCAGACCGTCTGTCTCAGACCGCCTGTCTCAGCCCGTCTGTCTCAGACCGTCTGTCTCAGACCGCCTGTCTCAGTCCGTCTGTCTCAGACCATCTGTCTCAGACCGTCTGTCTCAGACCGTCTGTCTCTTTCCGTCTGTCTCAGACCATCTGTCTCAGACCTTCTGTCTCAGACCGTCCGTCTCTGTCCGTCTGTCTCAGACCATCTGTCTCAGACCGTCTGTCTCAGATCGTCTGTCTCAGCCCGCCTGTCTCAGCCCGCCTGTCTCTGGCCGTCTGTCTTAGACCATCTGTCGCAGACCGTCTGTCTCAGACCGTCTGTCTCAGACCGTCTGTCTCAGACCGTCTGTATCAGACCGTCTGTCTCAGACCGTCTGTCTCAGACCGTCTGTCTCAGACCATCCGTCTCAGACCGTCTGTCTCAGACCGTCTGTCTCAGACCGTCTGTCTCAGACCGTCTGTCTCAGGCCGCCTGTCTCAGTCCGTCTGTCTCAGACCATCTGTGTCACACCGTCTGACTCAGACCGCCTGTCTCAGACCGTCTGTCTCAGACCGTCTGTCTCAGACCGTCTGTCTCAGACCGTCTGTCTCAGACCGTCTGTCTCAGACCGTCTGTCTCAGACCGTCTGTCTCAGACCGTCTGTCTCAGACCATCGGTATCTGTCCGTTTCTCGCAGGCCGCCTGTCTCTGTCCGTCTGTCTCTGTCCGTCTATCTCTGTCCGTCTGTCTCTGCCCGTCTGTCTCTGTCCGTCTGTCTCTGTCCGTCTGTCTCTTTCCGTCTGTCTCTGTCCGTCTGTCTCTGTCCGTCTGTGTCAGACCGTCTGTCTCAGACCGTCGGTCTCTGTCCGTCCCTCTCAGGCCGCCTGTCTCAGTCCGTCTGTCTCCGACCGTCTGTCTCAGACCGTCCGTCTCTGTCCGTCTGTCTCAGACCGGCTGTCTCAGACCGTCTGTCTCAGACCCTCTGTCTCAGACCGTCTTTCTCAGACCGTCTGTCTCAGACCGTCTGTCTCAGACCGTCTGTCTCAGACCGCCTGTCTCAGACCGTCGGTCTCTGTCCGTTTCACGCAGGCCGCCTGTCTCAGTCCGCCTGTCTAAGTCCGTCTGTCTCAGACCATCTGTCTCAGACCGTCGGTCTCTGTCCGTCTCTCTCATGCCGCCTGTCTCAGACCGTCGGTCTCTGTCCGTCTCTCTCAGGCCGCCTGTCTCAGTCCATCTGTCTCAGACCATCTGTCTCAGACCGTCTGTAATTGTCCGTCTGTCTCAGACCATCTGTCTCAGACCTTCTGTCTCAGACCGCCCGTCTCTGTCCGTCTGTCTCAGACCATCCGTCTTCTACCGTCTGTCTCAGACCGTCTGTCTCAGCCCGCCTGTCTCAGCCCGCCTGTCTCTGTCCGTCTGTCTTAGACCATCTGTCTCAGACCGTCTGTCTCGGACCATCTGTCTCAGTCCGTCTGTCTCAGATCGTCGGTCTCAGCCCGCCTGTCTCTGTCCGTCTGTCTCAGACCGTCTGTCTCAGATCGTCTCTCTCAGGCCGCCTGTCTCAGTCCGACTGTCTCAGTCCGTAGGTTTCAGACCGCCTGTCTCAGACCCTCGGTCTTAGCCCGTCTGTCTCAGCCCGCCTGTCTCTGTCCGTCTGTCTCAGACCGTCTGTCTCAGATCGTCTCTCTCAGGCCGCCTGTCTCAGTCCGACTGTCTCAGACCATCTGTCTCAGACCGTCTGTCTCTGTCCGTCTGTCTCAGCCCGCCTGTCTCAGACCGTTGTCTCTGTCCGTCTATCCCTGTCCGTCTGTCTCAGAACGTCTGTCTCAGACCATCTGTATCAAACCGTCTGTTTCAGCCCGCCTGTCTCAGCCCGCCTGTCTCTGTCCGTCTGTCTCAGCCCGCCTGTCTCAGACCGTCTGTCTCAGACCGTCTGTCTCAGACCGTCTGTCTCAGACCGTCTGTCTCAGACCGTCTGTCTCAGACCGTCTGTCTCAGACCGTCTGTCTCAGACCGTCTGTCTCAGACCGTCTGTCTCAGGCCGCCTGTCTCAGTCCGTCTGTCTCAGACCATCTGTGTCAGACCGTTGTCTCTGTCCGTCTGTCTCCGACCGTCTGTCTCAGACCGTCCGTCTCTGTCCGTCTGTCTCAGACCGTCTGTCTCAGACCGTCTGTCTCAGACCCTCTGTCTCAGACCGTCTGTCTCACACCGTCTGTCTCTGTCCGTCTGTCTCTGTCCGTCTGTCTCTGTCCGTCTGTCTCCGACCGTCTGTCTCAGACCGTCCGTCTCTGTCCGTCTGTCTCAGACCGTCTGTCTCAGACCGTCTGTCTCAGACCCTCTGTCTCAGACCGTCTGTCTCACACCGTCTGTCTCAGACCGTCTGTCTCAGACCGTCTTTCTCAGACCGTCTGTCTCAGATCGTCTGTCTCAGACCGTCTGTCTCAGACCGCCTGTCTCAGACCGTCGGTCTCTGTCCGTTTCACGCAGGCCGCCTGTCTCAGTCCGCCTGTCTAAGTCCGTCTGTCTCAGACCATCTGTCTCAGACCGTCGGTCTCTGTCCGTCTCTCTCATGCCGCCTGTCTCAGTCCGCCTGTCTCTGTCCGTCTGTCTCAGACCATCTGTCTCAGTCCGTCTGTCTCAGACCGTCTGTCTCAATCCGCCTGTCTCAGACCGTCTGTCCTGGACCGTCTGTCTCAGACCGTCGGTCTCTGTCCGTCTCTCTCATGCCGCCTGTCTCAGATCGTCGGTCTTATCCCGTCTGTCTCAGCCCGCCTGTCTCTGTCCGCCTGTCTCAGACCGTCGGTCTCTGTCCGTCTCTCTCAGGCCGCCTGTCTCAGTCCATCTGTCTCAGACCATCTGTCTCAGACCGTCTGTAATTGTCCGTCTGTCTCAGACCATCTGTCTCAGACCTTCTGTCTCAGACCGCCCGTCTCTGTCCGTCTGTCTCAGACCATCTGTGTCAGACCGTTGTCTCTGTCCGTCTGTCTCCGACCGTCTGTCTCAGACCGTCCGTCTCTGTCCGTCTGTCTCAGACCGTCTGTCTCAGACCGTCTGTCTCAGACCCTCTGTCTCAGACCGTCTGTCTCACACCGTCTGTCTCTGTCCGTCTGTCCCTGTCCGTAGGTCTCAGCCCGCCTGTCTCTGTCCGCCTGTCTCAGACCATCTGTCTCAGACCGTCTGTAACTGTCCGTCTATCTGAGACCATCTGTCTCAGACCGTCTGTCTCAGGCCGCCTGTCTCAGTCCATCTGTCTCAGACCATCTGTCTCAGACCGTCTGCCTCTTTCCGTCTGTCTCAGACCATCTGTCTCAGACCTTCTGTCTCAGACCGTCCGTCTCTGTCCGTCTGTCTCAGGCCGTCGGTCTCTGGCCGTCTGCTCCGACCGTCTGTCTCAGACCGTCAGTCTCAGGCCGCCTGTCTCAGTCCGTCTGTCTCAGACCATCTGTGTCAGACCGTTGTCTCTGTCCGTCTGTCTCAGATCGTCTGTCTCAGACCATCTGTCTCAGCCCGTCTGTCTCAGATCGTCGGTCTCAGCCCGCCTGTCTCTGTCCGTCTGTCTCAGACCGTCTGTCTCAGATCGTCTCTCTCAGGCCGCCTGTCTCAGCCCGCCTGTCTCTGTCCGCCTGTCTCAGACCGTCTGTCTCAGATCGTCTCTCTCAGGCCGCCTGTCTCAGTCCGACTGTCTCAGACCATCTGTCTCAGACCGTCTGTCTCTGTCCGTCTGTCTCAGCCCGCCTGTCTCAGACCGTTGTCTCTGTCCGTCTATCTCTGTCCGCCTGTCTCAGAACGTCTGTCTCAGTCCATCTGTGTCAGACCGTTGTCTCTGTCCGTCTGTCTCAGCCCGCCTGTCTCTGTCCGCCTGTCTCAGACCGTCGGTCTCTGTCCGTCTCTCTCAGGCCGCCTGTCTCAGTCCATCTGTCTCAGACCATCTGTCTCAGACCGTCTGTAACTGTCCGTCTGTCTCAGACCATCTGTCACAGACCTTCTGTCTCAGACCGTCCGTCTCTGTCCGTCTGTCTCAGACCATCCGTCTCAGACCGTCTGTCTCAGACCGTCTGTCTCAGGCCGCCTGTCTCAGTCCATCTGTCTCAGACCATCTGTCTCAGACCGTCTGTCTCTTTCCGTCTGTCTCAGACCATCTGTCTCAGACCTTCTGTCTCAGACCGTCCGTCTCTGTCCGTCTGTCTCAGACCATCTGTCTCAGACCGTCTGTCTCTGTCCGTCTGTCTCAGCCCGCCTGTCTCGGACCGTTGTCTCTGTCCGTCTATCTCTGTCCGTCTGTCTCCGAACGTCTGTCTCAGTCCATCTGTGTCAGACCGTTGTTTCTGTCCGTCTGTCTCTGTCCGTCTGTCTCTGTCCGTCTGTCTCTGTCCGTCTGTGTCAGACCGTCTGTCTCAGACCGTCTGTCTCAGACCGTCTGTCTCAGACCGTCTGTCTCAGACCGTCGGTCTCTGTCCGTCTCTCTAAGGCCGTCGGTCTCTGGCCGTTTCTCGCAGGCCGCCTGTCTCAGTCCTCCTGTCTAAGTCCGTCTGTCTCAGACCATCTGTCTCAGACCGTTGTCTCTGTCCGTCCGTCTCTGTCCGTCTGTCTTAGACCATCTGTCTCAGACCGTCTGTCTCGGACCATCTGTCTCAGCCCGTCTGTCTCAGATCGTCGGTCTCAGCCCGCCTGTCTAAGTCCGTCTGTCTCAGACCATCTGTCTCAGACCGTCGGTCTCTGTCCGTCTCTCTCATGCCGCCTGTCTCAGACCGTCGGTCTTATCCCGTCTGTCTCAGCCCGCCTGTCTCTGTCCGTCTGTCTCAGACCGTCTGTCTCAGACCGTCTGTCTCAGACCCTCTGTCTCAGACCGTCTGTCTCACACCGTCTGTCTCAGACCGTCTGTCTCAGACCGTCTTTCTCAGACCGTCTGTCTCAGACCGTCTGTCTCAGACCGTCTGTCTCAGACCGCCTGTCTCAGACCGTCGGTCTCTGTCCGTTTCACGCAGGCCGCCTGTCTCAGTCCGCCTGTCTAAGTCCGTCTGTCTCAGACCATCTGTCTCAGACCGTCGGTCTCTGTCCGTCTCTCTCATGCCGCCTGTCTCAGTCCGCCTGTCTCTGTCCGTCTGTCTCAGACCATCTGTCTCAGTCCGTCTGTCTCAGACCGTCTGTCTCAATCCGCCTGTCTCAGACCGTCTGTCCTGGACCGTCTGTCTCAGACCGTCGGTCTCTGTCCGTCTCTCTCATGCCGCCTGTCTCAGACCGTCGGTCTTATCCCGTCTGTCTCAGCCCGCCTGTCTCTGTCCGCCTGTCTCAGACCGTCGGTCTCTGTCCGTCTCTCTCAGGCCGCCTGTCTCAGTCCATCTGTCTCAGACCATCTGTCTCAGACCGTCTGTAATTGTCCGTCTGTCTCAGACCGTCTGTCTCTGTCCGTCTGTGTCAGACCGTCTGTCTCAGACCGTCTGTCTCAGCCCGCCTGTCTCAGCCCGCCTGTCTCTGTCCGTCTGTCTTAGACCATCTGTCTCAGACCGTCTGTCTCGGACCGTCTGTCTCAGGCCGCCTGTCTCAGTCCGTCTGTCTCAGACCATCTGTGTCAGACCGTTGTCTCTGTCCGTCTGGCTCCGACCGTCTGTCTCAGACCGTCCGTCTCTGTCCGTCTGTCTCAGACCGTCTGTCTCAGACTGTCTGTCTCAGACCCTCTGTCTTAGCCCGTCTGTCTCAGCCCGCCTGTCTCAGTCCGACTGTCTCAGACCATCTGTCTCAGACCGTCTGTCTCTGTCCGTCTGTCTCAGCCCGCCTGTCTCAGACCGTTGTCTCTGTCCGTCTATCTCTGTCCGTCTGTCTCAGAACGTCTGTCTCAGACCATCTGTATCAAACCGTCTGTTTCAGCCCGCCTGTCTCAGCCCGCCTGTCTCTGTCCGTCTGTCTCAGCCCGCCTGTCTCAGACCGTCTGTCTCAGAGCGTCTGTCTCAGACCGTCTGTCTCAGACCGTCTGTCTCAGACCGTCTGTCTCAGGCCGCCTGTCTCTGTCCGCCTGTCTCAGACCGTCTGCCTCAGATCGTCTCTCTCAGGCCGCCTGTCTCAGTCCGACTGTCTCAGACCGTCTGTCTCAGACCGTCTGTCTCAGACCGTCTGTCTCAGGCCGCCTGTCTCAGTCCGTCTGTCTCAGACCATCTGTGTCACACCGTCTGACTCAGACCGCCTGTCTCAGACCGTCTGTCTCAGACCGTCTGTCTCAGACCGTCTGTCTCAGACCGTCTGTCTCAGACCGTCTGTCTCAGACCGTCTGTCTCAGACCGTCTGTCTCAGACCGTCTGTCTCAGACCATCGGTATCTGTCCGTTTCTCGCAGGCCGCCTGTCTCTGTCCGTCTGTCTCTGTCCGTCTATCTCTGTCCGTCTGTCTCTGCCCGTCTGTCTCTGTCCGTCTGTCTCTGTCCGTCTGTCTCTTTCCGTCTGTCTCTGTCCGTCTGTCTCTGTCCGTCTGTGTCAGACCGTCTGTCTCAGACCGTCGGTCTCTGTCCGTCCCTCTCAGGCCGCCTGTCTCAGTCCGTCTGTCTCCGACCGTCTGTCTCAGACCGTCCGTCTCTGTCCGTCTGTCTCAGACCGTCTGTCTCAGACCGTCTGTCTCAGACCCTCTGTCTCAGACCGTCTGTCTCACACCGTCTGTCTCAGACCGTCTGTCTCAGACCGTCTTTCTCAGACCGTCTGTCTCAGACCGTCTGTCTCTGTCCGTCTGTGTCAGACCGTCTGTCTCAGACCGTCGGTCTCTGTCCGTCCCTCTCAGGCCGCCTGTCTCAGTCCGTCTGTCTCCGACCGTCTGTCTCAGACCGTCCGTCTCTGTCCGTCTGTCTCAGACCGTCTGTCTCAGACCGTCTGTCTCAGACCCTCTGTCTCAGACCGTCTGTCTCACACCGTCTGTCTCAGACCGTCTGTCTCAGACCGTCTTTCTCAGACCGTCTGTCTCAGACCGTCTGTCTCAGACCGTCTGTCTCAGACCGCCTGTCTCAGACCGTCGGTCTCTGTCCGTTTCACGCAGGCCGCCTGTCTCAGTCCGGCTGTCTAAGTCCGTCTGTCTCAGACCATCTGTCTCAGACCGTCGGTCTCTGTCCGTCTCTCTCATGCCGCCTGTCTCAGACCGTCGGTCTCTGTCCGTCTCTCTCAGGCCGCCTGTCTCAGTCCATCTGTCTCAGACCATCTGTCTCAGACCGTCTGTAATTGTCCGTCTGTCTCAGACCATCTGTCTCAGACCTTCTGTCTCAGACCGCCCGTCTCTGTCCGTCTGTCTCAGACCATCCGTCTTCTACCGTCTGTCTCAGACCGTCTGTCTCAGCCCGCCTGTCTCAGCCCGCCTGTCTCTGTCCGTCTGTCTTAGACCATCTGTCTCGGACCGTCTGTCTCGGACCATCTGTCTCAGTCCGTCTGTCTCAGATCGTCGGTCTCAGCCCGCCTGTCTCTGTCCGTCTGTCTCAGACCGTCTGTCTCAGATCGTCTCTCTCAGGCCGCCTGTCTCAGTCCGACTGTCTCTGTCCGTAGGTTTCAGACCGCCTGTCTCAGACCCTCGGTCTTAGCCCGTCTGTCTCAGCCCGCCTGTCTCTGTCCGTCTGTCTCAGACCGTCTGTCTCAGATCGTCTCTCTCAGGCCGCCTGTCTCAGTCCGACTGTCTCAGACCATCTGTCTCAGACCGTCTGTCTCTGTCCGTCTGTCTCAGCCCGCCTGTCTCAGACCGTTGTCTCTGTCCGTCTATCCCTGTCCGTCTGTCTCAGAACGTCTGTCTCAGACCATCTGTATCAAACCGTCTGTTTCAGCCCGCCTGTCTCAGCCCGCCTGTCTCTGTCCGTCTGTCTCAGCCCGCCTGTCTCAGACCGTCTGTCTCAGACCGTCTGTCTCAGACCGTCTGTCTCAGACCGTCTGTCTCAGACCGTCTGTCTCAGACCGTCTGTCTCAGACCGTCTGTCTCAGACCGTCTGTCTCAGACCGTCTGTCTCAGGCCGCCTGTCTCAGTCCGTCTGTCTCAGACCATCTGTGTCAGACCGTTGTCTCTGTCCGTCTGTCTCCGACCGTCTGTCTCAGACCGTCCGTCTCTGTCCGTCTGTCTCAGACCGTCTGTCTCAGACCGTCTGTCTCAGACCCTCTGTCTCAGACCGTCTGTCTCACACCGTCTGTCTCTGTCCGTCTGTCTCTGTCCGTCTGTCTCTGTCCGTCTGTCTCCGACCGTCTGTCTCAGACCGTCCGTCTCTGTCCGTCTGTCTCAGACCGTCTGTCTCAGACCGTCTGTCTCAGACCCTCTGTCTCAGACCGTCTGTCTCACACCGTCTGTCTCAGACCGTCTGTCTCAGACCGTCTTTCTCAGACCGTCTGTCTCAGATCGTCTGTCTCAGACCGTCTGTCTCAGACCGCCTGTCTCAGACCGTCGGTCTCTGTCCGTTTCACGCAGGCCGCCTGTCTCAGTCCGCCTGTCTAAGTCCGTCTGTCTCAGACCATCTGTCTCAGACCGTCGGTCTCTGTCCGTCTCTCTCATGCCGCCTGTCTCAGTCCGCCTGTCTCTGTCCGTCTGTCTCAGACCATCTGTCTCAGTCCGTCTGTCTCAGACCGTCTGTCTCAATCCGCCTGTCTCAGACCGTCTGTCCTGGACCGTCTGTCTCAGACCGTCGGTCTCTGTCCGTCTCTCTCATGCCGCCTGTCTCAGACCGTCGGTCTTATCCCGTCTGTCTCAGCCCGCCTGTCTCTGTCCGCCTGTCTCAGACCGTCGGTCTCTGTCCGTCTCTCTCAGGCCGCCTGTCTCAGTCCATCTGTCTCAGACCATCTGTCTCAGACCGTCTGTAATTGTCCGTCTGTCTCAGACCATCTGTCTCAGACCTTCTGTCTCAGACCGCCCGTCTCTGTCCGTCTGTCTCAGACCATCTGTGTCAGACCGTTGTCTCTGTCCGTCTGTCTCCGACCGTCTGTCTCAGACCGTCCGTCTCTGTCCGTCTGTCTCAGACCGTCTGTCTCAGACCGTCTGTCTCAGACCGTCTGTCTCAGACCCTCTGTCTCAGACCGTCTGTCTCACACCGTCTGTCTCTGTCCGTCTGTCTCTGTCCGTCTGTCTCTGTCCGTCTGTCTCCGACCGTCTGTCTCAGACCGTCCGTCTCTGTCCGTCTGTCTCAGACCGTCTGTCTCAGACCGTCTGTCTCAGACCCTCTGTCTCAGACCGTCTGTCTCACACCGTCTGTCTCAGACCGTCTGTCTCAGACCGTCTTTCTCAGACCGTCTGTCTCAGATCGTCTGTCTCAGACCGTCTGTCTCAGACCGCCTGTCTCAGACCGTCGGTCTCTGTCCGTTTCACGCAGGCCGCCTGTCTCAGTCCGCCTGTCTAAGTCCGTCTGTCTCAGACCATCTGTCTCAGACCGTCGGTCTCTGTCCGTCTCTCTCATGCCGCCTGTCTCAGTCCGCCTGTCTCTGTCCGTCTGTCTCAGACCATCTGTCTCAGTCCGTCTGTCTCAGACCGTCTGTCTCAATCCGCCTGTCTCAGACCGTCTGTCCTGGACCGTCTGTCTCAGACCGTCGGTCTCTGTCCGTCTCTCTCATGCCGCCTGTCTCAGAACGTCGGTCTTATCCCGTCTGTCTCAGCCCGCCTGTCTCTGTCCGCCTGTCTCAGACCGTCGGTCTCTGTCCGTCTCTCTCAGGCCGCCTGTCTCAGTCCATCTGTCTCAGACCATCTGTCTCAGACCGTCTGTAATTGTCCGTCTGTCTCAGACCATCTGTCTCAGACCTTCTGTCTCAGACCGCCCGTCTCTGTCCGTCTGTCTCAGACCATCTGTCTTCTACCGTCTGTCTCAGACCGTCTGTCTCAGCCCGCCTGTCTCAGCCCGCCTGTCTCTGTCCGTCTGTCTTAGACCATCTGTCTCAGACCGTCTGTCTCGGACCGTCTGTCTCAGGCCGCCTGTCTCAGTCCGTCTGTCTCAGACCATCTGTGTCAGACCGTTGTCTCTGTCCGTCTGGCTCCGACCGTCTGTCTCAGACCGTCCGTCTCTGTCCGTCTGTCTCAGACCGTCTGTCTCAGACTGTCTGTCTCAGACCCTCTGTCTTAGCCCGTCTGTCTCAGCCCGCCTGTCTCAGTCCGACTGTCTCAGACCATCTGTCTCAGACCGTCTGTCTCTGTCCGTCTGTCTCAGCCCGCCTGTCTCAGACCGTTGTCTCTGTCCGTCTATCTCTGTCCGTCTGTCTCAGAACGTCTGTCTCAGACCATCTGTATCAAACCGTCTGTTTCAGCCCGCCTGTCTCAGCCCGCCTGTCTCTGTCCGTCTGTCTCAGCCCGCCTGTCTCAGACCGTCTGTCTCAGAGCGTCTGTCTCAGACCGTCTGTCTCAGACCGTCTGTCTCAGACCGTCTGTCTCAGGCCGCCTGTCTCTGTCCGCCTGTCTCAGACCGTCTGTCTCAGATCGTCTCTCTCAGGCCGCCTGTCTCAGTACGACTGTCTCAGACCATCTGTCTCAGACCGTCTGTCTCTGTCCGTCTGTCTCAGCCCGCCTGTCTCAGACCGTTGTCTCTGTCCGTCTATCTCTGTCCGCCTGTCTCAGAACGTCTGTCTCAGTCCATCTGTGTCAGACCGTTGTCTCTGTCCGTCGGTCTCAGCCCGCCTGTCTCTGTCCGCCTGTCTGAGACCGTCGGTCTCTGTCCGTCTCTCTCAGGCCGCCTGTCTCAGTCCATCTGTCTCAGACCATCTGTCTCAGACCGTCTGTAACTGTCCGTCTGTCTCAGACCATCTGTCTCAGACCTTCTGTCTCAGACCGTCCGTCTCTGTCCGTCTGTCTCAGACCATCTGTCTCAGACCGTCTGTCTCAGACCGTCTGTCTCAGCCCGCCTGTCTCTGGCCGTCTGTCTTAGACCATCTGTCGCAGACCGTCTGTCTCAGACCGTCTGTCTCAGACCGTCTGTCTCAGACCGTCTGTCTCAGACCGTCTGTCTCAGACCGTCTGTCTCAGACCATCGGTATCTGTCCGTTTCTCGCAGGCCGCCTGTCTCTGTCCGTCTGTCTCTGTCCGTCTATCTCTGTCCGTCTGTCTCTGCCCGTCTGTCTCTGTCCGTCTGTCTCTGTCCGTCTGTCTCTTTCCGTCTGTCTCTGTCCGTCTGTCTCTGTCCGTCTGTGTCAGACCGTCTGTCTCAGACCGTCGGTCTCTGTCCGTCCCTCTCAGGCCGCCTGTCTCAGTCCGTCTGTCTCCGACCGTCTGTCTCAGACCGTCCGTCTCTGTCCGTCTGTCTCAGACCGTCTGTCTCAGACCGTCTGTCTCAGACCCTCTGTCTCAGACCGTCTGTCTCAGACCGTCTGTCTCACACCGTCTGTCTCAGACCGTCTGTCTCAGACCGTCTGTCTCTGTCCGTCTGTGTCAGACCGTCTGTCTCAGACCGTCGGTCTCTGTCCGTCCCTCTCAGGCCGCCTGTCTCAGTCCGTCTGTCTCCGACCGTCTGTCTCAGACCGTCCGTCTCTGTCCGTCTGTCTCAGACCGTCTGTCTCAGACCGTCTGTCTCAGACCCTCTGTCTCAGACCGTCTGTCTCACACCGTCTGTCTCAGACCGTCTGTCTCAGACCGTCTTTCTCAGACCGTCTGTCTCAGACCGTCTGTCTCAGACCGTCTGTCTCAGACCGCCTGTCTCAGACCGTCGGTCTCTGTCCGTTTCACGCAGGCCGCCTGTCTCAGTCCGCCTGTCTAAGTCCGTCTGTCTCAGACCATCTGTCTCAGACCGTCGGTCTCTGTCCGTCTCTCTCATGCCGCCTGTCTCAGACCGTCGGTCTTATCCCGTCTGTCTCAGCCCGCCTGTCTCTGTCCGTCTGTCTCAGACCGTCTGTCTCAGACCGTCTGTCTCAGACCCTCTGTCTCAGACCGTCTGTCTCACACCGTCTGTCTCAGACCGTCTGTCTCAGACCGTCTTTCTCAGACCGTCTGTCACAGACCGTCTGTCTCAGACCGTCTGTCTCAGACCGCCTGTCTCAGACCGTCGGTCTCTGTCCGTTTCACGCAGGCCGCCTGTCTCAGTCCGCCTGTCTAAGTCCGTCTGTCTCAGACCATCTGTCTCAGACCGTCGGTCTCTGTCCGTCTCTCTCATGCCGCCTGTCTCAGTCCGCCTGTCTCTGTCCGTCTGTCTCAGACCATCTGTCTCAGTCCGTCTGTCTCAGACCGTCTGTCTCAATCCGCCTGTCTCAGACCGTCTGTCCTGGACCGTCTGTCTCAGACCGTCGGTCTCTGTCCGTCTCTCTCATGCCGCCTGTCTCAGACCGTCGGTCTTATCCCGTCTGTCTCAGCCCGCCTGTCTCTGTCCGCCTGTCTCAGACCGTCGGTCTCTGTCCGTCTCTCTCAGGCCGCCTGTCTCAGTCCATCTGTCTCAGACCATCTGTCTCAGACCGTCTGTAATTGTCCGTCTGTCTCAGACCATCTGTCTCAGACCTTCTGTCTCAGACCGCCCGTCTCTGTCCGTCTGTCTCAGACCATCTGTCTTCTACCGTCTGTCTCAGACCGTCTGTCTCAGCCCGCCTGTCTCAGCCCGCCTGTCTCTGTCCGTCTGTCTTAGACCATCTGTCTCAGACCGTCTGTCTCGGACCGTCTGTCTCAGGCCGCCTGTCTCAGTCCGTCTGTCTCAGACCATCTGTGTCAGACCGTTGTCTCTGTCCGTCTGGCTCCGACCGTCTGTCTCAGACCGTCCGTCTCTGTCCGTCTGTCTCAGACCGTCTGTCTCAGACTGTCTGTCTCAGACCCTCTGTCTTAGCCCGTCTGTCTCAACCCGCCTGTCTCAGTCCGACTGTCTCAGACCATCTGTCTCAGACCGTCTGTCTCTGTCCGTCTGTCTCAGCCCGCCTGTCTCAGACCGTTGTCTCTGTCCGTCTATCTCTGTCCGTCTGTCTCAGAACGTCTGTCTCAGACCATCTGTATCAAACCGTCTGTTTCAGCCCGCCTGTCTCAGCCCGCCTGTCTCTGTCCGTCTGTCTCAGCCCGCCTGTCTCAGACCGTCTGTCTCAGAGCGTCTGTCTCAGACCGTCTGTCTCAGACCGTCTGTCTCAGACCGTCTGTCTCAGGCCGCCTGTCTCTGTCCGCCTGTCTCAGACCGTCTGCCTCAGATCGTCTCTCTCAGGCCGCCTGTCTCAGTCCGACTGTCTCAGACCATCTGTCTCAGACCGTCTGTCTCTGTCCGTCTGTCTCAGCCCGCCTGTCTCAGACCGTTGTCTCTGTCCGTCTATCTCTGTCCGCCTGTCTCAGAACGTCTGTCTCAGTCCATCTGTGTCAGACCGTTGTCTCTGTCCGTCTGTCTCAGCCCGCCTGTCTCTGTCCGCCTGTCTGAGACCGTCGGTCTCTGTCCGTCTCTCTCAGGCCGCCTGTCTCAGTCCATCTGTCTCAGACCATCTGTCTCAGACCGTCTGTAACTGTCCGTCTGTCTCAGACCATCTGTCTCAGACCTTCTGTCTCAGACCGTCCGTCTCTGTCCGTCTGTCTCAGACCATCTGTCTCAGACCGTCTGTCTCAGACCGTCTGTCTCAGCCCGCCTGTCTCTGGCCGTCTGTCTTAGACCATCTGTCGCAGACCGTCTGTCTCAGACCGTCTGTCTCAGACCGTCTGTCTCTGACCGTCTGTCTCAGACCGTCAGTCTCAGAACGTCAGTCTCTGTCCGTTTCTCGCAGGCCGCCTGTCTCTGTCCGTCTGTCTCAGACCGTCTGTCTCAGACCATCTGTCTCAGCCCGTCTGTCTCAGATCGTCGGTCTCAGCCCGCCTGTCTCTGTCCGTCTGTCTCAGACCGTCTGTCTCAGATCGTCTCTCTCAGGCCGCCTGTCTCAGTCCGACTGTCTCTGTCCGTAGGTTTCAGACCGCCTGACTCAGACCGTCGGTCTTAGCCCGTCTGTCTCAGCCCGCCTGTCTCTGTCCGCCTGTCTCAGACCGTCTGTCTCAGATCGTCTCTCTCAGGCCGCCTGTCTCAGTCCGACTGTCTCAGACCATCTGTCTCAGACCGTCTGTCTCTGTCCGTCTGTCTCAGCCCGCCTGTCTCAGACCGTTGTCTCTGTCCGTCTATCTCTGTCCGCCTGTCTCAGAACGTCTGTCTCAGTCCATCTGTGTCAGACCGTTGTCTCTGTCCGTCTGTCTCAGCCCGCCTGTCTCTGTCCGCCTGTCTGAGACCGTCGGTCTCTGTCCGTCTCTCTCAGGCCGCCTGTCTCAGTCCATCTGTCTCAGACCATCTGTCTCAGACCGTCTGTAACTGTCCGTCTGTCTCAGACCATCTGTCTCAGACCTTCTGTCTCAGACCGTCCGTCTCTGTCCGTCTGTCTTAGACCGTCTGTCTCAGACCGTCTGTCTCAGACCCTCTGTCTCAGACCGTCTGTCTCACACCGTCTGTCTCTGTCCGCCTGTCTCTGTCCGTCTGTCTCTGTCCGTCTGTCTCCGACCGTCTGTCTCAGACCGTCCGTCTCTGTCCGTCTGTCTCAGACCGTCTGTCTCAGACCGTCTGTCTCAGACCGTCTGTCTCAGACCCTCTGTCTCAGACCGTCTGTCTCACACCGTCTGTCTCAGACCGTCTGTCTCAGACCGTCTTTCTCAGACCGTCTGTCTCAGACCGTCTGTCTCAGACCGTCTGTCTCAGACCCTCTGTCTCAGACCGTCTGTCTCACACCGTCTGTCTCAGACCGTCTGTCTCAGACCGTCTTTCTCAGACCGTCTGTCACAGACCGTCTGTCTCAGACCGTCTGTCTCAGACCGCCTGTCTCAGACCGTCGGTCTCTGTCCGTTTCACGCAGGCCGCCTGTCTCAGTCCGCCTGTCTAAGTCCGTCTGTCTCAGACCATCTGTCTCAGACCGTCGGTCTCTGTCCGTCTCTCTCATGCCGCCTGTCTCAGTCCGCCTGTCTCTGTCCGTCTGTCTCAGACCATCTGTCTCAGTCCGTCTGTCTCAGACCGTCTGTCTCAATCCGCCTGTCTCAGACCGTCTGTCCTGGACCGTCTGTCTCAGACCGTCGGTCTCTGTCCGTCTCTCTCATGCCGCCTGTCTCAGACCGTCGGTCTTATCCCGTCTGTCTCAGCCCGCCTGTCTCTGTCCGCCTGTCTCAGACCGTCGGTCTCTGTCCGTCTCTCTCAGGCCGCCTGTCTCGGTCCATCTGTCTCAGACCATCTGTCTCAGACCGTCTGTAATTGTCCGTCTGTCTCAGACCATCTGTCTCAGACCTTCTGTCTCAGACCGCCCGTCTCTGTCCGTCTGTCTCAGACCATCTGTCTTCTACCGTCTGTCTCAGACCGTCTGTCTCAGCCCGCCTGTCTCAGCCCGCCTGTCTCTGTCCGTCTGTCTTAGACCATCTGTCTCAGACCGTCTGTCTCGGACCGTCTGTCTCAGGCCGCCTGTCTCAGTCCGTCTGTCTCAGACCATCTGTGTCAGACCGTTGTCTCTGTCCGTCTGGCGCCGACCGTCTGTCTCAGACCGTCCGTCTCTGTCCGTCTGTCTCAGACCGTCTGTCTCAGACTGTCTGTCTCAGACCCTCTGTCTTAGCCCGTCTGTCTCAGCCCGCCTGTCTCAGTCCGACTGTCTCAGACCATCTGTCTCAGACCGTCTGTCTCTGTCCGTCTGTCTCAGCCCGCCTGTCTCAGACCGTTGTCTCTGTCCGTCTATCTCTGTCCGTCTGTCTCAGAACGTCTGTCTCAGACCATCTGTATCAAACCGTCTGTTTCAGCCCGCCTGTCTCAGCCCGCCTGTCTCTGTCCGTCTGTCTCAGCCCGCCTGTCTCAGACCGTCTGTCTCAGAGCGTCTGTCTCAGACCGTCTGTCTCAGACCGTCTGTCTCAGACCGTCTGTCTCAGACCGTTGTCTCTGTCCGTCTATCTCTGTCCGCCTGTCTCAGAACGTCTGTCTCAGTCCATCTGTGTCAGACCGTTGTCTCTGTCCGTCTGTCTCAGCCCGCCTGTCTCTGTCCGCCTGTCTGAGACCGTCGGTCTCTGTCCGTCTCTCTCAGGCCGCCTGTCTCAGTCCATCTGTCTCAGACCATCTGTCTCAGACCGTCTGTAACTGTCCGTCTGTCTCAGACCATCTGTCTCAGACCTTCTGTCTCAGACCGTCCGTCTCTGTCCGTCTGTCTCAGACCATCTGTCTCAGACCGTCTGTCTCAGACCGTCTGTCTCAGCCCGCCTGTCTCTGGCCGTCTGTCTTAGACCATCTGTCGCAGACCGTCTGTCTCAGACCGTCTGTCTCAGACCGTCTGTCTCAGACCGTCTGTCTCTGACCGTCTGTCTCAGACCGTCAGTCTCAGAACGTCAGTCTCTGTCCGTTTCTCGCAGGCCGCCTGTCTCTGTCCGTCTGTCTCAGACCGTCTGTCTCAGACCATCTGTCTCAGCCCGTCTGTCTCAGATCGTCGGTCTCAGCCCGCCTGTCTCTGTCCGTCTGTCTCAGACCGTCTGTCTCAGATCGTCTCTCTCAGGCCGCCTGTCTCAGTCCGACTGTCTCTGTCCGTAGGTTTCAGACCGCCTGACTCAGACCGTCGGTCTTAGCCCGTCTGTCTCAGCCCGCCTGTCTCTGTCCGCCTGTCTCAGACCGTCTGTCTCAGATCGTCTCTCTCAGGCCGCCTGTCTCAGTCCGACTGTCTCAGACCATCTGTCTCAGACCGTCTGTCTCTGTCCGTCTGTCTCAGCCCGCCTGTCTCAGACCGTTGTCTCTGTCCGTCTATCTCTGTCCGCCTGTCTCAGAACGTCTGTCTCAGTCCATCTGTGTCAGACCGTTGTCTCTGTCCGTCTGTCTCAGCCCGCCTGTCTCTGTCCGCCTGTCTGAGACCGTCGGTCTCTGTCCGTCTCTCTCAGGCCGCCTGTCTCAGTCCATCTGTCTCAGACCATCTGTCTCAGACCGTCTGTAACTGTCCGTCTGTCTCAGACCATCTGTCTCAGACCTTCTGTCTCAGACCGTCCGTCTCTGTCCGTCTGTCTCAGACCATCCGTCTCAGACCGTCTGTCTCAGGCCGCCTGTCTCAGTCCATCTGTCTCAGACCATCTGTCTCAGACCGTCTGTCTCTTTCCGTCTGTCTCAGACCATCTGTCTCAGACCTTCTGTCTCAGACCGTCCGTCTCTGTCCGTCTGTCTCAGACCCTCTGTCTCAGACCGTCTGTCTCACACCGTCTGTCTCTGTCCGCCTGTCTCTGTCCGTCTGTCTCTGTCCGTCTGTCTCCGACCGTCTGTCTCAGACCGTCCGTCTCTGTCCGTCTGTCTCAGACCGTCTGTCTCAGACCGTCTGTCTCAGACCGTCTGTCTCAGACCCTCTGTCTCAGACCGTCTGTCTCACACCGTCTGTCTCAGACCGTCTGTCTCAGACCGTCTTTCTCAGACCGTCTGTCTCAGACCGTCTGTCTCAGACCGTCTGTCTCAGACCGCCTGTCTCAGACCGTCGGTCTCTGTCCGTTTCACGCAGGCCGCCTGTCTCAGTCCGCCTGTCTAAGTCCGTCTGTCTCAGACCATCTGTCTCAGACCGTCGGTCTCTGTCCGTCTCTCTCATGCCGCCTGTCTCAGTCCGCCTGTCTCTGTCCGTCTGTCTCAGACCATCTGTCTCAGTCCGTCTGTCTCAGACCGTCTGTCTCAGACCGCCTGTCTCAGCCCGTCTGTCTCAGACCGTCTGTCTCAGACCGCCTGTCTCAGTCCGTCCGTCTCTGTCCGTCTGTCTCAGACCATCTGTCTCAGACCGTCTGTCTCAGATCGTCTGTCTCAGCCCGCCTGTCTCAGCCCGCCTGTCTCTGGCCGTCTGTCTTAGACCATCTGTCGCAGACCGTCTGTCTCAGACCGTCTGTCTCAGACCGTCTGTCTCAGACCGTCTGTCTCTGACCGTCTGTCTCAGACCGTCAGTCTCAGAACGTCGGTCTCTGTCCGTTTCTCGCAGGCCGCCTGTCTCTGTCCGTCTGTCTCAGACCGTCTGTCTCAGACCGTCGGTCTCTGTCCGTCTCTCTCAGGCCGTCGGTCTCTGGCCGTTTCTCGCAGGCCGCCTGTCTCAGTCCGCCTGTCTAAGTCCGTCTGTCTCAGACCATCTGTCCCAGACCGTCGGTCTCTGTCCGTCCCTCTCAGGCCGCCTGTCTCTGTCCGTCTGTCTCTGTCCGTCTGTCTCAATCCGCCTGTCTCAGACCGTCTGTCCTGGACCGTCTGTCTCAGACCGTCGGTCTCTGTCCGTCTCTCTCATGCCGCCTGTCTCAGACCGTCGGTCTTATCCCGTCTGTCTCAGCCCGCCTGTCTCTGTCCGCCTGTCTCAGACCGTCGGTCTCTGTCCGTCTCTCTCAGGCCGCCTGTCTCAGTCCATCTGTCTCAGACCATCTGTCTCAGACCGTCTGTAATTGTCCGTCTGTATCAGACCATCTGTCTCAGACCTTCTGTCTCAGACCGCCCGTCTCTGTCCGTCTGTCTCAGACCATCTGTCTTCTACCGTCTGTCTCAGACCGTCTGTCTCAGCCCGCCTGTCTCAGCCCGCCTGTCTCTGTCCGTCTGTCTTAGACCATCTGTCTCAGACCGTCTGTCTCGGACCGTCTGTCTCAGGCCGCCTGTCTCAGTCCGTCTGTCTCAGACCGTCCGTCTCTGTCCGTCTGTCTCAGACCGTCTGTCTCAGACCGTCTGTCTCAGACCCTCTGTCTTAGCCCGTCTGTCTCAGCCCGCCTGTCTCAGTCCGACTGTCTCAGACCATCTGTCTCAGACCGTCTGTCTCTGTCCGTCTGTCTCAGCCCGCCTGTCTCAGACCGTTGTCTCTGTCCGTCTATCTCTGTCCGTCTGTCTCAGAACGTCTGTCTCAGACCATCTGTATCAAACCGTCTGTTTCAGCCCGCCTGTCTCAGCCCGCCTGTCTCTGTCCGTCTGTCTCAGCCCGCCTGTCTCAGACCGTCTGTCTCAGAGCGTCTGTCTCAGACCGTCTGTCTCAGACCGTCTGTCTCAGACCGTCTGTCTCAGGCCGCCTGTCTCTGTCCGCCTGTCTCAGACCGTCTGTCTCAGATCGTCTCTCTCAGGCCGCCTGTCTCAGTCCGACTGTCTCAGACCATCTGTCTCAGCCCGCCTGTCTCAGTCCGACTGTCTCAGACCATCTGTCTCAGACCGTCTGTCTCTGTCCGTCTGTCTCAGCCCGCCTGTCTCAGACCGTTGTCTCTGTCCGTCTATCTCTGTCCGTCTGTCTCAGAACGTCTGTCTCAGACCATCTGTATCAAACCGTCTGTTTCAGCCCGCCTGTCTCAGCCCGCCTGTCTCTGTCCGTCTGTCTCAGCCCGCCTGTCTCAGACCGTCTGTCTCAGAGCGTCTGTCTCAGACCGTCTGTCTCAGACCGTCTGTCTCAGACCGTCTGTCTCAGGCCGCCTGTCTCTGTCCGCCTGTCTCAGACCGTCTGCCTCAGATCGTCTCTCTCAGGCCGCCTGTCTCAGTCCGACTGTCTCAGACCATCTGTCTCAGACCGTCTGTCTCTGTCCGTCTGTCTCAGCCCGCCTGTCTCAGACCGTTGTCTCTGTCCGTCTATCTCTGTCCGCCTGTCTCAGAACGTCTGTCTCAGTCCATCTGTGTCAGACCGTTGTCTCTGTCCGTCTGTCTCAGCCCGCCTGTCTCTGTCCGCCTGTCTGAGACCGTCGGTCTCTGTCCGTCTGTCTCAGACCGTCAGTCTCAGAACGTCAGTCTCTGTCCGTTTCTCGCAGGCCGCCTGTCTCTGTCCGTCTGTCTCAGACCGTCTGTCTCAGACCATCTGTCTCAGCCCGTCTGTCTCAGATCGTCGGTCTCAGCCCGCCTGTCTCTGTCCGTCTGTCTCAGACCGTCTGTCTCAGATCGTCTCTCTCAGGCCGCCTGTCTCAGTCCGACTGTCTCTGTCCGTAGGTTTCAGACCGCCTGACTCAGACCGTCGGTCTTAGCCCGTCTGTCTCAGCCCGCCTGTCTCTGTCCGCCTGTCTCAGACCGTCTGTCTCAGATCGTCTCTCTCAGGCCGCCTGTCTCAGTCCGACTGTCTCAGACCATCTGTCTCAGACCGTCTGTCTCTGTCCGTCTGTCTCAGCCCGCCTGTCTCAGACCGTTGTCTCTGTCCGTCTATCTCTGTCCGCCTGTCTCAGAACGTCTGTCTCAGTCCATCTGTGTCAGACCGTTGTCTCTGTCCGTCTGTCTCAGCCCGCCTGTCTCTGTCCGCCTGTCTGAGACCGTCGGTCTCTGTCCGTCTCTCTCAGGCCGCCTGTCTCAGTCCATCTGTCTCAGACCATCTGTCTCAGACCGTCTGTAACTGTCCGTCTGTCTCAGACCATCTGTCTCAGACCTTCTGTCTCAGACCGTCCGTCTCTGTCCGTCTGTCTCAGACCATCCGTCTCAGACCGTCTGTCTCAGGCCGCCTGTCTCAGTCCATCTGTCTCAGACCATCTGTCTCAGACCGTCTGTCTCTTTCCGTCTGTCTCAGACCATCTGTCTCAGACCTCCTGTCTCAGACCGTCCGTCTCTGTCCGTCTGTCTCAGACCGTCTGTCTCAGACCCTCTGTCTCAGACCGTCTGTCTCACACCGTCTGTCTCTGTCCGCCTGTCTCTGTCCGTCTGTCTCTGTCCGTCTGTCTCCGACCGTCTGTCTCAGACCGTCCGTCTCTGTCCGTCTGTCTTAGACCGTCTGTCTCAGACCGTCTGTCTCAGACCCTCTGTCTCAGACCGTCTGTCTCACACCGTCTGTCTCAGACCGTCTGTCTCAGACCGTCATTCTCAGACCGTCTGTCTCAGACCGTCTGTCTCAGACCGTCTGTCTCAGACCGCCTGTCTCAGACCGTCGGTCTCTGTCCGTTTCACGCAGGCCGCCTGTCTCAGTCCGCCTGTCTAAGTCCGTCTGTCTCAGACCATCTGTCTCAGACCGTCGGTCTCTGTCCGTCTCTCTCATGCCGCCTGTCTCAGTCCGCCTGTCTCTGTCCGTCTGTCTCAGACCATCTGTCTCAGTCCGTCTGTCTCAGACCGTCTGTCTCAGACCGCCTGTCTCAGCCCGTCTGTCTCAGACCGTCTGTCTCAGACCGCCTGTCTCAGTCCGTCCGTCTCTGTCCGTCTGTCTCAGACCATCTGTCTCAGACCGTCTGTCTCAGATCGTCTGTCTCAGCCCGCCTGTCTCAGCCCGCCTGTCTCTGGCCGTCTGTCTTAGACCATCTGTCGCAGACCGTCTGTCTCAGACCGTCTGTCTCAGACCGTCTGTCTCAGACCGTCTGTCTCTGACCGTCTGTCTCAGACCGTCAGTCTCAGAACGTCGGTCTCTGTCCGTTTCTCGCAGGCCGCCTGTCTCTGTCCGTCTGTCTCAGACCGTCTGTCTCAGACCGTCGGTCTCTGTCCGTCTCTCTCAGGCCGTCGGTCTCTGGCCGTTTCTCGCAGGCCGCCTGTCTCAGTCCGCCTGTCTAAGTCCGTCTGTCTCAGACCATCTGTCCCAGACCGTCGGTCTCTGTCCGTCCCTCTCAGGCCGCCTGTCTCTGTCCGTCTGTCTCTGTCCGTCTGTCTCAATCCGCCTGTCTCAGACCGTCTGTCCTGGACCGTCTGTCTCAGACCGTCGGTCTCTGTCCGTCTCTCTCATGCCGCCTGTCTCAGACCGTCGGTCTTATCCCGTCTGTCTCAGCCCGCCTGTCTCTGTCCGCCTGTCTCAGACCGTCGGTCTCTGTCCGTCTCTCTCAGGCCGCCTGTCTCAGTCCATCTGTCTCAGACCATCTGTCTCAGACCGTCTGTAATTGTCCGTCTGTCTCAGACCATCTGTCTCAGACCTTCTGTCTCAGACCGCCCGTCTCTGTCCGTCTGTCTCAGACCATCTGTCTTCTACCGTCTGTCTCAGACCGTCTGTCTCAGCCCGCCTGTCTCAGCCCGCCTGTCTCTGTCCGTCTGTCTTAGACCATCTGTCTCAGACCGTCTGTCTCGGACCGTCTGTCTCAGGCCGCCTGTCTCAGTCCGTCTGTCTCAGACCGTCCGTCTCTGTCCGTCTGTCTCAGACCGTCTGTCTCAGACCGTCTGTCTCAGACCGTCTGTCTCAGACCCTCTGTCTTAGCCCGTCTGTCTCAGCCCGCCTGTCTCAGTCCGACTGTCTCAGACCATCTGTCTCAGACCGTCTGTCTCTGTCCGTCTGTCTCAGCCCGCCTGTCTCAGACCGTTGTCTCTGTCCGTCTATCTCTGTCCGTCTGTCTCAGAACGTCTGTCTCAGACCATCTGTATCAAACCGTCTGTTTCAGCCCGCCTGTCTCAGCCCGCCTGTCTCTGTCCGTCTGTCTCAGCCCGCCTGTCTCAGACCGTCTGTCTCAGAGCGTCTGTCTCAGACCGTCTGTCTCAGACCGTCTGTCTCAGACCGTCTGTCTCAGGCCGCCTGTCTCTGTCCGCCTGTCTCAGACCGTCTGTCTCAGATCGTCTCTCTCAGGCCGCCTGTCTCAGTCCGACTGTCTCAGACCATCTGTCTCAGACCGTCTGTCTCTGTCCGTCTGTCTCAGCCCGCCTGTCTCAGACCGTTGTCTCTGTCCGTCTATCTCTGTCCGCCTGTCTCAGAACGTCTGTCTCAGTCCATCTGTGTCAGACCGTTGTCTCTGTCCGTCTGTCTCAGCCCGCCTGTCTCTGTCCGCCTGTCTGAGACCGTCGGTCTCTGTCCGTCTCTCTCAGGCCGCCTGTCTCAGTCCATCTGTCTCAGACCATCTGTCTCAGACCGTCTGTAACTGTCCGTCTGTCTCAGACCATCTGTCTCAGACCTTCTGTCTCAGACCGTCCGTCTCTGTCCGTCTGTCTCGGACCATCTGTCTCAGACCGTCTGTCTCAGACCGTCTGTCTCAGCCCGCCTGTCTCTGGCCGTCTGTCTTAGACCATCTGTCGCAGACCGTCTGTCTCAGACCGTCTGTCTCAGACCGTCTGTCTCAGACCGTCTGTCTCTGACCGTCTGTCTCAGACCGTCAGTCTCAGAACGTCAGTCTCTGTCCGTTTCTCGCAGGCCGCCTGTCTCTGTCCGCCTGTCTCAGACCGTCTGTCTCAGATCGTCTCTCTCAGGCCGCCTGTCTCAGTCCGACTGTCTCAGACCATCTGTCTCAGACCGTCTGTCTCTGTCCGTCTGTCTCAGCCCGCCTGTCTCAGACCGTTGTCTCTGTCCGTCTATCTCTGTCCGCCTGTCTCAGAACGTCTGTCTCAGTCCATCTGTGTCAGACCGTTGTCTCTGTCCGTCTGTCTCAGCCCGCCTGTCTCTGTCCGCCTGTCTGAGACCGTCGGTCTCTGTCCGTCTCTCTCAGGCCGCCTGTCTCAGAACGTCTGTCTCAGTCCATCTGTGTCAGACCGTTGTCTCTGTCCGTCTGTCTCAGCCCGCCTGTCTCTGGCCGTCTGTCTTAGACCATCTGTCTCAGACCGTCTGTCTCTGTCCGTCCGTCTCAGCCCGCCTGTCTCAGACCGTTGTCTCTGTCCGTCTATCTCTGTCCGTCTGTCTCAGAACGTCTGTCTCAGTCCATCTGTGTCGGACCGTTGTCTCTGTCCGTCTGTCTCTGTCCGTCTGTCTCTGTCCGTCTGTCTCTGTCCGTCTGTCTCTGTCCGTCTGTGTCAGACCGTCTATCTCAGACCCTCTGTCTCAGACCGTCTGTCTCACACCGTCTGTCTCAGACCGTCTGTCTCAGACCGTCTTTCTCAGACCGTCTGTCTCAGACCGTCTGTCTTTGTCCGTCTGTGACAGACCGTCTGTCTCAGACTGTCGGTCTCTGTCCGTCCCTCTCAGGCCGCCTGTCTCAGTCCGTCTGTCTCCGACCGTCTGTCTCAGACCGTCTGTCTCAGACCGTCTGTCTCAGACCGTCTGTCTCAGACCCTCTGTCTCAGACCGTCTGTCTCACACCGTCTGTCTCAGACCGTCTTTCTCAGACCGTCTGTCTCAGACCGTCTGTCTCAGACCGTATGTCTCAGACCGCCTGTCTCAGACCGTCGGTCTCTGTCCGTTTCACGCAGGCCGCCTGTCTCAGTCCGCCTGTCTAAGTCCGTCTGTCTCAGACCATCTGTCTCAGACCGTCGGTCTCTGTCCGTCTCTCTCATGCCTCCTGTCTCAGTCCGCCTGTCTCTGTGCGTCTGTCTCAGACCGCCTGTCTCAGCCCGTCTGTCTCAGACCGTCTGTCTCAGACCGCCTGTCTCAGACCGCCTGTCTCAGCCCGTCTGTCTCAGACCGTCTGTCTCAGACCGCCTGTCTCAGTCCGTCTGTCTCAGACCATCTGTCTCAGACCGTCTGTCTCAGACCGTCTGTCTCTTTCCGTCTGTCTCAGACCATCTGTCTCAGACCTTCTGTCTCAGACCGTCCGTCTCTGTCCGTCTGTCTCAGACCATCTGTCTCAGACCGTCTGTCTCAGACCGTCTGTCTCAGCCCGCCTGTCTCTGTCCGTCTGTCTCTGTCCGTCTGTCTCTGTCCGTCTGTCTCTGTCCGTCTGTGTCAGACCGTCTGTCTCAGACCGTCGGTCTCTGCCGTCCCTCTCAGGCCGCCTGTCTCAGTCCGTCTGTCTCCGACCGTCTGTCTCAGACCGTCCGTCTCTGTCCGTCTGTCTCAGACCGTCTGTCTCAGACCGTCTGTCTCAGACCCTCTGTCTCAGACCGTCTGTCTCACACCGTCTGTCTCAGACCGTCTGTCTCAGACCGTCTTTCTCATACCGTCTGTCTCAGACCGTCTGTCTTTGTCCGTCTGTGTCAGACCGTCTGTCTCAGACCGTCGGTCTCTGTCCGTCTCTCTCATGCCGCCTGTCTCAGTCCGTCTGTTTCAGACCGCCTATCTCAGACCGTCGGTCTTATCCCGTCTGTCTCAGCCCGCCTGTCTCTGTCCGCCTGTCTCAGACCGTCGGTCTCTGTCCGTCTCTCTCAGGCCGCCTGTCTCAGTCCATCTGTCTCAGACCATCTGTCTCAGACCGTCTGTAATTGTCCGTCTGTCTCAGACCATCTGTCTCACACCTTCTGTCTCAGACCGCCCGTCTCTGTCCGTCTGTCTCGGACCATCTGTCTCAGCCCGTCTGTCTCAGATCGTCGGTCTCAGCCCGCCTGTCTCTGTCCGTCTGTCTCAGACCGTCTGTCTCAGATCGTCTCTCTCAGGCCGCCTGTCTCAGTCCGACTGTCTCTGTCCGTAGGTTTCAGACCGCCTGTCTCAGACCGTCGGTCTTAGCCCGTCTGTCTCAGCCCGCCTGTCTCTGTCCGTCTGTCTCAGACCGTCTGTCTCAGATCGTCTCTCTCAGGTCGCCTGTCTCAGTCCGACTGTCTCAGACCATCTGTCTCAGACCGTCTGTCTCTGTCCGTCTGTCTCAGCCCGCCTGTCTCAGACCGTTGTCTCTGTCCGTCTATCTCTGTCCGTCTGTCTCAGAACGTCTGTCTCAGAACGTCTGTCTCAGACCATCTATATCAAACCGTCTGTTTCAGCCCGCCTGTCTCAGCCCGCCTGTCTCTGTCCGTCTGTCTCAGCCCGCCTGTCTCAGACCGTCTGTCTCAGACCATCCGTCTCAGACCGTCTGTCTCAGACCGTCTGTCTCAGACCGTCTGTCTCAGACCGTCTGTCTCAGACCGTCTGTCTCAGACCGTCTGTCTCAGACCATCCGTCTCAGACCGTCTGTCTCAGACCGTCTGTCTCAGACCGTCTGTCTCAGACCGTCTGTCTCAGACCGTCTGTCTCAGACCCGCTGTCTCAGACCGTCTGTCTCAGACCGTCTGTCTCAGACCGTCTGTCTCAGACCATCCGTCTCAGACCGACTGTCTCAGACCGTCTGTCTCAGACCGTCTGTCTCAGACCGTCTGTCTCAGACCGTCTGTGTCAGACCGTCTGTCTCAGACCGTCTGTCTCAGACCGCCTGTCTCAGACCGTCTGTCTCAGACCGTCTGTGTCAGACCGTCTGTCTCAGACCGTCTGTCTCAGACCGTCTGTCTCAGACCGTCTGTCTCTGACCGTCTGTCTCAGACCATCGGTATCTGTCCGTTTCTCGCAGGCCGCCTGTCTCTGTCCGTCTGTCTCTGTCCGTCTGTCTCTGTCCGTCTGTCTCTGTCCGTCTGTCTCTTTCCGTCTGTCTCTGTCCGTCTGTCTCTGTCCGTCTGTGTCAGACCGTCTGTCTCAGACCGTCGGTCTCTGCCGTCCCTCTCAGGCCGCCTGTCTCAGTCCGTCTGTCTCCGACCGTCTGTCTCAGACCGTCCGTCTCTGTCCGTCTGTCTCAGACCGTCTGTCTCAGACCGTCTGTATCAGGCCCTCTGTCTCAGACCGTCTGTCTCACACCGTCTGTCTCAGACCTTCTGTCTCAGACCGTCTGTCTCAGACCGTCTTTCTCAGACCGTCTGTCTCAGACCGTCTGTCTCTGTCCGTCTGTGTCAGACCGTCTGTCTCAGACCGTCGGTCTCTGTCCGTCCCTCTCAGGCCGCCTGTCCCAGTCCGTCTGCGTCCGACCGTCTGTCTCAGACCGTCCGTCTCTGTCCGTCTGTCTCAGACCGTCTGTCTCAGACCGTCTGTCTCAGACCGTCTGTCTCAGACCGTCTGTCTCACACCGTCTGTCTCAGACCGTCTGTCTCAGACCGTCTGTCTCAGACCGTCTGTCTCAGACCGTCTTTCTCAGACCGTCTGTCTCAGACCGTCTGTCTCAGACCGTATGTCTCAGACCGCCTGTCTCAGACCGTCGGTCTCTGTCCGTTTCACGCAGGCCGCCTGTCTCAGTCCGCCTGTCTAAGTCCGTCTGTCTCAGACCATCTGTCTCAGACCGTCGGTCTCTGTCCGTCTCTCTCATGCCGCCTGTCTCAGTCCGCCTGTCTCTGTCCGTCTGTCTCAGACCATCTGTCTCAGTCCGTCTGTCTCAGACCGTCTGTCTCAGACCGCCTGTCTCAGCCCGTCTGTCTCAGACCGTCTGTCTCAGACCGCCTGTCTCAGACCGCCTGTCTCAGACCGTCGGTCTCTGTCCGTTTCACGCAGGCCGCCTGTCTCAGTCCGCCTGTCTAAGTCCGTCTGTCTCAGACCATCTGTCTCAGACCGTCGGTCTCAGACCGTCTGTCTCAGACCGTCTGTCTCAGACCGTCTGTCTCAGACCGTCTGTCTCAGACCCTCTGTCTCAGACCGTCTGTCTCACACCGTCTGTCTCAGACCGTCTGTCTCAGACCGTCTTTCTCAGACCGTCTGTCTCAGACCGTCTGTCTCAGACCGTATGTCTCAGACCGCCTGTCTCAGACCGTCGGTCTCTGTCCGTTTCACGCAGGCCGCCTGTCTCAGTCCGCCTGTCTAAGTCCGTCGGTCTCTGTCCGTTTCACGCAGGCCGCCTGTCTCAGTCCGCCTGTCTAAGTCCGTCTGTCTCAGACCATCTGTCTCAGACCGTCGGTCTCTGTCCGTTTCACGCAGGCCGCCTGTCTCAGTCCGCCTGTCTAAGTCCGTCTGTCTCAGACCATCTGTCTCAGACCGTCGGTCTCAGACCGTCTGTCTCAGACCGTCTGTCTCAGACCGTCTGTCTCAGACCGTCTGTCTCACACCGTCTGTCTCAGACCGTCTGTCTCAGACCGTCTCTCTCAGGCCGCCTGTCTCAGTCCGACTGTCTCTGTCCGTAGGTTTCAGACCGCCTGTCTCAGACCGTCGGTCTTAGCCCGTCTGTCTCAGCCCGCCTGTCTCTGTCCATCTGTCTCAGACCGTCTGTCTGAGATCGTCTCTCTCAGGCCGCCTGTCTCAGCCCGCCTGTCTCTGTCCGTCTGTCTCTGTCCGTCTGTCTCAGCCCGCCTGTCTCAGACCGTCTGTCTCAGACCATCCGTCTCAGACCGTCTGTCTCAGACCGTCTGTCTCAGACCGTCTGTCTCAGACCGTCTGTCTCAGACCGTCTGTCTCAGACCGTCTGTCTCAGACCGTCTGTCTCAGACCGTCTGTGTCAGACCGTCAGTCTCAGACCGTCTGTCTCAGACCGTCTGTCTCAGACCGTCTGTCTCAGACCGTCTGTCTCAGACCGTCTGTCTCAGACCCTCTGTCTCTGACCGTCTGTCTCAGACCATCGGTATCTGTCCGTTTCTCGCAGGCCGCCTGTCTCTGTCCGTCTGTCTCTGTCCGTCTGTCTCTGTCCGTCTGTCTCTGTCCGTCTGTCTCTTTCCGTCTGTCTCTGTCCGTCTGTCTCTGTCCGTCTGTGTCAGACCGTCTGTCTCAGACCGTCGGTCTCTGCCGTCCCTCTCAGGCCGCCTGTCTCAGTCCGTCTGTCTCCGACCGTCTGTCTCAGACCGTCCGTCTCTGTCCGTCTGTCTCAGACCGTTGTCTCAGACCGTCTGTCTCAGACCCTCTGTCTCAGACCGTCTGTCTCACACCGTCTGTCTCAGACCGTCTGTCTCAGACCGTCTTTCTCAGACCGTCTGTCTCAGACCGTCTGTCTCAGACCGTCTGTCTTTGTCCGTCTGTGTCAGACCGTCTGTCTCAGACCGTCGGTCTCTGTCCGTCTCTCTCATGCCGCCTGTCTCAGTCCGTCTGTTTCAGACCGCCTATCTCAGACCGTCGGTCTTATCCCGTCTGTCTCAGCCCGCCTGTCTCTGTCCGCCTGTCTCAGACCGTCGGTCTCTGTCCGTCTCTCTCAGGCCGCCTGTCTCAGTCCATCTGTCTCAGACCATCTGTCTCAGACCGTCTGTAATTGTCCGTCTGTCTCAAACCATCTGTCTCACACCTTCTGTCTCAGACCGCCCGTCTCTGTCCGTCTGTCTCGGACCATCTGTCTCAGCCCGTCTGTCTCAGATCGTCGGTCTCAGCCCGCCTGTCTCTGTCCGTCTGTCTCAGACCGTCTGTCTCAGATCGTCTCTCTCAGGCCGCCTGTCTCAGTCAAACTGTCTCTGTCCGTAGGTTTCAGACCGCCTGTCTCAGACCGTCGGTCTTAGCCCGTCTGTCTCAGCCCGCCTGTCTCTGTCCGTCTGTCTCAGACCGTCCGTCTCAGATCGTCTCTCTCAGGCCGCCTGTCTCAGTCCGACTGTCTCAGACCATCTGTCTCAGACCGTCTGTCTCTGTCCGTCTGTCTCAGCCCGCCTGTCTCAGACCGTTGTCTCTGTCCTTCTATCTCTGTCCGTCTGTCTCAGAACGTCTGTCTCAGACCATCTGTATCAAACCGTCTGTTTCAGCCCGCCTGTCTCAGCCCGCCTGTCTCTGTCCGTCTGTCTCAGCCCGCCTGTCTCAGACCGTCTGTCTCAGACCATCCGTCTCAGACCGTCTGTCTCAGACCGTCTGTCTCAGACCGTCTGTCTCAGACCATCCGTCTCAGACCGTCTGTCTCAGACCGTCTGTCTCAGACCGTCTGTCTCAGACCGTCTGTCTCAGACCCTCTGTCTCAGACCGTCTGTCTCAGACCGTCTGTCTCAGACCGTCTGTCTCAGACCGTCTGTCTCAGACCGTCTGTCTCAGACCGTCTGTGTCAGACCGTCTGTCTCAGACCGTCTGTCTCAGACCGCCTGTCTCAGACCGTCTGTCTCAGACCGTCTGTGTCAGACCGTCTGTCTCAGACCGTCTGTCTCAGACCGTCTGTCTCAGACCGTCTGTCTCTGACCGTCTGTCTCAGACCATCGGTATCTGTCCGTTTCTCGCAGGCCGCCTGTCTCTGTCCGTCTGTCTCTGTCCGTCTGTCTCTGTCCGTCTGTCTCTGTCCGTCTGTCTCTTTCCGTCTGTCTCTGTCCGTCTGTCTCTGTCCGTCTGTGTCAGACCGTCTGTCTCAGACCGTCGGTCTCTGCCGTCCCTCTCAGGCCGCCTGTCTCAGTCCGTCTGTCTCCGACCGTCTGTCTCAGACCGTCCGTCTCTGTCCGTCTGTCTCAGACCGTCTGTCTCAGACCGTCTGTCTCAGGCCCTCTGTCTCAGACCGTCTGTCTCACACCGTCTGTCTCAGACCGTCTGTCTCAGACCGTCTGTCTCAGACCGTCTTTCTCAGACCGTCTGTCTCAGACCGTCTGTCTCTGTCCGTCTGTGTCAGACCGTCTGTCTCAGACCGTCGGTCTCTGTCCGTCCCTCTCAGGCCGCCTGTCCCAGTCCGTCTGCGTCCGACCGTCTGTCTCAGACCGTCCGTCTCTGTCCGTCTGTCTCAGACCGTCTGTCTCAGACCGTCTGTCTCAGACCCTCTGTCTCAGACCGTCTGTCTCACACAGTCTGTCTCAGACCGTCTGTCTCAGACCGTCTGTCTCAGACCGTCTTTCTCAGACCGTCTGTCTCAGACCGTCTGTCTCAGACCGTATGTCTCAGACCGCCTGTCTCAGACCGTCGGTCTGTGTCCGTTTCACGCAGGCCGCCTGTCTCAGTCCGCCTGTCTAAGTCCGTCTGTCTCAGACCATCTGTCTCAGACCGTCGGTCTCTGTCCGTCTCTCTCATGCCGCCTGTCTCAGTCCGCCTGTCTCTGTCCGTCTGTCTCAGACCATCTGTCTCAGTCCGTCTGTCTCAGACCGTCTGTCTCAGACCGCCTGTCTCAGCCCGCCTGTCTCAGACCGTCTGTCTCAGACCGCCTGTCTCAGACCGCCTGTCTCAGACCGTCGGTCTCTGTCCGTTTCACGCAGGCCGCCTGTCTCAGTCCGCCTGTCTAAGTCCGTCTGTCTCAGACCATCTGTCTCAGACCGTCGGTCTCAGACCGTCTGTCTCAGACCGTCTGTCTCAGACCGTCTGTCTCAGACCGTCTGTCTCAGACCGTCTGTCTCAGACCGTCTGTCTCAGACCGTCTGTGTCAGACCGTCAGTCTCAGACCGTCTGTCTCAGACCGTCTGTCTCAGACCGTCTGTCTCAGACCGTCTGTCTCAGACCGTCTGTCTCAGACCGTCTGTCTCTGACCGTCTGTCTCAGACCATCGGTATCTGTCCGTTTCTCGCAGGCCGCCTGTCTCTGTCCGTCTGTCTCTGTCCGTCTGTCTCTGTCCGTCTGTCTCTGTCCGTCTGTCTCTGTCCGTCTGTCTCTTTCCGTCTGTCTCTGTCCGTCTGTCTCTGTCCGTCTGTGTCAGACCGTCTGTCTCAGACCGTCGGTCTCTGCCGTCCCTCTCAGGCCGCCTGTCTCAGTCCGTCTGTCTCCGACCGTCTGTCTCAGACCGTCCGTCTCTGTCCGTCTGTCTCAGACCGTCTGTCTCAGACCGTCTGTCTCAGACCCTCTGTCTCAGACCGTCTGTCTCACACCGTCTGTCTCAGACCGTCTGTCTCAGACCGTCTTTCTCAGACCGTCTGTCTCAGACCGTCTGTCTCAGACCGTCTGTCTTTGTCCGTCTGTGTCAGACCGTCTGTCTCAGACCGTCGGTCTCTGTCCGTCTCTCTCATGCCGCCTGTCTCAGTCCGTCTGTTTCAGACCGCCTATCTCAGACCGTCGGTCTTATCCCGTCTGTCTCAGCCCGCCTGTCTCTGTCCGCCTGTCTCAGACCGTCGGTCTCTGTCCGTCTCTCTCAGGCCGCCTGTCTCAATCCATCTGTCTCAGACCATCTGTCTCAGACCGTCTGTAATTGTCCGTCTGTCTCAAACCATCTGTCTCACACCTTCTGTCTCAGACCGCCCGTCTCTGTCCGTCTGTCTCGGACCATCTGTCTCAGCCCGTCTGTCTCAGATCGTCGGTCTCAGCCCGCCTGTCTCTGTCCGTCTGTCTCAGACCGTCTGTCTCAGATCGTCTCTCTCAGGCCGCCTGTCTCAGTCCGACTGTCTCTGTCCGTAGGTTTCAGACCGCCTGTCTCAGACCGTCGGTCTTAGCCCGTCTGTCTCAGCCCGCCTGTCTCTGTCCGTCTGTCTCAGACCGTCCGTCTCAGATCGTCTCTCTCAGGCCGCCTGTCTCAGTCCGACTGTCTCAGACCATCTGTCTCAGACCGTCTGTCTCTGTCCGTCTGTCTCAGCCCGCCTGTCTCAGACCGTTGTCTCTGTCCGTCTATCTCTGTCCGTCTGTCTCAGAACGTCTGTCTCAGACCATCTGTATCAAACCGTCTGTTTCAGCCCGCCTGTCTCAGCCCGCCTGTCTCTGTCCGTCTGTCTCAGCCCGCCTGTCTCAGACCGTCTGTCTCAGACCATCCGTCTCAGACCGTCTGTCTCAGACCGTCTGTCTCAGACCGTCTGTCTCAGACCGTCTGTCTCAGACCATCCGTCTCAGACCGTCTGTCTCAGACCGTCTGTCTCAGACCGTCTGTCTCAGACCGTCTGTCTCAGACCCTCTGTCTCAGACCGTCTGTCTCAGACCGTCTGTCTCAGACCGTCTGTCTCAGACCGTCTGTCTCAGACCATCCGTCTCAGACCGACTGTCTCAGACCGTCTGTCTCAGACCGTCTGTCTCAGACCGTCTGTCTCAGACCGTCTGTCTCAGACCGTCTGTGTCAGACCGTCAGTCTCAGACCGTCTGTCTCAGACCGTCTGTCTCAGACCGTCTGTCTCAGACCGTCTGTCTCAGACCGTCTGTCTCAGACCGTCTGTCTCAGACCGTCTGTCTCAGACCGTCTGTCTCAGACCGTCTGTCTCTGACCGTCTGTCTCAGACCATCGGTATCTGTCCGTTTCTCGCAGGCCGCCTGTCTCTGTCCGTCTGTCTCTGTCCGTCTGTCTCTGTCCGTCTGTCTCTGTCCGTCTGTCTCTTTCCGTCTGTCTCTGTCCGTCTGTCTCTGTCCGTCTGTGTCAGACCGTCTGTCTCAGACCGTCGGTCTCTGCCGTCCCTCTCAGGCCGCCTGTCTCAGTCCGTCTGTCTCCGACCGTCTGTCTCAGACCGTCCGTCTCTGTCCGTCTGTCTCAGACCGTCTGTCTCAGACCGTCTGTCTCAGACCCTCTGTCTCAGACCGTCTGTCTCACACCGTCTGTCTCAGACCGTCTGTCTCAGACCGTCTTTCTCAGACCGTCTGTCTCAGACCGTCTGTCTCAGACCGTCTGTCTTTGTCCGTCTGTGTCAGACCGTCTGTCTCAGACCGTCGGTCTCTGTCCGTCTCTCTCATGCCGCCTGTCTCAGTCCGTCTGTTTCAGACCGCCTATCTCAGACCGTCGGTCTTATCCCGTCTGTCTCAGCCCGCCTGTCTCTGTCCGCCTGTCTCAGACCGTCGGTCTCTGTCCGTCTCTCTCAGGCCGCCTGTCTCAGTCCATCTGTCTCAGACCATCTGTCTCAGACCGTCTGTAATTGTCCGTCTGTCTCAAACCATCTGTCTCACACCTTCTGTCTCAGACCGCCCGTCTCTGTCCGTCTGTCTCGGACCATCTGTCTCAGCCCGTCTGTCTCAGATCGTCGGTCTCAGCCCGCCTGTCTCTGTCCGTCTGTCTCAGACCGTCTGTCTCAGATCGTCTCTCTCAGGCCGCCTGTCTCAGTCAAACTGTCTCTGTCCGTAGGTTTCAGACCGCCTGTCTCAGACCGTCGGTCTTAGCCCGTCTGTCTCAGCCCGCCTGTCTCTGTCCGTCTGTCTCAGACCGTCCGTCTCAGATCGTCTCTCTCAGGCCGCCTGTCTCAGTCCGACTGTCTCAGACCATCTGTCTCAGACCGTCTGTCTCTGTCCGTCTGTCTCAGCCCGCCTGTCTCAGACCGTTGTCTCTGTCCTTCTATCTCTGTCCGTCTGTCTCAGAACGTCTGTCTCAGACCATCTGTATCAAACCGTCTGTTTCAGCCCGCCTGTCTCAGCCCGCCTGTCTCTGTCCGTCTGTCTCAGCCCGCCTGTCTCAGACCGTCTGTCTCAGACCATCCGTCTCAGACCGTCTGTCTCAGACCGTCTGTCTCAGACCGTCTGTCTCAGACCATCCGTCTCAGACCGTCTGTCTCAGACCGTCTGTCTCAGACCGTCTGTCTCAGACCGTCTGTCTCAGACCCTCTGTCTCAGACCGTCTGTCTCAGACCGTCTGTCTCAGACCGTCTGTCTCAGACCGTCTGTCTCAGACCATCCGTCTCAGACCGACTGTCTCAGACCGTCTGTCTCAGACCGTCTGTCTCAGACCGTCTGTCTCAGACCGTCTGTGTCAGACCGTCTGTCTCAGACCGTCTGTCTCAGACCGCCTGTCTCAGACCGTCTGTCTCAGACCGTCTGTGTCAGACCGTCTGTCTCAGACCGTCTGTCTCAGACCGTCTGTCTCAGACCGTCTGTCTCTGACCGTCTGTCTCAGACCATCGGTATCTGTCCGTTTCTCGCAGGCCGCCTGTCTCTGTCCGTCTGTCTCTGTCCGTCTGTCTCTGTCCGTCTGTCTCTGTCCGTCTGTCTCTTTCCGTCTGTCTCTGTCCGTCTGTCTCTGTCCGTCTGTGTCAGACCGTCTGTCTCAGACCGTCGGTCTCTGCCGTCCCTCTCAGGCCGCCTGTCTCAGTCCGTCTGTCTCCGACCGTCTGTCTCAGACCGTCCGTCTCTGTCCGTCTGTCTCAGACCGTCTGTCTCAGACCGTCTGTCTCAGGCCCTCTGTCTCAGACCGTCTGTCTCACACCGTCTGTCTCAGACCGTCTGTCTCAGACCATCTGTCTCAGACCGTCTGTCTCTGTCCGTCTGTCTCAGCCCGCCTGTCTCAGACCGTTGTCTCTGTCCTTCTATCTCTGTCCGTCTGTCTCAGAACGTCTGTCTCAGACCATCTGTATCAAACCGTCTGTTTCAGCCCGCCTGTCTCAGCCCGCCTGTCTCTGTCCGTCTGTCTCAGCCCGCCTGTCTCAGACCGTCTGTCTCAGACCATCCGTCTCAGACCGTCTGTCTCAGACCGTCTGTCTCAGACCGTCTGTCTCAGACCATCCGTCTCAGACCGTCTGTCTCAGACCGTCTGTCTCAGACCGTCTGTCTCAGACCGTCTGTCTCAGACCCTCTGTCTCAGACCGTCTGTCTCAGACCGTCTGTCTCAGACCGTCTGTCTCAGACCGTCTGTCTCAGACCGTCTGTCTCAGACCATCCGTCTCAGACCGACTGTCTCAGACCGTCTGTCTCAGACCGTCTGTCTCAGACCGTCTGTCTCAGACCGTCTGTGTCAGACCGTCTGTCTCAGACCGTCTGTCTCAGACCGCCTGTCTCAGACCGTCTGTCTCAGACCGTCTGTGTCAGACCGTCTGTCTCAGACCGTCTGTCTCAGACCGTCTGTCTCAGACCGTCTGTCTCTGACCGTCTGTCTCAGACCATCGGTATCTGTCCGTTTCTCGCAGGCCGCCTGTCTCTGTCCGTCTGTCTCTGTCCGTCTGTCTCTGTCCGTCTGTCTCTGTCCGTCTGTCTCTTTCCGTCTGTCTCTGTCCGTCTGTCTCTGTCCGTCTGTGTCAGACCGTCTGTCTCAGACCGTCGGTCTCTGCCGTCCCTCTCAGGCCGCCTGTCTCAGTCCGTCTGTCTCCGACCGTCTGTCTCAGACCGTCCGTCTCTGTCCGTCTGTCTCAGACCGTCTGTCTCAGACCGTCTGTCTCAGGCCCTCTGTCTCAGACCGTCTGTCTCACACCGTCTGTCTCAGACCGTCTGTCTCAGACCGTCTGTCTCAGACCGTCTTTCTCAGACCGTCTGTCTCAGACCGTCTGTCTCTGTCCGTCTGTGTCAGACCGTCTGTCTCAGACCGTCGGTCTCTGTCCGTCCCTCTCAGGCCGCCTGTCCCAGTCCGTCTGCGTCCGACCGTCTGTCTCAGACCGTCCGTCTCTGTCCGTCTGTCTCAGACCGTCTGTCTCAGACCGTCTGTCTCAGACCCTCTGTCTCAGACCGTCTGTCTCACACAGTCTGTCTCAGACCGTCTGTCTCAGACCGTCTGTCTCAGACCGTCTTTCTCAGACCGTCTGTCTCAGACCGTCTGTCTCAGACCGTATGTCTCAGACCGCCTGTCTCAGACCGTCGGTCTGTGTCCGTTTCACGCAGGCCGCCTGTCTCAGTCCGCCTGTCTAAGTCCGTCTGTCTCAGACCATCTGTCTCAGACCGTCGGTCTCTGTCCGTCTCTCTCATGCCGCCTGTCTCAGTCCGCCTGTCTCTGTCCGTCTGTCTCAGACCATCTGTCTCAGTCCGTCTGTCTCAGACCGTCTGTCTCAGACCGCCTGTCTCAGCCCGTCTGTCTCAGACCGTCTGTCTCAGACCGCCTGTCTCAGACCGCCTGTCTCAGACCGTCGGTCTCTGTCCGTTTCACGCAGGCCGCCTGTCTCAGTCCGCCTGTCTAAGTCCGTCTGTCTCAGACCATCTGTCTCAGACCGTCGGTCTCAGACCGTCTGTCTCAGACCGTCTGTCTCAGACCGTCTGTCTCAGACCGTCTGTCTCAGACCCTCTGTCTCAGACCGTCTGTCTCACACCGTCTGTCTCAGACCGTCTGTCTCAGACCGTCTTTCTCAGACCGTCTGTCTCAGACCGTCTGTCTCAGACCGTATGTCTCAGACCGCCTGTCTCAGACCGTCGGTCTCTGTCCGTTTCACGCAGGCCGCCTGTCTCAGTCCGCCTGTCTAAGTCCGTCGGTCTCTGTCCGTTTCACGCAGGCCGCCTGTCTCAGTCCGCCTGTCTAAGTCCGTCTGTCTCAGACCATCTGTCTCAGACCGTCGGTCTCTGTCCGTTTCACGCAGGCCGCCTGTCTCAGTCCGCCTGTCTAAGTCCGTCTGTCTCAGACCATCTGTCTCAGACCGTCGGTCTCAGACCGTCTGTCTCAGACCGTCTGTCTCAGACCGTCTGTCTCAGACCGTCTGTCTCACACCGTCTGTCTCAGACCGTCTGTCTCAGACCGTCTCTCTCAGGCCGCCTGTCTCAGTCCGACTGTCTCTGTCCGTAGGTTTCAGACCGCCTGTCTCAGACCGTCGGTCTTAGCCCGTCTGTCTCAGCCCGCCTGTCTCTGTCCGTCTGTCTCAGACCGTCTGTCTGAGATCGTCTCTCTCAGGCCGCCTGTCTCAGCCCGCCTGTCTCTGTCCGTCTGTCTCTGTCCGTCTGTCTCAGCCCGCCTGTCTCAGACCGTCTGTCTCAGACCATCCGTCTCAGACCGTCTGTCTCAGACCGTCTGTCTCAGACCGTCTGTCTCAGACCGTCTGTCTCAGACCGTCTGTCTCAGACCATCCGTCTCAGACCGTCTGTCTCAGACCGTCTGTCTCAGACCCTCTGTCTCAGACCGTCTGTCTCAGACCGTCTGTCTCAGACCATCCGTCTCAGACCGTCTGTCTCAGACCGTCTGTCTCAGACCGTCTGTCTCAGACCGTCTGTCTCAGACCGTCTGTGTCAGACCGTCTGTCTCAGACCGTCTGTCTCAGACCGTCTGTCTCAGACCGTCTGTCTCAGACCGTCTGTCTCAGACCGTCTGTGTCAGACCGTCAGTCTCAGACCGTCTGTCTCAGACCGTCTGTCTCAGACCGTCTGTCTCAGACCGTCTGTCTCAGACCGTCTGTCTCAGACCGTCTGTCTCTGACCGTCTGTCTCAGACCATCGGTATCTGTCCGTTTCTCGCAGGCCGCCTGTCTCTGTCCGTCTGTCTCTGTCCGTCTGTCTCTGTCCGTCTGTCTCTGTCCGTCTGTCTCTGTCCGTCTGTCTCTTTCCGTCTGTCTCTGTCCGTCTGTCTCTGTCCGTCTGTGTCAGACCGTCTGTCTCAGACCGTCGGTCTCTGCCGTCCCTCTCAGGCCGCCTGTCTCAGTCCGTCTGTCTCCGACCGTCTGTCTCAGACCGTCCGTCTCTGTCCGTCTGTCTCAGACCGTCTGTCTCAGACCGTCTGTCTCAGACCCTCTGTCTCAGACCGTCTGTCTCACACCGTCTGTCTCAGACCGTCTGTCTCAGACCGTCTTTCTCAGACCGTCTGTCTCAGACCGTCTGTCTCAGACCGTCTGTCTTTGTCAGTCTGTGTCAGACCGTCTGTCTCAGACCGTCGGTCTCTGTCCGTCTCTCTCATGCCGCCTGTCTCAGTCCGTCTGTTTCAGACCGCCTATCTCAGACCGTCGGTCTTATCCCGTCTGTCTCAGCCCGCCTGTCTCTGTCCGCCTGTCTCAGACCGTCGGTCTCTGTCCGTCTCTCTCAGGCCGCCTGTCTCAATCCATCTGTCTCAGACCATCTGTCTCAGACCGTCTGTAATTGTCCGTCTGTCTCAAACCATCTGTCTCACACCTTCTGTCTCAGACCGCCCGTCTCTGTCCGTCTGTCTCGGACCATCTGTCTCAGCCCGTCTGTTTCAGATCGTCGGTCTCAGCCCGCCTGTCTCTGTCCGTCTGTCTCAGACCGTCTGTCTCAGATCGTCTCTCTCAGGCCGCCTGTCTCAGTCCGACTGTCTCTGTCCGTAGGTTTCAGACCGCCTGTCTCAGACCGTCGGTCTTAGCCCGTCTGTCTCAGCCCGCCTGTCTCTGTCCGTCTGTCTCAGACCGTCCGTCTCAGATCGTCTCTCTCAGGCCGCCTGTCTCAGTCCGACTGTCTCAGACCATCTGTCTCAGACCGTCTGTCTCTGTCCGTCTGTCTCAGCCCGCCTGTCTCAGACCGTTGTCTCTGTCCGTCTATCTCTGTCCGTCTGTCTCAGAACGTCTGTCTCAGACCATCTGTATCAAACCGTCTGTTTCAGCCCGCCTGTCTCAGCCCGCCTGTCTCTGTCCGTCTGTCTCAGCCCGCCTGTCTCAGACCGTCTGTCTCAGACCATCCGTCTCAGACCGTCTGTCTCAGACCGTCTGTCTCAGACCGTCTGTCTCAGACCATCCGTCTCAGACCGTCTGTCTCAGACCGTCTGTCTCAGACCGTCTGTCTCAGACCGTCTGTCTCAGACCCTCTGTCTCAGACCGTCTGTCTCAGACCGTCTGTCTCAGACCGTCTGTCTCAGACCGTCTGTCTCAGACCATCCGTCTCAGACCGACTGTCTCAGACCGTCTGTCTCAGACCGTCTGTCTCAGACCGTCTGTCTCAGACCGTCTGTGTCAGACCGTCTGTCTCAGACCGTCTGTCTCAGACCGTCTGTCTCAGACCGTCTGTCTCAGACCCTCTGTCTCAGACCGTCTGTCTCAGACCGTCTGTCTCAGACCGTCTGTCTCAGACCGTATGTCTCAGACCGCCTGTCTCAGACCGTCGGTCTCTGTCCGTTTCACGCAGGCCGCCTGTCTCAGTCCGCCTGTCTAAGTCCGTCGGTCTCTGTCCGTTTCACGCAGGCCGCCTGTCTCAGTCCGCCTGTCTAAGTCCGTCTGTCTCAGACCATCTGTCTCAGACCGTCGGTCTCTGTCCGTTTCACGCAGGCCGCCTGTCTCAGTCCGCCTGTCTAAGTCCGTCTGTCTCAGACCATCTGTCTCAGACCGTCGGTCTCAGACCGTCTGTCTCAGACCGTCTGTCTCAGACCGCCTGTCTCAGACCGTCGGTCTCTGTCCGTTTCACGCGGGCCGCCTGTCTCAGTCCGCCTGTCTAAGTCCGTCTGTCTCAGACCATCTGTCTCAGACCGTCGGTCTCAGACCGTCTGTCTCAGACCGTCTGTCTCAGACCGTCTGTCTCAGACCGTCTGTCTCACACCGTCTGTCTCAGACCGTCTGTCTCAGACCGTCTCTCTCAGGCCGCCTGTCTCAGTCCGACTGTCTCTGTCCGTAGGTTTCAGACCGCCTGTCTCAGACCGTCGGTCTTAGCCCGTCTGTCTCAGCCCGCCTGTCTCTGTCCGTCTGTCTCAGACCGTCTGTCTGAGATCGTCTCTCTCAGGCCGCCTGTCTCAGCCCGCCTGTCTCTGTCCGTCTGTCTCTGTCCGTCTGTCTCAGCCCGCCTGTCTCAGACCGTCTGTCTCAGACCATCCGTCTCAGACCGTCTGTCTCAGACCGTCTGTCTCAGACCGTCTGTCTCAGACCGTCTGTCTCAGACCGTCTGTCTCAGACCGTCTGTCTCAGACCGTCTGTGTCAGACCGTCAGTCTCAGACCGTCTGTCTCAGACCGTCTGTCTCAGACCGTCTGTCTCAGACCGTCTGTCTCAGACCGTCTGTCTCAGACCGTCTGTCTCTGACCGTCTGTCTCAGACCATCGGTATCTGTCCGTTTCTCGCAGGCCGCCTGTCTCTGTCCGTCTGTCTCTGTCCGTCTGTCTCTGTCCGTCTGTCTCTGTCCGTCTGTCTCTTTCCGTCTGTCTCTGTCCGTCTGTCTCTGTCCGTCTGTGTCAGACCGTCTGTCTCAGACCGTCGGTCTCTGCCGTCCCTCTCAGGCCGCCTGTCTCAGTCCGTCTGTCTCCGACCGTCTGTCTCAGACCGTCCGTCTCTGTCCGTCTGTCTCAGACCGTCTGTCTCAGACCGTCTGTCTCAGACCCTCTGTCTCAGACCGTCTGTCTCACACCGTCTGTCTCAGACCGTCTGTCTCAGACCGTCGGTCTCTGTCCGTCTCTCTCATGCCGCCTGTCTCAGTCCGTCTGTTTCAGACCGCCTATCTCAGACCGTCGGTCTTATCCCGTCTGTCTCAGCTCGCCTGTCTCTGTCCGCCTGTCTCAGACCGTCGGTCTCTGTCCGTCTCTCTCAGGCCGCCTGTCTCAGTCCATCTGTCTCAGACCATCTGTCTCAGACCGTCTGTAATTGTCCGTCTGTCTCAAACCATCTGTCTCACACCTTCTGTCTCAGACCGCCCGTCTCTGTCCGTCTGTCTCGGACCATCTGTCTCAGCCCGTCTGTCTCAGATCGTCGGTCTCAGCCCGCCTGTCTCTGTCCGTCTGTCTCAGACCGTCTGTCTCAGATCGTCTCTCTCAGGCCGCCTGTCTCAGTCAAACTGTCTCTGTCCGTAGGTTTCAGACCGCCTGTCTCAGACCGTCGGTCTTAGCCCGTCTGTCTCAGCCCGCCTGTCTCTGTCCGTCTGTCTCAGACCGTCCGTCTCAGATCGTCTCTCTCAGGCCGCCTGTCTCAGTCCGACTGTCTCAGACCATCTGTCTCAGACCGTCTGTCTCTGTCCGTCTGTCTCAGCCCGCCTGTCTCAGACCGTTGTCTCTGTCCTTCTATCTCTGTCCGTCTGTCTCAGAACGTCTGTCTCAGACCATCTGTATCAAACCGTCTGTTTCAGCCCGCCTGTCTCAGCCCGCCTGTCTCTGTCCGTCTGTCTCAGCCCGCCTGTCTCAGACCGTCTGTCTCAGACCATCCGTCTCAGACCGTCTGTCTCAGACCGTCTGTCTCAGACCGTCTGTCTCAGACCATCCGTCTCAGACCGTCTGTCTCAGACCGTCTGTCTCAGACCGTCTGTCTCAGACCGTCTGTCTCAGACCCTCTGTCTCAGACCGTCTGTCTCAGACCGTCTGTCTCAGACCGTCTGTCTCAGACCGCCTGTCTCAGACCATCCGTCTCAGACCGACTGTCTCAGACCGTCTGTCTCAGACCGTCTGTCTCAGACCGTCTGTCTCAGACCGTCTGTGTCAGACCGTCTGTCTCAGACCGTCTGTCTCAGACCGCCTGTCTCAGACCGTCTGTCTCAGACCGTCTGTGTCAGACCGTCTGTCTCAGACCGTCTGTCTCAGACCGTCTGTCTCAGACCGTCTGTCTCTGACCGTCTGTCTCAGACCATCGGTATCTGTCCGTTTCTCGCAGGCCGCCTGTCTCTGTCCGTCTGTCTCTGTCCGTCTGTCTCTGTCCGTCTGTCTCTGTCCGTCTGTCTCTTTCCGTCTGTCTCTGTCCGTCTGTCTCTGTCCGTCTGTGTCAGACCGTCTGTCTCAGACCGTCGGTCTCTGCCGTCCCTCTCAGGCCGCCTGTCTCAGTCCGTCTGTCTCCGACCGTCTGTCTCAGACCGTCCGTCTCTGTCCGTCTGTCTCAGACCGTCTGTCTCAGACCGTCTGTCTCAGGCCCTCTGTCTCAGACGGTCTGTATCACACCGTCTGTCTCAGACCGTCTGTCTCAGACCGTCTGTCTCAGACCGTCTTTCTCAGACCGTCTGTCTCAGACCGTCTGTCTCTGTCCGTCTGTGTCAGACCGTCTGTCTCAGACCGTCGGTCTCAGACCGTATGTCTCAGACCGCCTGTCTCAGACCATCTGTCTCAGTCCGTCTGTCTCAGACCGTCTGTCTCAGACCGCCTGTCTCAGCCCGTCTGTCTCAGACCGTCTGTCTCAGACCGCCTGTCTCAGACCGCCTGTCTCAGACCGCCTGTCTCAGACCGTCGGTCTCTGTCCGTTTCACGCAGGCCGCCTGTCTCAGTCCGCCTGTCTAAGTCCGTCTGTCTCAGACCATCTGTCTCAGACCGTCGGTCTCAGACCGTCTGTCTCAGACCGTCTGTCTCAGACCGTCTGTCTCAGACCGTCTGTCTCAGACCCTCTGTCTCAGACCGTCTGTCTCACACCGTCTGTCTCAGACCGTCTGTCTCAGACCGTCTTTCTCAGACCGTCTGTCTCAGACCGTCTGTCTCAGACCGTATGTCTCAGACCGCCTGTCTCAGACCGTCGGTCTCTGTCCGTTTCACGCAGGCCGCCTGTCTCAGTCCGCCTGTCTAAGTCCGTCGGTCTCTGTCCGTTTCACGCAGGCCGCCTGTCTCAGTCCGCCTGTCTAAGTCCGTCTGTCTCAGACCATCTGTCTCAGACCGTCGGTCTCTGTCCGTTTCACGCAGGCCGCCTGTCTCAGTCCGCCTGTCTAAGTCCGCCTGTCTCAGACCGTCTGTCTCAGACCATCCGTCTCAGACCGTCTGTCTCAGACCGTCTGTCTCAGACCGTCTGTCTCAGACCATCCGTCTCAGACCGTCTGTCTCAGACCGTCTGTCTCAGACCGTCTGTCTCAGACCGTCTGTCTCAGACCCTCTGTCTCAGACCGTCTGTCTCAGACCGTCTGTCTCAGACCGTCTGTCTCAGACCGTCTGTCTCAGACCATCCGTCTCAGACCGACTGTCTCAGACCGTCTGTCTCAGACCGTCTGTCTCAGACCGTCTGTCTCAGACCGTCTGTGTCAGACCGTCTGTCTCACACCGTCTGTCTCAGACCGTCTGTCTCAGACCGTATGTCTCAGACCGCCTGTCTCAGACCGTCGGTCTCTGTCCGTTTCACGCAGGCCGCCTGTCTCAGTCCGCCTGTCTAAGTCCGTCGGTCTCTGTCCGTTTCACGCAGGCCGCCTGTCTCAGTCCGCCTGTCTAAGTCCGTCTGTCTCAGACCATCTGTCTCAGACCGTCGGTCTCTGTCCGTTTCACGCAGGCCGCCTGTCTCAGTCCGCCTGTCTAAGTCCGTCTGTCTCAGACCATCTGTCTCAGACCGTCGGTCTCAGACCGTCTGTCTCAGACCGTCTGTCTCAGACCGCCTGTCTCAGACCGTCGGTCTCTGTCCGTTTCACGCGGGCCGCCTGTCTCAGTCCGCCTGTCTAAGTCCGTCTGTCTCAGACCATCTGTCTCAGACCGTCGGTCTCAGACCGTCTGTCTCAGACCGTCTGTCTCAGACCGTCTGTCTCAGACCGTCTGTCTCAGACCGTCTGTCTCACACCGTCTGTCTCAGACCGTCTGTCTCAGACCGTCTCTCTCAGGCCGCCTGTCTCAGTCCGACTGTCTCTGTCCGTAGGTTTCAGACCGCCTGTCTCAGACCGTCGGTCTTAGCCCGTCTGTCTCAGCCCGCCTGTCTCTGTCCGTCTGTCTCAGACCGTCTGTCTGAGATCGTCTCTCTCAGGCCGCCTGTCTCAGCCCGCCTGTCTCTGTCCGTCTGTCTCTGTCCGTCTGTCTCAGCCCGCCTGTCTCAGACCGTCTGTCTCAGACCATCCGTCTCAGACCGTCTGTCTCAGACCGTCTGTCTCAGACCGTCTGTCTCAGACCGTCTGTCTCAGACCGTCTGTCTCAGTCCGTCTGTCTCCGACCGTCTGTCTCAGACCGTCCGTCTCTGTCCGTCTGTCTCAGACCGTCTGTCTCAGACCGTCTGTCTCAGACCCTCTGTCTCAGACCGTCTGTCTCACACCGTCTGTCTCAGACCGTCTGTCTCAGACCGTCTGTCTCAGACCGTCGGTCTCTGTCCGTCTCTCTCATGCCGCCTGTCTCAGTCCGTCTGTTTCAGACCGCCTATCTCAGACCGTCGGTCTTATCCCGTCTGTCTCAGCTCGCCTGTCTCTGTCCGCCTGTCTCAGACCGTCGGTCTCTGTCCGTCTCTCTCAGGCCGCCTGTCTCAGTCCATCTGTCTCAGACCATCTGTCTCAGACCGTCTGTAATTGTCCGTCTGTCTCAAACCATCTGTCTCACACCTTCTGTCTCAGACCGCCCGTCTCTGTCCGTCTGTCTCGGACCATCTGTCTCAGCCCGTCTGTCTCAGATCGTCGGTCTCAGCCCGCCTGTCTCTGTCCGTCTGTCTCAGACCGTCTGTCTCAGATCGTCTCTCTCAGGCCGCCTGTCTCAGTCAAACTGTCTCTGTCCGTAGGTTTCAGACCGCCTGTCTCAGACCGTCGGTCTTAGCCCGTCTGTCTCAGCCCGCCTGTCTCTGTCCGTCTGTCTCAGACCGTCCGTCTCAGATCGTCTCTCTCAGGCCGCCTGTCTCAGTCCGACTGTCTCAGACCATCTGTCTCAGACCGTCTGTCTCTGTCCGTCTGTCTCAGCCCGCCTGTCTCAGACCGTTGTCTCTGTCCTTCTATCTCTGTCCGTCTGTCTCAGAACGTCTGTCTCAGACCATCTGTATCAAACCGTCTGTTTCAGCCCGCCTGTCTCAGCCCGCCTGTCTCTGTCCGTCTGTCTCAGCCCGCCTGTCTCAGACCGTCTGTCTCAGACCATCCGTCTCAGACCGTCTGTCTCAGACCGTCTGTCTCAGACCGTCTGTCTCAGACCATCCGTCTCAGACCGTCTGTCTCAGACCGTCTGTCTCAGACCGTCTGTCTCAGACCGTCTGTCTCAGACCCTCTGTCTCAGACCGTCTGTCTCAGACCGTCTGTCTCAGACCGTCTGTCTCAGACCGTCTGTCTCAGACCGTCTGTCTCAGACCATCCGTCTCAGACCGACTGTCTCAGACCGTCTGTCTCAGACCGTCTGTCTCAGACCGTCTGTCTCAGACCGTCTGTCTCAGACCGTCTGTGTCAGACCGTCTGTCTCAGACCGTCTGTCTCAGACCGCCTGTCTCAGACCGTCTGTCTCAGACCGTCTGTGTCAGACCGTCTGTCTCAGACCGTCTGTCTCAGACCGTCTGTCTCAGACCGTCTGTCTCTGACCGTCTGTCTCAGACCATCGGTATCTGTCCGTTTCTCGCAGGCCGCCTGTCTCTGTCCGTCTGTCTCTGTCCGTCTGTCTCTGTCCGTCTGTCTCTGTCCGTCTGTCTCTTTCCGTCTGTCTCTGTCCGTCTGTCTCTGTCCGTCTGTGTCAGACCGTCTGTCTCAGACCGTCGGTCTCTGCCGTCCCTCTCAGGCCGCCTGTCTCAGTCCGTCTGTCTCCGACCGTCTGTCTCAGACCGTCCGTCTCTGTCCGTCTGTCTCAGACCGTCTGTCTCAGACCGTCTGTCTCAGGCCCTCTGTCTCAGACGGTCTGTATCACACCGTCTGTCTCAGACCGTCTGTCTCAGACCGTCTGTCTCAGACCGTCTTTCTCAGACCGTCTGTCTCAGACCGTCTGTCTCTGTCCGTCTGTGTCAGACCGTCTGTCTCAGACCGTCGGTCTCAGACCGTATGTCTCAGACCGCCTGTCTCAGACCATCTGTCTCAGTCCGTCTGTCTCAGACCGTCTGTCTCAGACCGCCTGTCTCAGCCCGTCTGTCTCAGACCGTCTGTCTCAGACCGCCTGTCTCAGACCGCCTGTCTCAGACCGTCGGTCTCTGTCCGTTTCACGCAGGCCGCCTGTCTCAGTCCGCCTGTCTAAGTCCGTCTGTCTCAGACCATCTGTCTCAGACCGTCGGTCTCAGACCGTCTGTCTCAGACCGTCTGTCTCAGACCGTCTGTCTCAGACCGTCTGTCTCAGACCCTCTGTCTCAGACCGTCTGTCTCACACCGTCTGTCTCAGACCGTCTGTCTCAGACCGTCTTTCTCAGACCGTCTGTCTCAGACCGTCTGTCTCAGACCGTATGTCTCAGACCGCCTGTCTCAGACCGTCGGTCTCTGTCCGTTTCACGCAGGCCGCCTGTCTCAGTCCGCCTGTCTAAGTCCGTCGGTCTCTGTCCGTTTCACGCAGGCCGCCTGTCTCAGTCCGCCTGTCTAAGTCCGTCTGTCTCAGACCATCTGTCTCAGACCGTCGGTCTCTGTCCGTTTCACGCAGGCCGCCTGTCTCAGTCCGCCTGTCTAAGTCCGTCTGTCTCAGACCATCTGTCTCAGACCGTCGGTCTCAGACCGTCTGTCTCAGACCGTCTGTCTCAGACCGTCTGTCTCAGACCGCCTGTCTCAGACCGTCGGTCTCTGTCCGTTTCACGCAGGCCGCCTGTCTCAGTCCGCCTGTCTAAGTCCGTCTGTCTCAGACCATCTGTCTCAGACCGTCGGTCTCAGACCGTCTGTCTCAGACCGTCTGTCTCAGACCGTCTGTCTCAGACCGTCTGTCTCACACCGTCTGTCTCAGACCGTCTGTCTCAGACCGTCTCTCTCAGGCCGCCTGTCTCAGTCCGACTGTCTCTGTCCGTAGGTTTCAGACCGCCTGTCTCAGACCGTCGGTCTTAGCCCGTCTGTCTCAGCCCGCCTGTCTCTGTCCGTCTGTCTCAGACCGTCTGTCTGAGATCGTCTCTCTCAGGCCGCCTGTCTCAGCCCGCCTGTCTCTGTCCGTCTGTCTCTGTCCGTCTGTCTCAGCCCGCCTGTCTCAGACCGTCTGTCTCAGACCATCCGTCTCAGACCGTCTGTCTCAGACCGTCTGTCTCAGACCGTCTGTCTCAGACCGTCTGTCTCAGACCGTCTGTCTCAGACCGTCTGTCTCAGACCATCCGTCTCAGACCGTCTGTCTCAGACCGTCTGTCTCAGACCCTCTGTCTCAGACCGTCTGTCTCAGACCGTCTGTCTCAGACCATCCGTCTCAGACCGTCTGTCTCAGACCGTCTGTCTCAGACCGTCTGTCTCAGACCGTCTGTCTCAGACCGTCTGTGTCAGACCGTCTGTCTCAGACCGTCTGTCTCAGACCGTCTGTCTCAGACCGTCTGTCTCAGACCGTCTGTCTCAGACCGTCTGTGTCAGACCGTCAGTCTCAGACCGTCTGTCTCAGACCGTCTGTCTCAGACCGTCTGTCTCAGACCGTCTGTCTCAGACCGTCTGTCTCAGACCGTCTGTCTCAGACCGTCTGTCTCAGACCGTCTGTCTCTGACCGTCTGTCTCAGACCATCGGTATCTGTCCGTTTCTCGCAGGCCGCCTGTCTCTGTCCGTCTGTCTCTGTCCGTCTGTCTCTGTCCGTCTGTCTCTGTCCGTCTGTCTCTGTCCGTCTGTCTCTGTCCGTCTGTCTCTTTCCGTCTGTCTCTGTCCGTCTGTCTCTGTCCGTCTGTGTCAGACCGTCTGTCTCAGACCGTCGGTCTCTGCCGTCCCTCTCAGGCCGCCTGTCTCAGTCCGTCTGTCTCCGACCGTCTGTCTCAGACCGTCCGTCTCTGTCCGTCTGTCTCAGACCGTCTGTCTCAGACCGTCTGTCTCAGACCCTCTGTCTCAGACCGTCTGTCTCACACCGTCTGTCTCAGACCGTCTGTCTCAGACCGTCTTTCTCAGACCGTCTGTCTCAGACCGTCTGTCTCAGACCGTCTGTCTTTGTCCGTCTGTGTCAGACCGTCTGTCTCAGACCGTCGGTCTCTGTCCGTCTCTCTCATGCCGCCTGTCTCAGTCCGTCTGTTTCAGACCGCCTATCTCAGACCGTCGGTCTTATCCCGTCTGTCTCAGCCCGCCTGTCTCTGTCCGCCTGTCTCAGACCGTCGGTCTCTGTCCGTCTCTCTCAGGCCGCCTGTCTCAATCCATCTGTCTCAGACCATCTGTCTCAGACCGTCTGTAATTGTCCGTCTGTCTCAAACCATCTGTCTCACACCTTCTGTCTCAGACCGCCCGTCTCTGTCCGTCTGTCTCGGACCATCTGTCTCAGCCCGTCTGTCTCAGATCGTCGGTCTCAGCCCGCCTGTCTCTGTCCGTCTGTCTCAGACCGTCTGTCTCAGATCGTCTCTCTCAGGCCGCCTGTCTCAGTCCGACTGTCTCTGTCCGTAGGTTTCAGACCGCCTGTCTCAGACCGTCGGTCTTAGCCCGTCTGTCTCAGCCCGCCTGTCTCTGTCCGTCTGTCTCAGACCGTCCGTCTCAGATCGTCTCTCTCAGGCCGCCTGTCTCAGTCCGACTGTCTCAGACCATCTGTCTCAGACCGTCTGTCTCTGTCCGTCTGTCTCAGCCCGCCTGTCTCAGACCGTTGTCTCTGTCCGTCTATCTCTGTCCGTCTGTCTCAGAACGTCTGTCTCAGACCATCTGTATCAAACCGTCTGTTTCAGCCCGCCTGTCTCAGCCCGCCTGTCTCTGTCCGTCTGTCTCAGCCCGCCTGTCTCAGACCGTCTGTCTCAGACCATCCGTCTCAGACCGTCTGTCTCAGACCGTCTGTCTCAGACCGTCTGTCTCAGACCATCCGTCTCAGACCGTCTGTCTCAGACCGTCTGTCTCAGACCGTCTGTCTCAGACCGTCTGTCTCAGACCCTCTGTCTCAGACCGTCTGTCTCAGACCGTCTGTCTCAGACCGTCTGTCTCAGACCGTCTGTCTCAGACCATCCGTCTCAGACCGACTGTCTCAGACCGTCTGTCTCAGACCGTCTGTCTCAGACCGTCTGTCTCAGACCGTCTGTGTCAGACCGTCTGTCTCAGACCGTCTGTCTCAGACCGTCTGTCTCAGACCGTCTGTCTCAGACCGTCTGTCTCAGACCGTCTGTGTCAGACCGTCTGTCTCAGACCGTCTGTCTCAGACCGTCTGTCTCAGACCGTCTGTCTCTGACCATCCGTCTCAGACCGTCTGTCTCAGACCGTCTGTCTCAGACCGTCTGTCTCAGACCATCCGTCTCAGACCGTCTGTCTCAGACCGTCTGTCTCAGACCGTCTGTCTCAGACCGTCTGTCTCAGACCCTCTGTCTCAGACCGTCTGTCTCAGACCGTCTGTCTCAGACCGTCTGTCTCAGACCGTCTGTCTCAGACCATCCGTCTCAGACCGACTGTCTCAGACCGTCTGTCTCAGACCGTCTGTCTCAGACCGTCTGTCTCAGACCGTCTGTGTCAGACCGTCTGTCTCAGACCGTCTGTCTCAGACCGTCTGTCTCAGACCGTCTGTCTCAGACCGTCTGTCTCAGACCGTCTGTGTCAGACCGTCTGTCTCAGACCGTCTGTCTCAGACCGTCTGTCTCAGACCGTCTGTCTCTGACCGTCTGTCTCAGACCATCGGTATCTGTCCGTTTCTCGCAGGCCGCCTGTCTCTGTCCGTCTGTCTCTGTCCGTCTGTCTCAGACCGTCTGTCTCTGTCCGTCTGTCTCTGTCCGTCTGTGTCAGACCGTCTGTCTCAGACCGTCGGTCTCTGCCGTCCCTCTCAGGCCGCCTGTCTCAGTCCGTCTGTCTGCGACCGTCTGTCTCAGACCGTCCGTCTCTGTCCGTCTGTCTCAGACCGTCTGTCTCAGACCGTCTGTCTCAGACCGTCTGTCTCAGACCCTCTGTCTCAGACCGTCTGTCTCACACCGTCTGTCTCAGACCGTCTGTCTCAGACCGTCTTTCTCAGACCGTCTGTCTCAGACCGTCTGTCTTTGTCCGTCTGTGTCAGACCGTCTGTCTCAGACCGTCGGTCTCTGTCCGTCCCTCTCAGGCCGCCTGTCTCAGTCCGTCTGTCTCCGACCGTCTGTCTCAGACCGTCCGTCTCTGTCCGTCTGTCTCAGACCGTCTGTCTCAGACCGTCTGTCTCAGACCGTCTGTCTCAGACCGTCTGTCTCAGACCGTCTGTCTCAGACCGTCTTTCTCAGACCGTCTGTCTCAGACCGTCTGTCTCAGACCATCTGTCTCAGACCGTCGGTCTCAGACCGTCTGTCTCAGACCGTCTGTCTCACACCGTCTGTCTCAGACCGTCTGTCTCAGACCGTCTCTCTCAGGCCGCCTGTCTCAGTCCGACTGTCTCTGTCCGTAGGTTTCAGACCGCCTGTCTCAGACCGTCGGTCTTAGCCCGTCTGTCTCAGCCCGCCTGTCTCTGTCCGTCTGTCTCAGACCGTCTGTCTGAGATCGTCTCTCTCAGGCCGCCTGTCTCAGCCCGCCTGTCTCTGTCCGTCTGTCTCTGTCCGTCTGTCTCAGCCCGCCTGTCTCAGACCGTCTGTCTCAGACCATCCGTCTCAGACCGTCTGTCTCAGACCGTCTGTCTCAGACCGTCTGTCTCAGACCGTCTGTCTCAGACCGTCTGTCTCAGACCGTCTGTGTCAGACCGTCTGTCTCAGACCGTCTGTCTCAGACCGTCTGTCTCAGACCGTCTGTCTCAGACCGTCTGTCTCAGACCGTCTGTGTCAGACCGTCAGTCTCAGACCGTCTGTCTCAGACCGTCTGTCTCAGACCGTCTGTCTCAGACCGTCTGTCTCAGACCGTCTGTCTCAGACCGTCTGTCTCTGACCGTCTGTCTCAGACCATCGGTATCTGTCCGTTTCTCGCAGGCCGCCTGTCTCTGTCCGTCTGTCTCTGTCCGTCTGTCTCTGTCCGTCTGTCTCTGTCCGTCTGTCTCTGTCCGTCTGTCTCTTTCCGTCTGTCTCTGTCCGTCTGTCTCTGTCCGTCTGTGTCAGACCGTCTGTCTCAGACCGTCGGTCTCTGCCGTCCCTCTCAGGCCGCCTGTCTCAGTCCGTCTGTCTCCGACCGTCTGTCTCAGACCGTCCGTCTCTGTCCGTCTGTCTCAGACCGTCTGTCTCAGACCGTCTGTCTCAGACCCTCTGTCTCAGACCGTCTGTCTCACACCGTCTGTCTCAGACCGTCTGTCTCAGACCGTCTTTCTCAGACCGTCTGTCTCAGACCGTCTGTCTCAGACCGTCTGTCTTTGTCCGTCTGTGTCAGACCGTCTGTCTCAGACCGTCGGTCTCTGTCCGTCTCTCTCATGCCGCCTGTCTCAGTCCGTCTGTTTCAGACCGCCGATCTCAGACCGTCGGTCTTATCCCGTCTGTCTCAGCCCGCCTGTCTCTGTCCGCCTGTCTCAGACCGTCGGTCTCTGTCCGTCTCTCTCAGGCCGCCTGTCTCAATCCATCTGTCTCAGACCATCTGTCTCAGACCGTCTGTAATTGTCCGTCTGTCTCAAACCATCTGTCTCACACCTTCTGTCTCAGACCGCCCGTCTCTGTCCGTCTGTCTCGGACCATCTGTCTCAGCCCGTCTGTCTCAGATCGTCGGTCTCAGCCCGCCTGTCTCTGTCCGTCTGTCTCAGACCGTCTGTCTCAGATCGTCTCTCTCAGGCCGCCTGTCTCAGTCCGACTGTCTCTGTCCGTAGGTTTCAGACCGCCTGTCTCAGACCGTCGGTCTTAGCCCGTCTGTCTCAGCCCGCCTGTCTCTGTCCGTCTGTCTCAGACCGTCCGTCTCAGATCGTCTCTCTCAGGCCGCCTGTCTCAGTCCGACTGTCTCAGACCATCTGTCTCAGACCGTCTGTCTCTGTCCGTCTGTCTCAGCCCGCCTGTCTCAGACCGTTGTCTCTGTCCGTCTATCTCTGTCCGTCTGTCTCAGAACGTCTGTCTCAGACCATCTGTATCAAACCGTCTGTTTCAGCCCGCCTGTCTCAGCCCGCCTGTCTCTGTCCGTCTGTCTCAGCCCGCCTGTCTCAGACCGTCTGTCTCAGACCATCCGTCTCAGACCGTCTGTCTCAGACCGTCTGTCTCAGACCGTCTGTCTCAGACCATCCGTCTCAGACCGTCTGTCTCAGACCGTCTGTCTCAGACCGTCTGTCTCAGACCGTCTGTCTCAGACCCTCTGTCTCAGACCGTCTGTCTCAGACCGTCTGTCTCAGACCGTCTGTCTCAGACCATCCGTCTCAGACCGACTGTCTCAGACCGTCTGTCTCAGACCGTCTGTCTCAGACCGTCTGTCTCAGACCGTCTGTGTCAGACCGTCTGTCTCAGACCGTCTGTCTCAGACCGTCTGTCTCAGACCGTCTGTCTCAGACCGTCTGTCTCAGACCGTCTGTGTCAGACCGTCTGTCTCAGACCGTCTGTCTCAGACCGTCTGTCTCAGACCGTCTGTCTCAGACCGTCTGTCTCTGACCGTCTGTCTCAGACCATCGGTATCTGTCCGTTTCTCGCAGGCCGCCTGTCTCTGTCCGTCTGTCTCTGTCCGTCTGTCTCTGTCCGTCTGTCTCTGTCCGTCTGTCTCTTTCCGTCTGTCTCTGTCCGTCTGTCTCTGTCCGTCTGTGTCAGACCGTCTGTCTCAGACCGTCGGTCTCTGCCGTCCCTCTCAGGCCGCCTGTCTCAGTCCGTCTGTCTGCGACCGTCTGTCTCAGACCGTCCGTCTCTGTCCGTCTGTCTCAGACCGTCTGTCTCAGACCGTCTGTCTCAGACCGTCTGTCTCAGACCCTCTGTCTCAGACCGTCTGTCTCACACCGTCTGTCTCAGACCGTCTGTCTCAGACCGTCTTTCTCAGACCGTCTGTCTCAGACCGTCTGTCTTTGTCCGTCTGTGTCAGACCGTCTGTCTCAGACCGTCGGTCTCTGTCCGTCCCTCTCAGGCCGCCTGTCTCAGTCCGTCTGTCTCCGACCGTCTGTCTCAGACCGTCCGTCTCTGTCCGTCTGTCTCAGACCGTCTGTCTCAGACCGTCTGTCTCAGACCGTCTGTCTCAGACCGTCTGTCTCAGACCGTCTGTCTCAGACCGTCTTTCTCAGACCGTCTGTCTCAGACCGTCTGTCTCAGACCATCTGTCTCAGACCGTCGGTCTCAGACCGTCTGTCTCAGACCGTCTGTCTCACACCGTCTGTCTCAGACCGTCTGTCTCAGACCGTCTCTCTCAGGCCGCCTGTCTCAGTCCGACTGTCTCTGTCCGTAGGTTTCAGACCGCCTGTCTCAGACCGTCGGTCTTAGCCCGTCTGTCTCAGCCCGCCTGTCTCTGTCCGTCTGTCTCAGACCGTCTGTCTGAGATCGTCTCTCTCAGGCCGCCTGTCTCAGCCCGCCTGTCTCTGTCCGTCTGTCTCTGTCCGTCTGTCTCAGCCCGCCTGTCTCAGACCGTCTGTCTCAGACCATCCGTCTCAGACCGTCTGTCTCAGACCGTATGTCTCAGACCGTCTGTCTCAGACCGTCTGTCTCAGACCATCCGTCTCAGACCGTCTGTCTCAGACCGTCTGTCTCAGACCCTCTGTCTCAGACCGTCTGTCTCAGACCGTCTGTCTCAGACCGTCTGTCTCAGACCGTCTGTCTCAGACCGTCTGTCTCAGACCGTCTGTGTCAGACCGTCAGTCTCAGACCGTCTGTCTCAGACCGTCTGTCTCAGACCGTCTGTCTCAGACCGTCTGTCTCAGACCGTCTGTCTCAGACCGTCTGTCTCTGACCGTCTGTCTCAGACCATCGGTATCTGTCCGTTTCTCGCAGGCCGCCTGTCTCTGTCCGTCTGTCTCTGTCCGTCTGTCTCTGTCCGTCTGTCTCTGTCCGTCTGTCTCTGTCCGTCTGTCTCTTTCCGTCTGTCTCTGTCCGTCTGTCTCTGTCCGTCTGTGTCAGACCGTCTGTCTCAGACCGTCTGTCTCAGACCATCCGTCTCAGACCGTCTGTCTCAGACCGTCTGTCTCAGACCCTCTGTCTCAGACCGTCTGTCTCAGACCGTCTGTCTCAGACCGTCTGTCTCACACCGTCTGTCTCAGACCGTCTGTCTCAGACCGTCTTTCTCAGACCGTCTGTCTCAGACCGTCTGTCTCAGACCGTCTGTCTTTGTCCGTCTGTGTCAGACCGTCTGTCTCAGACCGTCGGTCTCTGTCCGTCTCTCTCATGCCGCCTGTCTCAGTCCGTCTGTTTCAGACCGCCTATCTCAGACCGTCGGTCTTATCCCGTCTGTCTCAGCCCGCCTGTCTCTGTCCGCCTGTCTCAGACCGTCGGTCTCTGTCCGTCTCTCTCAGGCCGCCTGTCTCAGTCCATCTGTCTCAGACCATCTGTCTCAGACCGTCTGTAATTGTCCGTCTGTCTCAAACCATCTGTCTCACACCTTCTGTCTCAGACCGCCCGTCTCTGTCCGTCTGTCTCGGACCATCTGTCACCGCCCGTCTGTCTCAGATCGTCGGTCTCAGCCCGCCTGTCTCTGTCCGTCTGTCTCAGACCGTCTGTCTCAGATCGTCTCTCTCAGGCCGCCTGTCTCAGTCCGACTGTCTCTGTCCGTAGGTTTCAGACCGCCTGTCTCAGACCGTCGGTCTTAGCCCGTCTGTCTCAGCCCGCCTGTCTCTGTCCGTCTGTCTCAGACCGTCCGTCTCAGATCGTCTCTCTCAGGCCGCCTGTCTCAGTCCGACTGTCTCAGACCATCTGTCTCAGACCGTCTGTCTCTGTCCGTCTGTCTCAGCCCGCCTGTCTCAGACCGTTGTCTCTGTCCGTCTATCTCTGTCCGTCTGTCTCAGAACGTCTGTCTCAGACCATCTGTATCAAACCGTCTGTTTCAGCCCGCCTGTCTCAGCCCGCCTGTCTCTGTCCGTCTGTCTCAGCCCGCCTGTCTCAGACCGTCTGTCTCAGACCATCCGTCTCAGACCGTCTGTCTCAGACCGTCTGTCTCAGACCATCCGTCTCAGACCGTCTGTCTCAGACCGTCTGTCTCAGACCGTCTGTCTCAGACCGTCTGTCTCAGACCCTCTGTCTCAGACCGTCTGTCTCAGACCGTCTGTCTCAGACCGTCTGTCTCAGACCATCCGTCTCAGACCGACTGTCTCAGACCGTCTGTCTCAGACCGTCTGTCTCAGACCGTCTGTCTCAGACCGTCTGTGTCAGACCGTCTGTCTCAGACCGTCTGTCTCAGACCGTCTGTCTCAGACCGTCTGTCTCAGACCGTCTGTCTCAGACCGTCTGTGTCAGACCGTCGGTCTCAGACCGTCTGTCTCAGACCGTCTGTCTCAGACCGCCTGTCTCAGACCGTCGGTCTCTGTCCGTTTCACGCAGGCCGCCTGTCTCAGTCCGCCTGTCTAAGTCCGTCTGTCTCTGTCCGTCTGTCTCTGTCCGTCTGTCTCTTTCCGTCTGTCTCTGTCCGTCTGTCTCTGTCCGTCTGTGTCAGACCGTCTGTCTCAGACCGTCGGTCTCTGCCGTCCCTCTCAGGCCGCCTGTCTCAGTCCGTCTGTCTCCGACCGTCTGTCTCAGACCGTCCGTCTCTGTCCGTCTGTCTCAGACCGTCTGTCTCAGACCGTCTGTCTCAGACCCTCTGTCTCAGACCGTCTGTCTCACACCGTCTGTCTCAGACCGTCTGTCTCAGACCGTCTTTCTCAGACCGTCTGTCTCAGACCGTCTGTCTTTGTCCGTCTGTGTCAGACCGTCTGTCTCAGACCGTCGGTCTCTGTCCGTCCCTCTCAGGCCGCCTGTCTCAGTCCGTCTGTCTCCGACCGTCTGTCTCAGACCGTCCGTCTCTGTCCGTCTGTCTCAGACCGTCTGTCTCAGACCGTCTGTCTCAGACCGTCTGTCTCAGACCGTCTGTCTCAGACCGTCTGTCTCAGACCGTATGTCTCAGACCGCCTGTCTCAGACCGTCGGTCTCTGTCCGTTTCACGCAGGCCGCCTGTCTCAGTCCGCCTGTCTAAGTCCGTCTGTCTCAGACCATCTGTCGCAGACCGTCGGTCTCTGTCCGTCTCTCTCATGCCGCCTGTCTCAGTCCGCCTGTCTCTGTCCGTCTGTCTCAGACCATCTGTCTCAGTCCGTCTGTCTCAGACCGTCTGTCTCAGACCGCCTGTCTCAGCCCGTCTGTCTCAGACCGTCTGTCTTTGTCCGTCTGTGTCAGACCGTCTGTCTCAGACCGTCGGTCTCTGTCCGTCCCTCTCAGGCCGCCTGTCTCAGTCCGTCTGTCTCAGACCGTCTGTGTCAGACCGTCAGTCTCAGACCGTCTGTCTCAGACCGTCTGTCTCAGACCATCGGTATCTGTCCGTTTCTCGCAGGCCGCCTGTCTCTGTCCGTCTGTCTCTGTCCGTCTGTCTCTGTCCGTCTGTCTCTTTCCGTCTGTCTCTGTCCGTCTGTCTCTGTCCGTCTGTGTCAGACCGTCTGTCTCAGACCGTCGGTCTCTGCCGTCCCTCTCAGGCCGCCTGTCTCAGTCCGTCTGTCTCCGACCGTCTGTCTCAGACCGTCCGTCTCTGTCCGTCTGTCTCAGACCGTCTGTCTCAGACCGTCTGTCTCAGACCGTCTGTCTCAGACCCTCTGTCTCAGACCGTCTGTCTCACACCGTCTGTCTCAGACCGTCTGTCTCAGACCGTCTTTCTCAGACCGTCTGTCTCAGACCGTCTGTCTTTGTCCGTCTGTGTCAGACCGTCTGTCTCAGACCGTCGGTCTCTGTCCGTCCCTCTCAGGCCGCCTGTCTCAGTCCGTCTGTCTCCGACCGTCTGTCTCAGACCGTCCGTCTCTGTCCGTCTGTCTCAGACCGTCTGTCTCAGACCGTCTGTCTCAGACCGTCTGTCTCAGACCGTCTGTCTCAGACCGTCTGTCTCAGACCGTCTTTCTCAGACCGTCTGTCTCAGACCGTCTGTCTCAGACCATCTGTCTCAGACCGTCGGTCTCAGACCGTCTGTCTCAGACCGTCTGTCTCAGACCGTCTGTCTCAGACCGTCTGTCTCACACCGTCTGTCTCAGACCGTCTGTCTCAGACCGTCTCTCTCAGGCCGCCTGTCTCAGTCCGACTGTCTCTGTCCGTAGGTTTCAGACCGCCTGTCTCAGACCGTCGGTCTTAGCCCGTCTGTCTCAGCCCGCCTGTCTCTGTCCGTCTGTCTCAGACCGTCTGTCTGAGATCGTCTCTCTCAGGCCGCCTGTCTCAGCCCGCCTGTCTCTGTCCGTCTGTCTCTGTCCGTCTGTCTCAGCCCGCCTGTCTCAGACCGTCTGTCTCAGACCATCCGTCTCAGACCGTCTGTCTCAGACCGTCTGTCTCAGACCGTCTGTCTCAGACCGTCTGTCTCAGACCATCCGTCTCAGACCGTCTGTCTCAGACCGTCTGTCTCAGACCCTCTGTCTCAGACCGTCTGTCTCAGACCGTCTGTCTCAGACCATCCGTCTCAGACCGTCTGTCTCAGACCGTCTGTCTCAGACCGTCTGTCTCAGACCGTCTGTGTCAGACCGTCTGTCTCAGACCGTCTGTCTCAGACCGTCTGTCTCAGACCGTCTGTCTCAGACCGTCTGTCTCAGACCGTCTGTGTCAGACCGTCAGTCTCAGACCGTCTGTCTCAGACCGTCTGTCTCAGACCGTCTGTCTCAGACCGTCTGTCTCAGACCGTCTGTCTCAGACCGTCTGTCTCAGACCGTCTGTCTCTGACCGTCTGTCTCAGACCATCGGTATCTGTCCGTTTCTCGCAGGCCGCCTGTCTCTGTCCGTCTGTCTCTGTCCGTCTGTCTCTGTCCGTCTGTCTCTGTCCGTCTGTCTCTTTCCGTCTGTCTCTGTCCGTCTGTCTCTGTCCGTCTGTGTCAGACCGTCTGTCTCAGACCGTCGGTCTCTGCCGTCCCTCTCAGGCCGCCTGTCTCAGTCCGTCTGTCTCCGACCGTCTGTCTCAGACCGTCCGTCTCTGTCCGTCTGTCTCAGACCGTCTGTCTCAGACCGTCTGTCTCAGACCCTCTGTCTCAGACCGTCTGTCTCACACCGTCTGTCTCAGACCGTCTGTCTCAGACCGTCTTTCTCAGACCGTCTGTCTCAGACCGTCTGTCTCAGACCGTCTGTCTTTGTCCGTCTGTGTCAGACCGTCTGTCTCAGACCGTCGGTCTCTGTCCGTCTCTCTCATGCCGCCTGTCTCAGTCCGTCTGTTTCAGACCGCCTATCTCAGACCGTCGGTCTTATCCCGTCTGTCTCAGCCCGCCTGTCTCTGTCCGCCTGTCTCAGACCGTCGGTCTCTGTCCGTCTCTCTCAGGCCGCCTGTCTCAGTCCATCTGTCTCAGACCATCTGTCTCAGACCGTCTGTAATTGTCCGTCTGTCTCAAACCATCTGTCTCACACCTTCTGTCTCAGACCGCCCGTCTCTGTCCGTCTGTCTCGGACCATCTGTCTCAGCCCGTCTGTCTCAGATCGTCGGTCTCAGCCCGCCTGTCTCTGTCCGTCTGTCTCAGACCGTCTGTCTCAGATCGTCTCTCTCAGGCCGCCTGTCTCAGTCCGACTGTCTCTGTCCGTAGGTTTCAGACCGCCTGTCTCAGACCGTCGGTCTTAGCCCGTCTGTCTCAGCCCGCCTGTCTCTGTCCGTCTGTCTCGGACCGTCCGTCTCAGATCGTCTCTCTCAGGCCGCCTGTCTCAGTCCGACTGTCTCAGACCATCTGTCTCAGACCGTCTGTCTCTGTCCGTCTGTCTCAGCCCGCCTGTCTCAGACCGTTGTCTCTGTCCGTCTATCTCTGTCCGTCTGTCTCAGAACGTCTGTCTCAGACCATCTGTATCAAACCGTCTGTTTCAGCCCGCCTGTCTCAGCCCGCCTGTCTCTGTCCGTCTGTCTCAGCCCGCCTGTCTCAGACCGTCTGTCTCAGACCATCCGTCTCAGACCGTCTGTCTCAGACCGTCTGTCTCAGACCATCCGTCTCAGACCGTCTGTCTCAGACCGTCTGTCTCAGACCGTCTGTCTCAGACCGTCTGTCTCAGACCCTCTGTCTCAGACCGTCTGTCTCAGACCGTCTGTCTCAGACCGTCTGTCTCAGACCATCCGTCTCAGACCGACTGTCTCAGACCGTCTGTCTCAGACCGTCTGTCTCAGACCGTCTGTCTCAGACCGTCTGTCTCAGACCGTCTGTCTCAGACCGTCTGTGTCAGACCGTCTGTCTCAGACCGTCTGTCTCAGACCGTCTGTCTCAGACCGTCTGTGTCAGACCGTCGGTCTCAGACCGTCTGTCTCAGACCGTCTGTCTCAGACCGCCTGTCTCAGACCGTCGGTCTCTGTCCGTTTCACGCAGGCCGCCTGTCTCAGTCCGCCTGTCTAAGTCCGTCTGTCTCTGTCCGTCTGTCTCTGTCCGTCTGTCTCTTTCCGTCTGTCTCTGTCCGTCTGTCTCTGTCCGTCTGTGTCAGACCGTCTGTCTCAGACCGTCGGTCTCTGCCGTCCCTCTCAGGCCGCCTGTCTCAGTCCGTCTGTCTCCGACCGTCTGTCTCAGACCGTCCGTCTCTGTCCGTCTGTCTCAGACCGTCTGTCTCAGACCGTCTGTCTCAGACCGTCTGTCTCAGACCCTCTGTCTCAGACCGTCTGTCTCACACCGTCTGTCTCAGACCGTCTGTCTCAGACCGTCTTTCTCAGACCGTCTGTCTCAGACCGTCTGTCTTTGTCCGTCTGTGTCAGACCGTCTGTCTCAGACCGTCGGTCTCTGTCCGTCCCTCTCAGGCCGCCTGTCTCAGTCCGTCTGTCTCCGACCGTCTGTCTCAGACCGTCCGTCTCTGTCCGTCTGTCTCAGACCGTCTGTCTCAGACCGTCTGTCTCAGACCGTCTGTCTCAGACCGTCTGTCTCAGACCGTCTGTCTCAGACCGTATGTCTCAGACCGCCTGTCTCAGACCGTCGGTCTCTGTCCGTTTCACGCAGGCCGCCTGTCTCAGTCCGCCTGTCTAAGTCCGTCTGTCTCAGACCATCTGTCGCAGACCGTCGGTCTCTGTCCGTCTCTCTCATGCCGCCTGTCTCAGTCCGCCTGTCTCTGTCCGTCTGTCTCAGACCATCTGTCTCAGTCCGTCTGTCTCAGACCGTCTGTCTCAGACCGCCTGTCTCAGCCCGTCTGTCTCAGACCGTCTGTCTTTGTCCGTCTGTGTCAGACCGTCTGTCTCAGACCGTCGGTCTCTGTCCGTCCCTCTCAGGCCGCTTGTCTCAGTCCGTCTGTCTCAGACCGTCTGTGTCAGACCGTCAGTCTCAGACCGTCTGTCTCAGACCGTCTGTCTCAGACCGTCTGCCTCAGACCGTCTGTCTCAGACCGTCTGTCTCAGACCGTCTGTCTCTGACCGTCTGTCTCAGACCATCGGTATCTGTCCGTTTCTCGCAGGCCGCCTGTCTCTGTCCGTCTGTCTCTGTCCGTCTGTCTCTGTCCGTCTGTCTCTGTCCGTCTGTCTCTTTCCGTCTGTCTCTGTCCGTCTGTCTCTGTCCGTCTGTGTCAGACCGTCTGTCTCAGACCGTCGGTCTCTGCCGTCCCTCTCAGGCCGCCTGTCACAGTCCGTCTGTCTCCGACCGTCTGTCTCAGACCGTCCGTCTCTGTCCGTCTGTCTCAGACCGTCTGTCTCAGACCGTCTGTCTCAGACCCTCTGTCTCAGACCGTCTGTCTCACACCGTCTGTCTCAGACCGTCTGTCTCAGACCGTCTTTCTCAGACCGTCTGTCTTTGTCCGTCTGTGTCAGACCGTCTGTCTCAGACCGTCGGTCTCTGTCCGTCTCTCTCATGCCGCCTGTCTCAGTCCGTCTGTTTCAGACCGCCTATCTCAGACCGTCGGTCTTATCCCGTCTGTCTCAGCCCGCCTGTCTCTGTCCGCCTGTCTCAGACCGTCGGTCTCTGTCCGTCTCTCTCAGGCCGCCTGTCTCAGTCCATCTGTCTCAGACCATCTGTCTCAGACCGTCTGTAATTGTCCGTCTGTCTCAAACCATCTGTCTCACACCTTCTGTCTCAGACCGCCCGTCTCTGTCCGTCTGTCTCGGACCATCTGTCTCAGCCCGTCTGTCTCAGATCGTCGGTCTCAGCCCGCCTGTCTCTGTCCGTCTGTCTCAGACCGTCTGTCTCAGATCGTCTCTCTCAGACCGCCTGTCTCAGTCCGACTGTCTCTGTCCGTAGGTTTCAGACCGCCTGTCTCAGACCGTCGGTCTTAGCCCGTCTGTCTCAGCCCGCCTGTCTCTGTCCGTCTGTCTCAGACCGTCCGTCTCAGATCGTCTCTCTCAGGCCGCCTGTCTCAGTCCGACTGTCTCAGACCATCTGTCTCAGACCGTCTGTCTCTGTCCGTCTGTCTCAGCCCGCCTGTCTCAGACCGTTGTCTCTGTCCGTCTATCTCTGTCCGTCTGTCTCAGAACGTCTGTCTCAGACCATCTGTATCAAACCGTCTGTTTCAGCCCGCCTGTCTCAGCCCGCCTGTCTCTGTCCGTCTGTCTCAGCCCGCCTGTCTCAGACCGTCTGTCTCAGACCATCCGTCTCAGACCGTCTGTCTCAGACCGTCTGTCTCAGACCATCCGTCTCAGACCGTCTGTCTCAGACCGTCTGTCTCAGACCGTCTGTCTCAGACCGTCTGTCTCAGACCCTCTGTCTCAGACCGTCTGTCTCAGACCGTCTGTCTCAGACCGTCTGTCTCAGACCATCCGTCTCAGACCGACTGTCTCAGACCGTCTGTCTCAGACCGTCTGTCTCAGACCGTCTGTCTCAGACCGTCTGTGTCAGACCGTCTGTCTCAGACCGTCTGTCTCAGACCGTCTGTCTCAGACCGTCTGTCTCAGACCGTCTGTCTCAGACCGTCTGTCTCAGACCGTCTGTCTCAGACCGTCTGTGTCAGACCGTCGGTCTCAGACCGTCTGTCTCAGACCGTCTGTCTCAGACCGCCTGTCTCAGACCGTCGGTCTCTGTCCGTTTCACGCAGGCCGCCTGTCTCAGTCCGCCTGTCTAAGTCCGTCTGTCTCTGTCCGTCTGTCTCTGTCCGTCTGTCTCTTTCCGTCTGTCTCTGTCCGTCTGTCTCTGTCCGTCTGTGTCAGACCGTCTGTCTCAGACCGTCGGTCTCTGCCGTCCCTCTCAGGCCGCCTGTCTCAGTCCGTCTGTCTCCGACCGTCTGTCTCAGACCGTCCGTCTCTGTCCGTCTGTCTCAGACCGTCTGTCTCAGACCGTCTGTCTCAGACCGTCTGTCTCAGACCCTCTGTCTCAGACCGTCTGTCTCACACCGTCTGTCTCAGACCGTCTGTCTCAGACCGTCTTTCTCAGACCGTCTGTCTCAGACCGTCTGTCTTTGTCCGTCTGTGTCAGACCGTCTGTCTCAGACCGTCGGTCTCTGTCCGTCCCTCTCAGGCCGCCTGTCTCAGTCCATCTGTCTCCGACCGTCTGTCTCAGACCGTCCGTCTCTGTCCGTCTGTCTCAGACCGTCTGTCTCAGACCGTCTGTCTCAGACCGTCTGTCTCAGACCGTCTGTCTCAGACCGTCTGTCTCAGACCGTCTGTCTCAGACCGTATGTCTCAGACCGCCTGTCTCAGACCGTCGGTCTCTGTCCGTTTCACGCAGGCCGCCTGTCTCAGTCCGCCTGTCTAAGTCCGTCTGTCTCAGACCATCTGTCGCAGACCGTCGGTCTCTGTCCGTCTCTCTCATGCCGCCTGTCTCAGTCCGCCTGTCTCTGTCCGTCTGTCTCAGACCATCTGTCTCAGTCCGTCTGTCTCAGACCGTCTGTCTCAGACCGCCTGTCTCAGCCCGTCTGTCTCAGACCGTCTGTCTCAGACCGCCTGTCTCAGACCGCCTGTCTCAGACCGTCGGTCTCTGTCCGTTTCACGCAGGCCGCCTGTCTCAGTCCGCCTGTCTAAGTCCGTCTGTCTCAGACCATCTGTCTCAGACCGTCGGTCTCAGACCGTCTGTCTCAGACCGTCTGTCTCAGACCGTCTGTCTCAGACCGTCTGTCTCAGACCGTCTGTCTCAGACCCTCTGTCTCAGACCGTCTGTCTCACACCGTCTGTCTCAGACCGTCTTTCTCAGACCGTCTGTCTCAGACCGTCTGTCTCAGACCGTATGTCTCAGACCGCCTGTCTCAGACCGTCGGTCTCTGTCCGTTTCACGCAGGCCGCCTGTCTCAGTCCGCCTGTCTAAGTCCGTCGGTCTCTGTCCGTTTCACGCAGGCCGCCTGTCTCAGTCCGCCTGTCTAAGTCCGTCTGTCTCAGACCATCTGTCTCAGACCGTCGGTCTCAGACCGTCGGTCTCTGTCCGTTTCACGCAGGCCGCCTGTCTCAGTCCGCCTGTCTAAGTCCGTCTGTCTCAGACCATCTGTCTCAGACCGTCGGTCTCAGACCGTCTGTCTCAGACCGTCTGTCTCAGACCGCCTGTCTCAGACCGTCGGTCTCTGTCCGTTTCACGCAGGCCGCCTGTCTCAGTCCGCCTGTCTAAGTCCGTCTGTCTCAGTCCATCTGTCTCAGACCGTCGGTCTCAGACCGTCTGTCTCAGACCGTCTGTCTCAGACCGTCTGTCTCAGACCGTCTGTCTCACACCGTCTGTCTCAGACCGTCTGTCTCAGACCGTCTCTCTCAGGCCGCCTGTCTCAGTCCGACTGTCTCTGTCCGTAGGTTTCAGACCGCCTGTCTCAGACCGTCGGTCTTAGCCCGTCTGTCTCAGCCCGCCTGTCTCTGTCCGTCTGTCTCAGATCCTCTCTCTCAGGCCGCCTGTCTCAGCCCGCCTGTCTCTGTCCGTCTGTCTCTGTCCGTCTGTCTCAGCCCGCCTGTCTCAGACCGTCTGTCTCAGACCGTCTGTCTCAGACCATCCGTCTCAGACCGTCTGTCTCAGACCGTCTGTCTCAGACCGTCTGTCTCAGACCGTCTGTCTCAGACCGTCTGTCTCAGACCATCCGTCTCAGACCGTCTGTCTCAGACCGTCTGTCTCAGACCCTCTGTCTCAGACCGTCTGTCTCTGTCCGTTTCACGCAGGCCGCCTGTCTCAGTCCGTCTGTCTCAGACCGTCTGTCTCAGACCGCCTGTCTCAGACCGCCTGTCTCAGACCGTCGGTCTCTGTCCGTTTCACGCAGGCCGCCTGTCTCAGTCCGCCTGTCTAAGTCCGTCTGTCTCAGACCATCTGTCTCAGACCGTCTGTCTCAGACCGCCTGTCTCAGACCGTCGGTCTCTGTCCGTTTCACGCAGGCCGCCTGTCTCAGTCCGTCTGTCTCAGACCGTCTGTCTCAGACCGCCTGTCTCAGCCCGTCTGTCTCAGACCGTCTGTCTCAGACCGCCTGTCTCAGACCGCCTGTCTCAGACCGTCGGTCTCTGTCCGTTTCACGCAGGCCGCCTGTCTCAGTCCGCCTGTCTAAGTCCGTCTGTCTCAGACCATCTGTCTCAGACCGTCGGTCTCAGACCGTCTGTCTCAGACCGTCTTTCTCAGACCGTCTGTCTCAGACCGTCTGTCTCAGACCGTATGTCTCAGACCGCCTGTCTCAGACCGTCGGTCTCTGTCCGTTTCACGCAGGCCGCCTGTCTCAGTCCGCCTGTCTAAGTCCGTCGGTCTCTGTCCGTTTCACGCAGGCCGCCTGTCTCAGTCCGCCTGTCTAAGTCCGTCTGTCTCAGACCATCTGTCTCAGACCGTCGGTCTCAGACCGTCGGTCTCTGTCCGTTTCACGCAGGCCGCCTGTCTCAGTCCGCCTGTCTAAGTCCGTCTGTCTCAGACCATCTGTCTCAGACCGTCGGTCTCAGACCGTCTGTCTCAGACCGTCTGTCTCAGACCGCCTGTCTCAGACCGTCGGTCTCTGTCCGTTTCACGCAGGCCGCCTGTCTCAGTCCGCCTGTCTAAGTCCGTCTGTCTCAGACCATCTGTCTCAGACCGTCGGTCTCAGACCGTCTGTCTCAGACCGTCTGTCTCAGACCGTCTGTCTCAGACCGTCTGTCTCACACCGTCTGTCTCAGACCGTCTGTCTCAGACCGTCTCTCTCAGGCCGCCTGTCTCAGTCCGACTGTCTCTGTCCGTAGGTTTCAGACCGCCTGTCTCAGACCGTCGGTCTTAGCCCGTCTGTCTCAGCCCGCCTGTCTCTGTCCGTCTGTCTCAGATCCTCTCTCTCAGGCCGCCTGTCTCAGCCCGCCTGTCTCTGTCCGTCTGTCTCTGTCCGTCTGTCTCAGCCCGCCTGTCTCAGACCGTCTGTCTCAGACCGTCTGTCTCAGACCATCCGTCTCAGACCGTCTGTCTCAGACCGTCTGTCTCAGACCGTCTGTCTCAGACCATCCGTCTCAGACCGTCTGTCTCAGACCGTCTGTCTCAGACCCTCTGTCTCAGACCGTCTGTCTCAGACCGTCTGTCTCAGACCGTCTGTCTCAGACCATCCGTCTCAGACCGTCTGTCTCAGACCGTCTGTCTCAGACCGTCTGTCTCAGACCGTCTGTCTCAGACCGTCTGTCTCAGACCGTCTGTGTCAGACCGTCTGTCTCAGACCGTCTGTCTCAGACCGTCTGTCTCAGACCGTCTGTCTCAGACCGTCTGTCTCTGACCGTCTGTCTCAGACCATCGGTATCTGTCCGTTTCTCGCAGGCCGCCTGTCTCTGTCCGTCTGTCTCTGTCCGTCTGTCTCTGTCCGTCTGTCTCTGTCCGTCTGTCTCTGTCCGTCTGTCTCTGTCCGTCTGTCTCTTTCCGTCTGTCTCTGTCCGTCTGTGTCAGACCGTCTGTCTCAGACCGTCTGTCTCAGACCGTCTGTCTCAGACCGTCTGTCTCAGACCGTCTGTCTCAGACCGTCTGTCTCAGACCGTCTGTCTCACACCGTCTGTCTCAGACCGTCTGTCTCAGACCGTCTTTCTCAGACCGTCTGTCTCAGACCGTCTGTCTCAGACCGTCTGTCTCAGACCGTCTGTCTTTGTCCGTCTGTGTCAGACCGTCTGTCTCAGACCGTCGGTCTCTGTCCGTCTCTCTCATGCCGCCTGTCTCAGTCCGTCTGTTTCAGACCGCCTATCTCAGACCGTCGGTCTTATCCCGTCTTTCTCAGCCCGCCTGTCTCTGTCCGCCTGTCTCAGACCGTCGGTCTCTGTCCGTCTCTCTCAGGCCGCCTGTCTCAGTCCATCTGTCTCAGACCATCTGTCTCAGACCGTCTGTAATTGTCCGTCTGTCTCAGACCATCTGTCTCACACCTTCTGTCTCAGACCGCCCGTCTCTGTCCGTCTGTCTCGGACCATCTGTCTCAGCCCGTCTGTCTCAGATCGTCGGTCTCAGCCCGCCTGTCTCTGTCCGTCTGTCTCAGACCGTCTGTCTCAGATCGTCTCTCTCAGGCCGCCTGTCTCAGTCCGACTGTCTCTGTCCGTAGGTTTCAGACCGCCTGTCTCAGACCGTCGGTCTTAGCCCGTCTGTCTCAGCCCGCCTGTCTCTGTCCGTCTGTCTCAGACCGTCTGTCTCAGATCGTCTCTCTCAGGCCGCCTGTCTCAGTCCGACTGTCTCAGACCATCTGTCTCAGACCGTCTGTCTCTGTCCGTCTGTCTCAGCCCGCCTGTCTCAGACCGTTGTCTCTGTCCGTCTATCTCTGTCCGTCTGTCTCAGAACGTCTGTCTCAGACCATCTGTATCAAACCGTCTGTTTCAGCCCGCCTGTCTCAGCCCGCCTGTCTCTGTCCGTCTGTCTCAGCCCGCCTGTCTCAGACCGTCTGTCTCAGACCATCCGTCTCAGACCGTCTGTCTCAGACCGTCTGTCTCAGACCGTCTGTCTCAGACCGTCTGTCTCAGACCATCCGTCTCAGACCGTCTGTCTCAGACCGTCTGTCTCAGACCGTCTGTCTCAGACCGTCTGTCTCAGACCCTCTGTCTCAGACCGTCTGTCTCAGACCGTCTGTCTCAGACCGTCTGTCTCAGACCATCCGTCTCAGACCGACTGTCTCAGACCGTCTGTCTCAGACCGTCTGTCTCAGACCGTCTGTCTCAGACCGTCTGTGTCAGACCGTCTGTCTCTGACCGTCTGTCTCAGACCATCGGTATCTGTCCGTTTCTCGCAGGCCGCCTGTCTCTGTCCGTCTGTCTCTGTCCGTCTGTCTCTGTCCGTCTGTCTCTGTCCGTCTGTCTCTGTCCGTCTGTCTCTGTCCGTCTGTCTCTGTCCGTCTGTCTCTTTCCGTCTGTCTCTGTCCGTCTGTGTCAGACCGTCTGTCTCAGACCGTCTGTCTCAGACCGTCTGTCTCAGACCGTCTGTCTCAGACCGTCTGTCTCAGACCGTCTGTCTCAGACCGTCTGTCTCACACCGTCTGTCTCAGACCGTCTGTCTCAGACCGTCTTTCTCAGACCGTCTGTCTCAGACCGTCTGTCTCAGACCGTCTGTCTTTGTCCGTCTGTGTCAGACCGTCTGTCTCAGACCGTCGGTCTCTGTCCGTCTCTCTCATGCCGCCTGTCTCAGTCCGTCTGTTTCAGACCGCCTATCTCAGACCGTCGGTCTTATCCCGTCTGTCTCAGCCCGCCTGTCTCTGTCCGCCTGTCTCAGACCGTCGGTCTCTGTCCGTCTCTCTCAGGCCGCCTGTCTCAGTCCATCTGTCTCAGACCATCTGTCTCAGACCGTCTGTAATTGTCCGTCTGTCTCAGACCATCTGTCTCACACCTTCTGTCTCAGACCGCCCGTCTCTGTCCGTCTGTCTCGGACCATCTGTCTCAGCCCGTCTGTCTCAGATCGTCGGTCTCAGCCCGCCTGTCTCTGTCCGTCTGTCTCAGACCGTCTGTCTCAGATCGTCTCTCTCAGGCCGCCTGTCTCAGTCCGACTGTCTCTGTCCGTAGGTTTCAGACCGCCTGTCTCAGACCGTCGGTCTTAGCCCGTCTGTCTCAGCCCGCCTGTCTCTGTCCGTCTGTCTCAGACCGTCTGTCTCAGATCGTCTCTCTCAGGCCGCCTGTCTCAGTCCGACTGTCTCAGACCATCTGTCTCAGACCGTCTGTCTCTGTCCGTCTGTCTCAGCCCGCCTGTCTCAGACCGTTGTCTCTGTCCGTCTATCTCTGTCCGTCTGTCTCAGAACGTCTGTCTCAGACCATCTGTATCAAACCGTCTGTTTCAGCCCGCCTGTCTCAGCCCGCCTGTCTCTGTCCGTCTGTCTCAGCCCGCCTGTCTCAGACCGTCTGTCTCAGACCATCCGTCTCAGACCGTCTGTCTCAGACCGTCTGTCTCAGACCGTCTGTCTCAGACCGTCTGTCTCAGACCATCCGTCTCAGACCGTCTGTCTCAGACCGTCTGTCTCAGACCGTCTGTCTCAGACCGTCTGTCTCAGACCCTCTGTCTCAGACCGTCTGTCTCAGACCGTCTGTCTCAGACCGTCTGTCTCAGACCATCCGTCTCAGACCGACTGTCTCAGACCGTCTGTCTCAGACCGTCTGTCTCAGACCGTCTGTGTCAGACCGTCTGTCTCAGACCGTCTGTCTCAGACCGTCTGTCTCAGACCGTCTGTCTCAGACCGTCTGTCTCAGACCGTCTGTGTCAGACCGTCTGTCTCAGACCGTCTGTCTCAGACCGTCTGTCTCCGACCGTCTGTCTCTGACCGTCTGTCTCAGACCATCGGTATCTGTCCGTTTCTCGCAGGCCGCCTGTCTCTGTCCGTCTGTCTCTGTCCGTCTGTCTCTGTCCGTCTGTCTCTTTCCGTCTGTCTCTGTCCGTCTGTCTCTGTCCGTCTGTGTCAGACCGTCTGTCTCAGACCGTCGGTCTCTGCCGTCCCTCTCAGGCCGCCTGTCTCAGTCCGTCTGTCTCCGACCGTCTGTCTCAGACCGTCCGTCTCTGTCCGTCTGTCTCAGACCGTCTGTCTCAGACCGTCTGTCTCAGACCCTCTGTCTCAGACCGTCTGTCTCACACCGTCTGTCTCAGACCGTCTGTCTCAGACCGTCTTTCTCAGACCGTCTGTCTCAGACCGTCTGTCTTTGTCCGTCTGTGTCAGATCGTCTGTCTCAGACCGTCGGTCTCTGTCCGTCCCTCTCAGGCCGCCTGTCTCAGTCCGTCTGTCTCCGACCGTCTGTCTCAGACCGTCCGTCTCTGTCCGTCTGTCTCAGACCGTCTGTCTCAGACCGCCTGTCTCAGACCGTCGGTCTCTGTCCGTTTCACGCAGGCCGCCTGTCTCAGTCCGCCTGTCTAAGTCCGTCTGTCTCAGACCATCTGTCTCAGACCGTCGGTCTCTGTCCGTCTCTCTCATGCCGCCTGTCTCAGTCCGCCTGTCTCTGTCCGTCTGTCTCAGACCATCTGTCTCAGTCCGTCTGTCTCAGACCGTCTGTCTCAGACCGCCTGTCTCAGCCCGTCTGTCTCAGACCGTCTGTCTCAGACCGCCTGTCTCAGTCCGTCTGTCTCAGACCATCTGTCTCAGACCGTCTGTCTCAGACCGTCTGTCTCTTTCCGTCTGTCTCAGACCATCTGTCTCAGACCTTCTGTCTCAGACCGTCCGTCTCTGTCCGTCTGTCTCAGACCATCTGTCTCAGACCGTCTGTCTCAGACCGTCTGTCTCAGCCCGCCTGTCTCAGCCCGCCTGTCTCTGGCCGTCTGTCTTAGACCATCTGTCGCAGACCGTCTGTCTCAGACCGTCTGTCTCAGACCGTCTGTCTCTGACCGTCTGTCTCAGACCGTCAGTCTCAGAACGTCGGTCTCTGTCCGTTTCTCGCAGGCCGCCTGTCTCTGTCCGTCTGTCTCAGACCGTCTGTCTCAGACCGTCTGTCTCAGACCGTCGGTCTCTGTCCGTCTCTCTCAGGCCATCGGTCTCTGGCCGTTTCTCGCAGGCCGCCTGTCTAAGTCCGTCTGTCTCAGACCATCTGTCTCAGACCGTTGTCTCTGTCCGTCTGTCTCTGTCCGTCTGTCTCTGTCCGTCTGTCTCTGTCCGTCTGTCTCAATCCGCCTGTCTCAGACCGTCTGTCCTGGACCGTCTGTCTCAGACCGTCGGTCTCTGTCCGTCTCTCTGATGCCGCCTGTCTCAGTCCGTCTGTTTCAGACCGCCTATCTCAGACCGTCGGTCTTATCCCGTCTGTCTCAGCCCGCCTGTCTCTGTCCGCCTGTCTCAGACCGTCGGTCTCTGTCCGTCTCTCTCAGGCCGCCTGTCTCAGTCCATCTGTCTCAGACCATCTGTCTCAGACCGTCTGTAATTGTCCGTCTGTCTCAGACCATCTGTCTCAGACCTTCTGTCTCAGACCGCCCGTCTCTGTCCGTCTGTCTCAGACCATCTGTGTCAGACCGTTGTCTCTGTCCGTCTGTCTCCGACCGTCTGTCTCAGACCGTCCGTCTCTGTCCGTCTGTCTTAGACCATCTGTCTCAGACCGTTGTCTCTGTCCGTCTATCTCTGTCCGTCTGTCTCAGAACGTCTGTCTCAGACCATCTGTATCAAACCGTCTGTTTCAGCCCGCCTGTCTCAGCCCGCCTGTCTCAGACCGTCTGTCTCAGACCGCCTGTCTCAGCCCGTCTGTCTCAGACCGTCTGTCTCAGACCGCCTGTCTCAGTCCGTCTGTCTCAGACCATCTGTCTCAGACCGTCTGTCTCAGACCGTCTGTCTCTTTCCGTCTGTCTCAGACCATCTGTCTCAGACCTTCTGTCTCAGACCGTCCGTCTCTGTCCGTCTGTCTCAGACCATCTGTCTCAGACCGTCTGTCTCAGACCGTCTGTCTCAGCCCGCCTGTCTCAGCCCGCCTGTCTCTGGCCGTCTGTCTTAGACCATCTGTCGCAGACCGTCTGTCTCAGACCGTCTGTCTCAGACCGTCTGTCTCTGACCGTCTGTCTCAGACCGTCAGTCTCAGAACGTCGGTCTCTGTCCGTTTCTCGCAGGCCGCCTGTCTCTGTCCGTCTGTCTCAGACCGTCTGTCTCAGACCGTCTGTCTCAGACCGTCGGTCTCTGTCCGTCTCTCTCAGGCCATCGGTCTCTGGCCGTTTCTCGCAGGCCGCCTGTCTAAGTCCGTCTGTCTCAGACCATCTGTCTCAGACCGTTGTCTCTGTCCGTCTGTCTCTGTCCGTCTGTCTCTGTCCGTCTGTCTCTGTCCGTCTGTCTCAATCCGCCTGTCTCAGACCGTCTGTCCTGGACCGTCTGTCTCAGACCGTCGGTCTCTGTCCGTCTCTCTGATGCCGCCTGTCTCAGTCCGTCTGTTTCAGACCGCCTATCTCAGACCGTCGGTCTTATCCCGTCTGTCTCAGCCCGCCTGTCTCTGTCCGCCTGTCTCAGACCGTCGGTCTCTGTCCGTCTCTCTCAGGCCGCCTGTCTCAGTCCATCTGTCTCAGACCATCTGTCTCAGACCGTCTGTAATTGTCCGTCTGTCTCAGACCATCTGTCTCAGACCTTCTGTCTCAGACCGCCCGTCTCTGTCCGTCTGTCTCAGACCATCTGTGTCAGACCGTTGTCTCTGTCCGTCTGTCTCCGACCGTCTGTCTCAGACCGTCCGTCTCTGTCCGTCTGTCTTAGACCATCTGTCTCAGACCGTTGTCTCTGTCCGTCTATCTCTGTCCGTCTGTCTCAGAACGTCTGTCTCAGACCATCTGTATCAAACCGTCTGTTTCAGCCCGCCTGTCTCAGCCCGCCTGTCTCTGTCCGTCTGTCTCAGCCCGCCTGTCTCAGACCGTCTGTCTCAGACCATCCGTCTCAGACCGTCTGTCTCAGACCGTCTGTCTCAGACCGTCTGTCTCAGACCGTCTGTCTCAGACCATCCGTCTCAGACCGTCTGTCTCAGACCGTCTGTCTCAGACCGTCTGTCTCAGACCGTCTGTCTCAGACCCTCTGTCTCAGACCGTCTGTCTCAGACCGTCTGTCTCAGACCGTCTGTCTCAGACCATCCGTCTCAGACCGACTGTCTCAGACCGTCTGTCTCAGACCGTCTGTCTCAGACCGTCTGTCTCAGACCGTCTGTGTCAGACCGTCTGTCTCTGACCGTCTGTCTCAGACCATCGGTATCTGTCCGTTTCTCGCAGGCCGCCTGTCTCTGTCCGTCTGTCTCTGTCCGTCTGTCTCTGTCCGTCTGTCTCTGTCCGTCTGTCTCTGTCCGTCTGTCTCTGTCCGTCTGTCTCTTTCCGTCTGTCTCTGTCCGTCTGTGTCAGACCGTCTGTCTCAGACCGTCTGTCTCAGACCGTCTGTCTCAGACCGTCTGTCTCAGACCGTCTGTCTCAGACCGTCTGTCTCAGACCGTCTGTCTCACACCGTCTGTCTCAGACCGTCTGTCTCAGACCGTCTTTCTCAGACCGTCTGTCTCAGACCGTCTGTCTCAGACCGTCTGTCTTTGTCCGTCTGTGTCAGACCGTCTGTCTCAGACCGTCGGTCTCTGTCCGTCTCTCTCATGCCGCCTGTCTCAGTCCGTCTGTTTCAGACCGCCTATCTCAGACCGTCGGTCTTATCCCGTCTGTCTCAGCCCGCCTGTCTCTGTCCGCCTGTCTCAGACCGTCGGTCTCTGTCCGTCTCTCTCAGGCCGCCTGTCTCAGTCCATCTGTCTCAGACCATCTGTCTCAGACCGTCTGTAATTGTCCGTCTGTCTCAGACCATCTGTCTCACACCTTCTGTCTCAGACCGCCCGTCTCTGTCCGTCTGTCTCGGACCATCTGTCTCAGCCCGTCTGTCTCAGATCGTCGGTCTCAGCCCGCCTGTCTCTGTCCGTCTGTCTCAGACCGTCTGTCTCAGATCGTCTCTCTCAGGCCGCCTGTCTCAGTCCGACTGTCTCTGTCCGTAGGTTTCAGACCGCCTGTCTCAGACCGTCGGTCTTAGCCCGTCTGTCTCAGCCCGCCTGTCTCTGTCCGTCTGTCTCAGACCGTCTGTCTCAGATCGTCTCTCTCAGGCCGCCTGTCTCAGTCCGACTGTCTCAGACCATCTGTCTCAGACCGTCTGTCTCTGTCCGTCTGTCTCAGCCCGCCTGTCTCAGACCGTTGTCTCTGTCCGTCTATCTCTGTCCGTCTGTCTCAGAACGTCTGTCTCAGACCATCTGTATCAAACCGTCTGTTTCAGCCCGCCTGTCTCAGCCCGCCTGTCTCTGTCCGTCTGTCTCAGCCCGCCTGTCTCAGACCGTCTGTCTCAGACCATCCGTCTCAGACCGTCTGTCTCAGACCGTCTGTCTCAGACCGTCTGTCTCAGACCGTCTGTCTCAGACCATCCGTCTCAGACCGTCTGTCTCAGACCGTCTGTCTCAGACCGTCTGTCTCAGACCGTCTGTCTCAGACCCTCTGTCTCAGACCGTCTGTCTCAGACCGTCTGTCTCAGACCGTCTGTCTCAGACCATCCGTCTCAGACCGACTGTCTCAGACCGTCTGTCTCAGACCGTCTGTCTCAGACCGTCTGTCTAAGACCGTCTGTGTCAGACCGTCTGTCTCAGACCGTCTGTCTCAGACCGTCTGTCTCAGACCGTCTGTCTCAGACCGTCTGTCTCAGACCGTCTGTGTCAGACCGTCTGTCTCAGACCGTCTGTCTCAGACCGTCTGTCTCAGACCGTCTGTCTCTGACCGTCTGTCTCAGACCATCGGTATCTGTCCGTTTCTCGCAGGCCGCCTGTCTCTGTCCGTCTGTCTCTGTCCGTCTGTCTCTGTCCGTCTGTCTCTTTCCGTCTGTCTCTGTCCGTCTGTCTCTGTCCGTCTGTGTCAGACCGTCTGTCTCAGACCGTCGGTCTCTGCCGTCCCTCTCAGGCCGCCTGTCTCAGTCCGTCTGTCTCCGACCGTCTGTCTCAGACCGTCCGTCTCTGTCCGTCTGTCTCAGACCGTCTGTCTCAGACCGTCTGTCTCAGACCCTCTGTCTCAGACCGTCTGTCTCACACCGTCTGTCTCAGACCGTCTGTCTCAGACCGTCTTTCTCAGACCGTCTGTCTCAGACCGTCTGTCTTTGTCCGTCTGTGTCAGATCGTCTGTCTCAGACCGTCGGTCTCTGTCCGTCCCTCTCAGGCCGCCTGTCTCAGTCCGTCTGTCTCCGACCGTCTGTCTCAGACCGTCCGTCTCTGTCCGTCTGTCTCAGACCGTCTGTCTCAGACCGTCTGTCTCTGTCCGTCTGTCTCTGTCCGTCTGTCTCTGTCCGTCTGTCTCTGTCCGTCTGTCTCTGTCCGTCTGTCTCTGTCCGTCTGTCTCTTTCCGTCTGTCTCTGTCCGTCTGTGTCAGACCGTCTGTCTCAGACCGTCTGTCTCAGACCGTCTGTCTCAGACCGTCTGTCTCAGACCGTCTGTCTCAGACCGTCTGTCTCAGACCGTCTGTCTCACACCGTCTGTCTCAGACCGTCTGTCTCAGACCGTCTTTCTCAGACCGTCTGTCTCAGACCCTCTGTCTCAGACCGTCTGTCTTTGTCCGTCTGTGTCAGACCGTCTGTCTCAGACCGTCGGTCTCTGTCCGTCTCTCTCATGCCGCCTGTCTCAGTCCGTCTGTTTCAGACCGCCTATCTCAGACCGTCGGTCTTATCCCGTCTGTCTCAGCCCGCCTGTCTCTGTCCGCCTGTCTCAGACCGTCGGTCTCTGTCCGTCTCTCTCAGGCCGCCTGTCTCAGTCCATCTGTCTCAGACCATCTGTCTCAGACCGTCTGTAATTGTCCGTCTGTCTCAGACCATCTGTCTCACACCTTCTGTCTCAGACCGCCCGTCTCTGTCCGTCTGTCTCGGACCATCTGTCTCAGCCCGTCTGTCTCAGATCGTCGGTCTCAGCCCGCCTGTCTCTGTCCGTCTGTCTCAGACCGTCTGTCTCGGATCGTCTCTCTCAGGCCGCCTGTCTCAGTCCGACTGTCTCTGTCCGTAGGTTTCAGACCGCCTGTCTCAGACCGTCGGTCTTAGCCCGTCTGTCTCAGCCCGCCTGTCTCTGTCCGTCTGTCTCAGACCGTCTGTCTCAGATCGTCTCTCTCAGGCCGCCTGTCTCAGTCCGACTGTCTCAGACCATCTGTCTCAGACCGTCTGTCTCTGTCCGTCTGTCTCAGCCCGCCTGTCTCAGACCGTTGTCTCTGTCCGTCTATCTCTGTCCGTCTGTCTCAGAACGTCTGTCTCAGACCATCTGTATCAAACCGTCTGTTTCAGCCCGCCTGTCTCAGCCCGCCTGTCTCTGTCCGTAGGTTTCAGACCGCCTGTCTCAGACCGTCGGTCTTAGCCCGTCTGTCTCAGCCCGTCTGTCTCAGACCATCCGTCTCAGACCGTCTGTCTCAGACCGTCTGTCTCAGACCGTCTGTCTCAGACCGTCTGTCTCAGACCGTCTGTCTCAGACCATCCGTCTCAGACCGTCTGTCTCAGACCGTCTGTCTCAGACCGTCTGTCTCAGACCGTCTGTCTCAGACCCTCTGTCTCAGACCGTCTGTCTCAGACCGTCTGTCTCAGACCGTCTGTCTCAGACCATCCGTCTCAGACCGACTGTCTCAGACCGTCTGTCTCAGACCGTCTGTCTCAGACCGTCTGTGTCAGACCGTCTGTCTCAGACCGTCTGTCTCAGACCGTCTGTCTCAGACCGTCTGTCTCAGACCGTCTGTCTCAGACCGTCTGTCTCAGACCGTCTGTCTCAGACCGTCTGTGTCGGACCGTCTGTCTCAGACCGTCTGTCTCAGACCGTCTGTCTCAGACCGTCTGTCTCTGACCGTCTGTCTCAGACCATCGGTATCTGTCCGTTTCTCGCAGGCCGCCTGTCTCTGTCCGCCTGTCTCTGTCCGTCTGTCTCTGTCCGTCTGTCTCTTTCCGTCTGTCTCTGTCCGTCTGTCTCTGTCCGTCTGTGTCAGACCGTCTGTCTCAGACCGTCGGTCTCTGCCGTCCCTCTCAGGCCGCCTGTCTCAGTCCGTCTGTCTCCGACCGTCTGTCTCAGACCGTCCGTCTCTGTCCGTCTGTCTCAGACCGTCTGTCTCAGACCGTCTGTCTCAGACCCTCTGTCTCAGACCGTCTGTCTCACACCGTCTGTCTCAGACCGTCTGTCTCAGACCGTCTTTCTCAGACCGTCTGTCTCAGACCGTCTGTCTTTGTCCGTCTGTGTCAGACCGTCTGTCTCAGACCGTCGGTCTCTGTCCGTCCCTCTCATGCCGCCTGTCTCAGTCCGTCTGTCTCCGACCGTCTGTCTCAGACCGTCCGTCTCTGTCCGTCTGTCTCAGACCGTCTGTCTCAGACCGTCTGTCTCAGACCGTCTGTCTCAGACCGTCTGTATCAGACCGTCTGTCTCAGACCGCCTGTCTCAGACCGTCGGTCTCTGTCCGTTTCACGCAGGCCGCCTGTCTCAGTCCGCCTGTCTAAGTCCGTCTGTCTCAGACCATCTGTCTCAGACCGTCGGTCTCTGTCCGTCTCTCTCATGCCGCCTGTCTCAGTCCGCCTGTCTCTGTCCGTCTGTCTCAGACCATCTGTCTCAGTCCGTCTGTCTCAGACCGTCTGTCTCAGACCGCCTGTCTCAGCCCGTCTGTCTCAGACCGTCTGTCTCAGACCGCCTGTCTCAGTCCGTCTGTCTCAGACCATCTGTCTCAGACCGACTGTCTCAGACCGTCTGTCTCTTTCCGTCTGTCTCAGACCATCTGTCTCAGACCTTCTGTCTCAGACCGTCCGTCTCTGTCCGTCTGTCTCAGACCATCTGTCTCAGACCGTCTGTCTCAGACCGTCTGTCTCAGCCCGCCTGTCTCAGCCCGCCTGTCTCTGGCCGTCTGTCTTAGACCATCTGTCGCAGACCGTCTGTCTCAGACCGTCTGTCTCAGACCGTCTGTCTCTGACCGTCTGTCTCAGACCGTCAGTCTCAGAACGTCGGTCTCTGTCCGTTTCTCGCAGGCCGCCTGTCTCTGTCCGTCTGTCTCAGACCGTCTGTCTCAGACCGTCTGTCTCAGACCGTCGGTCTCTGTCCGTCTCTCTCAGGCCATCGGTCTCTGGCCGTTTCTCGCAGGCCGCCTGTCTAAGTCCGTCTGTCTCAGACCATCTGTCTCAGACCGTTGTCTCTGTCCGTCTGTCTCTGTCCGTCTGTCTCTGTCCGTCTGTCTCTGTCCGTCTGTCTCAATCCGCCTGTCTCAGACCGTCTGTCCTGGACCGTCTGTCTCAGACCGTCGGTCTCTGTCCGTCTCTCTGATGCCGCCTGTCTCAGTCCGTCTGTTTCAGACCGCCTATCTCAGACCGTCGGTCTTATCCCGTCTGTCTCAGCCCGCCTGTCTCTGTCCGCCTGTCTCAGACCGTCGGTCTCTGTCCGTCTCTCTCAGGCCGCCTGTCTCAGTCCATCTGTCTCAGACCATCTGTCTCAGACCGTCTGTAATTGTCCGTCTGTCTCAGACCATCTGTCTCAGACCTTCTGTCTCAGACCGCCCGTCTCTGTCCGTCTGTCTCAGACCATCTGTGTCAGACCGTTGTCTCTGTCCGTCTGTCTCCGACCGTCTGTCTCAGACCGTCCGTCTCTGTCCGTCTGTCTTAGACCATCTGTCTCAGACCGTCTGTCTCGGACCATCTGTCTCAGCCCGTCTGTCTCAGATCGTCGGTCTCAGCCCGCCTGTCTCTGTCCGTCTGTCTCAGACCGTCTGTCTCAGATCGTCTCTCTCAGGCCGCCTGTCTCAGTCCGACTGTCTCTGTCCGTAGTTTTCAGACCGCCTGTCTCAGACCGTCGGTCTTAGCGCGTCTGTCTCAGCCCGCCTGTCTCTGTCCGTCTGTCTCAGACCGTCTGTCTCAGATCGTCTCTCTCAGGCCGCCTGTCTCAGTCCGACTGTCTCAGACCATCTGTCTCAGACCGTCTGTCTCTGTCCGTCTGTCTCTGTCCGTCTGTCTCAGCCCGCCTGTCTCAGACCGTTGTCTCTGTCCGTCTATCTCTGTCCGTCTGTCTCAGAACGTCTGTCTCAGGCCATCTGTATCAAACCGTCTGTTTCAGCCCGCCTGTCTCAGCCCGCCTGTCTCTGTCCGTCTGTCTCAGCCCGCCTGTCTCAGACCGTCTGTCTCAGACCATCCGTCTCAGACCGTCTGTCTCAGACCGTCTGTCTCAGACCGTCTGTCTCAGACCGTCTGTCTCAGACCATCCGTCTCAGACCGTCTGTCTCAGACCGTCTGTCTCAGACCGTCTGTCTCAGACCGTCTGTCTCAGACCGTCTGTCTCAGACCGTCTGTCTCAGACCGTCTGTCTCTGACCGTCTGTCTCAGACCATCGGTATCTGTCCGTTTCTCGCAGGCCGCCTGTCTCTGTCCGTCTGTCTCTGTCCGTCTGTCTCTGTCCGTCTGTCTCTGTCCGTCTGTCTCTGTCCGTCTGTCTCTGTCCGTCTGTCTCTTTCCGTCTGTCTCTGTCCGTCTGTCTCTGTCCGTCTGTGTCAGACCGTCTGTCTCAGACCGTCGGTCTCTGCCGTCCCTCTCAGGCCGCCTGTCTCAGTCCGTCTGTCTCCGACCGTCTGTCTCAGACCGTCCGTCTCTGTCCGTCTGTCTCAGACCGTCTGCCTCAGACCGTCTGTCTCAGACCCTCTGTCTCAGACCGTCTGTCTCACACCGTCTGTCTCAGACCGTCTGTCTCAGACCGTCTTTCTCAGACCGTCTGTCTCAGACCGTCTGTCTTTGTCTGTCTGTTTCAGACCGTCTGTCTCAGACCGTCGGTCTCTGCCCGTCCCTCTCAGGCCGCCTGTCTCAGTCCGTCTGTCTCAGACCGTCTGTCTCAGACCGTCTGTCTCAGACCCTCTGTCTCAGACCGTCTGTCTCACACCGTCTGTCTCAGACCGTCTGTCTCAGACCGTCTTTCTCAGACCGTCTGTCTCAGACCGTCTGTCTCAGACCGCCTGTCTCAGACCGTCGGTCTCTGTCCTTTTCACGCAGGCCGCCTGTCTCAGTCCGCCTGTCTAAGTCCGTCTGTCTCAGACCATCTGTCTCAGACCGTCGGTCTCTGTCCGTCTCTCTCATGCCGCCTGTCTCAGTCCGCCTGTCTCTGTCCGTCTGTCTCAGACCATCTGTCTCAGTCCGTCTGTCTCAGACCGTCTGTCTCAGACCGCCTGTCTCAGCCCGTCTGTCTCAGACCGTCTGTCTCAGACCGCCTGTCTCAGTCCGTCTGTCTCAGACCATCTGTCTCAGACCGTCTGTCTCAGACCGTCTGTCTCTTTCCGTCTGTCTCAGACCATCTGTCTCAGACCTTCTGTCTCAGACCGTCCGTCTCTGTCCGTCTGTCTCAGACCATCTGTCTCAGACCGTCTGTCTCAGACCTTCTGTCTCAGACCGTCCGTCTCTGTCCGTCTGTCTCAGACCGTCTGTCTCAGACCGTCTGTCTCAGACCGCCTGTCTCAGTCCGTCTGTCCCAGACCGTCTGTCTTTGTCCGTCTGTGTCAGACCGTCTGTCTCAGACCGTCGGTCTCTGTCCGTCTCTCTCATGCCGCCTGTCTCAGTCCGTCTGTTTCAGACCGCCTATCTCAGACCGTCGGTCTTATCTCGTCTGTCTCAGCCCGCCTGTCTCAGACCGTTGTCTCTGTCCGTCTATCTCTGTCCGTCTGTCTCAGAACGTCTGTCTCAGACCATCTGTATCAAACCGTCTGTTTCAGCCCGCCTGTCTCAGCCCGCCTGTCTCAGCCCGCCTGTCTCAGACCGTCTGTCTCAGACCATCCGTCTCAGACCGTCTGTCTCAGACCGTCTGTCTCAGACCGTCTGTCTCAGACCGCCTGTCTCAGCCCGTCTGTCTCAGACCGTCTGTCTCAGACCGCCTGTCTCAGTCCGTCTGTCTCAGACCATCTGTCTCAGACCGTCTGTCTCAGACCGTCTGTCTCTTTCCGTCTGTCTCAGACCATCTGTCTCAGACCTTCTGTCTCAGACCGTCCGTCTCTGTCCGTCTGTCTCAGACCATCTGTCTCAGACCGTCTGTCTCAGACCTTCTGTCTCAGACCGTCCGTCTCTGTCCGTCTGTCTCAGACCGTCTGTCTCAGACCGTCTGTCTCAGACCCTCTGTCTCAGACCGTCTGTCTCACACCGTCTGTCTCAGACCGTCTGTCTCAGACCGTCTTTCTCAGACCGTCTGTCCCAGACCGTCTGTCTTTGTCCGTCTGTGTCAGACCGTCTGTCTCAGACCGTCGGTCTCTGTCCGTCTCTCTCATGCCGCCTGTCTCAGTCCGTCTGTTTCAGACCGCCTATCTCAGACCGTCGGTCTTATCCCGTCTGTCTCAGCCCGCCTGTCTCAGACCGTTGTCTCTGTCCGTCTATCTCTGTCCGTCTGTCTCAGAACGTCTGTCTCAGACCATCTGTATCAAACCGTCTGTTTCAGCCCGCCTGTCTCAGCCCGCCTGTCTCTGTCCGTCTGTCTCAGCCCGCCTGTCTCAGACCGTCTGTCTCAGACCATCCGTCTCAGACCGTCTGTCTCAGACCGTCTGTCTCAGACCGTCTGTCTCAGACCGTCTTTCTCAGACCGTCTGTCTCAGACCGTCTGTCTTTGTCCGTCTGTTTCAGACCGTCTGTCTCAGACCGTCGGTCTCTGCCCGTCCCTCTCAGGCCGCCTGTCTCAGTCCGTCTGTCTCAGACCGTCTGTCTCAGACCGTCTGTCTCAGACCCTCTGTCTCAGACCGTCTGTCTCACACCGTCTGTCTCAGACCGTCTGTCTCAGACCGTCTTTCTCAGACCGTCTGTCTCAGACCGTCTTTCTCAGACCGTCTGTCCCAGACCGTCTGTCTTTGTCCGTCTGTGTCAGACCGTCTGTCTCAGACCGTCGGTCTCTGTCCGTCTCTCTCATGCCGCCTGTCTCAGTCCGTCTGTTTCAGACCGCCTATCTCAGACCGTCGGTCTTATCCCGTCTGTCTCAGCCCGCCTGTCTCAGACCGTTGTCTCTGTGCGTCTATCTCTGTCCGTCTGTCTCAGAACGTCTGTCTCAGACCATCTGTATCAAACCGTCTGTTTCAGCCCGCCTGTCTCAGCCCGCCTGTCTCTGTCCGTCTGTCTCAGCCCGCCTGTCTCAGACCGTCTGTCTCAGACCATCCGTCTCAGACCGTCTGTCTCTGTCCGTCTGTCTCTGTCCGTCTGTCTCTTTCCGTCTGTCTCTGTCCGTCTGTCTCTGTCCGTCTGTGTCAGACCGTCGGTCTCTGCCGTCCCTCTCAGGCCGCCTGTCTCAGTCCGTCTGTCTCCGACCGTCTGTCTCAGACCGTCCGTCTCTGTCCGTCTGTCTCAGACCATCTGTCTCAGACCGTCTGTCTCAGACCTTCTGTCTCAGACCGTCCGTCTCTGTCCGTCTGTCTCAGACCGTCTGTCTCAGACCGTCTGTCTCAGACCCTCTGTCTCAGACCGTCTGTCTCACACCGTCTGTCTCAGACCGTCTGTCTCAGACCGTCTTTCTCAGACCGTCTGTCCCAGACCGTCTGTCTTTGTCCGTCTGTGTCAGACCGTCTGTCTCAGACCGTCGGTCTCTGTCCGTCTCTCTCATGCCGCCTGTCTCAGTCCGTCTGTTTCAGACCGCCTATCTCAGACCGTCGGTCTTATCCCGTCTGTCTCAGCCCGCCTGTCTCAGACCGTTGTCTCTGTCCGTCTATCTCTGTCCGTCTGTCTCAGAACGTCTGTCTCAGACCATCTGTATCAAACCGTCTGTTTCAGCCCGCCTGTCTCAGCCCGCCTGTCTCTGTCCGTCTGTCTCAGCCCGCCTGTCTCAGACCGTCTGTCTCAGACCATCCGTCTCAGACCGTCTGTCTCAGACCGTCTGTCTCAGACCGTCTGTCTCAGACCGTCTTTCTCAGACCGTCTGTCTCAGACCGTCTGTCTTTGTCCGTCTGTTTCAGACCGTCTGTCTCAGACCGTCGGTCTCTGCCCGTCCCTCTCAGGCCGCCTGTCTCAGTCCGTCTGTCTCAGACCGTCTGTCTCAGACCGTCTGTCTCAGACCCTCTGTCTCAGACCGTCTGTCTCACACCGTCTGTCTCAGACCGTCTGTCTCAGACCGTCTTTCTCAGACCGTCTGTCTCAGACCGTCTTTCTCAGACCGTCTGTCCCAGACCGTCTGTCTTTGTCCGTCTGTGTCAGACCGTCTGTCTCAGACCGTCGGTCTCTGTCCGTCTCTCTCATGCCGCCTGTCTCAGTCCGTCTGTTTCAGACCGCCTATCTCAGACCGTCGGTCTTATCCCGTCTGTCTCAGCCCGCCTGTCTCAGACCGTTGTCTCTGTCCGTCTATCTCTGTCCGTCTGTCTCAGAACGTCTGTCTCAGACCATCTGTATCAAACCGTCTGTTTCAGCCCGCCTGTCTCAGCCCGCCTGTCTCTGTCCGTCTGTCTCAGCCCGCCTGTCTCAGACCGTCTGTCTCAGACCATCCGTCTCAGACCGTCTGTCTCAGACCGTCTGTCTCAGACCGTCTGTCTCAGACCGTCTGTCTCAGACCATCCGTCTCAGACCGTCTGTCTCAGACCGTCTGTCTCAGACCGTCTGTCTCAGACCGTCTGTCTCAGACCCTCTGTCTCAGACCGTCTGTCTCAGACCGTCTGTCTCAGACCATCCGTCTCAGACCGACTGTCTCAGACCGTCTGTCTCAGACCGTCTGTCTCAGACCGTCTGTCTCAGACCGTCTGTGTCAGACCGTCTGTCTCAGACCGTCTGTCTCAGACCGTCTGTCTCAGACCGTCTGTCTCAGACCGTCTGTGTCAGACCGTCTGTCTCAGACCGTCTGTCTCAGACCGTCTGTCTCAGACCGTCTGTCTCAGACCGTCTGTCTCTGACCGTCTGTCTCAGACCATCGGTATCTGTCCGTTTCTCGCAGGCCGCCTGTCTCTGTCCGTCTGTCTCTGTCCGTCTGTCTCTGTCCGTCTGTCTCTGTCCGTCTGTCTCTGTCCGTCTGTCTCTGTCCGTCTGTCTCTGTCCGTCTGTGTCAGACCGTCTGTCTCAGACCGCCTGTCTCAGACCGTCGTTCTCAGACCGTCTGTCTTTGTCCGTCTGTGTCAGACCGTCTGTCTCAGACCGTCGGTCTCTGTCCGTCCCTCTCAGGCCGCCTGTCTCAGTCCGTCTGTCTCCGACCGTCTGTCTCAGACCGTCCGTCTCTGTCCGTCTGTCTCAGACCGTCTGTCTCAGACCGTCTGTCTCAGACCGTCTGTCTCAGACCGTCTGTCTCAGCCCGTCTGTCTCAGACCGTCTGTCTCAGACCGCCTGTCTCAGTCCGTCTGTCTCAGACCATCTGTCTCAGACCGTCTGTCTCAGACCGTCTGTCTCTTTCCGTCTGTCTCAGACCATCTGTCTCAGACCTTCTGTCTCAGACCGTCCGTCTCTGTCCGTCTGTCTCAGACCATCTGTCTCAGACCGTCTGTCTCAGACCGTCTGTCTCAGCCCGCCTGTCTCAGCCCGCCTATCTCTGGCCGTCTGTCTTAGACCATCTGTCGCAGACCGTCTGTCTCAGACCGTCTGTCTCAGACCGTCTGTCTCTGACCGTCTGTCTCAGACCGTCAGTCTCAGAACGTCGGTCTCTGTCCGTTTCTCGCAGGCCGCCTGTCTCTGTCCGTCTGTCTCAGACCGTCTGTCTCAGACCGTCTGTCTCAGACCGTCTGTCTCAGACCGTCGGTCTCTGTCCGTCTCTCTCAGGCCATCGGTCTCTGGCCGTTTCTCGCAGGCCGCCTGTCTCAGTCCGCCTGTCTAAGTCCGTCTGTCTCAGACCATCTGTCTCAGACCGTTGTCTCTGTCCGTCTGTCTCTGTCCGTCTGTCTCTGTCCGTCTGTCTCTGTCCGTCCGTCTCAATCCGCCTGTCTCAGACCGTCTGTCCTGGACCGTCTGTCTCAGACCGTCGGTCTCTGTCCGTCTCTCTGATGCCGCCTGTCTCAGTCCGTCTGTTTCAGACCGCCTATCTCAGACCGTCGGTCTTATCCCGTCTGTCTCAGCCCGCCTGTCTCTGTCCGCCTGTCTCAGACCGTCGGTCTCTGTCCGTCTCTCTCAGGCCGCCTGTCTCAGTCCATCTGTCTCAGACCATCTGTCTCAGACCGTCTGTAATTGTCCGTCTGTCTCAGACCATCTGTCTCAGACCTTCTGTCTCAGACCGCCCGTCTCTGTCCGTCTGTCTCAGACCATCTGTGTCAGACCGTTGTCTCTGTCCGTCTGTCTCCGACCGTCTGTCTCAGACCGTCCGTCTCTGTCCGTCTGTCTTAGACCATCTGTCTCAGACCGTCTGTCTCGGACCATCTGTCTCAGCCCGTCTGTCTCAGATCGTCGGTCTCAGCCCGCCTGTCCCTGTCCGTCTGTCTCAGACCGTCTGTCTCAGATCGTCTCTCTCAGGCCGCCTGTCTCAGTCCGACTGTCTCTGTCCGTAGTTTTCAGACCGCCTGTCTCAGACCGTCGGTCTTAGCCCGTCTGTCTCAGCCCGCCTGTCTCTGTCCGTCTGTCTCAGACCGTCTGTCTCAGATCGTCTCTCTCAGGCCGCCTGTCTCAGTCCGACTGTCTCAGACCATCTGTCTCAGACCGTCTGTCTCTGTCCGTCTGTCTCAGCCCGCCTGTCTCAGACCGTTGTCTCTGTCCGTCTATCTCTGTCCGTCTGTCTCAGAACGTCTGTCTCAGACCATCTGTATCAAACCGTCTGTTTCAGCCCGCCTGTCTCAGCCCGCCTGTCTCTGTCCGTCTGTCTCAGCCCGCCTGTCTCAGACCGTCTGTCTCAGACCATCCGTCTCAGACCGTCTGTCTCAGACCGTCTGTCTCAGACCGTCTGTCTCAGTCCGTCTGTCTCTGTCCGTCTGTCTCAGCCCGCCTGTCTCAGACCGTCTGTCTCAGACCATCCGTCTCAGACCGTCTGTCTCAGCCCGCCTGTCTCAGACCGTTGTCTCTGTCCGTCTATCTCTGTCCGTCTGTCTCAGAACGTCTGCCTCAGACCATCTGTATCAAACCGTCTGTTTCAGCCCGCCTGTCTCAGCCCGCCTGTCTCTGTCCGTCTGTCTCAGCCCGCCTGTCTCAGACCGTCTGTCTCAGACCGTCTGTCTCAGACCGTCTGTCTCTGACCGTCTGTCTCAGACCATCGGTATCTGTCCGTTTCTCGCAGGCCGCCTGTCTCTGTCCGTCTGTCTCTGTCCGTCTGTCTCTGTCCGTCTGTCTCTGTCCGTCTGTCTCTGTCCGTCTGTCTCTTTCCGTCTGTCTCTGTCCGTCTGTCTCTGTCCGTCTGTGTCAGACCGTCGGTCTCTGCCGTCCCTCTCAGGCCGCCTGTCTCAGTCCGTCTGTCTCCGACCGTCTGTCTCAGACCGTCCGTCTCTGTCCGTCTGTCTCAGACCGTCTGTCTCAGACCGTCTGTCTCAGACCCTCTGTCTCAGACCGTCTGTCTCACACCGTCTGTCTCAGACCGTCTTTCTCAGACCGTCTGTCTCAGACCGTCTGTCTTTGTCCGTCTGTGTCAGACCGTCTGTCTCAGACCGTCGGTCTCTGTCCGTCCCTCTCAGGCCGCCTGTCTCAGTCCGTCTGTCTCAGACCGTCTGTCTCAGACCGTCTGTCTCAGACCCTCTGTCTCAGACCGTCTGTCTCACACCGTCTGTCTCAGACCGTCTGTCTCAGACCGTCTTTCTCAGACCGTCTGTCTCAGACCGTCTGTCTCAGACCGTCTGTCTCAGACCGCCTGTCTCAGACCGTCGGTCTCTGTCCTTTTCACGCAGGCCGCCTGTCTCAGTCCGCCTGTCTAAGTCCGTCTGTCTCAGACCATCTGTCTCAGACCGTCGGTCTCTGTCCGTCTCTCTCATGCCGCCTGTCTCAGTCCGCCTGTCTCTGTCCGTCTGTCTTAGACCATCTGTCGCAGACCGTCTGTCTCAGACCGTCTGTCTCAGACCGTCTGTCTCTGACCGTCTGTCTCAGACCGTCAGTCTCAGAACGTCGGTCTCTGTCCGTTTCTCGCAGGCCGCCTGTCTCTGTCCGTCTGTCTCTGTCCGTCTGTGTCACACCGTCTGACTCAGACCGTCGGTCTGAGACCGTCTGTCTCAGACCGTCTGTCACAGACCGTCTGTCTCAGACCGTCTGTCTCAGACCGTCAGTCTCAGACCGTCTGTCTCAGACCGTCTGTCTCAGGCCGCCTGTCTCAGTCCGTCTGTCTCAGACCATCTGTGTCAGACCGTTGTCTCTGTCCGTCTGTCTCTGTCCGTCTGTGTCACACCGTCTGACTCAGACTGCCTGTCTCAGACCGTCTGTCTCAGCCCGCCTGTCTCAGCCCGCCTGTCTCTGTCCGTCTGTCTCAGCCCGCCTGTCTCAGACCGTCTGTCTCAGACCGTCTGTCTCAGACCGTCTGTCTCAGACCGTCTGTCTCAGACCGTCTGTCTCAGACCGTCTGTCTCAGACCGTCTGTCTCAGACCGTCTGTCTCAGACCGTCTGTCTCAGACCGTCTGTCTCAGACCGTCAGTCTCAGACCGTCTGTCTCAGACCGTCTGTCTCAGGCCGCCTGTCTCAGTCCGTCTGTCTCAGACCATCTGTGTCAGCCCGCCTGTCTCTGTCCGTCTGTCTCAGCCCGCCTGTCTCAGACCGTCTGTCTCAGACCATCCGTCTCAGACCGTCTGTCTCAGACCATCCGTCTCAGACCGTCTGTCTCAGACCGTCTGTCTCAGACCGTCTGTCTCAGACCATCCGTCTCAGACCGTCTGTCTCAGACCGTCTGTCTGAGACCGTCTGTCTCAGACCGTCTGTCTCAGACCGTCTGTGTCAGACCGTCTGTCTCAGACCGTCTGTCTCAGACCGTCTGTCTCAGACCGTCTGTCTCAGACCGTCTGTCTCAGACCGTCTGTCTCAGACCGTCTGTCTCTGACCGTCTGTCTCAGACCATCGGTATCTGTCCGTTTCTCGCAGGCCGCCTGTCTCTGTCCGTCTGTCTCTGTCCGTCTGTCTCTGTCCGTCTGTCTCTGTCCGTCTGTCTCTGTCCGTCTGTCTCTGTCCGTCTGTCTCTTTCCGTCTGTCTCTGTCCGTCTGTCTCTGTCCGTCTGTGTCAGACCGTCTGTCTCAGACCGTCGGTCTCTGCCGTCCCTCTCAGGCCGCCTGTCTCAGTCCGTCTGTCTCCGACCGTCTGTCTCAGACCGTCTGTCTCAGACCGTCTGTCTCAGACCGTCTGTCTCAGACCGTCTGTCTCAGACCGTCTGTCTCAGACCGTCTGTCTCAGCCCGTCTGTCTCAGACCGTCTGTCTCAGACCGCCTGTCTCAGTCCGTCTGTCTCAGACCATCTGTCTCAGACCGTCTGTCTCAGACCGTCTGTCTCTTTCCGTCTGTCTCAGACCATCTGTCTCAGACCTTCTGTCTCAGACCGTCCGTCTCTGTCCGTCTGTCTCAGACCATCTGTCTCAGACCGTCTGTCTCAGACCGTCTGTCTCAGCCCGCCTGTCTCAGCCCGCCTATCTCTGGCCGTCTGTCTTAGACCATCTGTCGCAGACCGTCTGTCTCAGACCGTCTGTCTCAGACCGTCTGTCTCTGACCGTCTGTCTCAGACCGTCAGTCTCAGAACGTCGGTCTCTGTCCGTTTCTCGCAGGCCGCCTGTCTCTGTCCGTCTGTCTCAGACCGTCTGTCTCAGACCGTCTGTCTCAGATCGTCGGTCTCTGTCCGTCTCTCTCAGGCCATCGGTCTCTGGCCGTTTCTCGCAGGCCGCCTGTCTCAGTCCGCCTGTCTAAGTCCGTCTGTCTCAGACCATCTGTCTCAGACCGTTGTCTCTGTCCGTCTGTCTCTGTCCGTCTGTCTCTGTCCGTCTGTCTCTGTCCGTCCGTCTCAATCCGCCTGTCTCAGACCGTCTGTCCTGGACCGTCTGTCTCAGACCGTCGGTCTCTGTCCGTCTCTCTGATGCCGCCTGTCTCAGTCCGTCTGTTTCAGACCGCCTATCTCAGACCGTCGGTCTTATCCCGTCTGTCTCAGCCCGCCTGTCTCTGTCCGCCTGTCTCAGACCGTCGGTCTCTGTCCGTCTCTCTCAGGCCGCCTGTCTCAGTCCATCTGTCTCAGACCATCTGTCTCAGACCGTCTGTAATTGTCCGTCTGTCTCAGACCATCTGTCTCAGACCTTCTGTCTCAGACCGCCCGTCTCTGTCCGTCTGTCTCAGACCATCTGTGTCAGACCGTTGTCTCTGTCCGTCTGTCTCCGACCGTCTGTCTCAGACCGTCCGTCTCTGTCCGTCTGTCTTAGACCATCTGTCTCAGACCGTCTGTCTCGGACCATCTGTCTCAGCCCGTCTGTCTCAGATCGTCGGTCTCAGCCCGCCTGTCCCTGTCCGTCTGTCTCAGACCGTCTGTCTCAGATCGTCTCTCTCAGGCCGCCTGTCTCAGTCCGACTGTCTCTGTCCGTAGTTTTCAGACCGCCTGTCTCAGACCGTCGGTCTTAGCCCGTCTGTCTCAGCCCGCCTGTCTCTGTCCGTCTGTCTCAGACCGTCTGTCTCAGATCGTCTCTCTCAGGCCGCCTGTCTCAGTCCGACTGTCTCAGACCATCTGTCTCAGACCGTCTGTCTCTGTCCGTCTGTCTCAGCCCGCCTGTCTCAGACCGTTGTCTCTGTCCGTCTATCTCTGTCCGTCTGTCTCAGAACGTCTGTCTCAGACCATCTGTATCAAACCGTCTGTTTCAGCCCGCCTGTCTCAGCCCGCCTGTCTCTGTCCGTCTGTCTCAGCCCGCCTGTCTCAGACCGTCTGTCTCAGACCGTCTGTCTCTGACCGTCTGTCTCAGACCATCGGTATCTGTCCGTTTCTCGCAGGCCGCCTGTCTCTGTCCGTCTGTCTCTGTCCGTCTGTCTCTGTCCGTCTGTCTCTGTCCGTCTGTCTCTGTCCGTCTGTCTCTTTCCGTCTGTCTCTGTCCGTCTGTCTCTGTCCGTCTGTGTCAGACCGTCGGTCTCTGCCGTCCCTCTCAGGCCGCCTGTCTCAGTCCGTCTGTCTCCGACCGTCTGTCTCAGACCGTCCGTCTCTGTCCGTCTGTCTCAGACCGTCTGTCTCAGACCGTCTGTCTCAGACCCTCTGTCTCAGACCGTCTGTCTCACACCGTCTGTCTCAGACCGTCTTTCTCAGACCGTCTGTCTCAGACCGTCTGTCTTTGTCCGTCTGTGTCAGACCGTCTGTCTCAGACCGTCGGTCTCTGTCCGTCCCTCTCAGGCCGCCTGTCTCAGTCCGTCTGTCTCAGACCGTCTGTCTCAGACCGTCTGTCTCAGACCCTCTGTCTCAGACCGTCTGTCTCACACCGTCTGTCTCAGACCGTCTGTCTCAGACCGTCTTTCTCAGACCGTCTGTCTCAGACCGTCTGTCTCAGACCGTCTGTCTCAGACCGCCTGTCTCAGACCGTCGGTCTCTGTCCTTTTCACGCAGGCCGTCTGTCTCAGTCCGCCTGTCTAAGTCGGTCTGTCTCAGACCATCTGTCTCAGACCGTCGGTCTCTGTCCGTCTCTCTCATGCCGCCTGTCTCAGTCCGCCTGTCTCTGTCCGTCTGTCTTAGACCATCTGTCGCAGACCGTCTGTCTCAGACCGTCTGTCTCAGACCGTCTGTCTCAGACCGTCTGTCTCTGACCGTCTGTCTCAGACCGTCAGTCTCAGAACGTCGGTCTCTGTCCGTCTGTCTCTGTCCGTCTGTGTCACACCGTCTGACTCAGACCGTCGGTCTCAGACCGTCTGTCTCAGACCGTCTGTCACAGACCGTCTGTCTCAGACCGTCAGTCTCAGACCGTCTGTCTCAGACCGTCTGTCTCAGGCCGCCTGTCTCAGTCCGTCTGTCTCAGACCATCTGTGTCAGACCGTTGTCTCTGTCCGTCTGTCTCTGTCCGTCTGTGTCACACCGTCTGACTCAGACTGCCTGTCTCAGACCGTCTGTCTCAGACCGTCTGTCTCAGACCGTTTGTCTCAGACCGTCTGTCTCAGACCATCCGTCTCAGACCGTCTGTCTCAGACCGTCTGTCTCAGACCGTCTGTCTCAGACCGTCTGTCTCTGTCCGTCTGTCTCAGCCCGCCTGTCTCAGACCGTTGTCTCTGTCCGTCTATCTCTGTCCGTCTGTCTCAGAACGTCTGTCTCAGACCATCTGTATCAAACCGTCTGTTTCAGCCCGCCTGTCTCAGCCCGCCTGTCTCTGTCCGTCTGTCTCAGACCATCTGTCTCAGTCCGTCTGTCTCAGACCGTCTGTCTCAGACCATCCGTCTCTGTCCGTCAATCTCATGCCGCCTGTCTCAGTCCGCCTGTCTCTGTCCGTCTGTCTCAGACCATCTGTCTCAGTCCGTCTGTCTCAGACCGTCTGTCTCAGACCGTCTGTCTCAGACCGTCAGTCTCAGACCGTCTGTCTCAGACCGTCTGTCTCAGGCCGCCTGTCTCAGTCCGTCTGTCTCAGACCATCTGTGTCAGCCCGCCTGTCTCTGTCCGTCTGTCTCAGCCCGCCTGTCTCAGACCGTCTGTCTCAGACCATCCGTCTCAGACCGTCTGTCTCAGACCATCCGTCTCAGACCGTCTGTCTCAGACCGTCTGTCTCAGACCGTCTGTCTCAGACCATCCGTCTCAGACCGTCTGTCTCAGACCGTCTGTCTGAGACCGTCTGTCTCAGACCGTCTGTCTCAGACCGTCTGTGTCAGACCGTCTGTCTCAGACCGTCTGTCTCAGACCGTCTGTCTCAGACCGTCTGTCTCAGACCGTCTGTCTCAGACCGTCTGTCTCTGACCGTCTGTCTCAGACCATCGGTATCTGTCCGTTTCTCGCAGGCCGCCTGTCTCTGTCCGTCTGTCTCTGTCCGTCTGTCTCTGTCCGTCTGTCTCTGTCCGTCTGTCTCTGTCCGTCTGTCTCTGTCCGTCTGTCTCTTTCCGTCTGTCTCTGTCCGTCTGTCTCTGTCCGTCTGTCTCAGACCGTCTGTCTTAGACCGTCTGTCTCAGACCCTCTGTCTCAGACCGTCTGTCTCACACCGTCTGTCTCAGACCGTCTGTCTCAGACCGTCTTTCTCAGACCGTCTGTCTCAGACCGTCTGTCTTTGTCCGTCTGTGTCAGACCGTCTGTCTCAGACCGTCGGTCTCTGTCCGTCCCTCTCAGGCCGCCTGTCTCAGTCCGTCTGTCTCCGACCGTCTGTCTCAGACCGTCCGTCTCTGTCCGTCTGTCTCAGACCGTCTGTCTCAGACCGTCTGTCTCAGACCGTCTGTCTCAGACCCTCTGTCTCAGACCGTCTGTCTCACACCGTCTGTCTCAGACCGTCTGTCTCAGACCGTCTTTCTCAGACCGTCTGTCTCAGACCGTCTGTCTCAGACCGTCTGTCTCAGACCGCCTGTCTCAGACCGTCGGTCTCTGTCCGTTTCACGCAGGCCGCCTGTCTCAGTCCGCCTGTCTAAGTCCGTCTGTCTCAGACCATCTGTCTCAGACCGTCGGTCTCTGTCCGTCAATCTCATGCCGCCTGTCTCAGTCCGCCTGTCTCTGTCCGTCTGTCTCAGACCATCTGTCTCAGTCCGTCTGTCACAGACCGTCTGTCTCAGACCGCCTGTCTCAGCCCGTCTGTCTCAGACCGTCTGTCTCAGACCGCCTGTCTCAGTCCGTCTGTCTCAGACCATCTGTCTCAGACCGTCTGTCTCAGACCGTCTGTCTCTTTCCGTCTGTCTCAGACCATCTGTCTCAGACCTTCTGTCTCAGACCGTCCGTCTCTGTCCGTCTGTCTCAGACCATCTGTCTCAGCCCGCCTGTCTCAGCCCGCCTGTCTCTGGCCGTCTGTCTTAGACCATCTGTCGCAGACCGTCTGTCTCAGACCGTCTGTCTCAGACCGTCTGTCTCTGACCGTCTGTCTCAGACCGTCAGTCTCAGAACGTCGGTCTCTGTCCGTTTCTCGCAGGCCGCCTGTCTCTGTCCGTCTGTCTCAGACCGTCGGTCTCTGTCCGTCCCTCTCAGGCCGCCTGTCTCAGTCCGTCTGTCTCCGACCGTCTGTCTCAGACCGTCCGTCTCTGTCCGTCTGTCTCAGACCGTCTGTCTCAGACCGTCTGTCTCAGACCGTCTGTCTCAGACCCTCTGTCTCAGACCGTCTGTCTCACACCGTCTGTCTCAGACCGTCTGTCTCAGACCGTCTTTCTCAGACCGTCTGTCTCAGACCGTCTGTCTCAGACCGTCTGTCTCAGACCGCCTGTCTCAGACCGTCGGTCTCTGTCCGTTTCACGCAGGCCGCCTGTCTCAGTCCGCCTGTCTAAGTCCGTCTGTCTCAGACCATCTGTCTCAGACCGTCGGTCTCTGTCCGTCAATCTCATGCCGCCTGTCTCAGTCCGCCTGTCTCTGTCCGTCTGTCTCAGACCATCTGTCTCAGTCCGTCTGTCTCAGACCGTCTGTCTCAGACCGCCTGTCTCAGCCCGTCTGTCTCAGACCGTCTGTCTCAGACCGCCTGTCTCAGTCCGTCTGTCTCAGACCATCTGTCTCAGACCGTCTGTCTCAGACCGTCTGTCTCTTTCCGTCTGTCTCAGACCATCTGTCTCAGACCTTCTGTCTCAGACCGTCCGTCTCTGTCCGTCTGTCTCAGACCATCTGTCTCAGCCCGCCTGTCTCAGCCCGCCTGTCTCAGCCCGCCTGTCTCTGGCCGTCTGTCTTAGACCATCTGTCGCAGACCGTCTGTCTCAGACCGTCTGTCTCAGACCGTCTGTCTCTGACCGTCTGTCTCAGACCGTCAGTCTCAGAACGTCGGTCTCTGTCCGTTTCTCGCAGGCCGCCTGTCTCTGTCCGTCTGTCTCAGACCGTCTGTCTCAGACCGTCTGTCTCAGACCGTCTGTCTCAGACCGTCGGTCTCTGTCCGTCTCTCTCAGGCCATCGGTCTCTGGCCGTTTCTCGCAGGCCGCCTGTCTCAGTCCGCCTGTCTAAGTCCGTCTGTCTCAGACCATCTGTCTCAGACCGTTGTCTCTGTCCGTCTGTCTCTGTCCGTCTGTCTCTGTCCGTCTGTCTCTGTCCGTCTGTCTCAATCCGCCTGTCTCAGACCGTCTGTCCTGGACCGTCTGTCTCAGACCGTCGGTCTCTGTCCGTCTCTCTGATGCCGCCTGTCTCAGTCCGTCTGTTTCAGACCGCCTATCTCAGACCGTCGGTCTTATCCCGTCTGTCTCAGCCCGCCTGTCTCTGTCCGCCTGTCTCAGACCGTCGGTCTCTGTCCGTCTCTCTCAGGCCGCCTGTCTCAGTCCATCTGTCTCAGACCATCTGTCTCAGACCATCTGTAACTGTCCGTCTGTCTCAGACCATCTGTCTCAGACCTTCTGTCTCAGACCGTCCGTCTCTGTCCGTCTGTCTCAGACCATCTGTCTCAGACCGTCTGTCTCAGACCGTCTGTCTCAGCCCGCCTGTCTCAACCCGCCTGTCTCTGTCCGTCTGTCTTAGACCATCTGTCTCAGACCATCCGTCTCAGACCGTCTGTCTCAGACCGTCTGTCTGAGACCGTCTGTCTCAGACCGTCTGTCTCAGACCGTCTGTGTCAGACCGTCTGTCTCAGACCGTCTGTCTCAGACCGTCTGTCTCAGACCGTCTGTCTCAGACCGTCTGTCTCAGACCGTCTGTCTCAGACCGTCTGTCTCTGACCGTCTGTCTCAGACCATCGGTATCTGTCCGTTTCTCGCAGGCCGCCTGTCTCTGTCCGTCTGTCTCTGTCCGTCTGTCTCTGTCCGTCTGTCTCTGTCCGTCTGTCTCTGTCCGTCTGTCTCTTTCCGTCTGTCTCTGTCCGTCTGTCTCTGTCCGTCTGTGTCAGACCGTCTGTCTCAGACCGTCGGTCTCTGCCGTCCCTCTCAGGCCGCCTGTCTCAGTCCGTCTGTCTCCGACCGTCTGTCTCAGACCGTCCGTCTCTGTCCGTCTGTCTCAGACCGTCTGTCTTAGACCGTCTGTCTCAGACCCTCTGTCTCAGACCGTCTGTCTCACACCGTCTGTCTCAGACCGTCTGTCTCAGACCGTCTTTCTCAGACCGTCTGTCTCAGACCGTCTGTCTTTGTCCGTCTGTGTCAGACCGTCTGTCTCAGACCGTCGGTCTCTGTCCGTCCCTCTCAGGCCGCCTGTCTCAGTCCGTCTGTCTCCGACCGTCTGTCTCAGACCGTCCGTCTCTGTCCGTCTGTCTCAGACCGTCTGTCTCAGACCGTCTGTCTCAGACCGTCTGTCTCAGACCCTCTGTCTCAGACCGTCTGTCTCACACCGTCTGTCTCAGACCGTCTGTCTCAGACCGTCTTTCTCAGACCGTCTGTCTCAGACCGTCTGTCTCAGACCGTCTGTCTCAGACCGCCTGTCTCAGACCGTCGGTCTCTGTCCGTTTCACGCAGGCCGCCTGTCTCAGTCCGCCTGTCTAAGTCCGTCTGTCTCAGACCATCTGTCTCAGTCCGTCTGTCTCAGACCGTCTGTCTCAGACCGCCTGTCTCAGCCCGTCTGTCTCAGACCGTCTGTCTCAGACCGCCTGTCTCAGTCCGTCTGTCTCAGACCATCTGTCTCAGACCGTCTGTCTCAGACCGTCTGTCTCTTTCCGTCTGTCTCAGACCATCTGTCTCAGACCTTCTGTCTCAGACCGTCCGTCTCTGTCCGTCTGTCTCAGACCATCTGTCTCAGCCCGCCTGTCTCAGCCCGCCTGTCTCTGGCCGTCTGTCTTAGACCATCTGTCGCAGACCGTCTGTCTCAGACCGTCTGTCTCAGACCGTCTGCCTCTGACCGTCTGTCTCAGACCGTCAGTCTCAGAACGTCGGTCTCTGTCCGTTTCTCGCAGGCCGCCTGTCTCTGTCCGTCTGTCTCAGACCGTCTGTCTCAGACCGTCTGTCTCAGACCGTCTGTCTCAGACCGTCGGTCTCTGTCCGTCTCTCTCAGGCCATCGGTCTCTGGCCGTTTCTTGCAGGCCGCCTGTCTCAGTCCGCCTGTCTAAGTCCGTCTGTCTCAGACCATCTGTCTCAGACCGTTGTCTCTGTCCGTCTGTCTCTGTCCGTCTGTCTCTGTCCGTCTGTCTCTGTCCGTCTGTCTCTGTCCGTCTGTCTCAATCCGCCTGTCTCAGACCGTCTGTCCTGGACCGTCTGTCTCAGACCGTCGGTCTCTGTCCGTCTCTCTGATGCCGCCTGTCTCAGTCCGTCTGTTTCAGACCGCCTATCTCAGACCGTCGGTCTTATCCCGTCTGTCTCAGCCCGCCTGACTCTGTCCGCCTGTCTCAGACCGTCGGTCTCTGTCCGTCTCTCTCAGGCCGCCTGTCTCAGTCCATCTGTCTCAGACCATCTGTCTCAGACCATCTGTAACTGTCCGTCTGTCTCAGACCATCTGTCTCAGACCTTCTGTCTCAGACCGTCCGTCTCTGTCCGTCTGTCTCAGACCATCTGTCTCTGACCGTCTGTCTCAGACCGTCTGTCTCAGCCCGCCTGTCTCAACCCGCCTGTCTCTGTCCGTCTGTCTTAGACCATCTGTCTCAGACCGTCTGTCTCAGGCCGCCTGTCTCAGTCCGTCTGTCTCAGACCATCTGTGTCAGACCGTTGTCTCTGTCCGTCTGTCTCTGTCCGTCTGTGTCACACCGTCTGACTCAGACTGCCTGTCTCAGACCGTCTGTCTCAGACCGTCTGTCTCAGACCGTTTGTCTCAGACCGTCTGTCTCAGACCATCCGTCTCAGACCGTCTGTCTCAGACCGTCTGTCTCAGACCGTCTGTCTCAGACCGTCTGTCTCTGTCCGTCTGTCTCAGCCCGCCTGTCTCAGACCGTTGTCTCTGTCCGTCTATCTCTGTCCGTCTGTCTCAGAACGTCTGTCTCAGACCATCTGTATCAAACCGTCTGTTTCAGCCCGCCTGTCTCAGCCCGCCTGTCTCTGTCCGTCTGTCTCAGACCATCTGTCTCAGTCCGTCTGTCTCAGACCGTCTGTCTCAGACCATCCGTCTCTGTCCGTCAATCTCATGCCGCCTGTCTCAGTCCGCCTGTCTCTGTCCGTCTGTCTCAGACCATCTGTCTCAGTCCGTCTGTCTCAGACCGTCTGTCTCAGACCGTCTGTCTCAGACCGTCAGTCTCAGACCGTCTGTCTCAGACCGTCTGTCTCAGGCCGCCTGTCTCAGTCCGTCTGTCTCAGACCATCTGTGTCAGCCCGCCTGTCTCTGTCCGTCTGTCTCAGCCCGCCTGTCTCAGACCGTCTGTCTCAGACCATCCGTCTCAGACCGTCTGTCTCAGACCATCCGTCTCAGACCGTCTGTCTCAGACCGTCTGTCTCAGACCGTCTGTCTCAGACCATCCGTCTCAGACCGTCTGTCTCAGACCGTCTGTCTGAGACCGTCTGTCTCAGACCGTCTGTCTCAGACCGTCTGTGTCAGACCGTCTGTCTCAGACCGTCTGTCTCAGACCGTCTGTCTCAGACCGTCTGTCTCAGACCGTCTGTCTCAGACCGTCTGTCTCTGACCGTCTGTCTCAGACCATCGGTATCTGTCCGTTTCTCGCAGGCCGCCTGTCTCTGTCCGTCTGTCTCTGTCCGTCTGTCTCTGTCCGTCTGTCTCTGTCCGTCTGTCTCTGTCCGTCTGTCTCTTTCCGTCTGTCTCTGTCCGTCTGTCTCTGTCCGTCTGTGTCAGACCGTCTGTCTCAGACCGTCGGTCTCTGCCGTCCCTCTCAGGCCGCCTGTCTCAGTCCGTCTGTCTCCGACCGTCTGTCTCAGACCGTCCGTCTCTGTCCGTCTGTCTCAGACCGTCTGTCTTAGACCGTCTGTCTCAGACCCTCTGTCTCAGACCGTCTGTCTCACACCGTCTGTCTCAGACCGTCTGTCTCAGACCGTCTTTCTCAGACCGTCTGTCTCAGACCGTCTGTCTTTGTCCGTCTGTGTCAGACCGTCTGTCTCAGACCGTCGGTCTCTGTCCGTCCCTCTCAGGCCGCCTGTCTCAGTCCGTCTGTCTCCGACCGTCTGTCTCAGACCGTCCGTCTCTGTCCGTCTGTCTCAGACCGTCTGTCTCAGACCGTCTGTCTCAGACCGTCTGTCTCAGACCCTCTGTCTCAGACCGTCTGTCTCACACCGTCTGTCTCAGACCGTCTGTCTCAGACCGTCTTTCTCAGACCGTCTGTCTCAGACCGTCTGTCTCAGACCGTCTGTCTCAGACCGCCTGTCTCAGACCGTCGGTCTCTGTCCGTTTCACGCAGGCCGCCTGTCTCAGTCCGCCTGTCTAAGTCCGTCTGTCTCAGACCATCTGTCTCAGACCGTCGGTCTCTGTCCGTCAATCTCATGCCGCCTGTCTCAGTCCGCCTGTCTCTGTCCGTCTGTCTCAGACCATCTGTCTCAGTCCGTCTGTCTCAGACCGTCTGTCTCAGACCGCCTGTCTCAGCCCGTCTGTCTCAGACCGTCTGTCTCAGACCGCCTGTCTCAGTCCGTCTGTCTCAGACCATCTGTCTCAGACCGTCTGTCTCAGACCGTCTGTCTCAGACCATCTGTCTCAGACCTTCTGTCTCAGACCGTCCGTCTCTGTCCGTCTGTCTCAGACCATCTGTCTCAGCCCGCCTGTCTCAGCCCGCCTGTCTCTGGCCGTCTGTCTTAGACCATCTGTCGCAGACCGTCTGTCTCAGACCGTCTGTCTCAGACCGTCTGTCTCTGACCGTCTGTCTCAGACCGTCAGTCTCAGAACGTCGGTCTCTGTCCGTTTCTCGCAGGCCGCCTGTCTCTGTCCGTCTGTCTCAGACCGTCTGTCTCAGACCGTCTGTCTCAGACCGTCTGTCTCAGACCGTCGGTCTCTGTCCGTCTCTCTCAGGCCATCGGTCTCTGGCCGTTTCTTGCAGGCCGCCTGTCTCAGTCCGCCTGTCTAAGTCCGTCTGTCTCAGACCATCTGTCTCAGACCGTTGTCTCTGTCCGTCTGTCTCTGTCCGTCTGTCTCTGTCCGTCTGTCTCTGTCCGTCTGTCTCAATCCGCCTGTCTCAGACCGTCTGTCCTGGACCGTCTGTCTCAGACCGTCGGTCTCTGTCCGTCTCTCTGATGCCGCCTGTCTCAGTCCGTCTGTTTCAGACCGCCTATCTCAGACCGTCGGTCTTATCCCGTCTGTCTCAGCCCGCCTGTCTCTGTCCGCCTGTCTCAGACCGTCGGTCTCTGTCCGTCTCTCTCAGGCCGCCTGTCTCAGTCCATCTGTCTCAGACCATCTGTCTCAGACCATCTGTAACTGTCCGTCTGTCTCAGACCATCTGTCTCAGACCTTCTGTCTCAGACCGTCCGTCTCTGTCCGTCTGTCTCGGACCATCTGTCTCAGACCGTCTGTCTCAGGCCGCCTGTCTCAGACCGTCTGTCTCAGACCGCCAGTCTCAGACCGTCTGTCTCAGACCGTCTGTCTCAGGCTGCCTGTCTCAGTCCGTCTGTCTCAGACCATCTGTGTCAGACCGTTGTCTCTGTCCGTCTGTCTCTGTCCGTCTGTGTCACACCGTCTGACTCAGACTGCCTGTCTCAGACCGTCTGTCTCAGACCGTCTGTCTCAGACCGTTTGTCTCAGACCGTCTGTCTCAGACCATCCGTCTCAGACCGTCTGTCTCAGACCGTCTGTCTCAGACCGTCTGTCTCAGACCGTCTGTCTCTGTCCGTCTGTCTCAGCCCGCCTGTCTCAGACCGTTGTCTCTGTCCGTCTATCTCTGTCCGTCTGTCTCAGAACGTCTGTCTCAGACCATCTGTATCAAACCGTCTGTTTCAGCCCGCCTGTCTCAGCCCGCCTGTCTCTGTCCGTCTGTCTCAGACCATCTGTCTCAGTCCGTCTGTCTCAGACCGTCTGTCTCAGACCATCCGTCTCTGTCCGTCAATCTCATGCCGCCTGTCTCAGTCCGCCTGTCTCTGTCCGTCTGTCTCAGACCATCTGTCTCAGACCGTCTGTCTCAGCCCGCCTGTCTCAACCCGCCTGTCTCTGTCCGTCTGTCTTAGACCATCTGTCTCAGACCGTCTGTCTCGGACCATCTGTCTCAGCCCGTCTGTCTCAGATCGTCGGTCTCAGCCCGTCAGTCTCAGACCGTCTGTCTCAGACCGTCTGTCTCAGGCCGCCTGTCTCAGACCGTCTGTCTCAGACCGCCAGTCTCAGACCGTCTGTCTCAGACCGTCTGTCTCAGGCCGCCTGTCTCAGTCCGTCTGTCTCAGACCATCTGTGTCAGACCGTTGTCTCTGTCCGTCTGTCTCTGTCCGTCTGTGTCACACCGTCTGACTCAGACTGCCTGTCTCAGACCGTCTGTCTCAGACCGTCTGTCTCAGACCGTTTGTCTCAGACCGTCTGTCTCAGACCATCCGTCTCAGACCGTCTGTCTCAGACCGTCTGTCTCAGACCGTCTGTCTCAGACCGTCTGTCTCTGTCCGTCTGTCTCAGCCCGCCTGTCTCAGACCGTTGTCTCTGTCCGTCTATCTCTGTCCGTCTGTCTCAGAACGTCTGTCTCAGACCATCTGTATCAAACCGTCTGTTTCAGCCCGCCTGTCTCAGCCCGCCTGTCTCTGTCCGTCTGTCTCAGACCATCTGTCTCAGTCCGTCTGTCTCAGACCGTCTGTCTCAGACCATCCGTCTCTGTCCGTCAATCTCATGCCGCCTGTCTCAGTCCGCCTGTCTCTGTCCGTCTGTCTCAGACCATCTGTCTCAGTCCGTCTGTCTCAGACCGTCTGTCTCAGACCGTCTGTCTCAGACCGTCAGTCTCAGACCGTCTGTCTCAGACCGTCTGTCTCAGACCGTCTGTCTCAGGCCGCCTGTCTCAGTCCGTCTGTCTCAGACCATCTGTGTCAGCCCGCCTGTCTCTGTCCGTCTGTCTCAGCCCGCCTGTCTCAGACCGTCTGTCTCAGACCATCCGTCTCAGACCGTCTGTCTCAGACCATCCGTCTCAGACCGTCTGTCTCAGACCGTCTGTCTCAGACCGTCTGTCTCAGACCATCCGTCTCAGACCGTCTGTCTCAGACCGTCTGTCTGAGACCGTCTGTCTCAGACCGTCTGTCTCAGACCGTCTGTGTCAGACCGTCTGTCTCAGACCGTCTGTCTCAGACCGTCTGCCTCAGACCGTCTGTCTCAGACCGTCTGTCTCAGACCGTCTGTCTCTGACCGTCTGTCTCAGACCATCGGTATCTGTCCGTTTCTCGCAGGCCGCCTGTCTCTGTCCGTCTGTCTCTGTCCGTCTGTCTCTGTCCGTCTGTCTCTGTCCGTCTGTCTCTGTCCGTCTGTCTCTTTCCGTCTGTCTCTGTCCGTCTGTCTCTGTCCGTCTGTGTCAGACCGTCTGTCTCAGACCGTCGGTCTCTGCCGTCCCTCTCAGGCCGCCTGTCTCAGTCCGTCTGTCTCCGACCGTCTGTCTCAGACCGTCCGTCTCTGTCCGTCTGTCTCAGACCGTCTGTCTTAGACCGTCTGTCTCAGACCCTCTGTCTCAGACCGTCTGTCTCACACCGCCTGTCTCAGACCGTCTGTCTCAGACCGTCTTTCTCAGACCGTCTGTCTCAGACCGTCTGTCTTTGTCCGTCTGTGTCAGACCGTCTGTCTCAGACCGTCGGTCTCTGTCCGTCCGTCTCAGGCCGCCTGTCTCAGTCCGTCTGTCTCCGACCGTCTGTCTCAGACCGTCCGTCTCTGTCCGTCTGTCTCAGACCGTCTGTCTCAGACCGTCTGTCTCAGACCGTCTGTCTCAGACCGTCTGTCTCAGACCGTCGGTCTCTGTCCGTCTCTCTCAGGCCATCGGTCTCTGGCCGTTTCTTGCAGGCCGCCTGTCTCAGTCCGCCTGTCTAAGTCCGTCTGTCTCAGACCATCTGTCTCAGACCGTTGTCTCTGTCCGTCTGTCTCTGTCCGTCTGTCTCTGTCCGTCTGTCTCAATCCGCCTGTCTCAGACCGTCTGTCCTGGACCGTCTGTCTCAGACCGTCGGTCTCTGTCCGTCTCTCTGATGCCGCCTGTCTCAGTCCGTCTGTTTCAGACCGCCTATCTCAGACCGTCGGTCTTATCCCGCCTGTCTCAGCCCGCCTGTCTCTGTCCGCCTGTCTCAGACCGTCGGTCTCTGTCCGTCTCTCTCAGGCCGCCTGTCTCAGTCCATCTGTCTCAGACCATCTGTCTCAGACCATCTGTAACTGTCCGTCTGTCTCAGACCATCTGTCTCAGACCGTCTGTCTCAGACCGTCTGTCTCAGCCCGCCTGTCTCAACCCGCCTGTCTCTGTCCGTCTGTCTTAGACCATCTGTCTCAGACCGTCTGTCTCGGACCATCTGTCTCAGCCCGTCTGTCTCAGATCGTCGGTCTCAGCCCGTCAGTCTCAGACCGTCTGTCTCAGACCGTCTGTCTCAGGCCGCCTGTCTCAGACCGTCTGTCTCAGACCGTCAGTCTCAGACCGTCTGTCTCAGACCGTCTGTCTCAGGCCGCCTGTCTCAGTCCGTCTGTCTCAGACCATCTGTGTCAGACCGTTGTCTCTGTCCGTCTGTCTCTGTCCGTCTGTGTCACACCGTCTGACTCAGACTGCCTGTCTCAGACCGTCTGTCTCAGACCGTCTGTCTCAGACCGTTTGTCTCAGACCGTCTGTCTCAGACCATCCGTCTCAGACCGTCTGTCTCAGACCGTCTGTCTCAGACCGTCTGTCTCAGACCGTCTGTCTCTGTCCGTCTGTCTCAGCCCGCCTGTCTCAGACCGTTGTCTCTGTCCGTCTATCTCTGTCCGTCTGTCTCAGAACGTCTGTCTCAGACCATCTGTATCAAACCGTCTGTTTCAGCCCGCCTGTCTCAGCCCGCCTGTCTCTGTCCGTCTGTCTCAGACCATCTGTCTCAGTCCGTCTGTCTCAGACCGTCTGTCTCAGACCATCCGTCTCTGTCCGTCAATCTCATGCCGCCTGTCTCAGTCCGCCTGTCTCTGTCCGTCTGTCTCAGACCATCTGTCTCAGTCCGTCTGTCTCAGACCGTCTGTCTCAGACCGTCTGTCTCAGACCGTCAGTCTCAGACCGTCTGTCTCAGACCGTCTGTCTCAGACCGTCTGTCTCAGACCGTCTGTGTCAGACCGTCTGTCTCAGACCGTCTGTCTCAGACCGTCTGTCTCAGACCGTCTGTCTCAGACCGTCTGTCTCAGACCGTCTGTCTCTGACCGTCTGTCTCAGACCATCGGTATCTGTCCGTTTCTCGCAGGCCGCCTGTCTCTGTCCGTCTGTCTCTGTCCGTCTGTCTCTGTCCGTCTCTCTCTGTCCGTCTGTCTCTGTCCGTTTGTCTCTTTCCGTCTGTCTCTGTCCGTCTGTCTCTGTCCGTCTGTGTCAGACCGTCTGTCTCAGACCGTCGGTCTCTGCCGTCCCTCTCAGGCCGCCTGTCTCAGTCCGTCTGTCTCCGACCGTCTGTCTCAGACCGTCCGTCTCTGTCCGTCTGTCTCAGACCGTCTGTCTTAGACCGTCTGTCTCAGACCCTCTGTCTCAGACCGTCTGTCTCACACCGCCTGTCTCAGACCGTCTGTCTCAGACCGTCTTTCTCAGACCGTCTGTCTCAGACCGTCTGTCTTTGTCCGTCTGTGTCAGACCGTCTGTCTCAGACCGTCGGTCTCTGTCCGTCCCTCTCAGGCCGCCTGTCTCAGTCCGTCTGTCTCCGACCGTCTGTCTCAGACCGTCCGTCTCTGTCCGTCTGTCTCAGACCGTCTGTCTCAGACCGTCTGTCTCAGACCCTCTGTCTCAGACCGTCTGTCTCACACCGTCTGTCTCAGACCGTCTGTCTCAGACCGTCTTTCTCAGACCGTCTGTCTCAGACCGTCTGTCTCAGACCGTCTGTCTCAGACCGCCTGTCTCAGACCGTCGGTCTCTGTCCGTTTCACGCAGGCCGCCTGTCTCAGTCCGCCTGTCTAAGTCCGTCTGTCTCAGACCATCTGTCTCAGACCGTCGGTCTCTGTCCGTCAATCTCATGCCGCCTGTCTCAGTCCGCCTGTCTCTGTCCGTCTGTCTCAGACCATCTGTCTCAGTCCGCCTGTCTCAGTCCGTCTGTCTCCGACCGTCTGTCTCAGACCGTCCGCCTCTGTCCGTCTGTCTCAGACCGTCTGTCTCAGACCGTCTGTCTCAGACCCTCTGTCTCAGACCGTCTGTCTCACACCGTCTGTCTCAGACCGTCTGTCTCAGACCGTCTTTCTCAGACCGTCTGTCTCTTTCCGTCTGTCTCAGACCATCTGTCTCAGACCTTCTGTCTCAGACCGTCGGTCTTAGCCCGTCTGTCTCAGCCCGCCTGTCTCTGTCCGTCTGTCTCAGACCGTCTGTCTCAGATCGGCTCTCTCAGGCCGCCTGTCTCAGTCCGACTGTCTCAGACCATCTGTCTCAGACCATCTGTCTCTGTCCGTCTGTCTCAGCCCGCCTGTCTCAGACCGTTGTCTCTGTCCGTCTATCTCTGTCCGTCTGTCTCAGAACGTCTGTCTCAGACCATCTGTATCAAACCGTCTGTTTCAGCCCGCCTGTCTCAGCCCGCCTATCTCTGTCCGTCTGTCTGAGCCCGCCTGTCTCAGACCGTCTGTCTCAGACCGTCTGTCTCAGACCGTCTGTCTCAGACCGTCTCTCTCAGACCGTCTGTCTCAGACCGTCAGTCTCATACCGTCTGTCTCAGACCGTCTGTCTCAGGCCGCCTGTCTCAGTCCGTCTGTCTCAGACCATCTGTGTCAGACCGTTGTCTCTGTCCGTCTGTCTCTGTCCGTCTGTGTCACACCGTCTGACTCAGACCGCCTGTCTCAGACCGTCTGTCTCAGACCGTCTGTCTCAGACCGTCTGTCTCAGACCGTCTGTCTCAGACCATCCGTCTCAGACCGTCTGTCTCAGACCGTCTGTCTCAGACCGTCTGTCTCTGTCCGTCTGTCTCAGCCCGCCTGTCTCAGACCGTTGTCTCTGTCCGTCTATCTCTGTCCGTCTGTCTCAGAACGTCTGTCTCAGACCATCTGTATCAAACCGTCTGTTTCAGCCCGCCTGTCTCAGCCCGCCTGTCTCTGTCCGACGGTCTCAGCCCGCCTGTCTCAGACCGTCTGTCTCAGACCGTCTGTCTCAGACCGTCTGTCTCAGACCGTCTGTCTCAGACCGTCTGTCTCAGACCGTCAGTCTCAGACCGTCTGTCTCAGACCGTCTGTCTCAGGCCGCCTGTCTCAGTCCGTCTGTCTCAGACCATCTGTGTCAGCCCGCCTGTCTCTGTCCGTCTGTCTCAGCCCGCCTGTCTCAGACCGTCTGTCTCAGACCATCCGTCTCAGACCGTCTGTCTCAGACCGTCTGTCTCAGACCGTCTGTCTCAGACCATCCGTCTCAGACCGTCTGTCTCAGACCGTCTGTCTTAGACCGTCTGTCTCAGACCGTCTGTGTCAGACCGTCTGTCTCAGACCGTCTGTCTCAGACCGTCTGTCTCAGACCGTCTGTCTCAGACCGTCTGTCTCTGACCGTCTGTCTCAGACCATCGGTATCTGTCCGTTTCTCGCAGGCCGCCTGTCTCTGTCCGTCTGTCTCTGTCCGTCTGTCTCTGTCCGTCTGTCTCTGTCCGTCTGTCTCTGTCCGTCTGTCTCTGTCCGTCTGTCTCTGTCCGTCTGTCTCTTTCCGTCTGTCTCTGTCCGTCTGTCTCTGTCCGTCTGTGTCAGACCGTCTGTCTCAGACCGTCGGTCTCTGCCGTCCGTCTCAGGCCGCCTGTCTCAGTCCGTCTGTCTCCGACCGTCTGTCTCAGACCGTCCGCCTCTGTCCGTCTGTCTCAGACCGTCTGTCTCAGACCGTCTGTCTCAGACCCTCTGTCTCAGACCGTCTGTCTCACACCGTCTGTCTCAGACCGTCTGTCTCAGACCGTCTTTCTCAGACCGTCTGTCTCAGACCGTCTGTCTTTGTCCGTCTGTCTCAGACCGTCTGTCTCAGACCATCCGTCTCAGACCGTCTGTCTCAGACCGTCTGTCTCAGACCGTCTGTCTCAGACCGTCTGTCTCAGACCGTCTGTCTCAGACCGTCTGTCTCAGACCGTCTGTCTCAGACCGTCTGTGTCAGACCGTCTGTCTCAGACCGTCTGTCTCAGACCGTCTGTCTCAGACCGTCTGTCTCAGACCGTCTGCGTCAGACCGTCTGTCTCAGACCGTCTGTCTCAGACCGTCTGCCTCAGACCGTCTGTCTCAGATCGTCTGTCTCAGACCGTCTGTCTCTGACCGTCTGTCTCAGACCATCGGTATCTGTCCGTTTCTCGCAGGCCGCCTGTCTCTGTCCGTCTGTCTCTGTCCGTCTGTCTCTGTCCGTCTGTCTCTGTCCGTCTGTCTCTGTCCGTCTGTCTCTTTCCGTCTGTCTCTGTCCGTCTGTCTCTGTCCGTCTGTGTCAGACCGTCTGTCTCAGACCGTCGGTCTCTGCCGTCCGTCTCAGGCCGCCTGTCTCAGTCCGTCTGTCTCCGACCGTCTGTCTCAGACCGTCCGTCTCTGTCCGTCTGTCTCAGACCGTCTGTCTCAGACCGTCTGTCTCAGACCCTCTGTCTCAGACCGTCTGTCTCACACCGTCTGTCTCAGACCGTCTGTCTCAGACCGTCTTTCTCAGACCGTCTGTCTCAGACCGTCTGTCTTTGTCCGTCTGTGTCAGACCGTCTGTCTCAGACCGTCGGTCTCTGTCCATCCCTCTCAGGCCGCGTGTCTCAGTCCGTCTGTCTCCGACCGTCTGTCTGAGACCGTCCGTCTCTGTCCGTCTGTCTCAGACCGTCTGTCTCACACCGTCTGTCTCAGACCGTCTGTCTCAGACCGTCTGTCTCAGACCCTCTGTCTCAGACCGTCTGTCTCACACCGTCTGTCTCAGACCGTCTGTCTCAGACCGTCTTTCTCAGACCGTCTGTCTCAGACCGTCTGTCTCAGACCGTCTGTCTCAGACCGCCTGTCTCAGACCGTCGGTCTCTGTCCGTTTCACGCAGGCCGCCTGTCTCAGTCCGCCTGTCTAAGTCCGTCTGTCTCAGACCATCTGTCTCAGACCGTCGGTCTCTGTCCGTCTCTCTCATGCCGCCTGTCTCAGTCCGCCTGTCTCTGTCCGTCTGTCTCAAACCATCGGTATCTGTCCGTTTCTCGCAGGCCGCCTGTCTCTGTCCGTCTGTCTCTGTCCGTCTGTCTCTGTCCGTCTGTCTCTGTCCGTCTGTCTCTGTCCGTCTGTCTCTTTCCGTCTGTCTCTGTCCGTCTGTCTCTGTCCGTCTGTGTCAGACCGTCTGTCTCAGACCGTCGGTCTCTGCCGTCCGTCTCAGGCCGCCTGTCTCAGTCCGTCTGTCTCCGACCGTCTGTCTCAGACCGTCCGTCTCTGTCCGTCTGTCTCAGACCGTCTGTCTCAGACCGTCTGTCTCAGACCCTCTGTCTCAGACCGTCTGTCTCACACCGTCTGTCTCAGACCGTCTGTGTCAGACCGTCTTTCTCAGACCGTCTGTCTCAGACCGTCTGTCTTTGTCCGTCTGTGTCAGACCGTCTGTCTCAGACCGTCTGTCTCAGACCGTCTGTCTCAGACCATCTGTCTCAGACCGTCGGTCTCTGTCCGTCTCTCTCATGCCGCCTGTCTCAGTCCGCCTGTCTCTGTCCGTCTGTCTCAAACCGTCTGCCTCAGACCGTCTGTCCTGGACCGTCTGTCTCAGACCGTCGGTCTCTGTCCGTCTCTCTGATGCCGCCTGTCTCAGTCCGTCTGTTTCAGACCGCCTATCTCAGACCGTCGGTCTTATCCCGTCTGTCTCAGCCCGCCTGTCTCTGTCCGCCTGTCTCAGACCGTCGGTCTCTGTCCGTCTCTCTCAGGCCGCCTGTCTCAGTCCATCTGTCTCAGACCATCTGTCTCAGACCATCTGTAACTGTCCGTCTGTCTCAGACCATCTGTCTCAGACCTTCTGTCTCAGACCGTCCGTCTCTGTCCGTCTGTCTCAGACCATCTGTCTCAGACCGTCTGTCTCAGACCGTCTGTCTCAGCCCGCCTGTCTCAGCCCGCCTGTCTCTGTCCGTCTGTCTTAGACCATCTGTCTCAGACCGTCTGTCTCGGACCATCTGTCTCAGCCCGTCTGTCTCAGATCGTCGGTCTCAGCCCGCCTGTCTCTGTCCGTCTGTCTCAGACCGTCTGTCTCAGATCGTCTCTCTCAGGCCGCCTGTCTCAGTACGACTGTCTCTGTCCGTAGGTTTCAGACCGCCTGTCTCAGACCGTCGGTCTTAGCCCGTCTGTCTCAGCCCGCCTGTCTCAGACCGTCTGTCTCAGACCGCCTGTCTCAGACCGCCTGTCTCAGACCGTTGTCTCAGTCCGTCTATCTCTGTCCGTCTGTCTCAGAACGTCTGTCTCACACCGTCTGTCTCAGACCGTCTTTCTCAGACCGTCTGTCTCAGACCGTCTGTCTCTGTCCGTCTGTGTCAGACCGTCTGTCTCAGACCGTCGGTCTCTGTCCGTCCCTCTCAGGCCGTCTGTCTCAGTCCGTCTGTCTCCGACCGTCCGTCTCTGTCCGTCTGTCTCAGACCGTCTGTCTCAGACCGTCTGTCTCAGACCGTCTGTCTCAGACCCTCTGTCTCAGACCGTCTGTCTCACACCGTCTGTCTCAGACCGTCTGTCTCAGACCCTCTGTCTCAGACCGTCTGTCTCACACCGTCTGTCTCAGACCGTCTGTCTCAGACCGTCTTTCTCAGACCGTCTGTCTCAGACCGTCTGTCTCTGTCCGTCTGTGTCAGACCGTCTGTCTCAGACCGTCTGTCTCAGACCCTCTGTCTCAGACCGTCTGTCTCACACCGTCTGTCTCAGACCGTCTGTCTCTGACCGCCTGTCTCAGACCGTCGGTCTCTTTCCGTTTCACGCAGGCCGCCTGTCTCAGTCCGCCTGTCTAAGTCCGTCTGTCTCAGACCATCTGTCTCAGACCGTCGGTCTCTGTCCGTCTCTCTCATGCCGCCTGTCTCAGTCCGCCTGTCTCTGTCCGTCTGTCTCAGACCATCTGTCTCAGTCCGTCTGTCTCAGACCGTCTGTCTCAGACCGCCTGTCTCAGCCCGTCTGTCTCAGACCGTCTGTCTCAGACCGCCTGTCTCAGTCCGTCTGTCTCAGACCATCTGTCTCAGACCGTCTGTCTCAGACCGTCTGTCTCAGACCGTCTGTCTCAGACCGTCTGTCTCAGACCGTCTGTCTCAGACCGTCTTTCTCAGACCGTCTGTCTCAGACCGTCAGTCTCAGACCGTCGGTCTCTGTCCGTTTCTCGCAGGCCGCCTGTCTCAGTCCGCCTGTCTAAGTCCGTCGGTCTCTGTCCGTCTCTCTCAGGCCGCCTGTCTCAGTCCATCTGTCTCAGACCATCTGTCTCAGACCATCTGTAACTGTCCGTCTGTCTCAGACCATCTGTCTCAGACCTTCTGTCTCAGACCGTCCGTCTCTGTCCGTCTGTCTCAGACCATCTGTCTCAGACCGTCTGTCTCAGACCGTCTGTCTCAGCCCGCCTGTCTCAGCCCGCCTGTCTCTGTCCGTCTGTCTTAGACCATCTGTCTCAGACCGTCTGTCTCGGACCATCTGTCTCAGCCCGTCTGTCTCAGATCGTCGGTCTCAGCCCGCCTGTCTCTGTCCGTCTGTCTCAGACCGTCTGTCTCAGATCGTCTCTCTCAGGCCGCCTGTCTCAGTACGACTGTCTCTGTCCGTAGGTTTCAGACCGCCTGTCTCAGACCGTCGGTCTTAGCCCGTCTGTCTCAGCCCGCCTGTCTCAGACCGTCTGTCTCAGACCGCCTGTCTCAGACCGCCTGTCTCAGACCGTTGTCTCAGTCCGTCTATCTCTGTCCGTCTGTCTCAGAACGTCTGTCTCACACCGTCTGTCTCAGACCGTCTTCCTCAGACCGTCTGTCTCAGACCGTCTGTCTCTGTCCGTCTGTGTCAGACCGTCTGTCTCAGACCGTCGGTCTCTGTCCGTCCCTCTCAGGCCGTCTGTCTCAGTCCGTCTGTCTCCGACCGTCCGTCTCTGTCCGTCTGTCTCAGACCGTCTGTCTCAGACCGTCTGTCTCAGACCGTCTGTCTCAGACCCTCTGTCTCAGACCGTCTGTCTCACACCGTCTGTCTCAGACCGTCTGTCTCAGACCCTCTGTCTCAGACCGTCTGTCTCACACCGTCTGTCTCAGACCGTCTGTCTCAGACCGTCTTTCTCAAACCGTCTGTCTCAGACCGTCTGTCTCTGTCCGTCTGTGTCAGACCGTCTGTCTCAGACCGTCTGTCTCAGACCCTCTGTCTCAGACCGTCTGTCTCACACCGTCTGTCTCAGACCGTCTGTCTCAGACCGCCTGTCTCAGACCGTCGGTCTCTTTCCGTTTCACGCAGGCCGCCTGTCTCAGTCCGCCTGTCTAAGTCCGTCTGTCTCAGACCATCTGTCTCAGACCGTCGGTCTCTGTCCGTCTCTCTCATGCCGCCTGTCTCAGTCCGCCTGTCTCTGTCCGTCTGTCTCAGACCATCTGTCTCAGTCCGTCTGTCTCAGACCGTCTGTCTCAGACCGCCTGTCTCAGCCCGTCTGTCTCAGACCGTCTGTCTCAGACCGCCTGTCTCAGTCCGTCTGTCTCAGACCATCTGTCTCAGACCGTCTGTCTCAGACCGTCTGTCTCAGACCGTCTGTCTCAGACCGTCTGTCTCAGACCGTCTGTCTCAGACCGTCTTTCTCAGACCGTCTGTCTCAGACCGTCAGTCTCAGACCGTCGGTCTCTGTCCGTTTCTCGCAGGCCGCCTGTCTCAGTCCGCCTGTCTAAGTCCGTCTGTCTCAGACCATCTGTCTCAGACCGTCGGTCTCTGTCCGTCTCTCTCATGCCGCCTGTCTCAGTCCGTCTGTTTCAGACCGCCTGTCTCAGACCGTCGGTCTTAGCCCGTCTGTCTCAGCCCGCCTGTCTCTGTCCGTCTGTCTCAGACCGTCGGTCTCTGTCCGTCTCTCTCAGGCCGCCTGTCTCAGTCCGTCTGTCTCAGACCATCTGTCTCAGACCGTCTGTCTCTGTCCGTCTGTCTCAGACCATCTGTCTCAGACCGTCCGTCTCTGTCCGTCTGTCTCAGACCGTCTGTCTCTGTCCGTCTCTCTCATGCCGCCTGTCTCAGTCCGTCTGTTTCAGACCGCCTGTCTCAGACCGTCGGTCTTAGCCCGTCTGTCTCAGCCCGCCTGTCTCTGTCCGTCTGTCTCAGACCGTCGGTCTCTGTCCGTCTCTCTCAGGCCGCCTGTCTCAGTCCGTCTGTCTCAGACCATCTGTCTCAGACCATCTGTCTCAGACCGTCTGTCTCTGTCCGTCTGTCTCAGCCCGCCTGTCTCAGACCGTTGTCTCTGTCCGTCTATCTCTGTCCGTCTGTCTCAGAACGTCTGTCTCACACCGTCTGTCTCAGACCGTCTGTCTCAGACCGTCTTTCTCAGACCGACTGTCTCAGCCCGCCTGTCTCAGACCGTCTGTCTCAGACCGCCTGTCTCAGACCGCCTGTCTCAGACCGTTGTCTCAGTCCGTCTATCTCTGTCCGTCTGTCTCAGAACGTCTGTCTCACACCGTCTGTCTCAGACCGTCTTCCTCAGACCGTCTGTCTCAGACCGTCTGTCTCTGTCCGTCTGTGTCAGACCGTCTGTCTCAGACCGTCGGTCTCTGTCCGTCCCTCTCAGGCCGTCTGTCTCAGTCCGTCTGTCTCCGACCGTCCGTCTCTGTCCGTCTGTCTCAGACCGTCTGTCTCAGACCGTCTGTCTCAGACCGTCTGTCTCAGACCCTCTGTCTCAGACCGTCTGTCTCACACCGTCTGTCTCAGACCGTCTGTCTCAGACCCTCTGTCTCAGACCGTCTGTCTCACACCGTCTGTCTCAGACCGTCTGTCTCAGACCGTCTTTCTCAAACCGTCTGTCTCAGACCGTCTGTCTCTGTCCGTCTGTGTCAGACCGTCTGTCTCAGACCGTCTGTCTCAGACCCTCTGTCTCAGACCGTCTGTCTCACACCGTCTGTCTCAGACCGTCTGTCTCAGACCGCCTGTCTCAGACCGTCGGTCTCTTTCCGTTTCACGCAGGCCGCCTGTCTCAGTCCGCCTGTCTAAGTCCGTCTGTCTCAGACCATCTGTCTCAGACCGTCGGTCTCTGTCCGTCTCTCTCATGCCGCCTGTCTCAGTCCGCCTGTCTCTGTCCGTCTGTCTCAGACCATCTGTCTCAGTCCGTCTGTCTCAGACCGTCTGTCTCAGACCGCCTGTCTCAGCCCGTCTGTCTCAGACCGTCTGTCTCAGACCGCCTGTCTCAGTCCGTCTGTCTCAGACCATCTGTCTCAGACCGTCTGTCTCAGACCGTCTGTCTCAGACCGTCTGTCTCAGACCGTCTGTCTCAGACCGTCTGTCTCAGACCGTCTTTCTCAGACCGTCTGTCTCAGACCGTCAGTCTCAGACCGTCGGTCTCTGTCCGTTTCTCGCAGGCCGCCTGTCTCAGTCCGCCTGTCTAAGTCCGTCTGTCTCAGACCATCTGTCTCAGACCGTCGGTCTCTGTCCGTCTCTCTCATGCCGCCTGTCTCAGTCCGTCTGTTTCAGACCGCCTGTCTCAGACCGTCGGTCTTAGCCCGTCTGTCTCAGCCCGCCTGTCTCTGTCCGTCTGTCTCAGACCGTCGGTCTCTGTCCGTCTCTCTCAGGCCGCCTGTCTCAGTCCGTCTGTCTCAGACCATCTGTCTCAGACCGTCTGTCTCTGTCCGTCTGTCTCAGACCATCTGTCTCAGACCGTCCGTCTCTGTCCGTCTGTCTCAGACCGTCTGTCTCTGTCCGTCTCTCTCATGCCGCCTGTCTCAGTCCGTCTGTTTCAGACCGCCTGTCTCAGACCGTCGGTCTTAGCCCGTCTGTCTCAGCCCGCCTGTCTCTGTCCGTCTGTCTCAGACCGTCGGTCTCTGTCTGTCTCTCTCAGGCCGCCTGTCTCAGTCCGTCTGTCTCAGACCATCTGTCTCAGACCATCTGTCTCAGACCGTCTGTCTCTGTCCGTCTGTCTCAGCCCGCCTGTCTCAGACCGTTGTCTCTGTCCGTCTATCTCTGTCCGTCTGTCTCAGAACGTCTGTCTCACACCGTCTGTCTCAGACCGTCTGTCTCAGACCGTCTTTCTCAGACCGACTGTCTCAGACCGTCTGTCTCAGACCGTCTGTCTCTGTCCGTCTGTGTCAGACCGTCTGTCTCAGACCGTCGGTCTCTGTCCGTCCCTCGCAGGCCGTCTGTCTCAGTCCGTCTGTCTCCGACCGTCTGTCTCAGACCGTCCATCTCTGTCCGTCTGTCTCAGACCGTCTGTCTCAGACCCTCTGTCTCAGACCGTCTGTCTCACACCGTCTGTCTCAGACCGTCTGTCTCAGACCCTCTGTCTCAGACCGTCTGTCTCACACCGTCTGTCTCAGACCGTCTGTCTCAGACCGTCTTTCTCAGACCGTCTGTCTCAGACCGTCTGTCTCTGTCCGTCTGTGTCAGACCGTCTGTCTCAGACCGTCGGTCTCTGTCCGTCCGTCTCAGGCCGTCTGTCTCAGTCCGTCTGTCTCCGACCGTCTGTCTCAGACCGTCCGTCTCTGTCCGTCTGTCTCAGACCGTCTTTCTCAGACCGTCTGTCTCAGACCGTCTGTCTCAGACCGCCTGTCTCAGACCGTCTGTCTCAGACCGCCTGTCTCAGACCGTTTCACGCAGGCCGCCTGTCTCAGTCCGCCTGTCTAAGTCCGTCTGTCTCAGACCATCTGTCTCAGACCGTCGGTCTCTGTCCGTCTCTCTCATGCCGCCTGTCTCAGTCCGCCTGTCTCTGTCCGTCTGTCTCAGACCATCTGTCTCAGTCCGTCTGTCTCAGCCCGTCTGTCTCAGACCGTCTGTCTCAGACCGCCTGTCTCAGTCCGTCTGTCTCAGACCATCTGTCTCAGACCGTCTGTCTCAGACCGTCTGTCTCAGACCGTCTTTCTCAGACCGTCTTTCTCAGACCGTCTGTCTCAGACCGTCAGTCTCAGACCGTCAGTCTCAGACCGTCGGTCTCTGTCCGTTTCTCGCAGGCCGCCTGTCTCAGTCCGCCTGTCTAAGTCCGTCTGTCTCAGACCATCTGTCTCAGACCGTCTGTCTCAGACCGTCTGTCTCAGACCGTCTTTCTCAGACCGTCTTTCTCAGACCGTCTGTCTCAGACCGTCAGTCTCAGACCGTCAGTCTCAGACCGTCGGTCTCTGTCCGTTTCTCGCAGGCCGCCTGTCTCAGTCCGCCTGTCTAAGTCCGTCTGTCTCAGACCATCTGTCTCAGACCGTCGGTCTCTGTCCGTCTCTCTCATGCCGCCTGTCTCAGTCCGTCTGTTTCAGACCGCCTGTCTCAGACCGTCGGTCTTAGCCCGTCTGTCTCAGCCCGCCTGTCTCTGTCCGTCTGTCTCAGACCGTCGGTCTCTGTCCGTCTCTCTCAGGCCGCCTGTCTCAGTCCGTCTGTCTCAGACCATCTGTCTCAGACCGTCTGTCTCTGTCCGTCTGTCTCAGACCATCTGTCTCAGACCGTCCGTCTCTGTCCGTCTGTCTCAGACCGTCTGTCTCAGACCGTCTGTCTCAGACCGTCCGTCTCAGACCGTCTGTCTCAGACCGTCTGTCTCAGATCGTCTCTCTCAGGCCGCCTGTCTCAGTCCGACTGTCTCAGACCATCTGTCTCAGACCGTCTGTCTCTGTCCGTCTGTCTCAGCCCGCCTGTCTCAGACCGTTGTCTCTGTCCGTCTATCTCTGTCCGTCTGTCTCAGAACGTCTGTCTCAGACCATCTGTATCAAACCGCCTGTCTCAGTCCGTCTGTCTCCGACCGTCTGTCTCAGACCGTCCGTCTCTGTCCGTCTGTCTCAGACCGTCTGTCTCAGACCGTCTGTCTCAGACCCTCTGTCTCAGACCGTCTGTCTCACACCGTCTGTCTCAGACCGTCTGTCTCAGACCGTCTGTCTCAGACCGTCTTTCTCAGACCGTCTGTCTCAGACCGTCTGTCTCTGTCCGTCTGTGTCAGACCGTCTGTCTCAGACCGTCGGTCTCTGTCCGTCCCTCTCAGGCCGCCTGTCTCAGTCCGTCTGTCTCCGACCGTCTGTCTCAGACCGTCCGTCTCTGTCCATCTGTCTCAGACCGTCTGTCTCAGACCGTCTGTCTCAGACCGTCTGTCTCAGACCCTCTGTCTCAGACCGTCTGTCTCAGACCGTCTGTCTCAGACCGTCTGTCTCAGACCGTCTGTCTCAGACCGTCTGTCTCAGACCGTCTTTCTCAGACCGTCTGTCTCAGACCGTCAGTCTCAGACCGTCGGTCTCTGTCCGTTTCACGCAGGCCGCTTGTCTCAGTCCGCCTGTCTAAGTCCGTCTGTCTCAGACCATCTGTCTCAGACCGTCGGTCTCTGTCCGTCTCTCTCATGCCGCCTGTCTCAGTCCGCCTGTCTCTGTCCGTCTGTCTCAGACCATCTGTCTCAGTCCGTCTGTCTCCGACCGTCTGTCTCAGACCATCTGTCTCAGCCCGTCTGTCTCAGACCGTCTGTCTCAGACAGCCTGTCTCAGTCCGTCTGTCTCAGTCCGTCTGTCTCAGACCATCTGTCTCAGACCGTCTGTCTCAGACCGTCTGTCTCTTTCCGTCTGTCTCAGACCATCTGTCTCAGACCTTCTGTCTCAGACCGTCCGTCTCTGTCCGTCTGTCTCAGACCATCTGTCTCAGACCGTCTGTCTCAGACCGTCTGTCTCAGCCCGCCTGTCTCAGCCCGCCTGTCTCTGGCCGTCTGTCTTAGACCATCTGTCGCAGACCGTCTGTCTCAGACCGTCTGTCTCAGACCGTCTGTCTCAGACCGTCTGTCTCAGACCGTCTGTCTCAGACCGTCAGTCTCAGACCGTCGGTCTCTGTCCGTTTCTCGCAGGCCGCCTGTCTCAGTCCGCCTGTCTAAGTCCGTCGGTCTCTGTCCGTCTCTCTCAGGCCGCCTGTCTCAGTCCATCTGTCTCAGACCATCTGTCTCAGACCATCTGTAACTGTCCGTCTGTCTCAGACCATCTGTCTCAGACCTTCTGTCTCAGACCGTCCGTCTCTGTCCGTCTGTCTCAGACCATCTGTCTCAGACCGTCTGTCTCAGACCGTCTGTCTCAGCCCGCCTGTCTCAGCCCGCCTGTCTCTGTCCGTCTGTCTTAGACCATCTGTCTCAGACCGTCTGTCTCGGACCATCTGTCTCAGCCCGTCTGTCTCAGATCGTCGGTCTCAGCCCGCCTGTCTCTGTCCGTCTGTCTCAGACCGTCTGTCTCAGATCGTCTCTCTCAGGCCGCCTGTCTCAGTACGACTGTCTCTGTCCGTAGGTTTCAGACCGCCTGTCTCAGACCGTCGGTCTTAGCCCGTCTGTCTCAGCCCGCCTGTCTCAGACCGTCTGTCTCAGACCGCCTGTCTCAGACCGCCTGTCTCAGACCGTTGTCTCAGTCCGTCTATCTCTGTCCGTCTGTCTCAGAACGTCTGTCTCACACCGTCTGTCTCAGACCGTCTTTCTCAGACCGTCTGTCTCAGACCGTCTGTCTCTGTCCGTCTGTGTCAGACCGTCTGTCTCAGACCGTCGGTCTCTGTCCGTCCCTCTCAGGCCGTCTGTCTCAGTCCGTCTGTCTCCGACCGTCCGTCTCTGTCCGTCTGTCTCAGACCGTCTGTCTCAGACCGTCTGTCTCAGACCGTCTGTCTCAGACCCTCTGTCTCAGACCGTCTGTCTCACACCGTCTGTCTCAGACCGTCTGTCTCAGACCCTCTGTCTCAGACCGTCTGTCTCACACCGTCTGTCTCAGACCGTCTGTCTCAGACCGTCTTTCTCAAACCGTCTGTCTCAGACCGTCTGTCTCTGTCCGTCTGTGTCAGACCGTCTGTCTCAGACCGTCTGTCTCAGACCCTCTGTCTCAGACCGTCTGTCTCACACCGTCTGTCTCAGACCGTCTGTCTCAGACCGCCTGTCTCAGACCGTCGGTCTCTTTCCGTTTCACGCAGGCCGCCTGTCTCAGTCCGCCTGTCTAAGTCCGTCTGTCTCAGACCATCTGTCTCAGACCGTCGGTCTCTGTCCGTCTCTCTCATGCCGCCTGTCTCAGTCCGCCTGTCTCTGTCCGTCTGTCTCAGACCATCTGTCTCAGTCCGTCTGTCTCAGACCGTCTGTCTCAGACCGCCTGTCTCAGCCCGTCTGTCTCAGACCGTCTGTCTCAGACCGCCTGTCTCAGTCCGTCTGTCTCAGACCATCTGTCTCAGACCGTCTGTCTCAGACCGTCTGTCTCAGACCGTCTGTCTCAGACCGTCTGTCTCAGACCGTCTGTCTCAGACCGTCTTTCTCAGACCGTCTGTCTCAGACCGTCAGTCTCAGACCGTCGGTCTCTGTCCGTTTCTCGCAGGCCGCCTGTCTCAGTCCGCCTGTCTAAGTCCGTCTGTCTCAGACCATCTGTCTCAGACCGTCGGTCTCTGTCCGTCTCTCTCATGCCGCCTGTCTCAGTCCGTCTGTTTCAGACCGCCTGTCTCAGACCGTCGGTCTTAGCCCGTCTGTCTCAGCCCGCCTGTCTCTGTCCGTCTGTCTCAGACCGTCGGTCTCTGTCCGTCTCTCTCAGGCCGCCTGTCTCAGTCCGTCTGTCTCAGACCATCTGTCTCAGACCGTCTGTCTCTGTCCGTCTGTCTCAGACCATCTGTCTCAGACCGTCCGTCTCTGTCCGTCTGTCTCAGACCGTCTGTCTCTGTCCGTCTCTCTCATGCCGCCTGTCTCAGTCCGTCTGTTTCAGACCGCCTGTTTCAGACCGTCGGTCTTAGCCCGTCTGTCTCAGCCCGCCTGTCTCTGTCCGTCTGTCTCAGACCGTCGGTCTCTGTCCGTCTCTCTCAGGCCGCCTGTCTCAGTCCGTCTGTCTCAGACCATCTGTCTCAGACCATCTGTCTCAGACCGTCTGTCTCTGTCCGTCTGTCTCAGCCCGCCTGTCTCAGACCGTTGTCTCTGTCCGTCTATCTCTGTCCGTCTGTCTCAGAACGTCTGTCTCACACCGTCTGTCTCAGACCGTCTGTCTCAGACCGTCTTTCTCAGACCGACTGTCTCAGACCGTCTGTCTCAGACCGTCTGTCTCTGTCCGTCTGTGTCAGACCGTCTGTCTCAGACCGTCGGTCTCTGTCCGTCCCTCGCAGGCCGTCTGTCTCAGTCCGTCTGTCTCCGACCGTCTGTCTCAGACCGTCCATCTCTGTCCGTCTGTCTCAGACCGTCTGTCTCAGACCCTCTGTCTCAGACCGTCTGTCTCACACCGTCTGTCTCAGACCGTCTGTCTCAGACCCTCTGTCTCAGACCGTCTGTCTCACTCCGTCTGTCTCAGACCGTCTGTCTCAGACCGTCTTTCTCAGACCGTCTGTCTCAGACCGTCTGTCTCTGTCCGTCTGTGTCAGACCGTCTGTCTCAGACCGTCGGTCTCTGTCCGTCCGTCTCAGGCCGTCTGTCTCAGTCCGTCTGTCTCCGACCGTCTGTCTCAGACCGTCCGTCTCTGTCCGTCTGTCTCAGACCGTCTTTCTCAGACCGTCTGTCTCAGACCGTCTGTCTCAGACCGCCTGTCTCAGACCGTCTGTCTCAGACCGCCTGTCTCAGACCGTTTCACGCAGGCCGCCTGTCTCAGTCCGCCTGTCTAAGTCCGTCTGTCTCAGACCATCTGTCTCAGACCGTCGGTCTCTGTCCGTCTCTCTCATGCCGCCTGTCTCAGTCCGCCTGTCTCTGTCCGTCTGTCTCAGACCATCTGTCTCAGTCCGTCTGTCTCAGCCCGTCTGTCTCAGACCGTCTGTCTCAGACCGCCTGTCTCAGTCCGTCTGTCTCAGACCATCTGTCTCAGACCGTCTGTCTCAGACCGTCTGTCTCAGACCGTCTTTCTCAGACCGTCTTTCTCAGACCGTCTGTCTCAGACCGTCAGTCTCAGACCGTCAGTCTCAGACCGTCGGTCTCTGTCCGTTTCTCGCAGGCCGCCTGTCTCAGTCCGCCTGTCTAAGTCCGTCTGTCTCAGACCATCTGTCTCAGACCGTCGGTCTCTGTCCGTCTCTCTCATGCCGCCTGTCTCAGTCCGTCTGTTTCAGACCGCCTGTCTCAGACCGTCGGTCTTAGCCCGTCTGTCTCAGCCCGCCTGTCTCTGTCCGTCTGTCTCAGACCGTCGGTCTCTGTCCGTCTCTCTCAGGCCGCCTGTCTCAGTCCGTCTGTCTCAGACCATCTGTCTCAGACCGTCTGTCTCTGTCCGTCTGTCTCAGACCATCTGTCTCAGACCGTCCGTCTCTGTCCGTCTGTCTCAGACCGTCTGTCTCAGACCGTCTGTCTCAGACCGTCCGTCTCAGACCGTCTGTCTCAGACCGTCTGTCTCAGATCGTCTCTCTCAGGCCGCCTGTCTCAGTCCGACTGTCTCAGACCATCTGTCTCAGACCGTCTGTCTCTGTCCGTCTGTCTCAGCCCGCCTGTCTCAGACCGTTGTCTCTGTCCGTCTATCTCTGTCCGTCTGTCTCAGAACGTCTGTCTCAGACCATCTGTATCAAACCGCCTGTCTCAGTCCGTCTGTCTCCGACCGTCTGTCTCAGACCGTCCGTCTCTGTCCGTCTGTCTCAGACCGTCTGTCTCAGACCGTCTGTCTCAGACCCTCTGTCTCAGACCGTCTGTCTCACACCGTCTGTCTCAGACCGTCTGTCTCAGACCGTCTGTCTCAGACCGTCTTTCTCAGACCGTCTGTCTCAGACCGTCTGTCTCTGTCCGTCTGTGTCAGACCGTCTGTCTCAGACCGTCGGTCTCTGTCCGTCCCTCTCAGGCCGCCTGTCTCAGTCCGTCTGTCTCCGACCGTCTGTCTCAGACCGTCCGTCTCTGTCCATCTGTCTCAGACCGTCTGTCTCAGACCGTCTGTCTCAGACCGTCTGTCTCAGACCCTCTGTCTCAGACCGTCTGTCTCAGACCGTCTGTCTCAGACCGTCTGTCTCAGACCGTCTGTCTCAGACCGTCTGTCTCAGACCGTCTTTCTCAGACCGTCTGTCTCAGACCGTCAGTCTCAGACCGTCGGTCTCTGTCCGTTTCACGCAGGCCGCTTGTCTCAGTCCGCCTGTCTAAGTCCGTCTGTCTCAGACCATCTGTCTCAGACCGTCGGTCTCTGTCCGTCTCTCTCATGCCGCCTGTCTCAGTCCGCCTGTCTCTGTCCGTCTGTCTCAGACCATCTGTCTCAGTCCGTCTGTCTCCGACCGTCTGTCTCAGACCATCTGTCTCAGCCCGTCTGTCTCAGACCGTCTGTCTCAGACAGCCTGTCTCAGTCCGTCTGTCTCAGTCCGTCTGTCTCAGACCATCTGTCTCAGACCGTCTGTCTCAGACCGTCTGTCTCTTTCCGTCTGTCTCAGACCATCTGTCTCAGACCTTCTGTCTCAGACCGTCCGTCTCTGTCCGTCTGTCTCAGACCATCTGTCTCAGACCGTCTGTCTCAGACCGTCTGTCTCAGCCCGCCTGTCTCAGCCCGCCTGTCTCTGGCCGTCTGTCTTAGACCATCTGTCGCAGACCGTCTGTCTCAGACCGTCTGTCTCAGACCGTCTGTCTCAGACCGTCTGTCTCTGACCGTCTGTCTCAGACCGTCAGTCTCAGAACGTCGGTCTCTGTCCGTTTCTCGCAGGCCGCCTGTCTCTGTCCGTCTGTCTCAGACCGTCTGTCTCAGACCGTCGGTCTCTGTCCGTCTCTCTCAGGCCGTCGGTCTCTGGCCGTTTCTCGCAGGCCGCCTGTCTCAGTCCGCCTGTCTAAGTCCGTCTGTCTCAGACCATCTGTCTCAGACCGTTGTCTCTGTCCGTCTGTCTCTGTCCGTCTGTCTCTGTCCGTCTGTCTCAATCCGCCTGTCTCAGACCGTCTGTCCTGGACCGTCTGTCTCAGACCGTCGGTCTCTGTCCGTCTCTCTCATGCCGCCTGTCTCAGTCCGTCTGTTTCAGACCGCCTATCTCAGACCGTCGGTCTTATCCCGTCTGTCTCAGCCCGCCTGTCTCTGTCCGCCTGTCTCAGACCGTCGGTCTCTGTCCGTCGGTCTCTGTCCGTCTCTCTCAGCCCGCCTGTCTCAGCCCGCCTGTCTCAGACCGTCTGTCTCAGACCGTCTGTCTCAGACCGTCTGTCTCAGACCGTCTGTCTCAGACCGTCTGTCTCAGACCGTCTGTCTCAGACCGTCTGTCTCAGACCGTCTGTCTCAGGCCGCCTGTCTCAGTCCGTCTGTCTCAGACCATCTGTGTCAGACCGTTGTCTCTGTCCGTCTGTCTCTGTCCGTCTGTGTCACACCGTCTGACTCAGACCGCCTGTCTCAGACCGTCTGTCTCAGACCGTCTGTCTCAGATCGTCTGTCTCAGACCGCCTGTCTCAGTCCGTCTGTCTCAGACCATCTGTCTCAGACCGTCTGTCTCAGACCGTCTGTCTCTTTCCGTCTGTCTCAGACCATCTGTCTCAGACCTTCTGTCTCAGACCGTCCGTCTCTGTCCGTCTGTCTCAGACCATCTGTCTCAGACCGTCTGTCTCAGACCGTCTGTCTCAGCCCGCCTGTCTCAGCCCGCCTGTCTCTGGCCGTCTGTCTTAGACCATCTGTCGCAGACCGTCTGTCTCAGACCGTCTGTCTCAGACCGTCTGTCTCTGACCGTCTGTCTCAGACCGTCAGTCTCAGAACGTCGGTCTCTGTCCGTTTCTCGCAGGCCGCCTGTCTCTGTCCGTCTGTCTCAGACCGTCTGTCTCAGACCGTCGGTCTCTGTCCGTCTCTCTCAGACCGTCGGTCTCTGTCCGTCTCTCTCAGGCCGCCTGTCTCAGTCCGTCTGTCTCTGTCCGTCTGTCTCAGACCATCTGTCTCAGTCCGTCTGTCTCAGACCGTCTGTCTCAGACCGCCTGTCTCTGTCCGTCTGTCTCAGACCACCTGTCGCAGTACGTCTGTCTCAGACCGTCTGTCTCAGACCGTCTGTCTCAGACCGTCTGTCTCAGACCGTCTGTCTCAGACCGTCTGTCTCAGGCCGCCTGTCTCAGTCCGTCTGTCTCAGACCATCTGTGTCAGACCGTTGTCTCTGTCCGTCTGTCTCTGTCCGTCTGTGTCACACCGTCTGACTCAGACCGTCTGTCTCAGACCGTCTGTCTCAGACCGTCTGTCTCAGACCGTCTGTCTCAGACAGTCTGTCTCAGACCGTCTGTCTCAGACCGTCTGTCTCAGACCGTCTGTCTCAGACCGTCTGTCTCAGACCATCCGTCTCAGACCGTCTGTCTCAGACCGTCTGTCTCAGACCGTCTGTCTCAGACCGTCTGTCTCAGACCGTCTGTCTCAGACCGTCTGTCTCAGACCGTCTGTCTCTGACCGTCTGTCTCAGACCTTCTGTCTCAGACCGTCCGTCTCTGTCCGTCTGTCTCAGACCATCTGTCTCAGACCGTCTGTCTCAGACCGTCTGTCTCAGCCCGCCTGTCTCAGCCCGCCTGTCTCTGTCCGTCTGTCTTAGACCATTTGTCTCAGACCGTCTGTCTCGGACCATCTGTCTCAGCCCGTCTGTCTCAGATCGTCGGTCTCAGCCCGCCTGTCTCTGTCCGTCTGTCTCAGACCGTCTGTCTCAGATCGTCTCTCTCAGGCCGCCTGTCTCAGTCCGACTGTCTCTGTCCGTAGGTTTCAGACCGTCTGTCTCAGACCGTCGGTCTTAGCCCGTCTGTCTCAGCCCGCCTGTCTCTGTCCGTCTGTCTCAGACCGTCTGTCTCAGATCGTCTCTCTCAGGCCGCCTGTCTCAGTCCGACTGTCTCAGACCATCTGTCTCAGACCGTCTGTCTCAGACCGTCTGTCTCAGGCCGCCTGTCTCAGTCCGTCTGTCTCAGACCATCTGTGTCAGACCGTTGTCTCTGTCCGTCTGTCTCTGTCCGTCTGTGTCACACCGTCTGACTCAGACCGCCTGTCTCAGACCGTCTGTCTCAGACCGTCTGTCTCAGACCATCCGTCTCAGACCGTCTGTCTCAGACCGTCTGTCTCAGACCGTCTGTCTCAGACCGTCTGTCTCAGGCCGCCTGTCTCAGACCATCTGTCTCAGACCGTCTGTCTCTGTCCGTCTGTCTCAGCCCGCCTGTCTCAGACCGTTGTCTCTGTCCGTCTATCTCTGTCCGTCTGTCTCAGAACGTCTGTCTCAGACCATCTGTATCAAACCGCCTGTCTCAGTCCGTCTGTCTCCGACCGTCTGTCTCAGAGCGTCCGTTTCTGTCCGTCTGTCTCAGACCGTCTGTCTCAGACCGTCTGTCTCAGACCCTCTGTCTCAGACCGTCTGTCTCACACCGTCTGTCTCAGACCGTCTGTCTCAGACCGTCTTTCTCAGACCGTCTGTCTCAGACCGTCTGTCTCTGTCCGTCTGTGTCAGACCGTCTGTCTCAGACCGTCTGTCTCAGACCCTCTGTCTCAGACCGTCTGTCTCAGACCGTCTGTCTCAGCCCGCCTGTCTCTGTCCGCCTGTCTCAGACCGTCGGTCTCTGTCCTTCTCTCTCAGCCCGCCTGTCTCAGTCCGTCTGTCTCCGACCGTCTGTCTCAGACCGTCCGTCTCTGTCCGTCTGTCTCAGACCGTCTGTCTCAGACCGTCTGTCTCAGACCGTCTGTCTCAGACCCTCTGTCTCAGACCGTCTGTCTCAGACCGTCTGTCTCAGCCCGCCTGTCTCTGTCCGCCTGTCTCAGACCGTCGGTCTCTGTCCGTCTCTCTCAGCCCGCCTGTCGCAGCCCGCCTGTCTCAGCCCGCCTGTCTCAGACCGTCTGTCTCAGACCGTCTGTCTCAGACCGTCTGTCTCAGACCGCCTGTCTCAGTCCGTCTGTCTCAGACCATCTGTGTCAGGCCGTTGTCTCTGTCCGTCTGTCTCTGTCCGTCTGTGTCACACCGTCTGACTCAGACCGCCTGTCTCAGACCGTCTGTCTCAGACCGTCTGTCTCAGACCATCCGTCTCAGACCGTCTGTCTCAGACCGTCTGTCTCAGGCCGCCTGTCTCAGTCCGTCTGTCTCAGACCATCTGTCTCACACCGTCTGACTCAGACCGCCTGTCTCAGACCTCCTGTCTCAGACCGTCTGTCTCAGACCGTCTGTCTCAGACCGTCTGTCTCAGACCGCCTGTCTCAGACCGTCGGTCTCTGTCCGTTTCACGCAGGCCGCCTGTCTCAGTCCGCCTGTCTAAGTCCGTCTGTCTCAGACCATCTGTCTCAGACCGTCGGTCTCTGTCCGTCTCTCTCATGCCGCCTGTCTCAGTCCGCCTGTCTCTGTCCGTCTGTCTCAGACCATCTGTCTCAGTCCGTCTGTCTCAGACCGTCTGTCTCAGACCGCCTGTCTCAGCCCGTCTGTCTCAGACCGTCTGTCTCTGACCGTCTGTCTCAGACCTTCTGTCTCAGACCGTCCGTCTCTGTCCGTCGGTCTCAGACCATCTGTCTCAGACCGTCTGTCTCAGACCGTCTGTCTCAGCCCGCCTGTCTCAGCCCGCCTGTCTCTGTCCGTCTGTCTTAGACCATTTGTCTCAGACCGTCTGTCTCGGACCATCTGTCTCAGCCCGTCTGTCTCAGATCGTCGGTCTCAGCCCGCCTGTCTCTGTCCGTCTGTCTCAGACCGTCTGTCTCAGATCGTCTCTCTCAGGCCGCCTGTCTCAGTCCGACTGTCTCTGTCCGTAGGTTTCAGACCGTCTGTCTCAGACCGTCGGTCTTAGCCCGTCTGTCTCAGCCCGCCTGTCTCTGTCCGTCTGTCTCAGACCGTCTGTCTCAGATCGTCTCTCTCAGGCCGCCTGTCTCAGTCCGACTGTCTCAGACCATCTGTCTCAGACCGTCTGTCTCAGACCGTCTGTCTCAGGCCGCCTGTCTCAGTCCGTCTGTCTCAGACCATCTGTGTCAGACCGTTGTCTCTGTCCGTCTGTCTCTGTCCGTCTGTGTCACACCGTCTGACTCAGACCGCCTGTCTCAGACCGTCTGTCTCAGACCGTCTGTCTCAGACCATCCGTCTCAGACCGTCTGTCTCAGACCGTCTGTCTCAGACCGTCTGTCTCAGACCGTCTGTCTCAGGCCGCCTGTCTCAGACCATCTGTCTCAGACCGTCTGTCTCTGTCCGTCTGTCTCAGCCCGCCTGTCTCAGACCGTTGTCTCTGTCCGTCTATCTCTGTCCGTCTGTCTCAGAACGTCTGTCTCAGACCATCTGTATCAAACCGCCTGTCTCAGTCCGTCTGTCTCCGACCGTCTGTCTCAGACCGTCCGTCTCTGTCCGTCTGTCTCAGACCGTCTGTCTCAGACCGTCTGTCTCAGACCCTCTGTCTCAGACCGTCTGTCTCACACCGTCTGTCTCAGACCGTCTGTCTCAGACCGTCTTTCTCAGACCGTCTGTCTCAGACCGTCTGTCTCTGTCCGTCTGTGTCAGACCGTCTGTCTCAGACCGTCTGTCTCAGACCGTCTGTCTCAGACCGTCTGTCTCAGACCCTCTGTCTCAGACCGTCTGTCTCAGACCGTCTGTCTCAGACCGTCTGTCTCAGACCGTCTGTCTCAGACCGTCTGTCTCAGACCGTCGGTCTCTGTCCGTCTCTCTCATGCCGCCTGTCTCAGTCCGCCTGTCTCTGTCCGTCTGTCTCAGACCATCTGTCTCAGTCCGTCTGTCTCCGACCGTCTGTCTCAGACCATCTGTCTCAGCCCGTCTGTCTCAGACCGTCTGTCTCAGACCGCCTGTCTCAGTCCGTCTGTCTCAGACCATCTGTCTCAGACCGTCTGTCTCAGACCGTCTGTCTCTTTCCGTCTGTCTCAGACCATCTGTCTCAGACCTTCTGTCTCAGACCGTCCGTCTCTGTCCGTCTGTCTCAGACCATCTGTCTCAGACCGTCTGTCTCAGACCGTCTGTCTCAGCCCGCCTGTCTCAGCCCGCCTGTCTCTGGCCGTCTGTCTTAGACCATCTGTCGCAGACCGTCTGTCTCAGACCGTCTGTCTCAGACCGTCTGTCTCAGACCGTCTGTCTCAGACCGTCTGTCTCTGACCGTCTGTCTCAGACCGTCAGTCTCAGAACGTCGGTCTCTGTCCGTTTCTCGCAGGCCGCCTGTCTCTGTCCGTCTGTCTCAGACCGTCGGTCTCTGTCCGTCTCTCTCAGGCCGTCGGTCTCTGGCCGTTTCTCGCAGGCCGCCTGTCTCAGTCCGCCTGTCTAAGTCCGTCTGTCTCAGACCATCTGTCTCAGACCGTTGTCTCTGTCCGTCTGTCTCTGTCCGTCTGTCTCTGTCCGTCTGTCTCAATCCGCCTGTCTCAGACCGTCTGTCCTGGACCGTCTGTCTCAGACCGTCGGTCTCTGTCCGTCTCTCTCATGCCGCCTGTCTCAGTCCGTCTGTTTCAGACCGCCTATCTCAGACCGTCGGTCTTATCCCGTCTGTCTCAGCCCGCCTGTCTCTGTCCGCCTGTCTCAGACCGTCGGTCTCTGTCCGTCGGTCTCTGTCCGTCTCTCTCAGCCCGCCTGTCTCAGCCCGCCTGTCTCAGACCGTCTGTCTCAGACCGTCTGTCTCAGACCGTCTGTCTCAGACCGTCTGTCTCAGACCGTCTGTCTCAGACCGTCTGTCTCAGGCCGCCTGTCTCAGTCCGTCTGTCTCAGACCATCTGTGTCAGACCGTTGTCTCTGTCCGTCTGTCTCTGTCCGTCTGTGTCACACCGTCTGACTCAGACCGCCTGTCTCAGACCGTCTGTCTCAGACCGTCTGTCTCAGACCATCCGTCTCAGACCGTCTGTCTCAGACCGTCTGTCTCAGACCGTCTGTCTCAGACCGTCTGTCTCAGACCGTCTGTCTCAGACCGTCTGTCTCAGACCGTCTGTCTCAGGCCGCCTGTCTCAGTCCGTCTGTATCAGACCATCTGTCTCACACCGTCTGACTCAGACCGCCTGTCTCAGACCTCCTGTCTCAGACCGTCTGTCTCAGACCGTCTGTCTCAGACCGTCTGTCTCAGACCGCCTGTCTCAGACCGTCGGTCTCTGTCCGTTTCACGCAGGCCGCATGTCTCAGTCCGCCTGTCTAAGTCCGTCTGTCTCAGACCATCTGTCTCAGACCGTCGATCTCTGTCCGTCTCTCTCATGCCGCCTGTCTCAGTCCGCCTGTCTCTGTCCGTCTGTCTCAGACCATCTGTCTCAGTCCGTCTGTCTCAGACCGTCTGTCTCAGACCGCCTGTCTCTGTCCGTCTGTCTCAGACCACCTGTCGCAGTACGTCTGTCTCAGACCGTCTGTCTCAGACCGTCTGTCTCAGACCGTCTGTCTCAGACCGTCTGTCTCAGACCGTCTGTCTCAGACCGTCTGTCTCAGACCGTCTGTCTCAGACCGTCTGTCTCAGGCCGCCTGTCTCAGTCCGTCTGTCTCAGACCATCTGTCTCAGACCATCCGTCTCAGACCGTCTGTCTCAGACCGCCTGTCTCAGACCGTCGGTCTCTGTCCGTTTCACGCAGGCCGCCTGTCTCAGTCCGCCTGTCTAAGTCCGTCTGTCTCAGACCATCTGTCTCAGACCGTCGGTCTCTGTCCGTCTCTCTCATGCCGCCTGTCTCAGTCCGCCTGTCTCTGTCCGTCTGTCTCAGACCATCTGTCTCAGTCCGTCTGTCTCAGACCGTCTGTCTCAGACCGCCTGTCTCAGCCCGTCTGTCTCAGACCGTCTGTCTCAGACCGTCTGTCTCAGACCGTCTGTCTCAGATCGTCTCTCTCAGGCCGCCTGTCTCAGACCGTCGGTCTCTTTCCGTCTCTCTCAGGCCGCCTGTCTCAGTCCGTCTGTCTCTGTCCGTCTGTCTCAGACCATCTGTCTCAGTCCGTCTGTCTCAGACCGTCTGTCTCAGACCGCCTGTCTCTGTCCGTCTGTCTCAGACCACCTGTCGCAGTACGTCTGTCTCAGACCGTCTGTCTCAGACCGTCTGTCTCAGACCGTCTGTCTCAGACCGTCTGTCTCAGACCGTCTGTCTCAGACCGTCTGTCTCAGACCGTCTGTCTCAGACCGTCTGTCTCAGACCGTCTGTCTCAGGCCGCCTGTCTCAGTCCGTCTGTCTCAGACCATCTGTGTCAGACCGTTGTCTCTGTCCGTCTGTCTCTGTCCGTCTGTGTCACACCGTCTGACTCAGACCGCCTGTCTCAGACCGTCTGTCTCAGACCATCTGTCTCAGACCGTCTGTCTCAGACCGTCTGTCTCTTTCCGTCTGTCTCAGACCATCTGTCTCAGACCTTCTGTCTCAGACCGTCCGTCTCTGTCCGTCTGTCTCAGACCATCTGTCTCAGACCGTCTGTCTCAGACCGTCTGTCTCAGCCCGCCTGTCTCAGCCCGCCTGTCTCTGGCCGTCTGTCTTAGACCATCTGTCGCAGACCGTCTGTCTCAGACCGTCTGTCTCAGACCGTCTGTCTCTGACCGTCTGTCTCAGACCGTCAGTCTCAGAACGTCGGTCTCTGTCCGTTTCTCGCAGGCCGCCTGTCTCTGTCCGTCTGTCTCAGACCGTCTGTCTCAGACCGTCGGTCTCTGTCCGTCTCTCTCATGCCGCCTGTCTCAGTCCGCCTGTCTCTGTCCGTCTGTCTCAGACCATCTGTCTCAGTCCGTCTGTCTCAGACCGTCTGTCTCAGACCGCCTGTCTCAGCCCGTCTGTCTCAGACCGTCTGTCTCAGACCGCCTGTCTCAGACCGTCCGTCTCAGACCGTCTGTCTCAGACCGTCTGTCTCAGATCGTCTCTCTCAGGCCGCCTGTCTCAGACCGTCGGTCTCTGTCCGTCTCTCTCAGGCCGCCTGTCTCAGTCCGTCTGTCTCTGTCCGTCTGTCTCAGACCATCTGTCTCAGTCCGTCTGTCTCAGACCGTCTGTCTCAGACCGCCTGTCTCTGTCCGTCTGTCTCAGACCACCTGTCGCAGTACGTCTGTCTCAGACCGTCTGTCTCAGACCGTCTGTCTCAGACCGTCTGTCTCAGACCGTCTGTCTCAGACCGTCTGTCTCAGACCGTCTGTCTCAGACCGTCTGTCTCAGACCGTCTGTCTCAGGCCGCCTGTCTCAGTCCGTCTGTCTCAGACCATCTGTGTCAGACCGTTGTCTCTGTCCGTCTGTCTCTGTCCGTCTGTGTCACACCGTCTGACTCAGACCGCCTGTCTCAGACCGTCTGTCTCAGACCGTCTGTCTCAGACCGTCTGTCTCAGACCGCCTGTCTCAGTCCGTCTGTCTCAGACCATCTGTCTCAGACCGTCTGTCTCAGACCGTCTGTCTCTTTCCGTCTGTCTCAGACCATCTGTCTCAGACCTTCTGTCTCAGACCGTCCGTCTCTGTCCGTCTGTCTCAGACCATCTGTCTCAGACCGTCTGTCTCAGACCGTCTGTCTCAGCCCGCCTGTCTCAGCCCGCCTGTCTCTGGCCGTCTGTCTTAGACCATCTGTCGCAGACCGTCTGTCTCAGACCGTCTGTCTCAGACCGTCTGTCTCTGACCGTCTGTCTCAGACCGTCAGTCTCAGAACGTCGGTCTCTGTCCGTTTCTCGCAGGCCGCCTGTCTCTGTCCGTCTGTCTCAGACCGTCTGTCTCAGACCGTCGGTCTCTGTCCGTCTCTCTCAGGCCGTCGGTCTCTGGCCGTTTCTCGCAGGCCGCCTGTCTCAGTCCGCCTGTCTAAGTCCGTCTGTCTCAGACCATCTGTCTCAGACCGTTGTCTCTGTCCGTCTGTCTCTGTCCGTCTGTCTCTGTCCGTCTGTCTCTGTCCGTCTGTCTCAATCCGCCTGTCTCAGACCGTCTGTCGTGGACCGTCTGTCTCAGCCCGCCTGTCTCAGCCCGCCTGTCTCAGCCCGCCTGTCTCAGACCGTCTGTCTCAGACCGTCTGTCTCAGACCGTCTGTCTCAGACCGTCTGTCTCAGACCGTCTGTCTCAGGCCGCCTGTCTCAGTCCGTCTGTCTCAGACCATCTGTGTCAGGCCGTTGTCTCTGTCCGTCTGTCTCTGTCCGTCTGTGTCACACCGTCTGACTCAGACCGCCTGTCTCAGACCGTCTGTCTCAGACCGTCTGTCTCAGACCATCCGTCTCAGACCGTCTGTCTCAGACCGTCTGTCTCAGACCGTCTGTCTCAGACCGTCTGTCTCAGGCCGCCTGTCTCAGTCCGTCTGTCTCAGACCATCTGTCTCACACCGTCTGACTCAGACCGCCTGTCTCAGACCTCCTGTCTCAGACCGTCTGTCTCAGACCGTCTGTCTCAGACCGTCTGTCTCAGACCGCCTGTCTCAGACCGTCGGTCTCTGTCCGTTTCACGCAGGCCGCCTGTCTCAGTCCGCCTGTCTAAGTCCGTCTGTCTCAGACCATCTGTCTCAGACCGTCGGTCTCTGTCCGTCTCTCTCATGCCGCCTGTCTCAGTCCGCCTGTCTCTGTCCGTCTGTCTCAGACCATCTGTCTCAGTCCGTCTGTCTCAGACCGTCTGTCTCAGACCGCCTGTCTCAGCCCGTCTGTCTCAGACCGTCTGTCTCAGACCGCCTGTCTCAGACCGTCTGTCTCAGACCGTCTGTCTCAGACCGTCTGTCTCAGACCGTCCGTCTCAGACCGTCTGTCTCAGACCGTCTGTCTCAGACCGTCTGTCTCAGATCGTCTCTCTCAGGCCGCCTGTCTCAGACCGTCGGTCTCTCTCCGTCTCTCTCAGGCCGCCTGTCTCAGTCCGTCTGTCTCTGTCCGTCTGTCTCAGACCATCTGTCTCAGTCCGTCTGTCTCAGACCGTCTGTCTCAGACCGCCTGTCTCTGTCCGTCTGTCTCAGACCACCTGTCGCAGTACGTCTGTCTCAGACCGTCTGTCTCAGACCGTCTGTCTCAGACCGTCTGTCTCAGACCGTCTGTCTCAGACCGTCTGTCTCAGACCGTCTGTCTCAGACCGTCTGTCTCAGACCGTCTGTCTCAGGCCGCCTGTCTCAGTCCGTCTGTCTCAGACCATCTGTGTCAGACCGTTGTCTCTGTCCGTCTGTCTCTGTCCGTCTGTGTCACACCGTCTGACTCAGACCGTCTGTCTCAGACCGTCTGTCTCAGACCGTCTGTCTCAGACCGTCTGTCTCAGACCGTCTGTCTCAGACCGTCTGTCTCAGACCGTCTGTCTCAGACCGTCTGTCTCAGACCGTCTGTCTCAGACCGTCTGTCTCAGACCATCCGTCTCAGACCGTCTGTCTCAGACCGTCTGTCTCAGACCGTCTGTCTCAGACCGTCTGTCTCAGACCGTCTGTCTCAGACCGTCTGTCTCAGACCGTCTGTCTCAGACCGTCTGTCTCAGACCGTCTGTCTCTGACCGTCTGTCTCAGACCTTCTGTCTCAGACCGTCCGTCTCTGTCCGTCTGTCTCAGACCATCTGTCTCAGACCGTCTGTCTCAGACCGTCTGTCTCAGCCCGTCTGTCTCAGACCGTCTGTCTCAGACCGTCGGTCTCTGTCCGTCTCTCTCATGCCGCCTGTCTCAGTCCGCCTGTCTCTGTCCGTCTGTCTCAGACCATCTGTCTCAGTCCGTCTGTCTCCGACCGTCTGTCTCAGACCATCTGTCTCAGCCCGTCTGTCTCAGACCGTCTGTCTCAGACCGCCTGTCTCAGTCCGTCTGTCTCAGACCATCTGTCTCAGACCGTCTGTCTCAGACCGTCTGTCTCTTTCCGTCTGTCTCAGACCATCTGTCTCAGACCTTCTGTCTCAGACCGTCCGTCTCTGTCCGTCTGTCTCAGACCATCTGTCTCAGACCGTCTGTCTCAGACCGTCTGTCTCAGCCCGCCTGTCTCAGCCCGCCTGTCTCTGGCCGTCTGTCTTAGACCATCTGTCGCAGACCGTCTGTCTCAGACCGTCTGTCTCAGACCGTCTGTCTCAGACCGTCTGTCTCAGACCGTCTGTCTCTGACCGTCTGTCTCAGACCGTCAGTCTCAGAACGTCGGTCTCTGTCCGTTTCTCGCAGGCCGCCTGTCTCTGTCCGTCTGTCTCAGACCGTCGGTCTCTGTCCGTCTCTCTCAGGCCGTCGGTCTCTGGCCGTTTCTCGCAGGCCGCCTGTCTCAGTCCGCCTGTCTAAGTCCGTCTGTCTCAGACCATCTGTCTCAGACCGTTGTCTCTGTCCGTCTGTCTCTGTCCGTCTGTCTCTGTCCGTCTGTCTCAATCCGCCTGTCTCAGACCGTCTGTCCTGGACCGTCTGTCTCAGACCGTCGGTCTCTGTCCGTCTCTCTCATGCCGCCTGTCTCAGTCCGTCTGTTTCAGACCGCCTATCTCAGACCGTCGGTCTTATCCCGTCTGTCTCAGCCCGCCTGTCTCTGTCCGCCTGTCTCAGACCGTCGGTCTCTGTCCGTCGGTCTCTGTCCGTCTCTCTCAGCCCGCCTGTCTCAGCCCGCCTGTCTCAGACCGTCTGTCTCAGACCGTCTGTCTCAGACCGTCTGTCTCAGACCGTCTGTCTCAGACCGTCTGTCTCAGACCGTCTGTCTCAGGCCGCCTGTCTCAGTCCGTCTGTCTCAGACCATCTGTGTCAGACCGTTGTCTCTGTCCGTCTGTCTCTGTCCGTCTGTGTCACACCGTCTGACTCAGACCGCCTGTCTCAGACCGTCTGTCTCAGACCGTCTGTCTCAGACCATCCGTCTCAGACCGTCTGTCTCAGACCGTCTGTCTCAGACCGTCTGTCTCAGACCGTCTGTCTCAGACCGTCTGTCTCAGACCGTCTGTCTCAGACCGTCTGTCTCAGACCGTCTGTCTCAGGCCGCCTGTCTCAGTCCGTCTGTATCAGACCATCTGTCTCACACCGTCTGACTCAGACCGCCTGTCTCAGACCTCCTGTCTCAGACCGTCTGTCTCAGACCGTCTGTCTCAGACCGTCTGTCTCAGACCGCCTGTCTCAGACCGTCGGTCTCTGTCCGTTTCACGCAGGCCGCATGTCTCAGTCCGCCTGTCTAAGTCCGTCTGTCTCAGACCATCTGTCTCAGACCGTCGATCTCTGTCCGTCTCTCTCATGCCGCCTGTCTCAGTCCGCCTGTCTCTGTCCGTCTGTCTCAGACCATCTGTCTCAGTCCGTCTGTCTCAGACCGTCTGTCTCAGACCGCCTGTCTCTGTCCGTCTGTCTCAGACCACCTGTCGCAGTACGTCTGTCTCAGACCGTCTGTCTCAGACCGTCTGTCTCAGACCGTCTGTCTCAGACCGTCTGTCTCAGACCGTCTGTCTCAGACCGTCTGTCTCAGACCGTCTGTCTCAGACCGTCTGTCTCAGACCGTCTGTCTCAGGCCGCCTGTCTCAGTCCGTCTGTCTCAGACCATCTGTCTCAGACCATCCGTCTCAGACCGTCTGTCTCAGACCGCCTGTCTCAGACCGTCGGTCTCTGTCCGTTTCACGCAGGCCGCCTGTCTCAGTCCGCCTGTCTAAGTCCGTCTGTCTCAGACCATCTGTCTCAGACCGTCGGTCTCTGTCCGTCTCTCTCATGCCGCCTGTCTCAGTCCGCCTGTCTCTGTCCGTCTGTCTCAGACCATCTGTCTCAGTCCGTCTGTCTCAGACCGTCTGTCTCAGACCGCCTGTCTCAGCCCGTCTGTCTCAGACCGTCTGTCTCAGACCGTCTGTCTCAGACCGTCTGTCTCAGATCGTCTCTCTCAGGCCGCCTGTCTCAGACCGTCGGTCTCTTTCCGTCTCTCTCAGGCCGCCTGTCTCAGTCCGTCTGTCTCTGTCCGTCTGTCTCAGACCATCTGTCTCAGTCAGTCTGTCTCAGACCGTCTGTCTCAGACCGCCTGTCTCTGTCCGTCTGTCTCAGACCACCTGTCGCAGTACGTCTGTCTCAGACCGTCTGTCTCAGACCGTCTGTCTCAGACCGTCTGTCTCAGACCGTCTGTCTCAGACCGTCTGTCTCAGACCGTCTGTCTCAGACCGTCTGTCTCAGACCGTCTGTCTCAGACCGTCTGTCTCAGGCCGCCTGTCTCAGTCCGTCTGTCTCAGACCATCTGTGTCAGACCGTTGTCTCTGTCCGTCTGTCTCTGTCCGTCTGTGTCACACCGTCTGACTCAGACCGCCTGTCTCAGACCGTCTGTCTCAGACCATCTGTCTCAGACCGTCTGTCTCAGACCGTCTGTCTCTTTCCGTCTGTCTCAGACCATCTGTCTCAGACCTTCTGTCTCAGACCGTCCGTCTCTGTCCGTCTGTCTCAGACCATCTGTCTCAGACCGTCTGTCTCAGACCGTCTGTCTCAGCCCGCCTGTCTCAGCCCGCCTGTCTCTGGCCGTCTGTCTTAGACCATCTGTCGCAGACCGTCTGTCTCAGACCGTCTGTCTCAGACCGTCTGTCTCTGACCGTCTGTCTCAGACCGTCAGTCTCAGAACGTCGGTCTCTGTCCGTTTCTCGCAGGCCGCCTGTCTCTGTCCGTCTGTCTCAGACCGTCTGTCTCAGACCGTCGGTCTCTGTCCGTCTCTCTCATGCCGCCTGTCTCAGTCCGCCTGTCTCTGTCCGTCTGTCTCAGACCATCTGTCTCAGTCCGTCTGTCTCAGACCGTCTGTCTCAGACCGCCTGTCTCAGCCCGTCTGTCTCAGACCGTCTGTCTCAGACCGCCTGTCTCAGACCGTCCGTCTCAGACCGTCTGTCTCAGACCGTCTGTCTCAGATCGTCTCTCTCAGGCCGCCTGTCTCAGACCGTCGGTCTCTGTCCGTCTCTCTCAGGCCGCCTGTCTCAGTCCGTCTGTCTCTGTCCGTCTGTCTCAGACCATCTGTCTCAGTCCGTCTGTCTCAGACCGTCTGTCTCAGACCGCCTGTCTCTGTCCGTCTGTCTCAGACCACCTGTCGCAGTACGTCTGTCTCAGACCGTCTGTCTCAGACCGTCTGTCTCAGACCGTCTGTCTCAGACCGTCTGTCTCAGACCGTCTGTCTCAGACCGTCTGTCTCAGACCGTCTGTCTCAGACCGTCTGTCTCAGACCGTCTGTCTCAGGCCGCCTGTCTCAGTCCGTCTGTCTCAGACCATCTGTGTCAGACCGTTGTCTCTGTCCGTCTGTCTCTGTCCGTCTGTGTCACACCGTCTGACTCAGACCGCCTGTCTCAGACCGTCTGTCTCAGACCGTCTGTCTCAGACCGTCTGTCTCAGACCGCCTGTCTCAGTCCGTCTGTCTCAGACCATCTGTCTCAGACCGTCTGTCTCAGACCGTCTGTCTCTTTCCGTCTGTCTCAGACCATCTGTCTCAGACCTTCTGTCTCAGACCGTCCGTCTCTGTCCGTCTGTCTCAGACCATCTGTCTCAGACCGTCTGTCTCAGACCGTCTGTCTCAGCCCGCCTGTCTCAGCCCGCCTGTCTCTGGCCGTCTGTCTTAGACCATCTGTCGCAGACCGTCTGTCTCAGACCGTCTGTCTCAGACCGTCTGTCTCTGACCGTCTGTCTCAGACCGTCAGTCTCAGAACGTCGGTCTCTGTCCGTTTCTCGCAGGCCGCCTGTCTCTGTCCGTCTGTCTCAGACCGTCTGTCTCAGACCGTCGGTCTCTGTCCGTCTCTCTCAGGCCGTCGGTCTCTGGCCGTTTCTCGCAGGCCGCCTGTCTCAGTCCGCCTGTCTAAGTCCGTCTGTCTCAGACCATCTGTCTCAGACCGTTGTCTCTGTCCGTCTGTCTCTGTCCGTCTGTCTCTGTCCGTCTGTCTCTGTCCGTCTGTCTCAATCCGCCTGTCTCAGACCGTCTGTCGTGGACCGTCTGTCTCAGACCGTCGGTCTCTGTCCGTCTCTCTCATGCCGCCTGTCTCAGCCCGCCTGTCTCAGCCCGCCTGTCTCAGCCCGCCTGTCTCAGACCGTCTGTCTCAGACCGTCTGTCTCAGACCGTCTGTCTCAGACCGTCTGTCTCAGACCGTCTGTCTCAGGCCGCCTGTCTCAGTCCGTCTGTCTCAGACCATCTGTGTCAGGCCGTTGTCTCTGTCCGTCTGTCTCTGTCCGTCTGTGTCACACCGTCTGACTCAGACCGCCTGTCTCAGACCGTCTGTCTCAGACCGTCTGTCTCAGACCATCCGTCTCAGACCGTCTGTCTCAGACCGTCTGTCTCAGACCGTCTGTCTCAGACCGTCTGTCTCAGGCCGCCTGTCTCAGTCCGTCTGTCTCAGACCATCTGTCTCACACCGTCTGACTCAGACCGCCTGTCTCAGACCTCCTGTCTCAGACCGTCTGTCTCAGACCGTCTGTCTCAGACCGTCTGTCTCAGACCGCCTGTCTCAGACCGTCGGTCTCTGTCCGTTTCACGCAGGCCGCCTGTCTCAGTCCGCCTGTCTAAGTCCGTCTGTCTCAGACCATCTGTCTCAGACCGTCGGTCTCTGTCCGTCTCTCTCATGCCGCCTGTCTCAGTCCGCCTGTCTCTGTCCGTCTGTCTCAGACCATCTGTCTCAGTCCGTCTGTCTCAGACCGTCTGTCTCAGACCGCCTGTCTCAGCCCGTCTGTCTCAGACCGTCTGTCTCAGACCGCCTGTCTCAGACCGTCTGTCTCAGACCGTCTGTCTCAGACCGTCCGTCTCAGACCGTCTGTCTCAGACCGTCTGTCTCAGATCGTCTCTCTCAGGCCGCCTGTCTCAGACCGTCGGTCTCTGTCCGTCTCTCTCAGGCCGCCTGTCTCAGTCCGTCTGTCTCTGTCCGTCTGTCTCAGACCATCTGTCTCAGTCCGTCTGTCTCAGACCGTCTGTCTCAGACCGCCTGTCTCTGTCCGTCTGTCTCAGACCACCTGTCGCAGTACGTCTGTCTCAGACCGTCTGTCTCAGACCGTCTGTCTCAGACCGTCTGTCTCAGACCGTCTGTCTCAGACCGTCTGTCTCAGACCGTCTGTCTCAGACCGTCTGTCTCAGACCGTCTGTCTCAGGCCGCCTGTCTCAGTCCGTCTGTCTCAGACCATCTGTGTCAGACCGTTGTCTCTGTCCGTCTGTCTCTGTCCGTCTGTGTCACACCGTCTGACTCAGACCGTCTGTCTCAGACCGTCTGTCTCAGACCGTCTGTCTCAGACCGTCTGTCTCAGACCGTCTGTCTCAGACCGTCTGTCTCAGACCGTCTGTCTCAGACCGTCTGTCTCAGACCGTCTGTCTCAGACCATCCGTCTCAGACCGTCTGTCTCAGACCGTCTGTCTCAGACCGTCTGTCTCAGACCGTCTGTCTCAGACCGTCTGTCTCAGACCGTCTGTCTCAGACCGTCTGTCTCAGACCGTCTGTCTCTGACCGTCTGTCTCAGACCTTCTGTCTCAGACCGTCCGTCTCTGTCCGTCTGTCTCAGACCATCTGTCTCAGACCGTCTGTCTCAGACCGTCTGTCTCAGCCCGCCTGTCTCAGCCCGCCTGTCTCTGTCCGTCTGTCTTAGACCATTTGTCTCAGACCGTCTGTCTCGGACCATCTGTCTCAGCCCGTCTGTCTCAGATCGTCGGTCTCAGCCCGCCTGTCTCTGTCCGTCTGTCTCAGACCGTCTGTCTCAGATCGTCTCTCTCAGGCCGCCTGTCTCAGTCCGACTGTCTCTGTCCGTAGGTTTCAGACCGTCTGTCTCAGACCGTCGGTCTTAGCCCGTCTGTCTCAGCCCGCCTGTCTCTGTCCGTCTGTCTCAGACCGTCTGTCTCAGATCGTCTCTCTCAGGCCGCCTGTCTCAGTCCGACTGTCTCAGACCATCTGTCTCAGACCGTCTGTCTCTGTCCGTCTGTCTCAGCCCGCCTGTCTCAGACCGTTGTCTCTGTCCGTCTATCTCTGTCCGTCTGTCTCAGAACGTCCGTCTCAGACCGCCTATCTCAGACCGTCGGTATTATCCCGTCTGTCTCAGCCCGCCTGTCTCTGTCCGCCTGTCTCAGACCGTCGGTCTCTGTCCGTCTCTCTCAGCCCGCCTGTCTCAGCCCGCCTGTCTCAGCCCGCCTGTCTCAGACCGTCTGTCTCAGACCGTCTGTCTCAGACCGTCTGTCTCAGACCGTCTGTCTCAGACCGTCTGTCTCAGACCGTCTGTCTCAGGCCGCCTGTCTCAGTCCGTCTGTCTCAGACCATCTGTGTCAGACCGTTGTCTCTGTCCGTCTGTCTCTGTCCGTCTGTGTCACACCGTCTGACTCAGACCGCCTGTCTCAGACCGTCGGTCTCTGTCCGTCTGTGTCACACCGTCTGTCTCAGACCGTCTGTCTCAGACCGTCTGCCTCAGACCGTCTGTCTCAGACCGTCTGTCTCAGACCGTCTGTCTCAGACCGTCTGTCTCAGACCGCCTGTCTCAGTCCGTCTGTCTCAGACCATCTGTCTCAGACCGTCTGTCTCAGACCGTCTGTCTCTTTCCGTCTGTCTCAGACCATCTGTCTCAGACCTTCTGTCTCAGACCGTCCGTCTCTGTCCGTCTGTCTCAGACCATCTGTCTCAGACCGTCTGTCTCAGACCGTCTGTCTCAGCCCGCCTGTCTCAGCCCGCCTGTCTCTGGCCGTCTGTCTTAGACCATCTGTCGCAGACCGTCTGTCTCAGACCGTCTGTCTCAGACCGTCTGTCTCTGACCGTCTGTCTCAGACCGTCAGTCTCAGAACGTCGGTCTCTGTCCGTTTCTCGCAGGCCGCCTGTCTCTGTCCGTCTGTCTCAGACCGTCTGTCTCAGACCGTCGGTCTCTGTCCGTCTCTCTCATGCCGCCTGTCTCAGTCCGCCTGTCTCTGTCCGTCTGTCTCAGACCATCTGTCTCAGTCCGTCTGTCTCAGACCGTCTGTCTCAGACCGCCTGTCTCAGCCCGTCTGTCTCAGACCGTCTGTCTCAGACCATCTGTCTCAGACCGTCTGTCTCAGACCGTCTGTCTCAGACCGTCTGTCTCAGGCCGCCTGTCTCAGTCCGTCTGTCTCAGACCATCTGTCTCACACCGTCTAACTCAGACCGCCTGTCTCAGACCTCCTGTCTCAGACCGTCTGTCTCAGACCGTCTGTCTCAGACCGTCTGTCTCAGACCGCCTGTCTCAGACCGTCGGTCTCTGTCCGTTTCACGCAGGCCGCCTGTCTCAGTCCGCCTGTCTAAGTCCGTCTGTCTCAGACCATCTGTCTCAGACCGTCGGTCTCTGTCCGTCTCTCTCATGCCGCCTGTCTCAGTCCGCCTGTCTCTGTCCGTCTGTCTCAGACCATCTGTCTCAGTCCGTCTGTCTCAGACCGTCTGTCTCAGACCGCCTGTCTCAGCCCGTCTGTCTCAGACCGTCTGTCTCAGACCGCCTGTCTCAGACCGTCTGTCTCAGACCGTCTGTCTCAGACCGTCTGTCTCAGACCGTCCGTCTCAGACCGTCTGTCTCAGACCGTCTGTCTCAGATCGTCTCTCTCAGGCCGCCTGTCTCAGACCGTCGGTCTCTGTCCGTCTCTCTCAGGCCGCCTGTCTCAGTCCGTCTGTCTCTGTCCGTCTGTCTCAGACCATCTGTCTCAGACCGTCTGTCTCAGGCCGCCTGTCTCAGTCCGTCTGTCTCAGACCATCTGTCTCACACCGTCTAACTCAGACCGCCTGTCTCAGACCTCCTGTCTCAGACCGTCTGTCTCAGACCGTCTGTCTCAGACCGTCTGTCTCAGACCGCCTGTCTCAGACCGTCGGTCTCTGTCCGTTTCACGCAGGCCGCCTGTCTCAGTCCGCCTGTCTAAGTCCGTCTGTCTCAGACCATCTGTCTCAGACCGTCGGTCTCTGTCCGTCTCTCTCATGCCGCCTGTCTCAGTCCGCCTGTCTCTGTCCGTCTGTCTCAGACCATCTGTCTCAGTCCGTCTGTCTCAGACCGTCTGTCTCAGACCGCCTGTCTCAGCCCGTCTGTCTCAGACCGTCTGTCTCAGACCGCCTGTCTCAGACCGTCTGTCTCAGACCGTCTGTCTCAGACCGTCTGTCTCAGACCGTCCGTCTCAGACCGTCTGTCTCAGACCGTCTGTCTCAGATCGTCTCTCTCAGGCCGCCTGTCTCAGACCGTCGGTCTCTGTCCGTCTCTCTCAGGCCGCCTGTCTCAGTCCGTCTGTCTCTGTCCGTCTGTCTCAGACCATCTGTCTCAGTCCGTCTGTCTCAGACCGTCTGTCTCAGACCGCCTGTCTCTGTCCGTCTGTCTCAGACCACCTGTCGCAGTACGTCTGTCTCAGACCGTCTGTCTCAGACCGTCGGTCTCAGACCATCTGTGTCAGACCGTTGTCTCTGTCCGTCTGTCTCTGTCCGTCTGTGTCACACCGTCTGACTCAGACCGTCTGTCTCAGACCGTCTGTCTCAGACCGTCTGTCTCAGACCGTCTGTCTCAGACCGTCTGTCTCAGACCTTCTGTCTCAGACCGTCCGTCTCTGTCCGTCTGTCTCAGACCATCTGTCTCAGACCGTCTGTCTCAGACCGTCTGTCTCAGCCCGCCTGTCTCAGCCCGCCTGTCTCTGGCCGTCTGTCTTAGACCATCTGTCGCAGACCGTCTGTCTCAGACCGTCTGTCTCAGACCGTCTGTCTCTGACCGTCTGTCTCAGACCGTCAGTCTCAGAACGTCGGTCTCTGTCCGTTTCTCGCAGGCCGCCTGTCTCTGTCCGTCTGTCTCAGACCGTCTGTCTCAGACCGTCAGTCTCTGTCCGTCTCTCTCATGCCGCCTGTCTCAGTCCGCCTGTCTCTGTCCGTCTGTCTCAGACCATCTGTCTCAGTCCGTCTGTCTCAGACCGTCTGTCTCAGACCGCCTGTCTCAGCCCGTCTGTCTCAGACCGTCTGTCTCAGACCATCCGTCTCAGACCGTCTGTCTCAGACCGTCTGTCTCAGACCGTCTGTCTCAGACCGTCTGTCTCAGGCCGCCTGTCTCAGTCCGTCTGTCTCAGACCATCTGTCTCACACCGTCTGACTCAGACCGCCTGTCTCAGACCTCCTGTCTCAGACCGTCTGTCTCAGACCGTCTGTCTCAGACCGTCTGTCTCAGACCGCCTGTCTCAGACCGTCGGTCTCTGTCCGTTTCACGCAGGCCGCCTGTCTCAGTCCGCCTGTCTAAGTCCGTCTGTCTCAGACCATCTGTCTCAGACCGTCGGTCTCTGTCCGTCTCTCTCATGCCGCCTGTCTCAGTCCGCCTGTCTCTGTCCGTCTGTCTCAGACCATCTGTCTCAGTCCGTCTGTCTCAGACCGTCTGTCTCAGACCGCCTGTCTCAGCCCGTCTGTCTCAGACCGTCTGTCTCAGACCGCCTGTCTCAGACCGTCTGTCTCAGACCGTCTGTCTCAGACCGTCTGTCTCAGACCGTCCGTCTCAGACCGTCTGTCTCAGACCGTCTGTCTCAGATCGTCTCTCTCAGGCCGCCTGTCTCAGACCGTCGGTCTCTGTCCGTCTCTCTCAGGCCGCCTGTCTCAGTCCGTCTGTCTCTGTCCGTCTGTCTCAGACCATCTGTCTCAGTCCGTCTGTCTCAGACCGTCTGTCTCAGACCGCCTGTCTCTGTCCGTCTGTCTCAGACCACCTGTCGCAGTACGTCTGTCTCAGACCGTCTGTCTCAGACCGTCGGTCTCAGACCGTCTGTCTCAGACCGTCTGTCTCAGACCGTCTGTCTCAGACCGTCTGTCTCAGGCCGCCTGTCTCAGTCCGTCTGTCTCAGACCATCTGTGTCAGACCGTTGTCTCTGTCCGTCTGTCTCTGTCCGTCTGTGTCACACCGTCTGACTCAGACCGTCTGTCTCAGACCGTCTGTCTCAGACCGTCTGTCTCAGACCGTCTGTCTCAGACCGTCTGTCTCAGACCGTCTGTCTCAGACCGTCTGTCTCAGACCGTCTGTCTCAGACCGTCTGTCTCAGACCGTCTGTCTCAGACCGTCTGTCTCAGACCGTCTGTCTCAGACCGTCTGTCTCAGACCGTCTGTCTCAGACCGTCTGTCTCAGACCGTCTGTCTCAGACCGTCTGTCTCAGACCGTCTGTCTCAGGCCGCCTGTCTCAGTCCTACTGTCTCAGACCATCTGTGTCAGACCGTTGTCTCTGTCCGTCTGTCTCTGTCCGTCTGTGTCACACCGTCTGACTCAGACCGCCTGTCTCAGACCGTCTGTCTCAGACCGTCTGTCTCAGACCGTCTGTCTCAGACCGCCTGTCTCAGTCCGTCTGTCTCAGACCATCTGTCTCAGACCGTCTGTCTCAGACCGTCTGTCTCTTTCCGTCTGTCTCAGACCATCTGTCTCAGACCTTCTGTCTCAGACCGTCCGTCTCTGTCCGTCTGTCTCAGACCATCTGTCTCAGACCGTCTGTCTCAGACCGTCTGTCTCAGCCCGCCTGTCTCAGCCCGCCTGTCTCTGGCCGTCTGTCTTAGACCGTCTGTCGCAGACCGTCTGTCTCAGACCGTCTGTCTCTGACCGTCTGTCTCAGACCGTCAGTCTCAGAACGTCGGTCTCTGTCCGTTTCTCGCAGGCCGCCTGTCTCTGTCCGTCTGTCTCAGACCGTCTGTCTCAGACCGTCGGTCTCTGTCCGTCTCTCTCATGCCGCCTGTCTCAGTCCGCCTGTCTCTGTCCGTCTGTCTCAGACCATCTGTCTCAGTCCGTCTGTCTCAGACCGTCTGTCTCAGACCGCCTGTCTCAGCCCGTCTGTCTCAGACCGTCTGTCTCAGACCGCCTGTCTCAGACCGTCTGTCTCAGACCGTCTGTCTCAGACCGTCTGTCTCAGACCGTCCGTCTCAGACCGTCTGTCTCAGACCGTCTGTCTCAGATCGTCTCTCTCAGGCCGCCTGTCTCAGACCGTCGGTCTCTGTCCGTCTCTCTCAGGCCGCCTGTCTCAGTCCGTCTGTCTCTGTCCGTCTGTCTCAGACCATCTGTCTCAGTCCGTCTGTCTCAGACCGTCTGTCTCAGACCGCCTGTCTCTGTCCGTCTGTCTCAGACCACCTGTCGCAGTACGTCTGTCTCAGACCGTCTGTCTCAGACCGTCGGTCTCAGACCGTCTGTCTCAGACCGTCTGTCTCAGACCGTCTGTCTCAGACCGTCTGTCTCAGGCCGCCTGTCTCAGTCCGTCTGTCTCAGACCATCTGTGTCAGACCGTTGTCTCTGTCCGTCTGTCTCTGTCCGTCTGTGTCACACCGTCTGACTCAGACCGTCTGTCGCAGACCGTCTGTCTCAGACCGTCTGTCTCAGACCGTCTGTCTCAGACCGTCTGTCTCAGACCGTCTGTCTCAGACCGTCTGTCTCAGACCATCTGTCTCAGACCGTTGTCTCTGTCCGTCTGTCTCTGTCCGTCTGTCTCTGTCCGTCTGTCTCTGTCCGTCTGTCTCAATCCGCCTGTCTCAGACCGTCTGTCGTGGACCGTCTGTCTCAGACCGTCGGTCTCTGTCCGTCTCTCTCATGCCGCCTGTCTCAGTCCGTCTGTTTCAGACCGCCTATCTCAGACCGTCGGTCTTATCCCGTCTGTCTCAGCCCGCCTGTCTCTGTCCGCCTGTCTCAGACCGTCGGTCTCTGTCCGTCTCTCTCAGCCCGCCTGTCTCAGCCCGCCTGTCTCAGCCCGCCTGTCTCAGACCGTCTGTCTCAGACCGTCTGTCTCAGACCGTCTGTCTCAGACCGTCTGTCTCAGACCGTCTGTCTCAGACCGTCTGTCTCAGGCCGCCTGTCTCAGTCCGTCTGTCTCAGACCATCTGTGTCAGGCCGTTGTCTCTGTCCGTCTGTCTCTGTCCGTCTGTGTCACACCGTCTGACTCAGACCGCCTGTCTCAGACCGTCTGTCTCAGACCGTCTGTCTCAGACCATCCGTCTCAGACCGTCTGTCTCAGACCGTCTGTCTCAGACCGTCTGTCTCAGACCGTCTGTCTCAGGCCGCCTGTCTCAGTCCGTCTGTCTCAGACCATCTGTCTCACACCGTCTGACTCAGACCGCCTGTCTCAGACCTCCTGTCTCAGACCGTCTGTCTCAGACCCTCTGTCTCAGACCGTCTGTCTCAGACCGCCTGTCTCAGACCGTCGGTCTCTGTCCGTTTCACGCAGGCCGCCTGTCTCAGTCCGCCTGTCTAAGTCCGTCTGTCTCAGACCATCTGTCTCAGACCGTCGGTCTCTGTCCGTCTCTCTCATGCCGCCTGTCTCAGTCCGCCTGTCTCTGTCCGTCTGTCTCAGACCATCTGTCTCAGTCCGTCTGTCTCAGACCGTCTGTCTCAGACCGCCTGTCTCAGCCCGTCTGTCTCAGACCGTCTGTCTCAGACCGCCTGTCTCAGACCGTCTGTCTCAGACCGTCTGTCTCAGACCGTCTGTCTCAGACCGTCTGTCTCAGACCGTCTGTCTCAGACCGTCTGTCTCAGACCGTCTGTCTCAGACCGTCTGTCTCAGACCATCCGTCTCAGACCGTCTGTCTCAGACCGTCTGTCTCAGACCGTCTGTCTCAGACCATCTGTCTCAGACCGTCTGTCTCAGACCGTCTGTCTCAGACCGTCTGTCTCAGACCGTCTGTCTCTGACCGTCTGTCTCAGACCTTCTGTCTCAGACCGTCCGTCTCTGTCCGTCTGTCTCAGACCATCTGTCTCAGACCGTCTGTCTCAGACCGTCTGTCTCAGCCCGCCTGTCTCAGCCCGCCTGTCTCTGTCCGTCTGTCTTAGACCATTTGTCTCAGACCGTCTGTCTCGGACCATCTGTCTCAGCCCGTCTGTCTCAGATCGTCGGTCTCAGCCCGCCTGTCTCTGTCCGTCTGTCTCAGACCGTCTGTCTCAGATCGTCTCTCTCAGGCCGCCTGTCTCAGTCCGACTGTCTCTGTCCGTAGGTTTCAGACCGTCTGTCTCAGACCGTCGGTCTTAGCCCGTCTGTCTCAGCCCGCCTGTCTCTGTCCGTCTGTCTCAGACCGTCTGTCTCAGATCGTCTCTCTCAGGCCGCCTGTCTCAGTCCGACTGTCTCAGACCATCTGTCTCAGACCGTCTGTCTCTGTCCGTCTGTCTCAGCCCGCCTGTCTCAGACCGTTGTCTCTGTCCGTCTATCTCTGTCCGTCTGTCTCAGAACGTCCGTCTCAGACCGCCTATCTCAGACCGTCGGTATTATCCCGTCTGTCTCAGCCCGCCTGTCTCTGTCCGCCTGTCTCAGACCGTCGGTCTCTGTCCGTCTCTCTCAGCCCGCCTGTCTCAGCCCGCCTGTCTCAGCCCGCCTGTCTCAGACCGTCTGTCTCAGACCGTCTGTCTCAGACCGTCTGTCTCAGACCGTCTGTCTCAGACCGTCTGTCTCAGACCGTCTGTCTCAGGCCGCCTGTCTCAGTCCGTCTGTCTCAGACCATCTGTGTCAGACCGTTGTCTCTGTCCGTCTGTCTCTGTCCGTCTGTGTCACACCGTCTGACTCAGACCGCCTGTCTCAGACCGTCTGTCTCAGACCGTCTGTCTCAGACCATCCGTCTCAGACCGTCTGTCTCAGACCGTCTGTCTCAGACCGTCTGTCTCAGACCGTCTGTCTCAGGCCGCCTGTCTCAGTCCGTCTGTCTCAGACCATCTGTCTCACACCGTCTGACTCAGACCGCCTGTCTCAGACCTCCTGTCTCAGACCGTCTGTCTCAGACCGTCTGTCTCAGACCGTCTGTCTCAGACCGCCTGTCTCAGACCGTCGGTCTCTGTCCGTTTCACGCAGGCCGCCTGTCTCAGTCCGCCTGTCTAAGTCCGTCTGTCTCAGACCATCTGTCTCAGACCGTCGGTCTCTGTCCGTCTCTCTCATGCCGCCTGTCTCAGTCCGCCTGTCTCTGTCCGTCTGTCTCAGACCATCTGTCTCAGTCCGTCTGTCTCAGACCGTCTGTCTCAGACCGCCTGTTTCAGCCCGTCTGTCTCAGACCGTCTGTCTCAGACCGCCTGTCTCAGACCGTCTGTCTCAGACCGTCTGTCTCAGACCGTCCGTCTCAGACCGTCTGTCTCAGACCGTCTGTCTCAGATCGTCTCTCTCAGGCCGCCTGTCTCAGACCGTCGGTCTCTGTCCGTCTCTCTCAGGCCGCCTGTCTCAGTCCGTCTGTCTCTGTCCGTCTGCCTCAGACCATCTGTCTCAGTCCGTCTGTCTCAGACCGTCTGTCTCAGACCGCCTGTCTCTGTCCGTCTGTCTCAGACCACCTGTCGCAGTACGTCTGTCTCAGACCGTCTGTCTCAGACCGTCTGTCTCAGACCGTCTGTCTCAGACCGTCTGTCTCAGACCGTCTGTCTCAGACCGTCTGTCTCAGACCGTCTGTCTCAGGCCGCCTGTCTCAGTCCGTCTGTCTCAGACCATCTGTGTCAGACCGTTGTCTCTGTCCGTCTGTCTCTGTCCGTCTGTGTCACACCGTCTGACTCAGACCGTCTGTCTCAGACCGTCTGTCTCAGACCGTCTGTCTCAGACCGTCTGTCTCAGACCGTCTGTCTCAGACCGTCTGTCTCAGACCATCCGTCTCAGACCGTCTGTCTCAGACCGTCTGTCTCAGACCGTCTGTCTCAGACCGTCTGTCTCAGACCGTCTGTCTCAGACCGTCTGTGTCAGACCGTCTGTCTCAGACCGTCTGTCTCAGACCGTCTGTCTCTGACCGTCTGTCTCAGACCTTCTGTCTCAGACCGTCCGTCTCTGTCCGTCTGTCTCAGACCATCTGTCTCAGACCGTCTGTCTCAGACCGTCTGTCTCAGCCCGCCTGTCTCAGCCCGCCTGTCTCTGTCCGTCTGTCTTAGACCATTTGTCTCAGACCGTCTGTCTCGGACCATCTGTCTCAGCCCGTCTGTCTCAGATCGTCGGTCTCAGCCCGCCTGTCTCTGTCCGTCTGTCTCAGACCGTCTGTGTCAGATCGTCTCTCTCAGGCCGCCTGTCTCAGACCGTCGGTCTCTGTCTGTCTCTCTCAGGCCGCCTGTCTCAGTCCGTCTGTCTCTGTCCGTCTGCCTCAGACCATCTGTCTCAGTCCGTCTGTCTCAGACCGTCTGTCTCAGACCGCCTGTCTCTGTCCGTCTGTCTCAGACCACCTGTCGCAGTACGTCTGTCTCAGACCGTCTGTCTCAGACCGTCTGTCTCAGACCGTCTGTCTCAGACCGTCTGTCTCAGACCGTCTGTCTCAGACCGTCTGTCTCAGGCCGCCTGTCTCAGTCCGTCTGTCTCAGACCATCTGTGTCAGACCGTTGTCTCTGTCCGTCTGTCTCTGTCCGTCTGTGTCACACCGTCTGACTCAGACCGTCTGTCTCAGACCGTCTGTCTCAGACCATCCGTCTCAGACCGTCTGTCTCAGACCGTCTGTCTCAGACCGTCTGTCTCAGACCGTCTGTCTCAGACCGTCTGTCTCAGACCGTCTGTGTCAGACCGTCTGTCTCAGACCGTCTGTCTCAGACCGTCTGTCTCAGACCGTCTGTCTCAGGCCGCCTGTCTCAGTCCGTCTGTCTCAGACCATCTGTGTCAGACCGTTGTCTCTGTCCGTCTGTCTCTGTCCGTCTGTGTCACACCGTCTGACTCAGACCGTCTGTCTCAGACCGTCTGTCTCAGACCGTCTGTCTCAGACCGTCTGTCTCAGACCGTCTGTCTCAGACCGTCTGTCTCAGACCGTCTGTCTCAGACCATCCGTCTCAGACCGTCTGTCTCAGACCGTCTGTCTCAGACCGTCTGTCTCAGACCGTCTGTCTCAGACCGTCTGTGTCAGACCGTCTGTCTCAGACCGTCTGTCTCAGACCGTCTGTCTCTGACCGTCTGTCTCAGACCTTCTGTCTCAGACCGTCCGTCTCTGTCCGTCTGTCTCAGACCATCTGTCTCAGACCGTCTGTCTCAGACCGTCTGTCTCAGCCCGCCTGTCTCAGCCCGCCTGTCTCTGTCCGTCTGTCTTAGACCATTTGTCTCAGACCGTCTGTCTCGGACCATCTGTCTCAGCCCGTCTGTCTCAGATCGTCGGTCTCAGCCCGCCTGTCTCTGTCCGTCTGTCTCAGACCGTCTGTGTCAGATCGTCTCTCTCAGGCCGCCTGTCTCAGACCGTCGGTCTCTGTCCGTCTCTCTCAGGCCGCCTGTCTCAGTCCGTCTGTCTCTGTCCGTCTGCCTCAGACCATCTGTCTCAGTCCGTCTGTCTCAGACCGTCTGTCTCAGACCGCCTGTCTCTGTCCGTCTGTCTCAGACCACCTGTCGCAGTACGTCTGTCTCAGACCGTCTGTCTCAGACCGTCTGTCTCAGACCGTCTGTCTCAGACCGTCTGTCTCAGACCGTCTGTCTCAGACCGTCTGTCTCAGGCCGCCTGTCTCAGTCCGTCTGTCTCAGACCATCTGTGTCAGACCGTTGTCTCTGTCCGCCTGTCTCTGTCCGTCTGTGTCACACCGTCTGACTCAGACCGTCTGTCTCAGACCGTCTGTCTCAGACCGTCTGTCTCAGACCGTCTGTCTCAGACCGTCTGTCTCAGACCGTCTGTCTCAGACCGTCTGTCTCAGACCGTCTGTCTCAGACCGTCTGTCTCAGACCGTCTGTCTCAGACCATCCGTCTCAGACCGTCTGTCTCAGACCGTCTGTCTCAGACCGTCTGTCTCAGACCGTCTGTCTCAGACCGTCTGTCTCAGACCGTCTGTCTCAGACCGTCTGTCTCTGACCGTCTGTCTCAGACCTTCTGTCTCAGACCGTCCGTCTCTGTCCGTCTGTCTCAGACCATCTGTCTCAGACCGTCTGTCTCAGACCGTCTGTCTCAGATCGTCTCTCTCAGGCCGCCTGTCTCAGTCCGACTGTCTCAGACCATCTGTCTCAGACCGTCTGTCTCTGTCCGTCTGTCTCAGCCCGCCTGTCTCAGACCGTTGTCTCTGTCCGTCTATCTCTGTCCGTCTGTCTCAGAACGTCCGTCTCAGACCGCCTGTCTCAGACCGTCTGTCTCAGACCGTCTGTCTCAGACCGTCTGTCTCAGGCCGCCTGTCTCAGTCCGTCTGTCTCAGACCATCTGTCTCACACCGTCTGACTCAGACCGCCTGTCTCAGACCTCCTGTCTCAGACCGTCTGTCTCAGACCGTCTGTCTCAGACCGTCTGTCTCAGACCGTCTGTCTCAGACCGTCTGTCTCAGACCGTCTGTCTCAGACCGTCTGTCTCAGACCATCCGTCTCAGACCGTCTGTCTCAGACCGTCTGTCTCAGACCGTCTGTCTCAGACCGTCTGTCTCAGACCGTCTGTCTTAGACCGTCTGTGTCAGATCCGTCTGTCTCAGACCGTCTGTCTCAGACCGTCTGTCTCAGACCGTCTGTCTCAGACCGTCTGTCTCAGACCGTCTGTCTCAGACCGTCTGTCTCAGACCGTCTGTCTCTGACCGTCTGTCTCAGACCGTCTGTCTCAGACCGTCTGTCTCAGACCGTCTGTCTCAGACCGTCTGTCTCAGACCGTCTGTCTCAGACCGTCTGTCTCAGACCGTCTGTCTCAGACCGTCTGTTTCAGACCGTCTGTCTCAGACCGTCTGTCTCAGACCGTCTGTCTCAGACCGTCTGTCTCAGACCGTCTGTCTCAGACCGTCTGTCTCAGACCGTCTGTCTCAGACCGTCTGTCTCTGACCGTCTGTCTCAGACCGTCTGTCTCAGACCGTCTGTCTCAGACCGTCTGTCTCAGACCGTCTGTCTCTGTCCGTCTGTCTCTGTCCGTCTGTGTCAGACCGTCTGTCTCAGTCCGTCGGTTTCTGTCCGTCCCTCTCAGGCCGCCTGTCTCAGTCCGTCTGTCTCCGACCGTCTGTCTCAGACCGTCCGTCTCTGTCCGTCTGTCTCAGACCGTCTGTCTCAGACCGTCTGTCTCAGACCCTCTGTCTCAGACCGTCTGTCTCACACCGCCTGTCTCAGACCGTCTTTCTCAGACCGTCTGTCTCAGACCGTCTGTCTCAGATCATCTCTCTCAGGCCGCCTGTCTCATACCGTCGGTCTCTATCCGTCTCTCTCAGGCCGCCTGTCTCAGTCTGTCTGTCTCTGTCCGTCTGTCTCAGACCATCTGTCTCAGTCCGTCTGCCTCAGACCGTCTGTCTCAGACCGCCTGTCTCTGTCCGTCTGTCTCAGACCACCTGTCGCAGTAAGTCTGTCTCAGACCGTCTGTCTCAGACCGTCTGTCTCAGACCGTCTGTCTCAGACCGTCTGTCTCAGACCGTCTGTCTCAGACCGTCTGTCTCAGACCGTCTGTCTCAGACCGTCTGTCTCAGGCCGCCTGTCTCAGTCCGTCTGTCTCAGACCATCTGTGTCAGACCGTTGTCTCTGTCCGTCTGTCTCTGTCCGTCTGTGTCACACCGTCTGACTCAGACCGCCTGTCTCAGACCGTCTGTCTCAGACCGTCTGTCTCAGACCGTCTGTCTCAGACCGTCTGTCTCAGACCGTCTGTCTCAGACCGTCTGTCTCAGACCGTCTGTCTCAGACCGTCTGTCTCAGGCCGCCTGTCTCAGACCGTCTGTCTCAGACCGTCTGTCTCAGACCGTCTGTCTCAGACCGTCTGTCTCAGACCGTCTGTCTCAGACCGTCTGTCTCAGACCGTCTGTCTCAGACCGTCTGTCTCAGACCGTCTGTCTCAGACCGTCTGTCTCAGACCGTCTGTCACAGACCGTCTGTCTCAGACCGTCTGTCTCAGACCGTCTGTCTCAGACCGTCTGTCTCAGACCGTCTGTCTCAGACCGTCTGTCTCAGACCGTCTGTCTCAGACCGTCTGTCTCAGACCGTCTGTCTCAGACCGTCTGTCTCAGACCGTCTGTCTCAGACCGTCTGTCTCAGACCGTCCGTCTCTGTCCGTCTGTCTCAGACCGTCTGTCTCAGACCGTCTGTCTCAGACCCTCTGTCTCAGACCGTCTGTCTCACACCGCCTGTCTCAGACCGTCTGTGTCAGACCGTCTTTCTCAGACCGTCTGTCTCAGACCGTCTGTCTCTGTCCGTCTGTGTCAGACCGTCCGTCTCAGACCGTCGGTCTCTGTCCGTCCCTCTCAGGCCGCCTGTCTCAGTCCGTCTGTCTCCGACCGTCTGTCTCAGACCGTCCGTCTCTGTCCGTGTGTCTCAGACCGTCTGTCTCAGACCGTCTGTCTCAGACCGCCTGTCTCAGACTGTCGGTCTCTGTCCGTTTCACGCAGGCCGCCTGTCTCAGTCCGCCTGTCTAAGTCCGTCTGTCTCAGACCATCTGTCTCAGACCGTCGGTCTCTGTCCGTCTCTCTCATGCCGCCTGTCTCAGTCCGCCTGTCTCTGTCCGTCTGTCTCAGACCATCTGTCTCAGTCCGTCTGTCTCAGACCGTCTGTCTCAGACCGTCTGTCTCAGACCGTCTGTCTCAGACCGTCCGTCTCTGTCCGTCTGTCTCAGACCGTCTGTCTCAGACCGTCTGTCTCAGACCGTCTGTCTCAGACCCTCTGTCTCAGACCGTCTGTCTCACACCGCCTGTCTCAGACCGTCTGTGTCAGACCGTCTTTCTCAGACCGTCTGTCTCAGACCGTCTGTCTCTGTCCGTCTGTGTCAGACCGTCCGTCTCAGACCGTCGGTCTCTGTCCGTCCCTCTCAGGCCGCCTGTCTCAGTCCGTCTGTCTCCGACCGTCTGTCTCAGACCGTCCGTCTCTGTCCGTGTGTCTCAGACCGTCTGTCTCAGACCGTCTGTCTCAGACCGCCTGTCTCAGACTGTCGGTCTCTGTCCGTTTCACGCAGGCCGCCTGTCTCAGTCCGCCTGTCTAAGTCCGTCTGTCTCAGACCATCTGTCTCAGACCGTCGGTCTCTGTCCGTCTCTCTCATGCCGCCTGTCTCAGTCCGCCTGTCTCTGTCCGTCTGTCTCAGACCATCTGTCTCAGTCCGTCTGTCTCAGACCGTCTGTCTCAGACCGCCTGTCTCAGCCCGTCTGTCTCAGACCGTCTGTCTCAGACCGCCTGTCTCAGACCGTCTGTATCAGACCGTCTGTCTCAGACCGTCTGTCTCAGACCGTCCGTCTCAGACCGTCTGTCTCAGACCGTCTGTCTCAGATCATCTCTCTCAGGCCGCCTGTCTCAGACCGTCGGTCTCTATCCGTCTCTCTCAGGCCGCCTGTCTCAGTCTGTCTGTCTCTGTCCGTCTGTCTCAGACCATCTGTCTCAGTCCGTCTGTCTCAGACCGTCTGTCTCAGACCGCCTGTCTCTGTCCGTCTGTCTCAGACCACCTGTCGCAGTACGTCTGTCTCTTTCCGTCTGTCTCTGTCCGTCTGTCTCTGTCCGCCTGTCTCAGACCGTCTGTCTCAGACCGTCTGTCTCAGACCCTCTGTCTCAGACCGTCTGTCTCACACCGCCTGTCTCAGACCGTCTGTTTCAGACCGTCTTTCTCAGACCGTCTGTCTCAGACCGTCTGTCTCTGTCCGTCTGTGTCAGACCGTCCGTCTCAGACCGTCGGTCTCTGTCCGTCCCTCTCAGGCCGCCTGTCTCAGTCCGTCTGTCTCCGACCGTCTGTCTCAGACCGTCCGTCTCTGTCCGTGTGTCTCAGACCGTCTGTCTCAGACCGTCTGTCTCAGACCGCCTGTCTCAGACTGTCGGTCTCTGTCCGTTTCACGCAGGCCGCCTGTCTCAGTCCGCCTGTCTAAGTCCGTCTGTCTCAGACCATCTGTCTCAGACCGTCGGTCTCTGTCCGTCTCTCTCATGCCGCCTGTCTCAGTCCGCCTGTCTCTGTCCGTCTGTCTCAGACCATCTGTCTCAGTCCGTCTGTCTCAGACCGTCTGTCTCAGACCGCCTGTGTCAGCCCGTCTGTCTCAGACCGTCTGTCTCAGACCGCCTGTCTCAGACCGTCTGTATCAGACCGTCTTTCTCAGACCGTCTGTCTCAGACCGTCCGTCTCAGACCGTCTGTCTCAGACCGTCTGTCTCAGATCATCTCTCTCAGGCCGCCTGTCTCAGACCGTCGGTCTCTATCCGTCTCTCTCAGGCCGCCTGTCTCAGTCTGTCTGTCTCTGTCCGTCTGTCTCAGACCATCTGTCTCAGTCCGTCTGTCTCAGACCGTCTGTCTCAGACCGCCTGTCTCTGTCCGTCTGTCTCAGACCACCTGTCGCAGTACGTCTGTCTCTTTCCGTCTGTCTCTGTCCGTCTGTCTCTGTCCGCCTGTCTCAGACCGTCTGTCTCAGACCGTCTGTCTCAGACCGCCTGTCTCAGACCGTCGGTCTCTGTCCGTTTCACGCAGGCCGCCTGTCTCAGTCCGCCTGACTAAGTCCGTCTGTCTCAGACCATCTGTCTCAGACCGCCTGTCTCAGCCCGTCTGTCTCAGACCGTCTGTCTCAGACCGCCTGTCTCAGACCGTCTGTCTCAGACCGCCTGTCTAAGTCCGTCTGTCTCAGACCATCTGTCTCAGACCGTCGGTCTCTGTCCGTCTCTCTCATGCCGCCTGTCTCAGTCCGCCTGTCTCTGTCCGTCTGTCTCAGACCATCTGTCTCAGTCCGTCTGTCTCAGACCGTCTGTCTCAGACCGTCTGTCTCAGACCGTCTGTCTCAGACCGTCTGTCTCAGACCGTCCGTCTCTGTCCGTCTGTCTCAGACCGTCTGTCTCAGACCGTCTGTCTCAGACCCTCTGTCTCAGACCGTCTGTCTCACACCGCCTGTCTCAGACCGTCTGTGTCAGACCGTCTTTCTCAGACCGTCTGTCTCAGACCGTCTGTCTCTGTCCGTCTGTGTCAGACCGTCCGTCTCAGACCGTCGGTCTCTGTCCGTCCCTCTCAGGCCGCCTGTCTCAGTCCGTCTGTCTCCGACCGTCTGTCTCAGACCGTCCGTCTCTGTCCGTGTGTCTCAGACCGTCTGTCTCAGACCGTCTGTCTCAGACCGCCTGTCTCAGACTGTCGGTCTCTGTCCGTTTCACGCAGGCCGCCTGTCTAAGTCCGTCTGTCTCAGACCATCTGTCTCAGACCGTCGGTCTCTGTCCGTCTCTCTCATGCCGCCTGTCTCAGTCCGCCTGTCTCTGTCCGTCTGTCTCAGACCATCTGTCTCAGTCCGTCTGTCTCAGACCGTCTGTCTCAGACCGCCTGTCTCAGCCCGTCTGTCTCAGACCGTCTGTCTCAGACCGTCTGTCTCAGACCGCCTGTCTCAGACCGTCTGTCTCAGACCGTCTGTCTCAGACCGTCCGTCTCAGACCGTCTGTCTCAGACCGTCTGTCTCAGATCATCTCTCTCAGGCCGCCTGTCTCAGACCGTCGGTCTCTATCCGTCTCTCTCAGGCCGCCTGTCTCAGTCTGTCTGTCTCTGTCCGTCTGTCTCAGACCATCTGTCTCAGTCCGTCTGTCTCAGACCGTCTGTCTCAGACCGTCTGTCTCAGACCGCCTGTCTCTGTCCGTCTGTCTCAGACCACCTGTCGCAGTACGTCTGTCTCTTTCCGTCTGTTTCTGTCCGTCTGTCTCTGTCCGCCTGTCTCAGACCGTCTGTCTCAGACCGTCTGTCTCAGACCGCCTGTCTCAGACCGTCGGTCTCTGTCCGTTTCACGCAGGCCGCCTGTCTCAGTCCGCCTGTCTAAGTCCGTCTGTCTCAGACCATCTGTCTCAGACCGTCGGTCTCTGTCCGTCTCTCTCATGCCGCCTGTCTCAGACCGCCTGTCTCAGACCGTCTGTCTCAGACCGTCTGTCTCAGACCGTCTGTCTCAGACCGTCTGTCTCAGACCGTCCGTCTCAGACCGTCCGTCTCAGACCGTCTGTCTCAGATCGTCTCTCTCAGGCTGCCTGTCTCAGACCGTCGGTCTCTGTCCGTCTCTCTCAGGCCGCCTGTCTCTGTCCGTCTGTCTCAGACCATCTGTCTCAGTCCGTCTGTCTCAGACCGTCTGTCTCAGACCGCCTGTCTCAGCCCGTCTGTCTCAGACCGTCTGTCTCAGACCGCCTGTCTCAGACCGTCTGTCTCAGACCGCCTGTCTAAGTCCGTCTGTCTCAGACCATCTGTCTCAGACCGTCGGTCTCTGTCCGTCTCTCTCATGCCGCCTGTCTCAGTCCGCCTGTCTCTGTCCGTCTGTCTCAGACCATCTGTCTCAGTCCGTCTGTCTCAGACCGTCTGTCTCAGACCGTCTGTCTCAGACCGTCTGTCTCAGACCGTCTGTCTCAGACCGTCCGTCTCTGTCCGTCTGTCTCAGACCGTCTGTCTCAGACCGTCTGTCTCAGACCGTCTGTCTCAGACCCTCTGTCTCAGACCGTCTGTCTCACACCGCCTGTCTCAGACCGTCTTTCTCAGACCGTCTGTCTCAGACCGTCTGTCTCTGTCCGTCTGTGTCAGACCGTCCGTCTCAGACCGTCGGTCTCTGTCCGTCCCTCTCAGGCCGCCTGTCTCAGTCCGTCTGTCTCCGACCGTCTGTCTCAGACCGTCCGTCTCTGTCCGTGTGTCTCAGACCGTCTGTCTCAGACCGTCTGTCTCAGACCGCCTGTCTCAGACTGTCGGTCTCTGTCCGTTTCACGCAGGCCGCCTGTCTCAGTCCGCCTGTCTAAGTCCGTCTGTCTCAGACCATCTGTCTCAGACCGTCGGTCTCTGTCCGTCTCTCTCATGCCGCCTGTCTCAGTCCGCCTGTCTCTGTCCGTCTGTCTCAGACCATCTGTCTCAGACCGTCGGTCTCTGTCCGTCTCTCTCATGCCGCCTGTCTCAGTCCGCCTGTCTCTGTCCGTCTGTCTCAGACCATCTGTCTCAGTCCGTCTGTCTCAGCCCGTCTGTCTCAGACCGTCTGTCTCAGACCGCCTGTCTCAGTCCGTCTGTCTCAGACCATCTGTCTCAGACCGTCTGTCTCAGACCGTCTGTCTCAGACCGTCTGTCTCAGACCGTCTTTCTCAGACCGTCTGTCTCAGACCGTCAGTCTCAGACCGTCGGTCTCTGTCCGTCTCTCTCATGCCGCCTGTCTCAGTCCGCCTGTCTCTGTCCGTCTGTCTCAGACCATCTGTCTCAGTCCGTCTGTCTCAGACCGTCTGTCTCAGACCGCCTGTCTCAGCCCGTCTGTCTCAGACCGTCTGTCTCAGACCGTCTGTCTCAGACCGCCTGTCTCAGACCGTCTGTCTCAGACCGTCTGTCTCAGACCGTCCGTCTCAGACCGTCTGTCTCAGACCGTCTGTCTCAGATCATCTCTCTCAGGCCGCCTGTCTCAGACCGTCGGTCTCTATCCGTCTCTCTCAGGCCGCCTGTCTCAGTCTGTCTGTCTCTGTCCGTCTGTCTCAGACCATCTGTCTCAGTCCGTCTGTCTCAGACCGTCTGTCTCAGACCGTCTGTCTCAGACCGCCTGTCTCTGTCCGTCTGTCTCAGACCACCTGTCGCAGTACGTCTGTCTCTTTCCGTCTGTCTCTGTCCGTCTGTCTCTGTCCGCCTGTCTCAGACCGTCTGTCTCAGACCGTCGGTCTCTGTCCGTTTCACGCAGGCCGCCTGTCTCAGTCCGCCTGTCTAAGTCCGTCTGTCTCAGACCATCTGTCTCAGACCGTCGGTCTCTGTCCGTCTCTCTCATGCCGCCTGTCTCAGACCGCCTGTCTCAGACCGTCTGTCTCAGACCGTCTGTCTCAGACCGTCTGTCTCAGACCGTCTGTCTCAGACCGTCCGTCTCAGACCGTCCGTCTCAGACCGTCTGTCTCAGATCGTCTCTCTCAGGCTGCCTGTCTCAGACCGTCGGTCTCTGTCCGTCTCTCTCAGGCCGCCTGTCTCTGTCCGTCTGTCTCAGACCATCTGTCTCAGTCCGTCTGTCTCAGACCGTCTGTCTCAGACCGCCTGTCTCAGCCCGTCTGTCTCAGACCGTCTGTCTCAGACCGCCTGTCTCAGGCCGTCTGTCTCAGACCGCCTGTCTAAGTCCGTCTGTCTCAGACCATCTGTCTCAGACCGTCGGTCTCTGTCCGTCTCTCTCATGCCGCCTGTCTCAGTCCGCCTGTCTCTGTCCGTCTGTCTCAGACCATCTGTCTCAGTCCGTCTGTCTCAGACCGTCTGTCTCAGACCGTCTGTCTCAGACCGTCTGTCTCAGACCGTCTGTCTCAGACCGTCCGTCTCTGTCCGTCTGTCTCAGACCGTCTGTCTCAGACCGTCTGTCTCAGACCGTCTGTCTCAGACCCTCTGTCTCAGACCGTCTGTCTCACACCGCCTGTCTCAGACCGTCTTTCTCAGACCGTCTGTCTCAGACCGTCTGTCTCTGTCCGTCTGTGTCAGACCGTCCGTCTCAGACCGTCGGTCTCTGTCCGTCCCTCTCAGGCCGCCTGTCTCAGTCCGTCTGTCTCCGACCGTCTGTCTCAGACCGTCCGTCTCTGTCCGTGTGTCTCAGACCGTCTGTCTCAGACCGTCTGTCTCAGACCGCCTGTCTCAGACTGTCGGTCTCTGTCCGTTTCACGCAGGCCGCCTGTCTCAGTCCGCCTGTCTAAGTCCGTCTGTCTCAGACCATCTGTCTCAGACCGTCGGTCTCTGTCCGTCTCTCTCATGCCGCCTGTCTCAGTCCGCCTGTCTCTGTCCGTCTGTCTCAGACCATCTGTCTCAGTCCGTCTGTCTCAGACCGTCTGTCTCAGACCGCCTGTCTCAGCCCGTCTGTCTCAGACCGTCTGTCTCAGACCGTCTGTCTCAGACCGTCTGTCTCAGACCGCCTGTCTCAGACCGTCTGTCTCAGACCGTCTGTCTCAGACCGTCCGTCTCAGACCGTCTGTCTCAGACCGTCTGTCTCAGATCATCTCTCTCAGGCCGCCTGTCTCAGACCGTCGGTCTCTATCCGTCTCTCTCAGGCCGCCTGTCTCAGTCTGTCTGTCTCTGTCCGTCTGTCTCAGACCATCTGTCTCAGTCCGTCTGTCTCAGACCGTCTGTCTCAGACCGTCTGTCTCAGACCGCCTGTCTCTGTCCGTCTGTCTCAGACCACCTGTCGCAGTACGTCTGTCTCTTTCCGTCTGTCTCTGTCCGTCTGTCTCTGTCCGCCTGTCTCAGACCGTCTGTCTCAGACCGTCTGTCTCAGACCGCCTGTCTCAGACCGTCGGTCTCTGTCCGTTTCACGCAGGCCGCCTGTCTCAGTCCGCCTGTCTAAGTCCGTCTGTCTCAGACCATCTGTCTCAGACCGTCGGTCTCTGTCCGTCTCTCTCATGCCGCCTGTCTCAGACCGCCTGTCTCAGACCGTCTGTCTCAGACCGTCTGTCTCAGACCGTCTGTCTCAGACCGTCTGTCTCAGACCGTCCGTCTCAGACCGTCCGTCTCAGACCGTCTGTCTCAGATCGTCTCTCTCAGGCTGCCTGTCTCAGACCGTCGGTCTCTGTCGGTCTCTCTCAGGCCGCCTGTCTCAGTCCGTCTGTCTCTGTCCGTCTGTCTCAGACCATCTGTCTCAGTCCGTCTGTCTCAGACCGTCTGTCTCAGACCGCCTGTCTCTGTCCGTCTGTCGCAGACCACCTGTCGCAGTACGTCTGTCTCAGACCGTCTGTCTCAGACCGTCTGTCTCAGACCGTCTGTATCAAACCGTCTGTTTCAGCCCGCGTGTCTCAGCCCGCCTGTCTCTGTCCGTCTGTCTCAGCCCGCCTGTCTCAGACCGTCTGTCTCAGACCGTCTGTCTCAGACCGTCTGTCTCAGACCGTCTGTCTCAGACCGTCTGTCTCAGACCGTCTGTCTCAGGCCGCCTGTCTCAGTCCGTCTGTCTCAGACCATCTGTGTCAGACCGTTGTCTCTGTCCGTCTGTCTCTGTCCGTCTGTGTCACACCGTCTGACTCAGACCGCATGTCTCAGACCGTCGGTCTCAGACCGTCTGTCTCAGACCGTCTGTCTCAGACCGTCTGTCTCAGACCGTCTGTCTCAGGCCGTCTGTCTCAGACCGTCTGTTTCAGACCGTCTGTCTCAGACCATCCGTCTCAGACCGTCTGTCTCAGACCGTCTGTCTCAGACCGTCTGTCTCAGACCGTCTGTCTCAGGCCGCCTGTCTCAGTCCGTCTGTCTCAGACCATCTGTCTCACACCGTCTGACACAGACCGTCTGTCTCAGACCGTCTGTCTCAGACCGTCTGTCTCAGACCGTCTGTCTCAGACCATCCGTCTCAGACCGTCTGTCTCAGACCGTCTGTCTCAGACCGTCTGTCTCAGTCCGCCTGTCTAAGTCCGTCTGTCTCAGACCATCTGTCTCAGACCGTCGGTCTCTGTCCGTCTCTCTCATGCCGCCTGTCTCAGTCCGCCTGTCTCTGTCCGTCTGTCTCAGACCATCTGTCTCAGTCCGTCTGTCTCAGACCGTCTGTCTCAGACCGTCTGTCTCAGACCGTCTGTCTCAGACCGTCTGTCTCAGACCGTCTGTCTCAGACCGTCTGTCTCAGACCGTCTGTCTCAGACCGTCTGTCTTCGACCTTCTGTCTCAGACCGTCTGTCTCAGATCGTCTCTCTCAGGCTGCCTGTCTCAGACCGTCGGTCTCTGTCCGTCTCTCTCAGGCCGCCTGTCTCAGTCCGTCTGTCTCTGTCCGTCTGTCTCAGACCATCTGTCTCAGTCCGTCTGTCTCAGACCGTCTGTCTCAGACCGCCTGTCTCTGTCCGTCTGTCTCACACCGTCTGTCTCAGACCGTCGGTCTCTGTCCGTCCGTCTCAGGCCGTCTGTCTCAGTCCGTCTGTCTCCTACCGTCTGTCTCAGACCGTCCGTCTCTGTCCGTCTGTCTCAGACCGTCTGTCTCAGACCGTCTGTCTCAGACCCTCTGTCTCAGACCGTCTGTCTCACACCGTCTGTCTCAGACCGTCTGTCTCAGACCGTCTTTCTCAGACCGTCTGTCTCAGACCGTCTGTCTCAGACCGCCTGTCTCAGACCGTCGGTCTCTGTCCGTCTCTCTCATGCCGCCTGTCTCAGTCCGCCTGTCTCTGTCCGTCTGTCTCAGACCATCTGTCTCAGTCCGTCTGTCTCAGACCGTCTGTCTCAGACCGTCTGTCTCAGACCGTCTGTCTCAGACCGTCTGTCTCAGACCGTCTGTCTCAGACCGTCTGTCTCAGACCGTCTGTCTCAGACCGTCTGTCTTCGACCTTCTGTCTCAGACCGTCTGTCTCAGATCGTCTCTCTCAGGCTGCCTGTCTCAGACCGTCGGTCTCTGTCCGTCTCTCTCAGGCCGCCTGTCTCAGTCCGTCTGTCTCTGTCCGTCTGTCTCAGACCATCTGTCTCAGACCGTCTGTCTCAGACCGTCTGTCTCAGACCGTCTGTCTCAGACCGTCTGTCTCAGACCGTCTGTCTCAGACCGTCTGTCTCAGACCGTCTGTCTCAGACCGTCTGTCTCAGACCATCCGTCTCAGACCGTCTGTCTCAGACCGTCTGTCTCAGACCGTCTGTCTCAGACCGTCTGTGTCAGACCGTCTGTCTCAGACCGTCTGTCTCTGACCGTCTGTCTCAGACCGTCTGTCTCAGACCGTCTGTCTCAGACCGTCTGTCTCAGACCGTCTGTCTCAGACCGTCTGTCTCAGACCGTCTGTCTCAGACCGTCTGTCTCAGACCGTCTGTCTCAGACCGTCTGTCTCAGACCGTCTGTCTCAGACCGTCTGTCTTCGACCTTCTGTCTCAGACCGTCTGTCTCAGACCATCGGTATCTGTCCGTTTCTCGCAGGCCGCCTGTCTCTGTCCGTCTGTATCTGTCCGTCTATCTCTGTCCGTCTGTCTCTGTCCGTCTGTCTCTGTCCGTCTGTCTCTGTCCGTCTGTCTCTGTCCGTCTGTCTCTGTCCGTCTGTCTCTTTCCGTCTGTCTCTGTCCGTCTGTCTCTGTCCGTCTGTGTCAGACCGTCTGTCTCAGACCGTCGGTCTCTGTCCGTCCCTCTCAGGCCGCCTGTCTCAGTCCGTCTGTCTCCGACCGTCTGTCTCAGACCGTCCGTCTCTGTCCGTCTGTCCCAGACCGTCTGTCTCAGACCATCTGTCTCAGACCCTCTGTCTCAGACCGTCTGTCTCACACCGTCTGTCTCAGACCGTCTGTCTCAGAGCGTCTTTCTCAGGCCGTCTGTCTGAGACCGTCTGTCTCTGTCCGTCTGTGTCAGACCGTCTGTCTCAGACCGTCGGTCTCTGTCCGTCCCTCTCAGGCCGTCTGTCTCAGTCCGTCTGTCTCCGACCGTCTGTCTCAGACCGTCCGTCTCTGTCCGTCTGTCTCAGACCGTCTGTCTCAGACCGTCTGTCTCAGACCGTCTGTCTCAGACCCTCTGTCTCAGACCGTCTGTCTCTGTCCGTCTGTCTCAGACCATCTGTCTCAGACCGTCCGTCTCTGTCCGTCTGTCTCAGACCGTCCGTCTCAGACCGTCTGTCTCAGACCGTCTGTCTCAGATCGTCTCTCTCAGGCCGCCTGTCTCAGTCCGACTGTCTCAGACCATCTGTCTCAGACCGTCCGTCTCTGTCCGTCTGTCTCAGCCCGCCTGTCTCAGACCGTTGTCTCTGTCCGTCTATCTCTGTCCGTCTGTCTCAGAACGTCTGTCTCACACCGTCTGTCTCAGACCGTCTGTCTCAGACCGTCTTTCTCAGACCGTCTGTCTCAGACCGTCTGTCTCTGTCCGTCTGTGTCAGACCGTCTGTCTCAGACCGTCGGTCTCTGTCCGTCCCTCGCAGGCCGTCTGTCTCAGTCCGTCTGTCTCCGACCGTCTGTCTCAGACCGTCCGTCTCTGTCCGTCTGTCTCAGACCGTCTTTCTCAGACCGTCTGTCTCAGACCGTCTGTCTCTGTCCGTCTGTCTCACACCGTCTGTCTCAGACCGTCGGTCTCTGTCCGTCCGTCTCAGGCCGTCTGTCTCAGTCCGTCTGTCTCCTACCGTCTGTCTCAGACCGTCCGTCTCTGTCCGTCTGTCTCAGACCGTCTGTCTCAGACCGTCTGTCTCAGACCCTCTGTCTCAGACCGTCTGTCTCACACCGTCTGTCTCAGACCGTCTGTCTCAGACCGTCTTTCTCAGACCGTCTGTCTCAGACCGTCTGTCTCAGACCGCCTGTCTCAGACCGTCGGTCTCTGTCCGTCCCTCTCAGGCCGTCTGTCTCAGTCCGTCTGTCTCCGACCGTCTGTCTCAGACCGTCCGTCTCTGTCCGTCTGTCTCAGACCATCTGTCTCAGACCGTCGGTCTCTGTCCGTCTCTCTCATGCCGCCTGTCTCAGTCCGCCTGTCTCTGTCCGTCTGTCTCAGACCATCTGTCTCAGTCCGTCTGTCTCAGCCCGTCTGTCTCAGACCGTCTGTCTCAGACCGCCTGTCTCAGTCCGTCTGTCTCGGACCATCTGTCTCAGACCGTCTGTCTCAGACCGTCTGTCTCAGACCGTCTGTCTCAGACCGTCTGTCTCAGACCGTCTTTCTCAGACCGTCTGTCTCAGACCGTCAGTCTCAGACCGTCGGTCTCTGTCCGTTTCTCGCAGGCCGCCTGTCTCAGTCCGCCTGTCTAAGTCCGTCTGTCTCAGACCATCTGTCTCAGACCGTCGGTCTCTGTCCGTCTCTCTCATGCCGCCTGTCTCAGTCCGTCTGTTTCAGACCGCCTGTCTCAGACCGTCGGTCTTAGCCCGTCTGTCTCAGCCCGCCTGTCTCTGTCCGTCTGTCTCAGACCGTCTGTCTCAGACCATCTGTCTCAGACCGTGTGTCTCTGTCCGTCTGTCTCAGACCATCTGTCTCAGACCGTCCGTCTCTGTCCGTCTGTCTCAGACCGTCTGTCTCAGACCGTCTGTCTCAGACCGTCCGTCTCAGACCGTCTGTCTCAGACCGTCTGTCTCAGATCGTCTCTCTCAGGCCGCCTGTCTCAGTCCGACTGTCTCAGACCATCTGTCTCAGACCGTCTGTCTCTGTCCGTCTGTCTCAGCCCGCCTGCCTCAGACCGTTGTCTCTGTCCGTCTATCTCTGTCCGTCTGTCTCAGAACGTCTGTCTCAGACCATCTGTATCAAACCGCCTGTCTCAGTCCGTCTGTCTCCGACCGTCTGTCTCAGACCGTCCGTCTCTGTCCGTCTGTCTCAGACCGTCTGTCTCAGACCGTCTGTCTCAGACCCTCTGTCTCAGACCGTCTGTCTCACACCGTCTGTCTCAGACCGTCTGTCTCAGACCGTCTTTCTCAGACCGCCTGTCTCAGACCGTCTGTCTCTGTCCGTCTGTGTCAGACCGTCTGTCTCAGACCGTCTTTCTCAGACCGCCTGTCTCAGACCATCTGTCTCAGACCGTCTGTCTCAGACCGTCTGTCTCTTTCCGTCTGTCTCAGACCATCTGTCTCAGACCTTCTGTCTCAGACCGTCCGTCTCTGTCCGTCTGTCTCAGACCATCTGTCGCAGACCGTCTGTCTCAGACCGTCTGTCTCAGCCCGCCTGTCTCAGACCGTCGGTCTCTGTCCGTTTCACGCAGGCCGCCTGTCTCAGTCCGCCTGTCTAAGTCCGTCTGTCTCAGACCATCTGTCTCAGACCGTCGGTCTCTGTCCGTCTCTCTCATGCCGCCTGTCTCTGTCCGTCTGTCTCAGCCCGCCTGTCTCAGACCGTCTGTCTCAGACCGTCTGTCTCAGACCGTCTGTCTCAGACCGTCTGTCTCAGACCGTCTGTCTCAGACCGTCTGTCTCAGGCCGCTGTCTCAGTCCGTCTGTCTCAGACCATCTGTGTCAGACCGTTGTCTCTGTCCGTCTGTCTCTGTCCGTCTGTCTCAGACCGTCTGTCTCAGACCGTCTGTCTCAGACCCTCTGTCTCAGACCGTCTGTCTCACACCGTCTGTCTCAGACCGTCTGTCTCAGAGCGTCTTTCTCAGGCCGTCTGTCTGAGACCGTCTGTCTCTGTCCGTCCCTCTCAGGCCGTCTGTCTCAGTCCGTCTGTCTCCGACCGTCTGTCTCAGACCGTCCGTCTCTGTCCGTCTGTCTCAGACCGTCTGTCTCAGACCGTCTGTCTCAGACCCTCTGTCTCAGACCGTCTGTCTCTGTCCGTCTGTCTCAGACCATCTGTCTCAGACCGTCCGTCTCTGTCCGTCTGTCTCAGACCGTCTGTCTCAGACCGTCTGTCTCAGACCGTCCGTCTCAGACCGTCTGTCTCAGACCGTCTGTCTCAGATCGTCTCTCTCAGGCCGCCTGTCTCAGTCCGACTGTCTCAGACCATCTGTCTCAGACCGTCCGTCTCTGTCCGTCTGTCTCAGCCCGCCTGTCTCAGACCGTTGTCTCTGTCCGTCTGTCTCTGTCCGTCCCTCTCAGGCCGTCTGTCTCAGTCCGTCTGTCTCCGACCGTCTGTCTCAGACCGTCCGTCTCTGTCCGTCTTTCTCAGACCGTCTGTCTCAGACCGTCTGTCTCTGTCCGTCTGTGTCAGACCGTCTGTCTCAGACCGTCGGTCTCTGTCCGTCCCTCGCAGGCCGTCTGTCTCAGTCCGTCTGGCTCCGACCGTCTGTCTCAGACCGTCCGTCTCTGACCGTCTGTCTCAGACCGTCTGTCTCAGACCGTCTGTCTCAGACCGTCTGTCTCAGACCCTCTGTCTCAGACCGTCTGTCTCACACCGTCTGTCTCAGACCGTCTGTCTCAGACCCTCTGTCTCAGACCGTCTGTCTCACACCGTCTGTCTCAGACCGTCTGTCTCAGACCGTCTTTCTCAGACCGTCTGTCTCAGACCGTCTGTCTCTGTCCGTCTGTGTCAGACCGTCTGTCTCAGACCGTCGGTCTCTGTCCGTCCGTCTCAGGCCGTCTGTCTCAGTCCGTCTGTCTCCGACCGTCTGTCTCAGATCGTCCGTCTCTGTCCGTCTGTCTCAGACCGTCTGTCTCAGACCGTCTGTCTCAGACCCTCTGTCTCAGACCGTCTGTCTCACACCGTCTGTCTTAGACCGTCTGTCTCAGACCGTCTTTCTCAGACCGTCTGTCTCAGACCGCCTGTCTCAGACCGTCGGTCTCTGTCCGTCCCTCTCAGGCCGTCTGTCTCAGTCCGTCTGTCTCCGACCGTCTGTCTCAGACCGTCCGTCTCTGTCCGTCTGTCTCAGACCATCTGTCTCAGACCGTCGGTCTCTGTCCGTCTCTCTCATGCCGCCTGTCTCAGTCCGCCTGTCTCTGTCCGTCTGTCTCAGACCATCTGTCTCAGTCCGTCTGTCTCAGCCCGTCTGTCTCAGACCGTCTGTCTCAGACCGCCTGTCTCAGTCCGTCTGTCTCTGTCCGTCTGTCTCAGACCATCTGTCTCAGACCGTCCGTCTCTGTCCGTCTGTCTCAGACCGTCCGTCTCAGACCGTCTGTCTCAGACCGTCTGTCTCAGATCGTCTCTCTCAGGCCGCCTGTCTCAGTCCGACTGTCTCAGACCATCTGTCTCAGACCGTCCGTCTCTGTCCGTCTGTCTCAGCCCGCCTGTCTCAGACCGTTGTCTCTGTCCGTCTATCTCTGTCCGTCTGTCTCAGAACGTCTGTCTCACACCGTCTGTCTCAGACCGTCTGTCTCAGACCGTCTTTCTCAGACCGTCTGTCTCAGACCGTCTGTCTCTGTCCGTCTGTGTCAGACCGTCTGTCTCAGACCGTCGGTCTCTGTCCGTCCCTCGCAGGCCGTCTGTCTCAGTCCGTCTGTCTCCGACCGTCTGTCTCAGACCGTCCGTCTCTGTCCGTCTGTCTCAGACCGTCTGTCTCAGACCGTCTGTCTCAGACCCTCTGTCTCAGACCGTCTGTCTCACACCGTCTGTCTCAGACCGTCTGTCTCAGACCGTCTTTCTCAGACCGTCTGTCTCAGACCGCCTGTCTCAGACCGTCGGTCTCTGTCCGTCCCTCTCAGGCCGTCTGTCTCAGTCCGTCTGTCTCCGACCGTCTGTCTCAGACCGTCCGTCTCTGTCCGTCTGTCTCAGACCATCTGTCTCAGACCGTCGGTCTCTGTCCGTCTCTCTCATGCCGCCTGTCTCAGTCCGCCTGTCTCTGTCCGTCTGTCTCAGACCATCTGTCTCAGTCCGTCTCTCTCAGCCCGTCTGTCTCAGACCGTCTGTCTCAGACCGCCTGTCTCAGTCCGTCTGTCTCTGTCCGTCTGTCTCAGACCATCTGTCTCAGACCGTCCGTCTCTGTCCGTCTGTCTCAGACCGTCCGTCTCAGACCGTCTGTCTCAGACCGTCTGTCTCAGACCGTCTGTCTCAGACCGTCTTTCTCAGACCGTCTGTCTCAGACCGCCTGTCTCAGACCGTCGGTCTCTGTCCGTCCCTCTCAGACCGTCTGTCTCAGACCGTCGGTCTCTGTCCGTCCCTCGCAGGCCGTCTGTCTCAGTCCGTCTGTCTCCGACCGTCTGTCTCAGACCGTCCGTCTCTGTCCGTCTGTCTCAGACCGTCTTTCTCAGACCGTCTGTCTCAGACCGTCTGTCTCTGTCCGTCCGTCTCAGGCCGTCTGTCTCAGTCCGTCTGTCTCCGACCGTCTGTCTCAGACCGTCCGTCTCTGTCCGTCTGTCTCAGACCGTCTGTCTCAGACCGTCTGTCTCAGACCCTCTGTCTCAGACCGTCTGTCTCACACCGTCTGTCTCAGACCGTCTGTCTCAGACCGTCTTTCTCAGACCGTCTGTCTCAGACCGTCTGTCTCAGACCGCCTGTCTCAGACCGTCGGTCTCTGTCCGTCCCTCTCAGGCCGTCTGTCTCAGTCCGTCTGTCTCCGACCGTCTGTCTCAGACCGTCCGTCTCTGTCCGTCTGTCTCAGACCATCTGTCTCAGACCGTCGGTCTCTGTCCGTCTCTCTCATGCCGCCTGTCTCAGACCGTCTGTCTCAGACCGTCTGTCTCAGACCATCTGTCTCAGTCCGTCTGTCTCAGACCGCCTGTCTCAGACCGTCGGTCTCTGTCCGTCCCTCTCAGGCCGTCTGTCTCAGTCCGTCTGTCTCCGACCGTCTGTCTCAGACCGTCCGTCTCTGTCCGTCTGTCTCAGACCATCTGTCTCAGACCGTCGGTCTCTGTCCGTCTCTCTCATGCCGCCTGTCTCAGTCCGCCTGTCTCTGTCCGTCTGTCTCAGACCATCTGTCTCAGTCCGTCTCTCTCAGCCCGTCTGTCTCAGACCGTCTGTCTCAGACCGCCTGTCTCAGTCCGTCTGTCTCTGTCCGTCTGTCTCAGACCATCTGTCTCAGACCGTCCGTCTCTGTCCGTCTGTCTCAGACCGTCCGTCTCAGACCGTCTGTCTCAGACCGTCTGTCTCAGACCGTCTGTCTCAGACCGTCTTTCTCAGACCGTCTGTCTCAGACCGCCTGTCTCAGACCGTCGGTCTCTGTCCGTCCCTCTCAGACCGTCTGTCTCAGACCGTCGGTCTCTGTCCGTCCCTCGCAGGCCGTCTGTCTCAGTCCGTCTGTCTCCGACCGTCTGTCTCAGACCGTCCGTCTCTGTCCGTCTGTCTCAGACCGTCTTTCTCAGACCGTCTGTCTCAGACCGTCTGTCTCTGTCCGTCCGTCTCAGGCCGTCTGTCTCAGTCCGTCTGTCTCCGACCGTCTGTCTCAGACCGTCCGTCTCTGTCCGTCTGTCTCAGACCGTCTGTCTCAGACCGTCTGTCTCAGACCCTCTGTCTCAGACCGTCTGTCTCACACCGTCTGTCTCAGACCGTCTGTCTCAGACCGTCTTTCTCAGACCGTCTGTCTCAGACCGTCTGTCTCAGACCGCCTGTCTCAGACCGTCGGTCTCTGTCCGTCCCTCTCAGGCCGTCTGTCTCAGTCCGTCTGTCTCCGACCGTCTGTCTCAGACCGTCCGTCTCTGTCCGTCTGTCTCAGACCATCTGTCTCAGACCGTCGGTCTCTGTCCGTCTCTCTCATGCCGCCTGTCTCAGACCGTCTGTCTCAGACCGTCTGTCTCAGACCATCTGTCTCAGTCCGTCTGTCTCAGCCCGTCTGTCTCAGACCGTCTGTCTCAGACCGCCTGTCTCAGTCCGTCTGTGTCAGACCATCTGTCTCAGACCGTCTGTCTCAGACCGTCTGTCTCAGACCGTCTGTCTCAGACCGTCTGTCTCAGACCGTCTGTCTCAGACCGTCTTTCTCAGACCGTCTGTCTCAGACCGTCAGTCTCAGACCGTCGGTCTCTGTCCGTTTCTCGCAGGCCGCCTGTCTCAGTCCGCCTGTCTAAGTCCGTCTGGCTCAGACCATCTGTCTCAGACCGTCGGTCTCTGTCCGTCTCTCTCATGCCGCCTGTCTCAGTCCGTCTGTTTCAGACCGCCTGTCTCAGACCGTCGGTCTTAGCCCGTCTGTCTCAGCCCGCCTGTCTCTGTCCGTCTGTCTCAGACCGTCTGTCTCAGACCATCTGTCTCAGACCGTCTGTCTCTGTCCGTCTGTCTCAGACCATCTGTCTCAGACCGTCTGTCTCTGTCCGTCTGTCTCAGACCGTCTGTCTCAGACCGTCCGTCTCAGACCGTCTGTCTCAGATCGTCTCTCTCAGGCCGCCTGTCTCAGTCCGACTGTCTCAGACCATCTGTCTCAGACCGTCTGTCTCTGTCCGTCTGTCTCAGCCCGCCTGCCTCAGACCGTTGTCTCTGTCCGTCTATCTCTGTCCGTCTGTCTCAGAACGTCTGTCTCAGACCATCTGTATCAAACCGCCTGTCTCAGTCCGTCTGTCTCCGACCGTCTGTCTCAGACCGTCCGTCTCTGTCCGTCTGTCTCAGACCGTCTGTCTCAGACCGTCTGTCTCAGACCCTCTGTCTCAGACCGTCTGTCTCACACCGTCTGTCTCAGACCGTCCGTCTCTCTCCGTCTGTCTCAGACCGTCTTTCTCAGACCGTCTGTCTCAGACCGTCTGTCTCTGTCCGTCTGTCTCACACCGTCTGTCTCAGACCGTCGGTCTCTGTCCGTCCGTCTCAGGCCGTCTGTCTCAGTCCGTCTGTCTCCGACCGTCTGTCTCAGACCGTCCGTCTCTGTCCGTCTGTCTCAGACCGTCTGTCTCAGACCGTCTGTCTCAGACCCTCTGTCTCAGACCGTCTGTCTCACACCGTCTGTCTCAGACCGTCTGTCTCAGACCGTCTTTCTCAGACCGTCTGTCTCAGACCGTCTGTCTCAGACCGCCTGTCTCAGACCGTCGGTCTCTGTCCGTCCCTCTCAGGCCGTCTGTCTCAGTCCGTCTGTCTCCGACCGTCTGTCTCAGACCGTCCGTCTCTGTCCGTCTGTCTCAGACCATCTGTCTCAGACCGTCGGTCTCTGTCCGTCTCTCTCATGCCGCCTGTCTCAGACCGTCTGTCTCAGACCGTCTGTCTCAGACCATCTGTCTCAGTCCGTCTGTCTCAGCCCGTCTGTCTCAGACCGTCTGTCTCAGACCGCCTGTCTCAGTCCGTCTGTCTCAGACCGTCTGTCTCAGACCGTCTGTCTCAGACCGTCTTTCTCAGACCGTCTGTCTCAGACCGTCAGTCTCAGACCGTCGGTCTCTGTCCGTTTCTCGCAGGCCGCCTGTCTCAGTCCGCCTGTCTAAGTCCGTCTGGCTCAGACCATCTGTCTCAGACCGTCGGTCTCTGTCCGTCTCTCTCATGCCGCCTGTCTCAGTCCGTCTGTTTCAGACCGCCTGTCTCAGACCGTCGGTCTTAGCCCGTCTGTCTCAGCCCGCCTGTCTCTGTCCGTCTGTCTCAGACCGTCTGTCTCAGACCATCTGTCTCAGACCGTCTGTCTCTGTCCGTCTGTCTCAGACCATCTGTCTCAGACCGTCTGTCTCTGTCCGTCTGTCTCAGACCGTCTGTCTCAGACCGTCCGTCTCAGACCGTCTGTCTCAGACCGTCTGTCTCAGATCGTCTCTCTCAGGCCGCCTGTCTCAGTCCGACTGTCTCAGACCATCTGTCTCAGACCGTCTGTCTCTGTCCGTCTGTCTCAGCCCGCCTGCCTCAGACCGTTGTCTCTGTCCGTCTATCTCTGTCCGTCTGTCTCAGAACGTCTGTCTCAGACCATCTGTATCAAACCGCCTGTCTCAGTCCGTCTGTCTCCGACCGTCTGTCTCAGACCGTCCGTCTCTGTCCGTCTGTCTCAGACCGTCTGTCTCAGACCGTCTGTCTCAGACCCTCTGTCTCAGACCGTCTGTCTCACACCGTCTGTCTCAGACCGTCTGTCTCAGACCGTCTTTCTCAGACCGTCTGTCTCAGACCGTCTGTCTCTGTCCGTCTGTGTCAGACCGTCGGTCTCTGTCCGTCCCTCTCAGGCCGCCTGTCTCAGTCCGTCTGTCTCCGACCGTCTGTCTCAGACCGTCCGTCTCTGTCCGTCTGTCTCAGACCGTCTGTCTCAGACCGTCTGTCTCAGACCGTCTGTCTCAGACCCTCTGTCTCAGACCGTCTGTCTCAGACCGTCTGTCTCAGACCGTCTGTCTCAGACCGTCTGTTTCAGACCGTCTGTCTCAGACCGTCTGTCTCAGACCGTCTGTCTCAGACCGTCTGTCTCAGACCGTCTTTCTCAGACCGCCTGTCTCAGACCATCTGTCTCAGACCGTCTGTTTCAGACCGTCTGTCTCTTTCCGTCTGTCTCAGACCATCTGTCTCAGACCTTCTGTCTCAGACCGTCCGTCTCTGTCCGTCTGTCTCAGACCATCTGTCTCAGACCGTCTGTCTCAGACCGTCTGTCTCAGCCCGCCTGTCTCAGACCGTCGGTCTCTGTCCGTTTCACGCAGGCCGCCTGTCTCAGTCCGCCAGTCTAAGTCCGTCTGTCTCAGACCATCTGTCTCAGACCGTCGGTCTCTGTCCGTCTCTCTCATGCCGCCTGTCTCTGTCCGTCTGTCTCAGCCCGCCTGTCTCAGACCGTCTGTCTCAGACCGTCTGTCTCAGACCGTCTGTCTCAGACCGTCTGTCTCAGACCGTCTGTCTCAGACCGTCTGTCTCAGGCCGCTGTCTCAGTCCGTCTGTCTCAGACCATCTGTGTCAGACCGTTGTCTCTGTCCGTCTGTCTCTGTCCGTCTGTCTCAGACCGTCTGTCTCAGACCGTCTGTCTCAGACCCTCTGTCTCAGACCGTCTGTCTCACACCGTCTGTCTCAGACCGTCTGTCTCAGAGCGTCTTTCTCAGGCCGTCTGTCTGAGACCGTCTGTCTCTGTCCGTCTGTGTCAGACCGTCTGTCTCAGACCGTCGGTCTCTGTCCGTCCCTCTCAGGCCGTCTGTCTCAGTCCGTCTGTCTCCGACCGTCTGTCTCAGACCGTCCGTCTCTGTCCGTCTGTCTCAGACCGTCTGTCTCAGACCGTCTGTCTCAGACCGTCTGTCTCAGACCGTCTGTCTCAGACCCTCTGTCTCAGACCGTCTATCTCTGTCCGTCTGTCTCAGACCATCTGTCTCAGACCGTCCGTCTCTGTCCGTCTGTCTCAGACCGTCTGTCTCAGACCGTCTGTCTCAGACCGTCCGTCTCAGACCGTCTGTCTCAGACCGTCTGTCTCAGATCGTCTCTCTCAGGCCGCCTGTCTCAGTCCGACTGTCTCAGACCATCTGTCTCAGACCGTCCGTCTCTGTCCGTCTGTCTCAGCCCGCCTGTCTCAGACCGTTGTCTCTGTCCGTCTATCTCTGTCCGTCTGTCTCAGAACGTCTGTCTCACACCGTCTGTCTCAGACCGTCTGTCTCAGACCGTCTTTCTCAGACCGTCTGTCTCAGACCGTCTGTCTCTGTCCGTCTGTGTCAGACCGTCTGTCTCAGACCGTCGGTCTCTGTCCGTCCCTCGCAGGCCGTCTGTCTCAGTCCGTCTGGCTCCGACCGTCTGTCTCAGACCGTCCGTCTCTGACCGTCTGTCTCAGACCGTCTGTCTCAGACCGTCTGTCTCAGACCCTCTGTCTCAGACCGTCTGTCTCACACCCTCTGTCTCAGACCGTCTGTCTCAGACCCTCTGTCTCAGACCGTCTGTCTCACACCGTCTGTCTCAGACCGTCTGTCTCAGACCGTCTTTCTCAGACCGTCTTTCTCAGACCGTCTGTCTCTGTCCGTCTGTGTCAGACCGTCTGTCTCAGACCGTCGGTCTCTGTCCGTCCGTATCAGGCCGTCTGTCTCAGTCCGTCTGTCTCCGACCGTCTGTCTCAGACCGTCCGTCTCTGTCCGTCTGTCTCAGACCGTCTGTCTCAGACCGTCTGTCTCAGACCCTCTGTCTCAGACCGTCTGTCTCACACCGTCTGTCTCAGACCGTCTGTCTCAGACCGTCTTTCTCAGACCGTCTGTCTCAGACCGTCTGTCTCAGACCGCCTGTCTCAGACCGTCGGTCTCTGTCCGTCCCTCTCAGGCCGTCTGTCTCAGTCCGTCTGTCTCCGACCGTCTGTCTCAGACCGTCCGTCTCTGTCCGTCTGTCTCAGACCATCTGTCTCAGACCGTCGGTCTCTGTCCGTCTCTCTCATGCCGCCTGTCTCAGTCCGCCTGTCTCTGTCCGTCTGTCTCAGACCATCTGTCTCAGTCCGTCTGTCTCAGCCCGTCTGTCTCAGACCGTCTGTCTCAGACCGCCTGTCTCAGTCCGTCTGTCTCAGACCATCTGTCTCAGACCGTCTGTCTCAGACCGTCTGTCTCAGACCGTCTGTCTCAGACCGTCTTTCTCAGACCGTCTGTCTCAGACCGTCAGTCTCAGACCGTCGGTCTCTGTCCGTTTCTCGCAGGCCGCCTGTCTCAGTCCGCCTGTCTAAGTCCGTCTGTCTCAGACCATCTGTCTCAGACCGTCGGTCTCTGTCCGTCTCTCTCATGCCGCCTGTCTCAGTCCGTCTGTTTCAGAACGCCTGTCTCAGACCGTCGGTCTTGGCCCGTCTGTCTCAGCCCGCCTGTCTCTGTCCGTCTGTCTCAGACCGTCTGTCTCAGACCGTCTGTCTCAGACCATCTGTCTCAGACCGTCTGTCTCTGTCCGTCTGTCTCAGACCATCTGTCTCAGACCGTCTGTCTCTGTCCGTCTGTCTCAGACCATCTGTCTCAGACCGTCCGTCTCTGTCCGTCTGTCTCAGACCGTCTGTCTCCGACCGTCTGTCTCAGACCGTCCGTCTCAGACCGTCTGTCTCAGACCGTCTGTCTCAGATCGTCTCTCTCAGGCCGCCTGTCTCAGTCCGACTGTCTCAGACCATCTGTCTCACACCGTCTGTCTCTGTCCGTCTGTCTCAGCCCGCCTGTCTCAGACCGTTGTCTCTGTCCGTCTATCTCTGTACGTCTGTCTCAGAACGTCTGTCTCAGACCATCTGTATCAAACCGCCTGTCTCAGTCCGTCTGTCTCCGACCGTCTGTCTCAGACCGTCCGTCTCTGTCCGTCTGTCTCAGACCGTCTGTCTCAGACCGTCTGTCTCAGACCCTCTGTCTCAGACCGTCTGTCTCACACCGTCTGTCTCAGACCGTCTGTCTCAGACCGTCTTTCTCAGACCGTCTGTCTCAGACCGTCTGTCTCTGTCCGTCTGTGTCAGTCCGTCTGTCTCAGACCGTCGGTCTCTGTCCGTCCCTCTCAGGCCGCCTGTCTCAGTCCGTCTGTCTCCGACCGTCTGTCTCAGACCGTCCGTCTCTGTCCGTCTGTCTCAGACCGTCTGTCTCAGACCGTCTGTCTCAGACCGTCTGTCTCAGACCCTCTGTCTCAGACCGTCTGTCTCAGACCGTCTGTCTCAGACCGTCTGTCTCAGACCGTCTGTCTCTGTCCGTCTGTGTCAGACCGTCGGTCTCTGTCCGTCCCTCTCAGGCCGCCTGTCTCAGTCCGTCTGTCTCCGACCGTCTGTCTCAGACCGTCCGTCTCTGTCCGTCTGTCTCAGACCGTCTGTCTCGGACCGTCTGTCTCAGACCGTCTGTCTCAGACCCTCTGTCTCAGACCGTCTGTCTCAGACCCTCTGTCTCAGACCGTCTGTCTCAGACCGTCTGTCTCAGACCGTCTGTCTCAGACCGTCTGTCTCAGACCGTCTTTCTCAGACCGCCTGTCTCAGACCATCTGTCTCAGACCGTCTGTCTCAGACCGTCTGTCTCTTTCCGTCTGTCTCAGACCATCTGTCTCAGACCTTCTGTCTCAGACCGTCCGTCTCTGTCCGTCTGTCTCAGACCATCTGTCTCAGACCGTCTGTCTCAGACCGTCTGTCTCAGCCCGCCTGTCTCAGACCGTCGGTCTCTGTCCGTTTCACGCAGGCCGCCTGTCTCAGTCCGCCTGTCTAAGTCCGTCTGTCTCAGACCATCTGTCTCAGACCGTCGGTCTCTGTCCGTCTCTCTCATGCCGCCTCTCTCTGTCCGTCTGTCTCAGCCCGCCTGTCTCAGACCGTCTGTCTCTGTCCGTCTGTCTCAGACCATCTGTCTCAGACCGTCCGTCTCTGTCCGTCTGTCTCAGACCGTCTGTCTCAGACCGTCTGTCTCAGACCGTCCGTCTCAGACCGTCTGTCTCAGACCGTCTGTCTCAGATCGTCTCTCTCAGGCCGCCTGTCTCAGTCCGACTGTCTCAGACCATCTGTCTCAGACCGTCCGTCTCTGTCCGTCTGTCTCAGCCCGCCTGTCTCAGACCGTTGTCTCTGTCCGTCTATCTCTGTCCGTCTGTCTCAGAACGTCTGTCTCACACCGTCTGTCTCAGACCGTCTGTCTCAGACCGTCTTTCTCAGACCGTCTGTCTCAGACCGTCTGTCTCTGTCCGTCTGTGTCAGACCGTCTGTCTCAGACCGTCGGTCTCTGTCCGTCCCTCGCAGGCCGTCTGTCTCAGTCCGTCTGGCTCCGACCGTCTGTCTCAGACCGTCTGTCTCAGACCGTCTGTCTCAGACCCTCTGTCTCAGACCGTCTGTCTCACACCGTCTGTCTCAGACCGTCTGTCTCAGACCGTCTGTCTCAGACCGTCTGTCTCAGACCGTCTGTCTCAGACCGTCTGTCTCAGACCGTCTGTCTCAGACCGTCTGTCTCTTTCCGTCTGTCTCAGACCATCTGTCTCAGACCTTCTGTCTCAGACCGTCCGTCTCTGTCCGTCTGTCTCAGACCATCTGTCACAGACCGTCTGTCTCAGACCGTCTGTCTCAGCCCGCCTGTCTCAGACCGTCGGTCTCTGTCCGTTTCACGCAGGCCGCCTGTCTCAGTCCGCCTGTCTAAGTCCGTCTGTCTCAGACCATCTGTCTCAGACCGTCGGTCTCTGTCCGTCTCTCTCATGCCGCCTGTCTCTGTCCGTCTGTCTCAGCCCGCCTATCTCAGACCGTCTGTCTCAGACCGTCTGTCTCAGACCGTCTGTCTCAGACCGTCTGTCTCAGACCGTCTGTCTCAGACCGTCTGTCTCAGACCGTCTGTCTCAGGCCGCTGTCTCAGTCCGTCTGTCTCAGACCATCTGTGTCAGACCGTTGTCTCTGTCCGTCTGTCTCTGTCCGTCTGTCTCAGACCGTCTGTCTCAGACCGTCTGTCTCAGACCCTCTGTCTCAGACCGTCTGTCTCACACCGTCTGTCTCAGACCGTCTGTCTCAGACCGTCTGTCTCAGAGCGTCTTTCTCAGGCCGTCTGTCTGAGACCGTCTGTCTCTGTCCGTCTGTGTCAGACCGTCTGTCTCAGACCATCGGTCTCTGTCCGTCCCTCTCAGGCCGTCTGTCTCAGTCCGTCTGTCTCCGACCGTCTGTCTCAGACCGTCCGTCTCTGTCCGTCTGTCTCAGACCGTCTGTCTCAGACCGTCTGTCTCAGACCCTCTGTCTCAGACCGTCTGTCTCTGTCCGTCTGTCTCAGACCATCTGTCTCAGACCGTCCGTCTCTGTCCGTCTGTCTCAGACCGTCTGTCTCAGACCGTCTGTCTCAGACCGTCCGTCTTAGACCGTCTGTCTCAGACCGTCTGTCTCAGATCGTCTCTCTCAGGCCGCCTGTCTCAGTCCGACTGTCTCAGACCATCTGTCTCAGACCGTCCGTCTCTGTCCGTCTGTCTCAGCCCGCCTGTCTCAGACCGTTGTCTCTGTCCGTCTATCTCTGTCCGTCTGTCTCAGAACGTCTGTCTCACACCGTCTGTCTCAGACCGTCTGTCTCAGACCGTCTTTCTCAGACCGTCTGTCTCAGACCGTCTGTCTCTGTCCGTCTGTGTCAGACCGTCTGTCTCAGACCGTCGGTCTCTGTCCGTCCCTCGCAGGCCGTCTGTCTCAGTCCGTCTGGCTCCGACCGCCTGTCTCAGACCGTCCGTCTCTGACCGTCTGTCTCAGACCGTCTGTCTCAGACCGTCTGTCTCAGACCCTCTGTCTCAGACCGTCTGTCTCACACCGTCTGTCTCAGACCGTCTGTCTCAGACCCTCTGTCTCAGACCGTCTGTCTCACACCGTCTGTCTCAGACCGTCTGTCTCAGACCGTCTTTCTCAGACCGTCTGTCTCAGACCGTCTGTCTCTGTCCGTCTGTGTCAGACCGTCTGTCTCAGACCGTCGGTCTCTGTCCGTCTGTCTCAGGCCGTCTGTCTCAGTCCGTCTGTCTCCGACCGTCTGTCTCAGACCGTCCGTCTCTGTCCGTCTGTCTCAGACCGTCTGTCTCAGACCGTCTGTCTCAGACCCTCTGTCTCAGACCGTCTGTCTCACACCGTCTGTCTCAGACCGTCTGTCTCAGACCGTCTTTCTCAGACCGTCTGTCTCAGACCGTCTGTCTCAGACCGCCTGTCTCAGACCGTCGGTCTCTGTCCGTCCCTCTCAGGCCGTCTGTCTCAGTCCGTCTGTCTCCGACCGTCTGTCTCAGACCGTCCGTCTCTGTCCGTCTGTCTCAGACCATCTGTCTCAGACCGTCGGTCTCTGTCCGTCTCTCTCATGCCGCCTGTCTCAGTCCGCCTGTCTCTGTCCGTCTGTCTCAGACCATCTGTCTCAGACCGTCTGTCTCAGACCGTCTGTCTCAGACCGTCTGTCTCAGACCGTCTTTCTCAGACCGTCTGTCTCAGACCGTCAGTCTCAGACCGTCGGTCTCTGTCCGTTTCTCGCAGGCCGCCTGTCTCAGTCCGCCTGTCTAAGTCCGTCTGTCTCAGACCATCTGTCTCAGACCGTCGGTCTCTGTCCGTCTCTCTCATGCCGCCTGTCTCAGTCCGTCTGTTTCAGACCGCCTGTCTCAGACCCTCGGTCTTAGCCCGTCTGTCTCAGCCCGCCTGTCTCTGTCCGTCTGTCTCAGACCGTCTGTCTCAGACCGTCTGTCTCAGACCATCTGTCTCAGACCGTCTGTCTCTGTCCGTCTGTCTCAGACCATCTGTCTCAGACCGTCTGTCTCTGTCCGTCTGTCTCAGACCATCTGTCTCAGACCGTCCGTCTCTCTCCGTCTGTCTCAGACCGTCTGTCTCAGACCGTCTGTCTCAGACCGTCCGTCTCAGACCGTCTGTCTCAGACCGTCTGTCTCAGATCGTCTCTCTCAGGCCGCCTGTCTCAGTCCGACTGTCTCAGACCATCTGTCTCACACCGTCTGTCTCTGTCCGTCTGTCTCAGCCCGCCTGTCTCAGACCGTTGTCTCTGTCCGTCTATCTCTGTCCGTCTGTCTCAGAACGTCTGTCTCAGACCATCTGTATCAAACCGTCTGTCTCAGACCGTCTGTCTCAGACCGTCTGTCTCAGACCGTCTTTCTCAGACCGTCTGTCTCAGACCGCCTGTCTCAGACCGTTGTCTCTGTCCGTCTATCTCTGTCCGTCTGTCTCAGAACGTCTGTCTCAGACCGTCTGTCTCAGACCCTCTGTCTCAGACCGTCTGTCTCACACCCTCTGTCTCAGACCGTCTGTCTCAGACCCTCTGTCTCAGACCGTCTGTCTCACACCGTCTGTCTCAGACCGTCTGTCTCAGACCGTCTTTCTCAGACCGTCTTTCTCAGACCGTCTGTCTCTGTCCGTCTGTGTCAGACCGTCTGTCTCAGACCGTCGGTCTCTGTCCGTCCGTCTCAGGCCGTCTGTCTCAGTCCGTCTGTCTCCGACCGTCTGTCTCAGACCGTCCGTCTCTGTCCGTCTGTCTCAGACCGTCTGTCTCAGACCGTCTGTCTCAGACCCTCTGTCTCAGACCGTCTGTCTCACACCGTCTGTCTCAGACCGTCTGTCTCAGACCGTCTGTCTCAGACCGTCTGTCTCAGACCGTCTGTCTCAGACCGTCTGTCTCAGACCGTCTGTCTCAGACCGTCTGTCTCAGACCGTCTTTCTCAGACCGCCTGTCTCAGACCATCTGTCTCAGACCGTCTGTCTCAGACCGTCTGTCTCTTTCCGTCTGTCTCAGACCATCTGTCTCAGACCTTCTGTCTCAGACCGTCCGTCTCTGTCCGTCTGTCTCAGACCATCTGTCTCAGACCGTCTGTCTCAGACCGTCTGTCTCAGCCCGCCTGTCTCAGACCGTCGGTCTCTGTCCGTTTCACGCAGGCCGCCTGTCTCAGTCCGCCTGTCTAAGTCCGTCTGTCTCAGACCATCTGTCTCAGACCGTCGGTCTCTGTCCGTCTCTCTCATGCCGCCTCTCTCTGTCCGTCTGTCTCAGCCCGCCTGTCTCAGACCGTCTGTCTCTGTCCGTCTGTCTTAGACCATCTGTCTCAGACCGTCCGTCTCTGTCCGTCTGTCTCAGACCGTCTGTCTCAGACCGTCTGTCTCAGACCGTCCGTCTCAGACCGTCTGTCTCAGACCGTCTTTCTCAGACCGTCTGTCTCAGACCGTCTGTCTCTGTCCGTCTGTGTCAGACCGTCTGTCTCAGACCGTCGGTCTCTGTCCGTCCCTCGCAGGCCGTCTGTCTCAGTCCGTCTGGCTCCGACCGTCTGTCTCAGACCGTCTGTCTCAGACCGTCTGTCTCAGACCCTCTGTCTCAGACCGTCTGTCTCACACCGTCTGTCTCAGACCGTCTGTCTCAGACCGTCTGTCTCAGACCGTCTGTCTCAGACCGTCTGTCTCAGACCGTCTGTCTCAGACCGTCTGTCTCAGACCGTCTTTCTCAGACCGCCTGTCTCAGACCATCTGTCTCAGACCGTCTGTCTCAGACCGTCTGTCTCTTTCCGTCTGTCTCAGACCATCTGTCTCAGACCTTCTGTCTCAGACCGTCCGTCTCTGTCCGTCTGTCTCAGACCATCTGTCACAGACCGTCTGTCTCAGACCGTCTGTCTCAGCCCGCCTGTCTCAGACCGTCGGTCTCTGTCCGTTTCACGCAGGCCGCCTGTCTCAGTCCGCCTGTCTAAGTCCGTCTGTCTCAGACCATCTGTCTCAGACCGTCGGTCTCTGTCCGTCTCTCTCATGCCGCCTGTCTCTGTCCGTCTGTCTCAGCCCGCCTATCTCAGACCGTCTGTCTCAGACCGTCTGTCTCAGACCGTCTGTCTCAGACCGTCTGTCTCAGACCGTCTGTCTCAGACCGTCTGTCTCAGGCCGCTGTCTCAGTCCGTCTGTCTCAGACCATCTGTGTCAGACCGTTGTCTCTGTCCGTCTGTCTCTGTCCGTCTGTCTCAGACCGTCTGTCTCAGACCGTCTGTCTCAGACCCTCTGTCTCAGACCGTCTGTCTCACACCGTCTGTCTCAGACCGTCTGTCTCAGACCGTCTGTCTCAGAGCGTCTTTCTCAGGCCGTCTGTCTGAGACCGTCTGTCTCTGTCCGTCTGTGTCAGACCGTCTGTCTCAGACCATCGGTCTCTGTCCGTCCCTCTCAGGCCGTCTGTCTCAGTCCGTCTGTCTCCGACCGTCTGTCTCAGACCGTCCGTCTCAGACCGTCCGTCTCTGTCCGTCTGTCTCAGACCGTCTGTCTCAGACCGTCTGTCTCAGACCCTCTGTCTCAGACCGTCTGTCTCACACCGTCTGTCTCAGACCGTCTGTCTCAGACCGTCTTTCTCAGACCGTCTGTCTCAGACCGTCTGTCTCAGACCGCCTGTCTCAGACCGTCGGTCTCTGTCCGTCCCTCTCAGGCCGTCTGTCTCAGTCCGTCTGTCTCCGACCGTCTGTCTCAGACCGTCCGTCTCTGTCCGTCTGTCTCAGACCATCTGTCTCAGACCGTCGGTCTCTGTCCGTCTCTCTCATGCCGCCTGTCTCAGTCCGCCTGTCTCTGTCCGTCTGTCTCAGACCATCTGTCTCAGACCGTCTGTCTCAGACCGTCTGTCTCAGACCGTCTGTCTCAGACCGTCTTTCTCAGACCGTCTGTCTCAGACCGTCAGTCTCAGACCGTCGGTCTCTGTCCGTTTCTCGCAGGCCGCCTGTCTCAGTCCGCCTGTCTAAGTCCGTCTGTCTCAGACCATCTGTCTCAGACCGTCGGTCTCTGTCCGTCTCTCTCATGCCGCCTGTCTCAGTCCGTCTGTTTCAGACCGCCTGTCTCAGACCCTCGGTCTTAGCCCGTCTGTCTCAGCCCGCCTGTCTCTGTCCGTCTGTCTCAGACCGTCTGTCTCAGACCGTCTGTCTCAGACCATCTGTCTCAGACCGTCTGTCTCTGTCCGTCTGTCTCAGACCATCTGTCTCAGACCGTCTGTCTCTGTCCGTCTGTCTCAGACCATCTGTCTCAGACCGTCCGTCTCTCTCCGTCTGTCTCAGACCGTCTGTCTCAGACCGTCTGTCTCAGACCGTCCGTCTCAGACCGTCTGTCTCAGACCGTCTGTCTCAGATCGTCTCTCTCAGGCCGCCTGTCTCAGTCCGACTGTCTCAGACCATCTGTCTCACACCGTCTGTCTCTGTCCGTCTGTCTCAGCCCGCCTGTCTCAGACCGTTGTCTCTGTCCGTCTATCTCTGTCCGTCTGTCTCAGAACGTCTGTCTCAGACCATCTGTATCAAACCGTCTGTCTCAGACCGTCTGTCTCAGACCGTCTTTCTCAGACCGTCTGTCTCAGACCGCCTGTCTCAGACCGTTGTCTCTGTCCGTCTATCTCTGTCCGTCTGTCTCAGAACGTCTGTCTCAGACCGTCTGTCTCAGACCCTCTGTCTCAGACCGTCTGTCTCACACCCTCTGTCTCAGACCGTCTGTCTCAGACCCTCTGTCTCAGACCGTCTGTCTCACACCGTCTGTCTCAGACCGTCTGTCTCAGACCGTCTTTCTCAGACCGTCTTTCTCAGACCGTCTGTCTCTGTCCGTCTGTGTCAGACCGTCTGTCTCAGACCGTCGGTCTCTGTCCGTCCGTCTCAGGCCGTCTGTCTCAGTCCGTCTGTCTCCGACCGTCTGTCTCAGACCGTCCGTCTCTGTCCGTCTGTCTCAGACCGTCTGTCTCAGACCGTCTGTCTCAGACCCTCTGTCTCAGACCGTCTGTCTCACACCGTCTGTCTCAGACCGTCTGTCTCAGACCGTCTGTCTCAGACCGTCTGTCTCAGACCGTCTGTCTCAGACCGTCTGTCTCAGACCGTCTGTCTCAGACCGTCTGTCTCAGACCGTCTTTCTCAGACCGCCTGTCTCAGACCATCTGTCTCAGACCGTCTGTCTCAGACCGTCTGTCTCTTTCCGTCTGTCTCAGACCATCTGTCTCAGACCTTCTGTCTCAGACCGTCCGTCTCTGTCCGTCTGTCTCAGACCATCTGTCTCAGACCGTCTGTCTCAGACCGTCTGTCTCAGCCCGCCTGTCTCAGACCGTCGGTCTCTGTCCGTTTCACGCAGGCCGCCTGTCTCAGTCCGCCTGTCTAAGTCCGTCTGTCTCAGACCATCTGTCTCAGACCGTCGGTCTCTGTCCGTCTCTCTCATGCCGCCTCTCTCTGTCCGTCTGTCTCAGCCCGCCTGTCTCAGACCGTCTGTCTCTGTCCGTCTGTCTTAGACCATCTGTCTCAGACCGTCCGTCTCTGTCCGTCTGTCTCAGACCGTCTGTCTCAGACCGTCTGTCTCAGACCGTCCGTCTCAGACCGTCTGTCTCAGACCGTCTTTCTCAGACCGTCTGTCTCAGACCGTCTGTCTCTGTCCGTCTGTGTCAGACCGTCTGTCTCAGACCGTCGGTCTCTGTCCGTCCCTCGCAGGCCGTCTGTCTCAGTCCGTCTGGCTCCGACCGTCTGTCTCAGACCGTCTGTCTCAGACCGTCTGTCTCAGACCCTCTGTCTCAGACCGTCTGTCTCACACCGTCTGTCTCAGACCGTCTGTCTCAGACCGTCTGTCTCAGACCGTGTGTCTCAGACCGTCTGTCTCAGACCGTCTGTCTCAGACCGTCTTTCTCAGACCGCCTGTCTCAGACCATCTGTCTCAGACCGTCTGTCTCAGACCGTCTGTCTCTTTCCGTCTGTCTCAGACCATCTGTCTCAGACCTTCTGTCTCAGACCGTCCGTCTCTGTCCGTCTGTCTCAGACCATCTGTCACAGACCGTCTGTCTCAGACCGTCTGTCTCAGCCCGCCTGTCTCAGACCGTCGGTCTCTGTCCGTTTCACGCAGGCCGCCTGTCTCAGTCCGCCTGTCTAAGTCCGTCTGTCTCAGACCATCTGTCTCAGACCGTCGGTCTCTGTCCGTCTCTCTCATGCCGCCTGTCTCTGTCCGTCTGTCTCAGCCCGCCTATCTCAGACCGTCTGTCTCAGACCGTCTGTCTCAGACCGTCTGTCTCAGACCGTCTGTCTCAGACCGTCTGTCTCAGACCGTCTGTCTCAGGCCGCTGTCTCAGTCCGTCTGTCTCAGACCATCTGTGTCAGACCGTTGTCTCTGTCCGTCTGTCTCTGTCCGTCTGTCTCAGACCGTCTGTCTCAGACCGTCTGTCTCAGACCCTCTGTCTCAGACCGTCTGTCTCACACCGTCTGTCTCAGACCGTCTGTCTCAGACCGTCTGTCTCAGAGCGTCTTTCTCAGGCCGTCTGTCTGAGACCGTCTGTCTCTGTCCGTCTGTGTCAGACCGTCTGTCTCAGACCATCGGTCTCTGTCCGTCCCTCTCAGGCCGTCTGTCTCAGTCCGTCTGTCTCCGACCGTCTGTCTCAGACCGTCCGTCTCTGTCCGTCTGTCTCAGACCGTCTGTCTCAGACCGTCTGTCTCAGACCCTCTGTCTCAGACCGTCTGTCTCTGTCCGTCTGTCTCAGACCATCTGTCTCAGACCGTCCGTCTCTGTCCGTCTGTCTCAGACCGTCTGTCTCAGACCGTCTGTCTCAGACCGTCCGTCTTAGACCGTCTGTCTCAGACCGTCTGTCTCAGATCGTCTCTCTCAGGCCGCCTGTCTCAGTCCGACTGTCTCAGACCATCTGTCTCAGACCGTCCGTCTCTGTCCGTCTGTCTCAGCCCGCCTGTCTCAGACCGTTGTCTCTGTCCGTCTATCTCTGTCCGTCTGTCTCAGAACGTCTGTCTCACACCGTCTGTCTCAGACCGTCTGTCTCAGACCGTCTTTCTCAGACCGTCTGTCTCAGACCGTCTGTCTCTGTCCGTCTGTGTCAGACCGTCTGTCTCAGACCTTCTGTCTCAGACCGTCCGTCTCTGTCCGTCTGTCTCAGACCATCTGTCACAGACCGTCTGTCTCAGACCGTCTGTCTCAGCCCGCCTGTCTCAGACCGTCGGTCTCTGTCCGTTTCACGCAGGCCGCCTGTCTCAGTCCGCCTGTCTAAGTCCGTCTGTCTCAGACCATCTGTCTCAGACCGTCGGTCTCTGTCCGTCTCTCTCATGCCGCCTGTCTCTGTCCGTCTGTCTCAGCCCGCCTATCTCAGACCGTCTGTCTCAGACCGTCTGTCTCAGACCGTCTGTCTCAGACCGTCTGTCTCAGACCGTCTGTCTCAGACCGTCTGTCTCAGGCCGCTGTCTCAGTCCGTCTGTCTCAGACCATCTGTGTCAGACCGTTGTCTCTGTCCGTCTGTCTCTGTCCGTCTGTCTCAGACCGTCTGTCTCAGACCGTCTGTCTCAGACCCTCTGTCTCAGACCGTCTGTCTCACACCGTCTGTCTCAGACCGTCTGTCTCAGACCGTCTGTCTCAGAGCGTCTTTCTCAGGCCGTCTGTCTGAGACCGTCTGTCTCTGTCCGTCTGTGTCAGACCGTCTGTCTCAGACCATCGGTCTCTGTCCGTCCCTCTCAGGCCGTCTGTCTCAGTCCGTCTGTCTCCGACCGTCTGTCTCAGACCGTCCGTCTCTGTCCGTCTGTCTCAGACCGTCTGTCTCAGACCGTCTGTCTCAGACCCTCTGTCTCAGACCGTCTGTCTCTGTCCGTCTGTCTCAGACCATCTGTCTCAGACCGTCCGTCTCTGTCCGTCTGTCTCAGACCGTCTGTCTCAGACCGTCTGTCTCAGACCGTCCGTCTTAGACCGTCTGTCTCAGACCGTCTGTCTCAGATCGTCTCTCTCAGGCCGCCTGTCTCAGTCCGACTGTCTCAGACCATCTGTCACAGACCGTCCGTCTCTGTCCGTCTGTCTCAGCCCGCCTGTCTCAGACCGTTGTCTCTGTCCGTCTATCTCTGTCCGTCTGTCTCAGAACGTCTGTCTCACACCGTCTGTCTCAGACCGTCTGTCTCAGACCGTCTTTCTCAGACCGTCTGTCTCAGACCGTCTGTCTCTGTCCGTCTGTGTCAGACCGTCTGTCTCAGACCGTCTGTCTCTGTCCGTCTGTGTCAGACCGTCTGTCTCAGACCGTCGGTCTCTGTCCGTCCCTCGCAGGCCGTCTGTCTCAGTCCGTCTGGCTCCGACCGCCTGTCTCAGACCGTCCGTCTCTGACCGTCTGTCTCAGACCGTCTGTCTCAGACCGTCTGTCTCAGACCCTCTGTCTCAGACCGTCTGTCTCACACCGTCTGTCTCAGACCGTCTGTCTCAGACCCTCTGTCTCAGACCGTCTGTCTCACACCGTCTGTCTCAGACCGTCTGTCTCAGACCGTCGTTCTCAGACCGTCTGTCTCAGACCGTCTGTCTCTGTCCGTCTGTGTCAGACCGTCTGTCTCAGACCGTCGGTCTCGGTCCGTCTGTCTCAGGCCGTCTGTCTCAGTCCGTCTGTCTCCGACCGTCTGTCTCAGACCGTCCGTCTCTGTCCGTCTGTCTCAGACCGTCTGTCTCAGACCGTCTGTCTCAGACCCTCTGTCTCAGACCGTCTGTCTCACACCGTCTGTCTCAGACCGTCTGTCTCAGACCGTCTTTCTCAGACCGTCTGTCTCAGACCGTCTGTCTCAGACCGCCTGTCTCAGACCGTCGGTCTCTGTCCGTCCCTCTCAGGCCGTCTGTCTCAGTCCGTCTGTCTCCGACCGTCTGTCTCAGACCGTCCGTCTCTGTCCGTCTGTCTCAGACCATCTGTCTCAGACCGTCGGTCTCTGTCCGTCTCTCTCATGCCGCCTGTCTCAGTCCGCCTGTCTCTGTCCGTCTGTCTCAGACCATCTGTCTCAGACCGTCTGTCTCAGACCGTCTGTCTCAGACCGTCTGTCTCAGACCGTCTTTCTCAGACCGTCTGTCTCAGACCGTCAGTCTCAGACCGTCGGTCTCTGTCCGTTTCTCGCAGGCCGCCTGTCTCAGTCCGCCTGTCTAAGTCCGTCTGTCTCAGACCATCTGTCTCAGACCGTCGGTCTCTGTCCGTCTCTCTCATGCCGCCTGTCTCAGTCCGTCTGTTTCAGACCGCCTGTCTCAGACCCTCGGTCTTAGCCCGTCTGTCTCAGCCCGCCTGTCTCTGTCCGTCTGTCTCAGACCGTCTGTCTCAGACCGTCTGTCTCAGACCATCTGTCTCAGACCGTCTGTCTCTGTCCGTCTGTCTCAGACCATCTGTCTCAGACCGTCTGTCTCTGTCCGTCTGTCTCAGACCATCTGTCTCAGACCGTCCGTCTCTGTCCGTCTGTCTCAGACCGTCTGTCTCAGACCGTCTGTCTCAGACCGTCCGTCTCAGACCGTCTGTCTCAGACCGTCTGTCTCAGATCGTCTCTCTCAGGCCGCCTGTCTCAGTCCGACTGTCTCAGACCATCTGTCTCACACCGTCTGTCTCTGTCCGTCTGTCTCAGCCCGCCTGTCTCAGACCGTTGTCTCTGTCCGTCTATCTCTGTCCGTCTGTCTCAGAACGTCTGTCTCAGACCATCTGTATCAAACCGTCTGTCTCAGACCGTCTGTCTCAGACCGTCTTTCTCAGACCGTCTGTCTCAGACCGCCTGTCTCAGACCGTTGTCTCTGTCCGTCTATCTCTGTCCGTCTGTCTCAGAACGTCTGTCTCAGACCGTCTGTCTCAGACCCTCTGTCTCAGACCGTCTGTCTCACACCCTCTGTCTCAGACCGTCTGTCTCAGACCCTCTGTCTCAGACCGTCTGTCTCACACCGTCTGTCTCAGACCGTCTGTCTCAGACCGTCTTTCTCAGACCGTCTTTCTCAGACCGTCTGTCTCTGTCCGTCTGTGTCAGACCGTCTGTCTCAGACCGTCGGTCTCTGTCCGTCCGTCTCAGGCCGTCTGTCTCAGTCCGTCTGTCTCCGACCGTCTGTCTCAGACCGTCCGTCTCTGTCCGTCTGTCTCAGACCGTCTGTCTCAGACCGTCTGTCTCAGACCCTCTGTCTCAGACCGTCTGTCTCACACCGTCTGTCTCAGACCGTCTGTCTCAGACCGTCTTTCTCAGACCGTCTGTCTCAGACCGTCTGTCTCAGACCGCCTGTCTCCGACCGTCGGTCTCTGTCCGTCCCTCTCAGGCCGTCTGTCTCAGTCCGTCTGTCTCCGACCGTCTGTCTCAGACCGTCCGTCTCTGTCCGTCTGTCTCAGACCATCTGTCTCAGACCGTCGGTCTCTGTCCGTCTCTCTCATGCCGCCTGTCTCAGTCCGCCTGTCTCTGTCCGTCTGTCTCAGACCATCTGTCTCAGTCCGTCTGTCTCAGCCCGTCTGTCTCAGACCGTCTGTCTCAGACCGCCTGTCTCAGTCCGTCTGTCTCAGACCATCTGTCTCAGACCGTCTGTCTCAGACCGTCTGTCTCAGACCGTCTGTCTCAGACCGTCTTTCTCAGACCGTCTGTCTCAGACCGTCAGTCTCAGACCGTCGGTCTCTGTCCGTTTCTCGCAGGCCGCCTGTCTCAGTCCGCCTGTCTAAGTCCGTCTGTCTCAGACCATCTGTCTCAGACCGTCGGTCTCTGTCCGTCTCTCTCATGCCGCCTGTCTCAGTCCGTCTGTTTCAGAACGCCTGTCTCAGACCGTCGGTCTTAGCCCGTCTGTCTCAGCCCGCCTGTCTCTGTCCGTCTGTCTCAGACCGTCTGTCTCAGACCGTCTGTCTCAGACCATCTGTCTCAGACCGTCTGTCTCTGTCCGTCTGTCTCAGACCGTCTGTCTCAGACCGTCTGTCTCAGACCCTCTGTCTCAGACCGTCTGTCTCACACCGTCTGTCTCAGACCGTCTGTCTCAGACCGTCTTTCTCAGGCCGTCTGTCTCAGACCGTCTGTCTCTGTCCGTCTGTGTCAGTCCGTCTGTCTCAGACCGTCGGTCTCTGTCCGTCCCTCTCAGGCCGCCTGTCTCAGTCCGTCTGTCTCCGACCGTCTGTCTCAGACCGTCCGTCTCTGTCCGTCTGTCTCAGACCGTCTGTCTCAGACCGTCTGTCTCAGACCGTCTGTCTCAGACCCTCTGTCTCAGACCGTCTGTCTCAGACCGTCTGTCTCAGACCGTCTGTCTCAGACCGTCTGTCTCTGTCCGTCTGTGTCAGACCGTCGGTCTCTGTCCGTCCCTCTCAGGCCGCCTGTCTCAGTCCGTCTGTCTCCGACCGTCTGTCTCAGACCGTCCGTCTCTGTCCGTCTGTCTCAGACCGTCTGTCTCAGACCGTCTGTCTCAGACCCTCTGTCTCAGACCGTCTGTCTCAGACCGTCTGTCTCAGACCGTCTGTCTCAGACCGTCTGTCTCAGACCGTCTGTCTCAGACCGTCTGTCTCAGACCGTCTGTCTCAGACCGTCTTTCTCAGACCGCCTGTCTCAGACCATCTGTCTCAGACCGTCTGTCTCAGACCGTCTGTCTCTTTCCGTCTGTCTCAGACCATCTGTCTCAGACCTTCTGTCTCAGACCGTCCGTCTCTGTCCGTCTGTCTCAGACCATCTGTCTCAGACCGTCTGTCTCAGACCGTCTGTCTCAGCCCGCCTGTCTCAGACCGTCGGTCTCTGTCCGTTTCACGCAGGCCGCCTGTCTCAGTCCGCCTGTCTAAGTCCGTCTGTCTCAGACCATCTGTCTCAGACCGTCGGTCTCTGTCCGTCTCTCTCATGCCGCCTCTCTCTGTCCGTCTGTCTCAGCCCGCCTGTCTCAGACCGTCTGTCTCTGTCCGTCTGTCTCAGACCATCTGTCTCAGACCGTCCGTCTCTGTCCGTCTGTCTCAGACCGTCTGTCTCAGACCGTCTGTCTCAGACCGTCCGTCTCAGACCGTCTGTCTCAGACCGTCTGTCTCAGATCGTCTCTCTCAGGCCGCCTGTCTCAGTCCGACTGTCTCAGACCATCTGTCTCAGACCGTCCGTCTCTGTCCGTCTGTCTCAGCCCGCCTGTCTCAGACCGTTGTCTCTGTCCGTCTATCTCTGTCCGTCTGTCTCAGAACGTCTGTCTCACACCGTCTGTCTCAGACCGTCTGTCTCAGACCGTCTTTCTCAGACCGTCTGTCTCAGACCGTCTGTCTCTGTCCGTCTGTGTCAGACCGTCTGTCTCAGACCGTCGGTCTCTGTCCGTCCCTCGCAGGCCGTCTGTCTCAGTCCGTCTGGCTCCGACCGTCTGTCTCAGACCGTCTGTCTCAGACCGTCTGTCTCAGACCCTCTGTCTCAGACCGTCTGTCTCACACCGTCTGTCTCAGACCGTCTGTCTCAGACCGTCTGTCTCAGACCGTCTGTCTCAGACCGTCTGTCTCAGACCGTCTGTCTCAGACCGTCTGTCTCAGACCGTCTGTCTCAGACCGTCTTTCTCAGACCGCCTGTCTCAGACCATCTGTCTCAGACCGTCTGTCTCAGACCGTCTGTCTCTTTCCGTCTGTCTCAGACCATCTGTCTCAGACCTTCTGTCTCAGACCGTCCGTCTCTGTCCGTCTGTCTCAGACCATCTGTCACAGACCGTCTGTCTCAGACCGTCTGTCTCAGCCCGCCTGTCTCAGACCGTCGGTCTCTGTCCGTTTCACGCAGGCCGCCTGTCTCAGTCCGCCTGTCTAAGTCCGTCTGTCTCAGACCATCTGTCTCAGACCGTCGGTCTCTGTCCGTCTCTCTCATGCCGCCTGTCTCTGTCCGTCTGTCTCAGTCCGCCTATCTCAGACCGTCTGTCTCAGACCGTCTGTCTCAGACCGTCTGTCTCAGACCGTCTGTCTCAGACCGTCTGTCTCAGGCCGCTGTCTAAGTCCGTCTGTCTCAGACCATCTGTCTCAGACCGTTGTCTCTGTCCGTCTGTCTCTGTCCGTCTGTCTCAATCCGTCTGTCTCAGACCGTCGGTCGTTGTCCGTCTCTCATGCCGCCTGTCTCAGTCCGTCTGTTTCAGTCAGCCTGTCTCAGACCGTCGGTCTTTGCCCGTCTGTCTCAGCCCGCCTGTCTCAGACCGTCGGTCTTAGCCCGTCTGTCTCAGCCCGCCTGTCTCTGTCCGTCTGTCTCAGCCAGCCTGTCTCAGACCGTCTGTCTCAGACCGTCTGTCTCTGTCCGTCTGTCTCAGACCGTCGGTCTCTGTCCGTCTCTCTCAGGCCGCCTGTCTCAGTCCGTCTGTCTCAGACCATCTGTCTCAGACCGTCTATCTCGGACCATCTGTATCAGCCCGTCTGTCTCAGATCGTCCGTCTCAGCCCGCCTGTCTCTGTCCGTCTGTCTCAGACCGTCTGTCTCAGATCGTCTCTCTCAGGCCGCCTGTCTCAGTCCGACTGTCTCTGTCCATAGGTTTCAGACCGCCTGTCTCAGACCGTCGGTCTGAGCCCGTCTGTCTCAGCCCGCCGGTCTCTGTCCGTCTGTCTCAGACCGTCTGTCTCAGATCATCTCTCACAGGCCGCCTGTCTCAGTCCGACTGTCTCAGACCATCTGTATCGAACCGTCTGTCTCAGCCCGCCTGTCTCAGCCCGCCTGTCTCTGTCCGTCTGTCTCAGCCAGCCTGTCTCGGACCGTCTGTCTCAGACCGTCTGTCTCAGACCGTCTGTCTCAGACCGTCTGTCTCAGACCGTCTGTCTCAGACCGTCTGTCTCAGACCGTCTGTCTCAGACCGTCGGTCTCTGTCCGTCTCTCTCAGGCCGCCTGTCTCAGTCCGTCTGTCTCAGACCATCTGTCTCAGACGATCTGTCTCTGTCCGTCTGTCTCAGACCGTCTGTCTCAGATCGTCTCTCTCAGGCCGCCTGTCTCAGTCCGACTGTCTCAGACCATCTGTCTCAGACCGTCTGTTTCTGTCCGTCTGTCTCAGCCCGCCTGTCTCAGACCGTTGTCTCTGTCCGTCTGTCTCAGAACGTCTGCCTCAGACCATCTGTATCAAACCGTCTGTCTCAGCCCGCCTGTCTGAGCCCGCCTGTCGCTGTCCGTCTGTCTCAGCCCGCCTGTCTCAGACCGTCTATCTCGGACCATCTGTCTCAGCCCGTCTGTCTCAGATCGTCCGTCTCAGCCCCCCTGTCTCTGTCCGTCTGTCTCAGACCGTCTGTCTCAGATCGTCTCTCTCAGGCCGCCTGTCTCAGTCCGACTGTCTCTGTCCGTAGGTTTCAGACCGCCTGTCTCAGACCGTCGGTCTGAGCCCGTCTGTCTCAGCCCGCCTGTCTCAGTCCGACTGTCTCAGACCATCTGTATCGAACCGTCTGTCTCAGCCCGCCTGTCTCAGCTCGCCTGTCTCTGTCCGTCTGTCTCAGACCGTCTGTCTCGGACCGTCTGTCTCGGACCGTCTGTCTCGGACCGTCTGTCTCAGACCGTCTGTCTCAGACCGTCGGTCTTAGCCCGTCTGTCTCTGCCCGCCTGTCTCTGTCCGTCTGTCTCAGACCGTCTGTCTCTGTCCGTCTCTCTCAGGCCGCCTGTCTAAGTCCGTCAGTCTCAGACCATCTGTCTCAGACCGTCTGTCTCTGTCCGTCTGTCTCAGACCATCTGTCTCAGACCATCTGTCTCAGACCGTCCGTCTCTGCTCGCCTGTCGCTGTCCGTCTGTCTCAGACCGTCGGTCTCTGTCCGTCTCTCTCAGGCCGCCTGTCTCAGTCCGTCTGTCTCAGACCATCTGTCTCAGACCGTCTGTCTCTGTCCGTCAGTCTCAGACCATCTGTCTCAGACCGTCTGTCGCAGACCGTCTGTCTCAGACCGTCTGTCTCAGACCGTCTGTCTCGGACCGTCTGTCTCGGACCGTCTGTCTCAGACCGTCGGTCTTAGCCCGTCTGTCTCTGCCCGCCTGTCTCTGTCCGTCTGTCTCAGACCGTCTGTCTCTGTCCGTCTCTCTCAGGCCGCCTGTCTAAGTCCGTCAGTCTCAGACCATCTGTCTCAGACCGTCTGTCTCTGTCCGTCTGTCTCAGACCATCTGTCTCAGACCATCTGTCTCAGACCGTCCGTCTCTGCTCGCCTGTCGCTGTCCGTCTGTCTCAGACCGTCGGTCTCTGTCCGTCTCTCTCAGGCCGCCTGTCTCAGTCCGTCTGTCTCAGACCATCTGTCTCAGACCGTCTGTCTCTGTCCGTCAGTCTCAGACCATCTGTCTCAGACCGTCTGTCGCAGACCGTCTGTCTCAGACCGTCTGTCTCAGACCGTCTGTCTCAGACCGTCTGTCTCAGACCGTCTGTCTCAGACCGTCAGTCTCAGACCGTCGGTCTCTGTCCGTTTCTCGCAGGCCGCCTGTCTCAGTCCGCCTGTCTAAGTCCGTCTGTCTCAGACCATCTGTCTCAGACCGTTGTCTCTGTCCGTCTGTCTCTGTCCGTCTGTCTCTGTCCGTCTGTCTCAATCCGTCTGTCTCAGACCGTCGGTCGTTGTCCGTCTCTCATGCCGCCTGTCTCAGTCCGTCTGTTTCAGTCAGCCTGTCTCAGACCGTCGGTCTTAGCCCGTCTGTCTCAGCCCGCCTGTCTCAGACCGTCGGTCTTAGCCCGTCTGTCTCAGCCCGCCTGTCTCTGTCCGTCTGTCTCAGCCAGCCTGTCTCAGACCGTCTGTCTCAGACCGTCTGTCTCTGTCCGTCTGTCTCAGACCGTCGGTCTCTGTCCGTCTCTCTCAGGCCGCCTGTCTCAGTCCGTCTGTCTCAGACCATCTGTCTCAGACCGTCTATCTCGGACCATCTGTCTCAGCCCGTCTGTCTCAGATCGTCCGTCTCAGCCCGCCTGTCTCTGTCCGTCTGTCTCAGATCGTCTCTCTCAGGCCGCCTGTCTCAGTCCGACTGTCTCTGTCCATAGGTTTCAGACCGCCTGTCTCAGACCGTCGGTCTGAGCCCGTCTGTCTCAGCCCGCCGGTCTCTGTCCGTCTGTCTCAGACCGTCTGTCTCAGATCATCTCTCACAGGCCGCCTGTCTCAGTCCGACTGTCTCAGACCATCTGTATCGAACCGTCTGTCTCAGCCCGCCTGTCTCAGCCCGCCTGTCTCTGTCCGTCTGTCTCAGCCAGCCTGTCTCGGACCGTCTGTCTCAGACCGTCTGTCTCAGACCGTCTGTCTCAGACCGTCTGTCTCAGACCGTCTGTCTCAGACCGTCTGTCTCAGACCGTCTGTCTCAGACCGTCTGTCTCAGACCGTCGGTCTCTGTCCGTCTCTCTCAGGCCGCCTGTCTCAGTCCGTCTGTCTCAGACCATCTGTCTCAGACAATCTGTCTCTGTCCGTCTGTCTCAGCCCGCCTGTCTCAGACCGTCTATCTCGGACCATCTGTCTCAGCCCGTCTGTCTCAGATCGTCCGTCTCAGCCCCCCTGTCTCTGTCCGTCTGTCTCAGACCGTCTGTCTCAGATCGTCTCTCTCAGGCCGCCTGTCTCAGTCCGACTGTCTCTGTCCGTAGGTTTCAGACCGCCTGTCTCAGACCGTCGGTCTGAGCCCGTCTGTCTCAGCCCGCCTGTCTCTGTCCGTCTTTCTCAGACCGTCTGTCTCAGATCGTCTCTCTCAGGCCGCCTGTCTCAGTCCGACTGTCTCAGACCATCTGTCTCAGACCGTCTGTCTCTGTCCGTCTGTCTCAGCCCGCCTGTCTCAGACCGTTGTCTCTGTCCGTCTGTCTCAGAACGTCTGTCTCAGACCATCTGTATCAAACCGTCTGTCACAATCCGCCTGTCTCAGACCGTCTGTCCTGGGCCGTCTGTCTCAGACCGTCGGTCTCTGTCCGCCTCTCTCATGCCGCCTGTCTCAGTCCGTCTGTTTCAGACCGCCTGTCTCAGACCGTCGGTCTTAGCCCGTCTGTCTCAGCCCGCCTGTCTCTGTCCGTCTGTCTCAGACCATCTGTCTCAGACCTTCTGTCTCAGACCGTCCGTCTCTGTCCGTCTGTCTCAGACCATCTGTCTCAGACCGTCTCTCTCAGACCGTCTGTCTCAGGCCGCCTGTCTCAGTCCATCTGTCTCAGACCATCTGTCTCGGACCGTCTGTCTCTGTCCGTCTGTCTCAGACCATCTGTCTCAGACCTTCTGTCTCAGACCGTCCGTCTCAGACCATCTGTCTCAGACCGTCTCTCTCAGACCGTCTGTCTCAGCCCGCCTGTCTCAGGCCGCCTGTCTCTGTCCGTCTGTCTTAGACCATCTGTCTCAGACCGTCTGTCTCAGACCGTCTGTCTCAGACCGTCTGTCTCAGACCGTCTGTCTCAGACCGTCTGTCTCAGACCGTCTGTCTCAGACCGTCTGTCTCTGACCGTCTGTCTCAGACCGTCAGTCTCAGACCGTCGGTCTCTGTCCGTTTCTCGCAGGCCGCCTGTCTCAGTCCGTCTGTCTCAGACCATCTGTCTCAGACCGTCTCTCTCAGACCGTCTGTCTCAGGCCGCCTGTCTCAGTCCATCTGTCTCAGACCATCTGTCTCGGACCGTCTGTCTCTGTCCGTCTGTCTCAGACCATCTGTCTCAGACCTTCTGTCTCAGACCGTCCGTCTCTGTCCGTCTGTCTCAGACCGTCTGTCTCAGCCCGCCTGTCTCTGTCCGTCTGTCTCAGACCGTCTGTCACAGATCGTCTCTCTCAGGCCGCCTGTCTCAGTCCGACTGTCTCAGACCATCTGTCTCAGACCGTCTGTCTCTGTCCGTCTCTCTCAGGCCGTCTGTCTCTGTCCGTCTGTCTCAGACCATCTGTCTCAGACCTTCTGTCTCAGACCGTCCGTCTCTGTCCGTCTGTCTCAGACCATCTGTCTCAGACCGTCTCTCTCAGACCGTCTGTCTCAGCCCGCCTGTCTCAGGCCGCCTGTCTCTGTCCGTCTGTCTTAGACCATCTGTCTCAGTCCGTCTGTCTCAGACCGTCGGTCTCAGACCGTCGGTCTCTGTCCGTCTCTCCCAGCCCGCCTGTCTCAGGCCATCTGTATCAAACCGTCTGTCTCAACCCGCCTGTCTCAGCCCGCTTGTCTCTGTGCGTCTGTTAAAGACCGTCTGTCTCTGCCCGCCTGTCTCTGTCCGTCTGTCTCAGACCGTCTGTCTCTGTCCGTCTCTCTCAGGCCGCCTGTCTCAGTCCGTCTGTCTCAGACCATCTGTCTCAGACCGTCTGTCTCTGTCCGTCTGTCTCAGACCATCTGTCTCAGGCCATCTGTCTCAGACCGTCCGTCTCTGCTCGCCTGTCGCTGTCCGTCTGTCTCAGACCGTCGGTCTCTGTCCGTCTCTCTCAGGCCGCCTGTCTCAGTCCGTCTGTCTCAGACCATCTGTCTCAGACCGTCTGTCTCTGTCCGTCTGTCTCAGACCATCTGTCTCAGACCGTCTGTCGCAGACCGTCTGTCTCAGACCGTCTGTCTCAGACCGTCTGTCTCAGACTGTCTGTCTCAGACCGTCAGTCTCAGACCGTCGGTCTCTGTCCGTTTCTCGCAGGCCGCCTGTCTCAGTCCGTCTGTCTCAGACCATCTGTCTCAGACCGTCTCTCTCAGACCGTCTGTCTCAGGCCGCCTGTCTCAGTCCATCTGTCTCAGACCATCTGTCTCGGACCGTCTGTCTCTGTCCGTCTGTCTCAGACCATCTGTCTCAGACCTTCTGTCTCAGACCGTCCGTCTCTGTCCGTCTGTCTCAGACCGTCTGTCTCAGCCCGCCTGTCTCTGTCCGTCTGTCTCATACCGTCTGTCACAGATCGTCTCTCTCAGGCCGCCTGTCTCAGTCCGACTGTCTCAGACCATCTGTCTCAGACCGTCTGTCTCTGTCCGTCTCTCTCAGGCCGTCTGTCTCTGTCCGTCTGTCTCAGACCATCTGTCTCAGACCTTCTGTCTCAGACCGTCCGTCTCTGTCCGTTTGTCTCAGACCATCTGTCTCAGACCGTCTCTCTCAGACCGTCTGTCTCAGCCCGCCTGTCTCAGGCCGCCTGTCTCTGTCCGTCTGTCTTAGACCATCTGTCTCAGTCCGTCTGTCTCAGACCGTCGGTCTCAGACCGTCGGTCTCTGTCCGTCTCTCCCAGCCCGCCTGTCTCAGGCCATCTGTATCAAACCGTCTGTCTCAGCCCGCCTGTCTCAGCCCGCCTGTCTCTGTGCGTCTGTTAAAGACCGCCTGTCTCAGACCGTCGGTCTTAGCCCGTCTGTCTCTGCCCGCCCGTCTCTGTCCGTCTGTCTCAGACCGTCTGTCTCTGTCCGTCTCTCTCAGGCCGCCTGTCTCAGTCCGTCTGTCTCAGACCATCTGTCTCAGACCGTCTGTCTCTGTCCGTCTATCTCAGACCATCTGTCTCAGACCATCTGTCTCAGACCGTCCGTCTCTGCTCGCCTGTCGCTTTCCGTCTGTCTCAGACCGTCGGTCTCTGTCCGTCTCTCTCAGGCCGCCTGTCTCAGTCCGTCTGTCTCAGACCATCTGTCTCAGACCGTCTGTCTCTGTCCGTCTGTCTCAGACCATCTGTCTCAGACCGTCTGTCGCAGACCGTCTGTCTCAGACCGTCTGTCTCAGACCGTCTGTCTCAGACCGTCTGTCTCAGACCGTCTGTCTCAGACCGTCAGTCTCAGACCGTCGGTCTCTGTCCGTTTCTCGCAGGCCGCCTGTCTCAGTCCGCCTGTCTAGGTCCGTCTGTCTCAGACCATCTGTCTCAGACCGTTGTCTCTGTCCGTCTGTCTCTGTCCGTCTGTCTCTGTCCGTCTGTCTCAATCCGTCTGTCTCAGACCGTCGGTCGTTGTCCGTCTCTCATGCCGCCTGTCTCAGTCCGTCTGTTTCAGTCAGCCTGTCTCAGACCGTCGGTCTTAGCCCGTCTGTCTCAGCCCGCCTGTCTCAGACCGTCTGTCTCAGACCGTCTGTCTCTGTCCGTCTGTCTCAGACCGTCGGTCTCTGTCCGTCTCTCTCAGGCCGCCTGTCTCAGTCCGTCTGTCTCAGACCATCTGTCTCAGACCGTCTATCTCGGACCATCTGTCTCAGCCCGTCTGTCTCAGATCGTCCGTCTCAGCCCGCCTGTCTCTGTCCGTCTGTCTCAGACCGTCTGTCTCAGATCGTCTCTCTCAGGCCGCCTGTCTCAGTCCGACTGTCTCTGTCCGTAGGTTTCAGACCGCCTGTCTCAGACCGTCGGTCTGAGCCCGTCTGTCTCAGCCCGCCGGTCTCTGTCCGTCTGTCTCAGACCGTCTGTCTCAGATCATCTCTCACAGGCCGCCTGTCTCAGTCCGACTGTCTCAGACCATCTGTATCAAACCGTCTGTCTCAGCCCGCCTGTCTCAGCCCGCCTGTCTCTGTCCGTCTGTCTCAGACCGTCTGTCTCTGTCCGTATCTCCCAGCCCGCCTGTCTCAGGCCATCTGTATCAAACCGTCTGTCTCAGCCCGCCTGTCTCAGCCCGCCTGTCTCAGACCGTCTGTCTCAGACCGTCAGTCTCAGACCGTCGGTCTCTGTCCGTTTCTCGCAGGCCGCCTGTCTCAGTCCGCCTGTCTCAGTCCATCTATCTCAGACCGTCTGTCTCTGTCCGTCTGTCTCAGACCATCTGTCTCAGTCCGTCTGTCTCAGACCGTCGGTCTCTGTCCGTCTCTCCCAGCCCGCCTGTCTCAGGCCATCTGTATCAAACCGTCTGTCTCAGCCCGCCTGTCTCAGCCCGCCTGTCTCAGACCGTCTGTCTCAGACCGTCAGTCTCAGACCGTCGGTCTCTGTCCGTTTCTCGCAGGCCGCCTGTCTCAGTCCGCCTGTCTCAGTCCATCTATCTCAGACCGTCTGTCTCAGCCCGCCTGTCTCAGCCCGCCTGTCTCTGTGCGTCTGTTAAAGACCGCCTGTCTCAGACCGTCGGTCTTAGCCCGTCTGTCTCAGCCCGCCTGTCTCTGTCCGTCTGTCTCAGACCGTCTGTCTCTGTCCGTCTCTCTCAGGCCGCCTGTCTCAGTCCGTCTGTCTCAGACCATCTGTCTCAGACCGTCTGTCTCTGTCCATCTGTCTCAGACCATCTGTCTCAGACCATCTGTCTCAGACCGTCCGTCTCTGCTCGCCTGTCGCTGTCCGTCTGTCACAGACCGTCGGTCTCTGTCCGTCTCTCTCAGGCCGCCTGTCTCAGTCCGTCTGTCTCAGACCATCTGTCTCAGACCGTCTGTCTCTGTCCGTCTGTCTCAGGCCGTCTGTCTCAGACCGTCTGTCGCAGACCGTCTGTCTCAGACCGTCTGTCTCAGACCGTCAGTCTCAGACCGTCGGTCTCTGTCCGTTTCTCGCAGGCCGCCTGTCTCAGTCCGCCTGTCTAAGTCCGTCTGTCTCAGACCATCTGTCTCAGACCGTTGTCTCTGTACGTCTGTCTCTGTCCGTCTGTCTCAATCCGTCTGTCTCAGACCGTCGGTCTTTGTCCGTCTCTCATGCCGCCTGTCTCAGTCCGTCTGTTTCAGTCAGCCTGTCTCAGACCGTCGGTCTTAGCCCGTCTGTCTCAGCCCGCCTGTCTCTGTCCGTCTGTCTCAGACCGTCGGTCTCTGTCCGTCTCTCTCAGGCCGCCTGTCTCAGTCCGTCTGTCTCAGACCATCTGTCTCAGACCGTCTATCTCGGACCATCTGTCTCAGCCCGTCTGTCTCAGACCGTCCGTCTCAGCCCGCCTGTCTCTGTCCGTCTGTCTCAGACCGTCTGTCTCAGATCGTCTCTCTCAGGCCGCCTGTCTCAGTCCGACTGTCTCTGTCCGTAGGTTTCAGACCGCCTGTCTCAGACCGTCGGTCTGAGCCCGTCTGTCTCAGCCCGCCTGTCTCTGTCCGTCTGTCTCAGACCGTCTGTCTCGGATCGTCTGTCTCGGACCGTCTGTCTCGGACCGTCTGTCTCGGACCGTCTGTCTCAGCCCGCCTGTCTCAGCCCGCCTGTCTCTGTCCGTCTGTCTCAGGCCGCCTGTCTCAGTCCGTCTGTCTCAGACCGTCGGTCTTAGACCGTCTGTCTCAGACCGTCAGTCTCAGACCGTCCGTCTCAGACCGTCTGTCTCTGTCCGTCTCTCCCAGCCCGCCTGTCTCAGGCCATCTGTATCAAACCGTCTGTCTCAGCCCGCCTGTCTCAGCCCGCCTGTCTCAGACCGTCTGTCTCAGACCGTCAGTCTCAGACCGTCGGTCTCTGTCCGTTTCTCGCAGGCCGCCTGTCTCAGTCCGCCTGTCTCAGTCCATCTATCTCAGACCGTCTGTCTCTGTCCGTCTGTCTCAGACCATCTGTCTCAGTCCGTCTGTCTCAGACCGTCGGTCTCTGTCCGTCTCTCCCAGCCCGCCTGTCTCAGGCCATCTGTATCAAACCGTCTGTCTCAGCCCGCCTGTCTCAGCCCGCCTGTCTCTGTGCGTCTGTTAAAGACCGCCTGTCTCAGACCGTCGGTCTTAGCCCGTCTGTCTCAGCCCGCCTGTCTCTGTCCGTCTGTCTCAGACCGTCTGTCTCTGTCCGTCTCTCTCAGGCCGCCTGTCTCAGTCCGTCTGTCTCAGACCATCTGTCTCAGACCGTCTGTCTCTGTCCATCTGTCTCAGACCATCTGTCTCAGACCATCTGTCTCAGACCGTCCGTCTCTGCTCGCCTGTCGCTGTCCGTCTGTCACAGACCGTCGGTCTCTGTCCGTCTCTCTCAGGCCGCCTGTCTCAGTCCGTCTGTCTCAGACCATCTGTCTCAGACCGTCTGTCTCTGTCCGTCTGTCTCAGACCGTCTGTCTCGGACCGTCTGTCTCGGACCGTCTGTCTCAGACCGTCTGTCTCAGGCCATCTGTATCAAACCGTCTGTCTCAGCCCGCCTGTCTCAGCCCGCCTGTCTCTGTGCGTCTGTTAAAGACCGCCTGTCTCAGACCGTCGGTCTTAGCCCGTCTGTCTCAGCCCGCCTGTCTCTGTCCGTCTGTCTCAGACCGTCTGTCTCTGTCCGTCTCTCTCAGGCCGCCTGTCTCAGTCCGTCTGTCTCAGACCATCTGTCTCAGACCGTCTGTCTCTGTCCATCTGTCTCAGACCATCTGTCTCAGACCATCTGTCTCAGACCGTCCGTCTCTGCTCGCCTGTCGCTGTCCGTCTGTCACAGACCGTCGGTCTCTGTCCGTCTCTCTCAGGCCGCCTGTCTCAGTCCGTCTGTCTCAGACCATCTGTCTCAGACCGTCTGTCTCTGTCCGTCTGTCTCAGACCGTCTGTCTCAGACCGTCTGTCGCAGACCGTCTGTCTCAGACCGTCTGTCTCAGACCGTCAGTCTCAGACCGTCGGTCTCTGTCCGTTTCTCGCAGGCCGCCTGTCTCAGTCCGCCTGTCTAAGTCCGTCTGTCTCAGACCATCTGTCTCAGACCGTTGTCTCTGTACGTCTGTCTCTGTCCGTCTGTCTCAATCCGTCTGTCTCAGACCGTCGGTCTTTGTCCGTCTCTCATGCCGCCTGTCTCAGTCCGTCTGTTTCAGTCAGCCTGTCTCAGACCGTCGGTCTTAGCCCGTCTGTCTCAGCCCGCCTGTCTCTGTCCGTCTGTCTCAGACCGTCGGTCTCTGTCCGTCTCTCTCAGGCCGCCTGTCTCAGTCCGTCTGTCTCAGACCATCTGTCTCAGACCGTCTATCTCGGACCATCTGTCTCAGCCCGTCTGTCTCAGACCGTCCGTCTCAGCCCGCCTGTCTCTGTCCGTCTGTCTCAGACCGTCTGTCTCAGATCGTCTCTCTCAGGCCGCCTGTCTCAGTCCGACTGTCTCTGTCCGTAGGTTTCAGACCGCCTGTCTCAGACCGTCGGTCTGAGCCCGTCTGTCTCAGCCCGCCTGTCTCTGTCCGTCTGTCTCAGTCCGTCTGTCTCGGATCGTCTGTCTCGGACCGTCTGTCTCGGACCGTCTGTCTCGGACCGTCTGTCTCGGACCGTCTGTCTCAGACCGTCTGTCTCAGACCGTCGGTCTTAGCCCGTCTGTCTCTGCCCGCCTGTCTCTGTCCGTCTGTCTCAGACCGTCTGTCTCTGTCCGTCTCTCTCAGGCCGCCTGTCTCAGTCCGTCTGTCTCAGACCATCTGTCTCAGACCGTCTGTCTCTGTCCGTCTGTCTCAGACCATCTGTCTCAGACCATCTGTCTCAGACCGTCCGTCTCTGCTCGCCTGTCGCTGTCCGTCTGTCTCAGACCGTCGGTCTCTGTCCGTCTCTCTCAGGCCGCCTGTCTCAGTCCGTCTGTCTCAGACCATCTGTCTCAGACCGTCTGTCTCTGTCCGTCTGTCTCAGACCGTCTGTCTCAGACCGTCTGTCGCAGACCGTCTGTCTCAGACCGTCTGTCTCAGACCGTCTGTATCAGACCGTCAGTCTCAGACCGTCGGTCTCTGTCCGTTTCTCGCAGGCCGCCTGTCTCAGTCCGCCTGTCTAAGTCCGTCTGTCTCAGACCATCTGTTTCAGACCGTTGTCTCTGTCCGTCTGTCTCTGTCCGTCTGTCTCTGTCCGTCTGTCTCTGTCCGTCTGTCTCAATCCGTCTGTCTCAGACCGTCGGTCGTTGTCCGTCTCTCATGCCGCGTGTCTCAGTCCGTCTGTTTCAGTCAGCCTGTCTCAGACCGTCGGTCTTAGCCCGTCTGTCTCAGCCCGCCTGTCTCAGACCGTCGGTCTTAGCCCGTCTGTCTCAGCCCGCCTGTCTCTGTCCGTCTGTCTCAGCCAGCCTGTCTCAGACCGTCTGTCTCTGCCCGCCTGTCTCTGTCCGTCTGTCTCAGACCGTCTGTCTCTGTCCGTCTCTCTCAGGCCGCCTGTCTCAGTCCGTCTGTCTCAGACCATCTGTCTCAGACCGTCTGTCTCTGTCCGTCTGTCTCAGACCATCTGTCTCAGACCATCTGTCTCAGACCGTCCGTCTCTGCTCGCCTGTCGCTGTCCGTCTGTCTCAGACCGTCGGTCTCTGTCCGTCTCTCTCAGGCCGCCTGTCTCAGTCCGTCTGTCTCAGACCATCTGTCTCAGACCGTCTGTCTCTGTCCGTCTGTCTCAGACCATCTGTCTCAGACCGTCTGTCGCAGACCGTCTGTCCCAGACCGTCTGTCTCAGACCGTCTGTCTCAGACCGTCTGTCTCAGACCGTCTGTCTCAGACCGTCAGTCTCAGACCGTCGGTCTCTGTCCGTTTCTCGCAGGCCGCCTGTCTCAGTCCGCCTGTCTAGGTCCGTCTGTCTCAGACCATCTGTCCCAGACCGTTGTCTCTGTCCGTCTGTCTCTGTCCGTCTGTCTCAATCCGTCTGTCTCAGACCGTCGGTCGTTGTCCGTCTCTCATGCCGCCTGTCTCAGTCCGTCTGTTTCAGTCAGCCTGTCTCAGACCGTCGGTCTTAGCCCGTCTGTCTCAGCCCGCCTGTCTCAGACCGTCTGTCTCAGACCGTCTGTCTCTGTCCGTCTGTCTCAGACCGTCGGTCTCTGTCCGTCTCTCTCAGGCCGCCTGTCTCAGTCCGTCTGTCTCAGACCATCTGTCTCAGACCGTCTATCTCGGACCATCTGTCTCAGCCCGTCTGTCTCAGATCGTCCGTCTCAGCCCGCCTGTCTCTGTCCGTCTGTCTCAGACCGTCTGTCTCAGATCGTCTCTCTCAGGCCGCCTGTCTCAGTCCGACTGTCTCTGTCCGTAGGTTTCAGACCGCCTGTCTCAGACCGTCGGTCTGAGCCCGTCTGTCTCAGCCCGCCGGTCTCTGTCTGTCTGTCTCAGACCGTCTGTCTCAGATCATCTCTCACAGGCCGCCTGTCTCAGTCCGACTGTCTCAGACCATCTGTATCAAACCGTCTGTCTCAGCCCGCCTGTCTCAGCCCGCCTGTCTCTGTCCGTCTGTCTCAGGCCGCCTGTCTCAGTCCGTCTGTCTCAGACCGTCGGTCTTAGACCGTCTGTCTCAGACCGTCAGTCTCAGACCGTCTGTCTCAGACCGTCTGTCTCTGTCCGTCTCTCCCAGCCCGCCTGTCTCAGGCCATCTGTATCAAACCGTCTGTCTCAGCCCGCCTGTCTCAGCCCGCCTGTCTCTGTGCGTCTGTTAAAGACCGCCTGTCTCAGACCGTCGGTCTTAGCCCGTCTGTCTCAGCCCGCCTGTCTCTGTCCGTCTGTCTCAGACCGTCTGTCTCTGTCCGTCTCTCTCAGGCCGCCTGTCTCAGTCCGTCTGTCTCAGACCATCTGTCTCAGACCGTCTGTCTCTGTCCGTCTGTCTCAGACCATCTGTCTCAGACCATCTGTCTCAGACCGTCCGTCTCTGCTCGCCTGTCGCTGTCCGTCTGTCACAGACCGTCGGTCTCTGTCCGTCTCTCTCAGGCCGCCTGTCTCAGTCCGTCTGTCTCAGACCATCTGTCTCAGACCGTCTGTCTCTGTCCGTCTGTCTTAGACCGTCTGTCTCAGACCGTCTGTCGCAGACCGTCTGTCTCAGACCGTCTGTCTCAGACCGTCAGTCTCAGACCGTCGGTCTCTGTCCGTTTCTCGCAGGCCGCCTGTCTCAGTCCGCCTGTCTAAGTCCGTCTGTCTCAGACCATCTGTCTCAGACCGTTGTCTCTGTACGTCTGTCTCTGTCCGTCTGTCTCAATCCGTCTGTCTCAGACCGTCGGTCTTTGTCCGTCTCTCATGCCGCCTGTCTCAGTCCGTCTGTTTCAGTCAGCCTGTCTCAGACCGTCGGTCTTAGCCCGTCTGTCTCAGCCCGCCTGTCTCTGTCCGTCTGTCTCAGACCGTCGGTCTCTGTCCGTCTCTCTCAGGCCGCCTGTCTCAGTCCGTCTGTCTCAGACCATTTGTCTCAGACCGTCTATCTCGGACCATCTGTCTCAGCCCGTCTGTCTCAGACCGTCCGTCTCAGCCCGCCTGTCTCTGTCCGTCTGTCTCAGACCGTCTGTCTCAGATCGTCTCTCTCAGGCCGCCTGTCTCAGTCCGACTGTCTCTGTCCGTAGGTTTCAGACCGCCTGTCTCAGACCGTCGGTCTGAGCCCGTCTGTCTCAGCCCGCCTGTCTCTGTCCGTCTGTCTCAGACCGTCTGTCTCAGACCGTCTGTCTCGGACCGTCTGTCTCGGACCGTCTGTCTCGGACCGTCTGTCTCGGACCGTCTGTCTCAGACCGTCTGTCTCAGACCGTCGGTCTTAGCCCGTCTGTCTCTGCCCGCCTGTCTCTGTCCGTCTGTCTCAGACCGTCTGTCTCTGTCCGTCTCTCTCAGGCCGCCTGTCTCAGTCCGTCTGTCTCAGACCATCTGTCTCAGACCGTCTGTCTCTGTCCGTCTGTCTCAGACCATCTGTCTCAGACCATCTGTCTCAGACCGTCCGTCTCTGCTCGCCTGTCGCTGTCCGTCTGTCTCAGACCGTCGGTCTCTGTCCGTCTCTCTCAGGCCGCCTGTCTCAGTCCGTCTGTCTCAGACCATCTGTCTCAGACCGTCTGTCTCTGTCCGTCTGTCTCAGACCGTCTGTCTCAGACCGTCTGTCGCAGACCGTCTGTCTCAGACCGTCTGTCTCAGACCGTCTGTCTCAGACCGTCAGTCTCAGACCGTCGGTCTCTGTCCGTTTCTCGCAGGCCGCCTGTCTCAGTCCGCCTGTCTAAGTCCGTCTGTCTCAGACCATCTGTCTCAGACTGTTGTCTCTGTCCGTCTGTCTCAGTCCGTCTGTCTCAGACCGTCGGTCTCAGACCGTCGGTCTCTGTCCGTCTCTCCCAGCCCGCCTGTCTCAGGCCATCTGTATCAAACCGTCTGTCTCAGCCCGCCTGTCTCAGCCCGCCTGTCTCTGTGCGTCTGTTAAAGACCGCCTGTCTCAGACCGTCGGTCTTAGCCCGTCTGTCTCAGCCCGCCTGTCTCTGTCCGTCTGTCTCAGACCGTCTGTCTCTGTCCGTCTCTCTCAGGCCGCCTGTCTCAGTCCGTCTGTCTCAGACCATCTGTCTCAGACCGTCTGTCTCTGTCCGTCTGTCTCAGACCATCTGTCTCAGACCATCTGTCTCAGACCGTCCGTCTCTGCTCGCCTGTCGCTGTCCGTCTGTCACAGACCGTCGGTCTCTGTCCGTCTCTCTCAGGCCGCCTGTCTCAGTCCGTCTGTCTCAGACCATCTGTCTCAGACCGTCTGTCTCTGTCCGTCTGTCTCAGACCGTCTGTCTCAGACCGTCTGTCGCAGACCGTCTGTCTCAGACCGTCTGTCTCAGACCGTCAGTCTCAGACCGTCGGTCTCTGTCCGTTTCTCGCAGGCCGCCTGTCTCAGTCCGCCTGTCTAAGTCCGTCTGTCTCAGACCATCTGTCTCAGACCGTTGTCTCTGTACGTCTGTCTCTGTCCGTCTGTCTCAATCCGTCTGTCTCAGACCGTCGGTCTTTGTCCGTCTCTCATGCCGCCTGTCTCAGTCCGTCTGTTTCAGTCAGCCTGTCTCAGACCGTCGGTCTTAGCCCGTCTGTCTCAGCCCGTCTGTCTCTGTCCGTCTGTCTCAGACCGTCGGTCTCTGTCCGTCTCTCTCAGGCCGCCTGTCTCAGTCCGTCTGTCTCAGACCATCTGTCTCAGACCGTCTATCTCGGACCATCTGTCTCAGCCCGTCTGTCTCAGACCGTCCGTCTCAGCCCGCATGTCTCTGTCCGTCTGTCTCAGACCGTCTGTCTCAGATCGTCTCTCTCAGGCCGCCTGTCTCAGTCCGACTGTCTCTGTCCGTAGGTTTCAGACCGCCTGTCTCAGACCGTCGGTCTGAGCCCGTCTGTCTCAGCCCGCCTGTCTCTGTCCGTCTGTCTCAGACCGTCTGTCTCAGACCGTCTGTCTCGGACCGTCTGTCTCGGACCGTCTGTCTCGGACCGTCTGTCTCGGACCGTCTGTCTCAGACCGTCTGTCTCAGACCGTCGGTCTTAGCCCGTCTGTCTCTGCCCGCCTGTCTCTGTCCGTCTGTCTCAGACCGTCTGTCTCTGTCCGTCTCTCTCAGGCCGCCTGTCTCAGTCCGTCTGTCTCAGACCATCTGTCTCAGACCGTCTGTCTCTGTCCGTCTGTCTCAGACCATCTGTCTCAGACCATCTGTCTCAGACCGTCCGTCTCTGCTCGCCTGTCGCTGTCCGTCTGTCTCAGACCGTCGGTCTCTGTCCGTCTCTCTCAGGCCGCCTGTCTCAGTCCGTCTGTCTCAGACCATCTGTCTCAGACCGTCTGTCTCTGTCCGTCTGTCTCAGACCGTCTGTCTCAGACCGTCTGTCGCAGACCGTCTGTCTCAGACCGTCTGTCTCAGACCGTCTGTCTCAGACCGTCAGTCTCAGACCGTCGGTCTCTGTCCGTTTCTCGCAGGCCGCCTGTCTCAGTCCGCCTGTCTAAGTCCGTCTGTCTCAGACCATCTGTCTCAGACTGTTGTCTCTGTCCGTCTGTCTCAGTCCGTCTGTCTCAGACCGTCGGTCTCAGACCGTCGGTCTCTGTCCGTCTCTCCCAGCCCGCCTGTCTCAGGCCATCTGTATCAAACCGTCTGTCTCAGCCCGCCTGTCTCAGCCCGCCTGTCTCTGTGCGTCTGTTAAAGACCGCCTGTCTCAGACCGTCGGTCTTAGCCCGTCTGTCTCAGCCCGCCTGTCTCTGTCCGTCTGTCTCAGACCGTCTGTCTCTGTCCGTCTCTCTCAGGCCGCCTGTCTCAGTCCGTCTGTCTCAGACCATCTGTCTCAGACCGTCTGTCTCTGTCCGTCTGTCTCAGACCATCTGTCTCAGACCATCTGTCTCAGACCGTCCGTCTCTGCTCGCCTGTCGCTGTCCGTCTGTCACAGACCGTCGGTCTCTGTCCGTCTCTCTCAGGCCGCCTGTCTCAGTCCGTCTGTCTCAGACCATCTGTCTCAGACCGTCTGTCTCTGTCCGTCTGTCTCAGACCGTCTGTCTCAGACCGTCTGTCGCAGACCGTCTGTCTCAGACCGTCTGTCTCAGACCGTCAGTCTCAGACCGTCGGTCTCTGTCCGTTTCTCGCAGGCCGCCTGTCTCAGTCCGCCTGTCTAAGTCCGTCTGTCTCAGACCATCTGTCTCAGACCGTTGTCTCTGTACGTCTGTCTCTGTCCGTCTGTCTCAATCCGTCTGTCTCAGACCGTCGGTCTTTGTCCGTCTCTCATGCCGCCTGTCTCAGTCCGTCTGTTTCAGTCAGCCTGTCTCAGACCGTCGGTCTTAGCCCGTCTGTCTCAGCCCGTCTGTCTCTGTCCGTCTGTCTCAGACCGTCGGTCTCTGTCCGTCTCTCTCAGGCCGCCTGTCTCAGTCCGTCTGTCTCAGACCATCTGTCTCAGACCGTCTATCTCGGACCATCTGTCTCAGCCCGTCTGTCTCAGACCGTCCGTCTCAGCCCGCATGTCTCTGTCCGTCTGTCTCAGACCGTCTGTCTCAGATCGTCTCTCTCAGGCCGCCTGTCTCAGTCCGACTGTCTCTGTCCGTAGGTTTCAGACCGCCTGTCTCAGACCGTCGGTCTGAGCCCGTCTGTCTCAGCCCGCCTGTCTCTGTCCGTCTGTCTCAGACCGTCTGTCTCAGACCGTCTGTCTCGGACCGTCTGTCTCGGACCGTCTGTCTCGGACCGTCTGTCTCGGACCGTCTGTCTCAGACCGTCTGTCTCAGACCGTCGGTCTTAGCCCGTCTGTCTCTGCCCGCCTGTCTCTGTCCGTCTGTCTCAGACCGTCTGTCTCTGTCCGTCTCTCTCAGGCCGCCTGTCTCAGTCCGTCTGTCTCAGACCATCTGTCTCAGACCGTCTGTCTCTGTCCGTCTGTCTCAGACCATCTGTCTCAGACCATCTGTCTCAGACCGTCCGTCTCTGCTCGCCTGTCGCTGTCCGTCTGTCTCAGACCGTCGGTCTCTGTCCGTCTCTCTCAGGCCGCCTGTCTCAGTCCGTCTGTCTCAGACCATCTGTCTCAGACCGTCTGTCTCTGTCCGTCTGTCTCAGACCGTCTGTCTCAGACCGTCTGTCGCAGACCGTCTGTCTCAGACCGTCTGTCTCAGACCGTCTGTCTCAGACCGTCAGTCTCAGACCGTCGGTCTCTGTCCGTTTCTCGCAGGCCGCCTGTCTCAGTCCGCCTGTCTAAGTCCGTCTGTCTCAGACCATCTGTCTCAGACTGTTGTCTCTGTCCGTCTGTCTCTGTCCGTCTGTCTCTGTCCGTCTGTCTCTGTCCGTTTGTCTCAATCCGTCTGTCTCAGACCGTCGGTCGTTGTCCGTCTCTCATGCCGCCTGTCTCAGTCCGTCTGTTTCAGTCAGCCTGTCTCAGACCGTCGGTCTTAGCCCGTCTGTCTCAGCCCGCCTGTCTCAGACCGTCGGTCTTAACCCGTCTGTCTCAGCCCGCCTGTCTCTGTCCGTCTGTCTCAGCCAGCCTGTCTCAGACCGTCTGTCTCAGACCGTCTGTCTCTGTCCGTCTGTCTCAGACCGTCGGTCTCTGTCCGTCTCTCTCAGGCCGCCTGTCTCAGTCCGTCTGTCTCAGACCATCTGTCTCAGACCGTCTATCTCGGACCATCTGTCTCAGCCCGTCTGTCTCAGATCGTCCGTCTCAGCCCGCCTGTCTCTGTCCGTCTGTCTCAGACCGTCTGTCTCAGCCCGCCTGTCTCAGCCCGCCTGTCTCTGTCCGTCAGTCTCAGCCAGCCTGTCTCAGACCGCCTGTCTCAGACCGTCTGTCTCAGACCGTCTGTCTCAGACCGTCGGTCTCTGTCCGTCTCTCTCAGGCCGCCTGTCTCAGTCCGTCTGTCTCAGACCATCTGTGTCAGACCGTTGTCTCTGTCCGTCTGTCTCTGTCCGTCTGTGTGAGACCGCCTCTCTCTGTCCGTCTGTCTCAGACCGTCTGTCTCAGACCGTCTGTCTCAGACCGTCTGTCTCAGACCGTCAGTCTCAGACCGTCGGTCTCTGTCCGTTTCTCATGCCGCCTGTCTCAGTCCGTCTGTTTCAGTCAGCCTGTCTCAGACCGTCTGTCTCAGACCGTCTGTCTCAGACCGTCTGTCTCAGACCGTCGGTCTCTGTCCGTCTCTCTCAGGCCGCCTGTCTCAGTCCGTCTGTCTCAGACCATCTGTGTCAGACCGTTATCTCTGTCCGTCTGTCTCTGTCCGTCTGTCTCTGTCCGTCTGTGTCAGACCGCCTGTCTCTGTCCGTCTGTCTCAGACCGTCTGTCTCAGACCGTCTGTCTCAGACCGTCTGTCTCAGACCGTCTGTCTCAGACCGTCTGTCTCAGACCGTCTGTCTCAGACCATCTGTCTCAGACCGTCTGTCTCTGACCGTCTGTCTCAGACCGTCAGTCTCAGACCGTCGGTCTCTGTCCGTTTCTCGCAGGCCGCCTGTCTCTGTCCGTCTGTCTCAGACCGTCTGTCTCAGACCGTCGGTCTCTGTCCGCCTGTTTCAGAACGCCTGTCTCAGACCGTCGGTCTTAGCCCGTCTGTCTCTGCCCGTCTGTCTCAGCCCGCCTGTCTCTGTCCGTCTGTCTCAGACCGTCTGTCTCAGCCCGCCTGTCTCTGTCCGACTGTCTCAGACCATCTGTCTCAGACCGTCTGTCTCCGTCCGTCTCTCTCAGGCCGTCTGTCTCTGTCCGTCTGTCTCAGACCATCTGTCTCAGACCTTCTGTCTCAGACCGTCCGTCTCTGTCCGTCTGTCTCAGACCATCTGTCTCAGACCGTCTCTCTCAGACCGTCTGTCTCAGCCCGCCTGTCTCAGCCCGCCTGTCTCTGTCCGTCTGTCTCAGCCCGCCTGTCTCAGACCGTCTATCTCGGACCATCTGTCTCAGCCCGTCTGTCTCAGATCGTCCGTCTCAGCCCGCCTGTCTCGGTCCGTCTGTCTCAGATCGTCTCTCTCAGGCCGCCTGTCTCAGTCCGACTGTCTCAGACCATCTGTATCAAACCGTCGGTCTCTGTCCGCCTGTTTCAGAACGCCTGTCTCAGACCGTCGGTCTTAGCCCGTCTGTCTCTGCCCGTCTGTCTCAGCCCGCCTGTCTCAGCCCGCCTGTCTCTGTCCGTCAGTCTCAGCCAGCCTGTCTCAGCCCGCCTGTCTCAGCCCGCCTGTCTCTGTCCGTCTGTCTCAGCCCGCCTGTCTCAGACCGTTGTCTCTGTCCGTCTATCTCTGTCCGTCTGTCTCAGACCGTCTGTCTCAGATCGTCTCTCTCAGGCCGCCTGTCTCAGTCCGACTGTCTCTGTCCGTAGGTTTCAGACCGCCTGTCTCAGACCGTCGGTCTGAGCCCGTCTGTCTCAGACCGTCTGTCTCAGACCGTCGGTCTCTGTCCGTCTCTCTCAGGCCGCCTGTCTCAGTCCGTCTGTCTCAGACCATCTGTCTCAGACCGTCGGTCTTAGCCCGTCTGTCTCAGCCCGCCTGTCTCAGACCGTTGTCTCTGTCCGTCTGTCTCAGAACGTCTGTCTCAGACCATCTGTATCAAACCGTGTGTCTCAGCCCGCCTGTCTCAGCCCGCCTGTCTCTGTCCGTCTGTCTCTGTCAGTCTGTCTCAGCCCGCCTGTCTCAGACCGTCTATCTCGGACCATCTGTCTCAGCCCGTCTGTCTCAGATCGTCCGTCTCAGCCCGTCTGTCTCAGCCCGCCTGTCTCTGTCCGTCTGTCTCAGATCATCTGTCTCAGACCTTCTGTCTCAGACCGTCCGTCTCTGTCCGTCTGTCTCAGACCATCTGTCTCAGACCGTCTCTCTCAGACCGTCTGTCTCAGGCCGTCTCTCTCAGACCGTCTGTCTCAGACCGTCTGTCTCAGACCGTCTGTCTCAGACCGTCTGTCTCTGTCCGTCTGTCTCAGACCATCTGTCTCAGACCGTCTCTCTCAGACCGTCTGTCTCAGACCGTCTGTCTCAGACCGTCTGTCTCAGACCGTCTGTCTCAGACCGTCTGTCTCAGACCGTCTGTCTCTGACCGTCTGTCTCAGACCGTCAGTCTCAGACCGTCGGTCTCTGTCCGTTTCTCGCAGGCCGCCTGTCTCTGTCCGTCTGTCTCAGACCGTCTGTCTCAGACCGTCGGTCTCTGTCCGCCTGTTTCAGAACGCCTGTCTCAGACCATCGGTCTTAGCCCGTCTGTCTCTGCCCGTCTGTCTCAGCCCGCCTGTCTCTGTCCGTCTGTCTCAGACCGTCTGTCTCAGCCCGCCTGTCTCTGTCCGTCTGTCTCAGACCGTCTGTCACAGATCGTCTCTCTCAGGCCGCCTGTCTCAGTCCGACTGTCTCAGACAATCTGTCTCAGACCGTCTGTCTCTGTCCGTCTCTCTCAGGCCGTCTGTCTCTGTCCGTCTGTCTCAGACCATCTGTCTCAGACCTTCTGTCTCAGACCGTCCGTCTCTGTCCGTCTGTCTCAGACCATCTGTCTCAGACCGTCTCTCTCAGACCGTCTGTCTCAGCCCGCCTGTCTCAGGCCGCCTGTCTCTGTCCGTCTGTCTTAGACCATCTGTCTCAGACCGTCTGTCTCAGCCCGCCTGTCTCTGTCCGTTAGTCTCAGACCGTCTGTCTCAGACCGTCTGTCTCAGACCGTCTGTCTCAGACCGTCTGTCTCAGACCGTCTGTCTCAGACCGTCGGTCTCTGTCCGTCTCTCTCAGGCCGCCTGTCTCAGTCCGACTGTCTCTGTCCGTAGGTTTCAGACCGCCTGTCTCAGACCGTCGGTCTGAGCCCGTCTGTCTCAGCCCGCCTGTCTCTGTCCGTCTGTCTCAGATCGTCTCTCTCAGGCCGCCTGTCTCAGTCCGACTGTCTCAGACCATCTGTATCAAACCGTCTGTCTCAGCCCGCCTGTCTCAGCCCGCCTGTCTCTGTCCGTCAGTCTCAGCCAGCCTGTCTCAGACCGCCTGTCTCAGACCGTCTGTCTCAGACCGTCTGTCTCAGACCGTCGGTCTCTGTCCGTCTCTCTCAGGCCGCCTGTCTCAGTCCGTCTGTCTCAGACCATCTGTGTCAGACCGTTGTCTCTGTCCGTCTGTGTCAGACCGCCTCTCTCTGTCCGTCTGTCTCAGACCGTCTGTCTCAGACCGTCTGTCTCAGACCGTCTGTCTCAGACCGTCTGTCTCAGACCGTCTGTCTCAGACCGTCTGTCTCAGATCGTCTGTCTCAGACCGTCGGTCTCTGTCCGTCTCTCTCTGTCCGTCTGTCTCAGACCATCTGTCTCAGTCCGTCTGTCTCAGACCGTCTGTCTCGGACCGTCGGTCTCAGACCGTCGGTCTCTGTCCGTCTCTCCCAGCCCGCCTGTCTCAGGCCATCTGTATCAAACCGTCTGTCTCAGCCCGCCTGTCTCAGCCCGCCTGTCTCTGTGCGTCTGTTAAAGACCGCCTGTCTCAGACCGTCGGTCTTAGCCCGTCTGTCTCAGACCGTCTGTCTCTGACCGTCTGTCTCAGACCGTCTGTCTCAGACCGTCTGTCTCAGACCGTCTGTCTCAGACCGTCTGTCTCAGACCGTCTGTCTCAGACCGTCGGTCTCTGTCCGTCTCTCTCAGGCCGCCTGTCTCAGTCCGTCTGTCTCAGACCATCTGTCTCAGACCGTCTGTCTCTGTCCGTCTGTCTCAGACCATCTGTCTCAGTCCGTCTGTCTCAGACCGTCTGTCTCAGACCGTCTGTCTCAGACCGTCTGTCTCAGACCGTCTGTCTCAGACCGTCTGTCTCAGACCGACGGTCTCTGTCCGTCTCTCTCAGGCCGCCTGTCTCAGTCCGTCTGTCTCAGACCATCTGTCTCAGACCGTCTGTCTCTGTCCGTCTGTGTCAGTCCATCTGTCTCAGTCCGTCTGTCTCAGACCGTCTGTCTCGGACCGTCGGTCTCAGACCGTGGGTTCTGTCCGTCTCTCCCAGCCCGCCTGTCTCAGGCCATCTGTATCAAACCGTCTGTCTCAGCCCGTCTGTCTCAGCCCGCCTGTCTCAGCCCGCCTGTCTCTGTCCGTCTGTCTCAGACCGTCTGTCTCAGCCCGCCTGTCTCAGACCGTCTGTCTCTGACCGTCTGTCTCAGACCGTCTGTCTCAGACCGTCTGTCTCAGACCGTCTGTCTCAGACCGTCTGTCTCAGACCGTCGGTCTCTGTCCGTCTCTCAGGCCGCCTGTCTCAGTCCGTCTGTCTCAGACCATCTGTCTCAGACCGTCTGTCTCTGTCCGTCTGTCTCAGACCATCTGTCTCAGTCCGTCTGTCTCAGACCGTCTGTATCAGACCGTCTGTATCAGACCGTCTGTCTCAGACCGTCTGTCTCAGACCGACGGTCTCTGTCCGTCTCTCTCAGGCCGCCTGTCTCAGTCCGTCTGTCTCAGACCATCTGTCTCAGACCGTCTGTCTCTGTCCGTCTGTGTCAGTCCATCTGTCTCAGTCCGTCTGTCTCAGACCGTCTGTCTCGGACCGTCGGTCTCAGACCGTGGGTTCTGTCCGTCTCTCCCAGCCCGCCTGTCTCAGGCCATCTGTATCAAACCGTCTGTCTCAGCCCGTCTGTCTCAGCCCGCCTGTCTCAGGCCGAATGTCTCTGTCCGTCTGTCTCAGACCGTCTGTCTCAGCCCGCCTGTCTCTGTCCGTCTGTCTCAGACCGTCTGTCTCAGATCGTCTCTCTCAGGCCGCCTGTCTCAGTCCGACTGTCTCAGACCATCTGTCTCAGACCGTCTGTTTCTGTCCGTCTGTCTCAGCCCGCCTGTCTCAGACCGTTGTCTCTGTCCGTCTATCTCTGTCCGTCTGTCTCAGAACGTCTGTCACAGACCATCTGTATCAAACCGTGTGTCTCAGCCCGCCTGTCTCAGCCCGCCTGTCTCTGTCCGTCTGTCTCTGTCCGTCCGTCTCAGCCCGCCTGTCTCAGACCGTCTATCTCGGACCATCTGTCTCAGCCCGTCTGTCTCAGATCGTCCGTCTCAGCCCGCCTGTCTCGGTCCGTCTGTCTCAGATCGTCTCTCTCAGGCCGCCTGTCTCAGTCCGACTGTCTCAGACCATCTGTATCAAACCGTCTGTCTCAGCCCGCCTGTCTCAGCCCGCCTGTCTCTGTCCGTCAGTCTCAGCCAGCCTGTCTCAGACCGCCTGTCTCAGACCGTCTGTCTCAGACCGTCGGTCTCTGTCCGTCTCTCTCAGGCCGCCTGTCACAGTCCGTCTGTCTCAGACCATCTGTGTCAGACCGTTGTCTCTGTCCGTCTGTCTCTGTCCGTCTGTGTCAGACCGCCTCTCTCTGTCCGTCTGTCTCAGACCGTCTGTCTCAGACCGTCTGTCTCAGACCGTCTGTCTCAGACCGTCTGTCTCAGACCGTCTGTCTCAGATCGTCTCTCTCAGGCCGCCTGTCTCAGTCCGACTGTCTCTGTCCGTAGGTTTCAGACCGCCTGTCTCAGACCGTCGGTCTGAGCCCGTCTGTCTCAGACCGTCTGTCTCAGACCGTCTGTCTCTGTCCGTCTCTCTCAGGCCGTCTGTCTCTGTCCGTCTGTCTCAGACCATCTGTGTCAGACCGTTGTCTCTGTCCGTCTGTCTCTGTCCGTCTGTGTCAGACCGCCTCTCTCTGTCCGTCTGTCTCAGACCGTCTGTCTCAGACCGTCTGTCTCAGACCGTCTGTCTCAGACCGTCTGTCTCAGACCGTCTGTCTCAGATCGTCTCTCTCAGGCCGCCTGTCTCAGTCCGACTGTCTCTGTCCGTAGGTTTCAGACCGCCTGTCTCAGACCGTCGGTCTGAGCCCGACTGTCTCAGACAATCTGTCTCAGACCGTCTGTCTCTGTCCGTCTCTCTCAGGCCGTCTGTCTCTGTCCGTCTGTCTCAGACCATCTGTCTCAGACCTTCTGTCTCAGACCGTCCGTCTCTGTCCGTCTGTCTCAGACCATCTGTCTCAGACCGTCTCTCTCAGACCGTCTGTCTCAGCCCGCCTGTCTCAGGCCGCCTGTCTCTGTCCGTCTGTCTTAGACCATCTGTCTCAGACCGTCTGTCTCAGCCCGCCTGTCTCTGTCCGTTAGTCTCAGACCGTCTGTCTCAGACCGTCTGTCTCAGACCGTCTGTCTCAGACCGTCTGTCTCAGACCGTCTGTCTCAGACCGTCGGTCTCTGTCCGTCTCTCTCAGGCCGCCTGTCTCAGTCCGACTGTCTCTGTCCGTAGGTTTCAGACCGCCTGTCTCAGACCGTCGGTCTGAGCCCGTCTGTCTCAGCCCGCCTGTCTCTGTCCGTCTGTCTCAGATCGTCTCTCTCAGGCCGCCTGTCTCAGTCCGACTGTCTCAGACCATCTGTATCAAACCGTCTGTCTCAGCCCGCCTGTCTCAGCCCGCCTGTCTCTGTCCGTCAGTCTCAGCCAGCCTGTCTCAGACCGCCTGTCTCAGACCGTCTGTCTCAGACCGTCTGTCTCAGACCGTCGGTCTCTGTCCGTCTCTCTCAGGCCGCCTGTCTCAGTCCGTCTGTCTCAGACCATCTGTGTCAGACCGTTGTCTCTGTCCGTCTGTGTCAGACCGCCTCTCTCTGTCCGTCTGTCTCAGACCGTCTGTCTCAGACCGTCTGTCTCAGACCGTCTGTCTCAGACCGTCTGTCTCAGACCGTCTGTCTCAGACCGTCTGTCTCAGATCGTCTGTCTCAGACCGTCGGTCTCTGTCCGTCTCTCTCTGTCCGTCTGTCTCAGACCATCTGTCTCAGTCCGTCTGTCTCAGACCGTCTGTCTCGGACCGTCGGTCTCAGACCGTCGGTCTCTGTCCGTCTCTCCCAGCCCGCCTGTCTCAGGCCATCTGTATCAAACCGTCTGTCTCAGCCCGCCTGTCTCAGCCCGCCTGTCTCTGTGCGTCTGTTAAAGACCGCCTGTCTCAGACCGTCGGTCTTAGCCCGTCTGTCTCAGACCGTCTGTCTCTGACCGTCTGTCTCAGACCGTCTGTCTCAGACCGTCTGTCTCAGACCGTCTGTCTCAGACCGTCTGTCTCAGACCGTCTGTCTCAGACCGTCGGTCTCTGTCCGTCTCTCTCAGGCCGCCTGTCTCAGTCCGTCTGTCTCAGACCATCTGTCTCAGACCGTCTGTCTCTGTCCGTCTGTCTCAGACCATCTGTCTCAGTCCGTCTGTCTCAGACCGTCTGTCTCAGACCGTCTGTCTCAGACCGTCTGTCTCAGACCGTCTGTCTCAGACCGTCTGTCTCAGACCGACGGTCTCTGTCCGTCTCTCTCAGGCCGCCTGTCTCAGTCCGTCTGTCTCAGACCATCTGTCTCAGACCGTCTGTCTCTGTCCGTCTGTGTCAGTCCATCTGTCTCAGTCCGTCTGTCTCAGACCGTCTGTCTCGGACCGTCGGTCTCAGACCGTGGGTTCTGTCCGTCTCTCCCAGCCCGCCTGTCTCAGGCCATCTGTATCAAACCGTCTGTCTCAGCCCGTCTGTCTCAGCCCGCCTGTCTCAGCCCGCCTGTCTCTGTCCGTCTGTCTCAGACCGTCTGTCTCAGCCCGCCTGTCTCAGACCGTCTGTCTCTGACCGTCTGTCTCAGACCGTCTGTCTCAGACCGTCTGTCTCAGACCGTCTGTCTCAGACCGTCTGTCTCAGACCGTCGGTCTCTGTCCGTCTCTCAGGCCGCCTGTCTCAGTCCGTCTGTCTCAGGCCATCTGTCTCAGACCGTCTGTCTCTGTCCGTCTGTCTCAGACCATCTGTCTCAGTCCGTCTGTCTCAGACCGTCTGTATCAGACCGTCTGTATCAGACCGTCTGTCTCAGACCGTCTGTCTCAGACCGACGGTCTCTGTCCGTCTCTCTCAGGCCGCCTGTCTCAGTCCGTCTGTCTCAGACCATCTGTCTCAGACCGTCTGTCTCTGTCCGTCTGTGTCAGTCCATCTGTCTCAGTCCGTCTGTCTCAGACCGTCTGTCTCGGACCGTCGGTCTCAGACCGTGGGTTCTGTCCGTCTCTCCCAGCCCGCCTGTCTCAGGCCATCTGTATCAAACCGTCTGTCTCAGCCCGTCTGTCTCAGCCCGCCTGTCTCAGGCCGAATGTCTCTGTCCGTCTGTCTCAGACCGTCTGTCTCAGCCCGCCTGTCTCTGTCCGTCTGTCTCAGACCGTCTGTCTCAGATCGTCTCTCTCAGGCCGCCTGTCTCAGTCCGACTGTCTCAGACCATCTGTCTCAGACCGTCTGTTTCTGTCCGTCTGTCTCAGCCCGCCTGTCTCAGACCGTTGTCTCTGTCCGTCTATCTCTGTCCGTCTGTCTCAGAACGTCTGTCACAGACCATCTGTATCAAACCGTGTGTCTCAGCCCGCCTGTCTCAGCCCGCCTGTCTCTGTCCGTCTGTCTCTGTCCGTCCGTCTCAGCCCGCCTGTCTCAGACCGTCTATCTCGGACCATCTGTCTCAGCCCGTCTGTCTCAGATCGTCCGTCTCAGCCCGCCTGTCTCGGTCCGTCTGTCTCAGATCGTCTCTCTCAGGCCGCCTGTCTCAGTCCGACTGTCTCAGACCATCTGTATCAAACCGTCTGTCTCAGCCCGCCTGTCTCAGCCCGCCTGTCTCTGTCCGTCAGTCTCAGCCAGCCTGTCTCAGACCGCCTGTCTCAGACCGTCTGTCTCAGACCGTCGGTCTCTGTCCGTCTCTCTCAGGCCGCCTGTCACAGTCCGTCTGTCTCAGACCATCTGTGTCAGACCGTTGTCTCTGTCCGTCTGTCTCTGTCCGTCTGTGTCAGACCGCCTCTCTCTGTCCGTCTGTCTCAGACCGTCTGTCTCAGACCGTCTGTCTCAGACCGTCTGTCTCAGACCGTCTGTCTCAGACCGTCTGTCTCAGATCGTCTCTCTCAGGCCGCCTGTCTCAGTCCGACTGTCTCTGTCCGTAGGTTTCAGACCGCCTGTCTCAGACCGTCGGTCTGAGCCCGTCTGTCTCAGACCGTCTGTCTCAGACCGTCTGTCTCTGTCCGTCTCTCTCAGGCCGTCTGTCTCTGTCCGTCTGTCTCAGACCATCTGTGTCAGACCGTTGTCTCTGTCCGTCTGTCTCTGTCCGTCTGTGTCAGACCGCCTCTCTCTGTCCGTCTGTCTCAGACCGTCTGTCTCAGACCGTCTGTCTCAGACCGTCTGTCTCAGACCGTCTGTCTCAGACCGTCTGTCTCAGACCGTCTGTCTCAGATCGTCTCTCTCAGGCCGCCTGTCTCAGTCCGACTGTCTCTGTCCGTAGGTTTCAGACCGCCTGTCTCAGACCGTCGGTCTGAGCCCGTCTGTCTCAGACCGTCTGTCTCAGACCGTCTGTCTCTGTCCGTCTCTCTCAGGCCGTCTGTCTCTGTCCGTCTGTCTCAGACCATCTGTCTCAGACCTTCTGTCTCAGACCGTCCGTCTCTGTCCGTCTGTCTCAGACCATCTGTCTCAGACCGTCTCTCTCAGACCGTCTGTCTCAGCCCGCCTGTCTCAGGCCGCCTGTCTCTGTCCGTCTGTCTTAGACCATCTGTCTCAGACCGTCTGTCTCAGCCCGCCTGTCTCTGTCCGTTAGTCTCAGCCAGCCTGTCTCAGACCGTCTGTCTCAGACCGTCTGTCTCAGACCGTCTGTCTCAGACCGTCTGTCTCAGACCGTCGGTCTCTGTCCGTCTCTCTCAGGCCGCCTGTCTCAGTCCGTCTGTCTCAGACCATCTGTCTCAGACCGTCGGTCTTAGCCCGTCTGTCTCAGACCGTTGTCTCTGTCCGTCTGTCTCAGAACGTCTGTCTCAGACCATCTGTATCAAACCGTGTGTCTCAGCCCGCCTGTCTCAGCCCGCCTGTCTCTGTCCGTCCGTCTCTGTCCGTCTGTCTCAGCCCGCCTGTCGCAGACCGTCTATCTCGGACCATCTGTCTCAGCCCGTCTGTCTCAGATCGTCCGTCTCAGCCCGCCTGTCTCTGTCCGCCTGTCTCAGTCCGTCTGTCTCAGACCATCTGTCTCAGACCGTCGGTCTTAGCCCGTCTGTCTCAGCCCGCCTGTCTCAGACCGTTGTCTCTGTCCGTCTGTCGCAGAACGTCTGTCTCAGACCGTCTGTCTCAGACCGTCTGTCTCAGATCGTCTGTCTCAGACCGTCGGTCTCTGTCCGTCTCTCTCTGTCCGTCTGTCTCAGACCATCTGTCTCAGTCCGTCTGTCTCAGACCGTCTGTCTCGGACCGTCGGTCTCAGACCGTCGGTCTCTGTCCGTCTCTCCCAGCCCGCCTGTCTCAGGCCATCTGTATCAAACCGTCTGTCTCAGCCCGCCTGTCTCAGCCCGCCTGTCTCTGTGCATCTGTTAAAGACCGGCTGTCTCAGACCGTCGGTCTTAGCCCGTCTGTCTCAGACCGTCTGTCTCAGACCGTCTGTCTCAGACCGTCTGTCTCAGACCGTCGGTCTCTGTCCGTCTCTCTCAGGCCGCCTGTCTCAGTCCGTCTGTCTCAGACCATCTGTCTCAGACCGTCTGTCTCTGTCCGTCTGTCTCAGACCATCTGTCTCAGTCCGTCTGTCTCAGACCGTCTGTCTCAGACCGCCTGTCTCAGACCGACGGTCTCTGGCCGTCTCTCTCAGGCCGCCTGTGTCAGTCCGTCTGTCTCAGACCATCTGTCTCAGACCGTCTGTCTCTGTCCGTCTGTGTCAGTCCATCTGTCTCAGTCCGCCTGTCTCAGACCGTCTGTCTCGGACCGTCGGTCTCAGACCGTGGGTTCTGTCCGTCTCTCCCAGCCCGCCTGTCTCAGGCCATCTGTATCAAACCGTCTGTCTCAGCCCGTCTGTCTCAGCCCGCCTGTCTCAGCCCGCCTGTCTCTGTCCGTCTGTCTCAGACCGTCTGTCTCAGCCCGCCTGTCTCAGACCGTCTGTCTCTGACCGTCTGTCTCAGACCGTCTGTCTCAGACCGTCCGTCTCAGCCCGCCTGTCTCTGTCCGCCTGTCTCAGTCCGTCTGTCTCAGACCGTCTGTCTCAGCCCGCCTGTCTCAGCCCGTCTGTCTCAGCCCGCCTGTCTCAGGCCGAATGTCTCTGTCCGTCTGTCTCAGACCGTCTGTCTCAGCCCGCCTGTCTCTGTCCGATTGTCTCAGACCGTCTGTCTCAGATCGTCTCTCTCAGGCCGCCTGTCTCAGTCCGACTGTCTCAGACCATCTGTCTCAGACCGTCTGTTTCTGTCCGTCTGTCTCAGCCCGCCTGTCTCAGACCGTTGTCTCTGTCCGTCTATCTCTGTCCGTCTGTCTCAGAACGTCTGTCTCAGACCATCTGTATCAAACCGTGTGTCTCAGCCCGCCTGTCTCAGCCCGCCTGTCTCTGTCCGTCTGTCTCTGTCCGTCCGTCTCAGCCCGCCTGTCTCAGACCGTCTATCTCGGACCATCTGTCTCAGCCCGTCTGTCTCAGATCGTCCGTCTCAGCCCGCCTGTCTCGGTCCGTCTGTCTCAGATCGTCTCTCTCAGGCCGCCTGTCTCAGTCCGACTGTCTCAGACCATCTGTGTCAGACCGTTGTCTCTGTCCGTCTGTCTCAGACCGTCTGTCTCAGACCGTCTGTCTCAGACCGTCTGTCTCAGACCGTCTGTCTCAGACCGTCTGTCTCTGACCGTCTGTCTCAGACCGTCTGTCTCAGACCGTCTGTCTCAGACCGTCTGTCTCAGACCGTCTGTCTCAGACCGTCTGTCTCAGACCGTCTGTCTCAGACCGTCTGTCTCAGACCGTCGGTCTCTGTCCGTCTCTCTCAGGCCGCCTGTCTCAGTCCGTCTGTCTCAGACCATCTGTCTCAGACCGTCTGTCTCTGTCCGTCTGTCTCAGACCATCTGTCTCAGTCCGTCTGTCTCAGACCGTCTGTCTCAGGCCGTCTGTCTCAGACCGACGGTCTCTGTCCGTCTCTCTCAGGCCGCCTGTCTCAGTCCGTCTGTCTCAGACCATCTGTCTCAGACCGTCTGTCTCTGTCCGTCTGTGTCAGTCCATCTGTCTCAGTCCGTCTGTCTCAGACCGTCTGTCTCGGACCGTCGGTCTCAGACCGTGGGTTGTGTCCGTCTCTCCCAGCCCGCCTGTCTCAGGCCATCTGTATCAAACCGTCTGTCTCAGCCCGTCTGTCTCAGCCCGCCTGTCTCAGCCCGCCTGTCTCTGTCCGTCTGTCTCAGACCGTCTGTCTCAGCCCGCCTGTCTCAGACCGTCTGTCTCTGACCGTCTGTCTCAGACCGTCTGTCTCAGACCGTCTGTCTCAGACCGTCTGTCTCAGACCGTCTGTCTCAGACCGTCGGTCTCTGTCCGTCTCTCAGGCCGCCTGTCTCAGTCCGTCTGTCTCAGACCATCTGTCTCAGACCGTCTGTCTCTGTCCGTCTGTCTCAGACCATCTGTCTCAGTCCGTCTGTCTCAGACCGTCTGTATCAGACCGTCTGTCTCAGACCGTCTGTCTCAGACCGACGGTCTCTGTCCGTCTCTCTCAGGCCGCCTGTCTCAGTCCGTCTGTCTCAGACCATCTGTCTCAGACCGTCTGTCTCTGTCCGTCTGTGTCAGTCCATCTGTCTCAGTCCGTCTGTCTCAGACCGTCTGTCTCGGACCGTCGGTCTCAGACCGTGGGTTCTGTCCGTCTCTCCCAGCCCGCCTGTCTCAGGCCATCTGTATCAAACCGTCTGTCTCAGCCCGTCTGTCTCAGCCCGCCTGTCTCAGCCCGCCTGTCTCTGTCCGTCTGTCTCAGACCGTCTGTCTCAGCCCGCCTGTCTCTGTCCGTCTGTCTCAGACCGTCTGTCTCAGATCGTCTCTCTCAGGCCGCCTGTCTCAGTCCGACTGTCTCAGACCATCTGTCTCAGACCGTCTGTTTCTGTCCGTCTGTCTCAGCCCGCCTGTCTCAGACCGTTGTCTCTGTCCGTCTATCTCTGTCCGTCTGTCTCAGAACGTCTGTCTCAGACCATCTGTATCAAACCGTGTGTCTCAGCCCGCCTGTCTCAGCCCGCCTGTCTCTGTCCGTCTGTCTCTGTCCGTCCGTCTCAGCCCGCCTGTCCAGACCGTCTATCTCGGACCATCTGTCTCAGCCCGTCTGTCTCAGATCGTCCGTCTCAGCCCGCCTGTCTCGGTCCGTCTGTCTCAGATCGTCTCTCTCAGGCCGCCTGTCTCAGTCCGACTGTCTCAGACCATCTGTATCAAACCGTCTGTCTCAGCCCGCCTGTCTCAGCCCGCCTGTCTCTGTCCGTCAGTCTCAGCCAGCCTGTCTCAGACCGCCTGTCTCAGACCGTCTGTCTCAGACCGTCTGTCTCAGACCGTCGGTCTCTGTCCGTCTCTCTCAGGCCGCCTGTCTCAGTCCGTCTGTCTCAGACCATCTGTGTCAGACCGTTGTCTCTGCCCGTCTGTGTCAGACCGCCTCTCTCTGTCCGTCTGTCTCAGACCGTCTGTCTCAGACCGTCTGTCTCAGACCGTCTGTCTCAGACCGTCTGTCTCAGACCGTCAGTCTCAGACCGTCCGTCTCTGTCCGTTTCTCGCAGGCCGCCTGTCTCAGTCCGCCTGTCTAAGTCCGTCTGTCTCAGACCATCTGTCTCAGACCGTTGTCTCTGTCCGTCTGTCTCTGTCCGTCTGTCTCTGTCCGTCTGTCTCAATCCGTCTGTCTCAGACCGTCGGTCGTTGTCCGTCTCTCATGCCGCCTGTCTCAGTCCGTCTGTTTCAGTCAGCCTGTCTCAGACCGTCGGTCTTAGCCCGTCTGTCTCAGCCCGCCTGTCTCAGACCGTCGGTCTTAGCCCGTCTGTCTCAGCCCGCCTGTCTCTGTCCGTCTGTCTCAGCCAGCCTGTCTCAGACCGTCTGTCTCAGACCGTCTGTCTCAGACCGTCTGTCTCTGTCCGTCTGTCTCAGACCGTCGGTCTCTGTCCGTCTCTCTCAGGCCGCCTGTCTCAGTCCGTCTGTCTCAGACCATCTGTCTCAGACCGTCTATCTCGGACCATCTGTCTCAGCCCGTCTGTCTCAGATCGTCCGTCTCAGCCCGCCTGTCTCTGTCCGTCTGTCTCAGACCGTCTGTCTCAGATCGTCTCTCTCAGGCCGCCTGTCTCAGTCCGACTGTCTCTGTCCGTAGGTTTCAGACCGCCTGTCTCAGACCGTCGGTCTGAGCCCGTCTGTCTCAGCCCGCCGGTCTCTGTCCGTCTGTCTCAGACCGTCTGTCTCAGATCATCTCTCACAGGCCGCCTGTCGCAGTCCGACTGTCTCAGACCATCTGTATCAAACCGTCTGTCTCAGCCCGCCTGTCTCAGCCCGCCTGTCTCTGTCCGTCTGTCTCAGCCAGCCTGTCTCAGACCGTCTGTCTCAGACCGTCTGTCTCAGACCGTCTGTCTCAGACCGTCGGTCTCTGTCCGTCTCTCTCAGGCCGCCTGTCTCAGTCCGTCTGTCTCAGACCATCTGTGTCAGACCGTTATCTCTGTCCGTCTGTCTCTGTCCGTCTGTCTCTGTCCGTCTGTGTCAGACCGCCTGTCTCTGTCCGTCTGTCTCAGACCGTCTGTCTCACACCGTCTGTCTCAGACCGTCTGTCTCAGACCGTCTGTCTCAGACCGTCTGTCTCAGACCGTCTGTCTCAGACCGTCTGTCTCAGACCGTCTGTCTCAGACCGTCTGTCTCAGACCGTCTGTCTCAGACCGTCGGTCTCTGTCCGTCTCTCTCAGGCCGCCTGTCTCTGTCCGTCTGTCTCAGACCATCTGTCTCAGTCCGTCTGTCTCAGACCGTCTGTCTCGGACCGTCGGTCTCAGACCGTCGGTCTCTGTCCGTCTCTCCCAGCCCGCCTGTCTCAGGCCATCTGTATCAAACCGTCTGTCTCAGCCCGCCTGTCTCAGCCCGCCTGTCTCTGTCCGTCTGTTTCAGAACGCCTGTCTCAGGCCGTCGGTCTTAGCCCGTCTGTCTCAGCCCGTCAGTCTCAGCCCGCCTGTCTCTGTCCGTCTGTCTCAGACCGTCTGTCTCAGCCCGCCTGTCTCTGTCCGTCTGTCTCAGACCGTCTGTCTCAGATCGTCTCTCTCAGGCCGCCTGTCTCAGTCCGACTGTCTCAGACCATTTGTCTCAGACCGTCTGTTTCTGTCCGTCTGTCTCAGCCCGCCTGTCTCAGACCGTTGTCTCTGTCCGTCTATCTCTGTCCGTCTGTCTCAGACCGTCTGTCTCAGATCGTCTCTCTCAGGCCGCCTGTCTCAGTCCGACTGTCTCTGTCCGTAGGTTTCAGACCGCCTGTCTCAGACCGTCGGTCTGAGCCCGTCTGTCTCAGACCGTCTGTCTCAGACCGTCTGTCTCAGACCGTCGGTCTCTGTCCGTCTCTCTCAGGCCGCCTGTCTCAGTCCGTCTGTCTCAGACCATCTGTCTCAGACCGTCGGTCTTAGCCCGTCTGTCTCAGCCCGCCTGTCTCAGACCGTTGTCTCTGTCCGTCTGTCTCAGAACGTCTGTCTCAGACCATCTGTATCAAACCGTGTGTCTCAGCCCGCCTGTCTCAGCCCGCCTGTCTCTGTCCGTCTGTCTCTGTCCGTCTGTCTCAGCCCGCCTGTCTCAGACCGTCTATCTCGGACCATCTGTCTCAGCCCGTCTGTCTCAGATCGTCCGTCTCAGCCCGTCTGTCTCAGCCCGCCTGTCTCTGTCCGTCTGTCTCAGACCGTCTGTCTCAGACCTTCTGTCTCAGACCGTCCGTCTCTGTCCGTCTGTCTCAGACCATCTGTCTCAGACCGTCTCTCTCAGACCGTCTGTCTCAGGCCGCCTGTCTCAGTCCATCTGTCTCAGACCATCTGTCTCAGACCGTCTGTCTCTGTCCGTCTGTCTCAGACCATCTGTCTCAGACCTTCTGTCTCAGACCGTCCGTCTCTGTCCGTCTGTCTCAGACCATCTGTCTCAGACCGTCTCTCTCAGACCGTCTGTCTCAGCCCGCCTGTCTCAGGCCGCCTGTCTCTGTCCGTCTGTCTTAGACCATCTGTCTCAGACCGTCTGTCTCAGACCGTCTGTCTCAGACCGTCTGTCTCAGACCGTCTGTCTCAGACCGTCTGTCTCAGACCGTCTGTCTCAGACCGTCTGTCTCTGACCGTCTGTCTCAGACCGTCAGTCTCAGACCGTCGGTCTCTGTCCGTTTCTCGCAGGCCGCCTGTCTCTGTCCGTCTGTCTCAGACCGTCTGTCTCAGACCGTCGGTCTTAGCCCGTCTGTCTCAGCCCGCCTGTCTCAGACCGTTGTCTCTGTCCGTCTGTCGCAGAACGTCTGTCTCAGACCATCTGTATCAAACTGTCTGTCTCAGCCCGCCTGTCTCAGCCCGCCTGCCTCTGTCCGTCTGTCTCAGCCCGCCTGTCTCAGACCGTCTATCTCGGACCATCTGTCTCAGCCCGTCTGTCTCAGATCGTCCGTCTCAGCCCGCCTGTCTCTGTCCGTCTGTCTCAGACCGTCGGTCTCAGATCGTCTCTCTCAGGCCGCCTGTCTCAGTCCGACTGTCTCTGTCCGTAGGTTTCAGCCCGCCTGTCTCAGCCCGCCTGTCTCTGTCCGTCAGTCTCAGCCAGCCTGTCTCAGACCGCCTGTCTCGGACCGTCGGTCTCAGACCGTCGGTCTCTGTCCGTCTCTCCCAGCCCGCCTGTCTCAGGCCATCTGTATCAAACCGTCTGTCTCAGCCCGCCTGTCTCAGCCCGCCTGTCTCTGTGCGTCTGTTAAAGACCGCCTGTCTCAGACCGTCGGTCTTAGCCCGTCTGTCTCAGCCCGCCTGACTCAGACCGTCTGTCTCAGACCGTCTGTCTCTGACCGTCTGTCTCAGACCGTCTGTCTCAGACCGTCGGTCTCTGTCCGTCTCTCTCAGGCCGCCTGTCTCAGTCCGTCTGTCTCAGACCATCTGTCTCAGACCGTCTGTCTCTGTCCGTCTGTCTCAGACCATCTGTCTCAGTCCGTCTGTCTCAGACCGTCTGTCTCAGACCGTCTGTCTCAGACCGTCTGTCTCAGACCGTCTGTCTCAGACCGACGGTCTCTGTCCGTCTCTCTCAGGCCGCCTGTCTCAGTCCGTCTGTCTCAGACCATCTGTCTCAGACCGTCTGTCTCTGTCCGTCTGTGTCAGTCCATCTGTCTCAGTCCGTCTGTCTCAGACCGTCTGTCTCGGACCGTCAGTCTCAGACCGTCGGTCTCTGTCCGTCTCTCCCAGCCCGCCTGTCTCAGGCCATCTGTATCAAACCGTCTGTCTCAGCCCGTCTGTCTCAGCCCGCCTGTCTCAGCCCGCCTGTCTCTGTCCGTCTGTCTCAGATCGTCTCTCTCAGGCCGCCTGTCTCAGTCCGACTGTCTCAGACCATCTGTATCAAACCGTCTGTCTCAGCCCGCCTGTCTCAGCCCGCCTGTCTCTGTCCGTCAGTCACAGCCAGCCTGTCTCGGACCGCCTGTCTCAGACCGTCTGTCTCAGACCGTCTGTCTCAGACCGTCGGTCTCTGTCCGTCTCTCTCAGGCCGCCTGTCTCAGTCCGTCTGTCTCAGACCATCTGTGTCAGACCGTTGTCTCTGTCCGTCTGTGTCAGACCGCCTCTCTCTGTCCGTCTGTCTCAGACCGTCTGTCTCAGACCGTCTGTCTCAGACCGTCTGTCTCAGACCGTCTGTCTCAGACCGTCTGTCTCAGACCGTCTGTCTCAGACCGTCTGTCTCAGACCGTCTGTCTCAGACCGTCTGTCTCAGACCGTCTCTCTCAGACCGCCTGTCTCAGACCGTCGGTCTGAGCCCGTCTGTCTCAGCTCGCCTGTCTCTGTCCGTCTGTCTCAGATCGTCTCTCTCAGGCCGCCTGTCTCAGTCCGACTGTCTCAGACCATCTGTATCAAACCGTCTGTCTCAGCCCGCCTGTCTCAGCCCGCCTGTCTCTGTCCGTCAGTCTCAGCCAGCCTGTCTCAGACCGCCTGTCTCAGACCGTCTGTCTCAGACCGTCTGTCTCAGACCGTCGGTCTCTGTCCGTCTCTCTCAGGCCGCCTGTCTCAGTCCGTCTGTCTCAGACCATCTGTGTCAGACCGTTGTCTCTGTCCGTCTGTGTCAGACCGCCTCACTCTGTCCGTCTGTCTCAGACCGTCTGTCTCAGACCGTCTGTCTCAGACCGTCTGTCTCAGGCCGTCTGTCTCAGACCGTCTGTCTCAGACCGTCTGTCTCAGACCGTCTGTCTCAGACCGTCTGTCTCAGATCGTCTGTCTCAGACCGTCGGTCTCTGTCCGTCTCTCTCTGTCCGTCTGTCTCAGACCATCTGTCTCAGTCCGTCTGTCTCAGACCGTCTGTCTCGGACCGTCGGTCTCAGCCCCTCGGTCTCTGTCCGTCTCTCCCAGCCCGCCTGTCTCAGGCCATCTGTATCAAACCGTCTGTCTCAGCCCGCCTGTCTCAGCCCGCCTGTCTCTGTCCGTCAGTCTCAGCCAGCCTGTCTCAGACCGCCTGTCTCAGACCGTCTGTCTCAGACCGTCTGTCTCAGACCGTCTGTCTCAGACCGTCTGTCTCAGACCGTCTGTCTCAGATCGTCTCTCTCAGGCCGCCTGTCTCAGTCCGACTGTCTCAGACCATCTGTATCAAACCGTCTGTCTCAGCCCGCCTGTCTCAGCCCGCCTGTCTCTGTCCGTCAGTCTCAGCCAGCCTGTCTCAGACCGCCTGTCTCAGACCGTCTGTCTCAGACCGTCTGTCTCAGACCGTCGGTCTCTGTCCGTCTCTCTCAGGCAGCCTGTCTCAGTCCGTCTGTCTCAGACCATCTGTGTCAGACCGTTGTCTCTGTCCGTCTGTCTCTGTCCGTCTGTGTCAGACCGCCTCTCTCTGTCCGTCTGTCTCAGACCGTCTGTCTCAGACCGTCTGTCTCAGACCGTCGGTCTCTGTCCGTCTCTCTCTGTCCGTCTCTCCCAGCCCGCCTGTCTCAGGCCATCTGTATCAAACCGTCTGTCTCAGCCCGCCTGTCTCAGCCCGCCTGTCTCTGTGCGTCTGTTAAAGACCGCCTGTCTCAGACCGTCGGTCTTAGCCCGTCTGTCTCAGACCGTCTGTCTCTGACCGTCTGTCTCAGACCGTCTGTCTCAGACCGTCTGTCTCAGACCGTCTGTCTCAGACCGTCTGTCTCAGACCGTCTGTCTCAGACCGTCTGTCTCAGACCGTCGGTGTCTGTCCGTCTCTCTCAGGCCGCCTGTCTCAGTCCGTCTGTCTCAGACCATCTGTCTCAGACCGTCTGTCTCTGTCCGTCTGTCTCAGACCATCTGTCTCAGTCCGTCTGTCTCAGACCGTCTGTCTCAGCCCGCCTGTCTCAGCCCGCCTGTCTCTGTGCGTCTGTTAAAGACCGCCTGTCTCAGACCGTCGGTCTTAGCCCGTCTGTCTCAGACCGTCTATCTCCGACCGTCGGTCTCTGTCCGTCTCTCTCTGTCCGTCTGTCTCAGACCATCTGTCTCAGTCCGTCTGTCTCAGATCGTCTGTCTCGGACCGTCGGTCTCAGACCGTCGGTCTCTGTCCGTCTCTCCCAGCCCGCCTGTCTCAGGCCATCTGTATCAAACCGTCTGTCTCAGCCCGCCTGTCTCAGCCCGCCTGTCTCTGTGCGTCTGTTAAAGACCGCCTGTCTCAGACCGTCGGTCTTAGCCCGTCTGTCTCAGCCCGCCTGACTCAGACCGTCTGTCTCAGACCGTCTGTCTCTGACCGTCTGTCTCAGACCGTCTGTCTCAGACCGTCGGTCTCTGTCCGTCTCTCTCAGGCCGCCTGTCTCAGTCCGTCTGTCTCAGACCATCTGTCTCAGACCGTCTGTCTCTGTCCGTCTGTCTCAGACCATCTGTCTCAGTCCGTCTGTCTCAGACCGTCTGTCTCAGACCGTCTGTCTCAGACCGTCTGTCTCAGACCGACGGTCTCTGTCCGTCTCTCTCAGGCCGCCTGTCTCAGTCCGTCTGTCTCAGACCATCTGTCTCAGACCGTCTGTCTCTGTCCGTCTGTGTCAGTCCATCTGTCTCAGTCCGTCTGTCTCAGACCGTCTGTCTCGGACCGTCAGTCTCAGACCGTCGGTCTCTGTCCGTCTCTCCCAGCCCGCCTGTCTCAGGCCATCTGTATCAAACCGTCTGTCTCAGCCCGTCTGTCTCAGCCCGCCTGTCTCAGCCCGCCTGTCTCTGTCCGTCTGTCACAGCCAGCCTGTCTCGGACCGCCTGTCTCAGACCGTCTGTCTCAGACCGTCTGTCTCAGACCGTCGGTCTCTGTCCGTCTGTCTCAGACCGTCTGTCTCAGACCGTCTCTCTCAGACCGCCTGTCTCAGACCGTCTGTCTCAGACCATCTGTGTCAGACCGTTGTCTCTGTCCGTCTGTGTCAGACCGCCTCTCTCTGTCCGTCTGTCTCAGACCGTCTGTCTCAGACCGTCTGTCTCAGACCGTCTGTCTCAGACCGTCTGTCTCAGACCGTCTGTCTCAGACCGTCTGTCTCAGACCGTCTGTCTCAGACCGTCTCTCTCAGACCGCCTGTCTCAGACCGTCGGTCTGAGCCCGTCTGTCTCAGCTCGCCTGTCTCTGTCCGTCTGTCTCAGATCGTCTCTCTCAGGCCGCCTGTCTCAGTCCGACTGTCTCAGACCATCTGTATCAAACCGTCTGTCTCAGCCCGCCTGTCTCAGCCCGCCTGTCTCTGTCCGTCAGTCTCAGCCAGCCTGTCTCAGACCGCCTGTCTCAGACCGTCTGTCTCAGACCGTCTGTCTCAGACCGTCGGTCTCTGTCCGTCTCTCTCAGGCCGCCTGTCTCAGTCCGTCTGTCTCAGACCATCTGTGTCAGACCGTTGTCTCTGTCCGTCTGTGTCAGACCGCCTCTCTCTGTCCGTCTGTCTCAGACCGTCTGTCTCAGACCGTCTGTCTCAGACCGTCTGTCTCAGGCCGTCTGTCTCAGACCGTCTGTCTCAGACCGTCTGTCTCAGACCGTCTGTCTCAGACCGTCTGTCTCAGATCGTCTGTCTCAGACCGTCGGTCTCTGTCCGTCTCTCTCTGTCCGTCTGTCTCAGACCATCTGTCTCAGTCCGTCTGTCTCAGACCGTCTGTCTCGGACCGTCGGTCTCAGCCCGTCGGTCTCTGTCCGTCTCTCCCAGCCCGCCTGTCTCAGGCCATCTGTATCAAACCGTCTGTCTCAGCCCGCCTGTCTCAGCCCGCCTGTCTCTGTCCGTCAGTCTCAGCCAGCCTGTCTCAGACCGCCTGTCTCAGACCGTCTGTCTCAGACCGTCTGTCTCAGACCGTCGGTCTCTGTCCGTCTCTCTCAGGCCGCCTGTCTCAGTCCGTCTGTCTCAGACCATCTGTGTCAGACCGTTGTCTCTGTCCGTCTGTGTCAGACCGCCTCTCTCTGTCCGTCTGTCTCAGACCGTCTGTCTCAGACCGTCTGTCTCAGACCGTCTGTCTCAGACCGTCTGTCTCAGACCGTCTGTCTCAGACCGTCTGTCTCAGACCGTCTGTCTCAGATCGTCTCTCTCAGGCCGCCTGTCTCAGCCCGCCTGTCTCAGACCGTTGTCTCTGTCCGTCTATCTCTGTCCGTCTCTCTCTGTCCGTCTGTCTCAGACCATCTGTCTCAGTCCGTCTGTCTCAGACCGTCTGTCTCGGACCGTCGCTCTCAGACCGTCGGTCTCTGTCCGTCTCTCCCAGCCCGCCTGTCTCAGGCCATCTGTATCAAACCGTCTGTCTCAGCCCGCCTGTCTCAGCCCGCCTGTCTCAGCCCGCCTGTCTCTGTGCGTCTGTTAAAGACCGCCTGTCTCAGACCGTCGGTCTTAGCCCGTCTGTCTCAGCCCGCCTGACTCAGACCGTCTGTCTCAGACCGTCTGTCTCTGACCGTCTGTCTCAGACCGTCTGTCTCAGACCGTCTGTCTCAGACCGTCTGTCTCAGACCGTCTGTCTCAGACCGTCGGTCTCTGTCCGTCTCTCTCAGGCCGCCTGTCTCAGTCCGTCTGTCTCAGACCGTCTGTCTCAGACCGCCTGTCTCTGTCCGTCTGTCTCAGACCGTCTGTCTCAGATCGTCTCTCTCAGGCCGCCTGTCTCAGTCCGACTGTCTCAGACCATCTGTCTCAGACCGTCTGCTTCTGTCCGTCTGTCTCAGCCCGCCTGTCTCAGACCGTTGTCTCTGTCCGTCTATCTCTGTCCGTCTGTCTCAGACCGTCTGTCTCAGACCATCTGTCTCAGACCGTCTGTCTCTGTCCGTCTGTGTCAGTCCATCTGTCTCAGTCCGTCTGTCTCAGACCGTCTGTCTCGGACCGTCAGTCTCAGACCGTCGGTCTCTGTCCGTCTCTCCCAGCCCGCCTGTCTCAGGCCATCTGTATCAAACCGTCTGTCTCAGCCCGCCTGTCTCAGCCCGCCTGTCTCTGTGCGTCTGTTAAAGACCGCCTGTCTCAGACCGTCGGTCTTAGCCCGTCTGTCTCAGACCGTCTGTCTCTGACCGTCTGTCTCAGACCGCCTGTCTCAGACCGTCTGTCTCAGACCGTCTGTCTCAGACCGTCTGTCTCAGACCGTCTGTCTCAGACCGTTTGTCTCAGACCGTCTGTCTCAGACCGTCGGTCTCTGTCCGTCTCTCTCAGGCCGCCTGTCTCAGTCCGTCTGTCTCAGACCATCTGTCTCAGACAGTCTGTCTCTGTCCGTCTGTCTCAGACCATCTGTCTCAGTCCGTCTGTCTCAGACCGTCTGTCTCAGACCGTCTGTCTCAGACCGTCTGTCTCAGACCGACGGTCTCTGTCCGTCTCTCTCAGGCCGCCTGTCTCAGTCCGTCTGTCTCAGACCATCTGTCTCAGACCGTCTGTCTCTGTCCGTCTGTGTCAGTCCATCTGTCTCAGTCCGTCTGTCTCAGACCGTCTGTCTCGGACCGTCGGTCTCAGACCGTGGGTTGTGTCCGTCTCTCCCAGCCCGCCTGTCTCAGGCCATCTGTATCAAACCGTCTGTCTCAGCCCGTCTGTCTCAGCCCGCCTGTCTCAGCCCGCCTGTCTCTGTCCGTCTGTCTCAGACCGTCTGTCTCAGCCCGCCTGTCTCAGACCGTCTGTCTCTGACCGTCTGTCTCAGACCGTCTGTCTCAGACCGTCTGTCTCAGACCGTCTGTCTCAGACCGTCTGTCTCAGACCGTCGGTCTCTGTCCGTCTCTCAGGCCGCCTGTCTCAGTCCGTCTGTCTCAGACCAGCTGTCTCAGACCGTCTGTCTCTGTCCGTCTGTCTCAGACCATCTGTCTCAGTCCGTCTGTCTCAGACCGTCTGTATCAGACCGTCTGTCTCAGACCGTCTGTCTCAGACCGACGGTCTCTGTCCGTCTCTCTCAGGCCGCCTGTCTCAGTCCGTCTGTCTCAGACCATCTGTCTCAGACCGTCTGTCTCTGTCCGTCTGTGTCAGTCCATCTGTCTCAGTCCGTCTGTCTCAGACCGTCTGTCTCGGACCGTCGGTCTCAGACCGTGGGTTCTGTCCGTCTCTCCCAGCCCGCCTGTCTCAGGCCATCTGTATCAAACCGTCTGTCTCAGCCCGTCTGTCTCAGCCCGCCTGTCTCAGCCCGCCTGTCTCTGTCCGTCTGTCTCAGACCGTCTGTCTCAGCCCGCCTGTCTCTGTCCGTCTGTCTCAGACCGTCTGTCTCAGATCGTCTCTCTCAGGCCGCCTGTCTCAGTCCGACTGTCTCAGACCATCTGTCTCAGACCGTCTGTTTCTGTCCGTCTGTCTCAGCCCGCCTGTCTCAGACCGTTGTCTCTGTCCGTCTATCTCTGTCCGTCTGTCTCAGAACGTCTGTCTCAGACCATCTGTATCAAACCGTGTGTCTCAGCCCGCCTGTCTCAGCCCGCCTGTCTCTGTCCGTCTGTCTCTGTCCGTCCGTCTCAGCCCGCCTGTCCAGACCGTCTATCTCGGACCATCTGTCTCAGCCCGTCTGTCTCAGATCGTCCGTCTCAGCCCGCCTGTCTCGGTCCGTCTGTCTCAGATCGTCTCTCTCAGGCCGCCTGTCTCAGTCCGACTGTCTCAGACCATCTGTATCAAACCGTCTGTCTCAGCCCGCCTGTCTCAGCCCGCCTGTCTCTGTCCGTCAGTCTCAGCCAGCCTGTCTCAGACCGCCTGTCTCAGACCGTCTGTCTCAGACCGTCTGTCTCAGACCGTCGGTCTCTGTCCGTCTCTCTCAGGCCGCCTGTCTCAGTCCGTCTGTCTCAGACCATCTGTGTCAGACCGTTGTCTCTGCCCGTCTGTGTCAGACCGCCTCTCTCTGTCCGTCTGTCTCAGACCGTCTGTCTCAGACCGTCTGTCTCAGACCGTCTGTCTCAGACCGTCAGTCTCAGACCGTCGGTCTCTGTCCGTTTCTCGCAGGCCGCCTGTCTCAGTCCGCCTGTCTAAGTCCGTCTGTCTCAGACCATCTGTCTCAGACCGTTGTCTCTGTCCGTCTGTCTCTGTCCGTCTGTCTCTGTCCGTCTGTCTCAATCCGTCTGTCTCAGACCGTCGGTCGTTGTCCGTCTCTCATGCCGCCTGTCTCAGTCCGTCTGTTTCAGTCAGCCTGTCTCAGACCGTCGGTCTTAGCCCGTCTGTCTCAGCCCGCCTGTCTCAGACCGTCGGTCTTAGCCCGTCTGTCTCAGCCCGCCTGTCTCTGTCCGTCTGTCTCAGCCAGCCTGTCTCAGACCGTCTGTCTCAGACCGTCTGTCTCAGACCGTCTGTCTCAGACCGTCTGTCTCAGACCGTCTGTCTCTGTCCGTCTGTCTCAGACCGTCGGTCTCTGTCCGTCTCTCTCAGGCCGCCTGTCTCAGTCCGTCTGTCTCAGACCATCTGTCTCAGACCGTCTATCTCGGACCATCTGTCTCAGCCCGTCTGTCTCAGATCGTCCGTCTCAGCCCGCCTGTCTCTGTCCGTCTGTCTCAGACCGTCTGTCTCAGATCGTCTCTCTCAGGCCGCCTGTCTCAGTCCGACTGTCTCTGTCCGTAGGTTTCAGACCGCCTGTCTCAGACCGTCGGTCTGAGCCCGTCTGTCTCAGCCCGCCGGTCTCTGTCCGTCTGTCTCAGACCGCCTGTCTCAGATCATCTCTCACAGGCCGCCTGTCGCAGTCCGACTGTCTCAGACCATCTGTATCAAACCGTCTGTCTCAGCCCGCCTGTCTCAGCCCGCCTGTCTCTGTCCGTCTGTCTCAGCCAGCCTGTCTCAGACCGTCTGTCTCAGACCGTCTGTCTCAGACCGTCTGTCTCAGACCGTCTGTCTCAGACCGTCTGTCTCAGACCGTCGGTCTCTGTCCGTCTCTCTCAGGCCGCCTGTCTCAGTCCGTCTGTCTCAGACCATCTGTGTCAGACCGTTATCTCTGTCCGTCTGTCTCTGTCCGTCTGTCTCTGTCCGTCTGTGTCAGACCGCCTGTCTCTGTCCGTCTGTCTCAGACCGTCTGTCTCACACCGTCTGTCTCAGACCGTCTGTCTCAGACCGTCTGTCTCAGACCGTCTGTCTCAGACCGTCTGTCTCAGACCGTCTGTCTCAGACCGTCTGTCTCAGACCGTCGGTCTCTGTCCGTCTCTCTCAGGCCGCCTGTCTCTGTCCGTCTGTCTCAGACCATCTGTCTCAGTCCGTCTGTCTCAGACCGTCTGTCTCGGACCGTCGGTCTCAGACCGTCGGTCTCTGTCCGTCTCTCCCAGCCCGCCTGTCTCAGGCCATCTGTATCAAACCGTCTGTCTCAGCCCGCCTGTCTCAGCCCGCCTGTCTCTGTCCGTCTGTTTCAGAACGCCTGTCTCAGGCCGTCGGTCTTAGCCCGTCTGTCTCAGCCCGTCAGTCTCAGCCCGCCTGTCTCTGTCCGTCTGTCTCAGACCGTCTGTCTCAGCCCGCCTGTCTCTGTCCGTCTGTCTCAGACCGTCTGTCTCAGATCGTCTCTCTCAGGCCGCCTGTCTCAGTCCGACTGTCTCAGACCATTTGTCTCAGACCGTCTGTTTCTGTCCGTCTGTCTCAGCCCGCCTGTCTCAGACCGTTGTCTCTGTCCGTCTATCTCTGTCCGTCTGTCTCAGACCGTCTGTCTCAGATCGTCTCTCTCAGGCCGCCTGTCTCAGTCCGACTGTCTCTGTCCGTAGGTTTCAGACCGCCTGTCTCAGACCGTCGGTCTGAGCCCGTCTGTCTCAGACCGTCTGTCTCAGACCGTCTGTCTCAGACCGTCGGTCTCTGTCCGTCTCTCTCAGGCCGCCTGTCTCAGTCCGTCTGTCTCAGACCATCTGTCTCAGACCGTCGGTCTTAGCCCGTCTGTCTCAGCCCGCCTGTCTCAGACCGTCTGTCTCAGACCGTCTGTCTCAGACCGTCTGTCTCAGACCGTCTGTCTCAGACCGTCGGTCTCTGTCCGTCTCTCTCAGGCCGCCTGTCTCTGTCCGTCTGTCTCAGACCATCTGTCTCAGTCCGTCTGTCTCAGACCGTCTGTCTCGGACCGTCGGTCTCAGACCGTCGGTCTCTGTCCGTCTCTCCCAGCCCGCCTGTCTCAGGCCATCTGTATCAAACCGTCTGTCTCAGCCCGCCTGTCTCAGCCCGCCTGTCTCTGTCCGTCTGTTTCAGAACGCCTGTCTCAGGCCGTCGGTCTTAGCCCGCCTGTCTCAGCCCGTCAGTCTCAGCCCGCCTGTCTCTGTCCGTCTGTCTCAGACCGTCTGTCTCAGCCCGCCTGTCTCTGTCCGTCTGTCTCAGACCGTCTGTCTCAGATCGTCTCTCTCAGGCCGCCTGTCTCAGTCCGACTGTCTCTGTCCGTAGGTTTCAGACCGCCTGTCTCAGACCGTCGGTCTGAGCCCGTCTGTCTCAGCCCGCCGGTCTCTGTCCGTCTGTCTCAGACCGCCTGTCGCAGTCCGACTGTCTCAGACCATCTGTATCAAACCGTCTGTCTCAGCCCGCCTGTCTCAGCCCGCCTGTCTCTGTCCGTCTGTCTCAGCCAGCCTGTCTCAGACCGTCTGTCTCAGACCGTCTGTCTCAGACCGTCTGTCTCAGACCGTCTGTCTCAGACCGTCTGTCTCAGACCGTCGGTCTCTGTCCGTCTCTCTCAGGCCGCCTGTCTCAGTCCGTCTGTCTCAGACCATCTGTGTCAGACCGTTATCTCTGTCCGTCTGTCTCTGTCCGTCTGTCTCTGTCCGTCTGTGTCAGACCGCCTGTCTCTGTCCGTCTGTCTCAGACCGTCTGTCTCACACCGTCTGTCTCAGACCGTCTGTCTCAGACCGTCTGTCTCAGACCGTCTGTCTCAGACCGTCTGTCTCAGACCGTCTGTCTCAGACCGTCTGTCTCAGACCGTCGGTCTCTGTCCGTCTCTCTCAGGCCGCCTGTCTCTGTCCGTCTGTCTCAGACCATCTGTCTCAGTCCGTCTGTCTCAGACCGTCTGTCTCGGACCGTCGGTCTCAGACCGTCGGTCTCTGTCCGTCTCTCCCAGCCCGCCTGTCTCAGGCCATCTGTATCAAACCGTCTGTCTCAGCCCGCCTGTCTCAGCCCGCCTGTCTCTGTCCGTCTGTTTCAGAACGCCTGTCTCAGGCCGTCGGTCTTAGCCCGTCTGTCTCAGCCCGTCAGTCTCAGCCCGCCTGTCTCTGTCCGTCTGTCTCAGACCGTCTGTCTCAGCCCGCCTGTCTCTGTCCGTCTGTCTCAGACCGTCTGTCTCAGATCGTCTCTCTCAGGCCGCCTGTCTCAGTCCGACTGTCTCAGACCATTTGTCTCAGACCGTCTGTTTCTGTCCGTCTGTCTCAGCCCGCCTGTCTCAGACCGTTGTCTCTGTCCGTCTATCTCTGTCCGTCTGTCTCAGACCGTCTGTCTCAGATCGTCTCTCTCAGGCCGCCTGTCTCAGTCCGACTGTCTCTGTCCGTAGGTTTCAGACCGCCTGTCTCAGACCGTCGGTCTGAGCCCGTCTGTCTCAGACCGTCTGTCTCAGACCGTCTGTCTCAGACCGTCGGTCTCTGTCCGTCTCTCTCAGGCCGCCTGTCTCAGTCCGTCTGTCTCAGACCATCTGTCTCAGACCGTCGGTCTTAGCCCGTCTGTCTCAGCCCGCCTGTCTCAGACCGTTGTCTCTGTCCGTCTGTCTCAGAACGTCTGTCTCAGACCATCTGTATCAAACCGTGTGTCTCAGCCCGCCTGTCTCAGCCCGCCTGTCTCTGTCCGTCTGTCTCTGTCCGTCTGTCTCAGCCCGCCTGCCTCAGACCGTCTATCTCGGACCATCTGTCTCAGCCCGTCTGTCTCAGATCGTCCGTCTCAGCCCGTCTGTCTCAGCCCGCCTGTCTCTGTCCGTCTGTCTCAGACCATCTGTCTCAGACCTTCTGTCTCAGACCGTCCGTCTCTGTCCGTCTGTCTCAGACCATCTGTCTCAGACCGTCTCTCTCAGACCGTCTGTCTCAGGCTGCCTGTCTCAGTCCATCTGTCTCAGACCATCTGTCTCAGACCGTCTGTCTCTGTCCGTCTGTCTCAGACCATCTGTCTCAGACCTTCTGTCTCAGACCGTCCGTCTCTGTCCGTCTGTCTCAGACCATCTGTCTCAGACCGTCTCTCTCAGACCGTCTGTCTCAGCCCGCCTGTCTCAGGCCGCCTGTCTCTGTCCGTCTGTCTTAGACCATCTGTCTCAGACCGTCTGTCTCAGACCGTCTGTCTCAGACCGTCTGTCTCAGACCGTCTGTCTCAGACCGTCTGTCTCAGACCGTCTGTCTCAGACCGTCTGTCTCAGACCGTCTGTCTCTGACCGTCTGTCTCAGACCGTCAGTCTCAGACCGTCGGTCTCTGTCCGTTTCTCGCAGGCCGCCTGTCTCTGTCCGTCTGTCTCAGACCGTCTGTCTCAGACCGTCGGTCTTAGCCCGTCTGTCTCAGCCCGCCTGTCTCAGACCGTTGTCTCTGTCCGTCTGTCGCAGAACGTCTGTCTCAGACCATCTGTATCAAACTGTCTGTCTCAGCCCGCCTGTCTCAGCCCGCCTGCCTCTGTCCGTCTGTCTCAGCCCGCCTGTCTCAGACCGTCTATCTCGGACCATCTGTCTCAGCCCGTCTGTCTCAGATCGTCCGTCTCAGCCCGCCTGTCTCTGTCCGTCTGTCTCAGACCGTCGGTCTCAGATCGTCTCTCTCAGGCCGCCTGTCTCAGTCCGACTGTCTCTGTCCGTAGGTTTCAGACCGCCTGTCTCAGACCGTCGGTCTGAGCCCGTCTGTCTCAGCCCGCCTGTCTCTGTCCGTCTGTCTCAGATCGTCTCTCTCAGGCCGCCTGTCTCAGTCCGACTGTCTCAGACCATCTGTATCAAACCGTCTGTCTCAGCCCGCCTGTCTCAGCCCGCCTGTCTCTGTCCGTCAGTCTCAGCCAGCCTGTCTCAGACCGCCTGTCTCAGACCGTCTGTCTCAGACCGTCTGTCTCAGACCGTCGGTCTCTGTCCGTCTCTCTCAGGCAGCCTGTCTCAGTCCGTCTGTCTCAGACCATCTGTGTCAGACCGTTGTCTCTGTCCGTCTGTCTCTGTCCGTCTGTGTCAGACCGCCTCTCTCTGTCCGTCTGTCTCAGACCGTCTGTCTCAGACCGTCTGTCTCAGACCGTCTGTCTCAGACCGTCTGTCTCAGACCGTCTGTCTCAGACCGTCTGTCTCAGACCGTCTGTCTCAGACCGTCTGTCTCAGACCGTCTGTCTCAGACCGTCTGTCTCAGACCGTCTGTCTCAGACCGTCTGTCTCAGATCGTCTGTCTCAGACCGTCGGTCTCTGTCCGTCTCTCTCTGTCCGTCTGTCTCAGACCATCTGTCTCAGTCCGTCTGTCTCAGACCGTCTGTCTCGGACCGTCGGTCACAGACCGTCGGTCTCTGTCCGTCTCTCCCAGCCCGCCTGTCTCAGGCCATCTGTATCAAACCGTCTGTCTCAGCCCGCCTGTCTCAGCCCGCCTGTCTCTGTGCGTCTGTTAAAGACCGCCTGTCTCAGACCGTCGGTCTTAGCCCGTCTGTCTCAGACCGTCTGTCTCTGACCGTCTGTCTCAGACCGTCTGTCTCAGACCGTCTGTCTCAGACCGTCTGTCTCAGACCGTCTGTCTCAGACCGTCGGTCTCTGTCCGTCTCTCTCAGGCCGCCTGTCTCAGTCCGTCTGTCTCAGACCATCTGTCTCAGACCGTCTGTCTCTGTCCGTCTGTCTCAGACCATCTGTCTCAGTCCGTCTGTCTCAGACCGTCTGTCTCAGCCCGCCTGTCTCAGCCCGCCTGTCTCTGTGCGTCTGTTAAAGACCGCCTGTCTCAGACCGTCGGTCTTAGCCCGTCTGTCTCAGACCGTCTATCTCGGACCATCTGTCTCAGCCCGTCTGTCTCAGATCGTCCGTCTCAGCCCGCCTGTCTCTGTCCGTCTGTCTCATACCGTCTGTCTCAGATCGTCTCTCTCAGGCCGCCTGTCTCAGTCCAACTGTCTCTGTCCGTAGGTTTCAGACCGCCTGTCTCAGACCGTCGGTCTGAGCCCGTCTGTCTCAGCCCGCCTGTCTCTGTCCGTCTGTCTCAGATCGTCTCTCTCAGGCCGCCTGTCTCAGTCCGACTGTCTCAGACCATCTGTATCAAACCGTCTGTCTCAGCCCGCCTGTCTCAGCCCGCCTGTCTCTGTCCGTCAGTCTCAGCCAGCCTGTCTCAGACCGCCTGTCTCAGACCGTCTGTCTCAGACCGTCGGTCTCTGTCCGTCTCTCTCAGGCCGCCTGTCTCAGTCCGTCTGTCTCAGACCATCTGTGTCAGACCGTTGTCTCTGTCCGTCTGTGTCAGACCGCCTCTCTCTGTCCGTCTGTCTCAGACCGTCTGTCTCAGACCGTCTGTCTCAGACCGTCTGTCTCAGACCGTCTGTCTCAGACCGTCTGTCTCAGACCGTCTGTCTCAGACCGTCTGTCTCAGACCGTCTGTCTCAGACCGTCTGTCTCAGATCGTCTGTCTCAGACCGTCGGTCTCTGTCCGTCTCTCTCTGTCCGTCTGTCTCAGACCATCTGTCTCAGTCCGTCTGTCTCAGATCGTCTGTCTCGGACCGTCGGTCTCAGACCGTCGGTCTCTGTCCGTCTCTCCCAGCCCGCCTGTCTCAGGCCATCTGTATCAAACCGTCTGTCTCAGCCCGCCTGTCTCAGCCCGCCTGTCTCTGTGCGTCTGTTAAAGACCGCCTGTCTCAGACCGTCGGTCTTAGCCCGTCTGTCTCAGCCCGCCTGACTCAGACCGTCTGTCTCAGACCGTCTGTCTCTGACCGTCTGTCTCAGACCGTCTGTCTCAGACCGTCGGTCTCTGTCCGTCTCTCTCAGGCCGCCTGTCTCAGTCCGTCTGTCTCAGACCATCTGTCTCAGACCGTCTGTCTCTGTCCGTCTGTCTCAGACCATCTGTCTCAGTCCGTCTGTCTCAGACCGTCTGTCTCAGACCGTCTGTCTCAGACCGACGGTCTCTGTCCGTCTCTCTCAGGCCGCCTGTCTCAGTCCGTCTGTCTCAGACCATCTGTCTCAGACCGTCTGTCTCTGTCCGTCTGTGTCAGTCCATCTGTCTCAGTCCGTCTGTCTCAGACCGTCTGTCTCGGACCGTCAGTCCCAGACCGTCGGTCTCTGTCCGTCTCTCCCAGCCCGCCTGTCTCAGGCCATCTGTATCAAACCGTCTGTCTCAGCCCGTCTGTCTCAGCCCGCCTGTCTCAGCCCGCCTGTCTCTGTCCGTCTGTCTCAGATCGTCTCTCTCAGGCCGCCTGTCTCAGTCCGACTGTCTCAGACCATCTGTATCAAACCGTCTGTCTCAGCCCGCCTGTCTCAGCCCGCCTGTCTCTGTCCGTCAGTCACAGCCAGCCTGTCTCGGACCGCCTGTCTCAGACCGTCTGTCTCAGACCGTCTGTCTCAGACCGTCGGTCTCTGTCCGTCTCTCTCAGGCCGCCTGTCTCAGTCCGTCTGTCTCAGACCATCTGTGTCAGACCGTTGTCTCTGTCCGTCTGTGTCAGACCGCCTCTCTCTGTCCGTCTGTCTCAGACCGTCTGTCTCAGACCGTCTGTCTCAGACCGTCTGTCTCAGACCGTCTGTCTCAGACCGTCTGTCTCAGACCGTCTGTCTCAGACCGTCTGTCTCAGACCGTCTGTCTCAGACCGTCTGTCTCAGACCGTCTCTCTCAGACCGCCTGTCTCAGACCGTCGGTCTGAGCCCGTCTGTCTCAGCTCGCCTGTCTCTGTCCGTCTGTCTCAGATCGTCTCTCTCAGGCCGCCTGTCTCAGTCCGACTGTCTCAGACCATCTGTATCAAACCGTCTGTCTCAGCCCGCCTGTCTCAGCCCGCCTGTCTCTGTCCGTCAGTCTCAGCCAGCCTGTCTCAGACCGCCTGTCTCAGACCGTCTGTCTCAGACCGTCTGTCTCAGACCGTCGGTCTCTGTCCGTCTCTCTCAGGCCGCCTGTCTCAGTCCGTCTGTCTCAGACCATCTGTGTCAGACCGTTGTCTCTGTCCGTCTGTGTCAGACCGCCTCTCTCTGTCCGTCTGTCTCAGACCGTCTGTCTCAGACCGTCTGTCTCAGACCGTCTGTCTCAGGCCGTCTGTCTCAGACCGTCTGTCTCAGATCGTCTGTCTCAGACCGTCGGTCTCTGTCCGTCTCTCTCTGTCCGTCTGTCTCAGGCCGCCTGTCTCAGTCCGTCTGTCTCAGACCATCTGTGTCAGACCGTTGTCTCTGTCCGTCTGTGTCAGACCGCCTCTCTCTGTCCGTCTGTCTCAGACCGTCTGTCTCAGACCGTCTGTCTCAGACCGTCTGTCTCAGACCGTCTGTCTCAGACCGTCTGTCTCAGACCGTCTGTCTCAGATCGTCTCTCTCAGGCCGCCTGTCTCAGCCCGCCTGTCTCAGACCGTTGTCTCTGTCCGTCTATCTCTGTCCGTCTCTCTCTGTCCGTCTGTCTCAGACCATCTGTCTCAGTCCGTCTGTCTCAGACCGTCTGTCTCGGACCTTCGCTCTCAGACCGTCGGTCTCTGTCCGTCTCTCCCAGCCCGCCTGTCTCAGGCCATCTGTATCAAACCGTCTGTCTCAGCCCGCCTGTCTCAGCCCGCCTGTCTCAGCCCGCCTGTCTCTGTGCGTCTGTTAAAGACCGCCTGTCTCAGACCGTCGGTCTTAGCCCGTCTGTCTCAGACCGTCTGTCTCAGACCGTCTGTCTCAGACCGTCTGTCTCAGACCGTCGGTCTCTGTCCGTCTCTCTCAGGCCGCCTGTCTCAGTCCGTCTGTCTCAGACCGTCTGTCTCAGACCGCCTGTCTCTGTCCGTCTGTCTCAGACCGTCTGTCTCAGATCGTCTCTCTCAGGCCGCCTGTCTCAGTCCGACTGTCTCAGACCATCTGTCTCAGACCGTCTGCTTCTGTCCGTCTGTCTCAGCCCGCCTGTCTCAGACCGTTGTCTCTGTCCGTCTATCTCTGTCCGTCTGTCTCAGAACGTCTGTCTCAGACCATCTGTATCAAACCGTGTGTCTCAGCCCGCCTGTCTCAGCCCGCCTGTCTCTGTCCGTCTGTCTCAGCCCGCCTGTCTCAGACCGTCTATCTCGGACCATCTGTCTCAGCCCGTCTGTCTCAGATCGTCCGTCTCAGCCCGCCTGTCTCTGTCCGTCTGTCTCAGACCGTTTGTCTCAGATCGTCTCTCTCAGGCCGCCTGTCTCAGTCCGACTGTCTCTGTCCGTAGGTTTCAGACCGCCTGTCTCAGACCGTCGGTCTGAGCCCGTCTGTCTCAGCCCGCCTGTCTCTGTCCGTCTGTCTCAGACCGTCTGTCTCAGATCGTCTCTCTCAGGCCGCCTGTCTCAGTCCGTCTGTCTCAGACCATCTGTCTCAGACCGTCTGTCTCTGTCCGTCTGTCTCAGCCCGCCTGTCTCAGACCGTTGTCTCTGTCCGTCTATCTCAGAACGTCTGTCTCAGACCATCTGTATCAAACCGTCTGTCTCAGCCCGCCTGTCTCAGCCCGCCTGTCTCTGTCCGTCTGTCTCAGCCAGCCTGTCTCAGACCGTCGGTCTCTGTCCGTCTATGTCAGGCCGCCTGTCTCAGTCCGTCTGTCTCAGACCATCTGTGTCAGACCGTTGTCTCTGTCCGTCTGTGTCAGACCGCCTGTCTCTGTCCCCCTGTCTCAGACCGTCTGTCTCAGACCGTCTGTCTCAGACCGTCTGTCTCAGATCGTCTCTCTCAGGCCGCCTGTCTCAGTCCGACTGTCTCTGTCCGTAGGTTTCAGACCGCCTGTCTCAGACCGTCGGTCTGAGCCCGTCTGTCTCAGACCGTCTGTCTCAGACCGTCTGTCTCAGACCGTCGGTCTCTGTCCGTCTCTCTCAGGCCGCCTGTCTCAGTCCGTCTGTCTCAGACCATCTGTCTCAGACCGTCGGTCTTAGCCCGTCTGTCTCAGCCCGCCTGTCTCAGACCGTTGTCTCTGTCCGTCTGTCTCAGAACGTCTGTCTCAGACCATCTGTATCAAACCGTGTGTCTCAGCCCGCCTGTCTCAGCCCGCCTGTCTCTGTCCGTCTGTCTCTGTCCGTCTGTCTCAGCCCGCCTGCCTCAGACCGTCTATCTCGGACCATCTGTCTCAGCCCGTCTGTCTCAGATCGTCCGTCTCAGCCCGTCTGTCTCAGCCCGCCTGTCTCTGTCCGTCTGTCTCAGACCATCTGTCTCAGACCTTCTGTCTCAGACCGTCCGTCTCTGTCCGTCTGTCTCAGACCATCTGTCTCAGACCGTCTCTCTCAGACCGTCTGTCTCAGGCCGCCTGTCTCAGTCCATCTGTCTCAGACCATCTGTCTCAGACCGTCTGTCTCTGTCCGTCTGTCTCAGACCATCTGTCTCAGACCTTCTGTCTCAGACCGTCCGTCTCTGTCCGTCTGTCTCAGACCATCTGTCTCAGACCGTCTCTCTCAGACCGTCTGTCTCAGCCCGCCTGTCTCAGGCCGCCTGTCTCTGTCCGTCTGTCTTAGACCATCTGTCTCAGACCGTCTGTCTCAGACCGTCTGTCTCAGACCGTCTGTCTCAGACCGTCTGTCTCAGACCGTCTGTCTCAGACCGTCTGTCTCAGACCGTCTGTCTCAGACCGTCTGTCTCTGACCGTCTGTCTCAGACCGTCAGTCTCAGACCGTCGGTCTCTGTCCGTTTCTCGCAGGCCGCCTGTCTCTGTCCGTCTGTCTCAGACCGTCTGTCTCAGACCGTCGGTCTTAGCCCGTCTGTCTCAGCCCGCCTGTCTCAGACCGTTGTCTCTGTCCGTCTGTCGCAGAACGTCTGTCTCAGACCATCTGTATCAAACTGTCTGTCTCAGCCCGCCTGTCTCAGCCCGCCTGCCTCTGTCCGTCTGTCTCAGCCCGCCTGTCTCAGACCGTCTATCTCGGACCATCTGTCTCAGCCCGTCTGTCTCAGATCGTCCGTCTCAGCCCGCCTGTCTCTGTCCGTCTGTCTCAGACCGTCGGTCTCAGATCGTCTCTCTCAGGCCGCCTGTCTCAGTCCGACTGTCTCTGTCCGTAGGTTTCAGACCGCCTGTCTCAGACCGTCGGTCTGAGCCCGTCTGTCTCAGCCCGCCTGTCTCTGTCCGTCTGTCTCAGATCGTCTCTCTCAGGCCGCCTGTCTCAGTCCGACTGTCTCAGACCATCTGTATCAAACCGTCTGTCTCAGCCCGCCTGTCTCAGCCCGCCTGTCTCTGTCCGTCAGTCTCAGCCAGCCTGTCTCAGACCGCCTGTCTCAGACCGTCTGTCTCAGACCGTCTGTCTCAGACCGTCGGTCTCTGTCCGTCTCTCTCAGGCAGCCTGTCTCAGTCCGTCTGTCTCAGACCATCTGTGTCAGACCGTTGTCTCTGTCCGTCTGTCTCTGTCCGTCTGTGTCAGACCGCCTCTCTCTGTCCGTCTGTCTCAGACCGTCTGTCTCAGACCGTCTGTCTCAGACCGTCTGTCTCAGACCGTCTGTCTCAGACCGTCTGTCTCAGACCGTCTGTCTCAGACCGTCTGTCTCAGACCGTCTGTCTCAGATCGTCTGTCTCAGACCGTCGGTCTCTGTCCGTCTCTCTCTGTCCGTCTGTCTCAGACCATCTGTCTCAGTCCGTCTGTCTCAGACCGTCTGTCTCGGACCGTCGGTCACAGACCGTCGGTCTCTGTCCGTCTCTCCCAGCCCGCCTGTCTCAGGCCATCTGTATCAAACCGTCTGTCTCAGCCCGCCTGTCTCAGCCCGCCTGTCTCTGTGCGTCTGTTAAAGACCGCCTGTCTCAGACCGTCGGTCTTAGCCCGTCTGTCTCAGACCGTCTGTCTCTGACCGTCTGTCTCAGACCGTCTGTCTCAGACCGTCTGTCTCAGACCGTCTGTCTCAGACCGTCTGTCTCAGACCGTCGGTCTCTGTCCGTCTCTCTCAGGCCGCCTGTCTCAGTCCGTCTGTCTCAGACCATCTGTCTCAGACCGTCTGTCTCTGTCCGTCTGTCTCAGACCATCTGTCTCAGTCCGTCTGTCTCAGACCGTCTGTCTCAGCCCGCCTGTCTCAGCCCGCCTGTCTCTGTGCGTCTGTTAAAGACCGCCTGTCTCAGACCGTCGGTCTTAGCCCGTCTGTCTCAGACCGTCTATCTCGGACCATCTGTCTCAGCCCGTCTGTCTCAGATCGTCCGTCTCAGCCCGCCTGTCTCTGTCCGTCTGTCTCATACCGTCTGTCTCAGATCGTCTCTCTCAGGCCGCCTGTCTCAGTCCAACTGTCTCTGTCCGTAGGTTTCAGACCGCCTGTCTCAGACCGTCGGTCTGAGCCCGTCTGTCTCAGCCCGCCTGTCTCTGTCCGTCTGTCTCAGATCGTCTCTCTCAGGCCGCCTGTCTCAGTCCGACTGTCTCAGACCATCTGTATCAAACCGTCTGTCTCAGCCCGCCTGTCTCAGCCCGCCTGTCTCTGTCCGTCAGTCTCAGCCAGCCTGTCTCAGACCGCCTGTCTCAGACCGTCTGTCTCAGACCGTCGGTCTCTGTCCGTCTCTCTCAGGCCGCCTGTCTCAGTCCGTCTGTCTCAGACCATCTGTGTCAGACCGTTGTCTCTGTCCGTCTGTGTCAGACCGCCTCTCTCTGTCCGTCTGTCTCAGACCGTCTGTCTCAGACCGTCTGTCTCAGACCGTCTGTCTCAGACCGTCTGTCTCAGACCGTCTGTCTCAGACCGTCTGTCTCAGACCGTCTGTCTCAGACCGTCTGTCTCAGACCGTCTGTCTCAGATCGTCTGTCTCAGACCGTCGGTCTCTGTCCGTCTCTCTCTGTCCGTCTGTCTCAGACCATCTGTCTCAGTCCGTCTGTCTCAGATCGTCTGTCTCGGACCGTCGGTCTCAGACCGTCGGTCTCTGTCCGTCTCTCCCAGCCCGCCTGTCTCAGGCCATCTGTATCAAACCGTCTGTCTCAGCCCGCCTGTCTCAGCCCGCCTGTCTCTGTGCGTCTGTGAAAGACCGCCTGTCTCAGACCGTCGGTCTTAGCCCGTCTGTCTCAGCCCGCCTGACTCAGACCGTCTGTCTCAGACCGTCTGTCTCTGACCGTCTGTCTCAGACCGTCTGTCTCAGACCGTCGGTCTCTGTCCGTCTCTCTCAGGCCGCCTGTCTCAGTCCGTCTGTCTCAGACCATCTGTCTCAGACCGTCTGTCTCTGTCCGTCTGTCTCAGACCATCTGTCTCAGTCCGTCTGTCTCAGACCGTCTGTCTCAGACCGTCTGTCTCAGACCGACGGTCTCTGTCCGTCTCTCTCAGGCCGCCTGTCTCAGTCCGTCTGTCTCAGACCATCTGTCTCAGACCGTCTGTCTCTGTCCGTCTGTGTCAGTCCATCTGTCTCAGTCCGTCTGTCTCAGACCGTCTGTCTCGGACCGTCAGTCCCAGACCGTCGGTCTCTGTCCGTCTCTCCCAGCCCGCCTGTCTCAGGCCATCTGTATCAAACCGTCTGTCTCAGCCCGTCTGTCTCAGCCCGCCTGTCTCAGCCCGCCTGTCTCTGTCCGTCTGTCTCAGATCGTCTCTCTCAGGCCGCCTGTCTCAGTCCGACTGTCTCAGACCATCTGTATCAAACCGTCTGTCTCAGCCCGCCTGTCTCAGCCTGCCTGTCTCTGTCCGTCAGTCACAGCCAGCCTGTCTCGGACCGCCTGTCTCAGACCGTCTGTCTCAGACCGTCTGTCTCAGACCGTCGGTCTCTGTCCGTCTCTCTCAGGCCGCCTGTCTCAGTCCGTCTGTCTCAGACCATCTGTGTCAGACCGTTGTCTCTGTCCGTCTGTGTCAGACCGCCTCTCTCTGTCCGTCTGTCTCAGACCGTCTGTCTCAGACCGTCTGTCTCAGACCGTCTGTCTCAGACCGTCTGTCTCAGACCGTCTGTCTCAGACCGTCTGTCTCAGACCGTCTGTCTCAGACCGTCTGTCTCAGACCGTCTCTCTCAGACCGCCTGTCTCAGACCGTCGGTCTGAGCCCGTCTGTCTCAGCTCGCCTGTCTCTGTCCGTCTGTCTCAGATCGTCTCTCTCAGGCCGCCTGTCTCAGTCCGACTGTCTCAGACCATCTGTATCAAACCGTCTGTCTCAGCCCGCCTGTCTCAGCCCGCCTGTCTCTGTCCGTCAGTCTCAGCCAGCCTGTCTCAGACCGCCTGTCTCAGACCGTCTGTCTCAGACCGTCTGTCTCAGACCGTCGGTCTCTGTCCGTCTCTCTCAGGCCGCCTGTCTCAGTCCGTCTGTCTCAGACCATCTGTGTCAGACCGTTGTCTCTGTCCGTCTGTGTCAGACCGCCTCTCTCTGTCCGTCTGTCTCAGACCGTCTGTCTCAGACCGTCTGTCTCAGACCGTCTGTCTCAGGCCGTCTGTCTCAGACCGTCTGTCTCAGATCGTCTGTCTCAGACCGTCGGTCTCTGTCCGTCTCTCTCTGTCCGTCTGTCTCAGACCATCTGTCTCAGTCCGTCTGTCTCAGACCGTCTGTCTCGGACCGTCGGTTTCAGCCCGTCGGTCTCTGTCCGTCTCTCCCAGCCCGCCTGTCTCAGGCCATCTGTATCAAACCGTCTGTCTCAGCCCGCCTGTCTCAGCCCGCCTGTCTCTGTCCGTCAGTCTCAGCCAGCCTGTCTCAGACCGCCTGTCTCAGACCGTCTGTCTCAGACCGTCTGTCTCAGACCGTCGGTCTCTGTCCGTCTCTCTCAGGCCGCCTGTCTCAGTCCGTCTGTCTCAGACCATCTGTGTCAGACCGTTGTCTCTGTCCGTCTGTGTCAGACCGCCTCTCTCTGTCCGTCTGTCTCAGACCGTCTGTCTCAGACCGTCTGTCTCAGACCGTCTGTCTCAGACCGTCTGTCTCAGACCGTCTGTCTCAGATCGTCTCTCTCAGGCCGCCTGTCTCAGCCCGCCTGTCTCAGACCGTTGTCTCTGTCCGTCTATCTCTGTCCGTCTCTCTCTGTCCGTCTGTCTCAGACCATCTGTCTCAGTCCGTCTGTCTCAGACCGTCTGTCTCGGACCGTCGCTCTCAGACCGTCGGTCTCTGTCCGTCTCTCCCAGCCCGCCTGTCTCAGGCCATCTGTATCAAACCGTCTGTCTCAGCCCGCCTGTCTCAGCCCGCCTGTCTCAGCCCGCCTGTCTCTGTGCGTCTGTTAAAGACCGCCTGTCTCAGACCGTCGGTCTTAGCCCGTCTGTCTCAGACCGTCTGTCTCAGACCGTCTGTCTCAGACCGTCTGTCTCAGACCGTCGGTCTCTGTCCGTCTCTCTCAGGCCGCCTGTCTCAGTCCGTCTGTCTCAGACCGTCTGTCTCAGACCGCCTGTCTCTGTCCGTCTGTCTCAGACCGTCTGTCTCAGATCGTCTCTCTCAGGCCGCCTGTCTCAGTCCGACTGTCTCAGACCATCTGTCTCAGACCGTCTGCTTCTGTCCGTCTGTCTCAGCCCGCCTGTCTCAGACCGTTGTCTCTGTCCGTCTATCTCTGTCCGTCTGTCTCAGAACGTCTGTCTCAGACCATCTGTATCAAACCGTGTGTCTCAGCCCGCCTGTCTCAGCCCGCCTGTCTCTGTCCGTCTGTCTCAGCCCGCCTGTCTCAGACCGTCTATCTCGGACCATCTGTCTCAGCCCGTCTGTCTCAGATCGTCCGTCTCAGCCCGCCTGTCTCTGTCCGTCTGTCTCAGACCGTTTGTCTCAGATCGTCTCTCTCAGGCCGCCTGTCTCAGTCCGACTGTCTCTGTCCGTAGGTTTCAGACCGCCTGTCTCAGACCGCCGGTCTGAGCCCGTCTGTCTCAGCCCGCCTGTCTCTGTCCGTCTGTCTCAGACCGTCTGTCTCAGATCGTCTCTCTCAGGCCGCCTGTCTCAGTCCGTCTGTCTCAGACCATCTGTCTCAGACCGTCTGTCTCTGTCCGTCTGTCTCAGCCCGCCTGTCTCAGACCGTTGTCTCTGTCCGTCTATCTCAGAACGTCTGTCTCAGACCATCTGTATCAAACCGTCTGTCTCAGCCCGCCTGTCTCAGCCCGCCTGTCTCTGTCCGTCTGTCTCAGCCAGCCTGTCTCAGACCGTCGGTCTCTGTCCGTCTATGTCAGGCCGCCTGTCTCAGTCCGTCTGTCTCAGACCATCTGTGTCAGACCGTTGTCTCTGTCCGTCTGTCTCTGTCCGTCTGTGTCAGACCGCCTGTCTCTGTCCCCCTGTCTCAGACCGTCTGTCTCAGACCGTCTGTCTCAGACCGTCTGTCTCAGACCGTCTGTCTCAGACGGTCTGTCTCAGCCCGCCTGTCTCAGACCGTCTGTCTCAGACCGTCTGTCTCAGACCGTCGGTCTCTGTCCGTCTCTCTCAGGCCGCCTGTCTCAGTCCGTCTGTCTCAGACCATCTGTGTCAGACCGTTGTCTCTGTACGTCTTCCTCTGTCCGTCTGTATCAAACCGTCTGTCTCAGCCCGCCTGTCTCGGCCCGCCTGTCTCTGTCCGTCTGTTTCAGACCGCCTGTCTCAGACCGTCGGTCTTAGCCCGTCTGTCTCAGACCGTCTGTCTCAGGCCGCCTGTCTCAGTCCATCTGTCTCAGACCATCTGTCTCAGACCGTCTGTCTCTTTCCGTCTGTCTCAGACCATCTGTCTCAGACCTACTGTCTCAGACCGTCCGTCTCTGTCCGTCTGTCTCAGACCATATGTCTCAGACCGTCTGTCTCAGACCGTCTGTCTCAGCCCGCCTGTCTCAGCCCGCCTGTCTCTGTCCGCGTGTCTTAGACCATCTGTCGCAGACCGTCTGTCTCAGACCGTCCGTCTCAGACCGTCTGTCTCTGACCGTTTGTCTCAGACCGTCAGTCTCAGACCGTCGGTCTCTGTCCGTTTCTCGCAGGCCGCCTGTCTCTGTCCGTCTGTCTCAGACCATCTGTCTCAGACCGTTGTCTCTGTCCGTCTGTCTCTGTCCGTCTGTCTCAATCGGCCTGTCTCAGACCGTCTGTCCTGGACCGTCTGTCTCAGACCGTCGGTCTCTGTCCGTCTTTCTCATGCCGCCTGTCTCAGTCCGTCTGTTTCAGACCGCCTGTCTCAGACCGTCGGTCTCAGGCCGTCTGTCTCAGCCCGCCTGTCTCTGTCCGCCTGTCTCAGACCGTCGGTCTCTGTCCGTCTCTCTCAGGCCGCCTGTCTCAGTCCATCTGTCTCAGACCATCTGTCTCAGACCGTCTGTAACTGTCCGTCTGTCTCAGACCGTCTGTCTCAGACTGTCTGTCTCAGGCCGCCTGTCTCAGTCCGTCTGTCTCAGACCATCTGTGTCAGACCGTTGTCTCTGTCCGTCTGTCTCAGATCGTCTGTCTCAGACCATCTGTCTCAGCCCGTCTGTCTCAGATCGTCGGTCTCAGCCCGCCTGTCTCTGTCCGTCTGTCTCAGACCGTCTGTCTCAGATCGTCTCTCTCAGGCCGCCTGTCTCAGTCCGACTGTCTCTGTCCGTAGGTTTCAGACCGCCTGTCTCAGACCGTCGGTCTTAGCCCGTCTGTCTCAGCCCGCCTGTCTCTGTCCGCCTGTCTCAGACCGTCTGTCTCAGATCGTCTCTCTCAGGCCGCCTGTCTCAGTCCGACTGTCTCAGACCATCTGTCTCAGACCGTCTGTCTCTGTCCGTCTGTCTCAGCCCGCCTGTCTCAGACCGTTGTCTCTGTCCGTCTATCTCTGTCCGTCTGTCTCAGAACGTCTGTCTCAGACCTTCTGTGTCAGACCGTTGTCTCTGTCCGTCTGTCTCTGTCCGTCTGTCTCTGTCCGTCTGTCTCTGTCCGTCTGTGTCAGACCGTCTGTCTCAGACCGTCTGTCTCAGCCCGCCTGTCTGTGTCCGTCTGTCTCAGACCGTCTGTCTCAGATCGTCTCTCTCAGGCCGCCTGTCTCAGTCCGACTGTCTCAGACCATCTGTCTCAGACCATCTGTGTCAGACCGTTGTCTCAGTCCGTCTGTCTCTGTCCGTCTCTCTCAGGCCGCCTGTCTCAGTCCATCTGTCTCAGACCATCTGTCTCAGACCGTCTGTAACTGTCCGTCTGTCTCAGACCGTCTGTCTCAGACCGTCTGTCTCAGACCGTCTGTCTCAGACCGTCTGTCTCAGACCGTCTGTCTCAGACCGTCTGTCTCAGACCGTCTGTCTCAGACCGTCTGTCTCAGGCCGCCTGTCTCAGTCCGTCTGTCTCAGACCATCTGTGTCAGACCGTTGTCTCTGTCCGTCTGTCTCAGATCGTCTGTCTCAGACCATCTGTCTCAGCCCGTCTGTCTCAGATCGTCGGTCTCAGCCCGCCTGTCTCTGTCCGTCTGTCTCAGACCGTCTGTCTCAGATCGTCTCTCTCAGGCCGCCTGTCTCAGTCCGACTGTCTCTGTCCGTAGGTTTCAGACCGCCTGTCTCAGACCGTCGGTCTTAGCCCGTCTGTCTCAGCCCGCCTGTCTCTGTCCGCCTGTCTCAGACCGTCTGTCTCAGATCGTCTCTCTCAGGCCGCCTGTCTCAGTCCGACTGTCTCAGACCATCTGTCTCAGACCGTCTGTCTCTGTCCGTCTGTCTCAGCCCGCCTGTCTCAGACCGTTGTCTCTGTCCGTCTATCTCTGTCCGTCTGTCTCAGAACGTCTGTCTCAGACCTTCTGTGTCAGACCGTTGTCTCTGTCCGTCTGTCTCTGTCCGTCTGTCTCTGTCCGTCTGTGTCAGACCGTCTGTCTCAGACCGTCTGTCTCAGACCGTCTGTCTCAGCCCGCCTGTCTGTGTCCGTCTGTCTCAGACCGTCTGTCTCAGATCGTCTCTCTCAGGCCGCCTGTCTCAGTCCGACTGTCTCAGACCATCTGCCTCAGACCTACTGTCTCAGACCGTCCGTCTCTGTCCGTCTGTCTCAGACCATATGTCTCAGACCGTCTGTCTCAGACCGTCTGTCTCAGCCCGCCTGTCTCAGCCCGCCTGTCTCTGTCCGCGTGTCTTAGACCATCTGTCGCAGACCGTCTGTCTCAGACCGTCTGTCTCAGATCGTCTCTCTCAGGCCGCCTGTCTCAGTCCGACTGTCTCTGTCCGTAGGTTTCAGACCGCCTGTCTCAGACCGTCGGTCTTAGCCCGTCTGTCTCAGCCCGCCTGTCTCTGTCCGCCTGTCTCAGACCGTCTGTCTCAGATCGTCTCTCTCAGGCCGCCTGTCTCAGTCCGACTGTCTCAGACCATCTGTCTCAGACCGTCTGTCTCTGTCCGTCTGTCTCAGCCCGCCTGTCTCAGACCGTTGTCTCTGTCCGTCTATCTCTGTCCGTCTGTCTCAGAACGTCTGTCTCAGACCTTCTGTGTCAGACCGTTGTCTCTGTCCGTCTGTCTCTGTCCGTCTGTCTCTGTCCGTCTGTCTCTGTCCGTCTGTGTCAGACCGTCTGTCTCAGACCGTCTGTCTCAGCCCGCCTGTCTGTGTCCGTCTGTCTCAGACCGTCTGTCTCAGATCGTCTCTCTCAGGCCGCCTGTCTCAGTCCGACTGTCTCAGACCATCTGTCTCAGACCATCTGTGTCAGACCGTTGTCTCAGTCCGTCTGTCTCTGTCCGTCTCTCTCAGGCCGCCTGTCTCAGTCCATCTGTCTCAGACCATCTGTCTCAGACCGTCTGTAACTGTCCGTCTGTCTCAGACCGTCTGTCTCAGACCGTCTGTCTCAGACCGTCTGTCTCAGACCGTCTGTCTCAGACCGTCTGTCTCAGACCGTCTGTCTCAGACCGTCTGTCTCAGACCGTCTGTCTCAGGCCGCCTGTCTCAGTCCGTCTGTCTCAGACCATCTGTGTCAGACCGTTGTCTCTGTCCGTCTGTCTCAGATCGTCTGTCTCAGACCATCTGTCTCAGCCCGTCTGTCTCAGATCGTCGGTCTCAGCCCGCCTGTCTCTGTCCGTCTGTCTCAGACCGTCTGTCTCAGATCGTCTCTCTCAGGCCGCCTGTCTCAGTCCGACTGTCTCTGTCCGTAGGTTTCAGACCGCCTGTCTCAGACCGTCGGTCTTAGCCCGTCTGTCTCAGCCCGCCTGTCTCTGTCCGCCTGTCTCAGACCGTCTGTCTCAGATCGTCTCTCTCAGGCCGCCTGTCTCAGTCCGACTGTCTCAGACCATCTGTCTCAGACCGTCTGTCTCTGTCCGTCTGTCTCAGCCCGCCTGTCTCAGACCGTTGTCTCTGTCCGTCTATCTCTGTCCGTCTGTCTCAGAACGTCTGTCTCAGACCTTCTGTGTCAGACCGTTGTCTCTGTCCGTCTGTCTCTGTCCGTCTGTCTCTGTCCGTCTGTGTCAGACCGTCTGTCTCAGACCGTCTGTCTCAGACCGTCTGTCTCAGCCCGCCTGTCTGTGTCCGTCTGTCTCAGACCGTCTGTCTCAGATCGTCTCTCTCAGGCCGCCTGTCTCAGTCCGACTGTCTCAGACCATCTGCCTCAGACCATCTGTGTCAGACCGTTGTCTCAGTCCGTCTGTCTATGTCCGTCTCTCTCAGGCCGCCTGTCTCAGTCCATCTGTCTCAGACCATCTGTCTCAGACCGTCTGTAACTGTCCGTCTGTCTCAGACCGTCTGTCTCAGACCGTCTGTCTCAGACCGTCTGTCTCAGACCGTCTGTCTCAGACCGTCTGTCTCAGACCGTCTGTCTCAGACCGTCTGTCTCAGACCGTCTGTCTCAGACCGTCTGTCTCAGACCGTCTGTCTCAGGCCGCCTGTCTCAGTCCGTCTGTCTCAGACCATCTGTGTCAGACCGTTGTCTCTGTCCGTCTGTCTCAGATCGTCTGTCTCAGACCATCTGTCTCAGCCCGTCTGTCTCAGATCGTCGGTCTCAGCCCGCCTGTCTCTGTCCGTCTGTCTCAGACCGTCTGTCTCAGATCGTCTCTCTCAGGCCGCCTGTCTCAGTCCGACTGTCTCTGTCCGTAGGTTTCAGACCGCCGGTCTCAGACCGTCGGTCTTAGCCCGTCTGTCTCAGCCCGTCTGTCTCTGTCCGCCTGTCTCAGACCGTCTGTCTCAGATCGTCTCTCTCAGGCCGCCTGTCTCAGTCCGTCTGTCTCAGACCATCTGTGTCAGACCGTTGTCTCTGTCCGTCTGTGTCAGACCGTTGTCTCTGTCCGTCTGTGTCAGACCGCCTCTCTCTGTCCGTCTGTCTCAGACCGTCTGTCTCAGACCGTCTGTCTCAGACCGTCTGTCTCAGACCGTCTGTCTCAGACCGTCTGTCTCAGACCGTCTGTCTCAGACCGTCTGTCTCAGATCGTCTGTCTCAGACCGTCTGTCTCAGACCGTCTGTCTCAGACCGTCTCTCTCAGACCGCCTGTCTCAGACCGTCGGTCTGAGCCCGTCTGTCTCAGCTCGCCTGTCTCTGTCCGTCTGTCTCAGATCGTCTCTCTCAGGCCGCCTGTCTCAGTCCGACTGTCTCAGACCATCTGTATCAAACCGTCTGTCTCAGCCCGCCTGTCTCAGCCCGCCTGTCTCTGTCCGTCAGTCTCAGCCAGCCTGTCTCAGACCGCCTGTCTCAGACCGTCTGTCTCAGACCGTCTGTCTCAGACCGTCGGTCTCTGTCCGTCTCTCTCAGGCCGCCTGTCTCAGTCCGTCTGTCTCAGACCATCTGTGTCAGACCGTTGTCTCTGTCCGTCTGTGTCAGACCGCCTCTCTCCGTCCGTCTGTCTCAGACCGTCTGTCTCAGACCGTCTGTCTCAGACCGTCTGTCTCAGGCCGTCTGTCTCAGACCGTCTGTCTCAGACCGTCTGTCTCAGACCGTCTGTCCCAGATCGTCTGTCTCAGACCGTCGGTCTCTGTCCGTCTCTCTCTGTCCGTCTGTCTCAGACCATCTGTCTCAGTCCGTCTGTCTCAGACCGTCTGTCTCGGACGGTCGGTCTCAGACCGTCGGTCTCTGTCCGTCTCTCCCAGCCCGCCTGTCTCAGGCCATCTGTATCAAACCGTCTGTCTCAGCCCGCCTGTCTCAGCCCGCCTGTCTCTGTGCGTCTGTTAAAGACCGCCTGCCTCAGACCGTCGGTCTTAGCCCGTCTGTCTCAGCCCGCCTGACTCAGACCGTCTGTCTCAGACCGTCTGTCTCTGACCGTCTGTCTCAGACCGTCTGTCTCAGACCGTCTGTCTCAGACCGTCTGTCTCAGACCGTCTGTCTCAGACCGTCGGTCTCTGTCCGTCTCTCTCAGGCCGCCTGTCTCAGTCCGTCTGTCTCAGACCATCTGTCTCAGACCGTCTGTCTCTGTCCGTCTGTCTCAGACCATCTGTCTCAGTCCGTCTGTCTCAGACCGTCTGTCTCAGACCGTCTGTCTCAGACCGACGGTCTCTGTCCGTCTCTCTCAGGCCGCCTGTCTCAGTCCGTCTGTCTCAGACCGTCTGTCTCGGACCGTCAGTCTCAGACCGTCGGTCTCTGTCCGTCTCTCCCAGCCCGCCTGTCTCAGGCCATCTGTATCAAACCGTCTGTCTCAGCCCGTCTGTCTCAGCCCGCCTGTCTCAGCCCGCCTGTCTCTGTCCGTCTGTCTCAGATCGTCTCTCTCAGGCCGCCTGTCTCAGTCCGACTGTCTCAGACCATCTGTATCAAACCGTCTGTCTCAGCCCGCCTGTCTCAGCCCGCCTGTCTCTGTCCGTCAGTCTCAGCCAGCCTGTCTCAGACCGCCTGTCTCAGACCGTCTGTCTCAGACCGTCTGTCTCAGGCCGTCGGTCTCTGTCCGCCTCTCTCAGGCCGCCTGTCTCAGTCCGTCTGTCTCAGACCATCTGTGTCAGACGGTTGTCTCTGTCCGTCTGTGTCAGACCGCCTCTCTCTGTCCGTCTGTCTCAGACCGTCTGTCTCAGACCGTCTGTCTCAGACCGTCTGTCTCAGACCGTCTGTCTCAGATCGTCTCTCTCAGGCCGCCTGTCTCAGTCCGACTGTCTCAGACCATCTGTCTCAGACCGTCTGCTTCTGTCCGTCTGTCTCAGCCCGCCTGTCTCAGACCGTTGTCTCTGTCCGTCTATCTCTGTCCGTCTCTCTCTGTCCGTCTGTCTCAGACCGTCTGTCTCAGACCGTCGGTCTCTGTCCGTCTCTCTCAGGCCGCCTGTCTCAGTCCGTCTGTCTCAGACCGTCTGTCTCAGACCGCCTGTCTCTGTCCGTCTGTCTCAGACCGTCTGTCTCAGATCGTCTCTCTCAGGCCGCCTGTCTCAGTCCGACTGTCTCAGACCATCTGTCTCAGACCGTCTGCTTCTGTCCGTCTGTCTCAGCCCGCCTGTCTCAGACCGTTGTCTCTGTCCGTCTATCTCTGTCCGTCTGTCTCAGAACGTCTGTCTCAGACCATCTGTATCAAACCGTGTGTCTCAGCCCGCCTGTCTCAGCCCGCCTGTCTCTGTCCGTCTGTCTCAGCCCGCCTGTCTCAGACCGTCTATCTCGGACCATCTGTCTCAGCCCGTCTGTCTCAGATCGTCCGTCTCAGCCCGCCTGTCTCTGTCCGTCTGTCTCAGACCGTTTGTCTCAGATCGTCTCTCTCAGGCCGCCTGTCTCAGTCCGACTGTCTCTGTCCGTAGGTTTCAGACCGCCTGTCTCAGACCGTCGGTCTGAGCCCGTCTGTCTCAGCCCGCCTGTCTCTGTCCGTCTGTCTCAGACCGTCTGTCTCAGATCGTCTCTCTCAGGCCGCCTGTCTCAGTCCGTCTGTCTCAGACCATCTGTCTCAGACCGTCTGTCTCTGTCCGTCTGTCTCAGCCCGCCTGTCTCAGACCGTTGTCTCTGTCCGTCTGTCTCAGAACGTCTGTCTCAGACCATCTGTATCAAACCGTCTGTCTCAGCCCGCCTGTCTCAGCCCGCCTGTCTCTGTCCGTCTGTCTCAGCCAGCCTGTCTCAGACCGTCGGTCTCTGTCCGTCTATGTCAGGCCGCCTGTCTCAGTCCGTCTGTCTCAGACCATCTGTGTCAGACCGTTGTCTCTGTCCGTCTGTCTCTGTCCGTCTGTGTCAGACCGCCTGTCTCTGTCCCCCTGTCTCAGACCGTCTGTCTCAGACCGTCTGTCTCAGACCGTCTGTCTCAGACCGTCTGTCTCAGACCGTCTGTCTCAGACGGTCTGTCTCAGCCCGCCGTCTCAGACCGTCTGTCTCAGACCGTCTGTCTCAGACCGTCGGTCTCTGTCCGTCTCTCTCAGGCCGCCTGTCTCAGTCCGTCTGTCTCAGACCATCTGTGTCAGACCGTTGTCTCTGTACGTCTTCCTCTGTCCGTCTGTATCAAACCGTCTGTCTCAGCCCGCCTGTCTCGGCCCGCCTGTCTCTGTCCGTCTGTTTCAGACCGCCTGTCTCAGACCGTCGGTCTTAGCCCGTCTGTCTCAGACCGTCTGTCTCAGGCCGCCTGTCTCAGTCCATCTGTCTCAGACCATCTGTCTCAGACCGTCTGTCTCTTTCCGTCTGTCTCAGACCATCTGTCTCAGACCTACTGTCTCAGACCGTCCGTCTCTGTCCGTCTGTCTTAGACCATCTGTCGCAGACCGTCTGTCTCAGACCGTCCGTCTCAGACCGTCTGTCTCTGACCGTTTGTCTCAGACCGTCAGTCTCAGACCGTCGGTCTCTGTCCGTTTCTCGCAGGCCGCCTGTCTCTGTCCGTCTGTCTCAGACCATCTGTCTCAGACCGTTGTCTCTGTCCGTCTTTCTCATGCCGCCTGTCTCAGTCCGTCTGTTTCAGACCGCCTGTCTCAGACCGTCGGTCTCAGGCCGTCTGTCTCAGCCCGCCTGTCTCTGTCCGCCTGTCTCAGACCGTCGGTCTCTGTCCGTCTCTCTCAGGCCGCCTGTCTCAGTCCATCTGTCTCAGACCATCTGTCTCAGACCGTCTGTAACTGTCCGTCTGTCTCAGACCGTCTGTCTCAGACCGTCTGTCTCAGACCGTCTGTCTCAGACCGTCTGTCTCAGACCGTCTGTCTCAGACCGTCTGTCTCAGGCCGCCTGTCTCAGTCCGTCTGTCTCAGACCATCTGTGTCAACCCGTTGTCTCTGTCCGTCTGTCTCAGATCGTCTGTCTCAGACCATCTGTCTCAGCCCGTCTGTCTCAGATCGTCGGTCTCAGCCCGCCTGTCTCTGTCCGTCTGTCTCAGACCGTCTGTCTCAGATCGTCTCTCTCAGGCCGCCTGTCTCAGTCCGACTGTCTCTGTCCGTAGGTTTCAGACCGCCGGTCTCAGACCGTCGGTCTTAGCCCGTCTGTCTCAGCCCGCCTGTCTCTGTCCGCCTGTCTCAGACCGTCTGTCTCAGATCGTCTCTCTCAGGCCGCCTGTCTCAGTCCGTCTGTCTCAGACCATCTGTGTCAGACCGTTGTCTCTGTCCGTCTGTGTCAGACCGCCTCTCTCTGTCCGTCTGTCTCAGACCGTCTGTCTCAGACCGTCTGTCTCAGACCGTCTGTCTCAGACCGTCTGTCTCAGACCGTCTGTCTCAGACCGTCTGTCTCAGACCGTCTGTCTCAGATCGTCTGTCTCAGACCGTCGGTCTCTGTCCGTCTCTCTCTGTCCGTCTGTCTCAGACCATCTGTCTCAGTCCGTCTGTCTCAGACCGTCTGTCTCGGACGGTCGGTCTCTGTCCGTCTCTCCCAGCCCGCCTGTCTCAGGCCATCTGTATCAAACCGTCTGTCTCAGCCCGCCTGTCTCAGCCCGCCTGTCTCTGTGCGTCTGTTAAAGACCGCCTGCCTCAGACCGTCGGTCTTAGCCCGTCTGTCTCAGCCCGCCTGACTCAGACCGTCTGTCTCAGACCGTCTGTCTCTGACCGTCTGTCTCAGACCGTCTGTCTCAGACCGTCTGTCTCAGACCGTCTGTCTCAGACCGTCTGTCTCAGACCGTCTGTCTCAGACCGTCTGTCTCAGACCGTCGGTCTCAGACCGTCGGTCTTAGCCCGTCTGTCTCAGCCCGCCTGTCTCTGTCCGCCTGTCTCAGACCGTCTGTCTCAGATCGTCTCTCTCAGGCCGCCTGTCTCAGTCCGTCTGTCTCAGACCATCTGTGTCAGACCGTTGTCTCTGTCCGTCTGTGTCAGACCGCCTCTCTCTGTCCGTCTGTCTCAGACCGTCTGTCTCAGACCGTCTGTCTCAGACCGTCTGTCTCAGACCGTCTGTCTCAGACCGTCTGTCTCTGTCCGTCTCTCTCAGGCCGCCTGTCTCAGTCCGTCTGTCTCAGACCATCTGTCTCAGACCGTCTGTCTCTGTCCGTCTGTGTCAGTCCATCTGTCTCAGTCCGTCTGTCTCAGACCGTCTGCCTCGGACCGTCAGTCTCAGACCGTCGGTCTCTGTCCGTCTCTCCCAGCCCGCCTGTCTCAGGCCATCTGTATCAAACCGTCTGTCTCAGCCCGTCTGTCTCAGCCCGCCTGTCTCAGCCCGCCTGTCTCTGTCCGTCTGTCTCAGATCGTCTCTCTCAGGCCGCCTGTCTCAGTCCGACTGTCTCAGACCATCTGTATCAAACCGTCTGTCTCAGCCCGCCTGTCTCAGACCGTCTGTCTCAGACCGTCTGTCTCAGACCGTCTGTCTCAGACCGTCTGTCTCTGTCCGTCTCTCTCAGGCCGCCTGTCTCAGTCCGTCTGTCTCAGACCATCTGTCTCAGACCGTCTGTCTCTGTCCGTCTGTGTCAGTCCATCTGTCTCAGTCCGTCTGTCTCAGACCGTCTGCCTCGGACCGTCAGTCTCAGACCGTCGGTCTCTGTCCGTCTCTCCCAGCCCGCCTGTCTCAGGCCATCTGTATCAAACCGTCTGTCTCAGCCCGTCTGTCTCAGCCCGCCTGTCTCAGCCCGCCTGTCTCTGTCCGTCTGTCTCAGATCGTCTCTCTCAGGCCGCCTGTCTCAGTCCGACTGTCTCAGACCATCTGTATCAAACCGTCTGTCTCAGCCCGCCTGTCTCAGCCCGCCTGTCTCTGTCCGTCAGTCTCAGCCAGCCTGTCTCAGACCGTCTGTCTCAGACCGTCTGTCTCAGACCGTCTGTCTCAGATCGTCTGTCTCAGACCGTCGGTCTCTGTCCGTCTCTCTCTGTCCGTCTGTCTCAGACCATCTGTCTCAGTCCGTCTGTCTCAGACCGTCTGTCTCGGACGGTCGGTCTCAGACCGTCGGTCTCTGTCCGTCTCTCCCAGCCCGCCTGTCTCAGGCCATCTGTATCAAACCGTCTGTCTCAGCCCGCCTGTCTCAGCCCGCCTGTCTCTGTGCGTCTGTTAAAGACCGCCTGCCTCAGACCGTCGGTCTTAGCCCGTCTGTCTCAGCCCGCCTGACTCAGACCGTCTGTCTCAGACCGTCTGTCTCTGACCGTCTGTCTCAGACCGTCTGTCTCAGACCGTCTGTCTCAGACCGTCTGTCTCAGACCGTCTGTCTCAGACCGTCTGTCTCAGACCGTCGGTCTCAGACCGTCGGTCTTAGCCCGTCTGTCTCAGCCCGCCTGTCTCTGTCCGCCTGTCTCAGACCGTCTGTCTCAGATCGTCTCTCTCAGGCCGCCTGTCTCAGTCCGTCTGTCTCAGACCATCTGTGTCAGACCGTTGTCTCTGTCCGTCTGTGTCAGACCGCCTCTCTCTGTCCGTCTGTCTCAGACCGTCTGTCTCAGACCGTCTGTCTCAGACCGTCTGTCTCAGACCGTCTGTCTCAGACCGTCTGTCTCTGTCCGTCTCTCTCAGGCCGCCTGTCTCAGTCCGTCTGTCTCAGACCATCTGTCTCAGACCGGCTGTCTCTGTCCGTCTGTGTCAGTCCATCTGTCTCAGTCCGTCTGTCTCAGACCGTCTGCCTCGGACCGTCAGTCTCAGACCGTCGGTCTCTGTCCGTCTCTCCCAGCCCGCCTGTCTCAGGCCATCTGTATCAAACCGTCTGTCTCAGCCCGTCTGTCTCAGCCCGCCTGTCTCAGCCCGCCTGTCTCTGTCCGTCTGTCTCAGATCGTCTCTCTCAGGCCGCCTGTCTCAGTCCGACTGTCTCAGACCATCTGTATCAAACCGTCTGTCTCAGCCCGCCTGTCTCAGCCCGCCTGTCTCTGTCCGTCAGTCTCAGCCAGCCTGTCTCAGACCGCCTGTCTCAGACCGTCTGTCTCAGACCGTCTGTCTCAGACCGTCGGTCTCTGTCCGTCTCTCTCAGGCCGCCTGTCTCAGTCCGTCTGTCTCAGACCATCTGTGTCAGACCGTTGTCTCTGTCCGTCTGTGTCAGACCGCCTCTCTCTGTCCGTCTGTCTCAGACCGTCTGTCTCAGACCGTCTGTCTCAGACCGTCTGTCTCAGACCGTCTGTCTCAGACCGTCTGTCTCAGACCGTCTGTCTCAGATCGTCTCTCTCAGGCCGCCTGTCTCAGTCCGACTGTCTCAGACCATCTGTCTCAGACCGTCTGCTTCTGTCCGTCTGTCTCAGCCCGCCTGTCTCAGACCGTTGTCTCTGTCCGTCTATCTCTGTCCGTCTCTCTCTGTCCGTCTGTCTCAGACCGTCTGTCTCAGACCGTCGGTCTCTGTCCGTCTCTCTCAGGCCGCCTGTCACAGTCCGTCTGTCTCAGACCGTCTGTCTCAGACCGCCTGTCTCTGTCCGTCTGTCTCAGACCGTCTGTCTCAGATCGTCTCTCTCAGGCCGCCTGTCTCAGTCCGACTGTCTCAGACCATCTGTCTCAGACCGTCTGTCTCTGTCCGTCTGTCTCAGCCCGCCTGTCTCAGACCGTTGTCTCTGTCCGTCTATCTCTGTCCGTCTGTCTCAGAACGTCTGTCTCAGACCATCTGTGTCAGACCGTTGTCTCTGTCCGTCTGTCTCTGTCCGTCTGTCTCTGTCCGTCTGTCTCTGTCCGTCTGTCTCTGTCCGTCTGTCTCTGTCCGTCTGTGTCAGACCGTCTGTGTCAGCCCGTCTGTCTCAGACCGTCTGTCTCAGCCCGCCTGTCTGTGTCCGTCTGTCACAGACCGTCTGTCTCAGATCGTCTCTCTCAGGCCGCCTGTCTCAGTCCGACTGTCTCAGACCATCTGTCTCAGACCATCTGTGTCAGACCGTTGTCTCAGCCCGCCTGTCTCTGTCCGCGTGTCTTAGACCATCTGTCGCAGACCGTCTGTCTCAGACCGTCTGTCTCAGACCGTCTGTCTCTGACCGTCTGTCTCAGACCGTCAGTCTCAGACCGTCGGTCTCTGTCCGTTTCTCGCAGGCCGCCTGTCTCTGTCCGTCTGTCTCAGACCGTCTGTCTCAGACCGTCGGTCTCTGTCCGTCTCTCTCAGGCCGTCGGTCTCTGGCCGTTTCTCGCAGGCCGCCTGTCTCAGTCCGCCTGTCTAAGTCCGTCTGTCTCAGACCATCTGTCTCAGACCGTTGTCTCTGTCCGTCTGTCTCTGTCCGTCTGTCTCAATCGGCCTGTCTCAGACCGTCTGTCCTGGACCGTCTGTCTCAGACCGTCGGTCTCTGTCCGTCTTTCTCATGCCGCCTGTCTCAGTCCGTCTGTCTCAGACCGTCTGTCTCAGACCGTCTGTCTCAGACCGTCTGTCTCAGACCGTCTGTCTCAGACCGTCTGTCTCAGACCGTCTGTCTCAGGCCGCCTGTCTCAGTCCGTCTGTCTCAGACCATCTGTGTCAGACCGTTGTCTCTGTCCGTCTGTCTCAGATCGTCTGTCTCAGACCATCTGTCTCAGCCCGTCTGTCTCAGATCGTCGGTCTCAGCCCGCCTGTCTCTGTCCGTCTGTCTCAGACCGTCTGTCTCAGATCGTCTCTATCAGGCCGCCTGTCTCAGTCCGACTGTCTCTGTCCGTAGGTTTCAGACCGCCTGTCTCAGACTGTCGGTCTTAGCCCGTCTGTCTCAGCCCGCCTGTCTCTGTCCGCCTGTCTCAGACCGTCTGTCTCAGATCGTCTCTCTCAGGCCGCCTGTCTCAGTCCGACTGTCTCAGACCATCTGTCTCAGACCGTCTGTCTCTGTCCGTCTGTCTCAGCCCGCCTGTCTCAGACCGTTGTCTCTGTCCGTCTATCTCTGTCCGTCTGTCTCAGAACGTCTGTCTCAGACCATCTGTGTCAGACCGTTGTCTCTGTCCGTCTGTCTCTGTCCGTCTGTCTCTGTCCGTCTGTCTCTGTCCGTCTGTGTCAGACCGTCTGTGTCAGCCCGTCTGTCTCAGACCGTCTGTCTCAGCCCGCCTGTCTGTGTCCGTCTGTCTCAGACCGTCTGTCTCAGATCGTCTCTCTCAGGCCGCCTGTCTCAGTCCGACTGTCTCAGACCATCTGTCTCAGACCATCTGTGTCAGACCGTTGTCTCAGTCCGTCTGTCTCTGTCCGTCTCTCTCAGGCCGCCTGTCTCAGTCCATCTGTCTCAGACCGTCTGTAACTGTCCGTCTGTCTCAGACCGTCTGTCTCAGACCGTCTGTCTCAGACCGTCTGTCTCAGACCGTCTGTCTCAGACCGTCTGTCTCAGGCCGCCTGTCTCAGTCCGTCTGTCTCAGACCATCTGTGTCAGACTGTTGTCTCTGTCCGTCTGTCTCAGATCGTCTGTCTCAGACCATCTGTCTCAGCCCGTCTGTCTCAGGCCGCCTGTCTCAGTCCGACTGTCTCTGTCCGTAGGTTTCAGACCGCCTGTCTCAGACCGTCGGTCTTAGCCCGTCTGTCTCAGCCCGCCTGTCTCTGTCCGACTGTCTCAGACCATCTGTCTCAGACCATCTGTCTCTGTCCGTCTGTCTCAGCCCGCCTGTCTCAGACCGTTGTCTCTGTCCGTCTATCTCTGTCCGTCTGTCTCAGAACGTCTGTCTCAGACCATCTGTGTCAGACCGTTGTCTCTGTCCGTCTGTCTCAGAACGTCTGTCTCAGACCATCTGTGTCAGACCGTTGTCTCTGTCCGTCTGTCTCTGTCCGTCTGTCTCTGTCCGTCTGTGTCAGACCGTCTGTCTCAGCCCGCCTGTCTGTGTCCGTCTGTCTCAGACCGTCTGTCTCAGATCGTCTCTCTCAGGCCGCCTGTCTCAGTCCGACTGTCTCAGACCATCTGTCACAGACCATCTGTGTCAGACCGTTGTCTCAGTCCGTCTGTCTCTGTCCGTATCTCTCAGGCCGCCTGTCTCAGTCCATCTGTCTCAGACCGTCTGTAACTGTCCGTCTGTCTCAGACCGTCTGTCTCAGACCGTCTGTCTCAGACCGTCTGTCTCAGACCGTCTGTCTCAGACCGTCTGTCTCAGACCGTCTGTCTCAGACCGTCTGTCTCAGGCCGCCTGTCTCAGTCCGTCTGTCTCAGACCATCTGTGTCAGACCGTTGTCTCTGTCCGTCTGTCTCAGATCGTCTGTCTCAGACCATCTGTCTCAGCCCGTCTGTCTCAGATCGTCGGTCTCAGCCCGTCCGTCTCTGTCCGTCTGTCTCAGACCGTCGGTCTCTGTCCGTCTCTCTCAGGCCGTCTGTCTCAGTTCGACTGTCTCAGATCGTCTCTCTCAGGCCGCCTGTCTCAGTCCGTCTGTCTCAGACCATCTGTCTCAGACCATCTGTCTCAGACCATCTGTCTCAGACCGTCCGTCTCTGTCCGCCTGTCTCAGACCGTCGGTCTCTGTCCGTCTCTCTCAGGCCGTCTATCTCTGTCCGTAGGTTTCAGACCGCCTGTCTCAGACCGTCGGTCTTAGCCCGTCTGTCTCAGCCCGCCTGTCTCTGTCCGCCTGTCTCAGACCGTCTGTCTCAGATCGTCTCTCTCAGGCCGCCTGTCTCAGTCCGACTGTCTCAGACCATCTGTCTCAGACCATCTGTCTCTGTCCGTCTGTCTCAGCCCGCCTGTCTCAGACCGTTGTCTCTGTCCGTCTATCTCTGTCCGTCTGTCTCAGAACGTCTGTCTCAGACCATCTGTGTCAGACCGTTGTCTCTGTCCGTCTGTCTCTCTCCGTCTGTCTCTGTCCGTCTGTCTCTGTCCGTCTGTGTCAGACCGTCTGTCTCAGACCGTCTGTCTCAGACCGTCTGTCTCAGACCGTCTGTCTCAGCCCGCCTCTCTGTGTCCGTCTGTCTCAGACCGTCTGTCTCAGATCGTCTCTCTCAGGCCGCCTGTCTCAGTCCGACTGTCTCAGACCATCTGTCTCAGGCCATCTGTGTCAGACCGACTGTCTCAGACCGTCTGTCTCAGACCGTCTGTCTCAGGCCGCCTGTCTCAGTCCATCTGTCTCAGACCATCTGTCTCAGACCGTCTGTCTCTTTCCGTCTGTTTCAGACCATCTGTCTCAGACCTTCTGTCTCAGACCGTCCGTCTCTGTCCGTCTGTCTCAGACCATCTGTCTCACACCGTCTGTCTCAGACCGTCTGTCTCAGCCCGCCTTTCTCAGCCCGCCTGTCTCTGTCCGTCTGTCTCAGACCGCTGTCTCTGTCCGCCTATCTCTGTCCGTCTGTCTCAGAACGTCTGTCTCAGACCATCTGTATCAAACCGTCTGTCTCAGCCCGCCTGTCTCTGTCCGTCTGTTTCAGACCGTCTGTCTCAGACCGTCTGTCTCAGACCATCTGTCTCAGACCGTCGGTCTCTGTCCGTCTCTCTCAGGCCGCCTGTCTCAGTCCGTCTGTCTCAGACCATCTGTCTCAGCCCGTCTGTCTCAGATCGTCGGTCTCAGCCCGCCTGTCTCTGTCCGTCTGTCTCAGACCGTCTGTCTCAGATCGTCTCTCTCAGGCCGCCTGTCTCAGTCCGACTGTCTCTGTCCGTAGGTTTCAGACCGCCTGTCTCAGACCGTCGGTCTTAGCCCGTCTGTCTCAGCCCGCCTGTCTCTGTCCGCCTGTCTCAGACCGTCTGTCTCAGATCGTCTCTCTCAGGCCGCCTGTCTCAGTCCGACTGTCTCAGACCATCTGTCTCAGACCATCTGTCTCTGTCCGTCTGTCTCAGCCCGCCTGTCTCAGACCGTTGTCTCTGTCCGCCTGTCTCTGTCCGTCTGTCTCAGAACGTCTGTCTCAGACCATCTGTGTCAGACCGTTGTCTCTGTCCGTCTGTCTCTGTCCGTCTGTCTCTGTCCGTCTGTCTCTGTCCGTCTGTGTCAGACCGTCTGTCTCAGACCGTCTGTCTCAGCCCGCCTGTCTGTGTCCGTCTGTCTCAGACCGTCTGTCTCAGATCGTCTCTCTCAGGCCGCCTGTCTCAGTCCGACTGTCTCAGACCATCTGTCACAGACCATCTGTGTCAGACCGTTGTCTCAGTCCGTCTGTCTCTGTCCGTCTCTCTCAGGCCGCCTGTCTCAGTCCATCTGTCTCAGACCGTCTGTAACTGTCCGTCTGTCTCAGACCGTCTGTCTCAGACCGTCTGTCTCAGCCCGTCTGTCTCAGATCGTCGGTCTCAGCCCGTCCGTCTCTGTCCGTCTGTCTCAGACCGTCGGTCTCTGTCCGTCTCTCTCAGGCCGTCTGTCTCAGTTCGACTGTCTCAGATCGTCTCTCTCAGGCCGCCTGTCTCAGTCCGTCTGTCTCAGACCATCTGTCTCAGACCATCTGTCTCAGACCATCTGTCTCAGACCGTCCGTCTCTGTCCGTCTGTCTCAGACCGTCGGTCTCTGTCCGTCTCTCTCAGGCCGTCTATCTCTGTCCGTCTGTTTCAGACCGCCTGTCTCAGACCGTCGGTCTTAGCCCGTCTATCTCAGACCGCCTGTCTCAGTCCGTCTGTCTCAGACCGTCTGTCTCAGATCGTCTCTCTCAGGCCGCCTATCTCAGTCCGACTGTCTCTGTCCGTCTGTTTCAGACCGTCTGTCTCAGATCGTCTCTCTCAGGCCGCCTGTCTCAGTCCGACTGTCTCTGTCCGTCTGTTTCAGACCGCCTGTCTCAGACCGTCGGTCTTAGCCCGTCTGTCTCAGCCCGCCTGTCTCTGTCCGTCTGTCTCAGCCCATCTGTCTCAGACCGTCTGTCTCAGACCGTCTGTCTCTGACCGTCTGTCTCAGACCGTCAGTCTCAGACCGTCGGTATCTGTCCGTTTCTCGCAGGCCGCCTGTCTCTGTCCGTCTGTCTCTGTCCGTCTGTCTCTGTCCGTCTGTCTCTGTCCGTCTGTCTCTGTCCGTCTGTCTCTGTCCGTCTGTCTCTGTCCGTCTGTCTCTGTCCGTCTGTCTCTGTCCGTCTGTGTCAGACAGTCTGTCTCAGACCGTCGGTCTCTGTCCGTCCCTCTCAGGCCGCCTGTCGCAGTCCGTCTGTCTCCGACCGTCTGTCTCAGACCGTCGGTCTCTGTCCGTCTCTCTCAGCCCGCCTGTCTCAATCAGTGTGTCTCAGACCATCTGTCTCAGACCGTCCGTCTCTGTCCGTCTGTCTCAGACCGTCTGTCTCAGACCGTCTGTCTCAGACCGTCTTTCTCAGACCGTCTGTCTCAGACCGTCTGTCTCAGACCGTCTGTGTCAGACCGTTGTCTCTGTCCGTCTGTCTCTGTCCGTCTGTGTCAGACCCTCTGTCTCAGACCGTCTGTCTCAGACCGTCTGCCTCTGTCCGTTTCTCGCAGGCCGCCTGTCTCAGGCCGCCTGTCATAGTCCGTCTGTCTCAGACCATCTGTCTCTGTCCGCCTATCTCTGTCCGTCTGTCTCAGAACGTCTGTCTCAGCCCGCCTGTCTCTGTCCGTCTGTTTCAGACCGCCTGTCTCAGACCGTCGGTCTTAGCCCGTCTGTCTCAGCCCGTCTGTCTCAGACTGTCCGTCTCAGACAGTCTGTCTCAGACCGTCTGTCTCAGGCCGTCTGTCTCAGACCGTCAGTCTCAGACCGTCGGTCTCTGTCCGTTTCTCGCAGGCCGCCTGTCTCAGTTCGACTGTCTCAGACCATCTGTCTCAGACCGTCTGTCTCAGACCGTCAGTCTCTGTCCGTCTCTCCCAGCCCGCCTGTCTCAGGCCATCTATGTCAAACCGTCTGTCTCAGACCGTCTGTCTCAGACCGTCTGCCTCAGACCGTCTGTCTCAGACCGTCGGTCTCTGTCCGTCTCTCTCAGGCCGCCTGTCTCAGTCCGTCTGTCTCAGACCATCTGTCTCAGACCGTCTGTCTCTGTCCGTCTGTCTCAGACCATCTGTCTGAGTCCGTCTGTCTCAGACCGTCTGCCTCAGACCGTCTGTCTCAGATCGTCGGTCTCTGTCCGTCTCTCCCAGCCCGCCTGTCTCAGTCCGTCTGTCTCAGACCATCTGTCTCAGACCGTTGTCTCTGTCCGTCTATCTCTGTCCGTCTGTTTCAGAACGTCTGTCTCAGACCATCTGTATCAAACCGTCTGTCTCAGCACGCCTGTCTCGGCCCGCCTGTCTCTGTCCGTCTGTTTCAGACCGCCTGTCTCAGACCATCTGTGTCAGACCGTTGTCTCTGTCCGTCTATCTCAGACCGTCTGTCTCAGATCGTCTCTCTCAGGCCGCCTGTCTCAATCCGTCTGTCTCAGACCATCTGTCTCAGACCATCTGTCTCAGACCGTCCGTCTCTGTCCGTCTGTCGCAGACCGTCGGTCTCTGTCCGTCTCTCTCAGGCCGTCTATCTCTGTCCGTCTGTTTCGGACCGCCTGTCTCAGACCGTCGGTCTTAGCCCGTCTGTCTCAGCCCGCCTGTCTCTGTCCGTCTGTCTCAGACCGTCTGTCTCAGATCGTCTCTCTCAGGCCGCCTGTCTCAGTCCAACTGTCTCTGTCCGTCTGTTTCAGACCGTCTGTCTCAGATCGTCTCTCTCAAGCCGCCTGTCTCAGTCCGACTGTCTCTGTCAGTCTGTTTCAGACCGCCTGTCTCAGACCGTCGGTCTTAGCCCGTCTGTCTCAGCCCGCCTGTCTCTGTCCGTCTGTCTCAGCCCATCTGTCTCAGACCGTCTGTCTCCGACCGTCTGTCTCAGACCGTCGGTCTCTGTCCGTCTCTCTCATCCCGCCAGTCACAATCAGTGTGTCTCAGACCATCTGTCTCAGACCGTCCGTCCCTGTCCGTCTGTCTCAGACCGTCTGTCTCAGACCGTCTGTCTCAGACCGTCTTTCTCAGACCGTCTGTCTCAGACCGTCTTTTTTAGACCGTCTGTCTCAGACCGTCTGTGTCAGACCGTTGTCTCAGTCCGTCTGTCTCTGTCCGTCTGTGTCAGACCCTCTGTCTCAGACCGTCTGTCTCAGACCGTCTGTCTCAGACCGTCTGCCTCTGTCCGTTTCTCGCAGGCCGCCTGTCTCAGGCCGCCTGTCATAGTCCGTCTGTCTCAGACCATCTGTCTCAGACCGCTGTCTCTGTCCGCCTATCTCTGTCCGTCTGTCTCAGAACGTCTCTCTCAGACCATCTGTATCAAACCGTCTGTCTCAGCCCGCCTGTCTCTGTCCGTCTGTTTCAGACCGCCTGTCTCAGACCGTCGGTCTTAGCCCGTCTGTCTCAGCCCGCCTGTCTCTGTCCGTCTGTCTCAGCCCATCTGTCTCAGACCGTCTGTCTCTGACCGTCTGTCTCAGACCGTCAGTCTCAGACCGTCGGTATCTGTCCGTTTATCGCAGGCTGCCTGTCTCTGTCCGTCTGTCTCTGTCCGTCTGTGTCAGACCGTCTGTCTCAGACCGTCGGTCTCTGTCCGTCCCTCTCAGGCCGCCTGTCTCAGTCCGTCTGTCTCCGACCGTCTGTCTCAGACCGTCTGTCTCAGACCGTCTGTCTCAGACCGTCTGTGTCAGGCCGTTGTCTCTGTCCGTCTGTCTCAGACCGTCTGTCTCAAACCGTCTGCCTCTGTCCGTTTCTCGCAGGCCGCCTGTCATAGTCCGTCTGTCTCAGACCATCTGTCTCAGACCGCTGTCTCTGTCCGTCTGTCTCAGAACGTCTGTCTCAGACCATCTGTATCAAACCGTCTGTCTCAGCCCGCCTGTCTCTGTCCGTCTGTTTCAGACCGCCTGTCTCAGACCGTCCGTCTCTGTCCGTCTGTCTCAGACCGTCGGTCTCTGTCCGTCTCTCTCAGGCCGTCTGTCTCAGTTCGACTGTCTCAGATCGTCTCTCTCAGGCCGCCTGTCTCAGTCCGTCTGTCTCAGACCATCTGTCTCAGACCATCTGTCACAGACCATCTGTCTCAGACCGTCCGTCTCTGTCTGTCTGTCTCAGACCGTCGGTCTCTGTCCGTCTCTCTCAGGCCGTCTATCTCTGTCCGTCTGTTTCAGACCGCCTGTCTCAGACCGTCGGTCTTAGCCCGCCTGTCTCAGCCCGCCTGTCTCTGTCCGTCTGTCTCAGACCGTCTGTCTCAGATCGTCTCTCTCAGGCCGCCTGTCTCAGTCCGACTGTCTCTGTCCGTCTGTTTCAGACCGTCTGTCTCAGATCGTCTCTCTCAGGCCGCCTGTCTCAGTCCGACTGTCTCTGTCCGTCTGTTTCAGACCGCCTGTCTCAGACCGTCGGTCTTAGCACGTCTGTCTCAGCCCGCCTGTCTCTGTCCGTCTGTCTCAGCCCATTTGTCTCAGACCGTCTGTCTCTGACCGTCTGTCTCAGACCGTCAGTCTCAGACCGTCGGTATCTGTCCGTTTCTCGCAGGCCGCCTGTCTCTGTCCGTCTGTCTCTGTCCGTCTGTCTCTGTCCGTCTGTGTCAGACAGTCTGTCTCAGACCGTCGGTCTCTGTCCGTCCCTCTCAGACCGTCCGTCTCAGTCCGTCTGTCTCAGACCATCTGTCTCAGACCGTCTGTCTCTGTCCGTCTGTCTCAGACCATCTGTCTGAGTCCGTCTGTCTCAGACCGTCTGCCTCAGACCGTCTGTCTCAGATCGTCGGTCTCTGTCCGTCTCACCCAGCCCGCCTGTCTCAGTCCGTCTGTCTCAGACCATCTGTCTCAGACCGTTGTCTCTGTCCGTCTATCTCTGTCCGTCTGTCTCAGAACGTCTGTCTCAGACCATCTGTATCAAACCGTCTGTCTCAGCACGCCTGTCTCGGCCCGCCTGTCTCTGTCCGTCTGTTTCAGACCGCCTGTCTCAGACCATCTGTGTCAGACCGTTGTCTCTGTCCGTCTATCTCTGTCCGCCTGTCTCTGTCCGACTGTCTCAGAACGTCTGTCTCAGACCATCTGTATCAACCGTCTGTCTCAGCCCGCCTGTCTCAGCCCGCCTGTCTCTGTCCGTCTGTCTCAGCCCGCCTGTCTCAGACCGTCTATCTCGGACCATCTGTCTCAGACCGTCTGTCTCAGATCGTCTCTCTCAGGCCGCCTGTCTCAGTCCGTCTGTCTCAGACCATCTGTCTCAGACCATCTGTCTCAGACCGTCCGTCTCTGTCCGTCTGTCTCAGACCGTCGGTCTCTGTCCGTCTCTCTCAGGCCGTCTATCTCTGTCCGTCTGTTTCAGACCGCCTGTCTCAGACCGTCGGTCTTAGCCCGTCTGTCTCAGCCCGCCTGTCTCTGTCCGTCTGTCTCAGACCGTCTGTCTCAGATCGTCTCTCTCAGGCCGCCTGTCTCAGCCCGCCTGTCTCTGTCCGTCTGTCTCAGACCGTCTGTCTCAGATCGTCTCTCTCAGGCCGCCTGTCTCAGTCCGACTGTCTCTGTCCGTCTGTTTCAGACCGTCTGTCTCAGATCGTCTCTCTCAGGCCGCCTGTCTCAGTCCGACTGTCTCTGTCCGTCTGTTCCAGACCGCCTGTCTCAGACCGTCGGTCTTAGCCCGTCTGTCTCAGCCCGCCTGTCTCTGTCCGTCTGTCTCTGTCCGTCTGTCTCTGTCCGTCTGTCTCTGTCCGTCTGTCTCTGTCCGTCTGTCTCTGTCCGTCTGTCTCTGTCCGTCTGTGTCAGACCGTCTGTCTCAGACCGTCGGTCTCTGTCCGTCCCTCTCAGGCCGCCTGTCTCAGTCCGTCTGTCTCCGACCGTCTGTCTCAGACCGTCGGTCTCTGTCCGTCTCTCTCAGCCCGCCTGTCTCAATCCGTGTGTCTCAGACCATCTGTCTCAGACCGTCCGTCTCTGTCCGTCTGTCTCAGACCGTCGGTCTCTGTCCGTTTCTCGCAGGCCGCCTGTCTCAGTTCGACTGTCTCAGACCATCTGTCTCAGACCATCTGTGTCAGACCGTCTGTCTCAGACCGTCGGTCTCAGACCGTCAGTCTCTGTCCGTCTCTCCCAGCCCGCCTGTCTCAGGCCATCTGTGTCAAACGTCTGTCTCAGACCGTCTGTCTCAGACCGTCTGCCTCAGACCGTCTGTCTCAGACCGTCGGTCTCTGTCCGTCTCTCTCAGGCCGCCTGTCTCAGTCCGTCTGTCTCAGACCATCTGTCTCAGACCGTCTGTCTCTGTCCGTCTGTCTCAGACCATCTGTCTGAGTCCGTCTGTCTCAGACCGTCTGCCTCAGACCGTCTGTCTCAGATCGTCGGTCTCTGTCCGTCTCTCCCACCCCGCCTGTCTCAGTCCGTCTGTCTCAGACCATCTGTCTCAGACCGTCTGTCTCAGACCGTCAGTCTCAGACCGTCTGTCTCAGACCGTCGGTCTCTGTCCGTCTCTCTCAGGCCGTCTGTCTCAGTTCGACTGTCTCAGATCGTCTCTCTCAGGCCGCCTGTCTCAGTCCGTCTGTCTCAGACCATCTGTATCAGACCATCTGTCTCAGACCATCTGTCTCAGACCGTCCGTCTCTGTCTGTCTGTCTCAGACCGTCGGTCTCTGTCCGTCTCTCTCAGGCCGTCTATCTCTGTCCGTCTGTTTCAGACCGTCGGTCTTAGCCCGTCTGTCTCAGCCCGCCTGTCTCTGTCCGTCTGTCTCAGACCGTCTGTCTCAGATCCTCTCTCTCAGGCCGCCTGTCTCAGTCCGACTGTCTCTGTCCGTCTGTTTCAGACCGTCTGTCTCAGATCGTCTCTCTCAGGCCGCCTGTCTCAGTCCGTCTGTCTCTGTCCGCCTGTCTCTGTCCGTCTGTCTCAGCCCATTTGTCTCAGACCGTCTGTCTCTGACCGTCTGTCTCAGACCGTCAGTCTCAGACCGTCGGTATCCGTCCGTTTAGCGCAGGCCGCCTGTCTCTGTCCGTCTGTCTCTGTCCGTCTGTCTCTGTCCGTCTGTCTCTGTCCGTCTGTCTCTGTCCGTCTGTGTCAGTCAGTCTGTCTCAGACCGTCGGTCTCTGTCCGTCCCTCTCAGGCCGCCTGTCTCAGTCCGTCTGTCTCCGACCGTCTGTCTCAGACCGTCCGTCTCTGTCCGTCTGTCTCAGACCGTCTGTCTCAGACCGCCTGTCTCAGACCGCCTGTCTCAGACCGTCGGTCTTAGCCCGTCTGTCTCAGCCCGTCTGTCTCAGACCGTCCGTCTCAGACCGTCTGTCTCAGACCGTCTGTCCCAGGCCGTCTGTCTCAGACCGTCGGTCTCTGTCCGTCCCTCTCAGGCCGCCTGTCTCAGTCCGTCTGTCTCCGACCGTCTGTCTCCGACCGTCTCTCTCAGCCCGCCTGTCTCAATCAGTGTGTCTCAGACCATCTGTCTCAGACCGTCCGTCTCTGTCCGTCTGTCTCAGACCGTCTGTCTCAGACCGTCTGTCTCAGACCGTCTTTCTCAGACCGTCTGTCTCAGACCGTCTGTCTCAGACCGTCTGTGTCAGACCGTTGTCTCTGTCCGTCTGTGTCAGACCCTCTGTCTCAGACCGTCTGTCTCAGACCGTCTGTCTCAGACCGTCTGCCTCTGTCCGTTTCTCGCAGGCCGCCTGTCTCAGGCCGCCTGTCATAGTCCGTCTGTCTCAGACCATCTGTCTCAGACCGCTGTCTCTGTCCGCCTATCTCTGTCCGTCTGTCTCAGAACGTCTGTCTCAGACCATCTGTATCCAACCGACTGTCTCAGCCCGCATGTCTCTGTCCGTCTGTTTCAGACCGCCTGTCTCAGACCGCCGGTCTTAGCCCGTCTGTCTCAGCCCGTCTGTCTCAGACTGTCCGTCTCAGACCGTCTGTCTCAGACCGTCTGTCTCAGGCCGTCTGTCTCAGACCGTCAGTCTCAGACCGTCGGTCTCTGTCCGTTTCTCGCAGGCCGCCTGTCTCAGTTCGACTGTCTCAGACCATCTGTCTCAGACCATCTGTGTCAGACCGTCTGTCTCAGACCGTCGGTCTCAGACCGTCAGTCTCTGTCCGTCTCTCCCAGCCCGCCTGTCTCAGGCCATGTGTGTCAAACGTCTGTCTCAGACCGTCTGTCTCAGACCGTCTGCCTCAGACCGTCTGTCTCAGACCGTCGGTCTCTGTCCGTCTCTCACAGGCCGCCTGTCTCAGTCCGTCTGTCTCAGACCATCTGTCTCAGACCGTCTGTCTCTGTCCGTCTGTCTCAGACCATCTGTCTGAGTCCGTCTGTCTCAGACCGTCTATCTCTGTCCGTCTGTTTCAGACCGCCTGTCTCAGACCGTCGGTCTTAGCCCGTCTGTCTCAGCCCGCCTGTCTCTGTCCGTCTGTCTCAGACCGTGTGTCTCAGATCGTCTCTCTCAGGCCGCCTGTCTCAGCCCGCCTGTCTCTGTCCGTCTGTCTCAGACCGTCTGTCTCAGATCGTCTCTCTCAGGCCGCCTGTCTCAGTCCGACTGTCTCTGTCCGTCTGTTTCAGACCGTCTGTCTCAGATCGTCTCTCTCAGGCCGCCTGTCTCAGCCCGCCTGTCTCTGTCCGTCTGTTTCAGACCGCCTGTCTCAGACCGCCGGTCTTAGCCCGTCTGTCTCAGCCCGTCTGTCTCAGACTGTCCGTCTCAGACCGTCTCTCAGACCGTCTGTCTCAGGCCGTCTGTCTCAGACCGTCAGTCTCAGACCGTCGGTCTCTGTCCGTTTCTCGCAGGCCGCCTGTCTCAGTTCGACTGTCTCAGACCATCTGTCTCAGACCATCTGTGTCAGACCGTCTGTCTCAGACCGTCGGTCTCAGACCGTCAGTCTCTGTCCGTCTCTCCCAGCCCGCCTGTCTCAGGCCATCTGTGTCGAACGTCTGTCTCAGACCGTCTGTCTCAGACCGTCCGTCTCTGTCCGTCTGTCTCAGACCGTCTGTCTCAGACCGCCTGTCTCAGACCGCCTGTCTCAGACCGTCGGTCTTAGCCCGTCTGTCTCAGCCCGTCTGTCTCAGACCGTCCGTCTCAGACCGTCTGTCTCAGACCGTCTGTCCCAGGCCGTCTGTCTCAGACCGTCGGTCTCTGTCCGTCCCTCTCAGGCCGCCTGTCTCAGTCCGTCTGTCTCCGACCGTCTGTCTCCGACCGTCTCTCTCAGCCCGCCTGTCTCAATCAGTGTGTCTCAGACCATCTGTCTCAGACCGTCCGTCTCTGTCCGTCTGTCTCAGACCGTCTGTCTCAGACCGTCTGTCTCAGACCGTCTTTCTCAGACCGTCTGTCTCAGACCGTCTGTCTCAGACCGTCTGTGTCAGACCGTTGTCTCTGTCCGTCTGTGTCAGACCCTCTGTCTCAGACCGTCTGTCTCAGACCGTCTGTCTCAGACCGTCTGCCTCTGTCCGTTTCTCGCAGGCCGCCTGTCTCAGGCCGCCTGTCATAGTCCGTCTGTCTCAGACCATCTGTCTCAGACCGCTGTCTCTGTCCGCCTATCTCTGTCCGTCTGTCTCAGAACGTCTGTCTCAGACCATCTGTATCCAACCGACTGTCTCAGCCCGCCTGTCTCTGTCCGTCTGTTTCAGACCGCCTGTCTCAGACCGCCGGTCTTAGCCCGTCTGTCTCAGCCCGTCTGTCTCAGACTGTCCGTCTCAGACCGTCTGTCTCAGACCGTCTGTCTCAGGCCGTCTGTCTCAGACCGTCAGTCTCAGACCGTCGGTCTCTGTCCGTTTCTCGCAGGCCGCCTGTCTCAGTTCGACTGTCTCAGACCATCTGTCTCAGACCATCTGTGTCAGACCGTCTGTCTCAGACCGTCGGTCTCAGACCGTCAGTCTCTGTCCGTCTCTCCCAGCCCGCCTGTCTCAGGCCATGTGTGTCAAACGTCTGTCTCAGACCGTCTGTCTCAGACCGTCTGCCTCAGACCGTCTGTCTCAGACCGTCGGTCTCTGTCCGTCTCTCACAGGCCGCCTGTCTCAGTCCGTCTGTCTCAGACCATCTGTCTCAGACCGTCTGTCTCTGTCCGTCTGTCTCAGACCATCTGTCTGAGTCCGTCTGTCTCAGACCGTCTATCTCTGTCCGTCTGTTTCAGACCGCCTGTCTCAGACCGTCGGTCTTAGCCCGTCTGTCTCAGCCCGCCTGTCTCTGTCCGTCTGTCTCAGACCGTGTGTCTCAGATCGTCTCTCTCAGGCCGCCTGTCTCAGCCCGCCTGTCTCTGTCCGTCTGTCTCAGACCGTCTGTCTCAGATCGTCTCTCTCAGGCCGCCTGTCTCAGTCCGACTGTCTCTGTCCGTCTGTTTCAGACCGTCTGTCTCAGATCGTCTCTCTCAGGCCGCCTGTCTCAGCCCGCCTGTCTCTGTCCGTCTGTTTCAGACCGCCTGTCTCAGACCGCCGGTCTTAGCCCGTCTGTCTCAGCCCGTCTGTCTCAGACTGTCCGTCTCAGACCGTCTCTCAGACCGTCTGTCTCAGGCCGTCTGTCTCAGACCGTCAGTCTCAGACCGTCGGTCTCTGTCCGTTTCTCGCAGGCCGCCTGTCTCAGTTCGACTGTCTCAGACCATCTGTCTCAGACCATCTGTGTCAGACCGTCTGTCTCAGACCGTCGGTCTCAGACCGTCAGTCTCTGTCCGTCTCTCCCAGCCCGCCTGTCTCAGGCCATCTGTGTCGAACGTCTGTCTCAGACCGTCTGTCTCAGACCGTCTGCCTCAGACCGTCTGTCTCAGACCGTCGGTCTCTGTCCGTCTCTCACAGGCCGCCTGTCTCAGTCCGTCTGTCTCAGACCATCTGTCTCAGACCGTCTGTCTCTGTCCGTCTGTCTCAGACCATCTGTCTGAGTCCGTCTGTCTCAGACCGTCTGCCTCAGACCGTCTGCCTCAGATCGTCGGTCTCTGTCCGTCTCTCCCAGCCCGCCTGTCTCAGTCCGTCTGTCTCAGACCATCTGTCTCAGACCGTCTGTCTCAGACCGTCAGTCTCAGACCGTCGGTCTCAGTCCGTTTCTCGCAGGCCGCCTGTCTCAGGCCGCCTGTCTCAGTCCGTCTGTCTCAGACCATCTGTCTCAGACCGTTGTCTCTGTCCGTCTATCTCTGTCCGTCTGTCTCAGAACGTCTGTCTCAGACCATCTGTATCAAACCGTCTGTCTCAGCACGCCTGTCTCGGCCCGCCTGTCTCTGTCCGTCTGTTTCAGACCGCCTGTCTCAGACCATCTGTGTCAGACCGTTGTCTCTGTCCGTCTATCTCTGTCCGCCTGTCTCTGTCCGACTGTCTCAGAATGTCTGTCTCAGACCATCTGTATCAACCGTCTGTCTCAGCCCGCCTGTCTCAGCCCGCCTGTCTCTGTCCGTCTGTCTCAGCCCGCCTGTCTCAGACCGTCTATCTCGGACCATCTGTCTCAGACCGTCTGTCTCAGATCGTCTCTCTCAGGCCGCCTGTCTCAGTCCGTCTGTCTCAGACCATCTGTCTCAGACCATCTGTCTCAGACCGTCCGTCTCTGTCCGTCTGTCTCAGACCGTCGGTCTCTGTCCGTCTCTCTCAGGCCGTCTATCTCTGTCCGTCTGTTTCAGACCGCCTGTCTCAGACCGTCGGTCTTAGCCCGTCTGTCTCAGCCCGCCTGTCTCTGTCCGTCTGTCTCAGACCGTCTGTCTCAGATCGTCTCTCTCAGGCCGCCTGTCTCAGCCCGCCTGTCTCTGTCCGTCTGTCTCAGACCGTCTGTCTCAGATCGTCTCTCTCAGGCCGCCTGTCTCAGTCCGACTGTCTCTGTCCGTCTGTTTCAGACCGTCTGTCTCAGATCGTCTCTCTCAGGCCGCCTGTCTCAGTCCGACTGTCTCTGTCCGTCTGTTCCAGACCGCCTGTCTCAGACCGTCGGTCTTAGCCCGTCTGTCTCAGCCCGCCTGTCTCTGTCCGTCTGTCTCTGTCCGTCTGTCTCTGTCCGTCTGTCTCTGTCCGTCTGTCTCTGTCCGTCTGTCTCTGTCCGTCTGTGTCAGACCGTCTGTCTCAGACCGTCGGTCTCTGTCCGTCCCTCTCAGGCCGCCTGTCTCAGTCCGTCTGTCTCCGACCGTCTGTCTCAGACCGTCGGTCTCTGTCCGTCTCTCTCAGCCCGCCTGTCTCAATCCGTGTGTCTCAGACCATCTGTCTCAGACCGTCCGTCTCTGTCCGTCTGTCTCAGACCGTCTGTCTCAGACCGTCTGTCTCAGACCGTCTTTCTTAGACCGTCTGTCTCAGACCGCCTGTCTCTGACCGTCGGCCTTAGCCCGTCTCTCTCAGGCCGCCTGTCTCAGTCCGTCTGTCTCAGACCATCTGTCTCAGACCGTCTGTCTCTGTCCGTCTGTCTCAGACCATCTGTCTCAGTCCGTCTGTCTCAGACCGTCTGTCTCAGACCATCGGTCTCTGTCCGTCTCTCCCAGCCCGCCTGTCTCAGTCCGTCTGTCTCAGACCATCTGTGTCAGACCGTTGTCTCTGTCCGTATATCTCTGTCCGTCTGTCTCAGAACGTCTGTCTCAGACCATCTGTATCAAACCGTCTGTCTCAGCCCGCCTGTCTCGGCCCGCCTGTCTCTGTCCGTCTGTTTCAGACCGCCTGTCTCAGACCATCTGTGTCAGACCGTTGTCTCTGTCCGTCTGTCTCTGTCCGTTTGTGTCAGACCGTCTGTCTCAGACCGTCTGTCTCAGACCGTCTGTCTCAGACCGTCTGTCTCAGACCGTCTGTCTCAGGCCGTCTGTCTCAGACCGCCTGTCTCAGACCGTCTGTCTCCGACCGTCTGTCTCAGACCGTCGGTCTCTGTCCGTCTCTCTCAGCCCGCCTGTCTCAATCAGTGTGTCTCAGACCATCTGTCTCAGACCGTCCGTCTCTGTCCGTCTGTCTCAGACCGTCTGTCTCAGACCGTCTGTCTCAGACCGTCTGTCTCAGACCGTCTTTCTCAGACCGTCTGTCTCAGACCGTCTGTCTCAGACCGTCTGTCTCAGACCGTCTGTCTCAGACCGTCTGTGTCAGACCGTTGTCTCTGTCCGTCTGTCTCTGTCCGTCTGTGTCAGACCCTCTGTCTCAGACCGTCTGTCTCAGACCGTCTGCCTCTGTCCGTTTCTCGCAGGCCGCCTGTCTCAGGCCGCCTGTCATAGTCCGTCTGTCTCAGACCATCTGTCTCAGACCGCTGTCTCTGTCCGCCTATCTCTGTCCGTCTGTCTCAGAACGTCTGTCTCAGACCATCTGTATCAAACCGTCTGTCTCAGCCCGCCTGTCTCTGTCCGTCTGTTTCAGACCGCCTGTCTCAGACCGTCGGTCTTAGCCCGTCTGTCTCAGCCCGTCTGTCTCAGACTGTCCGTCTCAGACCGTCTGTCTCAGACCGTCTGTCTCAGGCCGTCTGTCTCAGACCGTCAGTCTCAGACCGTCGGTCTCTGTCCGTTTCTCGCAGGCCGGCTGTCTCAGTTCGACTGTCTCAGACCATCTGTCTCAGACCATCTGTCTCAGATCGTCGGTCTCTGTCCGTCTCTCCCAGCCCGCCTGTCTCAGTCCGTCTGTCTCAGACCATCTGTCTCAGACCGTCTGTCTCAGACCATCTGTCTCAGACCGTCTGTCTCTGTCCGTCTGTCTCAGACCATCTGTCTGAGTCCGTCTGTCTCAGACCGTCTGCCTCAGACCGTCTGTCTCAGATCGTCGGTCTCTGTCCGTCTCTCCCAGCCCGCCTGTCTCAGTCCGTCTGTCTCAGACCATCTGTCTCAGACCGTCTGTCTCAGACCGTCAGTCTCAGACCGTCTGTCTCAGACCGTCGGTCTCTGTCCGTCTCTCTCAGGCCGTCTGTCTCAGTTCGACTGTCTCAGATCGTCTCTCTCAGGCCGCCTGTCTCAGTCCGTCTGTCTCAGACCATCTGTATCAGACCATCTGTCTCAGACCATCTGTCTCAGACCGTCCGTCTCTGTCTGTCTGTCTCAGACCGTCGGTCTCTGTCCGTCTCTCTCAGGCCGTCTATCTCTGTCCGTCTGTTTCAGACCGTCGGTCTTAGCCCGTCTGTCTCAGCCCGCCTGTCTCTGTCCGTCTGTCTCAGACCGTCTGTCTCAGATCCTCTCTCTCAGGCCGCCTGTCTCAGTCCGACTGTCTCTGTCCGTCTGTTTCAGACCGTCTGTCTCAGATCGTCTCTCTCAGGCCGCCTGTCTCAGTCCGACTGTCTCTGTCCGTCTGTTTCAGACCGCCTGTCTCAGACCGTCGGTCTTAGCCCGTCTGTCTCAGCCCGCCTGTCTCTGTCCGTCTGTCTCAGCCCATTTGTCTCAGACCGTCTGTCTCTGACCGTCTGTCTCAGACCGTCAGTCTCAGACCGTCGGTATCCGTCCGTTTAGCGCAGGCCGCCTGTCTCTGTCCGTCTGTCTCTGTCCGTCTGTCTCTGTCCGTCTGTCTCTGTCCGTCTGTCTCTGTCCGTCTGTGTCAGTCAGTCTGTCTCAGACCGTCGGTCTCTGTCCGTCCCTCTCAGGCCGCCTGTCTCAGTCCGTCTGTCTCCGACCGTCTGTCTCAGACCGTCCGTCTCTGTCCGTCTGTCTCAGACCGTCTGTCTCAGACCGCCTGTCTCAGACCGCCTGTCTCAGACCGTCGGTCTTAGCCCGTCTGTCTCAGCCCGTCTGTCTCAGACCGTCCGTCTCAGACCGTCTGTCTCAGACCGTCTGTCCCAGGCCGTCTGTCTCAGACCGTCGGTCTCTGTCCGTCCCTCTCAGGCCGCCTGTCTCAGTCCGTCTGTCTCCGACCGTCTGTCTCCGACCGTCTCTCTCAGCCCGCCTGTCTCAATCAGTGTGTCTCAGACCATCTGTCTCAGACCGTCCGTCTCTGTCCGTCTGTCTCAGACCGTCTGTCTCAGACCGTCTGTCTCAGACCGTCTTTCTCAGACCGTCTGTCTCAGACCGTCTGTCTCAGACCGTCTGTGTCAGACCGTTGTCTCTGTCCGTCTGTGTCAGACCCTCTGTCTCAGACCGTCTGTCTCAGACCGTCTGTCTCAGACCGTCTGCCTCTGTCCGTTTCTCGCAGGCCGCCTGTCTCAGGCCGCCTGTCATAGTCCGTCTGTCTCAGACCATCTGTCTCAGACCGCTGTCTCTGTCCGCCTATCTCTGTCCGTCTGTCTCAGAACGTCTGTCTCAGACCATCTGTATCCAACCGACTGTCTCAGCCCGCCTGTCTCTGTCCGTCTGTTTCAGACCGCCTGTCTCAGACCGCCGGTCTTAGCCCGTCTGTCTCAGCCCGTCTGTCTCAGACTGTCCGTCTCAGACCGTCTGTCTCAGACCGTCTGTCTCAGGCCGTCTGTCTCAGACCGTCAGTCTCAGACCGTCGGTCTCTGTCCGTTTCTCGCAGGCCGCCTGTCTCAGTTCGACTGTCTCAGACCATCTGTCTCAGACCATCTGTGTCAGACCGTCTGTCTCAGACCGTCGGTCTCAGACCGTCAGTCTCTGTCCGTCTCTCCCAGCCCGCCTGTCTCAGGCCATGTGTGTCAAACGTCTGTCTCAGACCGTCTGTCTCAGACCGTCTGCCTCAGACCGTCTGTCTCAGACCGTCGGTCTCTGTCCGTCTCTCACAGGCCGCCTGTCTCAGTCCGTCTGTCTCAGACCATCTGTCTCAGACCGTCTGTCTCTGTCCGTCTGTCTCAGACCATCTGTCTGAGTCCGTCTGTCTCAGACCGTCTATCTCTGTCCGTCTGTTTCAGACCGCCTGTCTCAGACCGTCGGTCTTAGCCCGTCTGTCTCAGCCCGCCTGTCTCTGTCCGTCTGTCTCAGACCGTGTGTCTCAGATCGTCTCTCTCAGGCCGCCTGTCTCAGCCCGCCTGTCTCTGTCCGTCTGTCTCAGACCGTCTGTCTCAGATCGTCTCTCTCAGGCCGCCTGTCTCAGTCCGACTGTCTCTGTCCGTCTGTTTCAGACCGTCTGTCTCAGATCGTCTCTCTCAGGCCGCCTGTCTCAGCCCGCCTGTCTCTGTCCGTCTGTTTCAGACCGCCTGTCTCAGACCGCCGGTCTTAGCCCGTCTGTCTCAGCCCGTCTGTCTCAGACTGTCCGTCTCAGACCGTCTCTCAGACCGTCTGTCTCAGGCCGTCTGTCTCAGACCGTCAGTCTCAGACCGTCGGTCTCTGTCCGTTTCTCGCAGGCCGCCTGTCTCAGTTCGACTGTCTCAGACCATCTGTCTCAGACCATCTGTGTCAGACCGTCTGTCTCAGACCGTCGGTCTCAGACCATCAGTCTCTGTCCGTCTCTCCCAGCCCGCCTGTCTCAGGCCATCTGTGTCGAACGTCTGTCTCAGACCGTCTGTCTCAGACCGTCTGCCTCAGACCGTCTGTCTCAGACCGTCGGTCTCTGTCCGTCTCTCACAGGCCGCCTGTCTCAGTCCGTCTGTCTCAGACCATCTGTCTCAGACCGTCTGTCTCTGTCCGTCTGTCTCAGACCATCTGTCTGAGTCCGTCTGTCTCAGACCGTCTGCCTCAGACCGTCTGCCTCAGATCGTCGGTCTCTGTCCGTCTCTCCCAGCCCGCCTGTCTCAGTCCGTCTGTCTCAGACCATCTGTCTCAGACCGTCTGTCTCAGACCGTCAGTCTCAGACCGTCGGTCTCAGTCCGTTTCTCGCAGGCCGCCTGTCTCAGGCCGCCTGTCTCAGTCCGTCTGTCTCAGACCATCTGTCTCAGACCGTTGTCTCTGTCCGTCTATCTCTGTCCGTCTGTCTCAGAACGTCTGTCTCAGACCATCTGTATCAAACCGTCTGTCTCAGCACGCCTGTCTCGGCCCGCCTGTCTCTGTCCGTCTGTTTCAGACCGCCTGTCTCAGACCATCTGTGTCAGACCGTTGTCTCTGTCCGTCTATCTCTGTCCGCCTGTCTCTGTCCGACTGTCTCAGAACGTCTGTCTCAGACCATCTGTATCAACCGTCTGTCTCAGCCCGCCTGTCTCAGCCCGCCTGTCTCTGTCCGTCTGTCTCAGCCCGCCTGTCTCAGACCGTCTATCTCGGACCATCTGTCTCAGACCGTCTGTCTCAGATCGTCTCTCTCAGGCCGCCTGTCTCAGTCCGTCTGTCTCAGACCATCTGTCTCAGACCATCTGTCTCAGACCGTCCGTCTCTGTCCGTCTGTCTCAGACCGTCGGTCTCTGTCCGTCTCTCTCAGGCCGTCTATCTCTGTCCGTCTGTTTCAGACCGCCTGTCTCAGACCGTCGGTCTTAGCCCGTCTGTCTCAGCCCGCCTGTCTCTGTCCGTCTGTCTCAGACCGTCTGTCTCAGATCGTCTCTCTCAGGCCGCCTGTCTCAGCCCGCCTGTCTCTGTCCGTCTGTCTCAGACCGTCTGTCTCAGATCGTCTCTCTCAGGCCGCCTGTCTCAGTCCGACTGTCTCTGTCCGTCTGTTTCAGACCGTCTGTCTCAGATCGTCTCTCTCAGGCCGCCTGTCTCAGTCCGACTGTCTCTGTCCGTCTGTTCCAGACCGCCTGTCTCAGACCGTCGGTCTTAGCCCGTCTGTCTCAGCCCGCCTGTCTCTGTCCGTCTGTCTCTGTCCGTCTGTCTCTGTCCGTCTGTCTCTGTCCGTCTGTCTCTGTCCGTCTGTCTCTGTCCGTCTGTCTCTGTCCGTCTGTCTCTGTCCGTCTGTCTCTGTCCGTCTGTGTCAGACCGTCTGTCTCAGACCGTCGGTCTCTGTCCGTCCCTCTCAGGCCGCCTGTCTCAGTCCGTCTGTCTCCGACCGTCTGTCTCAGACCGTCGGTCTCTGTCCGTCTCTCTCAGCCCGCCTGTCTCAATCCGTGTGTCTCAGACCATCTGTCTCAGACCGTCCGTCTCTGTCCGTCTGTCTCAGACCGTCTGTCTCAGACCGTCTGTCTCAGACCGTCTTTCTTAGACCGTCTGTCTCAGACCGCCTGTCTCTGACCGTCGGCCTTAGCCCGTCTCTCTCAGGCCGCCTGTCTCAGTCCGTCTGTCTCAGACCATCTGTCTCAGACCGTCTGTCTCTGTCCGTCTGTCTCAGACCATCTGTCTCAGTCCGTCTGTCTCAGACCGTCTGTCTCAGACCATCGGTCTCTGTCCGTCTCTCCCAGCCCGCCTGTCTCAGTCCGTCTGTCTCAGACCATCTGTGTCAGACCGTTGTCTCTGTCCGTATATCTCTGTCCGTCTGTCTCAGAACGTCTGTCTCAGACCATCTGTATCAAACCGTCTGTCTCAGCCCGCCTGTCTCGGCCCGCCTGTCTCTGTCCGTCTGTTTCAGACCGCCTGTCTCAGACCATCTGTGTCAGACCGTTGTCTCTGTCCGTCTGTCTCTGTCCGTTTGTGTCAGACCGTCTGTCTCAGACCGTCTGTCTCAGACCGTCTGTCTCAGACCGTCTGTCTCAGGCCGTCTGTCTCAGACCGCCTGTCTCAGACCGTCTGTCTCCGATCGTCTGTCTCAGACCGTCGGTCTCTGTCCGTCTCTCTCAGCCCGCCTGTCTCAATCAGTGTGTCTCAGACCATCTGTCTCAGACCGTCCGTCTCTGTCCGTCTGTCTCAGACCGTCTGTCTCAGACCGTCTGTCTCAGACCGTCTTTCTCAGACCGTCTGTCTCAGACCGTCTGTCTCAGACCGTCTGTCTCAGACCGTCTGTCTCAGACCGTCTGTGTCAGACCGTTGTCTCTGTCCGTCTGTCTCTGTCCGTCTGTGTCAGACCCTCTGTCTCAGACCGTCTGTCTCAGACCGTCTGCCTCTGTCCGTTTCTCGCAGGCCGCCTGTCTCAGGCCGCCTGTCATAGTCCGTCTGTCTCAGACCATCTGTCTCAGACCGCTGTCTCTGTCCGCCTATCTCTGTCCGTCTGTCTCAGAACGTCTGTCTCAGACCATCTGTATCAAACCGTCTGTCTCAGCCCGCCTGTCTCTGTCCGTCTGTTTCAGACCGCCTGTCTCAGACCGTCGGTCTTAGCCCGTCTGTCTCAGCCCGTCTGTCTCAGACTGTCCGTCTCAGACCGTCTGTCTCAGACCGTCTGTCTCAGGCCGTCTGTCTCAGACCGTCAGTCTCAGACCGTCGGTCTCTGTCCGTTTCTCGCAGGCCGGCTGTCTCAGTTCGACTGTCTCAGACCATCTGTCTCAGACCATCTGTCTCAGATCGTCGGTCTCTGTCCGTCTCTCCCAGCCCGCCTGTCTCAGTCCGTCTGTCTCAGACCATCTGTCTCAGACCGTCTGTCTCAGACCGTCTGTCTCAGACCGTCTGTCTCAGACCGTCTTTCTCAGACCGTCTGTCTCAGACCGCCTGTCTCAGTCCGTCTGTCTCAGACCATCTGTCTCAGACCGTCTGTCTCTGTCCGTCTGTCTCAGACCATCTGTCTGAGTCCGTCTGTCTCAGACCGTCTGCCTCAGACCGTCTGTCTCAGATCGTCGGTCTCTGTCCGTCTCTCCCAGCCCGCCTGTCTCAGTCCGTCTGTCTCAGACCATCTGTCTCAGACCGTCTGTCTCAGACCGTCAGTCTCAGACCGTCGGTCTCGGTCCGTTTCTCGCAGGCCGCCTGTCTCAGACCGTCTGCCTCAGACCGTCTGTCTCAGACCGTCGGTCTCTGTCCGTCTCTCTCAGGCCGCCTGTCTCAGTCCGTCTGTCTCAGACCATCTGTCTCAGACCGTTGTCTCTGTCCGTCTATCTCTGTCCGTCTGTCTCAGAACGTCTGTCTCAGACCATCTGTAACAAACCGTCTGTCTCAGCACGCCTGTCTCGGCCCGCCTGTCTCTGTCCGTCTGTTTCAGACCGCCTGTCTCAGACGATCTGTGTCAGACCGTTGTCTCTGTCCGTCTATCTCTGTCCGCCTGTCTCTGTCCGACTGTCTCAGAACGTCTGTCTCAGACCATCTGTATCAACCGTCTGTCTTAGCCCGCCTGTCTCAGCCCGCCTGTCTCTGTCCGTCTGTCTCAGCCCGCCTGTCTCAGACCGTCTATCTCGGACCATCTGTCTCAGACCGTCTGTCTCAGATCGTCTCTCTCAGGCCGCCTGTCTCAGTCCGTCTGTCTCAGACCATCTGTCTCAGACCATCTGTCTCAGACCGTCCGTCTCTGTCCGTCTGTCTCAGACCGTCGGTCTCTGTCCGTCTCTCTCAGGCCGTCTATCTCTGTCCGTCTGTTTCAGACCGCCTGTCTCAGACCGTCGGTCTTAGCCCGTCTGTCTCAGCCCGCCTGTCTCTGTCCGTCTGTCTCAGACCGTCTGTCTCAGATCGTCTCTCTCAGGCCGCCTGTCTCAGTCCAACTGTCTCTGTCCGTCTGTTTCAGACCGTCTGTCTCAGATCGTCTCTCTCAAGCCGCCTGTCTCAGTCGGACTGTCTCTGTCCGTCTGTTTCAGACCGCCTGTCTCAGACCGTCGGTCTTAGCCCGTCTGTCTCAGCCCGCCTGTCTCTGTCCGTCTGTCTCAGCCCATCTGTCTCAGACCGTCTGTCTCTGACCGTCTGTCTCAGACCGTCAGTCTCAGACCGTCGGTATCTGTCCGTCCCTCTCAGGCCGCCTGTCTCAGTCCTTCTGTCTCCGACCGTCTGTCTCAGACCGTCTGTCTCAGACCGTCGGTCTCTGTCCGTCTCTCTCAATAAGCCTGTCTCAATCCGTGTGTCTCAGACCGTCTGTCTCAGACCGTCCGTCTCTGTCCGTCTGTCTCAGACCGTCTGTCTCAGACCGTCTGTCTCAGACCGTCTGTCTCAGACCGTCTTTCTCAGACCGTCTGTCTCTGTCCGTCTGTTTCAGACCGCCTGTCTCAGACCGTCGGTCATAGCCCGTCTGTCTCAGCCCGTCTGTCTCAGACTGCCCGTCTCAGACCGTCTGTCTCAGACCGTCTGTCTCAGGCCGTCTGTCTCAGACCGTCAGTCTCAGACCGTCGGTCTCTGTCCGTTTCTCGCAGGCCGCCTGTCTCACTTCGACTGTCTCAGACCATCTGTCTCAGACCATCTGTGTCAGACCGTCTGTCTCAGACCGTCGGTCTCAGACCGTCAGTCTCTGTCCGTCTCTCACAGCCCGCCTGTCTCAGGCCATCTGTGTCAAACCGTCTGTCTCAGACCGTCTGTCTCAGACCGTCTGCCTCAGACCGTCTGTCTCAGACCGTCGGTCTCTGTCCGTCTCTCTCAGGCCGCCTGTCTCAGTCCGTCTGTCTCAGACCATCTGTCTCAGACCGTCTGTCTCTGTCCGTCTGTCTCAGACCATCTGTCTGCGTCCGTCTGTCTCAGACCGTCTGCCTCAGACCGTCTGTCTCAGATCGTCGGTCTCTGTCCGTCTCTCCCAGCCCGCCTGTCTCAGTCCGTCTGTCTCAGACCAGCTGTCTCAGACCGTCTGTCTCAGACCGTCAGTCTCAGACCGTCGGTCTCAGTCCGTTTCTCGCAGGCCGCATGTCTCAGGCCGCCTGTCTCAGTCCGTCTGTCTCAGACCATCTGTCTCAGACCGTTGTCTCTGTCCGTCTATCTCTGTCCGTCTGTCTCAGAACGTCTGTCTCCGACCATCTGTATCAAACCGTCTGTCTCAGCACGCCTGTCTCGGCCCGCCTGTCTCTGTCCGTCTGTCTCAGACCGTCTGTCTCAGATCGTCTCTCTCAGGCCGCCTGTCTCAGTCCAACTGTCTCTGTCCGTCTGTTTCAGACCGTCTGTCTCAGATCGTCTCTCTCAAGCCGCCTGTCTCAGTCGGACTGTCTCTGTCCGTCTGTTTCAGACCGCCTGTCTCAGACCGTCGGTCTTAGCCCGTCTGTCTCAGCCCGCCTGTCTCTGTCCGTCTGTCTCAGCCCATCTGTCTCAGACCGTCTGTCTCTGACCGTCTGTCTCAGACCGTCAGTCTCAGACCGTCGGTATCTGTCCGTCCCTCTCAGGCCGCCTGTCTCAGTCCTTCTGTCTCCGACCGTCTGTCTCAGACCGTCTGTCTCAGACCGTCGGTCTCTGTCCGTCTCTCTCAATAAGCCTGTCTCAATCCGTGTGTCTCAGACCGTCTGTCTCAGACCGTCCGTCTCTGTCCGTCTGTCTCAGACCGTCTGTCTCAGACCGTCTGTCTCAGACCGTCTGTCTCAGACCGTCTTTCTCAGACCGTCTGTCTCTGTCCGTCTGTTTCAGACCGCCTGTCTCAGACCGTCGGTCATAGCCCGTCTGTCTCAGCCCGTCTGTCTCAGACTGCCCGTCTCAGACCGTCTGTCTCAGACCGTCTGTCTCAGGCCGTCTGTCTCAGACCGTCAGTCTCAGACCGTCGGTCTCTGTCCGTTTCTCGCAGGCCGCCTGTCTCACTTCGACTGTCTCAGACCATCTGTCTCAGACCATCTGTGTCAGACCGTCTGTCTCAGACCGTCAGTCTCTGTCCGTCTCTCACAGCCCGCCTGTCTCAGGCCATCTGTGTCAAACCGTCTGTCTCAGACCGTCTGTCTCAGACCGTCTGCCTCAGACCGTCTGTCTCAGACCGTCGGTCTCTGTCCGTCTCTCTCAGGCCGCCTGTCTCAGTCCGTCTGTCTCAGACCATCTGTCTCAGACCGTCTGTCTCTGTCCGTCTGTCTCAGACCATCTGTCTGCGTCCGTCTGTCTCAGACCGTCTGCCTCAGACCGTCTGTCTCAGATCGTCGGTCTCTGTCCGTCTCTCCCAGCCCGCCTGTCTCAGTCCGTCTGTCTCAGACCAGCTGTCTCAGACCGTCTGTCTCAGACCGTCAGTCTCAGACCGTCGGTCTCAGTCCGTTTCTCGCAGGCCGCATGTCTCAGGCCGCCTGTCTCAGTCCGTCTGTCTCAGACCATCTGTCTCAGACCGTTGTCTCTGTCCGTCTATCTCTGTCCGTCTGTCTCAGAACGTCTGTCTCCGACCATCTGTATCAAACCGTCTGTCTCAGCACGCCTGTCTCGGCCCGCCTGTCTCTGTCCGTCTGTCTCAGACCGTCTGTCTCAGATCGTCTCTCTCAGGCCGCCTGTCTCAGTCCAACTGTCTCTGTCCGTCTGTTTCAGACCGTCTGTCTCAGATCGTCTCTCTCAAGCCGCCTGTCTCAGTCCGACTGTCTCTGTCCGTCTGTTTCAGACCGCCTGTCTCAGACCGTCGGTCTTAGCCCGTCTGTCTCAGCCCGCCTGTCTCTGTCCGTCTGTCTCAGCCCATCTGTCTCAGACCGTCTGTCTCTGACCGTCTGTCTCAGACCGTCAGTCTCAGACCGTCGGTATCTGTCCGTCCCTCTCAGGCCGCCTGTCTCAGTCCTTCTGTCTCCGACCGTCTGTCTCAGACCGTCTGTCTCAGACCGTCGGTCTCTGTCCGTCTCTCTCAATAAGCCTGTCTCAATCCGTGTGTCTCAGACCGTCTGTCTCAGACCGTCCGTCTCTGTCCGTCTGTCTCAGACCGTCTGTCTCAGACCGTCTGTCTCAGACCGTCTGTCTCAGACCGTCTTTCTCAGACCGTCTGTCTCTGTCCGTCTGTTTCAGACCGCCTGTCTCAGACCGTCGGTCATAGCCCGTCTGTCTCAGCCCGTCTGTCTCAGACTGCCCGTCTCAGACCGTCTGTCTCAGACCGTCTGTCTCAGGCCGTCTGTCTCAGACCGTCAGTCTCAGACCGTCGGTCTCTGTCCGTTTCTCGCAGGCCGCCTGTCTCACTTCGACTGTCTCAGACCATCTGTCTCAGACCATCTGTGTCAGACCGTCTGTCTCAGACCGTCGGTCTCAGACCGTCAGTCTCTGTCCGTCTCTCACAGCCCGCCTGTCTCAGGCCATCTGTGTCAAACCGTCTGTCTCAGACCGTCTGTCTCAGACCGTCTGCCTCAGACCGTCTGTCTCAGACCGTCGGTCTCTGTCCGTCTCTCTCAGGCCGCCTGTCTCAGTCCGTCTGTCTCAGACCATCTGTCTCAGACCGTCTGTCTCTGTCCGTCTGTCTCAGACCATCTGTCTGCGTCCGTCTGTCTCAGACCGTCTGCCTCAGACCGTCTGTCTCAGATCGTCGGTCTCTGTCCGTCTCTCCCAGCCCGCCTGTCTCAGTCCGTCTGTCTCAGACCATCTGTCTCAGACCGTCTGTCTCAGACCGTCAGTCTCAGACCGTCGGTCTCAGTCCGTTTCTCGCAGGCCGCCTGTCTCAGGCCGCCTGTCTCAGGCCGCCTGTCTCAGTCCGTCTGTCTCAGACCATCTGTCTCAGACCGTTGTCTCTGTCCGTCTATCTCTGTCCGTCTGTCTCAGAACGTCTGTCTCCGACCATCTGTATCAAACCGTCTGTCTCAGCACGCCTGTCTCGGCCCGCCTGTCTCTGTCCGTCTGTTTCAGACCGCCTGTCTCAGACCATCTGTGTCAGACCGTTGTCTCTGTCCGTCTATCTCTGTCCGCCTGTCTCTGTCCGACTGTCTCAGAACGTCTGTCTCAGACCATCTGTATCAACCGTCTGTCTCAGCCCGCCTGTCTCAGCCCGCCTGTCTCTGTCCGTCTGTCTCAGCCCGCCTGTCTCAGACCGTCTATCTCGGACCATCTGTCTCAGACCGTCTGTCTCAGATCGTCTCTCTCAGGCCGCCTGTCTCAGTCCGTCTGTCTCAGACCATCTGTCTCAGACCATCTGTCTCAGACCTTCCGTCTCTGTCCGTCTGTCTCAGACCGTCGGTCTCTGTCCGTCTCTCTCAGGCCGTCTATCTCTGTCCGTCTGTTTCAGACCGCCTGTCTCAGACCGTCGGTCTTAGCCCGTCTGTCTCAGCCCGCCTGTCTCTGTCCGTCTGTCTCAGACCGTCTGTCTCAGATCGTCTCTCTCAGGCCGCCTGTCTCAGCCCGCCTGTCTCTGTCCGTCTGTCTCAGACCGTCTGTCTCAGATCGTCTCTCTCAGGCCGCCTGTCTCAGTCCGACTGTCTCTGTCCGTCTGTTTCAGACCGTCTGTCTCAGATCGTCTCTCTCAGGCCGCCTGTCTCAGTCCGACTGTCTCTGTCCGTCTGTTTCAGACCGCCTGTCTCAGACCGTCGGTCTTAGCCCGTCTGTCTCAGCCCGCCTGTCTCTGTCCGTCTGTCTCTGTCCGTCTGTCTCTGTCCGTCTGTCTCTGTCCGTCTGTCTCTGTCCGTCCGTGTCAGACCGTCTGTCTCAGACCGTCGGTCTCTGTCCGTCCCTCTCAGGCCGCCTGTCTCAGTCCGTCTGTCTCCGACCGTCTGTCTCAGACCGTCGGTCTCTGTCCGTCTCTCTCAGCCCGCCTGTCTCAATCCGTGTGTCTCAGACCATCTGTCTCAGACCGTCCGTCTCTGTCCGTCTGTCTCAGACCGTCTGTCTCAGACCGTCTGTCTCAGACCGTCTTTCTTAGACCGTCTGTCTCAGACCGCCTGTCTCTGACCGTCGGTCTTAGCCCGTCTCTCTCAGGCCGCCTGTCTCAGTCCGTCTGTCTCAGACCATCTGTCTCAGACCGTCTGTCTCTGTCCGTCTGTCTCAGACCATCTGTCTCAGTCCGTCTGTCTCAGACCGTCTGTCTCAGACCATCGGTCTCTGTCCGTCTCTCCCAGCCCGCCTGTCTCAGTCCGTCTGTCTCAGACCATCTGTGTCAGACCGTTGTCTCTGTCCGTATATCTCTGTCCGTCTGTCTCAGAACGTCTGTCTCAGACCATCTGTATCAAACCGTCTGTCTCAGCCCGCCTGTCTCGGCCCGCCTGTCTCTGTCCGTCTGTTTCAGACCGCCTGTCTCAGACCATCTGTGTCAGACCGTTGTCTCTGTCCGTCTGTCTCTGTCCGTTTGTGTCAGACCGTCTGTCTCAGACCGTCTGTCTCAGACCGTCTGTCTCAGACCGTCTGTCTCAGACCGTCTGTCTCAGGCCGTCTGTCTCAGACCGTCTGTCTCAGACCGTCTGTCTCCGACCGTCTGTCTCAGACCGTCGGTCTCTGTCCGTCTCTCTCAGCCCGCCTGTCTCAATCAGTGTGTCTCAGACCATCTGTCTCAGACCGTCCGTCTCTGTCCGTCTGTCTCAGACCGTCTGTCTCAGACCGTCTGTCTCAGACCGTCTGTCTCAGACCGTCTTTCTCAGACCGTCTGTCTCAGACCGTCTGTCTCAGACCGTCTGTCTCAGACCGTCTGTGTCAGACCGTTGTCTCTGTCCGTCTGTCTCTGTCCGTCTGTGTCAGACCCTCTGTCTCAGACCGTCTGTCTCAGACCGTCTGCCTCTGTCCGTTTCTCGCAGGCCGCCTGTCTCAGGCCGCCTGTCATAGTCCGTCTGTCTCAGACCATCTGTCTCAGACCGCTGTCTCTGTCCGCCTATCTCTGTCCGTCTGTCTCAGAACGTCTGTCTCAGACCATCTGTATCAAACCGTCTGTCTCAGCCCGCCTGTCTCTGTCCGTCTGTTTCAGACCGCCTGTCTCAGACCGTCGGTCTTAGCCCGTCTGTCTCAGCCCGTCTGTCTCAGACTGTCCGTCTCAGACCGTCTGTCTCAGACCGTCTGTCTCAGGCCGTCTGTCTCAGACCGTCAGTCTCAGACCGTCGGTCTCTGTCCGTTTCTCGCAGGCCGGCTGTCTCAGTTCGACTGTCTCAGACCATCTGTCTCAGACCATCTGTGTCAGACCGTCTGTCTCAGACCGTCGGTCTCAGACCGTCAGTCTCTGTCCGTCTCTCCCAGCCCGCCTGTCTCAGGCCATCTGTGTCAAACGTCTGTCTCAGACCGTCTGTCTCAGACCGTCTGTCTCAGACCGTCTGTCTCAGACCGTCTTTCTCAGACCGTCTGTCTCAGACCGCCTGTCTCAGTCCGTCTGTCTCAGACCATCTGTCTCAGACCGTCTGTCTCTGTCCGTCTGTCTCAGACCATCTGTCTGAGTCCGTCTGTCTCAGACCGTCTGCCTCAGACCGTCTGTCTCAGATCGTCGGTCTCTGTCCGTCTCTCCCAGCCCGCCTGTCTCAGTCCGTCTGTCTCAGACCATCTGTCTCAGACCGTCTGTCTCAGACCGTCAGTCTCAGACCGTCGGTCTCGGTCCGTTTCTCGCAGGCCGCCTGTCTCAGACCGTCTGCCTCAGACCGTCTGTCTCAGACCGTCGGTCTCTGTCCGTCTCTCTCAGGCCGCCTGTCTCAGTCCGTCTGTCTCAGACCATCTGTCTCAGACCGTTGTCTCTGTCCGTCTATCTCTGTCCGTCTGTCTCAGAACGTCTGTCTCAGACCATCTGTATCAAACCGTCTGTCTCAGCACGCCTGTCTCGGCCCGCCTGTCTCTGTCCGTCTGTTTCAGACCGCCTGTCTCAGACCATCTGTGTCAGACCGTTGTCTCTGTCCGTCTATCTCTGTCCGCCTGTCTCTGTCCGACTGTCTCAGAACGTCTGTCTCAGACCATCTGTATCAACCGTCTGTCTTAGCCCGCCTGTCTCAGCCCGCCTGTCTCTGTCCGTCTGTCTCAGCCCGCCTGTCTCAGACCGTCTATCTCGGACCATCTGTCTCAGACCGTCTGTCTCAGATCGTCTCTCTCAGGCCGCCTGTCTCAGTCCGTCTGTCTCAGACCATCTGTCTCAGACCATCTGTCTCAGACCGTCCGTCTCTGTCCGTCTGTCTCAGACCGTCGGTCTCTGTCCGTCTCTCTCAGGCCGTCTATCTCTGTCCGTCTGTTTCAGACCGCCTGTCTCAGACCGTCGGTCTTAGCCCGTCTGTCTCAGCCCGCCTGTCTCTGTCCGTCTGTCTCAGACCGTCTGTCTCAGATCGTCTCTCTCAGGCCGCCTGTCTCAGTCCAACTGTCTCTGTCCGTCTGTTTCAGACCGTCTGTCTCAGATCGTCTCTCTCAAGCCGCCTGTCTCAGTCGGACTGTCTCTGTCCGTCTGTTTCAGACCGCCTGTCTCAGACCGTCGGTCTTAGCCCGTCTGTCTCAGCCCGCCTGTCTCTGTCCGTCTGTCTCAGCCCATCTGTCTCAGACCGTCTGTCTCTGACCGTCTGTCTCAGACCGTCAGTCTCAGACCGTCGGTATCTGTCCGTCCCTCTCAGGCCGCCTGTCTCAGTCCTTCTGTCTCCGACCGTCTGTCTCAGACCGTCTGTCTCAGACCGTCGGTCTCTGTCCGTCTCTCTCAATAAGCCTGTCTCAATCCGTGTGTCTCAGACCGTCTGTCTCAGACCGTCCGTCTCTGTCCGTCTGTCTCAGACCGTCTGTCTCAGACCGTCCGTCTCAGACCGTCTGTCTCAGACCGTCTTTCTCAGACCGTCTGTCTCTGTCCGTCTGTTTCAGACCGCCTGTCTCAGACCGTCGGTCATAGCCCGTCTGTCTCAGCCCGTCTGTCTCAGACTGCCCGTCTCAGACCGTCTGTCTCAGACCGTCTGTCTCAGGCCGTCTGTCTCAGACCGTCAGTCTCAGACCGTCGGTCTCTGTCCGTTTCTCGCAGGCCGCCTGTCTCACTTCGACTGTCTCAGACCATCTGTCTCAGACCATCTGTGTCAGACCGTCTGTCTCAGACCGTCGGTCTCAGACCGTCAGTCTCTGTCCGTCTCTCACAGCCCGCCTGTCTCAGGCCATCTGTGTCAAACCGTCTGTCTCAGACCGTCTGTCTCAGACCGTCTGCCTCAGACCGTCTGTCTCAGACCGTCGGTCTCTGTCCGTCTCTCTCAGGCCGCCTGTCTCAGTCCGTCTGTCTCAGACCATCTGTCTCAGACCGTCTGTCTCTGTCCGTCTGTCTCAGACCATCTGTCTGCGTCCGTCTGTCTCAGACCGTCTGCCTCAGACCGTCTGTCTCAGATCGTCGGTCTCTGTCCGTCTCTCCCAGCCCGCCTGTCTCAGTCCGTCTGTCTCAGACCAGCTGTCTCAGACCGTCTGTCTCAGACCGTCAGTCTCAGACCGTCGGTCTCAGTCCGTTTCTCGCAGGCCGCCTGTCTCAGGCCGCCTGTCTCAGTCCGTCTGTCTCAGACCATCTGTCTCAGACCGTTGTCTCTGTCCGTCTATCTCTGTCCGTCTGTCTCAGAACGTCTGTCTCCGACCATCTGTATCAAACCGTCTGTCTCAGCACGCCTGTCTCGGCCCGCCTGTCTCTGTCCGTCTGTCTCAGACCGTCTGTCTCAGATCGTCTCTCTCAGGCCGCCTGTCTCAGTCCAACTGTCTCTGTCCGTCTGTTTCAGACCGTCTGTCTCAGATCGTCTCTCTCAAGCCGCCTGTCTCAGTCCGACTGTCTCTGTCCGTCTGTTTCAGACCGCCTGTCTCAGACCGTCGGTCTTAGCCCGTCTGTCTCAGCCCGCCTGTCTCTGTCCGTCTGTCTCAGCCCATCTGTCTCAGACCGTCTGTCTCTGACCGTCTGTCTCAGACCGTCAGTCTCAGACCGTCGGTATCTGTCCGTCCCTCTCAGGCCGCCTGTCTCAGTCCTTCTGTCTCCGACCGTCTGTCTCAGACCGTCTGTCTCAGACCGTCGGTCTCTGTCCGTCTCTCTCAATAAGCCTGTCTCAATCCGTGTGTCTCAGACCGTCTGTCTCAGACCGTCCGTCTCTGTCCGTCTGTCTCAGACCGTCTGTCTCAGACCGTCTGTCTCAGACCGTCTGTCTCAGACCGTCTTTCTCAGACCGTCTGTCTCTGTCCGTCTGTTTCAGACCGCCTGTCTCAGACCGTCGGTCATAGCCCGTCTGTCTCAGCCCGTCTGTCTCAGACTGCCCGTCTCAGACCGTCTGTCTCAGACCGTCTGTCTCAGGCCGTCTGTCTCAGACCGTCAGTCTCAGACCGTCGGTCTCTGTCCGTTTCTCGCAGGCCGCCTGTCTCACTTCGACTGTCTCAGACCATCTGTCTCAGACCATCTGTGTCAGACCGTCTGTCTCAGACCGTCGGTCTCAGACCGTCAGTCTCTGTCCGTCTCTCACAGCCCGCCTGTCTCAGGCCATCTGTGTCAAACCGTCTGTCTCAGACCGTCTGTCTCAGACCGTCTGCCTCAGACCGTCTGTCTCAGACCGTCGGTCTCTGTCCGTCTCTCTCAGGCCGCCTGTCTCAGTCCGTCTGTCTCAGACCATCTGTCTCAGACCGTCTGTCTCTGTCCGTCTGTCTCAGACCATCTGTCTGCGTCCGTCTGTCTCAGACCGTCTGCCTCAGACCGTCTGTCTCAGATCGTCGGTCTCTGTCCGTCTCTCCCAGCCCGCCTGTCTCAGTCCGTCTGTCTCAGACCATCTGTCTCAGACCGTCTGTCTCAGACCGTCAGTCTCAGACCGTCGGTCTCAGTCCGTTTCTCGCAGGCCGCCTGTCTCAGGCCGCCTGTCTCAGTCCGTCTGTCTCAGACCATCTGTCTCAGACCGTTGTCTCTGTCCGTCTATCTCTGTCCGTCTGTCTCAGAACGTCTGTCTCCGACCATCTGTATCAAACCGTCTGTCTCAGCACGCCTGTCTCGGCCCGCCTGTCTATGTCCGTCTGTTTCAGACCGCCTGTCTCAGACCATCTGTGTCAGACCGTTGTCTCTGTCCGTCTATCTCTGTCCGCCTGTCTCTGTCCGACTGTCTCAGAACGTCTGTCTCAGACCATCTGTATCAACCGTCTGTCTCAGCCCGCCTGTCTCAGCCCGCCTGTCTCTGTCCGTCTGTCTCAGCCCGCCTGTCTCAGACCGTCTATCTCGGACCATCTGTCTCAGACCGTCTGTCTCAGATCGTCTCTCTCAGGCCGCCTGTCTCAGTCCGACTGTCCCAGACCATCTGTCTCAGACCATCTGTGTCAGACCGTTGTCTCAGACCGTCTGTCTCAGACCGTCTGTCTCAGACCGTCTGTCTCAGACCGTCTGTCTCAGACCGTCTGTCTCAGACCGTCTGTCTCAGACCGTCTGTCTCAGACCGTCTGCCTCAGACCGTCGGTCTCTGTCCGTCTCTCTCAGGCCGCCTGTCTCAGTCCGTCTGTCTCAGACCATCTGTATCAGACCGTCTGTCTCTGTCCGTCTGTCTCAGACGATCTGTCTCAGTACGTCTGTCTCAGACCGTCTGTCTCAGACCATCGGTCTCTGTCCGTCTCGCCCAGCCCGCCTGTCTCAGTCCGTCTGTCTCAGACCATCTGTGTCAGACCGTTGTCTCTGTCCGTATATCTCTGTCCGTCTGTCTCAGAACGTCTGTCTCAGACCATCTGTATCAAACCGTCTGTCTCAGCCCGCCTGTCTCGGCCCGCCTGTCTCTGTCCGTCTGTTTCAGACCGCCTGTCTCAGACCATCTGTGTCAGACCGTTGTCTCTGTCCGTCTGTCTCTGTCCGTTTGTGTCAGACCGTCTGTCTCAGACCGCCTGTCTCAGACCGTCTGTCTCAGACCGTCTGTCTCAGACCGTCTGTCTCAGACCGTCTGTCTCAGCCCGCCTGTCTCGGCCCGCCTGTCTCTGTCCGTCTGTCTCAGACCGTCGGTCTCTGTCCGTCTCTCTCAGCCCGCCTGTCTCAATCCGTGTGTCTCAGACCATCTGTCTCAGACCGTCCGTCTCTGTCCGTCTGTCTCAGACCGTCTGTCTCAGACCGTCTTTCTTAGACCGTCTGTCTCAGACCGCCTGTCTCTGACCGTCGGCCTTAGCCCGTCTCTCTCAGGCCGCCTGTCTCAGTCCGTCTGTCTCAGACCATCTGTCTCAGACCGTCTGTCTCTGTCCGTCTGTCTCAGACCATCTGTCTCTGTCCGTCTGTTTCAGACAGCCTGTCGCAGACCGTCGGTCTTAGCCCGTCTGTCTCAGCCCGCCTGTCTCTGTCCGTCTGTTTCAGACCGCCTGTCTCAGACCGTCGGTCTTAGCCCGTCTGTCTCAGCCCGCCTGTCTCTGTCCGTCTGTCTCAGACCGTCTGTCTCAGATCGTCTGTCTCAGACCGCCTGTCTCAGACCGTCGGTCTTAGCCCGTCTGTCTCAGCCCGCCTGTCTCTGTCCGTCTGTCTCAGACCGTCTGTCTCAGATCGTCTGTCTCAGACCGTCGGTCTTAGCCCGTCTGTCTCAGCCCGCCTGTCTCTGTCCGTCTGTCTCAGACCGTCTGTCTCAGATCGTCTGTCTCAGACCGTCTGTCTCTATCCGTCTCTCTCAGGCCGCCTGTCTCAGTCCGACTGTCCCAGACCATCTGTCTCAGACCATCTGTGTCAGACCGTTGTCTCTGTCCGTCAGTCTCTGTCCGTCTGTTTTAGACCGTCTGTCTCAGCCCGCTTGTCTCTGTCCGTCTGTCTCAGACCGTCGGTCTCTGTCCGTCTCTCTCAGGCCGCCTGTCTCAGTCCGTCTGTCTCAGACCATCTGTCTCAGACCATCTGTCTCAGACCGTCCGTCTCTGTCCGTCTGTCTCAGACCGTCGGTCTGTGTCCGTCTCTCTCAGGCCGTCTATCTCTGTCCGTCTGTTTCAGACCGCCTGTCTCAGACCGTCGGTCTTAGCCCGTCTGTCTCAGCCCGCCTGTCTCTGTCCGTCTGTCTCAGACCGTCTGTCTCAGATCGTCTGTCTCAGACCGTCTGTCTCTATCCGTCTCTCTCAGGCCGCCTGTCTCAGTCCGACTGTCCCAGACCATCTGTCTCAGACCATCTGTGTCAGACCGTTGTCTCTGTCCGTCAGTCTCTGTCCGTCTGTTTTAGACCGTCTGTCTCAGCCCGCTTGTCTCCGTCCGTCTGTCTCAGACCGTCGGTCTGTGTCCGTCTCTCTCAGGCCGTCTATCTCTGTCCGTCTGTTTCAGACAGCCTGTCGCAGACCGTCGGTCTTAGCCCGTCTGTCTCAGCCCGCCTGTCTCTGTCCGTCTGTTTCAGACCGCCTGTCTCAGACCGTCGGTCTTAGCCCGTCTGTCTCAGCCCGCCTGTCTCTGTCCGTCTGTCTCAGACCGTCTGTCTCAGATCGTCTGTCTCAGACCGCCTGTCTCAGACCGTCGGTCTTAGCCCGTCTGTCTCAGCCCGCCTGTCTCTGTCCGTCTGTCTCAGACCGTCTGTCTCAGATCGTCTGTCTCAGACCGTCGGTCTTAGCCCGTCTGTCTCAGCCCGCCTGTCTCTGTCCGTCTGTCTCAGACCGTCTGTCTCAGATCGTCTGTCTCAGACCGTCTGTCTCTATCCGTCTCTCTCAGGCCGCCTGTCTCAGTCCGACTGTCCCAGACCATCTGTCTCAGACCATCTGTGTCAGACCGTTGTCTCTGTCCGTCAGTCTCTGTCCGTCTGTTTTAGACCGTCTGTCTCAGCCCGCTTGTCTCTGTCCGTCTGTCTCAGACCGTCGGTCTCTGTCCGTCTCTCTCAGGCCGCCTGTCTCAGTCCGTCTGTCTCAGACCATCTGTCTCAGACCATCTGTCTCAGACCGTCCGTCTCTGTCCGTCTGTCTCAGACCGTCGGTCTGTGTCCGTCTCTCTCAGGCCGTCTATCTCTGTCCGTCTGTTTCAGACCGCCTGTCTCAGACCGTCGGTCTTAGCCCGTCTGTCTCAGCCCGCCTGTCTCTGTCCGTCTGTCTCAGACCGTCTGTCTCAGATCGTCTGTCTCAGACCGTCTGTCTCTATCCGTCTCTCTCAGGCCGCCTGTCTCAGTCCGACTGTCCCAGACCATCTGTCTCAGACCATCTGTGTCAGACCGTTGTCTCTGTCCGTCAGTCTCTGTCCGTCTGTTTTAGACCGTCTGTCTCAGCCCGCTTGTCTCTGTCCGTCTGTCTCAGACCGTCGGTCTGTGTCCGTCTCTCTCAGGCCGTCTATCTCTGTCCGTCTGTTTCAGACCGCCTGTCTCAGAACGTCGGTCTTAGCCCGTCTGTCTCAGCCCGCCTGTCTCTGTCCGTCTGTCTCAGACCGTCTGTCTCAGATCGTCTGTCTCAGAACGTCGGTCTTAGCCCGTCTGTCTCAGCCCGCCTGTCTCTGTCCGCCTGTCTCAGTCCGACTGTCCCAGACCATCTGTCTCAGACCATCTGTGTCAGACCGTTGTCTCTGTCCGTCAGTCTCTGTCCGTCTGTGTCAGACCGTCTGTCTCAGACCGTCTGTCTCAGACCGTCTGTCTCAGACCGTCTGTCTCAGACCGTCTGTCTCAGACCGTCTGTCTCTGTCCGTCTGTCTCAGACCATCTGTCTCAGTAAGTCTGTCTCAGACCGTCGGTCTCTGTCCGTCTCTCTCAGGCCGCCTGTCTCAGTCCGTCTGTCTCAGACCATCTGTCTCAGACCATCTGTCTCAGACCGTCCGTCTCTGTCCGTCTGTCTCAGACCGTCGGTCTGTGTCCGTCTCTCTCAGGCCGTCTATCTCTGTCCGTCTGTTTCAGACCGCCTGTCTCAGACCGTCGGTCTTAGCCCGTCTGTCTCAGCCCGCCTGTCTCTGTCCGTCTGTCTCAGACCGTCTGTCTCAGATCGTCTGTCTCAGACCGCCTGTCTCAGACCGTCGGTCTTAGCCCGTCTGTCTCAGCCCGCCTGTCTCTGTCCGTCTGTCTCAGACCGTCTGTCTCAGATCGTCTGTCTCAGACCGTCGGTCTTAGCCCGTCTGTCTCAGCCCGCCTGTCTCTGTCCGTCTGTCTCAGACCGTCTGTCTCAGATCGTCTGTCTCAGACCGTCTGTCTCTATCCGTCTCTCTCAGGCCGCCTGTCTCAGTCCGACTGTCCCAGACCATCTGTCTCAGACCATCTGTGTCAGACCGTTGTCTCTGTCCGTCGGTCTCTGTCCGTCTGTGTCAGACCGTCTGTCTCAGACCGTCTGTCTCAGACCGTCTGTCTCAGACCGTCTGTCTCAGACCGTCTGTCTCAGACCGTCTGTCTCAGACCGTCTGTCTCAGACCGTCTGTCTCAGACCGTCTGTCTCAGACCGTCTGTCTCATACCGTCGGTCTCTGTCCGTCTCTCTCAGGCCGCCTGTCTCAGTCCGTCTGTCTCAGACCATCTGTCTCAGACCGTCTGTCTCTGTCCGTCTGTCTCAGACCATCTGTCTCAGTACGTCTGTCTCAGACCGTCGGTCTCTGTCCGTCTCTCTCAGGCCGCCTGTCTCAGTCCGTCTGTCTCAGACCATCTGTCTCAGACCATCTGTCTCAGACCGTCGGTCTGTGTCCGTCTCTCTCAGGCCGTCTATCTCTGTCCGTCTGTTTCAGACCGCCTGTCTCAGACCGTCGGTCTTAGCCCGTCTGTCTCAGCCCGCCTGTCTCTGTCCGTCTGTCTCAGACCGTCTGTCTCAGATCGTCTGTCTCAGACCGTCGGTCTTAGCCCGTCTGTCTCTGTCCGTCTGTCTCAGACCGTCTGTCTCAGATCGTCTGTCTCAGACCGTCTGTCTCTATCCGTCTCTCTCAGGCCGCCTGTCTCAGTCCGACTGTCCCAGACCATCTGTCTCAGACCGCCTGTCTCAGACCGCCTGTCTCAGACCGTCGGTCTTAGCCCGTCTGTCTCAGCCCGTCTGTCTCAGACCGTCTGTCTCAGACCGTCTGTCTCAGACCGTCTGTCTCAGATCGTCTGTCTCAGACCGCCTGTCTCAGACCGTCGGTCTTAGCCCGTCTGTCTCAGCCCGCCTGTCTCTGTCCGTCTGTCTCAGACCGTCTGTCTCAGATCGTCTGTCTCAGACCGTCGGTCTTAGCCCGTCTGTCTCAGCCCGCCTGTCTCTGTCCGTCTGTCTCAGACCGTCTGTCTCAGATCGTCTGTCTCAGACCGTCTGTCTCTATCCGTCTCTCTCAGGCCGCCTGTCTCAGTCCGACTGTCCCAGACCATCTGTCTCAGACCATCTGTGTCAGACCGTTGTCTCTGTCCGTCAGTCTCTGTCCGTCTGTTTTAGACCGTCTGTCTCAGCCCGCTTGTCTCTGTCCGTCTGTCTCAGACCGTCGGTCTCTGTCCGTCTCTCTCAGGCCGCCTGTCTCAGTCCGTCTGTCTCAGACCATCTGTCTCAGACCATCTGTCTCAGACCGTCCGTCTCTGTCCGTCTGTCTCAGACCGTCGGTCTGTGTCCGTCTCTCTCAGGCCGTCTATCTCTGTCCGTCTGTTTCAGACCGCCTGTCTCAGAACGTCGGTCTTAGCCCGTCTGTCTCAGCCCGCCTGTCTCTGTCCGTCTGTCTCAGACCGTCTGTCTCAGATCGTCTGTCTCAGACCGTCGGTCTTAGCCCGTCTGTCTCAGCCCGCCTGTCTCTGTCCGTCTGTCTCAGACCGTCTGTCTCAGATCGTCTGTCTCAGACCGTCTGTCTCTATCCGTCTCTCTCAGGCCGCCTGTCTCAGTCCGACTGTCCCAGACCATCTGTCTCAGACCATCTGTGTCAGACCGTTGTCTCTGTCCGTCAGTCTCTGTCCGTCTGTGTCAGACCGTCTGTCTCAGACCGTCTGTCTCAGACCGTCTGTCTCAGACCGTCTGTCTCAGACCGTCTGTCTCAGACCGTCTGTCTCTGTCCGTCTGTCTCAGACCATCTGTCTCAGTAAGTCTGTCTCAGACCGTCGGTCTCTGTCCGTCTCTCTCAGGCCGCCTGTCTCAGTCCGTCTGTCTCAGACCATCTGTCTCAGACCATCTGTCTCAGACCGTCCGTCTCTGTCCGTCTGTCTCAGACCGTCGGTCTGTGTCCGTCTCTCTCAGGCCGTCTATCTCTGTCCGTCTGTTTCAGACCGCCTGTCTCAGACCGTCGGTCTTAGCCCGTCTGTCTCAGCCCGCCTGTCTCTGTCCGTCTGTCTCAGACCGTCTGTCTCAGATCGTCTGTCTCAGACCGCCTGTCTCAGACCGTCGGTCTTAGCCCGTCTGTCTCAGCCCGCCTGTCTCTGTCCGTCTGTCTCAGACCGTCTGTCTCAGATCGTCTGTCTCAGACCGTCGGTCTTAGCCCGTCTGTCTCAGCCCGCCTGTCTCTGTCCGTCTGTCTCAGACCGTCTGTCTCAGATCGTCTGTCTCAGACCGTCTGTCTCTATCCGTCTCTCTCAGGCCGCCTGTCTCAGTCCGATTGTCCCAGACCATCTGTCTCAGACCATCTGTGTCAGACCGTTGTCTCTGTCCGTCGGTCTCTGTCCGTCTGTGTCAGACCGTCTGTCTCAGACCGTCTGTCTCAGACCGTCTGTCTCAGACCGTCTGTCTCAGACCGTCTGTCTCAGACCGTCTGTCTCAGACCGTCTGTCTCAGACCGTCTGTCTCAGACCGTCTGTCTCAGACCGTCTGTCTCATACCGTCGGTCTCTGTCCGTCTCTCTCAGGCCGCCTGTCTCAGTCCGTCTGTCTCAGACCATCTGTCTCAGACCGTCTGTCTCTGTCCGTCTGTCTCAGACCATCTGTCTCAGTACGTCTGTCTCAGACCGTCGGTCTCTGTCCGTCTCTCTCAGGCCGCCTGTCTCAGTCCGTCTGTCTCAGACCATCTGTCTCAGACCATCTGTCTCAGACCGTCGGTCTGTGTCCGTCTCTCTCAGGCCGTCTATCTCTGTCCGTCTGTTTCAGACCGCCTGTCTCAGACCGTCGGTCTTAGCCCGTCTGTCTCAGCCCGCCTGTCTCTGTCCGTCTGTCTCAGACCGTCTGTCTCAGATCGTCTGTCTCAGACCGTCGGTCTTAGCCCGTCTGTCTCTGTCCGTCTGTCTCAGACCGTCTGTCTCAGATCGTCTGTCTCAGACCGTCTGTCTCTATCCGTCTCTCTCAGGCCGCCTGTCTCAGTCCGACTGTCCCAGACCATCTGTCTCAGACCGCCTGTCTCAGACCGCCTGTCTCAGACCGTCGGTCTTAGCCCGTCTGTCTCAGCCCGTCTGTCTCAGACCGTCCGTCTCAGACCGTCTGTCTCAGACCGTCTGTCTCAGGCCGCCTGTCTCAGTCCGTCTGTCTCAGACCATCTGTCTCAGACCGTCTGTCTCTGTCCGTCTGTCTCAGACCATCTGTCTCAGTACGTCTGTCTCAGACCGTCTGTCCCAGACCATCGGTCTCTGTCCGTCTCTCCCAGACCGCCTGTCTCAGTCCGTCTGTCTCAGACCATCTGTGTCAGACCGTTGTCTCTGTCCGTATATCTCTGTCCGTCTGTCTCAGAACGTCTGTCTCAGACCATCTGTATCAAACCGTCTGTCTCAGCCCGCCTGTCTCGGCCCGCCTGTCTCTGTCCGTCTGTTTCAGACCGCCTGTCTCAGACCATCTGTGTCAGACCGTTGTCTCTGTCCGTCTGTCTCTGTCCGTTCGTGTCAGACCGTCTGTCTCAGACCGTCTGTCTCAGACCGTCTGTCTCAGACCGTCTGTCTCAGACCGTCTGTCTCAGACCGTCTGTCTCAGCCCGCCTGTCTCGGCCCGCCTGTCTCTGTCCGTCTGTCTCAGAACGTCTGTCTCAGACCATCTGTATCAAACCGTCTGTCTCAGCCCGCCTGTCTCGGCCCGCCTGTCTCTGTCCGTCTGTTTCAGACCGCCTGTCTCAGACCATCTGTGTCAGACCGTTGTCTCTGTCCGTCTGTCTCTGTCCGTCTGTCTCAGACCGTCTGTCTCAGTCCGTCTCTCTCAGGCCGCCTGTCTCAGTCCAACTGTCTCTGTCCGTCTGTTTCAGACCGTCTGTCTCAGATCGTCTCTCTCAAGCCGCCTGTCTCAGTCCGACTGTCTCTGTCCGTCTGTTTCAGACCGCCTGTCTCAGACCGTCGGTCTTAGCCCGTCTGTCTCAGCCCGCCTGTCTCTGTCCGTCTGTCTCTGTCCGTCTGTCTCTGTCCGTCTGTGTCAGACCGTCTGTCTCAGACCGTCGGTCTCTGTCCGTCCCTCTCAGGCCGCCTGTCTCAGTCCGTCTGTCTCCGACCGTCTGTCTGAGACCGTCTGTCTCAGACCGTCTGTCTCAGACCGTCCGTCTCTGTCCGTCTGTCTCAGACCGTCTGTCTCAGACCGTCTGTCTCAGACCGTCTGTCTCAGACCGTCTTTCTCAGACCGTCTGTCTCAGACCGCCTGTCTCAGACCGCCTGTCTCAGACCGTCGGTCTTAGCCCGTCTGTCTCAGCCCGTCTGTCTCAGACCGTCCGTCTCAGGCCGTCTGTCTTAGACCGTCTGTCCCAGGCCGTCTGTCTCAGACCGTCTGTCTCAGACCGTCTGTCTCAGGCCGTCGGTCTCTGTCCGTCCCTCTCAGCCCGTCTGTCTCAGTCCGTCTGTCTCAGACCATCTGTCTCAGTCCGTCTGTCTCAGAACGTCTGTCTCAGACCATCTGTATCAAACCGTCTGTCTCAGCCCGCCTGTCTCATCCCGCCTGTCTATGTCCGTCTGTTTTAGACCGTCTGTCTCAGCCCGCTTGTCTCTGTCCGTCTGTCTCAGACCGTCGGTCTCTGTCCGTCTCTCTCAGGCCGCCTGTCTCAGTCCGTCTGTCTCAGACCATCTGTCTCAGACCATCTGTCTCAGACCGTTGTCTCTGTCCGTCAGTCTCTGTCCGTCTGTTTTAGACCGTCTGTCTCAGCCCGCTTGTCTCTGTCCGTCTGTCTCAGACCGTCGGTCTCTGTCCGTCTCTCTCAGGCCGCCTGTCTCAGTCCGTCTGTCTCAGACCATCTGTCTCAGACCATCTGTCTCAGACCGTCCGTCTCTGTCCGTCTGTCTCAGACCGTCGGTCTGTGTCCGTCTCTCTCAGGCCGTCTATCTCTGTCCGTCTGTTTCAGACCGCCTGTCTCAGACCGTCGGTCTTAGCCCGTCTGTCTCAGCCCGCCTGTCTCTGTCCGTCTGTCTCAGACCGTCTGTCTCAGATCGTCTGTCTCAGACCGTCTGTCTCTATCCGTCTCTCTCAGGCCGCCTGTCTCAGTCCGACTGTCCCAGACCATCTGTCTCAGACCATCTGTGTCAGACCGTTGTCTCTGTCCGTCAGTCTCTGTCCGTCTGTTTTAGACCGTCTGTCTCAGCCCGCTTGTCTCTGTCCGTCTGTCTCAGACCGTCGGTCTGTGTCCGTCTCTCTCAGGCCGTCTATCTCTGTCCGTCTGTTTCAGACCGCCTGTCTCAGAACGTCGGTCTTAGCCCGTCTGTCTCAGCCCGCCTGTCTCTGTCCGTCTGTCTCAGACCGTCTGTCTCAGATCGTCTGTCTCAGACCGTCGGTCTTAGCCCGTCTGTCTCAGCCCGCCTGTCTCTGTCCGCCTGTCTCAGTCCGACTGTCCCAGACCATCTGTCTCAGACCATCTGTGTCAGACCGTTGTCTCTGTCCGTCAGTCTCTGTCCGTCTGTGTCAGACCGTCTGTCTCAGACCGTCTGTCTCAGACCGTCTGTCTCAGACCGTCTGTCTCAGACCGTCTGTCTCAGACCGTCTGTCTCTGTCCGTCTGTCTCAGACCATCTGTCTCAGTAAGTCTGTCTCAGACCGTCGGTCTCTGTCCGTCTCTCTCAGGCCGCCTGTCTCAGTCCGTCTGTCTCAGACCATCTGTCTCAGACCATCTGTCTCAGACCGTCCGTCTCTGTCCGTCTGTCTCAGACCGTCGGTCTGTGTCCGTCTCTCTCAGGCCGTCTATCTCTGTCCGTCTGTTTCAGACCGCCTGTCTCAGACCGTCGGTCTTAGCCCGTCTGTCTCAGCCCGCCTGTCTCTGTCCGTCTGTCTCAGACCGTCTGTCTCAGATCGTCTGTCTCAGACCGCCTGTCTCAGACCGTCGGTCTTAGCCCGTCTGTCTCAGCCCGCCTGTCTCTGTCCGTCTGTCTCAGACCGTCTGTCTCAGATCGTCTGTCTCAGACCGTCGGTCTTAGCCCGTCTGTCTCAGCCCGCCTGTCTCTGTCCGTCTGTCTCAGACCGTCTGTCTCAGATCGTCTGTCTCAGACCGTCTGTCTCTATCCGTCTCTCTCAGGCCGCCTGTCTCAGTCCGACTGTCCCAGACCATCTGTCTCAGACCATCTGTGTCAGACCGTTGTCTCTGTCCGTCGGTCTCTGTCCGTCTGTGTCAGACCGTCTGTCTCAGACCGTCTGTCTCAGACCGTCTGTCTCAGACCGTCTGTCTCAGACCGTCTGTCTCAGACCGTCTGTCTCAGACCGTCTGTCTCAGACCGTCTGTCTCAGACCGTCTGTCTCAGACCGTCTGTCTCATACCGTCGGTCTCTGTCCGTCTCTCTCAGGCCGCCTGTCTCAGTCCGTCTGTCTCAGACCATCTGTCTCAGACCGTCTGTCTCTGTCCGTCTGTCTCAGACCATCTGTCTCAGTACGTCTGTCTCAGACCGTCGGTCTCTGTCCGTCTCTCTCAGGCCGCCTGTCTCAGTCCGTCTGTCTCAGACCATCTGTCTCAGTCCGACTGTCCCAGACCATCTGTCTCAGACCATCTGTGTCAGACCGTTGTCTCTGTCCGTCAGTCTCTGTCCGTCTGTTTTAGACCGTCTGTCTCAGCCCGCTTGTCTCTGTCCGTCTGTCTCAGACCGTCGGTCTCTGTCCGTCTCTCTCAGGCCGCCTGTCTCAGTCCGTCTGTCTCAGACCATCTGTCTCAGACCATCTGTCTCAGACCGTCCGTCTCTGTCCGTCTGTCTCAGACCGTCGGTCTGTGTCCGTCTCTCTCAGGCCGTCTATCTCTGTCCGTCTGTTTCAGACCGCCTGTCTCAGACCGTCGGTCTTAGCCCGTCTGTCTCAGCCCGCCTGTCTCTGTCCGTCTGTCTCAGACCGTCTGTCTCAGATCGTCTGTCTCAGACCGTCTGTCTCTATCCGTCTCTCTCAGGCCGCCTGTCTCAGTCCGACTGTCCCAGACCATCTGTCTCAGACCATCTGTGTCAGACCGTTGTCTCTGTCCGTCAGTCTCTGTCCGTCTGTTTTAGACCGTCTGTCTCAGCCCGCTTGTCTCTGTCCGTCTGTCTCAGACCGTCGGTCTGTGTCCGTCTCTCTCAGGCCGTCTATCTCTGTCCGTCTGTTTCAGACCGCCTGTCTCAGAACGTCGGTCTTAGCCCGTCTGTCTCAGCCCGCCTGTCTCTGTCCGTCTGTCTCAGACCGTCTGTCTCAGATCGTCTGTCTCAGACCGTCGGTCTTAGCCCGTCTGTCTCAGCCCGCCTGTCTCTGTCCGCCTGTCTCAGTCCGACTGTCCCAGACCATCTGTCTCAGACCATCTGTGTCAGACCGTTGTCTCTGTCCGTCAGTCTCTGTCCGTCTGTGTCAGACCGTCTGTCTCAGACCGTCTGTCTCAGACCGTCTGTCTCAGACCGTCTGTCTCAGACCGTCTGTCTCAGACCGTCTGTCTCTGTCCGTCTGTCTCAGACCATCTGTCTCAGTAAGTCTGTCTCAGACCGTCGGTCTCTGTCCGTCTCTCTCAGGCCGCCTGTCTCAGTCCGTCTGTCTCAGACCATCTGTCTCAGACCATCTGTCTCAGACCGTCCGTCTCTGTCCGTCTGTCTCAGACCGTCGGTCTGTGTCCGTCTCTCTCAGGCCGTCTATCTCTGTCCGTCTGTTTCAGACCGCCTGTCTCAGACCGTCGGTCTTAGCCCGTCTGTCTCAGCCCGCCTGTCTCTGTCCGTCTGTCTCAGACCGTCTGTCTCAGATCGTCTGTCTCAGACCGCCTGTCTCAGACCGTCGGTCTTAGCCCGTCTGTCTCAGCCCGCCTGTCTCTGTCCGTCTGTCTCAGACCGTCTGTCTCAGATCGTCTGTCTCAGACCGTCGGTCTTAGCCCGTCTGTCTCAGCCCGCCTGTCTCTGTCCGTCTGTCTCAGACCGTCTGTCTCAGATCGTCTGTCTCAGACCGTCTGTCTCTATCCGTCTCTCTCAGGCCGCCTGTCTCAGTCCGACTGTCCCAGACCATCTGTCTCAGACCATCTGTGTCAGACCGTTGTCTCTGTCCGTCGGTCTCTGTCCGTCTGTGTCAGACCGTCTGTCTCAGACCGTCTGTCTCAGACCGTCTGTCTCAGACCGTCTGTCTCAGACCGTCTGTCTCAGACCGTCTGTCTCAGACCGTCTGTCTCAGACCGTCTGTCTCATACCGTCGGTCTCTGTCCGTCTCTCTCAGGCCGCCTGTCTCAGTCCGTCTGTCTCAGACCATCTGTCTCAGACCGTCTGTCTCTGTCCGTCTGTCTCAGACCATCTGTCTCAGTACGTCTGTCTCAGACCGTCGGTCTCTGTCCGTCTCTCTCAGGCCGCCTGTCTCAGTCCGTCTGTCTCAGACCATCTGTCTCAGTCCGACTGTCCCAGACCATCTGTCTCAGACCATCTGTGTCAGACCGTTGTCTCTGTCCGTCAGTCTCTGTCCGTCTGTTTTAGACCGTCTGTCTCAGCCCGCTTGTCTCTGTCCGTCTGTCTCAGACCGTCGGTCTCTGTCCGTCTCTCTCAGGCCGCCTGTCTCAGTCCGTCTGTCTCAGACCATCTGTCTCAGACCATCTGTCTCAGACCGTCCGTCTCTGTCCGTCTGTCTCAGACCGTCGGTCTGTGTCCGTCTCTCTCAGGCCGTCTATCTCTGTCCGTCTGTTTCAGACCGCCTGTCTCAGAACGTCGGTCTTAGCCCGTCTGTCTCAGCCCGCCTGTCTCTGTCCGTCTGTCTCAGACCGTCTGTCTCAGATCGTCTGTCTCAGACCGTCGGTCTTAGCCCGTCTGTCTCAGCCCGCCTGTCTCTGTCCGTCTGTCTCAGACCGTCTGTCTCAGATCGTCTGTCTCAGACCGTCTGTCTCTATCCGTCTCTCTCAGGCCGCCTGTCTCAGTCCGACTGTCCCAGACCATCTGTCTCAGACCATCTGTGTCAGACCGTTGTCTCTGTCCGTCAGTCTCTGTCCGTCTGTGTCAGACCGTCTGTCTCAGACCGTCTGTCTCAGACCGTCTGTCTCAGACCGTCTGTCTCAGACCGTCTGTCTCAGACCGTCTGTCTCTGTCCGTCTGTCTCAGACCATCTGTCTCAGTAAGTCTGTCTCAGACCGTCGGTCTCTGTCCGTCTCTCTCAGGCCGCCTGTCTCAGTCCGTCTGTCTCAGACCATCTGTCTCAGACCATCTGTCTCAGACCGTCCGTCTCTGTCCGTCTGTCTCAGACCGTCGGTCTGTGTCCGTCTCTCTCAGGCCGTCTATCTCTGTCCGTCTGTTTCAGACCGCCTGTCTCAGACCGTCGGTCTTAGCCCGTCTGTCTCAGCCCGCCTGTCTCTGTCCGTCTGTCTCAGACCGTCTGTCTCAGATCGTCTGTCTCAGACCGCCTGTCTCAGACCGTCGGTCTTAGCCCGTCTGTCTCAGCCCGCCTGTCTCTGTCCGTCTGTCTCAGACCGTCTGTCTCAGATCGTCTGTCTCAGACCGTCGGTCTTAGCCCGTCTGTCTCAGCCCGCCTGTCTCTGTCCGTCTGTCTCAGACCGTCTGTCTCAGATCGTCTGTCTCAGACCGTCTGTCTCTATCCGTCTCTCTCAGGCCGCCTGTCTCAGTCCGATTGTCCCAGACCATCTGTCTCAGACCATCTGTGTCAGACCGTTGTCTCTGTCCGTCGGTCTCTGTCCGTCTGTGTCAGACCGTCTGTCTCAGACCGTCTGTCTCAGACCGTCTGTCTCAGACCGTCTGTCTCAGACCGTCTGTCTCAGACCGTCTGTCTCAGACCGTCTGTCTCAGACCGTCTGTCTCAGACCGTCTGTCTCATACCGTCGGTCTCTGTCCGTCTCTCTCAGGCCGCCTGTCTCAGTCCGTCTGTCTCAGACCATCTGTCTCAGACCGTCTGTCTCTGTCCGTCTGTCTCAGACCATCTGTCTCAGTACGTCTGTCTCAGACCGTCGGTCTCTGTCCGTCTCTCTCAGGCCGCCTGTCTCAGTCCGTCTGTCTCAGACCATCTGTCTCAGACCATCTGTCTCAGACCGTCGGTCTGTGTCCGTCTCTCTCAGGCCGTCTATCTCTGTCCGTCTGTTTCAGACCGCCTGTCTCAGACCGTCGGTCTTAGCCCGTCTGTCTCAGCCCGCCTGTCTCTGTCCGTCTGTCTCAGACCGTCTGTCTCAGATCGTCTGTCTCAGACCGTCGGTCTTAGCCCGTCTGTCTCTGTCCGTCTGTCTCAGACCGTCTGTCTCAGATCGTCTGTCTCAGACCGTCTGTCTCTATCCGTCTCTCTCAGGCCGCCTGTCTCAGTCCGACTGTCCCAGACCATCTGTCTCAGACCGCCTGTCTCAGACCGCCTGTCTCAGACCGTCGGTCTTAGCCCGTCTGTCTCAGCCCGTCTGTCTCAGACCGTCCGTCTCAGACCGTCTGTCTCAGACCGTCTGTCTCAGGCCGCCTGTCTCAGTCCGTCTGTCTCAGACCATCTGTCTCAGACCGTCTGTCTCTGTCCGTCTGTCTCAGACCATCTGTCTCAGTACGTCTGTCTCAGACCGTCTGTCCCAGACCATCGGTCTCTGTCCGTCTCTCCCAGACCGCCTGTCTCAGTCCGTCTGTCTCAGACCATCTGTGTCAGACCGTTGTCTCTGTCCGTATATCTCTGTCCGTCTGTCTCAGAACGTCTGTCTCAGACCATCTGTATCAAACCGTCTGTCTCAGCCCGCCTGTCTCGGCCCGCCTGTCTCTGTCCGTCTGTTTCAGACCGCCTGTCTCAGACCATCTGTGTCAGACCGTTGTCTCTGTCCGTCTGTCTCTGTCCGTTCGTGTCAGACCGTCTGTCTCAGACCGTCTGTCTCAGACCGTCTGTCTCAGACCGTCTGTCTCAGACCGTCTGTCTCAGACCGTCTGTCTCAGCCCGCCTGTCTCGGCCCGCCTGTCTCTGTCCGTCTGTCTCAGAACGTCTGTCTCAGACCATCTGTATCAAACCGTCTGTCTCAGCCCGCCTGTCTCGGCCCGCCTGTCTCTGTCCGTCTGTTTCAGACCGCCTGTCTCAGACCATCTGTGTCAGACCGTTGTCTCTGTCCGTCTGTCTCTGTCCGTCTGTCTCAGACCGTCTGTCTCAGTCCGTCTCTCTCAGGCCGCCTGTCTCAGTCCAACTGTCTCTGTCCGTCTGTTTCAGACCGTCTGTCTCAGATCGTCTCTCTCAAGCCGCCTGTCTCAGTCCGACTGTCTCTGTCCGTCTGTTTCAGACCGCCTGTCTCAGACCGTCGGTCTTAGCCCGTCTGTCTCAGCCCGCCTGTCTCTGTCCGTCTGTCTCTGTCCGTCTGTCTCTGTCCGTCTGTGTCAGACCGTCTGTCTCAGACCGTCGGTCTCTGTCCGTCCCTCTCAGGCCGCCTGTCTCAGTCCGTCTGTCTCCGACCGTCTGTCTGAGACCGTCTGTCTCAGACCGTCTGTCTCAGACCGTCCGTCTCTGTCCGTCTGTCTCAGACCGTCTGTCTCAGACCGTCTGTCTCAGACCGTCTTTCTCAGACCGTCTGTCTCAGACCGCCTGTCTCAGACCGCCTGTCTCAGACCGTCGGTCTTAGCCCGTCTGTCTCAGCCCGTCTGTCTCAGACCGTCCGTCTCAGGCCGTCTGTCTTAGACCGTCTGTCCCAGGCCGTCTGTCTCAGACCGTCTGTCTCAGACCGTCTGTCTCAGGCCGTCGGTCTCTGTCCGTCCCTCTCAGCCCGTCTGTCTCAGTCCGTCTGTCTCAGACCATCTGTCTCAGTCCGTCTGTCTCAGAACGTCTGTCTCAGACCATCTGTATCAAACCGTCTGTCTCAGCCCGCCTGTCTCATCCCGCCTGTCTCTGTCCGTCTGTTTTAGACCGTCTGTCTCAGCCCGCTTGTCTCTGTCCGTCTGTCTCAGACCGTCGGTCTCTGTCCGTCTCTCTCAGGCCGCCTGTCTCAGTCCGTCTGTCTCAGACCATCTGTCTCAGACCATCTGTCTCAGACCGTCCGTCTCTGTCCGTCTGTCTCAGACCGTCGGTCTGTGTCCGTCTCTCTCAGGCCGTCTATCTCTGTCCGTCTGTTTCAGACCGCCTGTCTCAGACCGTCGGTCTTAGCCCGTCTGTCTCAGCCCGCCTGTCTCTGTCCGTCTGTCTCAGACCGTCTGTCTCAGATCGTCTGTCTCAGACCGTCGGTCTTAGCCCGTCTGTCTCAGCCCGCCTGTCTCTGTCCGTCTGTCTCAGACCGTCTGTCTCAGATCGTCTGTCTCAGACCGTCTGTCTCTATCCGTCTCTCTCAGGCCGCCTGTCTCAGTCCGACTGTCCCAGACCATCTGTCTCAGACCGCCTGTCTCAGACCGCCTGTCTCAGACCGTCGGTCTTAGCCCGTCTGTCTCAGCCCGTCTGTCTCAGACCGTCCGTCTCAGACCGTCTGTCTCGGACCGTCTGTCTCAGGCCGCCTGTCTCAGTCCGTCTGTCTCAGACCATCTGTCTCAGACCGTCTGTCTCTGTCCGTCTGTCTCATACCATCTGTCTCAGTACGTCTGTCTCAGACCGTCTGTCTCAGACCATCGGTCTCTGTCCGTCTCTCCCAGCCCGCCTGTCTCAGTCCGTCTGTCTCAGACCATCTGTGTCAGACCGTTGTCTCTGTCCGTATATCTCTGTCCGTCTGTCTCAGAACGTCTGTCTCAGACCATCTGTATCAAACCGTCTGTCTCAGCCCGCCTGTCTCGGCCCGCCTGTCTCTGTCCGTCTGTTTCAGACCGCCTGTCTCAGACCATCTGTGTCAGACCGTTGTCTCTGTCCGTTCGTGTCAGACCGTCTGTCTAAGACCGTCTGTCTCAGATCGTCTGTCTCAGACCGTCTGTCTCAGACCATCTGTATCAAACCGTCTGTCTCAGCCCGCCTGTCTCGGCCCGCCTGTCTCTGTCCGTCTGTTTCAGACCGCCTGTCTCAGACCATCTGTGTCAGACCGTTGTCTCTGTCCGTCTGTCTCTGTCCGTCTGTCTCTGTCCGTCTGTGTCAGACCGTCTGTCTCAGTCCGTCTGTCTCAGTCCGTCTGTCTCAGACCGTCTGTCTCAGACCGTCTGTCTCAGACCGTCTGTCTCAGTCCGTCTGTCTCAGACCGTCTGTCTCAGACCGTCTGTCTCAGACCGTCAGTCTCTGTCCGTCTCTCCCAGCCCGCCTGTCTCAGGCCATCTGTATCAAACCGTCTGTCTCAGCCCGCCTGTCTCTGTCCGTCTGTTTCAGACCGCATGTCTCAGACCGTCGGTCTTAGCCCGTCTGTCTCAGCCCGCCTGTCTCTGTCCGTCTGTTTCAGACCGCCTGTCTCAGACCGTCTCTCTCAGGCCGCGTGTCCCAGTCCGTCTGTCTCAGACCATCTGTCTCAGACCATCTGTCTCAGACCGTCCGTCCCTGTCCGTCTGTCTCAGACCGTCGGTCTCTGTCCGTCTCTCTCATGCCGTCTATCTCTGTCCGTCTGTTTCAGACCGCCTGTCTCAGACCGTCGGTCTTATCCCGTCTGTCTCAGCCCGCCTGTCTCTGTCCGTCTGTCTCAGACCGTCTGTCTCAGATCGTCTCTCTCAGGCCGCCTGTCTCAGTCCGTCTCTCTCAGACCATCTGTCTCAGACCGGCTGTCTCAGACCATCTGTCTCAGACCGTCCGTCTCTGTCCGTCTGTCTCAGACCGTCTGTCTCAGACCGTCGGTCTCAGACCATCTGTCTCAGACCGTCCGTCTCTGTCCGTCTGTCTCAGACCGTCTGTCTCAGACCGTCTGTCTCAGACCGTCAGTCTCAGACCGTCGGTCTCTGTCCGTTTCTCCCAGGCCGCCTGTCTCAGACCGTCTGTCTCAGACCGTCTGTCTCAGACCGTCTGTCTCAGACCGTCTGTCTCAGACCGTCTGTCTCAGACCATCTGTCTCAGTCCGTCGGTCTCTGTACGTCTCTCTCAGGCCGCCTGTCTCAGTCCGTCTGTTTCAGACCGCCTGTCTCAGACCGTCGGTCTTAGCCCGTCTGTCTCAGCCCGCCTGTCTCTGTCCGTCTGTCTCAGACCGTCTGTCTCAGCCCGCGTGTCTCTGTCCGTCTGTCTCAGACCGTCTGTCTCAGATCGTCTCTCTCAGGCCGCCTGTCTCAGTCCGACTGTCTCAGAACGACTGTCTCAGACCATCTGTATCAAACCGTCTGTCTCAGCCCGCCTGTCTCAGCCCGCCTGTATCTGTCCGTCTGTCTCGGCCCGCCTGTCTCAGACCGTCTATCTCGGACCATCTGTCTCAGACCGTCTGTCTCAGATCGTCTCTCTCAGCCCGCCTGTGTCAGTCCGTCTGTCTCAGACCATCTGTCTCAGACCATCTGTCTCAGACCGTCTGTCTCAGACCGTCAGTCTCAGACCGTCGGTCTCTGTCCGTTTCTCGCAGGCCGCCTGTCTCAGGCCGCCTGTCTCAGTCCGTCTGTCTCAGACCATCTGTCTCAGACCGTTGTCTCTGTCCGTCTATCTCTGTCCGTCTGTCTCAGAACGTCTGTCTCTGACCATCTGTATCAAACCGTCTGTCTCAGCCCGCCTGTCTCGGCCCGCCTGTCTCTGTCCGTCTGTTTCAGACCGCCTGTCTCAGACCATCTGCGTCAGACAGTTGTCTCTGTCCGTCTGTGTCAGACCGTCTGTCTCAGACCGTCTGTCTCAGACCGTCTGTCTCAGACCGTCTGTCTCAGACCGTCTGTCTCAGACCGTCTGTCTCAGACCGTCTGTCTCAGACCGTCTGTCTCAGACCGTCTGTCTCAGACCGTCTGTCTCAGACCGTCTATCTCGGACCATCTGTCTCAGACCGTCTGTCTCAGATCGTCTCTCTCAGCCCGCCTGTGTCAGTCCGTCTGTCTCAGACCATCTGTCTCAGACCATCTGTCTCAGACCGTCTGTCTCAGACCGTCAGTCTCAGACCGTCGGTCTCTGTCCGTTTCTCGCAGGCCGCCTGTCTCAGGCCGCCTGTCTCAGTCCGTCTGTCTCAGACCATCTGTCTCAGACCGTTGTCTCTGTCCGTCTATCTCTGTCCGTCTGTCTCAGAACGTCTGTCTCTGACCATCTGTATCAAACCGTCTGTCTCAGCCCGCCTGTCTCGGCCCGCCTGTCTCTGTCCGTCTGTTTCAGACCGCCTGTCTCAGACCATCTGCGTCAGACAGTTGTCTCTGTCCGTCTGTGTCAGACCGTCTGTCTCAGACCGTCTGTCTCAGACCGTCTGTCTCAGATCGTCTGTCTCAGACCGTCTGTCTCTATCCGTCTCTCTCAGGCCGCCTGTCTCAGTCCGACTGTCCCAGACCATCTGTCTCAGACCGCCTGTCTCAGACCGCCTGTCTCAGACCGTCGGTCTTAGCCCGTCTGTCTCAGCCCGTCTGTCTCAGACCGTCCGTCTCAGACCGTCTGTCTCAGGCCGCCTGTCTCAGTCCGTCTGTCTCAGACCATCTGTCTCCGACCGTCTGTCTCTGTCCGTCTGTCTCATACCATCTGTCTCAGTACGTCTGTCTCAGACCGTCTGTCTCAGACCATCGGTCTCTGTCCGTCTCTCCCAGCCCGCCTGTCTCAGTCCGTCTGTCTCAGACCATCTGTGTCAGACCGTCTGTCTCAGACCGTCTGTCCTAGGCCGTCTGTCTCAGACCGTCTGTCTCAGACCGTCTGTCTCTGACCGTCTGTCTCAGACCGTCAGTCTCAGACCGTCGGTATCTGTCCGTTTCTCGCAGGCCGCCTGTCTCTGTCCGTCTGTCTCTGTCCGTCTGTGTCAGACCGTCTGTCTCAGACCGTCGGTCTCTGTCCGTCCCTCTCAGGCCGCCTGTCTCAGTCCGTCTGTCTCCGACCGTCTGTCTCAGACCGTCTGTCTCAGACCGTCCGCCTCTGTCCGTCTGTCTCAGACCGTCTGTCTCAGACCGTCTGTCTCAGACCGTCTTTCTCAGACCGTCTGTCTCAGACCGCCTGTCTCAGACCGCCTGTCTCAGACCGTCGGTCTTAGCCCGTCTGTCTCAGCCCGTCTGTCTCAGACCGTCTGTCCTAGGCCGTCTGTCTCAGACCGTCTGTCTCAGACCGTCTGTCTCAGACCGTCTGTCTCAGACCGTCTGTCTCAGACAGTCGGTCTCTGTCCGTCTCTCTCAGGCCGCCTGTCTCAGTCCGTCTGTCTCAGACCGTCCGTCTCAGACCGTCTGTCTCGGACCGTCTGTCTCAGACCGTCGGACTCTGTCCGTCCCTCTCAGCCCGTCTGTCTCAGACCGTCTGTCTCAGACCGTCTGTCCCAGGCCGTCTGTCTCAGACAGTCGGTCTCTGTCCGTCTCTCTCAGGCCGTCTGTCTCAGACAGTCGGTCTCTGTCCGTCTCTCTCAGGCCGCCTGTCTCAGACCGTCTGTCTCAGACCGTCTGTCTCAGACCGTCGGTATCTGTCCGTTTCTCGCAGGCCGCCTGTCTCTGTCCGTCTGTCTCTGTCCGTCTGTGTCAGACCGTCTGTCTCCGACCGTCTGTCTCAGACCGTCGGTCTCTGTCCGTCTCTCTCAGCCCGCCTGTCTCAATCAGTGTGTCTCAGACCATCTGTCTCAGACCGTCCGTCTCTGTCCGTCTGTCTCAGACCGTCTGTCTCAGACCGTCTGTCTCAGACCGTCTTTCTCAGACCGTCTGTCTCAGACCGTCTGTCTCAGACCGTCTGTGTCAGACCGTTGTCTCTGTCCGTCTGTCTCAGCCCGTCTGTCTCAGACCGTCCGTCTCAGACCGTCTGTCTCAGACCGTCTATCTCAGGCCGTCTGTCTCAGACCGTCAGTCTCAGACCGTCGGTCTCTGTCCGTTTCTCGCAGGCCGCCTGTCTCAGGCCGCCTGTCTCAGTCCGTCTGTCTCAGACCGTCTTTCTCAGACCGTCTGTCTCAGACCGCCTGTCTCAGACCGCCTGTCTCAGACCGTCGGTCTTAGCCCGTCTGTCTCAGCCCGTCTGTCTCAGACCGTCCGTCTCAGACCGTCTGTCTCAGACCGTCTGTCCCAGGCCGTCTGTCTCAGACCGTCTGTCTCAGACCGTCTGTCTCAGACCGTCTGTCTCAGACCGTCTGTCTCAGATCGTCTGTCTCAGACCGTCTGTCTCAGACCGTCTGTCTCAGACCGTCTGTCTCAGACAGTCGGTCTCTGTCCGTCTCTCTCAGGCCGCCTGTCTCAGTCCGTCTGTCCCAGGCCGTCTGTCTCAGACCGTCTGTCTCAGACCGTCTGTCTCAGACCGTCTGTCCCAGGCCGTCTGTCTCAGACAGTCGGTCTCTGTCCGTCTCTCTCAGGCCGTCTGTCTCAGACCGTCTGTCTCAGACAGTCGGTCTCTGTCCGTCTCTCTCAGGCCGCCTGTCTCAGACCGTCTGTCTCAGACCGTTTGTCTCAGACCGTCTGTCTCAGACCGTCGGTATCTGTCCGTTTCTCGCAGGCCGCCTGTCTCTGTCCGTCTGTCTCTGTCCGTCTGTCTCTGTCCGTCTGTGTCAGACCGTCTGTCTCAGACCGTCGGTCTCTGTCCGTCCCTCTCAGCCCGTCTGTCTCAGACCGTCTGTCTCAGACCGTCTGTCCCAGGCCGTCTGTCTCAGACAGTCGGTCTCTGTCCGTCTCTCTCAGACCGTCTGTCTCGGACCGTCTGTCTCAGACCGTCGGTCTCTGTCCGTCCCTCTCAGCCCGTCTGTCTCACACCGTCTGTCTCAGACCGTCTGTCCCAGGCCGTCTGTCTCAGACAGTCGGTCTCTGTCCGTCTCTCTCAGGCCGTCTGTCTCAGACAGTCGGTCTCTGTCCGTCTCTCTCAGGCCGCCTGTCTCAGACCGTCTGTCTCAGACCGTCTGTCTCGGACCGTCTGTCTCAGACCGTCGGTCTCTGTCCGTCCCTCTCGGCCCGTCTGTCTCAGACCGTCTGTCTCAGACCGTCTGTCCCAGGCCGTCTGTCTCAGACAGTCGGTCTCTGTCCGTCTCTCTCAGGCCGTCTGTCTCAGACCGTCTGTCTCAGACAGTCGGTCTCTGTCCGTCTCTCTCAGGCCGCCTGTCTCAGACCGTCTGTCTCAGACCGTCTGTCTCAGACCGTCGGTATCTGTCCGTTTCTCGCAGGCCGCCTGTCTCTGTCCGTCTGTCTCTGTCCGTCTGTATCTGTCCGTCTGTCTCAGCCCGTCTGTCTCAGACCGTCCGTCTCAGACCGTCTGTCTCAGACCGTCTGTCCTAGGCCGTCTGTCTCAGACCGTCTGTCTCAGACCGTCTGTCTCAGACCGTCTGTCTCAGACCGTCTGTCTCAGACAGTCGGTCTCTGTCCGTCTCTCTCAGGCCGCCTGTCTCAGTCCGTCTGTCTCAGACCGTCCGTCTCAGACCGTCTGTCTCGGACCGTCTGTCTCAGACCGTCGGACTCTGTCCGTCCCTCTCAGCCCGTCTGTCTCAGACCGTCTGTCTCAGACCGTCTGTCCCAGGCCGTCTGTCTCAGACAGTCGGTCTCTGTCCGTCTCTCTCAGGCCGTCTGTCTCAGACAGTCGGTCTCTGTCCGTCTCTCTCAGGCCGCCTGTCTCAGACCGTCTGTCTCAGACCGTCTGTCTCAGACCGTCGGTATCTGTCCGTTTCTCGCAGGCCGCCTGTCTCTGTCCGTCTGTCTCTGTCCGTCTGTGTCAGACCGTCTGTCTCAGACCGTCGGTCTCTGTCCGTCCCTCTCAGGCCGCCTGTCTCAGTCCGTCTGTCTCCGACCGTCTGTCTCCGACCGTCTGTCTCAGACCGTCGGTCTCTGTCCGTCTCTCTCAGCCCGCCTGTCTCAATCAGTGTGTCTCAGACCATCTGTCTCAGACCGTCCGTCTCTGTCCGTCTGTCTCAGACCGTCTGTCTCAGACCGTCTGTCTCAGACCGTCTTTCTCAGACCGTCTGTCTCAGACCGTCTGTCTCAGACCGTCTGTGTCAGACCGTTGTCTCTGTCCGTCTGTCTCAGCCCGTCTGTCTCAGACCGTCCGTCTCAGACCGTCTGTCTCAGACCGTCTATCTCAGGCCGTCTGTCTCAGACCGTCAGTCTCAGACCGTCGGTCTCTGTCCGTTTCTCGCAGGCCGCCTGTCTCAGGCCGCCTGTCTCAGTCCGTCTGTCTCAGACCGTCTTTCTCAGACCGTCTGTCTCAGACCGCCTGTCTCAGACCGCCTGTCTCAGACCGTCGGTCTTAGCCCGTCTGTCTCAGCCCGTCTGTCTCAGACCGTCCGTCTCAGACCGTCTGTCTCAAACCGTCTGTCCCAGGCCGTCTGTCTCAGACCGTCTGTCTCAGACCGTCTGTCTCAGACCGTCTGTCTCAGACCGTCTGTCTCAGATCGTCTGTCTCAGACCGTCTGTCTCAGACCGTCTGTCTCAGACCGTCTGTCTCAGACAGTCGTTCTCTGTCCGTCTCTCTCAGGCCGCCTGTCTCAGTCCGTCTGTCCCAGGCCGTCTGTCTCAGACCGTCTGTCTCAGACCGTCTGTCTCAGACCGTCTGTCCCAGGCCGTCTGTCTCAGACAGTCGGTCTCTGTCCGTCTCTCTCAGGCCGTCTGTCTCAGACCGTCTGTCTCAGACAGTCGGTCTCTGTCCGTCTCTCTCAGGCCGCCTGTCTCAGACCGTCTGTCTCAGACCGTTTGTCTCAGACCGTCTGTCTCAGACCGTCGGTATCTGTCCGTTTCTCGCAGGCCGCCTGTCTCTGTCCGTCTGTCTCTGTCCGTCTGTCTCTGTCCGTCTGTGTCAGACCGTCTGTCTCAGACCGTCGGTCTCTGTCCGTCCCTCTCAGCCCGTCTGTCTCAGACCGTCTGTCTCAGACCGTCTGTCCCAGGCCGTCTGTCTCAGACAGTCGGTCTCTGTCCGTCTCTCTCAGACCGTCTGTCTCGGACCGTCTGTCTCAGACCGTCGGTCTCTGTCCGTCCCTCTCAGCCCGTCTGTCTCACACCGTCTGTCTCAGACCGTCTGTCCCAGGCCGTCTGTCTCAGACAGTCGGTCTCTGTCCGTCTCTCTCAGGCCGTCTGTCTCAGACAGTCGGTCTCTGTCCGTCTCTCTCAGGCCGCCTGTCTCAGACCGTCTGTCTCAGACCGTCTGTCTCGGACCGTCTGTCTCAGACCGTCGGTCTCTGTCCGTCCCTCTCGGCCCGTCTGTCTCAGACCGTCTGTCTCAGACCGTCTGTCCCAGGCCGTCTGTCTCAGACAGTCGGTCTCTGTCCGTCTCTCTCAGGCCGTCTGTCTCAGACCGTCTGTCTCAGACAGTCGGTCTCTGTCCGTCTCTCTCAGGCCGCCTGTCTCAGACCGTCTGTCTCAGACCGTCTGTCTCAGACCGTCGGTATCTGTCCGTTTCTCGCAGGCCGCCTGTCTCTGTCCGTCTGTCTCTGTCCGTCTGTATCTGTCCGTCTGTGTCAGACCGTCTGTCTCAGACCGTCGGTCTCTGTCCGTCCCTCTCAGGCCGCCTGTCTCAGTCCGTCTGTCTCCGACCGTCTGTCTCCGACCGTCTGTCTCAGACCGTCCGTCTCTGTCCGTCTCTCTCAGCCCGCCTGTCTCAATCAGTGTGTCTCAGACCATCTGTCTCAGACCGTCCGTCTCTGTCCGTCTGTCTCAGACCGTCTGTCTCAGACCGTCTGTCTCAGACCGTCTGTCTCGGACCGTCTGTCTCAGACCGTCGGTCTCTGTCCGTCCCTCTCGGCCCGTCTGTCTCAGACCGTCTGTCTCAGACCGTCTGTCCCAGGCCGTCTGTCTCAGACAGTCGGTCTCTGTCCGTCTCTCTCAGGCCGTCTGTCTCAGACCGTCTGTCTCAGACAGTCGGTCTCTGTCCGTCTCTCTCAGGCCGCCTGTCTCAGACCGTCTGTCTCAGACCGTCTGTCTCAGACCGTCGGTATCTGTCCGTTTCTCGCAGGCCGCCTGTCTCTGTCCGTCTGTCTCTGTCCGTCTGTATCTGTCCGTCTGTCTCAGCCCGTCTGTCTCAGACCGTCCGTCTCAGACCGTCTGTCTCAGACCGTCTGTCCTAGGCCGTCTGTCTCAGACCGTCTGTCTCAGACCGTCTGTCTCAGACCGTCTGTCTCAGACCGTCTGTCTCAGACAGTCGGTCTCTGTCCGTCTCTCTCAGGCCGCCTGTCTCAGTCCGTCTGTCTCAGACCGTCCGTCTCAGACCGTCTGTCTCGGACCGTCTGTCTCAGACCGTCGGACTCTGTCCGTCCCTCTCAGCCCGTCTGTCTCAGACCGTCTGTCTCAGACCGTCTGTCCCAGGCCGTCTGTCTCAGACAGTCGGTCTCTGTCCGTCTCTCTCAGGCCGTCTGTCTCAGACAGTCGGTCTCTGTCCGTCTCTCTCAGGCCGCCTGTCTCAGACCGTCTGTCTCAGACCGTCTGTCTCAGACCGTCGGTATCTGTCCGTTTCTCGCAGGCCGCCTGTCTCTGTCCGTCTGTCTCTGTCCGTCTGTGTCAGACCGTCTGTCTCAGACCGTCGGTCTCTGTCCGTCCCTCTCAGGCCGCCTGTCTCAGTCCGTCTGTCTCCGACCGTCTGTCTCCGACCGTCTGTCTCAGACCGTCGGTCTCTGTCCGTCTCTCTCAGCCCGCCTGTCTCAATCAGTGTGTCTCAGACCATCTGTCTCAGACCGTCCGTCTCTGTCCGTCTGTCTCAGACCGTCTGTCTCAGACCGTCTGTCTCAGACCGTCTTTCTCAGACCGTCTGTCTCAGACCGTCTGTCTCAGACCGTCTGTGTCAGACCGTTGTCTCTGTCCGTCTGTCTCAGCCCGTCTGTCTCAGACCGTCCGTCTCAGACCGTCTGTCTCAGACCGTCTATCTCAGGCCGTCTGTCTCAGACCGTCAGTCTCAGACCGTCGGTCTCTGTCCGTTTCTCGCAGGCCGCCTGTCTCAGGCCGCCTGTCTCAGTCCGTCTGTCTCAGACCGTCTTTCTCAGACCGTCTGTCTCAGACCGCCTGTCTCAGACCGCCTGTCTCAGACCGTCGGTCTTAGCCCGTCTGTCTCAGCCCGTCTGTCTCAGACCGTCCGTCTCAGACCGTCTGTCTCAGACCGTCTGTCCCAGGCCGTCTGTCTCAGACCGTCTGTCTCAGACCGTCTGTCTCAGACCGTCTGTCTCAGACCGTCTGTCTCAGATCGTCTGTCTCAGACCGTCTGTCTCAGACCGTCTGTCTCAGACCGTCTGTCTCAGACAGTCGGTCTCTGTCCGTCTCTCTCAGGCCGCCTGTCTCAGTCCGTCTGTCCCAGGCCGTCTGTCTCAGACCGTCTGTCTCAGACCGTCTGTCTCAGACCGTCTGTCCCAGGCCGTCTGTCTCAGACAGTCGGTCTCTGTCCGTCTCTCTCAGGCCGTCTGTCTCAGACCGTCTGTCTCAGACAGTCGGTCTCTGTCCGTCTCTCTCAGGCCGCCTGTCTCAGACCGTCTGTCTCAGACCGTTTGTCTCAGACCGTCTGTCTCAGACCGTCGGTATCTGTCCGTTTCTCGCAGGCCGCCTGTCTCTGTCCGTCTGTCTCTGTCCGTCTGTCTCTGTCCGTCTGTGTCAGACCGTCTGTCTCAGACCGTCGGTCTCTGTCCGTCCCTCTCAGCCCGTCTGTCTCAGACCGTCTGTCTCAGACCGTCTGTCCCAGGCCGTCTGTCTCAGACAGTCGGTCTCTGTCCGTCTCTCTCAGACCGTCTGTCTCGGACCGTCTGTCTCAGACCGTCGGTCTCTGTCCGTCCCTCTCAGCCCGTCTGTCTCACACCGTCTGTCTCAGACCGTCTGTCCCAGGCCGTCTGTCTCAGACAGTCGGTCTCTGTCCGTCTCTCTCAGGCCGTCTGTCTCAGACAGTCGGTCTCTGTCCGTCTCTCTCAGGCCGCCTGTCTCAGACCGTCTGTCTCAGACCGTCTGTCTCGGACCGTCTGTCTCAGACCGTCGGTCTCTGTCCGTCCCTCTCGGCCCGTCTGTCTCAGACCGTCTGTCTCAGACCGTCTGTCCCAGGCCGTCTGTCTCAGACAGTCGGTCTCTGTCCGTCTCTCTCAGGCCGTCTGTCTCAGACCGTCTGTCTCAGACAGTCGGTCTCTGTCCGTCTCTCTCAGGCCGCCTGTCTCAGACCGTCTGTCTCAGACCGTCTGTCTCAGACCGTCGGTATCTGTCCGTTTCTCGCAGGCCGCCTGTCTCTGTCCGTCTGTCTCTGTCCGTCTGTATCTGTCCGTCTGTGTCAGACCGTCTGTCTCAGACCGTCGGTCTCTGTCCGTCCCTCTCAGGCCGCCTGTCTCAGTCCGTCTGTCTCCGACCGTCTGTCTCCGACCGTCTGTCTCAGACCGTCCGTCTCTGTCCGTCTCTCTCAGCCCGCCTGTCTCAATCAGTGTGTCTCAGACCATCTGTCTCAGACCGTCCGTCTCTGTCCGTCTGTCTCAGACCGTCTGTCTCAGACCGTCTGTCTCAGACCGTCTTTCTCAGACCGTCTGTCTCAGACCGTCTGTCTCAGACCGTCTGTGTCAGACCGTTGTCTCTGTCCGTCTGTCTCAGCCCGTCTGTCTCAGACCGTCTGTGTCAGACCGTTGTCTCTGTCCGTCTGTCTCAGCCCGTCTGTCTCAGACCGTCCGTCTCAGACCGTCTGTCTCAGACCGTCTGTCCCAGGCCATCTGTCTCAGACCGTCTGTCTCAGACCGTCTGTCTCAGATCGTCTGTCTCAGACCGTCTGTCTCAGACCGTCTGTCTCAGACCGTCTGTCTCAGACAGTCGGTCTCTGTCCGTCTCTCTCAGGCCGCCTGCCTCAGTCCGTCTGTCTCAGACCGTCCGTCTCAGACCGTCTGTCTCGGACCGTCTATCTCAGACCGTCGGTCTCTGTCCGTCCCTCTCAGCCCGTCTGTCTCAGACCGTCTGTCTCAGACCGTCTGTCCCAGGCCGTCTGTCTCAGACAGTCGGTCTCTGTCCGTCTCTCTCAGGCCGTCTGTCTCAGACCGTCTGTCTCAGACAGTCGGTCTCTGTCCGTCTCTCTCAGGCCGCCTGTCTCAGACCGTCTGTCTCAGACCGTCTGTCTCAGACCGTCTGTCTCAGACCGTCTGTCTCAGACCGTCTGTCTCAGACCGTCTGTCTCAGACCGTCGGTATCTGTCCGTTTCTCGCAGGCCGCCTGTGTCTGTCCGTCTGTCTCTGTCCGTCTGTGTCAGACCGTCTGTCTCAGACCGTCGGTCTCTGTCCGTCCCTCTCAGCCCGTCTGTCTCAGACCGTCTGTCTCAGACCGTCTGTCCCAGGCCGTCTGTCTCAGACAGTCGGTCTCTGTCCGTCTCTCTCAGGCCGTCCGTCTCAGACCGTCTGTCTCGGACCGTCTGTCTCAGACCGTCGGTCTCTGTCCGTCCCTCTCAGCCCGTCTGTCTCAGACCGTCTGTCTCAGACCGTCTGTCCCAGGCCGTCTGTCTCAGACAGTCGGTCTCTGTCCGTCTCTCTCAGGCCGTCTGTCTCAGACCGTCTGTCTCAGACAGTCGGTCTCTGTCCGTCTCTCTCAGGCCGCCTGTCTCAGACCGTCTGTCTCAGACCGTCTGTCTCAGACCGTCTGTCTCAGACCGTCTGTCTCAGACCGTCTGTCTCAGACCGTCGGTATCTGTCCGTTTCTCGCAGGCCGCCTGTCTCTGTCCGTCTGTCTCTGTCCGTCTGTCTCTGTCCGTCTGTGTCAGACCGTCTGTCTCAGACCATCTGTATCAAACCGTCTGTCTCAGCCCGCCTGTCTCGGCCCGCCTGTCTCTGTCCGTCTGTTTCAGACCGCCTGTCTCAGACCATGTGTGTCAGACCGTTGTCTCTGTCCGTCTGTCTCTGTCCGTTTGTGTCAGACCGTCTGTCTCAGACCGTCTGTCTCAGACCGTCTGTCTCAGACCGTCTGTCTCAGACCGTCTGTCTCAGACCGTCTGTCTCAGCCCGCCTGTCTCGGCCCGCCTGTCTCTGTCCGTCTGTCTCAGAACGTCTGTCTCAGACCATCTGTATCAAACCGTCTGTCTCAGCCCGCCTGTCTCGGCCCGCCTGTCTCTGTCCGTCTGTTTCAGACCGCCTGTCTCAGACCATCTGTGTCAGACCGTTGTCTCTCTCCGTCTGTCTCTGTCCGTCTGTCTCTGTCCGTCTGTGTCAGACCGTCTGTCTCAGTCCGTCTGTCTCAGTCGGTCTGTCTCAGACCGTCTGTCTCAGACCGTCTGTCTCAGTCCGTCTGTCTCAGACCGTCTGTCTCAGACCGTCAGTCTCTGTCCGTCTCTCCCAGCCCGCCTGTCACAGGCCATCTGTATCAAATCGTCTGTCTCAGCCCGCCTGTCTCTGTCCGTCTGTTTCAGACCGCATGTCTCAGACCGTCGGTCTTAGCCCGTCAGTCTCAGCCCGCCTGTCTCTGTCCGTCTGTTTCAGACCGCCTGTCTCAGACCGTCTCTCTCAGGCCGCGTGTCTCAGTCCGTCTGTCTCAGACCATCTGTCTCAGACCATCTGTCTCAGACCGTCCGTCCCTGTCCGTCTGTCTCTGTCCGTCTCTCTCAGGCCGTCTATCTCTGTCCGTCTGTTTCAGACCGCCTGTCTCAGACCGTCGGTCTTAGCCCGTCTGTCTCAGCCCGCCTGTCTCTGTCCGTCTGTCTCAGACCGTCTGTCTCAGATCGTCTCTCTCAGGCCGCCTGTCTCAGTCCGTCTCTCTCAGACCATCTGTCTCAGACCGGCTGTCTCAGACCATCTGTCTCAGACCGTCCGTCTCTGTCCGTCTGTCTCAGACCGTCTGTCTCAGACCGTCTGTCTCAGACCGTCTGTCTCAGACCGTCGGTCTCAGACCATCTGTCTCAGACCGTCCGTCTCTGTCCGTCTGTCTCAGACCGTCTGTCTCAGACCGTCAGTCTCAGACCGTCGGTCTCTGTCCGTTTCTCCCAGGCCGCCTGTCTCAGACCGTCTGTCTCAGACCGTCTGTCTCAGACCGTCTGTCTCAGACCGTCTGTCTCAGACCATCTGTCTCAGTCCGTCGGTCTCTGTACGTCTCTCTCAGGCCGCCTGTCTCAGTCCGTCTGTTTCAGACCGCCTGTCTCAGACCGTCGGTCTTAGCCCGTCTGTCTCAGCCCGCCTGTCTCTGCCCGTCTGTCTCAGACCGTCTGTCTCAGCCCGCCTGTCTCTGTCCGTCTGTCTCAGACCGTCTGTCTCAGATCGTCTCTCTCAGGCCGCCTGTCTCAGTCCGACTGTCTCAGAACGTCTGTCTCAGACCATCTGTATCAAACCGTCTGTCTCAGCCCGCCTGTCTCAGCCCGCCTGTCTCTGTCCGTCTGTCTCAGCCCGCCTGTCTCAGACCGTCTATCTCGGACCATCTGTCTCAGACCATCTGTCTCAGACCGTCTGTCTCAGACCGTCAGTCTCAGACCGTCGGTCTCTGTCCGTTTCTCGCAGGCCGCCTGTCTCAGGCCGCCTGTCTCAGTCCGTCTGTCTCAGACCATCTGTCTCAGACCGTAGTCTCTGTCCGTCTATCTCTGTCCGTCTGTCTCAGAACGTCTGTCTCAGACCATCTGTATCAAACCGTCTGTCTCAGCCCGCCTGTCTCGGCCCGCCTGTCTCTGTCCGTCTGTTTCAGACCGCCTGTCTCAGACCATCTGTGTCAGACCGTTGTCTCTGTCCGTCTGTCTCTGTCCGTCTGTGTCAGACCGTCTGTCTCAGACCGTCTGTCTCAGACCGTCTGTCTCAGACCGTCTGTCTCAGACCGTCTGTCTCAGACCGTCTGTCTCAGACCGTCTGTCTCAGACCGTCTGTCTCAGACCGTCGGTCTCAGACCGTCTGTCTCAGACCGTCGGTCTCTGTCCGTCTCTCTGAGGCCGCCTGTCTCAGTCCGTCTGTCTCAGACCGTCCGTCTCTGTCCGTCTGTCTCAGACCGTCTGTCTCAGACCATGTGTGTCAGACCGTTGTCTCTGTCCGTCTGTCTCTGTCCGTTTGTGTCAGACCGTCTGTCTCAGACCGTCTGTCTCAGACCGTCTGTCTCAGACCGTCTGTCTCAGACCGTCTGTCTCAGACCGTCTGTCTCAGCCCGCCTGTCTCGGCCCGCCTGTCTCTGTCCGTCTGTCTCAGAACGTCTGTCTCAGACCATCTGTATCAAACCGTCTGTCTCAGCCCGCCTGTCTCGGCCCGCCTGTCTCTGTCCGTCTGTTTCAGACCGCCTGTCTCAGACCATCTGTGTCAGACCGTTGTCTCTCTCCGTCTGTCTCTGTCCGTCTGTCTCTGTCCGTCTGTGTCTGACCGTCTGTCTCAGTCCGTCTGTCTCAGTCGGTCTGTCTCAGACCGTCTGTCTCAGACCGTCTGTCTCAGTCCGTCTGTCTCAGACCGTCTGTCTCAGACCGTCAGTCTCTGTCCGTCTCTCCCAGCCCGCCTGTCACAGGCCATCTGTATCAAATCGTCTGTCTCAGCCCGCCTGTCTCTGTCCGTCTGTTTCAGACCGCATGTCTCAGACCGTCGGTCTTAGCCCGTCAGTCTCAGCCCGCCTGTCTCTGTCCGTCTGTTTCAGACCGCCTGTCTCAGACCGTCTCTCTCAGGCCGCGTGTCTCAGTCCGTCTGTCTCAGACCATCTGTCTCAGACCATCTGTCTCAGACCGTCCGTCCCTGTCCGTCTGTCTCAGACCGTCTGTCTCAGACCGTCTGTCTCAGACCGTCGGTCTCAGACCATCTGTCTCAGACCGTCCGTCTCAGACCGTCCGTCTCTGTCCGTCTGTCTCAGACCGTCGGTCTTAGCCCGTCTGTCTCAGCCCGCCTGTCTCTGTCCGTCTGTCTCAGACCGTCTGTCTCAGATCGTCTCTCTCAGGCCGCCTGTCTCAGTCCGTCTCTCTCAGACCATCTGTCTCAGACCGGCTGTCTCAGACCATCTGTCTCAGACCGTCCGTCTCTGTCCGTCTGTCTCAGACCGTCTGTCTCAGACCGTCTGTCTCAGACCGTCGGTCTCAGACCATCTGTCTCAGACCGTCCGTCTCAGACCGTCCGTCTCTGTCCGTCTGTCTCAGACCGTCTGTCTCAGACCGTCAGTCTCAGACCGTCGGTCTCTGTCCGTTTCTCCCAGGCCGCCTGTCTCAGACCGTCTGTCTCAGACCGTCTGTCTCAGACCGTCTGTCTCAGACCGTCTGTCTCAGACCGTCTGTCTCAGACCATCTGTCTCAGTCCGTCGGTCTCTGTACGTCTCTCTCAGGCCGCCTGTCTCAGTCCGTCTGTTTCAGACCGCCTGTCTCAGACCGTCGGTCTTAGCCCGTCTGTTTCAGACCGCCTGTCTCAGACCGTCGGTCTTAGCCCGTCTGTCTCAGCCCGCCTGTCTCTGCCCGTCTGTCTCAGACCGTCTGTCTCAGCCCGCCTGTCTCTGTCCGTCTGTCTCAGACCGTCTGTCTCAGATCGTCTCTCTCAGGCCGCCTGTCTCAGTCCGACTGTCTCAGAACGTCTGTCTCAGACCATCTGTATCAAACCGTCTGTCTCAGCCCGCCTGTCTCAGCCCGCCTGTCTCTGTCCGTCTGTCTCAGCCCGCCTGTCTCAGACCGTCTATCTCGGACCATCTGTCTCAGACCATCTGTCTCAGACCGTCTGTCTCAGACCGTCAGTCTCAGACCGTCGGTCTCTGTCCGTTTCTCGCAGGCCGCCTGTCTCAGGCCGCCTGTCTCAGTCCGTCTGTCTCAGACCATCTGTCTCAGACCGTAGTCTCTGTCCGTCTATCTCTGTCCGTCTGTCTCAGAACGTCTGTCTCAGACCATCTGTATCAAACCGTCTGTCTCAGCCCGCCTGTCTCGGCCCGCCTGTCTCTGTCCGTCTGTTTCAGACCGCCTGTCTCAGACCATCTGTGTCAGACCGTTGTCTCTGTCCGTCTGTCTCTGTCCGTCTGTGTCAGACCGTCTGTCTCAGACCGTCTGTCTCAGACCGTCTGTCTCAGACCGTCTGTCTCAGACCGTCTGTCTCAGACCGTCTGTCTCAGACCGTCTGTCTCAGACCGTCTGTCTCAGACCGTCTGTCTCAGACCGTCGGTCTCAGACCGTCTGTCTCAGACCGTCGGTCTCTGTCCGTCTCTCTCAGGCCGCCTGTCTCAGTCCGTCTGTCTCAGACCGTCTGTCTCAGACCGTCTGACTCAGACCATCTGTCTCAGGCCGTCTGTCTCAGACCGTCTGTCTCAGACCGTCTGTCTCAGACCGTCTGTCTCAGACCGTCTGTCTCAGACCGTCTGTCTCAGACCGTCTGTCTCAGACCGTCTGTCTCAGCCCGCCTGTCTCGGCCCGCCTGTCTCTGTCCGTCTGTCTCAGAACGTCTGTCTCAGACCATCTGTATCAAACCGTCTGTCTCAGCCCGCCTGTCTCGGCCCGCCTGTCTCTGTCCGTCTGTTTCAGACCGCCTGTCTCAGACCATCTGTGTCAGACCGTTGTCTCTCTCCGTCTGTCTCTGTCCGTCTGTCTCTGTCCGTCTGTGTCAGACCGTCTGTCTCAGTCCGTCTGTCTCAGTCGGTCTGTCTCAGACCGTCTGTCTCAGACCGTCTGTCTCAGTCCGTCTGTCTCAGACCGTCTGTCTCAGACCGTCAGTCTCTGTCCGTCTCTCCCAGCCCGCCTGTCACAGGCCATCTGTATCAAATCGTCTGTCTCAGCCCGCCTGTCTCTGTCCGTCTGTTTCAGACCGCATGTCTCAGACCGTCGGTCTTAGCCCGTCAGTCTCAGCCCGCCTGTCTCTGTCCGTCTGTTTCAGACCGCCTGTCTCAGACCGTCTCTCTCAGGCCGCGTGTCTCAGTCCGTCTGTCTCAGACCATCTGTCTCAGACCATCTGTCTCAGACCGTCCGTCCCTGTCCGTCTGTCTCTGTCCGTCTCTCTCAGGCCGTCTATCTCTGTCCGTCTGTTTCAGACCGCCTGTCTCAGACCGTCGGTCTTAGCCCGTCTGTCTCAGCCCGCCTGTCTCTGTCCGTCTGTCTCAGACCGTCTGTCTCAGATCGTCTCTCTCAGGCCGCCTGTCTCAGTCCGTCTCTCTCAGACCATCTGTCTCAGACCGGCTGTCTCAGACCATCTGTCTCAGACCGTCCGTCTCTGTCCGTCTGTCTCAGACCGTCTGTCTCAGACCGTCTGTCTCAGACCGTCTGTCTCAGACCGTCGGTCTCAGACCATCTGTCTCAGACCGTCCGTCTCAGACCGTCCGTCTCTGTCCGTCTGTCTCAGACCGTCTGTCTCAGACCGTCAGTCTCAGACCGTCGGTCTCTGTCCGTTTCTCCCAGGCCGCCTGTCTCAGACCGTCTGTCTCAGACCGTCTGTCTCAGACCGTCTGTCTCAGACCGTCTGTCTCAGACCATCTGTCTCAGTCCGTCGGTCTCTGTACGTCTCTCTCAGGCCGCCTGTCTCAGTCCGTCTGTTTCAGACCGCCTGTCTCAGACCGTCGGTCTTAGCCCGTCTGTCTCAGCCCGCCTGTCTCTGCCCGTCTGTCTCAGACCGTCTGTCTCAGCCCGCCTGTCTCTGTCCGTCTGTCTCAGACCGTCTGTCTCAGATCGTCTCTCTCAGGCCGCCTGTCTCAGTCCGACTGTCTCAGAACGTCTGTCTCAGACCATCTGTATCAAACCGTCTGTCTCAGCCCGCCTGTCTCAGCCCGCCTGTCTCTGTCCGTCTGTCTCAGCCCGCCTGTCTCAGACCGTCTATCTCGGACCATCTGTCTCAGACCATCTGTCTCAGACCGTCTGTCTCAGACCGTCAGTCTCAGACCGTCGGTCTCTGTCCGTTTCTCGCAGGCCGCCTGTCTCAGGCCGCCTGTCTCAGTCCGTCTGTCTCAGACCATCTGTCTCAGACCGTAGTCTCTGTCCGTCTATCTCTGTCCGTCTGTCTCAGAACGTCTGTCTCAGACCATCTGTATCAAACCGTCTGTCTCAGCCCGCCTGTCTCGGCCCGCCTGTCTCTGTCCGTCTGTTTCAGACCGCCTGTCTCAGACCATCTGTGTCAGACCGTTGTCTCTGTCCGTCTGTCTCTGTCCGTCTGTGTCAGACCGTCTGTCTCAGACCGTCTGTCTCAGACCGTCTGTCTCAGACCGTCTGTCTCAGACCGTCTGTCTCAGACCGTCTGTCTCAGACCGTCTGTCTCAGACCGTCTGTCTCAGACCGTCTGTCTCAGACCGTCGGTCTCAGACCGTCTGTCTCAGACCGTCGGTCTCTGTCCGTCTCTCTCAGGCCGCCTGTCTCAGTCCGTCTGTCTCAGACCGTCTGTCTCAGACCGTCTGACTCAGACCATCTGTCTCAGGCCGTCTGTCTCAGACCGTCTGTCTCAGACCGTCTGTCTCAGACCGTCTGTCTCAGACCGTCGGTCTCTGTCCGTCCCTCTCAGGCCGCCTGTCTCAGTCTGTCTGTCTCCGACCGCCTGTCTCGGACCGTCGGTCTCTGTCCGTCTCTCTCAGCCCGCCTGTCTCAATCCGTCTGTCTCAGACCATCTGTCTCAGACCGTCCGTCTCTGTCCGTCTGTCTCAGACCGTCTGTCTCAGACCGTCTGTCTCAGACCGTCAGTCTCAGACCGTCGTTCTCTGTCCGTTTTTCGCAGGCCGCCAGTCTCAGCCCGCCTGTCTAAGTCCGTCTGTCTCAGACCATCTGTCTCAGACCGTCTGTCTCAGACCGTCGGTCTCAGACCATCTGTCTCAGACCGTCCGTCTCTGTCCGTCTGTCTCAGACCGTCTGTCTCAGACCGTCAGTCTCAGACCGTCGGTCTCTGTCCGTTTCTTGCAGGCCGTCTATCTCTGTCCGTCTGTTTCAGACCGCCTGTCTCAGACCGTCGGTCTTAGCCCGTCTGTCTCAGCCCGTCTGTCTCAGACCATCTGTCTCAGACCATCTGTCTCAGACCGTCCGTCTCTGTCCGTCTGTCTCAGACCGTCGGTCTCTGTCCGTCTCTCTCAGGCCGTCTATCTCTGTCCGTCTGTTTCAGACCGCCTGTCTCAGACCGTCGGTCTTAGCCCGTCTGTCTCAGCCCGCCTGTCTCTGTCCGTCTGTGTCAGACCGTCTGTGTCAGACCGTCTGTCTCAGACCGTCTGTCTCAGACCGTCTGTCTCAGACCGTCTGTCTCAGACCGTCTGTCTCAGACCGTCTGTCTCAGACCGTCTGTCTCAGACCGTCTGTCTCAGACCGTCAGTCTCAGACCGTCGTTCTCTGTCCGTTTTTCGCAGGCCGCCAGTCTCAGCCCGCCTGTCTAAGTCCGTCTGTCTCAGACCATCTGTCTCAGACCGTCTGTCTCAGACCGTCGGTCTCAGACCATCTGTCTCAGACCGTCCGTCTCTGTCCGTCTGTCTCAGACCGTCTGTCTCAGACCGTCAGTCTCAGACCGTCGGTCTCTGTCCGTTTCTCGCAGGCCGCCTGTCTCAGACCGTCTGTCTCAGACCGTCTGTCTCAGACCGTCTGTCTCAGACCATCTGTCTCAGTCCGTCGGTCTCTGTACGTCTCTCTCAGGCCGCCTGTCTCAGTCCGTCTGTTTCAGACCGCCTGTCTCAGACCGTCGGTCTTAGCCCGTCTGTCTCAGCCCGCCTGTCTCTGTCCGTCTGTCTCAGACCGTCTGTCTCAGACCTTCTGTCTCAGACCGTCTGTCTCAGACCGTCTGTCTCAGATCGTCTCTCTCAGGCCGCCTGTCTCAGTCCGACTGTCTCAGAACGTCTGTCTCAGACCATCTGTATCAAACCGTCTGTCTCAGCCCGCCTGTCTCAGCCTGCCTGTCTCTGTCCGTCTGTCTCAGCCCGCCTGTCTCAGACCGTCTATCTCGGACCATCTGTCTCAGACCGTCTGTCTCAGATCGTCTCTCTCAGCCCGCCTGTCTCAATCCGTCTGTCTCAGACCATCTGTCTCAGACCATCTGTGTCAGACCGTCCGTCTCTGTCCGTCTGTCTCAGACCGTCGGTCTCTGTCCGTCTCTCTCAGGCCGTCTATCTCTGTCCGTCTGTTTCAGACCGCCTGTCTCAGACCGTCGGTCTTAGCCCGTCTGTCTCAGCCCGCCTGTCTCTGTCCGTCTGTGTCAGACCGTCTGTCTCAGACCGTCTGTCTCAGACCGTCTGTCTCAGACCGTCTGTCTCAGACCGTCTGTCTCAGACCGTCTGTCTCAGACCTTCTGTCTCAGACCGTCTGTCTCAGACCGTCTGTCTCAGACCGTCGGTCTCTGTCCATCTCTCTCAGCCCGCCTGTCTCAGTACGTCTGCCTCAGACCATCTGTCTCAGACCATCTGTCTCGGACCGTCTATCTCGGACCATCTGTCTCAGCCCGTCTGTCTCAGATCGTCGGTCTCAGCCCGTCTGTCTCTGCCCGCCTGTCTCAGCCCGCCTGTCTCAGACCGTCTGTCTCAGACCGTCTGTCTCTGACCGTCTGTCTCAGACCGTCTGGCTCAGACCTTCTGTCTCAGACCGTCGGTCTCTGTCCGTTTCTCGCAGGCCGCCTGTCTCAGTCCGCCTGTCTCAGTCCGTCTGTCTCAGACCATCTGTCTCAGACCGTTGTCTCTGTCCGTCCGTCTCTGTCGGTCTGTCTCAATCCGCCTGTCTCAGACCGTCTGTCCTGGACCGTCTGTCTCAGACCGTCTGTCTCAGACCGTCAGTCTCAGACCGTCGGTCTCTGTCCGTTTCTCGCAGGCCGCCTGTCTCAGACCGTCTGTCTCAGACCGTCTGTCTCAGACCATCTGTCTCAGTCCGTCGGTCTCTGTACGTCTCTCTCAGGCCGCCTGTCTCAGTCCGTCTGTCTCAGACTATCTGTCTCAGACCGTCTGTCTCTCTCCGTCTGTCTCAGACCATCTGTCTCAGACCGTCCGTCTCTGTCCGTCTGTCTCGGACCGTCTGTCTCAGACCGCTTGTCTCGGACCGTCTCTCTCAGTCCGCCTGTCTCAGTCCGTCTGTCTCAGACCGCCTGTCTCAGACCGTGTGTCTCGGACCATCTGTCCCAGACCGTCGGTCTTACCTCGCCTGTCTCAGCCCCCCAGTCGCTGTCCGTCAGTCTCAGACCGTCTGTCTCAGACCGTCGGTCTCTGTACGTCTCTCTCAGCCCGCCTGTCTCTGACCGTCTGTCTCAGACCGTCTGTCTCAGACCGTCTGTCTCAGACCGTCTGTCTCAGTCCGTCCGTCTCAGACCGCCTGTCTCAGACCGTGTGTCTCGGACCATCTGTCTCAGACAGTCGGTCTTACCTCGTTTGTCTCAGCCCCCCAGTCTCTGTCCGTCAGTCTCAGACCGTCTGTCTCAGACCGTCGGTCTCTGTACGTCGCTCTCAGTCCGCCTGTCTCAGTCCGTCCGTCTCAGACCGCCTGTCTCAGACCGTGTGTCTCGGACCATCTGTCTCAGACAGTCGGTCTTACCTCGCTTGTCTCAGCCCCCCAGTCTCTGTCCGTCAGTCTCAGACCGTCAGTCTCAGACCGTTGGTCTCTGTCCGTCTCTCTCAGCCCGCCTGTCTCAATCCGTCTGTCTCAGACCATCTGTCTCAGACCGTCCGTCTCTGTCCGCCTGTCTCAGACCGTCTGTCTCAGACCGTCTGTCTCAGGCCGCCTGTCTCAGTCCGACTGTCTCAGAACGTCTGTCTCAGACCATCTGTATCAAACCGTCTGTCTCAGCCCGCCTGTCTCAGCCTGCCTGTCTCTGTCCGTCTGTCTCAGCCCGCCTGTCTCAGACCGTCTATCTCGGACCATCTGTCTCAGACCGTCTGTCTCAGATCGTCTCTCTCAGCCCGCCTGTCTCAATCCGTCTGTCTCAGACCATCTGTCTCAGACCATCTGTCTCAGACCGTCCGTCTCTGTCCGTCTGTCTCAGACCGTCGGTCTCTGTCCGTCTCTCTCAGGCCGTCTATCTCTGTCCGTCTGTTTCAGACCGCCTGTCTCAGACCGTCGGTCTTAGCCCGTCTGTCTCAGCCCGCCTGTCTCTGTCCGTCTGTGTCAGACCGTCTGTCTCAGACCGTCTGTCTCAGACCGTCTGTCTCAGACCGTCTGTCTCAGACCGTCTGTCTCAGACCTTCTGTCTCAGACCGTCTGTCTCAGACCGTCTGTGTCAGACCGTCGGTCTCTGTCCATCTCTCTCAGCCCGCCTGTCTCAGTACGTCTGCCTCAGACCATCTGTCTCAGACCATCTGTCTCAGACCGTCTATCTCGGACCATCTGTCTCAGCCCGTCTGTCTCAGATCGTCGGTCTCAGCCCGTCTGTCTCTGCCCGCCTGTCTCAGCCCGCCTGTCTCAGACCGTCTGTCTCAGACCGTCTGTCTCTGACCGTCTGTCTCAGACCGTCTGTCTCAGACCTTCTGTCTCAGACCGTCGGTCTCTGTCCGTTTCTCGCAGGCCGCCTGTCTCAGTCCGCCTGTCTCAGTCCGTCTGTCTCAGACCATCTGTCTCAGACCGTTGTCTCTGTCCGTCCGTCTCTGTCCGTCTGTCTCAATCCGCCTGTCTCAGACCGTCTGTCCTGGACCGTCTGTCTCAGACCGTCTGTCTCAGACCGTCAGTCTCAGACCGTCGGTCTCTGTCCGTTTCTCGCAGGCCGCCTGTCTCAGACCGTCTGTCTCAGACCGTCTGTCTCAGACCATCTGTCTCAGTCCGTCGGTCTCTGTACGTCTCTCTCAGGCCGCCTGTCTCAGTCCGTCTGTCTCAGACCATCTGTCTCAGACCGTCTGTCTCTGTCCGTCTGTCTCAGACCATCTGTCTCAGACCGTCCGTCTCTGTCCGTCTGTCTCGGACCGTCTGTCTCAGACCGCTTGTCTCGGACCGTCTCTCTCAGTCCGCCTGTCTCAGTCCGTCTGTCTCAGACCGCCTGTCTCAGACCGTGTGTCTCGGACCATCTGTCCCAGACCGTCGGTCTTACCTCGCCTGTCTCAGCCCCCCAGTCGCTGTCCGTCAGTCTCAGACCGTCTGTCTCAGACCGTCGGTCTCTGTACGTCTCTCTCAGCCCGCCTGTCTCTGACCGTCTGTCTCAGACCGTCTGTCTCAGACCGTCTGTCTCAGACCGTCTGTCTCAGTCCGTCCGTCTCAGACCGCCTGTCTCAGACCGTGTGTCTCGGACCATCTGTCTCAGACAGTCGGTCTTACCTCGTTTGTCTCAGCCCCCCAGTCTCTGTCCGTCAGTCTCAGACCGTCAGTCTCAGACCGTTGGTCTCTGTCCGTCTCTCTCAGCCCGCCTGTCTCAATCCGTCTGTCTCAGACCATCTGTCTCAGACCGTCCGTCTCTGTCCGTCTGTCTCGGACCGTCTGTCTCAGACCGTTTGTCTCGGACTGTCTGTCTCAGACTGTTTGTCTCAGACCGTCTGTCTCAGACTGTCTCTCTCAGCCCGCCTGTCTCAGTCCGCCTGTCTCAGCCCGCCTGTCTCTGTCCGTCTGTCTCAGTCCGCCTGTCTCAGACCGTCTATCTCGGACCATCTGTCTCAGCCCGTCTGTCACAGATCGTCGGTCTCAGCCCGTCTGTCTCTGCCCGCCTGTCTCAGCCCGCCTGTCTCTGTCCGTCTGTCTCAGACCGTCGGTCTCTGTCGGTCTCTCTCAGTCCGCCTGTCTCAGTCCGTCTGTCTCAGACCGCCTGTCTCAGACCGTGTGTCTCGGACCATCTGTCTCAGACCGTCGGTCTTACCTCGTCTGTCTCAGCCCCCCAGTCACTGTCCGTCAGTCTCAGACCGTCTGTCTCAGACCGTCGGTCTCTGTTCTTCTCTCTCAGCCCGCCTGTCTCAGCCCGCCTATCTCAGTCCGTCTGTCTCAGCCCGCCTGTCTCAGCCCGCCTGTCTCTGTCCGTCTGTTTCAGACCGCCTGTCTCAGACCGTCTGTCTCAGCCCGTCTGTCTTAGACCGTCTGTGTCAGACAGTCGGTCTCTGTCCGTTTCTTGCAGGCCGCCTGTCTCAGTCCGTCTGTCTCAGACCATCTGTATCAGACCGTCTGTCTCAGACCGTCTGTCTTGGACCGTCTGTCTCAGCCCGTCGGTCTCTGTCCGTCTCTCTCAGCCCGCCTGCCTCAGTCCGTCTGTCTCAGACCGTCTGTCTCAGATCGTTGTCTCTCTCCGTGTCTCTCAGGCCGCCTGTCTCAGTCCGTCTGTCTTAGACCATCTATCTCAGACCGTCTCTCTCAGACCGTCTATCTCAGACCGTCCGTCTCAGACCGTGTGTCTCAGATCGTCTGTGTCACATCGTCTGTCTCATTCCGTCTATCTTAGATCGTCTCTCAGATCGAACGTCTCGGATCGTCTGTCTCTGTCCGTCTGTCTCACACCGGCAGTCTCAGACCATCTGTTTCAGACAGTCCGTATCAGACCATCTGTCTGAGACCGTCTGTCTTAGACAATCTGTCTCAGACCGTCTGTCTCTGTCCGTCTCTCTCAGCCCGCCTGTCTCATGCCGTCTGTCTCGGACCATCTGTCTCAGACCGTCGGTATTACCCCGTCTGTCTCAGCCCGTCTGTCTCAGACCGTCTGTCTCAGATCGTCGTTCTCTGTCCGTTTCTCTCAGGCCGCCAGTCTCAGTCCGTCTGTCTCAGACCATCTGTCTCAGACCGTCTGCCTCTGTCCGTTTCTCTCAGGCCGCCTGTCTCAGTCCGTCTGTCTCAGACCATCTGTCTCAGACCGTCGGTCTCAGTCCGTCTGTCTCAGACCATCTGTCTCAGACCGTCGGTCTCAGTCCGTCTGTCTCAGCCCGCGTGTCTCTGTCCGTCTGTCTCAGCCCGCCTGTCTCAGTCCGTCTGTCTTGGACCGTCTGTCTCAGACCGTCGGTCTCTGTCCGTCTCTCTCAGCCCGCCTGCCTCAGTCCGTCTGTCTCAGACCGTCTGTCTCAGATCGTTGTCTCTCTCCGTGTCTCTCAGGCCGCCTGTCTCAGTCTGTCTGTCTTAGACCATCTATCTCAGACCGTCTCTCTCAGACCGTCTATCTCAGACCGTCCGTCTCAGACCGTGTGTCTCAGATCGTCTGTGTCACATCGTCTGTCTCAGACCGTCCGGCTCTGTCCGTCTCTCTCAGACCGTCCGTCTTAGACCGTCGGTCTCTGTCAGTCTCTCGTAGGCCGCCTATCTCAGTCCGTCTGTCTCAGACCATCTGTCTCAGACCGTCTATCTCTCTCCGTCTGTCTCAGACCATCTGTCTCACTACGTCTGTCTCAGACCGTCTGTCTCAGACCGTCTGTCTCAGACCGTCTGTCTCAGACCGTCTGTCTCAGACCGTCTGTCTCAGACCGTCGGTCTCTGTCCGTCTCTCTCAGGCCGCCTGTCCAAGACCGTCTGTATCAGACCATCTGTCTCAGACTGTCGGTATCTGTCGGTCTCTCTCAGGCCGCCTGTCCCAGTCTGTCTGTATCAGACCATCTGTCTCAGACCGTCTGTCTCGGTACGTCTGTCTCGGACCGTCTGTGTCGGACGATCTGTCACAGACCGTCGGTCTTACCTCGTCTGTCTCAGCCCGACTGTCTCTGTCCGTCTGTCTCAGACCGTCTGTCTCAGCCCGCCTGTCTCAGCCCGGCTGTGTCAGTCCGGCTGTCTGAGACCGTCTGTCTCAGACCGTCTGTCTCTGTCCGTCTGTCTCAGACTGTCCGTCTTTGTTCGTCTGTCTCAGAACGCCTGTTTCAGACAATCTGTATGAAACCGTCTGTCTCAGCCCACCTGCCTCAGCCCGCCTGTCACTGTCCGTCTCTTTCAGACCGTCTGTCTCTGTCCGTCTGTCTCAGACCGTCTGTCTCTGACCGTCGGTCTCTGTCCGTCTCTCTCAGGCCGCCTGTCTCAGACCGTCTGTCTCGGTACGTCTGTCTCGGACCGTCTGTGTCGGACGATCTGTCACAGACCGTCGGTCTTACCTCGTCTGTCTCAGCCCGACTGTCTCTGTCCGTCTGTCTCAGACCGTCTGTCTCAGCCCGCCTGTCTCAGCCCGGCTGTGTCAGTCCGGCTGTCTGAGACCGTCTGTCTCACACCGTCTGTCTCTGTCCGTCTGTCTCAGACCGTCTGTATCAAACCGTCTGTCTCAGACCGTCGGTCTCTGTCCGTCTCTCTCAGCCCGCCTGTCTCAGTCCGTCGGTTTCAGACCATCTGTCTCAGTCCGTCTGTCTCAGACCGTCTGTCTCAGTCCGTCTGTCTCAGACCATCTGTCTCAGACCGTCCGTCTCTGTCCGTCTGTCTCAGACCGTCTGTCTCAGACCGTCTGTCTCAGACCGTCTGTCTCAGACCGTCTGTCTCAGACCGTCTGTCTCAGACCGTCGGTCTCTGTACGTCTCTCTCAGCCCGCCTGTCTCAATCCGTCTGTCTCAGACCATCTGTCTCAGACCGTCCGTCTCTGTCCGTCTGTCTCGGACCGTCTGCCTCAGACCGTCAGTCTCAGACCGTCGGTCTCTGTCCGTTTCTCGCAGGCCTCCTGTTGCTGTCCGTCTGTCTCTGTCCGTCTGTCTCTGTCCGTCTGTGTCAGACCGTCTGTCTCAGACCGTCGGTCTCTGTCCGTCCCTCTCAGGCCGCCTGTTTCAGTCCGTCTGTCTCAGACCATCTGTCTCAGACCGTCCGTCTCTGTCCGTCAGTCTCAGACCGTCGGTCTCTGTCCGTTTCTCGCAGGCCGCCTGTCTCAGTCCGCCTGTCTCAGTCCGTCTGTCTCAGACCATCTGTCTCAGACCGTTGTCTCTGTCCGTCTGTCTCGGACCGTCTGCCTCAGACCGTCAGTCTCAGACCGTCGGTCTCTGTCCGTTTCTCGCAGGCCTCCTGTTGCTGTCCGCCTGTCTCAGTCCGCCTGTCTCAGTCCGTCTGTCTCAGACCATCTGTCTCAGACCGTTGTCTCTGTCCGTCTGTCTCAATCCGCCTGTCTCAGACCGCCTGTCCTGGACCGTCTGCCTCAGACCGTCAGTCTCAGACCGTCGGTCTCTGTACGTTTCTCGCAGGCCTCCTGTTGCTGTCCGTCTGTCTCTGTCCGTCTGTCTCTGTCCGTCTGTGTCAGACCGTCTGTCTCAGACCGTCGGTCTCTGTCCGTCCCTCTCAGGCCGCCTGTTTCAGTCCGTCTGTCTCAGACCATCTGTCTCAGACCGTCCGTCTCTGTCCGTCAGTCTCAGACCGTCGGTCTCTGTCCGTTTCTCGCAGGCCGCCTGTCTCAGCCCGCCTGTCTCTGTCCGTCTGTCTCAGACCGTCTGTCTCAGCCCGCCTGTCTCAGCCCGGCTGTGTCAGTCCGGCTGTCTGAGACCGTCTGTCTCAGACCGTCTGTCTCTATCCGTCTGTCTGAGACTGTCTGTCTTTGTTCGTCTGTCTCAGAACGTCTGTTTCAGACAATCTGTATGAAACCGTCTGTCTCAGCCCGCCTGCCTCAGCCCGCCTGTCACTGTCCGACTGTTTCAGACCGTCTGTCTCAGACCGTCGGTCTCTGTCCGTGTCTCTCAGTCCGCCTGTCTCAGTCCGTCTGTGTCAGACCATCTGTTTCACACCGTTGTCTCTGTCCGTCTGTCTCAGCCCGCCACTCTCAGACCGTCGGTCTCTGTCCGTCTCTCTGAGCCCGCCTGTCGCAGACCGCCTGTTTCCGACCGTCGGTATTACCCCGTCTGTCTCAGCCCGCCTGTCTCTGTCCGTCTGTCTCAGACCGTCGGTCTCTGTACGTCTCTATCAGCCCGCCTGTCTCTGACCGCCTGTCTCAGACAGTCTGCCTCATACCATCTGTCTCAGACCGTCTGTCTTAGACCGTCTGTGTCAGACAGTCGGTCTCTGTCCGTTTCTTGCAGGCCGCCTGTCTCAGTCCGTCTGTCTCAGACCATCTGTATCAGACCGTCTGTCTCAGACCGTCTGTCTTGGACCGTCTGTCTCAGCCCGTCGGTCTCTGTCCGTCTCTCTCAGCCCGCCTGCCTCAGTCCGTCTGTCTCAGACCGTCTGTCTCAGATCGTTGTCTCTCTCCGTGTCTCTCAGGCCGCCTGTCTCAGTCCGTCTGTCTTAGACCATCTATCTCAGACCGTCTCTCTCAGACCGTCTATCTCAGACCGTCCGTCTCAGACCGTGTGTCTCAGATCGTCTGTGTCACATCGTCTGTCTCATTCCGTCTATCTTAGATCGTCTCTCAGATCGAACGTCTCGGATCGTCTGTCTCTGTCCGTCTGTCTCACACCGGCAGTCTCAGACCATCTGTTTCAGACAGTCCGTATCAGACCATCTGTCTGAGACCGTCTGTCTTAGACAATCTGTCTCAGACCGTCTGTCTCTGTCCGTCTCTCTCAGCCCGCCTGTCTCATGCCGTCTGTCTCGGACCATCTGTCTCAGACCGTCGGTATTACCCCGTCTGTCTCAGCCCGTCTGTCTCAGACCGTCTGTCTCAGATCGTCGTTCTCTGTCCGTTTCTCTCAGGCCGCCAGTCTCAGTCCGTCTGTCTCAGACCATCTGTCTCAGACCGTCTGCCTCTGTCCGTTTCTCTCAGGCCGCCTGTCTCAGTCCGTCTGTCTCAGACCATCTGTCTCAGACCGTCGGTCTCAGTCCGTCTGTCTCAGACCATCTGTCTCTGACCGTCGGTCTCAGTCCGTCTGTCTCAGCCCGCGTGTCTCTGTCCGTCTGTCTCAGCCCGCCTGTCTCAGTCCGTCTGTCTTGGACCGTCTGTCTCAGACCGTCGGTCTCTGTCCGTCTCTCTCAGCCCGCCTGCCTCAGTCCGTCTGTCTCAGACCGTCTGTCTCAGATCGTTGTCTCTCTCCGTGTCTCTCAGGCCGCCTGTCTCAGTCCGTCTGTCTTAGACCATCTATCTCAGACCGTCTCTCTCAGACCGTCTATCTCAGACCGTCCGTCTCAGACCGTGTGTCTCAGATCGTCTGTGTCACATCGTCTGTCTCAGACCGTCCGGCTCTGTCCGTCTCTCTCAGACCGTCCGTCTTAGACCGTCGGTCTCTGTCAGTCTCTCGTAGGCCGCCTATCTCAGTCCGTCTGTCTCAGACCATCTGTCTCAGACCGTCTATCTCTCTCCGTCTGTCTCAGACCATCTGTCTCACTACGTCTGTCTCAGACCGTCTGTCTCAGACCGTCTGTCTCAGACCGTCTGTCTCAGACCGTCTGTCTCAGACCGTCTGTCTCAGACCGTCTGTCTCAGACCGTCGGTCTCTGTCCGTCTCTCTCAGGCCGCCTGTCCAAGACCGTCTGTATCAGACCATCTGTCTCAGACTGTCGGTATCTGTCGGTCTCTCTCAGGCCGCCTGTCCCAGTCTGTCTGTATCAGACCATCTGTCTCAGACCGTCTGTCTCGGTACGTCTGTCTCGGACCGTCTGTGTCGGACGATCTGTCACAGACCGTCGGTCTTACCTCGTCTGTCTCAGCCCGACTGTCTCCGTCCGTCTGTCTCAGACCGTCTGTCTCAGCCCGCCTGTCTCAGCCCGGCTGTGTCAGTCCGGCTGTCTGAGACCGTCTGTCTCAGACCGTCTGTCTCTGTCCGTCTGTCTCAGACTGTCCGTCTTTGTTCGTCTGTCTCAGAACGCCTGTTTCAGACAATCTGTATGAAACCGTCTGTCTCAGCCCACCTGCCTCAGCCCGCCTGTCACTGTCCGTCTCTTTCAGACCGTCTGTCTCTGTCCGTCTGTCTCAGACCGTCTGTCTCTGACCGTCGGTCTCTGTCCGTCTCTCTCAGGCCGCCTGTCTCAGTCCGTCTGTCTCAGACCACTGTCTCAGACCGTTGTCTCTGTCCGTCTGTTTCAGCCCGTCTGTCTCAGTCCGTCTGTCTCAGACCATCTGTCTCAGTCCGTTGTCTCTGTCCGCCTGCCTCTCTCCGTCGGTCTCAGCCCGCCTGTCTCAGACCGTCTGTCTCAGACCGTCTGTCTCAGACCGTCTGTCTCAGACCGTCTGTCTCAGACCGTCTGTCTCAGACCGTCCGTCTCTGTCCGTCTCTCTCAGACCGTCCGTCTCAGACCGTCGGTCTCTGTCAGTCTCTCGTAGGCCGCCTGTCTCAGTCCGTCTGTCTCAGACCATCTGTCTCAGACCATCTGTCTCACTACGTCTGTCTCTGTCCGTCTGTCTCAGCCCGTCTGTCTCAGTCCGTCTGTCTCAGACCATCTGTCTCAGTCCGTTGTCTCTGTCCGCCTGTCTCTGTCCGTCGGTCTCAGCCCGCCTGTCTCAGACCGTCTCTCTCAGACCGTCTGTCTCAGACCGTCTGTCTCAGACCGTCCGTCTCTGTCCGTCTCTCTCAGACCGTCCGTCTCAGACCGTCGGTCTCTGTCAGTCTCTCGTAGGCCGCCTGTCTCAGTCCGTCTGTCTCAGACCATCTGTCTCAGACCGTCTGTCTCTGTCCGTCTGTCTCAGACCATCTGTCTCACTACGTCTGTCTCTGTCCGTCTGTCTCAGACCGTCGGTCTCTGTCCGTCTCTCTCAGGCCGCCTGTCTCAGTCCGTCTGTCTCAGACCACTGTCTCAGACCGTTGTCTCTGTCCGTCTGTCTCAGCCCGTCTGTCTCAGTCCGTGTGTCTCAGACCATCTGTCTCAGACCGTTGTCTCTGTCCGCCTGTCTCTGTCCGTCGGTCTCAGCCCGCCTGTCTCAGACCGTCTGTCTCAGACCGTCTGTCTCAGACCGTCTGTCTCAGACCGTCTGTCTCAGACCGTCTGTCTCAGACCGTCCGTCTCTGTCCGTCTCTCTCAGACTGTCCGTCTCAGACCGTCGGTCTCTGTCAGTCTCTCGTAGGCCGCCTGTCTCAGTCCGTCTGTCTCAGACCATCTGTCTCAGACCGTCTGTCTCAGACCGTCTGTCTCAGACCGTCTGTCTCAGACCGTCTGTCTCTGTCCGTCTGTCTCTGTCCGTCTGTCTCAGACCGTCTGTCTCAGACCGTCGGTCTCTGTCCGTCTCTCTCAGGCCGCCTGTCTCAGTCCGTCTGTCTCAGACCACTGTCTCAGACCGTTGTCTCTGTCCGTCTGTCTCAGCCCGTCTGTCTCAGTCCGTGTGTCTCAGACCATCTGTCTCAGACCGTTGTCTCTGTCCGCCTGTCTCTGTCCGTCGGTCTCAGCCCGCCTGTCTCAGACCGTCTGTCTCAGACCGTCTGTCTTAGACCGTCTGTCTCAGACCGTCTGTCTCAGACCGTCTGTCTCAGACCGTCCGTCTCTGTCCGTCTCTCTCAGACTGTCCGTCTCAGACCGTCGGTCTCTGTCAGTCTCTCGTAGGCCGCCTGTCTCAGTCCGTCTGTCTCAGACCATCTGTCTCAGACCGTCTGTCTCAGACCGTCTGTCTCAGACCGTCTGTCTCAGACCGTCTGTCTCTGTCCGTCTGTCTCTGTCCGTCTGTCTCAGACCGTCTGTCTCAGACCGTCGGTCTCTGTCCGTCTCTCTCAGGCCGCCTGTCTCAGTCCGTCTGTCTCAGACCACTGTCTCAGACCGTTGTCTCTGTCCGTCTGTCTCAGCCCGTCTGTCTCAGTCCGTCTGTCTCAGACCATCTGTCTCAGACCGTTGTCTCTGTCCGCCTGTCTCTGTCCGTCGGTCTCAGCCCGCCTGTCTCAGACCGTCTGTCCCAGACCGTCTGTCTCAGACCGTCTGTCTCAGACCGTCTGTCTCAGACCGTCCGTCTCTGTCCGTCTCTCTCAGACTGTCCGTCTCAGACCGTCGGTCTCTGTCAGTCTCTCGTAGGCCGCCTGTCTCAGTCCGTCTGTCTCAGACCATCTGTCTCAGACCGTCTGTCTCTGTCCGTTGGTCTCAGCCCGCCTGTCTCAGACCGTTGTCTCTGTCCGTCTGTCTCAGCCCGTCTGTCTCAGTCCGTCTGTCTCAGACCATCTGTCTCAGACCGTTGTCTCTGTCCGCCTGTCTCTGTCCGTCGGTCTCAGCCCGCCTGTCTCAGACCGTCTGTCTCAGACCGTCTGTCTCAGACCGTCTGTCTCAGACCGTCTGTCTCAGACCGTCTGTCTCAGACCGTCTGTCTCAGACCGTCCGTCTCTGTCCGTCTCTCTCAGACCGTCCGTCTCAGACCGTCGGTATCTGTCAGTCTCTCGTAGGACGCCTGTCTCAGTCCGTCTGTCTCAGACCATCTGTCTCACTACGTCTGTCTCAGACCGTCTGCCTCAGACCGTCTGTCTCAGTCCGTCTGTCTCTGTCCGTCTGTCTCTGTCCGTCTGCCTCAGACCGTCTGTCTCAGACCGTCGGTCTCTGTCCGTCTCTCGCAGGCCGCCTGTCTCAGTCCGTCTGTCTCAGACCGTCTGTCTCAGACCGTCGGTCTCTGTCCGTCTCTCTCAGGCCGCCTGTCTCAGTCCGTCTGTCTCAGACCATCTGTCTCAGACCGTCGGTCTCTGTCAGTCTCTCGTCGGACGCCTGTCTCAGTCCGTCTGTCTCAGACCATCTGTCTCACTACGTCTGTCTCAGACCGTCTGTCTCAGACCGTCTGTCTCAGACCGTCTCTCTCAGACCGTCTGTCTCTGTCCGTCTGTCTCTGTCCGTCTGTCTCTGTCCGTCTGTCTCAGACTGTCGGTCTCTGTCCGTCTCTCTCAGGCCGCCTGTCTCAGTCCGTCTGTCTCAGACCACTGTCTCAGACCGTTGTCTCTGTCCGTCTGTCTCAGACCATCTGTCTCAGTCCGTTGTCTCTGTCCGCCTGTCTCTGTCCGTCGGTCTCAGCCCGCCTGTCTCAGACCGTCTCTCTCAGACCGTCTGTCTCAGACCGTCTGTCTCAGACCGTCCGTCTCTGTCCGTCTCTCTCAGACCGTCCGTCTCAGACCGTCGGTCTCTGTCAGTCTCTCGTAGGCCGCCTGTCTCAGTCCGTCTGTCTCAGACCATCTGTCTCAGACCGTCTGTCTCTGTCCGTCTGTCTCAGACCATCTGTCTCACTACGTCTGTCTCAGACCGTCTGTCTCAGACCGTCTGTCTCAGACCGTCGGTCTCTGTCCGTCTCTCTGAGCCCGCCTGTCGCAGACCGCCTGTATCCGACCGTCGGTATTACCCCGTCTGTCTCAGCCCGTCTGTCTCGGCCCGTCTGTCTCAGACCGTCTGTCTCAGACCGTCTCTCTCAGTCCGTCTGTCTCAGACCGACTGTCTCAGACCGTCTGCCTCAGACCGTCTGTCTCAGATCGTCGGTCTCTGTCCGTCTCTCTCAGGCCGCCTGTCTAAGTCCTTCTGTCTCAGACCATCTGTCTCAGACCGTCTCTCTCAGTCCGCCTGTCTCAGACCGACTGTCTCAGACCGTCTGCCTCAGACCGTCTGTCTCTGTCCGTCTGTCTCTGTCCGTCTGTCTCAGACCGTCTGTCTCAGACCGTCGGTCTCTGTCCGTCCCTCTCAGGCCGCCTGTCTCAGTCCGTCTGTCTCAGACCATCTGTCTCAGACCGTTGTCTCTGTCCGCCTGTCTCTGTCCGTCGGTCTGAGCCCGCCTGTCTCAGACCGTCTGTCTCAGACCGTCCGTCTCTGTCCGTCTCTCTCAGACCGTCCGTCTCAGACCGTCGGTCTCTGTCAGTCTCTCGTAGGCCGCCTGTCTCAGTCCGTCTGTCTCAGACCATCTGTCTCACTACGTCTGTCTCTGTCCGTCTGTCTCAGACCGTCGGTCTCTGTCCGTCTCTCTCAGGCCGTCTGTCTCTGTCCGTTGGTCTCAGCCCGCCTGTCTCAGACCGTTGTCTCTGTCCGTCTGTCTCAGCCCGTCTGTCTCAGTCCGTCTGTCTCAGACCATCTGTCTCAGACCGTTGTCTCTGTCCGCCTGTCTCTGTCCGTCGGTCTCAGCCCGCCTGTCTCAGACCGTCTGTCTCAGACCGTCTGTCTCAGACCGTCTGTCTCAGACCGTCTGTCTCAGACCGTCTGTCTCAGACCGTCTGTCTCAGACCGTCTGTCTCAGACCGTCCGTCTCTGTCCGTCTCTCTCAGACCGTCCGTCTCAGACCGTCGGTCTCTGTCAGTCTCTCGTAGGACGCCTGTCTCAGTCCGTCTGTCTCAGACCATCTGTCTCACTACGTCTGTCTCAGACCGTCTGCCTCAGACCGTCTGTCTCAGTCCGTCTGTCTCTGTCCGTCTGTCTCTGTCCGTCTGCCTCAGACCGTCTGTCTCAGACCGTCGGTCTCTGTCCGTCTCTCGCAGGCCGCCTGTCTCAGTCCGTCTGTCTCAGACCGTCTGTCTCAGACCGTCGGTCTCTGTCCGTCTCTCTCAGGCCGCCTGTCTCAGTCCGTCTGTCTCAGACCGCTGTCTCAGACCGTTGTCTCTGTCCGTCTGTCTCAGACCATCTGTCTCACTACGTCTGTCTCAGACCGTCTGTCTCAGACCGTCTGTCTCAGACCGTCTGTCTCAGACCGTCTCTCTCAGACCGTCTGTCTCTGTCCGTCTGTCTCTGTCCGTCTGTCTCAGACCGTCGGTCTCTGTCCGTCTCTCTCAGGCCGCCTGTCTCAGTCCGTCTGTCTCAGACCACTGTGTCAGACCGTTGTCTCTGTCCGTCTGTCTCAGACCATCTGTCTCAGTCCGTTGTCTCTGTCCGCCTGTCTCTGTCCGTCGGTCTCAGCCCGCCTGTCTCAGACCGTCTCTCTCAGACCGTCTGTCTCAGACCGTCTGTCTCAGACCGTCCGTCTCTGTCCGTCTCTCTCAGACCGTCCGTCTCAGACCGTCGGTCTCTGTCAGTCTCTCGTAGGCCGCCTGTCTCAGTCCGTCTGTCTCAGACCATCTGTCTCAGACCGTCTGTCTCTGTCCGTCTGTCTCAGACCATCTGTCTCACTACGTCTGTCTCAGACCGTCTGTCTCAGACCGTCGGTCTCTGTCCGTCTGTCTCTGTCCGTCTGTCTCAGACCGTCTGTCTCAGACCGTCGGTCTCTGTCCGTCTCTCTCAGGCCGCCTGTCTCAGTCCGTCTGTCTCAGACCATCTGTCTCAGACCGTTGTCTCTGTCCGCCTGTCTCTGTCCGTCGGTCTGAGCCCGCCTGTCTCAGACCGTCTGTCTCAGACCGTCCGTCTCTGTCCGTCTCTCTCAGACCGTCCGTCTCAGACCGTCGGTCTCTGTCAGTCTCTCGTAGGCCGCCTGTCTCAGTCCGTCTGTCTCAGACCATCTGTCTCACTACGTCTGTCTCTGTCCGTCTGTCTCAGACCGTCGGTCTCTGTCCGTCTCTCTCAGGCCGTCTGTCTCTGTCCGTTGGTCTCAGCCCGCCTGTCTCAGACCGTTGTCTCTGTCCGTCTGTCTCAGCCCGTCTGTCTCAGTCCGTCTGTCTCAGACCATCTGTCTCAGACCGTTGTCTCTGTCCGCCTGTCTCTGTCCGTCGGTCTCAGCCCGCCTGTCTCAGACCGTCTGTCTCAGACCGTCTGTCTCAGACCGTCTGTCTCAGACCGTCTGTCTCAGACCGTCTGTCTCAGACCGTCTGTCTCAGACCGTCTGTCTCAGACCGTCCGTCTCTGTCCGTCTCTCTCAGACCGTCCGTCTCAGACCGTCGGTCTCTGTCAGTCTCTCGTAGGACGCCTGTCTCAGTCCGTCTGTCTCAGACCATCTGTCTCACTACGTCTGTCTCAGACCGTCTGCCTCAGACCGTCTGTCTCAGTCCGTCTGTCTCTGTCCGTCTGTCTCTGTCCGTCTGCCTCAGACCGTCTGTCTCAGACCGTCGGTCTCTGTCCGTCTCTCGCAGGCCGCCTGTCTCAGTCCGTCTGTCTCAGACCGTCTGTCTCAGACCGTCGGTCTCTGTCCGTCTCTCTCAGGCCGCCTGTCTCAGTCCGTCTGTCTCAGACCGCTGTCTCAGACCGTTGTCTCTGTCCGTCTGTCTCAGTCCGTCTGTCTCGGACCATCTGTCTCACTACGTCTGTCTCAGACCGTCTGCCTCAGACCGTCTGTCTCAGTCCGTCTGTCTCTGTCCGTCTGTCTCTGTCCGTCTGCCTCAGACCGTCTGTCTCAGACCGTCGGTCTCTGTCCGTCTCTCGCAGGCCGCCTGTCTCAGTCCGTCTGTCTCAGACCGTCTGTCTCAGACCGTCGGTCTCTGTCCGTCTCTCTCAGGCCGCCTGTCTCAGTCCGTCTGTCTCAGACCATCTGTCTCAGACCGTCGGTCTCTGTCAGTCTCTCGTAGGACGCCTGTCTCAGTCCGTCTGTCTCAGACCATCTGTCTCACTACGTCTGTCTCAGACCGTCTGTCTCAGACCGTCTGTCTCAGACCGTCTCTCTCAGACCGTCTGTCTCTGTCCGTCTGTCTCTGTCCGTCTGTCTCAGACTGTCGGTCTCTGTCCGTCTCTCTCAGGCCGCCTGTCTCAGTCCGTCTGTCTCAGACCACTGTCTCAGACCGTTGTCTCTGTCCGTCTGTCTCAGACCATCTGTCTCAGTCCGTTGTCTCTGTCCGCCTGTCTCTGTCCGTCGGTCTCAGCCCGCCTGTCTCAGACCGTCTCTCTCAGACCGTCTGTCTCAGACCGTCTGTCTCAGACCGTCCGTCTCTGTCCGTCTCTCTCAGACCGTCCGTCTCAGACCGTCGGTCTCTGTCAGTCTCTCGTAGGCCGCCTGTCTCAGTCCGTCTGTCTCAGACCATCTGTCTCAGACCGTCTGTCTCTGTCCGTCTGTCTCAGACCATCTGTCTCACTACGTCTGTCTCAGACCGTCTGTCTCAGACCGTCTGTCTCAGACCGTCGGTCTCTGTCCGTCTCTCTGAGCCCGCCTGTCGCAGACCGCCTGTATCCGACCGTCGGTATTACCCCGTCTGTCTCAGCCCGTCTGTCTCGGCCCGTCTGTCTCAGACCGTCTGTCTCAGACCGTCTCTCTCAGTCCGTCTGTCTCAGACCGACTGTCTCAGACCGTCTGCCTCAGACCGTCTGTCTCAGATCGTCGGTCTCTGTCCGTCTCTCTCAGGCCGCCTGTCTAAGTCCTTCTGTCTCAGACCATCTGTCTCAGACCGTCTCTCTCAGTCCGCCTGTCTCAGACCGACTGTCTCAGACCGTCTGCCTCAGACCGTCTGTCTCTGTCCGTCTGTCTCTGTCCGTCTGTCTCAGACCGTCTGTCTCAGACCGTCGGTCTCTGTCCGTCTCTCTCAGGCCGCCTGTCTCAGTCCGTCTGTCTCAGACCATCTGTCTCAGACCGTTGTCTCTGTCCGCCTGTCTCTGTCCGTCGGTCTGAGCCCGCCTGTCTCAGACCGTCTGTCTCAGACCGTCCGTCTCTGTCCGTCTCTCCCAGACCGTCCGTCTCAGACCGTCGGTCTCTGTCAGTCTCTCGTAGGCCGCCTGTCTCAGTCCGTCTGTCTCAGACCATCTGTCTCACTACGTCTGTCTCTGTCCGTCTGTCTCAGACCGTCGGTCTCTGTCCGTCTCTCTCAGGCCGTCTGTCTCTGTCCGTTGGTCTCAGCCCGCCTGTCTCAGACCGTTGTCTCTGTCCGTCTGTCTCAGCCCGTCTGTCTCAGTCCGTCTGTCTCAGACCATCTGTCTCAGACCGTTGTCTCTGTCCGCCTGTCTCTGTCCGTCGGTCTCAGCCCGCCTGTCTCAGACCGTCTGTCTCAGACCGTCTGTCTCAGACCGTCTGTCTCAGACCGTCTGTCTCAGACCGTCTGTCTCAGACCGTCTGTCTCAGACCGTCTGTCTCAGACCGTCCGTCTCTGTCCGTCTCTCTCAGACCGTCCGTCTCAGACCGTCGGTCTCTGTCAGTCTCTCGTAGGACGCCTGTCTCAGTCCGTCTGTCTCAGACCATCTGTCTCACTACGTCTGTCTCAGACCGTCTGCCTCAGACCGTCTGTCTCAGTCCGTCTGTCTCTGTCCGTCTGTCTCTGTCCGTCTGCCTCAGACCGTCTGTCTCAGACCGTCGGTCTCTGTCCGTCTCTCGCAGGCCGCCTGTCTCAGTCCGTCTGTCTCAGACCGTCTGTCTCAGACCGTCGGTCTCTGTCCGTCTCTCTCAGGCCGCCTGTCTCAGTCCGTCTGTCTCAGACCGCTGTCTCAGACCGTTGTCTCTGTCCGTCTGTCTCAGACCATCTGTCTCACTACGTCTGTCTCAGACCGTCTGTCTCAGACCGTCTGTCTCAGACCGTCTGTCTCAGACCGTCTCTCTCAGACCGTCTGTCTCTGTCCGTCTGTCTCTGTCCGTCTGTCTCAGACCGTCGGTCTCTGTCCGTCTCTCTCAGGCCGCCTGTCTCAGTCCGTCTGTCTCAGACCACTGTCTCAGACCGTTGTCTCTGTCCGTCTGTCTCAGACCATCTGTCTCAGTCCGTTGTCTCTGTCCGCCTGTCTCTGTCCGTCGGTCTCAGCCCGCCTGTCTCAGACCGTCTCTCTCAGACCGTCTGTCTCAGACCATCTGTCTCACTACGTCTGTCTCAGACCGTCTGTCTCAGACCGTCGGTCTCTGTCCGTCTCTCTGAGCCCGCCTGTCGCAGACCGCCTGTATCCGACCGTCGGTATTACCCCGTCTGTCTCAGCCCGTCTGTCTCGGCCCGTCTGTCTCAGACCGTCTGTCTCAGACCGTCTCTCTCAGTCCGTCTGTCTCAGACCGACTGTCTCAGACCGTCTGCCTCAGACCGTCTGTCTCAGATCGTCGGTCTCTGTCCGTCTCTCTCAGGCCGCCTGTCTAAGTCCTTCTGTCTCAGACCATCTGTCTCAGACCGTCTCTCTCAGTCCGCCTGTCTCAGACCGACTGTCTCAGACCGTCTGCCTCAGACCGTCTGTCTCTGTCCGTCTGTCTCTGTCCGTCTGTCTCAGACCGTCTGTCTCAGACCGTCGGTCTCTGTCCGTCTCTCTCAGGCCGCCTGTCTCAGTCCGTCTGTCTCAGACCATCTGTCTCAGACCGTTGTCTCTGTCCGCCTGTCTCTGTCCGTCGGTCTGAGCCCGCCTGTCTCAGACCGTCTGTCTCAGACCGTCTGTCTCAGACCGTCCGTCTCTGTCCGTCTCTCTCAGACCGTCCGTCTCAGACCGTCGGTCTCTGTCAGTCTCTCGTAGGCCGCCTGTCTCAGTCCGTCTGTCTCAGACCATCTGTCTCACTACGTCTGTCTCTGTCCGTCTGTCTCAGACCGTCGGTCTCTGTCCGTCTCTCTCAGGCCGCCTGTCTCAGTCCGTCTGTCTCAGACCATCTGTCTCACTACGTCTGTCTCAGACCGTCTGTCTCAGAACGTCGGTCTCTGTCCGTCTCTCTGAGCCCTCCTGTCGCAGACCGCCTGTATCCGACCGTCGGTATTACCCCGTCTGTCTCAGCCCGTCTGTCTCGGCCCGTCTGTCTCAGACCGTCTGTCTCAGACCGTCTCTCTCAGTCCGTCTGTCTCAGACCGACTGTCTCAGACCGTCTGTCTCAGACCGTCTGTCTCAGATCGTCGGTCTCTGTCCGTCTCTCTCAGGCCGCCTGTCTAAGTCCTTCTGTCTCAGACCATCTGTCTCAGACCGTCTCTCTCAGTCCGCCTGTCTCAGACCGACTGTCTCAGACCGTCTGCCTCAGACCGTCTGTCTCTGTCCGTCTGTCTCTGTCCGTCTGTCTCAGACCGTCTGTCTCAGACCGTCGGTCTCTGTCCGTCTCTCTCAGGCCGCCTGGCTCAGTCCGTCTGTCTCAGACCATCTGTCTCAGACCGTTGTCTCTGTCCGCCTGTCTCTGTCCGTCGGTCTGAGCCCGCCTGTCTCAGACCGTCTGTCTCAGACCGTCTGTCTCAGACCGTCCGTCTCTGTCCGTCTCTCTCAGACCGTCCGTCTCAGACCGTCGGTCTCTGTCAGTCTCTCGTAGGCCGCCTGTCTCAGTCCGTCTGTCTCAGACCATCTGTCTCACTACGTCTGTCTCTGTCCGTCTGTCTCAGACCGTCGGTCTCTGTCCGTCTCTCTCAGGCCGTCTGTCTCTGTCCGTTGGTCTCAGCCCGCCTGTCTCAGACCGTTGTCTCTGTCCGTCTGTCTCAGCCCGTCTGTCTCAGTCCGTCTGTCTCAGACCATCTGTCTCAGACCGTTGTCTCTGTCCGCCTGTCTCTGTCCGTCGGTCTCAGCCCGCCTGTCTCAGACCGTCTGTCTCAGACCGTCTGTCTCAGACCGTCTGTCTCAGACCGTCTGTCTCAGACCGTCTGTCTCAGACCGTCTGTCTCAGACCGTCTGTCTCAGACCGTCTGTCTCAGACCGTCTGTCTCAGACCGTCTGTCTCAGACCGTCCGTCTCTGTCCGTCTCTCTCAGACCGTCCGTCTCAGACCGTCGGTCTCTGTCAGTCTCTCGTAGGACGCCTGTCTCAGTCCGTCTGTCTCAGACCATCTGTCTCACTACGTCTGTCTCAGACCGTCTGCCTCAGACCGTCTGTCTCAGTCCGTCTGTCTCTGTCCGCCTGTCTCTGTCCGTCTGCCTCAGACCGTCTGTCTCAGACCGTCCGTCTCTGTCCGTCTCTCGCAGGCCGCCTGTCTCAGTCCGTCTGTCTCAGACCGTCTGTCTCAGACCGTCGGTCTCTGTCCGTCTCTCTCAGGCCGCCTGTCTCAGTCCGTCTGTCTCAGACCACTGTCTCAGACCGTTGTCTCTGTCCGTCTGTCTCAGACCATCTGTCTCACTACGTCTGTCTCAGACCGTCTGTCTCAGACCGTCTCTCTCAGACCGTCTGTCTCTGCCCGTCTGTCTCTGTCCGTCTGTCTCAGACCGTCGGTCTCTGTCCGTCTCTCTCAGGCCGCCTGTCTCAGTCCGTCTGTCTCAGACCACTGTCTCAGACCGTTGTCTCTGTCCGTCTGTCTCAGACCATCTGTCTCAGTCCGTTGTCTCTGTCCGCCTGTCTCTGTCCGTCGGTCTCAGCCCGCCTGTCTCAGACCGTCTCTCTCAGACCGTCTGTCTCAGACCGTCTGTCTCAGACCGTCCGTCTCTGTCCGTCTCTCTCAGACCGTCCGTCTCAGACCGTCGGTCTCTGTCAGTCTCTCGTAGGCCGCCTGTCTCAGTCCGTCTGTCTCAGACCATCTGTCTCAGACCGTCTGTCTCTGTCCGTCTGTCTCAGACCATCTGTCTCACTACGTCTGTCTCAGACCGTCTGTCTCAGACCGTCGGTCTCTGTCCGTCTCTCTGAGCCCGCCTGTCGCAGACCGCCTGTATCCGACCGTCGGTATTACCCCGTCTGTCTCAGCCCGTCTGTCTCGGCCCGTCTGTCTCAGACCGTCTGTCTCAGACCGTCTCTCTCAGTCCGTCTGTCTCAGACCGACTGTCTCAGACCGTCTGCCTCAGACCGTCTGTCTCAGATCGTCGGTCTCTGTCCGTCTCTCTCAGGCCGCCTGTCTAAGTCCTTCTGTCTCAGACCATCTGTCTCAGACCGTCTCTCTCAGTCCGCCTGTCTCAGACCGACTGTCTCAGACCGTCTGCCTCAGACCGTCTGTCTCTGTCCGTCTGTCTCTGTCCGTCTGTCTCAGACCGTCTGTCTCAGACCGTCGGTCTCTGTCCGTCTCTCTCAGGCCGCCTGTCTCAGTCCGTCTGTCTCAGACCATCTGTCTCAGACCGTTGTCTCTGTCCGCCTGTCTCTGTCCGTCGGTCTGAGCCCGCCTGTCTCAAACCGTCTGTCTCAGACCGTCTGTCTCAGACCGTCTGTCTCAGACCGTCCGTCTCTGTCCGTCTCTCTCAGACCGTCCGTCTCAGACCGTCGGTCTCTGTCAGTCTCTCGTAGGCCGCCTGTCTCAGTCCGTCTGTCTCAGACCATCTGTCTCACTACGTCTGTCTCTGTCCGTCTGTCTCAGACCGTCGGTCTCTGTCCGTCTCTCTCAGGCCGCCTGTCTCAGTCCGTATGTCTCAGACCACTGTCCCAGACCGTTGTCTCTGTCCGTCTGTCTCAGCCCGTCTGTCTCAGTCCGTCTGTCTCAGACCATCTGTCTCAGACCGTTGTCTCTGTCCGCCTGTCTCTCTCCGTCGGTCTCAGCCCGCCTGTCTCAGACCGTCTGTCTCAGACCGTCTGTCTCAGACCGTCTGTCTCAGACCGTCTGTCTCAGACCGTCTGTCTCAGACCGTCTGTCTCAGACCGTCCGTCTCTGTCCGTCTCTCTCAGACTGTCCGTCTCAGACCGTCGGTCTCTGTCAGTCTCTCGTAGGCCGCCTGTCTCAGTCCGTCTGTCTCAGACCATCTGTCTCAGACCGTCTGTCTCTGTCCGTTGGTCTCAGCCCGCCTGTCTCAGACCATCTGTCTCACTACGTCTGTCTCAGACCGTCTGCCTCAGACCGTTGTCTCTGTCCGTCTGTCTCAGACCATCTGTCTCAGTCCGTTGTCTCTGTCCGCCTGTCTCTGTCCGTCGGTCTCAGCCCGCCTGTCTCAGACCGTCTCTCTCAGACCGTCTGTCTCAGACCGTCTGTCTCAGACCGTCTGTCTCAGACCGTCCGTCTCTGTCCGTCTCTCTAAGACCGTCCGTCTCAGACCGTCGGTCTGTGTCAGTCTCTCGTAGGCCGCCTGTCTCAGTCCGTCTGTCTCAGACTATCTGTCTCAGACCGTCTGTCTCTGTCCGTCTGTCTCAGACCATCTGTCTCACTACGTCTGTCTCTGTCCGTCTGTCTCAGACCGTCGGTCTCTGTCCGTCTCTCTCAGGCCGCCTGTCTCAGTCCGTCTGTCTCAGACCATCTGTCTCAGACCGTCTGTCTCTGTCCGTTGGTCTCAGCCCGCCTGTCTCAGACCGTCTGTCTCAGACCGTCTGTCTCAGACCGTCCGTCTCTGTCCGTCTCTCTCAGACTGTCCGTCTCAGACCGTCGGTCTCTGTAAGTCTCTCGTAGGCCGCCTGTCTCAGTCCGTCTGTCTCAGACCATCTGTCTCAGACCGTCTGTCTCTGTCCGTTGGTCTCAGCCCGCCTGTCTCAGACCGTCTGTCTCAGACCGTCTGTCTCAGACCGTCTGTCTCAGACCGTCCGTCTCTGTCCGTCTCTCTCAGACCGTCCGTCTCAGACCGTCGGTCTCTGTCCGTCTCTCTCAGGCCGCCTGTCTCAGTCCGTCTGTCTCAGACCACTGTCTCAGACCGTTGTCTCTGTCCGTCTGTCTCAGCCCGTCTGTCTCAGTCCGTCTGTCTCAGACCATCTGTCTCAGACCGTTGTCTCTGTCCGCCTGTCGCTGTCCGTCGGTCTCAGCCCGCCTGTCTCAGACCGTCTGTCTCAGACCGTCTGTCTCAGACCGTCTGTCTCAGACCGTCTGTCTCAGACCGTCTGTCTCAGACCGTCTGTCTCAGACCGTCTGTCTCAGACCGTCCGTCTCTGTCCGTCTCTCTCAGACCGTCCGTCTCAGACCGTCGGTCTCTGTCAGTCTCTCGTAGGCCGCCTGTCTCAGTCCGTCTGTCTCAGACCATCTGTCTCAGACTGTCTGTCTCTGTCCGTCTGTCTCAGACCATCTGTCTCACTACGTCTGTCTCAGACCGCCTGCCTCAGACCGTCTGTCTCAGTCCGTCTGTCTCTGTCCGTCTGTCTCTGTCCGTCTGTCTCAGACCGTCTGTCTCAGACTGTCGGTCTCTGTCCGTCTCTCTCAGGCCGCCTGTCTCAGTCCGTCTGTCTCAGACCACTGTCTCAGACCGTTGTCTCTGTCCGTCTGTCTCAGACCGTCTGTCACAGACCGTCTGTCTCAGACCGTCTGTCTCAGACCGTCTGTCTCAGCCCGTCTGTCTCAGTCCGTCTGTCTCAGACCATCTGTCTCAGACCGTTGTCTCTGTCCGCCTGTCTCTGTCCGTCGGTCTCAGCCCGCCTGTCTCAGACCGTCTGTCTCAGACCGTCTGTCTCAGACCGTCTGTCTCAGACCGTCTGTCTCAGACCGTCTGTCTCAGACCGTCTGTCTCAGACCGTCTGTCTCAGACCGTCTGTCTCAGACCGTCTGTCTCAGACCGTCTGTCTCAGACCGTCTGTCTCAGACCGTCTGTCTCAGACCGTCCGTCTCTGTCCGTCTCTCTCAGACCGTCCGTCTCAGACCGTCGGTCTCTGTCAGTCTCTCGTAGGCCGCCTGTCTCAGTCCGTCTGTCTCAGACCACTGTCTCAGACCGTTGTCTCTGTCCGTCTGTCTCAGACCATCTGTCTCACTACGTCTGTCTCAGACCGTCTGTCTCAGACCGTCTCTCTCAGACCGTCTGTCTCTGTCCGTCTGTCTCAGACCATCTGTCTCACTACGTCTGTCTCAGACCGTCTGCCTCAGACCGTCTGTCTCAGTCCGTCTGTCTCTGTCCGTCTGTCTCTGTCCGTCTGTCTCAGACCGTCTGTCTCAGACCGTCTGTCTCAGACCGTCGGTCTCTGTCCGTCTCTCTCAGGCCGCCTGTCTCAGTCCGTCTGTCTCAGACCACTGTCTCAGACCGTTGTCTCTGTCCGTCTGTCTCAGACCGTCTGTCTCAGTCCGTCTGTCTCAGACCACTGTCTCAGACCGTTGTCTCTGTCCGTCTGTCTCAGACCATCTGTCTCAGTCCGTTGTCTCTGTCCGCCTGTCTCTGTCCGTCGGTCTCAGCCCGCCTGTCTCAGACCGTCTCTCTCAGACCGTCTGTCTCAGACCGTCTGTCTCAGACCGTCTGTCTCAGACCGTCCGTCTCTGTCCGTCTCTCTCAGACCGTCCGTCTCAGACCGTCGGTCTCTGTCAGTCTCTCGTAGGCCGCCTGTCTCAGTCCGTCTGTCTCAGACCACTGTCTCAGACCGTTGTCTCTGTCCGTCTGTCTCAGACCATCTGTCTCACTACGTCTGTCTCAGACCGTCTGTCTCAGACCGTCTCTCTCAGACCGTCTGTCTCTGTCCGTCTGTCTCAGACCATCTGTCTCACTACGTCTGTCTCAGACCGTCTGCCTCAGACCGTCTGTCTCAGTCCGTCTGTCTCTGTCCGTCTGTCTCTGTCCGTCTGTCTCAGACCGTCTGTCTCAGACCGTCGGTCTCTGTCCGTCTCTCGCAGGCCGCCTGTCTCAGTCCGTCTGTCTCAGACCGTCTGTCTCAGACCGTCGGTCTCTGTCCGTCTCTCTCAGGCCGCCTGTCTCAGTCCGTCTGTCTCAGACCATCTGTCTCAGACCGTTGTCTCTGTCCGCCTGTCGCTGTCCGTCGGTCTCAGCCCGCCTGTCTCAGACCGTCTGTCTCAGACCGTCTGTCTCAGACCGTCTGTCTCAGACCGTCTGTCTCAGACCGTCTGTCTCAGACCGTCTGTCTCAGACCGTCTGTCTCAGACCGTCCGTCTCTGTCCGTCTCTCTCAGACCGTCCGTCTCAGACCGTCGGTCTCTGTCAGTCTCTCGTAGGCCGCCTGTCTCAGTCCGTCTGTCTCAGACCATCTGTCTCAGACTGTCTGTCTCTGTCCGTCTGTCTCAGACCATCTGTCTCACTACGTCTGTCTCAGACCGCCTGCCTCAGACCGTCTGTCTCAGTCCGTCTGTCTCTGTCCGTCTGTCTCTGTCCGTCTGTCTCAGACCGTCTGTCTCAGACTGTCGGTCTCTGTCCGTCTCTCTCAGGCCGCCTGTCTCAGTCCGTCTGTCTCAGACCACTGTCTCAGACCGTTGTCTCTGTCCGTCTGTCTCAGACCGTCTGTCACAGACCGTCTGTCTCAGACCGTCTGTCTCAGACCGTCTGTCTCAGCCCGTCTGTCTCAGTCCGTCTGTCTCAGACCATCTGTCTCAGACCGTTGTCTCTGTCCGCCTGTCTCTGTCCGTCGGTCTCAGCCCGCCTGTCTCAGACCGTCTGTCTCAGACCGTCTGTCTCAGACCGTCTGTCTCAGACCGTCTGTCTCAGACCGTCTGTCTCAGACCGTCTGTCTCAGACCGTCTGTCTCAGACCGTCTGTCTCAGACCGTCTGTCTCAGACCGTCTGTCTCAGACCGTCTGTCTCAGACCGTCCGTCTCTGTCCGTCTCTCTCAGACCGTCCGTCTCAGACCGTCGGTCTCTGTCAGTCTCTCGTAGGCCGCCTGTCTCAGTCCGTCTGTCTCAGACCACTGTCTCAGACCGTTGTCTCTGTCCGTCTGTCTCAGACCATCTGTCTCACTACGTCTGTCTCAGACCGTCTGTCTCAGACCGTCTCTCTCAGACCGTCTGTCTCTGTCCGTCTGTCTCAGACCATCTGTCTCACTACGTCTGTCTCAGACCGTCTGCCTCAGACCGTCTGTCTCAGTCCGTCTGTCTCTGTCCGTCTGTCTCTGTCCGTCTGTCTCAGACCGTCTGTCTCAGACCGTCGGTCTCTGTCCGTCTCTCTCAGGCCGCCTGTCTCAGTCCGTCTGTCTCAGACCACTGTCTCAGACCGTTGTCTCTGTCCGTCTGTCTCAGACCGTCTGTCTCAGTCCGTCTGTCTCAGACCACTGTCTCAGACCGTTGTCTCTGTCCGTCTGTCTCAGACCATCTGTCTCAGTCCGTTGTCTCTGTCCGCCTGTCTCTGTCCGTCGGTCTCAGCCCGCCTGTCTCAGACCGTCTCTCTCAGACCGTCTGTCTCAGACCGTCTGTCTCAGACCGTCTGTCTCAGACCGTCCGTCTCTGTCCGTCTCTCTCAGACCGTCCGTCTCAGACCGTCGGTCTCTGTCAGTCTCTCGTAGGCCGCCTGTCTCAGTCCGTCTGTCTCAGACCACTGTCTCAGACCGTTGTCTCTGTCCGTCTGTCTCAGACCATCTGTCTCACTACGTCTGTCTCAGACCGTCTGTCTCAGACCGTCTCTCTCAGACCGTCTGTCTCTGTCCGTCTGTCTCAGACCATCTGTCTCACTACGTCTGTCTCAGACCGTCTGCCTCAGACCGTCTGTCTCAGTCCGTCTGTCTCTGTCCGTCTGTCTCTGTCCGTCTGTCTCAGACCGTCTGTCTCAGACCGTCGGTCTCTGTCCGTCTCTCGCAGGCCGCCTGTCTCAGTCCGTCTGTCTCAGACCGTCTGTCTCAGACCGTCGGTCTCTGTCCGTCTCTCTCAGGCCGCCTGTCTCAGTCCGTCTGTCTCAGACCACTGTCTCAGACCGTTGTCTCTGTCCGTCTGTCTCAGACCGTCTGTCTCAGTCCGTCTGTCTCAGACCACTGTCTCAGACCGTTGTCTCTGTCCGTCTGTCTCAGACCATCTGTCTCAGTCCGTTGTCTCTGTCCGCCTGTCTCTGTCCGTCGGTCTCAGCCCGCCTGTCTCAGACCGTCTCTCTCAGACCGTCTGTCTCAGACCGTCTGTCTCAGACCGTCTGTCTCAGACCGTCCGTCTCTGTCCGTCTCTCTCAGACCGTCCGTCTCAGACCGTCGGTCTCTGTCAGTCTCTCGTAGGCCGCCTGTCTCAGTCCGTCTGTCTCAGACCATCTGTCTCAGACCGTCTGTCTCTGTCCGTCTGTCTCAGACCATCTGTCTCACTACGTCTGTCTCAGACCGTCTGTCTCAGACCGTCGGTCTCTGTCCGTCTCTCTGAGCCCGCCTGTCGCAGACCGCCTGTATCCGACCGTCGGTATTACCCCGTCTGTCTCAGCCCGTCTGTCTCGGTCCGTCTGTCTCAGACCGTCTGTCTCAGACCGTCTCTCTCAGTCCGTCTGTCTCAGACCGACTGTCTCAGACCGTCTGCCTCAGACCGTCTGTCTCAGATCGTCGGTCTCTGTCCGTCTCTCTCAGGCCGCCTGTCTAAGTCCTTCTGTCTCAGACCATCTGTCTCAGACCCTCTCTCTCAGTCCGCTCGTCTCAGACCGACTGTCTCAGACCGTCTGCCTCAGACCGTCAGTCTCAGACCGTCGGTCTCTGTCCGTCTCTCTCAGGCCGCCTGTCTCAGTCCGTCTGTCTCAGACCACTGTCTCAGACCGTCTGTCTCTGTCCGTCTGTCTCAGACCGTCCGTCTCTGTCCGTCTCAGACCGTCGGTCTCTGTCAGTCTCTCGTAGGCCGCCTGTCTCAGTCCGTCTGTCTCAGACCATCTGTCTCAGACCGTCTGTCTCTGTCCGTTGGTCTCAGCCCGCCTGTCTCAGACCATCTGTCTCACTACGTCTGTCTCAGACCGTCTGCCTCAGACCGTTGTCTCTGTCCGTCTGTCTCAGACCATCTGTCTCAGTCCGTTGTCTCTGTCCGCCTGTCTCTGTCCGTCGGTCTCAGCCCGCCTGTCTCAGACCGTCTCTCTCAGACCGTCTGTCTCAGACCGTCTGTCTCAGACCGTCTGTCTCAGACCGTCTGTCTCAGACCGTCCGTCTCTGTCCGTCTCTCTCAGACCGTCCGTCTCAGACCGTCGGTCTGTGTCAGTCTCTCGTAGGCCGCCTGTCTCAGTCCGTCTGTCTCAGACTATCTGTCTCAGACCGTCTGTCTCTGTCCGTCTGTCTCAGACCATCTGTCTCACTACGTCTGTCTCTGTCCGTCTGTCTCAGACCGTCGGTCTCTGTCCGTCTCTCTCAGGCCGCCTGTCTCAGTCCGTCTGTCTCAGACCACTGTCTCAGACCGTTGTCTCTGTCCGTCTGTCTCAGCCCGTCTGTCTCAGTCCGTCTGTCTCAGACCATCTGTCTCAGACCGTTGTCTCTGTCCGCCTGTCTCTGTCCGTCGGTCTCAGCCCGCCTGTCTCAGACCGTCTGTCTCAGACCGTCTGTCTCAGACCGTCTGTCTCAGACCGTCCGTCTCTGTCCGTCTCTCTCAGACTGTCCGTCTCAGACCGTCGGTCTCTGTCAGTCTCTCGTAGGCCGCCTGTCTCAGTCCGTCTGTCTCAGACCATCTGTCTCAGACCGTCTGTCTCTGTCCGTTGGTCTCAGCCCGCCTGTCTCAGACCGTCTGTCTCAGACCGTCTGTCTCAGACCGTCTGTCTCAGACCGTCGGTCTCTGTCCGTCTCTCTCAGGCCGCCTGTCTCAGTCCGTCTGTCTCAGACCACTGTCTCAGACCGTTGTCTCTGTCCGTCTGTCTCAGACCGCCTGTCTCAGTCCGTATGTCTCAGACCATCTGTCTCAGACCGTTGTCTCTGTCCGCCTGTCTCTCTCCGTCGGTCTCAGCCCGCCTGTCTCAGACCGTCTGTCTCAGACCGTCTGTCTCAGACCGTCTGTCTCAGACCGTCTGTCTCAGACCGTCCGTCTCTGTCCGTCTCTCTCAGACTGTCCGTCTCAGACCGTCGGTCTCTGTCAGTCTCTCGTAGGCCGCCTGTCTCAGTCCGTCTGTCTCAGACCATCTGTCTCAGACCGTCTGTCTCTGTCCGTTGGTCTCAGCCCGCCTGTCTCAGACCATCTGTCTCACTACGTCTGTCTCAGACCGTCTGCCTCAGACCGTTGTCTCTGTCCGTCTGTCTCAGACCATCTGTCTCAGTCCGTTGTCTCTGTCCGCCTGTCTCTGTCCGTCGGTCTCAGCCCGCCTGTCTCAGACCGTCTCTCTCAGACCGTCTGTCTCAGACCGTCTGTCTCAGACCGTCTGTCTCAGACCGTCCGTCTCTGTCCGTCTCTCTAAGACCGTCCGTCTCAGACCGTCGGTCTGTGTCAGTCTCTCGTAGGCCGCCTGTCTCAGTCCGTCTGTCTCAGACTATCTGTCTCAGACCGTCTGTCTCTGTCCGTCTGTCTCAGACCATCTGTCTCACTACGTCTGTCTCTGTCCGTCTGTCTCAGACCGTCGGTCTCTGTCCGTCTCTCTCACGCCGCCTGTCTCAGTCCGTCTGTCTCAGACCATCTGTCTCAGACCGTCTGTCTCTGTCCGTTGGTCTCAGCCCGCCTGTCTCAGACCGTCTGTCTCAGACCGTCTGTCTCAGACCGTCCGTCTCTGTCCGTCTCTCTCAGACTGTCCGTCTCAGACCGTCGGTCTCTGTAAGTCTCTCGTAGGCCGCCTGTCTCAGTCCGTCTGTCTCAGACCATCTGTCTCAGACCGTCTGTCTCTGTCCGTTGGTCTCAGCCCGCCTGTCTCAGACCGTCTGTCTCAGACCGTCTGTCTCAGACCGTCTGTCTCAGACCGTCCGTCTCTGTCCGTCTCTCTCAGACCGTCCGTCTCAGACCGTCGGTCTCTGTCCGTCTCTCTCAGGCCGCCTGTCTCAGTCCGTCTGTCTCAGACCACTGTCTCAGACCGTTGTCTCTGTCCGTCTGTCTCAGCCCGTCTGTCTCAGTCCGTCTGTCTCAGACCATCTGTCTCAGACCGTTGTCTCTGTCCGCCTGTCTCTGTCCGTCGGTCTCAGCCCGCCTGTCTCAGACCGTCTGTCTCAGACCGTCTGTCTCAGACCGTCTGTCTCAGACCGTCTGTCTCAGACCGTCTGTCTCAGACCGTCTGTCTCAGACCGTCCGTCTCTGTCCGTCTCTCTCAGACCGTCCGTCTCAGACCGTCGGTCTCTGTCAGTCTCTCGTAGGCCGCCTGTCTCAGTCCGTCTGTCTCAGACCATCTGTCTCAGACTGTCTGTCTCTGTCCGTCTGTCTCAGACCATCTGTCTCACTACGTCTGTCTCAGACCGCCTGCCTCAGACCGTCTGTCTCAGTCCGTCTGTCTCTGTCCGTCTGTCTCTGTCCGTCTGTCTCAGACCGTCTGTCTCAGACTGTCGGTCTCTGTCCGTCTCTCTCAGGCCGCCTGTCTCAGTCCGTCTGTCTCAGACCACTGTCTCAGACCGTTGTCTCTGTCCGTCTGTCTCAGACCGTCTGTCTCAGACCGTCTGTCTCAGACCGTCTGTCTCAGACCGTCCGTCTCTGTCCGTCTCTCTCAGACCGTCCGTCTCAGACCGTCGGTCTGTGTCAGTCTCTCGTAGGCCGCCTGTCTCAGTCCGTCTGTCTCAGACTATCTGTCTCAGACCGTCTGTCTCTGTCCGTCTGTCTCAGACCATCTGTCTCACTACGTCTGTCTCTGTCCGTCTGTCTCAGACCGTCGGTCTCTGTCCGTCTCTCTCAGGCCGCCTGTCTCAGTCCGTCTGTCTCAGACCACTGTCTCAGACCGTTGTCTCTGTCCGTCTGTCTCAGCCCGTCTGTCTCAGTCCGTCTGTCTCAGACCATCTGTCTCAGACCGTTGTCTCTGTCCGCCTGTCTCTGTCCGTCGGTCTCAGCCCGCCTGTCTCAGACCGTCTGTCTCAGACCGTCTGTCTCAGACCGTCTGTCTCAGACCGTCCGTCTCTGTCCGTCTCTCTCAGACTGTCCGTCTCAGACCGTCGGTCTCTGTCAGTCTCTCGTAGGCCGCCTGTCTCAGTCCGTCTGTCTCAGACCATCTGTCTCAGACCGTCTGTCTCTGTCCGTTGGTCTCAGCCCGCCTGTCTCAGACCGTCTGTCTCAGACCGTCTGTCTCAGACCGTCTGTCTCAGACCGTCGGTCTCTGTCCGTCTCTCTCAGGCCGCCTGTCTCAGTCCGTCTGTCTCAGACCACTGTCTCAGACCGTTGTCTCTGTCCGTCTGTCTCAGACCGCCTGTCTCAGTCCGTATGTCTCAGACCATCTGTCTCAGACCGTTGTCTCTGTCCGCCTGTCTCTCTCCGTCGGTCTCAGCCCGCCTGTCTCAGACCGTCTGTCTCAGACCGTCTGTCTCAGACCGTCTGTCTCAGACCGTCTGTCTCAGACCGTCCGTCTCTGTCCGTCTCTCTCAGACTGTCCGTCTCAGACCGTCGGTCTCTGTCAGTCTCTCGTAGGCCGCCTGTCTCAGTCCGTCTGTCTCAGACCATCTGTCTCAGACCGTCTGTCTCTGTCCGTTGGTCTCAGCCCGCCTGTCTCAGACCATCTGTCTCACTACGTCTGTCTCAGACCGTCTGCCTCAGACCGTTGTCTCTGTCCGTCTGTCTCAGACCATCTGTCTCAGTCCGTTGTCTCTGTCCGCCTGTCTCTGTCCGTCGGTCTCAGCCCGCCTGTCTCAGACCGTCTCTCTCAGACCGTCTGTCTCAGACCGTCTGTCTCAGACCGTCTGTCTCAGACCGTCCGTCTCTGTCCGTCTCTCTAAGACCGTCCGTCTCAGACCGTCGGTCTGTGTCAGTCTCTCGTAGGCCGCCTGTCTCAGTCCGTCTGTCTCAGACTATCTGTCTCAGACCGTCTGTCTCTGTCCGTCTGTCTCAGACCATCTGTCTCACTACGTCTGTCTCTGTCCGTCTGTCTCAGACCGTCGGTCTCTGTCCGTCTCTCTCACGCCGCCTGTCTCAGTCCGTCTGTCTCAGACCATCTGTCTCAGACCGTCTGTCTCTGTCCGTTGGTCTCAGCCCGCCTGTCTCAGACCGTCTGTCTCAGACCGTCTGTCTCAGACCGTCCGTCTCTGTCCGTCTCTCTCAGACTGTCCGTCTCAGACCGTCGGTCTCTGTAAGTCTCTCGTAGGCCGCCTGTCTCAGTCCGTCTGTCTCAGACCATCTGTCTCAGACCGTCTGTCTCTGTCCGTTGGTCTCAGCCCGCCTGTCTCAGACCGTCTGTCTCAGACCGTCTGTCTCAGACCGTCTGTCTCAGACCGTCCGTCTCTGTCCGTCTCTCTCAGACCGTCCGTCTCAGACCGTCGGTCTCTGTCCGTCTCTCTCAGGCCGCCTGTCTCAGTCCGTCTGTCTCAGACCACTGTCTCAGACCGTTGTCTCTGTCCGTCTGTCTCAGCCCGTCTGTCTCAGTCCGTCTGTCTCAGACCATCTGTCTCAGACCGTTGTCTCTGTCCGCCTGTCTCTGTCCGTCGGTCTCAGCCCGCCTGTCTCAGACCGTCTGTCTCAGACCGTCTGTCTCAGACCGTCTGTCTCAGACCGTCTGTCTCAGACCGTCTGTCTCAGACCGTCTGTCTCAGACCGTCCGTCTCTGTCCGTCTCTCTCAGACCGTCCGTCTCAGACCGTCGGTCTCTGTCAGTCTCTCGTAGGCCGCCTGTCTCAGTCCGTCTGTCTCAGACCATCTGTCTCAGACTGTCTGTCTCTGTCCGTCTGTCTCAGACCATCTGTCTCACTACGTCTGTCTCAGACCGCCTGCCTCAGACCGTCTGTCTCAGTCCGTCTGTCTCTGTCCGTCTGTCTCTGTCCGTCTGTCTCAGACCGTCTGTCTCAGACTGTCGGTCTCTGTCCGTCTCTCTCAGGCCGCCTGTCTCAGTCCGTCTGTCTCAGACCACTGTCTCAGACCGTTGTCTCTGTCCGTCTGTCTCAGACCGTCTGTCACAGACCGTCTGTCTCAGACCGTCTGTCTCAGACCGTCTGTCTCAGCCCGTCTGTCTCAGTCCGTCTGTCTCAGACCATCTGCCTCAGACCGTTGTCTCTGTCCGCCTGTCTCTGTCCGTCGGTCTCAGCCCGCCTGTCTCAGACCGTCTGTCTCAGACCGTCTGTCTCAGACCGTCTGTCTCAGACCGTCTGTCTCAGACCGTCTGTCTCAGACCGTCTGTCTCAGACCGTCTGTCTCAGACCGTCTGTCTCAGACCGTCCGTCTCTGTCCGTCTCTCTCAGACCGTCCGTCTCAGACCGTCGGTCTCTGTCAGTCTCTCGTAGGCCGCCTGTCTCAGTCCGTCTGTCTCAGACCACTGTCTCAGACCGTTGTCTCTGTCCGTCTGTCTCAGACCATCTGTCTCACTACGTCTGTCTCAGACCGTCTGTCTCAGACCGTCTGTCTCAGACCGTCTCTCTCAGACCGTCTGTCTCTGTCCGTCTGTCTCAGACCATCTGTCTCACTACGTCTGTCTCAGACCGTCTGCCTCAGACCGTCTGTCTCAGTCCGTCTGTCTCTGTCCGTCTGTCTCTGTCCGTCTGTCTCAGACCGTCTGTCTCAGACCGTCGGTCTCTGTCCGTCTCTCGCAGGCCGCCTGTCTCAGTCCGTCTGTCTCAGACCGTCTGTCTCAGACCGTCGGTCTCTGTCCGTCTCTCTCAGGCCGCCTGTCTCAGTCCGTCTGTCTCAGACCACTGTCTCAGACCGTTGTCTCTGTCCGTCTGTCTCAGACCATCTGTCTCACTACGTCTGTCTCAGACCGTCTGTCTCAGACCGTCGGTCTCTGTCCGTCTCTCTGAGCCCGCCTGTCGCAGACCGCCTGTATCCGACCGTCGGTATTACCCCGTCTGTCTCAGCCCGTCTGTCTCGGTCCGTCTGTCTCAGACCGTCTGTCTCAGACCGTCTCTCTCAGTCCGTCTGTCTCAGACCGACTGTCTCAGACCGTCTGCCTCAGACCGTCTGTCTCAGATCGTCGGTCTCTGTCCGTCTCTCTCACGCCGCCTGTCTCAGTCCGTCTGTCTCAGACCATCTGTCTCAGACCGTCTGTCTCTGTCCGTTGGTCTCAGCCCGCCTGTCTCAGACCGTCTGTCTCAGACCGTCTGTCTCAGACCGTCCGTCTCTGTCCGTCTCTCTCAGACTGTCCGTCTCAGACCGTCGGTCTCTGTAAGTCTCTCGTAGGCCGCCTGTCTCAGTCCGTCTGTCTCAGACCATCTGTCTCAGACCGTCTGTCTCTGTCCGTTGGTCTCAGCCCGCCTGTCTCAGACCGTCTGTCTCAGACCGTCTGTCTCAGACCGTCTGTCTCAGACCGTCCGTCTCTGTCCGTCTCTCTCAGACCGTCCGTCTCAGACCGTCGGTCTCTGTCCGTCTCTCTCAGGCCGCCTGTCTCAGTCCGTCTGTCTCAGACCACTGTCTCAGACCGTTGTCTCTGTCCGTCTGTCTCAGCCCGTCTGTCTCAGTCCGTCTGTCTCAGACCATCTGTCTCAGACCGTTGTCTCTGTCCGCCTGTCTCTGTCCGTCGGTCTCAGCCCGCCTGTCTCAGACCGTCTGTCTCAGACCGTCTGTCTCAGACCGTCTGTCTCAGACCGTCTGTCTCAGACCGTCTGTCTCAGACCGTCTGTCTCAGACCGTCCGTCTCTGTCCGTCTCTCTCAGACCGTCCGTCTCAGACCGTCGGTCTCTGTCAGTCTCTCGTAGGCCGCCTGTCTCAGTCCGTCTGTCTCAGACCATCTGTCTCAGACTGTCTGTCTCTGTCCGTCTGTCTCAGACCATCTGTCTCACTACGTCTGTCTCAGACCGCCTGCCTCAGACCGTCTGTCTCAGTCCGTCTGTCTCTGTCCGTCTGTCTCTGTCCGTCTGTCTCAGACCGTCTGTCTCAGACTGTCGGTCTCTGTCCGTCTCTCTCAGGCCGCCTGTCTCAGTCCGTCTGTCTCAGACCACTGTCTCAGACCGTTGTCTCTGTCCGTCTGTCTCAGACCGTCTGTCACAGACCGTCTGTCTCAGACCGTCTGTCTCAGACCGTCTGTCTCAGCCCGTCTGTCTCAGTCCGTCTGTCTCAGACCATCTGCCTCAGACCGTTGTCTCTGTCCGCCTGTCTCTGTCCGTCGGTCTCAGCCCGCCTGTCTCAGACCGTCTGTCTCAGACCGTCTGTCTCAGACCGTCTGTCTCAGACCGTCTGTCTCAGACCGTCTGTCTCAGACCGTCTGTCTCAGACCGTCTGTCTCAGACCGTCTGTCTCAGACCGTCCGTCTCTGTCCGTCTCTCTCAGACCGTCCGTCTCAGACCGTCGGTCTCTGTCAGTCTCTCGTAGGCCGCCTGTCTCAGTCCGTCTGTCTCAGACCACTGTCTCAGACCGTTGTCTCTGTCCGTCTGTCTCAGACCATCTGTCTCACTACGTCTGTCTCAGACCGTCTGTCTCAGACCGTCTCTCTCAGACCGTCTGTCTCTGTCCGTCTGTCTCAGACCATCTGTCTCACTACGTCTGTCTCAGACCGTCTGCCTCAGACCGTCTGTCTCAGTCCGTCTGTCTCTGTCCGTCTGTCTCTGTCCGTCTGTCTCAGACCGTCTGTCTCAGACCGTCGGTCTCTGTCCGTCTCTCGCAGGCCGCCTGTCTCAGTCCGTCTGTCTCAGACCGTCTGTCTCAGACCGTCGGTCTCTGTCCGTCTCTCTCAGGCCGCCTGTCTCAGTCCGTCTGTCTCAGACCACTGTCTCAGACCGTTGTCTCTGTCCGTCTGTCTCAGACCATCTGTCTCACTACGTCTGTCTCAGACCGTCTGTCTCAGACCGTCGGTCTCTGTCCGTCTCTCTGAGCCCGCCTGTCGCAGACCGCCTGTATCCGACCGTCGGTATTACCCCGTCTGTCTCAGCCCGTCTGTCTCGGTCCGTCTGTCTCAGACCGTCTGTCTCAGACCGTCTCTCTCAGTCCGTCTGTCTCAGACCGACTGTCTCAGACCGTCTGCCTCAGACCGTCTGTCTCAGATCGTCGGTCTCTGTCCGTCTCTCTCAGGCCGCCTGTCTAAGTCCTTCTGTCTCAGACCATCTGTCTCAGACCGTCTCTCTCAGTCCGCCTGTCTCAGACCGACTGTCTCAGACCGTCTGCCTCAGACCGTCAGTCTCAGACCGTCGGTCTCTGTCCGTCTCTCTCAGGCCGCCTGTCTCAGTCCGTCTGTCTCAGACCACTGTCTCAGACCGTCTGTCTCTGTCCGTCTGTCTCAGACCATCTGTCTCACTACGTCTGCCTCTGTCCGACTGTCTCAGACCGTCGGTCTCTGTCCGTCTCTCTCAGGCCGCCTGTCTCAGTCCGTCTGTCTCAGACCACTGTCTTAGACCGTTGTCTCTGTCCGTCTGTCTCAGCCCGTCTGTCTCAGTCCGTCTGTCTCAGACCATCTGTCTCAGACCGATGTCTCTGTCCGCCTGTCTCTGTCCGTCGGTCTCAGCCCGCCTGTCTCAGACCGTCTGTCGCAGACCGTCTGTCTCAGACCGTCTGTCTCAGACCGTCTGTCTCAGACCGTCCGTCTCTGTCCGTCTCAGACCGTCGGTCTCTGTCAGTCTCTCGTAGGCCGCCTGTCTCAGTCCGTCTGTCTCAGACCATCTGTCTCAGACCGTCTGTCTCTGTCCGTTGGTCTCAGCCCGCCTGTCTCAGACCATCTGTCTCACTACGTCTGTCTCAGACCGTCTGCCTCAGACCGTTGTCTCTGTCCGTCTGTCTCAGACCATCTGTCTCAGTCCGTTGTCTCTGTCCGCCTGTCTCTGTCCGTCGGTCTCAGCCCGCCTGTCTCAGACCGTCTCTCTCAGACCGTCTGTCTCAGACCGTCTGTCTCAGACCGTCTGTCTCAGACCGTCCGTCTCTGTCCGTCTCTCTCAGACCGTCCGTCTCAGACCGTCGGTCTGTGTCAGTCTCTCGTAGGCCGCCTGTCTCAGTCCGTCTGTCTCAGACTATCTGTCTCAGACCGTCTGTCTCTGTCCGTCTGTCTCAGACCATCTGTCTCACTACGTCTGTCTCTGTCCGTCTGTCTCAGACCGTCGGTCTCTGTCCGTCTCTCTCAGGCCGCCTGTCTCAGTCCGTCTGTCTCAGACCACTGTCTCAGACCGTTGTCTCTGTCCGTCTGTCTCAGCCCGTCTGTCTCAGTCCGTCTGTCTCAGACCATCTGTCTCAGACCGTTGTCTCTGTCCGCCTGTCTCTGTCCGTCGGTCTCAGCCCGCCTGTCTCAGACCGTCTGTCTCAGACCGTCTGTCTCAGACCGTCTGTCTCAGACCGTCCGTCTCTGTCCGTCTCTCTCAGACTGTCCGTCTCAGACCGTCGGTCTCTGTCAGTCTCTCGTAGGCCGCCTGTCTCAGTCCGTCTGTCTCAGACCATCTGTCTCAGACCGTCTGTCTCTGTCCGTTGGTCTCAGCCCGCCTGTCTCAGACCGTCTGTCTCAGACCGTCTGTCTCAGACCGTCTGTCTCAGACCGTCCGTCTCTGTCCGTCTCTCTCAGACCGTCCGTCTCAGACCGTCGGTCTCTGTCCGTCTCTCTCAGGCCGCCTGTCTCAGTCCGTCTGTCTCAGACCACTGTCTCAGACCGTTGTCTCTGTCCGTCTGTCTCAGCCCGTCTGTCTCAGTCCGTCTGTCTCAGACCATCTGTCTCAGACCGTTGTCTCTGTCCGCCTGTCTCTGTCCGTCGGTCTCAGCCCGCCTGTCTCAGACCGTCTGTCTCAGACCGTCGGTCTCAGCCCGCCTGTCTCAGACCGTCTCTCTCAGACCGTCTGTCTCAGACCGTCTGTCTCAGGCCGTCTGTCTCAGACCGTCTGTCTCAGACCGTCTGTCTCAGACCGTCGGTCTCTGTCCGTCTCTCTCAGGCCGCCTGTCTCAGTCCGTCTGTCTCAGACCACTGTCTCAGACCGTTGTCTCTGTCCGTCTGTCTCAGACCGCCTGTCTCAAACCGTCGGCCTTAGCCCGTCTGTCTCAGCCCGTCTGTCTCAGACCGTCCGTCTCAGACCGTCTGTCTCAGACCGTCTGTCTCAGACCGTCTGTCTCAGACCGTCTTTCTCAGACCGTCTGTCTCAGACCGCCTGTCTCAGACCGTCGGCCTTAGCCCGTCTGTCTCAGCCCGTCTGTCTCAGACCGTCCGTCTCAGACCGTCTGTCTCAGACCGTCTGTCTCAGGCCGTCTGTCTCAGACCGTCTGTCTCAGACCGTCTGTCTCAGACCGTCGGTCTCTGTCCGTCTCTCTCAGGCCGCCTGTCTCAGTCCGTCTGTCTCAGTCCGTCTGTCTCAGACCGTCGGATTCAGACCGTCAGTCTCTGTCCGTCTCTCCCAGCCCGCCTGTCTCAGGCCATCTGTATCAAACCGTCTGTCTCAGCCCGCCTGTCTCAGACCGTCGGTCTTAGCCCGTCTGTCTCAGCCCGCCTGTCTCAGACCGTCTGTCTCTATCCGTCTCTCTCAGGCCCCCTGTCTCTGTCCGTCTGTCTCAGACCATCTGTCTCAGACCGTCTGTCTCTGTCCGTCTGTCTCAGACCATCTGTCTCAGTCCGTCTGTCTCAGAACGTCTGTCTCAGACCATGTGTATCAAACCGTCTGTCTCAGCCCGCCTGTCTCATCCCGCCTGTCTCTGTCCGTCTGTTTTAGACCGTCTGTCTCAGCCCGCCTGTCTCTGTCCGTCTGTCTCAGACCGTCGGTCTCTGTCCGTCTCTCTCAGGCCGCCTGTCTCAGTCCGTCTGTCTCAGACCATCTGTCTCAGACCATCTGTCTCAGACCGTCCGTCTCTGTCCGTCTGTCTCAGACCGTCGGTCTGTGTCCGTCTCTCTCAGGCCGTCTATCTCTGTCCGTCTGTTTCAGACCGCCTGTCTCAGACCGCCTGTCTCAGACCGTCGGTCTTAGCCCGTCTGTCTCAGTCCGTCTGTCTCAGACCGTCTGTCTCAGACCGTCTGTCTCAGACCGTCTGTCTCAGACCGTCTGTCTCAGACCGTCTGTCTCAGACCGTCTGTCTCAGCCCGCCTGTCTCGGCCCGCCTGTCTCTGTCCGTCTGTCTCAGAACGTCTGTCTCAGACCATCTGTATCAAACCGTCTGTCTCAGCCCGCCTGTCTCGGCCCGCCTGTCTCTGTCCGTCTGTCTCAGACCGTCTGTCTCAGACCGTCTGTCTCAGACCGTCTGTCTCAGACCGTCGGTCTCAGACCATCTGTCTCAAACCGTCTGTCTCAGACCGTCTGTCTCAGACCATCTGTCTCAGTCCGTCGGTCTCTGTACGTCTCTCTCAGGCCGCCTGTCTCAGTCCGTCTGTTTCAGACCGCCTGTCTCAGACCGTCGGTCTTAGCCCGTCTGTCTCAGCCCGCCTGTCTCTGTCCGTCTGTCTCAGACCGTCTGTCTCAGACCGCCTGTCTCAGACCGTCGGCCTTAGCCCGTCTGTCTCAGACCGTCTGTCTCAGACCGTCTGTCTCAGACCGTCTGTCTCAGACCGTCGGTCTCAGACCATCTGTCTCAGACCGTCTGTCTCAGACCGTCTGTCTCAGACCATCTGTCTCAGTCCGTCGGTCTCTGTACGTCTCTCTCAGGCCGCCTGTCTCAGTCCGTCTGTTTCAGACCGCCTGTCTCAGACCGTCGGTCTTAGCCCGTCTGTCTCAGCCCGCCTGTCTCTGTCCGTCTGTCTCAGACCGTCTGTCTCAGACCGCCTGTCTCAGACCGTCGGCCTTAGCCCGTCTGTCTCAGCCCGTCTGTCTCAGACCGTCTGTCTCAGACCGTCTGTCTCAGACCGTCTTTCTCAGACCGTCTGTCTCAGACCGCCTGTCTCAGACCGTCGGCCTTAGCCCGTCTGTCTCAGCCCGTCTGTCTCAGACCGTCCGTCTCAGACCGTCTGTCTCAGACCGTCTGTCTCAGGCCGTCTGTCTCAGACCGTCTGTCTCAGACCGTCTGTCTCAGACCGTCGGTCTCTGTCCGTCTCTCTCAGGCCGCCTGTCTCAGTCCGTCTGTCTCAGACCATCTGTCTCAGACCGTCTGTCTCTGTCCGTTGGTCTCAGCCCGCCTGTCTCAGACCGTCTGTCTCAGACCGTCTGTCTCAGACCGTCTGTCTCAGACCGTCTGTCTCAGACCGTCTGTCTCAGACCGTCTGTCTCAGACCGTCCGTCTCTGTCCGTCTCTCTCAGACCGCCCGTCTCAGACCGTCGGTCTCTGTCCGTCTTTCTCAGGCCGCCTGTCTCAGTCCGTCTGTCTCAGACCACTGTCTCAGACCGTTGTCTCTGTCCGTCTGTCTCAGCCCGTCTGTCTCAGTCCGTCTGTCTCAGACCATCTGTCTCAGACCGTTGTCTCTGTCCGCCTGTCTCTGTCCGTCGGTCTCAGCCCGCCTGTCTCAGACCGTCTGTCTCAGACCGTCTGTCTCAGACCGTCTGTCTCAGACCGTCTGTCTCAGACCGTCTGTCTCAGACCGTCTGTCTCAGACCGTCTGTCTCAGACCGTCCATCTCTGTCCGTCTCTCTCAGACCGTCCGTCTCAGACCGTCGGTCTCTGTCAGTCTGTCGTAGGCCGCCTGTCTCAGTCCGTCTGTCTCAGACGACTGTCTCAGACCGTTGTCTCTGTCCGTCTGTCTCAGACCATCTGTCTCACTACGTCTGTCTCAGACCGTCTGTCTCAGACCGTATCTCTCAGACCGTCTGTCTCTGTCCGTCTGTCTCAGACCATCTGTCTCACTACGTCTGTCTCAGACCGTCTGCCTCAGACCGTCTGTCTCAGTCCGTCTGTCTCTGTCCGTCTGTCTCTGTCCGTCTGTCTCAGACCGTCTGTCTCAGTCCGTTGTCTCTGTCCGCCTGTCTCTGTCCGTCGGTCTCAGCCCGCCTGTCTCAGACCGTCTCTCTCAGACCGTCTGTCAAAGACCGTCTGTCTCAGACCGTCTGTCTCAGACCGTCCGTCTCTGTCCGTCTCTCTCAGACCGTCCGTCTCAGACCGTCGGTCTCTGTCAGTCTCTCGCAGGCCGCCTGTCTCAGTCCGTCTGTCTCAGACCATCTGTCTCAGACCGTCTGTCTCTGTCCGTCTGTCTCAGACCATCTGTCTCAGTCCGTCTGTCTCAGACCGTCTGTCTCAGCCCGCCTGTCTCTGTCCGTCTGTCTCAGACCGTCTGTCTCAGATCGTCTCTCTCAAGCCGCCTGTCTCAGTCCGACTGTCTCAGAACGTCTGTCTCAGACCATCTGTATCAAACCGTCTGTCTCATCCCGCCTGTCTCTGCCCGCCTGTCTCTGTCCGTCTGTCTCAGCCCGCCTGTCTCAGACCGTCTATCTCGGACCATCTGTCTCAGACCATCTGTCTCAGACTGTCTGTCTCAGACCGTCAGTCTCAGACCGTCGGTCTCTGTCCGTTTCTCGCAGGCCGCCTGTCTCAGGCCGCCTGTCTCAGTCCGTCTGTCTCAGACCATCTGTCTCAGACCGTAGTCTCTGTCCGTCTATCTCTGTCCGTCTGTCTCAGAACGTCTGTCTCAGACCATCTGTATCAAACCGTCTGTCTCAGCCCGCCTGTCTCGGCCCGCCTGTCTCTGTCCGTCTGTTTCAGACCGCCTGTCTCAGACCATCTGTGTCAGACCGTTGTCTCTGTCCGTCTGTGTCAGACCGTCTGTCTCAGACCGTCTGTCTCAGACCGTCTGTCTCAGACCGTCGGTCTCTGTCCGTCTCTCTCAGGCCGCCTGTCTCAGTCCGTCTGTCTCAGACCGTCTGTCTCAGACCGTCTGACTCAGACCATCTGTCTCAGGCCGTCTGTGTCAGACCGACTGTCTCAGACCGTCTGTCTCAGACCGTCGGTCTCTGTCCGTCCCTCTCAGGCCGCCTGTCTCAGTCTGTCTGTCTCCGACCGCCTGTCTCGGACCGTCGGTCTCTGTCCGTCTCTCTCAGCCCGCCTGTCTCAATCCGTCTGTCTCAGACCATCTGTCTCAGACCGTCCGTCTCTGTCCGTCTGTCTCAGACCGTCTGTCTCCGACCGCCTGTCTCGGACCGTCGGTCTCTGTCCGTCTCTCTCAGCCCGCCTGTCTCAATCCGTCTGTCTCAGACCATCTGTCTCAGACCGTCCGTCTCTGTCCGTCTGTCTCAGACCATCTGTCTCAGACCGTCTGTCTCAGACCGTCTGTCTCAGACCGTCTGTCTCAGACCGTCTGTCTCAGACCACTGTCTCAGACCGTTGTCTCTGTCCGTCTGTCTCAGCCCGTCTGTCTCAGTCCGTCTGTCTCAGACCATCTGTCTCAGACCGATGTCTCTGTCCGCCTGTCTCTGTCCGTCGGTCTCAGCCCGCCTGTCTCAGACCGTCTGTCGCAGACCGTCTGTCTCAGACCGTCTGTCTCAGACCGTCTGTCTCAGACCGTCCGTCTCTGTCCGTCTCAGACCGTCGGTCTCTGTCAGTCTCTCGTAGGCCGCCTGTCTCAGTCCGTCTGTCTCAGACCATCTGTCTCAGACCGTCTGTCTCTGTCCGTTGGTCTCAGCCCGCCTGTCTCAGACCATCTGTCTCACTACGTCTGTCTCAGACCGTCTGCCTCAGACCGTTGTCTCTGTCCGTCTGTCTCAGACCATCTGTCTCAGTCCGTTGTCTCTGTCCGCCTGTCTCTGTCCGTCGGTCTCAGCCCGCCTGCCTCAGACCGTCTCTCTCAGACCGTCTGTCTCAGACCGTCTGTCTCAGACCGTCTGTCTCAGACCGTCCGTCTCTGTCCGTCTCTCTCAGACCGTCCGTCTCAGACCGTCGGTCTGTGTCAGTCTCTCGTAGGCCGCCTGTCTCAGTCCGTCTGTCTCAGACTATCTGTCTCAGACCGTCTGTCTCTGTCCGTCTGTCTCAGACCATCTGTCTCACTACGTCTGTCTCTGTCCGTCTGTCTCAGACCGTCGGTCTCTGTCCGTCTCTCTCAGGCCGCCTGTCTCAGTCCGTCTGTCTCAGACCACTGTCTCAGACCGTTGTCTCTGTCCGTCTGTCTCAGCCCGTCTGTCTCAGTCCGTCTGTCTCAGACCATCTGTCTCAGACCGTTGTCTCTGTCCGCCTGTCTCTGTCCGTCGGTCTCAGCCCGCCTGTCTCAGACCGTCTGTCTCAGACCGTCTGTCTCAGACCGTCTGTCTCAGACCGTCCGTCTCTGTCCGTCTCTCTCAGACTGTCCGTCTCAGACCGTCGGTCTCTGTCAGTCTCTCGTAGGCCGCCTGTCTCAGTCCGTCTGTCTCAGACCGTCTGTCTCAGACCGTCTGTCTCAGACCGTCAGTCTCAGACCGTCGTTCTCTGTCCGTTTTTCGCAGGCCGCCAGTCTCAGCCCGCCTGTCTAAGTCCGTCTGTCTCAGACCATCTGTCTCAGACCGTCTGTCTCAGACCGTCGGTCTCAGACCATCTGTCTCAGACCGTCCGTCTCTGTCCGTCTGTCTCAGACCGTCTGTCTCAGACCGTCAGTCTCAGACCGTCGGTCTCAGACCGTCTGTCTCAGGCCGTCAGTCTCAGACCGTCGGTCTCTGTCCGTTTCTCGCAGGCCGCCTGTCTCAGACCGTCTGTCTCAGACCGTCTGTCTCAGACCATCTGTCTCAGTCCGTCGGTCTCTGTACGTCTCTCTCAGGCCGCCTGTCTCAGTCCGTCTGTTTCAGACCGCCTGTCTCAGACCGTCGGTCTTAGCCCGTCTGTCTCAGCCCGCCTGTCTCTGTCCGTCTGTCTCAGACCGTCTGTCTCAGCCCGCCTGTCTCTGTCCGTCTGTCTCAGACCGTCTGTCTCAGATCGTCTCTCTCAGGCCGCCTGTCTCAGTCCGACTGTCTCAGAACGTCTGTCTCAGACCATCTGTATCAAACCGTCTGCCTCAGCCCGCCTGTCTCAGCCCGCCTGTCTCTGTCCGTCTGTCTCAGCCCGCCTGTCTCAGACCGTCTATCTCGGACCATCTGTCTCAGACCGTCTGTCTCAGATCGTCTCTCTCAGCCCGCCTGTCTCAGTCCGTCTGTCTCAGACCATCTGCCTCAGACCATCTGTCTCAGACCGTCCGTCTCTGTCCGTCTGTCTCAGACCGTCGGTCTCTGTCCGTCTCTCTCAGGCCGTCTATCTCTGTCCGTCTGTTTCAGACCGCCTGTCTCAGACCGTCGGTCTTAGCCCGTCTGTCTCAGCCCGCCTGTCTCTGTCCGTCTGTGTCAGACCGTCTGTCTCAGACCGTCTGTCTCAGACCGTCTGTCTCAGACCGTCTGTCTCAGACCGTCTGTCTCAGACCGTCTGTCTCAGACCGTCTGTCTCAGACCGTCGGTCTCTGTCCATCTCTCTCAGCCCGCCTGTCTCAGTACGTCTGCCTCAGACCATCTGTCTCAGACCATCTGTCTCAGACCGTCTATCTCGGACCATCTGTCTCAGCCCGTCTGTCTCAGATCGTCGGTCTCAGCCCGTCTGTCTCTGCCCGCCTGTCTCAGCCCGCCTGTCTCAGACCGTCTGTCTCAGACCGTCTGTCTCTGACCGTCTGTCTCAGACCGTCTGGCTCGGACCTTCTGTCTCAGACCGTCGGTCTCTGTCCGTTTCTCGCAGGCCGCCTGTCTCAGTCCGCCTGTCTCAGTCCGTCTGTCTCAGACCATCTGTCTCAGACCGTTGTCTCTGTCCGTCCGTCTCTGTCCGTCTGTCTCAATCCGCCTGTCTCAGACCGTCTGTCCTGGACCGTCTGTCTCAGACCGTCAGTCTCAGACCGTCGGTCTCTGTCCGTTTCTCGCAGGCCGCCTGTCTCAGACCGTCTGTCTCAGACCGTCTGTCTCAGACCATCTGTCTCAGTCCGTCGGTCTCTGTACGTCTCTCTCAGGCCGCCTGTCTCAGTCCGTCTGTCTCAGACCATCTGTCTCAGACCGTCTGTCTCTGTCCGTCTGTCTCAGACCATCTGTCTCAGACCGTCCGTCTCTGTCCGTCTGTCTCGGACCGTCTGTCTCAGACCGCTTGTCTCGGACCGTCTCTCTCAGTCCGCCTGTCTCAGTCCGTCTGTCTCAGACCGCCTGTCTCAGACCGTGTGTCTCGGACCATCTGTCCCAGACCGTCGGTCTTACCTCGCCTGTCTCAGCCCCCCAGTCCCTGTCCGTCAGTCTCAGACCGTCTGTCTCAGACCGTCGGTCTCTGTACGTCTCTCTCAGCCCGCCTGTCTCTGACCGTCTGTCTCAGACCGTCTGTCTCAGACCGTCAGTCTCAGACCGTCGGTCTCTGTACGTCTCTCTCAGCCCGCCTGTCTCAATCCGTCTGTCTCAGACCATCTGTCTCTGTCCATCTGTCTCAGACCGTTTGTCTCGGACCGTCTGTCTCAGACCGTCTGTCTCAGACCGTCTGTCTCAGACCGTCTGTCTCAGACCGTCTGTCTCAGACCATCTGTCTCAGTCCGTCTGTCTCAGACCATCTGTCTCAGCCCGCCTGTCTCTGTCCGTCTGTCTCAGAGCGTCGGTCTCTGTCGGTCTCTCTCAGTCCGCCTGTCTCAGTCCGTCTGTCTCAGACCGCCTGTCTCAGACCGTGTGTCTCGGACCATCTGTCTCAGACCGTCGGTCTTACCTCGTCTGTCTCAGCCCCCCAGTCACTGTCCGTCAGTCTCAGACCGTCTGTATCAGACCGTCGGTCTCTGTTCGTCTCTCTCAGCCCGCCTGTGTCTGACCGTCTGTCTCAGACCGTCGGTCTCTGTCCATCTCTCACAGCCCGCCTGTCTCAGTCCGTCTGTCTCAGACCATCTGTCTCAGACTGTCCGTCTCTGTCCGTCTGTCTCAGACCGTCTGTCTCAGACCGTCGGTCTCTGTCGGTCTCTCTCAGTTCGCCTGTCTCAGTCCGTCTGTCTCAGCCCGCCTGTCTCAGTCCCTCTGTCTCAGACCGTCTGTCTCAGACCGTCTGTCTCAGACCGTCGGTCTCTGTCCATCTCTCTCAGCCCGCCTGTCTCAGTACGTCTGCCTCAGACCATCTGTCTCAGACCATCTGTCTCAGACCGTCTATCTCGGACCATCTGTCTCAGCCCGTCTGTCTCAGATCGTCGGTCTCAGCCCGTCTGTCTCTGCCCGCCTGTCTCAGTTCGTCTGTCTCAGACCATCTATCTCAGACCGTTGTCTCTGTCCGCCTATCTCTGTCCGTCTGTCTCAGCCCGCCTGTCTCAGTCCGTCTGTCTCAGCCCGCCTGTCTCAGCCCGCCTATCTCAGTCCGTCTGTCTCAGCCCGCCTGTCTCAGCCCGCCTGTCTCTGTCCGTCTGTTTCAGACCGCCTGTCTCAGACCGTCGGTCTTAGCCCGCCTGTCTCTGTCCGTCTGTCTAAGACCGTCGGTCTCTGTCCGTCCCTCTCAGGCCGCCTGTCTCAGTCCGTTTGTCTCAGACCATCTGTCTCACACCGTCTGTCTCTGTCCGTCTGTCTCAGACCGTCTGCATCAGACCGTCTGTCTCAGACCGTCGATCTCTGTCCGTCTCTCTCAGCCCGCCTGTCTCAGTCCGTCTGTTTCAGACCATCTGTCTCAGTCCGTCTGTCTCAGACCGTCTGTCTCAGTCCGTCTGTCTCAGACCATCTGTCTCAGTCCGTTGTCTCTGTCCGCCTGTCTCTGTCCGTCGGTCTCAGCCCGCCTGTCTCAGACCGTCTCTCTCAGACCGTCTGTCTCAGACCGTCTGTCTCAGACCGTCCGTCTCTGTCCGTCTCTCTCAGACCGTCCGTCTCAGACCGTCGGTCTCTGTCAGTCACTCGTAGGCCGCCTGTCTCAGTCCGTCTGTCTCAGACCATCTGTCTCAGACCGTCTGTCTCTGTCCGTCTGTCTCAGACCATCTGTCTCACTACGTCTGTCTCAGACCGTCTGTCTCAGACCGTCGGTCTCTGTCCGTCTCTCTGAGCCCGCCTGTCGCAGACCGCCTGTATCCGACCGTCGGTATTACCCCGTCTGTCTCAGCCCGTCTGTCTCGGTCGGTCTGTCTCAGACCGTCTCTCTCAGTCCGTCTGTCTCAGACCGACTGTCTCAGACCGTCTGCCTCAGACCGCCTGTCTCAGATCGTCGGTCTCTGTCCGTCTCTCTCAGGCCGCCTGTCTAAGTCCTTCTGTCTCAGACCATCTGTCTCAGACCGTCTCTCTCAGTCCTTCTGTCTCAGACCATCTGCCTCAGCCCGTCTGTCTCAGTCCGTCTGTCTCAGACCATCTGTCTCACACCGTTGTCTCTGTCCGCCTGTCTCTGTCCGTTGGTCTCAGCCCGCCTGTCTCAGACCGTCTGTCTCAGACCGTCTGTCTCAGACCGTCCGTCTCTGTCCGTCTCTCTCAGACCGTCCGTCTCAGACCGTCGGTCTCTGTCCGTCTCTCGCAGGCCGCCTGTCTCAGTCCGTCTGTCTCAGACCGTCTGTCTCAGACCGTCGGTCTCTGTCCGTCTCTCTCAGGCCGCCTGTCTCAGTCCGTCTGTCTCAGACCACTGTCTCAGACCGTTGTCTCTGTCCGTCTGTCTCAGACCATCTGTCTCACTACGTCTGTCTCAGACCGTCTGTCTCAGACCGTCTCTCTCAGACCGTCTGTCTCTGTCCGTCTGTCTCTGTCCGTCTGTCTCAGACGGTCGGTCTCTGTCCGTCTCTCTCAGGCCGCCTGTCTCAGTCCGTCTGTCTCAGACCACTGTCTCAGACCGTTGTCTCTGTCCGTCTGTCTCAGACCATCTGTCTCAGTCCGTTGTCTCTGTCCGCCTGTCTCTGTCCGTTGGTCTCAGCCCGCCTGTCTCAGACCGTCTGCCTCAGACCGTCTGTCTCAGATCGTCGGTCTCTGTCCGTCTCTCTCAGGCCGCCTGTCTAAGTCCTTCTGTCTCAGACCATCTGTCTCAGCCCGTTCTCTCTGTCCGTCTGTCTCAGACCATCTGTCTCAGTCCGTTGTCTCTGTCCGCCTGTCTCTGTCCGTTGGTCTCAGCCCGCCTGTCTCAGACCGTCTGCCTCAGACCGTCTGTCTCAGATCGTCGGTCTCTGTCCGTCTCTCTCAGGCCGCCTGTCTAAGTCCTTCTGTCTCAGACCATCTGTCTCAGCCCGTCTGTCTCAGTCCGTCTGTCTCAGACCATCTGTCTCAGACCGTTGTCTCTGTCCGCCTGTCTCTGTCCGTTGGTCTCAGCCCGCCTGTCTCAGACCGTCTGTCTCAGACCGTCTGTCTCAGACCGTCCGTCTCTGTCCGTCTCTCTCAGACCGTCCGTCTCAGACCGTCGGTCTCTGTCAGTCTCTCGTAGGCCGCCTGTCTCAGTCGGTCTGTCTCAGACCATCTGTCTCAGACCGTCTGTCTCTGTCCGTCTGTCTCAGACCATCTGTCTCACTACGTCTGTCTCAGACCGTCTGTCTCAGACCGTATGTCTGAGACCGTCTGTCTCTGTCCGTCTGTCTCAGACCACTGTCTCAGACCGTTGTCTCTGTCCGTCTGTCTCAGCCCGTCTGTCTCAGTCCGTCTGTCTCAGACCATCTGTCTCAGACCGTTGTCTCTGTCCGCCTGTCTCTGTCCGTTGGTCTCAGCCCGCCTGTCTCAGACCGTCTGTCTCAGACCGTCTGTCTCAGACCGTCCGTCTCTGTCCGTCTCTCTCAGACCGTCCGTCTCAGACCGTCGGTCTCTGTCAGTCTCTCGTAGGCCGCCTGTCTCAGTCCGTCTGTCTCAGACCATCTGTCTCAGACCGTCTGTCTCTGTCCGTCTGTCTCAGACCATCTGTCTCACTACGTCTGCCTCAGACCGTCTGTCTCAGACCGTCTGTCTCTGTCCGTCTGTCTCTGTCCATCTGTCTCAGACCGTCGGTCTCTGTCCGTCTCTCTCAGGCCGCCTGTCTCAGTCCGTCTGTCTCAGACCACTGTCTCAGACCGTTGTCTCTGTCCGCCTGTCTCAGACCATCTGTCTCACTACGTCTGTCTCAGACCGTCTGTCTCAGACCGTCTGTCTCTGTCCGTCTGTCTCAGACCGTCTGTCTCAGACCGTCGGTCTCTGTCCGTCTGTCTCAGACCGTCGGTCTCTGTCCGTCTCTCTGAGCCCGCCTGTCGCAGACCGCCTGTGTCCGACCGTCGGTATTACCCCGTCTGTCTCAGCCCGCCTGTCCCTGTCCGTCTGTCTCAGACCGTCTGTCTCTGACCGTCGGTCTCTGTACGTCTCTATCAGTACGCCTGTCTCTGACCGCCTGTCTCAGACCGTCTGTCCGAGACCGCCTGTCTCAGTCCGTCTGTCTCAGACCATCTGTCTCAAACCGTCGGTCTCTCTCCGTCTCTCTCAGGCCGCCTGTCAAAATCCGTCTGTATCAGACCATCTGTCTCAGACTGTCGGTCTCTGTCCGTCTCTCTCAGCCCGCCTGCCTCAGTCCGTCTGACTCAGACCGTCAGTCTCAGACCGTCGGTCTCTGTCCGTCTCTCTCAGGCCGCCTGTCTCAGTCCGTCTGTCTCAGACCACTGTCTCAGACCGTTGTCTCTGTCCGTCTGTCTCAGCCCGTCTGTCTGAGTCCGTCTCTCTCAGTCCGCCTGTCTCAGTTCGACTGTCTCAGACCGTCTGCCTCAGACCGTCTGTCTCAGACCGTCGGTCTCTGTCCGTCTCTATCAGGCCGCCTGTCTCAGTCCGTCTGTCTCAAACCATCTGTCTTAGACCGTCTGTCTCTGTCCGTCAGTCTCAGACCGTCTGTCTCAGACCGTCGGTCTCTGTACGTCTCTATCAGCCCGCCTGTCTCTGACCGCCTGTCTCAGACCGTCTGTCTCTGTCCGTCTGTCTCAGACCGTCTGTCTGTGTCCGTCTGTCTCAGCCCGACTGTCACTGTCCGTGTGTTTCAGACCATCTGTATCAGACCGTTGTCTCTGTGAGTCTGTCTCCGCCGCCTGTGTCAGTCCGTCTGTCTCAGACCATCTGTCCCGGACCGTTGTCTCTGTCCGTCTGTGTCAGTCCGTCTGTCTCAGCCCGTCTGTCTCAGACCCTCTCTCTCAGGCCGCCTGTCTCAGTCCGTCTGTCTTGGACCGTCTGTCTCAGACCGTCGGTCTCTGTCCGTCTCTCTCAGCCCGCCTGCCTCAGTCCGTCTGTCTCAGACCGTGTGTCTCAGATCGTTGTCTCTCTCCGTGTCTCTCAGGCCGCCTGTCTCAGTCCGTCTGTCTTAGACCATCTATCTCAGACCGTCTCTCTCAGACCGTCTATCTCAGTCCGTCCGTCTCAGACCGTCTGCCTCTGTCCGTCTGTCTCTGTCCGTCTGTCTCAGACCGACTGTCTCAGACCGTCTGCCTCAGACCGTCTGTCTCAGATCGTCGGTCTCTGTCCGTCTCTCTCAGGCCGCCTGTCTAAGTTCTTCTGTCTCAGACCATCTGTCTCAGACCGTCTCTCTCAGTCCGTCTGTCTCAGTCCGTCTGTCTCAGTCCGTCTGTCTCAGACCATCTGTCTCAGACCGTTGTCTCTGTCCGCCTGTCTCTGTCCGTTGGTCTCAGCCCGCCTGTCTCAGACCGTTGTCTCTGTCCGTCTGTCTCAGACCATCCGTCTCTGTCCGTTTCTCTCAGACCGTCCGTCTCAGACCGTCGGTCTCTGTCAGTCTCTCGTAGGCCGCCTGTCTCAGTCCGTCTGTCTCAGACCATCTGTCTCAGACCGTCTGTCTCTGTCCGTCTGTCTCAGACCATCTGTCTCACTACGTCTGTCTCTGTCCGTCTGTCTCAGCCCGTCTGTCTCAGTCCGTCTGTCTCAGACCATCTGTCTCAGTCCGTTGTCTCTGTCCGCCTGTCTCTGTCCGTCGGTCTCAGCCCGCCTGTCTCAGACCGTCTCTCTCAGACCGTCTGTCTCAGACCGTCTGTCTCAGTCCGTCTGTCTCAGACCATCTGTCTCAGACCGTTGTCTCTGTCCGCCTGTCTCTGTCCGTCGGTCTCAGCCCGCCTGTCTCAGACCGTCTGTCTCAGACCGTCTGTCTCAGACCGTCTGTCTCAGACCGTCTGTCTCAGACCGTCTGTCTCAGACCGTCCGTCTCTGTCCGTCTCTCTCAGACTGTCCGTCTCAGACCGTCGGTCTCTGTCAGTCTCTCGTAGGCCGCCTGTCTCAGTCCGTCTGCCTCAGACCATCTGTCTCAGACCGTCTGTCTCTGTCGGTTGGTCTCAGCCCGCCTGTCTCAGACCGTCTGTCTCAGACCGTCTGTCTCAGACCGTCTGTCTCAGACCGTCCGTCTCTGTCCGTCTCTCTCAGACCGTCCGTCTCAGACCGTCGGTCTCTGTCCGTCTCTCTCAGGCCGCCTGTCTCAGTCCGTCTGTCTCAGACCACTGTCTCAGACCGTTGTCTCTGTCCGTCTGTCTCAGCCCGTCTGTCTCAGTCCGTCTGTCTCAGACCATCTGTCTCAGACCGTTGTCTTTGTCCGCCTGTCTCTGTCCGTCGGTCTCAGCCCGCATGTCTCAGACCGTCTGTCTCAGACCGTCTGTCTCAGACCGTCTGTCTCAGACCGTCGGTCTCTGTCCGTCTCTCTCAGACCGTCCGTCTCTGTCAGTCTCTCGTAGGCCGCCTGTCTCAGTCCGTCTGTCTCAGACCATCTGTCTCAGACCGTCTGTCTCTGTCCGTCTGTCTCAGACCATCTGTCTCACTACGTCTGTCTCAGACCGTCTGTCTCAGACCGTCGGTCTCTGTCCGTCTCTCTGAGCCCGCCTGTCGCAGACCGCCTGTATCCGACCGTCGGTATTACCCCGTCTGTCTCAGCCCGTCTGTCTCGGTCCGTCTGTCTCAGACCGTCTGTCTCAGACCGTCTCTCTCAGTCCCTCTGTCTCAGACCGACTGTCTCAGACCGTCTGCCTCAGACCGTCTGTCTCAGACCGTCGGTCTCTGTCCGTCTCTATCAGGCCGCCTGTCTCAGTCCGTCTGTCTCAAACCATCTGTCTTAGACCGTCTGTCTCTGTCCGTCAGTCTCAGACCGTCTGTCTCAGACCGTCGGTCTCTGTACGTCTCTATGAGCCCGCCTGTCTCTGACCGCCTGTCTCAGACCGTCTGTCTCTGTCCGTCTGTCTCAGACCGTCTGTCTGTGTCCGTCTGTCTCAGCCCGACTGTCTCTGTCCGTGTGTTTCAGACCATCTGTATCAGACCGTTGTCTCTGTGAGTCTGTCTCCGCCGCCTGTGTCAGTCCGTCTGTCTCAGACCATCTGTCCCGGACCGTTGTCTCTGTCCGTCTGTGTCAGTCCGTCTGTCTCAGCCCGTCTGTCTCAGACCCTCTCTCTCAGGCCGCCTGTCTCAGTCCGTCTGTCTTGGACCGTCTGTCCCAGACCGTCGGTCTCTGTCCGTCTCTCTCAGCCCGCCTGCCTCAGTCCGTCTGTCTCAGACCGTCTGTCTCAAATCGTTGTCTCTCTCCGTGTCTCTCAGGCCGCCTGTCTCAGTCCGTCTGTCTTAGACCATCTATCTCAGACCGTCTCTCTCAGACCGTCTATCTCAGTCCGTCCGTCTCAGACCGTCTGTCTCTGTCCGTCTGTCTCTGTCCGTCTGTCTCTGTCCGTTGGTCTCAGCCCGCCTGTCTCAGACCGTTGTCTCTGTCCGTCTGTCTCAGACCATCCGTCTCTGTCCGTTTCTCTCAGACCGTCCGTCTCAGACCGTCGGTCTCTGTCAGTCTCTCGTAGGCCGCCTGTCTCAGTCCGTCTGTTTCAGACCATCTGTCTCAGACCGTCTGTCTCTGTCCGTCTGTCTCAGACCATCTGTCTCACTACGTCTGTCTCTGTCCGTCTGTCTCAGCCCGTCTGTCTCAGTCCGTCTGTCTCAGACCATCTGTCTTAGTCCGTTGTCTCTGTCCGCCTGTCTCTGTCCGTCGGTCTCAGCCCGCCTGTCTCAGACCGTCTGTCTCAGACCGTCTGTCTCAGACCGTCTGTCTCACACCGTCTGTCTCAGACCGTCTGTCTCAGACCGTCCGTATCTGTCCGTCTCTCTCAGACCGTCCGTCTCAGACCGTCGGTCTCTGTCAGTCTCTCGTAGGCCGGCTGTCTCAGTCCGTCTGTCTCAGACCATCTGTCTCAGACCGTCTGTCTCTGTCCGTCTGTCTCAGACCATCTGTCTCACTACGTCTGTCTCAGACCGTCTGTCTCAGACCGTCTGTCTCAGACCGTCTGTCCCAGACCGTCTGTCTCAGACCGTCTGTCTCAGACCGTCTGTCTCAGACCGTCTGTCTCTGTCCGTCTGTCTCTGTCCGCCTGTCTCAGACCGTCTGTCTCAGACCGTCGGTCTCTGTCCGTCTCTCTCAGGCCGCCTGTCTCAGTCCGTCTGTCTCAGACCACTGTCTCAGACCGTTGTCTCTGTCCGTCTGTCTCAGCCCGTCTGTCTCAGTCCGTCTGTCTCAGACCATCTGTCTCAGACCGTTGTCTCTGTCCGCCTGTCTCTGTCCGTCGGTCTCAGCCCGCCTGTCTCAGACCGTCTGTCTCAGACCGTCTGTCTCAGACCGTCTGTCTCAGACCGTCTGTCTCAGACCGTCCGTCTCTGTCCGTCTCTCTCAGACTGTCCGTCTAAGACCGTCGGTCTCTGTCAGTCTCTCGTAGGCCGCCTGTCTCAGTCCGTCTGTCTCAGACCATCTGTCTCAGACCGTCTGTCTCTGTCCGTTAGTCTCAGCCCGCCTGTCTCAGACCGTCTGTCTCAGACCGTCTGTCTCAGACCGTCCGTCTCTGTCCGTCTCTCTCAGACCGTCCGTCTCAGACCGTCGGTCTCTGTCCGTCTCTCTCAGGCCGCCTGTCTCAGTCCGTCTGTCTCAGACCACTGTCTCAGACCGTTGTCTCTGTCCGTCTGTCTCAGCCCGTCTGTCTCAGTCCGTCTGTCTCAGACCGTCTGTCTCAGACCGTCTGTCTCAGACCGTCTGTCTCAGACCGTCTGTCTCAGACCGTCTGTCTCAGACCGTCCGTCTCTGTCCGTCTCTCTCAGACCGTCCGTCTCAGACCGTCGGTCTCTGTCAGTCTCTCGTAGGCCGGCTGTCTCAGTCCGTCTGTCTCAGACCATCTGTCTCAGACCGTCTGTCTCTGTCCGTCTGTCTCAGACCATCTGTCTCACTACGTCTGTCTCAGACCGTCTGTCTCAGACCGTCTGTCTCAGACCGTCTGTCCCAGACCGTCTGTCTCAGACCGTCTGTCTCAGACCGTCTGTCTCAGACCGTCTGTCTCTGTCCGTCTGTCTCTGTCCGCCTGTCTCAGACCGTCTGTCTCAGACCGTCGGTCTCTGTCCGTCTCTCTCAGGCCGCCTGTCTCAGTCCGTCTGTCTCAGACCACTGTCTCAGTCCGTCTGTCTCAGACCATCTGTCTCAGACCGTTGTCTCTGTCCGCCAGTCTCTGTCCGTCGGTCTCAGCCCGCCTGTCTCAGACCGTCTGTCTCAGACCGTCTGTCTCAGACCGTCCGTCTCTGTCCGTCTCTCTCAGACCGTCCGTCTCAGACCGTCGGTCTCTGTCCGTCTCTCTCAGGCCGCCTGTCTCAGTCCGTCTGTCTCAGACCACTGTCTCAGACCGTTGTCTCTGTCCGTCTGTCTCAGCCCGTCTGTCTCAGTCCGTCTGTCTCAGACCATCTGTCTCAGACCGTTGTCTCTGTCCGCCTGTCTCTGTCCGTCGGTCTCAGCCCGCCTGTCTCAGACCGTCTGTCTCAGACCGTCTGTCTCAGACCGTCTGTCTCAGACCGTCCGTCTCTGTCCGTCTCTCTCAGACCGTCCGTCTCAGACCGTCGGTCTCTGTCAGTCTCTCGTAGGCCGCCTGTCTCAGTCCGTCTGTCTCAGACCATCTGTCTCAGACTGTCTGTCTCTGTCCGTCTGTCTCAGACCATCTGTCTCACTACGTCTGTCTTAGACCGTCTGCCTCAGACCGTCTGTCTCAGTCCGTCTGTCTCTGTCCGTCTGTCTCTGTCCGTCTGTCTCAGACCGTCTGTCTCAGACCGTCCGTCTCTGTCCGTCTCTCTCAGACCGTCCGTCTCAGACCGTCGGTCTCTGTCAGTCTCTCGTAGGCCGCCTGTCTCAGTCCGTCTGTCTCAGACCATCTGTCTCAGACTGTCTGTCTCTGTCCGTCTGTCTCAGACCATCTGTCTCACTACGTCTGTCTCAGACCGTCTGTCTCAGACCGTATGTCTGAGACCGTCTGTCTCTGTCCGTCTGTCTCAGACCACTGTCTCAGACCGTTGTCTCTGTCCGTCTGTCTCAGCCCGTCTGTCTCAGTCCGTCTGTCTCAGACCATCTGTCTCAGACCGTTGTCTCTGTCCGCCTGTCTCTGTCCGTCGGTCTCTGTCCGTCTCTCTGAGCCCGCCTGTCTCAGTCCGTCTGTCTCAGACCACTGTCTCAGACCGTTGTCTCTGTCCGCCTGTCTCAGACCATCTGTCTCACTACGTCTGTCTCTGACCGCCTGTCTCAGACCGTCTGTCTCTGTCCGTCTGTCTCAGACCGTCTGTCTGTGTCCGTCTGTCTCAGCCCGACTGTCTCTGTCCGTGTGTTTCAGACCATCTGTATCAGACCGTTGTCTCTGTGAGTCTGTCTCCGCCGCCTGTGTCAGTCCGTCTGTCTCAGACCATCTGTCCCGGACCGTTGTCTCTGTCCGTCTGTGTCAGTCCGTCTGTCTCAGCCCGTCTGTCTCAGACCCTCTCTCTCAGGCCGCCTGTCTCAGTCCGTCTGTCTTGGACCGTCTGTCCCAGACCGTCGGTCTCTGTCCGTCTCTCTCAGCCCGCCTGCCTCAGTCCGTCTGTCTCAGACCGTCTGTCTCAAATCGTTGTCTCTCTCCGTGTCTCTCAGGCCGCCTGTCTCAGTCCGTCTGTCTTAGACCATCTATCTCAGACCGTCTCTCTCAGACCGTCTATCTCAGTCCGTCCGTCTCAGACCGTCTGTCTCTGTCCGTCTGTCTCTGTCCGTCTGTCTCTGTCCGTTGGTCTCAGCCCGCCTGTCTCAGACCGTTGTCTCTGTCCGTCTGTCTCAGACCATCCGTCTCTGTCCGTTTCTCTCAGACCGTCCGTCTCAGACCGTCGGTCTCTGTCAGTCTCTCGTAGGCCGCCTGTCTCAGTCCGTCTGTTTCAGACCATCTGTCTCAGACCGTCTGTCTCTGTCCGTCTGTCTCAGACCATCTGTCTCACTACGTCTGTCTCTGTCCGTCTGTCTCAGCCCGTCTGTCTCAGTCCGTCTGTCTCAGACCATCTGTCTTAGTCCGTTGTCTCTGTCCGCCTGTCTCTGTCCGTCGGTCTCAGCCCGCCTGTCTCAGACCGTCTGTCTCAGACCGTCTGTCTCAGACCGTCTGTCTCACACCGTCTGTCTCAGACCGTCTGTCTCAGACCGTCCGTATCTGTCCGTCTCTCTCAGACCGTCCGTCTCAGACCGTCGGTCTCTGTCAGTCTCTCGTAGGCCGGCTGTCTCAGTCCGTCTGTCTCAGACCATCTGTCTCAGACCGTCTGTCTCTGTCCGTCTGTCTCAGACCGTCTGTCCCAGACCGTCTGTCTCAGACCGTCTGTCTCAGACCGTCTGTCTCAGACCGTCTGTCTCTGTCCGTCTGTCTCTGTCCGCCTGTCTCAGACCGTCTGTCTCAGACCGTCGGTCTCTGTCCGTCTCTCTCAGGCCGCCTGTCTCAGTCCGTCTGTCTCAGACCACTGTCTCAGACCGTTGTCTCTGTCCGTCTGTCTCAGCCCGTCTGTCTCAGTCCGTCTGTCTCAGACCATCTGTCTCAGACCGTTGTCTCTGTCCGCCTGTCTCTGTCCGTCGGTCTCAGCCCGCCTGTCTCAGACCGTCTGTCTCAGACCGTCTGTCTCAGACCGTCTGTCTCAGACCGTCTGTCTCAGACCGTCCGTCTCTGTCCGTCTCTCTCAGACTGTCCGTCTAAGACCGTCGGTCTCTGTCAGTCTCTCGTAGGCCGCCTGTCTCAGTCCGTCTGTCTCAGACCATCTGTCTCAGACCGTCTGTCTCTGTCCGTTAGTCTCAGCCCGCCTGTCTCAGACCGTCTGTCTCAGACCGTCTGTCTCAGACCGTCCGTCTCTGTCCGTCTCTCTCAGACCGTCCGTCTCAGACCGTCGGTCTCTGTCCGTCTCTCTCAGGCCGCCTGTCTCAGTCCGTCTGTCTCAGACCACTGTCTCAGACCGTTGTCTCTGTCCGTCTGTCTCAGCCCGTCTGTCTCAGTCCGTCTGTCTCAGACCATCTGTCTCAGACCGTTGTCTCTGTCCGCCTGTCTCTGTCCGTCGGTCTCAGCCCGCCTGTCTCAGACCGTCTGTCTCAGACCGTCTGTCTCAGACCGTCTGTCTCAGACCGTCCGTCTCTGTCCGTCTCTCTCAGACCGTCCGTCTCAGACCGTCGGTCTCTGTCAGTCTCTCGTAGGCCGCCTGTCTCAGTCCGTCTGTCTCAGACCATCTGTCTCAGACTGTCTGTCTCTGTCCGTCTGTCTCAGACCATCTGTCTCACTACGTCTGTCTTAGACCGTCTGCCTCAGACCGTCTGTCTCAGTCCGTCTGTCTCTGTCCGTCTGTCTCTGTCCGTCTGTCTCAGACCGTCTGTCTCAGACCGTCCGTCTCTGTCCGTCTCTCTCAGACCGTCCGTCTCAGACCGTCGGTCTCTGTCAGTCTCTCGTAGGCCGCCTGTCTCAGTCCGTCTGTCTCAGACCATCTGTCTCAGACTGTCTGTCTCTGTCCGTCTGTCTCAGACCATCTGTCTCACTACGTCTGTCTCAGACCGTCTGTCTCAGACCGTATGTCTGAGACCGTCTGTCTCTGTCCGTCTGTCTCAGACCACTGTCTCAGACCGTTGTCTCTGTCCGTCTGTCTCAGCCCGTCTGTCTCAGTCCGTCTGTCTCAGACCATCTGTCTCAGACCGTTGTCTCTGTCCGCCTGTCTCTGTCCGTCGGTCTCTGTCCGTCTCTCTGAGCCCGCCTGTCTAAGTCCGTCTGTCTCAGACCACTGTCTCAGACCGTTGTCTCTGTCCGCCTGTCTCAGACCATCTGTCTCACTACGTCTGTCTCAGACCGTCTGTCTGAGACCGTCTGTCTCTGTCCGTCTGTCTCAGACCGTCTGTCTCAGACCGTCGGTCTCTGTCCGTCTGTCTCAGACCGTCGGTCTCTGTCCGTCTCTCTGAGCCCGCCTGTCGCAGACCGCCTGTGTCCGACCGTCGGTATTACCCCGTCTGTCTCAGCCCGCCTGTCCCTGTCCGTCTGTCTCAGACCGTCTGTCTCTAACCGTCGGTCTCTGTACGTCTCTATCAGTACGCCTGTCTCTGACCGCCTGTCTCTGACCGCCTGTCTCAGACCGTCTGTCCGAGACCGCCTGTCTCAGTCCGTCTGTCTCAGACCATCTGTCTCAAACCGTCGGTCTCTCTCCGTCTCTCTCAGGCCGCCTGTCAAAATCCGTCTGTATCAGACCATCTGTCTCAGACTGTCGGTCTCTGTCCGTCTCTCTCAGCCCGCCTGCCTCAGTCCGTCTGACTCAGACCGTCAGTCTCAGACCGTCGGTCTCTGTGCGTCTCTCTCAGGCCGCCTGTCTCAGTCCGTCTGTCTCAGACCACTGTCTCAGACCGTTGTCTCTGTCCGTCTGTCTCAGCCCGTCTGTCTGAGTCCGTCTCTCTCAGTCCGCCTGTCTCAGTCCGACTGTCTCAGACCGTCTGCCTCAGACCGTCTGTCTCAGACCGTCGGTCTCTGTCCGTCTCTATCAGGCCGCCTGTCTCAGTCCGTCTGTCTCAAACCATCTGTCTTAGACCGTCTGTCTCTGTCCGTCAGTCTCAGACCGTCTGTCTCAGACCGTCGGTCTCTGTACGTCTCTATCAGCCCGCCTGTCTCTGACCGCCTGTCTCAGACCGTCTGTCTCTGTCCGTCTGTCTCAGACCGTCTGTCTGTGTCCGTCTGTCTCAGCCCGACTGTCTCTGTCCGTGTGTTTCAGACCATCTGTATCAGACCGTTGTCTCTGTGAGTCTGTCTCCGCCGCCTGTGTCAGTCCGTCTGTCTCAGACCATCTGTCCCGGACCGTTGTCTCTGTCCGTCTGTGTCAGTCCGTCTGTCTCAGCTCGTCTGTCTCAGACCCTCTCTCTCAGGCCGCCTGTCTCAGTCCGTCTGTCTTGGACCGTCTGTCTCAGACCGTCGGTCTCTGTCCGTCTCTCTCAGCCCGCCTGCCTCAGTCCGTCTGTCTCAGACCGTGTGTCTCAGATCGTTGTCTCTCTCCGTGTCTCTCAGGCCGCCTGTCTCAGTCCGTCTGTCTTAGACCATCTATCTCAGACCGTCTCTCTCAGACCGTCTATCTCAGTCCGTCCGTCTCAGACCGTCTGTCTCTGTCCGTCTGTCTCTGTCCGTCTGTCTCAGACCGACTGTCTCAGACCGTCTGCCTCAGACCGTCTGTCTCAGATCGTCGGTCTCTGTCCGTCTCTCTCAGGCCGCCTGTCTAAGTTCTTCTGTCTCAGACCATCTGTCTCAGCCCGCCTGTCTCAGACCGTTGTCTCTGTCCGTCTGTCTCAGACCATCCGTCTCTGTCCGTTTCTCTCAGACCGTCCGTCTCAGACCGTCGGTCTCTGTCAGTCTCTCGTAGGCCGCCTGTCTCAGTCCGTCTGTCTCAGACCATCTGTCTCAGACCGTCTGTCTCTGTCCGTCTGTCTCAGACCATCTGTCTCACTACGTCTGTCTCTGTCCGTCGGTCTGAGCCCGCCTGCCTCAGACCGTCTCTCTCAGACCGTCTGTCTCAGACCGTCTGTCTCAGACCGTCTGTCTCAGACCGTCTGTCTCAGACCGTCCGTCTCTGTCCGTCTCTCTCAGACCGTCCGTCTCAGACCGTCGGTCTCTGTCAGTCTCTCGTAGGCCGCCTGTCTCAGTCCGTCTGTCTCAGACCATCTGCCTCAGACCGTCTGTCTCAGTCCGTCTGTCTCTGTCCGTCTGTCTCTGTCCGTCTGTCTCAGACCGTCTGTCTCAGACCGTCCGTCTCTGTCCGTCTCTCTCAGACCGTCCGTCTCAGACCGTCGGTCTCTGTCAGTCTCTCGTAGGCCGCCTGTCTCAGTCCGTCTGTCTCAGACCATCTGTCTCAGACTGTCTGTCTCTGTCCGTCTGTCTCAGACCATCTGTCTCACTACGTCTGTCTCAGACCGTATGTCTGAGACCGTCTGTCTCTGTCCGTCTGTCTCAGACCACTGTCTCAGACCGTTGTCTCTGTCCGTCTGTCTCAGCCCGTCTGTCTCAGTCCGTCTGTCTCAGACCATCTGTCTCAGACCGTTGTCTCTGTCCGCCTGTCTCTGTCCGTCGGTCTCTGTCCGTCTCTCTGAGCCCGCCTGTCTAAGTCCGTCTGTCTCAGACCACTGTCTCAGACCGTTGTCTCTGTCCGCCTGTCTCAGACCATCTGTCTCACTACGTCTGTCTCAGACCGTCTGTCTGAGACCGTCTGTCTCTGTCCGTCTGTCTCAGACCGTCTGTCTCAGACCGTCGGTCTCTGTCCGTCTGTCTCAGACCGTCGGTCTCTGTCCGTCTCTCTGAGCCCGCCTGTCGCAGACCGCCTGTGTCCGACCGTCGGTATTACCCCGTCTGTCTCAGCCCGCCTGTCCCTGTCCGTCTGTCTCAGACCGTCTGTCTCTAACCGTCGGTCTCTGTACGTCTCTATCAGTACGCCTGTCTCTGACCGCCTGTCTCTGACCGCCTGTCTCAGACCGTCTGTCCGAGACCGCCTGTCTCAGTCCGTCTGTCTCAGACCATCTGTCTCAAACCGTCGGTCTCTCTCCGTCTCTCTCAGGCCGCCTGTCAAAATCCGTCTGTATCAGACCATCTGTCTCAGACTGTCGGTCTCTGTCCGTCTCTCTCAGCCCGCCTGCCTCAGTCCGTCTGACTCAGACCGTCAGTCTCAGACCGTCGGTCTCTGTGCGTCTCTCTCAGGCCGCCTGTCTCAGTCCGTCTGTCTCAGACCACTGTCTCAGACCGTTGTCTCTGTCCGTCTGTCTCAGCCCGTCTGTCTGAGTCCGTCTCTCTCAGTCCGCCTGTCTCAGTCCGACTGTCTCAGACCGTCTGCCTCAGACCGTCTGTCTCAGACCGTCGGTCTCTGTCCGTCTCTATCAGGCCGCCTGTCTCAGTCCGTCTGTCTCAAACCATCTGTCTTAGACCGTCTGTCTCTGTCCGTCAGTCTCAGACCGTCTGTCTCAGACCGTCGGTCTCTGTACGTCTCTATCAGCCCGCCTGTCTCTGACCGCCTGTCTCAGACCGTCTGTCTCTGTCCGTCTGTCTCAGACCGTCTGTCTGTGTCCGTCTGTCTCAGCCCGACTGTCTCTGTCCGTGTGTTTCAGACCATCTGTATCAGACCGTTGTCTCTGTGAGTCTGTCTCCGCCGCCTGTGTCAGTCCGTCTGTCTCAGACCATCTGTCCCGGACCGTTGTCTCTGTCCGTCTGTGTCAGTCCGTCTGTCTCAGCTCGTCTGTCTCAGACCCTCTCTCTCAGGCCGCCTGTCTCAGTCCGTCTGTCTTGGACCGTCTGTCTCAGACCGTCGGTCTCTGTCCGTCTCTCTCAGCCCGCCTGCCTCAGTCCGTCTGTCTCAGACCGTGTGTCTCAGATCGTTGTCTCTCTCCGTGTCTCTCAGGCCGCCTGTCTCAGTCCGTCTGTCTTAGACCATCTATCTCAGACCGTCTCTCTCAGACCGTCTATCTCAGTCCGTCCGTCTCAGACCGTCTGTCTCTGTCCGTCTGTCTCTGTCCGTCTGTCTCAGACCGACTGTCTCAGACCGTCTGCCTCAGACCGTCTGTCTCAGATCGTCGGTCTCTGTCCGTCTCTCTCAGGCCGCCTGTCTAAGTTCTTCTGTCTCAGACCATCTGTCTCAGCCCGCCTGTCTCAGACCGTTGTCTCTGTCCGTCTGTCTCAGACCATCCGTCTCTGTCCGTTTCTCTCAGACCGTCCGTCTCAGACCGTCGGTCTCTGTCAGTCTCTCGTAGGCCGCCTGTCTCAGTCCGTCTGTCTCAGACCATCTGTCTCAGACCGTCTGTCTCTGTCCGTCTGTCTCAGACCATCTGTCTCACTACGTCTGTCTCTGTCCGTCGGTCTGAGCCCGCCTGCCTCAGACCGTCTCTCTCAGACCGTCTGTCTCAGACCGTCTGTCTCAGACCGTCTGTCTCAGACCGTCTGTCTCAGACCGTCCGTCTCTGTCCGTCTCTCTCAGACCGTCCGTCTCAGACCGTCGGTCTCTGTCAGTCTCTCGTAGGCCGCCTGTCTCAGTCCGTCTGTCTCAGACCATCTGTCTCAGACCGTCTGTCTCTGTCCGTCTGTCTCAGACCATCTGCCTCACTACGTCTGTCTCAGACCGTCTGTCTCAGACCGTCTGTCTCAGACCGTCTGTCTCAGACCGTCTGTCTCAGACCGTCTGTCTCAGACCGTCTGTCTCAGACCGTCTGTCTCTCTCCGTCTGTCTCTGTCCGTCTGTCTCAGACCGTCTGTCTCAGACCGTCTGTCTCAGACCGTCGGTCTCTGTCCGTCTCTCTCAGGCCGCCTGTCTCAGTCCGTCTGTCTCAGACCACTGTCTCAGACCGTTGCCTCTGTCCGTCTGTCTCAGCCCGTCTGTCTCAGTCCGTCTGTCTCAGACCATCTGTCTCAGACCGTTGTCCCTGTCCGCCTGTCTCTGTCCGTCGGTCTCAGCCCGCCTGTCTCAGACCGTCTGTCTCAGACCGTCTGTCTCAGACCGTCTGTCTCAGACCGTCTGTCTCAGACCGTCTGTCTCAGACCGTCTGTCTCAGACCGTCCGTCTCTGTCCGTCTCTCTCAGACTGTCCGTCTCAGACCGTCGGTCTCTGTCAGTCTCTCGTAGGCCGCCTGTCTCAGTCCGTCTGCCTCAGACCATCTGTCTCAGACCGTCTGTCTCTGTCCGTTGGTCTCAGCCCGCCTGTCTCAGACCGTCTGTCTCAGACCGTCTGTCTCAGACCGTCCGTCTCTGTCCGTCTCTCTCAGACCGTCCGTCTCAGACCGTCGGTCTCTGTCCGTCTCTCTCAGGCCGCCTGTCTCAGTCCGTCTGTCTCAGACCACTGTCTCAGACCGTTGTCTCTGTCCGTCTGTCTCAGCCCGTCTGTCTCAGTCCGTCTGTCTCAGACCATCTGTCTCAGACCGTTGTCTTTGTCCGCCTGTCTCTGTCCGTCGGTCTCAGCCCGCCTGTCTCAGACCGTCTGTCTCAGACCGTCTGTCTCAGACCGTCTGTCTCAGACCGTCGGTCTCTGTCCGTCTCTCTCAGACCGTCCGTCTCAGACCGTCGGTCTCTGTCAGTCTCTCGTAGGCCGCCTGTCTCAGTCCGTCTGTCTCAGACCATCTGTCTCAGACCGTCTGTCTCTGTCCGTCTGTCTCAGACCATCTGTCTCACTACGTCTGTCTCAGACCGTCTGTCTCAGACCGTCGGTCTCTGTCCGTCTCTCTGAGCCCGCCTGTCGCAGACCGCCTGTATCCGACCGTCGGTATTACCCCGTCTGTCTCAGCCCGTCTGTCTCGGTCCGTCTGTCTCAGACCGTCTGTCTCAGACCGTCTCTCTCAGTCCCTCTGTCTCAGACCGACTGTCTCAGACCATCTGTCTCACTACGTCTGTCTCTGTCCGTCTGTCTCAGCCCGTCTGTCTCAGTCCGTCTGTCTCAGACCATCTGTCTTAGTCCGTTGTCTCTGTCCGCCTGTCTCTGTCCGTCGGTCTCAGCCCGCCTGTCTCAGACCGTCTGTCTCAGACCGTCTGTCTCAGACCGTCTGTCTCAGACCGTCTGTCTCAGACCGTCTGTCTCAGACCGTCGGTCTCTGTCCGTCTCTCTCAGGCCGCCTGTCTCAGTCCGTCTGTCTCAGACCACTGTCTCAGACCGTTGCCTCTGTCCGTCTGTCTCAGCCCGTCTGTCTCAGTCCGTCTGTCTCAGACCATCTGTCTCAGACCGTTGTCCCTGTCCGCCTGTCTCTGTCCGTCGGTCTCAGCCCGCCTGTCTCAGACCGTCTGTCTCAGACCGTCTGTCTCAGACCGTCTGTCTCAGACCGTCTGTCTCAGACCGTCTGTCTCAGACCGTCCGTCTCTGTCCGTCTCTCTCAGACTGTCCGTCTCAGACCGTCGGTCTCTGTCAGTCTCTCGTAGGCCGCCTGTCTCAGTCCGTCTGCCTCAGACCATCTGTCTCAGACCGTCTGTCTCTGTCCGTTGGTCTCAGCCCGCCTGTCTCAGACCGTCTGTCTCAGACCGTCTGTCTCAGACCGTCCGTCTCTGTCCGTCTCTCTCAGACCGTCCGTCTCAGACCGTCGGTCTCTGTCCGTCTCTCTCAGGCCGCCTGTCTCAGTCCGTCTGTCTCAGACCACTGTCTCAGACCGTTGTCTCTGTCCGTCTGTCTCAGCCCGTCTGTCTCTGTCCGTCGGTCTCAGCCCGCCTGTCTCAGACCATCTGTCTCAGACCGTCTGTCTCTGTCCGTTGGTCTCAGCCCGCCTGTCTCAGACCGTCTGTCTCAGACCGTCTGTCTCAGACCGTCCGTCTCTGTCCGTCTCTCTCAGACCGTCCGTCTCAGACCGTCGGTCTCTGTCAGTCTCTCGTAGGCCGCCTGTCTCAGTCCGTCTGTCTCAGACCATCTGTCTCAGACCGTCTGTCTCTGTCCGTCTGTCTCAGACCATCTGTCTCACTACGTCTGTCTCAGACCGTCTGTCTCAGACCGTCGGTCTCTGTCCGTCTCTCTGAGCCCGCCTGTCGCAGACCGCCTGTATCCGACCGTCGGTATTACCCCGTCTGTCTCAGCCCGTCTGTCTCGGTCCGTCTGTCTCAGACCGTCTGTCTCAGACCGTCTCTCTCAGTCCCTCTGTCTCAGACCGACTGTCTCAGACCATCTGTATCACTACGTCTGTCTCTGTCCGTCTGTCTCAGCCCGTCTGTCTCAGTCCGTCTGTCTCAGACCATCTGTCTTAGTCCGTTGTCTCTGTCCGCCTGTCTCTGTCCGTCGGTCTCAGCCCGCCTGTCTCAGACCGTCTGTCTCAGACCGTCTGTCTCAGACCGTCTGTCTCAGACCGTCTGTCTCAGACCGTCCGTCTCTGTCCGTCTCTCTCAGACCGTCCGTCTCAGACCGTCGGTCTCTGTCAGTCTCTCGTAGGCCGGCTGTCTCAGTCCGTCTGTCTCAGACCATCTGTCTCAGACCGTCTGTCTCTGTCCGTCTGTCTCAGACCGTCTGTCTCAGACCGTCTGTCTCAGACCGTCTGTCTCAGACCGTCTGTCTCTGTCCGTCTGTCTCTGTCCGCCTGTCTCAGACCGTCTGTCTCAGACCGTCGGTCTCTGTCCGTCTCTCTCAGGCCGCCTGTCTCAGTCCGTCTGTCTCAGACCACTGTCTCAGACCGTTGTCTCTGTCCGTCTGTCTCAGCCCGTCTGTCTCAGTCCGTCTGTCTCAGACCATCTGTCTCAGACCGTTGTCTCTGTCCGCCTGTCTCTGTCCGTCGGTCTCAGCCCGCCTGTCTCAGACCGTCTGTCTCAGACCGTCTGTCTCAGACCGTCTGTCTCAGACCGTCTGTCTCAGACCGTCCGTCTCTGTCCGTCTCTCTCAGACTGTCCGTCTAAGACCGTCGGTCTCTGTCAGTCTCTCGTAGGCCGCCTGTCTCAGTCCGTCTGTCTCAGACCATCTGTCTCAGACCGTCTGTCTCTGTCCGTTAGTCTCAGCCCGCCTGTCTCAGACCGTCTGTCTCAGACCGTCTGTCTCAGACCGTCCGTCTCTGTCCGTCTCTCTCAGACCGTCCGTCTCAGACCGTCGGTCTCTGTCCGTCTCTCTCAGGCCGCCTGTCTCAGTCCGTCTGTCTCAGACCACTGTCTCAGACCGTTGTCTCTGTCCGTCTGTCTCAGCCCGTCTGTCTCAGTCCGTCTGTCTCAGACCGTCTGTCTCAGACCGTCTGTCTCAGACCGTCTGTCTCAGACCGTCCGTCTCTGTCCGTCTCTCTCAGACCGTCCGTCTCAGACCGTCGGTCTCTGTCAGTCTCTCGTAGGCCGCCTGTCTCAGTCCGTCTGTCTCAGACCATCTGTCTCAGACTGTCTGTCTCTGTCCGTCTGTCTCAGACCATCTGTCTCACTACGTCTGTCTTAGACCGTCTGCCTCAGACCGTCTGTCTCAGTCCGTCTGTCTCTGTCCGTCTGTCTCTGTCCGTCTGTCTCAGACCGTCTGTCTCAGACCGTCCGTCTCTGTCCGTCTCTCTCAGACCGTCCGTCTCAGACCGTCGGTCTCTGTCAGTCTCTCGTAGGCCGCCTGTCTCAGTCCGTCTGTCTCAGACCATCTGTCTCAGACTGTCTGTCTCTGTCCGTCTGTCTCAGACCATCTGTCTCACTACGTCTGTCTCAGACCGTCTGTCTCAGACCGTATGTCTGAGACCGTCTGTCTCTGTCCGTCTGTCTCAGACCACTGTCTCAGACCGTTGTCTCTGTCCGTCTGTCTCAGCCCGTCTGTCTCAGTCCGTCTGTCTCAGACCATCTGTCTCAGACCGTTGTCTCTGTCCGCCTGTCTCAGACCGTCGGTCTCTGTCCGTCTGTCTCAGACCGTCGGTCTCTGTCCGTCTCTCTGAGCCCGCCTGTCGCAGACCGCCTGTGAACGACCGTCGGTATTACCCCGTCTGTCTCAGCCCGCCTGTCCCTGTCCGTCTGTCTCAGACCGTCTGTCTCTGACCGTCGGTCTCTGTACGTCTCTATCAGTACGCCTGTCTCTGACCGCCTGTCTCTGACCGCCTGTCTCAGACCGTCTGTCCGAGACCGCCTGTCTCAGTCCGTCTGTCTCAGACCATCTGTCTCAAACCGTCGGTCTCTCTCCGTCTCTCTCAGGCCGCCTGTCAAAATCCGTCTGTATCAGACCATCTGTCTCAGACTGTCGGTCTCTGTCCGTCTCTCTCAGCCCGCCTGCCTCAGTCCGTCTGACTCAGACCGTCAGTCTCAGACCGTCGGTCTCTGTGCGTCTCTCTCAGGCCGCCTGTCTCAGTCCGTCTGTCTCAGACCACTGTCTCAGACCGTTGTCTCTGTCCGTCTGTCTCAGCCCGTCTGTCTGAGTCCGTCTCTCTCAGTCCGCCTGTCTCAGTCCGACTGTCTCAGACCGTCTGCCTCAGACCGTCTGTCTCAGACCGTCGGTCTCTGTCCGTCTCTATCAGGCCGCCTGTCTCAGTCCGTCTGTCTCAAACCATCTGTCTTAGACCGTCTGTCTCTGTCCGTCAGTCTCAGACCGTCTGTCTCAGACCGTCGGTCTCTGTACGTCTCTATCAGCCCGCCTGTCTCTGACCGCCTGTCTCAGACCGTCTGTCTCTGTCCGTCTGTCTCAGACCGTCTGTCTGTGTCCGTCTGTCTCAGCCCGACTGTCTCTGTCCGTGTGTTTCAGACCATCTGTATCAGACCGTTGTCTCTGTGAGTCTGTCTCCGCCGCCTGTGTCAGTCCGTCTGTCTCAGACCATCTGTCCCGGACCGTTGTCTCTGTCCGTCTGTGTCAGTCCGTCTGTCTCAGCTCGTCTGTCTCAGACCCTCTCTCTCAGGCCGCCTGTCTCAGTCCGTCTGTCTTGGACCGTCTGTCTCAGACCGTCGGTCTCTGTCCGTCTCTCTCAGCCCGCCTGCCTCAGTCCGTCTGTCTCAGACCGTGTGTCTCAGATCGTTGTCTCTCTCCGTGTCTCTCAGGCCGCCTGTCTCAGTCCGTCTGTCTTAGACCATCTATCTCAGACCGTCTCTCTCAGACCGTCTATCTCAGTCCGTCCGTTTCAGACCGTCTGTCTCTGTCCGTCTGTCTCTGTCCGTCTGTCTCAGACCGACTGTCTCAGACCGTCTGCCTCAGACCGTCTGTCTCAGATCGTCGGTCTCTGTCCGTCTCTCTCAGGCCGCCTGTCTAAGTTCTTCTGTCTCAGACCATCTGTCTCAGCCCGCCTGTCTCAGACCGTTGTCTCTGTCCGTCTGTCTCAGACCATCCGTCTCTGTCCGTTTCTCTCAGACCTGCCGTCTCAGACCGTCGGTCTCTGTCAGTCTCTCGTAGGCCGCCTGTCTCAGTCCGTCTGTCTCAGACCATCTGTCTCAGACCGTCTGTCTCTGTCCGTCTGTCTCAGACCATCTGTCTCACTACGTCTGTCTCTGTCCGTCGGTCTGAGCCCGCCTGCCTCAGACCGTCTCTCTCAGACCGTCTGTCTCAGACCGTCTGTCTCAGACCGTCTGTCTCAGACCGTCTGTCTCAGACCGTCTGTCTCAGACCGTCTGTCTCAGACCGTCGGTCTCTGTCCGTCTCTCTCAGGCCGCCTGTCTCAGTCCGTCTGTCTCAGACCACTGTCTCAGACCGTTGCCTCTGTCCGTCTGTCTCAGCCCGTCTGTCTCAGTCCGTCTGTCTCAGACCATCTGTCTCAGACCGTTGTCCCTGTCCGCCTGTCTCTGTCCGTCGGTCTCAGCCCGCCTGTCTCAGACCGTCTGTCTCAGACCGTCTGTCTCAGACCGTCTGTCTCAGACCGTCTGTCTCAGACCGTCCGTCTCTGTCCGTCTCTCTCAGACTGTCCGTCTCAGACCGTCGGTCTCTGTCAGTCTCTCGTAGGCCGCCTGTCTCAGTCCGTCTGCCTCAGACCATCTGTCTCAGACCGTCTGTCTCTGTCCGTTGGTCTCAGCCCGCCTGTCTCAGACCGTCTGTCTCAGACCGTCTGTCTCAGACCGTCCGTCTCTGTCCGTCTCTCTCAGACCGTCCGTCTCAGACCGTCGGTCTCTGTCCGTCTCTCTCAGGCCGCCTGTCTCAGTCCGTCTGTCTCAGACCACTGTCTCAGACCGTTGTCTCTGTCCGTCTGTCTCAGCCCGTCTGTCTCAGTCCGTCTGTCTCAGACCATCTGTCTCAGACCGTTGTCTTTGTCCGCCTGTCTCTGTCCGTCGGTCTCAGCCCGCCTGTCTCAGACCGTCTGTCTCAGACCGTCTGTCTCAGACCGTCTGTCTCAGACCGTCGGTCTCTGTCCGTCTCTCTCAGACCGTCCGTCTCAGACCGTCGGTCTCTGTCAGTCTCTCGTAGGCCGCCTGTCTCAGTCCGTCTGTCTCAGACCATCTGTCTCAGACCGTCTGTCTCTGTCCGTCTGTCTCAGACCATCTGTCTCACTACGTCTGTCTCAGACCGTCTGTCTCAGACCGTCGGTCTCTGTCCGTCTCTCTGAGCCCGCCTGTCGCAGACCGCCTGTATCCGACCGTCGGTATTACCCCGTCTGTCTCAGCCCGTCTGTCTCGGTCCGTCTGTCTCAGACCGTCTGTCTCAGACCGTCTCTCTCAGTCCCTCTGTCTCAGACCGACTGTCTCAGACCATCTGTCTCACTACGTCTGTCTCTGTCCGTCTGTCTCAGCCCGTCTGTCTCAGTCCGTCTGTCTCAGACCATCTGTCTTAGTCCGTTGTCTCTGTCCGCCTGTCTCTGTCCGTCGGTCTCAGCCCGCCTGTCTCAGACCGTCTGTCTCAGACCGTCTGTCTCAGACCGTCTGTCTCAGACCGTCTGTCTCAGACCGTCTGTCTCAGACCGTCCGTCTCTGTCCGTCTCTCTCAGACCGTCCGTCTCAGACCGTCGGTCTCTGTCAGTCTCTCGTAGGCCGGCTGTCTCAGTCCGTCTGTCTCAGACCATCTGTCTCAGACCGTCTGTCTCTGTCCGTCTGTCTCAGACCATCTGTCTCACTACGTCTGTCTCAGACCGTCTGTCTCAGACCGTCTGTCTCAGACCGTCTGTCCCAGACCGTCTGTCTCAGACCGTCTGTCTCAGACCGTCTGTCTCAGACCGTCTGTCTCTGTCCGTCTGTCTCTGTCCGCCTGTCTCAGACCGTCTGTCTCAGACCGTCGGTCTCTGTCCGTCTCTCTCAGGCCGCCTGTCTCAGTCCGTCTGTCTCAGACCACTGTCTCAGACCGTTGTCTCTGTCCGTCTGCCTCAGCCCGTCTGTCTCAGTCCGTCTGTCTCAGACCATCTGTCTCAGACCGTTGTCTCTGTCCGCCTGTCTCTGTCCGTCGGTCTCAGCCCGCCTGTCTCAGACCGTCTGTCTCAGACCGTCTGTCTCAGACCGTCTGTCTCAGACCGTCTGTCTCAGACCGTCCGTCTCTGTCCGTCTCTCTCAGACTGTCCGTCTAAGACCGTCGGTCTCTGTCAGTCTCTCGTAGGCCGCCTGTCTCAGTCCGTCTGTCTCAGACCATCTGTCTCAGACCGTCTGTCTCTGTCCGTTAGTCTCAGCCCGCCTGTCTCAGACCGTCTGTCTCAGACCGTCTGTCTCAGACCGTCCGTCTCTGTCCGTCTCTCTCAGACCGTCCGTCTCAGACCGTCGGTCTCTGTCCGTCTCTCTCAGGCCGCCTGTCTCAGTCCGTCTGTCTCAGACCACTGTCTCAGACCGTTGTCTCTGTCCGTCTGTCTCAGCCCGTCTGTCTCAGTCCGTCTGTCTCAGACCGTCTGTCTCAGACCGTCTGTCTCAGACCGTCTGTCTCAGACCGTCCGTCTCTGTCCGTCTCTCTCAGACCGTCCGTCTCAGACCGTCGGTCTCTGTCAGTCTCTCGTAGGCCGCCTGTCTCAGTCCGTCTGTCTCAGACCATCTGTCTCAGACTGTCTGTCTCTGTCCGTCTGTCTCAGACCATCTGTCTCACTACGTCTGTCTTAGACCGTCTGCCTCAGACCGTCTGTCTCAGTCCGTCTGTCTCTGTCCGTCTGTCTCTGTCCGTCTGTCTCAGACCGTCTGTCTCAGACCGTCCGTCTCTGTCCGTCTCTCTCAGACCGTCCGTCTCAGACCGTCGGTCTCTGTCAGTCTCTCGTAGGCCGCCTGTCTCAGTCCGTCTGTCTCAGACCATCTGTCTCAGACTGTCTGTCTCTGTCCGTCTGTCTCAGACCATCTGTCTCACTACGTCTGTCTCAGACCGTCTGTCTCAGACCGTATGTCTGAGACCGTCTGTCTCTGTCCGTCTGTCTCAGACCACTGTCTCAGACCGTTGTCTCTGTCCGTCTGTCTCAGCCCGTCTGTCTCAGTCCGTCTGTCTCAGACCATCTGTCTCAGACCGTTGTCTCTGTCCGCCTGTCTCAGACCGTCGGTCTCTGTCCGTCTGTCTCAGACCGTCGGTCTCTGTCCGTCTCTCTGAGCCCGCCTGTCGCAGACCGCCTGTGAACGACCGTCGGTATTACCCCGTCTGTCTCAGCCCGCCTGTCCCTGTCCGTCTGTCTCAGACCGTCTGTCTCTGACCGTCGGTCTCTGTACGTCTCTATCAGTACGCCTGTCTCTGACCGCCTGTCTCTGACCGCCTGTCTCAGACCGTCTGTCCGAGACCGCCTGTCTCAGTCCGTCTGTCTCAGACCATCTGTCTCAAACCGTCGGTCTCTCTCCGTCTCTCTCAGGCCGCCTGTCAAAATCCGTCTGTATCAGACCATCTGTCTCAGACTGTCGGTCTCTGTCCGTCTCTCTCAGCCCGCCTGCCTCGTCCGTCTGACTCAGACCGTCAGTCTCAGACCGTCGGTCTCTGTGCGTCTCTCTCAGGCCGCCTGTCTCAGTCCGTCTGTCTCAGACCACTGTCTCAGACCGTTGTCTCTGTCCGTCTGTCTCAGCCCGTCTGTCTGAGTCCGTCTCTCTCAGTCCGCCTGTCTCAGTCCGACTGTCTCAGACCGTCTGCCTCAGACCGTCTGTCTCAGACCGTCGGTCTCTGTCCGTCTCTATCAGGCCGCCTGTCTCAGTCCGTCTGTCTCAAACCATCTGTCTTAGACCGTCTGTCTCTGTCCGTCAGTCTCAGACCGTCGGTCTCTGTCCGTCTCTATCAGGCCGCCTGTCTCAGTCCGTCTGTCTCAAACCATCTGTCTTAGACCGTCTGTCTCTGTCCGTCAGTCTCAGACCGTCTGTCTCAGACCGTCGGTCTCTGTACGTCTCTATCAGCCCGCCTGTCTCTGACCGCCTGTCTCAGACCGTCTGTCTCTGTCCGTCTGTCTCAGACCGTCTGTCTGTGTCCGTCTGTCTCAGCCCGACTGTCTCTGTCCGTGTGTTTCAGACCATCTGTATCAGACCGTTGTCTCTGTGAGTCTGTCTCCGCCGCCTGTGTCAGTCCGTCTGTCTCAGACCATCTGTCCCGGACCGTTGTCTCTGTCCGTCTGTGTCAGTCCGTCTGTCTCAGCTCGTCTGTCTCAGACCCTCTCTCTCAGGCCGCCTGTCTCAGTCCGTCTGTCTTGGACCGTCTGTCTCAGACCGTCGGTCTCTGTCCGTCTCTCTCAGCCCGCCTGCCTCAGTCCGTCTGTCTCAGACCGTGTGTCTCAGATCGTTGTCTCTCTCCGTGTCTCTCAGGCCGCCTGTCTCAGTCCGTCTGTCTTAGACCATCTATCTCAGACCGTCTCTCTCAGACCGTCTATCTCAGTCCGTCCGTTTCAGACCGTCTGTCTCTGTCCGTCTGTCTCTGTCCGTCTGTCTCAGACCGACTGTCTCAGACCGTCTGCCTCAGACCGTCTGTCTCAGATCGTCGGTCTCTGTCCGTCTCTCTCAGGCCGCCTGTCTAAGTTCTTCTGTCTCAGACCATCTGTCTCAGCCCGCCTGTCTCAGACCGTTGTCTCTGTCCGTCTGTCTCAGACCATCCGTCTCTGTCCGTTTCTCTCAGACCGGCCGTCTCAGACCGTCGGTCTCTGTCAGTCTCTCGTAGGCCGCCTGTCTCAGTCCGTCTGTCTCAGACCATCTGTCTCAGACCGTCTGTCTCTGTCCGTCTGTCTCAGACCATCTGTCTCACTACGTCTGTCTCTGTCCGTCGGTCTGAGCCCGCCTGCCTCAGACCGTCTCTCTCAGACCGTCTGTCTCAGACCGTCTGTCTCAGACCGTCTGTCTCAGACCGTCTGTCTCAGACCGTCCGTCTCTGTCCGTCTCTCTCAGACCGTCCGTCTCAGACCGTCGGTCTCTGTCAGTCTCTCGTAGGCCGCCTGTCTCAGTCCGTCTGTCTCAGACCATCTGTCTCAGACCGTCTGTCTCTGTCCGTCTGTCTCAGACCATCTGTCTCACTACGTCTGTCTCAGACCGTCTGTCTCAGACCGTCGGTCTCTGTCCGTCTCTCTGAGCCCGCCTGTCGCAGACCGCCTGTATCCGACCGTCGGTATTACCCCGTCTGTCTCAGCCCGTCTGTCTCGGTCCGTCTGTCTCAGACCGTCTGTCTCAGACCGTCTCTCTCAGTCCCTCTGTCTCAGACCGACTGTCTCAGACCGTCTGCCTCAGACCGTCTGTCTCAGACCGTCGGTCTCTGTCCGTCTCTATCAGGCCGCCTGTCTCAGTCCGTCTGTCTCAAACCATCTGTCTTAGACCGTCTGTCTCTGTCCGTCAGTCTCAGACCGTCTGTCTCAGACCGTCGGTCTCTGTACGTCTCTATGAGCCCGCCTGTCTCTGACCGCCTGTCTCAGACCGTCTGTCTCTGTCCGTCTGTCTCAGACCGTCTGTCTGTGTCCGTCTGTCTCAGCCCGACTGTCTCTGTCCGTGTGTTTCAGACCATCTGTATCAGACCGTTGTCTCTGTGAGTCTGTCTCCGCCGCCTGTGTCAGTCCGTCTGTCTCAGACCATCTGTCCCGGACCGTTGTCTCTGTCCGTCTGTGTCAGTCCGTCTGTCTCAGCCCGTCTGTCTCAGACCCTCTCTCTCAGGCCGCCTGTCTCAGTCCGTCTGTCTTGGACCGTCTGTCTCAGACCGTCGGTCTCTGTCCGTCTCTCTCAGCCCGCCTGCCTCAGTCCGTCTGTCTCAGACCGTCTGTCTCAGATCGTTGTCTCTCTCCGTGTCTCTCAGGCCGCCTGTCTCAGTCCGTCTGTCTTAGACCATCTATCTCAGACCGTCTCTCTCAGACCGTCTATCTCAGTCCGTCCGTCTCAGACCGTCTGTCTCTGTCCGTCTGTCTCTGTCCGTCTGTCTCTGTCCGTCTGTCTCAGACCGACTGTCTCAGACCGTCTGCCTCAGACCGTCTGTCTCAGATCGTCGGTCTCTGTCCGTCTCTCTCAGACCGTCTGTCTCTGTCCGTCTGTCTCAGACCATCTGTCTCACTACGTCTGTCTCTGTCCGTCTGTCTCAGCCCGTCTGTCTCAGTCCGTCTGTCTCAGACCATCTGTCTTAGTCCGTTGTCTCTGTCCGCCTGTCTCTGTCCGTCGGTCTCAGCCCGCCTGTCTCAGACCATCTGTCTCAGACCGTCTGTCTCAGACCGTCTGTCTCAAACCGTCTGTCTCAGACCGTCTGTCTCAGACCGTCCGTCTCTGTCCGTCTCTCTCAGACAGTCCGTCTCAGACCGTCGGTCTCTGTCAGTCTCTCGTAGGCCGCCTGTCTCAGTCCGTCTGTCTCAGACCATCTGTCTCAGACCGTCTGTCTCTGTCCGTCTGTCTCAGACCATCTGTCTCAGTACGTCTGTCTCAGACCGTCTGTCTCAGACCGTCTGTCTCAGACCGTCTGTCTCAGACCGTCTGTCTCAGACCGTCTGTCTCTGTCCGTCTGTCTCTGTCCGTCTGTCTCAGACCGTCTGTCTCAGACCGTCGGTCTCTGTCCGTCTCTCTCAGGCCGCCTGTCTCAGTCCGTCTGTCTCAGACCACTGTCTCAGACCGTTGTCTCTGTCCGTCTGTCTCAGCCCGTCTGTCTCAGTCCGTCTGTCTCAGACCATCTGTCTCAGACCGTTGTCTCTGTCCGCCTGTCTCTGTCCGTCGGTCTCAGCCCGCCTGTCTCAGACCGTCTGTCTCAGACCGTCTGTCTCAGACCGTCTGTCTCAGACCGTCTGTCTCAGACCGTCCGTCTCTGTCCGTCTCTCTCAGACTGTCCGTCTCAGACCGTCGGTCTCTGTCAGTCTCTCGTAGGCCGCCTGTCTCAGTCCGTCTGTCTCAGACCATCTGTCTCAGACCGTCTGTCTCTGTCCGTTGGTCTCAGCCCGCCTGTCTCAGACCGTCTGTCTCAGACCGTCTGTCTCAGACCGTCCGTCTCTGTCCGTATCTCTCAGACCGTCCGTCTCAGACCGTCGGTCTCAGACCGTCGGTCTCTGTCCGTCTCTCCCAGGCCGCCTGTCTCAGTCCGTCTGTCTCAGACCACTGTCTCAGACCGTTGTCTCTGTCCGTCTGTCTCAGCCCGTCTGTCTCAGTCCGTCTGTCTCAGACCATCTGTCTCAGACCGTTGTCTTTGTCCGCCTGTCTCTGCCCGTCGGTCTCAGCCCGCCTGTCTCAGACCGTCTGTCTCAGACCGTCTGTCTCAGACCGTCTGTCTCAGACCGTCGGTCTCTGTCCGTCTCTCTCAGACCGTCCGTCTCAGACCGTCGGTCTCTGTCAGTCTCTCGTAGGCCGCCTGTCTCAGTCCGTCTGTCTCACACCATCTGTCTCAGACCGTCTGTCTCTGTCCGTCTGTCTCAGACCATCTGTCTCACTACGTCTGTCTCTGTCCGTCTGTCTCAGCCCGTCTGTCTCAGTCCGTCTGTCTCAGACCATCTGTCTTAGTCCGTTGTCTCTGTCCGCCTGTCTCTGTCCGTCGGTCTCAGCCCGCCTGTCTCAGACCGTCTGTCTCAGACCGTCTGTCTCAGACCGTCTGTCTCAGACCGTCTGTCTCAGACCGTCTGTCTCAGACCGTCCGTCTCTGTCCGTCTCTCTCAGACCGTCCGTCTCAGACCGTCGGTCTCTGTCAGTCTCTCGTAGGCCGCCTGTCTCAGTCCGTCTGTCTCAGACCATCTGTCTCAGACCGTCTGTCTCTGTCCGTCTGTCTCAGACCATCTGTCTCAGTACGTCTGTCTCAGACCGTCTGTCTCAGACCGTCTGTCTCAGACCGTCTGTCTCAGACCGTCTGTCTCAGACCGTCTGTCTCAGACCGTCTGTCTCAGACCGTCTGTCTCTGTCCGTCTGTCTCTGTCCGTCTGTCTCAGACCGTCTGTCTCAGACCGTCGGTCTCTGTCCGTCTCTCTCAGGCCGCCTGTCTCAGTCCGTCTGTCTCAGACCACTGTCTCAGACCGTTGTCTCTGTCCGTCTGTCTCAGCCCGTCTGTCTCAGTCCGTCTGTCTCAGACCATCTGTCTCAGACCGTTGTCTCTGTCCGCCTGTCCCTGTCCGTCGGTCTCAGCCCGCCTGTCTCAGACCGCCTGTCTCAGATCGTCTGTCTCAGACCGTCTGTCTCAGACCGTCTGTCTCAGACCGTCTGTCTCAGACCGTCCGTCTCTGTCCGTCTCTCTCAGACTGTCCGTCTCTCTCAGACTGTCCGTCTCAGACCGTCGGTCTCTGTCAGTCTCTCGTAGGCCGCCTGTCTCAGTCCGTCTGTCTCAGACCATCTGTCTCAGACCGTCTGTCTCTGTCCGTTGGTCTCAGCCCGCCTGTCTCAGACCGTCTGTCTCAGACCGTCTGTCTCAGACCGTCCGTCTCTGTCCGTCTCTCTCAGACCGTCCGTCTCAGACCGTCGGTCTCTGTCCGTCTCTCTCAGGCCGCCTGTCTCAGTCCGTCTGTCTCAGACCACTGTCTCAGACCGTTGTCTCTGTCCGTCTGTCTCAGCCCGTCTGTCTCAGTCCGTCTGTCTCAGACCATCTGTCTCAGACCGTTGTCTTTGTCCGCCTGTCTCTGTCCGTCGGTCTCAGCCCGCCTGTCTCAGACCGTCTGTCTCAGACCGCCTGTCTCAGTCCGTCTGTCTCAAACCATCTGTCTTAGACCGTCTGTCTCTGTCCGTCAGTCTCAGACCGTCTGTCTCAGACCGTCTGTCTCAGACCGTCGGTCTCTGTCCGTCTCTCTCAGACCGTCCGTCTCAGACCGTCGGTCTCTGTCAGTCTCTCGTAGGCCGCCTGTCTCAGTCTGTCTGTCTCAGACCATCTGTCTCAGACCGTCTGTCTCTGTCCGTCTGTCTCAGACCATCTGTCTCACTACGTCTGTCTCTGTCCGTCTGTCTCAGCCCGTCTGTCTCAGTCCGTCTGTCTCAGACCATCTGTCTTAGTCCGTTGTCTCTGTCCGCCTGTCTCTGTCCGTCGGTCTCAGCCCGCCTGTCTCAGACCGTCTGTCTCAGACCGTCTGTCTCAGACCGTCTGTCTCAGACCGTCTGTCTCAGACCGTCTGTCTCAGACCGTCCGTCTCTGTCCGTCTCTCTCAGACCGTCCGTCTCAGACCGTCGGTCTCTGTCAGTCTCTCGTAGGCCGCCTGTCTCAGTCCGTCTGTCTCAGACCATCTGTCTCAGACCGTCTGTCTCTGTCCGTCTGTCTCAGACCATCTGTCTCAGTACGTCTGTCTCAGACCGTCTGTCTCAGACCGTCTGTCTCAGACCGTCTGTCTCAGACCGTCTGTCTCAGACCGTCTGTCTCTGTCCGTCTGTCTCTGTCCGTCTGTCTCAGACCGTCTGTCTCAGACCGTCGGTCTCTGTCCGTCTCTCTCAGACCGTCTATCTCAGTCCGTCCGTCTCAGACCGTCTGTCTCTGTCCGTCTGTCTCTGTCCGTCTGTCTCTGTCCGTCTCTCTCAGGCCGCCTGTCTAAGTCCTTCTGTCTCAGACCATCTGTCTCAGACCGTCTCTCTCAGTCCGTCTGTCTCAGTCCGTCTGTCTCAGACCATCTGTCTCAGACCGTTGTCTCTGTCCGCCTGTCTCTGTCCGTTGGTCTCAGCCCGCCTGTCTCAGACCGTTGTCTCTGTCCGTCTGTCTCAGACCATCCGTCTCTGTCCGTTTCTCTCAGACCGTCCGTCTCAGACCGTCGGTCTCTGTCAGTCTCTCGTAGGCCGCCTGTCTCAGTCCGTCTGTTTCAGACCATCTGTCTCAGACCGTCTGTCTCTGTCCGTCTGTCTCAGACCATCTGTCTCACTACGTCTGTCTCTGTCCGTCTGTCTCAGCCCGTCTGTCTCAGTCCGTCTGTCTCAGACCATCTGTCTTAGTCCGTTGTCTCTGTCCGCCTGTCTCTGTCCGTCGGTCTCAGCCCGCCTGTCTCAGACCGTCTGTCTCAGACCGTCGGTCTCAGACCGTCTGTCTCAGACCGCCTGTCTCAGTCCGTCTGTCTCAAACCATCTGTCTTAGACCGTCTGTCTCTGTCCGTCAGTCTCAGACCGTCTGTCTCAGACCGTCTGTCTCAGACCGTCGGTCTCTGTCCGTCTCTCTCAGACCGTCCGTCTCAGACCGTCGGTCTCTGTCAGTCTCTCGTAGGCCGCCTGTCTCAGTCCGTCTGTCTCAGACCATCTGTCTTAGACCGTCTGTCTCTGTCCGTCTGTCTCAGACCATCTGTCTCACTACGTCTGTCTCTGTCCGTCTGTCTCAGCCCGTCTGTCTCAGTCCGTCTGTCTCAGACCATCTGTCTTAGTCCGTTGTCTCTGTCCGCCTGTCTCTGTCCGTCGGTCTCAGCCCGCCTGTCTCAGACCGTCTGTCTCAGACCGTCTGTCTCAGACCGTCTGTCTCAGACCGTCTGTCTCAGACCGTCCGTCTCTGTCCGTCTCTCTCAGACCGTCCGTCTCAGACCGTCGGTCTCTGTCAGTCTCTCGTAGGCCGCCTGTCTCAGTCCGTCTGTCTCAGACCATCTGTCTCAGACCGTCTGTCTCTGTCCGTCTGTCTCAGACCATCTGTCTCAGTACGTCTGTCTCAGACCGTCTGTCTCAGACCGTCTGTCTCAGACCGTCTGTCTCAGACCGTCTGTCTCAGACCGTCTGTCTCTGTCCGTCTGTCTCTGTCCGTCTGTCTCAGACCGTCTGTCTCAGACCGTCGGTCTCTGTCCGTCTCTCTCAGGCCGCCTGTCTCAGTCCGTCTGTCTCAGACCACTGTCTCAGACCGTTGTCTCTGTCCGTCTGTCTCAGCCCGTCTGTCTCAGTCCGTCTGTCTCAGACCATCTGTCTCAGACCGTTGTCTCTGTCCGCCTGTCCCTGTCCGTCGGTCTCAGCCCGCCTGTCTCAGACCGCCTGTCTCAGACCGTCTGTCTCAGACCGTCTGTCTCAGACCGTCTGTCTCAGACCGTCCGTCTCTGTCCGTCTCTCTCAGACTGTCCGTCTCTCTCAGACTGTCCGTCTCAGACCGTCGGTCTCTGTCAGTCTCTCGTAGGCCGCCTGTCTCAGTCCGTCTGTCTCAGACCATCTGTCTCAGACCGTCTGTCTCTGTCCGTTGGTCTCAGCCCGCCTGTCTCAGACCGTCTGTCTCAGACCGTCCGTCTCTGTCCGTCTCTCTCAGACCGTCCGTCTCAGACCGTCGGTCTCGGACCGTCGGTCTCTGTCCGTCTCTCTCAGGCCGCCTGTCTCAGTCCGTCTGTTTCAGACCACTGTCTCAGACCGTTGTCTCTGTCCGTCTGTCTCAGCCCGTCTGTCTCAGTCCGTCTGTCTCAGACCATCTGTCTCAGACCGTTGTCTTTGTCCGCCTGTCTCTGTCCGTCGGTCTCAGCCCGCCTGTCTCAGACCGTCTGTCTCAGACCGCCTGTCTCAGTCCGTCTGTCTCAAACCATCTGTCTTAGACCGTCTGTCTCTGTCCGTCAGTCTCAGACCGTCTGTCTCAGACCGTCGGTCTCTGTACGTCTCTATGAGCCCGCCTGTCTCTGACCGCCTGTCTCAGACCGTCTGTCTCTGTCCGTCTGTCTCAGACCGTCTGTCTGTGTCCGTCTGTCTCAGCCCGACTGTCTCTGTCCGTGTGTTTCAGACCATCTGTATCAGACCGTTGTCTCTGTGAGTCTGTCTCCGCCGCCTGTGTCAGTCCGTCTGTCTCAGAGCATCTGTCCCGGACCGTTGTCTCTGTCCGTCTGTGTCAGTCCGTCTGTCTCAGCCCGTCTGTCTCAGACCCTCTCTCTCAGGCCGCCTGTCTCAGTCCGTCTGTCTTGGACCGTCTGTCTCAGACCGTCGGTCTCTGTCCGTCTCTCTCAGCCCGCCTGCCTCAGTCCGTCTGTCTCAGACCGTCTGTCTCAGATCGTTGTCTCTCTCCGTGTCTCTCAGGCCGCCTGTCTCAGTCCGTCTGTCTTAGACCATCTATCTCAGACCGTCTCTCTCAGACCGTCTATCTCAGTCCGTCCGTCTCAGACCGTCTGTCTCTGTCCGTCTGTCTCTGTCCGTCTGTCTCTGTCCGTCTGTCTCAGACCGACTGTCTCAGACCGTCTGCCTCAGACCGTCTGTCTCAGATCGTCGGTCTCTGTCCGTCTCTCTCAGGCCGCCTGTCTAAGTCCTTCTGTCTCAGACCATCTGTCTCAGACCGTCTCTCTCAGTCAGTCTGTCTCAGTCCGTCTGTCTCAGACCATCTGTCTCAGACCGTTGTCTCTGTCCGCCTGTCTCTGTCCGTTGGTCTCAGCCCGCCTGTCTCAGACCGTTGTCTCTGTCCGTCTGTCTCAGACCATCCGTCTCTGTCCGTTTCTCTCAGACCGTCCGTCTCAGACCGTCGGTCTCTGTCAGTCTCTCGTAGGCCGCCTGTCTCAGTCCGTCTGTTTCAGACCATCTGTCTCAGACCGTCTGTCTCTGTCCGTCTGTCTCAGACCATCTGTCTCACTACGTCTGTCTCTGTCCGTCTGTCTCAGCCCGTCTGTCTCAGTCCGTCTGTCTCAGACCATCTGTCTTAGTCCGTTGTCTCTGTCCGCCTGTCTCTGTCCGTCGGTCTCAGCCCGCCTGTCTCAGACCGTCTGTCTCAGACCGTCTGTCTCAGACCGTCTGTCTCAAACCGTCTGTCTCAGACCGTCTGTCTCAGACCGTCCGTCTCTGTCCGTCTCTCTCAGACCGTCCGTCTCAGACCGTCGGTCTCTGTCAGTCTCTCGTAGGCCGCCTGTCTCAGTCCGTCTGTCTCAGACCATCTGTCTCAGACCGTCTGTCTCTGTCCGTCTGTCTCAGACCATCTGTCTCAGTACGTCTGTCTCAGACCGTCTGTCTCAGACCGTCTGTCTCAGACCGTCTGTCTCAGACCGTCTGTCTCAGACCGTCTGTCTCTGTCCGTCTGTCTCTGTCCGTCTGTCTCTGTCCGTCTGTCTCAGACCGTCTGTCTCAGACCGTCGGTCTCTGTCCGTCTCTCTCAGGCCGCCTGTCTCAGTCCGTCTGTCTCAGACCACTGTCTCAGACCGTTGTCTCTGTCCGTCTGTCTCAGCCCGTCTGTCTCAGTCCGTCTGTCTCAGACCATCTGTCTCAGACCGTTGTCTCTGTCCGCCTGTCTCTGTCCGTCGGTCTCAGCCCGCCTGTCTCAGACCGTCTGTCTCAGACCGTCTGTCTCTGTCCGTCTGTCTCAGACCATCTGTCTCACTACGTCTGTCTCTGTCCGTCTGTCTCAGCCCGTCTGTCTCAGTCCGTCTGTCTCAGACCATCTGTCTTAGTCCGTTGTCTCTGTCCGCCTGTCTCTGTCCGTCGGTCTCAGCCCGCCTGTCTCAGACCGTCTGTCTCAGACCGTCTGTCTCAGACCGTCTGTCTCAGACCGTCTGTCTCAGACCGTCTGTCTCAGACCGTCTGTCTCAGACCGTCCGTCTCTGTCCGTCTCTCTCAGACCGTCCGTCTCAGACCGTCGGTCTCTGTCAGTCTCTCGTAGGCCGCCTGTCTCAGTCCGTCTGTCTCAGACCATCTGTCTCAGACCGTCTGTCTCTGTCCGTCTGTCTCAGACCATCTGTCTCACTACGTCTGTCTCAGACCGTCTGTCTCAGACCGTCTGTCTCAGACCGTCTGTCTCAGACCGTCTGTCTCAGACCGTCTGTCTCAGACCGTCTGTCTCTGTCCGTCTGTCTCTGTCCGTCTGTCTCAGACCGTCTGTCTCAGACCGTCGGTCTCTGTCCGTCTCTCTCAGGCCGCCTGTCTCAGTCCGTCTGTCTCAGACCACTGTCTCAGACCGTTGTCTCTGTCCGTCTGTCTCAGCCCGTCTGTCTCAGTCCGTCTGTCTCAGACCATCTGTCTCAGACCGTTGTCTCTGTCCGCCTGTCCCTGTCCGTCGGTCTCAGCCCGCCTGTCTCAGACCGCCTGTCTCAGACCGTCTGTCTCAGACCGTCTGTCTCAGACCGTCTGTCTCAGACCGTCTGTCTCAGACCGTCTGTCTCAGACCGTCCGTCTCTGTCCGTCTCTCTCAGACTGTCCGTCTCTCTCAGACTGTCCGTCTCAGACCGTCGGTCTCTGTCAGTCTCTCGTAGGCCGCCTGTCTCAGTCCGTCTGTCTCAGACCATCTGTCTCAGACCGTCTGTCTCTGTCCGTTGGTCTCAGCCCGCCTGTCTCAGACCGTCTGTCTCAGACCGTCTGTCTCAGACCGTCCGTCTCTGTCCGTCTCTCTCAGACCGTCCGTCTCAGACCGTCGGTCTCGGACCGTCGGTCTCTGTCCGTCTCTCTCAGGCCGCCTGTCTCAGTCCGTCTGTCTCAGACCACTGTCTCAGACCGTTGTCTCTGTCCGTCCGTATCAGCCCGTCTGTCTCAGTCCGTCTGTCTCAGACCATCTGTCTCAGACCGTTGTCTTTGTCCGCCTGTCTCTGTCCGTCGGTCTCAGCCCGCCTGTCTCAGACCGTCTGTCTCAGACCGTCTGTCTCAGACCGTCTGTCTCAGACCGTCGGTCTCTGTCCGTCTCTCTCAGACCGTCCGTCTCAGACCGTCGGTCTCTGTCAGTCTCTCGTAGGCCGCCTGTCTCAGTCCGTCTGTCTCAGACCACCTGTCTCAGACCGTTGTCTTTGTCCGCCTGTCTCTGTCCGTCGGTCTCAGCCCGCCTGTCTCAGACCGTCTGTCTCAGACCGTCTGTCTCAGACCGTCTGTCTCAGACCGTCTGTCTCAGACCGTCTGTCTCAGACCGTCTGTCTCAGACCGTCTGTCTCAGACCGTCTGTCTCAGACCGTCCGTCTCTGTCCGTCTCTCTCACACTGTCCGTCTCAGACCGTCGGTCTCTGTCAGTCTCTCGTAGGCCGCCTGTCTCAGTCCGTCTGTCTCAGACCATCTGTCTCAGACCGCCTGTCTCTGTCCGTCTGTCTCAGACCATCTGTCTCACTACGTCTGTCTCTGTCCGTCTGTCTCAGCCCGTCTGTCTCAGTCCGTCTGTCTCAGACCATCTGTCTCAGTCCGTTGTCTCTGTCCGCCTGTCTCTGTCCGTCGGGCTCAGCCCGCCTCTCTCAGACCGTCTCTCTCAGACCGTCTGTCTCAGACCGTCTGTCTCAGACCGTCCGTCTCTGTCCGTCCCTCTCAGACCGTCCGTCTCAGACCGTCGGTCTCTGTCAGTCTCTCGTAGGCCGCCTGTCTCAGTCCGTCTGTCTCAGACCATCTGTCTCAGACCGTCTGTCTCTGTCCGTCTGTCTCAGACCATCTGTCTCACTACGTCTGTCTCAGACCGTCTGTCTCAGACCGTCTGTCTCAGACCGTCTGTCTCAGACCGTCTGTCTCAGACCGTCTGTCTCAGACCGTCTGTCTCAGACCGTCTGTCTCAGACCGTCCGTCTCAGACCGTCGGTCTCTGTCAGTCTCTCGTAGGCCGCCTGTCTCAGTCCGTCTGTCTCAGACCACCTGTCTCAGACCGTTGTCTTTGTCCGCCTGTCTCTGTCCGTCGGTCTCAGCCCGCCTGTCTCAGACCGTCTGTCTCAGACCGTCTGTCTCAGACCGTCTGTCTCAGACCGTCTGTCTCAGACCGTCTGTCTCAGACCGTCTGTCTCAGACCGTCCGTCTCTGTCCGTCTCTCTCACACTGTCCGTCTCAGACCGTCGGTCTCTGTCAGTCTCTCGTAGGCCGCCTGTCTCAGTCCGTCTGTCTCAGACCATCTGTCTCAGACCGCCTGTCTCTGTCCGTCTGTCTCAGACCATCTGTCTCACTACGTCTGTCACTGTCCGTCTGTCTCAGCCCGTCTGTCTCAGTCCGTCTGTCTCAGACCATCTGTCTCAGTCCGTTGTCTCTGTCCGCCTGTCTCGGTCCGTCGGGCTCAGCCCGCCTCTCTCAGACCGTCTCTCTCAGACCGTCTGTCTCAGACCGTCTGTCTCAGACCGTCTGTCTCAGACCGTCCGTCTCTGTCCGTCCCTCTCAGACCGTCCGTCTCAGACCGTCGGTCTCTGTCAGTCTCTCGTAGGCCGCCTGTCTCAGTCCGTCTGTCTCAGACCATCTGTCTCAGACCGTCTGTCTCTGTCCGTCTGTCTCAGATCATCTGTCTCACTACGTCTGTCTCAGACCGTCTGTCTCAGACCGTCTGTCTCAGACCGTCTGTCTCAGACCGTCGGTCGCTGTCCGTCTCTCTGAGCCCGCCTGTCGCAGACCGCCTGTGTCCGACCGTCGGCATTACCCCGTCTGTCTCAGCCCGCCTGTCTCTGTCCGTCTGTCTCAGACCGTCTGTCTCAGACCGTCTCTCTCAGTCCGTCTGTCTCAGACCGACTGTCTCAGACCGTCTGCCTCAGACCGTCTGTCTCAGATCGTCGGTCTCTGTCCGTCTCTCTCAGGCCGCCTGTCTAAGTCCTTCTGTCTCAGACCATCTGTCTCAGACCGTCTCTCTCAGTCCGCCTGTCTCAGACCGACTGTCTCAGACCGTCTGCCTCAGACCGTCAGTCTCAGACCGTCTGTCTCAGTCCGTCTGTCTCAGTCCGTCTGTCTCAGACCATCTGTCTCAGACCGTTGTCTCTGTCCGCCTGTCTCTGTCCATTGGTCTCAGCCCGCCTGTCTCAGACCGTCTGTCTCAGACCGTCTGTCTCAGACCGTCTATCTCAGATCGTCCGTCTCTGTCCGTCTCTCTCAGACCGTCCGTCTCAGACCGTCTGTCTCTGTCCGTCTGTCTCAGACCATCTGTCTCACTACGTCTGTCTCAGACCGTCTGTCTCAGACCATCTGTCTCACTACGTCTGTCTCAGACCGTCTGTCTCAGACCGTCTGTCGCAGACCGTCTGTCTCAGACCGTCTGTCTCAGACCGTCTGTCTCAGACCGTCTGTCTCAGACCGTCTGTCTCAGACCGTCTGTCTCAGACCGTCTGTCTCTGTCCGTCTGTCTCTGTCCGTCTGTCTCAGACCGTCTGTCTCAGACCGTCGGTCTCTGTCCGTCTCTCTCAGGCCGCCTGTCTCAGTCCGTCTGTCTCAGACCATCTGTCTCAGACCGTTGTCTCTGTCCGCCTGTCTCTGTCCGTCGGTCTGAGCCCGCCTGTCTCAGACCGTCTGTCTCAGACCGTCTGTCTCAGACCGTCTGTCTCAGACCGTCCGTCTCTGTCCGTCTCTCTCAGACCGTCCGTCTCAGACCGTCGGTCTCTGTCAGTCTCTCGTAGGCCGCCTGTCTCAGTCCGTCTGTCTCAGACCATCTGTCACAGACCGTCTGTCTCTGTCCGTCTGTCTCAGACCATCTGTCTCACTACGTCTGTCTCAGACCGTCTATCTCAGACCGTCTGTCTCTGTCCGTCTGTCTCAGACCGTCGGTCTCTGTCCGTCTCTCTCAGGCCGCCTGTCTCAGTCCGTCTGTCTCAGACCACTGTCTCAGACCGTTGTCTCTGTCCGTCTGTCTCTGTTCGTCTGTCTCTGTCCGTCTGTCTCAGACCGTCGGTCTCTGTCAGTCTCTCGTAGGCCGCCTGTCTCAGTCGGCCTGTCTCTGTCCGTCGGTCTCAGCCCGCCTGTCTCAGACCGTCTGTCTCAGACCGTCTGTCTCAGACCGTCCGTCTCTGTCCGTCTCTCTCAGACCGTCCGTCTCAGACCGTCGGTCTCTGTCAGTCTCTCGTAGGCCGCCTGTCTCAGTCCGTCTGTCTCAGACCATCTGTCACAGACCGTCTGTCTCAGACCGTCTGTCTCAGACCGTCTGTCTCAGACCGTCTGTCTCAGACCGTCCGTCTCTGTCCGTCTCTCTCAGACCGTCCGTCTCAGACCGTCGGTCTCTGTCAGTCTCTCGTAGGCCGCCTGTCTCAGTCCGTCTGTCTCAGACCATCTGTCTCAGACCGCCTGTCTCTGTCCGTCTGTCTCAGACCATCTGTCTCACTACGTCTGTCTCTGTCCGTCTGTCTCAGCCCGTCTGTCTCAGTCCGTCTGTCTCAGACCATCTGTCTCAGTCCGTTGTCTCTGTCCGCCTGTCTCTGTCCGTCGGTCTCAGCCCGCCTGTCTCAGACCGTCTGTCTCAGACCGTCGGTCGCTGTCCGTCTCTCTGAGCCCGCCTGTCGCAGACCGCCTGTGTCCGACCGTCGGTATTACCCCGTCTGTCTCAGCCCGCCTGTCTCTGTCCGTCTGTCTCAGACCGTCTCTCTCAGTCCGTCTGTCTCAGACCGACTGTCTCAGACCGTCTGCCTCACACCGTCTGTCTCAGATCGTCGGTCTCTGTCCGTCTCTCTCAGGCCGCCTGTCTAAGTCCTTCTGTCTCAGACCATCTGTCTCAGACCGTCTCTCTCAGTCCGCCTGTCTCAGACCGACTGTCTCAGACCGTTGTCTCTGTCCGTCTGTCTCAGCCCGTCTGTCTCAGTCCGTCTGTCTCAGACCATCTGTCTCAGACCGTTGTCTCTGTCCGCCTGTCTCTGTCCGTTGGTCTCAGCCCGCCTGTCTCAGACCGTCTGTCTCAGACCGTCTGTCTCAGACCGTCTGTCTCAGATCGTCCGTCTCTGTCCGTCTCTCTCAGACCGTCCGTCTCAGACCGTCTGTCTCTGTCCGTCTGTCTCAGACCATCTGTCTCACTACGTCTGTCTCAGACCGTCTGTCTCAGACCATCTGTCTCACTACGTCTGTCTCAGACCGTCTGTCTCAGACCATCTGTCTCACTACGTCTGTCTCAGACCGTCTGTCTCAGACCGTCTGTCGCAGACCGTCTGTCTCAGACCGTCTGTCTCAGACCGTCTGTCTCAGACCGTCTGTCTCAGACCGTCTGTCTCAGACCGTCTGTCTCAGACCGTCTGTCTCTGTCCGTCTGTCTCTGTCCGTCTGTCTCAGACCGTCTGTCTCAGACCGTCGGTCTCTGTCCGTCTCTCTCAGGCCGCCTGTCTCAGTCCGTCTGTCTCAGACCATCTGTCTCAGACCGTTGTCTCTGTCCGCCTGTCTCTGTCCGTCGGTCTGAGCCCGCCTGTCTCAGACCGTCTGTCTCAGACCGTCTGTCTCAGACCGTCTGTCTCAGACCGTCTGTCTCAGACCGTCCGTCTCTGTCCGTCTCTCTCAGACCGTCCGTCTCAGACCGTCGGTCTCTGTCAGTCTCTCGTAGGCCGCCTGTCTCAGTCCGTCTGTCTCAGACCATCTGTCACAGACCGTCTGTCTCTGTCCGTCTGTCTCAGACCATCTGTCTCACTACGTCTGTCTCAGACCGTCTATCTCAGACCGTCTGTCTCTGTCCGTCTGTCTCAGACCGTCGGTCTCTGTCCGTCTCTCTCAGGCCGCCTGTCTCAGTCCGTCTGTCTCAGACCACTGTCTCAGACCGTTGTCTCTGTCCGTCTGTCTCTGTTCGTCTGTCTCTGTCCGTCTGTCTCAGACCGTCGGTCTCTGTCAGTCTCTCGTAGGCCGCCTGTCTCAGTCGGCCTGTCTCTGTCCGTCGGTCTCAGCCCGCCTGTCTCAGACCGTCTGTCTCAGACCGTCTGTCTCAGACCGTCCGTCTCTGTCCGTCTCTCTCAGACCGTCCGTCTCAGACCGTCGGTCTCTGTCAGTCTCTCGTAGGCCGCCTGTCTCAGTCCGTCTGTCTCAGACCATCTGTCACAGACCGTCTGTCTCAGACCGTCTGTCTCAGACCGTCTGTCTCAGACCGTCTGTCTCAGACCGTCCGTCTCTGTCCGTCTCTCTCAGACCGTCCGTCTCAGACCGTCGGTCTCTGTCAGTCTCTCGTAGGCCGCCTGTCTCAGTCCGTCTGTCTCAGACCATCTGTCTCAGACCGCCTGTCTCTGTCCGTCTGTCTCAGACCATCTGTCTCACTACGTCTGTCTCTGTCCGTCTGTCTCAGCCCGTCTGTCTCAGTCCGTCGGTCGCTGTCCGTCTCTCTGAGCCCGCCTGTCGCAGACCGCCTGTGTCCGACCGTCGGTATTACCCCGTCTGTCTCAGCCCGCCTGTCTCTGTCCGTCTGTCTCAGACCGTCTGTCTCAGACCGTCTCTCTCAGTCCGTCTGTCTCAGACCGACTGTCTCAGAACGTCTGCCTCACACCGTCTGTCTCAGATCGTCGGTCTCTGTCCGTCTCTCTCAGGCCGCCTGTCTAAGTCCTTCTGTCTCAGACCATCTGTCTCAGACCGTCTCTCTCAGTCCGCCTGTCTCAGACCGACTGTCTCAGACCGTCTGCCTCAGACCGTCAGTCTCAGACCGTCGGTCTCTGTCCGTCTCTCTCAGGCCGCCTGTCTCAGTCCGTCTGTCTCAGACCACTGTCTCAGACCGTTGTCTCTGTCCGTCTGTCTCAGCCCGTCTGTCTCAGTCCGTCTGTCTCAGACCATCTGTCTCAGACCGTTGTCTCTGTCCGCCTGTCTCTGTCCGTTGGTCTCAGCCCGCCTGTCTCGGACCGTCTGTCTCAGACCGTCTGTCTCAGACCGTCTGTCTCACACCGTCCGTCTCTGTCCGTCTCTCTCAGACCGTCCGTCTCAGACCGTCGGTCTCTGTCAGTCTCTCGTAGGCCGCCTGTCTCAGTCCGTCTGTCTCAGACCATCTGTCTCAGACCGTCTGTCTCTGTCCGTCTGTCTCAGACCATCTGTCTCACTACGTCTGTCTCAGACCGTCTGTCTCAGACCGTCTGTCTCAGACCGTCTGTCTCAGACCGTCTGTCTCAGACCGTCTGTCTCAGACCGTCTGTCTCTGTCCGTCTGTCTCTGTCCGTCTGTCTCAGACCGTCTGTTTCAGACCGTCGGTCTCTGTCCGTCTCTCTCAGGCCGCCTGTCTCAGTCCGTCTGTCTCAGACCATCTGTCTCAGACCGTTGTCTCTGACCGCCTGTCTCTGTCCGTCGGTCTCAGCCCGCCTGTCTCAGACCGTCTGTCTCAGACCGTCTGTCTCAGACCGTCCGTCTCTGTCCGTCTCTCTCAGACCGTCCGTCTCAGACCGTCGGTCTCTGTCAGTCTCTCGTAGTCCGCCTGTCACAGTCTGTCTGTCTCAGACCATCTGTCACAGACCGTCTGTCTCTGTCCGTCTGTCTCAGACCATCTGTCTCACTACGTCTGTCTCAGACCGTCTGTCTCAGACCGTCTGTCTCAGACCGTCTGTCTCTGTCCGTCTGTCTCTGTCCGTCTGTCTCAGACCGTCGGTCTCTGTCCGTCTCTCTCAGGCCGCCTGTCTCAGTCCGTCTGTCTCAGACCACTGTCTCAGACCGTTGTCTCTGTCCGTCTGTCTCAGCCCGTCTGTTTCAGTCCGTCTGTATCAGACCATCTGTCTCAGACCGTTGTCTCTGTCCGCCTGTCTCTGTCCGTCGGTCTCAGCCCGCCTGTCTCAGACCGTCTGTCTCAGACCGTCTGTCTCAGACCGTCTGTCTCAGACCGTCCGTCTCTGTCCGTGTCTCTCAGACCGTCCGTCTCAGACCGTCGGTCTCTGTCAGTCTCTCGTAGGCCGCCTGTCTCAGTCCGTCTGTCTCAGACCATCTGTCTCAGACCGTCTGTCTCTGTTCGTCTGTCTCAGACCATCTGTCTCACTACGTCTGTCTCAGACCGTCTGTCTCAGACCGTCTGTCTCAGACAGTCTGTCTCAGACCGTCTGTCTCTGTCCGTCTGTCTCTGTCCGTCTGTCTCAGACCGTCTGTCTCAGACCGTCGGTCTCTGTCCGTCTCTCTCAGGCCGCCTGTCTCAGTCCGTCTGTCTCAGACCAACTGTCTCAGACCATTGTCTCTGTCCGCCTGTCTCAGCCCGTCTGTCTCAGTCCGTCTGTATCAGACCATCTGTCTCCGACCGTTGTCTCTGTGCGCCTGTCTCTGTCCGTCTGTCTCAGACCGTCCGTCTCTGTCCGTCTCTCTCAGACCGTCCGTCTCAGACCGTCGGTCTCTGTCAGTCTCTCGTAGGCCGCCTGTCTCAGTCCGTCTGTCTCAGACCATCTGTCTCAGACCGTCTGTCTCTGTCCGTCTGTCTCAGACCATCTGTCTCACTACGTCTGTCTCAGACCGTCTGTCTCAGACCGTCTGTCTCAGACCGTCCGTCTCAGACCGTCGGTCTCTGTCAGTCTCTCGTAGGCCGCCTGTCTCAGTCCGTCTGTCTCAGACCATCTGTCTCAGACCGTCTGTCTCTGTCCGTCTGTCTCTGTCCGTCTGTCTCAGACCGTCTGTCTCAGACCGTCGGTCTCTGTCCGTCTGTCTCAGACCATCTGTCTCACTACGTCTGTCTCTGTCCGTCTGTCTCAGCCCGTCTGTCTCAGAAAGTCTGTCTCAGACCATCTGTCTCAGACCGTTGTCTCTGTCCGCCTGTCTCTGTCCGTCGGTCTCAGCCCGCCTGTCTCAGACCGTCTGTCTCAGACCGTCGGTCGCTGTCCGTCTCTCTGAGCCCGCCTGTCGCAGACCGCCTGTGTCCGACCGTCGGTATTACCCCGTCTGTCTCAGCCCGCCTGTCTCTGTCCGTCTGTCTCAGACCGTCTGTCTCAGACCGTCTCTCTCAGTCCGTCTGTCTCAGACCGACTGTCTCAGACCGTCTGCCTCACACCGTCTGTCTCAGATCGTCGGTCTCTGTCCGTCTCTCTCAGGCCGCCTGTCTAAGTCCTTCTGTCTCAGACCATCTGTCTCAGACCGTCTCTCTCAGTCCGCCTGTCTCAGACCGCCTGTCTCAGACCGTCTGCCTCAGACCGTCAGTCTCAGACCGTCGGTCTCTGTCCGTCTCTCTCAGGCCGCCTATCTCAGTCCGTCTGTCTCAGACCATCTGTCTCAGACCGTCTGTCTCTGTCCGTCTGTCTCAGATCATCTGTCTCACTACGTCTGTCTCAGACCGTCTGTCTCAGACCGTCTGTCTCAGACCGTCTGTCTCATACCGTCTGTCTCAGACCGTCTGTCTCTGTCCGTCTGTCTCTGTCCGTCTGTCTCAGACCGTCTGTTTCAGACCGTCGGTCTCTGTCCGTCTCTCTCAGACCGCCTGTCTCAGTCCGTCTGTCTCAGACCATCTGTCTCAGACCGTTGTCTCTGTCCGCCTGTCTCTGTCCGTCGGTCTCAGCCCGCCTGTCTCAGACCGTCTGTCTCAGACCGTCTGTCTCAGACCGTCTGTCTCAGACCGTCCGTCTCTGTCCGTCTCTCTCAGACCGTCCGTCTCAGACCGTCGGTCTCTGTCAGTCTCTCGTAGGCCGCCTGTCACAGTCTGTCTGTCTCAGACCATCTGTCACAGACCGTCTGTCTCTGTCCGTCTGTCTCAGACCATCTGTCTCACTACGTCTGTCTCAGACCATCTGTCTCAGACCGTTGTCTCTGTCCGCCTGTCTCTGTCCGTCGGTCTCAGCCCGCCTGTCTCAGACCGTCTGTCTCAGACCGTCTGTCTCAGACCGTCTGTGTCAGACCGTCCGTCTCTGTCCGTCTCTCTCAGACCGTCCGTCTCAGACCGTCGGTCTCTGTCAGTCTCTCGTAGGCCGCCTGTCTCAGTCCGTCTGTCTCAGACCATCTGTCTCAGACCGTCTGTCTCTGTCCGTCTGTCTCAGACCATCTGTCTCACTACGTCTGTCTCAGACCGTCTGTCTCAGACCGTCTGTCTCAGACAGTCTGTCTCAGACCGTCTGTCTCTGTCCGTCTGTCTCTGTCCGTCTGTCTCAGACCGTCTGTCTCAGATCGTCGGTCTCTGTCCGTCTCTCTCAGGCCGCCTGTCTAAGTCCTTCTGTCTCAGACCATCTGTCTCAGACCGTCTCTCTCAGTCCGCCTGTCTCAGACCGACTGTCTCAGACCGTCTGCCTCAGACCGTCAGTCTCAGACCGTCGGTCTCTGTCCGTCTCTCTCAGGCCGCCTGTCTCAGTCCGTCTGTCTCAGACCACTGTCTCAGACCGTTGTCTCTGTCCGTCTGTCTCAGCCCGTCTGTCTCAGTCCGTCTGTCTCAGACCATCTGTCTCAGACCGCTGTCTCTGTCCGCCTGTCTCTGTCCGTTGGTCTCAGCCCGCCTGTCTCAGACCGTCTGTCTCAGACCGTCTGTCTCAGATCGTCCGTCTCTGTCCGTCTCTCTCAGACCGTCCGTCTCAGACCGTCTGTCTCTGTCCGTCTGTCTCAGACCATCTGTCTCACTACGTCTGTCTCAGACCGTCTATCTCAGACCGTCTGTCTCTGTCCGTCTGTCTCTGTTCGTCTGTCTCTGTCCGTCTGTCTCAGACCGTCGGTCTCTGTCCGTCTCTCTCAGGCCGCCTGTCTCAGTCCGTCTGTCTCAGACCACTGTCTCAGACCGTTGTCTCTGTCCGTCTGTCTCTGTTCGTCTGTCTCTGTCCGTCTGTCTCAGACCGTCGGTCTCTGTCAGTCTCTCGTAGGCCGCCTGTCTCAGTCCGCCTGTCTCTGTCCGTCGGTCTCAGCCCGCCTGTCTCAGACCGTCTGTCTCAGACCGTCTGTCTCAGACCGTCCGTCTCTGTCCGTCTCTCTCAGACCGTCCGTCTCAGACCGTCGGTCTCTGTCAGTCTCTCGTAGGCCGCCTGTCTCAGTCCGTCTGTCTCAGACCATCTGTCACAGACCGTCTGTCTCAGACCGTCTGTCTCAGACCGTCTGTCTCAGACCGTCTGTCTCAGACCGTCTGTCTCAGACCGTCCGTCTCTGTCCGTCTCTCTCAGACCGTCCGTCTCAGACCGTCGGTCTCTGTCAGTCTCTCGTAGGCCGCCTGTCTCAGTCCGTCTGTCTCAGATCATCTGTCTCAGACCGCCTGTCTCTGTCCGTCTGTCTCAGACCATCTGTCTCAGTCCGTTGTCTCTGTCCGCCTGTCTCTGTCCGTCGGTCTCAGCCCGCCTGTCTCAGACCGTCTGTCTCAGACCGTCGGTCGCTGTCCGTCTCTCTGAGCCCGCCTGTCGCAGACCGCCTGTGTCCGACCGTCGGTATTACCCCGTCTGTCTCAGCCCGCCTGTCTCTGTCCGTCTGTCTCAGACCGTCTGTCTCAGACCGTCTCTCTCAGTCCGTCTGTCTCAGACCGACTGTCTCAGACCGTCTGCCTCACACCGTCTGTCTCAGATCGTCGGTCTCTGTCCGTCTCTCTCAGGCCGCCTGTCTAAGTCCTTCTGTCTCAGACCATCTGTCTCAGACCGTCTCTCTCAGTCCGCCTGTCTCAGACCGACTGTCTCAGACCGTCTGCCTCAGACCGTCAGTCTCAGACCGTCGGTCTCTGTCCGTCTCTCTCAGGCCGCCTGTCTCAGTCCGTCTGTCTCAGACCACTGTCTCAGACCGTTGTCTCTGTCCGTCTGTCTCAGCCCGTCTGTCTCAGTCCGTCTGTCTCAGACCATCTGTCTCAGACCGTTGTCTCTGTCCGCCTGTCTCTGTCCGTTGGTCTCAGCCCGCCTGTCTCGGACCGTCTGTCTCAGACCGACTGTCTCAGACCGTCTGCCTCACACCGTCTGTCTCAGATCGTCGGTCTCTGTCCGTCTCTCTCAGGCCGCCTGTCTAAGTCCTTCTGTCTCAGACCATCTGTCTCAGACCGTCTGTCTCTGTCCGTCTGTCTCACTACGTCTGTCTCAGTCCGTCTGTCTCAGACCATCTGTCTCAGACCGTCTGTCTCTGTCCGTCTGTCTCTGTCCGTCTGTCTCAGACCGTCTGTCTCAGACCGTCGGTCTCTGTCCGTCTGTCTCAGACCATCTGTCTCACTACGTCTGTCTCTGTCCGTCTGTCTCAGCCCGTCTGTCTCAGTCCGTCTGTCTCAGACCATCTGTCTCAGTCCGTTGTCTCTGTCCGCCTGTCTCTGTCCGTCGGTCTCAGCCCGCCTGTCTCATACCGTCTGTCTCAGACCGTCGGTCGCTGTCCGTCTCTCTGAGCCCGCCTGTCGCAGACCGCCTGTGTCCGACCGTCGGTATTACCCCGTCTGTCTCAGCCCGCCTGTCTCTGTCCGTCTGTCTCAGACCGTCTGTCTCAGACCGTCTCTCTCAGTCCGTCTGTCTCAGACCGACTGTCTCAGACCGTCTGCCTCACACCGTCTGTCTCAGATCGTCGGTCTCTGTCCGTCTCTCTCAGGCCGCCTGTCTAAGTCCTTCTGTCTCAGACCATCTGTCTCAGACCGTCTCTCTCAGTCCGCCTGTCTCAGACCGACTGTCTCAGACCGTCTGCCTCAGACCGTCAGTCTCAGACCGTCGGTCTCTGTCCGTCTCTCTCAGGCCGCCTGTCTCAGTCCGTCTGTCTCAGACCACTGTCTCAGACCGTTGTCTCTGTCCGTCTGTCTCAGCCCGTCTGTCTCAGTCCGTCTGTCTCAGACCATCTGTCTCAGACCGTTGTCTCTGTCCGCCTGTCTCTGTCCGTTGGTCTCAGCCCGCCTGTCTCGGACCGTCTGTCTCAGATCATCTGTCTCACTACGTCTGTCTCAGACCGTCTGTCTCAGACCGTCTGTCTCAGACCGTCTGTCTCATACCGTCTGTCTCAGACCGTCTGTCTCTGTCCGTCTGTCTCTGTCCGTCTGTCTCAGACCGTCTGTTTCAGACCGTCGGTCTCTGTCCGTCTCTCTCAGACCGCCTGTCTCAGTCCGTCTGTCTCAGACCATCTGTCTGAGACCGTTGTCTCTGTCCGCCTGTCTCTGTCCGTCGGTCTCAGCCCGCCTGTCTCAGACCGTCTGTCTCAGACCGTCTGTCTCAGACCGTCTGTCTCAGACCGTCTGTCTCAGACCGTCCGTCTCTGTCCGTCTCTCTCAGACCGTCCGTCTCAGACCGTCGGTCTCTGTCAGTCTCTCGTAGGCCGCCTGTCTCAGTCCGTCTGTCTCAGACCATCTGTCACAGACCGTCTGTCTCTGTCCGTCTGTCTCAGACCATCTGTCTCACTACGTCTGTCTCAGACCATCTGTCTCAGACCGTTGTCTCTGTCCGCCTGTCTCTGTCCGTCGGTCTCAGCCCGCCTGTCTCAGACCGTCTGTCTCAGACCGTCTGTCTCAGACCGTCTGTCTCAGACCGTCTGTCTCAGACCGTCCGTCTCTGTCCGTCTCTCTCAGACCGTCCGTCTCAGACCGTCGGTCTCTGTCAGTCTCTCGTAGGCCGCCTGTCTCAGTCCGTCTGTCTCAGACCATCTGTCTCAGACCGTCTGTCTCTGTCCGTCTGTCTCAGACCATCTGTCTCACTACGTCTGTCTCAGACCGTCTGTCTCAGACCGTCTGTCTCAGACAGTCTGTCTCAGACCGTCTGTCTCTGTCCGTCTGTCTCTGTCCGTCTGTCTCAGACCGTCTGTCTCAGATCGTCGGTCTCTGTCCGTCTCTCTCAGGCCGCCTGTCTAAGTCCTTCTGTCTCAGACCATCTGTCTCAGACCGTCTCTCTCCGTCCGCCTGTCTCAGACCGACTGTCTCAGACCGTCTGCCTCAGACCGTCAGTCTCAGACCGTCGGTCTCTGTCCGTCTCTCTCAGGCCGCCTGTCTCAGTCCGTCTGTCTCAGACCACTGTCTCAGACCGTTGTCTCTGTCCGTCTGTCTCAGCCCGTCTGTCTCAGTCCGTCTGTCTCAGACCATCTGTCTCAGACCGTTGTCTCTGTCCGCCTGTCTCTGTCCGTTGGTCTCAGCCCGCCTGTCTCAGACCGTCTGTCTCAGACCGTCTGTCTCAGACCGTCTGTCTCAGATCGTCCGTCTCTGTCCGTCTCTCTCAGACCGTCCGTCTCAGACCGTCTGTCTCAGACCATCTGTCTCAGACCGTTGTCTCTGTCCGCCTGTCTCTGTCCGTCGGTCTCAGCCCGCCTGTCTCAGACCGTCTGTCTCAGACCGTCTGTCTCAGACCGTCCGTCTCTGTCCGTCTCTCTCATACCGTCCGTCTCAGACCGTCGGTCTCTGTCAGTCTCTCGTAGGCCGCCTGTCACAGTCTGTCTGTCTCAGACCATCTGTCACAGACCGTCTGTCTCTGTCCGTCTGTCTCAGACCATCTGTCTCACTACGTCTGTCTCAGACCATCTGTCTCAGACCGTTGTCTCTGTCCGCCTGTCTCTGTCCGTCGGTCTCAGCCCGCCTGTCTCAGACCGTCTGTCTCAGACCGTCTGTCTCAGACCGTCTGTCTCAGACCGTCCGTCTCTGTCCGTCTCTCTCAGACCGTCCGTCTCAGACCGTCGGTCTCTGTCAGTCTCTCGTAGGCCGCCTGTCTCAGTCCGTCTGTCTCAGACCATCTGTCTCAGACCGTCTGTCTCTGTCCGTCTGTCTCAGACCATCTGTCTCACTACGTCTGTCTCAGACCGTCTGTCTCAGACCGTCTGTCTCAGACAGTCTGTCTCAGACCGTCTGTCTCTGTCCGTCTGTCTCTGTCCGTCTGTCTCAGACCGTCTGTCTCAGATCGTCGGTCTCTGTCCGTCTCTCTCAGGCCGCCTGTCTAAGTCCTTCTGTCTCAGACCATCTGTCTCAGACCGTCTCTCTCCGTCCGCCTGTCTCAGACCGACTGTCTCAGACCGTCTGCCTCAGACCGTCAGTCTCAGACCGTCGGTCTCTGTCCGTCTCTCTCAGGCCGCCTGTCTCAGTCCGTCTGTCTCAGCTCAGACCGTTGTCTCTGTCCGTCTGTCTCAGCCCGTCTGTCTCAGTCCGTCTGTCTCAGACCATCTGTCTCAGACCGTTGTCTCTGTCCGCCTGTCTCTGTCCGTTGGTCTCAGCCCGCCTGTCTCAGACCGTCTGTCTCAGACCGTCTGTCTCAGATCGTCCGTCTCTGTCCGTCTCTCTCAGACCGTCCGTCTCAGACCGTCTGTCTCAGACCATCTGTCTCAGACCGTTGTCTCTGTCCGCCTGTCTCTGTCCGTCGGTCTCAGCCCGCCTGTCTCAGACCGTCTGTCTCAGACCGTCTGTCTCAGACCGTCTGTCTCAGACCGTCCGTCTCTGTCCGTCTCTCTCAGACCGTCCGTCTCAGACCGTCGGTCTCTGTCAGTCTCACGTAGGCCGCCTGTCACAGTCTGTCTGTCTCAGACCATCTGTCACAGACCGTCTGTCTCTGTCCGTCTGTCTCAGACCATCTGTCTCACTACGTCTGTCTCAGACCATCTGTCTCAGACCGTTGTCTCTGTCCGCCTGTCTCTGTCCGTCGGTCTCTGCCCGCCTGTCTCAGACCGTCTGTCTCAGACCGTCTGTCTCAGACCGTCTGTCTCAGACCGTCTGTCTCAGACCGTCCGTCTCTGTCCGTCTCTCTCAGACCGTCCGTCTCAGACCGTCGGTCTCTGTCAGTCTCACGTAGGCCGCCTGTCTCAGTCCGTCTGTCTCAGACCATCTGTCTCAGACCGTCTGTCTCTGTCCGTCTGTCTCAGACCATCTGTCTCACTACGTCTGTCTCAGACCGTCTGTCTCAGACCGTCTGTCTCAGACAGTCTGTCTCAGACCGTCTGTCTCTGTCCGTCTGTCTCTGTCCGTCTGTCTCAGACCGTCTGTCTCAGATCGTCGGTCTCTGTCCGTCTCTCTCAGGCCGCCTGTCTAAGTCCTTCTGTCTCAGACCATCTGTCTCAGACCGTCTCTCTCAGTCCGCCTGTCTCAGACCGACTGTCTCAGACCGTCTGCCTCAGACCGTCAGTCTCAGACCGTCGGTCTCTGTCCGTCTCTCTCAGGCCGCCTGTCTCAGTCCGTCTGTCTCAGACCACTGTCTCAGACCGTTGTCTCTGTCCGTCTGTCTCAGCCCGTCTGTCTCAGTCCGTCTGTCTCAGACCATCTGTCTCAGACCGTTGTCTCTGTCCGCCTGTCTCTGTCCGTTGGTCTCAGCCCGCCTGTCTCAGACCGTCTGTCTCAGACCGTCTGTCTCAGACCGTCTGTCTCAGATCGTCCGTCTCTGTCCGTCTCTCTCAGACCGTCCGTCTCAGACCATCTGTCTCTGTCCGTCTGTCTCAGACCATCTGTCTCACTACGTCTGTCTCAGACCGTCTGTCTCAGACCATCTGTCTCACTACGTCTGTCTCAGACCGTCTGTCTCAGACCGTCTGTCTCAGACCGTCTGTCTCAGACCGTCTGTCTCAGACCGTCTGTCTCAGACCGTCTGTCTCAGACCGTCTGTCTCAGACCGTCTGTCTCAGACCGTCTGTCTCTGTCCGTCTGTCTCTGTCCGTCTGTCTCAGACCGTCTGTCTCAGACCGTCGGTCTCTGTCCGTCTCTCTCAGGCCGCCTGTCTCAGTCCGTCTGTCTCAGACCATCTGTCTCAGACCGTTGTCTCTGTCCGCCTGTCTCTGTCCGTCGGTCTGAGCCCGCCTGTCTCAGACCGTCTGTCTCAGACCGTCTGTCTCAGACCGTCCGTCTCTGTCCGTCTCTCTCAGACCGTCCGTCTCAGACCGTCGGTCTCTGTCAGTCTCTCGTAGGCCGCCTGTCTCAGTCCGTCTGTCTCAGACCATCTGTCACAGTCCGTCTGTCTCTGTCCGTCTGTCTCAGACCATCTGTCTCACTACGTCTGTCTCAGACCGTCTATCTCAGACCGTCTGTCTCTGTCCGTCTGTCTCTGTTCGTCTGTCTCTGACCGTCTGTCTCAGACCGTCGGTCTCTGTCCGTCTCTCTCAGGCCGCCTGTCTCAGTCCGTTTGTCTCAGACCACTGTCTCAGACCGTTGTCTCTGTCCGTCTGTCTCTGTTCGTCTGTCTCTGTCCGTCTGTCTCAGACCGTCGGTCTCTGTCAGTCTCTCGTAGGCCGCCTGTCTCAGTCCGCCTGTCTCTGTCCGTCGGTCTCAGCCCGCCTGTCTCAGACCGTCTGTCTCAGACCGTCTGTCTCAGACCGTCCGTCTCTGTCCGTCTCTCTCAGACCGTCCGTCTCAGACCGTCGGTCTCTGTCAGTCTCTCGTAGGCCGCCTGTCTCAGACCGTCTGTCTCAGACCGTCTGTCTCAGACCGTCTGTCTCAGACCGTCTGTCTCAGACCGTCCGTCTCTGTCCGTCTCTCTCAGACCGTCCGTCTCAGACCGTCGGTCTCTGTCAGTCTCTCGTAGGCCGCCTGTCTCAGTCCGTCTGTCTCAGACCATCTGTCTCAGACCGCCTGTCTCTGTCCGTCTGTCTCAGACCATCTGTCTCACTACGTCTGTCTCTGTCCGTCTGTCTCAGCCCGTCTGTCTCAGTCCGTCTGTCTCAGACCATCTGTCTCAGTCCGTTGTCTCTGTCCGCCTGTCTCTGTCCGTCGGTCTCAGCCCGCCTGTCTCAGACCGTCTGTCTCAGACCGTCGGTCGCTGTCCGTCTCTCTGAGCCCGCCTGTCGCAGACCGCCTCTGTCCGACCGTCGGTATTACCCCGTCTGTCTCAGCCCGCCTGTCTCTGTCCGTCTGTCTCAGACCGTCTGTCTCAGACCGTCTCTCTCAGTCCGTCTGTCTCAGACCGACTGTCTCAGACCGTCTGCCTCACACCGTCTGTCTCAGATCGTCGGTCTCTGTCCGTCTCTCTCAGGCCGCCTGTCTAAGTCCTTCTGTCTCAGACCATCTGTCTCAGACCGTCTCTCTCAGTCCGCCTGTCTCAGACCGACTGTCTCAGACCGTCTGCCTCAGACCGTCAGTCTCAGACCGTCGGTCTCTGTCCGTCTCTCTCAGGCCGCCTGTCTCAGTCCGTCTGTCTCAGACCACTGTCTCAGACCGTTGTCTCTGTCCGTCTGTCTCAGCCCGTCTGTCTCAGTCCGTCTGTCTCAGACCATCTGTCTCAGACCGTTGTCTCTGTCCGCCTGTCTCTGTCCGTTGGTCTCAGCCCGCCTGTCTCGGACCGTCTGTCTCAGACCGTCTGTCTCAGACCGTCTGTCTCACACCGTCCGTCTCTGTCCGTCTCTCTCAGACCGTCCGTCTCAGACCGTCGGTCTCTGTCAGTCTCTCGTAGGCCGCCTGTCTCGGACCGTCTGTCTCAGACCGTCTGTCTCAGACCGTCTGTCTCAGACCGTCTGTCTCAGACCGTCTGTCTCTGTCCGTCTGTCTCTGTCCGTCTGTCTCAGACCGTCTGTTTCAGACCGTCGGTCTCTGTCCGTCTCTCTCAGGCCGCCTGTCTCAGTCCGTCTGTCTCAGACCATCTGTCTCAGACCGTTGTCTCTGTCCGCCTGTCTCTGTCCGTCGGTCTCAGCCCGCCTGTCTCAGACCGTCTGTCTCAGACCGTCTGTCTCAGACCGTCCGTCTCTGTCCGCCTCTCTCAGACCGTCCGTCTCAGACCGTCGGTCTCTGTCAGTCTCTCGTAGGCCGCCTGTCACAGTCTGTCTGTCTCAGACCATCTGTCACAGACCGTCTGTCTCTGTCCGTCTGTCTCAGACCATCTGTCTCACTACGTCTGTCTCAGACCGTCTGTCTCAGACCGTCTGTCTCTGTCCGTCTGTCTCTGTCCGTCTGTCTCAGACCGTCTGTCTCAGACCGTCGGTCTCTGTCCGTCTCTCTCAGGCCGCCTGTCTCAGTCCGTCTGTCTCAGACCACTGTCTCAGACCGTTGTCTCTGTCCGTCTGTCTCAGCCCGTCTGTTTCAGTCCGTCTGTCTCAGACCATCTGTCTCAGACCGTTGTCTCTGTCCGCCTGTCTCTGTCCGTCGGTCTCAGCCCGCCTGTCTCAGACCGTCTGTCTCAGACCGTCTGTCTCAGACCGTCTGTCTCAGACCGTCCGTCTCTGTCCGTCTCTCTCAGACCGTCCGTCTCAGACCGTCGGTCTCTGTCAGTCTCTCGTAGGCCGCCTGTCTCAGTCCGTCTGTCTCAGACCATCTGTCTCAGACCGTCTGCCTCTGTCCGTCTATCTCAGACCATCTGTCTCACTACGTCTGTCTCAGACCGTCTGTCTCAGACCGTCTGTCTCAGACAGTCTGTCTCAGACCGTCTGTCTCTGTCCGTCTGTCTCTGTCCGTCTGTCTCAGACCGTCTGTCTCAGACCGTCGGTCTCTGTCCGTCTCTCTCAGGCCGCCTGTCTCAGTCCGCCTGTCTCAGACCAACTGTCTCAGACCATTGTCTCTGTCCGCCTGTCTCAGCCCGTCTGTCTCAGTCCGTCTGTATCAGACCATCTGTCTCCGACCGTTGTCTCTGTGCGCCTGTCTCTGTCCGTCTGTCTCAGCCCGCTTGTCTCAGACCGTCTGTCTCAGACCGTCTGTGTCAGACCGTCTGTCTCAGACCGTCTGCCTCAGACCGTCTGTCTCAGACCGTCTGTCTCAGACCGTCTCTCTCAGACCGTCCGTCTCTGTCCGTCTCTCTCAGACCGTCTGTCTCTGTCCGTCTGTGTCAGACCGTCTGTCTCAGCCCGCTGTCTCAGACCATCGGTCTCAGACCGTTGTCTCTGTCCGTCTATCTCTGTCCGTCTGTCCCAGAACGTCTGTCTCAGACCATCTGTATCAAACCGTCTGCCTCAGCCCGCCTGTCTCAGCCCGTCTGTCTCAGACCGTCCGTCTCTGTCCGTCTCAGACCGTCGGTCTCCATCAGTCTCTCGTAGGCCGCCTGTCTCAGTCCGTCTGTCTCAGACCATCTGTCTCAGACCGCCTGTCTCTGTCCGTCTGTCTCAGACCATCTGTCTCACTACGTCTGTCTCTGTCCGTCTGTCTCAGCCCGTCTGTCTCAGTCCGTCTGTCTCAGACCATCTGTCTCAGTCCGTTGTCTCTGTCCGCCTGTCTCTGTCCGTCGGTCTCAGCCCGCCTGTCTCAGACCGTCTGTCTCAGACCGTCGGTCGCTGTCCGTCTCTCTGAGCCCGCCTGTCGCAGACCGCCTGTGTCCGACCGTCGGTATTACCCCGTCTGTCTCAGCCCGCCTGTCTCTGTCCGTCTGTCTCAGACCGTCTGTCTCAGACCGTCTCTCTCAGTCCGTCTGTCTCAGACCGACTGTCTCAGACCGTCTGCCTCACACCGTCTGTCTCTGTCCGTCTGTCTCTGTCCGTCTGTCTCAGACCGTCTGTCTCAGACCGTCGGTCTCTGTCCGTCTCTCTCAGGCCGCCTGTCTCAGTCCGTCTGTCTCAGACCAACTGTCTCAGACCATTGTCTCTGTCCGCCTGTCTCAGCCCGTCTGTCTCAGTCCGTCAGTATCAGACCATCTGTCTCCGACCGTTGTCTCTGTGCGCCTGTCTCTGTCCGTCGGTCTCAGCCCGCCTGTCTCAGACCGTCTGTCTCAGACCGTCTGTCTCAGACCGTCTGTCTCAGACCGTCTGTCTCAGACCATCTGTCTCAGACCGTCTGTCTCTGTCCGTCTGTCTCAGACCATCTGTCTCACTACGTCTGTCTCAGACCGTCTGTCTCAGACCGTCTGTCTCAGACCGTCTGTCTCAGACCGTCTGTCTCAGACCGTCTGTCTCAGACCGTCTGTCTCAGACCGTCTGTCTCAGACCGTCTGTCTCTGTCCGTCTGTCTCTGTCCGTCTGTCTCAGACCGTCGGTCTCTGTCCGTCTCTCTCAGGCCGCCTGTCTCAGTCCGTCTGTCTCAGACCATCTGTCTCAGACCGTTGTCTCTGTGCGCCTGTTTCTGTCCGTCGGTCTCAGCCCGCCTGTCTCAGACCGTCTGCCTCAGACCGTCTGTCTCAGACCGTCCGTCTCTGTCCGTCTCTCTCAGACCGTCCGTCTCAGAACGTCGGTCTCTGTCCGTCTCTCTCAGACCGTCTGTCTCTGTCCGTCTGTGTCAGACCGTCTGTCTCAGCCCGCTGTCTCAGACCATCGGTCTCAGACCGTTGTCTCTGTCCGTCTATCTCTGTCCGTCTGTCTCAGAACGTCTGTCTCAGACCATCTGTATCAAACCGTCTGCCTCAGCCCGCCTGTCTCAGCCCGTCTTTCTCAGACCGTCCGTCTCTGTCCGTCTCTCTCAGACCGTCCGTCTCAGACCGTCGGTCTCTGTCAGTCTCTCGTAGGCCGCCTGTCTCAGTCCGTCTGTCTCAGACCATCTGTATCAGACCGTCTGTCTCAGACCGTCGGTCTCTGTTCGTCTCTCTCAGGCCGCCTGTGTCAGTCCGTCTGTCTCAGACCACTGTCTCAGACCGTTGTCTCTGTCCGTCTGTCTCAGCCCGTCTGTCTCAGTCCGTCTGTCTCAGACCATCTGTCTCAGACCGTTGTCTCTGTCCGCCTGTCTCAGTCCGTCTGTCTCAGACCATCTGTCTCCGACCGTTGTCTCTGTCCGCCTATCTCTGTCCGTCTGTCTCAGAACGTCTGTCTCAGACCATCTGTATCAAACCGTCTGCCTCAGCCCGCCTGTCTCAGCCCGTCTGCCTCAGACCGTCGGTCTCTGTCCGTCTCTCTCAGGCCGCCTGTCTCAGTCCGTCTGTCTCAGACCACTGTCTCAGACCGTCGGTCTCTGTCCGTCTCTCTCAGGCCGCCTGTCTCAGTCCGTCTGTCTCAGACCACTGTCTCAGACCGTTGTCTCTGTCCGTCTGTCTCAGCCCGTCTGTCTCAGTCCGTCTGTCTCAGACCATCTGTCTCAGACCGTCTGCCTCTGTCCGTCTATCTCAGACCATCTGTCTCACTACGTCTGTCTCAGACCGTCTGTCTCAGACCGTCTGTCTCAGACAGTCTGTCTCAGACCGTCTGTCTCTGTCCGTCTGTCTCTGTCCGTCTGTCTCAGACCGTCTGTCTCAGACCGTCGGTCTCTGTCCGTCTCTCTCAGGCCGCCTGTCTCAGTCCGCCTGTCTCAGACCAACTGTCTCAGACCATTGTCTCTGTCCGCCTGTCTCAGCCCGTCTGTCTCAGTCCGTCTGTATCAGACCATCTGTCTCCGACCGTTGTCTCTGTGCGCCTGTCTCTGTCCGTCTGTCTCAGCCCGCTTGTCTCAGACCGTCTGTCTCAGACCGTCTGTGTCAGACCGTCTGTCTCAGACCGTCTGCCTCAGACCGTCTGTCTCAGACCGTCTGTCTCAGACCGTCTCTCTCAGACCGTCCGTCTCTGTCCGTCTCTCTCAGACCGTCTGTCTCTGTCCGTCTGTGTCAGACCGTCTGTCTCAGCCCGCTGTCTCAGACCATCGGTCTCAGACCGTTGTCTCTGTCCGTCTATCTCTGTCCGTCTGTCTCAGAACGTCTGTCTCAGACCATCTGTATCAAACCGTCTGCCTCAGCCCGCCTGTCTCAGCCCGTCTGTCTCAGACCGTCCGTCTCTGTCCGTCTCAGACCGTCGGTCTCCATCAGTCTCTCGTAGGCCGCCTGTCTCAGTCCGTCTGTCTCAGACCATCTGTCTCAGACCGCCTGTCTCTGTCCGTCTGTCTCAGACCATCTGTCTCACTACGTCTGTCTCTGTCCGTCTGTCTCAGCCCGTCTGTCTCAGTCCGTCTGTCTCAGACCATCTGTCTCAGTCCGTTGTCTCTGTCCGCCTGTCTCTGTCCGTCGGTCTCAGCCCGCCTGTCTCAGACCGTCTGTCTCAGACCGTCGGTCGCTGTCCGTCTCTCTGAGCCCGCCTGTCGCAGACCGCCTGTGTCCGACCGTCGGTATTACCCCGTCTGTCTCAGCCCGCCTGTCTCTGTCCGTCTGTCTCAGACCGTCTGTCTCAGACCGTCTCTCTCAGTCCGTCTGTCTCAGACCGACTGTCTCAGACCGTCTGCCTCACACCGTCTGTCTCTGTCCGTCTGTCTCTGTCCGTCTGTCTCAGACCGTCTGTCTCAGACCGTCGGTCTCTGTCCGTCTCTCTCAGGCCGCCTGTCTCAGTCCGTCTGTCTCAGACCAACTGTCTCAGACCATTGTCTCTGTCCGCCTGTCTCAGCCCGTCTGTCTCAGTCCGTCAGTATCAGACCATCTGTCTCCGACCGTTGTCTCTGTGCGCCTGTCTCTGTCCGTCGGTCTCAGCCCGCCTGTCTCAGACCGTCTGTCTCAGACCGTCTGTCTCAGACCGTCTGTCTCAGACCGTCTGTCTCAGACCATCGGTCTCAGACCGTTGTCTCTGTCCGTCTATCTCTGTCCGTCTGTCTCAGAACGTCTGTCTCAGACCATCTGTATCAAACCGTCTGCCTCAGCCCGCCTGTCTCAGCCCGTCTGTCTCAGACCGTCCGTCTCTGTCCGTCTCAGACCGTCGGTCTCCATCAGTCTCTCGTAGGCCGCCTGTCTCAGTCCGTCTGTCTCAGACCATCTGTCTCAGACCGCCTGTCTCTGTCCGTCTGTCTCAGACCATCTGTCTCACTACGTCTGTCTCTGTCCGTCTGTCTCAGCCCGTCTGTCTCAGTCCGTCTGTCTCAGACCATCTGTCTCAGTCCGTTGTCTCTGTCCGCCTGTCTCTGTCCGTCGGTCTCAGCCCGCCTGTCTCAGACCGTCTGTCTCAGACCGTCGGTCGCTGTCCGTCTCTCTGAGCCCGCCTGTCGCAGACCGCCTGTGTCCGACCGTCGGTATTACCCCGTCTGTCTCAGCCCGCCTGTCTCTGTCCGTCTGTCTCAGACCGTCTGTCTCAGACCGTCTCTCTCAGTCCGTCTGTCTCAGACCGACTGTCTCAGACCGTCTGCCTCACACCGTCTGTCTCTGTCCGTCTGTCTCTGTCCGTCTGTCTCAGACCGTCTGTCTCAGACCGTCGGTCTCTGTCCGTCTCTCTCAGGCCGCCTGTCTCAGTCCGTCTGTCTCAGACCAACTGTCTCAGACCATTGTCTCTGTCCGCCTGTCTCAGCCCGTCTGTCTCAGTCCGTCAGTATCAGACCATCTGTCTCCGACCGTTGTCTCTGTGCGCCTGTCTCTGTCCGTCGGTCTCAGCCCGCCTGTCTCAGACCGTCTGTCTCAGACCGTCTGTCTCAGACCGTCTGTCTCAGACCGTCTGTCTCAGACCATCTGTCTCAGACCGCCTGTCTCTGTCCGTCTGTCTCAGACCATCTGTCTCACTACGTCTGTCTCTGTCCGTCTGTCTCAGCCCGTCTGTCTCAGTCCGTCTGTCTCAGACCATCTGTCTCAGTCCGTTGTCTCTGTCCGCCTGTCTCTGTCCGTCGGTCTCAGCCCGCCTGTCTCAGACCGTCTGTCTCAGACCGTCGGTCGCTGTCCGTCTCTCTGAGCCCGCCTGTCGCAGACCGCCTGTGTCCGACCGTCGGTATTACCCCGTCTGTCTCAGCCCGCCTGTCTCTGTCCGTCTGTCTCAGACCGTCTGTCTCAGACCGTCTCTCTCAGTCCGTCTGTCTCAGACCGACTGTCTCAGACCGTCTGCCTCACACCGTCTGTCTCTGTCCGTCTGTCTCTGTCCGTCTGTCTCAGACCGTCTGTCTCAGACCGTCGGTCTCTGTCCGTCTCTCTCAGGCCGCCTGTCTCAGTCCGTCTGTCTCAGACCAACTGTCTCAGACCATTGTCTCTGTCCGCCTGTCTCAGCCCGTCTGTCTCAGTCCGTCAGTATCAGACCATCTGTCTCCGACCGTTGTCTCTGTGCGCCTGTCTCTGTCCGTCGGTCTCAGCCCGCCTGTCTCAGACCGTCTGTCTCAGACCGTCTGTCTCAGACCGTCTGTCTCAGACCGTCTGTCTCAGACCATCTGTCTCAGACCGTCTGTCTCTGTCCGTCTGTCTCAGACCATCTGTCTCACTACGTCTGTCTCAGACCGTCTGTCTCAGACCGTCTGTCTCAGACCGTCTGTCTCAGACCGTCTGTCTCAGACCGTCTGTCTCAGACCGTCTGTCTCAGACCGTCTGTCTCAGACCGTCTGTCTCAGACCGTCTGTCTCTGTCCGTCTGTCTCTGTCCGTCTGTCTCAGACCGTCGGTCTCTGTCCGTCTCTCTCAGGCCGCCTGTCTCAGTCCGTCTGTCTCAGACCATCTGTCTCAGACCGTTGTCTCTGTGCGCCTGTTTCTGTCCGTCGGTCTCAGCCCGCCTGTCTCAGACCGTCTGCCTCAGACCGTCTGTCTCAGACCGTCCGTCTCTGTCCGTCTCTCTCAGACCGTCCGTCTCAGAACGTCGGTCTCTGTCCGTCTCTCTCAGACCGTCTGTCTCTGTCCGTCTGTGTCAGACCGTCTGTCTCAGCCCGCTGTCTCAGACCATCGGTCTCAGACCGTTGTCTCTGTCCGTCTATCTCTGTCCGTCTGTCTCAGAACGTCTGTCTCAGACCATCTGTATCAAACCGTCTGCCTCAGCCCGCCTGTCTCAGCCCGTCTTTCTCAGACCGTCCGTCTCTGTCCGTCTCTCTCAGACCGTCCGTCTCAGACCGTCGGTCTCTGTCAGTCTCTCGTAGGCCGCCTGTCTCAGTCCGTCTGTCTCAGACCATCTGTATCAGACCGTCTGTCTCAGACCGTCGGTCTCTGTTCGTCTCTCTCAGGCCGCCTGTGTCAGTCCGTCTGTCTCAGACCACTGTCTCAGACCGTTGTCTCTGTCCGTCTGTCTCAGCCCGTCTGTCTCAGTCCGTCTGTCTCAGACCATCTGTCTCAGACCGTTGTCTCTGTCCGCCTGTCTCAGTCCGTCTGTCTCAGACCATCTGTCTCCGACCGTTGTCTCTGTCCGCCTATCTCTGTCCGTCTGTCTCAGAACGTCTGTCTCAGACCATCTGTATCAAACCGTCTGCCTCAGCCCGCCTGTCTCAGCCCGTCTGCCTCAGACCGTCGGTCTCTGTCCGTCTCTCTCAGGCCGCCTGTCTCAGTCCGTCTGTCTCAGACCACTGTCTCAGACCGTCGGTCTCTGTCCGTCTCTCTCAGGCCGCCTGTCTCAGTCCGTCTGTCTCAGACCACTGTCTCAGACCGTTGTCTCTGTCCGTCTGTCTCAGCCCGTCTGTCTCAGTCCGTCTGTCTCAGACCATCTGTCTCAGACCGTCTGCCTCTGTCCGTCTATCTCAGACCATCTGTCTCACTACGTCTGTCTCAGACCGTCTGTCTCAGACCGTCTGTCTCAGACAGTCTGTCTCAGACCGTCTGTCTCTGTCCGTCTGTCTCTGTCCGTCTGTCTCAGACCGTCTGTCTCAGACCGTCGGTCTCTGTCCGTCTCTCTCAGGCCGCCTGTCTCAGTCCGCCTGTCTCAGACCAACTGTCTCAGACCATTGTCTCTGTCCGCCTGTCTCAGCCCGTCTGTCTCAGTCCGTCTGTATCAGACCATCTGTCTCCGACCGTTGTCTCTGTGCGCCTGTCTCTGTCCGTCTGTCTCAGCCCGCTTGTCTCAGACCGTCTGTCTCAGACCGTCTGTGTCAGACCGTCTGTCTCAGACCGTCTGCCTCAGACCGTCTGTCTCAGACCGTCTGTCTCAGACCGTCTCTCTCAGACCGTCCGTCTCTGTCCGTCTCTCTCAGACCGTCTGTCTCTGTCCGTCTGTGTCAGACCGTCTGTCTCAGCCCGCTGTCTCAGACCATCGGTCTCAGACCGTTGTCTCTGTCCGTCTATCTCTGTCCGTCTGTCTCAGAACGTCTGTCTCAGACCATCTGTATCAAACCGTCTGCCTCAGCCCGCCTGTCTCAGCCCGTCTGTCTCAGACCGTCCGTCTCTGTCCGTCTCAGACCGTCGGTCTCCATCAGTCTCTCGTAGGCCGCCTGTCTCAGTCCGTCTGTCTCAGACCATCTGTCTCAGACCGCCTGTCTCTGTCCGTCTGTCTCAGACCATCTGTCTCACTACGTCTGTCTCTGTCCGTCTGTCTCAGCCCGTCTGTCTCAGTCCGTCTGTCTCAGACCATCTGTCTCAGTCCGTTGTCTCTGTCCGCCTGTCTCTGTCCGTCGGTCTCAGCCCGCCTGTCTCAGACCGTCTGTCTCAGACCGTCGGTCGCTGTCCGTCTCTCTGAGCCCGCCTGTCGCAGACCGCCTGTGTCCGACCGTCGGTATTACCCCGTCTGTCTCAGCCCGCCTGTCTCTGTCCGTCTGTCTCAGACCGTCTGTCTCAGACCGTCTCTCTCAGTCCGTCTGTCTCAGACCGACTGTCTCAGACCGTCTGCCTCACACCGTCTGTCTCTGTCCGTCTGTCTCTGTCCGTCTGTCTCAGACCGTCTGTCTCAGACCGTCGGTCTCTGTCCGTCTCTCTCAGGCCGCCTGTCTCAGTCCGTCTGTCTCAGACCAACTGTCTCAGACCATTGTCTCTGTCCGCCTGTCTCAGCCCGTCTGTCTCAGTCCGTCAGTATCAGACCATCTGTCTCCGACCGTTGTCTCTGTGCGCCTGTCTCTGTCCGTCGGTCTCAGCCCGCCTGTCTCAGACCGTCTGTCTCAGACCGTCTGTCTCAGACCGTCTGTCTCAGACCGTCTGTCTCAGACCATCTGTCTCAGACCGTCTGTCTCTGTCCGTCTGTCTCAGACCATCTGTCTCACTACGTCTGTCTCAGACCGTCTGTCTCAGACCGTCTGTCTCAGACCGTCTGTCTCAGACCGTCTGTCTCAGACCGTCTGTCTCAGACCGTCTGTCTCAGACCGTCTGTCTCTGTCCGTCTGTCTCTGTCCGTCTGTCTCAGACCGTCTGTCTCAGACCGTCGGTCTCTGTCCGTCTCTCTCAGGCCGCCTGTCTCAGTCCGCCTGTCTCAGACCAACTGTCTCAGACCATTGTCTCTGTCCGCCTGTCTCAGCCCGTCTGTCTCAGTCCGTCTGTATCAGACCATCTGTCTCCGACCGTTGTCTCTGTGCGCCTGTCTCTGTCCGTCTGTCTCAGCCCGCTTGTCTCAGACCGTCTGTCTCAGACCGTCTGTGTCAGACCGTCTGTCTCAGACCGTCTGCCTCAGACCGTCTGTCTCAGACCGTCTGTCTCAGACCGTCTCTCTCAGACCGTCCGTCTCTGTCCGTCTCTCTCAGACCGTCTGTCTCTGTCCGTCTGTGTCAGACCGTCTGTCTCAGCCCGCTGTCTCAGACCATCGGTCTCAGACCGTTGTCTCTGTCCGTCTATCTCTGTCCGTCTGTCTCAGAACGTCTGTCTCAGACCATCTGTATCAAACCGTCTGCCTCAGCCCGCCTGTCTCAGCCCGTCTGTCTCAGACCGTCCGTCTCTGTCCGTCTCAGACCGTCGGTCTCCATCAGTCTCTCGTAGGCCGCCTGTCTCAGTCCGTCTGTCTCAGACCATCTGTCTCAGACCGCCTGTCTCTGTCCGTCTGTCTCAGACCATCTGTCTCACTACGTCTGTCTCTGTCCGTCTGTCTCAGCCCGTCTGTCTCAGTCCGTCTGTCTCAGACCATCTGTCTCAGTCCGTTGTCTCTGTCCGCCTGTCTCTGTCCGTCGGTCTCAGCCCGCCTGTCTCAGACCGTCTGTCTCAGACCGTCGGTCGCTGTCCGTCTCTCTGAGCCCGCCTGTCGCAGACCGCCTGTGTCCGACCGTCGGTATTACCCCGTCTGTCTCAGCCCGCCTGTCTCTGTCCGTCTGTCTCAGACCGTCTCTCTCAGTCCGTCTGTCTCAGACCGACTGTCTCAGACCGTCTGCCTCACACCGTCTGTCTCTGTCCGTCTGTCTCTGTCCGTCTGTCTCAGACCGTCTGTCTCAGACCGTCGGTCTCTGTCCGTCTCTCTCAGGCCGCCTGTCTCAGTCCGTCTGTCTCAGACCAACTGTCTCAGACCATTGTCTCTGTCCGCCTGTCTCAGCCCGTCTGTCTCAGTCCGTCAGTATCAGACCATCTGTCTCCGACCGTTGTCTCTGTGCGCCTGTCTCTGTCCGTCGGTCTCAGCCCGCCTGTCTCAGACCGTCTGTCTCAGACCGTCTGTCTCAGACCGTCTGTCTCAGACCGTCTGTCTCAGACCATCTGTCTCAGACCGTCTGTCTCTGTCCGTCTGTCTCAGACCATCTGTCTCACTACGTCTGTCTCAGACCGTCTGTCTCAGACCGTCTGTCTCAGACCGTCTGTCTCAGACCGTCTGTCTCAGACCGTCTGTCTCAGACCGTCTGTCTCAGACCGTCTGTCTCTGTCCGTCTGTCTCTGTCCGTCTGTCTCAGACCGTCGGTCTCTGTCCGTCTCTCTCAGGCCGCCTGTCTCAGTCCGTCTGTCTCAGACCATCTGTCTCAGACCGTTGTCTCTGTGCGCCTGTTTCTGTCCGTCGGTCTCAGCCCGCCTGTCTCAGACCGTCTGCCTCAGACCGTCTGTCTCAGACCGTCCGTCTCTGTCCGTCTCTCTCAGACCGTCCGTCTCAGAACGTCGGTCTCTGTCCGTCTCTCTCAGACCGTCTGTCTCTGTCCGTCTGTGTCAGACCGTCTGTCTCAGCCCGCTGTCTCAGACCATCGGTCTCAGACCGTTGTCTCTGTCCGTCTATCTCTGTCCGTCTGTCTCAGAACGTCTGTCTCAGACCATCTGTATCAAACCGTCTGCCTCAGCCCGCCTGTCTCAGCCCGTCTTTCTCAGACCGTCCGTCTCTGTCCGTCTCTCTCAGACCGTCCGTCTCAGACCGTCGGTCTCTGTCAGTCTCTCGTAGGCCGCCTGTCTCAGTCCGTCTGTCTCAGACCATCTGTATCAGACCGTCTGTCTCAGACCGTCGGTCTCTGTTCGTCTCTCTCAGGCCGCCTGTGTCAGTCCGTCTGTCTCAGACCACTGTCTCAGACCGTTGTCTCTGTCCGTCTGTCTCAGCCCGTCTGTCTCAGTCCGTCTGTCTCAGACCATCTGTCTCAGACCGTTGTCTCTGTCCGCCTGTCTCAGTCCGTCTGTCTCAGACCATCTGTCTCCGACCGTTGTCTCTGTCCGCCTATCTCTGTCCGTCTGTCTCAGAACGTCTGTCTCAGACCATCTGTATCAAACCGTCTGCCTCAGCCCGCCTGTCTCAGCCCGTCTGCCTCAGACCGTCGGTCTCTGTCCGTCTCTCTCAGGCCGCCTGTCTCAGTCCGTCTGTCTCAGACCACTGTCTCAGACCGTCGGTCTCTGTCCGTCTCTCTCAGGCCGCCTGTCTCAGTCCGTCTGTCTCAGACCACTGTCTCAGACCGTTGTCTCTGTCCGTCTGTCTCAGCCCGTCTGTCTCAGTCCGTCTGTCTCAGACCATCTGTCTCAGACCGTTGTCTCTGTCCGCCTGTGTCTGTCCGTCGGTCTCAGCCCGCCTGTCTCAGACCGTCTGTCTCAGACCGTCCGTCTCTGTCCGTCTCTCTCAGACCGTCTGTCTCAGTCCGTCTGTCTCAGACCATCTGTCTCCGACCGTTGTCTCTGTCCGCCTGTCTCTGTCCGTCGGTCTCAGCCCGCCTGTCTCGGACCGTCTGTCTCGGACCGTTGTCTCTGTCCGCCTGTCTCTGTCCGTCGGTCTCAGCCCGCCTGTCTCAGATCGTTGTCTCAGACCGTCTGTCTCAGACCGTCTGTCTCAGACCGTCCGTCTCTGTCCGTCTCTCTTAGACCGTCCGTCTCAGACCGTCGGTCTCTGTCAGTCTCTCGTAGGCCGCCTGTCTCAGTCCGTCTGTCTCAGACCATCTGTCTCAGACCGTCTGTCTCTTTCCGTTTGTCTCAGACCATCTGTCTCACTACGTCTGTCTCAGACCGTCTGTCTCAGACCGTCTGTCTCAGACCGTCTGTCTCAGACCGTCTGTCTCAGACCGTCTGTCTCTGTCCGTCTGTCTCTGTCCGTCTGTCTCAGACCGTCGGTCTCTGTCCGTCTCTCTCAGACCGTTGTCTCTGTCCGTCTGTCTCAGCCCGTCTGTCTCAGTCCGTCTGTCTCAGACCGCCTGTCTCAGACCGTCTGTCTCAGACCGTCTGTCTCTGTCTGTCTGTCTCTGTCCGTCTGTCTCAGACCGTCTGTCTCAGACCGTCGGTCTCTGTCCGTCTCTCTCAGGCCGCCTGTCTCAGTCCGTCTGTCTCAGACCAACTGTCTCAGACCGTTGTCTCTGTCCGCCTGTCTCAGCCCGTCTGTCTCAGTCCGTCTGTATCAGACCATCTGTCTCCGACCGTTGTCTCTGTGCGCCTGTCTCTGTCCGTCTGTCTCAGCCCGCTTGTCTCAGACCGTCTGTCTCAGACCGTCTGTGTCAGACCGTCTGTCTCAGACCGTCTGCCTCAGACCGTCTGTCTCTGTCCGTCTGTATCAGACCGTCTGTCTCAGCCCGCTGTCTCAGACCATTGGTCTCAGACCGTTGTCTCTGACCGTCTATCTCTGTCCGTCTGTCTCAGAACGTCTGTCTCAGACCATCTGTATCAAACCGTCTGCCTCAGCCCGCCTGTCTCAGCCCGTCTGTCTCAGACCGTCCGTCTCTGTCCGTCTCTCTCAGACCGTCCGTCTCCGACCGTCGGTCTCTGTTCGTCTCTCTCAGGCCGCCTGTGTCAGTCCGTCTGTCTCAGACCACTGTCTCAGACCGTTGTCTCTGTCCGTCTGTCTCAGCCCGTCTGTCTCAGTCCGTCTGTCTCAGACCGTCTGTCTCAGACCGTCTGTCTCAGACCGTCTGTCTCTGTCCGTCTGTCTCTGTCCGTCTGTCTCAGACCGTCTGTCTCAGACCGTCGGTCTCTGTCCGTCTCTCTCAGGCCGCCTGTCTCAGTCCGTCTGTCTCAGACCACTGTCTCAGACCGTTGTCTCTGTCCGTCTGTCTCAGCCCGTCTGTCTCAGACCGTCTGTCTCAGACCATCAGTCTCAGACCGTCTGTCTCAGACCGTCCGTCTCTGTCCGTCTCTCTCAGACCGTCTGTCTCTGTCCGTCTGTGTCAGACCGTCTGTCTCAGCCCGCTGTCTCAGACCATCGGTCTCAGACCGTTGTCTCTGTCCGTCTATCTCTGTCCGTCTGTCTCAGAACGTCTGTCTCAGACCATCTGTATCAAACCGTCTGCCTCAGCCCGCCTGTCTCAGCCCGTCTGTCTCAGACCGTCCGTCTCTGTCCGTCTCTCTCAGACCGTCCGTCTCAGGCCGTCGGTCTCTGTCAGTCTCTCGTAGGCCGCCTGTCTCAGTCCGTCTGTCTCAGACCATCTGTCTCAGACCGTCTGTCTCAGACCGTCGGTCTCTGTTCGTCTCTCTCAGGCCGCCTGTGTCAGTCCGTCTGTCTCAGACCACTGTCTCAGACCGTTGTCTCTGTCCGTCTGTCTCAGCCCGTCTGTCTCAGTCCGTCTGTCTCAGACCATCTGTCTCAGACCGTTGTCTCTGTCCGCCTGTCTCAGTCCGTCTGTCTCAGACCATCTGTCTCCGACCGTTGTCTCTGTCCGCCTATCTCTGTCCGTCTGTCTCAGAACGTCTGTCTCAGACCATCTGTATCAAACCGTCTGCCTCAGCCCGCCTGTCTCAGCCCGTCTGCCTCAGACCGTCGGTCTCTGTCCGTCTCTCTCAGGCCGCCTGTCTCAGTCCGTCTGTCTCAGACCACTGTCTCAGACCGTCGGTCTCTGTCCGTCTCTCTCAGGCCGCCTGTCTCAGTCCGTCTGTCTCAGACCACTGTCTCAGACCGTTGTCTCTGTCCGTCTGTCTCAGCCCGTCTGTCTCAGTCCGTCTGTCTCAGACCATCTGTCTCAGACCGTTGTCTCTGTCCGCCTGTGTCTGTCCGTCGGTCTCAGCCCGCCTGTCTCAGACCGTCTGTCTCAGACCGTCTGTCTCAGACCGTCCGTCTCTGTCCGTCTCTCTCAGACCGTCTGTCTCAGTCCGTCTGTCTCAGACCATCTGTCTCCGACCGTTGTCTCTGTCCGCCTGTCTCTGTCCGTCGGTCTCAGCCCGCCTGTCTCGGACCGTCTGTCTCGGACCGTTGTCTCTGTCCGCCTGTCTCTGTCCGTCGGTCTCAGCCCGCCTGTCTCAGATCGTTGTCTCAGACCGTCTGTCTCAGACCGTCTGTCTCAGACCGTCCGTCTCTGTCCGTCTCTCTCAGACCGTCCGTCTCAGACCGTCGGTCTCTGTCAGTCTCTCGTAGGCCGCCTGTCTCAGTCCGTCTGTCTCAGACCATCTGTCTCAGACCGTCTGTCTCTTTTCGTTTGTCTCAGACCATCTGTCTCACTACGTCTGTCTCAGACCGTCTGTCTCAGACCGTCTGTCTCAGACCGTCTGTCTCAGACCGTCTGTCTCAGACCGTCTGTCTCTGTCCGTCTGTCTCTGTCCGTCTGTCTCAGACCGTCGGACTCTGTCCGTCTCTCTCAGACCGTTGTCTCTGTCCGTCTGTCTCAGCCCGTCTGTCTCAGTCCGTCTGTCTCAGACCGCCTGTCTCAGACCGTCTGTCTCAGACCGTCTGTCTCTGTCTGTCTGTCTCTGTCCGTCTGTCTCAGACCGTCTGTCTCAGACCGCCGGTCTCTGTCCGTCTCTCTCAGGCCGCCTGTCTCAGTCCGTCTGTCTCAGACCAACTGTCTCAGACCGTTGTCTCTGTCCGCCTGTCTCAGCCCGTCTGTCTCAGTCCGTCTGTATCAGACCATCTGTCTCCGACCGTTGTCTCTGTGCGCCTGTCTCTGTCCGTCTGTCTCAGCCCGCTTGTCTCAGACCGTCTGTCTCAGACCGTCTGTGTCAGACCGTCTGTCTCAGACCGTCTGCCTCAGACCGTCTGTCTCTGTCCGTCTGTATCAGACCGTCTGTCTCAGCCCGCTGTCTCAGACCATTGGTCTCAGACCGTTGTCTCTGACCGTCTATCTCTGTCCGTCTGTCTCAGAACGTCTGTCTCAGACCATCTGTATCAAACCGTCTGCCTCAGCCCGCCTGTCTCAGCCCGTCTGTCTCAGACCGTCCGTCTCTGTCCGTCTCTCTCAGACCGTCCGTCTCCGACCGTCGGTCTCTGTTCGTCTCTCTCAGGCCGCCTGTGTCAGTCCGTCTGTCTCAGACCACTGTCTCAGACCGTTGTCTCTGTCCGTCTGTCTCAGCCCGTCTGTCTCAGTCCGTCTGTCTCAGACCGTCTGTCTCAGACCGTCTGTCTCAGACCGTCTGTCTCTGTCCGTCTGTCTCTGTCCGTCTGTCTCAGACCGTCTGTCTCAGACCGTCGGTCTCTGTCCGTCTCTCTCAGGCCGCCTGTCTCAGTCCGTCTGTCTCAGACCACTGTCTCAGACCGTTGTCTCTGTCCGTCTGTCTCAGACCGTCCGTCTCTGTCCGTCTCTCTCAGACCGTCCGTCTCCGACCGTCGGTCTCTGTTCGTCTCTCTCAGGCCGCCTGTGTCAGTCCGTCTGTCTCTGACCACTGTCTCAGACCGTTGTCTCTGTGCGTCTGTCTCAGCCCGTCTGTCTCAGTCCGTCTGTCTCAGACCGTCTGTCTCAGACCATCAGTCTCAGACCGTCTGTCTCAGACCGTCCGTCTCTGTCCGTCTCTCTCAGACCGTCTGTCTCTGTCCGTCTGTGTCAGACCGTCTGTCTCAGCCCGCTGTCTCAGACCATCGGTCTCAGACCGTTGTCTCTGTCCGTCTATCTCTGTCCGTCTGTCTCAGAACGTCTGTCTCAGACCATCTGTATCAAACCGTCTGCCTCAGCCCGCCTGTCTCAGCCCGTCTTTCTCAGACCGTCCGTCTCTGTCCGTCTCTCTCAGACCGTCCGTCTCAGACCGTCGGTCTCTGTCAGTCTCTCGTAGGCCGCCTGTCTCAGTCCGTCTGTCTCAGACCATCTGTATCAGACCGTCTGTCTCAGACCGTCGGTCTCTGTTCGTCTCTCTCAGGCCGCCTGTGTCAGTCCGTCTGTCTCAGACCACTGTCTCAGACCGTTGTCTCTGTCCGTCTGTCTCAGCCCGTCTGTCTCAGTCCGTCTGTCTCAGGCCATCTGTCTCAGACCGTTGTCTCTGTCCGCCTGTCTCAGTCCGTCTGTCTCAGACCATCTGTCTCCGACCGTTGTCTCTGTCCGCCTGTCTCTGTCCGTCGGTCTCAGCCCGCCTGTCTCGGACCGTCTGTCTCCGACCGTTGTCCCTGTGCGCCTGTCTCTGTCCGTCTGTCTCAGCCCGCTTGTCTCAGACCGTCTGTCTCAGACCGTCTGTGTCAGACCGTCTGTCTCAGACCGTCTGCCTCAGACCGTCTGTCTCAGACCGTCTGTCTCAGACCGTCTGTCTCAGACCGTCCGTCTCTGTCCGTCTCTCTCAGACCGTCTGTCTCTGTCCGTCTGTGTCAGACCGTCTGTCTCAGCCCGCTGTCTCAGACCATCGGTCTCAGACCGTTGTCTCTGTCCGTCTATCTCTGTCCGTCTGTCTCAGAACGTCTGTCTCAGACCATCTGTATCAAACCGTCTGCCTCAGCCCGCCTGTCTCAGCCCGTCTGTCTCAGACCGTCCGTCTCTGTCCGTCTCTCTCAGACCGTCCGTCTCAGACCGTCGGTATCTGTCAGTCTCTCGTAGGCCGCCTGTCTCAGTCCGTCTGTCTCAGACCATCTGTCTCAGACCGTCTGTCTCAGACCGTCGGTCTCTGTTCGTCTCTCTCAGGCCGCCTGTGTCAGTCCGTCTGTCTCAGACCACTGTCTCAGACCGTTGTCTCTGTCCGTCTGTCTCAGCCCGTCTGTCTCAGTCCGTCTGTCTCAGACCATCTGTCTCAGACCGTTGTCTCTGTCCGCCTGTCTCAGTCCGTCTGTCTCAGACCATCTGTCTCCGACCGTTGTCTCTGTCCGCCTATCTCTGTCCGTCTGTCTCAGAACGTCTGTCTCAGACCATCTGTATCAAACCGTCTGCCTCAGCCCGCCTGTCTCAGCCCGTCTGCCTCAGACCGTCGGTCTCTGTCCGTCTCTCTCAGGCCGCCTGTCTCAGTCCGTCTGTCTCAGACCACTGTCTCAGACCGTCGTTCTCTGTCCGTCTCTCTCAGGCCGCCTGTCTCAGTCCGTCTGTCTCAGACCACTGTCTCAGACCGTTGTCTCTGTCCGTCTGTCTCAGCCCGTCTGTCTCAGTCCGTCTGTCTCAGACCATCTGTCTCAGACCGTTGTCTCTGTCCGCCTGTGTCTGTCCGTCGGTCTCAGCCCGCCTGTCTCAGACCGTCTGTCTCAGACCGTCTGTCTCAGACCGTCCGCCTCTGTCCGTCTCTCTCAGACCGTCTGTCTCTGTCCGTCTGTGTCAGACCGTCTGTCTCAGCCCGCTGTCTCAGACCATCGGTCTCAGACCGTTGTCTCTGTCCGTCTATCTGTCCGTCTGTCTCAGAACGTCTGTCTCAGACCATCTGTATCAAACCGTCTGCCTCAGCCCGCCTGTCTCAGCCCGTCTTTCTCAGATCGTCCGTCTCTGTCCGTCTCTCTCAGACCGTCCGTCTCAGACCGTCGGTCTCTGTCAGTCTCTCGTAGGCCGCCTGTCTCAGTCCGTCTGTCTCAGACCATCTGTCTCAGACCGTCTGTCTCAGACCGTCTGTCTCAGACCGTCTGTCTCAGACCGTCCGTCTCTGTCCGTCTGTCTCAGACCATCTGTCTCACTACGTCTGTCTCAGACCGTCTGTCTCTGTCCGTCTGTCTCTGTCCGTCTGTCTCAGACCGTCTGCCTCAGACCGTCGGTCTCTGTCCGTCTCTCTCAGGCCGCCTGTCTCAGTCCGTCTGTCTCAGACCACTGTCTCAGACCGTTGTCTCTGTCCGTCTGTCTCAGCCCGTCTGTCTCAGTCCGTCTGTCTCAGACCATCTGTCTCAGACCGTTGTCTCTGTCCGCCTGTCTCAGACCGTCTGTCTCTGTCCGTCTGTCTCTGTCCGTCTGTCTCAGACCGTCTGTCTCAGACCGTCGGTCTCTGTCCGTCTCTCTCAGGCCGCCTGTCTCAGTCCGTCTGTCTCAGACCAACTGTCTCAGACCGTTGTCTCTGTCCGCCTGTCTCAGCCCGTCTGTCTCAGTCCGTCTGTATCAGACCATCTGTCTCCGACCGTTGTCTCTGTGCGCCTGTCTCTGTCCGTCTGTCTCAGCCCGCTTGTCTCAGACCGTCTGTCTCAGACCGTCTGTGTCAGACCGTCTATCTCAGACCGTCTGCCTCAGACCGTCTGTCTCAGACCGTCTGTCTCAGACCGTCCGTCTCTGTCCGTCTCTCTCAGACCATCTGTCTCAGCCCGCTGTCTCAGACCATCGGTCTCAGACCGTTGTCTCTGTCCGTCTATCTCTGTCCGTCTGTCTCAGAACGTCTGTCTCAGACCATCTGTATCAAACCGTCTGCCTCAGCCCGCCTGTATCAGCCCGTCTGTCTCAGACCGTCCGTCTCTGTCCGTCTCTCTCAGACCGTCCGTCTCAGACCGTGCGGTCTCTGCTCGTCTCTCTCAGGCCGCCTGTGTCAGTCCGTCTGTCTCAGACCACTGTCTCAGACCGTTGTCTCTGTCCGTCTGTCTCAGCCCGTCTGTCTCAGTCCGTCTGTCTCAGACCGTCTGTCTCAGACCGTCTGTCTCAGACCGTCTGTCTCTGTCCGTCTGTCTCTGTCCGTCTGTCTCAGACCGTCTGTCTCAGACCGTCGGTCTCTGTCCGTCTCTCTCAGGCCGCCTGTCTCAGTCCGTCTGTCTCAGACCACTGTCTCAGACCGTTGTCTCTGTCCGTCTGTCTCAGCCCGTCTGTCTCAGTCCATCTGTCTCAGACCATCAGTCTCAGACCGTTGTCTCTGTCCGCCTGTGTCTGTCCGTCGGTCTCAGCCCGCCTGTCTCAGACCGTCTGTCTCAGACCGTCTGTCTCAGACCGTCCGTCTCTGTCCGTCTCTCTCAGACCGTCTGTCTCTGTCCGTCTGTGTCAGACCGTCTGTCTCAGCCCGCTGTCTCAGACCATCGGTCTCAGACCGTTGTCTCTGTCCGTCTATCTCTGTCCGTCTGTCTCAGAACGTCTGTCTCAGACCATCTGTATCAAACCGTCTGCCTCAGCCCGCCTGTCTCAGCCCGTCTTTCTCAGACCGTCCGTCTCTGTCCGTCTCTCTCAGACCGTCCGTCTCAGACCGTCGGTCTCTGTCAGTCTCTCGTATGCCGCCTGTGTCAGTCCGTCTGTCTCAGACCATCTGTATCAGACCGTCTGTCTCAGACCGTCGGTCTCTGTTCGTCTCTCTCAGGCCGCCTGTGTCAGTCCGTCTGTCTCAGACCACTGTCTCAGACCGTTGTCTCTGTCCGTCTGTCTCAGCCCGTCTGTCTCAGTCCGTCTGTCTCAGGCCATCTGTCTCAGACCGTTGTCTCTGTCCGCCTGTCTCAGTCCGTCTGTCTCAGACCATCTGTCTCCGACCGTTGTCTCTGTCCGTCGGTCTCAGCCCGCCTGTCTCGGACCGTCTGTCTCTGTCCGTCTGTCTCTGTCCGTCTGTCTCAGACCGTCTGTCTCAGACCGTCGGTCTCTGTCAGTCTCTCGTATGCCGCCTGTGTCAGTCCGTCTGTCTCAGACCATCTGTATCAGACCGTCTGTCTCAGACCGTCGGTCTCTGTCCGTCTCTCTCAGGCCGCCTGTCTCAGTCCGTCTGTCTCAGACCAACTGTCTCAGACCGTTGTCTCTGTCCGCCTGTCTCAGCCCGTCTGTCTCAGTCCGTCTGTATCAGAACATCTGTCTCCGACCGTTGTCTCTGTGCGCCTGTCTCTGTCCGTCTGTCTCAGCCCGCTTGTCTCAGACCGTCTGTCTCAGACCGTCTGTGTCAGACCGTCTGTCTCAGACCGTCTGCCTCAGACCGTCTGTCTCAGACCGTCTGTCTCAGACCGTCCGTCTCTGTCCGTCTCTCTCAGACCGTCTGTCTCTGTCCGTCTGTATCAGACCGTCTGTCTCAGCCCGCTGTCTCAGACCATCGGTCTCAGACCGTTGTCTCTGTCCGTCTATCTCTGTCCGTCTGTCTCAGAACGTCTGTCTCAGACCATCTGTATCAAACCGTCTGCCTCAGCCCGCCTGTCTCAGCCCGTCTGTCTCAGACCGTCCGTCTCTGTCCGTCTCTCTCAGACCGTCCGTCTCAGACCGTGCGGTCTCTGTTCGTCTCTCTCAGGCCGCCTGTGTCAGTCCGTCTGTCTCAGACCACTGTCTCAGACCGTTGTCTCTGTCCGTCTGTCTCAGCCCGTCTGTCTCAGTCCGTCTGTCTCAGACCGTCTGTCTCAGACCGTCTGTCTCAGACCGTCTGTCTCTGTCCGTCTGTCTCTGTCCGTCTGTCTCAGACCGTCTGTCTCAGACCGTCGGTCTCTGTCCGTCTCTCTCAGGCCGCCTGTCTCAGTCCGTCTGTCTCAGACCACTGTCTCAGACCGTTGTCTCTGTCCGTCTGTCTCAGCCCGTCTGTCTCAGTCCGTCTGTCTCAGACCATCAGTCTCAGACCGTTGTCTCTGTCCGCCTGTGTCTGTCCGTCGGTCTCAGCCCGCCTGTCTCAGACCGTCTGTCTCAGACCGTCTGTCTCAGACCGTCCGTCTCTGTCCGTCTCTCTCAGACCGTCTGTCTCTGTCCATCTGTGTCAGACCGTCTGTCTCAGCCCGCTGTCTCAGACCATCGGTCTCAGACCGTTGTCTCTGTCCGTCTATCTCTGTCCGTCTGTCTCAGAACGTCTGTCTCAGACCATCTGTATCAAACCGTCTGCCTCAGCCCGCCTGTCTCAGCCCGTCTTTCTCAGACCGTCCGTCTCTGTCCGTCTCTCTCAGACCGTCCGTCTCAGACCGTCGGTCTCTGTCAGTCTCTCGTATGCCGCCTGTGTCAGTCCGTCTGTCTCAGACCATCTGTATCAGACCGTCTGTCTCAGACCGTCGGTCTCTGTTCGTCTCTCTCAGGCCGCCTGTGTCAGTCCGTCTGTCTCAGACCACTGTCTCAGACCGTTGTCTCTGTCCGTCTGTCTCAGCCCGTCTGTCTCAGTCCGTCTGTCTCAGGCCATCTGTCTCAGACCGTTGTCTCTGTCCGCCTGTCTCAGTCCGTCTGTCTCAGACCATCTGTCTCCGACCGTTGTCTCTGTCCGTCGGTCTCAGCCCGCCTGTCTCGGACCGTCTGTCTCCGACCGTTGTCCCTGTGCGCCTGTCTCTGTCCGTCTGTCTCAGCCCGCTTGTCTCAGACCGTCTGTCTCAGACCGTCTGTGTCAGACCGTCTGTCTCAGACCGTCTCCCTCAGACCGTCTGTCTCAGACCGTCTGTCTCAGACCGTCTATCTCAGACCGTCCGTCTCTGTCCGTCTCTCTCAGACCGTCTGTCTCTGTCCGTCTGTGTCAGACCGTCTGTCTCAGCTCGCTGTCTCAGACCATCGGTCTCAGACCGTTGTCTCTGTCCGTCTATCTCTGTCCGTCTGTCTCAGAACGTCTGTCTCAGACCATCTGTATCAAACCGTCTGCCTCAGCCCGCCTGTCTCAGCCCGTCTGTCTCAGACCGTCCGTCTCTGTCCGTCTCTCTCAGACCGTCCGTCTCAGACCGTCGGTCTCTGTCAGTCTCTCGTAGGCCGCCTGTCTCAGTCCGTCTGTCTCAGACCATCTGTCTTAGACCGTCTGTCTCAGACCGTCGGTCTCTGTTCGTCTCTCTCAGGCCGCCTGTGTCAGTCCGTCTGTCTCAGACCACTGTCTCAGACCGTTGTCTCTGTCCGTCTGTCTCAGCCCGTCTGTCTCAGTCCGTCTGTCTCAGACCATCTGTCTCAGACCGTTGTCTCTGTCCGCCTGTCTCTGTCCGTCGGTCTCAGCCCGCCTGTCTCAGACCGTTGTCTCAGACCGTCTGTCTCAGACCGTCTGTCTCAGACCGTCCGTCTCTGTCCGTCTCTCTCAGACCGTCCGTCTCAGACCGTCGGTCTCTGTCAGTCTCTCGTAGGCCGCCTGTCTCAGTCCGTCTGTCTCAGACCATCTGTCTCAGACCGTCTGTCTCTTGCCGTTTGTCTCAGACCATCTGTCTCAGTACGTCTGTCTCAGACCGTCTGTCTCAGACCGTCTGTCTCAGACCACTGTCTCAGACCGTTGTCTCTGTCCGTCTGTCTCAGCCCGTCTGTCGCAGACCGTCTGTCTCAGACCGTCTGTCTCTGTCCGTCTGTCTCTGTCCGTCTGTCTCAGACCGTCGGTCTCTGTCCGTCTCTCTCAGGCCGCCTGTCTCAGTCCGTCTGTCTCAGACCACTGTCTCAGACCGTTGTCTCTGTCCGTCTGTCTCAGCCCGTCTGTCTCAGTCCGTCTGTCTCAGACCATCTGTCTCAGACCGTTGTCTCTGTCCGCCTGTCTCAGACCGTCTGTCTCAGACCGTCTGTCTCTGTCCGTCTGTCTCTGTCCGTCTGTCTCAGACCGTCTGTCTCAGACCGTCGGTCTCTGTCCGTCTCTCTCAGGCCGCCTGTCTCAGTCCGTCTGTCTCAGACCAACTGTCTCAGACCGTTGTCTCTGTCCGCCTGTCTCAGCCCGTCTGTCTCAGTCCGTCTGTATCAGACCATCTGTCTCCGACCGTTGTCTCTGTGCGCCTGTCTCTGTCCGTCTGTCTCAGCCCGCTTGTCTCAGACCGTCTGTCTCAGACCGTCTGCCTCAGACCGTCTGTCTCAGACCGTCTGTCTCAGACCGTCCGTCTCTGTCCGTCTCTCTCAGACCGTCTGTCTCTGTCCGTCTGTATCAGACCGTCTGTCTCAGCCCGCTGTCTCAGACCATCGGTCTCAGACCGTTGTCTCTGTCCGTCTATCTCTGTCCGTCTGTCTCAGAACGTCTGTCTCAGACCATCTGTATCAAACCGTCTGCCTCAGCCCGCCTGTCTCAGCCCGTCTGTCTCAGAACGTCCGTCTCTGTCCGTCTCTCTCAGACCGTCCGTCTCAGACCGTCGGTCTCTGTTCGTCTCTCTCAGGCCGCCTGTGTCCGTCCGTCTGTCTCAGACCACTGTCTCAGACCGTTGTCTCTGTCCGTCTGTCTCAGCCCGTCTGTCTCAGTCCGTCTGTCTCAGACCGTCTGTCTCTGTCCGTCTGTCTCTGTCCGTCTGTCTCAGACCGTCTGTCTCAGACCGTCGGTCTCTGTCCGTCTCTCTCAGGCCGCCTGTCTCAGTCCGTCTGTCTCAGACCACTGTCTCAGACCGTTGTCTCTGTCCGTCTGTCTCAGCCCGTCTGTCTCAGTCCGTCTGTCTCAGACCATCAGTCTCAGACCGTTGTCTCTGTCCGCCTGTGTCTGTCCGTCGGTCTCAGCCCGCCTGTCTCAGACCGTCTGTCTCAGACCGTCTGTCTCAGACCGTCCGTCTCTGTCCGTCTCTCTCAGACCGTCTGTCTCTGTCCGTCTGTGTCAGACCGTCTGTCTCAGCCCGCTGTCTCAGACCATCGGTCTCAGACCGTTGTCTCTGTCCGTCTATCTCTGTCCGTCTGTCTCAGAACGTCTGTCTCAGACCATCTGTATCAAACCGTCTGCCTCAGCCCGCCTGTCTCAGCCCGTCTTTCTCAGACCGTCCGTCTCTGTCCGTCTCTCTCAGACCGTCCGTCTCAGACCGTCGGTCTCTGTCAGTCTCTCGTAGGCCGCCTGTCTCAGTCCGTCTGTCTCAGACCATCTGTATCAGACCGTCTGTCTCAGACCGTCGGTCTCTGTTCGTCTCTCTCAGGCCGCCTGTGTCAGTCCGTCTGTCTCAGACCACTGTCTCAGACCGTTGTCTCTGTCCGTCTGTCTCAGCCCGTCTGTCTCAGTCCGTCTGTCTCAGGCCATCTGTCTCAGACCGTTGTCTCTGTCCGCCTGTCTCAGTCCGTCTGTCTCAGACCATCTGTCTCCGACCGTTGTCTCTGTCCGCCTGTCTCTGTCCGTCGGTCTCAGCCCGCCTGTCTCGGACCGTCTGTCTCCGACCGTTGTCCCTGTGCGCCTGTCTCTGTCCGTCTGTCTCAGCCCGCTTGTCTCAGACCGTCTGTCTCAGACCGTCTGTGTCAGACCGTCTGTCTCAGACCGTCTGCCTCAGACCGTCTGTCTCAGACCGTCTGTCTCAGACCGTCCGTCTCTGTCCGTCTCTCTCAGACCGTCTGTCTCTGTCCGTCTGTGTCAGACCGTCTGTCTCAGCCCGCTGTCTCAGACCATCGGTCTCAGACCGTTGTCTCTGTCCGTCTATCTCTGTCCGTCTGTCTCAGAACGTCTGTCTCAGACCATCTGTATCAAACCGTCTGCCTCAGCCCGCCTGTCTCAGCCCGTCTGTCTCAGACCGTCCGTCTCTGTCCGTCTCTCTCAGACCGTCCGTCTCAGACCGTCGGTCTCTGTCAGTCTCTCGTAGGCCGCCTGTCTCAGTCCGTCTGTCTCAGACCATCTGTCTCAGACCGTCTGTCTCAGACCGTCGGTCTCTGTTCGTCTCTCTCAGGCCGCCTGTGTCAGTCCGTCTGTCTCAGACCACTGTCTCAGACCGTTGTCTCTGTCCGTCTGTCTCAGCCCGTCTGTCTCAGTCCGTCTGTCTCAGACCATCTGTCTCAGACCGTTGTCTCTGTCCGCCTGTCTCAGTCCGTCTGTCTCAGACCATCTGTCTCCGACCGTTGTCTCTGTCCGCCTGTCTCTGTCCGTCGGTCTCAGCCCGCCTGTCTCGGACCGTCTGTCTCAGACCGTTGTCTCTGTCCGCCTGTCTCTGTCCGTCGGTCTCAGCCCGCCTGTCTCAGACCGTTGTCTCAGACCGTCTGTCTCAGACCGTCTGTCTCAGACCGTCTGTCTCAGACCGTCCGTCTCTGTCCGTCTCTCTCAGACCGTCCGTCTCAGACCGTCGGTCTCTGTCAGTCTCTCGTAGGCCGCCTGTCTCAGTCCGTCTGTCTCAGACCATCTGTCTCAGACCGTCTGTCTCTTGCCGTTTGTCTCAGACCATCTGTCTCACTACGTCTGTCTCAGACCGTCTGTCTCAGACCGTCTGTCTCAGACCGTCTGTGTCAGACCGTCTGTCTCAGACCGTCTGTCTCTGTCCGTCTGTCTCAGACCGTCTGTCTCAGACGGTCTGTCTCAGACCGTCTGTCTCTGTCCGTCTGTCTCAGTCCGTCTGTCTCAGACCATCTGTCTCAGACCGTTGTCTATGTCCGCCTGTGTCTGTCCGTCGGTCTCAGCTCGCCTGTCTCAGACCGTCTGTCTCAGACCGTCTGTCTCAGACCGTCTGTCTCAGACCGTCTGTCTCAGACCGTCAGTCTCTGTCCGTCTCTCTCAGGCCGCCTGTCTCAGTCCGTCTGTCTCAGACCACTGTCTCAGACCGTTGTCTCTGTCCGTCTGTCTCAGCCCGTCTGTCTCAGTCCGTCTGTCTCAGACCATCTGTCTCAGACCGTTGTCTCTGTCCGCCTGTCTCTGTCCGTCGGTCTCAGCCCGCCTGTCTCAGACCGTCTGTCTCAGACCGTCTGTCTCAGATCGTCTGTCTCTGTCCGTCTGTCTCAGACCATCTGTCTCACTACGTCTGTCTCAGACCATCTGTCTCAGACCGTCTGTCTCTGTCCGTCTGTCTCAGACCATCTGTCTCACTACGTCTGTCTCAGACCATCTGTCTCAGACCGTCTGTCTCTGTCCGTCTGTCTCAGACCATCTGTCTCACTACGTCTGTCTCAGACCGACTGTCTCAGACCGTCGGTCTCTGTCCGTTTCTCGCAGGCCGCCTGTCTCAGTCAGTCTGCCTCAGACCATCTGTCTTAGACCGTCTGTGTCAGACCGTCGGTCGCTGTCCGTTTCTCGCAGGCCGCCTGTCTCAGTCCGTCTGTCTCAGACCGTCTGCCTCATACCGTCTGTCTCAGGCCGTTGTCTCTGTCCGTCTGTCTCAGCCCGTCTGTCTCAGTCCGTCTGTATCAGACCACCTGTCTCAGACCGTTGTCTCTGTGCGCCTGTCTCTGTCCGTCTGTCTCAGCCCGCCTGTCTCAGACCGTCTGTCCCAGACCGTCTGTGTCAGACCGTCTGTCTCAGACCGTCTGTCTCTGTCCGTCTGTCTCAGACCGTCTGTCTCAGACCGTCGGTCTCTGTCCGTCTCTCTCAGGCCGCCTGTCTCAGTCCGTCTGTCTCAGACCAACTGTCTCAGACCATTGTCTCTGTCCGCCTGTCTCAGCCCGTCTGTCTCAGTCCGTCTGTATCAGACCATCTGTCTCCGACGGTTGTCTCTGTGCGCCTGTCTCTGTCCGTCTGTCTCAGCCCGCCTGTCTCAGACCGTCTGTCTCAGACCGTCTGTGTCAGACCGTCTGTCTCAGACCGTCTGCCTCAGACCGTCTGTCTCAGACCGTCTGTCTCAGACCGTCTGTCTCAGACCGTCCGTCTCTGTCCGTCTCTCTCAGACCGTCTGTCTCTGTCCGTCTGTGTCAGACCGTCTGTCTCAGCCTGCTGTCTCAGACCATCGGTCTCAGACCGTTGTCTCTGTCCGTCTATCTCTGTCCGTCTGTCTCAGAACATCTGTCTCAGACCATCTGTATCAAACCGTCTGCCTCAGCCCGCCTGTCTCAGCCCGTCTGTCTCAGACCGTCCGTCTCTGTCCGTCCCTCTCAGACCGTCCGTCTCAGACCGTCGGTCTCTGTCAGTCTCTTGTAGGCCGCCTGTCTCAGTCCGTCTGTCTCAGACCATCTGTCTCAGACCGTCTGTCTCTGTCCGTCTGTCTCAGACCATCTGTCTCACTACGTCTGTCTCAGACCGTCTGTCTCAGACCGTCTGTCTCAGACCGTCTGTCTCAGACCGTCTGTCTCAGACCGTCTGTCTCTGTCCGTCCGTCTCTGTCCGTCCCTCTCAGACCGTCCGTCTCAGACCGTCGGTCTCTGTCAGTCTCTTGTAGGCCGCCTGTCTCAGTCCGTCTGTCTCAGACCATCTGTCTCAGACCGTCTGTCTCTGTCCGTCTGTCTCAGACCATCTGTCTCACTACGTCTGTCTCAGACCGTCTGTCTCAGACCGTCTGTCTCAGACCGTCTGTCTCAGACCGTCTGTCTCAGACCGTCTGTCTCTGTCCGTCTGTCTCTGTCCGTCTGTCTCAGACCGTCGGTCTCTGTCCGTCTCTCTCAGGCCGCCTGTCTCAGTCCGTCTGTCTCAGACCACTGTCTCAGACCGTTGTCTCTGTCCGTCTGTCTCAGCCCGTCTGTCTCAGTCCGTCTGTCTCAGACCATCTGTCTCAGACCGTTGTCTCTGTCCGCCTGTGTCTGTCCGTCGGTCTCAGTCCGCCTGTCTCAGACCGTCTGTCTCAGACCGTCTGTCTCAGACCGTCCGTCTCTGTCCGTCTCTCTCAGACCGTCCGTCTCAGACCGTCGGTCTCTGTCAGTCTCCCGTAGGCCGCCTGTCTCAGTCCGTCTGTCTCAGACCATCTGTCTCAGACCGTTGTCTCTGTCCGCCTGTCTCAGTCCGTCTGTCTCAGACCATCTGTCTCCGACCGTTGTCTCTGTCCGCCTGTCTCTGTCCGTCGGTCTCAGCCCGCCTGTCTCGGACCCTCTGTCTCAGACCGTTGTCTCTGTCCGCCTGTCTCTGTCCGTCGGTCTCAGCCCGCCTGTCTCAGACGGTTGTCTCAGACCGTCTGTCTCAGACCGTCCGTCTCTGTCCGTCTCTCTCAGACCGTCCGTCTCAGACCGTCGGTCTCTGTCAGTCTCTCGTAGGCCGCCTGTCTCAGTCCGTCTGTCTCAGACCGTCTGTCTCTTGCCGTTTGTCTCAGACCATCTGTCTCACTACGTCTGTCTCAGACCGTCTGTCTCAGACCGTCTGTCTCAGACCGTCTGTCTCAGACCGTCTGTCTCAGACCGTCTGTCTCAGACCGTCTGTCTCTGTCCGTCTGTCTCTGTCCGTCTGTCTCAGACCGTCTGTGTCAGACCGTCGGTCTCTATCCGTCTCTCTCAGGCCGCCTGTCTCAGTCCGTCTGTCTCAGACCACTGTCTCAGACCGTTGTCTCTGTCCGTCTGTGTCAGCCCGTCTGTCTCAGTCCGTCTCTCTCAGACCATCTGTCTCAGACCGTTGTCTATGTCCGCCTGTCTCTGTCCGTCGGTCTCAGCCCGCCTGTCTCAGACCGTCTGTCTCGGACCGTCTGTCTCAGACCGTCTGTCTCAGACCGTCTGTCTCAGACCGTCTCTCTCAGACCGTCTGTCTCAGACCGTCTGTCTCAGACCGTCCGTCTCTGTCCGTCTCTCTCAGACCGTCCGTCTCAGACCGTCGGTATCTGTCAGTCTCTCGTAGGCCGCCTGTCTCAGTCCGTCTGTCTCAGACCATCTGTCTCAGACCGCCTGTCTCTGTCCGTCTGTCTCAGACCGTCTGTCTCACTACGTCTGTCTCAGACCGTCTGTCTCAGACCGTCTGTCTCAGACCGTCTGTCTCAGACCGTCTGTCTCAGACCGTCTGTCTCTGTCCGCCTGTCTCTGTCCGTCGGTCTCAGCCCGCCTGTCTCAGACCGTCTCTCTCAGACCGTCTGTCTCAGACCGTCCGTCTCTGTCAGTCTCTCTCAGACCGTCCGTCTCAGACCGTCGGTATCTGTCAGTCTCTCGTAGGCCGCCTGTCTCAGTCCGTCTGTCTCAGACCATCTGTCTCAGACCGTCTGTCTCTGTCCGTCTGTCTCAGACCATCTGTCTCACTACGTCTGTCTCAGACCATCTGTCTCAGACCGTCTGTCTCTGTCCGTCTGTCTCAGACCATCTGTCTCACTATGTCTGTCTCAGACCGACTGTCTCAGACCGTCGGTCTCTGTCCGTTTCTCGCAGGCCGCCTGTCTCAGTCAGTCTGCCTCAGACCATCTGTCTTAGACCGTCTGTGTCAGACCGTCGGTCGCTCTCCGTTTCTCGCAGGCCGCCTGTCTCAGTCCGTCTGTCTCAGACCGTCTGTCTCAGACCGTCCGTCTCTGTCCGTCTCTCTCAGACCGTCGGTCTCTGTCAGTCTCTCGTAGGCCGCCTGTCTCAGTCCGCCTGTCTCAGACCATCTGTCTCATACCGTCTGTCTCAGACCGTTGTCTCTGTCCGTCTGTCTCAGCCCGTCTGTCTCAGTCCGTCTGTATCAGACCATCTGTCTCAGACCGTTGTCTCTGTGCGCCTGTCTCTGTCCGTCTGTCTCAGCCCGCCTGTCTCAGACCGTCTGTCCCAGACCGTCTGTGTCAGACCGTCTGTCTCAGACCGTCTGTCTCTGTCCGTCTGTCTCTGTTCGTCTCTCTCAGGCCGCCTGTGTCCGTCCGTCTGTCTCAGACCACTGTCTCAGACCGTTGTCTCTGTCCGTCTGTCTCAGCCCGTCTGTCTCAGTCCGTCTGTCTCAGACCGTCTGTCTCAGACCGTCTGTCTCTGTCCGTCTGTCTCTGTCCGTCTGTCTCAGACCGTCTGTCTCAGACCGTCGGTCTCTGTCCGTCTCTCTCAGGCCGCCTGTCTCAGTCCGTCTGTCTCAGACCACTGTCTCAGACCGTTGTCTCTGTCCGTTTGTCTCAGCCCGTCTGTCTCAGTCCGTCTGTCTCAGACCATCAGTCTCAGACCGCTGTCTCTGTCCGTCTGTCTCAGCCCGCCTGTCTCAGACCGTCTGTCCCAGACCGTCTGTGTCAGACCGTCTGTCTCAGACCGTCTGTCTCTGTCCGTCTGTCTCTGTTCGTCTCTCTCAGGCCGCCTGTGTCCGTCCGTCTGTCTCAGACCACTGTCTCAGACCGTTGTCTCTGTCCGTCTGTCTCAGCCCGTCTGTCTCAGTCCGTCTGTCTCAGACCGTCTGTCTCAGACCGTCTGTCTCAGACCGTCTGTCTCTGTCCGTCTGTCTCTGTCCGTCTGTCTCAGACCGTCTGTCTCAGACCGTCGGTCTCTGTCCGTCTCTCTCAGGCCGCCTGTCTCAGTCCGTCTGTCTCAGACCACTGTCTCAGACCGTTGTCTCTGTCCGTCTGTCTCAGCCCGTCTGTCTCAGTCCGTCTGTCTCAGACCATCAGTCTCAGACCGTTGTCTCTGTCCGCCTGTGTCTGTCCGTCGGTCTCAGCCCGCCTGTCTCAGACCGTCTGTCTCAGACCGTCCGTCTCTGTCTGTCTCTCTCAGACCGTCCGTCTCAGACCGTCGGTCTCTGTCAGTCTCTCGTAGGCCGCCTGTCTCAGTCCGTCTGTCTCAGACCATCTGTCTCAGACCGTCTGTCTCAGACCGTCGGTCTCTGTTCGTCTCTCTCAGGCCGCCTGTGTCAGTCCGTCTGTCTCAGACCGTCTGTCTCAGACCGTCTGTCTCTGTCCGTCTGTCTCTGTCCGTCTGTCTCTGTCCGTCTGTCTCAGACCGTCTGTCTCAGACCGTCGGTCTCTGTCCGTCTCTCTCAGGCCGCCTGTCTCAGTCCGTCTGTCCCCGACCAACTGTCTCAGACCATTGTCTCTGTCCGTCTCTCTCAGACCGTCCGTCTCAGACCGTCGGTCTCTGTCAGTCTCTCGTAGGCCGCCTGTCTCAGTCCGTCTGTCTCAGACCATCTGTATCAGACCGTCTGTCTCAGACCGTCGGTCTCTGTTCGTCTCTCTCAGGCCGCCTGTGTCAGTCCGTCTGTCTCAGACCGTCGGTCTCTGTCCGTCTCTCTCAGGCCGCCTGTCTCAGTCCGTCTGTCCCCGACCAACTGTCCCAGACCATTGTCTCTGTCCGCCTGTCTCAGCCCGTCTGTCTCAGTCCGTCTGTATCAGACCATCTGTCTCCGACGGTTGTCTGTGTGCGCCTGTCTCTGTCCGTCTGTCTCAGCCCGCCTGTCTCAGACCGTCTGTCTCAGACCGTCTGTGTCAGACCGTCTGTCTCAGACCGTCTGCCTCAGACCGTCTGTCTCAGACCGTCTGTCTCAGACCGTCTGTCTCAGACCGTCTGTCTCAGACCGTCCGTCTCTGTCCGTCTCTCTCAGACCGTCTGTCTCTGTCCGTCTGTGTCAGACCGTCTGTCTCAGCCCGCTGTCTCAGACCATCGGTCTCAGACCGTTGTCTCTGTCCGTCTATCTCTGTCCGTCTGTCTCAGAACGTCTGTCTCAGACCATCTGTATCAAACCGTCTGCCTCAGCCCGCCTATCTCAGCCCGTCTGTCTCAGTCCGTCTGTCTCAGACCATCTGTCTCACACCGTTGTCTCTGTCCGCCTGTGTCTGTCCGTCGGTCTCAGCCCACCTGTCTCTGTCCGTCTGTCTCAGCCCGTCTGTCACAGTCCGTCTGTCTCAGACCATCTGTCTCAGACCGTTGTCTCTGTCCGCCTGTGTCTGTCCGTCGGTCTCAGCCCGCCTGTCTCAGACCGTCTGTCTCAGACCGTCTGTCTCAGACCGTCCGTCTCTGTCCGTCTCTCTCAGACCGTCCGTCTCAGACCGTCGGTCTCTGTCAGTCTCCCGTAGGCCGCCTGTCTCAGTCCGTCTGTCTCAGACCATCTGTCTCAGACCGTTGTCTCTGTCCGCCTGTCTCAGTCCGTCTGTCTCAGACCATCTGTCTCCGACCGTTGTCTCTGTCCGCCTGTCTCTGTCCGTCGGTCTCAGCCCGCCTGTCTCGGACCCTCTGTCTCAGACCGTTGTCTCTGTCCGCCTGTCTCTGTCCGTCGGTCTCAGCCCGCCTGTCTCAGACGGTTGTCTCAGACCGTCTGTCTCAGACCGTCTGTCTCAGACCGTCCGTCTCTGTCCGTCTCTCTCAGACCGTCGGTCTCTGTCAGTCTCTCGTAGGCCGCCTGTCTCAGTCCGCCTGTCTCAGACCATCTGTCTCAGACCGTCTGTCTCTTGCCGTTTGTCTCAGACCATCTGTCTCACTACGTCTGTCTCAGACCGTCTGTCTCAGACCGTCTGTCTCTGTCCGTCTGTCTCTGTCCGTCTGTCTCAGACCGTCTGTGTCAGACCGTCGGTCTCTATCCGTCTCTCTCAGGCCGCCTGTCTCAGTCCGTCTGTCTCAGACCACTGTCTCAGACCATTGTATCTGTCCGTCTGTGTCAGCCCGTCTGTCTCAGTCCGTCTCTCTCAGACCATCTGTCTCAGACCGTTGTCTATGTCCGCCTGTCTCTGTCCGTCGGTCTCAGCCCGCCTGTCTCAGACCGTCTGTCTCGGACCGTCTGTCTCAGACCGTCTGTCTCAGACCGTCTGTCTCAGACCGTCTGTCTCAGACCGTCTGTCCCAGACCGTCTGTCTCAGACCGTCTGTCTCAGACCGTCTGTCTCAGACCGTCTGTCTCAGACCGTCTGTCTCAGACCGTCCGTCTCTGTCCGTCTCTCTCAGACCGTCCGTCTCAGACCGTCGGTATCTGTCAGTCTCTCGTAGGCCGCCTGTCTCAGTCCGTCTGTCTCAGACCATCTGTCTCAGACCGTCTGTCTCTGTCCGTCTGTCTCAGACCGTCTGTCTCACTACGTCTGTCTCAGACCGTCTGTCTCAGACCGTCTGTCTCAGACCGTCTGTCTCAGACCGTCTGTCTCAGACCGTCTGTCTCTGTCCGCCTGTCTCTGTCCGTCGGTCTCAGCCCGCCTGTCTCAGACCGTCTCTCTCAGACCGTCTGTCTCAGACCGTCCGTCTCTGTCAGTCTCTCTCAGACCGTCCGTCTCAGACCGTCGGTATCTGTCAGTCTCTCGTAGGCCGCCTGTCTCAGTCCGTCTGTATCAGACCATCTGTCTCAGACCGTCTGTCTCTGTCCGTCTGTCTCAGACCATCTGTCTCACTACGTCTGTCTCAGACCATCTGTCTCAGACCGTCTGTCTCTGTCCGTCTGTCTCAGACCATCTGTCTCACTACGTCTGTCTCAGACCGACTGTCTCAGACCGTCGGTCTCTGTCCGTTTCTCGCAGGCCGCCTGTCTCAGTCAGTCTGCCTCAGACCATCTGTCTTAGACCGTCTGTGTCAGACCGTCGGTCGCTCTCCGTTTCTCGCAGGCCGCCTGTCTCAGTCCGTCTGTCTCAGACCGTCTGCCTCATACCGTCTGTCTCAGACCGTTGTCTCTGTCCGTCTGTCTCAGCCCGTCTGTCTCAGTCCGTCTGTATCAGACCATCTGTCTCAGACCGTTGTCTCTGTGCGCCTGTCTCTGTGCGTCTGTCTCAGCCCGCCTGTCTCAGACCGTCTGTCCCAGACCGTCTGTGTCAGACCGTCTGTCTCAGACCGTCTGTCTCTGTCCGTCTGTCTCTGTCCGTCTGTCTCAGACCGTCTGTCTCAGACCGTCGGTCTCTGTCCGTCTCTCTCAGGCCGCCTGTCTCAGTCCGTCTGTCTCAGACCACTGTCTCAGACCGTTGTCTCTGTCCGTCTGTCTCAGCCCGTCTGTCTCAGTCCGTCTGTCTCAGACCATCAGTCTCAGACCGTTGTCTCTGTCCGCCTGTGTCTGTCCGTCGGTCTCAGCCCGCCTGTCTCAGACCGTCTGTCTCAGACCGTCCGTCTCTGTCTGTCTCTCTCAGACCGTCCGTCTCAGACCGTCGGTCTCTGTCAGTCTCTCGTAGGCCGCCTGTCTCAGTCCGTCTGTCTCAGACCATCTGTCTCAGACCGTCTGTCTCAGACCGTCGGTCTCTGTTCGTCTCTCTCAGGCCGCCTGTGTCAGTCCGTCTGTCTCAGACCGTCTGTCTCAGACCGTCTGTCTCTGTCCGTCTGTCTCTGTCCGTCTGTCTCTGTCCGTCTGTCTCAGACCGTCTGTCTCAGACCGTCGGTCTCTGTCCGTCTCTCTCAGGCCGCCTGTCTCAGTCCGTCTGTCCCCGACCAACTGTCTCAGACCATTGTCTCTGTCCGTCTCTCTCAGACCGTCCGTCTCAGACCGTCGGTCTCTGTCAGTCTCTCGTAGGCCGCCTGTCTCAGTCCGTCTGTCTCAGACCATCTGTCTCAGACCGTCTGTCTCAGACCGTCGGTCTCTGTTCGTCTCTCTCAGGCCGCCTGTGTCAGTCCGTCTGTCTCAGACCGTCTGTCTCAGACCGTCTGTCTCTGTCCGTCTGTCTCTGTCCGTCTGTCTCTGTCCGTCTGTCTCAGACCGTCTGTCTCAGACCGTCGGTCTCTGTCCGTCTCTCTCAGGCCGCCTGTCTCAGTCCGTCTGTCCCCGACCAACTGTCCCAGACCATTGTCTCTGTCCGCCTGTCTCAGCCCGTCTGTCTCAGTCCGTCTGTATCAGACCATCTGTCTCCGACGGTTGTCTGTGTGCGCCTGTCTCTGTCCGTCTGTCTCAGCCCGCCTGTCTCAGACCGTCTGTCTCAGACCGTCTGTGTCAGACCGTCTGTCTCAGACCGTCTGCCTCAGACCGTCTGTCTCAGACCGTCTGTCTCAGACCGTCTGTCTCAGACCGTCTGTCTCAGACCGTCCGTCTCTGTCCGTCTCTCTCAGACCGTCTGTCTCTGTCCGTCTGTGTCAGACCGTCTGTCTCAGCCCGCTGTCTCAGACCATCGGTCTCAGACCGTTGTCTCTGTCCGTCTATCTCTGTCCGTCTGTCTCAGAACGTCTGTCTCAGACCATCTGTATCAAACCGTCTGCCTCAGCCCGCCTATCTCAGCCCGTCTGTCTCAGTCCGTCTGTCTCAGACCATCTGTCTCACACCGTTGTCTCTGTCCGCCTGTGTCTGTCCGTCGGTCTCAGCCCACCTGTCTCTGTCCGTCTGTCTCAGCCCGTCTGTCACAGTCCGTCTGTCTCAGACCATCTGTCTCAGACCGTTGTCTCTGTCCGCCTGTGTCTGTCCGTCGGTCTCAGCCCGCCTGTCTCAGACCGTCTGTCTCAGACCGTCTGTCTCAGACCGTCCGTCTCTGTCCGTCTCTCTCAGACCGTCCGTCTCAGACCGTCGGTCTCTGTCAGTCTCCCGTAGGCCGCCTGTCTCAGTCCGTCTGTCTCAGACCATCTGTCTCAGACCGTTGTCTCTGTCCGCCTGTCTCAGTCCGTCTGTCTCAGACCATCTGTCTCCGACCGTTGTCTCTGTCCGCCTGTCTCTGTCCGTCGGTCTCAGCCCGCCTGTCTCGGACCCTCTGTCTCAGACCGTTGTCTCTGTCCGCCTGTCTCTGTCCGTCGGTCTCAGCCCGCCTGTCTCAGACGGTTGTCTCAGACCGTCTGTCTCAGACCGTCTGTCTCAGACCGTCCGTCTCTGTCCGTCTCTCTCAGACCGTCGGTCTCTGTCAGTCTCTCGTAGGCCGCCTGTCTCAGTCCGCCTGTCTCAGACCATCTGTCTCAGACCGTCTGTCTCTTGCCGTTTGTCTCAGACCATCTGTCTCACTACGTCTGTCTCAGACCGTCTGTCTCAGACCGTCTGTCTCTGTCCGTCTGTCTCTGTCCGTCTGTCTCAGACCGTCTGTGTCAGACCGTCGGTCTCTATCCGTCTCTCTCAGGCCGCCTGTCTCAGTCCGTCTGTCTCAGACCACTGTCTCAGACCATTGTATCTGTCCGTCTGTGTCAGCCCGTCTGTCTCAGTCCGTCTCTCTCAGACCATCTGTCTCAGACCGTTGTCTATGTCCGCCTGTCTCTGTCCGTCGGTCTCAGCCCGCCTGTCTCAGACCGTCTGTCTCGGACCGTCTGTCTCAGACCGTCTGTCTCAGACCGTCTGTCTCAGACCGTCTGTCTCAGACCGTCTGTCCCAGACCGTCTGTCTCAGACCGTCTGTCTCAGACCGTCTGTCTCAGACCGTCTGTCTCAGACCGTCTGTCTCAGACCGTCCGTCTCTGTCCGTCTCTCTCAGACCGTCCGTCTCAGACCGTCGGTATCTGTCAGTCTCTCGTAGGCCGCCTGTCTCAGTCCGTCTGTCTCAGACCATCTGTCTCAGACCGTCTGTCTCTGTCCGTCTGTCTCAGACCGTCTGTCTCACTACGTCTGTCTCAGACCGTCTGTCTCAGACCGTCTGTCTCAGACCGTCTGTCTCAGACCGTCTGTCTCAGACCGTCTGTCTCTGTCCGCCTGTCTCTGTCCGTCGGTCTCAGCCCGCCTGTCTCAGACCGTCTCTCTCAGACCGTCTGTCTCAGACCGTCCGTCTCTGTCAGTCTCTCTCAGACCGTCCGTCTCAGACCGTCGGTATCTGTCAGTCTCTCGTAGGCCGCCTGTCTCAGTCCGTCTGTATCAGACCATCTGTCTCAGACCGTCTGTCTCTGTCCGTCTGTCTCAGACCATCTGTCTCACTACGTCTGTCTCAGACCATCTGTCTCAGACCGTCTGTCTCTGTCCGTCTGTCTCAGACCATCTGTCTCACTACGTCTGTCTCAGACCGACTGTCTCAGACCGTCGGTCTCTGTCCGTTTCTCGCAGGCCGCCTGTCTCAGTCAGTCTGCCTCAGACCATCTGTCTTAGACCGTCTGTGTCAGACCGTCGGTCGCTCTCCGTTTCTCGCAGGCCGCCTGTCTCAGTCCGTCTGTCTCAGACCGTCTGCCTCATACCGTCTGTCTCAGACCGTTGTCTCTGTCCGTCTGTCTCAGCCCGTCTGTCTCAGTCCGTCTGTATCAGACCATCTGTCTCAGACCGTTGTCTCTGTGCGCCTGTCTCTGTGCGTCTGTCTCAGCCCGCCTGTCTCAGACCGTCTGTCCCAGACCGTCTGTGTCAGACCGTCTGTCTCAGACCGTCTGTCTCTGTCCGTCTGTCTCTGTCCGTCTGTCTCAGACCGTCTGTCTCAGACCGTCGGTCTCTGTCCGTCTCTCTCAGGCCGCCTGTCTCAGTCCGTCTGTCTCAGACCAACTGTCTCAGACCATTGTCTCTGTCCGCCTGTCTCAGCCCGTCTGTCTCAGTCCGTCTGTATCAGACCATCTGTCTCCGACCGTTGTCTCTGTGCGCCTGTCTCTGTCCGTCTGTCTCAGCCCGCCTGTCTCAGACCGTCTGTCTCAGACCGTCTGTCTCAGCCCGCTGTCTCAGACCATCGGTCTCAGACCGTTGTCTCTGTCCGTCTATCTCTGTCCGTCTGTCTCAGAACGTCTGTCTCAGACCATCTGTATCAAACCGTCTGCCTCAGCCCGCCTGTCTCAGCCCGTCTGTCTCTGTCCGTCTGTCTCTGTCCGTCTGTCTCTGTCCGTCTGTCTCAGACCGTCTGTCTCAGACCGTCGGTCTCTGTCCGTCTCTCTCAGGCCGCCTGTCTCAGTCCGTCTGTCTCAGACCAACTGTCTCAGACCATTGTCTCTGTCCGCCTGTCTCAGCCCGTCTGTCTCAGTCCGTCTGTATCAGACCATCTGTCTCCGACGGTTGTGTGTGTGCGCCTGTCTCTGTCCGTCTGTCTCAGCCCGCCTGTCTCAGACCGTCTGTCTCAGACCGTCTGTGTCAGACCGTCTGTCTCAGACCGTCTGCCTCAGACCGTCTGTCTCAGACCGTCTGTCTCAGACCGTCTGTCTCAGACCGTCTGTCTCAGACCGTCCGTCTCTGTCCGTCTCTCTCAGACCGTCTGTCTCTGTCCGTCTGTGTCAGACCGTCTGTCTCAGCCCGCTGTCTCAGACCATCGGTCTCAGACCGTTATCTCTGTCCGTCTATCTCTGTCCGTCTGTCTCAGAACGTCTGTCTCAGACCATCTGTATCAAACCGTCTGCCTGAGCCCGCCTGTCTCAGCCCGTCTGTCTCAGTCCGTCTGTCTCATACCATCTGTCTCAGACCGTTGTCTCTGTCCGCCTGTGTCTGTCCGTCGGTCTCAGCCCACCTGTCTCTGTCCGTCTGTCTCAGCCCGTCTGTCTCAGTCCGTCTGTCTCAGACCATCTGTCTCAGACCGTTGTCTCTGTCCGCCTGTGTCTGTCCGTCGGTCTCAGCCCGCCTGTCTCAGACCGTCTGTCTCAGACCGTCTGTCTCAGACCGTCCGTCTCTGTCCGTCTCTCTCAGACCGTCCGTCTCAGACCGTCGGTCTCTGTCAGTCTCCCGTAGGCCGCCTGTCTCAGTCCGTCTGTCTCAGACCATCTGTCTCAGACCGTTGTCTCTGTCCGCCTGTCTCAGTCCGTCTGTCTCAGACCATCTGTCTCCGACCGTTGTCTCTGTCCGCCTGTCTCTGTCCGTCGGTCTCAGCCCGCCTGTCTCGGACCCTCTGTCTCAGACCGTTGTCTCTGTCCGCCTGTCTCTGTCCGTCGGTCTCAGCCCGCCTGTCTCAGACGGTTGTCTCAGACCGTCTGTCTCAGACCGTCTGTCTCAGACCGTCCGTCTCTGTCCGTCTCTCTCAGACCGTCCGTCTCAGACCGTCGGTCTCTGTCAGTCTCTCGTAGGCCGCCTGTCTCAGTCCGCCTGTCTCAGACCATCTGTCTCAGACCGTCTGTCTCTTGCCGTTTGTCTCAGACCATCTGTCTCACTACGTCTGTCTCAGACCGTTTGTCTCAGACCGTCTGTCTCTGTCCGTCTGTCTCTGTCCGTCTGTCTCAGACCGTCTGTGTCAGACCGTCGGTCTCTATCCGTCTCTCTCAGGCCGCCTGTCTCAGTCCGTCTGTCTCAGACCACTGTCTCAGACCATTGTATCTGTCCGTCTGTGTCAGCCCGTCTGTCTCAGTCCGTCTCTCTCAGACCATCTGTCTCAGACCGTTGTCTATGTCCGCCTGTCTCTGTCCGTCGGTCTCAGCCCGCCTGTCTCAGACCGTCTGTCTCAGACCATCTGTCTCACTACGTCTGTCTCAGACCGTCTGTCTCAGACCGTCTGTCTCAGACCGTCCGTCTCTGTCCGTCTCTCTCAGACCGTCCGTCTCAGACCGTCGGTATCTGTCAGTCTCTCGTAGGCCGCCTGTCTCAGTCCGTCTGTCTCAGACCATCTGTCTCAGACCGTCTGTCTCTGTCCGTCTGTCTCAGACCGTCTGTCTCACTACGTCTGTCTCAGACCGTCTGTCTCAGACCGTCTGTCTCAGACCGTCTGTCTCAGACCGTCTGTCTCAGACCGTCTGTCCCAGACCGTCTGTCTCAGACCGTCTGTCTCAGACCGTCTGTCTCAGACCGTCTCTCTCAGACCGTCCGTCTCAGACCGTCGGTATCTGTCAGTCTCTCGTAGGCCGCCTGTCTCAGTCCGTCTGTCTCAGACCATCTGTCTCAGACCGTCTGTCTCTGTCCGTCTGTCTCAGACCGTCTGTCTCACTACGTCTGTCTCAGACCGTCTGTCTCAGACCGTCTGTCTCAGACCGTCTGTCTCAGACCGTCTGTCTCAGACCGTCTGTCTCAGTCCGCCTGTCTCTGTCCGTCGGTCTCAGCCCGCCTGTCTCAGACCGTCTCTCTCAGACCGTCTGTCTCAGACCGTCCGTCTCTGTCAGTCTCTCTCAGACCGTCCGTCTCAGACCGTCGGTATCTGTCAGTCTCTCGTAGGCCGCCTGTCTCAGTCCGTCTGTATCAGACCATCTGTCTCAGACCGTCTGTCTCTGTCCGTCTGTCTCAGACCATCTGTCTCACTACGTCTGTCTCAGACCATCTGTCTCAGACCGTCTGTCTCTGTCCGTCTGTCTCAGACCATCTGTCTCACTACGTCTGTCTCAGACCGACTGTCTCAGACCGTCGGTCTCTGTCCGTTTCTCGCAGGCCGCCTGTCTCAGTCAGTCTGCCTCAGACCATCTGTCTTAGACCGTCTGTGTCAGACCGTCGGTCGCTCTCCGTTTCTCGCAGGCCGCCTGTCTCAGTCCGTCTGTCTCAGACCGTCTGCCTCATACCGTCTGTCTCAGACCGTTGTCTCTGTCCGTCTGTCTCAGCCCGTCTGTCTCAGTCCGTCTGTATCAGACCATCTGTCTCAGACCGTTGTCTCTGTGCGCCTGTCTCTGTCCGTCTGTCTCAGCCCGCCTGTCTCAGACCGTCTGTCCCAGACCGTCTGTGTCAGACCGTCTGTCTCAGACCGTCTGTCTCTGTCCGTCTGTCTCTGTCCGTCTGTCTCAGACCGTCTGTCTCAGACCGTCGGTCTCTGTCCGTCTCTCTCAGGCCGCCTGTCTCAGTCCGTCTGTCTCAGACCAACTGTCTCAGACCATTGTCTCTGTCCGCCTGTCTCAGCCCGTCTGTCTCAGTCCGTCTGTATCAGACCATCTGTCTCCGACCGTTGTCTCTGTGCGCCTGCCTCTGTCCGTCTGTCTCAGCCCGCCTGTCTCAGACCGTCTGTCTCAGACCGTCTGTCTCAGCCCGCTGTCTCAGACCATCGGTCTCAGACCGTTGTCTCTGTCCGTCTATCTCTGTCCGTCTGTCTCAGAACGTCTGTCTCAGACCATCTGTATCAAACCGTCTGCCTCAGCCCGCCTGTCTCAGCCCGTCTGTCTCAGCCCGTCTGTCTCAGTCCGTCTGTATCAGACCATCTGTCTCCGACCGTTGTCTCTGTGCGCCTGTCTCTGTCCGTCTGTCTCAGCCCGCCTGTCTCAGACCGTCTGTCCCAGACCGTCTGTGTCAGACCGTCTGTCTCAGACCGTTGTCTCTGTGCGCCTGTCTCTGTCCGTCTGTCTCAGCCCGCCTGTCTCAGACCGTCTGTCCCAGACCGTCTGTCTCAGACCGTCTGTCTCCGTCCGTCTGTCTCAGACCATCTGTCTCACTACGTGTGTATCAGACCATCTGTCTCAGACCGTTGTCTCTGTGCGCCTGTCTCTGTCCGTCTGTCTCAGCCCGCCTGTCTCAGACCGTCTGTCCCAGACCGTCTGTGTCAGACCGTCTGTGTCAGACCGTCTGTCTCAGACCGTCTGTATCTGTCCGTCTGTCTCTGTCCGTCTGTCTCAGACCGTCTGTCTCAGACCGTCGGTCTCTGTCCGTCTCTCTCAGGCCGCCTATCTCAGTCCGTCTGTCTCAGACCAACTGTCTCAGACCATTGTCTCTGTCCGCCTGTCTCAGCCCGTCTGTCTCAGTCCGTCTGTATCAGACCATCTGTCTCCGACCGTTGTCTCTGTGCGCCTTTCTCTGTCCGTCTGTCTCAGCCCGCCTGTCTCAGTCCGTCTGTCTCAGACCGTCTGTGTCAGACCGTCTGTCTCAGACCGTCTGCCTCAGACCGTCTGTCTCAGACCGTCTGTCTCAGACCGTCTGTCTCAGACCGTCCGTCTTTGTCCGTCTCTCTCAGACCGTCTGTCTCTGTCCGTCTGTGTCAGACCGTCTGTCTCAGCCCGCTGTCTCAGACCATCGGTCTCAGACCGTTGTCTCTGTCCGTCTATCTCTGTCCGTCTGTCTCAGAACGTCTGTCTCAGACCATCTGTATCAAACCGTCTGCCTCAGCCCGCCTGTCTCAGCCCGTCTGTCTCAGACCGTCCGTCTCTGTCCGTCTCTCTCAGACCGTCCGTCTCAGACCGTCGGTCTCTGTCAGTCTCTCGTAGGCCGCCTGTCTCAGTCCGTCTGTCTCAGACCATCTGTCTCAGACCGTCTGTCTCTGTCCGTCTGTCTCAGACCATCTGTCTCACTACGTGTGTATCAGACCATCTGTCTCAGACCGTTGTCTCTGTGCGCCTGTCTCTGTCCGTCTGTCTCAGCCCGCCTGTCTCAGACCGTCTGTCCCAGACCGTCTGTGTCAGACCGTCTGTGTCAGACCGTCTGTCTCAGACCGTCTGTATCTGTCCGTCTGTCTCTGTCCGTCTGTCTCAGACCGTCTGTCTCAGACCGTCGGTCTCTGTCCGTCTCTCTCAGGCCGCCTATCTCAGTCCGTCTGTCTCAGACCAACTGTCTCAGACCATTGTCTCTGTCCGCCTGTCTCAGCCCGTCTGTCTCAGTCCGTCTGTATCAGACCATCTGTCTCCGACCGTTGTCTCTGTGCGCCTTTCTCTGTCCGTCTGTCTCAGCCCGCCTGTCTCAGACCGTCTGTCTCAGACCGTCTGTGTCAGACCGTCTGTCTCAGACCGTCTGCCTCAGACCGTCTGTCTCAGACCGTCTGTCTCAGACCGTCTGTCTCAGACCGTCCGTCTTTGTCCGTCTCTCTCAGACCGTCTGTCTCTGTCCGTCTGTGTCAGACCGTCTGTCTCAGCCCGCTGTCTCAGACCATCGGTCTCAGACCGTTGTCTCTGTCCGTCTATCTCTGTCCGTCTGTCTCAGAACGTCTGTCTCAGACCATCTGTATCAAACCGTCTGCCTCAGCCCGCCTGTCTCAGCCCGTCTGTCTCAGACCGTCCGTCTCTGTCCGTCTCTCTCAGACCGTCCGTCTAAGACCGTCGGTCTCTGTCAGTCTCTCGTAGGCCGCCTGTCTCAGTCCGTCTGTCTCAGACCAACTGTCTCAGACCATTGTCTCTGTCCGCCTGTCTCAGCCCGTCTGTCTCAGTCCGTCTGTATCAGACCATCTGTCTCCGACCGTTGTCTCTGTACGCCTTTCTCTGTCCGTCTGTCTCAGCCCGCCTGTCTCAGACCGTCTGTCTCAGACCGTCTGTCTCAGACCGTCTGCCTCAGACCGTCTGTCTCAGACCGTCTGTCTCAGACCGTCTGTCTCAGACCGTCCGTCTTTGTCCGTCTCTCTCAGACCGTCTGTCTCTGTCCGTCTGTGTCAGACCGTCTGTCTCAGCCCGCTGTCTCAGACCATCGGTCTCAGACCGTTGTCTCTGTCCGTCTATCTCTGTCCGTCTGTCTCAGAACGTCTGTCTCAGACCATCTGTATCAAACCGTCTGCCTCAGCCCACCTGTCTCAGCCCGTCTGTCTCAGACCGTCCGTCTCTGTCCGTCTCTCTCAGACCGTCCGTCTCAGACCGTCGGTCTCTGTCAGTCTCTCGTAGGCCGCCTGTCTCAGTCCGTCTGTCTCAGACCATCTGTCTCAGACCGTCTGTCTCTGTCCGTCTGTCTCAGACCATCTGTCTCACTACGTGTGTATCAGACCATCTGTCTCAGACCGTTGTCTCTGTGCGCCTGTCTCTGTCCGTCTGTCTCAGCCCGCCTGTCTCAGACCGTCTGTCCCAGACCGTCTGTGTCAGACCGTCTGTGTCAGACCGTCTGTCTCAGACCGTCTGTATCTGTCCGTCTGTCTCTGTCCGTCTGTCTCAGACCGTCTGTCTCAGACCGTCGGTCTCTGTCCGTCTCTCTCAGGCCGCCTATCTCAGTCCGTCTGTCTCAGACCAACTGTCTCAGACCATTGTCTCTGTCCGCCTGTCTCAGCCCGTCTGTCTCAGTCCGTCTGTATCAGACCATCTGTCTCCGACCGTTGTCTCTGTGCGCCTTTCTCTGTCCGTCTGTCTCAGCCCGCCTGTCTCAGACCGTCTGTCTCAGACCGTCTGTGTCAGACCGTCTGTCTCAGACCGTCTGCCTCAGACCGTCTGTCTCAGACCGTCTGTCTCAGACCGTCTGTCTCAGACCGTCCGTCTTTGTCCGTCTCTCTCAGACCGTCTGTCTCTGTCCGTCTGTGTCAGACCGTCTGTCTCAGCCCGCTGTCTCAGACCATCGGTCTCAGACCGTTGTCTCTGTCCGTCTATCTCTGTCCGTCTGTCTCAGAACGTCTGTCTCAGACCATCTGTATCAAACCGTCTGCCTCAGCCCGCCTGTCTCAGCCCGTCTGTCTCAGACCGTCCGTCTCTGTCCGTCTCTCTCAGACCGTCCGTCTAAGACCGTCGGTCTCTGTCAGTCTCTCGTAGGCCGCCTGTCTCAGTCCGTCTGTCTCAGACCAACTGTCTCAGACCATTGTCTCTGTCCGCCTGTCTCAGCCCGTCTGTCTCAGTCCGTCTGTATCAGACCATCTGTCTCCGACCGTTGTCTCTGTACGCCTTTCTCTGTCCGTCTGTCTCAGCCCGCCTGTCTCAGACCGTCTGTCTCAGACCGTCTGTGTCAGACCGTCTGTCTCAGACCGTCTGCCTCAGACCGTCTGTCTCAGACCGTCTGTCTCAGACCGTCTGTCTCAGACCGTCCGTCTTTGTCCGTCTCTCTCAGACCGTCTGTCTCTGTCCGTCTGTGTCAGACCGTCTGTCTCAGCCCGCTGTCTCAGACCATCGGTCTCAGACCGTTGTCTCTGTCCGTCTATCTCTGTCCGTCTGTCTCAGAACGTCTGTCTCAGACCATCTGTATCAAACCGTCTGCCTCAGCCCACCTGTCTCAGCCCGTCTGTCTCAGACCGTCCGTCTCTGTCCGTCTCTCTCAGACCGTCCGTCTCAGACCGTCGGTCTCTGTCAGTCTCTCGTAGGCCGCCTGTCTCAGTCCGTCTGTCTCAGACCATCTGTCTCAGACCGTCTGTCTCTGTCCGTCTGTCTCAGACCATCTGTCTCACTACGTCTGTCTCAGACCGTCTGTCTCAGACCGTCTGTGTCAGACCGTCTGTCTCAGACCGTCTGCCTCAGACCGTCTGTCTCAGACCGTCTGTCTCAGACCATCTGTCTCAGACCGTCTGTCTCAGACCGTCCGTCTCTGTCCGTCTCTCTCAGACCGTCTGTCTCTGTCCGTCTGTGTCAGACCGTCTGTCTCAGCCCGCTGTCTCAGATCATCTGTCTCAGACCGTTGTCTCTGTCCGTCTATCACTGTCCGTCTGTCTCAGAACGTCTGTCTCAGACCATCTGTATCAAACCGTCTGCCTCAGCCCGCCTGTCTCAGCCCGTGTGTCTCAGACCGTCCGTCTCTGTCCGTCTCTCTCAGACCGTCCGTCTCAGACCGTCGGTCTCTGTCAGTCTCTCGTAGGCCGCCTGTCTCAGTCCGTCTGTCTCAGACCATCTGTCTCAGACCGTCTGTCTCTGTCCGTCTGTCTCAGACCATCTGTCTCACTACGTCTGTCTCAGACCGTCTGTCTCAGAACGTCTGTCTCAGACCATCTGTATCAAACCGTCTGCCTCAGCCCGCCTGTCTCAGCCCGTCTTTCTCAGACCGTCCGTCTCTGTCCGTCTCTCTCAGACCGTCCGTCTCAGACCGTCGGTCTCTGTCAGTCTCTCGTAGGCCGCCTGTCTCAGTCCGTCTGTCTCAGACCATCTGTCTCAGACCGTTGTCTCTGTCCGCCTGTCTCAGTACGTCTGTCTCAGACCATCTGTCTCCGACCGTTGTCTCTGTCCCCCTCTCTCTGTCCGTCGCTCTCAGCCCGCCTGTCTCGGACCGTCTGTCTCAGACCGTTGTCTCTGTCCGCCTGTCTCTGTCCGTCGGTCTCAGCCCGCCTGTCTCAGACCGTTGTCTCAGACCGTCTGTCTCAGACCGTCTGTCTCAGACCGTCCGTCTCTGTCCGTCTCTCTCAGACCGTCCGTCTCAGACCGTCGGTCTCTGTCAGTCTCTCGTAGGCCGCCTGTCTCAGTCCGTCTGTCTCAGACCATCTGTCTCAGACCGTCTGTCTCTTGCCGTTTGTCTCAGACCATCTGTCTCACTACGTCTGTCTCAGACCGTCTGTCTCAGACCGTCTGTCTCAGACCGTCTGTCTCAGCCCGCCTGTCTCAGACCGTCTGCCCAGACCGTCTGTGTCAGACCGTCTGTCTCAGACCGTCTGTCTCTGTCCGTCTGTCTCTGTCCGTCTGTCTCAGACCGTCTGTCTCAGATCGTCTGTCTCAGACCGTCGGTCTCTGTCCGTCTCTCTCAGGACGCCTGTCTCAGTCCGTCTGTCTCAGACCACTGTCTCAGACCGTTGTCTCTGTCCGTCTGTCTCAGCCCGTCTGTCTCAGTCCGTCTCTCTCAGACCATCTGTCTCAGACCGTTGTCTATGTCCGCCTGTCTCTGTCCGTCGGTCTCAGCCCGCCTGTCTCAGACCGTCTGTCTCAGACCGTCTGTCTCAGACCGTCTGTCTCAGACCGTCTGTCTCAGACCGTCTGTCTCAGACCGTCTGTCTCAGACCGTCTGTCTCAGACCGTCCGTCTCTGTCCGTCTCTCTCAGACCGTCCGTCTCAGACCGTCGGTATCTGTCAGTCTCTCGTAGGCCGCCTGTCTCAGTCCGTCTGTCTCAGACCATCTGTCTCAGACCGTCTGTCTCTGTCCGTCTGTCTCAGACCATCTGTCTCACTACGTCTGTCTCAGACCGACTGTCTCAGACCGTCGGTCTCTGTCCGTTTCTCGCAGGCCGCCTGTCTCAGTCAGTCTGCCTCAGACCATCTGTCTTAGACCGTCTGTGTCAGACCGTCGGTCGCTCTCCGTTTCTCGCAGGCCGCCTGTCTCAGTCCGTCTGTCTCAGACCGTCTGCCTCATACTGTCTGTCTCAGACCGTTGTCTCTGTCCGTCTGTCTCAGCCCGTCTGTCTCAGTCCGTCTGTATCAGACCATCTGTCTCAGACCGTTGTCTCTGTGCGCCTGTCTCAGCCCGCCTGTCTCAGACCGTCTGCCCAGACCGTCTGTGTCAGACCGTCTGTCTCAGACCGTCTGTCTCTGTCCGTCTGTCTCTGTCCGTCTGTCTCAGACCGTCTGTCTCAGACCGTCGGTCTCTGTCCGTCTCTCTCAGGCCGCCTGTCTCAGTCCGTCTGTCTCAGACCAACTGTCTCAGACCATTGTCTCTGTCCGCCTGTCTCAGCCCGTCTGTCTCAGTCCGTCTGTATCAGACCATCTGTCTCCGACCGTTGTCTCTGTGCGCCTGTCTCTGTCCGTCTGTCTCAGCCCGCCTGTCTCAGACCGTCTGTCTCAGACCGTCTGTGTCAGACCGTCTGTCTCAGACCGTCTGCCTCAGACCGTCTGTCTCAGACCGTCTGTCTCAGACCGTCTGTCTCAGACCGTCCGTCTTTGTCCGTCTCTCTCAGACCGTCTGTCTCTGTCCGTCTGTGTCAGACCGTCTGTCTCAGCCCGCTGTCTCAGACCATCGGTCTCAGACCGTTGTCTCTGTCCGTCTATCTCTGTCCGTCTGTCTCAGAACGTCTGTCTCAGACCATCTGTATCAAACCGTCTGCCTCAGCCCGCCTGTCTCAGCCCGTCTGTCTCAGACCGTCCGTCTCTGTCCGTCTCTCTCAGACCGTCCGTCTCAGACCGTCGGTCTCTGTCAGTCTCTCGTAGGCCGCCTGTCTCAGTCCGTCTGTCTCAGACCATCTGTCTCAGACCGTCTGTCTCTGTCCGTCTGTCTCAGACCATCTGTCTCACTACGTGTGTATCAGACCATCTGTCTCAGACCGTTGTCTCTGTGCGCCTGTCTCTGTCCGTCTGTCTCAGCCCGCCTGTCTCAGACCGTCTGTCCCAGACCGTCTGTGTCAGACCGTCTGTGTCAGACCGTCTGTCTCAGACCGTCTGTATCTGTCCGTCTGTCTCTGTCCGTCTGTCTCAGACCGTCTGTCTCAGACCGTCGGTCTCTGTCCGTCTCTCTCAGGCCGCCTATCTCAGTCCGTCTGTCTCAGACCAACTGTCTCAGACCATTGTCTCTGTCCGCCTGTCTCAGCCCGTCTGTCTCAGTCCGTCTGTATCAGACCATCTGTCTCCGACCGTTGTCTCTGTGCGCCTTTCTCTGTCCGTCTGTCTCAGCCCGCCTGTCTCAGACCGTCTGTCTCAGACCGTCTGTGTCAGACCGTCTGTCTCAGACCGTCTGCCTCAGACCGTCTGTCTCAGACCGTCTGTCTCAGACCGTCTGTCTCAGACCGTCCGTCTTTGTCCGTCTCTCTCAGACCGTCTGTCTCTGTCCGTCTGTGTCAGACCGTCTGTCTCAGCCCGCTGTCTCAGACCATCGGTCTCAGACCGTTGTCTCTGTCCGTCTATCTCTGTCCGTCTGTCTCAGAACGTCTGTCTCAGACCATCTGTATCAAACCGTCTGCCTCAGCCCGCCTGTCTCAGCCCGTCTGTCTCAGACCGTCCGTCTCTGTCCGTCTCTCTCAGACCGTCCGTCTAAGACCGTCGGTCTCTGTCAGTCTCTCGTAGGCCGCCTGTCTCAGTCCGTCTGTCTCAGACCAACTGTCTCAGACCATTGTCTCTGTCCGCCTGTCTCAGCCCGTCTGTCTCAGTCCGTCTGTATCAGACCATCTGTCTCCGACCGTTGTCTCTGTACGCCTTTCTCTGTCCGTCTGTCTCAGCCCGCCTGTCTCAGACCGTCTGTCTCAGACCGTCTGTCTCAGACCGTCTGCCTCAGACCGTCTGTCTCAGACCGTCTGTCTCAGACCGTCTGTCTCAGACCGTCCGTCTTTGTCCGTCTCTCTCAGACCGTCTGTCTCTGTCCGTCTGTGTCAGACCGTCTGTCTCAGCCCGCTGTCTCAGACCATCGGTCTCAGACCGTTGTCTCTGTCCGTCTATCTCTGTCCGTCTGTCTCAGAACGTCTGTCTCAGACCATCTGTATCAAACCGTCTGCCTCAGCCCACCTGTCTCAGCCCGTCTGTCTCAGACCGTCCGTCTCTGTCCGTCTCTCTCAGACCGTCCGTCTCAGACCGTCGGTCTCTGTCAGTCTCTCGTAGGCCGCCTGTCTCAGTCCGTCTGTCTCAGACCATCTGTCTCAGACCGTCTGTCTCTGTCCGTCTGTCTCAGACCATCTGTCTCACTACGTGTGTATCAGACCATCTGTCTCAGACCGTTGTCTCTGTGCGCCTGTCTCTGTCCGTCTGTCTCAGCCCGCCTGTCTCAGACCGTCTGTCCCAGACCGTCTGTGTCAGACCGTCTGTGTCAGACCGTCTGTCTCAGACCGTCTGTATCTGTCCGTCTGTCTCTGTCCGTCTGTCTCAGACCGTCTGTCTCAGACCGTCGGTCTCTGTCCGTCTCTCTCAGGCCGCCTATCTCAGTCCGTCTGTCTCAGACCAACTGTCTCAGACCATTGTCTCTGTCCGCCTGTCTCAGCCCGTCTGTCTCAGTCCGTCTGTATCAGACCATCTGTCTCCGACCGTTGTCTCTGTGCGCCTTTCTCTGTCCGTCTGTCTCAGCCCGCCTGTCTCAGACCGTCTGTCTCAGACCGTCTGTGTCAGACCGTCTGTCTCAGACCGTCTGCCTCAGACCGTCTGTCTCAGACCGTCTGTCTCAGACCGTCTGTCTCAGACCGTCCGTCTTTGTCCGTCTCTCTCAGACCGTCTGTCTCTGTCCGTCTGTGTCAGACCGTCTGTCTCAGCCCGCTGTCTCAGACCATCGGTCTCAGACCGTTGTCTCTGTCCGTCTATCTCTGTCCGTCTGTCTCAGAACGTCTGTCTCAGACCATCTGTATCAAACCGTCTGCCTCAGCCCGCCTGTCTCAGCCCGTCTGTCTCAGACCGTCCGTCTCTGTCCGTCTCTCTCAGACCGTCCGTCTAAGACCGTCGGTCTCTGTCAGTCTCTCGTAGGCCGCCTGTCTCAGTCCGTCTGTCTCAGACCAACTGTCTCAGACCATTGTCTCTGTCCGCCTGTCTCAGCCCGTCTGTCTCAGTCCGTCTGTATCAGACCATCTGTCTCCGACCGTTGTCTCTGTACGCCTTTCTCTGTCCGTCTGTCTCAGCCCGCCTGTCTCAGACCGTCTGTCTCAGACCGTCTGTGTCAGACCGTCTGTCTCAGACCGTCTGCCTCAGACCGTCTGTCTCAGACCGTCTGTCTCAGACCGTCTGTCTCAGACCGTCCGTCTTTGTCCGTCTCTCTCAGACCGTCTGTCTCTGTCCGTCTGTGTCAGACCGTCTGTCTCAGCCCGCTGTCTCAGACCATCGGTCTCAGACCGTTGTCTCTGTCCGTCTATCTCTGTCCGTCTGTCTCAGAACGTCTGTCTCAGACCATCTGTATCAAACCGTCTGCCTCAGCCCACCTGTCTCAGCCCGTCTGTCTCAGACCGTCCGTCTCTGTCCGTCTCTCTCAGACCGTCCGTCTCAGACCGTCGGTCTCTGTCAGTCTCTCGTAGGCCGCCTGTCTCAGTCCGTCTGTCTCAGACCATCTGTCTCAGACCGTCTGTCTCTGTCCGTCTGTCTCAGACCATCTGTCTCACTACGTCTGTCTCAGACCGTCTGTCTCAGACCGTCTGTGTCAGACCGTCTGTCTCAGACCGTCTGCCTCAGACCGTCTGTCTCAGACCGTCTGTCTCAGACCATCTGTCTCAGACCGTCTGTCTCAGACCGTCCGTCTCTGTCCGTCTCTCTCAGACCGTCTGTCTCTGTCCGTCTGTGTCAGACCGTCTGTCTCAGCCCGCTGTCTCAGATCATCTGTCTCAGACCGTTGTCTCTGTCCGTCTATCACTGTCCGTCTGTCTCAGAACGTCTGTCTCAGACCATCTGTATCAAACCGTCTGCCTCAGCCCGCCTGTCTCAGCCCGTGTGTCTCAGACCGTCCGTCTCTGTCCGTCTCTCTCAGACCGTCCGTCTCAGACCGTCGGTCTCTGTCAGTCTCTCGTAGGCCGCCTGTCTCAGTCCGTCTGTCTCAGACCATCTGTCTCAGACCGTCTGTCTCTGTCCGTCTGTCTCAGACCATCTGTCTCACTACGTCTGTCTCAGACCGTCTGTCTCAGAACGTCTGTCTCAGACCATCTGTATCAAACCGTCTGCCTCAGCCCGCCTGTCTCAGCCCGTCTTTCTCAGACCGTCCGTCTCTGTCCGTCTCTCTCAGACCGTCCGTCTCAGACCGTCGGTCTCTGTCAGTCTCTCGTAGGCCGCCTGTCTCAGTCCGTCTGTCTCAGACCATCTGTCTCAGACCGTTGTCTCTGTCCGCCTGTCTCAGTACGTCTGTCTCAGACCATCTGTCTCCGACCGTTGTCTCTGTCCCCCTCTCTCTGTCCGTCGCTCTCAGCCCGCCTGTCTCGGACCGTCTGTCTCAGACCGTTGTCTCTGTCCGCCTGTCTCTGTCCGTCGGTCTCAGCCCGCCTGTCTCAGACCGTTGTCTCAGACCGTCTGTCTCAGACCGTCTGTCTCAGACCGTCCGTCTCTGTCCGTCTCTCTCAGACCGTCCGTCTCAGACCGTCGGTCTCTGTCAGTCTCTCGTAGGCCGCCTGTCTCAGTCCGTCTGTCTCAGACCATCTGTCTCAGACCGTCTGTCTCTTGCCGTTTGTCTCAGACCATCTGTCTCACTACGTCTGTCTCAGACCGTCTGTCTCAGACCGTCTGTCTCAGACCGTCTGTCTCAGCCCGCCTGTCTCAGACCGTCTGCCCAGACCGTCTGTGTCAGACCGTCTGTCTCAGACCGTCTGTCTCTGTCCGTCTGTCTCTGTCCGTCTGTCTCAGACCGTCTGTCTCAGATCGTCTGTCTCAGACCGTCGGTCTCTGTCCGTCTCTCTCAGGACGCCTGTCTCAGTCCGTCTGTCTCAGACCACTGTCTCAGACCGTTGTCTCTGTCCGTCTGTCTCAGCCCGTCTGTCTCAGTCCGTCTCTCTCAGACCATCTGTCTCAGACCGTTGTCTATGTCCGCCTGTCTCTGTCCGTCGGTCTCAGCCCGCCTGTCTCAGACCGTCTGTCTCAGACCGTCTGTCTCAGACCGTCTGTCTCAGACCGTCTGTCTCAGACCGTCTGTCTCAGACCGTCTGTCTCAGACCGTCTGTCTCAGACCGTCCGTCTCTGTCCGTCTCTCTCAGACCGTCCGTCTCAGACCGTCGGTATCTGTCAGTCTCTCGTAGGCCGCCTGTCTCAGTCCGTCTGTCTCAGACCATCTGTCTCAGACCGTCTGTCTCTGTCCGTCTGTCTCAGACCATCTGTCTCACTACGTCTGTCTCAGACCGACTGTCTCAGACCGTCGGTCTCTGTCCGTTTCTCGCAGGCCGCCTGTCTCAGTCAGTCTGCCTCAGACCATCTGTCTTAGACCGTCTGTGTCAGACCGTCGGTCGCTCTCCGTTTCTCGCAGGCCGCCTGTCTCAGTCCGTCTGTCTCAGACCGTCTGCCTCATACTGTCTGTCTCAGACCGTTGTCTCTGTCCGTCTGTCTCAGCCCGTCTGTCTCAGTCCGTCTGTATCAGACCATCTGTCTCAGACCGTTGTCTCTGTGCGCCTGTCTCAGCCCGCCTGTCTCAGACCGTCTGCCCAGACCGTCTGTGTCAGACCGTCTGTCTCAGACCGTCTGTCTCTGTCCGTCTGTCTCTGTCCGTCTGTCTCAGACCGTCTGTCTCAGACCGTCGGTCTCTGTCCGTCTCTCTCAGGCCGCCTGTCTCAGTCCGTCTGTCTCAGACCAACTGTCTCAGACCATTGTCTCTGTCCGCCTGTCTCAGCCCGTCTGTCTCAGTCCGTCTGTATCAGACCATCTGTCTCCGACCGTTGTCTCTGTGCGCCTGTCTCTGTCCGTCTGTCTCAGCCCGCCTGTCTCAGACCGTCTGTCTCAGACCGTCTGTGTCAGACCGTCTGTCTCAGACCGTCTGTCTCAGACCGTCGGTCTCTGTCCGTCTCTCTCAGGCCGCCTGTCTCAGTCCGTCTGTCTCAGACCACTGTCTCAGACCGTTGTCTCTGTCCGTCTGTCTCAGCCCGTCTGTCTCAGTCCGTCTGTCTCAGACCATCTGTCTCAGACCGTCGGTCTCTGTCAGTCTCTCGTAGGCCGCCTGTCGCAGTCCGTCTGTCTCAGACCATCTGTCTCAGACCGTCCGTCTCTGTCCGTCTGTCTCAGACCATCTGTCTCACTACGTCTGTCTCAGACCGTCTGTCTCAGACCGTCTGTCTCAGACCGTCTGTCTCAGACCGTCTGTCTCTGTCCGTCTGTCTCTGTCCGTCTGTCTCAGAACGTCGGTCTCTGTTCGTCTCTCTCAGGCCGCCTGTGTCAGTCCGTCTGTCTCAGACCACTGTCTCAGACCGTTGTCTCTGTCCGTCTGTCTCAGCCCGTCTGTCTCAGTCCGTCTGTCTCAGACCATCTGTCTCAGACCGTTGTCTCTGTCCGTCTGTCTCAGACCGTCTGTCTCTGTCCGTCTGTCTCAGACCGTCTGTCTCAGACCGTCTGTCTCTGTCCGTCTGTCTCAGACCGTCTGTCTCAGACCGTCTGTGTCAGACCGTCTGTCTCAGCCCGCTGTCTCAGACCATCGGTCTCAGACCGTTGTCTCTGTCCGTCTATCTCTGTCCGTCTGTCTCAGAACGTCTGTCTCAGACCATCTGTATCAAACCGTCTGCCTCAGCCCGCCTGTCTCAGCCCGTCTGTCTCAGACCGTCCGTCTCTGTCCGTCTCTCTCAGACCGTCCGTCTAAGACCGTCGGTCTCTGTCAGTCTCTCGTAGGCCGCCTGTCTCAGTCCGTCTGTCTCAGACCAACTGTCTCAGACCATTGTCTCTGTCCGCCTGTCTCAGCCCGTCTGTCTCAGTCCGTCTGTATCAGACCATCTGTCTCCGACCGTTGTCTCTGTACGCCTTTCTCTGTCCGTCTGTCTCAGCCCGCCTGTCTCAGACCGTCTGTCTCAGACCGTCTGTGTCAGACCGTCTGTCTCAGACCGTCTGCCTCAGACCGTCTGTCTCAGACCGTCTGTCTCAGACCGTCTGTCTCAGACCGTCCGTCTTTGTCCGTCTCTCTCAGACCGTCTGTCTCTGTCCGTCTGTGTCAGACCGTCTGTCTCAGCCCGCTGTCTCAGACCATCGGTCTCAGACCGTTGTCTCTGTCCGTCTATCTCTGTCCGTCTGTCTCAGAACGTCTGTCTCAGACCATCTGTATCAAACCGTCTGCCTCAGCCCACCTGTCTCAGCCCGTCTGTCTCAGACCGTCCGTCTCTGTCCGTCTCTCTCAGACCGTCCGTCTCAGACCGTCGGTCTCTGTCAGTCTCTCGTAGGCCGCCTGTCTCAGTCCGTCTGTCTCAGACCATCTGTCTCAGACCGTCTGTCTCTGTCCGTCTGTCTCAGACCATCTGTCTCACTACGTCTGTCTCAGACCGTCTGTCTCAGACCGTCTGTGTCAGACCGTCTGTCTCAGACCGTCTGCCTCAGACCGTCTGTCTCAGACCGTCTGTCTCAGACCATCTGTCTCAGACCGTCTGTCTCAGACCGTCCGTCTCTGTCCGTCTCTCTCAGACCGTCTGTCTCTGTCCGTCTGTGTCAGACCGTCTGTCTCAGCCCGCTGTCTCAGATCATCTGTCTCAGACCGTTGTCTCTGTCCGTCTATCACTGTCCGTCTGTCTCAGAACGTCTGTCTCAGACCATCTGTATCAAACCGTCTGCCTCAGCCCGCCTGTCTCAGCCCGTGTGTCTCAGACCGTCCGTCTCTGTCCGTCTCTCTCAGACCGTCCGTCTCAGACCGTCGGTCTCTGTCAGTCTCTCGTAGGCCGCCTGTCTCAGTCCGTCTGTCTCAGACCATCTGTCTCAGACCGTCTGTCTCTGTCCGTCTGTCTCAGACCATCTGTCTCACTACGTCTGTCTCAGACCGTCTGTCTCAGAACGTCTGTCTCAGACCATCTGTATCAAACCGTCTGCCTCAGCCCGCCTGTCTCAGCCCGTCTTTCTCAGACCGTCCGTCTCTGTCCGTCTCTCTCAGACCGTCCGTCTCAGACCGTCGGTCTCTGTCAGTCTCTCGTAGGCCGCCTGTCTCAGTCCGTCTGTCTCAGACCATCTGTCTCAGACCGTTGTCTCTGTCCGCCTGTCTCAGTACGTCTGTCTCAGACCATCTGTCTCCGACCGTTGTCTCTGTCCCCCTCTCTCTGTCCGTCGCTCTCAGCCCGCCTGTCTCGGACCGTCTGTCTCAGACCGTTGTCTCTGTCCGCCTGTCTCTGTCCGTCGGTCTCAGCCCGCCTGTCTCAGACCGTTGTCTCAGACCGTCTGTCTCAGACCGTCTGTCTCAGACCGTCCGTCTCTGTCCGTCTCTCTCAGACCGTCCGTCTCAGACCGTCGGTCTCTGTCAGTCTCTCGTAGCCCGCCTGTCTCAGTCCGTCTGTCTCAGACCATCTGTCTCAGACCGTCTGTCTTTTGCCGTTTGTCTCAGAACATCTGTCTCACTACGTCTGTCTCAGACCGTCTGTCTCAGACCGTCTGTCTCAGACCTTCTGTCTCAGACCATCTGTCTCAGACCGTTGTCTCTGACCGTCTGTCTCAGCCCGCCTGTCTCAGTCCGTCTGTCTCAGACCGTCTGTCTCAGACCGTCGGTCTCTGTCCGTCTCTCTCAGGCCGCCTGTCTCAGTCCGTCTGTCTCAGACCACTGTCTCAGACCGTTGTCTCTGTCCGTCTGTCTCAGCCCGTCTGTCTCAGTCCGTCTCTCTCAGACCATCTGTCTCAGACCGTTGTCTATGTCCGCCTGTCTCTGTCCGTCGGTCTCAGCCCGCCTGTCTCAGACCGTCTGTCTCAGACCGTCCGTGTCTGTCCGTCTCTCTCAGACCGTCCGTCTCAGACCGTCGGTATCTGTCAGTCTCTCGTAGGCCGCCTGTCTCAGTCCGTCTGTCTCAGACCGTCTGTCTCAGACCGTCTGTCTCAGACCGTCTGTCTCAGACCGTCTGTCTCAGACCGTCCGTGTCTGTCCGTCTCTCTCAGACCGTCCGTCTCAGACCGTCGGTATCTGTCAGTCTCTCGTAGGCCGCCTGTCTCAGTCCGTCTGTCTCAGACCATCTGTCTCAGACCGTCTGTCTCTGCCCGTCTGTCTCAGACCATCTGTCTCACTACGTCTGTCTCAGACCGTCTGTCTCAGACCGTCTGTCTCAGACCGTCTGTCTCAGACCGACTGTCTCAGACCGTCCGTCTCTGTCCGCCTGTCTCTGTCCGTCGGTCTCAGCCCGCCTGTCTCAGACCGTCTCTCTCAGACCGTCTGTCTCAGACCGTCCGTCTCTGTCAGTCTCTCTCAGACCGTCCGTCTCAGACCGTCGGTATCTGTCAGTCTCTCGTAGGCCGCCTGTCTCAGTCCGTCTGTCTCAGACCATCTGTCTCAGACCGTCTGTCTCTGTCCGTCTGTCTCAGACCATCTGTCTCACTACGTCTGTCTCAGACCATCTGTCTCAGACCGTCTGTCTCTGTCCGTCTGTCTCAGACCATCTGTCTCACTACGTCTGTCTCAGACCGACTGTCTCAGACCGTCGGTCTCTGTCCGTTTCTCGCAGGCCGCCTGTCTCAGTCAGTCTGCCTCAGACCATCTGTCTTAGACCGTCTGCCTCATACCGTCTGTCTCAGACCGTTGTCTCTGTCCGGCTGTCTTAGCCCGTCTGTCTCAGTCCGTCTGTATCAGACCATCTGTCTCAGACCGTTGTCTCTGTGCGCCTGTTTCAGCCCGCCTGTCTCAGACCGTCTGTCCCAGACCGTCTGTGTCAGACCGTCTGTCTCAGACCGTCTGTCTCTGTCCGTCTGTCTCTGTCCGTCTGTCTCAGACCGTCTGTCTCAGACCGTCGGTCTCTGTCCGTCTGTCTCAGACCGTCTGTCTCAGACCGTCCGTCTCTGTCCGTCTCTCTCAGACCGTCTGTCTCTGTCCGTCTGTGTCAGACCGTCTGTCTCAGCCCGCTGCCTCAGACCATCGGTCTCAGACCGTTGTCTCTGTCCGTCTATCTCTGTCCGTCTGTCTCAGAACGTCTGTCTCAGACCATCTGTATCAAACCGTCTGCCTCAGCCCGCCTGTCTCAGCCCGTCTGTCTCAGACCGTCCGTCTCTGTCCGTCTCTCTCAGACCGTCCGTCTCAGACCGTCGGTCTCTGTCAGTCTCTCGTAGGCCGCCTGTCTCAGTCCGTCTGTCTCAGACCACCTGTCTCAGACCGTCTGTCTCTGTCCGTCTGTCTCAGACCATCTGTCTCACTACTTCTGTCTCAGACCGTCTGTCTCTGTCCGTCTGTCTCTGTCCGTCTGTCTCAGACCGTCTGTCTCAGACCGTCGGTCTCTGTCCGTCTCTCTCAGGCCGCCTGTCTCAGTCCGTCTGTCTCAGACCACTGTCTCAGACCGTCTGTCTCAGACCGTCTGTCTCAGACCGTCTGTCTCAGACCGTCTGTCTCAGACCGTCTGTCTCAGACCGTCTGTCTCAGACCGTCTGTCTCAGACCGTCTGTCTCAGCCCGTCTGTCTCAGTCCGTCTGTCTCAGACCATCTGTCTCAGACCGTTGTCTCTGTCCGCCTGTCTCTGTCCGTCGGTCTCAGCCCGCCTGTCTCAGACCGTCTGTCTCAGACCGTCTGTCTCAGACCGTCCGTCTCTGTCCGTCTCTCTCAGACCGTCCGTCTCAGACCGTCGGTCGCTGTCAGTCTCTCGTAGGCCGCCTGTCGCAGTCCGTCTGTCTCAGACCATCTGTCTCAGACCGTCCGTCTCTGTCCGTCTGTCTCAGACCGTCTGTCTCAGACCGTCTGTCTCAGACCGTCTGTCTCAGACCGTCTGTCTCTGTCCGTCTGTCTCTGTCCGTCTGTCTCAGACCGTCGGTCTCTGTTCGTCTCTCTCAGGCCGCCTGTGTCAGTCCGTCTGTCTCAGACCACTGTCTCAGACCGTTGACTCTGTCCGTCTGTCTCAGCCCGTCTGTCTCAGTCCGTCTGTCTCAGACCATCTGTCTCAGACCGTTGTCTCTGTCCGTCTGTCTCAGACCGTCTGTCTCAGACCGTCGGTCTCTGTCCGTCTCTCTCAGGCCGCCTGTCTCAGTCCGTCTGTCTCAGACCACTGTCTCAGACCGTTGTCTCTGTCCGTCTGTCTCAGCCCGTCTGTCTCAGTCCGTCTGTCTCAGACCATCTGTCTCAGACCGTTGTCTCTGTCCGCCTGTCTCTGTCCGTCGGTCTCAGCCCGCCTGTCTCAGACCGTCTGTCTCAGACCGTCTGTCTCAGACCGTCTGTCTCAGACCGTCCGTCTCTGTCCGTCTCTCTCAGACCGTCCGTCTCAGACCGTCGGTCTCTGTCAGTCTCTCGTAGCCCGCCTGTCTCAGTCCGTCTGTCTCAGACCATCTGTCTCAGACCGTCTGTCTTTTGCCGTTTGTCTCAGAACATCTGTCTCACTACGTCTGTCTCAGACCGTCTGTCTCAGACCGTCTGTCTCTGTCCGTCTGTCTCTGTCCGTCTGTCTCAGACCGTCTGTCTCAGACCGTCGGTCTCTGTCCGTCTCTCTCAGGCCGCCTGTCTCAGTCCGTCTGTCTCAGACCACTGTCTCAGACCGTTGTCTCTGTCCGTCAGTCTCAGCCCGCCTGTCTCAGTCCGTCTGTCTCAGACCATCTGTGTCAGACCGTTGTCTCTGTCCGCCTGTCTCTGTCCGTCGGTCTCAGCCCGCCTGTCTCAGACCGTCTGTCTCAGACCATCGGTCTCAGACCGTTGTCTCTGTCCGTCTATCTCTGTCCGTCTGTCTCAGAACGTCTGTCTCAGACCATCTGTATCACACCGTCTGCCTCAGCCCGCCTGTCTCAGACCATCCGTCTCTGTCCGTCTGTCTCTGTCCGTCTGTCTCAGACCATCTGTCTCAGACCGTTGTCTATGTCCGCCTGTCTCTGTCCGTCGGTCTCAGCCCGCCTGTCTCAGACCGTCTGTCTCAGACCGTCTGTCTCAGACCGTCTGTCTCAGATCGTCCGTCTCTGTCCGTCTCTCTCAGACCGTCCGTCTCAGACCGTCGGTCTCTGTCAGTCTCTCGTAGCCCGCCTGTCTCAGTCCGTCTGTCTCAGACCATCTGTCTCAGACCGTCTGTCTTTTGCCGTTTGTCTCAGAACATCTGTCTCACTGCGTCTGTCTCAGACCGTCTGTCTCAGACCGTCTGTCTCAGACCTTCTGTCTCAGACCGTCTGTCTCAGACCGTCTGTCTCTGTCCGTCTGTCTCTGTCCGTCTGTCTCAGACCGTCTGTCTCAGACCGTCGGTCTCTGTCCGTCTCTCTCAGGCCGCCTGTCTCAGTCCGTCTGTCTCAGACCACTGTCTCAGACCGTTGTCTCTGACCGTCTGTCTCAGCCCGCCTGTCTCAGTCCGTCTGTCTCAGACCGTCTGTCTCAGACCGTCGGTCTCTGTCCGTCTCTCTCAGGCCGCCTGTCTCAGTCCGTCTGTCTCAGACCACTGTCTCAGACCGTTGTCTCTGTCCGTCTGTCTCAGCCCGTCTGTCTCAGTCCGTCTCTCTCAGACCATCTGTCTCAGACCGTTGTCTATGTCCGCCTGTCTCTGTCCGTCGGTCTCAGCCCGCCTGTCTCAGACCGTCTGTCTCAGACCGTCCGTGTCTGTCCGTCTCTCTCAGACCGTCCGTCTCAGACCGTCGGTATCTGTCAGTCTCTCGTAGGCCGCCTGTCTCAGTCCGTCTGTCTCAGACCGTCTGTCTCAGACCGTCTGTCTCAGACCGTCTGTCTCAGACCGTCCGTGTCTGTCCGTCTCTCTCAGACCGTCCGTCTCAGACCGTCGGTATCTGTCAGTCTCTCGTAGGCCGCCTGTCTCAGTCCGTCTGTCTCAGACCATCTGTCTCAGACCGTCTGTCTCTGTCCGTCTGTCTCAGACCATCTGTCTCACTACGTCTGTCTCAGACCGTCTGTCTCAGACCGTCTGTCTCAGACCGTCTGTCTCAGACCGTCTGTCTCAGACCGACTGTCTCAGACCGTCTGTCTCTGTCCGCCTGTCTCTGTCCGTCGGTCTCAGCCCGCCTGTCTCAGACCGTCTCTCTCAGACCGTCTGTCTCAGACCGTCCGTCTCTGTCAGTCTCTTTCAGACCGTCCGTCTCAGACCGTCGGTATCTGTCAGTCTCTCGTAGGCCGCCTGTCTCAGTCCGTCTGTCTCAGACCATCTGTCTCAGACCGTCTGTCTCTGTCCGTCTGTCTCAGACCATCTGTCTCACTACGTCTGTCTCAGACCATCTGTCTCAGACCGTCTGTCTCTGTCCGTCTGTCTCAGACCATCTGTCTCACTACGTCTGTCTCAGACCGACTGTCTCAGACCGTCGGTCTCTGTCCGTTTCTCGCAGGCCGCCTGTCTCAGTCAGTCTGCCTCAGACCATCTGTCTTAGACCGTCTGCCTCATACCGTCTGTCTCAGACCGTTGTCTCTGTCCGGCTGTCTTAGCCCGTCTGTCTCAGTCCGTCTGTATCAGACCATCTGTCTCAGACCGTTGTCTCTGTGCGCCTGTCTCAGCCCGCCTGTCTCAGACCGTCTGTCCCAGACCGTCTGTGTCAGACCGTCTGTCTCAGACCGTCTGTCTCTGTCCGTCTGTCTCTGTCCGTCTGTCTCAGACCGTCTGTCTCAGACCGTCGGTCTCTGTCCGTCTGTCTCAGACCGTCTGTCTCAGACCGTCTGTCTCAGACCGTCTGTCTCAGACCGTCTGTCTCAGACCGTCCGTCTCTGTCCGTCTCTCTCAGACCGTCTGTCTCTGTCCGTCTGTGTCAGACCGTCTGTCTCAGCCCGCTGCCTCAGACCATCGGTCTCAGACCGTTGTCTCTGTCCGTCTATCTCTGTCCGTCTGTCTCAGAACGTCTGTCTCAGACCATCTGTATCAAACCGTCTGCCTCAGCCCGCCTGTCTCAGCCCGTCTGTCTCAGACCGTCCGTCTCTGTCCGTCTCTCTCAGACCGTCCGTCTCAGACCGTCGGTCTCTGTCAGTCTCTCGTAGGCCGCCTGTCTCAGTCCGTCTGTCTCAGACCTATCTGTCTCAGACCGTCTGTCTCTGTCCGTCTGTCTCAGACCGTCTGTCTCACTACGTGTGTATCAGACCATCTGTCTCAGACCGTTGTCTCTGTGCGCCTGTCTCTGTCCGTCTGTCTCAGCCCGCCTGTCTCAGACCGTCTGTCCCAGACCGTCTGTGTCAGACCGTCTGTGTCAGACCGTCTGTCCCAGACCGTCTGTATCTGTCCGTCTGTCTCTGTCCGTCTGTCTCTGTCCCTCTATATCTGTCCGTCTGTCTCAGAACGTCTGCCTCACACCATCTGTATCAAACCGTCTGCCTCAGCCCGCCTGTCTCAGCCCGTCTGTCTCAGACCGTCCGTCTCTGTTCGTCTCTCTCAGACCGTCCGTCTCAGACCGTCGGTCTCTGTCAGTCTCTCGTAGGCCGCCTGTCTCAGTCCGCCTGTCTCAGACCATCTGTCTCAGACCGTCTGTCTCTGTCCGTCTGTCTCAGACCATCTGTCTCACTACTTCTGTCTCAGACCGTCTGTCTCTGTCCGTCTGTCTCTGTCCGTCTGTCTCAGACCGTCTGTCTCAGACCGTCTGTCTCAGACCGTCGGTCTCTGTCCGTCTCTCTCAGGCCGCCTGTCTCAGTCCGTCTGTCTCAGACCACTGTCTCAGACCGTCTGTCTCAGACCGTCTGTCTCAGACCGTCTGTCTCAGACCGTCTGTCTCAGACCGTCTGTCTCAGACCGTCTGTCTCAGACCGTCTGTCTCAGCCCGTCTGTCTCAGTCCGTCTGTCTCAGACCATCTGTCTCAGACCGTTGTCTCTGTCCGCCTGTCTCTGTCCGTCGGTCTCAGCCCGCCTGTCTCAGACCGTCTGTCTCAGACCGTCTGTCTCAGACCGTCCGTCTCTGTCCGTCTCTCTCAGACCGTCCGTCTCAGACCGTCGGTCGCTGTCAGTCTCTCGTAGGCCGCCTGTCGCAGTCCGTCTGTCTCAGACCATCTGTCTCAGACCGTCCGTCTCTGTCCGTCTGTCTCAGACCGTCTGTCTCAGACCGTCTGTCTCAGACCGTCTGTCTCTGTCCGTCTGTCTCTGTCCGTCTGTCTCAGACCGTCGGTCTCTGTTCGTCTCTCTCAGGCCGCCTGTGTCAGTCCGTCTGTCTCAGACCACTGTCTCAGACCGTTGACTCTGTCCGTCTGTCTCAGCCCGTCTGTCTCAGTCCGTGTGTCTCAGACCATCTGTCTCAGACCGTTGTCTCTGTCCGTCTGTCTCAGACCGTCTGTCTCTGTCCGTCTGTCTCTGTCCGTCTGTCTCAGACCGTCTGTCTCAGACCGTCGGTCTCTGTCCGTCTCTCTCAGGCCGCCTGTCTCAGTCCGTCTGTCTCAGACCACTGTCTCAGACCGTTGTCTCTGTCCGTCTGTCTCAGCCCGTCTGTCTCAGTCCGTCTGTCTCAGACCATCTGTCTCAGACCGTTGTCTCTGTCCGCCTGTCTCTGTCCGTCGGTCTCAGCCCGCCTGTCTCAGACCCTCTGTCTCAGACCGTCTGTCTCAGACCGTCTGTCTCAGACCGTCCGTCTCTGTCCGTCTCTCTCAGACCGTCCGTCTCAGACCGTCGGTCTCTGTCAGTCTCTCGTAGCACGCCTGTCTCAGTCCGTCTGTCTCAGACCATCTGTCTCAGACCGTCTGTCTTTTGCCGTTTGTCTCAGAACATCTGTCTCACTACGTCTGTCTCAGACCGTCTGTCTCAGACCGTCTGTCTCTGTCCGTCTGTCTCTGTCCGTCTGTCTCAGACCGTCTGTCTCAGACCGTCGGTCTCTGTCCGTCTCTCTCAGGCCGCCTGTCTCAGTCCGTCTGTCTCAGACCACTGTCTCAGACCGTTGTCTCTGTCCGTCAGTCTCAGCCCGCCTGTCTCAGTCCGTCTGTCTCAGACCATCTGTGTCAGACCGTTGTCTCTGTCCGCCTGTCTCTGTCCGTCGGTCTCAGCCCGCCTGTCTCAGACCGTCTGTCTCAGACCATCGGTCTCAGACCGTTGTCTCTGTCCGTCTATCTCTGTCCGTCTGTCTCAGAACGTCTGTCTCAGACCATCTGTATCAAACCGTCTGCCTCAGCCCGCCTGTCTCAGACCATCCGTCTCTGTCCGTCTGTCTCTGTCCGTCTGTCTCAGACCATCTGTCTCAGACCGTTGTCTATGTCCGCCTGTCTCTGTCCGTCGGTCTCAGCCCGCCTGTCTCAGACCGTCTGTCTCAGACCGTCTGTCTCAGACCGTCTGTCTCAGACCGTCTGTCTCAGATCGTCCGTCTCTGTCCGTCTCTCTCAGACCGTCCGTCTCAGACCGTCGGTCTCTGTCAGTCTCTCGTAGCCCGCCTGTCTCAGTCCGTCTGTCTCAGACCATCTGTCTCAGACCGTCTGTCTTTTGCCGTTTGTCTCAGAACATCTGTCTCACTGCGTCTGTCTCAGACCGTCTGTCTCAGACCGTCTGTCTCAGACCTTCTGTCTCAGACCGTCTGTCTCAGACCGTCTGTCTCTGTCCGTCTGTCTCTGTCCGTCTGTCTCAGACCGTCTGTCTCAGACCGTCGGTCTCTGTCCGTCTCTCTCAGGCCGCCTGTCTCAGTCCGTCTGTCTCAGACCACTGTCTCAGACCGTTGTCTCTGACCGTCTGTCTCAGCCCGCCTGTCTCAGTCCGTCTGTCTCAGACCGTCTATCTCAGACCGTCGGTCTCTGTCCGTCTCTCTCAGGCCGCCTGTCTCAGTCCGTCTGTCTCAGACCACTGTCTCAGACCGTTGTCTCTGTCCGTCTGTCTCAGCCCGTCTGTCTCAGTCCGTCTCTCTGAGACCATCTGTCTCAGACCGTTGTCTATGTCCGCCTGTCTCTGTCCGTCGGTCTCAGCCCGCCTGTCTCAGACCGTCTGTCTCAGACCGTCCGTGTCTGTCCCTCTCTCTCAGACCGTCCGTCTCAGACCGTCGGTATCTGTCAGTCTCTCGTAGGCCGCCTGTCTCAGTCCGTCTGTCTCAGACCGTCTGTCTCAGACCGTCTGTCTCAGACCGTCTGTCTCAGACCGTCCGTGTCTGTCCGTCTCTCTCAGACCGTCCGTCTCAGACCGTCGGTATCTGTCAGTCTCTCGTAGGCCGCCTGTCTCAGTCCGTCTGTCTCAGACCATCTGTCTCAGACCGTCTGTCTCTGTCCGTCTGTCTCAGACCATCTGTCTCACTACGTCTGTCTCAGACCGTCTGTCTCAGACCGTCTGTCTCAGACCGTCTGTCTCAGACCGACTGTCTCAGACCGTCTGTCTCTGTCCGCCTGTCTCTGTCCGTCGGTCTCAGCCCGCCTGTCTCAGACCGTCTCTCTCAGACCGTCTGTCTCAGACCGTCCGTCTCTGTCAGTCTCTCTCAGACCGTCCGTCTCAGACCGTCGGTATCTGTCAGTCTCTCGTAGGCCGCCTGTCTCAGTCCGTCTGTCTCAGACCATCTGTCTCAGACCGTCTGTCTCTGTCCGTCTGTCTCAGACCATCTGTCTCACTACGTCTGTCTCAGACCATCTGTCTCAGACCGTCTGTCTCTGTCCGTCTGTCTCAGACCATCTGTCTCACTACGTCTGTCTCAGACCGACTGTCTCAGACCGTCGGTCTCTGTCCGTTTCTCGCAGGCCGCCTGTCTCAGTCAGTCTGCCTCAGACCATCTGTCTTAGACCGTCTGCCTCATACCGTCTGTCTCAGACCGTTGTCTCTGTGCGGCTGTCTTAGCCCGTCTGTCGCAGTCCGTCTGTATCAGACCATCTGTCTCAGACCGTTGTCTCTGTGCGCCTGTCTCAGCCCGCCTGTCTCAGACCGTCTGTCCCAGACCGTCTGTGTCAGACCGTCTGTCTCAGACCGTCTGTCTCTGTCCGTCTGTCTCTGTCCGTCTGTCTCAGACCGTCTGTCTCAGACCGTCGGTCTCTGTCCGTCTGTCTCAGACCGTCTGTCTCAGACCGTCTGTCTCAGACCGTCCGTCTCTGTCCGTCTCTCTCAGACCGTCTGTCTCTGTCCGTCTGTGTCAGACCGTCTGTCTCAGCCCGCTGCCTCAGACCATCGGTCTCAGACCGTTGTCTCTGTCCGTCTATCTCTGTCCGTCTGTCTCAGAACGTCTGTCTCAGACCATCTGTATCAAACCGTCTGCCTCAGCCCGCCTGTCTCAGCCCGTCTGTCTCAGACCGTCCGTCTCTGTCCGTCTCTCTCAGACCGTCCGTCTCAGACCGTCGGTCTCTGTCAGTCTCTCGTAGGCCGCCTGTCTCAGTCCGTCTGTCTCAGACCTATCTGTCTCAGACCGTCTGTCTCTGTCCGTCTGTCTCAGACCATCTGTCTCACTACGTGTGTATCAGACCATCTGTCTCAGACCGTTGTCTCTGTGCGCCTGTCTCTGTCCGTCTGTCTCAGCCCGCCTGTCTCAGACCGTCTGTCCCAGACCGTCTGTGTCAGACCGTCTGTGTCAGACCGTCTGTCCCAGACCGTCTGTATCTGTCCGTCTGTCTCTGTCCGTCTGTCTCTGTCCCTCTATATCTGTCCGTCTGTCTCAGAACGTCTGCCTCACACCATCTGTATCAAACCGTCTGCCTCAGCCCGCCTGTCTCAGCCCGTCTGTCTCAGACCGTCCGTCTCTGTTCGTCTCTCTCAGACCGTCCGTCTCAGACCGTCGGTCTCTGTCAGTCTCTCGTAGGCCGCCTGTCTCAGTCCGTCTGTCTCAGACCATCTGTCTCAGACCGTCTGTCTCTGTCCGTCTGTCTCAGACCATCTGTCTCACTACTTCTGTCTCAGACCGTCTGTCTCTGTCCGTCTGTCTCTGTCCGTCTGTCTCAGACCGTCTGTCTCAGACCGTCGGTCTCTGTCCGTCTCTCTCAGGCCGCCTGTCTCAGTCCGTCTGTCTCAGACCACTGTCTCAGACCGTCTGTCTCAGACCGTCTGTCTCAGACCGTCTGTCTCAGACCGTCTGTCTCAGACCGTCTGTCTCAGACCGTCTGTCTCAGACCGTCTGTCTCAGCCCGTCTGTCTCAGTCCGTCTGTCTCAGACCATCTGTCTCAGACCGTTGTCTCTGTCCGCCTGTCTCTGTCCGTCGGTCTCAGCCCGCCTGTCTCAGACCGTCTGTCTCAGACCGTCTGTCTCAGACCGTCCGTCTCTGTCCGTCTCTCTCAGACCGTCCGTCTCAGACCGTCGGTCGCTGTCAGTCTCTCGTAGGCCGCCTGTCGCAGTCCGTCTGTCTCAGACCATCTGTCTCAGACCGTCCGTCTCTGTCCGTCTGTCTCAGACCGTCTGTCTCAGACCGTCTGTCTCAGACCGTCTGTCTCTGTCCGTCTGTCTCTGTCCGTCTGTCTCAGACCGTCGGTCTCTGTTCGTCTCTCTCAGGCCGCCTGTGTCAGTCCGTCTGTCTCAGACCACTGTCTCAGACCGTTGACTCTGTCCGTCTGTCTCAGCCCGTCTGTCTCAGTCCGTCTGTCTCAGACCATCTGTCTCAGACCGTTGTCTCTGTCCGTCTGTCTCAGACCGTCTGTCTCTGTCCGTCTGTCTCTGTCCGTCTGTCTCAGACCGTCTGTCTCAGACCGTCGGTCTCTGTCCGTCTCTCTCAGGCCGCCTGTCTCAGTCCGTCTGTCTCAGACCACTGTCTCAGACCGTTGTCTCTGTCCGTCTGTCTCAGCCCGTCTGTCTCAGTCCGTCTGTCTCAGACCATCTGTCTCAGACCGTTGTCTCTGTCCGCCTGTCTCTGTCCGTCGGTCTCAGCCCGCCTGTCTCAGACCGTCTGTCTCAGACCGTCTGTCTCAGACCGTCCGTCTCTGTCCGTCTCTCTCAGACCGTCCGTCTCAGACCGTCGGTCTCTGTTCGTCTCTCTCAGGCCGCCTGTGTCAGTCCGTCTGTCTCAGACCACTGTCTCAGACCGTTGTCTCTGTCCGTCTGTCTCAGCCCGTCTGTCTCAGTCCGTCTGTCTCAGACCATCTGTCTCAGACCGTTGTCTCTGTCCGTCTGTCTCAGACCGTCTGTCTCTGTCCGTCTGTCTCTGTCCGTCTGTCTCTGTCCGTCTGTCTCAGCCCGTCTGTCTCAGTCCGTCTGTCTCAGACCATCTGTCTCAGACCGTTGTCTCTGTCCGCCTGTCTCTGTCCGTCGGTCTCAGCCCGCCTGTCTCAGACCGTCTGTCTCAGACCGTCTGTCTCAGACCGTCTGTCTCAGACCGTCTGTCTCAGACCGTCCGTCTCTGTCCGTCTCTCTCAGACCGTCCGTCTCAGACCGTCGGTCTCTGTCAGTCTCTCGTAGCCCGCCTGTCTCAGTCCGTCTGTCTCAGACCATCTGTCTCAGACCGTCTGTCTTTTGCCGTTTGTCTCAGAACATCTGTCTCACTTCGTCTGTCTCAGACCGTCTGTCTCAGACCGTCTGTCTCAGACCGTCTGTCTCAGACCGTCTGTCTCTGTCCGTCTGTCTCTGTCCGTCTGTCTCAGACCGTCTGTCTCAGACCGTCGGTCTCTGTCCGTCTCTCTCAGGCCGCCTGTCTCAGTCCGTCTGTCTCAGACCACTGTCTCAGACCGTTGTCTCTGTCCGTCTGTCTCAGCCCGCCTGTCTCAGTCCGTCTGTCTCAGACCATCTGTCTCAGACCGTTGTCTCTGTCCGCCTGTCTCTGTCCGTCGGTCTCAGCCCGCCTGTCTCAGACCGTCTGTCTCAGACCGTCTGTCTCAGACCGTCCGTCTCTGTCCGTCTCTCTCAGACCGTCCGTCTCAGACCGTCGGTCTCTGTCAGTCTCTCGTAGGCCGCCTGTCTCAGTCCGTCTGTCTCAGACCATCTGTCTCAGACCGTCTGTCTCTGTCCGTCTGTCTCAGACCATCTGTCTCACTACGTCTGTCTCAGACCGTCTGTCTCAGACCGTCTGTCTCAGACCGTCTGTCTCAGACCGTCTGTCTCAGACCGTCCGTCTCTGTCCGTCTCTCTCAGACCGTCCGTCTCAGACCGTCGGTCTCTGTCAGTCTCTCGTAGCCCGCCTGTCTCAGTCCGTCTGTCTCAGACCATCTGTCTCAGACCGTCTGTCTTTTGCCGTTTGTCTCAGAACATCTGTCTCACTACGTCTGTCTCAGACCGTCTGTCTCAGACCGTCTGTCTCAGACCGTCTGTCTCAGACCGTCTGTCTCTGTCCGTCTGTCTCTGTCCGTCTGTCTCAGACCGTCTGTCTCAGACCGTCGGTCTCTGTCCGTCTCTCTCAGGCCGCCTGTCTCAGTCCGTCTGTCTCAGACCACTGTCTCAGACCGTCTGTCTCAGACCGTCTGTCTCAGACCGTCTGTCTCAGACCGTCTGTCTCAGACCGTCTGTCTCAGACCGTCTGTCTCAGACCGTCTGTCTCAGCCCGTCTGTCTCAGTCCGTCTGTCTCAGACCATCTGTCTCAGACCGTTGTCTCTGTCCGCCTGTCTCTGTCCGTCGGTCTCAGCCCGCCTGTCTCAGACCGTCTGTCTCAGACCGTCTGTCTCAGACCGTCCGTCTCTGTCCGTCTCTCTCAGACCGTCCGTCTCAGACCGTCGGTCGCTGTCAGTCTCTCGTAGGCCGCCTGTCGCAGTCCGTCTGTCTCAGACCATCTGTCTCAGACCGTCCGTCTCTGTCCGTCTGTCTCAGACCGTCTGTCTCAGACCGTCTGTCTCAGACCGTCTGTCTCTGTCCGTCTGTCTCTGTCCGTCTGTCTCAGACCGTCGGTCTCTGTTCGTCTCTCTCAGGCCGCCTGTGTCAGTCCGTCTGTCTCAGACCACTGTCTCAGACCGTTGACTCTGTCCGTCTGTCTCAGCCCGTCTGTCTCAGTCCGTGTGTCTCAGACCATCTGTCTCAGACCGTTGTCTCTGTCCGTCTGTCTCAGACCGTCTGTCTCTGTCCGTCTGTCTCTGTCCGTCTGTCTCAGACCGTCTGTCTCAGACCGTCGGTCTCTGTCCGTCTCTCTCAGGCCGCCTGTCTCAGTCCGTCTGTCTCAGACCACTGTCTCAGACCGTTGTCTCTGTCCGTCTGTCTCAGCCCGTCTGTCTCAGTCCGTCTGTCTCAGACCATCTGTCTCAGACCGTTGTCTCTGTCCGCCTGTCTCTGTCCGTCGGTCTCAGCCCGCCTGTCTCAGACCGTCTGTCTCAGACCGTCTGTCTCAGACCGTCTGTCTCAGACCGTCCGTCTCTGTCCGTCTCTCTCAGACCGTCCGTCTCAGACCGTCGGTCTCTGTCAGTCTCTCGTAGCACGCCTGTCTCAGTCCGTCTGTCTCAGACCATCTGTCTCAGACCGTCTGTCTTTTGCCGTTTGTCTCAGAACATCTGTCTCACTACGTCTGTCTCAGACCGTCTGTCTCAGACCGTCTGTCTCTGTCCGTCTGTCTCTGTCCGTCTGTCTCAGACCGTCTGTCTCAGACCGTCGGTCTCTGTCCGTCTCTCTCAGGCCGCCTGTCTCAGTCCGTCTGTCTCAGACCACTGTCTCAGACCGTTGTCTCTGTCCGTCAGTCTCAGCCCGCCTGTCTCAGTCCGTCTGTCTCAGACCATCTGTGTCAGACCGTTGTCTCTGTCCGCCTGTCTCTGTCCGTCGGTCTCAGCCCGCCTGTCTCAGACCGTCTGTCTCAGACCATCGGTCTCAGACCGTTGTCTCTGTCCGTCTATCTCTGTCCGTCTGTCTCAGAACGTCTGTCTCAGACCATCTGTATCAAACCGTCTGCCTCAGCCCGCCTGTCTCAGACCATCCGTCTCTGTCCGTCTGTCTCTGTCCGTCTGTCTCAGACCATCTGTCTCAGACCGTTGTCTATGTCCGCCTGTCTCTGTCCGTCGGTCTCAGCCCGCCTGTCTCAGACCGTCTGTCTCAGACCGTCTGTCTCAGACCGTCTGTCTCAGACCGTCTGTCTCAGATCGTCCGTCTCTGTCCGTCTCTCTCAGACCGTCCGTCTCAGACCGTCGGTCTCTGTCAGTCTCTCGTAGCCCGCCTGTCTCAGTCCGTCTGTCTCAGACCATCTGTCTCAGACCGTCTGTCTTTTGCCGTTTGTCTCAGAACATCTGTCTCACTGCGTCTGTCTCAGACCGTCTGTCTCAGACCGTCTGTCTCAGACCTTCTGTCTCAGACCGTCTGTCTCAGACCGTCTGTCTCTGTCCGTCTGTCTCTGTCCGTCTGTCTCAGACCGTCTGTCTCAGACCGTCGGTCTCTGTCCGTCTCTCTCAGGCCGCCTGTCTCAGTCCGTCTGTCTCAGACCACTGTCTCAGACCGTTGTCTCTGACCGTCTGTCTCAGCCCGCCTGTCTCAGTCCGTCTGTCTCAGACCGTCTATCTCAGACCGTCGGTCTCTGTCCGTCTCTCTCAGGCCGCCTGTCTCAGTCCGTCTGTCTCAGACCACTGTCTCAGACCGTTGTCTCTGTCCGTCTGTCTCAGCCCGTCTGTCTCAGTCCGTCTCTCTGAGACCATCTGTCTCAGACCGTTGTCTATGTCCGCCTGTCTCTGTCCGTCGGTCTCAGCCCGCCTGTCTCAGACCGTCTGTCTCAGACCGTCCGTGTCTGTCCCTCTCTCTCAGACCGTCCGTCTCAGACCGTCGGTATCTGTCAGTCTCTCGTAGGCCGCCTGTCTCAGTCCGTCTGTCTCAGACCGTCTGTCTCAGACCGTCTGTCTCAGACCGTCTGTCTCAGACCGTCCGTGTCTGTCCGTCTCTCTCAGACCGTCCGTCTCAGACCGTCGGTATCTGTCAGTCTCTCGTAGGCCGCCTGTCTCAGTCCGTCTGTCTCAGACCATCTGTCTCAGACCGTCTGTCTCTGTCCGTCTGTCTCAGACCATCTGTCTCACTACGTCTGTCTCAGACCGTCTGTCTCAGACCGTCTGTCTCAGACCGTCTGTCTCAGACCGACTGTCTCAGACCGTCTGTCTCTGTCCGCCTGTCTCTGTCCGTCGGTCTCAGCCCGCCTGTCTCAGACCGTCTCTCTCAGACCGTCTGTCTCAGACCGTCCGTCTCTGTCAGTCTCTCTCAGACCGTCCGTCTCAGACCGTCGGTATCTGTCAGTCTCTCGTAGGCCGCCTGTCTCAGTCCGTCTGTCTCAGACCATCTGTCTCAGACCGTCTGTCTCTGTCCGTCTGTCTCAGACCATCTGTCTCACTACGTCTGTCTCAGACCATCTGTCTCAGACCGTCTGTCTCTGTCCGTCTGTCTCAGACCATCTGTCTCACTACGTCTGTCTCAGACCGACTGTCTCAGACCGTCGGTCTCTGTCCGTTTCTCGCAGGCCGCCTGTCTCAGTCAGTCTGCCTCAGACCATCTGTCTTAGACCGTCTGCCTCATACCGTCTGTCTCAGACCGTTGTCTCTGTGCGGCTGTCTTAGCCCGTCTGTCGCAGTCCGTCTGTATCAGACCATCTGTCTCAGACCGTTGTCTCTGTGCGCCTGTCTCAGCCCGCCTGTCTCAGACCGTCTGTCCCAGACCGTCTGTGTCAGACCGTCTGTCTCAGACCGTCTGTCTCTGTCCGTCTGTCTCTGTCCGTCTGTCTCAGACCGTCTGTCTCAGACCGTCGGTCTCTGTCCGTCTGTCTCAGACCGTCTGTCTCAGACCGTCTGTCTCAGACCGTCCGTCTCTGTCCGTCTCTCTCAGACCGTCTGTCTCTGTCCGTCTGTGTCAGACCGTCTGTCTCAGCCCGCTGCCTCAGACCATCGGTCTCAGACCGTTGTCTCTGTCCGTCTATCTCTGTCCGTCTGTCTCAGAACGTCTGTCTCAGACCATCTGTATCAAACCGTCTGCCTCAGCCCGCCTGTCTCAGCCCGTCTGTCTCAGACCGTCCGTCTCTGTCCGTCTCTCTCAGACCGTCCGTCTCAGACCGTCGGTCTCTGTCAGTCTCTCGTAGGCCGCCTGTCTCAGTCCGTCTGTCTCAGACCTATCTGTCTCAGACCGTCTGTCTCTGTCCGTCTGTCTCAGACCATCTGTCTCACTACGTGTGTATCAGACCATCTGTCTCAGACCGTTGTCTCTGTGCGCCTGTCTCTGTCCGTCTGTCTCAGCCCGCCTGTCTCAGACCGTCTGTCCCAGACCGTCTGTGTCAGACCGTCTGTGTCAGACCGTCTGTCCCAGACCGTCTGTATCTGTCCGTCTGTCTCTGTCCGTCTGTCTCTGTCCCTCTATATCTGTCCGTCTGTCTCAGAACGTCTGCCTCACACCATCTGTATCAAACCGTCTGCCTCAGCCCGCCTGTCTCAGCCCGTCTGTCTCAGACCGTCCGTCTCTGTTCGTCTCTCTCAGACCGTCCGTCTCAGACCGTCGGTCTCTGTCAGTCTCTCGTAGGCCGCCTGTCTCAGTCCGTCTGTCTCAGACCATCTGTCTCAGACCGTCTGTCTCTGTCCGTCTGTCTCAGACCATCTGTCTCACTACTTCTGTCTCAGACCGTCTGTCTCTGTCCGTCTGTCTCTGTCCGTCTGTCTCAGACCGTCTGTCTCAGACCGTCGGTCTCTGTCCGTCTCTCTCAGGCCGCCTGTCTCAGTCCGTCTGTCTCAGACCACTGTCTCAGACCGTCTGTCTCAGACCGTCTGTCTCAGACCGTCTGTCTCAGACCGTCTGTCTCAGACCGTCTGTCTCAGACCGTCTGTCTCAGACCGTCTGTCTCAGCCCGTCTGTCTCAGTCCGTCTGTCTCAGACCATCTGTCTCAGACCGTTGTCTCTGTCCGCCTGTCTCTGTCCGTCGGTCTCAGCCCGCCTGTCTCAGACCGTCTGTCTCAGACCGTCTGTCTCAGACCGTCCGTCTCTGTCCGTCTCTCTCAGACCGTCCGTCTCAGACCGTCGGTCGCTGTCAGTCTCTCGTAGGCCGCCTGTCGCAGTCCGTCTGTCTCAGACCATCTGTCTCAGACCGTCCGTCTCTGTCCGTCTGTCTCAGACCGTCTGTCTCAGACCGTCTGTCTCAGACCGTCTGTCTCTGTCCGTCTGTCTCTGTCCGTCTGTCTCAGACCGTCGGTCTCTGTTCGTCTCTCTCAGGCCGCCTGTGTCAGTCCGTCTGTCTCAGACCACTGTCTCAGACCGTTGACTCTGTCCGTCTGTCTCAGCCCGTCTGTCTCAGTCCGTCTGTCTCAGACCATCTGTCTCAGACCGTTGTCTCTGTCCGTCTGTCTCAGACCGTCTGTCTCTGTCCGTCTGTCTCTGTCCGTCTGTCTCAGACCGTCTGTCTCAGACCGTCGGTCTCTGTCCGTCTCTCTCAGGCCGCCTGTCTCAGTCCGTCTGTCTCAGACCACTGTCTCAGACCGTTGTCTCTGTCCGTCTGTCTCAGCCCGTCTGTCTCAGTCCGTCTGTCTCAGACCATCTGTCTCAGACCGTTGTCTCTGTCCGCCTGTCTCTGTCCGTCGGTCTCAGCCCGCCTGTCTCAGACCGTCTGTCTCAGACCGTCTGTCTCAGACCGTCCGTCTCTGTCCGTCTCTCTCAGACCGTCCGTCTCAGACCGTCGGTCTCTGTTCGTCTCTCTCAGGCCGCCTGTGTCAGTCCGTCTGTCTCAGACCACTGTCTCAGACCGTTGTCTCTGTCCGTCTGTCTCAGCCCGTCTGTCTCAGTCCGTCTGTCTCAGACCATCTGTCTCAGACCGTTGTCTCTGTCCGTCTGTCTCAGACCGTCTGTCTCTGTCCGTCTGTCTCTGTCCGTCTGTCTCTGTCCGTCTGTCTCAGCCCGTCTGTCTCAGTCCGTCTGTCTCAGACCATCTGTCTCAGACCGTTGTCTCTGTCCGCCTGTCTCTGTCCGTCGGTCTCAGCCCGCCTGTCTCAGACCGTCTGTCTCAGACCGTCTGTCTCAGACCGTCTGTCTCAGACCGTCTGTCTCAGACCGTCCGTCTCTGTCCGTCTCTCTCAGACCGTCCGTCTCAGACCGTCGGTCTCTGTCAGTCTCTCGTAGCCCGCCTGTCTCAGTCCGTCTGTCTCAGACCATCTGTCTCAGACCGTCTGTCTTTTGCCGTTTGTCTCAGAACATCTGTCTCACTTCGTCTGTCTCAGACCGTCTGTCTCAGACCGTCTGTCTCAGACCGTCTGTCTCAGACCGTCTGTCTCTGTCCGTCTGTCTCTGTCCGTCTGTCTCAGACCGTCTGTCTCAGACCGTCGGTCTCTGTCCGTCTCTCTCAGGCCGCCTGTCTCAGTCCGTCTGTCTCAGACCACTGTCTCAGACCGTTGTCTCTGTCCGTCTGTCTCAGCCCGCCTGTCTCAGTCCGTCTGTCTCAGACCATCTGTCTCAGACCGTTGTCTCTGTCCGCCTGTCTCTGTCCGTCGGTCTCAGCCCGCCTGTCTCAGACCGTCTGTCTCAGACCGTCTGTCTCAGACCGTCCGTCTCTGTCCGTCTCTCTCAGACCGTCCGTCTCAGACCGTCGGTCTCTGTCAGTCTCTCGTAGGCCGCCTGTCTCAGTCCGTCTGTCTCAGACCATCTGTCTCAGACCGTCTGTCTCTGTCCGTCTGTCTCAGACCATCTGTCTCACTACGTCTGTCTCAGACCGTCTGTCTCAGACCGTCTGTCTCAGACCGTCTGTCTCAGACCGTCCGTCTCTGTCCGTCTCTCTCAGACCGTCCGTCTCAGACCGTCGGTCTCTGTCAGTCTCTCGTAGCCCGCCTGTCTCAGTCCGTCTGTCTCAGACCATCTGTCTCAGACCGTCTGTCTTTTGCCGTTTGTCTCAGAACATCTGTCTCACTACGTCTGTCTCAGACCGTCTGTCTCAGACCGTCTGTCTCAGACCGTCTGTCTCAGACCGTCTGTCTCTGTCCGTCTGTCTCTGTCCGTCTGTCTCAGACCGTCTGGCTCAGACCGTCGGTCTCTGTCCGTCTATCTCAGGCCGCCTGTCTCAGTCCGTCTGTCTCAGACCACTGTCTCAGACCGTTGTCTCTGTCCGTCTGTCTCAGCCCGCCTGTCTCAGTCCGTCTGTCTCAGACCATCTGTCTCAGACCGTTGTCTCTGTCCGCCTGTCTCTGTCCGTCGGTCTCAGCCCGCCTGTCTCAGACCGTCTGTCTCAGACCGTCCGTCTCTGTCCGTCTCTCTCAGACCGTCCGTCTCAGACCGTCGGTCTCTGTCAGTCTCTCGTAGGCCGCCTGTCTCAGTCCGTCTGTCTCAGACCATCTGTCTCAGACCGTCTGTCTCTGTCCGTCTGTCTCAGACCATCTGTCTCACTACGTCTGTCTCAGACCGTCTGTCTCAGCCCGTCTGTCTCAGTCCGTCTGTCTCAGACCATCTGTCTCAGACCGTTGTCTCTGTCCGCCTGTCTCTGTCCGTCGGTCTCAGCCCGCCTGTCTCAGACCGTCTGTCTCAGACCGTCTGTCTCAGACCGTCCGTCTCTGTCCGTCTCTCTCAGACCGTCCGTCTCAGACCGTCGGTCGCTGTCAGTCTCTCGTAGGCCGCCTGTCGCAGTCCGTCTGTCTCAGACCATCTGTCTCAGACCGTCCGTCTCTGTCCGTCTGTCTCAGACCGTCTGTCTCAGACCGTCTGTCTCAGACCGTCTGTCTCTGTCCGTCTGTCTCTGTCCGTCTGTCTCAGACCGTCGGTCTCTGTTCGTCTCTCTCAGGCCGCCTGTGTCAGTCCGTCTGTCTCAGACCACTGTCTCAGACCGTTGACTCTGTCCGTCTGTCTCAGCCCGTCTGTCTCAGTCCGTCTGTCTCAGACCATCTGTCTCAGACCGTTGTCTCTGTCCGTCTGTCTCAGACCGTCTGTCTCTGTCCGTCTGTCTCTGTCCGTCTGTCTCAGACCGTCTGTCTCAGACCGTCGGTCTCTGTCCGTCTCTCTCAGGCCGCCTGTCTCAGTCCGTCTGTCTCAGACCACTGTCTCAGACCGTTGTCTCTGTCCGTCTGTCTCAGCCCGTCTGTCTCAGTCCGTCTGTCTCAGACCATCTGTCTCAGACCGTTGTCTCTGTCCGCCTGTCTCTGTCCGTCGGTCTCAGCCCGCCTGTCTCAGACCGTCTGTCTCAGACCGTCTGTCTCAGACCGTCCGTCTCTGTCCGTCTCTCTCAGACCGTCCGTCTCAGACCGTCGGTCTCTGTTCGTCTCTCTCAGGCCGCCTGTGTCAGTCCGTCTGTCTCAGACCACTGTCTCAGACCGTTGTCTCTGTCCGTCTGTCTCAGCCCGTCTGTCTCAGTCCGTCTGTCTCAGACCATCTGTCTCAGACCGTTGTCTCTGTCCGTCTGTCTCAGACCGTCTGTCTCTGTCCGTCTGTCTCTGTCCGTCTGTCTCTGTCCGTCTGTCTCAGCCCGTCTGTCTCAGTCCGTCTGTCTCAGACCATCTGTCTCAGACCGTTGTCTCTGTCCGCCTGTCTCTGTCCGTCGGTCTCAGCCCGCCTGTCTCAGACCGTCTGTCTCAGACCGTCTGTCTCAGACCGTCTGTCTCAGACCGTCTGTCTCAGACCGTCCGTCTCTGTCCGTCTCTCTCAGACCGTCCGTCTCAGACCGTCGGTCTCTGTCAGTCTCTCGTAGCCCGCCTGTCTCAGTCCGTCTGTCTCAGACCATCTGTCTCAGACCGTCTGTCTTTTGCCGTTTGTCTCAGAACATCTGTCTCACTTCGTCTGTCTCAGACCGTCTGTCTCAGACCGTCTGTCTCAGACCGTCTGTCTCAGACCGTCTGTCTCTGTCCGTCTGTCTCTGTCCGTCTGTCTCAGACCGTCTGTCTCAGACCGTCGGTCTCTGTCCGTCTCTCTCAGGCCGCCTGTCTCAGTCCGTCTGTCTCAGACCACTGTCTCAGACCGTTGTCTCTGTCCGTCTGTCTCAGCCCGCCTGTCTCAGTCCGTCTGTCTCAGACCATCTGTCTCAGACCGTTGTCTCTGTCCGCCTGTCTCTGTCCGTCGGTCTCAGCCCGCCTGTCTCAGACCGTCTGTCTCAGACCGTCTGTCTCAGACCGTCCGTCTCTGTCCGTCTCTCTCAGACCGTCCGTCTCAGACCGTCGGTCTCTGTCAGTCTCTCGTAGGCCGCCTGTCTCAGTCCGTCTGTCTCAGACCATCTGTCTCAGACCGTCTGTCTCTGTCCGTCTGTCTCAGACCATCTGTCTCACTACGTCTGTCTCAGACCGTCTGTCTCAGACCGTCTGTCTCAGACCGTCTGTCTCAGACCGTCTGTCTCAGACCGTCCGTCTCTGTCCGTCTCTCTCAGACCGTCCGTCTCAGACCGTCGGTCTCTGTCAGTCTCTCGTAGCCCGCCTGTCTCAGTCCGTCTGTCTCAGACCATCTGTCTCAGACCGTCTGTCTTTTGCCGTTTGTCTCAGAACATCTGTCTCACTACGTCTGTCTCAGACCGTCTGTCTCAGACCGTCTGTCTCAGACCGTCTGTCTCTGTCCGTCTGTCTCTGTCCGTCTGTCTCAGACCGTCTGGCTCAGACCGTCGGTCTCTGTCCGTCTATCTCAGGCCGCCTGTCTCAGTCCGTCTGTCTCAGACCACTGTCTCAGACCGTTGTCTCTGTCCGTCTGTCTCAGCCCGCCTGTCTCAGTCCGTCTGTCTCAGACCATCTGTCTCAGACCGTTGTCTCTGTCCGCCTGTCTCTGTCCGTCGGTCTCAGCCCGCCTGTCTCAGACCGTCTGTCTCAGACCGTCCGTCTCTGTCCGTCTCTCTCAGACCGTCCGTCTCAGACCGTCGGTCTCTGTCAGTCTCTCGTAGGCCGCCTGTCTCAGTCCGTCTGTCTCAGACCATCTGTCTCAGACCGTCTGTCTCTGTCCGTCTGTCTCAGACCATCTGTCTCACTACGTCTGTCTCAGACCGTCTGTCTCAGACCGTCTGTCTCAGACCGTCTGTCTCAGACCGTCTGTCTCTGTCCGTCTGTCTCTGTCCGTCTGTCTCTGTCCGTCTGTCTCTGTCCGTCTGTCTCAGACCGTCTGTCTCAGACCGTCTGTCTCAGACCGTCTGTCTCAGACCGTCTGTCTCAGACCGTCGGTCTCTGTTCGTCTCTCTCAGGCCGCCTGTGTCAGTCCGTCTGTCTCAGACCACTGTCTCAGACCGTTGTCTCTGTCCGTCTGTCTCAGCCCGTCTGTCTCAGTCCGTCTGTCTCAGACCATCTGTCTCAGACCGTTGTCTCTGTCCGCCTGTCTCTGTCCGTCGGTCTCAGCCCGCCTGTCTCAGACCGTCTGTCTCAGACCGTCTGTCTCAGACCGTCTGTCTCAGACCGTCTGTCTCAGACCGTCCGTCTCTGTCCGTCTGTGTCAGACCGTCTGTCTCAGTCCGCTGTCTCAGACCATCGGTCTCAGACCGTTGTCTCTGTCCGTCTATCTCTGTCCGTCTGTCTCAGAACGTCTGTCTCAGACCATCTGTATCAAACCGTCTGCCTCAGCCCGCCTGTCTCAGACCATCCGTCTCTGTCCGTCTCTCTCAGACCGTCCGTCTCAGACCGTCGGTCTCTGTCAGTCTCTCGTAGGCCGCCTGTCTCAGTCCGTCTGTCTCAGACCATCTGTCTCAGACCATCTGTCTCAGACCGTCTGTCTCTTGCCGTTTGTCTCAGACCATCTGTCTCACTACGTCTGTCTCAGACCGTCTGTCTCAGACCGTCTGTCTCAGACCGTCTGTCTCAGACCGTCTGTCTCAGACCGTCTGTCTCAGACCGTCTGTCTCAGACCGTCTGTCTCAGACCGTCTGTCTCTGTCCGTCTGTCTCTGTCCGTCTGTCTCAGACCGTCGGTCTCTGTCCGTCTCTCTCAGGCCGCCTGTCTCAGTCCGTCTGTCTCAGACCACTGTCTCAGACCGTTGTCTCTGTCCGTCTGTCTCAGCCCGTCTGTCTCAGTCCGTCTGTCTCAGACCATCTGTCTCAGACCGTTGTCTATGTCCGCCTGTCTCTGTCCGTCGGTCTCAGCCCGCCTGTCTCAGACCGTCTGTCTCAGACCGTCTGTCTCAGACCGTCTGTCTCAGACCGTCTGTCTCAGACCGTCTGTCTCAGACCGTCTGTCTCAGACCGTCCGTCTCTGTCCGTCTCTCTCAGACCGTCCGTCTCAGACCGTCGGTATCTGTCAGTCTCTCGTACGCCGCCTGTCTCAGTCCGTCTGTCTCAGACCATCTGTCTCAGACAGTCTGTCTCTGTCCGTCTGTCTCAGACCATCTGTCTCACTACGTCTGTCTCAGACCGTCTGTCTCAGACCGTCTGTCCCAGACCGTCTGTCTCAGACCGTCTGTCTCTGTCCGTCTGTCTCTGTCCGTCTGTCTCTGTCCGTCTGTCTCAGACCGTCTGTCTCAGACCGTCTGTCTCAGACCGTCTGTCTCAGACCGTCGGTCTCTGTTCGTCTCTCTCAGGCCGCCTGTGTCAGTCCGTCTGTCTCAGACCACTGTCTCAGACCGTTGTCTCTGTCCGTCTGTCTCAGCCCGTCTGTCTCAGTCCGTCTGTCTCAGACCATCTGTCTCAGACCGTTGTCTCTGTCCGCCTGTCTCTGTCCGTCGGTCTCAGCCCGCCTGTCTCAGACCGTCTGTCTCAGACCGTCTATCTCAGACCGTCCGTCTCTGTCCGTCTGTGTCAGACCGTCTGTCTCAGTCCGCTGTCTCAGACCATCGGTCTCAGACCGTTGTCTCTGTCCGTCTATCTCTGTCCGTCTGTCTCAGAACGTCTGTCTCAGACCATCTGTATCAAACCGTCTGCCTCAGCCCGCCTGTCTCAGACCATCCGTCTCTGTCCGTCTCTCTCAGACCGTCCGTCTCAGACCGTCGGTCTCTGTCAGTCTCTCGTAGGCCGCCTGCCTCAGACCGTCTGTCTCAGACCGTCTGTCTCAGACCGTCTGTCTCAGACCGTCTGTCTCAGACCGTCTGTCTCAGACCGTCTGTCTCTGTCCATCTGTCTCTGTCCGTCTGTCTCAGACCGTCTGTCTCAGACCGTCGGTCTCTGTCCGTCTCTCTCAGGCCGCCTGTCTCAGTCCGTCTGTCTCAGACCACTGTCTCAGACCGTTGTCTCTGTCCGTCTGTCTCAGCCCGTCCGTCTCAGTCCGTCTGTCTCAGACCATCTGTCTCAGACCGTTGTCTATGTCCGCCTGTCTCTGTCCGTCGGTCTCAGCCCGCCTGTCTCAGACCGTCTGTCTCAGACCGTCTGTCTCAGACCGTCTGTCTCAGACCGTCCGTCTCTGTCCGTCTCTCTCAGACCGTCCGTCTCAGACCGTCGGTATCTGTCAGTCTCTCGTACGCCGCCTGTCTCAGTCCGTCTGTCTCAGACCATCTGTCTCAGACCGTCTGTCTCTGTCCGTCTGTCTCAGACCATCTGTCTCACTACGTCTGTCTCAGACCGTCTGTCTCAGACCGTCTGTCTCAGACCGTCTGTCTCAGACCGTCTGTCTCAGACCGTCTGTCTCAGACCGTCTGTCTCTGTCCGTCTGTCTCTGTCCGTCTGTCTCAGACCGTCTGTCTCAGACCGTCTGTCTCAGACCGTCTGTCTCAGACCGTCTGTCTCAGACCGTCTGTCTCAGACCGTCTGTCTCTGTCCGTCTGTCTCTGTCCGTCTGTCTCAGACCGTCTGTCTCAGACCGTCGGTCTCTGTCCGTCTCTCTCAGGCCGCCTGTCTCAGTCCGTCTGTCTCAGACCACTGTCTCAGACCGTTGTCTCTGTCCGTCTGTCTCAGCCCGTCTGTCTCAGTCCGTCTGTCTCAGACCATCTGTCTCAGACCGTTGTCTATGTCCGCCTGTCTCTGTCCGTCGGTCTCAGCCCGCCTGTCTCAGACCGTCTGTCTCAGACCGTCTGTCTCAGACCGTCTGTCTCAGACCGTCCGTCTCTGTCCGTCTCTCTCAGACCGTCCGTCTCAGACCGTCGGTATCTGTCAGTCTCTCGTACGCCGCCTGTCTCAGTCCGTCTGTCTCAGACCATCTGTCTCAGACCGTCTGTCTCTGTCCGTCTGTCTCAGACCATCTGTCTCACTACGTCTGTCTCAGACCGTCTGTCTCAGACCGTCTGTCTCAGACCGTCTGTCTCAGACCGTCTGTCTCAGACCGTCTGTCTCTGTCCGTCTGTCTCTGTCCGTCTGTCTCTGTCCGTCTGTCTCAGACCGTCTGTCTCAGACCGTCTGTCTCAGACCGTCTGTCTCAGACCGTCTGTCTCAGACCGTCGGTCTCTGTCCGTCTCTCTCAGGCCGCCTGTCTCAGTCCGTCTGTCTCAGACCACTGTCTCAGGCCGTTGTCTCTGTCCGTCTGTCTCAGCCCGTCTGTCTCAGTCCGTCTGTCTCAGACCATCTGTCTCAGACCGTTGTCTCTGTCCGCCTGTCTCTGTCCGTCGGTCTCAGCACGCCTAAATCAGACCGTCTGTCTCAGACCGTCTGTCTCAGACCGTCCGTCTCAGACCGTCCGTCTCTGTCCGTCTCTCTCAGACCGTCTGTCTCTCTCCGTCTGTGTCAGACCGTCTGTCTCAGCCCGCTGTCTCAGACCATCGGTCTCAGACCGTTGTCTCTGTCCGTCTATCTCTGTCCGTCTCTCTCAGGCCGCCTGTCTCAGTCCGTCTGTCTCAGACCAACTGTCTCAGACCATTGTCTCTGTCCGCCTGTCTCAGCCCGTCTGTCTCAGTCCGTCTGTATCAGACCATCTGTCTCCGACCGTTGTCTCTGTGCGCCTGTCTCTGTCCGTCTGTCTCAGCCCGCCTGTCTCAGACCGTCTGTCTCAGACCGTCTGTGTCAGACCGTCTGTCTCAGACCGTCTGCCTCAGACCGTCTGTCTCAGACCGTCTGTCTCAGACCGTCTGTCTCAGACCGTCTGTCTCAGACCGTCTGTCACAGACCGTCCGTCTCTGTCCGTCTCTCTCAGACCGTCTGTCTCTGTCCGTCTGTGTCAGACCGTCTGTCTCAGCCCGCTGTCTCAGACCATCGGTCTCAGACCGTTGTCTCTGTCCGTCTATCTCTGTCCGTCTGTCTCAGAACGTCTGTCTCAGACCATCTGTATCAAACCGTCTGCCTCAGCCCGCCTGTCTCAGCCCGTCTGTCTCAGACCGTCCGTCTCTGTCCGTCTCTCTCAGACCGTCCGTCTCAGACCGTCGGTCTCTGTCAGTCTCTCGTAGGCCGCCTGTCTCAGTCCGTCTGTCACAGACCATCTGTCTCAGACCGTCTGTCTCTGTCCGTCTGTCTCAGACCATCTGTCTCACTACGTGTGTATCAGACCATCTGTCTCAGACCGTTGTCTCTGTGCGCCTGTCTCTGTCCGTCTGTCTCAGCCCGCCTGTCTCAGACCGTCTGTCCCAGACCGTCTGTGTCAGACCGTCTGTGTCAGACCGTCTGTCTCATACCGTCTGTCTCTGTCCGTCTGTCTCTGTCCGTCTGTCTCAGACCGTCTGTCTCAGACCGTCGGTCTCTGTCCGTCTCTCTCAGGCCGCCTGTGTCAGTCCGTCTGTCTCAGACCACTGTCTCAGACCGTTGTCTCTGTCCGTCTGTCTCAGCCCGTCTGTCTCAGTCCGTCTGTCTCAGACCATCTGTCTCAGACCGTTGTCTCTGTCCGCCTGTCTCTGTCCGTCGGTCTCAGCCCGCCTGTCTCAGACCGTCTGTCTCAGACCGTCTGTCTCAGACCGTCCGTCTCTGTCCGTCTGTGTCAGACCGTCTGTCTCAGTCCGCTGTCTCAGACCATCGGTCTCAGACCGTTGTCTCTGTCCGTCTATCTCTGTCCGTCTGTCTCAGAACGTCTGTCTCAGACCATCTGTATCAAACCGTCTGCCTCAGCCCGCCTGTCTCAGACCATCCGTCTCTGTCCGTCTCTCTCAGACCGTCCGTCTCAGACCGTCGGTCTCTGTCAGTCTCTCGTAGGCCGCCTGTCTCAGACCGTCTGTCTCAGACCGTCTGTCTCAGACCGTCTGTCTCAGACCGTCTGTCTCAGACCGTCTGTCTCAGACCGTCTGTCTCTGTCCGTCTGTCTCTGTCCGTCTGTCTCAGACCGTCTGTCTCAGACCGTCGGTCTCTGTCCGTCTCTCTCAGGCCGCCTGTCTCAGTCCGTCTGTCTCAGACCACTGTCTCAGACCGTTGTCTCTGTCCGTCTGTCTCAGCCCGTCTGTCTCAGTCCGTCTGTCTCAGACCATCTGTCTCAGACCGTTGTCTATGTCCGCCTGTCTCTGTCCGTCGGTCTCAGCCCGCCTGTCTCAGACCGTCTGTCTCAGACCGTCTGTCTCAGACCGTCTGTCTCAGACCGTCCGTCTCTGTCCGTCTCTCTCAGACCGTCCGTCTCAGACCGTCGGTATCTGTCAGTCTCTCGTACGCCGCCTGTCTCAGTCCGTCTGTCTCAGACCATCTGTCTCAGACCGTCTGTCTCTGTCCGTCTGTCTCAGACCATCTGTCTCACTACGTCTGTCTCAGACCGTCTGTCTCAGACCGTCTGTCTCAGACCGTCTGTCTCTGTCCGTCTGTCTCTGTCCGTCTGTCTCAGACCGTCTGTCTCAGACCGTCTGTCTCAGACCGTCTGTCTCAGACCGTCTGTCTCAGACCGTCTGTCTCAGACCGTCTGTCTCAGACCGTCTGTCTCTGTCCGTCTGTCTCTGTCCGTCTGTCTCAGACCGTCTGTCTCAGACCGTCGGTCTCTGTCCGTCTCTCTCAGGCCGCCTGTCTCAGTCCGTCTGTCTCAGACCACTGTCTCAGACCGTTGTCTCTGTCCGTCTGTCTCAGCCCGTCTGTCTCAGTCCGTCTGTCTCAGGCCATCTGTCTCAGACCGTTGTCTATGTCCGCCTGTCTCTGTCCGTCGGTCTCAGCCCGCCTGTCTCAGACCGTCTGTCTCAGACCGTCTGTCTCAGACCGTCTGTCTCAGACCGTCCGTCTCTGTCCGTCTCTCTCAGACCGTCCGTCTCAGACCGTCGGTATCTGTCAGTCTCTCGTACGCCGCCTGTCTCAGTCCGTCTGTCTCAGACCATCTGTCTCAGACCGTCTGTCTCAGACCGTCCGTCTCTGTCCGTCTCTCTCAGACCGTCCGTCTCAGACCGTCGGTCTCTGTCAGTCTCTCGTAGGCCGCCTGTCTCAGTCCGTCTGTCTCAGACCATCTGTCTCAGACCGTCTGTCTCTGTCCGTCTGTCTCAGACCATCTGTCTCACTACGTCTGTCTCAGACCGTCTGTCTCAGACCGTCTGTCTCAGACCGTCTGTCTCAGACCGTCTGTCTCAGACCGTCCGTCTCTGTCCGTCTCTCTCAGACCGTCCGTCTCAGACCGTCGGTCTCTGTCAGTCTCTCGTAGCCCGCCTGTCTCAGTCCGTCTGTCTCAGACCATCTGTCTCAGACCGTCTGTCTTTTGCCGTTTGTCTCAGAACATCTGTCTCACTACGTCTGTCTCAGACCGTCTGTCTCAGACCGTCTGTCTCAGACCGTCTGTCTCTGTCCGTCTGTCTCTGTCCGTCTGTCTCAGACCGTCTGGCTCAGACCGTCGGTCTCTGTCCGTCTATCTCAGGCCGCCTGTCTCAGTCCGTCTGTCTCAGACCACTGTCTCAGACCGTTGTCTCTGTCCGTCTGTCTCAGCCCGCCTGTCTCAGTCCGTCTGTCTCAGACCATCTGTCTCAGACCGTTGTCTCTGTCCGCCTGTCTCTGTCCGTCGGTCTCAGCCCGCCTGTCTCAGACCGTCTGTCTCAGACCGTCCGTCTCTGTCCGTCTCTCTCAGACCGTCCGTCTCAGACCGTCGGTCTCTGTCAGTCTCTCGTAGGCCGCCTGTCTCAGTCCGTCTGTCTCAGACCATCTGTCTCAGACCGTCTGTCTCTGTCCGTCTGTCTCAGACCATCTGTCTCACTACGTCTGTCTCAGACCGTCTGTCTCAGACCGTCTGTCTCAGACCGTCTGTCTCAGACCGTCTGTCTCTGTCCGTCTGTCTCTGTCCGTCTGTCTCTGTCCGTCTGTCTCTGTCCGTCTGTCTCAGACCGTCTGTCTCAGACCGTCTGTCTCAGACCGTCTGTCTCAGACCGTCTGTCTCAGACCGTCGGTCTCTGTTCGTCTCTCTCAGGCCGCCTGTGTCAGTCCGTCTGTCTCAGACCACTGTCTCAGACCGTTGTCTCTGTCCGTCTGTCTCAGCCCGTCTGTCTCAGTCCGTCTGTCTCAGACCATCTGTCTCAGACCGTTGTCTCTGTCCGCCTGTCTCTGTCCGTCGGTCTCAGCCCGCCTGTCTCAGACCGTCTGTCTCAGACCGTCTGTCTCAGACCGTCTGTCTCAGACCGTCTGTCTCAGACCGTCCGTCTCTGTCCGTCTGTGTCAGACCGTCTGTCTCAGTCCGCTGTCTCAGACCATCGGTCTCAGACCGTTGTCTCTGTCCGTCTATCTCTGTCCGTCTGTCTCAGAACGTCTGTCTCAGACCATCTGTATCAAACCGTCTGCCTCAGCCCGCCTGTCTCAGACCATCCGTCTCTGTCCGTCTCTCTCAGACCGTCCGTCTCAGACCGTCGGTCTCTGTCAGTCTCTCGTAGGCCGCCTGTCTCAGTCCGTCTGTCTCAGACCATCTGTCTCAGACCATCTGTCTCAGACCGTCTGTCTCTTGCCGTTTGTCTCAGACCATCTGTCTCACTACGTCTGTCTCAGACCGTCTGTCTCAGACCGTCTGTCTCAGACCGTCTGTCTCAGACCGTCTGTCTCAGACCGTCTGTCTCAGACCGTCTGTCTCAGACCGTCTGTCTCAGACCGTCTGTCTCTGTCCGTCTGTCTCTGTCCGTCTGTCTCAGACCGTCGGTCTCTGTCCGTCTCTCTCAGGCCGCCTGTCTCAGTCCGTCTGTCTCAGACCACTGTCTCAGACCGTTGTCTCTGTCCGTCTGTCTCAGCCCGTCTGTCTCAGTCCGTCTGTCTCAGACCATCTGTCTCAGACCGTTGTCTATGTCCGCCTGTCTCTGTCCGTCGGTCTCAGCCCGCCTGTCTCAGACCGTCTGTCTCAGACCGTCTGTCTCAGACCGTCTGTCTCAGACCGTCTGTCTCAGACCGTCTGTCTCAGACCGTCTGTCTCAGACCGTCCGTCTCTGTCCGTCTCTCTCAGACCGTCCGTCTCAGACCGTCGGTATCTGTCAGTCTCTCGTACGCCGCCTGTCTCAGTCCGTCTGTCTCAGACCATCTGTCTCAGACAGTCTGTCTCTGTCCGTCTGTCTCAGACCATCTGTCTCACTACGTCTGTCTCAGACCGTCTGTCTCAGACCGTCTGTCCCAGACCGTCTGTCTCAGACCGTCTGTCTCTGTCCGTCTGTCTCTGTCCGTCTGTCTCTGTCCGTCTGTCTCAGACCGTCTGTCTCAGACCGTCTGTCTCAGACCGTCTGTCTCAGACCGTCGGTCTCTGTTCGTCTCTCTCAGGCCGCCTGTGTCAGTCCGTCTGTCTCAGACCACTGTCTCAGACCGTTGTCTCTGTCCGTCTGTCTCAGCCCGTCTGTCTCAGTCCGTCTGTCTCAGACCATCTGTCTCAGACCGTTGTCTCTGTCCGCCTGTCTCTGTCCGTCGGTCTCAGCCCGCCTGTCTCAGACCGTCTGTCTCAGACCGTCTATCTCAGACCGTCCGTCTCTGTCCGTCTGTGTCAGACCGTCTGTCTCAGTCCGCTGTCTCAGACCATCGGTCTCAGACCGTTGTCTCTGTCCGTCTATCTCTGTCCGTCTGTCTCAGAACGTCTGTCTCAGACCATCTGTATCAAACCGTCTGCCTCAGCCCGCCTGTCTCAGACCATCCGTCTCTGTCCGTCTCTCTCAGACCGTCCGTCTCAGACCGTCGGTCTCTGTCAGTCTCTCGTAGGCCGCCTGCCTCAGACCGTCTGTCTCAGACCGTCTGTCTCAGACCGTCTGTCTCAGACCGTCTGTCTCAGACCGTCTGTCTCAGACCGTCTGTCTCTGTCCATCTGTCTCTGTCCGTCTGTCTCAGACCGTCTGTCTCAGACCGTCGGTCTCTGTCCGTCTCTCTCAGGCCGCCTGTCTCAGTCCGTCTGTCTCAGACCACTGTCTCAGACCGTTGTCTCTGTCCGTCTGTCTCAGCCCGTCCGTCTCAGTCCGTCTGTCTCAGACCATCTGTCTCAGACCGTTGTCTATGTCCGCCTGTCTCTGTCCGTCGGTCTCAGCCCGCCTGTCTCAGACCGTCTGTCTCAGACCGTCTGTCTCAGACCGTCTGTCTCAGACCGTCCGTCTCTGTCCGTCTCTCTCAGACCGTCCGTCTCAGACCGTCGGTATCTGTCAGTCTCTCGTACGCCGCCTGTCTCAGTCCGTCTGTCTCAGACCATCTGTCTCAGACCGTCTGTCTCTGTCCGTCTGTCTCAGACCATCTGTCTCACTACGTCTGTCTCAGACCGTCTGTCTCAGACCGTCTGTCTCAGACCGTCTGTCTCAGACCGTCTGTCTCAGACCGTCTGTCTCAGACCGTCTGTCTCTGTCCGTCTGTCTCTGTCCGTCTGTCTCAGACCGTCTGTCTCAGACCGTCTGTCTCAGACCGTCTGTCTCAGACCGTCTGTCTCAGACCGTCTGTCTCAGACCGTCTGTCTCTGTCCGTCTGTCTCTGTCCGTCTGTCTCAGACCGTCTGTCTCAGACCGTCGGTCTCTGTCCGTCTCTCTCAGGCCGCCTGTCTCAGTCCGTCTGTCTCAGACCACTGTCTCAGACCGTTGTCTCTGTCCGTCTGTCTCAGCCCGTCTGTCTCAGTCCGTCTGTCTCAGACCATCTGTCTCAGACCGTTGTCTATGTCCGCCTGTCTCTGTCCGTCGGTCTCAGCCCGCCTGTCTCAGACCGTCTGTCTCAGACCGTCTGTCTCAGACCGTCTGTCTCAGACCGTCCGTCTCTGTCCGTCTCTCTCAGACCGTCCGTCTCAGACCGTCGGTATCTGTCAGTCTCTCGTACGCCGCCTGTCTCAGTCCGTCTGTCTCAGACCATCTGTCTCAGACCGTCTGTCTCTGTCCGTCTGTCTCAGACCATCTGTCTCACTACGTCTGTCTCAGACCGTCTGTCTCAGACCGTCTGTCTCAGACCGTCTGTCTCAGACCGTCTGTCTCAGACCGTCTGTCTCTGTCCGTCTGTCTCTGTCCGTCTGTCTCTGTCCGTCTGTCTCAGACCGTCTGTCTCAGACCGTCTGTCTCAGACCGTCTGTCTCAGACCGTCTGTCTCAGACCGTCGGTCTCTGTCCGTCTCTCTCAGGCCGCCTGTCTCAGTCCGTCTGTCTCAGACCACTGTCTCAGGCCGTTGTCTCTGTCCGTCTGTCTCAGCCCGTCTGTCTCAGTCCGTCTGTCTCAGACCATCTGTCTCAGACCGTTGTCTCTGTCCGCCTGTCTCTGTCCGTCGGTCTCAGCACGCCTAAATCAGACCGTCTGTCTCAGACCGTCTGTCTCAGACCGTCCGTCTCAGACCGTCCGTCTCTGTCCGTCTCTCTCAGACCGTCTGTCTCTCTCCGTCTGTGTCAGACCGTCTGTCTCAGCCCGCTGTCTCAGACCATCGGTCTCAGACCGTTGTCTCTGTCCGTCTATCTCTGTCCGTCTCTCTCAGGCCGCCTGTCTCAGTCCGTCTGTCTCAGACCAACTGTCTCAGACCATTGTCTCTGTCCGCCTGTCTCAGCCCGTCTGTCTCAGTCCGTCTGTATCAGACCATCTGTCTCCGACCGTTGTCTCTGTGCGCCTGTCTCTGTCCGTCTGTCTCAGCCCGCCTGTCTCAGACCGTCTGTCTCAGACCGTCTGTGTCAGACCGTCTGTCTCAGACCGTCTGCCTCAGACCGTCTGTCTCAGACCGTCTGTCTCAGACCGTCTGTCTCAGACCGTCTGTCTCAGACCGTCTGTCACAGACCGTCCGTCTCTGTCCGTCTCTCTCAGACCGTCTGTCTCTGTCCGTCTGTGTCAGACCGTCTGTCTCAGCCCGCTGTCTCAGACCATCGGTCTCAGACCGTTGTCTCTGTCCGTCTATCTCTGTCCGTCTGTCTCAGAACGTCTGTCTCAGACCATCTGTATCAAACCGTCTGCCTCAGCCCGCCTGTCTCAGCCCGTCTGTCTCAGACCGTCCGTCTCTGTCCGTCTCTCTCAGACCGTCCGTCTCAGACCGTCGGTCTCTGTCAGTCTCTCGTAGGCCGCCTGTCTCAGTCCGTCTGTCACAGACCATCTGTCTCAGACCGTCTGTCTCTGTCCGTCTGTCTCAGACCATCTGTCTCACTACGTGTGTATCAGACCATCTGTCTCAGACCGTTGTCTCTGTGCGCCTGTCTCTGTCCGTCTGTCTCAGCCCGCCTGTCTCAGACCGTCTGTCCCAGACCGTCTGTGTCAGACCGTCTGTGTCAGACCGTCTGTCTCATACCGTCTGTCTCTGTCCGTCTGTCTCTGTCCGTCTGTCTCAGACCGTCTGTCTCAGACCGTCGGTCTCTGTCCGTCTCTCTCAGGCCGCCTGTGTCAGTCCGTCTGTCTCAGACCACTGTCTCAGACCGTTGTCTCTGTCCGTCTGTCTCAGCCCGTCTGTCTCAGTCCGTCTGTCTCAGACCATCTGTCTCAGACCGTTGTCTCTGTCCGCCTGTCTCTGTCCGTCGGTCTCAGCCCGCCTGTCTCAGACCGTCTGTCTCAGACCGTCTGTCTCAGACCGTCCGTCTCTGTCCGTCTGTGTCAGACCGTCTGTCTCAGTCCGCTGTCTCAGACCATCGGTCTCAGACCGTTGTCTCTGTCCGTCTATCTCTGTCCGTCTGTCTCAGAACGTCTGTCTCAGACCATCTGTATCAAACCGTCTGCCTCAGCCCGCCTGTCTCAGACCATCCGTCTCTGTCCGTCTCTCTCAGACCGTCCGTCTCAGACCGTCGGTCTCTGTCAGTCTCTCGTAGGCCGCCTGTCTCAGACCGTCTGTCTCAGACCGTCTGTCTCAGACCGTCTGTCTCAGACCGTCTGTCTCAGACCGTCTGTCTCAGACCGTCTGTCTCTGTCCGTCTGTCTCTGTCCGTCTGTCTCAGACCGTCTGTCTCAGACCGTCGGTCTCTGTCCGTCTCTCTCAGGCCGCCTGTCTCAGTCCGTCTGTCTCAGACCACTGTCTCAGACCGTTGTCTCTGTCCGTCTGTCTCAGCCCGTCTGTCTCAGTCCGTCTGTCTCAGACCATCTGTCTCAGACCGTTGTCTATGTCCGCCTGTCTCTGTCCGTCGGTCTCAGCCCGCCTGTCTCAGACCGTCTGTCTCAGACCGTCTGTCTCAGACCGTCTGTCTCAGACCGTCCGTCTCTGTCCGTCTCTCTCAGACCGTCCGTCTCAGACCGTCGGTATCTGTCAGTCTCTCGTACGCCGCCTGTCTCAGTCCGTCTGTCTCAGACCATCTGTCTCAGACCGTCTGTCTCTGTCCGTCTGTCTCAGACCATCTGTCTCACTACGTCTGTCTCAGACCGTCTGTCTCAGACCGTCTGTCTCAGACCGTCTGTCTCTGTCCGTCTGTCTCTGTCCGTCTGTCTCAGACCGTCTGTCTCAGACCGTCTGTCTCAGACCGTCTGTCTCAGACCGTCTGTCTCAGACCGTCTGTCTCAGACCGTCTGTCTCAGACCGTCTGTCTCTGTCCGTCTGTCTCTGTCCGTCTGTCTCAGACCGTCTGTCTCAGACCGTCGGTCTCTGTCCGTCTCTCTCAGGCCGCCTGTCTCAGTCCGTCTGTCTCAGACCACTGTCTCAGACCGTTGTCTCTGTCCGTCTGTCTCAGCCCGTCTGTCTCAGTCCGTCTGTCTCAGGCCATCTGTCTCAGACCGTTGTCTATGTCCGCCTGTCTCTGTCCGTCGGTCTCAGCCCGCCTGTCTCAGACCGTCTGTCTCAGACCGTCTGTCTCAGACCGTCTGTCTCAGACCGTCCGTCTCTGTCCGTCTCTCTCAGACCGTCCGTCTCAGACCGTCGGTATCTGTCAGTCTCTCGTACGCCGCCTGTCTCAGTCCGTCTGTCTCAGACCATCTGTCTCAGACCGTCTGTCTCTGTCCGTCTGTCTCAGACCATCTGTCTCACTACGTCTGTCTCAGACCGTCTGTCTCAGACCGTCTGTCTCAGACCGTCTGTCTCAGACCGTCTGTCTCTGTCCGTCTGTCTCTGTCCGTCTGTCTCTGTCCGTCTGTCTCAGACCGTCTGTCTCAGACCGTCTGTCTCAGACCGTCGGTCTCTGTCCGTCTCTCTCAGGCCGCCTGTCTCAGTCCGTCTGTCTCAGACCACTGTCTCAGGCCGTTGTCTCTGTCCGTCTGTCTCAGCCCGTCTGTCTCAGTCCGTCTGTCTCAGACCATCTGTCTCAGACCGTTGTCTCTGTCCGCCTGTCTCTGTCCGTCGGTCTCAGCACGCCTAAATCAGACCGTCTGTCTCAGACCGTCTGTCTCAGACCGTCCGTCTCAGACCGTCCGTCTCTGTCCGTCTCTCTCAGACCGTCTGTCTCTCTCCGTCTGTGTCAGACCGTCTGTCTCAGCCCGCTGTCTCAGACCATCGGTCTCAGACCGTTGTCTCTGTCCGTCTATCTCTGTCCGTCTCTCTCAGGCCGCCTGTCTCAGTCCGTCTGTCTCAGACCAACTGTCTCAGACCATTGTCTCTGTCCGCCTGTCTCAGCCCGTCTGTCTCAGTCCGTCTGTATCAGACCATCTGTCTCCGACCGTTGTCTCTGTGCGCCTGTCTCTGTCCGTCTGTCTCAGCCCGCCTGCCTCAGACCGTCTGTCTCAGACCGTCTGTGTCAGACCGTCTGTCTCAGACCGTCTGCCTCAGACCGTCTGTCTCAGACCGTCTGTCTCAGACCGTCTGTCTCAGACCGTCTGTCTCAGACCGTCTGTCTCAGACCGTCCGTCTCTGTCCGTCTCTCTCAGACCGTCTGTCTCTGTCCGTCTGTGTCAGACCGTCTGTCTCAGCCCGCTGTCTCAGACCATCGGTCTCAGACCGTTGTCTCTGTCCGTCTATCTCTGTCCGTCTGTCTCAGAACGTCTGTCTCAGACCATCTGTATCAAACCGTCTGCCTCAGCCCGCCTGTCTCAGCCCGTCTGTCTCAGACCGTCCGTCTCTGTCCGTCTCTCTCAGACCGTCCGTCTCAGACCGTCGGTCTCTGTCAGTCTCTCGTAGGCCGCCTGTCTCAGTCCGTCTGTCACAGACCATCTGTCTCAGACCGTCTGTCTCTGTCCGTCTGTCTCAGACCATCTGTCTCACTACGTGTGTATCAGACCATCTGTCTCAGACCGTTGTCTCTGTGCGCCTGTCTCTGTCCGTCTGTCTCAGCCCGCCTGTCTCAGACCGTCTGTCCCAGACCGTCTGTGTCAGACCGTCTGTGTCAGACCGTCTGTCTCATACCGTCTGTCTCTGTCCGTCTGTCTCTGTCCGTCTGTCTCTGTCCGTCTGTCTCAGACCGTCTGTCTCAGACCGTCGGTCTCTGTCCGTCTCTCTCAGGCCGCCTGTCTCAGTCCGTCTGTCTCAGACCAACTGTCTCAGACCATTGACTCTGTCCGCCTGTCTCAGCCCGTCTGTCTCAGTCCGTCTGTCTCAGACCATCTGTCTCAGACCGTTGTCTCTGTCCGTCGGTCTCAGCCCGCCTGTCTCAGACCGTCTGTCTCAGACCGTCTCTCTCAGGCCGTCTGTCTCAGACCGTCTGTCTCTGTCCGTCTGTCTCAGACCGTCTGTCTCAGACCGTCGGTCTCTGTCCGTCTGTCTCAGCCCGCCTGTCTCAGTCCGTCTGTCTCAGACCATCTGTCTCAGACCGTTGTCTCTCTCCGTCGGTCTCAGCCCGCCTGTCTCAGACCGTCTGTCTCAGACCGTCTGTCTCAGACCGTCTGTCTCAGACCGTCTGTCTCTGTCCGTCTGTCTCTGTCCGTCTGTCTCAGACCGTCGGTCTCTGTTCGTCTCTCTCAGGCCGCCTGTCTCAGTCCGTCTGTCTCAGACCACTGTCTCAGACCGTTGTCTCTGTCCGTCTGTCTCAGCCCGCCTGTCTCAGTCCGTCTGTCTCAGACCGTCTGTCTCAGACCGTTGTCTCTGTCCGTCTGTCTCAGCCCGTCTGTCTCAGTCCGTCTGTCTCAGACCATCTGTCTCAGACCGTTGTCTCTGTCCGCCTGTCTCTGTCCGTCGGTCTCAGCCCGCCTGTCTCAGACCGTCTGTCTCAGACCGTCTGTCTCAGACCGTCTGTCTCAGACCGTCTGTCTCAGACCGTCCGTCTCTGTCCGTCTCTCTCAGACCGTCCGTCTCAGACCGTCGGTCTCTGTCAGTCTCTCGTAGGCCGCCTGTCTCAGTCCGTCTGTCTCAGACCATCTGTCTCAGACCATCTGTCTCAGACCGTCTGTCTCTTGCCGTTTGTCTCAGACCATCTGTCTCACTACGTCTGTCTCAGACCGTCTGTCTCAGACCGTCTGTTTCAGACCGTCTGTCTCAGACCGTCTGTCTCAGACCGTCTGTCTCAGACCGTCTGTCTCAGACCGTCTGTCTCAGACCGTCTGTCTCTGTCCGTCTGTCTCTGTCCGTCTGTCTCAGACCGTCTGTCTCAGACCGTCGCTCTCTGTCCGTCTCTCTCAGGCCGCCTGTCTCAGTCCGTCTGTCTCAGACCACTGTCTCAGACCGTTGTCTCTGTCCGTCTGTCTCAGCCCGTCTGTCTCAGTCCGTCTGTCTCAGACCATCTGTCTCAGACCGTTGTCTATGTCCGCCTGTCTCTGTCCGTCGGTCTCAGCCCGCCTGTCTCGGACCGTCTGTCTCAGACCGTCTGTCTCAGACCGTCTGTCTCAGACCGTCCGTCTCTGTCCGTCTCTCTCAGACCGTCCGTCTCAGACCGTCGGTATCTGTCAGTCTCTCGTACGCCGCCTGTCTCAGTCCGTCTGTCTCAGACCATCTGTCTCAGACCGTCTGTCTCTGTCCGTCTGTCTCAGACCATCTGTCTCACTACGTCTGTCTCAGACCGTCTGTCTCAGACCGTCTGTCTCAGACCGTCTGTCTCAGACCGTCTGTCTCAGACCGTCTGTCTCTGTCCGTCTGTCTCTGTCCGTCTGTCTCAGACCGTCTGTCTCAGACCGTCTGTCTCAGACCGTCTGTCTCAGACCGTCTGTCTCAGACCGTCTGTCTCAGACCGTCTGTCTCAGACCGTCTGTCTCCGTCCGTCTGTCTCTGTCCGTCTGTCTCAGACCGTCTGTCTCAGACCGTCTGTCTCAGACCGTCTGTCTCAGACCGTCGGTCTCTGTCCGTCTCTCTCAGCCCGCTGTCTCAGACCATCGGTCTCAGACCGTTGTCTCTGTCCGTCTATCTCTGTCCGTCTCTCTCAGGCCGCCTGTCTCAGTCCGTCTGTCTCAGACCAACTGTCTCAGACCATTGTCTCTGTCCGCCTGTCTCAGCCCGTCTGTCTCAGTCCGTCTGTATCAGACCATCTGTCTCCGACCGTTGTCTCTGTGCGCCTGTCTCTGTCCGTCTGTCTCAGCCCGCCTGTCTCAGACCGTCTGTCTCAGACCGTCTGTGTCAGACCGTCTGTCTCAGACCGTCTGCCTCAGACCGTCTGTCTCAGACCGTCTGTCTCAGACCGTCTATCTCAGACCGTCTGTCTCAGACCGTCGGTCTCTGTTCGTCTCTCTCAGGCCGCCTGTGTCAGTCCGTCTGTCTCAGACCACTGTCTCAGACCGTTGTCTCTGTCCGTCTGCCTCAGCCCGTCTGTCTCAGACCGTCTGTCTCAGACCATCTGTCTCAGACCGTTGTCTCTGTCCGCCTGTCTCTGTCCGTCGGTCTCAGCCCGCCTGTCTCAGACCGTCTGTCTCAGACCGTCTGTCTCAGACCGTCCGTCTCTGTCCGTCTGTGTCAGACCGTCTGTCTCAGTCCGCTGTCTCAGACCATCGGTCTCAGACCGTTGTCTCTGTCCGTCTATCTCTGTCCGTCTGTCTCAGAGCGTCTGTCTCAGACCATCTGTATCAAACCGTCTGCCTCAGCCCGCCTGTCTCAGACCATCCGTCTCTGTCCGTCTCTCTCAGACCGTCCGTCTCAGACCGTCGGTCTCTGTCAGTCTCTCGTAGGCCGCCTGTCTCAGTCCGTCTGTCTCAGACCATCTGTCTCAGACCATCTGTCTCAGACCGTCTGTCTCTTGCCGTTTATCTCAGACCATCTGTCTCACTACGTCTGTCTCAGACCGTCTGTCTCAGACCGTCTGTCTCAGACCGTCTGTCTCAGACCGTCTGTCTCAGACCGTCTGTCTCAGACCGTCTGTCTCTGTCCGTCTGTCTCTGTCCGTCTGTCTCAGACCGTCTGTCTCAGACCGTCGGTCTCTGTCCGTCTCTCTCAGGCCGCCTGTCTCAGTCCGTCTGTCTCAGACCACTGTCTCAGACCGTTGTCTCTGTCCGTCTGTCTCAGCCCGTCTGTCTCAGTCCGTCTGTCTCAGACCATCTGTCTCAGACCGTTGTCTATGTCCGCCTGTCTCTGTCCGTCGGTCTCAGCCCGCCTGTCTCAGACCGTCTGTCTCAGACCGTCTGTCTCAGACCGTCTGTCTCAGACCGTCCGTCTCTGTCCGTCTCTCTCAGACCGTCCGTCTCAGACCGTCGGTATCTGTCAGTCTCTCGTACGCCGCCTGTCTCAGTCCGTCTGTCTCAGACCATGTGTCTCAGACCGTCTGTCTCTGTCCGTCTGTCTCAGACCATCTGTCTCACTACGTCTGTCTCAGACCGTCTGTCTCAGACCGTCTGTCTCAGACCGCCTGTCTCAGACCGTCTGTCTCAGACCGTCTGTCTCAGACCGTCGGTCTCTGTCCGTCTCTCTCAGGCCGCCTGTCTCAGTCCGTCTGTCTCAGACCACTGTCTCAGGCCGTTGTCTCTGTCCGTCTGTCTCAGCCCGTCTGTCTCAGTCCGTCTGTCTCAGACCATCTGTCTCAGACCGTTGTCTCTGTCCGCCTGTCTCTGTCCGTCGGTCTCAGCACGCCTAAATCAGACCGTCTGTCTCAGACCGTCTGTCTCAGACCGTCCGTCTCAGACCATCCGTCTCTGTCCGTCTCTCTCAGACCGTCTGTCTCTCTCCGTCTGTGTCAGACCGTCTGTCTCAGCCCGCTGTCTCAGACCATCGGTCTCAGACCGTTGTCTCTGTCCGTCTATCTCTGTCCGTCTCTCTCAGGCCGCCTGTCTCAGTCCGTCTGTCTCAGACCAACTGTCTCAGAACATTGTCTCTGTCCGCCTGTCTCAGCCCGTTTGTCTCAGTCCGTCTGTATCAGACCATCTGTCTCCGACCGTTGTCTCTGTGCGCCTGTCTCTGTCCGTCTGTCTCAGCCCGCCTGTCTCAGACCGTCTGTCTCAGACCGTCTGTGTCAGACCGCCTGTCTCAGTCCGTCTGTCTCAGACCATCTGTCTCAGACCGTCTGTCTCTGTCCGTCTGTCTCAGACCATCTGTCTCACTACGTCTGTCTCAGACCGTCTGTCTCAGACCGTCTGTCTCAGACCGTCCGTCTCAGACCATCCGTCTCTGTCCGTCTCTCTCAGGCCGCCTGTCTCAGTCCGTCTGTCTCAGACCACTGTCTCAGGCCGTTGTCTCTGTCCGTCTGTCTCAGCCCGTCTGTCTCAGTCCGTCTGTCTCAGACCATCTGTCTCAGACCGTTGTCTCTGTCCGCCTGTCTCTGTCCGTCGGTCTCAGCACGCCTAAATCAGACCGTCTGTCTCAGACCGTCTGTCTCAGACCGTCTGTCTCAGACCGTCCGTCTCAGACCGTCCGTCTCTGTCCGTCTCTCTCAGACCGTCTGTCTCTCTCCGTCTGTGTCAGACCGTCTGTCTCAGCCCGCTGTCTCAGACCATCGGTCTCAGACCGTTGTCTCTGTCCGTCTATCTCTGTCGGTCTCCCTCAGGCCGCCTGTCTCAGTCCGTCTGTCCCAGACCAACTGTCTCAGACCATTGTCTCTGTCCGCCTGTCTCAGCCCGTCTGTCTCAGTCCGTCTGTATCAGACCATCTGTCTCCGACCGTTGTCTCTGTACGCCTGTCTCTGTCCGCCTGTCTCAGCCCGCCTGTCTCAGACCGTCTGTCTCAGACCGTCTGTGTCAGACCGTCTGTCTCAGACCGTCTGTCTCAGACCGTCTGTCTCAGACCGTCTGTCTCAGACCGTCTGTCTCAGACCGTCCGTCTCTGTCCGTCTCTCTCAGACCGTCTGTCTCTGTCCGTCTGTGTCAGACCGTCTGTCTCAGCCCGCTGTCTCAGACCATCGGTCTCAGACCGTTGTCTCTGTCCGTCTATCTCTGTCCGTCTGTCTCAGAACGTCTGTCTCAGACCATCTGCATCAAACCGTCTGCCTCAGCCCGCCTGTCTCAGCCCGTCTGTCTCAGACCGTCCGTCTCTGTCCGTCTCTCTCAGACCGTCCGTCTCAGACCGTCGGTCTCTGTCAGTCTCTCGTAGGCCGCCTGTCTCAGTCCGTCTGTCTCAGACCATCTGTCTCAGACCGTCTGTCTCTGTCCGTCTGTCTCAGACCATCTGTCTCACTACGTGTGTATCAGACCATCTGTCTCAGACCGTTGTCTCTGTGCGCCTGTCTCTGTCCGTCTGTCTCAGCCCGCCTGTCTCAGACCGTCTGTCCCAGACCGTCTGTGTCAGACCGTCTGTGTCAGATCGTCTGTCTCAGACCGTCTGTCTCTGTCCGTCTGTCTCTGTCCGTCTGTCTCAGACCGTCTGTCTCAGACCGTCGGTCTCTGTCCGTCTCTCTCAGGCCGCCTGTCTCAGTCCGTCTGTCTCAGACCATTGACTCTGTCCGCCTGTCTCAGCCCGTCTGTCTCAGTCCGTCTGTCTCAGACCATCTGTCTCAGACCGTTGTCTCTGTCCGTCGGTCTCAGCCCGCCTGTCTCAGACCGTCTGTCTCAGACCGTCTGTCTCAGACCGTCTGTCTCAGACCGTCTGTCTCAGACCGTCTGTCTCAGACCGTCGGTCTCTGTCCGTCTCTCTCAGGCCGCCTGTCTCAGTCCGTCTGTCTCAGACCACTGTCTCAGACCGTTGTCTCTGTCCGTCTGTCTCAGCCCGCCTGTCTCAGTCCGTCTGTCTCAGACCATCTGTCTCAGACCGTTGTCTCTGTCCGTCGGTCTCAGCCCGCCTGTCTCAGACCGTCTGTTTCAGACCGTCTGTCTCAGACCGTCTGTCTCAGACCGTCTGTCTCAGACCGTCTGTCTCAGACCATCTGTCTCTGTCCGTCTGTCTCAGACCGTCGGTCTCTGTTCGTCTCTCTCAGGCCGCCTGTCTCAGTCCGTCTGTCTCAGACCACTGTCTCAGACCGTTGTCTCTGTCCGTCTGTCTCAGCCCGCCTGTCTCAGTCCGTCTGTCTCAGACCATCTGTCTCAGACCGTTATCTCTGTCCGTCGGTCTCAGCCCGCCTGTCTCAGACCGTCTGTCTCAGACCGTCTGTCTCAGACCGTCTGTCTCAGACCGTTGTCTCTGTCCGTCTGTCTCAGCCCGTCTGTCTCAGTCCGTCTGTCTCAGACCATCTGTCTCAGACCGTTGTCTCTGTCCGCCTGTCTCTGTCCGTCGGTCTCAGCCCGCCTGTCTCAGACCGTCTGTCTCAGACCGTCTGTCTCAGACCGTCTGTCTCAGACCGTCTGTCTCAGACCGTCTGTCTCAGACCGTCTGTCTCAGACCGTCTGTCTCAGACCGTCCGTCTCTGTCCGTCTCTCTCAGACCGTCCGTCTCAGACCGTCGGTCTCTGTCAGTATCTCGTAGGCCGCCTGTCTCAGTCCGTCTGTCTCAGACCATCTGTCTCAGACCGTCTGTCTCTTGCCGTTTGTCTCAGAACATCTGTCTCACTACGTCTGTCTCAGACCGTCTGTCTCAGACCGTCTGTCTCAGACCGTCTGTCTCAGACCGTCTGTCTCTGTCCGTCTGTCTCTGTCCGTCTGTCTCAGACCGTCTGTCTCAGACCGTCGGTCTCTGTCCGTCTCTCTCAGGCCGCCTGTCTCAGTCCGTCTGTCTCAGACCACTGTCTCAGACCGTTGTCTCTGTCCGTCTGTCTCAGCCCGTCTGTCTCAGTCCGTCTGTCTCAGACCATCTGTCTCAGACCGTTGTCTCTGTCCGCCTGTCTCTGTCCGTCGGTCTCAGCCCGCCTGTCTCAGACCGTCTGTCTCAGACCGTCTGTCTCAGACCGTCCGTCTCTGTCCGTCTCTCTCAGACCGTCCGTCTCAGATCGTCGGTCTCTGTCAGTCTCTCGTAGGCCGCCTGTCGCAGTCCGTCTGTCTCAGACCATCTGTCTCAGACCGTCTGTCTCTGTCCGTCTGTCTCAGACCATCTGTCTCACTACGTCTGTCTCAGACCGTCTGTCTCAGACCGTCTGTCTCAGACCGTCTGTCTCTGTCCGTCTGTCTCTGTCTGTCTGTCTCAGACCGTCGGTCTCAGACCGTCGGTCTCTGTCCGTCTCTCTCAGGCCGCCTGTCTCAGTCCGTCTGTCTCAGACCACTGTCTCAGACCGTTGTCTCTGTCCGTCTGTCTCAGCCCGTCTGTCTCAGTCCGTCTGTCTCAGACCATCTGTCTCAGACCGTTGTCTCTGTCCGCCTGTCTCTGTCCGTCGGTCTCTGTCCGCCTGTCTCTGTCCGTCGGTCTCAGCCCGCCTGTCTCAGACCGTCTGTCTCAGACCGTCTGTCTCAGACCGTCCGTCTCTGTCCGTCTCTCTCAGACCGTCCGTCTCAGACCGTCGGTCACTGTCAGTCTCTCGTAGCCCGCCTGTCTCAGTCCGTCTGTCTCAGACCGTCGGTCTCTGTCCGTCTCTCTCAGGCCGCCTGTCTCAGTCCGTCTGTCTCAGACCACTGTCTCAGGCCGTTGTCTCTGTCCGTCTGTCTCAGCCCGTCTGTCTCAGTCCGTCTGTCTCAGACCATCTGTCTCAGACCGTTGTCTCTGTCCGCCTGTCTCTGTCCGTCGGTCTCAGCCCGCCTGTCTCAGACCGTCTGTCTCAGACCGTCTGTCTCAGACCGTCTGTCTCAGACCGTCCGTCTCTGTCCGTCTCTCTCAGACCGTCCGTCTCAGACCGTCGGTCTCTGTCAGTATCTCGTAGGCCGCCTGTCTCAGTCCGTCTGTCTCAGACCATCTGTCTCAGACCATCTGTCTCTTGCCGTTTGTCTCAGAACATCTGTCTCACTACGTCTGTCTCAGACCGTCTGTCTCAGACCGTCTGTCTCAGACCGTCTGTCTCAGACCGTCCGTCTCTGTCCGTCTCTCTCAGACCGTCCGTCTCAGACCGTCGGTCTCTGTCAGTCTCTCGTAGCCCGCCTGTCTCAGTCCGTCTGTCTCAGACCATCTGTCTCAGACCGTCTGTCTTTTGCCGTTTGTCTCAGAACATCTGTCTCACTTCGTCTGTCTCAGACCGTCTGTCTCAGACCGTCTGTCTCAGACCGTCTGTCTCTGTCCGTCTGTCTCTGTCCGTCTGTCTCAGACCGTCTGTCTCAGACCGTCGGTCTCTGTCCGTCTCTCTCAGGCCGCCTGTCTCAGTCCGTCTGTCTCAGACCACTGTCTCAGACCGTTGTCTCTGTCCGTCTGTCTCAGCCCGCCTGTCTCAGTCCGTCTGTCTCAGACCATCTGTCTCAGACCGTTGTCTCTGTCCGCCTGTCTCTGTCCGTCGGTCTCAGCCCGCCTGTCTCAGACCGTCTGTCTCAGACCGTCTGTCTCAGACCGTCCGTCTCTGTCCGTCTCTCTCAGACCGTCCGTCTCAGACCGTCGGTCTCTGTCAGTCTCTCGTAGGCCGCCTGTCTCAGTCCGTCTGTCTCAGACCATCTGTCTCAGACCGTCTGTCTCTGTCCGTCTGTCTCAGACCATCTGTCTCACTACGTCTGTCTCAGACCGTCTGTCTCAGACCGTCTGTCTCAGACCGTCTGTCTCAGACCGTCCGTCTCTGTCCGTCTCTCTCAGACCGTCCGTCTCAGACCGTCGGTCTCTGTCAGTCTCTCGTAGCCCGCCTGTCTCAGTCCGTCTGTCTCAGACCATCTGTCTCAGACCGTATGTCTTTTGCCGTTTGTCTCAGAATATCTGTCTCACTACGTCTGTCTCAGACCGTCTGTCTCAGACCGTCTGTCTCAGACCGTCTGTCTCTGTCCGTCTGTCTCTGTCCGTCTGTCTCAGACCGTCTGTCTCAGACCGTCGGTCTCTGTCCGTCTCTCTCAGGCCGCCTGTCTCAGTCCGTCTGTCTCAGACCACTGTCTCAGACCGTTGTCTCTGTCCGTCTGTCTCAGCCCGCCTGTCTCAGTCCGTCTGTCTCAGACCATCTGTCTCAGACCGTTGTCTCTGTCCGCCTGTCTCTGTCCGTCGGTCTCAGCCCGCCTGTCTCAGACCGTCTGTCTCAGACCGTCTGTCTCAGACCGTCCGTCTCTGTCCGTCTCTCTCAGACCGTCCGTCTCAGACCGTCGGTCTCTGTCAGTCTCTCGTAGGCCGCCTGTCTCAGTCCGTCTGTCTCAGACCATCTGTCTCAGACCGTCTGTCTCTGTCCGTCTGTCTCAGACCATCTGTCTCACTACGTCTGTCTCAGACCGTCTGTCTCAGACCGTCTGTCTCAGACCGTCTGTCTCAGACCGTCTGTCTCTGTCCGTCTGTCTCTGTCCGTCTGTCTCTGTCCGTCTGTCTCTGTCCGTCTGTCTCAGACCGTCTGTCTCAGACCGTCGGTCTCTGTTCGTCTCTCTCAGGCCGCCTGTGTCAGTCCGTCTGTCTCAGACCACTGTCTCAGACCGTTGTCTCTGTCCGTCTGTCTCAGCCCGTCTGTCTCAGCCCGTCTGTCTCAGTCCGTCTGTCTCAGACCATCTGTCTCAGACCGTTGTCTCTGTCCGCCTGTCTCTGTCCGTCGGTCTCAGCCCGCCTGTCTCAGACCGTCTGCCTCAGACCGTCTGTCTCAGACCGTCCGTCTCTGTCCGTCTGTGTCAGACCGTCTGTCTCAGTCCGCTGTCTCAGACCATCGGTCTCAGACCGTTGTCTCTGTCCGTCTATCTCTGTCCGTCTGTCTCAGAACGTCTGTCTCAGACCATCTGTATCAAACCGTCTGCCTCAGCCCGCCTGTCTCAGACCATCCGTCTCTGTCCGTCTCTCTCAGACCGTCCGTCTCAGACCGTCGGTCTCTGTCAGTCTCTCGTAGGCCGCCTGTCTCAGTCCGTCTGTCTCAGACCATCTGTCTCAGACCATCTGTCTCAGACCGTCTGTCTCTTGCCGTTTGTCTCAGACCATCTGTCTCACTACGTCTGTCTCAGACCGTCTGTCTCAGACCGTCTGTCTCAGACCGTCTGTCTCAGACCGTCTGTCTCAGACCGTCTGTCTCTGTCCGTCTGTCTCTGTCCGTCTGTCTCAGACCGTCTGTCTCAGACCGTCGGTCTCTGTCCGTCTCTCTCAGGCCGCCTGTCTCAGTCCGTCTGTCTCAGACCACTGTATCAGACCGTTGTCTCTGTCCGTCTGTCTCAGCCCGTCTGTCTCAGTCCGTCTGTCTCAGACCATCTGTCTCAGACCGTTGTCTATGTCCGCCTGTCTCTGTCCGTCGGTCTCAGCCCGCCTGTCTCAGACCGTCTGTCTCAGACCGTTTGTCTCAGACCGTCTGTCTCAGACCGTCCGTCTCTGTCCGTCTCTCTCAGACCGTCCGTCTCAGACCGTCGGTATCTGTCAGTCTCTCGTACGCCGCCTGTCTCAGTCCGTCTGTCTCAGACCATCTGTCTCAGACAGTCTGTCTCTGTCCGTCTGTCTCAGACCATCTGTCTCACTACGTCTGTCTCAGACCGTCTGTCTCAGACCGTCTGTCTCAGACCGTCTGTCTCAGACCGTCTGTCTCTGTCCGTCTGTCTCTGTCCGTCTGTCTCTGTCCGTCTGTCTCAGACCGTCTGTCTCAGACCGTCTGTCTCAGACCGTCGGTCTCTGTTCGTCTCTCTCAGGCCGCCTGTGTCAGTCCGTCTGTCTCAGACCACTGTCTCAGACCGTTGTCTCTGTCCGTCTGTCTCAGCCCGTCTGTCTCAGTCCGTCTGTCTCAGACCATCTGTCTCAGACCGTTGTCTCTGTCCGCCTGTCTCTGTCCGTCTGTGTCAGACCGTCTGTCTCAGTCCGCTGTCTCAGACCATCGGTCTCAGACCGTTGTCTCTGTCCGTCTATCTCTGTCCGTCTGTCTCAGAACGTCTGTCTCAGACCATCTGTATCAAACCGTCTGCCTCAGCCCGCCTGTCTCAGACCATCCGTCTCTGTCCGTCTCTCTCAGACCGTCCGTCTCAGACCGTCGGTCTCTGTCAGTCTCTCGTAGGCCGCCTGTCTCAGACCGTCTGTCTCAGACCGTCTGTCTAAGACCGTCTGTCTCAGACCGTCTGTCTCAGACCGTCTGTCTCTGTCCGTCTGTTTCTGTCCGTCTGTCTCAGACCGTCTGTCTCAGACCGTCGGTCTCTGTCCGTCTCTCTCAGGCCGCCTGTCTCAGTCCGTCTGTCTCAGACCACTGTCTCAGACCGTTGTCTCTGTCCGTCTGTCTCAGCCCGTCTGTCTCAGTCCGTCTGTCTCAGACCATCTGTCTCAGACCGTTGTCTATGTCCGCCTGTCTCTGTCCGTCGGGCTCAGCCCGCCTGTCTCAGACCGTCTGTCTCAGACCGTCTGTCTCAGACCGTCTGTCTCAGACCGTCCGTCTCTGTCCGTCTCTCTCAGACCGTCCGTCTCAGACCGTCGGTATCTGTCAGTCTCTCGTACGCCGCCTGTCTCAGTCCGTCTGTCTCAGACCATCTGTCTCAGACCGTCTGTCTCTGTCCGTCTGTCTCAGACCATCTGTCTCACTACGTCTGTCTCAGACCGTCTGTCTCAGACCGTCTGTCTCAGACCGTCTGTCTCTGTCCGTCTGTCTCAGACCATCTGTCTCACTACGTCTGTCTCAGACCGTCTGTCTCAGACCGTCTGTCTCAGACCGTCTGTCTCTGTCCGTCTGTCTCTGTCCGTCTGTCTCAGACCGTCTGTCTCAGACCGTCTGTCTCAGACCGTCTGTCTCAGACCGTCTGTCTCTGTCCGTCTGTCTCTGTCCGTCTGTCTCAGACCGTCTGTCTCAGACCGTCGGTCTCTGTCCGTCTCTCTCAGGCCGCCTGTCTCAGTCCGTCTGTCTCAGACCACTGTCTCAGACCGTTGTCTCTGTCCGTCTGTCTCAGCCCGCCTGTCTCAGTCCGTCTGTCTCAGACCATCTGTCTCAGACCGTTGTCTCTGTCCGTCGGTCTCAGCCCGCCTGTCTCAGACCGTCTGTTTCAGACCGTCTGTCTCAGACCGTCTGTCTCAGACCGTCTGTCTCAGACCGTCTGTCTCAGACCATCTGTCTCTGTCCGTCTGTCTCAGACCGTCGGTCTCTGTTCGTCTCTCTCAGGCCGCCTGTCTCAGTCCGTCTGTCTCAGACCACTGTCTCAGACCGTTGTCTCTGTCCGTCTGTCTCAGCCCGCCTGTCTCAGTCCGTCTGTCTCAGACCATCTGTCTCAGACCGTTATCTCTGTCCGTCGGTCTCAGCCCGCCTGTCTCAGACCGTCTGTCTCAGACCGTCTGTCTCAGACCGTCTGTCTCAGACCGTTGTCTCTGTCCGTCTGTCTCAGCCCGTCTGTCTCAGTCCGTCTGTCTCAGACCATCTGTCTCAGACCGTTGTCTCTGTCCGCCTGTCTCTGTCCGTCGGTCTCAGCCCGCCTGTCTCAGACCGTCTGTCTCAGACCGTCTGTCTCAGACCGTCTGTCTCAGACCGTCTGTCTCAGACCGTCTGTCTCAGACCGTCTGTCTCAGACCGTCTGTCTCAGACCGTCCGTCTCTGTCCGTCTCTCTCAGACCGTCCGTCTCAGACCGTCGGTCTCTGTCAGTATCTCGTAGGCCGCCTGTCTCAGTCCGTCTGTCTCAGACCATCTGTCTCAGACCGTCTGTCTCTTGCCGTTTGTCTCAGAACATCTGTCTCACTACGTCTGTCTCAGACCGTCTGTCTCAGACCGTCTGTCTCAGACCGTCTGTCTCAGACCGTCTGTCTCTGTCCGTCTGTCTCTGTCCGTCTGTCTCAGACCGTCTGTCTCAGACCGTCGGTCTCTGTCCGTCTCTCTCAGGCCGCCTGTCTCAGTCCGTCTGTCTCAGACCACTGTCTCAGACCGTTGTCTCTGTCCGTCTGTCTCAGCCCGTCTGTCTCAGTCCGTCTGTCTCAGACCATCTGTCTCAGACCGTTGTCTCTGTCCGCCTGTCTCTGTCCGTCGGTCTCAGCCCGCCTGTCTCAGACCGTCTGTCTCAGACCGTCTGTCTCAGACCGTCCGTCTCTGTCCGTCTCTCTCAGACCGTCCGTCTCAGATCGTCGGTCTCTGTCAGTCTCTCGTAGGCCGCCTGTCGCAGTCCGTCTGTCTCAGACCATCTGTCTCAGACCGTCTGTCTCTGTCCGTCTGTCTCAGACCATCTGTCTCACTACGTCTGTCTCAGACCGTCTGTCTCAGACCGTCTGTCTCAGACCGTCTGTCTCTGTCCGTCTGTCTCTGTCTGTCTGTCTCAGACCGTCGGTCTCAGACCGTCGGTCTCTGTCCGTCTCTCTCAGGCCGCCTGTCTCAGTCCGTCTGTCTCAGACCACTGTCTCAGACCGTTGTCTCTGTCCGTCTGTCTCAGCCCGTCTGTCTCAGTCCGTCTGTCTCAGACCATCTGTCTCAGACCGTTGTCTCTGTCCGCCTGTCTCTGTCCGTCGGTCTCTGTCCGCCTGTCTCTGTCCGTCGGTCTCAGCCCGCCTGTCTCAGACCGTCTGTCTCAGACCGTCTGTCTCAGACCGTCCGTCTCTGTCCGTCTCTCTCAGACCGTCCGTCTCAGACCGTCGGTCACTGTCAGTCTCTCGTAGCCCGCCTGTCTCAGTCCGTCTGTCTCAGACCGTCGGTCTCTGTCCGTCTCTCTCAGGCCGCCTGTCTCAGTCCGTCTGTCTCAGACCACTGTCTCAGGCCGTTGTCTCTGTCCGTCTGTCTCAGCCCGTCTGTCTCAGTCCGTCTGTCTCAGACCATCTGTCTCAGACCGTTGTCTCTGTCCGCCTGTCTCTGTCCGTCGGTCTCAGCCCGCCTGTCTCAGACCGTCTGTCTCAGACCGTCTGTCTCAGACCGTCTGTCTCAGACCGTCCGTCTCTGTCCGTCTCTCTCAGACCGTCCGTCTCAGACCGTCGGTCTCTGTCAGTATCTCGTAGGCCGCCTGTCTCAGTCCGTCTGTCTCAGACCATCTGTCTCAGACCATCTGTCTCTTGCCGTTTGTCTCAGAACATCTGTCTCACTACGTCTGTCTCAGACCGTCTGTCTCAGACCGTCTGTCTCAGACCGTCTGTCTCAGACCGTCCGTCTCTGTCCGTCTCTCTCAGACCGTCCGTCTCAGACCGTCGGTCTCTGTCAGTCTCTCGTAGCCCGCCTGTCTCAGTCCGTCTGTCTCAGACCATCTGTCTCAGACCGTCTGTCTTTTGCCGTTTGTCTCAGAACATCTGTCTCACTTCGTCTGTCTCAGACCGTCTGTCTCAGACCGTCTGTCTCAGACCGTCTGTCTCTGTCCGTCTGTCTCTGTCCGTCTGTCTCAGACCGTCTGTCTCAGACCGTCGGTCTCTGTCCGTCTCTCTCAGGCCGCCTGTCTCAGTCCGTCTGTCTCAGACCACTGTCTCAGACCGTTGTCTCTGTCCGTCTGTCTCAGCCCGCCTGTCTCAGTCCGTCTGTCTCAGACCATCTGTCTCAGACCGTTGTCTCTGTCCGCCTGTCTCTGTCCGTCGGTCTCAGCCCGCCTGTCTCAGACCGTCTGTCTCAGACCGTCTGTCTCAGACCGTCCGTCTCTGTCCGTCTCTCTCAGACCGTCCGTCTCAGACCGTCGGTCTCTGTCAGTCTCTCGTAGGCCGCCTGTCTCAGTCCGTCTGTCTCAGACCATCTGTCTCAGACCGTCTGTCTCTGTCCGTCTGTCTCAGACCATCTGTCTCACTACGTCTGTCTCAGACCGTCTGTCTCAGACCGTCTGTCTCAGACCGTCTGTCTCAGACCGTCCGTCTCTGTCCGTCTCTCTCAGACCGTCCGTCTCAGACCGTCGGTCTCTGTCAGTCTCTCGTAGCCCGCCTGTCTCAGTCCGTCTGTCTCAGACCATCTGTCTCAGACCGTATGTCTTTTGCCGTTTGTCTCAGAATATCTGTCTCACTACGTCTGTCTCAGACCGTCTGTCTCAGACCGTCTGTCTCAGACCGTCTGTCTCTGTCCGTCTGTCTCTGTCCGTCTGTCTCAGACCGTCTGTCTCAGACCGTCGGTCTCTGTCCGTCTCTCTCAGGCCGCCTGTCTCAGTCCGTCTGTCTCAGACCACTGTCTCAGACCGTTGTCTCTGTCCGTCTGTCTCAGCCCGCCTGTCTCAGTCCGTCTGTCTCAGACCATCTGTCTCAGACCGTTGTCTCTGTCCGCCTGTCTCTGTCCGTCGGTCTCAGCCCGCCTGTCTCAGACCGTCTGTCTCAGACCGTCTGTCTCAGACCGTCCGTCTCTGTCCGTCTCTCTCAGACCGTCCGTCTCAGACCGTCGGTCTCTGTCAGTCTCTCGTAGGCCGCCTGTCTCAGTCCGTCTGTCTCAGACCATCTGTCTCAGACCGTCTGTCTCTGTCCGTCTGTCTCAGACCATCTGTCTCACTACGTCTGTCTCAGACCGTCTGTCTCAGACCGTCTGTCTCAGACCGTCTGTCTCAGACCGTCTGTCTCTGTCCGTCTGTCTCTGTCCGTCTGTCTCTGTCCGTCTGTCTCTGTCCGTCTGTCTCAGACCGTCTGTCTCAGACCGTCGGTCTCTGTTCGTCTCTCTCAGGCCGCCTGTGTCAGTCCGTCTGTCTCAGACCACTGTCTCAGACCGTTGTCTCTGTCCGTCTGTCTCAGCCCGTCTGTCTCAGCCCGTCTGTCTCAGTCCGTCTGTCTCAGACCATCTGTCTCAGACCGTTGTCTCTGTCCGCCTGTCTCTGTCCGTCGGTCTCAGCCCGCCTGTCTCAGACCGTCTGCCTCAGACCGTCTGTCTCAGACCGTCCGTCTCTGTCCGTCTGTGTCAGACCGTCTGTCTCAGTCCGCTGTCTCAGACCATCGGTCTCAGACCGTTGTCTCTGTCCGTCTATCTCTGTCCGTCTGTCTCAGAACGTCTGTCTCAGACCATCTGTATCAAACCGTCTGCCTCAGCCCGCCTGTCTCAGACCATCCGTCTCTGTCCGTCTCTCTCAGACCGTCCGTCTCAGACCGTCGGTCTCTGTCAGTCTCTCGTAGGCCGCCTGTCTCAGTCCGTCTGTCTCAGACCATCTGTCTCAGACCATCTGTCTCAGACCGTCTGTCTCTTGCCGTTTGTCTCAGACCATCTGTCTCACTACGTCTGTCTCAGACCGTCTGTCTCAGACCGTCTGTCTCAGACCGTCTGTCTCAGACCGTCTGTCTCAGACCGTCTGTCTCTGTCCGTCTGTCTCTGTCCGTCTGTCTCAGACCGTCTGTCTCAGACCGTCGGTCTCTGTCCGTCTCTCTCAGGCCGCCTGTCTCAGTCCGTCTGTCTCAGACCACTGTATCAGACCGTTGTCTCTGTCCGTCTGTCTCAGCCCGTCTGTCTCAGTCCGTCTGTCTCAGACCATCTGTCTCAGACCGTTGTCTATGTCCGCCTGTCTCTGTCCGTCGGTCTCAGCCCGCCTGTCTCAGACCGTCTGTCTCAGACCGTTTGTCTCAGACCGTCTGTCTCAGACCGTCCGTCTCTGTCCGTCTCTCTCAGACCGTCCGTCTCAGACCGTCGGTATCTGTCAGTCTCTCGTACGCCGCCTGTCTCAGTCCGTCTGTCTCAGACCATCTGTCTCAGACAGTCTGTCTCTGTCCGTCTGTCTCAGACCATCTGTCTCACTACGTCTGTCTCAGACCGTCTGTCTCAGACCGTCTGTCTCAGACCGTCTGTCTCAGACCGTCTGTCTCTGTCCGTCTGTCTCTGTCCGTCTGTCTCTGTCCGTCTGTCTCAGACCGTCTGTCTCAGACCGTCTGTCTCAGACCGTCGGTCTCTGTTCGTCTCTCTCAGGCCGCCTGTGTCAGTCCGTCTGTCTCAGACCACTGTCTCAGACCGTTGTCTCTGTCCGTCTGTCTCAGCCCGTCTGTCTCAGTCCGTCTGTCTCAGACCATCTGTCTCAGACCGTTGTCTCTGTCCGCCTGTCTCTGTCCGTCTGTGTCAGACCGTCTGTCTCAGTCCGCTGTCTCAGACCATCGGTCTCAGACCGTTGTCTCTGTCCGTCTATCTCTGTCCGTCTGTCTCAGAACGTCTGTCTCAGACCATCTGTATCAAACCGTCTGCCTCAGCCCGCCTGTCTCAGACCATCCGTCTCTGTCCGTCTCTCTCAGACCGTCCGTCTCAGACCGTCGGTCTCTGTCAGTCTCTCGTAGGCCGCCTGTCTCAGACCGTCTGTCTCAGACCGTCTGTCTAAGACCGTCTGTCTCAGACCGTCTGTCTCAGACCGTCTGTCTCTGTCCGTCTGTTTCTGTCCGTCTGTCTCAGACCGTCTGTCTCAGACCGTCGGTCTCTGTCCGTCTCTCTCAGGCCGCCTGTCTCAGTCCGTCTGTCTCAGACCACTGTCTCAGACCGTTGTCTCTGTCCGTCTGTCTCAGCCCGTCTGTCTCAGTCCGTCTGTCTCAGACCATCTGTCTCAGACCGTTGTCTATGTCCGCCTGTCTCTGTCCGTCGGGCTCAGCCCGCCTGTCTCAGACCGTCTGTCTCAGACCGTCTGTCTCAGACCGTCTGTCTCAGACCGTCCGTCTCTGTCCGTCTCTCTCAGACCGTCCGTCTCAGACCGTCGGTATCTGTCAGTCTCTCGTACGCCGCCTGTCTCAGTCCGTCTGTCTCAGACCATCTGTCTCAGACCGTCTGTCTCTGTCCGTCTGTCTCAGACCATCTGTCTCACTACGTCTGTCTCAGACCGTCTGTCTCAGACCGTCTGTCTCAGACCGTCTGTCTCTGTCCGTCTGTCTCAGACCATCTGTCTCACTACGTCTGTCTCAGACCGTCTGTCTCAGACCGTCTGTCTCAGACCGTCTGTCTCTGTCCGTCTGTCTCTGTCCGTCTGTCTCAGACCGTCTGTCTCAGACCGTCTGTCTCAGACCGTCTGTCTCAGACCGTCTGTCTCTGTCCGTCTGTCTCTGTCCGTCTGTCTCAGACCGTCTGTCTCAGACCGTCGGTCTCTGTCCGTCTCTCTCAGGCCGCCTGTCTCAGTCCGTCTGTCTCAGACCACTGTCTCAGACCGTCGTCTCTGTCCGTCTGTCTCAGCCCGTCTGTCTCAGTCCGTCTATCTCAGACCATCTGTCTCAGACCGTTGTCTATGTCCGCCTGTCTCTGTCCGTCGGTCTCAGCCCGCCTGTCTCAGACCGTCTGTCTCAGACCGTCTGTCTCAGACCGTCTGTCTCAGACCGTCCGTCTCTGTCCGTCTCTCTCAGACCGTCCGTCTCAGACCGTCGGTATCTGTCAGTCTCTCGTACGCCGCCTGTCTCAGTCCGTCTGTCTCAGACCATCTGTCTCAGACCGTCTGTCTCTGTCCGTCTGTCTCAGACCATCTGTCTCACTACGTCTGTCTCAGACCGTCTGTCTCAGACCGTCTGTCTCAGCCCGTCTGTCTCAGACCGTCTGTCTCTGTCCGTCTGTCTCTGTCCGTCTGTCTCTGTCCGTCTGTCTCAGACCGTCTGTCTCAGACCGTCTGTCTCAGACCGTCGGTCTCTGTCCGTCTCTCTCAGGCCGCCTGTCTCAGTCCGTCTGTCTCAGACCACTGTCTCAGGCCGTTGTCTCTGTCCGTCTGTCTCAGCCCGTCTGTCTCAGTCCGTCTGTCTCAGACCATCTGTCTCAGACCGTTGTCTCTGTCCGCCTGTCTCTGTCCGTCGGTCTCAGCACGCCTAAATCAGACCGTCTGTCTCAGACCGTCTGTCTCAGACCGTCCGTCTCAGACCGTCCGTCTCTGTCCGTCTCTCTCAGACCGTCTGTCTCTCTCCGTCTGTGTCAGACCGTCTGTCTCAGCCCGCTGTCTCAGACCATCGGTCTCAGACCGTTGTCTCTGTCCGTCTATCTCTGTCCGTCTCTCTCAGGCCGCCTGTCTCAGTCCGTCTGTCTCAGACCAACTGTCTCAGACCATTGTCTCTGTCCGCCTGTCTCAGCCCGTCTGTCTCAGTCCGTCTGTATCAGACCATCTGTCTCCGACCGTTGTCTCTGTGCGCCTGTCTCTGTCCGTCTGTCTCAGCCCGCCTGTCTCAGACCGTCTGTCTCAGACCGTCTGTGTCAGACCGTCTGTCTCAGACCGTCTGCCTCAGACCGTCTGTCTCAGACCGTCTGTCTCAGACCGTCTGTCTCAGACCGTCTGTCTCAGACCGTCTGTCTCAGACCGTCTGTCTCAGACCGTCCGTCTCTGTCCGTCTCTCTCAGACCGTCTGTCTCTGTCCGTCTGTGTCAGACCGTCTGTCTCAGCCCGCTGTCTCAGACCATCGGTCTCAGACCGTTGTCTCTGTCCGTCTATCTCTGTCCGTCTGTCTCTGTCCGTCTGTCTCTGTCCGTCTGTCTCAGACCGTCTGTCTCAGACCGTCGGTCTCTGTCCGTCTCTCTCAGGCCGCCTGTCTCAGTCCGTCTGTCTCAGACCACAGTCTCAGACCGTTGTCTCTGTCCGTCTGTCTCAGCCCGTCTGTCTCAGTCCGTCTGTCTCAGACCATCTGTCTCAGACCGTTGTCTATGTCCGCCTGTCTCTGTCCGTCGGGCTCAGCCCGCCTGTCTCAGACCGTCTGTCTCAGACCGTCTGTCTCAGACCGTCTGTCTCAGACCGTCCGTCTCTGTCCGTCTCTCTCAGACCGTCCGTCTCAGACCGTCGGTATCTGTCAGTCTCTCGTACGCCGCCTGTCTCAGTCCGTCTGTCTCAGACCATCTGTCTCAGATCGTCTGTCTCTGTCCGTCTGTCTCAGACCATCTGTCTCACTACGTCTGTCTCAGACCGTCTGTCTCAGACCGTCTGTCTCAGACCGTCTGTCTCAGACCGTCTGTCTCAGACCGTCTGTCTCAGACCGTCTGTCTCTGTCCGTCTGTCTCTGTCCGTCTGTCTCAGACCGTCTGTCTCAGACCGTCTGTCTCAGACCGTCTGTCTCAGACCGTCTGTCTCAGACCGTCTGTCTCAGACCGTCTGTCTCAGACCGTCCGTCTCAGACCGTCTGTCTCTGTCCGTCTGTCTCTGTCCGTCTGTCTCAGACCGTCTGTCTCAGACCGTCGGTCTCTGTCCGTCTCTCTCAGGCCGCCTGTCTCAGTCCGTCTGTCTCAGACCACTGTCTCAGACCGTTGTCTCTGTCCGTCTGTCTCAGCCCGTCTGTCTCAGTCCGTCTGTCTCAGACCATCTGTCTCAGACCGTTGTCTATGTCCGCCTGTCTCTGTCCGTCGGTCTCAGCCCGCCTGTCTCAGACCGTCTGTCTCAGACCGTCTGTCTCAGACCGTCTGTCTCAGACCGTCTGTCTCAGACCGTCTGTCTCAGACCGTCCGTCTCTGTCCGTCTCTCTCAGACCGTCCGTCTCAGACCGTCGGTATCTGTCAGTCTCTCGTACGCCGCCTGTCTCAGTCCGTCTGTCTCAGACCATCTGTCTCAGACCGTCTGTCTCTGTCCGTCTGTCTCAGACCATCTGTCTCACTACGTCTGTCTCAGACCGTCTGTCTCAGACCGTCTGTCTCAGACCGTCTGTCTCTGTCCGTCTGTCTCTGTCCGTCTGTCTCTGTCCGTCTGTCTCAGACCGTCTGTCTCAGACCGTCTGTCTCAGACCGTCGGTCTCTGTCCGTCTCTCTCAGGCCGCCTGTCTCAGTCCGTCTGTCTCAGACCACTGTCTCAGGCCGTTGTCTCTGTCCGTCTGTCTCAGCCCGTCTGTCTCAGTCCGTCTGTCTCAGACCATCTGTCTCAGACCGTTGTCTCTGTCCGCCTGTCTCTGTCCGTCGGTCTCAGCACGCCTAAATCAGACCGTCTGTCTCAGACCGTCCGTCTCAGACCGTCCGTCGCTGTCCGTCTCTCTCAGACCGTCTGTCTCTCTCCGTCTGTGTCAGACCGTCTGTCTCAGCCCGCTGTCTCAGACCATCGGTCTCAGACCGTTGTCTCTGTCCGTCTCTCTCAGGCCGCCTGTCTCAGGCCGCCTGTCTCAGTCCGTCTGTCTCAGACCAACTGTCTCAGACCATTGTCTCTGTCCGCCTGTCTCAGCCCGTCTGTCTCAGTCCGTCTGTATCAGACCATCTGTCTCCGACCGTTGTCTCTGTGCGCCTGTCTCTGTCCGTCTGTCTCAGCCCGCCTGTCTCAGACCGTCTGTCTCAGACCGTCTGTGTCAGACCGTCTGTCTCAGACCGTCTGCCTCAGACCGTCTGTCTCAGACCGTCTGTCTCAGACCGTCTGTCTCAGACCGTCTGTCTCAGACCGTCTGTCTCTGTCCGTCTGTCTCAGACTGTCCGTCTTTGTTCGTCTGTCTCAGAACGCCTGTTTCAGACAATCTGTATGAAACCGTCTGTCTCAGCCCACCTGCCTCAGCCCGCCTGTCACTGTCCGTCTCTTTCAGACCGTCTGTCTCTGTCCGTCTGTCTCAGACCATCGGTCTCAGACCGTTGTCTCTGTCCATCTATCTCTGTCCGTCTGTCTCAGAACGTCTGTCTCAGACCATCTGTATCAAACCGTCTGCCTCAGCCCGCCTGTCTCAGCCCGTCTGTCTCAGACCGTCCGTCTCTGTCCGTCTCTCTCAGACCGTCCGTCTCAGACCGTCGGTCTCTGTCAGTCTCTCGTAGGCCGCCTGTCTCAGTCCGTCTGTCTCAGACCATCTGTCTCAGACCGTCTGTCTCTGTCCGTCTGTCTCAGACCATCTGTCTCACTACGTGTGTATCAGACCATCTGTCTCAGACCGTTGTCTCTGTGCGCCTGTCTCTGTCCGTCTGTCTCAGCCCGCCTGTCTCAGACCGTCTGTCCCAGACCGTCTGTGTCAGACCGTCTGTGTCAGACCGTCTGTCTCATACCGTCTGTCTCTGTCCGTCTGTCTCTGTCCGTCTGTCTCAGACCGTCTGTCTCAGACCGTCGGTCTCTGTCCGTCTCTCTCAGGCCGCCTGTCTCAGTCCGTCTGTCTCAGACCAACTGTCTCAGACCATTGACTCTGTCCGCCTGTCTCAGCCCGTCTGTCTCAGTCCGTCTGTCTCAGACCATCTGTCTCAGACCGTTGTCTCTGTCCGTCGGTCTCAGCCCGCCTGTCTCAGACCGTCTGTCTCAGACCGTCTGTCTCAGACCGTCTGTCTCAGACCGTCGGTCTCTGTCCGTCTCTCTCAGGCCGCCTGTCTCAGTCCGTCTGTCTCAGACCACTGTCTCAGACCGTTGTCTCTGTCCGTCTGTCTCAGCCCGCCTGTCTCAGTCCGTCTGTCTCAGACCATCTGTCTCAGACCGTTGTCTCTGTCCGTCGGTCTCAGCCCGCCTGTCTCAGACCGTCTGTCTCAGACCGTCTGTCTCAGACCGTCTGTCTCTGTCCGTCTGTCTCTGTCCGTCTGTCTCAGACCGTCGGTCTCTGTTCGTCTCTCTCAGGCCGCCTGTCTCAGTCCGTCTGTCTCAGACCACTGTCTCAGACCGTTGTCTCTGTCCGTCTGTCTCAGCCCGCCTGTCTCAGTCCGTCTGTCTCAGACCATCTGTCTCAGACCGTTGTCTCTGTCCGTCGGTCTCAGCCCGCCTGTCTCAGACCGTCTGTCTCAGACCGTCTGTCTCAGACCGTCTGTCTCAGACCGTTGTCTCTGTCCGTCTGTCTCAGCCCGTCTGTCTCAGTCCGTCTGTCTCAGACCATCTGTCTCAGACCGTTGTCTCTGTCCGCCTGTCTCTGTCCGTCCGTCTCAGCCCGCCTGTCTCAGACCGTCTGTCTCAGACCATCTGTCTCAGACCGTCTGTCTCTTGCCGTTTGTCTCAGACCATCTGTCTCACTACGTCTGTCTCAGACCGTCTGTCTCAGACCGTCTGTCTCAGACCGTCTGTCTCAGACCGTCTGTCTCAGACCGTCTGTCTCAGACCGTCTGTCTCAGACCGTCTGTCTCAGACCGTCTGTCTCAGACCGTCTGTCTCAGACCGTCTGTCTCAGACCGTCTGTCTCAGACCGTCTGTCTCAGACCGTCTGTCTCAGACCGTCTGTCTCAGACCGTCGGTCTCTGTCCGTCTCTCTCAGGCCGCCTGTCTCAGTCCGTCTGTCTCAGACCACTGTCTCAGACCGTTGTCTCTGTCCGTCTGTCTCAGCCCGCCTGTCTCAGTCCGTCTGTCTCAGACCATCTGTCTCAGACCGTTGTCTCTGTCCGTCGGTCTCAGCCCGCCTGTCTCAGACCGTCTGTCTCAGACCGTCTGTCTCAGACCGTCTGTCTCAGACCGTCTGTCTCTGTCCGTCTGTCTCTGTCCGTCTGTCTCAGACCGTCGGTCTCTGTTCGTCTCTCTCAGGCCGCCTGTCTCAGTCCGTCTGTCTCAGACCACTGTCTCAGACCGTTGTCTCTGTCCGTCTGTCTCAGCCCGCCTGTCTCAGTCCGTCTGTCTCAGACCATCTGTCTCAGACCGTTGTCTCTGTCCGTCGGTCTCAGCCCGCCTGTCTCAGACCGTCTGTCTCAGACCGTCTGTCTCAGACCGTCTGTCTCAGACCGTTGTCTCTGTCCGTCTGTCTCAGCCCGTCTGTCTCAGTCCGTCTGTCTCAGACCATCTGTCTCAGACCGTTGTCTCTGTCCGCCTGTCTCTGTCCGTCCGTCTCAGCCCGCCTGTCTCAGACCGTCTGTCTCAGACCGTCTGTCTCAGACCGTCTGTCTCAGACCGTCCGTCTCTGTCCGTCTCTCTCAGACCGTCCGTCTCAGACCGTCGGTCTCTGTCAGTCTCTCGTAGGCCGCCTGTCTCAGTCCGTCTGTCTCAGACCATCTGTCTCAGACCATCTGTCTCAGACCGTCTGTCTCTTGCCGTTTGTCTCAGACCATCTGTCTCACTACGTCTGTCTCAGACCGTCTGTCTCTGTCCGTCTGTCTCAGCCCGCCTGTCTCAGACCGTCTGTCTCAGACCGTCTGTGTCAGACCGTCTGTCTCAGACCGTCTGCCTCAGACCGTCTGTCTCAGACCGTCTGTCTCAGACCGTCTGTCTCAGACCGTCCGTCTCAGACCGTCCGTCTCTGTCCGTCTCTCTCAGACCGTCTGTCTCTCTCCGTCTGTGTCAGACCGTCTGTCTCAGCCCGCTGTCTCAGACCATCGGTCTCAGACCGTTGTCTCTGTCCGTCTCTCTCAGGCCGCCTGTCTCAGTCCGTCTGTCTCAGACCAACTGTCTCAGACCATTGTCTCTGTCCGCCTGTCTCAGCCCGTCTGTCTCAGTCCGTCTGTATCAGACCATCTGTCTCCGACCGTTGTCTCTGTGCGCCTGTCTCTGTCCGTCTGTCTCAGCCCGCCTGTCTCAGACCGTCTGTCTCAGACCGTCTGTGTCAGACCGTCTGTCTCAGACCGTCTGCCTCAGACCGTCTGTCTCAGACCGTCTGTCTCAGACCGTCTGTCTCAGACCGTCTGTCTCAGACCGTCTGTCTCAGACCGTGCGTCTCTGTCCGTCTCTCTCAGACCGTCTGTCTCTGTCCGTCTGTGTCAGACCGTCTGTCTCAGCCCGCTGTCTCAGACCATCGGTCTCAGACCGTTGTCTCTGTCCGTCTATCTCTGTCCGTCTGTCTCAGAACGTCTGTCTCAGACCATCTGTATCAAACCGTCTGCCTCAGCCCGCCTGTCTCAGCCCGTCTGTCTCAGACCGTCCGTCTCTGTCCGTCTCTCTCAGACCGTCCGTCTCAGACCGTCGGTCTCTGTCAGTCTCTCGTAGGCCGCCTGTCTCAGTCCGTCTGTCTCAGACCATCTGTCTCAGACCGTCTGTCTCTGTCCGTCTGTCTCAGACCATCTGTCTCACTACGTGTGTATCAGACCATCTGTCTCAGACCGTTGTCTCTGTGCGCCTGTCTCTGTCCGTCTGTCTCAGCCCGCCTGTCTCAGACCGTCTGTCCCAGACCGTCTGTGTCAGACCGTCTGTGTCAGACCGTCTGTCTCATACCGCCTGTCTCAGCCCGTCTGTCTCAGTCCGTCTGTCTCAGACCATCTGTCTCAGACCGTTGTCTCTGTCCGTCGGTCTCAGCCCGCCTGTCTCAGACCGTCTGTCTCAGACCGTCTGTCTCAGACCGTCTGTCTCAGACCGTCTGTCTCAGACCGTCGGTCTCTGTCCGTCTCTCTCAGGCCGCCTGTCTCAGTCCGTCTGTCTCAGACCACTGTCTCAGACCGTTGTCTCTGTCCGTCTGTCTCAGCCCGCCTGTCTCAGTCCGTCTGTCTCAGACCATCTGTCTCAGACCGTTGTCTCTGTCCGTCGGTCTCAGCCCGCCTGTCTCAGACCGTCTGTCTCAGACCGTCTGTCTCAGACCGTCTGTCTCAGACCGTCTGTCTCTGTCCGTCTGTCTCTGTCCGTCTGTCTCAGACCGTCGGTCTCTGTTCGTCTCTCTCAGGCCGCCTGTCTCAGTCCGTCTGTCTCAGACCACTGTCTCAGACCGTTGTCTCTGTCCGTCTGTCTCAGCCCGCCTGTCTCAGTCCGTCTGTCTCAGACCATCTGTCTCAGACCGTTGTCTCTGTCCGTCGGTCTCAGCCCGCCTGTCTCAGACCGTCTGTCTCAGACCGTCTGTCTCAGACCGTCTGTCTCAGACCGTTGTCTCTGTCCGTCTGTCTCAGCCCGTCTGTCTCAGTCCGTCTGTCTCAGACCATCTGTCTCAGACCGTTGTCTCTGTCCGCCTGTCTCTGTCCGTCCGTCTCAGCCCGCCTGTCTCAGACCGTCTGTCTCAGACCGTCTGTCTCAGACCGTCTGTCTCAGACCGTCCGTCTCTGTCCGTCTCTCTCAGACCGTCCGTCTCAGACCGTCGGTCTCTGTCAGTCTCTCGTAGGCCGCCTGTCTCAGTCCGTCTGTCTCAGACCATCTGTCTCAGACCATCTGTCTCAGACCGTCTGTCTCTTGCCGTTTGTCTCAGACCATCTGTCTCACTACGTCTGTCTCAGACCGTCTGTCTCAGACCGTCTGTCTCAGACCGTCTGTCTCAGACCGTCTGTCTCAGACCGTCTGTCTCAGACCGTCTGTCTCAGACCGTCTGTCTCAGACCGTCTGTCTCAGACCGTCTGTCTCAGACCGTCTGTCTCAGACCGTCTGTCTCAGACCGTCTGTCTCAGACCGTCTGTCTCAGACCGTCTGTCTCAGACCGTCTGTCTCAGACCGTCTGTCTCAGACCGTCTGTCTCTGTCCGTCTGTCTCTGTCCGTCTGTCTCAGACCGTCTGTCTCAGACCGTCGGTCTCTGTCCGTCTCTCTCAGGCCGCCTGTCTCAGTCCGTCTGTCTCAGACCACTGTCTCAGACCGTTGTCTCTGTCCGTCTGTCTCAGCCCGTCTGTCTCAGTCCGTCTGTCTCAGACCATCTGTCTCAGACCGTTGTCTCTGTCCGCCTGTCTCTGTCCGTCCGTCTCAGCCCGCCTGTCTCAGACCGTCTGTCTCAGACCGTCTGTCTCAGACCGTCTGTCTCAGACCGTCCGTCTCTGTCCGTCTCTCTCAGACCGTCCGTCTCAGACCGTCGGTCTCTGTCAGTCTCTCGTAGGCCGCCTGTCTCAGTCCGTCTGTCTCAGACCATCTGTCTCAGACCATCTGTCTCAGACCGTCTGTCTCTTGCCGTTTGTCTCAGACCATCTGTCTCACTACGTCTGTCTCAGACCGTCTGTCTCAGACCGTCTGTCTCAGACCGTCTGTCTCAGACCGTCTGTCTCAGACCGTCTGTCTCAGACCGTCTGTCTCAGACCGTCTGTCTCAGACCGTCTGTCTCAGACCGTCTGTCTCAGACCGTCTGTCTCAGACCGTCTGTCTCAGACCGTCTGTCTCAGACCGTCTGTCTCAGACCGTCTGTCTCAGACCGTCTGTCTCAGACCGTCTGTCTCTGTCCGTCTGTCTCTGTCCGTCTGTCTCAGACCGTCTGTCTCAGACCGTCGGTCTCTGTCCGTCTCTCTCAGGCCGCCTGTCTCAGTCCGTCTGTCTCAGACCACTGTCTCAGACCGTTGTCTCTGTCCGTCTGTCTCAGCCCGTCTGTCTCAGTCCGTCTGTCTCAGACCATCTGTCTCAGACCGTTGTCTATGTCCGCCTGTCTCTGTCCGTCGGTCTCAGCCCGCCTGTCTCAGACCGTCTGTCTCAGACCGTCTGTCTCAGACCGTCTGTCTCAAACCGTCCGTCTCTGTAGGTCTCTCTCAGACCGTCCGTCTCAGACCGTCGGTATCTGTCAGTCTCTCGTACGCCGCCTGTCTCAGACCGTCTGTCTCAGACCGTCTGTCTCAGACCGTCTGTCTCAGACCGTCTGTCTCAGACCGTCTGTCTCAGACCGTCTGTCTCAGACCGTCTGTCTCAGACCGTTGTCTCTGTCCGTCTGTCCCAGCCCGTCTGTCTCAGTCCGTCTGTCTCAGACCATCTGTCTCAGACCGTTGTCTCTGTCCGCCTGTCTCTGTCCGTCGGTCTCAGCCCGCCTGTCTCAGACCGTCTTTCTCAGACCGTCTGTCTCAGACCGTCTGTCTCAGACCGTCTGTCTCAGACCGTCTATCTCTGTCCGTCTCTCTCAGGCCGCCTGTCTCAGTCCGTCTGTCTCAGACCAACTGTCTCAGACCATTGTCTCTGTCCGCCTGTCTCAGCCCGTCTGTCTCAGTCCGTCTGTATCAGACCATCTGTCTCCGACCGTTGTCTCTGTGCGCCTGTCTCTGTCCGTCTGTCTCAGCCCGCCTGTCTCAGACCGTCTGTCTCAGACCGTCTGTCTCAGACCGTCTGTCTCTGTCCGTCTGTCTCTGTCCGTCTGTCTCAGACCGTCGGTCTCTGTTCGTCTCTCTCAGGCCGCCTGTCTCAGTCCGTCTGTCTCAGACCACTGTCTCAGACCGTTGTCTCTGTCCGTCTGTCTCAGCCCGCCTGTCTCAGTCCGTCTGTCTCAGACCATCTGTCTCAGACCGTTGTCTCTGTCCGTCGGTCTCAGCCCGCCTGTCTCAGACCGTCTGTCTCAGACCGTCTGTCTCAGACCGTCTGTCTCAGACCGTCTGTCTCAGACCGTCTGTCTCAGACCGTTGTCTCTGTCCGTCTGTCCCAGCCCGTCTGTCTCAGTCCGTCTGTCTCAGACCATCTGTCTCAGACCGTTGTCTCTGTCCGCCTGTCTCTGTCCGTCGGTCTCAGCCCGCCTGTCTCAGACCGTCTTTCTCAGACCGTCTGTCTCAGACCGTCTGTCTCAGACCGTCTGTCTCAGACCGTCTGTCTCAGACCGTCTGTCTCAGACCGTCCGTCTCTGTCCGTCTCTCTCAGACCGTCCGTCTCAGACCGTCGGTCTCTGTCAGTCTCTCGTAGGCCGCCTGTCTCAGTCCGTCTGTCTCAGACCATCTGTCTCAGACCATCTGTCTCAGACCATCTGTCTCAGACCGTCTGTCTCTTGCCGTTTGTCTCAGACCATCTGTCTCACTACGTCTGTCTCACTACGTCTGTCTCAGACCGTCTGTCTCAGTCCGTCTGTCTCAGACCATCTGTCTCAGACCGTTGTCTATGTCCGCCTGTCTCTGTCCGTCGGTCTCAGCCCGCCTGTCTCAGACCGTCTGTCTCAGACCGTCTGTCTCAGACCGTCTGTCTCAGACCGTCTGTCTCAGACCGTCTGTCTCAGACCGTCCGTCTCTGTCCGTCTCTCTCAGACCGTCCGTCTCAGACCGTCGGTATCTGTCAGTCTCTCGTACGCCGCCTGTCTCAGTCCGTCTGTCTCAGACCATCTGTCTCAGACCGTCTGTCTCTGTCCGTCTGTCTCAGACCATCTGTCTCACTACGTCTGTCTCAGACCGTCTGTCTCAGACCGTCTGTCTCAGACCGTCTGTCTCAGACCGTCTGTCTCTGTCCGTCTGTCTCTGTCCGTCTGTCTCAGACCGTCTGTCTCAGACCGTCGGTCTCTGTCCGTCTCTCTCAGGCCGCCTGTCTCAGTTCGTCTGTCTCAGACCATCTGTCTCAGACCGTCTGTCTCTGTCCGTCTGTCTCAGACCATCTGTCTCACTACGTCTGTCTCAGACCGTCTGTCTCAGACCATCTGTCTCAGACCGTTGTCTCTGTCCGCCTGTCTCTGTCCGTCGGTCTCAGCACGCCTAAATCAGACCGTCTGTCTCAGACCGTCTGTCTCAGACCGTCCGTCTCAGACCGTCCGTCTCTGTCCGTCTCTCTCAGACCGTCTGTCTCTCTCCGTCTGTGTCAGACCGTCTGTCTCAGCCCGCTGTCTCAGACCATCGGTCTCAGACCGTTGTCTCTGTCCGTCTATCTCTGTCCGTCTCTCTCAGGCCGCCTGTCTCAGACCGTCTGTCTCAGACCGTCTGTCTCAGACCGTCCGTCTCTGTCCGTCTGTGTCAGACCGTCTGTCTCTGTCCGTCTGTGTCAGACCGTCTGTCTCAGCCCGCTGTCTCAGACCATCGGTCTCAGACCGTTGTCTCTGTCCGTCTATCTCTGTCCGTCTGTCTCAGAACGTCGGTCTCAGACCATCTGTATCAAACCGTCTGCCTCAGCGCGCCTGTCTCAGCCCGTCTGTCTCAGACCGTCCGTCTCTGTCCGTCTCTCTCAGACCGTCCGTCTCAGACCGTCGGTCTCTGTCAGTCTCTCGTAGGCCGCCTGTCGCAGTCCGTCTGTCTCAGACCATCTGTCTCAGACCGTCTGTCTCTGTCCGTCTGTCTCAGACCATCTGTCTCACTACGTGTGTATCAGACCATCTGTCTCAGACCGTTGTCTCTGTGCGCCTGTCTCTGTCCGTCTGTCTCAGCCCGCCTGTCTCAGACCGTCTGTCCCAGACCGTCTGTGTCAGACCGTCTGTGTCAGACCGTCTGTCTCAGACCGTCTGTCTCTGTCCGTCTGTCTCTGTCCGTCTGTCTCAGACCGTCTGTCTCAGACCGTCGGTCTCTGTCCGTCTCTCTCAGGCCGCCTGTCTCAGTCCGTCTGTCTCAGACCATTGACTCTGTCCGCCTGTCTCAGCCCGTCTGTCTCAGTCCGTCTGTCTCAGACCATCTGTCTCAGACCGTTGTCTCTGTCCGTCGGTCTCAGCCCGCCTGTCTCAGACCGCCTGTCTCAGACCGTCTGTCTCAGACCGTCTGTCTCAGACCGTCTCTCTCAGGCCGTCTGTCTCAGACCGTCTGTCTCTGTCCGTCTGTCTCAGACCGTCTGTCTCAGACCGTCGGTCTCTGTCCGTCTCTCTCAGGCCGCCTGTCTCAGTCCGTCTGTCTCAGACCACTGTCTCAGACCGTTGTCTCTGTCCGTCTGTCTCAGCCCGCCTGTCTCAGTCCGTCTGTCTCAGACCATCTGTCTCAGACCGTTGTCTCTGTCCGTCGGTCTCAGCCCGCCTGTCTCAGACCGTCTGTCTCAGACCGTCTGTCTCAGACCGTCTGTCTCAGACCGTCTGTCTCAGACCGTCTGTCTCTGTCCGTCTGTCTCAGACCGTCGGTCTCTGTTCGTCTCTCTCAGGCCGCCTGTCTCAGTCCGTCTGTCTCAGACCACTGTCTCAGACCGTTGTCTCTGTCCGTCTGTCTCAGCCCGCCTGTCTCAGTCCGTCTGTCTCAGACCATCTGTCTCAGACCGTTGTCTCTGTCCGTCGGTCTCAGCCCGCCTGTCTCAGACCGTCTGTCTCAGACCGTCTGTCTCAGACCGTCTGTCTCAGACCGTTGTCTCTGTCCGTCTGTCTCAGCCCGTCTGTCTCAGTCCGTCTGTCTCAGACCATCTGTCTCAGACCGTTGTCTCTGTCCGCCTGTCTCTGTCCGTCGGTCTCAGCCCGCCTGTCTCAGACCGTCTGTCTCAGACCGTCTGTCTCAGACCGTCTGTCTCAGACCGTCTGTCTCAGACCGTCTGTCTCAGACCGTCTGTCTCAGACCGTCCGTCTCTGTCCGTCTCTCTCAGACCGTCCGTCTCAGACCGTCGGTCTCTGTCAGTATCTCGTAGGCCGCCTGTCTCAGTCCGTCTGTCTCAGACCATCTGTCTCAGACCGTCTGTCTCTTGCCGTTTGTCTCAGAACATCTGTCTCACTACGTCTGTCTCAGACCGTCTGTCTCAGACCGTCTGTCTCAGACCGTCTGTCTCTGTCCGTCTGTCTCTGTCCGTCTGTCTCAGACCGTCTGTCTCAGACCGTCGGTCTCTGTCCGTCTCTCTCAGGCCGCCTGTCTCAGTCCGTCTGTCTCAGACCACTGTCTCAGACCGTTGTCTCTGTCCGTCTGTCTCAGCCCGTCTGTCTCAGTCCGTCTGTCTCAGACCATCTGTCTCAGACCGTTGTCTCTGTCCGCCTGCCTCTGTCCGTCGGTCTCAGCCCGCCTGTCTCAGACCGTCTGTCTCAGACCGTCTGTCTCAGACCGTCCGTCTCTGTCCGTCTCTCTCAGACCGTCCGTCTCAGACCGTCGGTCTCTGTCAGTCTCTCGTAGGCCGCCTGTCGCAGTCCGTCTGTCTCAGACCATCTGTCTCAGACCGTCTGTCTCTGTCCGTCTGTCTCAGACCATCTGTCTCACTACGTCTGTCTCAGACCGTCTGTCTCAGACCGTCTGTCTCTGTCCGTCTGTCTCTGTCCGTCTGTCTCAGACCGTCGGTCTCAGACCGTCGGTCTCTGTCCGTCTCTCTCAGGCCGCCTGTCTCAGTCCGTCTGTCTCAGACCACTGTCTCAGACCGTTGTCTCTGTCCGTCTGTCTCAGCCCGTCTGTCTCAGTCCGTCTGTCTCAGACCATCTGTCTCAGACCGTTGTCTCTGTCCGCCTGTCTCTGTCCGTCGGTCTCAGCCCGCCTGTCTCAGACCGTCTGTCTCAGACCGTCTGTATCAGACCGTCTGTCTCAGACCGTCCGTCTCTGTCCGTCTCTCTCAGACCGTCCGTCTCAGACCGTCGGTCACTGTGAGTCTCTCGTAGCCCGCCTGTCTCAGTCCGTCTGTCTCAGACCGTCGGTCTCTGTCCGTCTCTCTCAGGCCGCCTGTCTCAGTCCGTCTGTCTCAGACCACTGTCTCAGGCCGTTGTCTCTGTCCGTCTGTCTCAGCCCGTCTGTCTCAGTCCGTCTGTCTCAGACCATCTGTCTCAGACCGTTGTCTCTGTCCGCCTGTCTCTGTCCGTCGGTCTCAGCACGCCTAAATCAGACCGTCTGTCTCAGACCGTCTGTCTCAGACCGTCCGTCTCAGACCGTCCGTCTCTGTCCGTCTCTCTCAGACCGTCTGTCTCTCTCCGTCTGTGTCAGACCGTCTGTCTCAGCCCGCTGTCTCAGACCATCGGTCTCAGACCGTTGTCTCTGTCCGTCTATCTCTGTCCGTCTCTCTCAGGCCGCCTGTCTCAGTCCGTCTGTCTCAGACCATCTGTCTCAGACCGTTGTCTCTGTCCGCCTGTCTCTGTCCGTCGGTCTCAGCCCGCCTGTCTCAGACCGTCTGTCTCAGACCGTCTGTATCAGACCGTCTGTCTCAGACCACTGTCTCAGACCGTTGTCTCTGTCCGTCTGTCTCAGCCCGCCTGTCTCAGTCCGTCTGTCTCAGACCATCTGTCTCAGACCGTTGTCTCTGTCCGTCGGTCTCAGCCCGCCTGTCTCAGACCGTCTGTCTCAGACCGTCTGTCTCAGACCGTCTGTCTCAGACCGTTGTCTCTGTCCGTCTGTCTCAGCCCGTCTGTCTCAGTCCGTCTGTCTCAGACCATCTGTCTCAGACCGTCTGTCTCAGTCCGTCTGTCTCAGACCATCTGTCTCACTACGTCTGTCTCAGACCGTCTGTCTCAGACCATCTGTCTCAGACCGTTGTCTCTGTCCGCCTGTCTCTGTCCGTCGGTCTCAGCACGCCTAAGTCAGACCGTCTGTCTCAGACCGTCTGTCTCAGACCGTCCGTCTCAGACCGTCCGTCTCTGTCCGTCTCTCTCAGACCGTCTGTCTCTCTCCGTCTGTGTCAGACCGTCTGTCTCAGCCCGCTGTCTCAGACCATCGGTCTCAGACCGTTGTCTCTGTCCGTCTATCTCTGTCCGTCTCTCTCAGGCCGCCTGTCTCAGACCGTCTGTCTCAGACCGTCTGTCTCAGACCGTCCGTCTCTGTCCGTCTGTGTCAGACCGTCCGTCTCTGTCCGTCTGTGTCAGACCGTCTGTCTCAGCCCGCTGTCTCAGACCATCGGGTCAGACCGTTGTCTCTGTCCGTCTATCTCTGTCCGTCTGTCTCAGAACGTCGGTCTCAGACCATCTGTATCAAACCGTCTGCCTCAGCGCGCCTGTCTCAGCCCGTCTGTCTCAGACCGTCCGTCTCTGTCCGTCTCTCTCAGACCGTCCGTCTCAGACCGTCGGTCTCTGTCAGTCTCTCGTAGGCCGCCTGTCGCAGTCCGTCTGTCTCAGACCATCTGTCTCAGACCGTCTGTCTCTGTCCGTCTGTCTCAGACCATCTGTCTCACTACGTGTGTATCAGACCATCTGTCTCAGACCGTTGTCTCTGTGCGCCTGTCTCTGTCCGTCTGTCTCAGCCCGCCTGTCTCAGACCGTCTGTCCCAGACCGTCTGTGTCAGACCGTCTGTGTCAGACCGTCTGTCTCAGACCGTCTGTCTCTGTCCGTCTGTCTCTGTCCGTCTGTCTCAGACCGTCTGTCTCAGACCGTCGGTCTCTGTCCGTCTCTCTCAGGCCGCCTGTCTCAGTCCGTCTGTCTCAGACCATTGACTCTGTCCGCCTGTCTCAGCCCGTCTGTCTCAGTCCGTCTGTCTCAGACCATCTGTCTCAGACCGTTGTCTCTGTCCGTCGGTCTCAGCCCGCCTGTCTCAGACCGCCTGTCTCAGACCGTCTGTCTCAGACCGTCTGTCTCAGACCGTCTCTCTCAGGCCGTCTGTCTCAGACCGTCTGTCTCTGTCCGTCTGTCTCAGACCGTCTGTCTCAGACCGTCGGTCTCTGTCCGTCTCTCTCAGGCCGCCTGTCTCAGTCCGTCTGTCTCAGACCACTGTCTCAGACCGTTGTCTCTGTCCGTCTGTCTCAGCCCGCCTGTCTCAGTCCGTCTGTCTCAGACCATCTGTCTCAGACCGTTGTCTCTGTCCGTCGGTCTCAGCCCGCCTGTCTCAGACCGTCTGTCTCAGACCGTCTGTCTCAGACCGTCTGTCTCAGACCGTCTGTCTCAGACCGTCTGTCTCTGTCCGTCTGTCTCAGACCGTCGGTCTCTGTTCGTCTCTCTCAGGCCGCCTGTCTCAGTCCGTCTGTCTCAGACCACTGTCTCAGACCGTTGTCTCTGTCCGTCTGTCTCAGCCCGCCTGTCTCAGTCCGTCTGTCTCAGACCATCTGTCTCAGACCGTTGTCTCTGTCCGTCGGTCTCAGCCCGCCTGTCTCAGACCGTCTGTCTCAGACCGTCTGTCTCAGACCGTCTGTCTCAGACCGTTGTCTCTGTCCGTCTGTCTCAGCCCGTCTGTCTCAGTCCGTCTGTCTCAGACCATCTGTCTCAGACCGTTGTCTCTGTCCGCCTGTCTCTGTCCGTCGGTCTCAGCCCGCCTGTCTCAGACCGTCTGTCTCAGACCGTCTGTCTCAGACCGTCTGTCTCAGACCGTCTGTCTCAGACCGTCTGTCTCAGACCGTCTGTCTCAGACCGTCCGTCTCTGTCCGTCTCTCTCAGACCGTCCGTCTCAGACCGTCGGTCTCTGTCAGTATCTCGTAGGCCGCCTGTCTCAGTCCGTCTGTCTCAGACCATCTGTCTCAGACCGTCTGTCTCTTGCCGTTTGTCTCAGAACATCTGTCTCACTACGTCTGTCTCAGACCGTCTGTCTCAGACCGTCTGTCTCAGACCGTCTGTCTCTGTCCGTCTGTCTCTGTCCGTCTGTCTCAGACCGTCTGTCTCAGACCGTCGGTCTCTGTCCGTCTCTCTCAGGCCGCCTGTCTCAGTCCGTCTGTCTCAGACCACTGTCTCAGACCGTTGTCTCTGTCCGTCTGTCTCAGCCCGTCTGTCTCAGTCCGTCTGTCTCAGACCATCTGTCTCAGACCGTTGTCTCTGTCCGCCTGCCTCTGTCCGTCGGTCTCAGCCCGCCTGTCTCAGACCGTCTGTCTCAGACCGTCTGTCTCAGACCGTCCGTCTCTGTCCGTCTCTCTCAGACCGTCCGTCTCAGACCGTCGGTCTCTGTCAGTCTCTCGTAGGCCGCCTGTCGCAGTCCGTCTGTCTCAGACCATCTGTCTCAGACCGTCTGTCTCTGTCCGTCTGTCTCAGACCATCTGTCTCACTACGTCTGTCTCAGACCGTCTGTCTCAGACCGTCTGTCTCTGTCCGTCTGTCTCTGTCCGTCTGTCTCAGACCGTCGGTCTCAGACCGTCGGTCTCTGTCCGTCTCTCTCAGGCCGCCTGTCTCAGTCCGTCTGTCTCAGACCACTGTCTCAGACCGTTGTCTCTGTCCGTCTGTCTCAGCCCGTCTGTCTCAGTCCGTCTGTCTCAGACCATCTGTCTCAGACCGTTGTCTCTGTCCGCCTGTCTCTGTCCGTCGGTCTCAGCCCGCCTGTCTCAGACCGTCTGTCTCAGACCGTCTGTATCAGACCGTCTGTCTCAGACCGTCCGTCTCTGTCCGTCTCTCTCAGACCGTCCGTCTCAGACCGTCGGTCACTGTGAGTCTCTCGTAGCCCGCCTGTCTCAGTCCGTCTGTCTCAGACCGTCGGTCTCTGTCCGTCTCTCTCAGGCCGCCTGTCTCAGTCCGTCTGTCTCAGACCACTGTCTCAGGCCGTTGTCTCTGTCCGTCTGTCTCAGCCCGTCTGTCTCAGTCCGTCTGTCTCAGACCATCTGTCTCAGACCGTTGTCTCTGTCCGCCTGTCTCTGTCCGTCGGTCTCAGCACGCCTAAATCAGACCGTCTGTCTCAGACCGTCTGTCTCAGACCGTCCGTCTCAGACCGTCCGTCTCTGTCCGTCTCTCTCAGACCGTCTGTCTCTCTCCGTCTGTGTCAGACCGTCTGTCTCAGCCCGCTGTCTCAGACCATCGGTCTCAGACCGTTGTCTCTGTCCGTCTATCTCTGTCCGTCTCTCTCAGGCCGCCTGTCTCAGTCCGTCTGTCTCAGACCATCTGTCTCAGACCGTTGTCTCTGTCCGCCTGTCTCTGTCCGTCGGTCTCAGCCCGCCTGTCTCAGACCGTCTGTCTCAGACCGTCTGTATCAGACCGTCTGTCTCAGACCACTGTCTCAGACCGTTGTCTCTGTCCGTCTGTCTCAGCCCGCCTGTCTCAGTCCGTCTGTCTCAGACCATCTGTCTCAGACCGTTGTCTCTGTCCGTCGGTCTCAGCCCGCCTGTCTCAGACCGTCTGTCTCAGACCGTCTGTCTCAGACCGTCTGTCTCAGACCGTTGTCTCTGTCCGTCTGTCTCAGCCCGTCTGTCTCAGTCCGTCTGTCTCAGACCATCTGTCTCAGACCGTCTGTCTCAGTCCGTCTGTCTCAGACCGTCTGTCTCAGACCGTCCGTCTCTGTCCGTCTCTCTCAGACCGTCTGTCTCTGTCCGTCTGTGTCAGACCGTCTGTCTCAGCCCGCTGTCTCAGACCATCGGTCTCAGACCGTTGTCTCTGTCCGTCTATCTCTGTCCGTCTGTCTCAGAACGTCTGTCTCAGACCATCTGTATCAAACCGTCTGCCTCAGCCCGCCTGTCTCAGCCCGTCTGTCTCAGACCGTCCGTCTCTGTCCGTCTCTCTCAGACCGTCCGTCTCAGACCGTCGGTCTCTGTCAGTGTCTCGTAGGCCGCCTGTCTCAGTCCGTCTGTCTCAGACCATCTGTCTCAGACCGTCTGTCTCTGTCCGTCTGTCTCAGACCATCTGTCTCACTACGTGTGTATCAGACCATCTGTCTCAGACCGTTGTCTCTGTGCGCCTGTCTCTGTCCGTCTGTCTCAGCCCGCCTGTCTCAGACCGTCTGTCCCAGACCGTCTGTGTCAGACCGTCTGTGTCAGACCGTCTGTCTCAGACCGTCTGTCTCTGTCCGTCTGTCTCTGTCCGTCTGTCTCAGACCGTCTGTCTCAGACCGTCGGTCTCTGTCCGTCTCTCTCAGGCTGCCTGTCTCAGTCCGTCTGTCTCAGACCAACTGTCTCAGACCATTGACTCTGTCCGCCTGTCTCAGCCCGTCTGTCTCAGTCCGTCTGTCTCAGACCATCTGTCTCAGACCGTTGTCTCTGTCCGTCGGTCTCAGCCCGTCTGTCTCTGTCCGTCTGTCTCAGACCATCTGTCTCACTACGTGTGTATCAGACCATCTGTCTCAGACCGTTGTCTCTGTGCGCCTGTCTCTGTCCGTCTGTCTCAGCCCGCCTGTCTCAGACCGTCTGTCCCAGACCGTCTGTGTCAGACCGTCTGTCTCAGACCGTCTGTGTCAGACCGTCTGTCTCAGACCGTCTGCCTCAGACCGTCTGTCTCAGACCGTCTGTCTCAGACCGTCTGTCTCAGACCGTCTGTCTCAGACCGTCTGTCTCAGACCGTCTGTCTCAGACCGTCTGTCTCTGTCCGTCTGTCTCAGACCGTCGGTCTCTGTCCGTCTCTCTCAGGCCGCCTGTCTCAGTCCGTCTGTCTCAGACCACTGTCTCAGACCGTTGTCTCTGTCCGTCTGTCTCAGCCCGCCTGTCTCAGTCCGTCTGTCTCAGACCATCTGTCTCAAACCGTTGTCTCTGTCCGTCGGTCTCAGCCCGCCTGTCTCAGACCGTCTGTCTCAGACCGTCTGTCTCAGACCGTCTGTCTCAGACCGTCTGTCTCTGTCCGTCTGTCTCTGTCCGTCTGTCTCTGTCCGTCTGTCTCAGACCGTCGGTCTCTGTTCGTCTCTCTCAGGCCGCCTGTCTCAGTCCGTCTGTCTCAGACCACTGTCTCAGACCGTTGTCTCCGTCCGTCTGTCTCAGCCCGCCTGTCTCAGTCCGTCTGTCTCAGACCATCTGTCTCAGACCGTTGTCTCTGTCCGTCGGTCTCAGCCCGCCTGTCTCAGACCGTCTGTCTCAGACCGTCTGTCTCAGACCGTCTGTCTCAGACCGTCTGTCTCTGTCCGTCTGTCTCAGACCATCTGTCTCAGACCGTTGTCTCAGCCCGCCTGTCTCAGTCCGTCTGTCTCAGACCATCTGTCTCAGACCGTTGTCTCTGTCCGTCGGTCTCAGCCCGCCTGTCTCAGACCGTCTGTCCCAGACCGTCTGTGTCAGACCGTCTGTGTCAGACCGTCTGTCTCAGACCGTCTGTCTCTGTCCGTCTGTCTCTGTCCGTCTGTCTCTGTCCGTCTGTCTCAGACCGTCTGTCTCAGACCGTCGGTCTCTGTCCGTCTCTCTCAGGCCGCCTGTCTCAGTCCGTCTGTCTCAGACCATTGACTCTGTCCGCCTGTCTCAGCCCGTCTGTCTCAGTCCGTCTGTCTCAGACCATCTGTCTCAGACCGTTGTCTCTGTCCGTCGGTCTCAGCCCGCCTGTCTCAGACCGCCTGTCTCAGACCGTCTGTCTCAGACCGTCTGTCTCAGACCGTCTCTCTCAGGCCGTCTGTCTCAGACCGTCTGTCTCTGTCCGTCTGTCTCAGACCGTCTGTCTCAGACCGTCGGTCTCTGTCCGTCTCTCTCAGGCCGCCTGTCTCAGTCCGTCTGTCTCAGACCACTGTCTCAGACCGTTGTCTCTGTCCGTCTGTCTCAGCCCGCCTGTCTCAGTCCGTCTGTCTCAGACCATCTGTCTCAGACCGTTGTCTCTGTCCGTCGGTCTCAGCCCGCCTGTCTCAGACCGTCTGTCTCAGACCGTCTGTCTCAGACCGTCTGTCTCAGACCGTCTGTCTCAGACCGTCTGTCTCTGTCCGTCTGTCTCAGACCGTCGGTCTCTGTTCGTCTCTCTCAGGCCGCCTGTCTCAGTCTGTCTGTCTCAGACCACTGTCTCAGACCGTCTGTCTCTGTCCGTCTGTCTCAGACCATCTGTCTCAGACCGTTGTCTCTGTCCGTCGGTCTCAGCCCGCCTGTCTCAGACCGTCTGTCTCAGACCGTCTGTCTCAGACCGTCTGTCTCAGACCGTCTGTCTCAGACCGTCTGTCTCAGACCGTCCGTCTCTGTCCGTCTCTCTCAGACCGTCCGTCTCAGACCGTCGGTCTCTGTCAGTATCTCGTAGGCCGCCTGTCTCAGTCCGTCTGTCTCAGACCATCTGTCTCAGACCGTCTGTCTCTTGCCGTTTGTCTCAGAACATCTGTCTCACTACGTCTGTCTCAGACCGTCTGTCTCAGACCGTCTGTCTCAGACCGTCTGTCTCTGTCCGTCTGTCTCTGTCCGTCTGTCTCAGACCGTCTGTCTCAGACCGTCGGTCTCTGTCCGTCTCTCTCAGGCCGCCTGTCTCAGTCCGTCTGTCTCAGACCACTGTCTCAGACCGTTGTCTCTGTCCGTCTGTCTCAGCCCGTCTGTCTCAGTCCGTCTGTCTCAGACCATCTGTCTCAGACCGTTGTCTCTGTCCGCCTGTCTCTGTCCGTCGGTCTCAGCCCGCCTGTCTCAGACCGTCTGTCTCAGACCGTCTGTCTCTGTCCGTCTGTCTCAGACCGTCTGTCTCAGACCGTCGGTCTCTGTCCGTCTCTCTCAGGCCGCCTGTCTCAGTCCGTCTGTCTCAGACCACTGTCTCAGACCGTTGTCTCTGTCCGTCTGTCTCAGCCCGTCTGTCTCAGTCCGTCTGTCTCAGACCATCTGTCTCAGACCGTTGTCTCTGTCCGCCTGTCTCTGTCCGTCGGTCTCAGCCCGCCTGTCTCAGACCGTCTGTCTCAGACCGTCTGTCTCAGACCGTCCGTCTCTGTCCGTCTCTCTCAGACCGTCCGTCTCAGACCGTCGGTCTCTGTCAGTCTCTCGTAGGCCGCCTGTCGCAGTCCGTCTGTCTCAGACCATCTGTCTCAGACCGTCTGTCTCTGTCCGTCTGTCTCAGACCATCTGTCTCACTACGTCTGTCTCAGACGGTCTGTCTCAGACCGTCTGTCTCAGACCGTCTGTCTCAGACCGTCTGTCTCAGACCGTCTGTCTCAGACCGTCTGTCTCTGTCCGTCTGTCTCTGTCCGTCTGTCTCAGACCGTCGGTCTCTGTTCGTCTCTCTCAGGCCGCCTGTCTCAGTCCGTCTGTCTCAGACCACTGTCTCAGACCGTTGTCTCTGTCCGTCTGTCTCAGCCCGCCTGTCTCAGTCCGTCTGTCTCAGACCATCTGTCTCAGACCGTTGTCTCTGTCCGTCGGTCTCAGCCCGCCTGTCTCAGACCGTCTGTCTCAGACCGTCTGTCTCAGACCGTCTGTCTCAGACTGTCTGTCTCAGACCGTCTGTCTCTGTCCGTCTGTCTCTGTCCGTCTGTCTCAGACCGTCGGTCTCTGTTCGTTTCTCTCAGGCCGCCTGTCTCAGTCCGTCTGTCTCAGACCACTGTCTCAGACCGTTGTCTCTGTCCGTCTGTCTCAGCCCGTCTGTCTCAGTCCGTCTGTCTCAGACCATCTGTCTCAGACCGTTGTCTCTGTCCGCCTGTCTCTGTCCGTCGGTCTCAGCCCGCCTGTCTCAGACCGTCTGTCTCAGACCGTCTGTCCCAGACCGTCTGTGTCAGACCGTCTGTGTCAGACCGTCTGTCTCAGACCGTCTGTCTCTGTCCGTCTGTCTCTGTCCGTCTGTCTCAGACCGTCGGTCTCTGTCCGTCTCTCTCAGGCCGCCTGTCTCAGTCCGTCTGTCTCAGACCAACTGTCTCAGACCATTGACTCTGTCCGCCTGTCTCAGCCCGTCTGTCTCAGTGCGTCTGTATCAGACCATCTGTCTCCGACCGTTGTCTCTGTGCGCGTGTCTCTGTCCGTCTGTCTCAGCCCGCCTGTCTCAGACCGTCTGTCTCAGATCGTCTGTGTCAGACCGTCTGTCTCAGACCGTCTGCCTGAGACCGTCTGTCTCAGACCGTCTGTCTCAGACCGTCCGTCTCTGTCCGTCTCTCTCAGACCGTCTGTCTCTGTCCGTCTGTGTCAGACCGTCTGTCTCAGCCCGCTGTCTCAGACCATCGGTCTCAGACCGTTGTCTCTGTCCGTCTATCTCTGTCCGTCTGTCTCAGAACGTCTGTCTCAGACCATCTGTATCAAACCGTCTGCCTCAGCCCGCCTGTCTCAGCCCGTCTGCCTCAGACCGTCGGTCTCTGTCCGTCTCTCTCAGGCCGCCTGTCTCAGTCCGTCTGTCTCAGACCACTGTCTCAGACCGTTGTCTCTGTCCGTCTGTCTCAGCCCGTCTGTCTCAGTCCGTCTGTCTCAGACCGTCTGTCTCAGACCGTCTGTCTCAGACCGTCTGTCTCAGACCGTCTGTCTCTGTCCGTCTGTCTCTGTCCGTCTGTCTCAGACCGTCTGTCTCAGACCGTCGGTCTCTGTCCGTCTCTCTCAGGCCGCCTGTCTCAGTCCGTCTGTCTCAGACCACTGTCTCAGACCGTTGTCTCTGTCCGTCTGTCTCAGCCCGCCTGTCTCAGTCCGTCTGTCTCAGACCATCTGTCTCAGACCGTTGTCTCTGTCCGTCGGTCTCAGCCCGCCTGTCTCAGACCGTCTGTCTCAGACCGTCTGTCTCAGACCGTCTGTCTCAGACCGTGTGTCTCAGACCGTCTGTCTCAGACCGTCTGTCTCTGTCCGTCTGTCTCTGTCCGTCTGTCTCTGTCCGTCTGTCTCAGACCGTCGCTCTCTGTTCGTCTCTCTCAGGCCGCCTGTCTCAGTCCGTCTGTCTCAGACCACTGTCTCAGACCGTTGTCTCTGTCCGTCTGTCTCAGCCCGTCTGTCTCAGTCCGTCTGTCTCAGACCGTCGGTCTCTGTCCGTCTCTCTCAGGCCGCCTGTCTCAGTCCGTCTGTCACAGACCACTGTCTCAGACCGTCTGTCTCAGACCGTCTGTCTCAGACCGTCTGTCTCAGACCGTCTGTCTCAGACCGTCTGTCTCAGGCCGTCTGTCTCAGACCGTCCGTCTCTGTCCGTCTCTCTCAGACCGTCCGTCGCAGACCGTCGGTCTCTGTCAGTCTCTCGTAGGCCGCCTGTCTCAGTCCGTCTGTCTCAGACCATCTGTCTCAGACCGTCTGTCTCTTGCCGTTTGTCTCAGAACATGTGTCTCACTACGTCTGTCTCAGACCGTCTGTCTCAGACCGTCTGTCTCAGACCGTCTGTCTCAGACCGTCTGTCTCTGTCCGTCGGTCTCTGTCCGTCTGTCTCAGACCGTCTGTCTCAGACCGTCGGTCTCTGTCCGTCTCTCTCAGGCCGCCTGTCTCAGTCCGTCTGTCTCAGACCACTGTCTCAGACCGTTGTCTCCGTCCGTCTGTCTCAGTCCGTCTGTCTCAGTCCGTCTGTCTCAGACCATCTGTCTCAGACCGTTGTCTCTGTCCGCCTGTCTCTGTCCGTCGGTCTCAGCCCGCCTGTCTCAGACCGTCTGTCTCAGACCGTCTGTCTCAGACCGTCCGTCTCTGTCCGTCTCTCTCAGACCGTCCGTCTCAGACCGTCGGTCTCTGTCAGTCCCTCGTAGGCCGCCTGTCGCAGTCCGTCTGTCTCAGACCATCTGTCTCAGACCGTCTGTCTCTGTCCGTCTGTCTCAGACCATCTGTCTCACTACGTCTGTCTGAGACCGTCTGTCTCAGACCGTCTGTCTCAGACCGTCTGTCTCTGTCCGTCTGTCTCTGTCCGTCTGTCTCAGACCGTCGGTCTCTGTTCGTCTCTCTCAGGCCGCCTGTGTCAGTCCGTCTGTCTCAGACCACTGTCTCAGACCGTCTGTCTCAGACCGTCTGTCTCAGACCGTCCGTCTCTGTCCGTCTCTCTCAGACCGTCCGTCTCAGACCGTCGGTCTCTGTCAGTCCCTCGTAGGCCGCCTGTCGCAGTCCGTCTGTCTCAGACCATCTGTCTCAGACCGTCTGTCTCTGTCCGTCTGTCTCAGACCATCTGTCTCACTACGTCTGTCTGAGACCGTCTGTGTCAGACCGTCTGTCTCAGACCGTCTGTCTCTGTCCGTCTGTCTCTGTCCGTCTGTCTCTGTCCGTCTGTCTCAGACCGTCGGTCTCTGTCCGTCTCTCTCAGGCCGCCTGTCTCAGTCCGTCTGTCTCAGACCAACTGTCTCAGACCATTGACTCTGTCCGCCTGTCTCAGCCCGTCTGTCTCAGTGCGTCTGTATCAGACCATCTGTCTCCGACCGTTGTCTCTGTGCGCGTGTCTCTGTCCGTCTGTCTCAGCCCGCCTGTCTCAGACCGTCTGTCTCAGATCGTCTGTGTCAGACCGTCTGTCTCAGACCGTCTGCCTCAGACCGTCTGTCACAGACCGTCTGTCTCAGACCGTCCGTCTCTGTCCGTCTCTCTCAGACCGTCTGTCTCTGTCCGTCTGTGTCAGACCGTCTGTCTCAGCCCGCTGTCTCAGACCATCGGTCCCAGACCGTTGTCTCTGTCCGTCTATCTCTGTCCGTCTGTCTCAGAACGTCTGTCTCAGACCATCTGTATCAAACCGTCTGCCTCAGCCCGCCTGTCTCAGCCCGTCTGCCTCAGACCGTCGGTCTCTGTCCGTCTCTCTCAGGCCGCCTGTCTCAGTCCGTCTGTCTCAGACCACTGTCTCAGACCGTTGTCTCTGTCCGTCTGTCTCAGCCCGTCTGTCTCAGTCCGTCTGTCTCAGACCGTCTGTCTCAGACCGTCTGTCTCAGACCGTCTGTCTCAGACCGTCTGTCTCTGTCCGTCTGTCTCTGTCCGTCTGTCTCAGACCGTCTGTCTCAGACCGTCGGTCTCTGTCCGTCTCTCTCAGGCCGCCTGTCTCAGTCCGTCTGTCTCAGACCACTGTCTCAGACCGTTGTCTCTGTCCGTCTGTCTCAGCCCGCCTGTCTCAGTCCGTCTGTCTCAGACCATCTGTCTCAGACCGTTGTCTCTGTCCGTCGGTCTCAGCCCGCCTGTCTCAGACCGTCTGTCTCAGACCGTCTGTCTCAGACCGTCTGTCTCAGACCGTCTGTCTCAGACCGTCTGTCTCAGACCGTCTGTCTCAGACCGTCTGTCTCAGACCGTCTGTCTCAGACCGTCTGTCTCTGTCCGTCTGTCTCTGTCCGTCTGTCTCTGTCCGTCTGTCTCAGACCGTCGCTCACTGTTCGTCTCTCTCAGGCCGCCTGTCTCAGTCCGTCTGTCTCAGACCACTGTCTCAGACCGTTGTCTCTGTCCGTCTGTCTCAGCCCGTCTGTCTCAGTCCGTCTGTCTCAGACCGTCGGTCTCTGTCCGTCTCTCTCAGGCCGCCTGTCTCAGTCCGTCTGTCACAGACCACTGTCTCAGACCGTCTGTCTCAGACCGTCTGTCTCAGACCGTCTGTCTCAGACCGTCTGTCTCAGACCGTCTGTCTCAGGCCGTCTGTCTCAGACCGTCCGTCTCTGTCCGTCTCTCTCAGACCGTCCGTCGCAGACCGTCGGTCTCTGTCAGTCTCTCGTAGGCCGCCTGTCTCAGTCCGTCTGTCTCAGACCATCTGTCTCAGACCGTCTGTCTCTTGCCGTTTGTCTCAGAACATCTGTCTCACTACGTCTGTCTCAGACCGTCTGTCTCAGACCGTCTGTCTCAGACCGTCTGTCTCAGACCGTCTGTCTCTGTCCGTCGGTCTCTGTCCGTCTGTCCCAGACCGTCTGTCTCAGACCGTCGGTCTCTGTCCGTCTCTCTCAGGCCGCCTGTCTCAGTCCGTCTGTCTCAGACCACTGTCTCAGACCGTTGTCTCCGTCCGTCTGTCTCAGTCCGTCTGTCTCAGTCCGTCTGTCTCAGACCATCTGTCTCAGACCGTTGTCTCTGTCCGCCTGTCTCTGTCCGTCGGTCTCAGCCCGCCTGTCTCAGACCGTCTGTCTCAGACCGTCTGTCTCAGACCGTCCGTCTCTGTCCGTCTCTCTCAGACCGTCCGTCTCAGACCGTCGGTCTCTGTCAGTCCCTCGTAGACCGCCTGTCGCAGTCCGTCTGTCTCAGACCATCTGTCTCAGACCGTCTGTCTCTGTCCGTCTGTCTCAGACCATCTGTCTCACTACGTCTGTCTGAGACCGTCTGTCTCAGACCGTCTGTCTCAGACCGTCTGTCTCTGTCCGTCTGTCTCTGTCCGTCTGTCTCAGACCGTCGGTCTCTGTCCGTCTCTCTCAGGCCGCCTGTCTCAGTCCGTCTGTCTCAGACCACTGTCTCAGACCGTTGTCTCTGTCCGTCTGTCTCAGCCCGTCTGTCTCAGTCCGTCTGTCTCAGACCATCTGTCTCAGACCGTTGTCTCTGTCCGCCTGTCTCTGTCCGTCGGTCTCAGCCCGCCTGTCTCAGACCGTCTGTCTCAGACCGTCTGTCTCAGACCGTCTGTCTCAGACCGTCCGTCTCTGTCCGTCTCTCTCAGACCGTCCGTCTCAGACCGTCGGTCACTGTCAGTCTCTCGTAGCCCGCCTGTCTCAGTCCGTCTGTCTGAGACCATCTGTCTCAGACCGTCTGTCTTTTGCCGTTTGTCTCAGAACATCTGTCTCACTACGTCTGTGTCAGACAGTCTGTCTCAGACCGTCTGTCTCAGACCGTCTGTCTCAGACCGTCTGTCTCAGACCGTCGGTCTCTGTCCGTCTGTCTCTGTCCGTCTGTCTCAGACCGTCTGTCTCAGACCGTCGGTCTCTGTCCGTCTCTCTCAGGCCGCCTGTCTCAGTCCGTCTGTCTCAGACCACTGTCTCAGACCGTTGTCTCTGTCCGTCTGTCTCAGCCCGCCTGTCTCAGACCGTCTGTCTCAGACCGTCTGTCTCAGACCGTCTGTCTCAGACCGTCTGTCTCAGACCGTCTGTCTCAGACCGTCTGTCTCTGTCCGTCTGTCTCTGTCCGTCTGTCTCAGACCGTCGGTCTCTGTTCGTCTCTCTCAGGCCGCCTGTCTCAGTCCGTCTGTCTCAGACCACTGTCTCAGACCGTTGTCTCTGTCCGTCTGTCTCAGCCCGTCTGTCTCAGTCCGTCTGTCTCAGACCATCTGTCTCAGACCGTTGTCTCTGTCCGCCTGTCTCTGTCCGTCGGTCTCAGCCCGCCTGTCTCAGACCGTCTGTCTCAGACCGTCTGTCTCTGTCCGTCTGTCTCTGTCCGTCTGTCTCAGACCGTCTGTCTCAGACCGTCGGTCTCTGTCCGTCTCTCTCAGGCCGCCTGTCTCAGTCCGTCTGTCTCAGACCACTGTCTCAGACCGTTGTCTCTGTCCGTCTGTCTCAGCCCGCCTGTCTCAGTCCGTCTGTCTCAGACCATCTGTATCAGACCGTTGTCTCTGTCCGTCGGTCTCAGCCCGCCTGTCTCAGACCGTCTGTCTCAGACCGTCTGTCTCAGACCGTCTGTCTCAGACCGTCTGTCTCAGACCGTCTGTCTCAGACCGTCTGTCTCTGTCCGTCTGTCTCTGTCCGTCTGTCTCAGACCGTCGGTCTCTGTTCGTCTCTCTCAGGCCGCCTGTCTCAGTCCGTCTGTCTCAGACCACTGTCTCAGACCGTTGTCTCTGTCCGTCTGTCTCAGCCCGTCTGTCTCAGTCCGTCTGTCTCAGACCATCTGTCTCAGACCGTTGTCTCTGTCCGCCTGTCTCTGTCCGTCGGTCTCAGCCCGCCTGTCTCAGACCGTCTGTCTCAGACCGTCTGTCTCAGACCGTCTGTCTCAGACCGTCTGTCTCAGACCGTCTGTCTCACTACGTCTGTCTCAGACCGTCTGTCTCAGACCGTCTGTCTCAGACCGTCTGTCTCTGTCCGTCTGTTTCTGTCCGTCTGTGTCAGACCGTCTGTCTCAGACCGTCGGTCTCTGTCCGTCTCTCTCTGTCCGCCTGTCTCTGTCCGTCGGTCTCAGTCCGCCTGTCTCAGACCGTCTGTCTCAGCCCGCCTGTCTCAGTCTGTCTGTCTCAGACCATCTGTCTCAGACCGTTGTCTCTGTCCGTCGGTCTCAGCCCGCCTGTCTCAGACCGTCTCTCTCAGGCCGCCTGTCTCAGTCCGTCTGTCTCAGACCACTGTCTCAGACCGTTGTCTCTGTCCGTCTGTCTCAGCCCGTCTGTCTCAGTCCGTCTGTCTCAGACCATCTGTCTCAGACCGTTGTCTCTGTCCGCCTGTCTCTGTCCGTCGGTCTCAGCCCGCCTGTCTCAGACCGTCTGTCTCAGACCGTCTGTCTCTGTCCGTCTGTCTCTGTCCGTCTGTCTCAGACCGTCTGTCTCAGACCGTCGGTCTCTGTCCGTCTCTCTCAGGCCGCCTGTCTCAGTCCGTCTGTCTCAGACCACTGTCTCAGACCGTTGTCTCTGTCCGTCTGTCTCAGCCCGCCTGTCTCAGTCCGTCTGTCTCAGACCATCTGTCTCAGACCGTTGTCTCTGTCCGTCGGTCTCAGCCCGCCTGTCTCAGACCGTCTGTCTCAGACCGTCTGTCTCAGACCGTCTGTCTCAGACCGTCTGTCTCAGACCGTCTGTCTCTGTCCGTCTGTCTCTGTCCGTCTGTCTCTGTCCGTCTGTCTCAGACCGTCGGTCTCTGTTCGTCTCTCTCAGGCCGCCTGTCTCAGTCCGTCTGTCTCAGACCACTGTCTCAGACCGTTGTCTCTGTCCGTCTGTCTCAGCCCGTCTGTCTCAGTCCGTCTGTCTCAGACCATCTGTCTCAGACCGTTGTCTCTGTCCGCCTGTCTCTGTCCGTCGGTCTCAGCCCGCCTGTCTCAGACCGTCTGTCTCAGACCGTCTGTCTCAGACCGTCTGTCTCAGACCGTCTGTCTCTGTCCGTCTGTTTCTGTCCGTCTGTGTCAGACCGTCTGTCTCAGACCGTCGGTCTCTGTCCGTCTCTCTCTGTCCGCCTGTCTCTGTCCGTCGGTCTCAGTCCGCCTGTCTCAGACCGTCTGTCTCAGACCGTCTGTCTCAGACCGTCTGTCTCAGACCGTCTGTCTCTGTCCGTCTGTCTCTGTCCGTCTGTCTCTGTCCGTCTGTCTCAGACCGTCGGCCTCTGTTCGTCTCTCTCAGGCCGCCTGTCTCAGACCGTCTGTCTCAGACCGTCTGTCTCAGACCGTCTGTCTCAGACCGTCTGTCTCAGACCGTCTGTCTCAGACCGTCCGTCTCTGTCCGTCTCTCTCAGACCGTCCGTCTCAGACCGTCGGTCTCTGTCAGTCTCTCGTAGGCCGCCTGTCGCAGTCCGTCTGTCTCAGACCATCTGTCTCAGACCGTCTGTCTCTGTCCGTCTGTCTCAGACCGTCGGTCTCTGTTCGTCTCTCTCAGGCCGCCTGTGTCAGTCCGTCTGTCTCAGACCACTGTCTCAGACCGTCTGTCTCAGTCCGTCTGTCTCAGACCATCTGTCTCAGACCGTTGTCTCTGTCCGCCTGTCTCTGTCCGTCGGTCTCAGCCCGCCTGTCTCAGACCGTCTGTCTCAGACCGTCTGTCTCAGACCGTCTGTCTCAGACCGTCCGTCTCTGTCCGTCTCTCTCAGACCGTCCGTCTCAGACCGTCGGTCACTGTCAGTCTCTCGTAGCCCGCCTGTCTCAGTCCGTCTGTCTCAGACCATTTGTCTCAGACCGTCTGTCTTTTGCCGTTTGTCTCAGAACATCTGTCTCACTACGTCTGTCTCAGACCGTCTGTCTCAGACCGTCTGTCTCAGACCGTCTGTCTCTGTCCGTCTGTCTCTGTCCGTCTGTCTCAGACCGTCTGTCTCAGACCGTCGGTCTCTGTCCGTCTCTCTCAGGCCACCTGTCTCAGTCCGTCTTTCTCAGACCACTGTCTCAGACCGTTGTCTCTGTCCGTCTGTCTCAGCCCGCCTGTCTCAGTCCGTCTGTCTCAGACCATCTGTCTCAGACCGTTGTCTCTGTCCGCCTGCCTCTGTCCGTCGGTCTCAGCCCACCTGTCTCAGACCGTCTGTCTCAGACCGTCTGTCTCAGACCGTCTGTCTCAGACCGTCTGTCTCAGACCGTCTGTCTCAGACCGTCTGTCTCAGACCGTCTGTCTCTGTCCGTCTGTCTCTGTCCGTCTGTCTCAGACCGTCGGTCTCTGTTCGTCTCTCTCAGGCCGCCTGTCTCAGTCCGTCTGTCTCAGACCACTGTCTCAGACCGTTGTCTCTGTCCGTCTGTCTCAGCCCGTCTGTCTCAGTCCGTCTGTCTCAGACCATCTGTCTCAGACCGTTGTCTCTGTCCGCCTGTCTCTGTCCGTCGGTCTCAGCCCGCCTGTCTCAGACCGTCTGTCTCAGACCGTCTGTCTCTGTCCGTCTGTCTCTGTCCGTCTGTCTCAGACCGTCTGTCTCAGACCGTCGGTCTCTGTCCGTCTCTCTCAGGCCGCCTGTCTCAGTCCGTCTGTCTCAGACCACTGTCTCAGACCGTTGTCTCTGTCCGTCTGTCTCAGCCCGCCTGTCTCAGTCCGTCTGTCTCAGACCATCTGTCTCAGACCGTTGTCTCTGTCCGTCGGTCTCAGCCCGCCTGTCTCAGACCGTCTGTCTCAGACCGTCTGTCTCAGACCGTCTGTCTCAGACCGTCTGTCTCTGTCCGTCTGTCTCTGTCCGTCTGTCTCAGACCGTCGGTCTCTGTTCGTCTCTCTCACGCCGCCTGTCTCAGTCCGTCTGTCTCAGACCACTGTCTCAGACCGTTGTCTCTGTCCGTCTGTCTCAGCCCGTCTGTCTCAGTCCGTCTGTCTCAGACCATCTGTCTCAGACCGTTGTCTCTGTCCGCCTGTCTCTGTCCGTCGGTCTCAGCCCGCCTGTCTCAGACCGTCTGTCTCAGACCGTCTGTCTCAGACCGTCTGTCTCAGACCGTCTGTCTCAGACCGTCTGTCTCAGACCGTCTGTCTCTGTCCGTCTGTCTCTGTCCGTCTGTCTCAGACCGTCGGTCTCTGTTCGTCTCTCTCAGGCCGCCTGTCTCAGTCCGTCTGTCTCAGACCACTGTCTCAGACCGTTGTCTCTGTCCGTCTGTCTCAGCCCGTCTGTCTCAGTCCGTCTGTCTCAGACCATCTGTCTCAGACCGTTGTCTCTGTCCGCCTGTCTCTGTCCGTCGGTCTCAGCCCGCCTGTCTCAGACCGTCTGTCTCAGACCGTCTGTCTCTGTCCGTCTGTCTCAGACCGTCTGTCTCAGACCGTCGGTCTCTGTCCGTCTCTCTCAGGCCGCCTGTCTCAGTCCGTCTGTCTCAGACCACTGTCTCAGACCGTTGTCTCTGTCCGTCTGTCTCAGCCCGCCTGTCTCAGTCCGTCTGTCTCAGACCATCTGTCTCAGACCGTTGTCTCTGTCCGTCGGTCTCAGCCCGCCTGCCTCAGACCGTCTGTCTCAGACCGTCTGTCTCAGACCGTCTGTCTCAGACCGTCTGTCTCAGACCGTCTGTCTCTGTCCGTCTGTCTCTGTCCGTCTGTCTCTGTCCGTCTGTCTCTGTCCGTCTGTCTCAGACCGTCGGTCTCTGTTCGTCTCTCTCAGGCCGCCTGTCTCAGTCCGTCTGTCTCAGACCACTGTCTCAGACCGTTGTCTCTGTCCGTCTGTCTCAGCCCGTCTGTCTCAGTCCGTCTGTCTCAGACCATCTGTCTCAGACCGTTGTCTCTGTCCGCCTGTCTCTGTCCGTCGGTCTCAGCCCGCCTGTCTCAGACCGTCTGTCTCAGACCGTCTGTCTCAGACCGTCTGTCTCAGACCGTCTGTCTCAGACCGTCTGTCTCACTACGTCTGTCTCAGACCGTCTGTCTCAGACCGTCTGTCTCAGACCGTCTGTCTCAGACCGTCTGTCTCTGTCCGTCTGTTTCTGTCCGTCTGTGTCAGACCGTCTGTCTCAGACCGTCGGTCTCTGTCCGTCTCTCTCTGTCCGCCTGTCTCTGTCCGTCGGTCTCAGTCCGCCTGTCTCAGACCGTCTGTCTCAGACCGTCTGTCTCAGACCGTCTGTCTCAGACCGTCTGTCTCAGACCGTCTGTCTCTGTCCGTCTGTCTCAGACCGTCTGTCTCAGACGGTCGGTCTGTGTCCGTCTCTCTCAGGCCGCCTGTCTCAGTCCGTCTGTCTCAGACCACTGTCTCAGACCGTTGTCTCTGTCCGTCTGTCTCAGCCCGCCTGTCTCAGTCTGTCTGTCTCAGACCATCTGTCTCAGACCGTTGTCTCTGTCCGTCGGTCTCAGCCCGCCTGTCTCAGACCGTCGGTCTCAGCCCGCCTGTCTCAGACCGTCTGTCTCAGACCGTCTGTCTCAGACCGTCTGTCTCAGACCGTCTGTCTCAGACCGTCTGTCTCAGACCGTCCGTCTCTGTCCGTCTCTCTCAGACCGTCCGTCTCAGACCGTCGGTCTCTGTCAGTCTCTCGTAGGCCGCCTGTCGCAGTCCGTCTGTCTCAGACCATCTGTCTCAGACCGTCTGTCTCTGTCCGTCTGTCTCTGTCCGTCTGTCTCAGACCGTCTGTCTCAGACCGTCGGTCTCTGTCCGTCTCTCTCAGGCCGCCTGTCTCAGTCCGTCTGTCTCAGACCACTGTCTCAGACCGTTGTCTCTGTCCGTCTGTCTCAGCCCGCCTGTCTCAGTCCGTCTGTCTCAGACCATCTGTCTCAGACCGTTGTCTCTGTCCGTCGGTCTCAGCCCGCCTGTCTCAGACCGTCTGTCTCAGACCGTCTGTCTCAGACCGTCTGTCTCAGACCGTCTGTCTCAGACCGTCTGTCTCTGTCCGTCTGTCTCTGTCCGTCTGTCTCTGTCCGTCTGTCTCAGACCGTCGGTCTCTGTTCGTCTCTCTCAGGCCGCCTGTCTCAGTCCGTCTGTCTCAGACCACTGTCTCAGACCGTTGTCTCTGTCCGTCTGTCTCAGCCCGTCTGTCTCAGTCCGTCTGTCTCAGACCATCTGTCTCAGACCGTTGTCTCTGTCCGCCTGTCTCTGTCCGTCGGTCTCAGCCCGCCTGTCTCAGACCGTCTGTCTCAGACCGTCTGTCTCAGACCGTCTGTCTCAGACCGTCTGTCTCAGACCGTCTGTCTCTGTCCGTCTGTCTCAGACCGTCTGTCTCAGACGGTCGGTCTGTGTCCGTCTCTCTCAGGCCGCCTGTCTCAGTCCGTCTGTCTCAGACCACTGTCTCAGACCGTTGTCTCTGTCCGTCTGTCTCAGCCCGCCTGTCTCAGTCTGTCTGTCTCAGACCATCTGTCTCAGACCGTTGTCTCTGTCCGTCGGTCTCAGCCCGCCTGTCTCAGACCGTCGGTCTCAGCCCGCCTGTCTCAGACCGTCTGTCTCAGACCGTCTGTCTCAGACCGTCTGTCTCAGACCGTCTGTCTCAGACCGTCTGTCTCAGACCGTCCGTCTCTGTCCGTCTCTCTCAGACCGTCCGTCTCAGACCGTCGGTCTCTGTCAGTCTCTCGTAGGCCGCCTGTCGCAGTCCGTCTGTCTCAGACCATCTGTCTCAGACCGTCTGTCTCTGTCCGTCTGTCTCAGACCGTCGGTCTCTGATCGTCTCTCTCAGGCCGCCTGTGTCAGTCCGTCTGTCTCAGACCACTGTCTCAGACCGTTGTCTCTGTCCGTCTGTCTCAGCCCGTCTGTCTCAGTCCGTCTGTCTCAGACCATCTGTCTCAGACCGTTGTCTCTGTCCGTCTGTCTCAGACCGTCTGTCTCTGTCCGTCTGTCTCTGTCCGTGTGTCTCAGACCGTCGGTCTCAGACCGTCGGTCTCTGTCCGTCTCTCTCAGGCCGCCTGTCTCAGTCCGTCTGTCTCAGACCACTGTCTCAGACCGTTGTCTCTGTCCGTCTGTCTCAGCCCGTCTGTCTCAGTCCGTCTGTCTCAGACCATCTGTCTCAGACCGTTGTCTCTGTCCGCCTGTCTCTGTCCGTCGGTCTCAGCCCGCCTGTCTCAGACCGTCTGTCTCAGACCGTCTGTCTCAGACCGTCTGTCTCAGACCGTCTGTCTCAGACCGTCCGTCTCTGTCCGTCTCTCTCAGACCGTCCGTCTCAGACCGTCGGTCACTGTCAGTCTCTCGTAGCCCGCCTGTCTCAGTCCGTCTGTCTCAGACCATTTGTCTCAGACCGTCTGTCTTTTGCCGTTTGTCTCAGGACATCTGTCTCACTACGTCTGTCTCAGACCGTCTGTCTCAGACCGTCTGTCTCTGTCCGTCTGTCGATGTCCGTCTGTCTCAGACCGTCTGTCTCAGACCGTCGGTCTCTGTCCGTCTCTCTCAGGCCGCCTGTCTCAGTCCGTCTGTCTCAGACCACTGTCTCAGACCGTTGTCTCTGTCCGTCTGTCTCAGCCCGCCTGTCTCGGTCCGTCTGTCTCAGACCATCTGTCTCAGACCGTTGTCTCTGTCCGCCTGCCTCTGTCCGTCGGTCTCAGCCCGCCTGTCTCAGACCGTCTGTCTCAGACCGTCTGTCTCAGACCGTCTGTCTCAGACCGTCTGTCTCAGACCGTCTGTCTCAGACCGTCTGTCTCAGACCGTCTGTCTCAGACCGTCTGTCTCTGTCCGTCTGTCTCTGTCCGTCTGTCTCAGACCGTCGGTCTCTGTTCGTCTCTCTCAGGCCGCCTGTCTCAGTCCGTCTGTCTCAGACCACTGTCTCAGACCGTTGTCTCTGTCCGTCTGTCTCAGCCCGTCTGTCTCAGTCCGTCTGTCTCAGACCATCTGTCTCAGACCGTTGTCTCTGTCCGCCTGTCTCTGTCCGTCGGTCTCAGCCCGCCTGTCTCAGACCGTCTGTCTCAGACCGTCTGTCTCTGTCCGTCTGTCTCTGTCCGTCTGTCTCAGACCGTCTGTCTCAGACCGTCGGTCTCTGTCCGTCTCTCTCAGGCCGCCTGTCTCAGTCCGTCTGTCTCAGACCACTGTCTCAGACCGTTGTCTCTGTCCGTCTGTCTCAGCCCGCCTGTCTCAGTCCGTCTGTCTCAGACCATCTGTCTCAGACCGTTGTCTCTGTCCGTCGGTCTCAGCCCGCCTGTCTCAGACCGTCTGTCTCAGACCGTCTGTCTCAGACCGTCTGTCTCAGACCGTCTGTCTCAGACCGTCTGTCTCAGACCGTCTGTCTCTGTCCGTCTGTCTCTGTCCGTCTGTCTCAGACCGTCGGTCTCTGTTCGTCTCTCTCAGGCCGCCTGTCTCAGTCCGTCTGTCTCAGACCACTGTCTCAGACCGTTGTCTCTGTCCGTCTGTCTCAGCCCGTCTGTCTCAGTCCGTCTGTCTCAGACCATCTGTCTCAGACCGTTGTCTCTGTCCGCCTGTCTCTGTCCGTCGGTCTCAGCCCGCCTGTCTCAGACCGTCTGTCTCAGACCGTCTGTCTCAGACCGTCTGTCTCAGACCGTCTGTCTCAGACCGTCCGTCTCTGTCCGTCTCTCTCAGACCGTCCGTCTCAGACCGTCGGTCACTTTCAGTCTCTCGTAGCCCGCCTGTCTCAGTCCGTCTGTCTCAGACCATCTGTCTCAGACCGTCTGTCTTTTGCCGTTTGTCTCAGAACATCTGTCTCACAACGTCTGTCTCAGACCGTCTGTCTCAGACCGTCTGTCTCAGACCGTCTGTCTCAGACCGTCTGTCTCAGACCGTCTGTCTCAGACCGTCTGTCTCAGACCGTCTGTCTCAGACCGTCTGTCTCTGTCCGTCTGTCTCTGTCCGTCTGTCTCTGTCCGTCTGTCTCAGACCGTCTGTCTCAGACCGTCGGTCTCTGTCCGTCTCACTCAGGCCGCCTGTCTCAGTCCGTCTGTCTCAGACCAACTGTCTCAGACCATTGACTCTGTCCGCCTGTCTCAGCCCGTCTGTCTCAGTCCGTCTGTATCAGACCATCTGTCTCCGACCGTTGTCTCTGTGCGCGTGTCTCTGTCCGTCTGTCTCAGCCCGCCTGTCTCAGACCGTCTGTCTCAGACCGTCTGTGTCAGACCGTCTGTCTCAGACCGTCTGCCTCAGACCGTCTGTCTCAGACCGTCTGTCTCAGACCGTCTGTCTCAGACCGTCTGTCTCAGACCGTCCGTCTCTGTCCGTCTCTCTCAGACCGTCTGTGTCAGACCGTCTGTCTCAGCCCGCTGTCTCAGACCATCGGTCTCAGACCGTTGTCTCTGTCCGTCTATCTCTGTCCGTCTGTCTCAGAACGTCTGTCTCAGACCATCTGTATCAAACCGTCTGCCTCAGCCCGCCTGTCTCAGCCCGTCTGTCTCAGACCGTCAGTCTCTGTCCGTCTCTCTCAGACCGTCCGTCTCAGACCGTCGGTCTCTGTCAGTCTCTCGTAGGCCGCCTGTCTCAGTCCGTCTGTCTCAGACCATCTGTCTCAGACCGTCTGTCTCTGTCCGTCTGTCTCAGACCATCTGTCTCACTACGTCTGTCTCAGACCGTCTGTCTCAGACCGTCTGTCTCAGACCGTCTGTCTCAGACCGTCTGTCTCTGTCCGTCTGTTTCTGTCCGTCTGTCTCAGACCGTCTGTCTCAGACCGTCGGTCTCTGTCCGTCTCTCTCTGTCCGCCTGTCTCTGTCCGTCGGTCTCAGCCCGCCTGTCTCAGACCGTCTGTCTCAGACCGTCTGTCTCAGACCGTCTGTCTCAGACCGTCTGTCTCTGTCCGTCTGTCTCAGACCGTCTGTCTCAGACCGTCGGTCTCTGTCCGTCTCTCTCAGGCCGCCTGTCTCAGTCCGTCTGTCTCAGACCACTGTCTCAGACCGTTGTCTCTGTCCGTCTGTCTCAGCCCGTCTGTCTCAGTCCGTCTGTCTCAGACCATCTGTCTCAGACCGTTGTCTCTGTCCGCCTGTCTCTGTCCGTCGGTCTCAGCCCGCCTGTCTCAGACCGTCTGTCTCAGACCGTCTGTCTCTGTCCGTCTGTCTCTGTCCGTCTGTCTCTGTCCGTCTGTCTCTGTCCGTTTGTCTCAGACCGTCGGTCTCTGTTCGTCTCTCTCAGGCCGCCTGTGTCAGTCCGTCTGTCTCAGACCACTGTCTCAGACCGTTGTCTCTGTCCGTCTGTCTCAGCCCGTCTGTCTCAGTCCGTCTGTCTCAGACCATCTGTCTCAGACCGTTGTCTCTGTGCGTCTGTCTCAGACCGTCTGTCTCTGTCCGTCTGTCTCTGTCCGTCTGTCTCAGACCGTCTGTCTCAGACCGTCGGTCTCTGTCCGTCTCTCTCAGGCCGCCTGTCTCAGTCCGTCTGTCTCAGACCACTGTCTCAGACCGTTGTCTCTGTCCGTCTGTCTCAGCCCGTCTGTCTCAGTCCGTCTGTCTCAGACCATCTGTCTCAGACCGTTGTCTCTGTCCGCCTGTCTCTGTCCGTCGGTCTCAGCCCGCCTGTCTCAGACCGTCTGTCTCAGACCGTCTGTCTCAGACCGTCTGTCTCAGACCGTCTGTCTTTTGCCGTTTGTCTCAGAACATCTGTCTCACTACGTCTGTCTCAGACCGTCCGTATCAGACCGTCGGTCTCTGTCAGTCTCTCGTAGCCCGCCTGTCTCAGTCCGTCTGTCTCAGACCATCTGTCTCAGACCGTCTGTCTTTTGCCGTTTGTCTCAGAACATCTGTCTCACTACGTCTGTCTCAGACCGTCTGTCTCAGACCGTCTGTCTCAGACCGTCTGTCTCAGACCGTCTGTCTCTGTCCGTCTGTCTCTGTCCGTCTGTCTCAGACCGTCGGTCTCTGTCCGTCTCTCTCAGGCCGCCTGTCTCAGTCCGTCTGTCTCAGACCACTGTCTCAGACCGTTGTCTCTGTCCGTCTGTCTCAGCCCGTCTGTCTCAGTCCGTCTGTCTCAGACCATCTGTCTCAGACCGTTGTCTCTGTCCGCCTGTCTCTGTCCGTCGGTCTCAGCCCGCCTGTCTCAGACCGTCTGTCTCAGACCGTCCGTCTCTGTCCGTCTCTCTCAGACCGTCCGTCTCAGACCGTCGGTCTCTGTCAGTCTCTCGTAGGCCGCCTGTCTCAGTCCGTCTGCCTCAGACCATCTGTCTCAGACCGTCTGTCTCTGTCCGTCTGTCTCAGACCATCTGTCTCACTACGTCTGTCTCAGACCGTCTGTCTCAGACCGTCTGTCTCAGACCGTCTGTCTCAGACCGTCTGTCTCTGTCCGTCTGTCTCTGTCCGTCTGTCTCTGTCCGTCTGTCTCTGTCCGTCTGTCTCTGTCCGTTTGTCTCTGTCCGTCTGTCTCAGACCGTCTGTCTCAGACCGTCTGTCTCAGACCGTCGGTCTCTGTCCGTCTCTCTCAGGCCGCCTGTCTCAGTCCGTCTGTCTCAGACCACTGTCTCAGACCGTTGTCTCTGTCCGTCTGTCTCAGCCCGTCTGTCTCAGTCCGTCTGTCTCAGACCATCTGTCTCAGACCGTTGTCTCTGTCCGCCTGTCTCTGTCCGTCGGTCTCAGCCCGCCTGTCTCAGACCGTCTGTCTCAGACCGTCTGTCTCAGACCGTCTGTCTCAGACCGTCTGTCTCAGACCGTCTGTCTTTTGCCGTTTGTCTCAGAACATCTGTCTCACTACGTCTGTCTCAGACCGTCCGTCTCAGACCGTCGGTCTCTGTCAGTCTCTCGTAGCCCGCCTGTCTCAGTCCGTCTGTCTCAGACCATCTGTCTCAGACCGTCTGTCTTTTGCCGTTTGTCTCAGAACATCTGTCTCACTACGTCTGTCTCAGACCGTCTGTCTCAGACCATCTGTCTCAGACCGTTGTCTATGTCCGCCTGTCTCTGTCCGTCGGTCTCAGCCCGCCTGTCTCAGACCGTCTGTCTCAGACCGTCTGTCTCCGACCGTCCGTCTCTGTCAGTCTCTCTCAGACCGTCCGTCTCAGACCGTCGGTCTCTGTCAGTCTCTCGTAGGCCGCCTGTCTCAGTCCGTCTGACTCAGACCGTCTGCCTCATACCGTCTGTCTCTGTCCGTCTGTCTCTGTCCGTCTGTCTCAGACCGTCTGTCTCAGACCGTCGGTCTCTGTCCGTCTCTCTCAGGCCGCCTGTCTCAGTCCGTCTGTCTCAGACCACTGTCTCAGACCGTTGTCTCTGTCCGTCTGTCTCAGCCCGTCTGTCTCAGTCCGTCTGTCTCAGACCATCTGTCTCAGACCGTTGTCTATGTCCGCCTGTCTCTGTCCGTCGGTCTCAGCCCGCCTGTCTCAGACCGTCTGTCTCAGACCGTCTGTCTCAGACCGTCTGTCTCAGACCGTCTGTCTCAGACCGTCTGTCTCAGACCGTCCGTCTCTGTCCGTCTCTCTCAGACCGTCCGTCTCAGACCGTCGGTATCTGTCAGTCTCTCGTAGGCCGCCTGTCTCAGTCCGTCTGTCTCAGACCATCTGTCTCAGACCGTCTGTCTCTGTCCGTCTGTCTCAGACCATCTGTCTCACTACGTCTGTCTCAGACCGTCTGTCTCAGACCGTCTGTCTCAGACCGTCTGTTTCAGACCGTCTGTCTCAGACCGTCTGTCTCAGACCGTCTGTCTCAGACCGTCTGTCTCAGACCGTCTGTCTCTGTCCGTCTGTCTCTGTCCGTCTGTCTCAGACCGTCTGTCTCAGACCGTCTGTCTCAGACCGTCGGTCTCTGTCCGTCTCTCTCAGGCCGCCTGTCTCAGTTCGTCTGTCTCAGACCACTGTCTCAGACCGTTGTCTCTGTCCGTCTGTCTCAGCCCGTCTGTCTCAGTCCGTCTGTCTCAGACCACCTGTCTCAGACCGTTGTCTCTGTACGCCTGTCTCTGTCCGTCGGTCTCAGCACGCCTGTCTCAGACCGTCTGTCTCAGACCGTCTGTCTCAGACCGTCCGTCTCTGTCAGTCTCTCTCAGACCGTCTGTCTCAGACCGTCTGTCTCAGACCGTCTGTCTCAGACCGTCTGTCTCTGTCCGTCGGTCTCAGCACGCCTATCTCAGACCGTCTGTCTCAGACCGTCTGTCTCAGACCGTCCGTCTCTGTCAGTCTCTCTCAGACCGTCCGTCTCAGACCGTCGGTCTCTGTCAGTCTCTCGTAGGCCGCCTGTCTCAGTCCGTCTGACTCAGACCGTCTGCCTCATACCGTCTGTCTCTGTCCGTCTGTCTCAGACCGTCTGTCTCAGACCGTCGGTCTCTGTCCGTCTCTCTCAGGCCGCCTGTCTCAGTCCGTCTGTCTCAGACCACTGTCTCAGACCGTTGTCTCTGTCCGTCTGTCTCAGCCCGTCTGTCTCAGTCCGTCTGTCTCAGACCATCTGTCTCAGACCGTTGTCTATGTCCGCCTGTCTCTGTCCGTCGGTCTCAGCCCGCCTGTCTCAGACCGTCTGTCTCAGACCGTCTGTCTCAGACCGTCCGTCTCAGACCGTCGGTCTCTGTCAGTGTCTCGTAGGCCGCCTGTCTCAGTCCGTCTGACTCAGACCGTCTGCCTCATACCGTCTGTCTCTGTCCGTCTGTCTCTGTCCGTCTGTCTCAGACCGTCTGTCTCAGACCGTCGGTCTCTGTCCGTCTCTCTCAGGCCGCCTGTCTCAGTCCGTCTGTCTCAGACCACTGTCTCAGACCGTTGTCTCTGTCCGTCTGTCTCAGCCCGTCTGTCTCAGTCCGCCTGTCTCAGACCATCTGTCTCAGACCGTTGTCTATGTCCGCCTGTCTCTGTCCGTCGGTCTCAGCCCGCCTGTCTCAGACCGTCTGTCTCAGACCGTCTGTCTCAGACCGTCTGTCTCAGACCGTCCGTCTCTGTCCGTCTCTCTCAGACCGTCCGTCTCAGACCGTCGGTATCTGTCAGTCTCTCGTAGGCCGCCTGTCTCAGTCCGTCTGTCTCAGACCATCTGTCTCAGACCGTCTGTCTCTGTCCGTCTGTCTCAGACCATCTGTCTCACTACGTCTGTCTCAGACCGTCTGTCTCAGACCGTCTGTCTCAGACCGTCTGTCTCAGACCGTCTGTCTCTGTCCGTCTGTCTCTGTCCGTCTGTCTCAGACCGTCTGTCTCAGACCGTCTGTCTCAGACCGTCGGTCTCTGTCCGTCTCTCTCAGGCCGCCTGTCTCAGTTCGTCTGTCTCAGACCACTGTCTGAGACCGTTGTCTCTGTCCGTCTGTCTCAGCCCGTCTGTCTCAGTCCGTCTGTCTCAGACCACCTGTCTCAGACCGTTGTCTCTGTCGGCCTGTCTCTGTCCGTCGGTCTCAGCACGCCTGTCTCAGACCGTCTGTCTCAGACCGTCTATCTCAGACCGTCCGTCTCTGTCAGTCTCTCTCAGACCGTCTGTCTCAGACCGTCTGTCTCAGACCGTCTGTCTCTGTCCGTCTGTCTCTGTCCGTCTGTCTCTGTCCGTCTGTCTCAGACCGTCTGTCTCAGACCGTCTGTCTCAGACCGTCGGTCTCTGTCCGTCTCACTCAGGCCGCCTGTCTCAGTCCGTCTGTCTCAGACCAACTGTCTCAGACCATTGACTCTGTCCGCCTGTCTCTGCCCGTCTGTCTCAGTCCGTCTGTATCAGACCATCTGTCTCCGACCGTTGTCTCTGTGCGCGTGTCTCTGTCCGTCTGTCTCAGCCCGCCTGTCTCAGACCGTCTGTCTCAGACCGTCTGTCTCAGACCGTCTGTCTCTGTCCGTCTGTCTCAGACCATCTGTCTCACTACGTCTGTCTCAGACCGTCTGTCTCAGACCGTCTGTCTCAGACCGTCTGTTTCAGACCGTCTGTCTCAGACCGTCTGTCTCAGACAGTCTGTCTCAGACCGTCTGTCTCAGACCGTCTGTCTCTGTCCGTCTGTCTCTGTCCGTCTGTCTCAGACCGTCTGTCTCAGACCGTCTGTCTCAGACCGTCTGTCTCTGTCCGTCTGTCTCAGACCATCTGTCTCACTACGTCTGTCTCAGACCGTCTGTCTCAGACCGTCTGTCTCAGACCGTCTGTCTCAGACCGTCTGTCTCTGTCCGTCTGTCTCTGTCCGTCTGTCTCAGCCCGTCTGTCTCAGTCCGTCTGCCTCAGACCACCTGTCTCAGACCGTTGTCTCTGTCCGCCTGTCTCTGTCCGTCGGTCTCAGCACGCCTGTCTCAGACCGTCTGTCTCAGACCGTCTGTCTCAGACCGTCCGTCTCTGTCAGTCTCTCTCAGACCGTCTGTCTCAGACCGTATGTCTCAGACCGTCTGTCTCAGACCGTCTGTCTCTGTCCGTCGGTCTCAGCACGCCTGTCTCAGACCGTCTGTCTCAGACCGTCTGTCTCAGACCGTCCGTCTCTGTCAGTCTCTCTCAGACCGTCCGTCTCAGACCGTCGGTCTCTGTCAGTCTCTCGTAGGCCGCCTGTCTCAGTCCGTCTGACTCAGACCGTCTGCCTCATACCGTCTGTCTCTGTCCGTCTGTCTCTGTCCGTCTGTCTCAGACCGTCTGTCTCAGACCGTCGGTCTCTGTCCGTCTCTCTCAGGCCGCCTGTCTCAGTCCGTCTGTCTCAGACCACTGTCTCAGACCGTTGTCTCTGTCCGTCTGTCTCAGCCCGTCTGTCTCAGTCCGTCTGTCTCAGACCATCTGTCTCAGACCGTTGTCTATGTCCGCCTGTCTCTGTCCGTCGGTCTCAGCCCGCCTGTCTCAGACCGTCTGTCTCAGACCGTCTGTCTCAGACCGTCAGTCTCTGTCAGTCTCTCTCAGACCGTCCGTCTCAGACCGTCGGTCTCTGTCAGTCTCTCGTAGGCCGCCTGTCTCAGTCCGTCTGACTCAGACCGTCTGCCTCATACCGTCTGTCTCTGTCCGTCTGTCTCTGTCCGTCTGTCTCAGACCGTCTGTCTCAGACCGTCGGTCTCTGTCCGTCTCGCTCAGGCCGCCTGTCTCAGTCCGTCTGTCTCAGACCACTGTCTCAGACCGTTGTCTCTGTCCGTCTGTCTCAGCCCGTCTGTCTCAGTCCGTCTGTCTCAGACCATCTGTCTCAGACCGTTGTCTATGTCCGCCTGTCTCTGTCCGTCGGTCTCAGCCCGCCTGTCTCAGTCCGTCTGTCTCAGACCATCTGTCTCAGACCGTCTGTCTCTGTCCGTCTGTCTCAGACCATCTGTCTCACTACGTCTGTCTCAGACCGTCTGTCTCAGACCGTCTGTCTCAGACCGTCTGTCTCAGACCGTCTGTCTCAGACCGTCTGTCTCAGACCGTCTGTCTCAGACCGTCTGTCTCAGACCGTCTGTCTCAGACCGTCTGTCTCTGTCCGTCTGTCTCTGTCCGTCTGTCTCAGACCGTCTGTCTCAGACCGTCTGTCTCAGACCGTCGGTCTCTGTCCGTCTCTCTCAGGCCGCCTGTCTCATTTCGTCTGTCTCAGACCACTGTCTCAGACCGTTGTCTCTGTCCGTCTGTCTCAGCCCGTCTGTCTCAGTCCGTCTGTCTCAGACCACCTGTCTCAGACCGTTGTCTCTGTCCGCCTGTCTCTGTCCGTCGGTCTCAGCACGCCTGTCTCAGACCGTCTGTCTCAGACCGTCTGTCTCAGACCGTCCGTCTCTGTCAGTCTCTCTCAGACCGTCTGTCTCAGACCGTCTGTCTCAGACCGTCTGTCTCAGACCGTCTGTCTCAGACCGTCTGTCTCAGACCGTCTTTCTCAGACCGTCTGTCTCAGACCGTCTGTCTCTGTCCGTCTGTCTCTGTCCGTCTGTCTCTGTCCGTCTGTCTCAGACCGTCTGTCTCAGACCGTCTGTCTCAGACCGTCTGTCTCAGACCGTCGGTCTCTGTCCGTCTCACTCAGGCCGCCTGTCTCAGTCCGTCTGTCTCAGACCAACTGTCTCAGACCATTGACTCTGTCCGCCTGTCTCTGCCCGTCTGTCTCAGTCCGTCTGTATCAGACCATCTGTCTCCGACCGTTGTCTCTGTGCGCGTGTCTCTGTCCGTCTGTCTCAGCCCGCCTGTCTCAGACCGTCTGTCTCAGACCGTCTGTGTCAGACCGTCTGTCTCAGACCGTCTGCCTCAGACCGTCTGTCTCAGACCGTCTGTCTCAGCCCGCTGTCTCAGACCATCGGTCTCAGACCGTTGTCTCTGTCCGTCTATCTCTGTCCGTCTGTCTCAGAACGTCTGTCTCAGACCATCTGTATCAAACCGTCTGCCTCAGCCCGCCTGTCTCAGCCCGTCTGTCTCAGACCGTCCGTCTCTGTCCGTCTCTCTCAGACCGTCCGTCTCAGACCGTCGGTCTCTGTCCGTCTGTCTCAGACCATCTGTCTCACTACGTCTGTCTCAGACCGTCTGTCTCAGACCGTCTGTCTCAGACCGTCTGTCTCAGACCGTCTGTCTCTGTCCGTCTGTCTCAGACCATCTGTCTCACTACGTCTGTCTCAGACCGTCTGTCTCAGACCGTCTGTCTCAGACCGCCTGTCTCTGTCCGTCTGTTTCTGTCCGTCTGTCTCAGACCGTCTGTCTCAGACCGTCGGTCTCTGTCCGTCTCTCTCTGTCCGCCTGTCTCTGTCCGTCGGTCTCAGCCCGCCTGTCTCAGACCGTCTGTCTCAGACCGTCTGTCTCAGACCGTCTGTCTCAGACCGTCTGTCTCTGTCCGTCTGTCTCAGACCGTCTGTCTCAGACCGTCGGTCTCTGTCCGTCTCTCTCAGGCCGCCTGTCTCAGTCCGTCTGTCTCAGACCACTGTCTCAGACCGTTGTCTCTGTCCGTCTGTCTCAGCCCGTCTGTCTCAGTCCGTCTGTCTCAGACCATCTGTCTCAGACCGTTGTCTCTGTCCGCCTGTCTCTGTCCGTCGGTCTCAGCCCGCCTGTCTCAGACCGTCTGTCTCAGACCGTCTGTCTCTGTCCGTCTGTCTCTGTCCGTCTGTCTCTGTCCGTCTGTCTCAGACCGTCGGTCTCTGTTCGTCTCTCTCAGGCCGCCTGTGTCAGTCCGTCTGTCTCAGACCACTGTCTCAGACCGTTGTCTCTGTCCGTCTGTCTCAGCCCGTCTGTCTCAGTCCGTCTGTCTCAGACCATCTGTCTCAGACCGTTGTCTCTGTCCGTCTGTCTCAGACCGTCTGTCTCTGTCCGTCTGTCTCTGTCCGTCTGTCTCAGACCGTCTGTCTCAGACCGTCGGTCTCTGTCCGTCTCTCTCAGGCCGCCTGTCTCAGTCCGTCTGTCTGAGACCACTGTCTCAGACCGTTGTCTCTGTCCGTCTGTCTCAGCCCGTCTGTCTCAGTCCGTCTGTCTCAGACCATCTGTCTCAGACCGTTGTCTCTGTCCGCCTGTCTCTGTCCGTCGGTCTCAGCCCGCCTGTCTCAGACCGTCTGTCTCAGACCGTCTGTCTCAGACCGTCTGTCTTTTGCCGTTTGTCTCAGAACATCTGTCTCACTACGTCTGTCTCAGACCGTCCGTGTCAGACCGTCGGTCTCTGTCAGTCTCTCGTAGCCCGCCTGTCTCAGTCCGTCTGTCTCAGACCATTTGTCTCAGACCGTCTGTCTTTTGCCGTTTGTCTCAGAACATCTGTCTCACTACGTCTGTCTCAGACCGTCTGTCTCAGACCATCTGTCTCAGACCGTTGTCTATGTCCGCCTGTCTCTGTCCGTCGGTCTCAGCCCGCCTGTCTCAGACCGTCTGTCTCAGACCGTCTGTCTCCGACCGTCCGTCTCTGTCAGTCTCTCTCAGACCGTCCGTCTCAGACCGTCGGTCTCTGTCCGTCTCTCTCAGGCCGCCTGTCTCAGTCCGTCTGTCTCAGACCACTGTCTCAGACCGTTGTCTCTGTCCGTCTGTCTCAGCCCGTCTGTCTCAGTCCGTCTGTCTCAGACCATCTGTCTCAGACCGTTGTCTATGTCCGCCTGTCTCTGTCCGTCGGTCTCAGCCCGCCTGTCTCAGACCGTCTGTCTCAGACCGTCTGTCTCAGACCGTCTGTCTCAGACCGTCTGTCTTTTGCCGTTTGTCTCAGAACACCTGTCTCACTACGTCTGTCTCAGACCGTCCGTCTCAGACCGTCGGTCTCTCTCAGTCTCTCGTAGCCCGCCTGTCTCAGTCCGTCTGTCTCAGACCATCTGTCTCAGACCGTCTGTCTTTTGCCGTTTGTCTCAGAACATCTGTCTCACTACGTCTGTCTCAGACCGTCTGTCTCAGACCGTCTGTCTCAGACCGTCTGTCTCTGTCCGTCTGTCTCTGTCCGTCTGTCTCTGTCCGTCTGTCTCAGACCGTCGGTCTCTGTCCGTCTCTCTCAGGCCGCCTGTCTCAGTCCGTCTGTCTCAGACCACTGTCTCAGACCGTTGTCTCTGTCCGTCTGCCTCAGCCCGCCTGTCTCAGTCCGTCTGTCTCAGACCATCTGTCTCAGACCGTTGTCTCTGTCCGCCTGTCTCTGTCCGTCGGTCTCAGCCCGCCTGTCTCAGACCGTCTGTCTCAGACCGTCCGTCTCTGTCCGTCTCTCTCAGACCGTCCGTCTCAGACCGTCGGTCTCTGTCAGTCTCTCGTAGGCCGCCTGTCTCAGTCCGTCTGTCTCAGACCATCTGTCTCAGACCTTCTGTCTCTGTCCGTCTGTCTCATACCATCTGTCTCACTACGTCTGTCTCAGACCGTCTGTCTCAGACCGTCTGTCTCAGACCGTCTGTCTCTGTCCGTCTGTCTCTGTCCGTCTATCTCAGACCGTCTGTCTCAGACCGTCTGTCTCAGACCGTCGGTCTCTGTTCGTCTCTCTCAGGCCGCCTGTGTCAGTACGTCTGTCTCAGACCACTGTCTCAGACCGTTGTCTCTGTCCGTCTGTCTCAGCCCGCCTATCTCAGTCCGTCTGTCTCAGACCATCTGTCTCAGACCGTTGTCTCTGTCCGCCTGTCTCTGTCCGTCGGTCTCAGCCCGCCTGTCTCAGACCGTCTGTCTCAGACCGTCTGTCTCAGACCGTCCGTCTCTGTCCGTCGGTCTCTGTCCGTCTCTCTCAGACCGTCCGTCTCAGACCGTCGGTATCTGTCAGTCTCTCGTAGGCCGCCTGTCTCAGTCCGTCTGTCTCAGACCATCTGTCTCAGACCGTCTGTCTCTGTCCGTCTGTCTCAGACCATCTGTCTCACTACGTCTGTCTCAGACCGTCTGTCTCAGACCGTCTGTCTCAGACCGTCTGTCTTAGACCGTCTGTCTCAGACCGTCTGTCTCAGACCGTCTGCCTCAGACCGTCTGTCTCAGACCGTCTGTCTCTGTCCGTCTGTCTCTGTCCGTCTGTCTCAGACCGTCTGTCTCAGACCGTCTGTCTCAGACCGTCGGTCTCTGTCCGTCTCTCTCAGGCCGCCTGTCTCAGTTCGTCTGTCTCAGACCACTGTCTCAGACCGTTGTCTCTGTCCGTCTGTCTCAGCCCGTCTGTCTCAGTCCGTCTGTCTCAGACCACCTGTCTCAGACCGTTGTCTCTGTCCGCCTGTCTCTGTCCGTCGGTCTCAGCACGCCTGTCTCAGACCGTCTGTCTCAGACCGTCCGTCTCTGTCAGTCTCTCTCAGACCGTCTGTCTCAGACCGTCTGTCTCAGACCGTCTGTCTCAGACCGTCTGTCTCAGACCGTCTGTCTCAGACCGTCTGTCTCAGACCGTCTGTCTCTGTCCGTCTGTCTCTGTCCGTCTCTCTCAGACCGTCTGTCTCTGTCCGTCTGTGTCAGACCGTCTGTCTCAGCCCGCTGTCTCAGACCATCGGTCTCAGACCGTTGTCTCTGTCCGTCTATCTCTGTCCGCCTGTCTCAGAACGTCTGTCTCAGACCATCTGTATCAAACCGTCTGCCTCAGCCCGCCTGTCTCAGCCCGTCTGTCTCAGACCGTCCGTCTCTGTCCGTCTCTCTCAGACCGTCCGTCTCAGACCGTCGGTCTCTGTCAGTCTCTCGTAGGCCGCCTGTCTCAGTCCGTCTGTCTCAGACCATCTGTCTCAGACCGTCTGTCTCTGTCCGTCTGTCTCAGACCATCTGTCTCACTACGTCTGTCTCAGACCGTCTGTCTCAGACCGTCTGTCTCAGACCGTCTGTCTCTGTCCGTCTGTTTCTGTCCGTCTGTCTCAGACCGTCTGTCTCAGACCGTCGGTCTCTGTCCGTCTCTCTCTGTCCGCCTGTCTCTGTCCGTCGGTCTCAGCCCGCCTGTCTCAGACCGTCTGTCTCAGACCGTCTGTCTCAGACCGTCTGTCTCAGACCGTCTGTCTCTGTCCGTCTGTCTCAGACCGTCTGTCTCAGACCGTCGGTCTCTGTCCGTCTCTCTCAGGCCGCCTGTCTCAGTCCGTCTGTCTCAGACCACTGTCTCAGACCGTTGTCTCTGTCTGTCTGTCTCAGCCCGTCTGTCTCAGTCCGTCTGTCTCAGACCATCTGTCTCAGACCGTTGTCTCTCTCCGCCTGTCTCTGTCCGTCGGTCCCAGCCCGCCTGTCTCAGACCGTCGGTCTCAGACCGTCTGTCTCTGTCCGTCTGTCTCTGTCCGTCTGTCTCAGACCGTCTGTCTCAGACCGTCGGTCTCTGTCCGTCTCTCTCAGGCCGCCTGTCTCAGTCCGTCTGTCTCAGACCATCAGTCTCAGACCGTCTGTCTCAGTCCGTCTGTCTCAGACCGTCTGTCTCAGACCGTCTGTCTCCGACCGTCGGTCTCAGACCGTTGGCCTCTGTCCGTCTCTCTCAGCCCGCCTGTCTCAGACCGTCTGTCTCAGACCGTCGGTCTCTGTCCGTTTCTCGCGGGCCGCCTGTCTCAGACCGTCGGTCTCTGTCCGTCTCTCTCAGGCCGCCTGTCTCAGTCCGTCTGTCTCAGACCATCAGTCTCAGACCGTCTGTATCTGTCCGTCTGTCTCAGACCATCTGTCTCAGTCCGTCTGTCTCAGACAGTCTGTCTCAGACCGTCTGTCTCCGACCGTCGGTCTCAGACCGTCGGTCTCTGTCCGTCTCTCTCAGCCCGCCTGTCTCAGACCGTCTGTCTCAGACCGTCGGTCTCTGTCCGTTTCTCGCGGGCCGCCTGTCTCAGACCGTCGGTCTCTGTCCGTCTCTCTCAGGCCGCCTGTCTCAGTCCGTCTGTCTCAGACCATCAGTCTCAGACCGTCTGTATCTGTCCGTCTGTCTCAGACCATCTGTCTCAGTCCGTCTGTCTCAGACAGTCTGTCTCAGACCGTCTGTCTCAGACCATCTGTCTCAGACCGTTGTCTCTGTCCGCCTGTCTCTGTCCGTCGGTCTCAGCCCGCCTGTCTCAGACCGTCTGTCTCAGACCGTCTGTCTCTGTCCGTCTGTCTCTGTCCGTCTGTCTCTGTCCGTCTGTCTCTGTCCGTCTGTCTCAGACCGTCGGTCTCTGTTCGTCTCTCTCAGGCCGCCTGTGTCAGTCCGTCTGTCTCAGACCACTGTCTCAGACCGTTGTCTCTGTCCGTCTGTCTCAGCCCGTCTGTCTCAGTCCGTCTGCCTCAGACCACTGTCTCAGACCGTTGTCTCTGTCCGTCTGTCTCAGCCCGTCTGTCTCAGTCCGTCTGTCTCAGACCATCTGTCTCAGACCGTTGTCTCTGTCCGCCTGTCTCTGTCCGTCGGTCTCAGCCCGCCTGTCTCAGACCGTCTGTCTCAGACCGTCTGTCTCAGACCGTCTGTCTCAGACCGTCTGTCTTTTGCCGTTTGTCTCAGAACATCTGTCTCACTACGTCTGTCTCAGACCGTCCGTCTCAGACCGTCGGTCTCTGTCAGTCTCTCGTAGCCCGCCTGTCTCAGTCCGTCTGTCTCAGACCATCTGTCTCAGACCGTCTGTCTTTTGCCGTTTGTCTCAGAACATCTGTCTCACTACGTCTGTCTCAGACCGTCTGTCTCAGACCGTCTGTCTCAGACCGTCTGTCTCTGTCCGTCTGTCTCTGTCCGTCTGTCTCTGTCCGTCTGTCTCAGACCGTCGGTCTCTGTCCGTCTCTCTCAGGCCGCCTGTCTCAGTCCGTCTGTCTCAGACCACTGTCTCAGACCGTTGTCTCTGTCCGTCTGCCTCAGCCCGCCTGTCTCAGTCCGTCTGTCTCAGACCATCTGTCTCAGACCGTTGTCTCTGTCCGCCTGTCTCTGTCCGTCGGTCTCAGCCCGCCTGTCTCAGACCGTCTGTCTCAGACCGTCCGTCTCTGTCCGTCTCTCTCAGACCGTCCGTCTCAGACCGTCGGTCTCTGTCAGTCTCTCGTAGGCCGCCTGTCTCAGTCCGTCTGTCTCAGACCATCTGTCTCAGACCTTCTGTCTCTGTCCGTCTGTCTCAGACCATCTGTCTCACTACGTCTGTCTCAGACCGTCTGTCTCAGACCGTCTGTCTCAGACCGTCTGTCTCTGTCCGTCTGTCTCTGTCCGTCTGTCTCTGTCCGTCTGTCTCTGTCCGTCTATCTCAGACCGTCTGTCTCAGACCGTCTGTCTCAGACCGTCTGTCTCAGACCGTCGGTCTCTGTTCGTCTCTCTCAGGCCGCCTGTGTCAGTACGTCTGTCTCAGACCACTGTCTCAGACCGTTGTCTCTGTCCGTCTGTCTCAGCCCGCCTATCTCAGTCCGTCTGTCTCAGACCATCTGTCTCAGACCGTTGTCTCTGTCCGCCTGTCTCTGTCCGTCGGTCTCAGCCCGCCTGTCTCAGACCGTCTGTCTCAGACCGTCTGTCTCAGACCGTCCGTCTCTGTCCGTCTCTCTCAGACCGTCTGTCTCTGTCCGTCTGTGTCAGACCGTCTGTCTCAGCCCGCTGTCTCAGACCATCGGTCTCAGACCGTTGTCTCTGTCCGTCTATCTCTGTCCGTCTGTCTCAGAACGTCTGTCTCAGACCATCTGTATCAAACCGTCTGCCTCAGCCCGCCTGTCTCAGCCCGTCTGTCTCAGACCGTCCGTCTCTGTCCGTCTCTCTCAGACCGTCCGTCTCAGACCGTCGGTCTCTGTCAGTCTCTCGTAGGCCGCCTGTCTCAGTCCGTCTGTCTCAGACCATCTGTCTCAGACCGTCTGTCTCAGACCGTCGGTCTCTGTTCGTCTCTCTCAGGCCGCCTGTGTCAGTCCGTCTGTCTCAGCCCGTCTGTCTCAGTCCGTCTGTCTCAGACCATCTGTCTCAGACCGTTGTCTCTGTCCGCCTGTCTCGGTCCGTCTGTCTCAGACCATCTGTCTCAGACCGTCTGTCTCTTGCCGTTTGTCTCAGACCATCTGTCTCACTACGTCTGTCTCAGACCGTTTGTCTCTGTCCGTCTGTCTCAGACCATCTGTCTCAGACCGTTGTCTATGTCCGCCTGTCTCTGTCCGTCGGTCTCAGCCCGCCTGTCTCGGACCGTCTGTCTCAGACCGTCTGTATCAGACCGTCCGTCTCTGTCCGTCTCTCTCAGACCGTCCGTCTCAGACCGTCGGTATCTGTCAGTCTCTCGTAGGCCGCCTGTCTCAGTCCGTCTGTCTCAGACCATCTGTCTCAGACCGTCTGTCTCTGTCCGTCTGTCTCAGACCATCTGTCTCACTACGTCTGTCTCAGACCGTCTGTCTCAGACCGTCTGTCTCAGACCGTCTGTCTTAGACCGTCCGTCTCTGTCAGTCTCTCTCAGACCGTCCGTCTCAGACCGTCGGTATCTGTCAGTCTCTCGTAGGCCGCCTGTCTCAGTCCGTCTGACTCAGACCGTCTGCCTCATACCGTCTGTCTCTGTCCGTCTGTCTCTGCCCGTCTGTCTCAGACCGTCTGTCTCAGACCGTCGGTCTCTGTCCGTCTCTCTCAGGCCGCCTGTCTCAGTCCGTCTGTCTCAGACCACTGTCTCAGACCGTTGTCTCTGTCCGTCTGTCTCAGCCCGTCTGTCTCAGTCCGTCTGTCTCAGACCATCTGTCTCAGACCGTTGTCTATGTCCGCCTGTCTCTGTCCGTCGGTCTCAGCCCGCCTGTCTCAGACCGTCTGTCTCAGACCGTCTGTCTCAGACCGTCTGTCTCAGACCGTCTGTCTCAGACCGTCTGTCTCAGACCGTCCGTCTCTGTCCGTCTCTCTCAGACCGTCCGTCTCAGACCGTCGGTATCTGTCAGTCTCTCGTAGGCCGCCTGTCTCAGTCCGTCTGTCTCAGACCATCTGTCTCAGACCGTCTGTCTCTGTCCGTCTGTCTCAGACCATCTGTCTCACTACGTCTGTCTCAGACCGTCTGTCTCAGACCGTCTGTCTCAGACCGTCTGTCTCAGACCGTCGGTCTCAGACCGTCGGTCTCTGTCCGTCTCTCTCAGGCCGCCTGTCTCAGTTCGTCTGTCTCAGACCACTGTCTCAGACCGTTGTCTCTGTCCGTCTGTCTCAGCCCGTCTGTCTCAGACCGTCTGTCTCAGACCGTCTGTCTCAGACCGTCCGTCTCTGTCCGTCTCTCTCAGACCGTCCGTCTCAGACCGTCGGTCTCTGTCAGTCTCTCGTAGGCCGCCTGTCTCAGTCCGTCTGCCTCAGACCATCTGTCTCAGACCGTCTGTCTCTGTCCGTCTGTCTCAGACCATCTGTCTCACTACGTCGGTCTCAGACCGTCTGTCTCTGTCCGTCTGTCTCTGTCCGTCTGTCTCTGTCCGTCTGTCTCACACCGTCTGTCTCAGACCGTCGGTCTCTGTCCGTCTCTCTCAGGCCGCCTGTCTCAGTCCGTCTGTCTCAGACCATCAGTCTCAGACCGTCTGTCTCAGTCCGTCTGTCTCAGACCGTCTGTCTCAGACCGTCTGTCTCAGACCGTCTGTCTCCGACCGTCGGTCTCAGACCGTTGGCCTCTGTCCGTCTCTCTCAGCCCGCCTGTCTCAGACCGTCTGTCTCAGACCGTCGGTCTCTGTCCGTTTCTCGCGGGCCGCCTGTCTCAGACCGTCGGTCTCTGTCCGTCTCTCTCAGGCCGCCTGTCTCAGTCCGTCTGTCTCAGACCATCAGTCTCAGACCGTCTGTATCTGTCCGTCTGTCTCAGACCATCTGTCTCAGTCCGTCTGTCTCAGACAGTCTGTCTCAGACCGTCTGTCTCAGACCGTCTGTCTCAGACCGTCGGTCTTACCTCGTCTGTCTCAGCCCTCCAGTCTATGTCCGTCTGTCTCAGACCGTCGGTCTCTGTCCGTCTCTCTCAGCCCTCCTGTGTCTGACCGCCTGTCTCAGAACATCTGTCTCAGACCGTCCGTCTCTGTCCGTCTGTCTCAGACCGTCTGTCTCAGACCGTCTGTCTCAGACCGTCTGTCTCTGTCCGTCTCTCTCAGCCCGCCTGTCTCAATCCGTCTGTCTCAGACCATCTGTCTCAGACCGTCCGTCTCTGTCCGTCTGTCTCAGTTCGTCTCTCTCAGGCCGCCTGTCTCAGTCCGACTGCCTCAGACCATCTGTGTCAGACCGTTATCTCTGTCCGTCTGTCTCAGACCGTCTGTCTCAGACCGTCTGTCTCAGCCCGTCTGTCTCAGACCGTCTGTCTCAGACCGTCGGTCTCTGTCCGTCTCTCTCAGGCCGCCTGTCTCAGTCCGTCTGTCTCAGACCATCAGTCTCAGACCGTCTGTCTCAGTCCGTCTGTCTCAGACCGTCTGTCTCAGACCGTCTGTCTCCGACCGTCGGTCTCAGACCGTTGGCCTCTGTCCATCTCTCTCAGCCCGCCTGTCTCAGACCGCCTGTCTCAGACCGTCGGTCTCTGTCCGTTTCTCGCAGGCCGCCTGTCTCAGACCGTCGGTCTCTGTCCGTCTCTCTCAGGCCGCCTGTCTCAGTCAGTCTGTCTCAGACCATCAGTCTCAGACCGTCTGTATCTGTCCGTCTGTCTCAGACCATCTGTCTCAGTCCGTCTGTCTCAGACAGTCTGTCTCAGACCGTCTGTCTCCGACCGTCTGTCTCAGACCTTCTGTCTCAGACCGTCTGTCTCAGACCGTCTGTCTCAGACCGTCTGTCTCAGACCGTCTGTCTCAGACCGTCGGTCTCTGTCCGTCTCTCTCAGGCCGCCTGTCTCAGTCCGTCTGTCTCAGACCATCTGTCTCAGTCCGTCTGTCGCTGTCCGTCTGTCTCAGACCATCTGTCTCAGTCCGTCTGTCTCAGACCGTCTGTCTCAGACCGCCTGTCTCAGACCGTCGGTCTCAGACCGTCGGTCTCAGACCGTCGGTCTCTGTCCGTCTCTCTCCGCCCGCCTGTCTCAGACCGTCGGTCTCTGTCCGTTTCTCGCAGGCCGCCTGACTCAGGCCGCCTGTCTCAGTCCGTCTGTCTCAGACCATCTGTCTCAGACCGTCTGCCTTACCTCGTCTGTCTCAGCCCTCCAGTCTATGTCCGTCTGTCTCAGACCGTCTGTCTCAGACCGTCTGTCTCAGACCGTCGGTCTCTGTCCGTCTCTCTCAGCCCTCCTGTGTCTGACCGCCTGTCTCAGAACATCTGTCTCAGACCGTCCGTCTCTGTCCGTCTGTCTCAGACCGTCTGTATCAGACCGTCTGTCTCAGACCGTCTGTCTCAGACCGTCGGTCTCTGTCCGTCTGTCTCAGACCATCTGTCTCAGACCGTCCGTCTCTGTCCGTCTATCTCTGTCCGTCTGTCTCAGAACGTCTGTCTCAGACCATCTGTATCAAACCGTCTGCCTCAGCCCGCCTGTCTCAGCCCGCCTGTCTCTGTCCGTTTCTCGCAGGCCGCCTGTCTCAGACCGTCGGTCTCTGTCCGTCTCTCTCAGGCCGCCTGTCTCAGTCCGTCTGTCTCAGACCATCAGTCTCAGACCGTCTGTCTCTGTCCGTCTGTCTCAGACCATCTGTCTCAGTCCGTCTGTCTCAGACCGTCTGTCTCAGACCGTCTGTCTCCGACCGTCGGTCTCAGACCGTCGGTCTCTGTCCGTCTCTCTCAGCCCGCCTGTCTCAGACCGTCTGTCTCAGACCGTCGGTCTCTGTCCGTTTCTCGCAGGCCGCCTGTCTCAGGCCGCCTGTCTCAGTCCGTCTGTCTCAGACCATCTGTATCAGACCGTCTGTCTTACCTCGTCTGTCTCAGCCCTCCAGTCTATGTCCGTCAGTCTCAGACCGTCGGTCTCTGTACGTCTCTCTCAGCCCGCCTGTCTCTGACCGCCTGTCTCAGACCGTCTGTCTGAGACCGCCTGTCTCAGTCCGTCTGTCTCAGCCCGTCTGTCTCAGACCGTCGGTCTCTGTCCGTCTCTCTCAGGCCGCCTGTCTCAGTCCGTCTTTCTCAGACCATCTGTGTCAGACCGTTGTCTCTGTCCGTCTGTCTCTGTCCGTCTGTCTCTGTCCGTCTGTGTCAGACCGTCTGTGTCAGACCGTCTGTCTCAGACCGTCTTTCTCAGACCGTCGGTCTCTGTCCGTCTGTCTCAGACCATCTGTCTCAGACCGTCCGTCTCTGTCCGTCTATCTCTGTCCGTCTGTCTCAGAACGTCTGTCTCAGAACGTCTGTCTCAGACCATCTGTATCAAACCGTCTGCCTCAGCCCGCCTGTCTCAGCCCGCCTGTCTCTGTCCGTTTCTCGCAGGCCGCCTGCCTCAGACCGTCGGTCTCTGTCCGTCTCTCTCAGGCCGCCTGTCTCAGTCCGTCTGTCTCAGACCATCAGTCTCAGACCGTCTGTCTCTGTCCGTCTGTCTCAGACCATCTGTCTCAGTCCGTCTGTCTCAGACCGTCTGTCTCAGACCGTCTGTCTCCGACCGTCGGTCTCAGACCGTCGGTCTCTGTCCGTCTCTCTCAGCCCGCGTGTCTCAGACCGTCTGTCTCAGACCGTCGGTCTCTGTCCGTTTCTCGCAGGCCGCCTGTCTCAGGCCGCCTGTCTCAGTCCGTCTGTCTTAGACCATCTGTATCAGACCGTCTGTCTTACCTCGTCTGTCTCAGCCCTCCAGTCTATGTCCGTCAGTCTCAGACGTCGGTCTCTGTACGTCTCTCTCAGCCCGCCTGTCTCTGACCGCCTGTCTCAGACCGTCTGTCTGAGACCGCCTGTCTCAGTCCGTCTGTCTCAGCCCGTCTGTCTCAGACCGTCTGTCTCAGACCGTCTGTCTCAGACCGTCGGTCTCTGTCCGTCTCTCTCAGGCCGCCTGTCTCAGTCCGTCTGTCTCAGACCATCTGTGTCAGACCGTTGTCTCTGTCCGTCTGTCTCTGTCCGTCTGTGTCAGACCGTCTGTGTCAGACCGTCTGTCTCAGACCGTCTTTCTCAGACCGTCCGTCTGAGACCGTCTGTCTCAGACCGTCTGTCTCACACCGTCTGTCTCAGACCGTCGGTCTCAGACCGTCGGTCTCTGTCCGTCTCTCTCAGCCCGCTTGTCTCAGACCGTCGGTCTCTGTCCGTTTCTCGCAGGCCGCCTTACTCAGGCCGCCTGTCTCAGTCCGTCTGTCGCAGACCATCTGTCTCAGACCGTCTGTCTTACCTCGTCTGTCTCAGCCCTCCAGTCTATGTCCGTCAGTCTCAGACCGTCGGTCTCTGTCCGTCTCTCTCAGGCCGCCTGTCTCAGTCCGTCTGTCTCAGACCATCAGTCTCAGACCGTCTGTCTCTGTCCGTCTGTCTCAGACCATCTGTCTCAGTCCGTCTGTCTCAGACCGTCTGTCTCAGACCGTCTGTCTCCGACCGTCTGTCTCAGACCGTCGGTCTCTGTCCGTCTCTCTCAGGCCGCCTGTCTCAGTCCGTCTGTCTCAGACCATCTGTGTCAGACCGTTGTCTCTGTCCGTCTGTCTCTGTCCGTCTGTGTCAGACCGTCTGTCTCAGACCGTCTTTCTCAGACCGTCCGTCTGAGACCGTCAGTCTCAGACCGTCTGTCTCAGACCGTCTGTCTCAGACCGTCGGTCTCTGTCCGTTTGTTTCAGACCGCCTAGCTCAGACCGTCGGTCTTAGCCCGTCTGTCTCAGCCCGCTGTCTCAGACCATCTGATTCAGACCGTCCGTCTCTGTCCGTCTGTCTCAGACCATCTGTCTCAGTCCGTCTGTCTCAGACCGTCTGTCTCAGACCGTCGGTCTCTGTCCGTCCGTCTCAGGCCGCCTGTCTCACTCCGTCTGTCACCGACCGTCTGTCTCAGACCGTCTGTCTCTGTCCGTCTCTCTCAGCCCGCCTGTCTCAATCCGTCTGTCTCAGACCATCTGTCTCAGACCGTCCGTCTCTGTCCGTCTGTCTCACACCATCTGTCTCAGACCGTTGTGTCTGTCCGTCTATCTCTGTCCGTCTGTCTCAGAACGTCTGCCTCAGACCATCTCTATCAAACCGTCTGTCTCAGCCTGCCTGTCTCAGCCCGCCTGTCTCTGTCCGTCTGTTTCAGACCGCCTGTCTCAGACCGTCGGTCTTAGCCCGTCTGTCTCAGCCCGTCTGTCTCAGACCGTCTGTCTCAGACCGTCTGTCTCAGACCGTCGGTCTCTGTCCGTCTCTCTCAGGCCGCCTGTCTCAGTCCGTCTGTCTCAGACCATCTGTCTCAGTCCGTCTGTCGCTGTCCGTCTGTCTCAGACCATCTGTCTCAGTCCGTCTGTCTCAGACCGTCTGTCTCAGACCGCCTGTCTCAGACCGTCGGTCTCAGACCGTCGGTCTCAGACCGTCGGTCTCTGTCCGTCTCTCTCCGCCCGCCTGTCTCAGACCGTCGGTCTCTGTCCGTTTCTCGCAGGCCGCCTGACTCAGGCCGCCAGTCTCAGTCCGTCTGTCTCAGACCATCTGTCTCAGACCGTCTGCCTTACCTCGTCTGTCTCAGCCCTCCAGTCTATGTCCGTCTGTCTCAGACCGTCTGTCTCAGACCGTCGGTCTCTGTCCGTCTCTCTCAACCCTCCTGTGTCTGACCGCCTGTCTCAGAACATCTGTCTCAGACCGTCCGTCTCTGTCCGTCTGTCTCCGACCGTCTGTCTCAGACCTTCTGTCTCAGAACGTCTGTCTCAGACCATCTGTATCAAACCGTCTGCCTCAGCCCGCCTGTCTCAGCCCGCCTGTCTCTGTCCGTTTCTCGCAGACCGCCTGTCTCAGACCGTCGGTCTCTGTCCGTCTCTCTCAGGCCGCCTGTCTCAGTCCGTCTGTCTCAGACCATCAGTCTCAGACCGTCTGTCTCTGTCCGTCTGTCTCAGACCATCTGTCTCAGTCCGTCTGTCTCAGACCGTCTGTCTCAGACCGTCGGTCTCTGTCCGTTTCTCGCAGGCCGCCTGTCTCAGGCCGCCTGTCTCAGTCCGTCTGTCTTAGACCATCTGTATCAGACCGTCTGTCTTACCTCGTCTGTCTCAGCCCTCCAGTCTATGTCCGTCAGTCTCAGACGTCGGTCTCTGTACGTCTCTCTCAGCCCGCCTGTCTCTGACCGCCTGTCTCAGACCGTCTGTCTGAGACCGCCTGTCTCAGTCCGTCTGTCTCAGCCCGTCTGTCTCAGACCGTCTGTCTCAGACCGTCGGTCTCTGTCCGTCTCTCTCAGGCCGCCTGTCTCAGTCCGTCTGTCTCAGACCATCTGTGTCAGACCGTTGTCTCTGTCCGTCTGTCTCTGTCCGTCTGTCTCTGTCCGTCTGTGTCAGACCGTCTGTGTCAGACCGTCTGTCTCAGACCGTCTTTCTCAGACCGTCCGTCTGAGACCGTCTGTCTCAGACCGTCTGTCTCACACCGTCTGTCTCAGACCGTCGGTCTCAGACCGTCGGTCTCTGTCCGTCTCTCTCAGCCCGCTTGTCTCAGACCGTCGGTCTCTGTCCGTTTCTCGCAGGCCGCCTTACTCAGGCCGCCTGTCTCAGTCCGTCTGTCGCAGACCATCTGTCTCAGACCGTCTGTCGCTGTCCGTCTGTCTCAGACTATCTGTCTCAGTCCGTCTGTCTCAGACCGTCTGTCTCAGACCGTCGGTCTCAGACCGTCGGTCTCTGTCCGTCTCTCTCAGCCCGCCTGTCTCAGACCGTCGGTATCTGTCCGTTTCTCGCAGGCCGCCTGTCTCAGACCGTCTGTCTCAGACCATCAGTCTCAGACCGTCTGTCTCTGTCCGTCTGTCTCAGACCATCTGTCTCAGTCCGTCTGTCACAGACCGTCTGTCTCAGGCCGCCTGTCTCAGTCCGTCTGTCTCAGACCATCTGTCTCAGACCGTCTGTCTTACCTCGTCTGTCTCAGCCCACCAGTCTATGTCCGTCAGTCTCAGACCGTCCGTCTGAGACCGTCTGTCTCAGACCGTCTGTCTCTGTCCGTCTCTCTCAGCCCGCCTGTCTCAATCCGTCTGTCTCAGACCATCTGTCTCAGACAGTTGTCTCTGTCCGTCTATCTCTGTCCGTCTGTCTCAGAACGTCTGCCTCAGACCATCTCTATCAAACCGTCTGTCTCAGCCTGCCTGTCTCAGCCCGCCTGTCTCTGTCCGTCTGTTTCAGACCGCCTGTATCAGACCGTCGTTATTAGCCCGTCTGTCTCAGCCCGCCTGTCTCTGTCCGTCTGTCTCAGATCGTCTCTCTCAGGCCGTCTGTCTCAGACCGTCTGTCTCAGACCGTCTGTCTCAGCCCGTCTGTCTCAGACCGTCTGTCTCAGACCGTCGGTCTCTGTCCGTCTCTCTCAGGCCGCCTGTCTCAGTCCGTCTGTCTCAGACCATCAGTCTCAGACCGTCTGTCTCTGTCCGTCTGTCTCAGACCATCTGTCTCAGTCCGTCTGTCTCAGACCGTCTGTCTCAGCCCGCCTGTCTCAGACCGTCGGTCTCTATTCGTTTCTCGCAGGCCGCCTGTCTCAGTCCGTCTGTCTCAGACCATCCGTCTCAGACCGTCTGTCTTACCTCGTCTGTCTCAGCCCACCAGTCTATGTCCGTCAGTATCAGACCGTCTTTCTCAGACCGTCTGTCTCAGCCCGTCTGTCTCAGACCGTCTGTCTCAGACCGTTGGTCTCTGTCCGTCTCTCTCAGCCCGCCTGTCTCAGACCGTCTGTCTCAGACCGTCGGTCTCTGTCCGTTTCTCGCAGGCCGCCTGTCTCCGACCGTCGGTCTCAGACCGTCGGTCTCTGTCCGTCTCTCTCAGCCCGCCTGTCTCAGACCGTCTGTCTCAGACCGTCTGTCTCAGACCGTCGGTCTCTCTCCGTTTCTCGCAGGCCGCCTGTCTCAGGCCGCCTGTCTCAGTCCGTCTGTCTCAGACCATCTGTATCAGACCGTCTGTCTTACCTCGTCTGTCTCAGCCCTCCAGTCTATGTCCGTCAGTCTCAGACCGTCTGTCACAGACCGTCGGTCTCTGTACGTCTCTCTCAGCCCGCCTGTCTCTGTCCGTCTCTCTCAGGCCGCCTGTCTCAGTCCGTCTGTTTCAGACCATCTGTCTCAGACCGTCTGTCGCTGTCCGTCTGTCTCAGACCATCTGTCTCAGTCCGTCTGTCTCAGACCGTCTGTCTCAGCCCGCCTGTCTCAGACCGTCGGTCTCTATTCGTTTCTCGCAGGCCGCCTGTCTCAGGCCGCCTGTCTCAGTCCGTCTGTCTCAGACCATCTGTCTCAGACCGTCTGTCTTACCTCGTCTGTCCCAGCCCTCCAGTCTATGTCCGTCAGTCTCAGACCGTCTGTCTCAGACCGTCGGTCTCTGTACGTCTCTCTCAGCCCGCCTGTCTCTGACCGCCTGTCTCAGACCGTCTGTCTGAGACCGCCTGTCTCAGTCCGTCTGTCTCAGACCATCTGTCTCAGACCATCTGTGTCAGACCGTTGTCTCTGTCCGTCTGTCTCTGTCAGTCTGTCTATGTCAGTCTGTCTCTGTCCGTCTGTGTCAGACCGTCTGTCTCAGACCGTCTGTCTCAGACCGTCCGTCTGAGACCGTCTGTCTCAGACCGTCTGTCTCAGACCGTCTGTCTCAGACCGTCTGTCTCAGACCGTCTGTCTCAGACCGTCTGTCTCAGACCGTCTGTCTCAGACCGTCGGTCTCTGTCCGTCTCTCTCAGGCCGCCTGTCTCAGTCCGTCTGTCTCAGACCATCTGGCCCAGACCGTCTGTCGCTGTCCGTCTGTCTCAGACCATCTGTCTCAGTCCGTCTGTCTCAGACCGTCTGTCTCAGACCGTCTGTCTCAGACCGTCGGTCTCAGACCGTCGGTCTCAGACCGTCGGTCTCTGTCCGTCTCTCTCAGCCCGCCTGACTCAGACCGCCTGTCTCAGTCCGTCTGTCTCAGACCATCTGTCTCAGACCGTCTGTCTTACCTCGTCTGTCTCAGCCCACCAGTCTATGTCCGTCAGTCTCAGACCGTCTGTCTCAGACCGTCTGTCTCAGACCGTCTGTCTCAGACCGTCTGTCTCAGACCGTCTGTCTCAGACCGTCTGTCTCAGACCGTCTGTCTCAGACCGTCTGTCTCAGACCGTCGGTCTCTGTCCGTTTCTCGCAGGCCGCCTGTCTCAGGCCGCCTGTCTCAGTCCGTCTGTCTCAGACCATCTGTCTCAGACCGTTGTCTCTGTCCGTCTATCTCTGTCCGTCTGTCTCAGAACGTCTGTCTCGGACCATCTGTCTCAGACCATCTGTCTCAGACCGTCCGTCTCTGTCCGTCTGTCTCAGACCGTCTGTCTCAGACCGTCGGACTCTGTCCGTCTCTCTCAGCCCTCCTGTCTCAGTCCGTCTGTCTCAGACCATCTGTCTCAGACCGTCGGTCTCTGTTCGTTTCTCGCAGGCCGCCTGTCTCAGGCCGCCTGTCTCAGTCCGTCTGTCTCAGACCATCTGTCTCAGACCGTCTGTCTTATCTCGTCTGTCCCAGCCCTCCAGTCTATGTCCGTCAGTCTCAGACCGTCTGTCTCAGACCGTCGGTCTCTGTACGTCTGTCTCAGCCCGCCTGTCTCTGACCGCCTGTCTCAGACCGTCTGTCTGAGACCGCCTGTCTCAGTCCGTCTGTCTCAGACCATCTGTCTCAGACCATCTGTGTCAGACCGTTGTCTCTGTCCGTCTGTCTCTGTCAGTCTGTCTATGTCAGTCTGTCTCTGTCCGTCTGTGTCAGACCGTCTGTCTCAGACCGTCTGTCTCAGACCGTCTGTCTCAGACCGTCCGTCTGAGACCGTCTGTCTCAGACCGTCTGTCTCAGACCGTCTGTCTCAGACCGTCTGTCTCAGACCGTCTGTCTCAGACCGTCTGTCTCAGACCGTCTGTCTCAGACCGTCGGACTCTGTCCGTCTCTCTCAGCCCTCCTGTCTCAGTCCGTCTGTCTCAGACCATCTGTCTCAGACCGTCGGTCTCTGTTCGTTTCTCGCAGGCCGCCTGTCTCAGGCCGCCTGTCTCAGTCCGTCTGTCTCAGACCATCTGTCTCAGACCGTCTGCCTTATCTCGTCTGTCCCAGCCCTCCAGTCTATGTCCGTCAGTCTCAGACCGTCTGTCTCAGACCGTCGGTCTCTGTACGTCTCTCTCAGCCTGCCTGTCTCTGACCGCCTGTCTCAGACCGTCTGTCTGAGACCGCCTGTCTCAGTCCGTCTGTCTCAGACCATCTGTCTCAGACCATCTGTGTCAGACCGTTGTCTCTGTCCGTCTGTCTCTGTCAGTCTGTCTATGTCAGTCTGTCTCTGTCCGTCTGTGTCAGACCGTCTGTCTCAGACCGTCTGTCTCAGACCGTCTGTCTCAGACCGTCCGTCTGAGACCGTCTGTCTCAGACCGTCTGTCTCAGACCGTCTGTCTCAGACCGTCTGTCTCAGACCGTCTGTCTCAGACCGTCTGTCTCAGACCGTCTGTCTCAGACCGTCGGTCTCTGTCCGTCTCTCTCAGGCCGCCTGTCTCAGTCCGTCTGTCTCAGACCATCTGTCCCAGACCGCCTGTCGCTGTCCGTCTGTCTCAGACCATCTGTCTCAGTCCGTCTGTCTCAGACCGTCTGTCTCAGACCGTCTGTCTCAGACCGTCGGTCTCAGACCGTCGGTCTCTGTCCGTCTCTCTCAGCCCGCCTGACTCAGACCGCCTGTCTCAGTCCGTCTGTCTCAGACCATCTGTCTCAGACCGTCTGTCTTACCTCGTCTGTCTCAGCCCACCAGTCTATGTCCGTCAGTCTCAGACCGTCTGTCTCAGACCGTCTGTCTCAGACCGTCTGTCTCAGACCGTCTGTCTCAGACCGTCTGTCTCAGACCGTCGGTCTCTGTCCGTTTCTCGCAGGCCGCCTGTCTCAGGCCGCCTGTCTCAGGCCGCCTGTCTCAGTCCGTCTGTCTCAGACCATCTGTCTCAGACCGTTGTCTCTGTCCGTCTATCTCTGTCCGTCTGTCTCAGAACGTCTGTCTCGGACCATCTGTCTCAGACCATCTGTCTCAGACCGTCCGTCTCTGTCCGTCTGTCTCAGACCGTCTGTCTCAGACCGTCGGACTCTGTCCGTCTCTCTCAGCCCTCCTGTCTCAGTCCGTCTGTCTCAGACCATCTGTCTCAGACCGTCGGTCTCTGTCCGTTTCTCGCAGGCCGCCTGTCTCAGGCCGCCTGTCTCAGTCCGTCTGTCTCAGACCATCTGTCTCAGACCGTCTGTCTTACCTCGTCTGTCCCAGCCCTCCAGTCTATGTCCGTCAGTCTCAGACCGTCTGTCTCAGACCGTCGGTCTCTGTACGTCTCTCTCAGCCCGCCTGTCTCTGACCGCCTGTCTCAGACCGTCTGTCTGAGACCGCCTGTCTCAGTCCGTCTGTCTCAGACCATCTGTCTCAGACCATCTGTGTCAGACCGTTGTCTCTGTCCGTCTGTCTCTGTCAGTCTGTCTATGTCAGTCTGTCTCTGTCCGTCTGTGTCAGACCGTCTGTCTCAGACCGTCTGTCTCAGACAGTCCGTCTGAGACCGTCTGTCTCAGACCGTCGGTCTCTGTCCGTCTGTCTCAGCCCGCTGTCTCAGACCATCTGACTCAGACCGTCCGTCTCTGTCCGTCTGTCTCAGACCATCTGTCTCAGTCCGTCTGTCTCAGACCGTCTGTCTCAGACCGTCAGTATCAGACCGTCTGTCTCAGACCGTCTGTCTCAGACCGTCTGTCTCAGACCGTCGGTCTCTGTCCGTCTCTCTCAGGCCGCCTGTCTCAGTCCGTCTGTCTCAGACCATCTGTCCCAGACCGTCTGTCGCTGTCCGTTTGTCTCAGACCATCTGTCTCAGTCCGTCTGTCTCAGACCGTCTGTCTCAGACCGTCTGTCTCAGACCGTCTGTCTCAGACCGTCGGTCTCAGACCGTCGGTCTCTGTCCGTCTCTCTCAGCCCGCCTGACTCAGACCGCCTGTCTCAGTCCGTCTGTCTCAGACCATCTGTCTCAGACCGTCTGTCTTACCTCGTCTGTCTCAGCCCACCAGTCTATGTCCGTCAGTCTCAGACCGTCTGTCTCAGACCGTCTGTCTCAGACCGTCTGTCTCAGACCGTCTGTCTCAGACCGTCGGTCTCTGTCCGTCTCTCTCAGGCCGCCTGTCTCAGTCCGTCTGTTTCAGACCATCTGTCTCAGACCGTCTGTCGCTGTCCGTCTGTCTCAGACCATCTGTCTCAGTCCGTCTGTCTCAGACCGTCTGTCTCAGCCCGCCTGTCTCAGACCGTCGGTCTCTATTCGTTTCTCGCAGGCCGCCTGTCTCAGGCCGCCTGTCTCAGTCCGTCTGTCTGAGACCATCTGTCTCAGACCGTCTGTCTTACCTCGTCTGTCCCAGCCCTCCAGTCTATGTCCGTCAGTCTCAGACCGTCGGTCTCTGTACGTCTCTCTCAGCCCGCCTGTCTCTGACCGCCTGTCTCAGACCGTCTGTCTGAGACCGCCTGTCTCAGTCCGTCTGTCTCAGACCATCTGTCTCAGACCATCTGTGTCAGAACGTTGTCTCTGTCCGTCTGTCTCTGTCAGTCTGTCTATGTCAGTCTGTCTCTGTCCGTCTGTGTCAGACCGTCTGTCTCAGACCGTCGGTCTCTGTCCGTCTCTCTCAGGCCGCCTGTCTCAGTCCGTCTGTTTCAGACCATCTGTCTCAGACCGTCTGTCGCTGTCCGTCTGTCTCAGACCATCTGTCTCAGTCCGTCTGTCTCAGACCGTCTGTCTCAGCCCGCCTGTCTCAGACCGTCGGTCTCTATTCGTTTCTCGCAGGCCGCCTGTCTCAGGCCGCCTGTCTCAGTCCGTCTGTCTGAGACCGTCTGTCTCAGACCGTCTGTCTCAGACCGTCTGTCTCAGACCGTCTGTCTCAAACCGTCTGTCTCAGACCGTCGGTCTCTGTCCGTCTCTCTCAGGCCGCCTGTCTCAGTCCGTCTGTCTCAGATCATCTGTCCCAGACCGTCTGTCGCTGTCCGTCTGTCTCAGACCATCTGTCTCAGTCCGTCTGTCTCAGACCGTCTGTCTCAGACCGTCTGTCTCAGACCGTCTGTCTCAGACCGTCGGTCTCAGACCGTCGGTCTCTGTCCGTCTCTCTCAGCCCGCCTGACTCAGACCGCCTGTCTCAGTCCGTCTGTCTCAGACCATCTGTCTCAGACCGTCTGTCTTACCTCGTCTGTCTCAGCCCACCAGTCTATGTCCGTCAGTCTCAGACCGTCTGTCTCAGACCGTCTGTCTCAGACCGTCTGTCTCAGACCGTCGGTCTCTGTCCGTCTCTCTCAGGCCGCCTGTCTCAGTCCGTCTGTTTCAGACCATCTGTCTCAGACTGTCTGTCGCTGTCCGTCTGTCTCAGACCATCTGTCTCAGTCCGTCTGTCTCAGACCGTCTGTCTCAGCCCGCCTGTCTCAGACCGTCGGTCTCTATTCGTTTCTCGCAGGCCGCCTGTCTCAGGCCGCCTGTCTCAGTCCGTCTGTCTGAGACCATCTGTCTCAGACCGTCTGTCTTACCTCGTCTGTCCCAGCCCTCCAGTCTATGTCCGTCAGTCTCAGACCGTCTGTCTCAGACCGTCGGTCTCTGTACGTCTCTCTCAGCCCGCCTGTCTCTGACCGCCTGTCTCAGACCGTCTGTCTGAGACCGCCTGTCTCAGTCCGTCTGTCTCAGACCATCTGTCTCAGACCATCTGTGTCAGACCGTTGTCTCTGTCCGTCTGTCTCTGTCAGTCTGTCTATGTCAGTCTGTCTCTGTCCGTCTGTGTCAGACCGTCTGTCTCAGACCGTCTGTCTCAGACAGTCCGTCTGAGACCGTCTGTCTCAGACCGTCTGTCTCAGACCGTCTGTCTCAGACCGTCTGTCTCAGACCGTCTGTCTCAGACCGTCTGTCTCAGACCGTCTGTCTCAGACCGTCTGTCTGAGACCGTCTGTCTCAGACCGTCGGTCTCTGTCCGTCTCTCTCAGGCCGCCTGTCTCAGTCCGTCTGTCTCAGACCATCTGTCCCAGACCGTCTGTCGCTGTCCGTCTGTCTCAGACCATCTGTCTCAGTCCGTCTGTCTCAGACCGTCTGTCTCAGACCGTCGGTCTCAGACCGTCGGTCTCTGTCCGTCCCTCTCAGCCCGCCTGACTCAGACCGCCTGTCTCAGTCCGTCTGTCTCAGACCATCTGTCTCAGACCGTCTGTCTTACCTCGTCTGTCTCAGCCCACCAGTCTATGTCCGTCAGTCTCAGACCGTCTGTCTCAGACCGTCTGTCTTAGACCGTCTGTCTCAGACCGTCTGTCTCAGACCGTATGTCTCAGACCGTCTGTCTCAGACCATCTGTCTCAGACCGTCTGTCGCTGTCCGTCTGTCTCAGACCATCTGTCTCAGTCCGTCTGTCTCAGACCGTCTGTCTCAGCCCGCCTGTCTCAGACCGTCGGTCTCTATTCGTTTCTCGCAGGCCGCCTGTCTCAGGCCGCCTGTCTCAGTCCGTCTGTCTGAGACCGTCTGTCTCAGACCGTCTGTCTCAGACCGTCTGTCTCAGACCGTCTGTCTCAAACCGTCTGTCTCAGACCGTCGGTCTCTGTCCGTCTCTCTCAGGCCGCCTGTCTCAGTCCGTCTGTCTCAGATCATCTGTCCCAGACCGTCTGTCGCTGTCCGTCTGTCTCAGACCATCTGTCTCAGTCCGTCTGTCTCAGACCGTCTGTCTCAGACCGTCTGTCTCAGACCGTCTGTCTCAGACCGTCGGTCTCAGACCGTCGGTCTCTGTCCGTCTCTCTCAGCCCGCCTGACTCAGACCGCCTGTCTCAGTCCGTCTGTCTCAGACCATCTGTCTCAGACCGTCTGTCTTACCTCGTCTGTCTCAGCCCACCAGTCTATGTCCGTCAGTCTCAGACCGTCTGTCTCAGACCGTCTGTCTCAGACCGTCTGTCTCAGACCGTCGGTCTCTGTCCGTCTCTCTCAGGCCGCCTGTCTCAGTCCGTCTGTTTCAGACCATCTGTCTCAGACTGTCTGTCGCTGTCCGTCTGTCTCAGACCATCTGTCTCAGTCCGTCTGTCTCAGACCGTCTGTCTCAGCCCGCCTGTCTCAGACCGTCGGTCTCTATTCGTTTCTCGCAGGCCGCCTGTCTCAGGCCGCCTGTCTCAGTCCGTCTGTCTGAGACCATCTGTCTCAGACCGTCTGTCTTACCTCGTCTGTCCCAGCCCTCCAGTCTATGTCCGTCAGTCTCAGACCGTCTGTCTCAGACCGTCGGTCTCTGTACGTCTCTCTCAGCCCGCCTGTCTCTGACCGCCTGTCTCAGACCGTCTGTCTGAGACCGCCTGTCTCAGTCCGTCTGTCTCAGACCATCTGTCTCAGACCATCTGTGTCAGACCGTTGTCTCTGTCCGTCTGTCTCTGTCAGTCTGTCTATGTCAGTCTGTCTCTGTCCGTCTGTGTCAGACCGTCTGTCTCAGACCGTCTGTCTCAGACAGTCCGTCTGAGACCGTCTGTCTCAGACCGTCTGTCTCAGACCGTCTGTCTCAGACCGTCTGTCTCAGACCGTCTGTCTCAGACCGTCTGTCTCAGACCGTCTGTCTCAGACCGTCTGTCTGAGACCGTCTGTCTCAGACCGTCGGTCTCTGTCCGTCTCTCTCAGGCCGCCTGTCTCAGTCCGTCTGTCTCAGACCATCTGTCCCAGACCGTCTGTCGCTGTCCGTCTGTCTCAGACCATCTGTCTCAGTCCGTCTGTCTCAGACCGTCTGTCTCAGACCGTCGGTCTCAGACCGTCGGTCTCTGTCCGTCCCTCTCAGCCCGCCTGACTCAGACCGCCTGTCTCAGTCCGTCTGTCTCAGACCATCTGTCTCAGACCGTCTGTCTTACCTCGTCTGTCTCAGCCCACCAGTCTATGTCCGTCAGTCTCAGACCGTCTGTCTCAGACCGTCTGTCTTAGACCGTCTGTCTCAGACCGTCTGTCTCAGACCGTATGTCTCAGACCGTCTGTCTCAGACCGTCTGTCTCAGACCGTTTGTCTCAGACCGTCTGTCTCAGACCGTCGGTCTCTGTCCGTATCTCGCAGGCCGCCTGTCATAGGCCGCCTGTCTCAGGCCGCCTGTCTCAGTCCGTCTGTCTCAGACCATCTGTCTCAGACCGTTGTCTCTGTCCGTCTATCTCTGTCCGTCTGTCTCAGAACGTCTGTCTCAGACCATCTGTATCAAACCGTCTGCCTCAGCCCGCCTGTCTCAGCCCGCCTGTCTCTGTCCGTCTGTTTCAGACCGCCTGTCTCAGACCGTCGGTCTTAGCCCGTCTGTCTCAGCCCGCCTCTCTCTGTCCGTCTGTCTCAGACCGTCGGTCTCTATTCGTTTCTCGCAGGCCGCCTGTCTCAGCCCGCCTCTCTCTGTCCGTCTGTCTCAGACCGTCGGTCTCTATTCGTTTCTCGCAGGCCGCCTGTCTCAGGCCGCCTGTCTCAGTCCGTCTGTCTGAGACCGTCTGTCTCAGACCGTCTGTCTCAGACCGTCTGTCTCAGACCGTCTGTCTCAGACCGTCTGTCTCAGACCGTCTGTCTCAGACCGTCTGTCTCAGACCGTCTGTCTCAGACCGTCTGTCTCAGACCGTCGGTCTCTGTCCGTCTCTCTCAGGCCGCCTGTCTCAGTCCGTCTGTCTCAGACCATCTGTCCCAGACCGTCTGTCGCTGTCCGTCTGTCTCAGACCATCTGTCTCAGTCCGTCTGTCTCAGACCGTCTGTCTCAGACCGTCTGTCTCAGACCGTCGGTCTCAGACCGTCGGTCTCTGTCCGTCTCTCTCAGCCCGCCTGACTCAGACCGCCTGTCTCAGTCCGTCTGTCTCAGACCATCTGTCTCAGACCGTCTGTCTTACCTCGTCTGTCTCAGCCCACCAGTCTATGTCCGTCAGTCTCAGACCGTCTGTCTCAGACCGTCTGTCTCAGACCGTCTGTCTCAGACCGTCTGTCTCGGACCGTCTGTCTCGGACCGTCTGTCTCAGACCGTCGGTCTCTGTCCGTCTCTCTCAGGCCGCCTGTCTCAGTCCGTCTGTTTCAGACCATCTGTCTCAGACCGTCTGTCGCTGTCCGTCTGTCTCAGACCATCTGTCTCAGTCCGTCTGTCTCAGACCGTCGGTCTCTGTACGTCTCTCTCAGCCCGCCTGTCTCTGACCGCCTGTCTCAGACCGTCTGTCTGAGACCGCCTGTCTCAGTCCGTCTGTCTCAGACCATCTGTCTCAGACCATCTGTGTCAGACCGTTGTCTCTGTCCGTCTGTCTCTGTCAGTCTGTCTATGTCAGTCTGTCTCTGTCCGTCTGTGTCAGACCGTCTGTCTCAGACCGTCTGTCTCAGACAGTCCGTCTGAGACCGTCTGTCTCAGACCGTCTGTCTCAGACCGTCTGTCTCAGACCGTCTGTCTCAGACCGTCTGTCTCAGACCGTCTGTCTCAGACCGTCTGTCTCAGACCGTCTGTCTGAGACCGTCTGTCTCAGATCGTCGGTCTCTGTCCGTCTCTCTCAGGCCGCCTGTCTCAGTCCGTCTGTCTCAGACCATCTGTCCCAGACCGTCTGTCGCTGTCCGTCTGTCTCAGACCATCTGTCTCAGTCCGTCTGTCTCAGACCGTCTGTCTCAGACCGTCGGTCTCAGACCGTCGGTCTCTGTCCGTCCCTCTCAGCCCGCCTGACTCAGACCGCCTGTCTCAGTCCGTCTGTCTCAGACCATCTGTCTCAGACCGTCTGTCTTACCTCGTCTGTCTCAGCCCACCAGTCTATGTCCGTCAGTCTCAGACCGTCTGTCTCAGACCGTCTGTCTCAGACCGTCTGTCTCAGACCGTCTGTCTCAGACCGTCTGTCTCAGACCGTATGTCTCAGACCGTCTGTCTCAGACCGTCTGTCTCAGACCGTTTGTCTCAGACCGTCTGTCTCAGACCGTCGGTCTCTGTCCGTATCTCGCAGGCCGCCTGTCATAGGCCGCCTGTCTCAGGCCGCCTGTCTCAGTCCGTCTGTCTCAGACCATCTGTCTCAGACCGTTGTCTCTGTCCGTCTATCTCTGTCCGTCTGTCTCAGAACGTCTGTCTCAGACCATCTGTATCAAACCGTCTGCCTCAGCCCGCCTGTCTCAGCCCGCCTGTCTCTGTCCGTCTGTTTCAGACCGCCTGTCTCAGACCGTCGGTCTTAGCCCGTCTGTCTCAGCCCGCCTCTCTCTGTCCGTCTGTCTCAGACCGTCGGTCTCTATTCGTTTCTCGCAGGCCGCCTGTCTCAGGCCGCCTGTCTCAGTCCGTCTGTCTGAGACCGTCTGTCTCAGACCGTCTGTCTCAGACCGTCTGTCTCAGACCGTCTGTCTCAGACCGTCTGTCTCAGACCGTCTGTCTCAGACCGTCTGTCTCAGACCGTCTGTCTCAGACCGTCTGTCTCAGACCGTCTGTCTCAGACCGTCTGTCTCAGACCGTCTGTCTCAGACCGTCTGTCTCAGACCGTCGGTCTCTGTCCGTCTCTCTCAGGCCGCCTGTCTCAGTCCGTCTGTCTCAGACCATCTGTCCCAGACCGTCTGTCGCTGTCCGTCTGTCTCAGACCATCTGTCTCAGTCCGTCTGTCTCAGACCGTCTGTCTCAGACCGTCTGTCTCAGACCGCCTGTCTCAGACCGTCGGTCTCAGACCGTCGGTCTCTGTTCGTCTCTCTCAGCCCGCCTGACTCAGACCGCCTGTCTCAGTCCGTCTGTCTCAGACCATCTGTCTCAGACCGTCTGTCTTACCTCGTCTGTCTCAGCCCACCAGTCTATGTCCGTCAGTCTCAGACCGTCTGTCTCAGACCGTCTGTCTCAGACCGTCTGTCTCAGACCGTCTGTCTCAGACCGTCTGTCTCAGACCGTCTGTCTCAGACCGTCTGTCTCAGACCGTCTGTCTCAGACCGTCTGTCTCAGACCGTCGGTCTCTGTCCGTCTCTCTCAGGCCGCCTGTCTCAGTCCGTCTGTCTCAGACCATCTGTCCCAGACCGTCTGTCGCTGTCCGTCTGTCTCAGACCATCTGTCTCAGTCCGTCTGTCTCAGACCGTCTGTCTCAGACCGTCTGTCTCAGACCGTCTGTCTCGGACCGTCTGTCTCGGACCGTCTGTCTCAGACCGTCGGTCTCTGTCCGTCTCTCTCAGGCCGCCTGTCTCAGTCCGTCTGTTTCAGACCATCTGTCTCAGACCGTCTGTCGCTGTCCGTCTGTCTCAGACCATCTGTCTCAGTCCGTCTGTCTCAGACCGTCGGTCTCTGTACGTCTCTCTCAGCCCGCCTGTCTCTGACCGCCTGTCTCAGACCGTCTGTCTGAGACCGCCTGTTTCAGTCCGCCTGTCTCAGACCATCTGTCTCAGACCATCTGTGTCAGACCGTTGTCTCTGTCCGTCTGTCTCTGTCAGTCTGTCTATGTCAGTCTGTCTCTGTCCGTCTGTGTCAGACCGTCTGTCTCAGACCGTCTGTCTCAGACAGTCCGTCTGAGACCGTCTGTCTCAGACCGTCTGTCTCAGACCGTCTGTCTCAGACCGTCTGTCTCAGACCGTCTGTCTCAGACCGTCTGTCTCAGACCGTCTGTCTCAGACCGTCTGTCTCAGACCGTCTGTCTCAGACCGTCTGTCTCAGACCGTCGGTCTCTGTCCGTCTCTCTCAGGCCGCCTGTCTCAGTCCGTCTGTCTCAGACCATCTGTCCCAGACCGTCTGTCGCTGTCCGTCTGTCTCAGACCATCTGTCTCAGTCCGTCTGTCTCAGACCGTCTGTCTCAGACCGTCGGTCTCAGACCGTCGGTCTCTGTCCGTCCCTCTCAGCCCGCCTGACTCAGACCGCCTGTCTCAGTCCGTCTGTCTCAGACCATCTGTCTCAGACCGTCTGTCTTACCTCGTCTGTCTCAGCCCACCAGTCTATGTCCGTCAGTCTCAGACCGTCTGTCTCAGAACGTCTGTCTCAGACCGTCTGTCTCAGACCGTCTGTCTCAGACCGTCCGTCTCTGTCCGTCTGTCTCAGACCATCTGTCTCAGTCCGTCTGTCTCAGACCGTCTGTCTCAGACCGTCTGTCTCAGACCGTCTGTCTCAGACGATCTGTCTCAGACCGTCTGTCTCAGACCGTCTGTCTCAGACCGTCTGTCTCAGACCGTCTGTCTCAGACCGTCTGTCTCAGACCGTCTGTCTCAGACCGTTTGTCTCAGACCGTCTGTCTCAGACCGTCGGTCTCTGTCCGTATCTCGCAGGCCGCCTGTCATAGGCCGCCTGTCTCAGGCCGCCTGTCTCAGTCCGTCTGTCTCAGACCATCTGTCTCAGACCGTTGTCTCTGTCCGTCTATCTCTGTCCGTCTGTCTCAGAACGTCTGTCTCAGACCATCTGTATCAAACCGTCTGCCTCAGCCCGCCTGTCTCAGCCCGCCTGTCTCTGTCCGTCTGTTTCAGACCGCCTGTCTCAGACCGTCGGTCTTAGCCCGTCTGTCTCAGCCCGCCTCTCTCTGTCCGTCTGTCTCAGACCGTCTGTCTCAGATCGTCTCTCTCAGGCCGCCTGTCTCAATCCGACTGTCTCAGACCATCTGTCTCAGACCATCTGTGTCAGACCGTTGTCTCTGTCCGTCTGTCTCTGTCCGTCTGTGTCAGACCGTCTGTCTCAGACCGTCCGCCTGAGACCGTCTGTCTCAGACGGTCTCTCTCAGACCGTCTGTCTCAGACCGTCGGTCTCTGTCCGTCTGTCTCAGCCCGCTGTCTCAGACCATCTGACTCAGACCGTCCGTCTCTGTCCGTCTGTCACAGACCATCCGTCTCAGTCCGTCTGTCTCAGACCGTCTGTCTCAGACCGCCTGTCTCAGTCCGTCTGTCTCAGACCGTCTGTCTCAGACCGTCTGTCGCTGTCCGTCTGTCTCAGACCATCTGTCTCAGTCCGTCTGTCTCAGACCGTCGGTCTCTGTACGTCTCTCTCAGCCCGCCTGTCTCTGACCGCCTGTCTCAGACCGTCTGTCTGAGACCGCCTGTCTCAGTCCGCCTGTCTCAGACCATCTGTCTCAGACCATCTGTGTCAGACCGTTGTCTCTGTCCGTCTGTCTCTGTCAGTCTGTCTATGTCAGTCTGTCTCTGTCCGTCTGTGTCAGACCGTCTGTCTCAGACCGTCTGTCTCAGACAGTCCGTCTGAGACCGTCTGTCTCAGACCGTCTGTCTCAGACCGTCTGTCTCAGACCGTCTGTCTCAGACCGTCTGTCTCAGACCGTCTGTCTCAGACCGTCTGTCTCAGACCGTCGGTCTCTGTCCGTCTCTCTCAGGCCGCCTGTCTCAGTCCGTCTGTTTCAGACCATCTGTCTCAGACCGTCTGTCGCTGTCCGTCTGTCTCAGACCATCTGTCTCAGTCCGTCTGTCTCAGACCGTCGGTCTCTGTACGTCTCTCTCAGCCCGCCTGTCTCTGACCGCCTGTCTCAGACCGTCTGTCTGAGACCGCCTGTCTCAGTCCGCCTGTCTCAGACCATCTGTCTCAGACCATCTGTGTCAGACCGTTGTCTCTGTCCGTCTGTCTCTGTCAGTCTGTCTATGTCAGTCTGTCTCTGTCCGTCTGTGTCAGACCGTCTGTCTCAGACCGTCTGTCTCAGACAGTCCGTCTGAGACCGTCTGTCTCAGACCGTCTGTCTCAGACCGTCTGTCTCAGACCGTCTGTCTCAGACCGTCTGTCTCAGACCGTCTGTCTCAGACCGTCGGTCTCTGTCCGTCTCTCTCAGGCCGCCTGTCTCAGTCCGTCTGTCTCAGACCATCTGTCCCAGACCGTCTGTCGCTGTCCGTCTGTCTCAGACCATCTGTCTCAGTCCGTCTGTCTCAGACCGTCTGTCTCAGACCGTCGGTCTCAGACCGTCGGTCTCTGTCCGTCCCTCTCAGCCCGCCTGACTTAGACCGCCTGTCTCAGTCCGTCTGTCTCAGACCATCTGTCTCAGACCGTCTGTCTTACCTCGTCTGTCTCAGCCCACCAGTCTATGTCCGTCAGTCTCAGACCGTCTGTCTCAGAACGTCTGTCTCAGACCGTCTGTCTCAGACCGTCTGTCTCAGACCGTCTGTCTCAGACCGTCCGTCTCTGTCCGTCTGTCTCAGACCATCTGTCTCAGTCCGTCTGTCTCAGACCGTCTGTCTCAGACCGTCTGTCTCAGACCGTCTGTCTCAGACGATCTGTCTCAGACCGTCTGTCTCAGACCGTCTGTCTCAGACCGTCTGTCTCAGACCGTCTGTCTCAGACCGTCTGTCTCAGACCGTCTGTCTCAGACCGTTTGTCTCAGACCGTCTGTCTCAGACCGTCGGTCTCTGTCCGTATCTCGCAGGCCGCCTGTCATAGGCCGCCTGTCTCAGGCCGCCTGTCTCAGTCCGTCTGTCTCAGACCATCTGTCTCAGACCGTTGTCTCTGTCCGTCTATCTCTGTCCGTCTGTCTCAGAACGTCTGTCTCAGACCATCTGTATCAAACCGTCTGCCTCAGCCCGCCTGTCTCAGCCCGCCTGTCTCTGTCCGTCTGTTTCAGACCGCCTGTCTCAGACCGTCGGTCTTAGCCCGTCTGTCTCAGCCCGCCTCTCTCTGTCCGTCTGTCTCAGACCGTCTGTCTCAGATCGTCTCTCTCAGGCCGCCTGTCTCAATCCGACTGTCTCAGACCATCTGTCTCAGACCATCTGTGTCAGACCGTTGTCTCTGTCCGTCTGTCTCTGTCCGTCTGTGTCAGACCGTCTGTCTCAGACCGTCCGCCTGAGACCGTCTGTCTCAGACGGTCTCTCTCAGACCGTCTGTCTCAGACCGTCGGTCTCTGTCCGTCTGTCTCAGCCCGCTGTCTCAGACCATCTGACTCAGACCGTCCGTCTCTGTCCGTCTGTCACAGACCATCCGTCTCAGTCCGTCTGTCTCAGACCGTCTGTCTCAGACCGTCTGTCTCGGACCGTCTGTCTCGGACCGTCTGTCTCGGACCGTCTGTCTCAGACCGTCGGTCTCTGTCCGTCTCTCTCAGGCCGCCTGTCTCAGTCCGTCTGTTTCAGACCATCTGTCTCAGACCGTCTGTCGCTGTCCGTCTGTCTCAGACCATCTGTCTCAGTCCGTCTGTCTCAGACCGTCGGTCTCTGTACGTCTCTCTCAGCCCGCCTGTCTCTGACCGCCTGTCTCAGACCGTCTGTCTGAGACCGCCTGTCTCAGTCCGCCTGTCTCAGACCATCTGTCTCAGACCATCTGTGTCAGACCGTTGTCTCTGTCCGTCTGTCTCTGTCAGTCTGTCTATGTCAGTCTGTCTCTGTCCGTCTGTGTCAGACCGTCTGTCTCAGACCGTCTGTCTCAGACAGTCCGTCTGAGACCGTCTGTCTCAGACCGTCTGTCTCAGACCGTCTGTCTCAGACCGTCTGTCTCAGACCGTCTGTCTCAGACCGTCTGTCTCAGACCGTCGGTCTCTGTCCGTCTCTCTCAGGCCGCCTGTCTCAGTCCGTCTGTTTCAGACCATCTGTCTCAGACCGTCTGTCGCTGTCCGTCTGTCTCAGACCATCTGTCTCAGTCCGTCTGTCTCAGACCGTCGGTCTCTGTACGTCTCTCTCAGCCCGCCTGTCTCTGACCGCCTGTCTCAGACCGTCTGTCTGAGACCGCCTGTCTCAGTCCGCCTGTCTCAGACCATCTGTCTCAGACCATCTGTGTCAGACCGTTGTCTCTGTCCGTCTGTCTCTGTCAGTCTGTCTATGTCAGTCTGTCTCTGTCCGTCTGTGTCAGACCGTCTGTCTCAGACCGTCTGTCTCAGACAGTCCGTCTGAGACCGTCTGTCTCAGACCGTCTGTCTCAGACCGTCTGTCTCAGACCGTCTGTCTCAGACCGTCTGTCTCAGACAGTCCGTCTGAGACCGTCTGTCTCAGACCGTCTGTCTCAGACCGTCTGTCTCAGACCGTCTGTCTCAGACCGTCTGTCTCAGACCGTCTGTCTCAGACCGTCTGTCTCAGACCGTCTGTCTCAGACCGTCGGTCTCTGTCCGTCTCTCTCAGGCCGCCTGTCTCAGTCCGTCTGTCTCAGACCATGTGTCCCAGACCGTCTGTCGCTGTCCGTCTGTCTCAGACCATCTGTCTCAGTCCGTCTGTCTCAGACCGTCTGTCTCAGACCGTCGGTCTCAGACCGTCGGTCTCTGTCCGTCCCTCTCAGCCCGCCTGACTCAGACCGCCTGTCTCAGTCCGTCTGTCTCAGACCATCTGTCTCAGACCGTCTGTCTTACCTCGTCTGTCTCAGCCCACCAGTCTATGTCCGTCAGTCTCAGACCGTCTGTCTCAGAACGTCTGTCTCAGACCGTCTGTCTCAGACCGTCTGTCTCAGACCGTCCGTCTCTGTCCGTCTGTCTCAGACCATCTGTCTCAGTCCGTCTGTCTCAGACCGTCTGTCTCAGACCGTCTGTCTCAGACCGTCTGTCTCAGACGGTCTGTCTCAGACCGTCTGTCTCAGACCGTCTGTCTCAGACCGTCTGTCTCAGACCGTCTGTCTCAGACCGTCTGTCTCAGACCGTCTGTCTCAGACCGTTTGTCTCAGACCGTCTGTCTCAGACCGTCGGTCTCTGTCCGTATCTCGCAGGCCGCCTGTCATAGGCCGCCTGTCTCAGGCCGCCTGTCTCAGTCCGTCTGTCTCAGACCATCTGTCTCAGACCGTTGTCTCTGTCCGTCTATCTCTGTCCGTCTGTCTCAGAACGTCTGTCTCAGACCATCTGTATCAAACCGTCTGCCTCAGCCCGCCTGTCTCAGCCCGCCTGTCTCTGTCCGTCTGTTTCAGACCGCCTGTCTCAGACCGTCGGTCTTAGCCCGTCTGTCTCAGCCCGCCTCTCTCTGTCCGTCTGTCTCAGACCGTCTGTCTCAGATCGTCTCTCTCAGGCCGCCTGTCTCAATCCGACTGTCTCAGACCATCTGTCTCAGACCATCTGTGTCAGACCGTTGTCTCTGTCCGTCGGTCTCTCTCCGTTTCTCGCAGGCCGCCTGTCTCAGGCCGCCTGTCTCAGTCCGTCTGTCTCAGACCATCTGTATCAGACCGTCTGTCTTACCTCGTCTGTCTCAGCCCTCCAGTCTATGTCCGTCAGTCTCAGACCGTCTGTCTCAGACCGTCGGTCTCTGTACGTCTCTCTCAGCCCGCCTGTCTCTGACCGCCTGTCTCAGACCGTCTGTCTGAGACCGCCTGTCTCAGTCCGTCTGTCTCAGCCCGTCTGTCTCAGACCGTCTGTCTCAGACCGTCGGTCTCTGTCCGTCTCTCTCAGGCCGCCTGTCTCAGTCCGTCTGTCTCAGACCATCTGTGTCAGACCGTTGTCTCTGTCCGTCTGTCTCTGTCCGTCTGTGTCAGACCGTCTGTCTCAGACCGTCCGTCTGAGACCGTCTGTCTCAGACCGTCTTTCTCAGACCGTCCGTCTGAGACCGTCTGTCTCAGACCGTCTGTCTCAGACCGTCTGTCTCAGACCGTCTGTCTCAGACCGTCTGTCTCAGACCGTCGGTCTCTGTCCGTCTCTCTCAGGCCGCCTGTCTCAGTCCGTCTGTTTCAGACCATCTGTCTCAGACCGTCTGTCGCTGTCCGTCTGTCTCAGACAATCTGTCTCAGTCCGTCTGTCTCAGACCGTCTGTCTCAGCCCGCCTGTCTCAGACCGTCGGTCTCTATTCGTTTCTCGCAGGCCGCCTGTCTCAGGCCGCCTGTCTCAGTCCGTCTGTCTCAGACCATCTGTCTCAGACCGTCTGTCTTACCTCGTCTGTCCCAGCCCTCCAGTCTATGTCCGTCAGTCTCAGACCGTCTGTCTCAGACCGTCGGTCTCTGTACGTCTCTCTCAGCCCGCCTGTCTCTGACCGCCTGTCTCAGACCGTCTGTCTGAGACCGCCTGTCTCAGTCCGTCTGTCTCAGACCATCTGTCTCAGACCATCTGTGTCAGACCGTCTGTCTCAGACCGTCTGTCTCAGACCGTCCGTCTGAGACCGTCTGTCTCAGACCGTCTGTCTCAGACCGTCTGTCTCAGACCGTCGGTCTCTGTCCGTCTCTCTCAGGCCGCCTGTCTCAGTCCGTCTGTCTCAGACCATCTGTCCCAGACCGTCTGTCGCTGTCCGTCTGTCTCAGACCATCTGTCTCAGTCCGTCTGTCTCAGACCGTCTGTCTCAGACCGTCTGTCTCAGACCGTCTGTCTCAGACCGTCGGTCTCAGACCGTCGGTCTCTGTCCGTCTCTCTCAGCCCGCCTGACTCAGACCGCCTGTCTCAGTCCGTCTGTCTCAGACCATCTGTCTCAGACCGTCTGTCTTACCTCGTCTGTCTCAGCCCAACAGTCTATGTCCGTCTGTCTCAGACCGTCTGTATCAGACCGTCTGTCTCAGACCGTCTGTCTCAGACCGTCTGTCTCAGACCGTCGGTCTCTGTCCGTCTCTCTCAGGCCGCCTGTCTCAGTCCGTCTGTTTCAGACCATCTGTCTCAGACCGTCTGTCGCTGTCCGTCTGTCTCAGACCATCTGTCTCAGTCCGTCTGTCTCAGACCGTCTGTCTCAGCCCGCCTGTCTCAGACCGTCGGTCTCTATTCGTTTCTCGCAGGCCGCCTGTCTCAGGCCGCCTGTCTCAGTCCGTCTGTCTCAGACCATCTGTCTCAGACCGTCTGTCTTACCTCGTCTGTCCCAGCCCTCCAGTCTATGTCCGTCAGTCTCAGACCGTCGGTCTCTGTACGTCTCTCTCAGCCCGCCTGTCTCGGACCGCCTGTCTCAGACCGTCTGTCTGAGACCGCCTGTCTCAGTCCGTCTGTCTCAGACCATCTGTCTCAGACCATCCGTGTCAGACCGTTGTCTCTGTCCGTCTGTGTCTGTCAGTCTGTCTATGTCAGTCTGTCTCTGTCCGTCTGTGTCAGACCGTCTGTCTCAGACCGTCTGTCTCAGACCGTCCGTCTGAGACCGTCTGTCTCAGACCGTCTGTCTCAGACCGTCTGTCTCAGACCGTCTGTCTCAGACCGTCTGTCTCAGACCGTCTGTCTCAGACCGTCTGTCTCAGACCGTCTGTCTCAGACCGTCGGTCTCTGTCCGTCTCTCTCAGGCCGCCTGTCTCAGTCCGTCTGTCTCAGACCATCTGTCCCAGACCGTCTGTCGCTGTCCGTCTGTCTCAGACCATCTGTCTCAGTCCGTCTGTCTCAGACCGTCTGTCTCAGACCGTCTGTCTCAGACCGTCGGTCTCAGACCGTCGGTCTCTGTCCGTCTCTCTCAGCCCGCCTGACTCAGACCGCCTGTCTCAGTCCGTCTGTCTCAGACCATCTGTCTCAGACCGTCTGTCTTATCTCGTCTGTCTCAGCCCACCAGTCTATGTCCGTCAGTCTCAGACCGTCTGTCTCAGACCGTCTGTCTCAGACCGTCTGTCTCAGACCGTCTGTCTCAGACCGTCTGTCTCAGACCGTCGGTCTCTGTCCGTTTCTCGCAGGCCGCCTGTCTCAGGCCGCCTGTCTCAGTCCGTCTGTCTCAGACCATCTGTCTCAGACCGTTGTCTCTGTCCGTCTATCTCCGTCCGTCTGTCTCAGAACGTCTGTCTCGGACCATCTGTCTCAGACCATCTGTCTCAGACCGTCCGTCTCTGTCCGTCTGTCTCAGACCGTCTGTCTCAGACCGTCGGACTCTGTCCGTCTCTCTCAGCCCTCCTGTCTCAGTCCGTCTGTCTCAGACCATCTGTCTCAGACCGTCGGTCTCTGTCCGTTTCTCGCAGGCCGCCTGTCTCAGGCCGCCTGTCTCAGTCCGTCTGTCTCAGACCATCTGTATCAGACCGTCTGTCTTACCTCGTCTGTCTCAGCCCCCCAGTCTATGTCCGTCAGTCTCAGACCGTCTGTCTCAGACCGTCGGTCACTGTACGTCTCTCTCAGCCCGCCTGTCTCTGACCGCCTGTCTCAGACCGTCTGTCTGAGACCGCCTGTCTCAGTCCGTCTGTCTCAGCCCGTCTGTCTCAGACCGTCTGTCTCAGACCGTCGGTCTCTGTCCGTGTCTCTCAGGCCGCCTGTCTCAGTCCGTCTGTCTCAGACCATCTGTGTCAGACCGTTGTCTCTGTCCGTCTGTCTCTGTCCGTCTGTCTCTGTCCGTCTGTGTCAGACCGTCTGTCTCAGACCGTCCGCCTGAGACCGTCTGTCTCAGACCGTCTTTCTCAGACCGTCCGTCTGAGACCGTCTGTCTCAGACCGTCTGTCTCAGACCGTCTGTCTCAGACCGTCTGTCTCAGACCGTCTGTCTCAGACCGTCTGTCTCAGACCATCTGTCTCTGTCCGTCTCTCTCAGCCCGCCTGACTCAGACCGTCTGTCTCAGTCCGTCTGTCTCAGACCATCTGTCTCAGACCGTCTGTCTTACCTCGTCTGTCTCAGCCCACCAGTCTATGTCCGTCAGTCTCAGACCGTCTGTCTCAGACCGTCTGTCTCAGACCGTCGGTCTCTGTCCGTCTCTCTCAGGCCGCCTGTCTCAGTCCGTCTGTTTCAGACCATCTCTCTCAGACCGTCTGTCGCTGTCCGTCTGTCTCAGACCATCTGTCTCAGTCCGTCTGTCTCAGACCGTCTGTCTCATCCCGCCTGTCTCAGACCGTCGGTCTCTATTCGCTTCTCGCAGGGCGCCTGTCTCAGGCCGCCTGTCTCAGTCCGTCTGTCTCAGACCATCTGTCTCAGACCGTCTGTCTTACCTCGTCTGTCCCAGCCCTCCAGTCTATGTCCGTCAGTCTCAGACCGTCTGTCTCAGACCGTCGGTCTCTGTACGTCTCTCTCAGCCCGCCTGTCTCTGACCGCCTGTCTCAGACCGTCTGTCTGAGACCGCCTGTCTCAGTCCGTCTGTCTCAGACCATCTGTCTCAGACCATCTGTGTCAGACCGTTGTCTCTGTCCGTCTGTCTCTGTCAGTCTGTCTATGTCAGTCTGTCTCTGTCCGTCTGTGTCAGACCGTCTGTGTCAGACCGTCTGTCTCAGACCGTCTGTCTCAGACCGTCTGTCTCAGACCGTCTGTCTCAGACCGTCTGTCTCAGACCGTCTGTCTCAGACCGTCTGTCTCAGACCGTCTGTCTCAGACCGTCGGTCTCTGTCCGTTTCTCGCAGGCCGCCTGTCTCAGGCCGCCTGTCTCAGTCCGTCTGTCTCAGACCATCTGTCTCAGACCGTTGTCTCTGTCCGTCTATCTCCGTCCGTCTGTCTCAGAACGTCTGTCTCGGACCATCTGTCTCAGACCATCTGTCTCAGACCGTCCGTCTCTGTCCGTCTGTCTCAGACCGTCTGTCTCAGACCGTCGGACACTGTCCGTCTCTCTCAGCCCTCCTGTCTCAGTCCGTCTGTCTCAGACCATCTGTCTCAGACCGTCGGTCTCTGTCCGTTTCTCGCAGGCCGCCTGTCTCAGGCCGCCTGTCTCTGGCCGCCTGTCTCAGGCCGCCTGTCTCAGTCCGTCTGTCTCAGACCATCTGTCTCAGGCCGTCTGTCTTACCTCGTCTGTCCCAGCCCTCCAGTCTATGTCCGTCAGTCTCAGACCGTCTGTCTCAGACCGTCGGTCTCTGTACGTCTCTCTCAGCCCGCCTGTCTCTGACCGCCTGTCTCAGTCCGTCTGTCTCAGACCATCTGTCTCAGACCGTCTGTCTTACCTCGTCTGTCCCAGCCCTCCAGTCTATGTCCGTCAGTCTCAGACCGTCTGTCTCAGACCGTCGGTCTCTGTACGTCTCTCTCAGCCCGCCTGTCTCTGACCGCCTGTCTCAGACCGTCTGTCTGAGACCGCCTGTCTCAGTCCGTCTGTCTCAGACCATCTGTCTCAGACCATCTGTGTCAGACCGTCTGTCTCAGACCGTCTGTCTCAGACCGTCCGTCTGAGACCGTCTGTCTCAGACCGTCTGTCTCAGACCGTCTGTCTCAGACCGTCGGTCTCCGTCCGTCTCTCTCAGGCCGCCTGTCTCAGTCCGTCTGTCTCAGACCATCTGTCCCAGACCGTCTGTCTCTGTCCGTCTGTGTCAGACCGTCTGTCTCAGACCGTCCGCCTGAGACCGTCTGTCTCAGACCGTCTTTCTCAGACCGTCCGTCTGAGACCGTCTGTCTCAGACCGTCTGTCTCAGACCGTCTGTCTCAGACCGTCTGTCTCAGACCGTCTGTCTCAGACCGTCTGTCTCAGACCATCTGTCTCTGTCCGTCTCTCTCAGCCCGCCTGACTCAGACCGTCTGTCTCAGTCCGTCTGTCTCAGACCATCTGTCTCAGACCGTCTGTCTTACCTCGTCTGTCTCAGCCCACCAGTCTATGTCCGTCAGTCTCAGACCGTCTGTCTCAGACCGTCTGTCTCAGACCGTCGGTCTCTGTCCGTCTCTCTCAGGCCGCCTGTCTCAGTCCGTCTGTTTCAGACCATCTGTCTCAGACCGTCTGTCGCTGTCCGTCTGTCTCAGACAATCTGTCTCAGTCCGTCTGTCTCAGACCGTCTGTCTCAGCCCGCCTGTCTCAGACCGTCGGTCTCTATTCGTTTCTCGCAGGCCGCCTGTCTCAGGCCGCCTGTCTCAGTCCGTCTGTCTCAGACCATCTGTCTCAGACCGTCTGTCTTACCTCGTCTGTCCCAGCCCTCCAGTCTATGTCCGTCAGTCTCAGACCGTCTGTCTCAGACCGTCGGTCTCTGTACGTCTCTCTCAGCCCGCCTGTCTCTGACCGCCTGTCTCAGACCGTCTGTCTGAGACCGCCTGTCTCATTCCGTCTGTCTCAGACCATCTGTCTCAGACCATCTGTGTCAGACCGTCTGTCTCAGACCGTCTGTCTCAGACCGTCCGTCTGAGACCGTCTGTCTCAGACCGTCTGTCTCAGACCGTCTGTCTCAGACCGTCGGTCTCTGTCCGTCTCTCTCAGGCCGCCTGTCTCAGTCCGTCTGTCTCAGACCATCTGTCCCAGACCGTCTGTCGCTGTCCGTCTGTCTCAGACCATCTGTCTCAGTCCGTCTGTCTCAGACCGTCTGTCTCAGACCGTCTGTCTCAGACCGTCGATCTCAGACCGTCGGTCTCTGTCCGTCTCTCTCAGCCCGACTGACTCAGACCGCCTGTCTCAGTCCGTCTGTCTCAGACCATCTGTCTCAGACCGTCTGTCTTACCTCGTCTGTCTCAGCCCACCAGTCTATGTCCGTCAGTCTCAGACCGTCTGTCTCAGACCGTCTGTCTCAGACCGTCTGTCTCAGACCGTCTGTCTCAGACCGTCTGTCTCAGACCGTCGGTCTCTGTCCGTCTCTCTCAGGCCGCCTGTCTCAGTCCGTCTGTTTCAGACCATCTGTCTCAGACCGTCTGTCGCTGTCCGTCTGTCTCAGACCATCTGTCTCAGTCCGTCTGTCTCAGACCGTCTGTCTCAGCCCGCCTGTCTCAGACCGTCGGTCTCTATTCGTTTCTCGCAGGCCGCCTGTCTCAGGCCGCCTGTCTCAGTCCGTCTGTCTCAGACCATCTGTCTCAGACCGTCTGTCTTACCTCGTCTGTCCCAGCCCTCCAGTCTATGTCCGTCAGTCTCAGACCGTCGGTCTCTGTACGTCTCTCTCAGCCCGCCTGTCTCTGACCGCCTGTCTCAGTCCGTCTGTCTCAGACCATCTGTCTCAGACCGTCTGTCTTACCTCGTCTGTCTCAGCCCACCAGTCTATGTCCGTCAGTCTCAGACCGTCTGTCTCAGACCGTCTGTCTCAGTCCGTCTGTCTCAGACCGTCTGTCTCAGACCGTCTGTCTCAGACCGTCTGTCTCAGACCGTCTGTCTCAGACCGTCTGTCTCAGACCGTCTGTCTCAGACCGTCTGTCTCAGACCGTCGGTCTCTGTCCGTTTCTCGCAGGCCGCCTGTCTCAGGCCGCCTGTCTCAGTCCGTCTGTCTCAGACCATCTGTCTCAGACCGTTGTCTCTGTCCGTCTATCTCCGTCCGTCTGTCTCAGAACGTCTGTCTCGGACCATCTGTCTCAGACCATCTGTCTCAGACCGTCCGTCTCTGTCCGTCTGTCTCAGACCGTCTGTTTCAGACCGTCGGACTCTGTCCGTCTCTCTCAGCCCTCCTGTCTCAGTCCGTCTGTCTCAGACCATCTGTGTCAGACCGTTGTCTCTGTCCGTCTGTCTCTGTCCGTCTGTCTCTGTCCGTCTGTGTCAGACCGTCTGTCTCAGACCGTCCGTCTGAGACCGTCTGTCTCAGACCGTCTTTCTCAGACCGTCCGTCTGAGACCGTCTGTCTCAGACCGTCTGTCTCAGACCGTCTGTCTCAGACCGTCTGTCTCAGACCGTCTGTCTCAGACCGTCTGTCTCAGACCGTCTGTCTCAGACCATCTGTCTCAGTCCGTCTGTCTCAGACCGTCTGTCTCAGACCGTCGGTCTCAGACCGTCGGTCTCTGTCCGTCTCTCTCAGCCCGCCTGACTCAGACCGCCTGTCTCAGTCCGTCTGTCTCAGACCATCTGTCTCAGACCGTCTGTCTTACCTCGTCTGTCTCAGCCCACCAGTCTATGTCCGTCAGTCTCAGACCGTCTGTCTCAGACCGTCTGTCTCAGACCGTCGGTCTCTGTCCGTCTCTCTCAGGCCGCCTGTCTCAGTCCATCTGTTTCAGACCATCTCTCTCAGACCGTCTGTCGCTGTCCGTCTGTCTCAGACCATCTGTCTCAGTCCGTCTGTCTCAGACCGTCTGTCTCAGCCCGCCTGTCTCAGACCGTCGGTCTCTATTCGTTTCTCGCAGGGCGCCTGTCTCAGGCCGCCTGTCTCAGTCCGTCTGTCTCAGACCATCTGTCTCAGACCGTCTGTCTTACCTCGTCTGTCCCAGCCCTCCAGTCTATGTCCGTCAGTCTCAGACCGTCTGTCTCAGACCGTCGGTCTCTGTACGTCTCTCTCAGCCCGCCTGTCTCTGACCGCCTGTCTCAGACCGTCTGTCTGAGACCGCCTGTCTCAGTCCGTCTGTCTCAGACCATCTGTCTCAGACCATCTGTGTCAGACCGTTGTCTCTGTCCGTCTGTCTCTGTCAGTCTGTCTATGTCAGTCTGTCTCTGTCCGTCTGTGTCAGACCGTCTGTCTCAGACCGTCTGTCTCAGACCGTCTGTCTCAGACCGTCTGTCTCAGACCGTCTGTCTCAGACCGTCTGTCTCAGACCGTCTGTCTCAGACCGTCTGTCTCAGACCGTCGGTCTCTGTCCGTTTCTCGCAGGCCGCCTGTCTCAGGCCGCCTGTCTCAGTCCGTCTGTCTCAGACCATCTGTCTCAGACCGTTGTCTCTGTCCGTCTATCTCCGTCCGTCTGTCTCAGAACGTCTGTCTCGGACCATCTGTCTCAGACCATCTGTCTCAGACCGTCCGTCTCTGTCCGTCTGTCTCAGACCGTCTGTCTCAGACCGTCGGACACTGTCCGTCTCTCTCAGCCCTCCTGTCTCAGTCCGTCTGTCTCAGACCATCTGTCTCAGACCGTCGGTCTCTGTCCGTTTCTCGCAGGCCGCCTGTCTCAGGCCGCCTGTCTCAGGCCGCCTGTCTCAGTCCGTCTGTCTCAGACCATCTGTCTCAGACCGTCTGTCTTACCTCGTCTGTCCCAGCCCTCCAGTCTATGTCCGTCAGTCTCAGACCGTCTGTCTCAGACCGTCGGTCTCTGTACGTCTCTCTCAGCCCGCCTGTCTCTGACCGCCTGTCTCAGACCGTCTGTCTGAGACCGCCTGTCTCAGTCCGTCTGTCTCAGACCATCTGTCTCAGACCATCTGTGTCAGACCGTTGTCTCTGTCCGTCTGTCTCTGTCAGTCTGTCTATGTCAGTCTGTCTCTGTCTGTCTGTGTCAGACCGTCTGTCTCAGACCGTCTGTCTCAGACAGTCCGTCTGAGACCGTCTGTCTCAGACCGTCTGTCTCAGACCGTCTGTCTCAGACCGTCTGTCTCAGACCGTCTGTCTCAGACCGTCTGTCTCAGACCGTCGGTCTCTGTCCGTCTCTCTCAGGCCGCCTGTCTCAGTCCGTCTGTCTCAGACCATCTGTCCCAGACCGTCTGTCGCTGTCCGTCTGTCTCAGACCATCTGTCTCAGTCCGTCTGTCTCAGACCGTCTGTCTCAGACCGTCTGTCTCAGACCGTCTGTCTCAGACCGTCTGTCTCAGACCGTCGGTCTCTGTCCGTCTCTCTCAGGCCGCCTGTCTCAGTCCGTCTGTCTCAGACCATCTGTCCCAGACCGTCTGTCGCTGTCCGTCTGTCTCAGACCATCTGTCTCAGTCCGTCTGTCTCAGACCGTCTGTCTCAGACCGTCTGTCTCAGACCGTCTGTCTCAGACCGTTTGTCTCAGACCGTCTGTCTCAGACCGTCGGTCTCTGTCCGTATCTCGCAGGCCGCCTGTCATAGGCCGCCTGTCTCAGGCCGCCTGTCTCAGTCCGTCTGTCTCAGACCATCTGTCTCAGACCGTTGTCTCTGTCCGTCTATCTCTGTCCGTCTGTCTCAGAACGTCTGTCTCAGACCATCTGTATCAAACCGTCTGCCTCAGCCCGCCTGTCTCAGCCCGCCTGTCTCTGTCCGTCTGTTTCAGACCGCCTGTCTCAGACCGTCGGTCTTAGCCCGTCTGTCTCAGCCCGCCTCTCTCTGTCCGTCTGTCTCAGACCGTCTGTCTCAGATCGTCTCTCTCAGGCCGCCTGTCTCAATCCGACTGTCTCAGACCATCTGTCTCAGACCATCTGTGTCAGACCGTTGTCTCTGTCCGTCTGTCTCTGTCCGTCTGTGTCAGACCGTCTGTCTCAGACCGTCCGCCTGAGACCGTCTGTCTCAGACGGTCTCTCTCAGACCGTCTGTCTCAGACCGTCGGTCTCTGTCCGTCTGTCTCAGCCCGCTGTCTCAGACCATCTGACTCAGACCGTCCGTCTCTGTCCGTCTGTCACAGACCATCCGTCTCAGTCCGTCTGTCTCAGACCGTCTGTCTCAGACCGTCAGTATCAGACCGTCTGTCTCAGACCGTCTGTCTCAGACCGTCTGTCTCAGACCGTCTGTCTCAGACCGTCGGTCTCTCTCCGTTTCTCGCAGGCCGCCTGTCTCAGGCCGCCTGTCTCAGTCCGTCTGTCTCAGACCATCTGTATCAGACCGTCTGTCTTACCTCGTCTGTCTCAGCCCTCCAGTCTATGTCCGTCAGTCTCAGACCGTCTGTCTCAGACCGTCGGTCTCTGTACGTCTCTCTCAGCCCGCCTGTCTCTGACCGCCTGTCTCAGACCGTCTGTCTGAGACCGCCTGTCTCAGTCCGTCTGTCTCAGCCCGTCTGTCTCAGACCGTCTGTCTCAGACCGTCCGTCTGAGACCGTCTGTCTCAGACCGTCTGTCTCAGACCGTCGGTCTCTGTCCGTCTCTCTCAGGCCGCCTGTCTCAGTCCGCCTGTCTCAGACCATCTGTGTCAGACCGTTGTCTCTGTCCGTCTGTCTCTGTCCGTCTGTCTCTGTCCGTCTGTGTCAGACCGTCTGTCTCAGACCGTCCGTCTGAGACCGTCTGTCTCAGACCGTCTTTCTCAGACCGTCCGTCTGAGACCGTCTGTCTCAGACCGTCTGTCTCAGACCGTCGGTCTCTGTCCGTCTCTCTCAGGCCGCCTGTCTCAGTCCGTCTGTTTCAGACCATCTGTCTCAGACCGTCTGTCGCTGTCCGTCTGTCTCAGACAATCTGTCTCAGTCCGTCTGTCTCAGACCGTCTGTCTCAGCCCGCCTGTCTCAGACCGTCGGTCTCTATTCGTTTCTCGCAGGCCGCCTGTCTCAGGCCGCCTGTCTCAGTCCGTCTGTCTCAGACCATCTGTCTCAGACCGTCTGTCTTACCTCGTCTGTCCCAGCCCTCCAGTCTATGTCCGTCAGTCTCAGACTGTCTGTCTCAGACCGTCGGTCTCTGTACGTCTCTCTCAGCCCGCCTGTCTCTGACCGCCTGTCTCAGACCGTCTGTCTGAGACCGCCTGTCTCAGTCCGTCTGTCTCAGACCATCTGTCTCAGACCATCTGTGTCAGACCGTTGTCTCTGTCCGTCTGTCTCTGTCAGTCTGTCTATGTCAGTCTGTCTCTGTCCGTCTGTGTCAGACCGTCTGTCTCAGACCGTCTGTCTCAGACAGTCCGTCTGAGACCGTCTGTCTCAGACCGTCTGTCTCAGACCGTCTGTCTCAGACCGTCTGTCTCAGACCGTCTGTCTCAGACCGTCTGTCTCAGACCGTCTGTCTCAGACCGTCGGTCTCTGTCCGTCTCTCTCAGGCCGCCTGTCTCAGTCCGTCTGTCTCAGACCATCTGTCCCAGACCGTCTGTCGCTGTCCGTCTGTCTCAGACCATCTGTCTCAGTCCGTCTGTCTCAGACCGTCTGTCTCAGACCGTCTGTCTCAGACCGTCGGTCTCAGACCGTCGGTCTCTGTCCGTCTCTCTCAGCCCGCCTGACTCAGGCCGCCTGTCTTAGTCCGTCTGTCTCAGACCATCTGTCTCAGACCGTCTGTCTTACCTCGTCTGTCTCAGCCCACCAGTCTATGTCCGTCAGTCTCAGACCGTCTGTCTCAGACCGTCTGTCTCAGACCGTCTGTCTCAGACCGTCTGTCTGATACCGTCTGTCTCAGACCGTCGGTCTCTGTCCGTTTGTTTCAGACCGCCTGTCTCAGACCGTCGGTCTCTGTCCGTCTCTCTCAGGCCGCCTGTCTCAGTCCGTCTGTCTCAGACCATCTGTCCCAGACCGTCTGTCGCTGTCCGTCTGTCTCAGACCATCTGTCTCAGTCCGTCTGTCTCAGACCGTCTGTCTCAGACCGTCGGTCTCAGACCGTCGGTCTCTGTCCGTCTCTCTCAGCCCGCCTGACTCAGGCCGCCTGTCTCAGTCCGTCTGTCTCAGACCATCTGTCTCAGACCGTCTGTCTTACCTCGTCTGTCTCAGCCCACCAGTCTATGTCCGTCAGTCTCAGACCGTCTGTCTCAGACCGTCTGTCTCAGACCGTCTGTCTCAGACCGTCTGTCTCAGACCGTCTGTCTGATACCGTCTGTCTCAGACCGTCGGTCTCTGTCCGTTTGTTTCAGACCGCCTGTCTCAGACCGTCGGTCTTAGCCCGTCTGTCTCAGCCCGCTGTCTCAGACCATCTGACTCAGACCGTCCGTCTCTGTCCGTCTGTCTCAGACCGTCTGTCTCAGACCGTCTGTCTCAGACCGTCTGTCTCAGACCGTCTGTCTCAGACCGTCTGTCTCAGACCGTCTGTCTCAGACCGTCTGTCTCAGACCGTCTGTCTCAGACCGTCTGTCTCAGACCGTCTGTCTCAGACCGTCTGTCTCAGACCGTCTGTCTCAGACCGTCTGTCTCAGACCGTCTGTCTCAGACCGTCTGTCTCAGACCGTTTGTCTCAGACCGTCTGTCTCAGACCGTCGGTCTCTGTCCGTATCTCGCAGGCCGCCTGTCATAGGCCGCCTGTCTCAGGCCGCCTGTCTCAGTCCGTCTGTCTCAGACCATCTGTCTCAGACCGTTGTCTCTGTCCGTCTATCTCTGTCCGTCTGTCTCAGAACGTCTGTCTCAGACCATCTGTATCAAACCGTCTGCCTCAGCCCGCCTGTCTCAGCCCGCCTGTCTCTGTCCGTCTGTTTCAGACCGCCTGTCTCAGACCGTCGGTCTTAGCCCGTCTGTCTCAGCCCGCCTCTCTCTGTCCGTCTGTGTCAGACCGTCTGTCTCAGATCGTCTCTCTCAAGCCGCCTGTCTCAATCCGACTGTCTCAGACCATCTGTCTCAGACCATCTGTGTCAGACCGTTGTCTCTGTCCGTCTGTCTCTGTCCGTCTGTGTCAGACCGTCTGTCTCAGACCGTCTGTCTCAGACCGTCCGCCTGAGACCGTCTGTCTCAGCCCGCTGTCTCAGACCATCTGACTCAGTCCGTCTGTCTCAGACCGTCTGTCTCAGACCGTCAGTATCAGACCGTCTGTCTCAGACCGTCTGTCTCAGACCGTCTGTCTCAGACCGTCTGTCTCAGACCGTCGGTCTCTCTCCGTTTCTCGCAGGCCGCCTGTCTCAGGCCGCCTGTCTCAGTCCGTCTGTCTCAGACCATCTGTATCAGACCGTCTGTTTTACCTCGTCTGTCTCAGCCCTCCAGTCTATGTCCGTCAGTCTCAGACCGTCTGTCTCAGACCGTCGGTCTCTGTACGTCTCTCTCAGCCCGCCTGTCTCTGACCGCCTGTCTCAGACCGTCTGTCTGAGACCGCCTGTCTCAGTCCGTCTGTCTCAGCCCGTCTGTCTCAGCCCGTCTGTCTCAGACCGTCGGTCTCTGTCCGTCTCTCTCAGGCCGCCTGTCTCAGTCTGTCTGTCTCAGACTATCTGTGTCAGACCGTTGTCTCTGTCCGTCGGTCTCTGTCCGTCTCTCTCAGCCCGCCTGACTCAGACCGCCTGTCTCAGTCCGTCTGTCTCAGACCATCTGTCTCAGACCGTCTGTCTTACCTCGTCTGTCTCAGCCCACCAGTCTATGTCCGTCAGTCTCAGACCGTCTGTCTCAGACCGTCTGTCTCAGACCGTCTGTCTCAGACCGTCTGTCTCACACCGTCTGTCTCAGACCGTCAGTCTCAGACCGTCTGTCTCAGACCGTCGGTCTCTGTCCGTTTCTCGCAGGCCGCCTGTCTCAGGCCGCCTGTCTCAGTCCGTCTGTCTCAGACCATCTGTCTCAGACCGTTGTCTCTGTCCGTCTATCTCTGTCCGTCTGTCTCAGAACGTCTGTCTCGGACCATCTGTCTCAGACCATCTGTCTCAGACCGTCCGTCTCTGTCCGTCTGTCTCAGACCGTCTGTCTCAGACCGTCGGACTCTGTCCGTCTCTCTCAGCCCTCCTGTCTCAGTCCGTCTGTCTCAGACCATCTGTCTCAGACCGTCGGTCTCTGTCCGTTTCTCGCAGGCCGCCTGTCTCAGGCCGCCTGTCTCAGTCCGTCTGTCTCAGACCGTCTTTCTCAGACCGTCCGTCTGAGACCGTCTATCTCAGACCGTCTGTCTCAGACCGTCTGTCTCAGACCGTCTGTCTCAGACCGTCTGTCTCAGACCGTCTGTCTCAGACCGTCTGTCTCAGACCGTCTGTCTCAGACCGTCTGTCTCAGACCGTCTGTCTCAGACCGTCTGTCTCAGACCGTCTGTCTCAGACCGTCTGTCTCAGACCGTCTGTCTCAGACCGTCTGTCTCAGACCGTCTGTCTCAGACCGTCTGTCTCAGACCGTCTGTCTCAGACCGTTTGTCTCAGACCGTCTGTCTCAGACCGTCGGTCTCTGTCCGTATCTCGCAGGCCGCCTGTCATAGGCCGCCTGTCTCAGTCCGTCTGTCTCAGACCATCTGTCTCAGACCGTTGTCTCTGTCCGTCTATCTCTGTCCGTCTGTCTCAGAACGTCTGTCTCAGACCATCTGTATCAAACCGTCTGCCTCAGCCCGCCTGTCTCAGCCCGCCTGTCTCTGTCCGTCTGTTTCAGACCGCCTGTCTCAGACCGTCGGTCTTAGCCCGTCTGTCTCAGACCGTCTGTCTCAGACCGTCTGTCTCAGACCGTTTGTCTCAGACCGTCTGTCTCAGACCGTCGGTCTCTGTCCGTATCTCGCAGGCCGCCTGTCTCAGTCCGTCTGTCTCAGACCATCTGTCTCAGACCGTTGTCTCTGTCCGTCTATCTCTGTCCGTCTGTCTCAGAACGTCTGTCTCAGACCATCTGTATCAAACCGTCTGCCTCAGCCCGCCTGTCTCAGCCCGCCTGTCTCTGTCCGTCTGTTTCAGACCGCCTGTCTCAGACCGTCGGTCTTAGCCCGTCTGTCTCAGCCCGCCTCTCTCTGTCCGTCTGTGTCAGACCGTCTGTCTCAGATCGTCTCTCTCAGGCCGCCTGTCTCAATCCGACTGTCTCAGACCATCTGTCTCAGACCATCTGTGTCAGACCGTTGTCTCTGTCCGTCTGTCTCTGTCCGTCTGTGTCAGACCGTCTGTCTCAGACCGTCCGCCTGAGACCGTCTGTTTCAGACGGTCTCTCTCAGACCGTCTGTCTCAGACCATCTGTATCAAACCGTCTGCCTCAGCCCGCCTGTCTCAGCCCGCCTGTCTCTGTCCGTCTGTTTCAGACCGCCTGTCTCAGACCGTCGGTCTTAGCCCGTCTGTCTCAGCCCGCCTCTCTCTGTCCGTCTGTGTCAGACCGTCTGTCTCAGATCGTCTCTCTCAGGCCGCCTGTCTCAGACCGTCTGTCTCAGACCGTCTGTCTCAGACCGTCTGTCTCAGACCGTCTGTCTCAGACCGTCTGTCTCAGACCGTCTGTCTCAGACCGTCTGTCTCAGACCGTCTGTCTCAGACCGTCTGTCTCAGACCGTCTGTCTCAGACCGTCTGTCTCAGACCGTCTGTCTCAGACCGTCTGTCTCAGACCGTCTGTCTCAGACCGTTTGTCTCAGACCGTCTGTCTCAGACCGTCGGTCTCTGTCCGTATCTCGCAGGCCGCCTGTCATAGGCCGCCTGTCTCAGTCCGTCTGTCTCAGACCATCTGTCTCAGACCGTTGTCTCTGTCCGTCTATCTCTGTCCGTCTGTCTCAGAACGTCTGTCTCAGACCATCTGTATCAAACCGTCTGCCTCAGCCCGCCTGTCTCAGCCCGCCTGTCTCTGTCCGTCTGTTTCAGACCGCCTGTCTCAGACCGTCGGTCTTAGCCCGTCTGTCTCAGACCGTCTGTCTCAGACCGTCTGTCTCAGACCGTTTGTCTCAGACCGTCTGTCTCAGACCGTCGGTCTCTGTCCGTATCTCGCAGGCCGCCTGTCTCAGTCCGTCTGTCTCAGACCATCTGTCTCAGACCGTTGTCTCTGTCCGTCTATCTCTGTCCGTCTGTCTCAGAACGTCTGTCTCAGACCATCTGTATCAAACCGTCTGCCTCAGCCCGCCTGTCTCAGCCCGCCTGTCTCTGTCCGTCTGTTTCAGACCGCCTGTCTCAGACCGTCGGTCTTAGCCCGTCTGTCTCAGCCCGCCTCTCTCTGTCCGTCTGTGTCAGACCGTCTGTCTCAGATCGTCTCTCTCAGGCCGCCTGTCTCAATCCGACTGTCTCAGACCATCTGTCTCAGACCATCTGTGTCAGACCGTTGTCTCTGTCCGTCTGTCTCTGTCCGTCTGTGTCAGACCGTCTGTCTCAGACCGTCCGCCTGAGACCGTCTGTTTCAGACGGTCTCTCTCAGACCGTCTGTCTCAGACCGTCTGTCTCAGACCGTCTGTCTCAGACCGTCGGTCTCTCTCCGTTTCTCGCAGGCCGCCTGTCTCAGGCCGCCTGTCTCAGTCCGTCTGTCTCAGACCATCTGTATCACACCGTCTGTCTTACCTCGTCTGTCTCAGCCCTCCAGTCTATGTCCGTCAGTCTCAGACCGTCGGTCTCTGTACGTCTCTCTCAGCCCGCCTGTCTCTGACCGCCTGTCTCAGACCGTCTGTCTGAGACCGCCTGTCTCAGTCCGTCCGTCTGAGACCGTCTGTCTCAGACCGTCTGTCTCAGATCGTCTGTCTCAGACCGTCTGTCTCAGACCGTCTGTCTCAGACCGTCTGTCTCAGACCGTCTGTCTCAGACCGTCGATCTCTGTCCGTCTCTCTCAGGCCGCCTGTCTCAGTCCGTCTGTTTCAGACCATCTGTCTCAGACCATCTGTGTCAGACCGTCTGTCTCAGACCGTCTGTCTCAGACCGTCTGTCTCAGACCGTCCGTCTGAGACCGTCTGTCTCAGACCGTCTGTCTCAGACCGTCTGTCTCAGACCGTCTGTCTCTGACCGTCTGTCTCAGACCGTCTGTCTCAGACCGTCTGTCTCAGACCGTCTGTCTCAGACCGTCTGTCTCAGACCGTCTGTCTCAGACCGTCTGTCTCAGACCGTCGGTCTCTGTCCGTCTCTCTCAGGCCGCCTGTCTCAGTCCGTCTGTCTCAGACCATCTGTCCCAGACCGTCTGTCTCAGTCCGTCTGTCTCAGCCCGTCTGTCTCAGACCGTCTGTCTCAGACCGTCGGACACTGTCCGTCTCTCTCAGCCCTCCTGTCTCAGTCCGTCTGTCTCAGACCATCTGTCTCAGACCGTCGGTCTCTGTCCGTTTCTCGCAGGCCGCCTGTCTCAGGCCGCCTGTCTCAGGCCGCCTGTCTCAGTCCGTCTGTCTCAGACCATCTGTCTCAGACCGTCTGTCTTACCTCGTCTGTCCCAGCCCTCCAGTCTATGTCCGTCAGTCTCAGACCGTCTGTCTCAGACCGTCGGTCTCTGTACGTCTCTCTCAGCCCGCCTGTCTCTGACCGCCTGTCTCAGACCGTCTGTCTGAGACCGCCTGTCTCAGTCCGTCTGTCTCAGACCATCTGTCTCAGACCATCTGTGTCAGACCGTTGTCTCTGTCCGTCTGTCTCTGTCAGTCTGTCTATGTCAGTCTGTCTCTGTCTGTCTGTGTCAGACCGTCTGTCTCAGACCGTCTGTCTCAGACAGTCCGTCTGAGACCGTCTGTCTCAGACCGTCTGTCTCAGACCGTCTGTCTCAGACCGTCTGTCTCAGACCGTCTGTCTCAGACCGTCTGTCTCAGACCGTCGGTCTCTGTCCGTCTCTCTCAGGCCGCCTGTCTCAGTCCGTCTGTCTCAGACCATCTGTCCCAGACCGTCTGTCGCTGTCCGTCTGTCTCAGACCATCTGTCTCAGTCCGTCTGTCTCAGACCGTCTGTCTCAGACCGTCTGTCTCAGACCGTCTGTCTCAGACCGTCTGTCTCAGACCGTCGGTCTCTGTCCGTCTCTCTCAGGCCGCCTGTCTCAGTCCGTCTGTCTCAGACCATCTGTCCCAGACCGTCTGTCGCTGTCCGTCTGTCTCAGACCATCTGTCTCAGTCCGTCTGTCTCAGACCGTCTGTCTCAGACCGTCTGTCTCAGACCGTCTGTCTCAGACCGTTTGTCTCAGACCGTCTGTCTCAGACCGTCGGTCTCTGTCCGTATCTCGCAGGCCGCCTGTCATAGGCCGCCTGTCTCAGGCCGCCTGTCTCAGTCCGTCTGTCTCAGACCATCTGTCTCAGACCGTTGTCTCTGTCCGTCTATCTCTGTCCGTCTGTCTCAGAACGTCTGTCTCAGACCATCTGTATCAAACCGTCTGCCTCAGCCCGCCTGTCTCAGCCCGCCTGTCTCTGTCCGTCTGTTTCAGACCGCCTGTCTCAGACCGTCGGTCTTAGCCCGTCTGTCTCAGCCCGCCTCTCTCTGTCCGTCTGTCTCAGACCGTCTGTCTCAGATCGTCTCTCTCAGGCCGCCTGTCTCAATCCGACTGTCTCAGACCATCTGTCTCAGACCATCTGTGTCAGACCGTTGTCTCTGTCCGTCTGTCTCTGTCCGTCTGTGTCAGACCGTCTGTCTCAGACCGTCCGCCTGAGACCGTCTGTCTCAGACGGTCTCTCTCAGACCGTCTGTCTCAGACCGTCGGTCTCTGTCCGTCTGTCTCAGCCCGCTGTCTCAGACCATCTGACTCAGACCGTCCGTCTCTGTCCGTCTGTCACAGACCATCCGTCTCAGTCCGTCTGTCTCAGACCGTCTGTCTCAGACCGTCAGTATCAGACCGTCTGTCTCAGACCGTCTGTCTCAGACCGTCTGTCTCAGACCGTCTGTCTCAGACCGTCGGTCTCTCTCCGTTTCTCGCAGGCCGCCTGTCTCAGGCCGCCTGTCTCAGTCCGTCTGTCTCAGACCATCTGTATCAGACCGTCTGTCTTACCTCGTCTGTCTCAGCCCTCCAGTCTATGTCCGTCAGTCTCAGACCGTCTGTCTCAGACCGTCGGTCTCTGTACGTCTCTCTCAGCCCGCCTGTCTCTGACCGCCTGTCTCAGACCGTCTGTCTGAGACCGCCTGTCTCAGTCCGTCTGTCTCAGCCCGTCTGTCTCAGACCGTCTGTCTCAGACCGTCCGTCTGAGACCGTCTGTCTCAGACCGTCTGTCTCAGACCGTCGGTCTCTGTCCGTCTCTCTCAGGCCGCCTGTCTCAGTCCGCCTGTCTCAGACCATCTGTGTCAGACCGTTGTCTCTGTCCGTCTGTCTCTGTCCGTCTGTCTCTGTCCGTCTGTGTCAGACCGTCTGTCTCAGACCGTCCGTCTGAGACCGTCTGTCTCAGACCGTCTTTCTCAGACCGTCCGTCTGAGACCGTCTGTCTCAGACCGTCTGTCTCAGACCGTCGGTCTCTGTCCGTCTCTCTCAGGCCGCCTGTCTCAGTCCGTCTGTTTCAGACCATCTGTCTCAGACCGTCTGTCGCTGTCCGTCTGTCTCAGACAATCTGTCTCAGTCCGTCTGTCTCAGACCGTCTGTCTCAGCCCGCCTGTCTCAGACCGTCGGTCTCTATTCGTTTCTCGCAGGCCGCCTGTCTCAGGCCGCCTGTCTCAGTCCGTCTGTCTCAGACCATCTGTCTCAGACCGTCTGTCTTACCTCGTCTGTCCCAGCCCTCCAGTCTATGTCCGTCAGTCTCAGACTGTCTGTCTCAGACCGTCGGTCTCTGTACGTCTCTCTCAGCCCGCCTGTCTCTGACCGCCTGTCTCAGACCGTCTGTCTGAGACCGCCTGTCTCAGTCCGTCTGTCTCAGACCATCTGTCTCAGACCATCTGTGTCAGACCGTTGTCTCTGTCCGTCTGTCTCTGTCAGTCTGTCTATGTCAGTCTGTCTCTGTCCGTCTGTGTCAGACCGTCTGTCTCAGACCGTCTGTCTCAGACAGTCCGTCTGAGACCGTCTGTCTCAGACCGTCTGTCTCAGACCGTCTGTCTCAGACCGTCTGTCTCAGACCGTCTGTCTCAGACCGTCTGTCTCAGACCGTCTGTCTCAGACCGTCTGTCTCAGACCGTCTGTCTCAGACCGTCGGTCTCTGTCCGTCTCTCTCAGGCCGCCTGTCTCAGTCCGTCTGTCTCAGACCATCTGTCCCAGACCGTCTGTCGCTGTCCGTCTGTCTCAGACCATCTGTCTCAGTCCGTCTGTCTCAGACCGTCTGTCTCAGACCGTCTGTCTCAGACCGTCGGTCTCAGACCGTCGGTCTCTGTCCGTCTCTCTCAGCCCGCCTGACTCAGGCCGCCTGTCTCAGTCCGTCTGTCTCAGACCATCTGTCTCAGACCGTCTGTCTTACCTCGTCTGTCTCAGCCCACCAGTCTATGTCCGTCAGTCTCAGACCGTCTGTCTCAGACCGTCTGTCTCAGACCGTCTGTCTCAGACCGTCTGTCTGATACCGTCTGTCTCAGACCGTCGGTCTCTGTCCGTTTGTTTCAGACCGCCTGTCTCAGACCGTCGGTCTCTGTCCGTCTCTCTCAGGCCGCCTGTCTCAGTCCGTCTGTCTCAGACCATCTGTCCCAGACCGTCTGTCGCTGTCCGTCTGTCTCAGACCATCTGTCTCAGTCCGTCTGTCTCAGACCGTCTGTCTCAGACCGTCGGTCTCAGACCGTCGGTCTCTGTCCGTCTCTCTCAGCCCGCCTGACTCAGGCCGCCTGTCTCAGTCCGTCTGTCTCAGACCATCTGTCTCAGACCGTCTGTCTTACCTCGTCTGTCTCAGCCCACCAGTCTATGTCCGTCAGTCTCAGACCGTCTGTCTCAGACCGTCTGTCTCAGACCGTCTGTCTCAGACCGTCTGTCTCAGACCGTCTGTCTGATACCGTCTGTCTCAGACCGTCGGTCTCTGTCCGTTTGTTTCAGACCGCCTGTCTCAGACCGTCGGTCTTAGCCCGTCTGTCTCAGCCCGCTGTCTCAGACCATCTGACTCAGACCGTCCGTCTCTGTCCGTCTGTCTCAGACCGTCTGTCTCAGACCGTCTGTCTCAGACCGTCTGTCTCAGACCGTCTGTCTCAGACCGTCTGTCTCAGACCGTCTGTCTCAGACCGTCTGTCTCAGACCGTCTGTCTCAGACCGTCTGTCTCAGACCGTCTGTCTCAGACCGTCTGTCTCAGACCGTCTGTCTCAGACCGTCTGTCTCAGACCGTCTGTCTCAGACCGTCTGTCTCAGACCGTCTGTCTCAGACCGTTTGTCTCAGACCGTCTGTCTCAGACCGTCGGTCTCTGTCCGTATCTCGCAGGCCGCCTGTCATAGGCCGCCTGTCTCAGGCCGCCTGTCTCAGTCCGTCTGTCTCAGACCATCTGTCTCAGACCGTTGTCTCTGTCCGTCTATCTCTGTCCGTCTGTCTCAGAACGTCTGTCTCAGACCATCTGTATCAAACCGTCTGCCTCAGCCCGCCTGTCTCAGCCCGCCTGTCTCTGTCCGTCTGTTTCAGACCGCCTGTCTCAGACCGTCGGTCTTAGCCCGTCTGTCTCAGCCCGCCTCTCTCTGTCCGTCTGTGTCAGACCGTCTGTCTCAGATCGTCTCTCTCAAGCCGCCTGTCTCAATCCGACTGTCTCAGACCATCTGTCTCAGACCATCTGTGTCAGACCGTTGTCTCTGTCCGTCTGTCTCTGTCCGTCTGTGTCAGACCGTCTGTCTCAGACCGTCTGTCTCAGACCGTCCGCCTGAGACCGTCTGTCTCAGCCCGCTGTCTCAGACCATCTGACTCAGTCCGTCTGTCTCAGACCGTCTGTCTCAGACCGTCAGTATCAGACCGTCTGTCTCAGACCGTCTGTCTCAGACCGTCTGTCTCAGACCGTCTGTCTCAGACCGTCGGTCTCTCTCCGTTTCTCGCAGGCCGCCTGTCTCAGGCCGCCTGTCTCAGTCCGTCTGTCTCAGACCATCTGTATCAGACCGTCTGTTTTACCTCGTCTGTCTCAGCCCTCCAGTCTATGTCCGTCAGTCTCAGACCGTCTGTCTCAGACCGTCGGTCTCTGTACGTCTCTCTCAGCCCGCCTGTCTCTGACCGCCTGTCTCAGACCGTCTGTCTGAGACCGCCTGTCTCAGTCCGTCTGTCTCAGCCCGTCTGTCTCAGCCCGTCTGTCTCAGACCGTCGGTCTCTGTCCGTCTCTCTCAGGCCGCCTGTCTCAGTCTGTCTGTCTCAGACTATCTGTGTCAGACCGTTGTCTCTGTCCGTCTGTCTCTGTCCGTCTGTGTCAGACCGTCTGTCTCAGACCGTCCGTCTGAGACCGTCTGTCTCAGACCGTCTTTCTCAGACCGTCCGTCTGAGACCGTCTGTCTCAGACCGTCTGTCTCAGACCGTCTGTCTCAGACCGTCTGTCTCAGACCGTCTGTCTCAGACCGTCTGTCTCAGACCGTCTGTCTCAGACCGTCTGTCTCAGACCGTCTGTCTCAGACCGTCGGTCTCTGTCCGTCTCTCTCAGGCCGCCTGTCTCAGTCCGTCTGTCTCAGACCATCTGTCCCAGACCGTCTGTCGCTGTCCGTCTGTCTCAGACCATCTGTCTCAGTCCGTCTGTCTCAGACCGTCTGTCTCAGACCGTCTGTCTCAGACCGTCGGTCTCTGTCCGTCTCTCTCAGCCCGCCTGACTCAGACCGCCTGTCTCAGTCCGTCTGTCTCAGACCATCTGTCTCAGACCGTCTGTCTTACCTCGTCTGTCTCAGCCCACCAGTCTATGTCCGTCAGTCTCAGACCGTCTGTCTCAGACCGTCTGTCTCAGACCGTCTGTCTCACACCGTCTGTCTCAGACCGTCAGTCTCAGACCGTCTGTCTCAGACCGTCGGTCTCTGTCCGTTTCTCGCAGGCCGCCTGTCTCAGGCCGCCTGTCTCAGTCCGTCTGTCTCAGACCATCTGTCTCAGACCGTTGTCTCTGTCCGTCTATCTCTGTCCGTCTGTCTCAGAACGTCTGTCTCGGACCATCTGTCTCAGACCATCTGTCTCAGACCGTCCGTCTCTGTCCGTCTGTCTCAGACCGTCTGTCTCAGACCGTCGGACTCTGTCCGTCTCTCTCAGCCCTCCTGTCTCAGTCCGTCTGTCTCAGACCATCTGTCTCAGACCGTCGGTCTCTGTCCGTTTCTCGCAGGCCGCCTGTCTCAGGCCGCCTGTCTCAGTCCGTCTGTCTCAGACCGTCTTTCTCAGACCGTCCGTCTGAGACCGTCTATCTCAGACCGTCTGTCTCAGACCGTCTGTCTCAGACCGTCTGTCTCAGACCGTCTGTCTCAGACCGTCTGTCTCAGACCGTCTGTCTCAGACCGTCTGTCTCAGACCGTCTGTCTCAGACCGTCTGTCTCAGACCGTCTGTCTCAGACCGTCTGTCTCAGACCGTCTGTCTCAGACCGTCTGTCTCAGACCGTCTGTCTCAGACCGTCTGTCTCAGACCGTTTGTCTCAGACCGTCTGTCTCAGACCGTCGGTCTCTGTCCGTATCTCGCAGGCCGCCTGTCATAGGCCGCCTGTCTCAGTCCGTCTGTCTCAGACCATCTGTCTCAGACCGTTGTCTCTGTCCGTCTATCTCTGTCCGTCTGTCTCAGAACGTCTGTCTCAGACCATCTGTATCAAACCGTCTGCCTCAGCCCGCCTGTCTCAGCCCGCCTGTCTCTGTCCGTCTGTTTCAGACCGCCTGTCTCAGACCGTCGGTCTTAGCCCGTCTGTCTCAGACCGTCTGTCTCAGACCGTCTGTCTCAGACCGTTTGTCTCAGACCGTCTGTCTCAGACCGTCGGTCTCTGTCCGTATCTCGCAGGCCGCCTGTCTCAGTCCGTCTGTCTCAGACCATCTGTCTCAGACCGTTGTCTCTGTCCGTCTATCTCTGTCCGTCTGTCTCAGAACGTCTGTCTCAGACCATCTGTATCAAACCGTCTGCCTCAGCCCGCCTGTCTCAGCCCGCCTGTCTCTGTCCGTCTGTTTCAGACCGCCTGTCTCAGACCGTCGGTCTTAGCCCGTCTGTCTCAGCCCGCCTCTCTCTGTCCGTCTGTGTCAGACCGTCTGTCTCAGATCGTCTCTCTCAGGCCGCCTGTCTCAATCCGACTGTCTCAGACCATCTGTCTCAGACCATCTGTGTCAGACCGTTGTCTCTGTCCGTCTGTCTCTGTCCGTCTGTGTCAGACCGTCTGTCTCAGACCGTCCGCCTGAGACCGTCTGTTTCAGACGGTCTCTCTCAGACCGTCTGTCTCAGACCGTCTGTCTCAGACCGTCTGTCTCAGACCGTCGGTCTCTCTCCGTTTCTCGCAGGCCGCCTGTCTCAGGCCGCCTGTCTCAGTCCGTCTGTCTCAGACCATCTGTATCACACCGTCTGTCTTACCTCGTCTGTCTCAGCCCTCCAGTCTATGTCCGTCAGTCTCAGACCGTCTGTCTCAGACCGTCGGTCTCTGTACGTCTCTCTCAGCCCGCCTGTCTCTGACCGCCTGTCTCAGACCGTCTGTCTGAGACCGCCTGTCTCAGTCCGTCCGTCTGAGACCGTCTGTCTCAGACCGTCTGTCTCAGATCGTCTGTCTCAGACCGTCTGTCTCAGACCGTCTGTCTCAGACCGTCTGTCTCAGACCGTCTGTCTCAGACCGTCGATCTCTGTCCGTCTCTCTCAGGCCGCCTGTCTCAGTCCGTCTGTTTCAGACCATCTGTCTCAGACCATCTGTGTCAGACCGTCTGTCTCAGACCGTCTGTCTCAGACCGTCTGTCTCAGACCGTCCGTCTGAGACCGTCTGTCTCAGACCGTCTGTCTCAGACCGTCTGTCTCAGACCGTCTGTCTCTGACCGTCTGTCTCAGACCGTCTGTCTCAGACCGTCTGTCTCAGACCGTCTGTCTCAGACCGTCTGTCTCAGACCGTCTGTCTCAGACCGTCGGTCTCTGTCCGTCTCTCTCAGGCCGCCTGTCTCAGTCCGTCTGTCTCAGACCATCTGTCCCAGACCGTCTGTCTCAGTCCGTCTGTCTCAGCCCGTCTGTCTCAGACCGTCTGTCTCAGACCGTCGGTCTCTGTCCGTCTCTCTCAGGCCGCCTGTCTCAGTCCGTCTGTCTCAGACCATCTGTGTCAGACCGTTGTCTCTGTCCGTCTGTCTCAGCCCGTCTGTCTCAGACCGTCTGTCTCAGACCGTCGGTCTCTGTCCGTCTCTCTCAGGCCGCCTGTCTCTGTCCGTCTGTGTCAGACCGTCTGTCTCAGACCGTCCGTCTGAGACCGTCTGTCTCAGACCGTCTTTCTCAGACCGTCCGTCTGAGACCGTCTGTCTCAGACCGTCTGTCTCAGACCGTCTGTCTCAGACCGTCTGTCTCAGACCGTCTGTCCCAGACCGGCGGTCTCTGTCCGTCTCTCTCAGGCCGCCTGTCTCAGTCCGTCTGTTTCAGACCATCTGTCTCAGACCGTCTGTCGCTGTCCGTCTGTCTCAGACCATCTGTCTCAGTCCGTCTGTCTCAGACCGTCTGTCTCAGCCCGCCTGTCTCAGACCGTCGGTCTCTATTCGTTTCTCGCAGGCCGCCTGTCTCAGGCCGCCTGTCTCAGTCCGTCTGTCTCAGACCATCTGTCTCAGACCGTCTGTCTTACCTCGTCTGTCCCAGCCCTCCAGTCTATGTCCGTCAGTCTCAGACCGTCTGTCTCAGACCGTCGGTCTCTGTACGTCTCTCTCAGCCCGCCTGTCTCTGACCGCCTGTCTCAGACCGTCTGTCTGAGACCGCCTGTCTCAGTCCGTCTGTCTCAGACCATCTGTCTCAGACCATCTGTGTCAGACCGTCTGTCTCAGACCGTCTGTCTCAGACCGTCCGTCTGAGACCGTCTGTCTCAGACCGTCTGTCTCAGACCGTCTGTCTCAGACCGTCTGTCTCAGACCGTCTGTCTCAGACCGTCTGTCTCAGACCGTCTGTCTCAGACCGTCTGTCTCAGACCGTCTGTCTCAGACCGTCGGTCTCTGTCCGTCTCTCTCAGGCCGCCTGTCTCAGTCCGTCTGTCTCAGACCATCTGTCCCAGACCGTCTGTCGCTATCCGTCTGTCTCAGACCATCTGTCTCAGTCCGTCTGTCTCAGACCGTCTGTCTCAGACCGTCTGTCTCAGACCGTCGGTCTCAGACCGTCGGTCTCTGTCCGTCTCTCTCAGCCCGCCTGACTCAGACCGCCTGTCTCAGTCCGTCTGTCTCAGACCATCTGTCTCAGACCGTCTGTCTTACCTCGTCTGTCTCAGCCCACCAGTCTATGTCCGTCAGTCTCAGACCATCTGTCTCAGACCGTCTGTCTCAGACCGTCTGTCTCAGACCGTCTGTCTCACACCGTCGGTCTCAGACCGTCTGTCTCAGACCGTCTGTCTCAGACCGTCGGTCTCTGTCCGTTTCTGGCAGGCCGCCTGTCTCAGGCCGCCTGTCTCAGTCCGTCTGTCTCAGACCGTCTTTCTCAGACCGTCCGTCTGAGACCGTCTGTCTCAGACCGTCTGTCTCAGACCGTCTGTCTCAGACCGTCGGTCTCTGTCCGTTTCTCGCAGGCCGCCTGCCTCAGTCCGTCTGTCTCAGACCATCTGTCTCAGACCGTTGTCTCTGTCCGTCTATCTCCGTCCGTCTGTCTCAGAACGTCTGTCTCGGACCATCTGTCTCAGACCATCTGTCTCAGACCGTCGGTCTCTGTACGTCTCTCTCAGCCCGCCTGTCTCTGACCGCCTGTCTCAGACCGTCTGTCTGAGACCGCCTGTCTCAGTCCGTCTGTCTCAGCCCGTCTGTCTCAGACCGTCTGTCTCAGACCGTCGGTCTCTGTCCGTCTCTCTCAGGCCGCCTGTCTCAGTCCGTCCGTCTCAGACCATCTGTGTCAGACCGTTGTCTCTGTCCGTCTGTCTCTGTCCGTCTGTCTCTGTCCGTCTGTGTCAGACCGTCTGTCTCAGACCGTCCGTCTGAGACCGTCTGTCTCAGACCGTCTTTCTCAGACCGTCCGTCTGAGACCGTCTGTCTCAGACCGTCTGTCTCAGACCGTCTGTCTCAGACCGTCTGTCTCAGACCGTCTGTCTCAGACCGTCTGTCTCAGACCGTCTGTCTCAGACCGTCTGTCTCAGACCATCTGTCTCAGTCCGCCTGTCTCAGTCCGTCTGTCTCAGACCATCTGTCTCAGACCATCTGTGTCAGACCGTCTGTCTCAGACCGTCTGTCTCAGACCGTCCGTCTGAGACCGTCTGTCTCAGACCGTCTGTCTCAGACCGTCTGTCTCAGACCGTCTGTCTCAGACCGTCTGTCTCAGACCGTCTGTCTCAGACCGTCTGTCTCAGACCGTCTGTCTCAGACCGTCTGTCTCAGACCGTCTGTCTCAGACCGTCTGTCTCAGACCGTCTGTCTCAGACCGTCTGTCTCAGACCGTCTGTCTCAGACAGTCTGTCTCAGACCGTCTGTCTCAGACCGTCTGTCTCAGACCGTCTGTCTCAGACCGTCTGTCTCAGACCGTCTGTCTCAGACCGTCGGTCTCTGTCCGTCTCTCTCAGCCCGCCTGTCTCAGACCGTCTGTCTCAGACCGTCGGTCTCTGTCCGTTTCTCGCAGGCCGCCTGTCTCAGGCCGCCTGTCTCAGTCCGTCTGTCTCAGACCATATGTCTCAGACCGTCTGTCTTACCTCGTCTGTCCCAGCCCTCCAGTCTATGTCCGTCAGTCTCAGACCGTCTGTCTCAGACCGTCGGTCGCTGTACGTCTCTCTCAGCCCGCCTGTCTCTGACCGCCTGTCTCAGACCGTCTGTCTGAGACCGCCTGTCTCAGTCCGTCTGTCTCAGACCATCTGTCTCAGACCATCTGTGTCAGACCGTTGTCTCTGTCCGTCTGTCTCTGTCAGTCTGTCTATGTCAGTCTGTCTCTGTCCGTCTGTGTCAGACCGTCTGTCTCAGACCGTCTGTCTCAGACAGTCCGTCTGAGACCGTCTGTCTCAGACCGTCTGTCTCAGACCGTCGGTCTCTGTCCGTCTCTCTCAGGCCGCCTGTCTCAGTCCGTCTGTCTCAGACCATCTGTCCCAGACCGTCTGTCGCTATCCGTCTGTCTCAGACCATCTGTCTCAGTCCGTCTGTCTCAGACCGTCTGTCTCAGACCGTCTGTCTCAGACCGTCGGTCTCAGACCGTCGGTCTCTGTCCGTCTCTCTCAGCCCGCCTGACTCAGACCGCCTGTCTCAGTCCGTCTGTCTCAGACCATCTGTCTCAGACCGTCTGTCTTACCTCGTCTGTCTCAGCCCACCAGTCTATGTCCGTCAGTCTCAGACCATCTGTCTCAGACCGTCTGTCTCAGACCGTCTGTCTCAGACCGTCTGTCTCACACCGTCGGTCTCAGACCGTCTGTCTCAGACCGTCTGTCTCAGACCGTCGGTCTCTGTCCGTTTCTGGCAGGCCGCCTGTCTCAGGCCGCCTGTCTCAGTCCGTCTGTCTCAGACCGTCTTTCTCAGACCGTCCGTCTGAGACCGTCTGTCTCAGACCGTCTGTCTCAGACCGTCTGTCTCAGGCCGTCGGTCTCTGTCCGTTTCTCGCAGGCCGCCTGCCTCAGTCCGTCTGTCTCAGACCATCTGTCTCAGACCGTTGTCTCTGTCCGTCTATCTCCGTCCGTCTGTCTCAGAACGTCTGTCTCGGACCATCTGTCTCAGACCATCTGTCTCAGACCGTCGGTCTCTGTACGTCTCTCTCAGCCCGCCTGTCTCTGACCGCCTGTCTCAGACCGTCTGTCTGAGACCGCCTGTCTCAGTCCGTCTGTCTCAGCCCGTCTGTCTCAGACCGTCTGTCTCAGACCGTCGGTCTCTGTCCGTCTCTCTCAGGCCGCCTGTCTCAGTCCGTCCGTCTCAGACCATCTGTGTCAGACCGTTGTCTCTGTCCGTCTGTCTCTGTCCGTCTGTCTCTGTCCGTCTGTGTCAGACCGTCTGTCTCAGACCGTCCGTCTGAGACCGTCTGTCTCAGACCGTCTTTCTCAGACCGTCCGTCTGAGACCGTCTGTCTCAGACCGTCTGTCTCAGACCGTCTGTCTCAGACCGTCTGTCTCAGACCGTCTGTCTCAGACCGTCTGTCTCAGACCGTCTGTCTCAGACCGTCTGTCTCAGACCGTCTGTCTCAGACCATCTGTCTCAGTCCGTCTGTCTCAGACCGTCTGTCTCAGACCGTCGGTCTCAGACCGTCGGTCTCTGTCCGTCTCTCTCAGCCCGCCTGACTCAGACCGCCTGTCTTATCTCGTCTGTCTCAGCCCACCAGTCTATGTCCGTCTGTCTCAGACCGTCTGTCTCAGACCGTCGGTCTCAGCCCGCCTGGCTCAGACCGTCGGTCTCTATTCGTTTCTCGCAGGCCGCCTGTCTCAGGCCGCCTGTCTCAGTCCGTCTGTCTCAGACCATCTGTCTCAGACTGTCTGTCTTACATCGTCTGTCCCAGCCCTCCAGTCTATGTCCGTCAGTCTCAGACCGTCTGTCTCAGACCGTCGGTCTCTGTACGTCTCTCTCAGCCCGCCTGTCTCTGACCGCCTGTCTCAGACCGTCTGTCTGAGACCGCCTGTCTCAGTCCGTCTGTCTCAGACCATCTGTCTCAGACCATCTGTGTCAGACCGTTGTCTCTGTCCGTCTGTCTCTGTCAGTCTGTCTATGTCAGTCTGTCTCTGTCCGTCTGTGTCAGACCGTCTGTCTCAGACCGTCTGTCTCAGACCGTCTGTCTCAGACCGTCTGTCTCAGACCGTCTGTCTCAGACCGTCTGTCTCAGACCGTCTGTCTCAGACCGTCTGTCTCAGACCGTCTGTCTCAGACCGTCTATCTCAGACCGTCTGTCTCAGACCGTCTGTCTCAGACCGTCTGTCTCAGACCGTCGGTCTCTGTCCGTTTCTCGCAGGCCGCCTGTCTCAGGCCGCCTGTATCAGTCCGTCTGTCTCAGACCATCTGTCTCAGACCGTTGTCTCTGTCCGTCTATCTCCGTCCGTCTGTCTCAGAACGTCTGTCTCGGAGCATCTGTCTCAGACCATCTGTCTCAGATCGTCCGTCTCTGTCCGTCTGTCTCAGACCGTCTGTCTCAGACCGTCGGACTCTGTCCGTCTCTCTCAGCCCTCCTGTCTCAGTCCGTCTGTCTCAGACCATCTGTCTCAGACCGTCGGTCTCTGTCCGTTTCTCGCAGGCCGCCTGTCTCAGGCCGCCTGTCTCAGTCCGTCTGTCTCAGACCATCTGTCTCAGACCGTCTGTCTTACCTCGTCTGTCCCAGCCCTCCAGTCTATGTCCGTCAGTCTCAGACCGTCTGTCTCAGACCGTCGGTCTCTGTACGTCTCTCTCAGCCCGCCTGTCTCTGACCGCCTGTCTCAGACCGTCTGTCTGAGACCGCCTGTCTCAGTCCGTCTGTCTCAGACCATCTGTCTCAGACCATCTGTGTCAGACCGTTGTCTCTGTCCGTCTGTCTCTGTCAGTCTGTCTATGTCAGTCTGTCTCTGTCCGTCTGTGTCAGACCGTCTGTCTCAGACCGTCTGTCTCTGACAGTCCGTCTGAGACCGTCTGTCTCAGACCGTCTGTCTCAGACCGTCTGTCTCAGACCGTCTGTCTCAGACCGTCGGTCTCTCTCCGTTTCTCGCAGGCCGCCTGTCTCAGGCCGCCTGTCTCAGTCCGTCTGTCTCAGACCATCTGTATCAGACCGTCTGTCTTACCTCGTCTGTCTCAGCCCTTCAGTGTATGTCCGTCAGTCTCAGACCGTCTGTCTCAGACCGTCGGTCTCTGTACGTCTCTCTCAGCCCGCCTGTCTCTGACCGCCTGTCTCAGACCGTCTGTCTGAGACCGCCTGTCTCAGTCCGTCTGTCTCAGCCCGTCTGTCTCAGACCGTCTGTCTCAGACCGTCGGTCTCTGTCCGTCTCTCTCAGGCCGCCTGTCTCAGTCCGTCTGTCTCAGACCATCTGTGTCAGACCGTTGTCTCTGTCCGTCTGTCTCTGTCCGTCTGTCTCTGTCCGTCTGTGTCAGACCGTCTGTCTCAGACCGTCCGTCTGAGACCGTCTGTCTCAGACCGTCTTTCTCAGACCGTCCGTCTGAGACCGTCTGTCTCAGACCGTCTGTCTCAGATCGTCTGTCTCAGACCGTCTGTCTCAGACCGTCTGTCTCAGACCGTCTGTCTCAGACCGTCTGTCTCAGACCGTCCGTCTGAGACCGTCTGTCTCAGACCGTCTGTCTCAGACCGTCTGTCTCAGACCGTCTGTCTCAGACCGTCTGTCTCAGACCGTCTGTCTCAGACCGTCTGTCTCAGACCGTCTGTCTCAGACCGTCGGTCTCTGTCCGTCTCTCTCAGGCCGCCTGTCTCAGTCCGTCTGTCTCAGACCATCTGTCCCAGACCGTCTGTCGCTGTCCGTCTGTCTCAGACCATCTGTCTCAGTCCGTCTGTCTCAGACCGTCTGTCTCAGACCGTCGGTCTCAGACCGTCGGTCTCTGTCCGTCTCTCTCAGCCCGCCTGACTCAGACCGCCTGTCTCAGTCCGTCTGTCTCAGACCATCTGTCTCAGACCGTCTGTCTTACTTCGTCTGTCTCAGCCCACCAGTCTATGTCCGTCAGTCTCAGACCGTCTGTCTCAGACCGTCTGTCTCAGACCGTCTGTCTCACACCGTCTGATTCAGACCGTCTGTCTCAGACCGTCTGTCTCAGACCGTCTGTCTCAGACCGTCTGTCTCCGACCGTCGGTCTCTGTCCGTTTCTCGCAGGCCGCCTGTCTCAGGCCGCCTGTCTCAGTCCGTCTGTCTCAGACCAGCTGTCTCAGACCGTTGTCTCTGTCCGTCTATCTCTGTCCGTCTGTCTCAGAACGTCTGTCTCGGACCATCTGTCTCAGACCATCTGTCTCAGACCGTCCGTCTCTGTCCGTCTGTCTCAGACCGTCTGTCTCAGACCGTCGGACTCTGTCCGTCTCTCTCAGCCCTCCTGTCTCAGTCCGCCTGTCTCAGACCATCTGTCTCAGACCGTCGGTCTCTGTCCGTTTCTCGCAGGCCGCCTGTCTCAGTCCGCCTGTCTCAGACCGTCTTTCTCAGACCGTCCGTCTGAGACCGTCTGTCTCAGACCGTCTGTCTCAGACCGTCTGTCTCAGACCGTCTGTCTCAGACCGTCTGTCTCAGACCGTCTGTCTCAGACCGTCTGTCTCAGACCGTCTGTCTCAGACCGTCTGTCTCAGACCGTCGGTCTCTGTCCGTCTCTCTCAGGCCGCCTGTCTCAGTCCGTCTGTTTCAGACCATCTGTCTCAGACCGTCTGTCGCTGTCCGTCTGTCTCAGACCATCTGTCTCAGTCCGTCTGTCTCAGACCGTCTGTCTCAGCCCGCCTGTCTCAGACCGTCGGTCTCTATTCGCTTCTCGCAGGCCGCCTGTCTCAGGCCGCCTGTCTCAGTCCGTCTGTCTCAGACCATCTGTCTCAGACCGTCTGTCTTACCTCGTCTGTCCCAGCCCTCCAGTCTATGTCCGTCAGTCTCAGACCGTCTGTCTCAGACCGTCGGTCTCTGTACGTCTCTCTCAGCCCGCCTGTCTCTGACCGCCTGTCTCAGACCGTCTGTCTGAGACCGCCTGTCTCAGTCCGTCTGTCTCAGACCATCTGTCTCAGACCATCTGTGTCAGATCGTTGTCTCTGTCCGTCTGTCTCTGTCAGTCTGTCTATGTCAGTCTGTCTCTGTCCGTCTGTGTCAGACCGTCTGTCTCAGACCGTCTGTCTCTGACAGTCCGTCTGAGACCGTCTGTCTCAGACCGTCTGTCTCAGACCGTCTGTCTCAGACCGTCTGTCTCAGACCGTCTGTCTCAGACCGTCTGTCTCAGCCCGCCTGTCACAGACCGTCGGTCTCTATTCGTTTCTCGCAGGCCGCCTGTCTCAGGCCGCCTGTCTCAGTCCGTCTGTCTCAGACCATCTGTCTCAGACCGTCTGTCTTACCTCGTCTGTCCCAGCCCTCCAGTCTATGTCCGTCAGTCTCAGACCGTCTGTCTCAGACCGTCGGTCTCTGTACGTCTCTCTCAGCCCGCCTGTCTCTGACCGCCTGTCTCAGACCGTCTGTCTGAGACCGCCTGTCTCAGTCCGTCTGTCTCAGACCATCTGTCTCAGACCATCTGTGTCAGACCGTTGTCTCTGTCCGTCTGTCTCTGTCAGTCTGTCTATGTCAGTCTGTCTCTGTCCGTCTGTGTCAGACCGTCTGTCTCAGACCGTCTGTCTCTGACAGTCCGTCTGAGACCGTCTGTCTCAGACCGTCTGTCTCAGACCGTCTGTCTCAGACCGTCTGTCTCAGACCGTCTGTCTCAGACCGTCTGTCTCAGACCGTCTGTCTCAGACCGTCGGTCTCTGTCCGTCTCTCTCAGGCCGCCTGTCTCAGTCCGTCTGTCTCAGACCATCTGTCCCAGACCGTCTGTCGCTGTCCGTCTGTCTCAGACCATCTGTCTCAGTCCGTCTGTCTCAGACCGTCTGTCTCAGACCGTCTGTCTCAGACCGTCGGTCTCTGTCCGTTTCTCGCGGGCCGCCTGTCTCAGGCCGCCTGTCTCAGTCCGTCTGTCTCAGACCATCTGTCTCAGACCGTTGTCTCTGTCCGTCTATCTCTGTCCGTCTGTCTCAGATCGTCTGTCTCGGACCACCTGTCTCAGACCATCTGTCTCAGACCGTCCGTCCCTGTCCGTCTGTCTCAGACCGTGTGTCTCTGACCGTCGGTCTCTGTCCGACTGTCTCAGACCATCTGTCTCAGACCATCTGTTGTCAGACCGTTGTCTCTGTCCGTCTGTCACTGTCCGTCTGTGTCAGACCGTCTGTCTCAGACCGTCCGTCTGAGACCGTCTGTCTCAGACGGTCTCTCTCAGCCCGTCTGTCTCAGACCGTCGGTCTCTGTCCGTCTGTCTCAGCCCGCTGTCTCAGACCATCTGACTCAGTCCGTCCGTCTCTGTCCGTCTGTCTCAGACCATCTGTCTCAGTCCGTCTGTTTCAGACCGTCTGTCTCTGTCCGTCTGTGTCAGACCGTCTGTCTCAGCCCGCTGTCTCAGACCATCTGTCTAAGACCGTCTGTCTCAGACCGTCTGTCTCAGACCGTCGGTCGCTGTACGTCTCTCTCAGCCCGCCTGTCTCTGACCGCCTGTCTCAGACCGTCTGTCTGAGACCGCCTGTCTCAGTCCGTCTGTCTCAGACCATCTGTCTCAGACCATCTGTGTCACACCGTTGTCTCTGTCCGTCTGTCTCTGTCAGTCTGTCTATGTCAGTCTGTCTCTGTCCGTCTGTGTCAGACCGTCTGTCTCAGACCGTCCGTCTCAGACCGTCTGTCTCAGACCGTCTGTCTCAGACCGTCTGTCTCAGACCGTCTGTCTCAGACCGTCGGTCTCTGTCCGTCTCTCTCAGGCCGCCTGTCTCAGTCCGTCTGTTTCAGACCATCTGTCTCAGACCGTCTGTCGCTGTCCGTCTGTCTCAGACCATCTGTCTCAGTCCGTCTGTCTCAGACCGTCTGTCTCAGCCCGCCTGTCTCAGACCGTCGGTCTCTATTCGCTTCTCGCAGGCCGCCTGTCTCAGGCCGCCTGTCTCAGTCCGTCTGTCTCAGACCATCTGTCTCAGACCGTCTGTCTTACCTCGTCTGTCCCAGCCCTCCAGTCTATGTCCGTCAGTCTCAGACCGTCTGTCTCAGACCGTCGGTCTCTGTACGTCTCTCTCAGCCCGCCTGTCTCTGACCGCCTGTCTCAGACCGTCTGTCTGAGACCGCCTGTCTCAGTCCGTCTGTCTCAGACCATCTGTCTCAGACCATCTGTGTCAGACCGTTGTCTCTGTCCGTCTGTCTCTGTCAGTCTGTCTATGTCAGTCTGTCTCTGTCCGTCTGTGTCAGACCGTCTGTCTCAGACCGTCTGTCTCTGACAGTCCGTCTGAGACCGTCTGTCTCAGACCGTCTGTCTCAGACCGTCTGTCTCAGACCGTCTGTCTCAGACCGTCTGTCTCAGACCGTCTGTCTCAGCCCGCCTGTCACAGACCGTCGGTCTCTATTCGTTTCTCGCAGGCCGCCTGTCTCAGGCCGCCTGTCTCAGTCCGTCTGTCTCAGACCATCTGTCTCAGACCGTCTGTCTTACCTCGTCTGTCCCAGCCCTCCAGTCTATGTCCGTCAGTCTCAGACCGTCTGTCTCAGACCGTCGGTCTCTGTACGTCTCTCTCAGCCCGCCTGTCTCTGACCGCCTGTCTCAGACCGTCTGTCTGAGACCGCCTGTCTCAGTCCGTCTGTCTCAGACCATCTGTCTCAGACCATCTGTGTCAGACCGTTGTCTCTGTCCGTCTGTCTCTGTCAGTCTGTCTATGTCAGTCTGTCTCTGTCCGTCTGTGTCAGACCGTCTGTCTCAGACCGTCTGTCTCTGACAGTCCGTCTGAGACCGTCTGTCTCAGACCGTCTGTCTCAGACCGTCTGTCTCAGACCGTCTGTCTCAGACCGTCTGTCTCAGACCGTCGGTCTCTGTCCGTCTCTCTCAGGCCGCCTGTCTCAGTCCGTCTGTCTCAGACCATCTGTCCCAGACCGTCTGTCGCTGTCCGTCTGTCTCAGACCATCTGTCTCAGTCCGTCTGTCTCAGACCGTCTGTCTCAGACCGTCTGTCTCAGACCGTCGGTCTCTGTCCGTTTCTCGCGGGCCGCCTGTCTCAGGCCGCCTGTCTCAGTCCGTCTGTCTCAGACCATCTGTCTCAGACCGTTGTCTCTGTCCGTCTATCTCTGTCCGTCTGTCTCAGATCGTCTGTCTCGGACCACCTGTCTCAGACCATCTGTCTCAGACCGTCCGTCCCTGTCCGTCTGTCTCAGACCGTGTGTCTCTGACCGTCGGTCTCTGTCCGACTGTCTCAGACCATCTGTCTCAGACCATCTGTTGTCAGACCGTTGTCTCTGTCCGTCTGTCACTGTCCGTCTGTGTCAGACCGTCTGTCTCAGACCGTCCGTCTGAGACCGTCTGTCTCAGACGGTCTCTCTCAGCCCGTCTGTCTCAGACCGTCGGTCTCTGTCCGTCTGTCTCAGCCCGCTGTCTCAGACCATCTGACTCAGTCCGTCCGTCTCTGTCCGTCTGTCTCAGACCATCTGTCTCAGTCCGTCTGTTTCAGACCGTCTGTCTCTGTCCGTCTGTGTCAGACCGTCTGTCTCAGCCCGCTGTCTCAGACCATCTGTCTAAGACCGTCTGTCTCAGACCGTCTGTCTCAGACCGTCGGTCGCTGTACGTCTCTCTCAGCCCGCCTGTCTCTGACCGCCTGTCTCAGACCGTCTGTCTGAGACCGCCTGTCTCAGTCCGTCTGTCTCAGACCATCTGTCTCAGACCATCTGTGTCACACCGTTGTCTCTGTCCGTCTGTCTCTGTCAGTCTGTCTATGTCAGTCTGTCTCTGTCCGTCTGTGTCAGACCGTCTGTCTCAGACCGTCTGTCTCAGACCGTCCGTCTGAGACCGTCTGTCTCAGACCGTCCGTCTCAGACCGTCTGTCTCAGACCGTCTGTCTCAGACCGTCTGTCTCAGACCGTCTGTCTCAGACCGTCTGTCTCAGACCGTCTGTCTCAGACCGTCGGTCTCTGTCCGTCTCTCTCAGGCCGCCTGTCTCAGTCCGTCTGTCTCAGACCATCTGTCTCAGACCGTCTGTCGCTGTCCGTCTGTCTCAGACCATCTGTCTCAGTCCGTCTGTCTCAGACCGTCTGTCTCAGACCGTCTGTCTCAGACCGTCGGTCTCAGACCGTCGGTCTCTGTCCGTCTCTCTCAGCCCGCCTGTCTCAGACCGTCGGTCTCTGTCCGTTTCCCTCGCCGCCTGACTCAGACCGCCTGTCTCAGTCCGCCTGTCTCAGACCATCTGTCTCAGACCGTCTGTCTTACCTCGTCTGTCTCAGCCCACCAGTCTATGTCCGTCAGTCTCAGACCCTCTGTCTCAGACCGTCTGTCTCAGACCGTCTGTCTCAGACCGTCTGTCTCAGACCGTCTGTCTCAGACCGTCTGTCTCAGACCGTCTGTCTCAGACCGTCGGTCTCTGTCCGTCTGTCTCAGACCGTCGGTCTCTGTCCGTTTCTCGCAGGCCGCCTTTCTCAGTCCGTCTGTCTCATACCATCTGTGTCAGACCGTTGTCTCTGTCCGTCTGTCTCTGTCAGTCTGTCTATGTCAGTCTATCTCTGTCCGTCTGTGTCAGACCGTCTGTCTCAGACCGTCTGTCTCAGACCGTCCGTCTGAGACCGTCTGTCTCAGACCATCTGTCTCAGACCGTCTGTCGCTGTCCGTCTGTCTCAGACCGTCTGTCTCAGACCGTCTGTCTCAGACCGTCGGTCTCAGACCGTCTGTCCCAGCCCTCCAGTCTATGTCCGTCAGTCTCAGACCGTCTGTCTCAGACCGTCGGTCTCTGTACGTCTCTCTCAGCCCGCCTGTCTCTGACCGCCTGTCTCAGACCGTCTGTCTGAGACCGCCTGTCTCAGTCCGTCTGTCTCAGACCATCTGTCTCAGACCATCTGTGTCAGACCGTTGTCTCTGTCCGTCTGTCTCTGTCAGTCTGTCTATGTCAGTCTGTCTCTGTCCGTCTGTGTCAGACCGTCTGTCTCAGACCGTCTGTCTCAGACCGTCCGTCTGAGACCGTCTGTCTCAGACCGTCTGTCTCAGACCGTCTGTCTCAGACCGTCTGTCTCAGACCGTCTGTCTCAGACCGTCTGTCTCAGACCGTCTGTCTCAGACCGTCTGTCTCAGACCGTCTGTCTCAGACCGTCTGTCTCAGACCGTCTGTCTCAGACCGTCTGTCTCAGACCGTCTGTCTCAGACCGTCGGTCTCTGTCCGTCTCTCTCAGGCCGCCTGTCTCAGTCCGTCTGTCTCAGACCATCTGTCTCAGACCGTCTGTCGCTGTCCGTCTGTCTCAGACCATCTGTCTCAGTCCGTCTGTCTCAGACCGTCTGTCTCAGACCGTCTGTCTCAGACCGTCTGTCTCAGACTGTCGGTCTCAGACCGTCGGTCTCTGTCCGTCTCTCTCAGCCCGCCTGTCTCAGACCGTCGGTCTCTGTCCGTTTCCCTCGCCGCCTGACTCAGACCGCCTGTCTCAGACCATCTGTCTCAGACCGTTGTCTCTGTCCGTCTATCTCCGTCCGTCTGTCTCAGAACGTCTGTCTCGGACCATCTGTCTCAGACCATCTGTCTCAGACCGTCGGTCTCTGTACGTCTCTCTCAGCCCGCCTGTCTCTGACCGCCTGTCTCAGACCGTCTGTCTGAGACCGCCTGTCTCAGTCCGTCTGTCTCAGCCCGTCTGTCTCAGACCGTCGGTCTCTGTCCGTCTCTCTCAGGCCGCCTGTCTCAGTCCGTCCGTCTCAGACCATCTGTGTCAGACCGTTGTCTCTGTCCGTCTGTCTCTGTCCGTCTGTCTCTGTCCGTCTGTGTCAGACCGTCTGTCTCAGACCGTCCGTCTGAGACCGTCTGTCTCAGACCGTCTTTCTCAGACCGTCCGTCTGAGACCGTCTGTCTCAGACCGTCTGTCTCAGACCGTCTGTCTCAGACCGTCTGTCTCAGACCGTCTGTCTCAGACCGTCGGTCGCTGTACGTCTCTCTCAGCCCGCCTGTCTCTGACCGCCTGTCTCAGACCGTCTGTCTGAGACCGCCTGTCTCAGTCCGTCTGTCTCAGACCATCTGTCTCAGACCATCTGTGTCAGACCGTTGTCTCTGTCCGTCTGTCTCTGTCAGTCTGTCTATGTCAGTCTGTCTCTGTCCGTCTGTGTCAGACCGTCTGTCTCAGACCGTCTGTCTCAGACCGTCGGTCTCAGACCGTCGGTCTCTGTCCGTCTCTCTCAGCCCGCCTGACTCAGACCGCCTGTCTCAGTCCGTCTGTCTCAGACCATCTGTCTCAGACCGTCTGTCTTATCTCGTCTGTCTCAGCCCACCAGTCTATGTCCGTCTGTCTCAGACCGTCTGTCTCAGACCGTCTGTCTCAGACCGTCGGTCTCAGCCCGCCTGTCTCAGACCGTCGGTCTCTATTCGTTTCTCGCAGGCCGCCTGTCTCAGGCCGCCTGTCTCAGTCCGTCTGTCTCAGACCATCTGTCTCAGACTGTCTGTCTTACATCGTCTGTCCCAGCCCTCCAGTCTATGTCCGTCAGTCTCAGACCGTCTGTCTCAGACCGTCGGTCTCTGTACGTCTCTCTCAGCCCGCCTGTCTCTGACCGCCTGTCTCAGACCGTCTGTCTGAGACCGCCTGTCTCAGTCCGTCTGTCTCAGACCATCTGTCTCAGACCATCTGTGTCAGACCGTTGTCTCTGTCCGTCTGTCTCTGTCAGTCTGTCTATGTCAGTCTGTCTCTGTCCGTCTGTGTCAGACCGTCTGTCTCAGACCGTCTGTCTCAGACCGTCTGTCTCAGACCGTCGGTCTCTGTCCGTTTCTCGCAGGCCGCCTGTCTCAGGCCGCCTGTCTCCGTCCGTCTGTCTCAGAACGTCTGTCTCGGAGCATCTGTCTCAGACCATCTGTCTCAGATCGTCCGTCTCTGTCCGTCTGTCTCAGACCGTCTGTCTCAGACCGTCGGACTCTGTCCGTCTCTCTCAGCCCTCCTGTCTCAGTCCGTCTGTCTCAGACCATCTGTCTCAGACCGTCGGTCTCTGTCCGTTTCTCGCAGGCCGCCTGTCTCAGGCCGCCTGTCTCAGTCCGTCTGTCTCAGACCATCTGTCTCAGACCGTCTGTCTTACCTCGTCTGTCCCAGCCCTCCAGTCTATGTCCGTCAGTCTCAGACCGTCTGTCTCAGACCGTCGGTCTCTGTACGTCTCTCTCAGCCCGCCTGTCTCTGACCGCCTGTCTCAGACCGTCTGTCTGAGACCGCCTGTCTCAGTCCGTCTGTCTCAGACCATCTGTCTCAGACCATCTGTGTCAGACCGTTGTCTCTGTCCGTCTGTCTCTGTCAGTCTGTCTATGTCAGTCTGTCTCTGTCCGTCTGTGTCAGACCGTCTGTCTCAGACCGTCTGTCTCAGACAGTCCGTCTGAGACCGTCTGTCTCAGACCATCTGTCCCAGACCGTCTGTCGCTGTCCGTCTGTCTCAGACCATCTGTCTCAGTCCGTCTGTCTCAGACCGTCTGTCTCAGACAGTCTGTCTCAGACCGTCGGTCTCTGTCCGTCTCTCTCAGCCCGCCTGAATCAGGCCGCCTGTCTCAGTCCGTCTGTCTCAGACCATCTGTCTCAGACCGTCTGTCTTACCTCGTCTGTCTCAGCCCACCAGTCTATGTCCGTCAGTCTCAGACCGTCTGTCTCAGACCGTCTGTCTCAGACCGTCTGTCTCAGACCGTCTGTCTCAGACCGTCTGTCTCAGACCGTCGGTCTCTGTCCGTTTGTTTCAGACCGCCTGTCTCAGACCGTCGGTCTTAGCCCGTCTGTCTCAGCCCGCTGTCTCAGACCATCTGTCTCAGACCATCTGTCTCAGTCCGTCTGTCTCAGACCGTCTGTCTCAGACCGTCTGTCTCAGACCGTCTGTCTCAGACCGTCTGTCTCAGACCGTCTGTCTCAGACCGTCTGTCTCAGACCGTCTGTCTCAGACCGTCGGTCTCTGTCAGTCTGTCTATGTCAGTCTGTCTCTGTCCGTCTGTGTCAGACCGTCTGTCTCAGACCGTCTGTCTCAGACAGTCCGTCTGAGACCGTCTGTCTCAGACCGTCTGTCTCAGACCGTCTGTCTCAGACCGTCTGTCTCTGTCCGTCTATCTCTGTCCGTCTGTCTCAGAACGTCTGTCTCAGACCATCTGCATCAAACCGTCTGCCTCAGCCCGCCTGTCTCAGCCCGCCTGTCTCTGTCCGTCTGTTTCAGACCGCCTGTCTCAGACCGTCGGTCTTAGCCCGTCTGTCTCAGACCGTCTGTCTCAGACCGTCCGTCTCAGACCGTTTGTCTCAGACCGTCTGTCTCAGACCGTCGGTCTCTGTCCGTATCTCGCAGGCCGCCTGTCATAGGCCGCCTGTCTCAGGCCGCCTGTCTCAGTCCGTCTGTCTCAGACCATCTGTCTCAGACCGTTGTCTCTGTTCGTCTATCTCTGTCCGTCTGTCTCAGAACGTCTGTCTCAGACCATCTGTATCAAACCGTCTGCCTCAGCCCGCCTGTCTCAGCCGCCTGTCTCTGTCAGTCTGTTTCGGACCGCCTGTCTCAGACCGTCGGTCTTAGCCCGTCTGTCTCAGCCCGCCTCTCTCTGTCCGTCTGTGTCAGACCGTCTGTCTCAGATCGTCTCTCTCAGGCCGCCTGTCTCAATCCGACTGTCTCAGACCATCTGTCTCAGACCATCTGTGTCAGACCGTTGTCTCTGTCCGTCTGTCTCTGTCCGTCTGTGTCAGACCGTCTGTCTCAGACCGTCCGCCTGAGACCGTCTGTCTCAGACGGTCTCTCTCAGACCGTCTGTCTCAGACCGTCGGTCTCTGTCCGTCTGTCTCAGCCCGCTGTCTCAGACCATCTGACTCAGACCGTCCGTCTCTGTCCGTCTGTCTCAGACGATCTGTCTCAGTCCGTCTGTCTCAGACCGTCTGTCTCAGACCGTCTGTCTCAGACCGTCGGTCTCTCTCCGTTTCTCGCAGGCCGCCTGTCTCAGGCCGCCTGTCTCAGTCCGTCTGTCTCAGACCATCTGTATCAGACCGTCTGTCTTACCTCGTCTGTCTCAGCCCTTCAGTCTATGTCCGTCAGTCTCAGACCGTCTGTCTCAGACCGTCGGTCTCTGTCCGTCTCTCTCAGGCCGCCTGTCTCAGTCCGTCTGTCTCAGACCATCTGTGTCAGACCGTTGTCTCTGTCCGTCTGTCTCTGTCCGTCTGTCTCTGTCCGTCTGTGTCAGACCGTCTGTCTCAGACCGTCCGTCTGAGACCGTCTGTCTCAGACCGTCTTTCTCAGACCGTCCGTCTGAGACCGTCTGTCTCAGACCGTCTGTCTCAGATCGTCTGTCTCAGACCGTCTGTCTCAGACCGTCTGTCTCAGACCGTCTGTCTCAGACCGTCTGTCTCAGACCGTCCGTCTGAGACCGTCTGTCTCAGACCGTCTGTCTCAGACCGTCTGTCTCAGACCGTCTGTCTCAGACCGTCTGTCTCAGACCGTCTGTCTCAGACCGTCTGTCTCAGACCGTCTGTCTCAGACCGTCTGTCTCAGACCGTCTGTCTCAGACCGTCGGTCTCTGTCCGTCTCTCTCAGGCCGCCTGTCTCAGTCCGTCTGTCTCAGACCATCTGTCCCAGACCGTCTGTCGCTGTCCGTCTGTCTCAGACCATCTGTCTCAGTCCGTCTGTCTCAGACCGTCTGTCTCAGACCGTCGGTCTCAGACCGTCGGTCTCTGTCCGTCTCTCTCAGCCCGCCTGACTCAGACCGCCTGTCTCAGTCCGTCTGTCTCAGACCATCTGTCTCAGACCGTCTGTCTTACCTCGTCTGTCTCAGCCCACCAGTCTATGTCCGTCAGTCTCAGACCGTCTGTCTCAGACCGTCTGTCTCAGACCGTCTGTCTCAGACCGTCTGTCTCACACCGTCTGATTCAGACCGTCTGTCTCAGACCGTCTGTCTCAGACCGTCTGTCTCAGACCGTCGGTCTCTGTCCGTTTCTCGCAGGCCGCCTGTCTCAGGCCGCCTGTCTCAGTCCGTCTGTCTCAGACCATCTGTCTCAGACCGTTGTCTCTGTCCGTCTATCTCTGTCCGTCTGTCTCAGAACGTCTGTCTCGGACCATCTGTCTCAGACCATCTGTCTCAGACCGTCCGTCTCTGTCCGTCTGTCTCAGACCGTCTGTCTCAGACCGTCGGACTCTGTCCGTCTCTCTCAGCCCTCCTGTCTCAGTCCGTCTGTCTCAGACCATCTGTCTCAGACCGTCGGTCTCTGTCCGTTTCTCGCAGGCCGCCTGTCTCAGGCCGCCTGTCTCAGTCCGCCTGTCTCAGACCGTCTTTCTCAGACCGTCCGTCTGAGACCGTCTGTCTCAGACCGTCTGTCTCAGACCGTCTGTCTCAGACCGTCTGTCTCAGACCGTCTGTCTCAGACCGTCTGTCTCAGACCGTCTGTCTCAGACCGTCTGTCTCAGACCGTCTGTCTCAGACCGTCGGTCTCTGTCCGTCTCTCTCAGGCCGCCTGTCTCAGTCCGTCTGTTTCAGACCATCTGTCTCAGACCGTCTGTCGCTGTCCGTCTGTCTCAGACCATCTGTCTCAGTCCGTCTGTCTCAGACCGTCTGTCTCAGCCCGCCTGTCTCAGACCGTCGGTCTCTATTCGCTTCTCGCAGGCCGCCTGTCTCAGGCCGCCTGTCTCAGTCCGTCTGTCTCAGACCATCTGTCTCAGACCGTCTGTCTTACCTCGTCTGTCCCAGCCCTCCAGTCTATGTCCGTCAGTATCAGACCGTCTGTCTCAGACCGTCGGTCTCTGTACGTCTCTCTCAGCCCGCCTGTCTCTGACCGCCTGTCTCAGACCGTCTGTCTGAGACCGCCTGTCTCAGTCCGTCTGTCTCAGACCATCTGTCTCAGACCATCTGTGTCAGACCGTTGTCTCTGTCCGTCTGTCTCTGTCAGTCTGTCTATGTCAGTCTGTCTCTGTCCGTCTGTGTCAGACCGTCTGTCTCAGACCGTCTGTCTCTGACAGTCCGTCTGAGACCGTCTGTCTCAGACCGTCTGTCTCAGACCGTCTGTCTCAGACCGTCTGTCTCAGACCGTCTGTCTCAGCCCGCCTGTCACAGACCGTCGGTCTCTATTCGTTTCTCGCAGGCCGCCTGTCTCAGGCCGCCTGTCTCAGTCCGTCTGTCTCAGACCATCTGTCTCAGACCGTCTGTCTTACCTCGTCTGTCCCAGCCCTCCAGTCTATGTCCGTCAGTCTCAGACCGTCTGTCTCAGACCGTCGGTCTCTGTACGTCTCTCTCAGCCCGCCTGTCTCTGACCGCCTGTCTCAGACCGTCTGTCTGAGACCGCCTGTCTCAGTCCGTCTGTCTCAGACCATCTGTCTCAGACCATCTGTGTCAGACCGTTGTCTCTGTCCGTCTGTCTCTGTCAGTCTGTCTATGTCAGTCTGTCTCTGTCCGTCTGTGTCAGACCGTCTGTCTCAGACCGTCTGTCTCTGACAGTCCGTCTGAGACCGTCTGTCTCAGACCGTCTGTCTCAGACCGTCTGTCTCAGACCGTCTGTCTCAGACCGTCTGTCTCAGACCGTCTGTCTCAGACCGTCGGTCTCTGTCCGTCTCTCTCAGGCCGCCTGTCTCAGTCCGTCTGTCTCAGACCATCTGTCCCAGACCGTCTGTCGCTGTCCGTCTGTCTCAGACCATCTGTCTCAGTCCGTCTGTCTCAGACCGTCTGTCTCAGACCGTCTGTCTCAGACCATCGGTCTCTGTCCGTTTCTCGCGGGCCGCCTGTCTCAGGCCGCCTGTCTCAGTCCGTCTGTCTCAGACCATCTGTCTCAGACCGTTGTCTCTGTCCGTCTATCTCTGTCCGTCTGTCTCAGATCGTCTGTCTCGGACCACCTGTCTCAGACCATCTGTCTCAGACCGTCCGTCCCTGTCCGTCTGTCTCAGACCGTGTGTCTCTGACCGTCGGTCTCTGTCCGACTGTCTCAGACCATCTGTCTCAGACCATCTGTTGTCAGACCGTTGTCTCTGTCCGTCTGTCACTGTCCGTCTGTGTCAGACCGTCTGTCTCAGACCGTCCGTCTGAGACCGTCTGTCTCAGACGGTCTCTCTCAGCCCGTCTGTCTCAGACCGTCGGTCTCTGTCCGTCTGTCTCAGCCCGCTGTCTCAGACCATCTGACTCAGACCGTCCGTCTCTGTCCGTCTGTCTCAGACCATCTGTCTCAGTCCGTCTGTTTCAGACCGTCTGTCTCTGTCCGTCTGTGTCAGACCGTCTGTCTCAGCCCGCTGTCTCAGACCATCTGTCTAAGACCGTCTGTCTCAGACCGTCTGTCTCAGACCGTCGGTCGCTGTACGTCTCTCTCAGCCCGCCTGTCTCTGACCGCCTGTCTCAGACCGTCTGTCTGAGACCGCCTGTCTCAGTCCGTCTGTCTCAGACCATCTGTCTCAGACCATCTGTGTCAGACCGTTGTCTCTGTCCGTCTGTCTCTGTCAGTCTGTCTATGTCAGTCTGTCTCTGTCCGTCTGTGTCAGACCGTCTGTCTCAGACCGTCTGTCTCAGACCGTCCGTCTGAGACCGTCTGTCTCAGACCGTCCGTCTCAGACCGTCTGTCTCAGACCGTCTGTCTCAGACCGTCTGTCTCAGACCGTCTGTCTCAGACCGTCTGTCTCAGACCGTCGGTCTCTGTCCGTCTCTCTCAGGCCGCCTGTCTCAGTCCGTCTGTCTCAGACCATCTGTCTCAGACCGTCTGTCGCTGTCCGTCTGTCTCAGACCATCTGTCTCAGTCCGTCTGTCTCAGACCGTCTGTCTCAGACCGTCTGTCTCAGACCGTCGGTCTCAGACCGTCGGTCTCTGTCCGTCTCTCTCAGCCCGCCTGTCTCAGACCGTCGGTCTCTGTCCGTTTCCCTCGCCGCCTGACTCAGACCGCCTGTCTCAGTCCGCCTGTCTCAGACCATCTGTCTCAGACCGTCTGTCTTACCTCGTCTGTCTCAGCCCACCAGTCTATGTCCGTCAGTCTCAGACCCTCTGTCTCAGACCGTCTGTCTCAGACCGTCTGTCTCAGACCGTCTGTCTCAGACCGTCTGTCTCAGACCGTCTGTCTCAGACCGTCGGTCTCTGTCCGTCTGTCTCAGACCGTCGGTCTCTGTCCGTTTCTCGCAGGCCGCCTGTCTCAGTCCGTCTGTCTCATACCATCTGTGTCAGACCGTTGTCTCTGTCCGTCTGTCTCTGTCAGTCTGTCTATGTCAGTCTATCTCTGTCCGTCTGTGTCAGACCGTCTGTCTCAGACCGTCCGTCTGAGACCGTCTGTCTCAGACCATCTGTCTCAGACCGTCTGTCGCTGTCCGTCTGTCTCAGACCGTCTGTCTCAGACCGTCTGTCTCAGACCGTCGGTCTCAGACCGTCTGTCCCAGCCCTCCAGTCTATGTCCGTCAGTCTCAGACCGTCTGTCTCAGACCGTCGGTCTCTGTACGTCTCTCTCAGCCCGCCTGTCTCTGACCGCCTGTCTCAGACCGTCTGTCTGAGACCGCCTGTCTCAGTCCGTCTGTCTCAGACCATCTGTCTCAGACCATCTGTGTCAGACCGTTGTCTCTGTCCGTCTGTCTCTGTCAGTCTGTCTATGTCAGTCTGTCTCTGTCCGTCTGTGTCAGACCGTCTGTCTCAGACCGTCTGTCTCAGACCGTCCGTCTGAGACCGTCTGTCTCAGACCGTCTGTCTCAGACCGTCTGTCTCAGACCGTCTGTCTCAGACCGTCTGTCTCAGACCGTCTGTCTCAGACCGTCTGTCTCAGACCGTCGGTCTCTGTCCGTCTCTCTCAGGCCGCCTGTCTCAGTCCGTCTGTCTCAGACCATCTGTCTCAGACCGTCTGTCGCTGTCCGTCTGTCTCAGACCATCTGTCTCAGTCCGTCTGTCTCAGACCGTCTGTCTCAGACCGTCTGTCTCAGACCGTCGGTCTCAGACCGTCGGTCTCTGTCCGTCTCTCTCAGCCCGCCTGTCTCAGACCGTCGGTCTCTGTCCGTTTCCCTCGCCGCCTGACTCAGACCGCCTGTCTCAGTCCGTCTGTCTCAGACCATCTGTCTCAGACCGTCTGTCTTACCTCGTCTGTCTCAGCCCACCAGTCTATGCCCGTCAGTCTCAGACCCTCTGTCTCAGACCGTCTGTCTCAGACCGTCTGTCTCAGACCGTCTGTCTCAGACCGTCTGTCTCAGACCGTCTGTCTCAGACCGTCTGTCTCAGACCGTCTGTCTCAGACCGTCTGTCTCAGACCGTCTGTCTCAGACCGTCTGTCTCAGACCGTCTGTCTCAGACCGTCGGTCTCTGTCCGTTTGTTTCAGACCGCCTGTCTCAGACCGTCGGTCTTAGCCCGTCTGTCTCAGCCCGCTGTCTCAGACCATCTGACTCAGACCGTCCGTCTCTGTCCGCCTGTCTTGGACCATCTGTCTCAGTCCGTCTGTCTCAGACCGTCTGTCTCTGTCCGTCTGTGTCAGACCGTCTGTCTCAGCCCGCTGTCTCAGACCATCTGTCTAAGACCGTCTGTCTCAGACCGTCTGTCTCAGACCGTCTGTCTCAGACCGTCGGTCGCTGTACGTCTCTCTCAGCCCGCCTGTCTCTGACCGTCTGTCTCAGACCGTCTGTCTCAGACCGTCGGTCGCTGTACGTCTCTCTCAGCCCGCCTGTCTCTGACCGCCTGTCTCAGACCGTCTGTCTGAGACCGCCTGTCTCAGTCCGTCTGTCTCAGACCATCTGTCTCAGACCATCTGTGTCAGACCGTTGTCTCTGTCCGTCTGTCTCTGTCAGTCTGTCTATGTCAGTCTGTCTCTGTCCGTCTGTGTCAGACCGTCTGTCTCAGACCGTCTGTCTCAGACCGTCCGTCTGAGACCGTCTGTCTCAGACCGTCCGTCTCAGACCGTCCGTCTCAGACCGTCTGTCTCAGACCGTCTGTCTCAGACCGTCTGTCTCAGACCGCCTGTCTCAGACCGTCGGTCTCTGTCCGTCTCTCTCAGGCCGCCTGTCTCAGTCCGTCTGTCTCAGACCATCTGTCTCAGACCGTCTGTCGCTGTCCGTCTGTCTCAGACCATCTGTCTCAGTCCGTCTGTCTCAGACCGTCTGTCTCAGACCGTCGGTCTCTGTCCGTCTCTCTCAGCCCGCCTGTCTCAGACCGTCGGTCTCTGTCCGTTTCCCTCGCCGCCTGACTCAGACCGCCTGTCTCAGTCCGCCTGTCTCAGACCATCTGTCTCAGACCGTCTGTCTTACCTCGTCTGTCTCAGCCCACCAGTCTATGTCCGTCAGTCTCAGACCCTCTGTCTCAGACCGTCTGTCTCAGACCGTCTGTCTCAGACCGTCCGTCTGAGACCGTCTGTCTCAGACCATCTGTCTCAGACCGTCTGTCGCTGTCCGTCTGTCTCAGACCGTCTGTCTCAGACCGTCTGTCTCAGACCGTCGGTCTCAGACCGTCTGTCCCAGCCCTCCAGTCTATGTCCGTCAGTCTCAGACCGTCTGTCTCAGACCGTCGGTCTCTGTACGTCTCTCTCAGCCCGCCTGTCTCTGACCGCCTGTCTCAGACCGTCTGTCTGAGACCGCCTGTCTCAGTCCGTCTGTCTCAGACCATCTGTCTCAGACCATCTGTGTCAGATCGTTGTCTCTGTCCGTCTGTCTCTGTCAGTCTGTCTATGTCAGTCTGTCTCTGTCCGTCTGTGTCAGACCGTCTGTCTCAGACCGTCTGTCTCAGACCGTCCGTCTGAGACCGTCTGTCTCAGACCGTCTGTCTCAGACCGTCTGTCTCAGACCGTCTGTCTCAGACCGTCTGTCTCAGACCGTCTGTCTCAGACCGTCTGTCTCAGACCGTCTGTCTCAGACCGTCTGTCTCAGACCGTCTGTCTCAGACCGTCTGTCTCAGACCGTCTGTCTCAGACCGTCTGTCTCAGACCGTCGGTCTCTGTCCGTCTCTCTCAGGCCGCCTGTCTCAGTCCGTCTGTCTCAGACCATCTGTCTCAGACCGTCTGTCGCTGTCCGTCTGTCTCAGACCATCTGTCTCAGTCCGTCTGTCTCAGACCGTCTGTCTCAGACCGTCTGTCTCAGACCGTCTGTCTCAGACCGTCTGTCTCAGACCGTCGGTCTCAGACCGTCGGTCTCTGTCCGTCTCTCTCAGCCCGCCTGTCTCAGACCGTCGGTCTCTGTCCGTTTCCCTCGCCGCCTGACTCAGACCGCCTGTCTCAGTCCGTCTGTCTCAGACCATCTGTCTCAGACCGTCTGTCTTACCTCGTCTGTCTCAGCCCACCAGTCTATGCCCGTCAGTCTCAGACCCTCTGTCTCAGACCGTCTGTCTCAGACCGTCTGTCTCAGACCGTCTGTCTCAGACCGTCTGTCTCAGACCGTCTGTCTCAGACCGTCTGTCTCAGACCGTCTGTCTCAGACCGTCTGTCTCAGACCGTCTGTCTCAGACCGTCGGTCTCTGTCCGTTTGTTTCAGACCGCCTGTCTCAGACCGTCGGTCTTAGCCCGTCTGTCTCAGCCCGCTGTCTCAGACCATCTGACTCAGACCGTCCGTCTCTGTCCGCCTGTCTTGGACCATCTGTCTCAGTCCGTCTGTCTCAGACCGTCTGTCTCTGTCCGTCTGTGTCAGACCGTCTGTCTCAGCCCGCTGTCTCAGACCATCTGTCTAAGACCGTCTGTCTCAGACCGTCTGTCTCAGACCGTCTGTCTCAGACCGTCGGTCGCTGTACGTCTCTCTCAGCCCGCCTGTCTCTGACCGCCTGTCTCAGACCGTCTGTCTGAGACCGCCTGTCTCAGTCCGTCTGTCTCAGACCATCTGTCTCAGACCATCTGTGTCAGACCGTTGTCTCTGTCCGTCTGTCTCTGTCAGTCTGTCTATGTCAGTCTGTCTCTGTCCGTCTGTGTCAGACCGTCTGTCTCAGACCGTCTGTCTCAGACCGTCCGTCTGAGACCGTCTGTCTCAGACCGTCTGTCTCAGACCGTCTGTCTCAGACCGTCGGTCTCTGTCCGTCTCTCTCAGGCCGCCTGTCTCAGTCCGTCTGTCTCAGACCATCTGTCTCAGACCGTCTGTCGCTGTCCGTCTGTCTCAGACCATCTGTCTCAGTCCGTCTGTCTCAGACCGTCTGTCTCAGACCGTCTGTCTCAGACCGTCGGTCTCAGACCGTCGGTCTCTGTCCGTCTCTCTCAGCCCGCCTGTCTCAGACCGTCGGTCTCTGTCCGTTTCCCTCGCCGCCTGACTCAGACCGCCTGTCTCAGTCCGCCTGTCTCAGACCATCTGTCTCAGACCGTCTGTCTTACCTCGTCTGTCTCAGCCCACCAGTCTATGCCCGTCAGTCTCAGACCTTCTGTCTCAGACCGTCTGTCTCAGACCGTCTGTCTCAGACCGTCTGTCTCAGACCGTCTGTCTCAGACCGTCTGTCTCAGACCGTCTGTCTCAGACCGTCTGTCTCAGACCGTCTGTCTCAGACCGTCTGTCTCAGACCGTCGGTCTCTGTCCGTCTCTCTCAGGCCGCCTGTCTCAGTCCGTCTGTCTCAGACCATCTGTCTCAGACCGTCTGTCGCTGTCCGTCTGTCTCAGACCATCTGTCTCAGTCCATCTGTGTCAGACCGTTGTCTCTGTCCGTCTGTCTCTGTCAGTCTGTCTATGTCAGTCTGTCTCTGTCCGTCTGTGTCAGACCGTCTGTCTCAGACCGTCTGTCTCAGACCGTCCGTCTGAGACCGTCTGTCTCAGACCGTCTGTCTCAGACCGTCTGTCTCAGACCGTCTGTCTCAGACCGTCTGTCTCAGACCGTCTGTCTCAGACCGTCTGTCTCAGACCGTCTGTCTCAGACCGTCTGTCTCAGACCGTCTGTCTCAGACCGTCTGTCTCAGACCGTCTGTCTCAGACCGTCGGTCTCTGTCCGTTTGTTTCAGACCGCCTGTCTCAGACCGTCGGTCTTAGCCCGTCTGTCTCAGCCCGCTGTCTCAGACCATCTGACTCAGACCGTCCGTCTCTGTCCGCCTGTCTTGGACCATCTGTCTCAGTCCGTCTGTCTCAGACCGTCTGTCTCTGTCCGTCTGTGTCAGACCGTCTGTCTCAGCCCGCTGTCTCAGACCATCTGTCTAAGACCGTCTGTCTCAGACCGTCTGTCTCAGACCGTCTGTCTCAGACCGTCGGTCGCTGTACGTCTCTCTCAGCCCGCCTGTCTCTGACCGTCTGTCTCAGACCGTCTGTCTCAGACCGTCGGTCGCTGTACGTCTCTCTCAGCCCGCCTGTCTCTGACCGCCTGTCTCAGACCGTCTGTCTGAGACCGCCTGTCTCAGTCCGTCTGTCTCAGACCATCTGTCTCAGACCATCTGTGTCAGACCGTTGTCTCTGTCCGTCTGTCTCTGTCAGTCTGTCTATGTCAGTCTGTCTCTGTCCGTCTGTGTCAGACCGTCTGTCTCAGACCGTCTGTCTCAGACCGTCCGTCTGAGACCGTCTGTCTCAGACCGTCCGTCTCAGACCGTCCGTCTCAGACCGTCTGTCTCAGACCGTCTGTCTCAGACCGTCTGTCTCAGACCGTCTGTCTCAGACCGTCGGTCTCTGTCCGTCTCTCTCAGGCCGCCTGTCTCAGTCCGTCTGTCTCAGACCATCTGTCTCAGACCGTCTGTCGCTGTCCGTCTGTCTCAGACCATCTGTCTCAGTCCGTCTGTCTCAGACCGTCTGTCTCAGACCGTCGGTCTCTGTCCGTCTCTCTCAGCCCGCCTGTCTCAGACCGTCGGTCTCTGTCCGTTTCCCTCGCCGCCTGACTCAGACCGCCTGTCTCAGTCCGCCTGTCTCAGACCATCTGTCTCAGACCGTCTGTCTTACCTCGTCTGTCTCAGCCCACCAGTCTATGTCCGTCAGTCTCAGACCCTCTGTCTCAGACCGTCTGTCTCAGACCGTCTGTCTCAGACCGTCCGTCTGAGACCGTCTGTCTCAGACCATCTGTCTCAGACCGTCTGTCGCTGTCCGTCTGTCTCAGACCGTCTGTCTCAGACCGTCTGTCTCAGACCGTCGGTCTCAGACCGTCTGTCCCAGCCCTCCAGTCTATGTCCGTCAGTCTCAGACCGTCTGTCTCAGACCGTCGGTCTCTGTACGTCTCTCTCAGCCCGCCTGTCTCTGACCGCCTGTCTCAGACCGTCTGTCTGAGACCGCCTGTCTCAGTCCGTCTGTCTCAGACCATCTGTCTCAGACCATCTGTGTCAGACCGTTGTCTCTGTCCGTCTGTCTCTGTCAGTCTGTCTATGTCAGTCTGTCTCTGTCCGTCTGTGTCAGACCGTCTGTCTCAGACCGTCTGTCTCAGACCGTCCGTCTGAGACCGTCTGTCTCAGACCGTCTGTCTCAGACCGTCTGTCTCAGACCGTCTGTCTCAGACCGTCTGTCTCAGACCGTCTGTCTCAGACCGTCTGTCTCAGACCGTCTGTCTCAGACCGTCTGTCTCAGACCGTCTGTCTCAGACCGTCTGTCTCAGACCGTCTGTCTCAGACCGTCGGTCTCTGTCCGTCTCTCTCAGGCCGCCTGTCTCAGTCCGTCTGTCTCAGACCATCTGTCTCAGACCGTCTGTCGCTGTCCGTCTGTCTCAGACCATCTGTCTCAGTCCGTCTGTCTCAGACCGTCTGTCTCAGACCGTCTGTCTCAGACCGTCTGTCTCAGAGCGTCTGTCTCAGACCGTCGGTCTCAGACCGTCGGTCTCTGTCCGTCTCTCTCAGCCCGCCTGTCTCAGACCGTCGGTCTCTGTCCGTTTCCCTCGCCGCCTGACTCAGACCGCCTGTCTCAGTCCGTCTGTCTCAGACCATCTGTCTCAGACCGTCTGTCTTACCTCGTCTGTCTCAGCCCACCAGTCTATGCCCGTCAGTCTCAGACCCTCTGTCTCAGACCGTCTGTCTCAGACCGTCTGTCTCAGACCGTCTGTCTCAGACCGTCTGTCTCAGACCGTCTGTCTCAGACCGTCTGTCTCAGACCGTCTGTCTCAGACCGTCTGTCTCAGACCGTCGGTCTCTGTCCGTTTGTTTCAGACCGCCTGTCTCAGACCGTCGGTCTTAGCCCGTCTGTCTCAGCCCGCTGTCTCAGACCATCTGACTCAGACCGTCCGTCTCTGTCCGCCTGTCTTGGACCATCTGTCTCAGTCCGTCTGTCTCAGACCGTCTGTCTCTGTCCGTCTGTGTCAGACCGTCTGTCTCAGCCCGCTGTCTCAGACCATCTGTCTAAGACCGTCTGTCTCAGACCGTCTGTCTCAGACCGTCTGTCTCAGACCGTCGGTCGCTGTACGTCTCTCTCAGCCCGCCTGTCTCTGACCGCCTGTCTCAGACCGTCTGTCTGAGACCGCCTGTCTCAGTCCGTCTGTCTCAGACCATCTGTCTCAGACCATCTGTGTCAGACCGTTGTCTCTGTCCGTCTGTCTCTGTCAGTCTGTCTATGTCAGTCTGTCTCTGTCCGTCTGTGTCAGACCGTCTGTCTCAGACCGTCTGTCTCAGACCGTCCGTCTGAGACCGTCTGTCTCAGACCGTCTGTCTCAGACCGTCTGTCTCAGACCGTCGGTCTCTGTCCGTCTCTCTCAGGCCGCCTGTCTCAGTCCGTCTGTCTCAGACCATCTGTCTCAGACCGTCTGTCGCTGTCCGTCTGTCTCAGACCATCTGTCTCAGTCCGTCTGTCTCAGACCGTCTGTCTCAGACCGTCTGTCTCAGACCGTCGGTCTCAGACCGTCGGTCTCTGTCCGTCTCTCTCAGCCCGCCTGTCTCAGACCGTCGGTCTCTGTCCGTTTCCCTCGCCGCCTGACTCAGACCGCCTGTCTCAGTCCGCCTGTCTCAGACCATCTGTCTCAGACCGTCTGTCTTACCTCGTCTGTCTCAGCCCACCAGTCTATGTCCGTCAGTCTCAGACCCTCTGTCTCAGACCGTCTGTCTCAGGCCGTCTGTCTCAGACCGTCTGTCTCAGACCGTCTGTCTCAGACCGTCTGTCTCAGACCGTCTGTCTCAGACCGTCTGTCTCAGACCGTCGGTCTCTGTCCGTCTGTCTCAGACCGTCGGTCTCTGTCCGTTTCTCGCAGGCCGCCTGTCTCAGGCCGCCTGTCTCAGTCCGTCTGTCTCATACCATCTGTGTCAGACCGTTGTCTCTGTCCGTCTGTCTCTGTCAGTCTGTCTATGTCAGTCTATCTCTGTCCGTCTGTGTCAGACCGTCTGTCTCAGACCGTCCGTCTGAGACCGTCTGTCTCAGACCATCTGTCTCAGACCGTCTGTCGCTGTCCGTCTGTCTCAGACCGTCTGTCTCAGACCGTCTGTCTCAGACCGTCGGTCTCAGACCGTCTGTCCCAGCCCTCCAGTCTCTGTCCGTCTCTCTCAGCCCGCCTGTCTCAGACCGTCGGTCTCTGTCCGTTTCCCTCGCCGCCTGACTCAGACCGCCTGTCTCAGTCCGTCTGTCTCAGACCATCTGTCTCAGACCGTCTGTCTTACCTCGTCTGTCTCAGCCCACCAGTCTATGCCCGTCAGTCTCAGACCCTCTGTCTCAGACCGTCTGTCTCAGACCGTCTGTCTCAGACCGTCTGTCTCAGACCGTCTGTCTCAGACCGTCTGTCTCAGACCGTCTGTCTCAGACCGTCTGTCTCAGACCGTCTGTCTCAGACCGTCGGTCTCTGTCCGTTTGTTTCAGACCGCCTGTCTCAGACCGTCGGTCTTAGCCCGTCTGTCTCAGCCCGCTGTCTCAGACCATCTGACTCAGACCGTCCGTCTCTGTCCGCCTGTCTTGGACCATCTGTCTCAGTCCGTCTGTCTCAGACCGTCTGTCTCTGTCCGTCTGTGTCAGACCGTCTGTCTCAGCCCGCTGTCTCAGACCATCTGTCTAAGACCGTCTGTCTCAGACCGTCTGTCTCAGACCGTCTGTCTCAGACCGTCGGTCGCTGTACGTCTCTCTCAGCCCGCCTGTCTCTGACCGCCTGTCTCAGACCGTCTGTCTGAGACCGCCTGTCTCAGTCCGTCTGTCTCAGACCATCTGTCTCAGACCATCTGTGTCAGACCGTTGTCTCTGTCCGTCTGTCTCTGTCAGTCTGTCTATGTCAGTCTGTCTCTGTCCGTCTGTGTCAGAGCGTCTGTCTCAGACCGTCTGTCTCAGACCGTCCGTCTGAGACCGTCTGTCTCAGACCGTCTGTCTCAGACCGTCTGTCTCAGACCGTCGGTCTCTGTCCGTCTCTCTCAGGCCGCCTGTCTCAGTCCGTCTGTCTCAGACCATCTGTCTCAGACCGTCTGTCGCTGTCCGTCTGTCTCAGACCATCTGTCTCAGTCCGTCTGTCTCAGACCGTCTGTCTCAGACCGTCTGTCTCAGACCGTCGGTCTCAGACCGTCGGTCTCTGTCCGTCTCTCTCAGCCCGCCTGTCTCAGACCGTCGGTCTCTGTCCGTTTCCCTCGCCGCCTGACTCAGACCGCCTGTCTCAGTCCGCCTGTCTCAGACCATCTGTCTCAGACCGTCTGTCTTACCTCGTCTGTCTCAGCCCACCAGTCTATGTCCGTCAGTCTCAGACCCTCTGTCTCAGACCGTCTGTCTCAGGCCGTCTGTCTCAGACCGTCTGTCTCAGACCGTCTGTCTCAGACCGTCTGTCTCAGACCGTCTGTCTCAGACCGTCTGTCTCAGACCGTCGGTCTCTGTCCGTCTGTCTCAGACCGTCGGTCTCTGTCCGTTTCTCGCAGGCCGCCTGTCTCAGGCCGCCTGTCTCAGTCCGTCTGTCTCATACCATCTGTGTCAGACCGTTGTCTCTGTCCGTCTGTCTCTGTCAGTCTGTCTATGTCAGTCTATCTCTGTCCGTCTGTGTCAGACCGTCTGTCTCAGACCGTCCGTCTGAGACCGTCTGTCTCAGACCATCTGTCTCAGACCGTCTGTCGCTGTCCGTCTGTCTCAGACCGTCTGTCTCAGACCGTCTGTCTCAGACCGTCGGTCTCAGACCGTCTGTCCCAGCCCTCCAGTCTATGTCCGTCAGTCTCAGACCGTCTGTCTCAGACCGTCGGTCTCTGTACGTCTCTCTCAGCCCGCCTGTCTCTGACCGCCTGTCTCAGACCGTCTGTCTGAGACCGCCTGTCTCAGTCCGTCTGTCTCAGACCATCTGTCTCAGACCATCTGTGTCAGACCGTTGTCTCTGTCCGTCTGTCTCTGTCAGTCTGTCTATGTCAGTCTGTCTCTGTCCGTCTGTGTCAGACCGTCAGTCTCAGACCGTCTGTCTCAGACCGTCTGTCTTACCTCGTCTGTCTCAGCCCACCAGTCTATGTCCGTCAGTCTCAGACCCTCTGTCTCAGACCGTCTGTCTCAGGCCGTCTGTCTCAGACCGTCTGTCTCAGACCGTCTGTCTCAGACCGTCTGTCTCAGACCGTCTGTCTCAGACCGTCGGTCTCTGTCCGTTTGTTTCAGACCGCCTGTCTCAGACCGTCGGTCTTAGCCCGTCTGTCTCAGCCCGCTGTCTCAGACCATCTGACTCAGACCGTCCGTCTCTGTCCGCCTGTCTTGGACCATCTGTCTCAGTCCGTCTGTCTCAGACCGTCTGTCTCAGACCGTCTGTCTCAGACCGTCTGTCTCAGACCGTCTGTCTCAGACTGTCTGTCTCAGACCGTCTGTCTCAGACCGTCTGTCTCAGACCGTCTGTCTCAGACCGTCGGTCTCTGTCCGTTTCTCGCAGGCCGCCTGTCTCAGGCCGCCTGTCTCAGTCCGTCTGTCTCAGACCATCTGTCTCAGACCGTTGTCTCTGTCCGTATATCTCTGTCCGTCTGTCTCAGAACGTCTGTCTCAGACCATCTGTATCAAACCGTCTGCCTCAGCCCGCCTGTCTCAGCCCGCCTGTCTCTGTCCGTCTGTTTCAGACCGCCTGTCTCAGACCGTCGGTCTTAGCCCGTCTGTCTCAGCCCGCCTGTCTCTGTCCGTCTGTCTCAGACCGTCTGTCTCAGATCGTCTGTCTCAGGCCGCCTGTCTCAGGCCGCCTGTCTCAATCCGACTGTCTCAGACCATCTGTCTCAGACCATCTGTGTCAGACCGTTGTCTCTGTCCGCCTGTCTCTGTCCGTCTGTGTCAGACCGTCTGTCTCAGACCGTCCGTCTGAGACCGTCTGTCTCAGACGGTCTCTCTCAGACCGTCTGTCTCAGACCGTCGGTCTCTGTCCGTCTGTCTCAGCCCGCTGTCTCAGACCATCTGACTCAGACCGTCAGTATCAGACCGTCTGTCTCAGACCGTCTGTCTCAGACCGTCTGTCTCAGACCGTCGGTCTCTGTCCGTTTCTCGCGGGCCGCCTGCCTCAGGCCGCCTGTCTCAGTCCGTCTGTCTCAGACCATCTGTCTCAGACCGTTGTCTCTGTCCGTCTATCTCTGTCCGTCTGTCTCAGAACGTCTGTCTCGGACCATCTGTCTCAGACCATCTGTCTCAGACCGTCCGTCTCTGTCCGTCTGTCTCAGACCGTCTGTCTCAGACCGTCGGTCTCAGACCGTCTGTCCCAGCCCTCCAGTCTATGTCCGTCAGTCTCAGACCGTCTGTCTCAGACCGTCGGTCTCTGTACGTCTCTCTCAGCCCGCCTGTCTCTGACCGCCTGTCTCAGACCGTCTGTCTGAGACCGCCTGTCTCAGTCCGTCTGTCTCAGACCATCTGTCTCAGACCATCTGTGTCAGACCGTTGTCTCTGTCCGTCTGTCTCTGTCAGTCTGTCTATGTCAGTCTGTCTCTGTCCGTCTGTGTCAGACCGTCAGTCTCAGACCGTCTGTCTCAGACCGTCTGTCTTACCTCGTCTGTCTCAGCCCACCAGTCTATGTCCGTCAGTCTCAGACCCTCTGTCTCAGACCGTCTGTCTCAGGCCGTCTGTCTCAGACCGTCTGTCTCAGACCGTCTGTCTCAGACCGTCTGTCTCAGACCGTCTGTCTCAGACCGTCGGTCTCTGTCCGTTTGTTTCAGACCGCCTGTCTCAGACCGTCGGTCTTAGCCCGTCTGTCTCAGCCCGCTGTCTCAGACCATCTGACTCAGACCGTCCGTCTCTGTCCGCCTGTCTTGGACCATCTGTCTCAGTCCGTCTGTCTCAGACCGTCTGTCTCAGACCGTCTGTCTCAGACCGTCTGTCTCAGACCGTCTGTCTCAGACTGTCTGTCTCAGACCGTCTGTCTCAGACCGTCTGTCTCAGACCGTCTGTCTCAGACCGTCGGTCTCTGTCCGTTTCTCGCAGGCCGCCTGTCTCAGGCCGCCTGTCTCAGTCCGTCTGTCTCAGACCATCTGTCTCAGACCGTTGTCTCTGTCCGTATATCTCTGTCCGTCTGTCTCAGAACGTCTGTCTCAGACCATCTGTATCAAACCGTCTGCCTCAGCCCGCCTGTCTCAGCCCGCCTGTCTCTGTCCGTCTGTTTCAGACCGCCTGTCTCAGACCGTCGGTCTTAGCCCGTCTGTCTCAGCCCGCCTGTCTCTGTCCGTCTGTCTCAGACCGTCTGTCTCAGATCGTCTGTCTCAGGCCGCCTGTCTCAGGCCGCCTGTCTCAATCCGACTGTCTCAGACCATCTGTCTCAGACCATCTGTGTCAGACCGTTGTCTCTGTCCGCCTGTCTCTGTCCGTCTGTGTCAGACCGTCTGTCTCAGACCGTCCGTCTGAGACCGTCTGTCTCAGACGGTCTCTCTCAGACCGTCTGTCTCAGACCGTCGGTCTCTGTCCGTCTGTCTCAGCCCGCTGTCTCAGACCATCTGACTCAGACCGTCAGTATCAGACCGTCTGTCTCAGACCGTCTGTCTCAGACCGTCTGTCTCAGACCGTCTGTCTCAGACCGTCGGTCTCTGTCCGTTTCTCGCGGGCCGCCTGCCTCAGGCCGCCTGTCTCAGTCCGTCTGTCTCAGACCATCTGTCTCAGACCGTTGTCTCTGTCCGTCTATCTCTGTCCGTCTGTCTCAGAACGTCTGTCTCGGACCATCTGTCTCAGACCATCTGTCTCAGACCGTCCGTCTCTGTCCGTCTGTCTCAGACCGTCTGTCTCAGACCGTCTGTCTCTGACCGTCGGTCTCTGTCCGACTGTCTCAGACCATCTGTCTCAGACCATCTGTGTCAGACCGTTGTTTCTGTCCGTCTGTCTCTGTCCGTCTGTGTCAGACCGTCTGTCTCAGACCGTTCGTCTGAGACCGTCTGTCTCAGACCGTCGGTCTCTGTCCGTTTCTCGCAGGCCGCCTGTCTCAGGCCGCCTGTCTCAGTCCGTCTGTCTCAGACCATCTGTCTCAGACCGTTGTCTCTGTCCGTATATCTCTGTCCGTCTGTCTCAGAACGTCTGTCTCAGACCATCTGTATCAAACCGTCTGCCTCAGCCCGCCTGTCTCAGCCCGCCTGTCTCTGTCCGTCTGTTTCAGACCGCCTGTCTCAGACCGTCGGTCTTAGCCCGTCTGTCTCAGCCCGCCTGTCTCTGTCCGTCTGTCTCAGACCGTCTGTCTCAGATCGTCTGTCTCAGGCCGCCTGTCTCAGGCCGCCTGTCTCAATCCGACTGTCTCAGACCATCTGTCTCAGACCATCTGTGTCAGACCGTTGTCTCTGTCCGCCTGTCTCTGTCCGTCTGTGTCAGACCGTCTGTCTCAGACCGTCCGTCTGAGACCGTCTGTCTCAGACGGTCTCTCTCAGACCGTCTGTCTCAGACCGTCGGTCTCTGTCCGTCTGTCTCAGCCCGCTGTCTCAGACCATCTGACTCAGACCGTCAGTATCAGACCGTCTGTCTCAGACCGTCTGTCTCAGACCGTCTGTCTCAGACCGTCTGTCTCAGACCGTCTGTCTCAGACCGTCGGTCTCTGTCCGTTTCTCGCGGGCCGCCTGCCTCAGGCCGCCTGTCTCAGTCCGTCTGTCTCAGACCATCTGTCTCAGACCGTTGTCTCTGTCCGTCTATCTCTGTCCGTCTGTCTCAGAACGTCTGTCTCGGACCATCTGTCTCAGACCATCTGTCTCAGACCGTCCGTCTCTGTCCGTCTGTCTCAGACCGTCTGTCTCAGACCGTCTGTCTCTGACCGTCGGTCTCTGTCCGACTGTCTCAGACCATCTGTCTCAGACCATCTGTGTCAGACCGTTGTTTCTGTCCGTCTGTCTCTGTCCGTCTGTGTCAGACCGTCTGTCTCAGACCGTTCGTCTGAGACCGTCTGTCTCAGAGGGTCTCTCTCAGACCGTCTGTCTCAGACCGTCGGTCTCTGTCCGTCTGTCTCAGCCCGCTGTCTCAGACCATCTGACTCAGACCGTCCGTCTCTGTCCGTCTGTCTCAGACCATCTGTCTCAGTCCGTCTGTCTCAGACCGTCTGTCTCAGACCGTCTGTCTCAGACCGTCTGTCTCAGACCGTCTGTCTCAGACCGTCGGTCTCAGACCGTCGGTCTCTGTCCGTCTCTCTCAGCCCGCCTGTCTCAGACCGTCGGTCTCTGTCCGTTTCCCTCGCCGCCTGACTCAGACCGCCTGTCTCAGTCCGTCTGTCTCAGACCATCTGTCTCAGACCGTCTGTCTTACCTCGTCTGTCTCAGCCCACCAGTCTATGTCCGTCAGTCTCAGACCCTCTGTCTCAGACCGTCTGTCTCAGACCGTCTGTCTCAGATCGTCTGTCTCAGGCCGCCTGTCTCAGGCCGCCTGTCTCAATCCGACTGTCTCAGACCATCTGTCTCAGACCATCTGTGTCAGACCGTTGTCTCTGTCCGCCTGTCTCTGTCCGTCTGTGCAAGACCGTCTGTCTCAGACCGTCCGTCTGAGACCGTCTGTCTCAGACGGTCTCTCTCAGACCGTCTGTCTCAGACCGTCGGTCTCTGTCCGTCTGTCTCAGCCCGCTGTCTCAGACCATCTGACTCAGACCGTCAGTATCAGACCGTCTGTCTCAGACCGTCTGTCTCAGACCGTCTGTCTCAGACCGTCTGTCTCAGACCGTCGGTCTCTGTCCGTTTCTCGCGGGCCGCCTGCCTCAGGCCGCCTGTCTCAGTCCGTCTGTCTCAGACCATCTGTCTCAGACCGTTGTCTCTGTCCGTCTATCTCTGTCCGTCTGTCTCAGAACGTCTGTCTCGGACCATCTGTCTCAGACCATCTGTCTCAGACCGTCCGTCTCTGTCCGTCTGTCTCAGACCGTCTGTCTCAGACCGTCTGTCTCTGACCGTCGGTCTCTGTCCGACTGTCTCAGACCATCTGTCTCAGACCATCTGTGTCAGACCGTTGTTTCTGTCCGTCTGTCTCTGTCCGTCTGTGTCAGACCGTCTGTCTCAGACCGTTCGTCTGAGACCGTCTGTCTCAGAGGGTCTCTCTCAGACCGTCTGTCTCAGACCGTCGGTCTCTGTCCGTCTGTCTCAGCCCGCTGTCTCAGACCATCTGACTCAGACCGTCCGTCTCTGTCCGTCTGTCTCAGACCATCTGTCTCAGTCCGTCTGTTTCAGACCGTCTGTCTCTGTCCGTCTGTGTCAGACCGTCTCTCTCAGACCGTCTGTCTCAGACCGTCTGTCTCAGACCGTCGGTCTCTGTCCGTTTCTCGCGGGCCGCCTGTCTCAGGCCGCCTGTCTCAGTCCGTCTGTCTCAGACCATCTGTCTCAGACCGTTGTCTCTGTCCGTCTATCTCTGTCCGTCTGTCTCAGAACGTCTGTCTCGGACCATCTGTCTCAGACCATCTGTCTCAGACCGTCCGTCTCTGTCCGTCTGTCTCAGACCGTCTGTCTCAGACCGTCTGTCTCTGACCGTCGGTCTCTGTCCGACTGTCTCAGACCATCTGTCTCAGACCATCTGTGTCAGACCGTTGTCTCTGTCCGTCTGTCTCTGTCCGTCTGTGTCAGACCGTCTATCTCAGACCGTCCGTCTGAGACCGTCTGTCTCAGAGGGTCTCTCTCAGACCGTCTGTCTCAGACCGTCGGTCTCTGTCCGTCTGTCTCAGCCCGCTGTCTCAGACCATCTGACTCAGACCGTCCGTCTCTGTCCGTCTGTCTCAGACCATCTGTCTCAGTCCGTCTGTCTCAGACCGTCTGTCTCAGACCGTCTGTCTCAGACCGTCTGTCTCAGACCGTCTGTCTCAGACCGTCGGTCTCAGACCGTCGGTCTCTGTCCGTCTCTCTCAGCCCGCCTGTCTCAGACCGTCGGTCTCTGTCCGTTTCCCTCGCCGCCTGACTCAGACCGCCTGTCTCAGTCCGTCTGTCTCAGACCATCTGTCTCAGACCGTCTGTCTTACCTCGTCTGTCTCAGCCCACCAGTCTATGTCCGTCAGTCTCAGACCCTCTGTCTCAGACCGTCTGTCTCAGACCGTCTGTCTCAGATCGTCTGTCTCAGGCCGCCTGTCTCAGGCCGCCTGTCTCAATCCGACTGTCTCAGACCATCTGTCTCAGACCATCTGTGTCAGACCGTTGTCTCTGTCCGCCTGTCTCTGTCCGTCTGTGCAAGACCGTCTGTCTCAGACCGTCCGTCTGAGACCGTCTGTCTCAGACGGTCTCTCTCAGACCGTCTGTCTCAGACCGTCGGTCTCTGTCCGTCTGTCTCAGCCCGCTGTCTCAGACCATCTGACTCAGACCGTCAGTATCAGACCGTCTGTCTCAGACCGTCTGTCTCAGACCGTCTGTCTCAGACCGTCTGTCTCAGACCGTCGGTCTCTGTCCGTTTCTCGCGGGCCGCCTGCCTCAGGCCGCCTGTCTCAGTCCGTCTGTCTCAGACCATCTGTCTCAGACCGTTGTCTCTGTCCGTCTATCTCTGTCCGTCTGTCTCAGAACGTCTGTCTCGGACCATCTGTCTCAGACCATCTGTCTCAGACCGTCCGTCTCTGTCCGTCTGTCTCAGACCGTCTGTCTCAGACCGTCTGTCTCTGACCGTCGGTCTCTGTCCGACTGTCTCAGATCATCTGTCTCAGACCATCTGTGTCAGACCGTTGTCTCTGTCCGTCTGTCTCTGTCCGTCTGTGTCAGACCGTCTGTCTCAGACCGTCCGTCTGAGACCGTCTGTCTCAGAGGGTCTCTCTCAGACCGTCTGTCTCAGACCGTCGGTCTCTGTCCGTCTGTCTCAGCCCGCTGTCTCAGACCATCTGACTCAGACCGTCCGTCTCTGTCCGTCTGTCTCAGACCATCTGTCTCAGTCCGTCTGTTTCAGACCGTCTGTCTCTGTCCGTCTGTGTCAGACCGTCTGTCTCAGACCGTCTGTCTCAGACCGTCTGTCTCAGACCGTCTGTCTCAGACCGTCGGTCTCTGTCCGTTTCTCGCGGGCCGCCTGTCTCAGGCCGCCTGTCTCAGTCCGTCTGTCTCAGACCATCTGTCTCAGACCGTTGTCTCTGTCCGTCTATCTCTGTCCGTCTGTCTCAGAACGTCTGTCTCGGACCATCTGTCTCAGACCATCTGTCTCAGACCGTCCGTCTCTGTCCGTCTGTCTCAGACCGTCTGTCTCAGACCGTCTGTCTCTGACCGTCGGTCTCTGTCCGACTGTCTCAGACCATCTGTCTCAGACCATCTGTGTCAGACCGTTGTCTCTGTCCGTCTGTCTCTGTCCGTCTGTGTCAGTCCGTCTATCTCAGACCGTCCGTCTGAGACCGTCTGTCTCAGAGGGTCTCTCTCAGACCGTCTGTCTCAGACCGTCGGTCTCTGTCCGTCTGTCTCAGCCCGCTGTCTCAGACCATCTGACTCAGACCGTCCGTCTCTGTCCGTCTGTCTCAGACCATCTGTCTCAGTCCGTCTGTCTCAGACCGTCTGTCTCAGACCGTCTGTCTCAGACCGTCTGTCTCAGACCGTCTGTCTCAGACCGTCGGTCTCAGACCGTCGGTCTCTGTCCGTCTCTCTCAGCCCGCCTGTCTCAGACCGTCGGTCTCTGTCCGTTTCCCTCGCCGCCTGACTCAGACCGCCTGTCTCAGGCCGTCTGTCTCAGACCATCTGTCTCAGACCGTCTGTCTTACCTCGTCTGTCTCAGCCCACCAGTCTATGTCCGTCAGTCTCAGACCCTCTGTCTCAGACCGTCTGTCTCAGACCGTCTGTCTCAGACCGTCTGTCTCAGACCGTCTGTCTCAGACCGTCTGTCTCAGACCGTCTGTCTCAGACCGTCGGTCTCTGTCCGTTTGTTTCAGACCGCCTGTCTCAGACCATCGGTCTTAGCCCGTCTGTCTCAGCCCGCTGTCTCAGACCATCTGACTCAGACCGTCCGTCTCTGTCCGTCTGTCTTGGACCATCTGTCTCAGTCCGTCTGTCTCAGACCGTCTGTCTCAGACCGTCTGTCTCAGACCGTCTGTCTCAGACCCTCTGTCTCAGACCGTCTGTCTCAGACCGTCTGTCTCAGACCGTCTGTCTCAGACCGTCTGTCTCAGACCGTCTGTCTCAGACCGTCTGTCTCAGACCGTCGGTCTCTGTCCGTTTGTTTCAGACCGCCTGTCTCAGACCGTCGGTCTTAGCCCGTCTGTCTCAGCCCGCTGTCTCAGACCATCTGACTCAGACCGTCCGTGTCTGTCCGTCTGTCTTGGACCATCTGTCTCAGTCCGTCTGTCTCAGACCGTCTGTCTCAGACCGTCTGTCTCAGACCGTCTGTCTCAGACCGTCTGTCTCAGACCGTCTGTCTCAGACCGTCTGTCTGAGACCGCCTGTCTCAGTCCGTCTGTCTCAGACCATCTGTCTCAGACCATCTGTGTCAGACCGTTGTCTCTGTCCGTCTGTCTCTGTCAGTCTGTCTATGTCAGTCTGTCTCTGTCCGTCTGTGTCAGACCGTCTGTCTCAGACCGTCTGTCTCAGACCGTCCGTCTGAGACCGTCTGTCTCAGACCGTCTGTCTCAGACCGTCTGTCTCAGACCGTCTGTCTCAGACCGTCTGTCTCAGACCGTCTGTCTCAGACCGTCTGTCTCAGACCGTCTGTCTCAGACCGTCTGTCTCAGACCGTCGGTCTCTGTCCGTCTCTCTCAGGCCGCCTGTCTCAGTCCGTCTGTCTCAGATCATCTGTCTCAGACCGTCTGTCGCTGTCCGTCTGTCTCAGACCATCTGTCTCAGTCCGTCTGTCTCAGACCGTCTGTCTCAGACCGTCTGTCTCAGACCGTCGGTCTCTGTCCGTCTCTCTCAGCCCGCCTGTCTCAGACCGTCGGTCTCTGTCCGTTTCCCTCGCCGCCTGACTCAGACCGCCTGTCTCAGTCCGTCTGTCTCAGACCATCTGTCTCACACCGTCTGTCTTACCTCGTCTGTCTCAGCCCACCAGTCTATGTCCGTCAGTCTCAGACCCTCTGTCTCAGACCGTCTGTCTCAGACCGTCTGTCTCAGACCGTCTGTCTCAGACCGTCTGTCTCAGACCGTCTGTCTCAGACCGTCTGTCTCAGACCGTCTGTCTCAGACCGTCTGTCTCAGACCGTCTGTCTCAGACCGTCTGTCTCAGACCGTCTGTCTCAGACCGTCGGTCTCTGTCCGTTTGTTTCAGACCGCCTGTCTCAGACCGTCGGTCTTAGCCCGTCTGTCTCAGCCCGCTGTCTCAGACCATCTGACTCAGACCGTCCGTCTCTGTCCGTCTGTCTTGGACCATCTGTCTCAGTCCGTCTGTCTCAGACCGTCTGTCTCAGACCGTCTGTCTCAGACCGTCTGTCTCAGACCCTCTGTCTCAGACCGTCTGTCTCAGACCGTCTGTCTCAGACCGTCTGTCTCAGACCGTCTGTCTCAGACCGTCTGTCTCAGACCGTCTGTCTCAGACCGTCTGTCTCAGACCGTCGGTCTCTGTCCGTTTGTTTCAGACCGCCTGTCTCAGACCGTCGGTCTTAGCCCGTCTGTCTCAGCCCGCTGTCTCAGACCATCTGACTCAGACCGTCCGTCTCTGTCCGTCTGTCTTGGACCATCTGTCTCAGTCCGTCTGTCTCAGACCGTCTGTCTCAGACCGTCTGTCTCAGACCGTCTGTCTCAGACCGTCTGTCTCAGACTGTCTGTCTCAGACCGTCTGTCTCAGACCGTCTGTCTCAGACCGTCGGTCTCTGTCCGTTTCTCGCAGGCCGCCTGTCTCAGGCCGCCTGTCTCAGTCCGTCTGTCTCAGACCATCTGTCTCAGACCGTCTGTATCAAACCGTCTGCCTCAGCCCGCCTGTCTCAGCCCGCCTGTCTCTGTCCGTCTGTTTCAGACCGCCTGTCTCAGACCGTCGGTCTTAGCCCGTCTGTCTCAGCCCGCCTGTCTCTGTCCGTCTGTCTCAGACCGTCTGTCTCAGATCGTCTGTCTCAGGCCGCCTGTCTCAGGCCGCCTGTCTCAATCCGACTGTCTCAGACCATCTGTCTCAGACCATCTGTGTCAGACCGTTGTCTCTGTCCGTCTGTCTCTGTCCGTCTGTGTCAGACCGTCTGTCTCAGACCGTCCGTCTGAGACCGTCTGTCTCAGACGGTCTCTCTCAGACCGTCTGTCTCAGACCGTCGGTCTCTGTCCGTCCGTCTCAGCCCGCTGTCTCAGACCATCTGACTCAGACCGTCAGTATCAGACCGTCTGTCTCAGACCGTCTGTCTCAGACCGTCGGTCTCTGTCCGTTTCTCGCGGGCCGCCTGTCTCAGGCCGCCTGTCTCAGTCCGTCTGTCTCAGACCATCTGTCTCAGACCGTTGTCTCTGTCCGTCTATCTCTGTCCGTCTGTCTCAGAACGTCTGTCTCGGACCATCTGTCTCAGACCATCTGTCTCAGACCGTCCGTCTCTGTCCGTCTGTCTCAGACCGTCTGTCTCAGACCGTCTGTCTCTGACCGTCGGTCTCTGTCCGACTGTCTCAGACCATCTGTCTCAGACCATCTGTGTCAGACCGTTGTCTCTGTCCGTCTGTCTCTGTCCGTCTGTGTCAGACCGTCTGTCTCAGACCGTCCGTCTGAGACCGTCTGTCTCAGAGGGTCTCTCTCAGACCGTCTGTCTCAGACCGTCGGTCTCTGTCCGTCTGTCTCAGCCCGCTGTCTCAGACCATCTGACTCAGACCGTCCGTCTCTGTCCGTCTGTCTCAGACCATTTGTCTCAGTCCGTCTGTTTCAGACCGTCTGTCTCTGTCCGTCTGTGTCAGACCGTCTGTCTCAGACCGTCTGTCTCAGACCGTCTGTCTCAGACCGTCTGTCTCAGACCGTCGGTCTCTGTCCGTTTCTCGCGGGCCGCCTGTCTCAGGCCGCCTGTCTCAGTCCGTCTGTCTCAGACCATCTGTCTCAGACCGTTGTCTCTGTCCGTCTATCTCTGTCCGTCTGTCTCAGAACGTCTGTCTCGGACCATCTGTCTCAGACCATCTGTCTCAGACCGTCCGTCTCTGTCCGTCTGTCTCAGACCGTCTGTCTCAGACCGTCTGTCTCTGACCGTCGGTCTCTGTCCGACTGTCTCAGACCATCTGTCTCAGACCATCTGTGTCAGACCGTTGTCTCTGTCCGTCTGTGTCAGACCGTCTATCTCAGACCGTCCGTCTGAGACCGTCTGTCTCAGAGGGTCTCTCTCAGACCGTCTGTCTCAGACCGTCGGTCTCTGTCCGTCTGTCTCAGCCCGCTGTCTCAGACCATCTGACTCAGACCGTCCGTCTCTGTCCGTCTGTCTCAGACCATCTGTCTCAGTCCGTCTGTCTCAGACCGTCTGTCTCAGACCGTCTGTCTCAGACCGTCTGTCTCAGACCGTCTGTCTCAGACCGTCGGTCTCAGACCGTCGGTCTCTGTCCGTCTCTCTCAGCCCGCCTGTCTCAGACCGTCGGTCTCTGTCCGTTTCCCTCGCCGCCTGACTCAGACCGCCTGTCTCAGTCCGTCTGTCTCAGACCATCTGTCTCAGACCGTCTGTCTTACCTCGTCTGTCTCAGCCCACCAGTCTATGTCCGTCAGTCTCAGACCCTCTGTCTCAGACCGTCTGTCTCAGACCGTCTGTCTCAGACCGTCTGTCTCCGACCGTCTGTCTCAGACCGTCTGTCTCAGACCGTCTGTCTCAGACCGTCTGTCTCAGACCGTCTGTCTCAGACCGTCGGTCTCTGTCCGTTTGTTTCAGACCGCCTGTCTCAGACCGTCGGTCTTAGCCCGTCTGTCTCAGCCCGCTGTCTCAGACCATCTGACTCAGACCGTCCGTCTCTGTCCGCCTGTCTTGGACCATCTGTCTCAGTCCGTCTGTCTCAGACCGTCTGTCTCAGACCGTCTGTCTCAGACCGTCTGTCTCAGACCGTCTGTCTCAGACTGTCTGTCTCAGACCGTCTGTCTCAGACCGTCTGTCGCAGACCGTCTGTCTCAGACCGTCGGTCTCTGTCCGTTTCTCGCAGGCCGCCTGTCTCAGGGCGCCTGTCTCAGTCCGTCTGTCTCAGACCATCTGTCTCAGACCGTTGTCTCTGTCCGTATATCTCTGTCCGTCTGTCTCAGAACGTCTGTCTCAGACCATCTGTATCAAACCGTCTGCCTCAGCCCGCCTGTCTCAGCCCGCCTGTCTCTGTCCGTCTGTTTCAGACCGCCTGTCTCAGACCGTCGGTCTTAGCCCGTCTGTCTCAGCCCGCCTGTCTCTGTCCGTCTGTCTCAGACCGTCTGTCTCAGATCGTCTGTCTCAGGCCGCCTGTCTCAGGCCGCCTGTCTCAATCCGACTGTCTCAGACCATCTGTCTCAGACCATCTGTGTCAGACCGTTGTCTCTGTCCGTCTGTCTCTGTCCGTCTGTGTCAGACCGTCTGTCTCAGACCGTCCGTCTGAGACCGTCTGTCTCAGACGGTCTCTCTCAGACCGTCGGTCTCTGTCCGTCTGTCTCAGCCCGCTGTCTCAGACCATCTGACTCAGACCGTCAGTATCAGACCGTCTGTCTCAGACCGTCTGTCTCAGACCGTCTGTCTCAGACCGTCGGTCTCTGTCCGTTTCTCGCGGGCCGCCTGCCTCAGGCCGCCTGTCTCAGTCCGTCTGTCTCAGACCATCTGTCTCAGACCGTTGTCTCTGTCCGTCTATCTCTGTCCGTCTGTCTCAGAACGTCTGTCTCGGACCATCTGTCTCAGACCATCTGTCTCAGACCGTCCGTCTCTGTCCGTCTGTCTCAGACCGTCTGTCTCAGACCGTCTGTCTCTGACCGTCGGTCTCTGTCCGACTGTCTCAGACCATCTGTCTCAGACCATCTGTGTCAGACCGTTGTCTCTGTCCGTCTGTCTCTGTCCGTCTGTGTCAGACCGTCTGTCTCAGACCGTCCGTCTGAGACCGTCTGTCTCAGAGGGTCTCTCTCAGACCGTCTGTCTCAGACCGTCGGTCTCTGTCCGTCTGTCTCAGCCCGCTGTCTCAGACCATCTGACTCAGACCGTCCGTCTCTGTCCGTCTGTCTCAGACCATCTGTCTCAGTCCGTCTGTTTCAGACCGTCTGTCTCTGTCCGTCTGTGTCAGACCGTCTGTCTCAGACCGTCTGTCTCAGACCGTCTGTCTCAGACCGTCTGTCTCAGACCGTCGGTCTCTGTCCGTTTCTCGCGGGCCGCCTGTCTCAGGCCGCCTGTCTCAGTCCGTCTGTCTCAGACCGTCTGTCTCAGCCCGCTGTCTCAGACCATCTGTCTCAGACCGTCTGTCTCAGACCGTCTGTCTCAGACCGTCTGTCTCAGACCGTCTGTCTCAGACCGTCTGTCTCAGACCGTCTGTCTCAGACCGTCGGTCTCTGTCCGTCTCTCTCAGCCCGCCTGTCTCAGACCGTCTGTCTCAGACCGTCTGTCTCAGCCCGCTGTCTTAGACCATCTGACTCAGACCGTCCGTCTCTGTCCGTCTGTCTCAGACCATCTGTCTCAGTCCGTCTGTTTCAGACCGTCTGTCTCTGTCCGTCTGTGTCAGACCGTCTGTCTCAGCCCGCTGTCTCAGACCGTCTGTCTCAGACCGTCTGTCTCAGACCGTCTGTCTCAGACCGTCTGTCTCAGACCGTCTGTCTCAGACCGTCGGTCTCTGTCCGTCTCTCTCAGCCCGCCTGTCTCAGACCGTCTGTCTCAGACCGTCGGTCTCTGTGCGTTTCTCGCAGGCCGCCTGTCTCAGGCCGCCTGTCTCAGTCCGTCTGTCTCAGACCATCTGTCTCAGACCGTCTGCCTTACCTTGTCTGTCCCAGCCCTCCAGTCTATGTCCGTCAGTCTCAGACCGTCTGTCTCAGACCGTCGGTCTCTGTACGTCTCTCTCAGCCCGCCTGTCTCTGACCGCCTGTCTCAGACCGTCTGTCTGAGACCGCCTGTCTCAGTCCGTCTGTCTCAGACCATCTGTGTCAGACCGTTGTCTCTGTCCGTCTGTCTCTGTCAGTCTGTATATGTCAGTCTGTCTCTGTCCGTCTGTGTCAGACCGTCTGTCTCAGACCGTCTGTCTCAGACCGTCCGTCTGAGACCGTCCGTCTGAGACTGTCTGTCTCAGACCGTCTGTCTCAGACCGTCTGTCTCAGTCCGTCTGTCTCAGACCGTCTGTCTCAGACCGTCTGTCTCAGACCGTCTGTCTCAGACCGTCTGTCTCAGACTGTCTGTCTCAGACCGTCTGTCTCAGACCGTCTGTCTCAGACCGTCGGTCTCTGTCCGTTTCTCGCAGGCCGCCTGTCTCAGGCCGCCTGTCTCAGTCCGTCTGTCTCAGACCATCTGTCTCAGACCGTTGTCTCTGTCCGTATATCTCTGTCCGTCTGTCTCAGAACGTCTGTCTCAGACCATCTGTATCAAACCGTCTGCCTCAGCCCGCCTGTCTCAGCCCGCCTGTCTCTGTCCGTCTGTTTCAGACCGCCTGTCTCAGACCGTCGGTCTTAGCCCGTCTGTCTCAGCCCGCCTGTCTCTGTCCGTCTGTCTCAGACCGTCTGTCTCAGATCGTCTGTCTCAGGCCGCCTGTCTCAGGCCGCCTGTCTCAATCCGACTGTCTCAGACCATCTGTCTCAGACCATCTGTGTCAGACCGTTGTCTCTGTCCGTCTGTCTCTGTCCGTCTGTGTCAGACCGTCTGTCTCAGACCGTCCGTCTGAGACCGTCTGTCTCAGACGGTCTCTCTCAGACCGTCTGTCTCAGACCGTCGGTCTCTGTCCGTCCGTCTCAGCCCGCTGTCTCAGACCATCTGACTCAGACCGTCAGTATCAGACCGTCTGTCTCAGACCGTCTGTCTCAGACCGTCGGTCTCTGTCCGTTTCTCGCGGGCCGCCTGTCTCAGGCCGCCTGTCTCAGTCCGTCTGTCTCAGACCATCTGTCTCAGACCGTTGTCTCTGTCCGTCTATCTCTGTCCGTCTGTCTCAGAACGTCTGTCTCGGACCATCTGTCTCAGACCATCTGTCTCAGACCGTCCGTCTCTGTCCGTCTGTCTCAGACCGTCTGTCTCAGACCGTCTGTCTCTGACCGTCGGTCTCTGTCCGACTGTCTCAGACCATCTGTCTCAGACCATCTGTGTCAGACCGTTGTCTCTGTCCGTCTGTCTCTGTCCGTCTGTGTCAGACCGTCTGTCTCAGACCGTCCGTCTGAGACCGTCTGTCTCAGAGGGTCTCTCTCAGACCGTCTGTCTCAGACCGTCGGTCTCTGTCCGTCTGTCTCAGCCCGCTGTCTCAGACCATCTGACTCAGACCGTCCGTCTCTGTCCGTCTGTCTCAGACCATTTGTCTCAGTCCGTCTGTTTCAGACCGTCTGTCTCTGTCCGTCTGTGTCAGACCGTCTGTCTCAGACCGTCTGTCTCAGACCGTCTGTCTCAGACCGTCTGTCTCAGACCGTCGGTCTCTGTCCGTTTCTCGCGGGCCGCCTGTCTCAGGCCGCCTGTCTCAGTCCGTCTGTCTCAGACCATCTGTCTCAGACCGTTGTCTCTGTCCGTCTGTCTCAGAACGTCTGTCTCGGACCATCTGTCTCAGACCATCTGTCTCAGACCGTCCGTCTCTGTCCGTCTGTCTCAGACCGTCTGTCTCAGACCGTCTGTCTCTGACCGTCGGTCTCTGTCCGACTGTCTCAGACCATCTGTCTCAGACCATCTGTGTCAGACCGTTGTCTCTGTCCGTCTGTGTCAGACCGTCTATCTCAGACCGTCCGTCTGAGACCGTCTGTCTCAGAGGGTCTCTCTCAGACCGTCTGTCTCAGACCGTCGGTCTCTGTCCGTCTGTCTCAGCCCGCTGTCTCAGACCATCTGACTCAGACCGTCCGTCTCTGTCCGTCTGTCTCAGACCATCTGTCTCAGTCCGTCTGTCTCAGACCGTCTGTCTCAGACCGTCTGTCTCAGACCGTCTGTCTCAGACCGTCTGTCTCAGACCGTCGGTCTCAGACCGTCGGTCTCTGTCCGTCTCTCTCAGCCCGCCTGTCTCAGACCGTCGGTCTCTGTCCGTTTCCCTCGCCGCCTGACTCAGACCGCCTGTCTCAGTCCGTCTGTCTCAGACCATCTGTCTCAGACCGTCTGTCTTACCTCGTCTGTCTCAGCCCACCAGTCTATGTCCGTCAGTCTCAGACCCTCTGTCTCAGACCGTCTGTCTCAGACCGTCTGTCTCAGACCGTCTGTCTCCGACCGTCTGTCTCAGACCGTCTGTCTCAGACCGTCTGTCTCAGACCGTCTGTCTCAGACCGTCTGTCTCAGACCGTCTGTCTCAGACCGTCTGTCTCAGACCGTCGGTCTCTGTCCGTTTGTTTCAGACCGCCTGTCTCAGACCGTCGGTCTTAGCCCGTCTGTCTCAGCCCGCTGTCTCAGACCATCTGACTCAGACCGTCCGTCTCTGTCCGCCTGTCTTGGACCATCTGTCTCAGTCCGTCTGTCTCAGACCGTCTGTCTCAGACCGTCTGTCTCAGACCGTCTGTCTCAGACCGTCTGTCTCAGACTGTCTGTCTCAGACCGTCTGTCTCAGACCGTCTGTCGCAGACCGTCTGTCTCAGACCGTCGGTCTCTGTCCGTTTCTCGCAGGCCGCCTGTCTCAGGCCGCCTGTCTCAGTCCGTCTGTCTCAGACCATCTGTCTCAGACCGTTGTCTCTGTCCGTATATCTCTGTCCGTCTGTCTCAGAACGTCTGTCTCAGACCATCTGTATCAAACCGTCTGCCTCAGCCCGCCTGTCTCAGCCCGCCTGTCTCTGTCCGTCTGTTTCAGACCGCCTGTCTCAGACCGTCGGTCTTAGCCCGTCTGTCTCAGCCCGCCTGTCTCTGTCCGTCTGTCTCAGACCGTCTGTCTCAGATCGTCTGTCTCAGGCCGCCTGTCTCAGGCCGCCTGTCTCAATCCGACTGTCTCAGACCATCTGTCTCAGACCATCTGTGTCAGACCGTTGTCTCTGTCCGTCTGTCTCTGTCCGTCTGTGTCAGACCGTCTGTCTCAGACCGTCCGTCTGAGACCGTCTGTCTCAGACGGTCTCTCTCAGACCGTCTGTCTCAGACCGTCGGTCTCTGTCCGTCTGTCTCAGCCCGCTGTCTCAGACCATCTGACTCAGACCGTCAGTATCAGACCGTCTGTCTCAGACCGTCTGTCTCAGACCGTCTGTCTCAGACCGTCGGTCTCTGTCCGTTTCTCGCGGGCCGCCTGCCTCAGGCCGCCTGTCTCAGTCCGTCTGTCTCAGACCATCTGTCTCAGACCGTTATCTCTGTCCGTCTATCTCTGTCCGTCTGTCTCAGAACGTCTGTCTCGGACCATCTGTCTCAGACCATCTGTCTCAGACCGTCCGTCTCTGTCCGTCTGTCTCAGACCGTCTGTCTCAGACCGTCTGTCTCTGACCGTCGGTCTCTGTCCGACTGTCTCAGACCATCTGTCTCAGACCATCTGTGTCAGACCGTTGTCTCTGTCCGTCTGTCTCTGTCCGTCTGTGTCAGACCGTCTGTCTCAGACCGTCCGTCTGAGACCGTCTGTCTCAGAGGGTCTCTCTCAGACCGTCTGTCTCAGACCGTCGGTCTCTGTCCGTCTGTCTCAGCCCGCTGTCTCAGACCATCTGACTCAGACCGTCCGTCTCTGTCCGTCTGTCTCAGACCATCTGTCTCAGTCCGTCTGTTTCAGACCGTCTGTCTCTGTCCGTCTGTGTCAGACCGTCTGTCTCAGACCGTCTGTCTCAGACCGTCTGTCTCAGACCGTCGGTCTCTGTCCGTTTCTCGCGGGCCGCCTGTCTCAGGCCGCCTGTCTCAGTCCGTCTGTCTCAGACCGTCTGTCTCAGCCCGCTGTCTCAGACCATCTGTCTCAGACCGTCTGTCTCAGACCGTCTGTCTCAGACCGTCTGTCTCAGACCGTCTGTCTCAGACCGTCTGTCTCAGACCGTCTGTCTCAGACCGTCGGTCTCTGTCCGTCTCTCTCAGCCCGCCTGTCTCAGACCGTCTGTCTCAGACCGTCTGTCTCAGCCCGCTGTCTTAGACCATCTGACTCAGACCGTCCGTCTCTGTCCGTCTGTCTCAGACCATCTGTCTCAGTCCGTCTGTTTCAGACCGTCTGTCTCTGTCCGTCTGTGTCAGACCGTCTGTCTCAGCCCGCTGTCTCAGACCGTCTGTCTCAGACCGTCTGTCTCAGACCGTCTGTCTCAGACCGTCTGTCTCAGACCGTCTGTCTCAGACCGTCGGTCTCTGTCCGTCTCTCTCAGCCCGCCTGTCTCAGACCGTCTGTCTCAGACCGTCGGTCTCTGTGCGTTTCTCGCAGGCCGCCTGTCTCAGGCCGCCTGTCTCAGTCCGTCTGTCTCAGACCATCTGTCTCAGACCGTCTGCCTTACCTTGTCTGTCCCAGCCCTCCAGTCTATGTCCGTCAGTCTCAGACCGTCTGTCTCAGACCGTCGGTCTCTGTACGTCTCTCTCAGCCCGCCTGTCTCTGACCGCCTGTCTCAGACCGTCTGTCTGAGACCGCCTGTCTCAGTCCGTCTGTCTCAGACCATCTGTGTCAGACCGTTGTCTCTGTCCGTCTGTCTCTGTCAGTCTGTATATGTCAGTCTGTCTCTGTCCGTCTGTGTCAGACCGTCTGTCTCAGACCGTCTGTCTCAGACCGTCCGTCTGAGACCGTCCGTCTGAGACTGTCTGTCTCAGACCGTCTGTCTCAGACCGTCTGTCTCAGACCGTCTGTCTCAGACCGTCTGTCTCAGACCGTCTGTCTCAGACCGTCTGTCTCAGACCGTCTGTCTCAGACCGTCTGTCTCAGACCGTCTGTCTGAGACCGCCTGTCTCAGTCCGTCTGTCTCAGACCATCTGTCTCAGACCATCTGTGTCAGACCGTTGTCTCTGTCCGTCTGTCTCTGTCAGTCTGTCTATGTCAGTCTGTCTCTGTCCGTCTGTGTCAGACCGTCTGTCTCAGACCGTCTGTCTCAGACCGTCCGTCTGAGACCGTCTGTCTCAGACCGTCTGTCTCAGACCGTCTGTCTCAGACCGTCTGTCTCAGACCGTCTGTCTCAGACCGTCTGTCTCAGACCGTCTGTCTCAGACCGTCTGTCTCAGACCGTCTGTCTCAGACCGTCTGTCTCAGACCGTCGGTCTCTGTCCGTCTCTCTCAGGCCGCCTGTCTCAGTCCGTCTGTCTCAGATCATCTGTCTCAGACCGTCTGTCGCTGTCCGTCTGTCTCAGACCATCTGTCTCAGTCCGTCTGTCTCAGACCGTCTGTCTCAGACCGTCTGTCTCAGACCGTCGGTCTCAGACCGTCGGTCTCTGTCCGTCTCTCTCAGCCCGCCTGTCTCAGACCGTCGGTCTCTGTCCGTTTCCCTCGCCGCCTGACTCAGACCGCCTGTCTCAGTCCGTCTGTCTCAGACCATCTGTCTCACACCGTCTGTCTTACCTCGTCTGTCTCAGCCCACCAGTCTATGTCCGTCAGTCTCAGACCCTCTGTCTCAGACCGTCTGTCTCAGACCGTCTGTCTCAGACCGTCTGTCTCAGACCGTCTGTCTCAGACCGTCTGTCTCAGACCGTCTGTCTCAGACCGTCTGTCTCAGACCGTCTGTCTCAGACCGTCTGTCTCAGACCGTCGGTCTCTGTCCGTTTGTTTCAGACCGCCTGTCTCAGACCGTCGGTCTTAGCCCGTCTGTCTCAGCCCGCTGTCTCAGACCATCTGACTCAGACCGTCCGCCTCTGTCCGTCTGTCTTGGACCATCTGTCTCAGTCCGTCTGTCTCCGACCGTCTGTCTCAGACCGTCTGTCTCAGACCGTCTGTCTCAGACCCTCTGTCTCAGACCGTCTGTCTCAGACCGTCTGTCTCAGACCGTCTGTCTCAGACCGTCTGTCTCAGACCGTCTGTCTCAGACCGTCTGTCTCAGACCGTCTGTCTCAGACCGTCTGTCTCAGACCGTCGGTCTCTGTCCGTCTCTCTCAGGCCGCCTGTCTCAGTCCGTCTGCCTCAGATCATCTGTCTCAGACCGTCTGTCGCTGTCCGTCTGTCTCAGACCATCTGTCTCAGTCCGTCTGTCTCAGATCGTCTGTCTCAGACCGTCGGTCTCAGACCGTCGGTCTCTGTCCGTCTCTCTCAGCCCGCCTGTCTCAGACCGTCGGTCTCTGTCCGTTTCCCTCGCCGCCTGACTCAGACCGCCTGTCTCAGTCCGTCTGTCTCAGACCATCTGTCTCACACCGTCTGTCTTACCTCGTCTGTCTCAGCCCACCAGTCTATGTCCGTCAGTCTCAGACCCTCTGTCTCAGACCGTCTGTCTCAGACCGTCTGTCTCAGACCGTCTGTCTCAGACCGTCTGTCTCAGACCGTCTGTCTCAGACCGTCTGTCTCAGACCGTCTGTCTCAGACCGTCTGTCTCAGACCGTCTGTCTCAGACCGTCTGTCTCAGACCGTCTGTCTCAGACCGTCGGTCTCTGTCCGTTTGTTTCAGACCGCCTGTCTCAGACCGTCGGTCTTAGCCCGTCTGTCTCAGCCCGCTGTCTCAGACCATCTGACTCAGACCGTCCGTCTCTGTCCGTCTGTCTTGGACCATCTGTCTCAGTCCGTCTGTCTCCGACCGTCTGTCTCAGACCGTCTGTCTCAGACCGTCTGTCTCAGACCGTCTGTCTCAGACCCTCTGTCTCAGACCGTCTGTCTCAGACCGTCTGTCTCAGACCGTCTGTCTCAGACCGTCTGTCTCAGACCGTCTGTCTCAGACCGTCTGTCTCAGACCGTCTGTCTCAGACCGTCGGTCTCTGTCCGTTTGTTTCAGACCGCCTGTCTCAGACCGTCGGTCTTAGCCCGTCTGTCTCAGCCCGCTGTCTCAGACCATCTGACTCAGACCGTCCGTCTCTGTCCGTCTGTCTTGGACCATCTGTCTCAGTCCGTCTGTCTCAGACCGTCTGTCTCAGACCGTCTGTCTCAGACCGTCTGTCTCAGACCGTCTGTCTCAGACTGTCTGTCTCAGACCGTCTGTCTCAGACCGTCTGTCTCAGACCGTCGGTCTCTGTCCGTTTCTCGCAGGCCGCCTGTCTCAGGCCGCCTGTCTCAGTCCGTCTGTCTCAGACCATCTGTCTCAGACCGTTGTCTCTGTCCGTATATCTCTGTCCGTCTGTCTCAGAACGTCTGTCTCAGACCATCTGTATCAAACCGTCTGCCTCAGCCCGCCTGTCTCAGCCCGCCTGTCTCTGTCCGTCTGTTTCAGACCGCCTGTCTCAGACCGTCGGTCTTAGCCCGTCTGTCTCAGCCCGCCTGTCTCTGTCCGTCTGTCTCAGACCGTCTGTCTCAGATCGTCTGTCTCAGGCCGCCTGCCTCAGGCCGCCTGTCTCAATCCGACTGTCTCAGACCATCTGTCTCAGACCATCTGTGTCAGACCGTTGTCTCTGTCCGTCTGTCTCTGTCCGTCTGTGTCAGACCGTCTGTCTCAGACCGTCCGTCTGAGACCGTCTGTCTCAGACGGTCTCTCTCAGACCGTCTGTCTCAGACCGTCGGTCTCTGTCCGTCCGTCTCAGCCCGCTGTCTCAGACCATCTGACTCAGACCGTCAGTATCAGACCGTCTGTCTCAGACCGTCTGTCTCAGACCGTCTGTCTCAGACCGTCTGTCTCAGACCGTCGGTCTCTGTCCGTTTCTCGCGGGCCGCCTGTCTCAGGCCGCCTGTCTCAGTCCGTCTGTCTCAGACCATCTGTCTCAGACCGTTGTCTCTGTCCGTCTATCTCTGTCCGTCTGTCTCAGAACGTCTGTCTCGGACCATCTGTCTCAGACCATCTGTCTCAGACCGTCCGTCTCTGTCCGTCTGTCTCAGACCGTCTGTCTCAGACCGTCCGTCTCTGACCGTCGGTCTCTGTCCGACTGTCTCAGACCATCTGTCTCAGACCATCTGTGTCAGACCGTTGTCTCTGTCCGTCTGTCTCTGTCCGTCTGTGTCAGACCGTCTGTCTCAGACCGTCCGTCTGAGACCGTCTGTCTCAGAGGGTCTCTCTCAGACCGTCTGTCTCAGACCGTCGGTCTCTGTCCGTCTGTCTCAGCCCGCTGTCTCAGACCATCTGACTCAGACCGTCCGTCTCTGTCCGTCTGTCTCAGACCATCTGTCTCAGTCCGTCTGTTTCAGACCGTCTGTCTCTGTCCGTCTGTGTCAGACCGTCTGTCTCAGACCGTCTGTCTCAGACCGTCTGTCTCAGACCGTCTGTCTCAGACCGTCTGTCTCAGACCGTCTGTCTCAGACCGTCTGTCTCAGACCGTCTGTCTCAGACCGTCGGTCTCTGTCCGTTTCTCGCGGGCCGCCTGTCTCATGCCGCCTGTCTCAGTCCGTCTGTCTCAGACCATCTGTCTCAGACCGTTGTCTCTGTCCGTCTATCTCTGTCCGTCTGTCTCAGAACGTCTGTCTCGGACCATCTGTCTCAGACCATCTGTCTCAGACCGTCCGTCTCTGTCCGTCTGTCTCAGACCGTCTGTCTCAGACCGTCTGTCTCTGACCGTCGGTCTCTGTCCGACTGTCTCAGACCATCTGTCTCAGACCATCTGTGTCAGACCGTTGTCTCTGTCCGTCTGTCTCTGTCCGTCTGTGTCAGACCGTCTATCTCAGACCGTCCGTCTGAGACCGTCTGTCTCAGAGGGTCTCTCTCAGACCGTCTGTCTCAGACCGTCGGTCTCTGTCCGTCTGTCTCAGCCCGCTGTCTCAGACCATCTGACTCAGACCGTCCGTCTCTGTCCGTCTGTCTCAGACCATCTGTCTCAGTCCGTCTGTTTCAGACCGTCTGTCTCTGTCCGTCTGTGTCAGACCGTCTGTCTCAGCCCGCTGTCTCAGACCATCTGTCTCAGACCGTCTGTCTCAGACCGTCTGTCTCAGACCGTCTGTCTCAGACCGTCTGTCTCAAAACGTCTGTCTCAGACCGTCGGTCTCTGTCCGTCTCTCTCAGCCCGCCTGTCTCAGACCGTCTGTCTCAGGCCGCCTGTCTCAGTCCGTCTGTCTCAGACCATCTGTCTCAGACCGTTGTCTCTGTCCGTCTATCTCTGTCCGTCTGTCTCAGAACGTCTGTCTCGGACCATCTGGCTCAGACCATCTGTCTCAGACCGTCCGTCTCTGTCCGTCTGTCTCAGACCGTCTGTCTCAGACCGTCCGTCTCTGACCGTCGGTCTCTGTCCGACTGTCTCAGACCATCTGTCTCAGACCATCTGTGTCAGACCGTTGTCTCTGTCCGTCTGTCTCTGTCCGTCTGTGTCAGACCGTCTGTCTCAGACCGTCCGTCTGAGACCGTCTGTCTCAGAGGGTCTCTCTCAGACCGTCTGTCTCAGACCGTCGGTCTCTGTCCGTCTGTCTCAGCCCGCTGTCTCAGACCATCTGACTCAGACCGTCCGTCTCTGTCCGTCTGTCTCAGACCATCTGTCTCAGTCCGTCTGTTTCAGACCGTCTGTCTCTGTCCGTCTGTGTCAGACCGTCTGTCTCAGACCGTCTGTCTCAGACCGTCTATCTCAGACCGTCTGTCTCAGACCGTCTGTCTCAGACCGTCGGTCTCTGTCCGTTTCTCGCGGGCCGCCTGTCTCAGGCCGCCTGTCTCAGTCCGTCTGTCTCAGACCATCTGTCTCAGACCGTTGTCTCTGTCCGTCTATCTCTGTCCGTCTGTCTCAGAACGTCTGTCTCGGACCATCTGTCTCAGACCATCTGTCTCAGACCGTCCGTCTCTGTCCGTCTGTCTCAGACCGTCTGTCTCAGACCGTCTGTCTCTGACCGTCGGTCTCTGTCCGACTGTCTCAGACCATCTGTCCCAGACCATCTGTGTCAGACCGTTGTCTCTGTCCGTCTGTCTCTGTCCGTCTGTGTCAGACCGTCTATCTCAGACCGTCCGTCTGAGACCGTCTGTCTCAGAGGGTCTCTCTCAGACCGTCTGTCTCAGACCGTCGGTCTCTGTCCGTCTGTCTCAGCCCGCTGTCTCAGACCATCTGACTCAGACCGTCCGTCTCTGTCCGTCTGTCTCAGACCATCTGTCTCAGTCCGTCTGTTTCAGACCGTCTGTCTCTGTCCGTCTGTGTCAGACCGTCTGTCTCAGCCCGCTGTCTCAGACCATCTGTCTCAGACCGTCTGTCTCAGACCGTCTGTCTCAGACCGTCTGTCTCAGTCCGTCTGTCTCAGACCATCTGTCTCAGACCATCTGTGTCAGACCGTTGTCTCTGTCCGTCTGTCTCTGTCAATCTGTCTATGTCAGTCTGTCTCTGTCCGTCTGTGTCAGACCGTCTGTCTCAGACCGACTGTCTCAGACCGTCCGTCTGAGACCGTCTGTCTCAGACCGTCTGTCTCAGACCGTCTGTCTCAAACCGTCTGTCTCAGACCGTCTGTCTCAGACCGTCTGTCTCAGACCGTCTGTCTCAGACCGTCGGTCTCTGTCCGTCTCTCTCAGGCCGCCTGTCTCAGTCGGTCTGTCTCAGATCATCTGTCTCAGACCGTCTGTCGCTGTACGTCTGTCTCAGACCATCTGTCTCAGTCCGTCTGGCTCAGACCGTCTGTCTCAGACCGTCTGTCTCAGACCGTCGGTCTCAGACCGTCGGTCTCTGTCCGTCTCTCTCAGCCCGCCTGTCTCAGACCGTCGGTCTCTGTCCGTTTCCCTCGCCGCCTGACTCAGACCGCCTGTCTCAGTCCGTCTGTCTCAGACCATCTGTCTCACACCATCTGTCTTACCTCGTCTGTCTCAGCCCACCAGTCTATGTCCGTCAGTCTCAGACCCTCTGTCTCAGACCGTCTGTCTCAGACCGTCTGTCTCAGACCGTCTGTCTCAGACCGTCTGTCTCAGACCGTCTGTCTCAGACCGTCTGTCTCAGACGGTCTGTCTCAGACCGTCTGTCTCAGACCGTCTGTCTCAGACCGTCTGTCTCAGACCGTCTGTCTCAGACCGTCTGTCTCAGACCGTCTGTCTCAGACCGTCTGTCTCAGACCGTCTGTCTCAGACGGTCTGTCTCAGACCGTCTGTCTCAGACCGTCTGTCTCAGACCGTCTGTCTCAGACCGTCTGTCTCAGACCGTCTGTCTCAGACCGTCTGTCTCAGACCGTCTGTCTCAGACCGTCTGTCTCAGACCGTCGGTCTCTGTCCGTTTGTTTCAGACCGCCTGTCTCAGACCGTCGGTCTTAGCCCGTCTGTCTCAGCCCGCTGTCTCAGACCATCTGACTCAGACCGTCCGTCTCTGTCCGTCTGTCTTGGACCATCTGTCTCAGTCCGTCTGTCTCAGACCGTCTGTCTCAGACCGTCTGTCTCAGACCGTCTGTCTCAGACCCTCTGTCTCAGACCGTCTGTCTCAGACCGTCCGTCTCAGACCGTCTGTCTCAGACCGTCTGTCTCAGACCGTCTGTCTCAGACCGTCTGTCTCAGACCGTCTGTCTCAGACCGTCTGTCTCAGACCGTCTGTCTCAGACCGTCTGTCTCAGACCGTCGGTCTCTGTCCGTTTGTTTCAGACCGCCTGTCTCAGACCGTCGGTCTTAGCCCGTCTGTCTCAGCCCGCTGTCTCAGACCATCTGACTCAGACCGTCCGTCTCTGTCCGTCTGTCTTGGACCATCTGTCTCAGTCCGTCTGTCTCAGACCGTCTGTCTCAGACCGTCTGTCTCAGACCGTCTGTCTCAGACCGTCTGTCTCAGACCGTCTGTCTCAGACCGTCTGTCTCAGACTGTCTGTCTCAGACCGTCTGTCTCAGACCGTCTGTCTCAGACCGTCGGTCTCTGTCCGTTTCTCGCGGGACGCCTGTCTCAGGCCGCCTGTCTCAGTCCGTCTGTCTCAGACCATCTGTCTCAGACCGTTGTCTCTGTCCGTATATCTCTGTCCGTCTGTCTCAGAACGTCTGTCTCAGACCATCTGTATCAAACCGTCTGCCTCAGCCCGTCTGTCTCAGCCCGCCTGTCTCTGTCCGTCTGTTTCAGACCGCCTGTCTCAGACCGTCGGTCTTAGCCCGTCTGTCTCAGCCCGCCTGTCTCTGTCCGTCTGTCTCAGACCGTCTGTCTCAGATCGTCTGTCTCAGGCCGCCTGTCTCAGGCCGCCTGTCTCAGGCCGCCTGTCTCAATCCGACTGTCTCAGACCATCTCTCTCAGACCGTCTGTCTCAGACCGTCGGTCTCTGTCCGTCTGTCTCTGTCCGTCTGTGTCAGACCGTCTGTCTCAGACCGTCAGTATCAGACCGTCTGTCTCAGACCGTCTGTCTCAGACCGTCTGTCTCAGACCGTCTGTCTCAGACCGTCTGTCTCAGACCGTCTGTCTCAGACCGTCGGTCTCAGTCCGTCTGTTTCAGACCGTCTGTCTCTGTCCGTCTGTGTCAGACCGTCTGTCTCAGCCCGCTGTCTCAGACCATCTGTCTCAGACCGTCTGTCTCAGACCGTCTGTCTCAGACCGTCTGTCTCAGACCGTCTGTCTCAGACCGTCTGTCTCAGACCGTCTGTCTCAGACCGTCTGTCTCAGACCGTCGGTCTCTGTCCGTCTCTCTCAGCCCGCCTGTCTCAGACCGTCTGTCTCAGACCGTCGGTCTCTGTGCGTTTCTCGCAGGCCGCCTGTCTCAGGCCGCCTGTCTCAGTCCGTCTGTCTCAGACCATCTGTCTCAGTCCGTCTGCCTTACCTTGTCTGTCCCAGCCCTCCAGTCTATGTCCGTCAGTCTCAGACCGTCTGTCTCAGACCGTCGGTCTCTGTACGTCTCTCTCAGCCCGCCTGTCTCTGACCGCCTGTCTCAGACCGTCTGTCTGAGACCGCCTGTCTCAGTCCGTCTGTCTCAGACCATCTGTGTCAGACCGTTGTCTCTGTCCGTCTGTCTCTGTCAGTCTGTATATGTCAGTCTGTCTCTGTCCGTCTGTGTCAGACCGTCTGTCTCAGACCGTCTGTCTCAGACCGTCCGTCTGAGACCGTCCGTCTGAGACCGTCTGTCTCAGACCGTCTGTCTCAGACCGTCTGTCTCAGACCGTCTGTCTCAGACCGTCTGTCTCAGACCGTCTGTCTCAGACCGTCTGTCTCAGACCGTCTGTCTCAGACCGTCTGTCTCAGACCGTCTGTCTGAGACCGCCTGTCTCAGTCCGTCTGTCTCAGACCATCTGTCTCAGACCATCTGTGTCAGACCGTTGTCTCTGTCCGTCTGTCTCTGTCAGTCTGTCTATGTCAGTCTGTCTCTGTCCGTCTGTGTCAGACCGTCTGTCTCAGACCGTCTGTCTCAGACCGTCCGTCTGAGACCGTCTGTCTCAGACCGTCTGTCTCAGACCGTCTGTCTCAGACCGTCTGTCTCAGACCGTCTGTCTCAGACCGTCTGTCTCAGACCGTCTGTCTCAGACCGTCGGTCTCTGTCCGTCTCTCTCAGGCCGCCTGTCTCAGTCCGTCTGTCTCAGATCATCTGTCTCAGACCGTCTGTCGCTGTCCGTCTGTCTCAGACCATCTGTCTCAGTCCGTCTGTCTCAGACCGTCTGTCTCAGACCGTCTGTCTCAGACCGTCGGTCTCAGACCGTCGGTCTCAGACCGTCGGTCTCTGTCCGTCTCTCTCAGCCCGCCTGTCTCAGACCGTCGGTCTCTGTCCGTTTCCCTCGCCGCCTGACTCAGACCGCCTGTCTCAGTCCGTCTGTCTCAGACCATCTGTCTCAGACCGTCTGTCTTACCTCGTCTGTCTCAGCCCACCAGTCTATGTCCGTCAGTCTCAGACCCTCTGTCTCAGACCGTCTGTCTCAGACCGTCTGTCTCAGACCGTCTGTCTCAGACCGTCTGTCTCAGACCGTCTGTCTCAGACCGTCTGTCTCAGACCGTCTGTCTCAGACCGTCTGTCTCAGACCGTCTGTCTCAGACCGTCGGTCTCTGTCCGTTTGTTTCAGACCGCCTGTCTCAGACCGTCGGTCTTAGCCCGTCTGTCTCAGACCGTCTGTCTCAGACCGTCAGTCTCAGACCGTCAGTCTCTGTCCGTCTCTCTCAGCCCGCCTGTCACAGTCCGTCTGGCTCAGACCATCTGTTCCAGACCGTCTGTCTCTGACCGTCTGTCTCAGACCGTCTGTCTCAGACCGTCGGTCTATGTCCGTCCCTCTCAGGCCGCCTGTCTCAGTCCGTCTGTCTCCGACCGTCTGTCTCAGGCCGTCGGTCTCTGTCCGTCTCTCTCAGCCCGCCTGTCTCAATCCGTCTGTCTCAGACCATCTGTCTCAGACCGTCCGTCTCTGTCCGTCTGTCTCAGACCGTCTGTCTCAGACCGTCTGTCTCTGACCGTCTGTCTCAGACCGTCTGTCTCAGACCGTCTGTCTCAGACTGTCTGTCTCAGACCGTCTGTCTCAGACCGTCTGTCTCAGACCGTCTGTCTCAGACCGTCTGTCTCAGACCGTCTGTCGCTGTCCGTCTGTCTCAGACCATCTGTCTCAGTCCGTCTGTCTCAGACCGTCTGTCTCAGACCGTCTGTCTCAGACCGTCTGTCTCAGACCGTCTGTCTCAGACCGTCGGTCTTACCTCGTCTGTCTCAGCCCACCAGTCTATGTCCGTCAGTCTCAGACCCTCTGTCTCAGTCCGTCTGTCTCAGACCATCTGTCTCAGACCGTCTGTCGCTGTCCGTCTGTCTCAGACCATCTGTCTCAGTCCGTCTGTCTCAGACCGTCTGTCTCAGACCGTCTGTCTCAGACCGTCGGTCTCAGACCGTCGGTCTCTGTCCGTCTCTCTCAGCCCGCCTGTCTCAGACCGTCGGTCTCTGTCCGTTTCCCTCGCCGCCTGACTCAGACCGCCTGTCTCAGTCCGCCTGTCTCAGACCATCTGTCTCAGACCGTCTGTCTTACCTCGTCTGTCTCAGCCCACCAGTCTATGTCCGTCAGTCTCAGACCCTCTGTCTCAGACCGTCTGTCTCAGACCGTCTGTCTCAGACCGTCTGTCTCAGACCGTCTGTCTCAGACCGTCTGTCTCAGACTGTCTGTCTCAGACCGTCTGTCTCAGACCGTCTGTCTCAGACCGTCTGTCTCAGACCGTCGGTCTCTGTCCGTTTCTCGCAGGCCGCCTGTCTCAGGCCGCCTGTCTCAGTCCGTCTGTCTCAGACCATCTGTCTCAGACCGTTGTCTCTGTCCGTATATCTCTGTCCGTCTGTCTCAGAACGTCTGTCTCAGACCATCTGTCTCAGACCATCTGTGTCAGACCGTTGTCTCTGTCCGTCTGTCTCTGTCAGTCTGTCTATGTCAGTCTGTCTCTGTCCGTCTGTGTCAGACCGTCTGTCTCAGACCGTCTGTCCCAGCCCTCCAGTCTATGTCCGTCAGTCTCAGACCGTCTGTCTCAGACCGTCGGTCTCTGTACGTCTCTCTCAGCCCGCCTGTCTCTGACCGCCTGTCTCAGACCGTCTGTCTGAGACCGCCTGTCTCAGTCCGTCTGTCTCAGACCATCTGTCTCAGACCATCTGTGTCAGACCGTTGTCTCTGTCCGTCTGTCTCTGTCAGTCTGTCTATGTCAGTCTGTCTCTGTCCGTCTGTGTCAGACCGTCTGTCTCAGACCGTCTGTCTCAGACCGTCTGTCTCAGACCGTCCGTCTGAGACCGTCTGTCTCAGACCGTCTGTCTCAGACCGTCTGTCTCAGACCGTCTGTCTCAGACCGTCTGTCTCAGACCGTCTGTCTCAGACCGTCTGTCTCAGACCGTCTGTCTCAGACCGTCGGTCTCTGTCCGTCTCTCTCAGGCCGCCTGTCTCAGTCCGTCTGTCTCAGACCATCTGTCTCAGACCGTCTGTCGCTGTCCGTCTGTCTCAGACCATCTGTCTCAGTCCGTCTGTCTCAGACCGTCTGTCTCAGACCGTCTGTCTCAGACCGTCTGTCTCAGACCGTCTGTCTCAGACCGTCTGTCTCAGACCGTCGGTCTCAGACCGTCGGTCTCTGTCCGTCTCTCTCAGCCCGCCTGTCTCAGACCGTCGGTCTCTGTCCGTTTCCCTCGCCGCCTGACTCAGACCGCCTGTCTCAGTCCGTCTGTCTCAGACCATCTGTCTCAGACCGTCTGTCTTACCTCGTCTGTCTCAGCCCACCAGTCTATGTCCGTCAGTCTCAGACCCTCTGTCTCAGTCCGTCTGTCTCAGACCATCTGTCTCAGACCGTCTGTCGCTGTCCGTCTGTCTCAGACCATCTGTCTCAGTCCGTCTGTCTCAGACCGTCTGTCTCAGACCGTCTGTCTCAGACCGTCGGTCTCAGACCGTCGGTCTCTGTCCGTCTCTCTCAGCCCGCCTGTCTCAGACCGTCGGTCTCTGTCCGTTTCCCTCGCCGCCTGACTCAGACCGCCTGTCTCAGTCCGCCTGTCTCAGACCATCTGTCTCAGACCGTCTGTCTTACCTCGTCTGTCTCAGCCCACCAGTCTATGTCCGTCAGTCTCAGACCCTCTGTCTCAGACCGTCTGTCTCAGACCGTCTCTCTCAGACCGTCTGTCTCAGACCGTCTGTCTCAGACCGTCTGTCTCAGACTGTCTGTCTCAGACCGTCTGTCTCAGACCGTCTGTCTCAGACCGTCTGTCTCAGACCGTCTGTCTCAGACCGTCGGTCTCTGTCCGTTTCTCGCAGGCCGCCTGTCTCAGGCCGCCTGTCTCAGTCCGTCTGTCTCAGACCATCTGTCTCAGACCGTTGTCTCTGTCCGTATATCTCTGTCCGTCTGTCTCAGAACGTCTGTCTCAGACCATCTGTATCAAACCGTCTGCCTCAGCCCGCCTGTCTCAGCCCGCCTGTCTCTGTCCGTCTGTTTCAGACCGCCTGTCTCAGACCGTCGGTCTTAGCCCGTCTGTCTCAGCCCGCCTGTCTCTGTCCGTCTGTCTCAGACCGTCTGTCTCAGATCGTCTGTCTCAGGCCGCCTGTCTCAGGCCGCCTGTATCAATCCGACTGTCTCAGACCATCTGTCTCAGACCATCTGTGTCAGACCGTTGTCTCTGTCCGCCTGTCTCTGTCCGTCTGTCTCAGACCATCTGTCTCAGACCGTTGTCTCTGTCCGTATATCTCTGTCCGTCTGTCTCAGAACGTCTGTCTCAGACCATCTGTATCAAACCGTCTGCCTCAGCCCGTCTGTCTCAGACCGTCTGTCTCAGATCGTCTGTCTCAGGCCGCCTGTCTCAGGCCGCCTGTATCAATCCGACTGTCTCAGACCATCTGTCTCAGACCATCTGTGTCAGACCGTTGTCTCTGTCCGTCTGTCTCAGCCCGCTGTCTCAGACCATCTGACTCAGACCGTCAGTATCAGACCGTCTGTCTCAGACCGTCTGTCTCAGACCGTCTGTCTCAGACCGTCTGTCTCAGACCGTCGGTCTCTGTCCGTTTCTCGCGGGCCGCCTGCCTCAGGCCGCCTGTCTCAGTCCGTCTGTCTCAGACCATCTGTCTCAGACCGTTGTCTCTGTCCGTCTATCTCTGTCCGTCTGTCTCAGAACGTCTGTCTCGGACCATCTGTCTCAGACCATCTGTCTCAGACCGTCCGTCTCTGTCCGTCTGTCTCAGACCGTCTGTCTCAGACCGTCTGTCTCTGACCGTCGGTCTCTGTCCGACTGTCTCAGACCATCTGTCTCAGACCATCTGTGTCAGACCGTTGTTTCTGTCCGTCTGTCTCTGTCCGTCTGTGTCAGACCGTCTATCTCAGACCGTCCGTCTGAGACCGTCTGTCTCAGAGGGTCTCTCTCAGACCGTCGGTCTCTGTCCGTCTGTCTCAGCCCGCTGTCTCAGACCATCTGACTCAGACCGTCCGTCTCTGTCCGTCTGTCTCAGACCATCTGTCTCAGTCCGTCTGTCTCAGACCGTCTGTCTCAGACCGTCTGTCTCAGACCGTCTGTCTCAGACCGTCTGTCTCAGACCGTCGGTCTCAGACCGTCGGTCTCTGTCCGTCTCTCTCAGCCCGCCTGTCTCAGACCGTCGGTCTCTGTCCGTTTCCCCCGCCGCCTGACTCAGACCGCCTGTCTCAGTCCGTCTGTCTCAGACCATCTGTCTCAGACCGTCTGTCTTACCTCGTCTGTCTCAGCCCACCAGTCTATGTCCGTCAGTCTCAGACCCTCTGTCTCAGACCGTCTGTCTCAGACCGTCTGTCTCAGATCGTCTGTCTCAGGCCGCCTGTCTCAGGCCGCCTGTATCAATCCGACTGTCTCAGACCATCTGTCTCAGACCATCTGTGTCAGACCGTTGTCTCTGTCCGCCTGTCTCTGTCCGTCTGTGTCAGACCGTCTGTCTCAGACCGTCCGTCTGAGACAGTCTGTCTCAGAGGGTCTCTCTCAGACCGTCTGTCTCAGACCGTCGGTCTCTGTCCGTCTGTCTCAGCCCGCTGTCTCAGACCATCTGACTCAGACCGTCCGTCTCTGTCCGTCTGTCTCAGACCATCTGTCTCAGTCCGTCTGTTTCAGACCGTCTGTCTCTGTCCGTCTGTGTCAGACCGTCTGTCTCAGACCGTCTGTCTCAGACCGTCTGTCTCAGACCGTCTGTCTCAGACCGTCTGTCTCAGACCGTCGGTCTCTGTCCGTTTCTCGCGGGCCGCCTGTCTCAGGCCGCCTGTCTCAGTCCGTCTGTCTCAGACCATCTGTCTCAGACCGTTGTCTCTGTCCGTCTATCTCTGTCCGTCTGTCTCAGAACGTCTGTCTCGGACCATCTGTCTCAGACCATCTGTCTCAGACCGTCCGTCTCTGTCCGTCTGTCTCAGACCGTCTGTCTCAGACCGTCTGTCTCTGACCGTCGGTCTCTGTCCGACTGTCTCAGACCATCTGTCTCAGACCATCTGTGTCAGACCGTTGTCTCTGTCCGTCTGTCTCTGTCCGTCTGTGTCAGACCGTCTATCTCAGACCGTCCGTCTGAGACCGTCTGTCTAAGAGGGTCTCTCTCAGACCGTCTGTCTCAGACCGTCGGTCTCTGTCCGTCTGTCTCAGCCCGCTGTCTCAGACCATCTGACTCAGACCGTCCGTCTCTGTCCGTCTGTCTCAGACCATCTGTCTCAGTCCGTCTGTCTCAGACCGTCTGTCTCAGACCGTCTGTCTCAGACCGTCTGTCTCAGACCGTCTGTCTCAGACCGTCGGTCTCAGACCGTCGGTCTCTGTCCGTCTCTCTCAGCCCGCCTGTCTCAGACCGTCGGTCTCTGTCCGTTTCCCTCGCCGCCTGACTCAGACCGCCTGTCTCAGTCCGTCTGTCTCAGACCATCTGTCTCAGACCGTCTGTCTTACCTCGTCTGTCTCAGCCCACCAGTCTATGTCCGTCAGTCTCAGACCCTCTGTCTCAGACCGTCTGTCTCAGACCGTCTGTCTCAGACCGTCTGTCTCAGACCGTCTGTCTCAGACCGTCTGTCTCAGACCGTCTGTCTCAGACCGTCTGTCTCAGACCGTCTGTCTCAGACCGTCGGTCTCTGTCCGTTTGTTTCAGACCGCCTGTCTCAGACCGTCGGTCTTAGCCCGTCTGTCTCAGCCCGCTGTCTCAGACCATCTGACTCAGACCGTCCGTCTCTGTCCGCCTGTCTTGGACCATCTGTCTCAGTCCGTCTGTCTCAGACCGTCTGTCTCAGACCGTCTGTCTCAGACCGTCTGTCTCAGACCGTCTGTCTCAGACTGTCTGTCTCAGACCGTCTGTCTCAGACCGTCTGTCGCAGACCGTCTGTCTCAGACCGTCGGTCTCTGTCCGTTTCTCGCAGGCCGCCTGTCTCAGGCCGCCTGTCTCAGTCCGTCTGTCTCAGACCATCTGTCTCAGACCGTTGTCTCTGTCCGTATATCTCTGTCCGTCTGTCTCAGAACGTCTGTCTCAGACCATCTGTATCAAACCGTCTGCCTCAGCCCGCCTGTCTCAGCCCGCCTGTCTCTGTCCGTCTGTTTCAGACCGCCTGTCTCAGACCGTCGGTCTTAGCCCGTCTGTCTCAGCCCGCCTGTCTCTGTCCGTCTGTCTCAGACCGTCTGTCTCAGATCGTCTGTCTCAGGCCGCCTGTCTCAGGCCGCCTGTCTCAATCCGACTGTCTCAGACCATCTGTCTCAGACCATCTGTGTCAGACCGTTGTCTATGTCCGTCTGTCTCTGTCCGTCTGTGTCAGACCGTCTGTCTCAGACCGTCCGTCTGAGACCGTCTGTCTCAGACGGTCTCTCTCAGACCGTCTGTCTCAGACCGTCGGTCTCTGTCCGTCTGTCTCAGCCCGCTGTCTCAGACCATCTGACTCAGACCGTCAGTATCAGACCGTCTGTCTCAGACCGTCTGTCTCAGACCGTCTGTCTCAGACCGTCGGTCTCTGTCCGTTTCCCGCGGGCCGCCTGCCTCAGGCCGCCTGTCTCAGTCCGTCTGTCTCAGACCATCTGTCTCAGACCGTTGTCTCTGTCCGTCTATCTCTGTCCGTCTGTCTCAGAACGTCTGTCTCGGACCATCTGTCTCAGACCATCTGTCTCAGACCGTCCGTCTCTGTCCGTCTGTCTCAGCCCGTCTGTCTCAGACCGTCTGTCTCTGACCGTCGGTCTCTGTCCGACTGTCTCAGACCATCTGTCTCAGACCATCTGTGTCAGACCGTTGTCTCTGTCCGTCTGTCTCTGTCCGTCTGTGTCAGACCGTCTGTCTCAGACCGTCCGTCTGAGACCGTCTGTCTCAGAGGGTCTCTCTCAGACCGTCTGTCTCAGACCGTCGGTCTCTGTCCGTCTGTCTCAGCCCGCTGTCTCAGACCATCTGACTCAGACCGTCCGTCTCTGTCCGTCTGTCTCAGACCATCTGTCTCAGTCCGTCTGTTTCAGACCGTCTGTCTCTGTCCGTCTGTGTCAGACCGTCTGTCTCAGACCGTCTGTCTCAGACCGTCTGTCTCAGACCGTCGGTCTCTGTCCGCTTCTCGCGGGCCGCCTGTCTCAGGCCGCCTGTCTCAGCCCGTCTGTCTCAGACCGTCTGTCTCAGCCCGCTGTCTCAGACCATCTGTCTCAGACCGTCTGTCTCAGACCGTCTGTCTCAGACCGTCTGTCTCAGACCGTCTGTCTCAGACCGTCTGTCTCAGACCGTCGGTCTCTGTCCGTCTCTCTCAGCCCGCCTGTCTCAGACCGTCTGTCTCAGACCGTCTGTCTCAGCCCGCTGTCTCAGACCATCTGACTCAGACCGTCCGTCTCTGTCCGTCTGTCTCAGACCATCTGTCTCAGTCCGTCTGTTTCAGACCGTCTGTCTCTGTCCGTCTGTGTCAGACCGTCTGTCTCAGCACCGCTGTCTCAGACCATCTGTCTCAGACCGTCTGTCTCAGACCGTCTGTCTCAGACCGTCTGTCTCAGACCGTCTGTCTCAGACCGTCTGTCTCAGACCGTCGGTCTCTGTCCGTCTCTCTCAGCCCGCCTGTCTCAGACCGTCTGTCTCAGACCGTCGGTCTCTGTGCGTTTCTCGCAGGCCGCCTGTCTCAGGCCGCCTGTCTCAGTCCGTCTGTCTCAGACCATCTGTCTCAGACCGTCTGCCTTACCTTGTCTGTCCCAGCCCTCCAGTCTATGTCCGTCAGTCTCAGACCGTCTGTCTCAGACCGTCGGTCTCTGTACGTCTCTCTCAGCCCGCCTGTCTCTGACCGCCTGTCTCAGACCGTCTGTCTGAGACCGCCTGTCTCAGTCCGTCTGTCTCAGACCATCTGTGTCAGACCGTTGTCTCTGTCCGTCTGTCTCTGTCAGTCTGTATATGTCAGTCTGTCTCTGTCCGTCTGTGTCAGACCGTCTGTCTCAGACCGTCTGTCTCGACCGTCCGTCTGAGACCGTCCGTCTGAGACCGTCTGTCTCAGACCGTCTGTCTCAGACCGTCTGTCTCAGACCGTCTGTCTCAGACCGTCTGTCTCAGACCGTCTGTCTCAGACCGTCTGTCTCAGACCGTCTGTCTCAGACCGTCTGTCTCAGACCGTCTGTCTCAGACCGTCTGTCTCAGACCGTCTGTCTCAGACCGTCTGTCTCAGACCGTCTGTCTCAGACCGTCTGTCTCAGACCGTCTGTCTCAGACCGTCTGTCTGAGACCGCCTGTCTCAGTCCGTCTGTCTCAGACCATCTGTCTCAGACCATCTGTGTCAGACCGTTGTCTCTGTCCGTCTGTCTCTGTCAGTCTGTCTATGTCAGTCTGTCTCTGTCCGTCTGTGTCAGACCGTCTGTCTCAGACCGTCTGTCTCAGACCGTCCGTCTGAGACCGTCTGTCTCAGACCGTCTGTCTCAGACCGTCTGTCTCAGATCGTCTGTCTCAGACCGTCTGTCTCAGACCGTCTGTCTCAGACCGTCTGTCTCAGACCGTCTGTCTCAGACCGTCTGTCTCAGACCGTCGGTCTCTGTCCGTCTCTCTCAGGCCGCCTGTCTCAGTCCGTCTGTCTCAGATCACCTGTCTCAGACCGTCTGTCGCTGTCCGTCTGTCTCAGACCATCTGTCTCAGTCCGTCTGTCTCAGACCGTCTGTCTCAGACCGTCTGTCTCAGACCGTCGGTCTCAGACCGTCGGTCTCTGTCCGTCTCTCTCAGCCCGCCTGTCTCAGACCGTCGGTCTCTGTCCGTTTCCCTCGCCGCCTGACTCAGACCGCCTGTCTCAGTCCGTCTGTCTCAGACCATCTGTCTCACACCGTCTGTCTTACCTCGTCTGTCTCAGCCCACCAGTCTATGTCCGTCAGTCTCAGACCCTCTGTCTCAGACCGTCTGTCTCAGACCGTCTGTCTCAGACCGTCTGTCTCAGACCGTCTGTCTCAGACCGTCTGTCTCAGACCGTCTGTCTCAGACCGTCTGTCTCAGACCGTCTGTCTCAGACCGTCTGTCTCAGACCGTCTGTCTCAGACCGTCTGTCTCAGACCGTCTGTCTCAGACCGTCGGTCTCTGTCCGTCTCTCTCAGCCCGCCTGTCTCAGACCGTCTGTCTCAGACCGTCGGTCTCTGTGCGTTTCTCGCAGGCCGCCTGTCTCAGGCCGCCTGTCTCAGTCCGTCTGTCTCAGACCATCTGTCTCAGACCGTCTGCCTTACCTTGTCTGTCCCAGCCCTCCAGTCTATGTCCGTCAGTCTCAGACCGTCTGTCTCAGACCGTCGGTCTCTGTACGTCTCTCTCAGCCCGCCTGTCTCTGACCGCCTGTCTCAGACCGTCTGTCTGAGACCGCCTGTCTCAGTCCGTCTGTCTCAGACCATCTGTGTCAGACCGTTGTCTCTGTCCGTCTGTCTCTGTCAGTCTGTATATGTCAGTCTGTCTCTGTCCGTCTGTGTCAGACCGTCTGTCTCAGACCGTCTGTCTCGACCGTCCGTCTGAGACCGTCCGTCTGAGACCGTCTGTCTCAGACCGTCTGTCTCAGACCGTCTGTCTCAGACCGTCTGTCTCAGACCGTCTGTCTCAGACCGTCTGTCTCAGACCGTCTGTCTCAGACCGTCTGTCTCAGACCGTCTGTCTCAGACCGTCTGTCTCAGACCGTCTGTCTCAGACCGTCTGTCTCAGACCGTCTGTCTCAGACCGTCTGTCTCAGACCGTCTGTCTCAGACCGTCTGTCTCAGACCGTCTGTCTGAGACCGCCTGTCTCAGTCCGTCTGTCTCAGACCATCTGTCTCAGACCATCTGTGTCAGACCGTTGTCTCTGTCCGTCTGTCTCTGTCAGTCTGTCTATGTCAGTCTGTCTCTGTCCGTCTGTGTCAGACCGTCTGTCTCAGACCGTCTGTCTCAGACCGTCCGTCTGAGACCGTCTGTCTCAGACCGTCTGTCTCAGACCGTCTGTCTCAGATCGTCTGTCTCAGACCGTCTGTCTCAGACCGTCTGTCTCAGACCGTCTGTCTCAGACCGTCTGTCTCAGACCGTCTGTCTCAGACCGTCGGTCTCTGTCCGTCTCTCTCAGGCCGCCTGTCTCAGTCCGTCTGTCTCAGATCACCTGTCTCAGACCGTCTGTCGCTGTCCGTCTGTCTCAGACCATCTGTCTCAGTCCGTCTGTCTCAGACCGTCTGTCTCAGACCGTCTGTCTCAGACCGTCGGTCTCAGACCGTCGGTCTCTGTCCGTCTCTCTCAGCCCGCCTGTCTCAGACCGTCGGTCTCTGTCCGTTTCCCTCGCCGCCTGACTCAGACCGCCTGTCTCAGTCCGTCTGTCTCAGACCATCTGTCTCACACCGTCTGTCTTACCTCGTCTGTCTCAGCCCACCAGTCTATGTCCGTCAGTCTCAGACCCTCTGTCTCAGACCGTCTGTCTCAGACCGTCTGTCTCAGACCGTCTGTCTCAGACCGTCTGTCTCAGACCGTCTGTCTCAGACCGTCTGTCTCAGACCGTCTGTCTCAGACCGTCTGTCTCAGACCGTCTGTCTCAGACCGTCTGTCTCAGACCGTCTGTCTCAGACCGTCTGTCTCAGACCGTCTGTCTCAGACCGTCTGTCTCAGACCGTCTGTCTCAGACCGTCTGTCTCAGACCGTCGGTCTCTGTCCGTTTGTTTCAGACCGCCTGTCTCAGACCGTCGGTCTTAGCCCGTCTGTCTCAGCCCGCTGTCTCAGACCATCTGACTCAGACCGTCCGTCTCTGTCCGTCTGTCTTGGACCATCTGTCTCAGTCCGTCTGTCTCAGACCGTCTGTCTCAGACCGTCTGTCTCAGACCGTCTGTCTCAGACCGTCTGTCTCAGACCCTCTGTCTCAGACCGTCTGTCTCAGACCGTCTGTCTCAGACCGTCTGTCTCAGACCGTCTGTCTCAGACCGTCTGTCTCAGACCGTCTGTCTCAGACCGTCTGTCTCAGACCGTCTGTCTCAGACCGTCGGTCTCTGTCCGTTTGTTTCAGACCGCCTGTCTCAGACCGTCGGTCTTAGCCCGTCTGTCTCAGCCCGCTGTCTCAGACCATCTGACTCAGACCGTCCGTCTCTGTCCGTCTGTCTTGGACCATCTGTCTCAGTCCGTCTGTCTCAGACCGTCTGTCTCAGACCGTCTGTCTCAGACCGTCTGTCTCAGACCGTCTGTCTCAGACCGTCTGTCTCAGACTGTCTGTCTCAGACCGTCTGTCTCAGACCGTCTGTCTCAGACCGTCGGTCTCTGTCCGTTTCTCGCAGGCCGCCTGTCTCAGGCCGCCTGTCTCAGTCCGTCTGTCTCAGACCATCTGTCTCAGACCGTTGTCTCTGTCCGTATATCTCTGTCCGTCTGTCTCAGAACGTCTGTCTCAGACCATCTGTATCAAACCGTCTGCCTCAGCCCGCCTGTCTCAGCCCGCCTGTCTCTGTCCGTCTGTTTCAGACCGCCTGTCTCAGACCGTCGGTCTTAGCCCGTCTGTCTCAGCCCGCCTGTCTCTGTCCGTCTGTCTCAGACCGTCTGTCTCAGATCGTCTGTCTCAGGCCGCCTGTCTCAGGCCGCCTGTCTCAATCCGACTGTCTCAGACCATCTGTCTCAGACCATCTGTGTCAGACCGTTGTCTCTGTCCGTCTGTCTCTGTCCGTCTGTGTCAGACCGTCTGTCTCAGACCGTCGGTCTCTGTCCGTTTCTCGCGGGCCGCCTGTCTCAGGCCGCCTGTCTCAGTCCGTCTGTCTCAGACCGTCGGTCTCTGTCCGTCCGTCTCAGCCCGCTGTCTCAGACCATCTGACTCAGACCGTCAGTATCAGACCGTCTGTCTCAGACCGTCTGTCTCAGACCGTCTGTCTCAGACCGTCGGTCTCTGTCCGTTTCTCGCGGGCCGCCTGTCTCAGGCCGCCTGTCTCAGTCCGTCTGTCTCAGACCATCTGTCTCAGACCGTTGTCTCTGTCCGTCTATCTCTGTCCGTCTGTCTCAGAACGTCTGTCTCGGACCATCTGTCTCAGACCATCTGTCTCAGACCGTCCGTCTCTGTCCGTCTGTCTCAGACCGTCCGTCTCTGACCGTCGGTCTCTGTCCGACTGTCTCAGACCATCTGTCTCAGACCATCTGTGTCAGACCGTTGTCTCTGTCCGTCTGTCTCTGTCCGTCTGTGTCAGACCGTCTGTCTCAGACCGTCCGTCTGAGACCGTCTGTCTCAGAGGGTCTCTCTCAGACCGTCTGTCTCAGACCGTCGGTCTCTGTCCGTCTGTCTCAGCCCGCTGTCTCAGACCATCTGACTCAGACCGTCCGTCTCTGTCCGTCTGTCTCAGACCATCTGTCTCAGTCCGTCTGTTTCAGACCGTCTGTCTCTGTCCGTCTGTGTCAGACCGTCTGTCTCAGACCGTCTGTCTCAGACCGTCTGTCTCAGACCGTCTGTCTCAGACCGTCTGTCTCAGACCGTCTGTCTCAGACCGTCGGTCTCTGTCCGTTTCTCGCGGGCCGCCTGTCTCAGGCCGCCTGTCTCAGTCCGTCTGTCTCAGACCATCTGTCTCAGACCGTTGTCTCTGTCCGTCTATCTCTGTCCGTCTGTCTCAGAACGTCTGTCTCGGACCATCTGTCTCAGACCATCTGTCTCAGACCGTCCGTCTCTGTCCGTCTGTCTCAGACCGTCTGTCTCAGACCGTCTGTCTCTGACCGTCGGTCTCTGTCCGACTGTCTCAGACCATCTGTCTCAGACCATCTGTGTCAGACCGTTGTCTCTGTCCGTCTGTCTCTGTCCGTCTGTGTCAGACCGTCTGTCTCAGACCGTCCGTCTGAGACCGTCTGTCTCAGAGGGTCTCTCTCAGACCGTCTGTCTCAGACCGTCGGTCTCTGTCCGTCTGTCTCAGCCCGCTGTCTCAGACCATCTGACTCAGACCGTCCGTCTCTGTCCGTCTGTCTCAGACCATCTGTCTCAGTCCGTCTGTTTCAGACCGTCTGTCTCTGTCCGTCTGTGTCAGACCGTCTGTCTCAGACCGTCTGTCTCAGACCGTCTGTCTCAGACCGTCTGTCTCAGACCGTCGGTCTCTGTCCGTTTCTCGCGGGCCGCCTGTCTCAGGCCGCCTGTCTCAGTCCGTCTGTCTCAGACCATCTGTCTCAGACCGTTGTCTCTGTCCGTCTATCTCTGTCCGTCTGTCTCAGAACGTCTGTCTCGGACCATCTGTCTCAGACCATCTGTCTCAGACCGTCCGTCTCTGTCCGTCTGTCTCAGACCGTCTGTCTCAGACCGTCTGTCTCTGACCGTCGGTCTCTGTCCGACTGTCTCAGACCATCTGTCTCAGACCATCTGTGTCAGACCGTTGTCTCTGTCCGTCTGTGTCAGACCGTCTATCTCAGACCGTCCGTCTGAGACCGTCTGTCTCAGAGGGTCTCTCTCAGACCGTCTGTCTCAGACCGTCGGTCTCTGTCCGTCTGTCTCAGCCCGCTGTCTCAGACCATCTGACTCTGTCCGTCTATCTCTGTCCGTCTGTCTCAGAACGTCTGTCTCGGACCATCTGTCTCAGACCATCTGTCTCAGACCGTCCGTCTCTGTCCGTCTGTCTCAGACCGTCTGTCTCAGACCGTCCGTCTCTGACCGTCGGTCTCTGTCCGACTGTCTCAGACCATCTGTCTCAGACCATCTGTGTCAGACCGTTGTCTCTGTCCGTCTGTCTCTGTCCGTCTGTGTCAGACCGTCTGTCTCAGACCGTCCGTCTGAGACCGTCTGTCTCAGAGGGTCTCTCTCAGACCGTCTGTCTCAGACCGTCGGTCTCTGTCCGTCTGTCTCAGCCCGCTGTCTCAGACCATCTGACTCAGACCGTCCGTCTCTGTCCGTCTGTCTCAGACCATCTGTCTCAGTCCGTCCGTCTCTGACCGTCGGTCTCTGTCCGACTGTCTCAGACCATCTGTCTCAGACCATCTGTGTCAGACCGTTGTCTCTGTCCGTCTGTCTCAGACCGTCTGTCTCAGACCGTCTGTCTCAGACCGTCTGTCTCAGACCGTCTGTCTCAGACCGTCTGTCTCAGACCGTCGGTCTCTGTCCGTTTCTCGCGGGCCGCCTGTCTCAGGCCGCCTGTCTCAGTCCGTCTGTCTCAGACCATCTGTCTCAGACCGTTGTCTCTGTCCGTCTATCTCTGTCCGTCTGTCTCAGAACGTCTGTCTCGGACCATCTGTCTCAGACCATCTGTCTCAGACCGTCCGTCTCTGTCCGTCTGTCTCAGACCGTCTGTCTCAGACCGTCTGTCTCTGACCGTCGGTCTCTGTCCGACTGTCTCAGACCATCTGTCTCAGACCATCTGTGTCAGACCGTTGTCTCTGTCCGTCTGTCTCTGTCCGTCTGTGTCAGACCGTCTGTCTCAGACCGTCCGTCTGAGACCGTCTGTCTCAGAGGGTCTCTCTCAGACCGTCTGTCTCAGACCGTCGGTCTCTGTCCGTCTGTCTCAGCCCGCTGTCTCAGACCATCTGACTCAGACCGTCCGTCTCTGTCCGTCTGTCTCAGACCATCTGTCTCAGTCCGTCTGTTTCAGACCGTCTGTCTCTGTCCGTCTGTGTCAGACCGTCTGTCTCAGACCGTCTGTCTCAGACCGTCTGTCTCAGACCGTCTGTCTCAGACCGTCGGTCTCTGTCCGTTTCTCGCGGGCCGCCTGTCTCAGGCCGCCTGTCTCAGTCCGTCTGTCTCAGACCATCTGTCTCAGACCGTTGTCTCTGTCCGTCTATCTCTGTCCGTCTGTCTCAGAACGTCTGTCTCGGACCATCTGTCTCAGACCATCTGTCTCAGACCGTCCGTCTCTGTCCGTCTGTCTCAGACCGTCTGTCTCTGACCGTCGGTCTCTGTCCGACTGTCTCAGACCATCTGTCTCAGACCATCTGTGTCAGACCGTTGTCTCTGTCCGTCTGTGTCAGACCGTCTATCTCAGACCGTCCGTCTGAGACCGTCTGTCTCAGAGGGTCTCTCTCAGACCGTCTGTCTCAGACCGTCGGTCTCTGTCCGTCTGTCTCAGCCCGCTGTCTCAGACCATCTGACTCAGACCGTCCGTCTCTGTCCGTCTGTCTCAGACCATCTGTCTCAGTCCGTCTGTCTCAGACCGTCTGTCTCAGACCGTCTGTCTCAGACCGTCTGTCTCAGACCGTCTGTCTCAGACCGTCGGTCTCAGACCGTCGGTCTCTGTCCGTCTCTCTCAGCCCGCCTGTCTCAGACCGTCGGTCTCTGTCCGTTTCCCTCGCCGCCTGACTCAGACCGCCTGTCTCAGTCCGTCTGTCTCAGACCATCTGTCTCAGACCGTCTGTCTTACCTCGTCTGTCTCAGCCCACCAGTCTATGTCCGTCAGTCTCAGACCCTCTGTCTCAGACCGTCTGTCTCAGACCGTCTGTCTCAGACCGTCTGTCTCCGACCGTCTGTCTCAGACCGTCTGTCTCAGACCGTCTGTCTCAGACCGTCTGTCTCAGACCGTCTGTCTCAGACCGTCGGTCTCTGTCCGTTTGTTTCAGACCGCCTGTCTCAGACCGTCGGTCTTAGCCCGTCTGTCTCAGCCCGCTGTCTCAGACCATCTGACTCAGACCGTCCGTCTCTGTCCGCCTGTCTTGGACCATCTGTCTCAGTCCGTCTGTCTCAGACCGTCTGTCTCAGACCGTCTGTCTCAGACCGTCTGTCTCAGACCGTCTGTCTCAGACCGTCTGTCTCAGACCGTCTGTCTCAGACTGTCTGTCTCAGACCGTCTGTCTCAGACCGTCTGTCGCAGACCGTCTGTCTCAGACCGTCGGTCTCTGTCCGTTTCTCGCAGGCCGCCTGTCTCAGGCCGCCTGTCTCAGTCCGTCTGTCTCAGACCATCTGTCTCAGACCGTTGTCTCTGTCCGTATATCTCTGTCCGTCTGTCTCAGAACGTCTGTCTCAGACCATCTGTATCAAACCGTCTGCCTCAGCCCGCCTGTCTCAGCCCGCCTGTCTCTGTCCGTCTGTTTCAGACCGCCTGTCTCAGACCGTCGGTCTTAGCCCGTCTGTCTCAGCCCGCCTGTCTCTGTCCGTCTGTCTCAGACCGTCTGTCTCAGATCGTCTGTCTCAGGCCGCCTGTCTCAGGCCGCCTGTCTCAATCCGACTGTCTCAGACCATCTGTCTCAGACCATCTGTGTCAGACCGTTGTCTCTGTCCGTCTGTCTCTGTCCGTCTGTCTCTGTCCGTCTGTGTCAGACCGTCTGTCTCAGACCGTCCGTCTGAGACCGTCTGTCTCAGACGGTCTCTCTCAGACCGTCTGTCTCAGACCGTCGGTCTCTGTCCGTCTGTCTCAGCCCGCTGTCTCAGACCATCTGACTCAGACCGTCAGTATCAGACCGTCTGTCTCAGACCGTCTGTCTCAGACCGTCTGTCTCAGACCGTCTGTCTCAGACCGTCGGTCTCTGTCCGTTTCTCGCGGGCCGCCTGTCTCAGGCCGCCTGTCTCAGTCCGTCTGTCTCAGACCGTCTGTCTCAGCCCGCTGTCTCAGACCATCTGTCTCAGACCGTCTGTCTCGGACCATCTGTCTCAGACCATCTGTCTCAGACCGTCCGTCTCTGTCCGTCTGTCTCAGACCGTCTGTCTCAGACCGTCTGTCTCTGACCGTCGGTCTCTGTCCGACTGTCTCAGACCATCTGTCTCAGACCATCTGTGTCAGACCGTTGTCTCTGTCCGTCTGTCTCTGTCCGTCTGTGTCAGACCGTCTGTCTCAGACCGTCCGTCTGAGACCGTCTGTCTCAGAGGGTCTCTCTCAGACCGTCTGTCTCAGACCGTCGGTCTCTGTCCGTCTGTCTCAGCCCGCTGTCTCAGACCATCTGACTCAGACCGTCCGTCTCTGTCCGTCTGTCTCAGACCATCTGTCTCAGTCCGTCTGTTTCAGACCGTCTGTCTCTGTCCGTCTGTGTCAGACCGTCTGTCTCAGACCGTCTGTCTCAGACCGTCTGTCTCAGACCGTCTGTCTCAGACCGTCGGTCTCTGTCCGTTTCTCGCGGGCCGCCTGTCTCAGGCCGCCTGTCTCAGTCCGTCTGTCTCAGACCGTCTGTCTCAGCCCGCTGTCTCAAACCATCTGTCTCAGACCGTCTGTCTCAGACCGTCTGTCTCAGACCGTCTGTCTCAGACCGTCTGTCTCAGACCGTCTGTCTCAGACCGTCGGTCTCTGTCCGTCTCTCTCAGCCCGCCTGTCTCAGACCGTCTGTCTCAGACCGTCTGTCTCAGCCCGCTGTCTCAGACCATCTGACTCAGACCGTCCGTCTCTGTCCGTCTGTCTCAGACCATCTGTCTCAGTCCGTCTGTTTCAGACCGTCTGTCTCTGTCCGTCTGTGTCAGACCGTCTGTCTCAGCCCGCTGTCTCAGACCATCTGTCTCAGACCGTCTGTCTCAGACCGTCTGTCTCAGACCGTCTGTCTCAGACCGTCTGTCTCAGACCGTCGGTCTCTGTCCGTCTCTCTCAGCCCGCCTGTCTCAGACCGTCTGTCTCAGACCGTCGGTCTCTGTGCGTTTCTCGCAGGCCGCCTGTCTCAGGCCGCCTGTCTCAGTCCGTCTGTCTCAGACCATCTGTCTCAGACCGTCTGTCTCAGACCGTCTGTCTCAGACCGTCTGTCTCAGACCGTCTGTCTCAGACCGTCTGTCTCAGACCGTCTGTCTCAGACCGTCTGTCTCAGACCGTCGGTCTCTGTCCGTTTCTCGCGGGCCGCCTGTCTCAGGCCGCCTGTCTCAGTCCGTCTGTCTCAGACCGTCTGTCTCAGCCCGCTGTCTCAGACCATCTGTCTCAGACCGTCTGTCTCGGACCATCTGTCTCAGACCATCTGTCTCAGACCGTCCGTCTCTGTCCGTCTGTCTCAGACCGTCTGTCTCAGACCGTCTGTCTCTGACCGTCGGTCTCTGTCCGACTGTCTCAGACCATCTGTCTCAGACCATCTGTGTCAGACCGTTGTCTCTGTCCGTCTGTCTCTGTCCGTCTGTGTCAGACCGTCTGTCTCAGACCGTCCGTCTGAGACCGTCTGTCTCAGAGGGTCTCTCTCAGACCGTCTGTCTCAGACCGTCGGTCTCTGTCCGTCTGTCTCAGCCCGCTGTCTCAGACCATCTGACTCAGACCGTCCGTCTCTGTCCGTCTGTCTCAGACCATCTGTCTCAGTCCGTCTGTTTCAGACCGTCTGTCTCTGTCCGTCTGTGTCAGACCGTCTGTCTCAGACCGTCTGTCTCAGACCGTCTGTCTCAGACCGTCGGTCTCTGTCCGTTTCTCGCGGGCCGCCTGTCTCAGGCCGCCTGTCTCAGTCCGTCTGTCTCAGACCGTCTGTCTCAGCCCGCTGTCTCAAACCATCTGTCTCAGACCGTCTGTCTCAGACCGTCTGTCTCAGACCGTCTGTCTCAGACCGTCTGTCTCAGACCGTCTGTCTCAGACCGTCTGTCTCAGACCGTCGGTCTCTGTCCGTCTCTCTCAGCCCGCCTGTCTCAGACCGTCTGTCTCAGACCGTCTGTCTCAGCCCGCTGTCTCAGACCATCTGACTCAGACCGTCCGTCTCTGTCCGTCTGTCTCAGACCATCTGTCTCAGTCCGTCTGTTTCAGACCGTCTGTCTCTGTCCGTCTGTGTCAGACCGTCTGTCTCAGCCCGCTGTCTCAGACCATCTGTCTCAGACCGTCTGTCTCAGACCGTCTGTCTCAGACCGTCTGTCTCAGACCGTCTGTCTCAGACCGTCTGTCTCAGACCGTCGGTCTCTGTCCGTCTCTCTCAGCCCGCCTGTCTCAGACCGTCTGTCTCAGACCGTCGGTCTCTGTGCGTTTCTCGCAGGCCGCCTGTCTCAGGCCGCCTGTCTCAGTCCGTCTGTCTCAGACCATCTGTCTCAGACCGTCTGCCTTACCTTGTCTGTCCCAGCCCTCCAGTCTATGTCCGTCAGTCTCAGACCGTCTGTCTCAGACCGTCGGTCTCTGTACGTCTCTCTCAGCCCGCCTGTCTCTGACCGCCTGTCTCAGACCGTCTGTCTGAGACCGCCTGTCTCAGTCCGTCTGTCTCAGACCATCTGTGTCAGACCGTTGTCTCTGTCCGTCTGTCTCTGTCAGTCTGTATATGTCAGTCTGTCTCTGTCCGTCTGTGTCAGACCGTCTGTCTCAGACCGTCTGTCTCAGACCGTCCGTCTGAGACCGTCCGTCTGAGACTGTCTGTCTCAGACCGTCTGTCTCAGACCGTCTGTCTCAGACCGTCTGTCTCAGACCGTCTGTCTCAGACCGTCTGTCTCAGACCGTCTGTCTCAGACCGTCTGTCTCAGACCGTCTGTCTGAGACCGCCTGTCTCAGTCCGTCTGTCTCAGACCATCTGTCTCAGACCATCTGTGTCAGACCGTTGTCTCTGTCCGTCTGTCTCTGTCAGTCTGTCTCTGTCCGTCTGTGTCAGACCGTCTGTCTCAGACCGTCTGTCTCAGACCGTCCGTCTGAGACCGTCTGTCTCAGACCGTCTGTCTTAGACCGTCTGTCTCAGACCGTCCGTCTCTGTCCGTCTGTCTCAGACCGTCTGTCTCTGACCGTCGGTCTCTGTCCGACTGTCTCAGACCATCTGTCTCAGACCATCTGTGTCAGACCGTTGTCTCTGTCCGTCTGTCTCTGTCCGTCTGTGTCAGACCGTCTGTCTCAGACCGTCCGTCTGAGACCGTCTGTCTCAGAGGGTCTCTCTCAGACCGTCTGTCTCAGACCGTCGGTCTCTGTCCGTCTGTCTCAGCCCGCTGTCTCAGACCATCTGACTCAGACCGTCCGTCTCTGTCCGTCTGTCTCAGACCATCTGTCTCAGTCCGTCTGTTTCAGACCGTCTGTCTCTGTCCGTCTGTGTCAGACCGTCTGTCTCAGACCGTCTGTCTCAGACCGTCTGTCTCAGACCGTCGGTCTCTGTCCGTTTCTCGCGGGCCGCCTGTCTCAGGCCGCCTGTCTCAGTCCGTCTGTCTCAGACCATCTGTCTCAGACCGTTGTCTCTGTCCGTCTATCTCTGTCCGTCTGTGTCAGAACGTCTGTCTCGGACCATCTGTCTCAGACCATCTGTCTCAGACCGTCCGTCTCTGTCCGTCTGTCTCAGACCGTCTGTCTCAGACCGTCTGTCTCTGACCGTCGGTCTCTGTCCGACTGTCTCAGACCATCTGTCTCAGACCATCTGTGTCAGACCTTTGTCTCTGTCCGTCTGTGTCAGACCGTCTATCTCAGACCGTCCGTCTGAGACCGTCTGTCTCAGAGGGTCTCTCTCAGACCGTCTGTCTCAGACCGTCGGTCTCTGTCCGTCTGTCTCAGCCCGCTGTCTCAGACCATCTGACTCAGACCGTCCGTCTCTGTCCGTCTGTCTCAGACCATCTGTCTCAGTCCGTCTGTCTCAGACCGTCTGTCTCAGACCGTCTGTCTCAGACCGTCTGTCTCAGACCGTCTGTCTCAGACCGTCGGTCTCAGACCGTCGGTCTCTGTCCGTCTCTCTCAGCCCGCCTGTCTCAGACCGTCGGTCTCTGTCCGTTTCCCTCGCCGCCTGACTCAGACCGCCTGTCTCAGTCCGTCTGTCTCAGACCATCTGTCTCAGACCGTCTGTCTTACCTCGTCTGTCTCAGCCCACCAGTCTATGTCCGTCAGTCTCAGACCCTCTGTCTCAGACCGTCTGTCTCAGACCGTCTGTCTCAGACCGTCTGTCTCCGACCGTCTGTCTCAGACCGTCTGTCTCAGACCGTCTGTCTCAGACCGTCTGTCTCAGACCGTCTGTCTCAGACCGTCGGTCTCTGTCCGTTTGTTTCAGACCGCCTGTCTCAGACCGTCGGTCTTAGCCCGTCTGTCTCAGCCCGCTGTCTCAGACCATCTGACTCAGACCGTCCGTCTCTGTCCGCCTGTCTTGGACCATCTGTCTCAGTCCGTCTGTCTCAGACCCTCTGTCTCAGACCGTCTGTCTCAGACCGTCTGTCTCAGACCGTCTGTCTCAGACTGTCTGTCTCAGACCGTCTGTCTCAGACCGTCTGTCGCAGACCGTCTGTCTCAGACCGTCGGTCTCTGTCCGTTTCTCGCAGGCCGCCTGTCTCAGGCCGCCTGTCTCAGTCCGTCTGTCTCAGACCATCTGTCTCAGACCGTTGTCTCTGTCCGTATATCTCTGTCCGTCTGTCTCAGAACGTCTGTCTCAGACCATCTGTATCAAACCGTCTGCCTCAGCCCGCCTGTCTCAGCCCGCCTGTCTCTGTCCGTCTGTTTCAGACCGCCTGTCTCAGACCGTCGGTCTTAGCCCGTCTGTCTCAGCCCGCCTGTCTCTGTCCGTCTGTCTCAGACCGTCTGTCTCAGATCGTCTGTCTCAGGCCGCCTGTCTCAGGCCGCCTGTCTCAATCCGACTGTCTCAGACCATCTGTCTCAGACCATCTGTGTCAGACCGTTGTCTCTGTCCGTCTGTCTCTGTCCGTCTGTGTCAGACCGTCTGTCTCAGACCGTCCGTCTGAGACCGTCTGTCTCAGACGGTCTCTCTCAGACCGTCTGTCTCAGACCGTCGGTCTCTGTCCGTCTGTCTCAGCCCGCTGTCTCAGACCATCTGACTCAGACCGTCAGTATCAGACCGTCTGTCTCAGACCGTCTGTCTCAGACCGTCTGTCTCAGACCGTCTGTCTCAGACCGTCGGTCTCTGTCCGTTTCTCGCGGGCCGCCTGTCTTAGGCCGCCTGTCTCAGTCCGTCTGTCTCAGACCGTCTGTCTCAGCCCGCTGTCTCAGACCATCTGTCTCAGACCGTCTGTCTCGGACCATCTGTCTCAGACCATCTGTCTCAGACCGTCCGTCTCTGTCCGTCTGTCTCAGACCGTCTGTCTCAGACCGTCTGTCTCTGACCGTCGGTCTCTGTCCGACTGTCTCAGACCATCTGTCTCAGACCATCTGTGTCAGACCGTTGTCTCTGTCCGTCTGTCTCTGTCCGTCTGTGTCAGACCGTCTGTCTCAGACCGTCCGTCTGAGACCGTCTGTCTCAGAGGGTCTCTCTCAGACCGTCTGTCTCAGACCGTCGGTCTCTGTCCGTCTGTCTCAGCCCGCTGTCTCAGACCATCTGACTCAGACCGTCCGTCTCTGTCCGTCTGTCTCAGACCATCTGTCTCAGTCCGTCTGTTTCAGACCGTCTGTCTCTGTCCGTCTGTGTCAGACCGTCTGTCTCAGACCGTCTGTCTCAGACCGTCTGTCTCAGACCGTCTGTCTCAGACCGTCTGACTCAGACCGTCTGTCTCAGCCCGCTGTCTCAAACCATCTGTCTCAGACCGTCTGTCTCAGACCGTCTGTCTCAGACCGTCTGTCTCAGACCGTCTGTCTCAGACCGTCTGTCTCAGACCGTCTGTCTCAGACCGTCTGTCTCAGACCGTCGGTCTCTGTCCGTCTCTCTCAGCCCGCCTGTCTCAGACCGTCTGTCTCAGACCGTCTGTCTCAGCCCGCTGTCTCAGACCATCTGACTCAGACCGTCCGTCTCTGTCCGTCTGTCTCAGACCATCTGTCTCAGTCCGTCTGTTTCAGACCGTCTGTCTCTGTCCGTCTGTGTCAGACCGTCTGTCTCAGCCCGCTGTCTCAGACCATCTGTCTCAGACCGTCTGTCTCAGACCGTCTGTCTCAGACCGTCTGTCTCAGACCGTCTGTCTCAGACCGTCGGTCTCTGTCCGTCTCTCTCAGCCCGCCTGTCTCAGACCGTCTGTCTCAGACCGTCGGTCTCTGTGCGTTTCTCGCAGGCCGCCTGTCTCAGGCCGCCTGTCTCAGTCCGTCTGTCTCAGACCATCTGTCTCAGACCGTCTGCCTTACCTTGTCTGTCCCAGCCCTCCAGTCTATGTCCGTCAGTCTCAGACCGTCTGTCTCAGACCGTCGGTCTCTGTACGTCTCTCTCAGCCCGCCTGTCTCTGACCGCCTGTCTCAGACCGTCTGTCTGAGACCGCCTGTCTCAGTCCGTCTGTCTCAGACCATCTGTGTCAGACCGTTGTCTCTGTCCGTCTGTCTCTGTCAGTCTGTATATGTCAGTCTGTCTCTGTCCGTCTGTGTCAGACCGTCTGTCTCAGACCGTCTGTCTCAGACCGTCCGTCTGAGACCGTCCGTCTGAGACTGTCTGTCTCAGACCGTCTGTCTCAGACCGTCTGTCTCAGACCGTCTGTCTCAGACCGTCTGTCTCAGACCGTCTGTCTCAGACCGTCTGTCTCAGACCGTCTGTCTCAGACCGTCTGTCTCAGACCGTCTGTCTGAGACCGCCTGTCTCAGTCCGTCTGTCTCAGACCATCTGTCTCAGACCATCTGTGTCAGACCGTTGTCTCTGTCCGTCTGTCTCTGTCAGTCTGTCTATGTCAGTCTGTCTCTGTCCGTCTGTGTCAGACCGTCTGTCTCAGACCGTCTGTCTCAGACCGTCCGTCTGAGACCGTCTGTCTCAGACCGTCTGTCTCAGACCGTCTGTCTCAGACCGTCTGTCTCAGACCGTCTGTCTCAGACCGTCTGTCTCAGACCGTCTGTCTCAGACCGTCTGTCTCAGACCGTCGGTCTCTGTCCGTCTCTCTTAGGCCGCCTGTCTCAGTCCGTCTGTCTCAGATCATCTGTCTCAGACCGTCTGTCGCTGTCCGTCTGTCTCAGACCATCTGTCTCAGTCCGTCTGTCTCAGACCGTCTGTCTCAGACCGTCGGTCTCAGACCGTCGGTCTCTGTCCGTCTCTCTCAGCCCGCCTGTCTCAGACCGTCGGTCTCTGTCCGTTTCCCTCGCCGCCTGACTCAGACCGCCTGTCTCAGTCCGTCTGTCTCAGACCATCTGTCTCACACCGTCTGTCTTACCTCGTCTGTCTCAGCCCACCAGTCTATGTCCGTCAGTCTCAGACCCTCTGTCTCAGACCGTCTGTCTCAGACCGTCTGTCTCAGACCGTCTGTCTCAGACCGTCTGTCTCAGACCGTCTGTCTCAGACCGTCTGTCTCAGACCGTCTGTCTCAGACCGTCTGTCTCAGACCGTCTGTCTCAGACCGTCTGTCTCAGACCGTCGGTCTCTGTCCGTTTGTTTCAGACCGCCTGTCTCAGACCGTCGGTCTTAGCCCGTCTGTCTCAGCCCGCTGTCTCAGACCATCTGACTCAGACCGTCCGCCTCTGTCCGTCTGTCTTGGACCATCTGTCTCAGTCCGTCTGTCTCCGACCGTCTGTCTCAGACCGTCTGTCTCAGACCGTCTGTCTCAGACCCTCTGTCTCAGACCGTCTGTCTCAGACCGTCTGTCTCAGACCGTCTGTCTCAGACCGTCTGTCTCAGACCGTCTGTCTCAGACCGTCTGTCTCAGACCGTCTGTCTCAGACCGTCTGTCTCAGACCGTCTGTCTCAGACCGTCTGTCTCAGACCGTCTGTCTCAGACCGTCTGTCTCAGACCGTCTGTCTCAGACCGTCGGTCTCTGTCCGTCTCTCTCAGGCCGCCTGTCTCAGTCCGTCTGTCTCAGATCATCTGTCTCAGACCGTCTGTCGCTGTCCGTCTGTCTCAGACCATCTGTCTCAGTCCGTCTGTCTCAGACCGTCTGTCTCAGACCGTCTGTCTCAGACCGTCGGTCTCTGTCCGTCTCTCTCAGCCCGCCTGTCTCAGACCGTCGGTCTCTGTCCGTTTCCCTCGCCGCCTGACTCAGACCGCCTGTCTCAGTCCGTCTGTCTCAGACCATCTGTCTCACACCGTCTGTCTTACCTCGTCTGTCTCAGCCCACCAGTCTATGTCCGTCAGTCTCAGACCCTCTGTCTCAGACCGTCTGTCTCAGACCGTCTGTCTCAGACCGTCTGTCTCAGACCGTCTGTCTCAGACCGTCTGTCTCAGACCGTCTGTCTCAGACCGTCTGTCTCAGACCGTCTGTCTCAGACCGTCTGTCTCAGACCGTCTGTCTCAGACCGTCGGTCTCTGTCCGTTTGTTTCAGACCGCCTGTCTCAGACCGTCGGTCTTAGCCCGTCTGTCTCAGCCCGCTGTCTCAGACCATCTGACTCAGACCGTCCGTCTCTGTCCGTCTGTCTTGGACCATCTGTCTCAGTCCGTCTGTCTCCGACCGTCTGTCTCAGACCGTCTGTCTCAGACCGTCTGTCTCAGACCGTCTGTCTCAGACCCTCTGTCTCAGACCGTCTGTCTCAGACCGTCTGTCTCAGACCGTCTGTCTCAGACCGTCTGTCTCAGACCGTCTGTCTCAGACCGTCTGTCTCAGACCGTCTGTCTCAGACCGTCGGTCTCTGTCCGTTTGTTTCAGACCGCCTGTCTCAGACCGTCGGTCTTAGCCCGTCTGTCTCAGCCCGCTGTCTCAGACCATCTGACTCAGACCGTCCGTCTCTGTCCGTCTGTCTTGGACCATCTGTCTCAGGCCGCCTGTCTCAGGCCGCCTGTCTCAGACCGTCTGTCTCAGACCGTCTGTCTCAGACCGTCTGTCTCAGACCGTCTGTCTCAGACCGTCTGTCTCAGACCGTCAGTCTCAGACCCTCTGTCTCAGACCGTCTGTCTCAGACCGTCTGTCTCAGACCGTCTGTCTCAGACCGTCTGTCTCAGACCGTCTGTCTCAGACCGTCTGTCTCAGACCGTCTGTCTCAGACCGTCTGTCTCAGACCGTCTGTCTCAGACCGTCGGTCTCTGTCCGTTTGTTTCAGACCGCCTGTCTCAGACCGTCGGTCTTAGCCCGTCTGTCTCAGCCCGCTGTCTCAGACCATCTGACTCAGACCGTCCGTCTCTGTCCGTCTGTCTTGGACCATCTGTCTCAGTCCGTCTGTCTCCGACCGTCTGTCTCAGACCGTCTGTCTCAGACCGTCTGTCTCAGACCGTCTGTCTCAGACCCTCTGTCTCAGACCGTCTGTCTCAGACCGTCTGTCTCAGACCGTCTGTCTCAGACCGTCTGTCTCAGACCGTCTGTCTCAGACCGTCTGTCTCAGACCGTCGGTCTCTGTCCGTTTGTTTCAGACCGCCTGTCTCAGACCGTCGGTCTTAGCCCGTCTGTCTCAGCCCGCTGTCTCAGACCATCTGACTCAGACCGTCCGTCTCTGTCCGTCTGTCTTGGACCATCTGTCTCAGTCCGTCTGTCTCAGACCGTCTGTCTCAGACCGTCTGTCTCAGACCGTCTGTCTCAGACCGTCTGTCTCAAACCATCTGTCTCAGACCGTCTGTCTCAGACCGTCTGTCTCAGACCGTCGGTCTCTGTCCGTTTCTCGCAGGCCGCCTGTCTCAGGCCGCCTGTCTCAGTCCGTCTGTCTCAGACCATCTGTCTCAGACCGTTGTCTCTGTCCGTATATCTCTGTCCGTCTGTCTCAGAACGTCTGTCTCAGACCATCTGTATCAAACCGTCTGCCTCAGCCCGCCTGTCTCAGCCCGCCTGTCTCTGTCCGTCTGTTTCAGACCGCCTGTCTCAGACCGTCGGTCTTAGCCCGTCTGTCTCAGCCCGCCTGTCTCTGTCCGTCTGTCTCAGACCGTCTGTCTCAGATCGTCTGTCTCAGGCCGCCTGCCTCAGGCCGCCTGTCTCAATCCGACTGTCTCAGACCATCTGTCTCAGACCATCTGTGTCAGACCGTTGTCTCTGTCCGTCTGTCTCTGTCCGTCTGTCTCAGACCGTCCGTCTGAGACCGTCTGTCTCAGACGGTCTCTCTCAGACCGTCTGTCTCAGACCGTCGGTCTCTGTCCGTCCGTCTCAGCCCGCTGTCTCAGACCATCTGACTCAGACCGTCAGTATCAGACCGTCTGTCTCAGACCGTCTGTCTCAGACCGTCTGTCTCAGACCGTCTGTCTCAGACCGTCGGTCTCTGTCCGTTTCTCGCGGGCCGCCTGTCTCAGGCCGCCTGTCTCAGTCCGTCTGTCTCAGACCATCTGTCTCAGACCGTTGTCTCTGTCCGTCTATCTCTGTCCGTCTGTCTCAGAACGTCTGTCTCGGACCATCTGTCTCAGACCATCTGTCTCAGACCGTCCGTCTCTGTCCGTCTGTCTCAGACCGTCTGTCTCAGACCGTCCGTCTCTGACCGTCGGTCTCTGTCCGACTGTCTCAGACCATCTGTCTCAGACCATCTGTGTCAGACCGTTGTCTCTGTCCGTCTGTCTCTGTCCGTCTGTGTCAGACCGTCTGTCTCAGACCGTCCGTCTGAGACCGTCTGTCTCAGAGGGTCTCTCTCAGACCGTCTGTCTCAGACCGTCGGTCTCTGTCCGTCTGTCTCAGCCCGCTGTCTCAGACCATCTGACTCAGACCGTCCGTCTCTGTCCGTCTGTCTCAGACCATCTGTCTCAGTCCGTCTGTTTCAGACCGTCTGTCTCTGTCCGTCTGTGTCAGACCGTCTGTCTCAGACCGTCTGTCTCAGACCGTCTGTCTCAGACCGTCTGTCTCAGACCGTCTGTCTCAGACCGTCGGTCTCTGTCCGTTTCTCGCGGGCCGCCTGTCTCATGCCGCCTGTCTCAGTCCGTCTGTCTCAGACCATCTGTCTCAGACCGTTGTCTCTGTCCGTCTATCTCTGTCCGTCTGTCTCAGAACGTCTGTCTCGGACCATCTGTCTCAGACCATCTGTCTCAGACCGTCCGTCTCTGTCCGTCTGTCTCAGACCGTCTGTCTCAGACCGTCTGTCTCTGACCGTCGGTCTCTGTCCGACTGTCTCAGACCATCTGTCTCAGACCATCTGTGTCAGACCGTTGTCTCTGTCCGTCTGTCTCTGTCCGTCTGTGTCAGACCGTCTATCTCAGACCGTCCGTCTGAGACCGTCTGTCTCAGAGGGTCTCTCTCAGACCGTCTGTCTCAGACCGTCGGTCTCTGTCCGTCTGTCTCAGCCCGCTGTCTCAGACCATCTGACTCAGACCGTCCGTCTCTGTCCGTCTGTCTCAGACCATCTGTCTCAGTCCGTCTGTTTCAGACCGTCTGTCTCTGTCCGTCTGTGTCAGACCGTCTGTCTCAGCCCGCTGTCTCAGACCATCTGTCTCAGACCGTCTGTCTCAGACCGTCTGTCTCAGACCGTCGGTCTCTGTCCGTCTGTTTCAGAACGCCTGTCTCAGACCGTCGGTCTTAGCCCGTCTGCCTCTGCCCGTCTGTCTCAGCCCGCCTGTCTCTGTCCGTCTGTGTCAGACCGTCTGTCTCAGCCCGCTGTCTCAGACCATCTGTCTCAGACCGTCTGTCTCAGACCGTCTGTCTCAGACCGTCTGTCTCAGACCGTCTGTCTCAGACCGTCTGTCTCAGACCGTCGGTCTCTGTCCGTCTCTCTCAGCCCGCCTGTCTCAGACCGTCTGTCTCAGGCCGCCTGTCTCAGTCCGTCTGTCTCAGACCATCTGTCTCCGACCGTTGTCTCTGTCCGTCTATCTCTGTCCGTCTGTCTCAGAACGTCTGTCTCGGACCATCTGGCTCAGACCATCTGTCTCAGACCGTCCGTCTCTGTCCGTCTGTCTCAGACCGTCTGTCTCAGACCGTCCGTCTCTGACCGTCGGTCTCTGTCCGACTGTCTCAGACCATCTGTCTCAGACCATCTGTGTCAGACCGTTGTCTCTGTCCGTCTGTCTCTGTCCGTCTGTGTCAGACCGTCTGTCTCAGACCGTCCGTCTGAGACCGTCTGTCTCAGAGGGTCTCTCTCAGACCGTCTGTCTCAGACCGTCGGTCTCTGTCCGTCTGTCTCAGCCCGCTGTCTCAGTCCGTCTGTTTCAGACCGTCTGTCTCTGTCCGTCTGTGTCAGACCGTCTGGCTCAGACCGTCTGTCTCAGACCGTCTGTCTCAGACCGTCTGTCTCAGACCGTCTGTCTCAGACCGTCGGTCTCTGTCCGTTTCTCGCGGGCCGCCTGTCTCAGGCCGCCTGTCTCAGTCCGTCTGTCTCAGACCATCTGTCTCAGACCGTTGTCTCTGTCCGTCTATCTCTGTCCGTCTGTCTCAGAACGTCTGTCTCGGACCATCTGTCTCAGACCATCTGTCTCAGACCGTCCGTCTCTGTCCGTCTGTCTCAGACCGTCTGTCTCAGACCGTCTGTCTCTGACCGTCGGTCTCTGTCCGACTGTCTCAGACCATCTGTCCCAGACCATCTGTGTCAGACCGTTGTCTCTGTCCGTCTGTCTCTGTCCGTCTGTGTCAGACCGTCTATCTCAGACCGTCCGTCTGAGACCGTCTGTCTCAGAGGGTCTCTCTCAGACCGTCTGTCTCAGACCGTCGGTCGCTGTCCGTCTGTCTCAGCCCGCTGTCTCAGACCATCTGACTCAGACCGTCCGTCTCTGTCCGTCTGTCTCAGACCATCTGTCTCAGTCCGTCTGTTTCAGACCGTCTGTCTCTGTCCGTCTGTGTCAGACCGTCTGTCTCAGCCCGCTGTCTCAGACCATCTGTCTCAGACCGTCTGTCTCAGACCGTCTGTCTCAGACCGTCTGTCTCAGACCGTCTGTCTCAGACCGTCTGTCTCAGACCGTCGGTCTCTGTCCGTCTCTCTCAGCCCGCCTGTCTCAGACCGTCTGTCTCAGACCGTCTGTCTCAGCCCGCTGTCTCAGACCATCTGACTCAGACCGTCCGTCTCTGTCCGTCTGTCTCAGACCATCTGTCTCAGTCCGTCTGTTTCAGACCGTCTGTCTCTGTCCGTCTGTGTCAGACCGTCTGTCTCAGCCCGTCTGTCTGAGACCGTCTGTCTCAGACCGTCTGTCTCAGACCGTCTGTCTCAGACCGTCTGTCTCAGACCGTCTGTCTCAGACCGTCTGTCTCAGACCGTCTGTCTGAGACCGCCTGTCTCAGTCCGTCTGTCTCAGACCATCTGTCTCAGACCATCTGTGTCAGACCGTTGTCTCTGTCCGTCTGTCTCTGTCAGTCTGTCTATGTCAGTCTGTCTCTGTCCGTCTGTGTCAGACCGTCTGTCTCAGACCGTCTGTCTCAGACCGTCCGTCTGAGACCGTCTGTCTCAGACCGTCTGTCTCAGACCGTCTGTCTCAGACCGTCTGTCTCAGACCGTCTGTCTCAGACCGTCTGTCTCAGACCGTCGGTCTCTGTCCGTCTCTCTCAGGCCGCCTGTCTCAGTCGGTCTGTCTCAGATCATCTGTCTCAGACCGTCTGTCGCTGTCCGTCTGTCTCAGACCATCTGTCTCAGTCCGTCTGGCTCAGACCGTCTGTCTCAGACCGTCTGTCTCAGACCGTCGGTCTCAGACCGTCGGTCTCTGTCCGTCTCTCTCAGCCCGCCTGTCTCAGACCGTCGGTCTCTGTCCGTTTCCCTCGCCGCCTGACTCAGACCGCCTGTCTCAGTCCGTCTGTCTCAGACCATCTGTCTCACACCGTCTGTCTTACCTCGTCTGTCTCAGCCCACCAGTCTATGTCCGTCAATCTCAGACCCTCTGTCTCAGACCGTCTGTCTCAGACCGTCTGTCTCAGACCGTCTGTCTCAGACCGTCTGTCTCAGACCGTCTGTCTCAGACCGTCTGTCTCAGACCGTCTGTCTCAGACCGTCTGTCTCAGACCGTCTGTCTCAGACCGTCTGTCTCAGACCGTCTGTCTCAGACCGTCGGTCTCTGTCCGTTTGTTTCAGACCGCCTGTCTCAGACCGTCGGTCTTAGCCCGTCTGTCTCAGCCCGCTGTCTCAGACCATCTGACTCAGACCGTCCGTCTCTGTCCGTCTGTCTTGGACCATCTGTCTCAGTCCGTCTGTCTCAGACCGTCTGTCTCAGACCGTCTGTCTCAGACCGTCTGTCTCAGACCGTCTGTCTCAGACCCTCTGTCTCAGACCGTCTGTCTCAGACCGTCTGTCTCAGACCGTCTGTCTCAGACCGTCTGTCTCAGACCGTCTGTCTCAGACCGTCTGTCTCAGACCGTCTGTCTCAGACCGTCTGTCTCAGACCGTCTGTCTCAGACCGTCTGTCTCAGACCGTCTGTCTCAGACCGTCGGTCTCTGTCCGTTTGTTTCAGACCGCCTGTCTCAGACCGTCGGTCTCAGACCGTCTGTCTCAGACTGTCTGTCTCAGACCGTCTGTCTCAGACCGTCTGTCTCAGACCGTCGGTCTCTGTCCGTTTCTCGCGGGACGCCTGTCTCAGGCCGCCTGTCTCAGTCCGTCTGTCTCAGACCATCTGTCTCAGACCGTTGTCTCTGTCCGTATATCTCTGTCCGTCTGTCTCAGAACGTCTGTCTCAGACCATCTGTATCAAACCGTCTGCCTCAGCCCGTCTGTCTCAGCCCGCCTGTCTCTGTCCGTCTGTTTCAGACCGCCTGTCTCAGACCGTCGGTCTTAGCCCGTCTGTCTCAGCCCGCCTGTCTCTGTCCGTCTGTCTCAGACCGTCTGTCTCAGATCGTCTGTCTCAGGCCGCCTGTCTCAGGCCGCCTGTCTCAATCCGACTGTCTCAGACCATCTCTCTCAGACCGTCTGTCTCAGACCGTCGGTCTCTGTCCGTCTGTCTCTGTCCGTCTGTGTCAGACCGTCTGTCTCAGACCGTCAGTATCAGACCGTCTGTCTCAGACCGTCTGTCTCAGACCGTCTGTCTCAGACCGTCTGTCTCAGACCGTCTGTCTCAGACCGTCTGTCTCAGACCGTCTGTCTCAGACCGTCGGTCTCAGTCCGTCTGTTTCAGACCGTCTGTCTCTGTCCGTCTGTGTCAGACCGTCTGTCTCAGCCCGCTGTCTCAGACCATCTGTCTCAGACCGTCTGTCTCAGACCGTCTGTCTCAGACCGTCTGTCTCAGACCGTCTGTCTCAGACCGTCTGTCTCAGACCGTCTGTCTCAGACCGTCTGTCTCAGACCGTCTGTCTCAGACCGTCTGTCTCAGACCGTCTGTCTCAGACCGTCTGTCTCAGACCGTCGGTCTCTGTCCGTCTCTCTCAGCCCGCCTGTCTCAGACCGTCTGTCTCAGACCGTCGGTCTCTGTGCGTTTCTCGCAGGCCGCCTGTCTCAGGCCGCCTGTCTCAGTCCGTCTGTCTCAGACCATCTGTCTCAGTCCGTCTGCCTTACCTTGTCTGTCCCAGCCCTCCAGTCTATGTCCGTCAGTCTCAGACCGTCTGTCTCAGACCGTCGGTCTCTGTACGTCTCTCTCAGCCCGCCTGTCTCTGACCGCCTGTCTCAGACCGTCTGTCTGAGACCGCCTGTCTCAGTCCGTCTGTCTCAGACCATCTGTGTCAGACCGTTGTCTCTGTCCGTCTGTCTCTGTCAGTCTGTATATGTCAGTCTGTCTCTGTCCGTCTGTGTCAGACCGTCTGTCTCAGACCGTCTGTCTCAGACCGTCTGTCTCAGACCGTCTGTCTCAGACCGTCCGTCTGAGACCGTCCGTCTGAGACCGTCTGTCTCAGACCGTCTGTCTCAGACCGTCTGTCTCAGACCGTCTGTCTCAGACCGTCTGTCTCAGACCGTCTGTCTCAGACCGTCTGTCTCAGACCGTCTGTCTCAGACCGTCTGTCTCAGACCGTCTGTCTGAGACCGCCTGTCTCAGTCCGTCTGTCTCAGACCATCTGTCTCAGACCATCTGTGTCAGACCGTTGTCTCTGTCCGTCTGTCTCTGTCCGTCTGTGTCAGACCGTCTGTCTCAGACCGTCTGTCTCAGACCGTCCGTCTGAGATCGTCTGTCTCAGACCGTCGGTCTCAGACCGTCTGTCTCAGACCGTCTGTCTCAGACCGTCTGTCTCAGACCGTCTGTCTCAGACCGTCTGTCTCAGACCGTCTGTCTCAGACCGTCGGTCTCTGTCCGTCTCTCTCAGGCCGCCTGTCTCAGTCCGTCTGTCTCAGATCATCTGTCTCAGACCGTCTGTCGCTGTCCGTCTGTCTCAGACCATCTGTCTCAGTCCGTCTGTCTCAGACCGTCTGTCTCAGACCGTCTGTCTCAGACCGTCGGTCTCAGACCGTCGGTCTCAGACCGTCGGTCTCTGTCCGTCTCTCTCAGCCCGCCTGTCTCAGACCGTCGGTCTCTGTCCGTTTCCCTCGCCGCCTGACTCAGACCGCCTGTCTCAGTCCGTCTGTCTCAGACCATCTGTCTCAGACCGTCTGTCTTACCTCGTCTGTCTCAGCCCACCAGTCTATGTCCGTCAGTCTCAGACCCTCTGTCTCAGACCGTCTGTCTCAGACCGTCTGTCTCAGACCGTCTGTCTCAGACCGTCTGTCTCAGACCGTCTGTCTCAGACCGTCTGTCTCAGACCGTCTGTCTCAGACCGTCTGTCTCAGACCGTCTGTCTCAGACCGTCTGTCTCAGACCGTCTGTCTCAGACCGTCTGTCTCAGCCCGCCTGTCTCAGCCCGCCTGTCTCTGTCCGTCTGTTTCAGACCGCCTGTCTCAGACCGTCGGTCTTAGCCCGTCTGTCTCAGCCCGCCTGTCTCCGTCCGTCTGTCTCAGACCGTCTGTCTCAGATCGTCTCTCTCAGACCGTCTGTCTCAGACCATCTGTCTCAGACCGTGGTCTCTGTCCGTCTGTCTCTGTCCGTCTGTCTCAATTCGCCTGTCTCAGACCGTCTGTCCTGGACCGTCTGTCTCAGACCGTCGGTCTCTGTCCGTCTCTCTCATGCCGCCTGTCTCAGTCCGTCTGTCTCAGACCATCTGTCTCAGACCGTCTGTCTTACCTTATCTGTCCCAGCCCTCCAGTCTATGTCCGTCAGTCTCAGACCGTCTGTCTCAGACCGTCGGTCTCTGTACGTCTCTCTCAGCCCGCCTGTCTCTGACCGCCTGTCTCAGACCGTCTGTCTGAGACCGCCTGTCTCAGTCCGTCTGTCTCAGACCATCTGTGTCAGACCGTTGTCTCTGTCCGTCTGTCTCTGTCAGTCTGTCTATGTCAGTCTGTCTCTGTCCGCCTGTGTCAGATCGTCTGTCTCAGACCGTCTGTCTCAGACCGTCCGTCTGAGACCGTCCGTCTGAGACCGTCTGTCTCAGACCGTCTGTCTCAGACCGTCTGTCTCAGACCGTCTGTCTCAGACCGTCTGTCTCAGACCGTCTGTCTCAGACCGTCTGTCTCAGACGGTCGGTCTCTGTCCGTCTGTCTCAGACCGTCTGTCTCAGACCGTCTGTCTCAGACCGTCTGTCTCAGACCGTCTGTCTCAGACCGTCTGTCTCAGACCGTCGGTCTCTGTCCGTCTCTGTCAGGCCGCCTGTCTCAGTCCGTCTGTCTCAGACCATCTGTCTCAGACTGTCTGTCGCTGTCCGTCTCTCTCAGCCCGCCTGTCTCAGTCCGTCTGGCTCAGACCATCTGTCTCAGACCGCCCGTCTCTGTCCGTCTGTCTCAGACCGTCTGTCTCAGACCGTCTGTCTCAGACGGTCGGTCTCTGTCCGTCCCTCTCAGGCCGCCTGTCACAGTCCGTCTGTCTCCGACCGTCTGTCTCAGACCGTCTGTCGCTGTCCGTCTGTCTCAGACCATCTGTCTCAGTCCGTCTGTCTCAGACCGTCGGTCTCTGTCCGTCTCTATCAGCCCGCCTGTCTCAGACCGTCGGTCTCTGTCCGTTTCTCTCGCCGCCTGACTCAGACCGCCTGTCTCAGTCCGTCTTTCTCAGACCATCTGTCTCAGACCGTCTGTCTTACCTCGTCTGTCTCAGCCCACCAGTCTATGTCCGTCAGTCTCAGACCGTCTGTCTCAGGCCGTCTGTCTCAGACCGTCTGTCTCAGACCGTCTGTCTCAGACCGTCTGTCTCAGACCGTCTGTCTCAGACCGTCTGTCTCAGTCCGTCGGTCTCTGTCCGTTTGTTTCAGACCGCCTGTCTCAGACCGTCGGTCTGAGCCCGTCTGTCTCAGCCCGCGCTCTCAGACCACCTGACTCAGACCGTCCGTCTCTGTCCGTCTGTCTCAGACCATCTGTCTCAGTCCGTCTGTCTCAGACCGTCTGTCTCAGACCGTCTGTCTCAGACCGTCTGTCTCAGACCGTCGGTCTCTGTCCGTTTCTCGCAGGCCGCCTGTCTCAGGCCGCCTGTCTCAGTCCGTCTGTCTCAGACCATCTGTCTCAGACCGTTGTCTCTGTCCGTCTATCTCTGTCCGTCTGTCTCAGAACGTCTGTCCCAGACCATCCGTATCAAACCGTCTGCCTCAGCCCGCCTGTCTCAGCCCGCCTGTCTCTGTCCGTCTGTTTCAGACCGCCTGTCTCAGACCGTCGGTCTTAGCCCGTCTGTCTCAGCCCGCCTGTCTCTGTCCGTCTGTCTCAGACCGTCAGTCTCAGACCGTCGGTCTATGTCCGTCCCTCTCAGGCCGCCTGTCTCAGTCCGTCTGTCTCCGACCGTCTGTCTCAGACCGTCGGTCTCTGTCCGTCTCTCTCAGCCCGCCTGTCTCAATCCGTCTGTCTCAGACCATCTGTCTCAGACCGTCCGTCTCTGTCCGTCTGTCTCAGACCGTCTGTCTCAGACCGTCTGTCTCTGACCGTCTGTCTCAGACCGTCTGTCTCAGACTGTCTGTCTCAGACCGTCTGTCTCAGACCGTCTGTCTCAGACCGTCTGTCTCAGACCGTCTGTCTCAGACCGTCTGTCTCAGACCGTCTGTCTCAGACCGTCAGTCTCAGACCGTCGGTCTCTGTCCGTTTCTCGCAGGCCGCCTGTCTCAGTCCGCCTGTCTAAGTCCGTCTGTCTCAGACCATCTGTCTCAGACCGTCGGTCTCTGTCCGTCTCTTTCATGCCGCCTGTCTCAGTCCGTCTGTCTCAGACCATCTGTCTCAGACCGTCTGTCTTACCTTGTCTGTCCCAGCCCTCCAGTCTATGTCCGTCAGTCTCAGACCGTCTGTCTCAGACCGTCGGTCTCTGTACGTCTCTCTCAGCCCGCCTGTCTCTGACCGCCTGTCTCAGACCGTCTGTCTGAGACCGCCTGTCTCAGTCCGTCTGTCTCAGACCATCTGTGTCAGACCGTTGTCTCTGTCCGTCTGTCTCTGTCAGTCTGTCTATGTCAGTCTGTCTCTGTCCGCCTGTGTCAGATCGTCTGTCTCAGACCGTCTGTCTCAGACCGTCCGTCTGAGACCGTCCGTCTGAGACCGTCTGTCTCAGACCGTCTGTCTCAGACCGTCTGTCTCAGACCGTCTGTCTCAGACCGTCTGTCTCAGACCGTCTGTCTCAGACCGTCTGTCTCAGACCGTCTGTCTCAGACCGTCTGTCTCAGACCGTCGGTCTCTGTCCGTCTCTCTCAGGCCGCCTGTCTCAGTCCGTCTGTCTCAGACCATCTGTCTCAGACCGTCTGTCGCTGTCCGTCTGTCTCAGACCATCTGTCTCAGTCCGTCTGTCTCAGACCGTCGGTCTCTGTCCGTCTCTCTCAGCCCGCCTGTCTCAGACCGTCGGTCTCTGTCCGTTTCTCTCGCCGCCTGACTCAGACCGCCTGTCTCAGTCCGTCTTTCTCAGACCATCTGTCTCAGACCGTCTGTCTTACCTCGTCTGTCTCAGCCCACCAGTCTATGTCCGTCAGTCTCAGACCGTCTGTCTCAGACCGTCTGTCTCAGACCGTCTGTCTCAGACCGTCTGTCTCAGACCGTCGGTCTCTGTCCGTTTGTTTCAGACCGCCTGTCTCAGACCGTCGGTCTTAGCCCGTCTGTCTCAGACCGTCTGTCTCAGACCGTCAGTCTCAGACCGTCAGTCTCTGTCCGTCTCTCTCAGCCCGCCTGTCACAGATCGCCCGTCTCTCTCCGTCTGTCTCAGACCGTCGGTCTCAGACCGTCGGTCTATGTCCGTCCCTCTCAGGCCGCCTGTCTCAGTCCGTCTGTCTCCGACCGTCTGTCTCAGGCCGCCGGTCTCTGTCCGTCTCTCTCAGCCCGCCTGTCTCAATCCGTCTGTCTCAGACCATCTGTCTCAGACCGTCCGTCTCTGTCCGTCTGTCTCAGACCGTCTGTCTCAGACCGTCTGTCTCTGACCGTCTGTCTCAGACCGTCTGTCTCAGACTGTCTGTCTCAGACCGTCTGTCTCAGACCGTCTGTCTCAGACCGTCTGTCTCAGACCGTCTGTCTCAGACCGTCAGTCGCAGACCGTCGGTCTCTGTCCGTTTCTCGCAGGCCGCCTGTCTCAGTCCGCCTGTCTAAGTCCGTCTGTCTCAGACCATCTGTCTCAGACCGTTGTCTCAATCTGTCTGTCTCAGACCATCTGTCTCAGACCGTCAGTCTCTGTCCGTCAGTCTCAGACCGTCTGTCTCAGACCGTCTGTCTCAGACCGTCTGTCTCAGTCCGTCTGGCTCAGACCATCTGTCTCAGACCGCCCGTCTCTGTCCGTCTGTCTCAGACCGTCTGTCTCAGACCGTCCGTCTCAGACCGTCTGTCTCAGACCGTCTGTCTCAGACGGTCGGTCTCTGTCCGTCCCTCTCAGGCCGCCTGTCACAGTCCGTCTGTCTCCGACCGTCTGTCTCAGACCGTCTGTCGCTGTCCGTCTGTCTCAGACCATCTGTCTCAGTCCGTCTGTCTCAGACCGTCGGTCTCAGACCGTCGGTCTCAGACCGTCGGTCTCTGTCCGTCTCTATCAGCCCGCCTGTCTCAGACCGTCGGTCTCTGTCCGTTTCTCTCGCCGCCTGACTCAGACCGCCTGTCTCAGTCCGTCTTTCTCAGACCATCTGTCTCAGACCGTCTGTCTTACCTCGTCTGTCTCAGCCCACCAGTCTATGTCCGTCAGTCTCAGACCGTCTGTCTCAGGCCGTCCGTCTCTGTCCGTCTGTCTCAGACCGTCTGTCTCAGACCGTCTGTCTCAGACCGTCTGTCTCAGACCGTCTGTCTCAGACCGTCTGTCTCAGACCGTCTGTCTCAGACCGTCTGTCTCAGACCGTCTGTCTCAGACCGTCTGTCTCAGACCGTCTGTCTCAGACCGTCTGTCTCAGCCCGCCTGTCTCAGCCCGCCTGTCTCTGTCCGTCTGTTTCAGACCGCCTGTCTCAGACCGTCGGTCTTAGCCCGTCTGTCTCAGCCCGCCTGTCTCCGTCCGTCTGTCTCAGACCGTCTGTCTCAGATCGTCTCTCTCAGACCGTCTGTCTCAGACCATCTGTCTCAGACCGTGGTCTCTGTCCGTCTGTCTCTGTCCGTCTGTCTCAATTCGCCTGTCTCAGACCGTCTGTCCTGGACCGTCTGTCTCAGACCGTCGGTCTCTGTCCGTCTCTCTCATGCCGCCTGTCTCAGTCCGTCTGTCTCAGACCATCTGTCTCAGACCGTCTGTCTTACCTTGTCTGTCCCAGCCCTCCAGTCTATGTCCGTCAGTCTCAGACCGTCTGTCTCAGACCGTCGGTCTCTGTACGTCTCTCTCAGCCCGCCTGTCTCTGACCGCCTGTCTCAGACCGTCTGTCTGAGACCGCCTGTCTCAGTCCGTCTGTCTCAGACCATCTGTGTCAGACCGTTGTCTCTGTCCGTCTGTCTCTGTCAGTCTGTCTATGTCAGTCTGTCTCTGTCCGCCTGTGTCAGATCGTCTGTCTCAGACCGTCTGTCTCAGACCGTCCGTCTGAGACCGTCCGTCTGAGACCGTCTGTCTCAGACCGTCTGTCTCAGACCGTCTGTCTCAGACCGTCTGTCTCAGACCGTCTGTCTCAGACGGTCGGTCTCTGTCCGTCTGTCTCAGACCGTCTGTCTCAGACCGTCTGTCTCAGACCGTCGGTCTCTGTCCGTCTCTGTCAGGCCGCCTGTCTCAGTCCGTCTGTCTCAGACCATCTGTCTCAGACCGTCTGTCGCTGTCCGTCTCTCTCAGCCCGCCTGTCTCAGTCCGTCTGGCTCAGACCATCTGTCTCAGACCGCCCGTCTCTGTCCGTCTGTCTCAGACCGTCTGTCTCAGACCGTCTGTCTCAGACGGTCGGTCTCTGTCCGTCCCTCTCAGGCCGCCTGTCACAGTCCGTCTGTCTCCGACCGTCTGTCTCAGACCGTCTGTCGCTGTCCGTCTGTCTCAGACCATCTGTCTCAGTCCGTCTGTCTCAGACCGTCGGTCTCTGTCCGTCTCTATCAGCCCGCCTGTCTCAGACCGTCGGTCTCTGTCCGTTTCTCTCGCCGCCTGACTCAGACCGCCTGTCTCAGTCCGTCTTTCTCAGACCATCTGTCTCAGACCGTCTGTCTTACCTCGTCTGTCTCAGCCCACCAGTCTATGTCCGTCAGTCTCAGACCGTCTGTCTCAGGCCGTCTGTCTCAGACCGTCTGTCTCAGACCGTCTGTCTCAGACCGTCTGTCTCAGACCGTCTGTCTCAGTCCGTCGGTCTCTGTCCGTTTGTTTCAGACCGCCTGTCTCAGACCGTCGGTCTGAGCCCGTCTGTCTCAGCCCGCGCTCTCAGACCACCTGACTCAGACCGTCCGTCTCTGTCCGTCTGTCTCAGACCATCTGTCTCAGTCCGTCTGTCTCAGACCGTCTGTCTCAGACCGTCTGTCTCAGACCGTCTGTCTCAGACCGTCGGTCTCTGTCCGTTTCTCGCAGGCCGCCTGTCTCAGGCCGCCTGTCTCAGTCCGTCTGTCTCAGACCATCTGTCTCAGACCGTTGTCTCTGTCCGTCTATCTCTGTCCGTCTGTCTCAGAACGTCTGTCCCAGACCATCCGTATCAAACCGTCTGCCTCAGCCCGCCTGTCTCAGCCCGCCTGTCTCTGTCCGTCTGTTTCAGACCGCCTGTCTCAGACCGTCGGTCTTAGCCCGTCTGTCTCAGCCCGCCTGTCTCTGTCCGTCTGTCTCAGACCGTCAGTCTCAGACCGTCGGTCTATGTCCGTCCCTCTCAGGCCGCCTGTCTCAGTCCGTCTGTCTCCGACCGTCTGTCTCAGACCGTCGGTCTCTGTCCGTCTCTCTCAGCCCGCCTGTCTCAATCCGTCTGTCTCAGACCATCTGTCTCAGACCGTCCGTCTCTGTCCGTCTGTCTCAGACCGTCTGTCTCAGACCGTCTGTCTCTGACCGTCTGTCTCAGACTGTCTGTCTCAGACCATCTGTCTCAGACCGTCTGTCTCAGACCGTCTGTCTCAGACCGTCTGTCTCAGACCGTCAGTCTCAGACCGTCGGTCTCTGTCCGTTTCTCGCAGGCCGCCTGTCTCAGTCCGCCTGTCTAAGTCCGTCTGTCTCAGACCATCTGTCTCAGACCGTCGGTCTCTGTCCGTCTCTTTCATGCCGCCTGTCTCAGTCCGTCTGTCTCAGACCATCTGTCTCAGACCGTCTGTCTTACCTTGTCTGTCCCAGCCCTCCAGTCTATGTCCGTCAGTCTCAGACCGTCTGTCTCAGACCGTCGGTCTCTGTACGTCTCTCTCAGCCCGCCTGTCTCTGACCGCCTGTCTCAGACCGTCTGTCTGAGACCGCCTGTCTCAGTCCGTCTGTCTCAGACCATCTGTGTCAGACCGTTGTCTCTGTCCGTCTGTCTCTGTCAGTCTGTCTATGTCAGTCTGTCTCTGTCCGCCTGTGTCAGATCGTCTGTCTCAGACCGTCTGTCTCAGACCGTCCGTCTGAGACCGTCCGTCTGAGACCGTTTGTCTCAGACCGTCTGTCTCAGACCGTCTGTCTCAGACCGTCTGTCTCAGACCGTCTGTCTCAGACCGTCTGTCTCAGACCGTCTGTCTCAGACCGTCTGTCTCAGACCGTCTGTCTCAGACCGTCTGTCTCAGACCGTCTGTCTCAGACCGTCTGTCTCAGACCGTCTGTCTCAGACCGTCTGTCTCAGACCGTCTGTCTCAGACCGTCTGTCTCAGACCGTCTGTCTCAGACCGTCTGTCTCAGACCGTCGGTCTCTGTCCGTCTCTCTCAGGCCGCCTGTCTCAGTCCGTCTGTCTCAGACCATCTGTCTCAGACCGTCTGTCGCTGTCCGTCTGTCTCAGACCATCTGTCTCAGTCCGTCTGTCTCAGACCATCTGTCTCAGACCGTCTGTCGCTGTCCGTCTGTCTCAGACCATCTGTCTCAGTCCGTCTTTCTCAGACCATCTGTCTCAGACCGTCTGTCTTACCTCGTCTGTCTCAGCCCACCAGTCTATGTCCGTCAGTCTCAGACCGTCTGTCTCAGACCGTCTGTCTCAGACCGTATGTCTCAGACCGTCTGTCTCAGACCGTCTGTCTCAGACCGTCTGTCTCAGACCGTCTGTCTCAGACCGTCGGTCTCTGTCCGTTTGTTTCAGACCGCCTGTCTCAGACCGTCGGTCTTAGCCCGTCTGTCTCAGCCCGCTGTCTCAGACCACCTGACTCAGACCGTCCGTCTCTGTCCGTCTGTTTCAGACCATCTGTCTCAGTCCGTCTGTCTCAGACCGTCTGTCTCAGACCGTCTGTCTCAGACCGTCGGTCTCTGTCCGTTTCTCGCAGGCCGCCTGTCTCAGGCCGCCTGTCTCAGTCCGTCTGTCTCAGACCATCTGTCTCAGACCGTTGTCTCTGTCCGTCTATCTCTGTCCGTCTGTCTCAGAACGTCTGTCTCAGACCATCTGTATCAAACCGTCTGCCTCAGCCCGCCTGTCTCAGCCCGCCTGTCTCTGTCCGTCTGTTTCAGACCGCCTGTCTCAGACCGTCGGTCTTAGCCCGTCTGTCTCAGCCCGCCTGTCTCTGTCCGTCTGTCTCAGACCGTCTGTCTCAGATCGTCTCTCTCAGACCGTCTGTCTCAGACCGTCTGTCTCAGACCGTCTGTCTCAGACCGTCTGTCTCAGACCGTCTGTCTCAGCCCGCCTGTCTCAGCCCGCCTGTCTCTGTCCGTCTGTTTCAGACCGCCTGTCTCAGACCGTCGGTCTTAGCCCGTCTGTCTCAGCCCGCCTGTCTCCGTCCGTCTGTCTCAGACCGTCTGTCTCAGATCGTCTCTCTCAGACCGTCTGTCTCAGACCATCTGTCTCAGACCGTGGTCTCTGTCCGTCTGTCTCTGTCCGTCTGTCTCAATTCGCCTGTCTCAGACCGTCTGTCCTGGACCGTCTGTCTCAGACCGTCGGTCTCTGTCCGTCTCTCTCATGCCGCCTGTCTCAGTCCGTCTGTCTCAGACCATCTGTCTCAGACCGTCTGTCTTACCTTGTCTGTCCCAGCCCTCCAGTCGATGTCCGTCAGTCTCAGACCGTCTGTCTCAGACCGTCGGTCTCTGTACGTCTCTCTCAGCCCGCCTGTCTCTGACCGCCTGTCTCAGACCGTCTGTCTGAGACCGCCTGTCTCAGTCCGTCTGTCTCAGACCATCTGTGTCAGACCGTTGTCTCTGTCCGTCTGTCTCTGTCAGTCTGTCTATGTCAGTCTGTCTCTGTCCGCCTGTGTCAGATCGTCCGTCTGAGACCGTCCGTCTGAGACCGTCTGTCTCAGACCGTCTGTCTCAGACCGTCTGTCTCAGACCGTCTGTCTCAGACCGTCTGTCTCAGACCGTCGGTCTCTGTCCGTCTCTCTCAGGCCGCCTGTCTCAGTCCGTCTGTCTCAGACCATCTGTCTCAGACCGTCTGTCGCTGTCCGTCTGTCTCAGACCATCTGTCTCAGTCCGTCTGTCTCAGACCGTCGGTCTCAGACCGTCGGTCTCTGTCCGTCTCTCTCAGCCCGCCTGTCTCAGACCGTCGGGTCTGTCCGTTTCTCTCGCCGCCTGACTCAGACCGCCTGTCTCAGTCCGTCTTTCTCAGACCATCTGTCTCAGACCGTCTGTCGCTGTCCGTCTGTCTCAGACCATCTGTCTCAGACCGTCTGTCTCAGACCGTCTGTCTCAGACCGTCTGTCTCAGACCGTCTGTCTCAGACCGTCTGTCTCAGACCGTCTGTCTCAGACCGTCGGTCTCTGTCCGTTTGTTTCAGACCGCCTGTCTCAGACCGTCGGTCTTAGCCCGTCTGTCTCAGCCCGCTGTCTCAGACCACCTGACTCAGACCGTCCGTCTCTGTCCGTCTGTCTCAGACCATCTGTCTCAGTCCGTCTGTCTCAGACCGTCTGTCTCAGACCGTCTGTCTCAGACCGTCGGTCTCTGTCCGTCTCTCTCAGGCCGCCTGTCTCAGTCCGTCTGTCTCAGACCATCTGTCTCAGACGATCTGTCTCTGTCCGTCTGTCTCAGACCATCTGTTTCAGTCCGTCTGTCTCAGCCCGTCCGTCTCAGACCGTCGGTCTCTGTCCGTCTCTCTCAGCCCGCCTGTCTCAGTCCGTCTGGCTCAGACCATCTGTCTCAGACCGCCCGTCTCTGTCCGTCTGTCTCAATTCGCCTGTCTCAGACCGTCTGTCTCAGACCGTCTGTCTCAGACCGTCTGTCTCAGACCGTCTGTCTCAGACCGTCAGTCCAGGACCGTCTGTCTCAGCCCGCCTGTCTCAGCCCGCCTGTCTTTGTCCGTCTGTCTCAGACCATCTGTCTCAGACCGTCAGTCTCAGACCGTCGGTCTCTGTCCGTCTCTCTCAGCCCGCCTGTCACAGTCCGTCTGGCTCAGACCATCTGTCTCAGACCGCCCGTCTCTCTCCGTCTGTCTCAGACCGTCAGTCTCAGACCGTCGGTCTCTGTCCGTTTCTCGCAGGCCGCCTGTCTCTGTCCGTCTGTCTCTGTCCCTCTGTGTCAGACCGTCTGTATCAGACCGTCGGTCTATGTCCGTCCCTCTCAGGCCGCCTGTCTCAGTCCGTCTGTCTCCGACCGCCTGTCTCAGATCGTCTGTCTCAGACCGTCGGTCTATGTCCGTCCCTCTCAGGCCGCCTGTCTCAGTCCGTCTGTCTCCGACCGTCTGTCTCAGACCGTCGGTCTCTGTCCGTCTCTCTGAGCCCGCTTGTCTCAATCCGTCTGTCTCTGTCCGTCGGTCTCTGTCCGTCTCTCTCAGCCCGCCTGTCACAGTCCGTCTGGCTCAGACCATCTGGCTCAGACCGCCCGTCTCTCTCCGTCTGTCTCAGACCGTCAGTCTCAGACCGTCGGTCTCTGTCCGTTTCTCGCAGGCCGCCTGTCTCTGTCCGTCTGTCTCTGTCCCTCTGTGTCAGACCGTCTGTCTCAGACCGTCGGTCTATGTCCGTCCCACTCAGGCCGCCTGTCTCAGTCCGTCTGTCTCCGACCGCCTGTCTCAGACCGTCTGTCTCAGACCGTCGGTCTATGTCCGTCCCTCTCAGGCCGCCTGTCTCAGTCCGTCTGTCTCCGACCGTCTGTCTCAGACCGTCGGGCTCTGTCCGTCTCTCTCAGCCCGCCTGTCTCAATCCGTCTGTCTCAGACCATCTGTCTCAGACTGTCCGTCTCTGTCCGTCTGTCTCAGACCGTCTGTCTCAGACCATCAGTCTCAGACCGTCGGTCTCTGTCCGTTTCTCGCAGGCCGCCTGTCTCAGTCCGCCTGTCTAAGTCCGTCTGTCTCAGACCATCTGTCTCAGACCGTGGTATCTGTCCGTCTGTCTCTGTCCGTCTGTCTCTGTCCGTCTGTCTCAATTCGCCTGTCTCAGACCGTCTGTCCTGGACCGTCTGTCTCAGACCGTCGGTCTCTGTCCGTCTCTCTCATGCCGCCTGTCTCAGTCCGTCTGTTTCAGACCGCCTGTCTCAGACCGTCGGTCTTAGCCCGTCTGTCTCAGCCCGCCTGTCTCTGTCCGTCTGTCTCAGACCGTCTGTCTCAGATCGTCTCTCTCAGACCGTCTGTCTCAGACCGTCTGTCTCAGACCGTCTGTCTCAGCCCGCCTGTCTCTGTCCGTCTGTCTCAGACCGTCTGTCTCAGATCGTCTCTCTCAGACCGTCTGTCTCAGACCGTCTGTCTCAGACCGTCTGTCTCAGACCGTCTGTCTCAGACCGTCTGTCTCAGCCCGCCTGTCTCAGCCCGCCTGTCTCTGTCCGTCTGTTTCAGACCGCCTGTCTCAGACCGTCGGTCTTAGCCCGTCTGTCTCAGCCCGCCTGTCTCCGTCCGTCTGTCTCAGACCGTCTGTCTCAGATCGTCTCTCTCAGACCGTCTGTCTCAGACCATCTGTCTCAGACCGTGGTCTCTGTCCGTCTGTCTCAATTCGCCTGTCTCAGACCGTCTGTCCTGGACCGTCTGTCTCAGACCGTCGGTCTCTGTCCGTCTCTCTCATGCCGCCTGTCTCAGTCCGTCTGTCTCAGACCATCTGTCTCAGACCGTCTGTCTTACCTTGTCTGTCCCAGCCCTCCAGTCTATGTCCGTCAGTCTCAGACCGTCTGTCTCAGACCGTCGGTCTCTGTACGTCTCTCTCAGCCCGCCTGTCTCTGACCGCCTGTCTCAGACCGTCTGTCTGAGACCGCCTGTCTCAGTCCGTCTGTCTCAGACCATCTGTGTCAGACCGTTGTCTCTGTCCGTCTGTCTCTGTCAGTCTGTCTATGTCAGTCTGTCTCTGTCCGCCTGTGTCAGATCGTCTGTCTCAGACCGTCTGTCTCAGACCGTCCGTCTGAGACCGTCCGTCTGAGACCGTCTGTCTCAGACCGTCTGTCTCAGACCGTCTGTCTCAGACCGTCTGTCTCAGACCGTCTGTCTCAGACCGTCTGTCTCAGACCGTCGGTCTCTGTCCGTCTCTCTCAGGCCGCCTGTCTCAGTCCGTCTGTCTCAGACCATCTGTCTCAGACCGTCTGTCGCTGTCCGTCTGTCTCAGACCATCTGTCTCAGTCCGTCTGTCTCAGACCGTCGGTCTCTGTCCGTCTCTCTCAGCCCGCCTGTCTCAGACCGTCGGTCTCTGTCCGTTTCTCTCCCCGCCTGACTCAGACCGCCTGTCACAGTCCGTCTTTCTCAGACCATCTGTCTCAGACCGTCTGTCGCTGTCCGTCTGTCTCAGACCATCTGTCTCAGACCGTCTGTCGCAGACCGTCTGTCTCAGACCGTCTGTCTCAGACCGTCTGTCTCAGACCGTCGGTCTCTGTCCGTTTGTTTCAGACCGCCTGTCTCAGACCGTCTGTCTCAGCCCGCCTGTCTCAGCCCGCCTGTCTCTGTCCGTCTGTTTCAGACCGCCTGTCTCAGACCGTCGGTCTTAGCCCGTCTGTCTCAGCCCGCCTGTCTCCGTCCGTCTGTCTCAGACCGTCTGTCTCAGATCGTCTCTCTCAGACCGTCTGTCTCAGACCATCTGTCTCAGACCGTGGTCTCTGTCCGTCTGTCTCTGTCCGTCTGTCTCAATTCGCCTGTCTCAGACCGTCTGTCCTGGACCGTCTGTCTCAGACCGTCGGTCTCTGTCCGTCTCTCTCATGCCGCCTGTCTCAGTCCGTCTGTCTCAGACCATCTGTCTCAGACCGTCTGTCTTACCTTGTCTGTCCCAGCCCTCCAGTCTATGTCCGTCAGTCTCAGACCGTCTGTCTCAGACCGTCGGTCTCTGTACGTCTCTCTCAGCCCGCCTGTCTCTGACCGCCTGTCTCAGACCGTCTGTCTGAGACCGCCTGTCTCAGTCCGTCTGTCTCAGACCATCTGTGTCAGACCGTTGTCTCTGTCCGTCTGTCTCTGTCAGTCTGTCTATGTCAGTCTGTCACTGTCCGCCTGTGTCAGATCGTCTGTCTCAGACCGTCTGTCTCAGACCGTCCGTCTGAGACCGTCCGTCTGAGACCGTCGGTCTCAGACCGTCTGTCTCAGACCGTCTGTCTCAGACCGTCTGTCTCAGACCGTCTGTCTCAGACCGTCGGTCTCTGTCCGTCTCTCTCAGGCCGCCTGTCTCAGTCCGTCTGTCTCAGACCATCTGTCTCAGTCCGTCTGTCTCAGACCGTCGGTCTCAGACCGTCGGTCTCTGTCCGTCTCTCTCAGCCCGCCTGTCTCAGACCGTCGGTCTCTGTCCGTTTCTCTCGCCGCCTGACTCAGACCGCCTGTCTCAGTCCGTCTTTCTCAGACCATCTGTCTCAGACCGTCTGTCGCTGTCCGTCTGTCTCAGACCATCTGTCTCAGACCGTCTGTCTCAGACCGTCTGTCGCAGACCGTCTGTCTCAGACCGTCTGTCTCAGACCGTCTGTCTCAGACCGTCGGTCTCTGTCCGTTTGTTTCAGACCGCCTGTCTCAGACCGTCTGTCTCAGCCCGCCTGTCTCAGCCCGCCTGTCTCTGTCCGTCTGTTTCAGACCGCCTGTCTCAGACCGTCGGTCTTAGCCCGTCTGTCTCAGCCCGCCTGTCTCCGTCCGTCTGTCTCAGACCGTCTGTCTCAGATCGTCTCTCTCAGACCGTCTGTCTCAGACCATCTGTCTCAGACCGTGGTCTCTGTCCGTCTGTCTCTGTCCGTCTGTCTCAATTCGCCTGTCTCAGACCGTCTGTCCTGGACCGTCTGTCTCAGACCGTCGGTCTCTGTCCGTCTCTCTCATGCCGCCTGTCTCAGTCCGTCTGTCTCAGACCATCTGTCTCAGACCGTCTGTCTTACCTTGTCTGTCCCAGCCCTCCAGTCTATGTCCGTCAGTCTCAGACCGTCTGTCTCAGACCGTCGGTCTCTGTACGTCTCTCTCAGCCCGCCTGTCTCTGACCGCCTGTCTCAGACCGTCTGTCTGAGACCGCCTGTCTCAGTCCGTCTGTCTCAGACCATCTGTGTCAGACCGTTGTCTCTGTCCGTCTGTCTCTGTCAGTCTGTCTATGTCAGTCTGTCACTGTCCGCCTGTGTCAGATCGTCTGTCTCAGACCGTCTGTCTCAGACCGTCCGTCTGAGACCGTCCGTCTGAGACCGTCGGTCTCAGACCGTCTGTCTCAGACCGTCTGTCTCAGACCGTCTGTCTCAGACCGTCTGTCTCAGACCGTCGGTCTCTGTCCGTCTCTCTCAGGCCGCCTGTCTCAGTCCGTCTGTCTCAGACCATCTGTCTCAGTCCGTCTGTCTCAGACCGTCGGTCTCAGACCGTCGGTCTCTGTCCGTCTCTCTCAGCCCGCCTGTCTCAGACCGTCGGTCTCTGTCCGTTTCTCTCGCCGCCTGACTCAGACCGCCTGTCTCAGTCCGTCTTTCTCAGACCATCTGTCTCAGACCGTCTGTCGCTGTCCGTCTGTCTCAGACCATCTGTCTCAGACCGTCTGTCTCAGACCGTCTGTCTCAGACCGTCTGTCTCAGACCGTCTGTCTCAGACCGTCTGTCTAAGACCGTCGGTCTCTGTCCGTTTGTTTCAGACCGCCTGTCTCAGACCGTCGGTCTTAGCCCGTCTGTCTCAGCCCGCTGTCTCAGACCACCTGACTCAGACCGTCCGTCTCTGTCCGTCTGTCTCAGACCATCTGTCTCAGTCCGTCTGTCTCAGACCGTCTGTCTCAGACCGTCTGTCTCAGACCGTCGGTCTCTGTCCGTCTCTCTCAGGCCGCCTGTCTCAGTCCGTCTGTCTCAGACCATCTGTCTCAGACGATCTGTCTCTGTCCGTCTGTCTCAGACCATCTGTTTCAGTCCGTCTGTCTCAGCCCGTCCGTCTCAGACCGTCGGTCTCTGTCCGTCTCTCTCAGCCCGCCTGTCTCAGTCCGTCTGGCTCAGACCATCTGTCTCAGACCGCCCGTCTCTGTCCGTCTGTCTCAATTCGCCTGTCTCAGACCGTCTGTCTCAGACCGTCTGTCTCAGACCGTCTGTCTCAGACCGTCTGTCTCAGACCGTCTGTCTCAGACCGTCTGTCTCAGACCGTCTGTCTCAGACCGTCAGTCCAGGACCGTCTGTCTCAGCCCGCCTGTCTCAGCCCGCCTGTCTTTGTCCGTCTGTCTCAGACCATCTGTCTCAGACCGTCAGTCTCAGACCGTCGGTCTCTGTCCGTCTCTCTCAGCCCGCCTGTCACAGTCCGTCTGGCTCAGACCATCTGTCTCAGACCGCCCGTCTCTCTCCGTCTGTCTCAGACCGTCAGTCTCAGACCGTCGGTCTCTGTCCGTTTCTCGCAGGCCGCCTGTCTCTGTCCGTCTGTCTCTGTCCCTCTGTGTCAGACCGTCTGTCTCAGACCGTCGGTCTATGTCCGTCCCTCTCAGGCCGCCTGTCTCAGTCCGTCTGTCTCTGTCCCTCTGTGTCAGACCGTCTGTCTCAGACCGTCGGTCTATGTCCGTCCCTCTCAGGCCGCCTGTCTCAGTCCGTCTGTCTCCGACCGTCTGTCTCAGACCGTCGGTCTCTGTCCGTCTCTCTCATGCCGCCTGTCTCAGTCCGTTTTTTTCAGACCGCCTGTCTCAGACCGTCGGTCTTAGCCCGTCTGTCTCTGCCCGCCTGTCTCTGTCCGTCTGTCTCAGACCGTCGGTCTCTGTCCGTCTCTCTCAGGCCGCCTGTCTCAGTCCGTCTGTCTCAGACCATCTGTCTCAGACCGTCTGTCTCTGTCCGTCTGTCTCAGACCATCTGTCTCAGACCCTCCGTCTCTGTCCGCCTGTCTCTGTCCGTCTGTCTCAGACCGTCGGTCTCTGTCCGTCTCTCTCAGGCCGCCTGTCTCAGACCGTCTGTCTCAGACCATCTGTCTCAGACCGTCTGTTTCTGTCCGTCTGTCTCAGCCCGCCTGTCTCAGACCGCCTGTCTCTGTCCGTCTGTCTCAGACCGTCTGTCTCAGACCGTCTGTCTCAGACCGTCTGTCTCAGACCGTCTGTCTCAGACCGTCTGTCTCAGATCGTCTGTCTCAGACCGTCGGTCTCCGTCCGTCTCTCTCAGGCCGCCTGTCTCAGTCCGTCTGTCTCAGACCATCTGTCTCAGACGATCTGTCTCTGTCCGTCTGTCTCAGACCATCTGTCTCAGTCCGTCTGTCTCAGACCGTCTGTCTCGGACCGTCGGTCTCAGACCGTCGGTCTCTGTCCGTCTCTCCCAGCCCGCCTGTCTCAGGCCATCTGTATCAAACCGTCTGTCTCAGCCCGCCTGTCTCAGCCCGCCTGTCTCAGCCCGCCTGTCTCTGTCCGTCTGTCTCAGACCATCTGTCTCAGACCGTCCGTGTCTGTCCGTCTGTCTCAGGCCGTCTGTCTCAGCCCGCCTGTCTCGGCCCGCCTGTCTCTGTCCGTCTGTTTCAGACCGCCTGTCTCAGACCATCTGTGTCAGACCGTTGTCTCTGTCCGTCTGTGTCAGACCGTCTGTCTCAGACCGTCTGTCTCAGACCGTCTGTCTCAGACCGTCTGTCTCAGAGCGTCTGTCTCAGACCGTCTGTCTCAGACCGTCTGTCTCAGACCGTCTGTCTCAGACCGTCTGTCTCAGACCGTCAGTCCAGGACCGTCTGTCTCAGCCCGCCTGTCTCAGCCCGCCTGTCTTTGTCCGTCTGTCTCAGACCATCTGTCTCAGACCGTCAGTCTCAGACCGTCGGTCTCTGTCCGTCTCTCTCAGCCCGCCTGTCACAGTCCGTCTGGCTCAGACCATCTGTCTCAGACCGCCCGTCTCTCTCCGTCTGTCTCAGACCGTCAGTCTCAGACCGTCGGTCTCTGTCCGTTTCTCGCAGGCCGCCTGTCTCTGTCCGTCTGTCTCTGTCCCTCTGTGTCAGACCGTCTGTCTCAGACCGTCGGTCTATGTCCGTCCCTCTCAGGCCGCCTGTCTCAGTCCGTCTGTCTCTGTCCCTCTGTGTCAGACCGTCTGTCTCAGACCGTCGGTCTATGTCCGTCCCTCTCAGGCCGCCTGTCTCAGTCCGTCTGTCTCAGACCGTCTGTCTCAGACCGTCGGTCTCTGTCCGTCTCTCTCAGGCCGCCTGTCTCCGTCCGTCTGTCTCAGACCGTCTGTCTCAGATCGTCTCTCTCAGACCGTCTGTCTCAGACCATCTGTCTCAGACCGTGGTCTCTGTCCGTCTGTCTCTGTCCGTCTGTCTCAATTCGCCTGTCTCAGACCGTCTGTCCTGGACCGTCTGTCTCAGACCGTCGGTCTCTGTCCGTCTCTCTCATGCCGCCTGTCTCAGTCCGTCTGTCTCAGACCATCTGTCTCAGACCGTCTGTCTTACCTTGTCTGTCCCAGCCCTCCAGTCTATGTCCGTCAGTCTCAGACCGTCTGTCTCAGACCGTCGGTCTCTGTACGTCTCTCTCAGCCCGCCTGTCTCTGACCGCCTGTCTCAGACCGTCTGTCTGAGACCGCCTGTCTCAGTCCGTCTGTCTCAGACCATCTGTGTCAGACCGTTGTCTCTGTCCGTCTGTCTCTGTCAGTCTGTCTATGTCAGTCTGTCACTGTCCGCCTGTGTCAGATCGTCTGTCTCAGACCGTCTGTCTCAGACCGTCCGTCTGAGACCGTCCGTCTGAGACCGTCGGTCTCAGACCGTCTGTCTCAGACCGTCTGTCTCAGACCGTCTGTCTCAGACCGTCTGTCTCAGACCGTCGGTCTCTGTCCGTCTCTCTCAGGCCGCCTGTCTCAGTCCGTCTGTCTCAGACCATCTGTCTCAGTCCGTCTGTCTCAGACCGTCGGTCTCAGACCGTCGGTCTCTGTCCGTCTCTCTCAGCCCGCCTGTCTCAGACCGTCGGTCTCTGTCCGTTTCTCTCGCCGCCTGACTCAGACCGCCTGTCTCAGTCCGTCTTTCTCAGACCATCTGTCTCAGACCGTCTGTCGCTGTCCGTCTGTCTCAGACCATCTGTCTCAGACCGTCTGTCTCAGACCGTCTGTCTCAGACCGTCTGTCTCAGACCGTCTGTCTCAGACCGTCTGTCTCAGACCGTCGGTCTCTGTCCGTTTGTTTCAGACCGCCTGTCTCAGACCGTCGGTCTTAGCCCGTCTGTCTCAGCCCGCTGTCTCAGACCACCTGACTCAGACCGTCCGTCTCTGTCCGTCTGTCTCAGACCATCTGTCTCAGTCCGTCTGTCTCAGACCGTCTGTCTCAGACCGTCTGTCTCAGACCGTCGGTCTCTGTCCGTCTCTCTCAGGCCGCCTGTCTCAGTCCGTCTGTCTCAGACCATCTGTCTCAGACGATCTGTCTCTGTCCGTCTGTCTCAGACCATCTGTTTCAGTCCGTCTGTCTCAGCCCGTCCGTCTCAGACCGTCGGTCTCTGTCCGTCTCTCTCAGCCCGCCTGTCTCAGTCCGTCTGGCTCAGACCATCTGTCTCAGACCGCCCGTCTCTGTCCGTCTGTCTCAATTCGCCTGTCTCAGACCGTCTGTCTCAGACCGTCTGTCTCAGACCGTCTGTCTCAGACCGTCTGTCTCAGACCGTCTGTCTCAGACCGTCTGTCTCAGACCGTCTGTCTCAGACCGTCTGTCTCAGACCGTCAGTCCAGGACCGTCTGTCTCAGCCCGCCTGTCTCAGCCCGCCTGTCTTTGTCCGTCTGTCTCAGACCATCTGTCTCAGACCGTCAGTCTCAGACCGTCGGTCTCTGTCCGTCTCTCTCAGCCCGCCTGTCACAGTCCGTCTGGCTCAGACCATCTGTCTCAGACCGCCCGTCTCTCTCCGTCTGTCTCAGACCGTCAGTCTCAGACCGTCGGTCTCTGTCCGTTTCTCGCAGGCCGCCTGTCTCTGTCCGTCTGTCTCTGTCCCTCTGTGTCAGACCGTCTGTCTCAGACCGTCGGTCTATGTCCGTCCCTCTCAGGCCGCCTGTCTCAGTCCGTCTGTCTCTGTCCCTCTGTGTCAGACCGTCTGTCTCAGACCGTCGGTCTATGTCCGTCCCTCTCAGGCCGCCTGTCTCAGTCCGTCTGTCTCCGACCGTCTGTCTCAGACCGTCGGTCTCTGTCCGTCTCTCTCATGCCGCCTGTCTCAGTCCGTTTTTTTCAGACCGCCTGTCTCAGACCGTCGGTCTTAGCCCGTCTGTCTCTGCCCGCCTGTCTCTGTCCGTCTGTCTCAGACCGTCGGTCTCTGTCCGTCTCTCTCAGGCCGCCTGTCTCAGTCCGTCTGTCTCAGACCATCTGTCTCAGACCGTCTGTCTCTGTCCGTCTGTCTCAGACCATCTGTCTCAGACCCTCCGTCTCTGTCCGCCTGTCTCTGTCCGTCTGTCTCAGACCGTCGGTCTCTGTCCGTCTCTCTCAGGCCGCCTGTCTCAGTCCGTCTGTCTCAGACCATCTGTCTCAGACCGTCTGTTTCTGTCCGTCTGTCTCAGCCCGCCTGTCTCAGACCGCCTGTCTCTGTCCGTCTGTCTCAGACCGTCTGTCTCAGACCGTCTGTCTCAGACCGTCTGTCTCAGACCGTCTGTCTCAGACCGTCTGTCTCAGATCGTCTGTCTCAGACCGTCGGTCTCCGTCCGTCTCTCTCAGGCCGCCTGTCTCAGTCCGTCTGTCTCAGACCATCTGTCTCAGACGATCTGTCTCTGTCCGTCTGTCTCAGACCATCTGTCTCAGTCCGTCTGTCTCAGACCGTCTGTCTCGGACCGTCGGTCTCAGACCGTCGGTCTCTGTCCGTCTCTCCCAGCCCGCCTGTCTCAGGCCATCTGTATCAAACCGTCTGTCTCAGCCCGCCTGTCTCAGCCCGCCTGTCTCAGCCCGCCTGTCTCTGTCCGTCTGTCTCAGACCATCTGTCTCAGACCGTCCGTGTCTGTCCGTCTGTCTCAGGCCGTCTGTCTCAGCCCGCCTGTCTCGGCCCGCCTGTCTCTGTCCGTCTGTTTCAGACCGCCTGTCTCAGACCATCTGTGTCAGACCGTTGTCTCTGTCCGTCTGTGTCAGACCGTCTGTCTCAGACCGTCTGTCTCAGACCGTCTGTCTCAGACCGTCTGTCTCAGACCGTCTGTCTCAGACCGTCTGTCTCAGACCGTCTGTCTCAGACCGTCTGTCTCAGACCGTCTGTCTCAGACCGTCAGTCCAGGACCGTCTGTCTCAGCCCGCCTGTCTCAGCCCGCCTGTCTTTGTCCGTCTGTCTCAGACCATCTGTCTCAGACCGTCAGTCTCAGACCGTCGGTCTCTGTCCGTCTCTCTCAGCCCGCCTGTCACAGTCCGTCTGGCTCAGACCATCTGTCTCAGACCGCCCGTCTCTCTCCGTCTGTCTCAGACCGTCAGTCTCAGACCGTCGGTCTCTGTCCGTTTCTCGCAGGCCGCCTGTCTCTGTCCGTCTGTCTCTGTCCCTCTGTGTCAGACCGTCTGTCTCAGACCGTCGGTCTATGTCCGTCCCTCTCAGGCCGCCTGTCTCAGTCCGTCTGTCTCTGTCCCTCTGTGTCAGACCGTCTGTCTCAGACCGTCGGTCTATGTCCGTCCCTCTCAGGCCGCCTGTCTCAGTCCGTCTGTCTCCGACCGTCTGTCTCAGACCGTCGGTCTCTGTCCGTCTCTCTCATGCCGCCTGTCTCAGTCCGTTTTTTTCAGACCGCCTGTCTCAGACCGTCGGTCTTAGCCCGTCTGTCTCTGCCCGCCTGTCTCTGTCCGTCTGTCTCAGACCGTCGGTCTCTGTCCGTCTCTCTCAGGCCGCCTGTCTCAGTCCGTCTGTCTCAGACCATCTGTCTCAGACCGTCTGTCTCTGTCCGTCTGTCTCAGACCATCTGTCTCAGACCCTCCGTCTCTGTCCGCCTGTCTCTGTCCGTCTGTCTCAGACCGTCGGTCTCTGTCCGTCTCTCTCAGGCCGCCTGTCTCAGTCCGTCTGTCCCAGACCATCTGTCTCAGACCGTCTGTCTCTGTCCGTCGGTCTCTGTCCGTCTCTCCCAGCCCGCCTGTCTCAGGCCATCTGTATCAAACCGTCTGTCTCAGCCCGCCTGTCTCAGCCCGCCTGTCTCTGTCCGTCTGTTTCAGAACGCCTGTCTCAGACCGTCGGTCTAAGCCCGTCTGTCTCAGCCCGTCTGTCTCAGCCCGCCTGTCTCAGACCGTCTGTTTCTGTCCGTCTGTCTCAGCCCGCCTGTCTCAGACCGCCTGTCTCTGTCCGTCTGTCTCAGACCGTCTGTCTCAGACCGTCTGTCTCAGACCGTCTGTCTCAGACCGTCTGTCTCAGACCGTCTGTCTCAGATCGTCTGTCTCGGACCGTCGGTCTCCGTCCGTCTCTCTCAGGCCGCCTGTCTCAGTCCGTCTGTCTCAGACCATCTGTCTCAGACGATCTGTCTCTGTCCGTCTGTCTCAGACCGTCTGTCTCAGACCGTCTGTCTCAGACCGTCTGTCTCAGACCGTCTGTCTCAGACCGTCTGTCTCAGATCGTCTCTCTCAGGCCGCCTGTCTCAGTCGGACTGTCTCAGACCATCTGTCTCAGACCGTCTGTCTCTGTCCGTCTGTCTCAGCCCGCCTGTCTCAGACCGTTGTCTCTGTCCGTCTATCTCTGTCCGTCTGTCGCAGAACGTCTGTCTCAGACCATCTGTATCAAACCGTCTGTCTCAGCCCGCCTGTCTCAGCCCGCCTGTCTCTGTCCGTCTGTCTCTGCCCGCCTGTCTCAGACCGTCTATCTCGGACCATCTGTCTCAGCCCGTCTGTCTCAGACCGTCCGTCTCAGACCGTCTGTCTCAGACCGTCTGTCTCAGACCGTCTGTCTCAGACCGTCGTTCTCTGTCCGTCTCTCTCAGGCCGCCTGTCTCAGTCCGTCTCTCTCAGACCATCTGTGTCAGGCCGTTGTCTCTGTCCGTCTGTGTCAGACCGCCCGTCTCTGTCCGTCTGTCTCACACCGTCTGTCTCAGACCGTCTGTCTCAGACCGTCTGTCTCAGATCGTCTCTCTCAGGCCGCCTGTCTCAGTCCGACTGTCTCTGTCCGTAGGTTTCAGACCGCCTGTCTCAGACCGTCGGTCTGAGCCCGTCTGTATCAGCCCGCCTGTCTCTGTCCGTCTGTCTCAGACCGTCTGTCTCAGATCGTCTCTCTCAGGCCGCCTGTCTCAGTCCGACTGTCTCAGACCATCTGTGTCAAACCGTCTGTCTCAGCCCGCCTGTCTCAGCCCGCCTGTCTCTGTCCGTCTGACTCAGCCAGCCTGTCTCAGACCGTCTGTCTCAGACCGCCTGTCTCAGACCGCCTGTCTCTGTCCGTCTGTCTCAGACCGCCTGTCTCAGGCCGTCTGTCTCAAACCATCTGTCTCAGACGGTCTGTCTCAGACCGTCTGTCTCAGACCGTTGTCTCTGTCCGTCTGTCTCTGTCCGTCTGTTTCAGACCGCCTGTCTCAGTCCGTCGGTCTTAGCCCGTCTGTCTCAGCCCGCCTGTCTCTGTCCGTCTGTCTCAGACCGTCGGTCTCTGTCCGTCTCTCTCAGGCCGCCTGTCTCAGTCCATCTGTCTCAGACCATCTGTCTCAGACCGTCTGTCTCTGTCCGTCTGTCTCAGACCATCTGTCTCAGACCGACCGTCTCTGTCCGTCTGACTCAGACCATCTGTCTCAGACCGTCTGTCTCAGACCGTCTGTCTCAGCCCGCCTGTCTCAGACCGCCTGTCTCAGTCCATCTGTCTCAGACCATCTGTCTCAGACCGTCTGTCTCTGTCCGTCTGTCTCAGACCATCTGTCTCAGCCCGCCTGTCTCTGTCCGTCTGTCTCAGCCCGCCAGTCTCTGTCCGTCTGTCTCATTCCGTCTGTCTCAGATCGTCTCTCTCAGGCCGCCTGTCTCAGTCCGACTGTCTCAGACCATCTGTCTCAGACCGTCTGTCTCTGTCCGTCTGTCTCAGCCCGCCTGTCTCAGACCGTTGTCTCTGTCCGTCTATCTCTGTCCGTCTGTCGCAGAACGTCTGTCTCAGACCATCTGTATCAAACCGTCTGTCTCAGCCCGCCTGTCTCAGCCCGCCTGTCTCTGTCCGTCTGTCTCAGACCGTCTGTCTCTGTCCGTCTGTCTCAATTCGCCTGTCTCAGACCGTCTGTCCTGGACCGTCTGTCTCAGACCGTCGGTCTCTGTCCGTCTCTCTCATGCCGCCTGTCTCAGTCCGTCTGTCTCAGACCATCTGTCTCAGACCGTCTGTCTTACCTTGTCTGTCCCAGCCCTCCAGTCTATGTCCGTCAGTCTCAGACCGTCTGTCTCAGACCGTCGGTCTCTGTACGTCTCTCTCAGCCCGCCTGTCTCTGACCGCCTGTCTCAGACCGTCTGTCTGAGACCGCCTGTCTCAGTCCGTCTGTCTCAGACCATCTGTGTCAGACCGTTGTCTCTGTCCGTCTGTCTCTGTCAGTCTGTCTATGTCAGTCTGTCACTGTCCGCCTGTGTCAGATCGTCTGTCTCAGACCGTCTGTCTCAGACCGTCCGTCTGAGACCGTCCGTCTGAGACCGTCGGTCTCAGACCGTCTGTCTCAGACCGTCTGTCTCAGACCGTCTGTCTCAGACCGTCTGTCTCAGACCGTCGGTCTCTGTCCGTTTGTTTCAGACCGCCTGTCTCAGACCGTCGGTCTTAGCCCGTCTGTCTCAGCCCGCTGTCTCAGACCACCTGACTCAGACCGTCCGTCTCTGTCCGTCTGTCTCAGACCATCTGTCTCAGTCCGTCTGTCTCAGACCGTCTGTCTCAGACCGTCTGTCTCAGACCGTCGGTCTCTGTCCGTCTCTCTCAGGCCGCCTGTCTCAGTCCGTCTGTCTCAGACCATCTGTCTCAGACGATCTGTCTCTGTCCGTCTGTCTCAGACCATCTGTTTCAGTCCGTCTGTCTCAGCCCGTCCGTCTCAGACCGTCGGTCTCTGTCCGTCTCTCTCAGCCCGCCTGTCTCAGTCCGTCTGGCTCAGACCATCTGTCTCAGACCGCCCGTCTCTGTCCGTCTGTCTCAATTCGCCTGTCTCAGACCGTCTGTCTCAGACCGTCTGTCTCAGACCGTCTGTCTCAGACCGTCTGTCTCAGACCGTCTGTCTCAGACCGTCTGTCTCAGACCGTCTGTCTCAGACCGTCAGTCCAGGACCGTCTGTCTCAGCCCGCCTGTCTCAGCCCGCCTGTCTTTGTCCGTCTGTCTCAGACCATCTGTCTCAGACCGTCAGTCTCAGACCGTCGGTCTCTGTCCGTCTCTCTCAGCCCGCCTGTCACAGTCCGTCTGGCTCAGACCATCTGTCTCAGACCGCCCGTCTCTCTCCGTCTGTCTCAGACCGTCAGTCTCAGACCGTCGGTCTCTGTCCGTTTCTCGCAGGCCGCCTGTCTCTGTCCGTCTGTCTCTGTCCCTCTGTGTCAGACCGTCTGTCTCAGACCGTCGGTCTATGTCCGTCCCTCTCAGGCCGCCTGTCTCAGTCCGTCTGTCTCTGTCCCTCTGTGTCAGACCGTCTGTCTCAGACCGTCGGTCTATGTCCGTCCCTCTCAGGCCGCCTGTCTCAGTCCGTCTGTCTCCGACCGTCTGTCTCAGACCGTCGGTCTCTGTCCGTCTCTCTCATGCCGCCTGTCTCAGTCCGTTTTTTTCAGACCGCCTGTCTCAGACCGTCGGTCTTAGCCCGTCTGTCTCTGCCCGCCTGTCTCTGTCCGTCTGTCTCAGACCGTCGGTCTCTGTCCGTCTCTCTCAGGCCGCCTGTCTCAGTCCGTCTGTCTCAGACCATCTGTCTCAGACCGTCTGTCTCTGTCCGTCTGTCTCAGACCATCTGTCTCAGACCCTCCGTCTCTGTCCGCCTGTCTCTGTCCGTCTGTCTCAGACCGTCGGTCTCTGTCCGTCTCTCTCAGGCCGCCTGTCTCAGTCCGTCTGTCTCAGACCATCTGTCTCAGACCGTCTGTTTCTGTCCGTCTGTCTCAGCCCGCCTGTCTCAGACCGCCTGTCTCTGTCCGTCTGTCTCAGACCGTCTGTCTCAGACCGTCTGTCTCAGACCGTCTGTCTCAGACCGTCTGTCTCAGACCGTCTGTCTCAGATCGTCTGTCTCAGACCGTCGGTCTCCGTCCGTCTCTCTCAGGCCGCCTGTCTCAGTCCGTCTGTCTCAGACCATCTGTCTCAGACGATCTGTCTCTGTCCGTCTGTCTCAGACCATCTGTCTCAGTCCGTCTGTCTCAGACCGTCTGTCTCGGACCGTCGGTCTCAGACCGTCGGTCTCTGTCCGTCTCTCCCAGCCCGCCTGTCTCAGGCCATCTGTATCAAACCGTCTGTCTCAGCCCGCCTGTCTCAGCCCGCCTGTCTCAGCCCGCCTGTCTCTGTCCGTCTGTCTCAGACCATCTGTCTCAGACCGTCCGTGTCTGTCCGTCTGTCTCAGGCCGTCTGTCTCAGCCCGCCTGTCTCGGCCCGCCTGTCTCTGTCCGTCTGTTTCAGACCGCCTGTCTCAGACCATCTGTGTCAGACCGTTGTCTCTGTCCGTCTGTGTCAGACCGTCTGTCTCAGACCGTCTGTCTCAGACCGTCTGTCTCAGACCGTCTGTCTCAGACCGTCTGTCTCAGACCGTCTGTCTCAGACCGTCTGTCTCAGACCGTCTGTCTCAGACCGTCTGTCTCAGACCGTCAGTCCAGGACCGTCTGTCTCAGCCCGCCTGTCTCAGCCCGCCTGTCTTTGTCCGTCTGTCTCAGACCATCTGTCTCAGACCGTCAGTCTCAGACCGTCGGTCTCTGTCCGTCTCTCTCAGCCCGCCTGTCACAGTCCGTCTGGCTCAGACCATCTGTCTCAGACCGCCCGTCTCTCTCCGTCTGTCTCAGACCGTCAGTCTCAGACCGTCGGTCTCTGTCCGTTTCTCGCAGGCCGCCTGTCTCTGTCCGTCTGTCTCTGTCCCTCTGTGTCAGACCGTCTGTCTCAGACCGTCGGTCTATGTCCGTCCCTCTCAGGCCGCCTGTCTCAGTCCGTCTGTCTCTGTCCCTCTGTGTCAGACCGTCTGTCTCAGACCGTCGGTCTATGTCCGTCCCTCTCAGGCCGCCTGTCTCAGTCCGTCTGTCTCCGACCGTCTGTCTCAGACCGTCGGTCTCTGTCCGTCTCTCTCATGCCGCCTGTCTCAGTCCGTTTTTTTCAGACCGCCTGTCTCAGACCGTCGGTCTTAGCCCGTCTGTCTCTGCCCGCCTGTCTCTGTCCGTCTGTCTCAGACCGTCGGTCTCTGTCCGTCTCTCTCAGGCCGCCTGTCTCAGTCCGTCTGTCTCAGACCATCTGTCTCAGACCGTCTGTCTCTGTCCGTCTGTCTCAGACCATCTGTCTCAGACCCTCCGTCTCTGTCCGCCTGTCTCTGTCCGTCTGTCTCAGACCGTCGGTCTCTGTCCGTCTCTCTCAGGCCGCCTGTCTCAGTCCGTCTGTCCCAGACCATCTGTCTCAGACCGTCTGTCTCTGTCCGTCGGTCTCTGTCCGTCTCTCCCAGCCCGCCTGTCTCAGGCCATCTGTATCAAACCGTCTGTCTCAGCCCGCCTGTCTCAGCCCGCCTGTCTCTGTCCGTCTGTTTCAGAACGCCTGTCTCAGACCGTCGGTCTAAGCCCGTCTGTCTCAGCCCGTCTGTCTCAGCCCGCCTGTCTCAGACCGTCTGTTTCTGTCCGTCTGTCTCAGCCCGCCTGTCTCAGACCGCCTGTCTCTGTCCGTCTGTCTCAGACCGTCTGTCTCAGACCGTCTGTCTCAGACCGTCTGTCTCAGACCGTCTGTCTCAGACCGTCTGTCTCAGATCGTCTGTCTCAGACCGTCGGTCTCCGTCCGTCTCTCTCAGGCCGCCTGTCTCAGTCCGTCTGTCTCAGACCATCTGTCTCAGACGATCTGTCTCTGTCCGTCTGTCTCAGACCGTCTGTCTCAGACCGTCTGTCTCAGACCGTCTGTCTCAGACCGTCTGTCTCAGACCGTCTGTCTCAGACCGTCTGTCTCAGATCGTCTCTCTCAGGCCGCCTGTCTCAGTCGGACTGTCTCAGACCATCTGTCTCAGACCGTCTGTCTCTGTCCGTCTGTCTCAGCCCGCCTGTCTCAGACCGTTGTCTCTGTCCGTCTATCTCTGTCCGTCTGTCGCAGAACGTCTGTCTCAGACCATCTGTATCAAACCGTCTGTCTCAGCCCGCCTGTCTCAGCCCGCCTGTCTCTGTCCGTCTGTCTCTGCCCGCCTGTCTCAGACCGTCTATCTCGGACCATCTGTCTCTGCCCGTCTGTCTCAGACCGTCCGTCTCAGACCGTCTGTCTCAGACCGTCTGTCTCAGACCGTCTGTCTCAGACCGTCGTTCTCTGTCCGTCTCTCTCAGGCCGCCTGTCTCAGTCCGTCTCTCTCAGACCATCTGTGTCAGGCCGTTGTCTCTGTCCGTCTGTGTCAGACCGCCCGTCTCTGTCCGTCTGTCTCACACCGTCTGTCTCAGACCGTCTGTCTCAGACCGTCTGTCTCAGATCGTCTCTCTCAGGCCGCCTGTCTCAGTCCGACTGTCTCTGTCCGTAGGTTTCAGACCGCCTGTCTCAGACCGTCGGTCTGAGCCCGTCTGTATCAGCCCGCCTGTCTCTGTCCGTCTGTCTCAGACCGTCTGTCTCAGATCGTCTCTCTCAGGCCGCCTGTCTCAGTCCGACTGTCTCAGACCATCTGTGTCAAACCGTCTGTCTCAGCCCGCCTGTCTCAGCCCGCCTGTCTCTGTCCGTCTGACTCAGCCAGCCTGTCTCAGACCGTCTGTCTCAGACCGCCTGTCTCAGACCGCCTGTCTCTGTCCGTCTGTCTCAGACCGCCTGTCTCAGGCCGTCTGTCTCAGACCATCTGTCTCAGACGGTCTGTCTCAGACCGTCTGTCTCAGACCGTTGTCTCTGTCCGTCTGTCTCTGTCCGTCTGTTTCAGACCGCCTGTCTCAGTCCGTCGGTCTTAGCCCGTCTGTCTCAGCCCGCCTGTCTCTGTCCGTCTGTCTCAGACCGTCGGTCTCTGTCCGTCTCTCTCAGGCCGCCTGTCTCAGTCCATCTGTCTCAGACCATCTGTCTCAGACCGTCTGTCTCTGTCCGTCTGTCTCAGACCATCTGTCTCAGACCGACCGTCTCTGTCCGTCTGACTCAGACCATCTGTCTCAGACCGTCTGTCTCAGACCGTCTGTCTCAGCCCGCCTGTCTCAGACCGCCTGTCTCAGTCCATCTGTCTCAGACCATCTGTCTCAGACCGTCTGTCTCTGTCCGTCTGTCTCAGACCATCTGTCTCAGCCCGCCTGTCTCTGTCCGTCTGTCTCAGCCCGCCAGTCTCTGTCCGTCTGTCTCATTCCGTCTGTCTCAGATCGTCTCTCTCAGGCCGCCTGTCTCAGTCCGACTGTCTCAGACCATCTGTCTCAGACCGTCTGTCTCTGTCCGTCTGTCTCAGCCCGCCTGTCTCAGACCGTTGTCTCTGTCCGTCTATCTCTGTCCGTCTGTCGCAGAACGTCTGTCTCAGACCATCTGTATCAAACCGTCTGTCTCAGCCCGCCTGTCTCAGCCCGCCTGTCTCTGTCCGTCTGTCTCAGACCGTCTGTCTCAGACCGTCTGTCTCGGACCGTCTGTCTCTGTCCGTCGGTCTCTGTCCGTCTCTCCCAGCCCGCCTGTCTCAGGCCATCTGTATCAAACCGTCTGTCTCAGCCCGCCTGTCTCAGCCCGCCTGTCTCTGTCCGTCTGTTCCAGGACGCCTGTCTCAGACCGTCGGTCTTAGCCCGTCTGTCTCAGCCCGTCTCTCTCAGCCCACCTGTCTCTGTCCGTCTGTCTCAGACCGTCTGTCTCAGCCCGCCTGTCTCTGTCCGTCTGTCTCAGATCGTCGCTCTCAGGCCGCCTGTCTCAGTCCGACTGTCTCAGCCCGCCTGTCTCAGACCGCCTGTCTCTGTCCGTCTGTCTCAGACCGCCTGTCTCAGACCGCCTGTCTCTGTCCGTCTGTCTCAGACCGTCTGTCTCAGACCGTCTGTCTCAGACCGTCTGTCTCAGACCGTCTGTCTCAGACCGTCTGTCTCAGACCGTCTGTCTCAGACCGTCTGTCTCAGACCGTCTGTCTCAGACCGTCTGTCTCAACCCGTCTGTCTCAGACCGTCTGTCTCAGACCGTCTGTCTCAGACCGTCTGTCTCAGACCGTCTGTCTCAGATCGTCTGTCTCAGACCGTCGGTCTCTGTCCGTCTCTCTCAGGCCGCCTGTCTCAGTCCGTCTGTCTCAGACCATCTCTCTCAGACGATCTGTCTCTGTCCGTCTGTCTCAGACCATCTGTTTCAGTCCGTCTGTCTCAGCCCGTCCGTCTCAGACCGTCGGTCTCTGTCCGTCTCTCTCAGGCCGCCTGTCTCTATCCGTCTGTCTCAGACCATCTATCTCAGTCCGTCTGTCTCAGACCGTCGGTCTCTGTCCGTCTCTCTCAGGCCGCCTGTCTCTGTCCGTCTGTCTCAGACCGTCTGTCTCAGACCGTCTGTCTCAGACCGTCTGTCTCAGACCGTCTGTCTCAGACCGTCTGTCTCAGACCGTCTGTCTCAGACCGTCTGTCTCAGACCGTCTGTCTCAGACCGTCTGTCTCAGACCGTCTGTCTCAGACCGTCAGTCCAGGACCGTCTGTCTCAGCCCGCCTGTCTCAGCCCGCCTGTCTTTGTCCGTCTGTCTCAGACCATCTGTCTCAGACCGTCTGTCTCAGACCGTCGGTCTATTTCCGTCCCTCTCAGGCCGCCTGTCACAGTCCGTCTGTCTCCGACCGTCTGTCTCAGACCGTCGGTCTCAGACCGTCTGTCTCAGACCGTCAGTCTCAGACCGTCAGTCTCAGACCGTCGGTCTCTGTCCGTCTCTCTCAGCCCGCCTGTCTCAGTCCGACTGTCTCAGACCATCTGTCTCAGACCGTCTGTCTCTGTCCGTCTGTCTCAGCCCGCCTGTCTCAGACCGTTGTCTCTGTCCGTCTATCTCTGTCCGTCTGTCGCAGAACGTCTGTCTCAGACTATCTGTATCAAACCGTCTGTCTCAGCCCGCCTGTCTCAGCCCGCCTGTCTCTGTCCGTCTGTCTCTGCCCGCCTGTCTCAGACCGTCTATCTCGGACCATCTGTCTCAGCCCGTCTGTCTCAGATCGTCCGTCTCAGACCGTCCGTCTCAGACCGTCTGTCTCAGACCGTCTGTCTCAGACCGTCTGTCTCAGACCGTCTGTCTCAGACCGTCGTTCTCTGTCCGTCTCTCTCAGGCCGCCTGTCTCAGTCCGTCTCTCTCAGACCATCTGTGTCAGGCCGTTGTCTCTGTCCGTCTGTGTCAGACGGCCCGTCTCTGTCCGTCTGTCTCACACCGTCTGTCTCAGACCGTCTGTCTCAGACCGTCTGTCTCAGATCGTCTCTCTCAGGCCGCCTGTCTCAGTCCGACTGTCTCTGTCCGTAGGTTTCAGACCGCCTGTCTCAGACCGTCGGTCTGAGCCCGTCTGTCTCAGCCTGCCTGTCTCTGTCCGTCTGTCTCAGACCGTCTGTCTCAGATCGTCTCTCTCAGGCCGCCTGTCTCAGTCCGACTGTCTCAGACCATCTGTGTCAAACCGTCGGTCTGAGCCCGTCTGTCTCAGCCCGCCTGTCTCTGTCCGTCTGTCTCAGACCGTCTGTCTCAGATCGTCTCTCTCAGGCTGCCTGTCTCAGACCGTCTGTCTCAGACCGTCTGTCTCAGACCGTCTGTCTCAGACCGTCGTTCTCTGTCCGTCTCTCTCAGGCCGCCTGTCTCAGGCCGTCTGTCTCAGACCATCTGTCTCAGACGGTCTGTCTCAGACCGTCTGTCTCAGACCGTTGTCTCTGTCCGTCTGTCTCTGTCCGTCTGTGTCAGACCGCCTGTCTCTGTCCGTCTGTCTCTGTCCGTCTGTCTCTGTCCGTCTGTCTCAGACCGCCTGTCTCAGACCGTCTGTCTCAGACCGTCTGTCTCAGACCGTCTGTCTCAGACCGTCTGTCTCAGACCGTCTGTCTCAGACCGTCTGTCTCAGACCGTCTGTCTCAGACCGTCTGTCTCAGACCGTCTGTCTCAGACCGTCGGTCTCTGTCCGTCTCTCTCAGGCCGCCTGTCTCAGTCCGTCTGTCTCAGACCATCTGTCTCAGACCGTCTGTCTCTGTCCGTCTGTCTCAGACCATCTGTCTCAGTCCGTCTGTCTCAGACCGTGTGTCTCAGACCATCGGTCTCTGTCCGTCTGTCTCAATCCGCCTGTCACAGACCGTCTGTCCTGGACCGTCTGTCTCAGACCGTCGGTTTCTGTCCGTCTCTCTCATGCCGCCTGTCTCAGTCCGTCTGTTTTAGACCGCCTGTCTCAGACCGTCGGTCTTAGCCCGTCTGTCTCAGCCCGCCTGTCTCTGTCCGTCTGTCTCAGACCGTCGGTCTCTGTCCGTCTCTCTCAGGCCGCCTGTCTCAGCCCATCTGTCTCAGACCATCTGTCTCAGACCGTCTGTCTCTGTCCGTCTGTCTCAGACCATCTGTCTCAGACCGACCGTCTCTGTCCGCCTGACTCAGACCATCTGTCTCAGACCGTCTGTCTCAGACCGTCTGTCTCAGACCGTCTGTCTCAGACCGTCTGTCTCAGACCGTCTGTCTCAGACCGTCTGTCTCTGACCGTCTGTCTCAGACCGTCAGTCTCAGACCGTCGGTCTCTGTCCGGTTCTCGCAGGCCGCCTGTCTCTGTCCGTCTGTCTCAGACCGTCTGTCTCAGACCGTCTGTCTCAGACCGTCGGTCTCTGTCCGTCTGTTTCAGAACGCCTGTCTCAGACCGTCGGTCTTAGCCCGTCTGCCTCTGCCCGTCTGTCTCAGCCCGCCTGTCTCTGTCCGTCTGTCTCAGACCGTCGGTCTCAGCCCGCCTGTCTCTGTCCGTCTGTCTCAGACCGTCTGTCTCAGATCGTCTCTCTCAGGCCGCCTGTCTCAGTCCGACTGTCTCAGACCATCTGTCTCTGACCGTCTGTCACTGTCCGTCCCTCTCAGGCCGCCTGTCTCAGTCCGTCTGTCTCAGACCATCTGTGTCAGACCGTTGTCTCTGTCCGTCTGTCTCTGTCCGTCTGTGTCAGACCGTCTGTCCTGGACCGTCTCTCTCAGCCCGCCTGTCTCAGTCCGTCTGGCTGAGACCATCTGTCTCAGACCGCCCGTCTCTGTCCGTCTGTCTCAGACCGTCTGTCTCAGACCGTCTGTCTCAGACCGTCTGTCTCAGACCGTCTGTCTCAGACCGTCTGTCTCAGACCGTCTGTCTCAGACCGTCTGTCTCAGACTGTCTGTCTCAGACCGTCTGTCTCAGACCGTCTGTCTCAGACCGTCAGTCCAGGACCGTCTGTCTCAGCCCGCCTGTCTCAGCCCGCCTGTCTTTGTCCGTCTGTATCAGACCATCTGTCTCAGACCGTCTGTCTCAGACCGTCGGTCTATTTCCGTCCCTCTCAGGCCGCCTGTCACAGTCCGTCTGTCTCCGACCGTCTGTCTCAGACCGTCGGTCTCAGACCGTCTGTCTCAGACCGTCAGTCTCAGACCGTCGGTCTCTGTCCGTCTCTCTCAGCCCGCCTGTCTCAGTCCGTCTGTTTCAGACCGCCTGTCTCAGACCGTCGGTCTCTGTCCGTCGGTCTCTGTCCGTCTCTCCCAGCCCGCCTGTCTCAGGCCATCTGTATCAAACCGTCTGTCTCAGCCCGCCTGTCTCAGCCCGCCTGTCTCTGTCCGTCTGTTTCAGAACGCCTGTCTCAGACCGTCGGTCTAAGCCCGTCTGTCTCAGCCCGTCTGTCTCAGCCCGCCTGTCTCTGTCCGTCTGTCTCAGACCGTATGTCTCAGCCCGGCTCTCTCTGTCCGTCTGTCTCAGATCGTCTCTCTCAGGCCGCCTGTCTCAGTCCGACTGTCTCAGACCATCTGTCTCAGACCGTCTGTTTCTGTCCGTCTGTCTCAGCCCGCCTGTCTCAGACCGCCTGTCTCTGTCCGTCTGTCTCAGACCGTCGGTCTCTGTCCGTCTCTCTCAGGCCGCCTGTCTCAGTCCGTCTGTCTCAGACCATCTGTCTCAGACGATCTGTCTCTGTCCGTCTGTCTCAGACCATCTGTCTCAGTCCGTCTGTCTCAGACCGTCTGTCTCGGACCGTCGGTCTCAGACCGTCGGTCTCTGTCCGTCTCTCCCAGCCCGCCTGTCTCAGGCCATCTGTATCAAACCGTCTGTCTCAGCCCGCCTGTCTCAGCCCGCCTGTCTCAGCCCGCCTGTCTCTGTCCGTCAGTCTCAGACCATCTGTCTCAGACCGTCCGTGTCTGTCCGTCTGTCTCAGGCCGTCTGTCTCAGCCCGCCTGTCTCGGCCCGCCTGTCTCTGTCCGTCTGTTTCAGACCGCCTGTCTCAGACCATCTGTGTCAGACCGTTGTCTCTGTCTGTCTGTGTCAGACCGTCTGTCTCAGACCGTCTGTCTCAGAACGTCTGTCTCTGGCTGTCTCTCTCAGGCCGCCTGTCTCAGTCCGTCTGTCTCAGACCATCTGTCTCAGACCGCCTGTCTCAGTCCGTCTGTCTCAGACCATCTGTCTCACACCGTCTGTCTCTGTCCGTCTGTCTCAGACCGTCTGTCTCTGTCCGTCTGTCTCCGACCATCTGTCTCAGTCCGTCTGTCTCAGACCGTCTGTCTCAGACCGTCGGTCTCTGTCCGTCTCTCCCAGCCCGCCTGTCTCAGACCATCTGTATCAAACCGTCTGTCTCAGCCCGCCTGTCTCAGCCCGCCTGTCTCTGTCCGTCTGTTTCAGACCGCCTGTCTCAGACTGTCGGTCTTAGCCCGTCTGTCTCAGCCCGCCTGTCTCTGTCCGTCTGTCTCAGACCGTCTGTCTCAGCCCGCCTGTCTCTGTCCGTCTGTCTCAGACCGTCTGTCTCAGATCGTCTCTCTCAGGCCGCCTGTCTCAGTCCGACTGTCTCAGACCATCTGTCTCAGACCGTCTGTCTCTGTCCGTCTGTCTCAGCCCGCCTGTCTCAGACCGTTGTCTCTGTCCGTCTATCTCTGTCCGTCTGTCGCAGAACGTCTGTCTCAGACCATCTGTATCAAACCGTCTGTCTCAGCCCGCCTGTCTCAGCCCGCCTGTCTCTGTCCGTCTGTCTCTGCCCGCCTGTCTCAGATCGTCCGTCTCAGACCGTCCGTCTCAGACCGTCTGTCTCAGACGGTCTGTCTCAGACCGTCTGTCTCAGACCGTCGGTCTCTGTCCGTCTGTCTCAATCCGCCTGTCTCAGACCGTCTGTCCTGGACCGTCTGTCTCAGACCGTCGGTCTCTGTCCGTCTCTCTCATGCCGCCTGTCTCAGTCCGTCTGTTTTAGACCGCCTGTCTCAGACCGTCGGTCTTAGCCCGTCTGTCTCAGCCCGCCTGTCTCTGTCCGTCTGTCTCAGACCGTCGGTCTCTGTCCGTCTCTCTCAGGCCGCCTGTCTCAGTCCATCTGTCTCAGACCATCTGTCTCAGACCGTCTGTCTCTGTCCGTCTGTCTCAGACCATCTGTCTCAGACCGACCGTCTCTGTCCGTCTGACTCAGACCATCTGTCTCAGACCGTCTGTCTCAGACCGTCTGTCTCAGCCCGCCTCTCTCAGCCCGCCTGTCTCTGTCCGTCTGTCTTAGACCATCTGTCTCAGACCGTCTGTCTCAGACCGTCTGTCTCAGACCGTCTGTCTCAGACCGTCTGTCTCAGACCGACTGTCTCAGACCGTCTGTCTCAGACCGTCTGTCTCTGACCGTCTGTCTCAGACCGTCAGTCTCAGACCGTCGGTCTCTGTCCGGTTCTCGCAGGCCGCCTGTCTCTGTCCGTCTGTCTCAGACCGTCTGTCTCAGACCGTCTGTCTCAGACCGTCTGTCTCAGCCCGCCTGTCTCTGTCCGTCTGTCTCAGACCGTCTGTCTCAGATCGTCTCTCTCAGGCCGCCTGTCTCAGTCCGACTGTCTCAGACCATCTGTGTCAAACCGTCTGTCTCAGTCCGCCTGTCTCAGCCCGCCTGTCTCTGTCCGTCTGTCTCAGCCAGCCTGTCTCAGACCGTCTGTCTCAGACCGTCTGTCTCAGACCGTCGTTCTCTGTCTGTCTCTCTCAGGCCGCCTGTCTCAGGCCGTCTGTCTCAGACCGTCTGTCTCAGACCGTCGGTCTCTGTCCGTCTGTTTCAGAACGCCTGTCTCAGACCGTCGGTCTTAGCCCGTCTGCCTCTGCCCGTCTGTCTCAGCCCGCCTGTCTCTGTCCGTCTGTCTCAGACCGTCTGTCTCAGATCGTCTCTCTCAGGCCGCCTGTCTCAGGCCGTCTGTCTCAGACCATCTGTCTCAGACGGTCTGTCTCAGACCGTCTGTCTCAGACCGTCTGTCTCAGACCGTCGTTCTCTGTCCGTCTCTCTCAGGCCGCCTGTCTCAGGCCGTCTGTCTCAGACCATCTGTCTCAGACGGTCTGTCTCAGACCGTCTGTCTCAGACCGTCGGTCTCTGTCCGTCTGTCTCAATCCGCCTGTCTCAGACCGTCTGTCCTGGACCGTCTGTCTCAGACCGTCGGTCTCTGTCCGTCTCTCTCATGCCGCCTGTCTCAGTCCGTCTGTTTTAGACCGCCTGTCTCAGACCGTCGGTCTTAGCCCGTCTGTCTCAGCCCGCCTGTCTCTGTCCGTCTGTCTCAGACCGTCGGTCTCTGTCCGTCTCTCTCATGCCGCCTGTCTCAGTCCGTCTGTTTTAGACCGCCTGTCTCAGACCGTCGGTCTTAGCCCGTCTGTCTCAGCCCGCCTGTCTCTGTCCGTCTGTCTCAGACCGTCGGTCTTTGTCCGTCTCTCTCAGGCCGCCTGTCTCAGCCCATCTGTCTCAGACCATCTGTCTCAGACCGTCTGTCTCTGTCCGTCTGTCTCAGACCATCTGTCTCAGACCGACCGTCTCTGTCCGCCTGACTCAGACCATCTGTCTCAGACCGTCTGTCTCAGACCGTCTGTCTCAGCCCGCCTGTCTCAGCCCGCCTGTCTCTGTCCGTCTGTCTTAGACCATCTGTCTCAGACCGTCTGTCTCAGACCGTCTGTCTCAGACCGTCTGTCTCAGACCGTCTGTCTCAGACCGTCTGTCTCAGACCGTCTGTCTCTGACCGTCTGTCTCAGACCGTCAGTCTCAGACCGTCGGTCTCTGTCCGGTTCTCGCAGGCCGCCTGTCTCTGTCCGTCTGTCTCAGACCGTCTGTCTCAGACCGTCTGTCTCAGACCGTCGGTCTCTGTCCGTCTGTTTCAGAACGCCTGTCTCAGACCGTCGGTCTTAGCCCGTCTGCCTCTGCCCGTCTGTCTCAGCCCGCCTGTCTCTGTCCGTCTGTCTCAGACCGTCGGTCTCAGCCCGCCTGTCTCTGTCCGTCTGTCTCAGACCGTCTGTCTCAGATCGTCTCTCTCAGGCCGCCTGTCTCAGTCCGACTGTCTCAGACCATCTGTCTCTGACCGTCTGTCACTGTCCGTCCCTCTCAGGCCGCCTGTCTCAGTCCGTCTGTCTCAGACCATCTGTGTCAGACCGTTGTCTCTGTCCGTCTGTCTCTGTCCGTCTGTGTCAGACCGTCTGTCCTGGACCGTCTCTCTCAGCCCGCCTGTCTCAGTCCGTCTGGCTGAGACCATCTGTCTCAGACCGCCCGTCTCTGTCCGTCTGTCTCAGACCGTCTGTCTCAGACCGTCTGTCTCAGACCGTCTGTCTCAGACCGTCTGTCTCAGACCGTCTGTCTCAGACCGTCTGTCTCAGACCGTCTGTCTCAGACCGTCTGTCTCAGACCGTCTGTCTCAGACTGTATGTCTCAAACCGTCTGTCTCAGACCGTCTGTCTCAGACCGTCAGTCCAGGACCGTCTGTCTCAGCCCGCCTGTCTCAGCCCGCCTGTCTTTGTCCGTCTGTATCAGACCATCTGTCTCAGACCGTCTGTCTCAGACCGTCGGTCTATTTCCGTCCCTCTCAGGCCGCCTGTCACAGTCCGTCTGTCTCCGACCGTCTGTCTCAGACCGTCGGTCTCAGACCGTCTGTCTCAGACCGTCAGTCTCAGACCGTCGGTCTCTGTCCGTCTCTCTCAGCCCGCCTGTCTCAATCCGTCTGTCTCAGACCATCTGTCTCAGACTGTCCGTCTCTGTCCGTCTGTCTCAGACCGTCTGTCTCAGACCGTCTGTCTCTGACCGTCTGTCTCAGACCGTCTGTCTCAGACCGTCTGTCTCAGACCGTCTGTCTCAGACCGTCTGTCTCAGACCGTCTGTCTCAGACCATCAGTCTCAGACCGTCGGTCTCTGTCCGTTTCTCGCAGGCCGCCTGTCTCAGTCCGTCTGTTTCAGACCGCCTGTCTCAGACCGTCGGTCTCTGTCCGTCGGTCTCTGTCCGTCTCTCCCAGCCCGCCTGTCTCAGGCCATCTGTATCAAACCGTCTGTCTCAGCCCGCCTGTCTCAGCCCGCCTGTCTCTGTCCGTCTGTTTCAGAACGCCTGTCTCAGACCGTCGGTCTAAGCCCGTCTGTCTCAGCCCGTCTGTCTCAGCCCGCCTGTCTCTGTCCGTCTGTCTCAGACCGTCTGTCTCAGCCCGGCTCTCTCTGTCCGTCTGTCTCAGATCGTCTCTCTCAGGCCGCCTGTCTCAGTCCGACTGTCTCAGACCATCTGTCTCAGACCGTCTGTTTCTGTCCGTCTGTCTCAGCCCGCCTGTCTCAGACCGCCTGTCTCTGTCCGTCTGTCTCAGACCGTCTGTCTCAGACCGTCTGTCTCAGACCGTCTGTCTCAGACCGTCTGTCTCAGACCGTCTGTCTCAGACCGTCTGTCTCAGACCGTCTGTCTCAGACCGTCGGTCTCTGTCCGTCTCTCTCAGGCCGCCTGTCTCAGTCCGTCTGTCTCAGACCATCTGTCTCAGACGATCTGTCTCTGTCCGTCTGTCTCAGACCATCTGTCTCAGCCCGCCTGTCTCAGCCCGCCTGTCTCAGCCCGCCTGTCTCTGTCCGTCAGTCTCAGACCATCTGTCTCAGACCGTCCGTGTCTGTCCGTCTGTCTCAGGCCGTCTGTCTCAGCCCGCCTGTCTCGGCCCGCCTGTCTCTGTCCGTCTGTTTCAGACCGCCTGTCTCAGACCATCTGTGTCAGACCGTTGTCTCTGTCCGTCTGTGTCAGACCGTCTGTCTCAGACCGTCTGTCTCAGACCGTCTGTCTCAGACCGTCTGTCTCAGACCGTCTGTCTCAGACCGTCTGTCTCAGACCGTCTGTCTCAGACCGTCTGTCTCAGAACGTCTGTCTCTGGCTGTCTCTCTCAGGCCGCCTGTCTCAGTCCGTCTGTCTCAGACCATCTGTCTCAGACCGCCTGTCTCAGTCCGTCTGTCTCAGACCATCTGTCTCACACCGTCTGTCTCTGTCCGTCTGTCTCAGACCGTCTGTCTCTGTCCGTCTGTCTCCGACCATCTGTCTCAGTCCGTCTGTCTCAGACCGTCTGTCTCAGACCGTCGGTCTCTGTCCGTCTCTCCCAGCCCGCCTGTCTCAGGCCATCTGTATCAAACCGTCTGTCTCAGCCCGCCTGTCTCAGCCCGCCTGTCTCTGTCCGTCTGTATCAGACCGCCTGTCTCAGACTGTCGGTCTTAGCCCGTCTGTCTCAGCCCGCCTGTCTCTGTCCGTCTGTCTCAGACCGTCTGTCTCAGCCCGCCTGTCTCTGTCCGTCTGTCTCAGACCGTCTGTCTCAGATCGTCTCTCTCAGGCCGCCTGTCTCAGTCCGACTGTCTCAGACCATCTGTCTCAGACCGTCTGTCTCTGTCCGTCTGTCTCAGCCCGCCTGTCTCAGACCGTTGTCTCTGTCCGTCTATCTCTGTCCGTCTGTCGCAGAACGTCTGTCTCAGACCATCTGTATCAAACCGTCTGTCTCAGCCCGCCTGTCTCAGCCCGCCTGTCTCTGTCCGTCTGTCTCTGCCCGCCTGTCTCAGATCGTCCGTCTCAGACCGTCCGTCTCAGACCGTCTGTCTCAGACCGTCTGTCTCAGACCGTCTGTCTCAGACCATCTGTCTCAGACGGTCTGTCTCAGACCGTCTGTCTCAGACCGTCTGTCTCAGACCGTCTGTCTCACACCGTCGTTCTCTGTCCGTCTCTCTCAGGCCGCCTGTCTCAGGCCGTCTGTCTCAGACCATCTGTCTCAGACGGTCTGTCTCAGACCGTCTGTCTCAGACCGTCGGTCTCTGTCCGTCTGTCTCAATCCGCCTGTCTCAGACCGTCTGTCCTGGACCGTCTGTCTCAGACCGTCGGTCTCTGTCCGTCTCTCTCATGCCGCCTGTCTCAGTCCGTCTGTTTTAGACCGCCTGTCTCAGACCGTCGGTCTTAGCCCGTCTGTCTCAGCCCGCCTGTCTCTGTCCGTCTGTCTCAGACCGTCGGTCTCTGTCCGTCTCTCTCAGGCCGCCTGTCTCAGTCCATCTGTCTCAGACCATCTGTCTCAGACCGTCTGTCTCTGTCCGTCTGTCTCAGACCATCTGTCTCAGACCGACCGTCTCTGTCCGTCTGACTCAGACCATCTGTCTCAGACCGTCTGTCTCAGACCGTCTGTCTCAGCCCGCCTGTCTCAGCCCGCCTGTCTCTGTCCGTCTGTCTTAGACCATCTGTCTCAGACCGTCTGTCTCAGACCGTCTGTCTCAGACCGTCTGTCTCAGACCGTCTGTCTCAGACCGACTGTCTCAGACCGTCTGTCTCAGACCGTCTGTCTCTGACCGTCTGTCTCAGACCGTCAGTCTCAGACCGTCGGTCTCTGTCCGGTTCTCGCAGGCCGCCTGTCTCTGTCCGTCTGTCTCAGACCGTCTGTCTCAGACCGTCTGTCTCAGCCCGCCTGTCTCTGTCCGTCTGTCTCAGACCGTCTGTCTCAGATCGTCTCTCTCAGGCCGCCTGTCTCAGTCCGACTGTCTCAGACCATCTGTGTCAAACCGTCTGTCTCAGTCCGCCTGTCTCAGCCCGCCTGTCTCTGTCCGTCTGTCTCAGCCAGCCTGTCTCAGACCGTCTGTCTCAGACCGTCTGTCTCAGACCGTCGTTCTCTGTCCGTCTCTCTCAGGCCGCCTGTCTCAGGCCGTCTGTCTCAGACCGTCTGTCTCAGACCGTCGGTCTCTGTCCGTCTGTTTCAGAACGCCTGTCTCAGACCGTCGGTCTTAGCCCGTCTGCCTCTGCCCGTCTGTCTCAGCCCGCCTGTCTCTGTCCGTCTGTCTCAGACCGTCTGTCTCAGATCGTCTCTCTCAGGCCGCCTGTCTCAGGCCGTCTGTCTCAGACCATCTGTCTCAGACGGTCTGTCTCAGACCGTCTGTCTCAGACCGTCTGTCTCAGACCGTCGTTCTCTGTCCGTCTCTCTCAGGCCGCCTGTCTCAGGCCGTCTGTCTCAGACCATCTGTCTCAGACGGTCTGTCTCAGACCGTCTGTCTCAGACCGTCGGTCTCTGTCCGTCTGTCTCAATCCGCCTGTCTCAGACCGTCTGTCCTGGACCGTCTGTCTCAGACCGTCGGTCTCTGTCCGTCTCTCTCATGCCGCCTGTCTCAGTCCGTCTGTTTTAGACCGCCTGTCTCAGACCGTCGGTCTTAGCCCGTCTGTCTCAGCCCGCCTGTCTCTGTCCGTCTGTCTCAGACCGTCGGTCTCTGTCCGTCTCTCTCAGGCCGCCTGTCTCAGTCCATCTGTCTCAGACCATCTGTCTCAGACCGTCTGTCTCTGTCCGTCTGTCTCAGACCATCTGTCTCAGACCGACCGTCTCTGTCCGTCTGACTCAGACCATCTGTCTCAGACCGTCTGTCTCAGACCGTCTGTCTCAGCCCGCCTGTCTCAGCCCGCCTGTCTCTGTCCGTCTGTCTTAGACCATCTGTCTCAGACCGTCTGTCTCAGACCGTCTGTCTCAGACCGTCTGTCTCAGACCGTCTGTCTCAGACCGACTGTCTCAGACCGTCTGTCTCAGACCGTCTGTCTCTGACCGTCTGTCTCAGACCGTCAGTCTCAGACCGTCGGTCTCTGTCCGGTTCTCGCAGGCCGCCTGTCTCTGTCCGTCTGCCTCAGACCGTCTGTCTCAGACCGTCTGTCTCAGCCCGCCTGTCTCTGTCCGTCTGTCTCAGACCGTCTGTCTCAGATCGTCTCTCTCAGGCCGCCTGTCTCAGTCCGACTGTCTCAGACCATCTGTGTCAAACCGTCTGTCTCAGTCCGCCTGTCTCAGCCCGCCTGTCTCTGTCCGTCTGTCTCAGCCAGCCTGTCTCAGACCGTCTGTCTCAGACCGTCTGTCTCAGACCGTCTGTCTCAGACCGTCGTTCTCTGTCCGTCTCTCTCAGGCGGCCTGTCTCAGGCCGTCTGCCTCTGCCCGTCTGTCTCAGCCCGCCTGTCTCTGTCCGTCTGTCTCAGACCCTCTGTCTCAGCCCGCCTGTCTCTGTCCGTCTGTCTCAGACCGTCTGTCTCAAATCGTCTCTCTCAGGCCGCCTGTCTCAGTCCGACTGTCTCAGACCATCTGTCTCTGACCGTCTGTCACTGTCCGTCCCTCTCAGGCCGCCTGTCTCAGTCCGTCTGTCTCAGACCATCTGTGTCAGACCGTTGTCTCTGTCCGTCTGTCTCTGTCCGTCTGTGTCAGACCGTCTGTCCTGGACCGTCTGTCTCAGACCGTCGGTCTCTGTCCGTCTCTCTCATGCCGCCTGTCTCAGTCCGTCTGTTTCAGACCGCCTGTCTCAGACCGTCGGTCTTAGCCCGTCTGTCTCAGCCCGCCTGTCTCTGTCCGTCTGTCTCAGACCGTCGGTCTCTGTCCGTCTCTCTCAGGCCGCCTGTCTCAGTCCATCTGTCTCAGACCATCTGTCTCAGACCGTCTGTCTCTGTCCGTCTGTCTCAGACCATCTGTCTCAGACCGACCGTCTCTGTCCGTCTGACTCAGACCATCTGTCTCAGACCGTCTGTCTCAGACCGTCTGTCTCAGCCCGCCTGTCTCAGCCCGCCGGTCATAGCCCGTCTGGCTCAGCCCGCCTGTCTCTGTCCGTCTGTCTCAGACCGTCTGTCTCAGCCCGCCAGTCTCTGTCCGTCTGTCTCAGACCGTCTGTCTCAGATCGTCTCTCTCAGGCCGCCTGTCTCAGTCCGACTGTCTCAGACCATCTGTCTCAGACCGTCTGTCTCTGTCCGTCTGTCTCAGCCCGCCTGTCTCAGACCGTTGTCTCTGTCCGTCTATCTCTGTCCGTCTGTCTCAGGCCATCTGTATCAAACCGTCTGTCTCAGCCCGCCTGTCTCAGCCCGCCTGTCTCAGCCCGCCTGTCTCTGTCCGTCTGTTCCAGAACGCCTGTCTCAGACCGTCGGTCTTACCCGTCTGTCTCAGCCCGTCTGTCTCAGCCCGCCTGTCTCAGTCCATCTGTCTCAGACCATCTGTCTCAGACCGTCTGTCTCTGTCCGTCTGTCTCAGACCATCTGTCTCAGACCGACCGTCTCTGTCCGTCTGACTCAGACCATCTGTCTCAGACCGTCTGTCTCAGACCGTCTGTCTCAGCCCGCCTGTCTCAGCCCGCCGGTCATAGCCCGTCTGGCTCAGCCCGCCTGTCTCTGTCCGTCTGTCTCAGACCGTCTGTCTCAGCCCGCCAGTCTCTGTCCGTCTGTCTCAGACCGTCTGTCTCAGATCGTCTCTCTCAGGCCGCCTGTCTCAGTCCGACTGTCTCAGACCATCTGTCTCAGACCGTCTGTCTCTGTCCGTCTGTCTCAGCCCGCCTGTCTCAGACCGTTGTCTCTGTCCGTCTATCTCTGTCCGTCTGTCTCAGGCCATCTGTATCAAACCGTCTGTCTCAGCCCGCCTGTCTCTGTCCGTCTGTTCCAGAACGCCTGTCTCAGACCGTCGGTCTTACCCGTCTGTCTCAGCCCGTCTGTCTCAGCCCGCCTGTCTCAGTCCGACTGTCTCAGCCCGCCTGTCTCAGACCGTCTATCTCGGACCATCTGTCTCAGCCCGTCTGAATCAGATCGTCCGTCTCAGCCCGCCTGCCTCTGTCCGTCTGTCGCAGACCGTCTGTCTCAGATCGTCTCTCTCAGGCCGTCTGTCTCAGTCCGACTGTCTCTGTCCGTAGGTTTCAGACCGCCTGTCTCAGACCGTCGGTCTGAGCCCGTCTGTCTCAGCCCGCCTGTCTCTGTCCGTCTGTCTCAGACCGTCTGTCTCAGATCGTCTCTCTCAGGCCGCCTGTCTCAGTCCGACTGTCTCAGACCATCTGTCTCCGACCTTCTGTCTCTGTCCGTCTGTCTCAGCCCGCCTGTCTCAGACCGTTGTCTCTGTCCGTCTGTCTCAGAACGTCTGTCTCAGACCATCTGTATCAAACCGTCTGTCTCAGACCGTCCGTCTCTGTCCGTCTGTCTCAGACCGTCTGTCTCAGACCGTCTGTCTCAGACCGTCTGTCTCAGACCATCTGTCGCAGACCTTCCGTCTCAGACCGTCCGTCTCTGTCCGTCTCTCTCAGACCATCTGTCTCAGACCGTCTGTCTCAGACCGTCTGTCTCAGCCCGCCTGTCTCAGCCCGCCTGTCTCTGTCCGTGTGTCTTAGACCATCAGTCTCAGACCGCCTGTCTCAGACCATCTGTCTCGGACCGTCGGTCTCAGTCCGTCGGTATCTGTCCGTCTCTCCCAGCCCGCCTGTCTCAGGCCATCTGTATCAAACCGTCTGTCTCAGACCGCCTTTCTCAGCCCGCCTGTCTCTGTCCGTCTATTTCAGAACGCCTGTCTCATCCCGTCGGTCTTAGCCCGTCTGTCTCAGCCCGTCTGTCTCTGTCCGTCTGTCTCAGCCCGCCTGTCTCAGACCGTTGTCTCTGTCCGTCTATCTCTGTCCGTCTGTCTCAGGCCATCTGTATCAAACCGTCTGTCTCAGCCCGCCTGTCTCAGCCCGCCTGTCTCAGCCCGCCTGTCTCTGTCCGTCTGTTTCAGAACGCCTGTCTCAGACCGTCGGTCTAAGCCCGTCTGTCTCAGCCCGTCTGTCTCAGCCCGCCTGTCTCTGTCCGTCTGTCTCAGACCGTCTGTCTCAGCCCGGCTGTCTCTGTCCGTCTGTCTCAGATCGTCTCTCTCAGGCCGCCTGTCTCAGTCCGACTGTCTCAGACCATCTGTCTCAGACCGTCTGTTTCTGTCCGTCTGTCTCAGCCCGCCTGTCTCAGACCGCCTGTCTCTGTCCGTCTGTCTCAGACCGTCTGTCTCAGACCGTCTGTCTCAGACCGTCTGTCTCAGACCGTCTGTCTCAGACCGTCTGTCTCAGACCGTCTGTCTAAGACCGTCTGTCTCAGATCGTCTGTCTCAGACCGTCGGTCTCTGTCCGTCTCTCTCAGGCCGCCTGTCCCAGTCCGTCTGTCTCAGACCATCTGTCTCAGACGATCTGTCTCTGTCCGTCTGTCTCAGACCATCTGTCTCAGTCCGTCTGTCTCAGACCGTCTGTCTCGGACCGTCGGTCTCAGACCGTCGGTCTCTGTCCGTCTCTCCCAGCCCGCCTGTCTCAGGCCATCTGTATCAAACCGTCTGTCTCAGCCCGCCTGTCTCAGCCCGCCTGTCTCAGCCCGCCTGTCTCTGTCCGTCTGTCTCAGACCATCTGTCTCAGACCGTCCGTGTCTGTCCGTCTGTCTCAGGCCGTCTGTCTCAGCCCGCCTGTCTCGGCCCGCCTGTCTCTGTCCGTCTGTTTCAGACCGCCTGTCTCAGACCATCTGTGTCAGACCGTTGTCTCTGTCCGTCTGTGTCAGACCGTCTGTCTCAGACCGTCTGTCTCAGACCGTCTGTCTCAGACCGTCTGTCTCAGACCGTCTGTCTCAGACCGTCTGTCTCAGACCGTCTGTCTCAGACCGTCTGTCTCAGACCGTCTGTCTCAGACCGTCTGTCTCAGATCGTCTCCCTCAGGCCGCCTGTCTCAGTCGGACTGTCTCAGACCATCTGTCTCAGACCGTCTGTCTCTGTCCGTCTGTCTCAGCCCGCCTGTCTCAGACCGTTGTCTCTGTCCGTCTATCTCTGTCCGTCTGTCGCAGAACGTCTGTCTCAGACCATCTGTATCAAACCGTCTGTCTCAGCCCGCCTGTCTCAGCCCGCCTGTCTCTGTCCGTCTGTCTCTACCCGCCTGTCTCAGACCGTCTATCTCGGACCATCTGTCTCAGACCGTCGTTCTCTGTCCGTCTCTCTCAGGCCGCCTGTCTCAGTCCGTCTCTCTCAGACCATCTGTGTCAGGCCGTTGTCTCTGTCCGTCTGTGTCAGACCGCCCGTCTCTGTCCGTCTGTCTCACACCGTCTGTCTCAGACCGTCTGTCTCAGACCGTCTGTCTCAGATCGTCTCTCTCAGGCCGCCTGTCTCAGTCCGACTGTCTCTGTCCGTAGGTTTCAGACCGCCTGTCTCAGACCGTCGGTCTGAGCCCGTCTGTATCAGCCCGCCTGTCTCTGTCCGTCTGTCTCAGACCGTCTGTCTCAGATCGTCTCTCTCAGGCCGCCTGTCTCAGTCCGACTGTCTCAGACCATCTGTGTCAAACCGTCTGTCTCAGCCCGCCTGTCTCAGCCCGCCTGTCTCTGTCCGTCTGTCTCAGCCAGCCTGTCTCAGACCGTCTGTCTCAGACCGTCTGTCTCAGACCGTCGTTCTCTGTCCGTCTCTCTCAGGCCGCCTGTCTCAGGCCGTCTGTCTCAGACCATCTGTCTCAGACGGTCTGTCTCAGACCGTCTGTCTCAGACCGTTGTCTCTGTCCGTCTGTCTCTGTCCGTCTGTTTCAGACCGCCTGTCTCAGTCCGTCGGTCTTAGCCCGTCTGTCTCAGCCCGCCTGTCTCTGTCCGTCTGTCTCAGACCGTCGGTCTCTGTCCGTCTCTCTCAGGCCGCCTGTCTCAGTCCATCTGTCTCAGACCATCTGTCTCAGACCGTCTGTCTCTGTCCGTCTGTCTCAGACCATCTGTCTCAGACCGACCGTCTCTGTCCGTCTGACTCAGACCATCTGTCTCAGACCGTCTGTCTCAGACCGTCTGTCTCAGCCCGCCTGTCTCAGACCGCCTGTCTCAGTCCATCTGTCTCAAACCATCTGTCTCAGACCGTCTGTCTCTGTCCGTCTGTCTCAGACCATCTGTCTCAGCCCGCCTGTCTCTGTCCGTCTGTCTCAGCCCGCCAGTCTCTGTCCGTCTGTCTCATTCCGTCTGTCTCAGATCGTCTCTCTCAGGCCGCCTGTCTCAGTCCGACTGTCTCAGACCATCTGTCTCAGACCGTCTGTCTCTGTCCGTCTGTCTCAGCCCGCCTGTCTCAGACCGTTGTCTCTGTCCGTCTATCTCTGTCCGTCTGTCGCAGAACGTCTGTCTCAGACCATCTGTATCAAACCGTCTGTCTCAGCCCGCCTGTCTCTGTCCGTCTGTCTCAGACCGTCTGTCTCAGACCGTCTGTCTCAGACCGTCTGTCTCAGACCGTCTGTCTCAGACCGTCTGTCTCAGACCGTCTGTCTCAGACCGTCTGTCTCAGACCGTCTGTCTCAGACCGTCAGTCCAGGACCGTCTGTCTCAGCCCGCCTGTCTCAGCCCGCCTGTCTTTGTCCGTCTGTCTCAGACCATCTGTCTCAGAACGTCTGTCTCAGACCGTCGGTCTATTTCCGTCCCTCTCAGGCCGCCTGTCACAGTCCGTCTGTCTCCGACCGTCTGTCTCAGACCGTCGGTCTCAGACCGTCTGTCTCAGACCGTCAGTCTCAGACCGTCGGTCTCTGTCCGTCTCTCTCAGCCCGCCTGTCTCAGTCCGACTGTCTCAGACCATCTGTCTCAGACCGTCTGTCTCTGTCCGTCTGTCTCAGCCCGCCTGTCTCAGACCGTTGTCTCTGTCCGTCTATCTCTGTCCGTCTGTCGCAGAACGTCTGTCTCAGACTATCTGTATCAAACCGTCTGTCTCAGCCCGCCTGTCTCAGCCCGCCTGTCTCTGTCCGTCTGTCTCTGCCCGCCTGTCTCAGACCGTCTATCTCGGACCATCTGTCTCAGCCCGTCTGTCTCAGATCGTCCGTCTCAGACGGCCCGTCTCTGTCCGTCTGTCTCAGCCTGCCTGTCTCTGTCCGTCTGTCTCAGACCGTCTGTCTCAGATCGTCTCTCTCAGGCCGCCTGTCTCAGTCCGACTGTCTCTGTCCGTAGGTTTCAGACCGCCTGTCTCAGACCGTCGGTCTGAGCCCGTCTGTCTCAGCCTGCCTGTCTCTGTCCGTCTGTCTCAGACCGTCTGTCTCAGATCGTCTCTCTCAGGCCGTCTGTCTCAGACCATCTGTCTCAGACGGTCTGTCTCAGACCGTCTGTCTCAGACCGTTGTCTCTGTCCGTCTGTCTCTGTCCGTCTGTGTCAGACCGCCTGTCTCTGTCCGTCTGTCTCTGTCCGTCTGTCTCTGTCCGTCTGTCTCAGACCGCCTGTCTCAGACCGTCTGTCTCAGACCGTCTGTCTCAGACCGTGTGTCTCAGACCATCGGTCTCTGTCCGTCTGTCTCAATCCGCCTGTCACAGACCGTCTGTCCTGGACCGTCTGTCTCAGACCGTCGGTCTCTGTCCGTCTCTCTCATGCCGCCTGTCTCAGTCCGTCTGTTTTAGACCGCCTGTCTCAGACCGTCGGTCTTAGCCCGTCTGTCTCAGCCCGCCTGTCTCTGTCCGTCTGTCTCAGACCGTCGGTCTCTGTCCGTCTCTCTCAGGCCGCCTGTCTCAGCCCATCTGTCTCAGACGATCTGTCTCTGTCCGTCTGTCTCAGACCATCTGTCTCAGGCCGCCTGTCTCAGTCCGACTGTCTCAGACCATCTGTCTCTGACCGTCTGTCACTGTCCGTCCCTCTCAGGCCGCCTGTCTCAGTCCGTCTGTCTCAGACCATCTGTGTCAGACCGTTGTCTCTGTCCGTCTGTCTCTGTCCGTCTGTGTCAGACCGTCTGTCCTGGACCGTCTCTCTCAGCCCGCCTGTCTCAGTCCGTCTGGCTGAGACCATCTGTCTCAGACCGCCCGTCTCTGTCCGTCTGTCTCAGACCGTCTGTCTCAGACTGTCTGTCTCAGACCGTCTGTCTCAGACCGTCTGTCTCAGACCGTCTGTCTCAGACCGTCTGTCTCAGACCGTCTGTCTCAGACTGTCTGTCTCAGACCGTCTGTCTCAGACCGTCTGTCTCAGACCGTCAGTCCAGGACCGTCTGTCTCAGCCCGCCTGTCTCAGCCCGCCTGTCTTTGTCCGTCTGTATCAGACCATCTGTCTCAGACCGTCTGTCTCAGACCGTCGGTCTATTTCCGTCCCTCTCAGGCCGCCTGTCACAGTCCGTCTGTCTCCGACCGTCTGTCTCAGACCGTCGGTCTCAGACCGTCTGTCTCAGACCGTCAGTCTCAGACCGTCGGTCTCTGTCCGTCTCTCTCAGCCCGCCTGTCTCAATCCGTCTGTCTCAGACCATCTGTCTCAGACTGTCCGTCTCTGTCCGTCTGTCTCAGACCGTCTGTCTCAGACCGTCTGTCTCTGACCGTCTGTCTCAGACCGTCTGTCTCAGACCGTCTGTCTCAGACCGTCTGTCTCAGACCGTCTGTCTCAGACCGTCTGTCTCAGACCATCAGTCTCAGACCGTCGGTCTCTGTCCGTTTCTCGCAGGCCGCCTGTCTCAGTCCGCCTGTCTAAGTCCGTCTGTCTCAGACCATCTGTCTCAGACCGTGGTCTCTGTCCGTCTGTCTCTGTCCGTCTGTCTCTGTCCGTCTGTCTCAATTCGCCTGTCTCAGACCGTCTGTCCTGGACCGTCTGTCTCAGACCGTCGGTCTCTGTCCGTCTCTCTCATGCCGCCTGTCTCAGTCCGTCTGTTTCAGACCGCCTGTCTCAGACCGTCGGTCTTAGCCCGTCTGTCTCTGCCCGCCTGTCTCTGTCCGTCTGTCTCAGACCGTCGGTCTCTGTCCGTCTCTCTCAGGCCGCCTGTCTCAGTCCGTCTGTCTCAGACCATCTGTCTCAGACCGTCTGTCTCTGTCCGTCTGTCTCAGACCATCTGTCTCAGACCATCTGTCTCAGACCATCTGTCTCAGATCCTCCGTCTCTGTCCGCCTGTCTCTGTCCGTCTGTCTCAGACCGCCGGTCTCTGTCCGTCTCTCTCAGGCCGCCTGTCTCAGTCCGTCTGTCTCAGACCATCTGTCTCAGACCGTCTGTCTCTGTCCGTCGGTCTCTGTCCGTCTCTCCCAGCCCGCCTGTCTCAGGCCATCTGTATCAAACCGTCTGTCTCAGCCCGCCTGTCTCAGCCCGCCTGTCTCTGTCCGTCTGTTTCAGAACGCCTGTCTCAGACCGTCGGTCTAAGCCCGTCTGTCTCAGGCCGTCTGTCTCAGCCCGCCTGTCTCAGCCCGCCTGTCTCTGTCCGTCTGTCTCAGACCGGCTGTCTCAGATCGTCTCTCTCAGGCCGCCTGTCTCAGTCCGCCTGTCTCAGTCCGACTGTCTCAGACCATCTGTCTCAGACCGTCTGTTTCTGTCCGTCTGTCTCAGCCCGCCTGTCTCAGACCGCCTGTCTCTGTCCGTCTGTCTCAGACCGTCTGTCTCAGACCGTCTGTCTCAGACCGTCTGTCTCAGACCGTCTGTCTCAGACCGTCTGTCTCAGACCGTCTGTCTCAGACCGTCTGTCTCAGACCGTCTGTCTCAGACCGTCTGTCTCAGACCGTCTGTCTCAGACCGTCTGTCTCAGACCGTCTGTCTCAGACCGTCGGTCTCTGTCCGTCTCTCTCAGGCCGCCTGTCTCAGTCCGTCTGTCTCAGACCATCTGTCTCAGACGATCTGTCTCTGTCCGTCTGTCTCAGACCATCTGTCTCAGTCCGTCTGTCTCAGACCGTCTGTCTCGGACCGTCGGTCTCAGACCGTCGGTCTCTGTCCGTCTCTCCCAGCCCGCCTGTCTCAGGCCATCTGTATCAAACCGTCTGACTCAGCCCGCCTGTCTCAGCCCGCCTGTCTCAGCCCGCCTGTCTCTGTCCGTCTGTCTCAGACCATCTGTCTCAGACCGTCCGTGTCTGTCCGTCTGTCTCAGGCCGTCTGTCTCAGCCCGCCTGTCTCAGTCCGCCTGTCTCTGTCCGTCTATCTCTGTCCGTCTGTCGCAGAACGTCTGTCTCAGACTATCTGTATCAAACCGTCTGTCTCAGCCCGCCTGTCTCAGCCCGCCTGTCTCTGTCCGTCTGTCTCTGCCCGCCTGTCTCAGACCGTCTATCTCGGACCATCTGTCTCAGCCCGTCTGTCTCAGATCGTCCGTCTCAGACGGCCCGTCTCTGTCCGTCTGTCTCAGCCTGCCTGTCTCTGTCCGTCTGTCTCAGACCGTCTGTCTCAGATCGTCTCTCTCAGGCCGCCTGTCTCAGTCCGACTGTCTCTGTCCGTAGGTTTCAGACCGCCTGTCTCAGACCGTCGGTCTGAGCCCGTCTGTCTCAGCCTGCCTGTCTCTGTCCGTCTGTCTCAGACCGTCTGTCTCAGACCGTCTGTCTCAGACCGTCTGTCTCAGACCGTCTGTCTCAGACCGTCTGTCTCAGACCGTCTGTCTCAGACCGTCGGTCTCTGTCCGTCTCTCTCAGGCCGCCTGTCTCAGTCCGTCTGTCTCAGACCATCTGTCTCAGACCGTCTGTCTCTGTCCGTCTGTCTCAGACCATCTGTCTCAGTCCGTCTGTCTCAGACCGTGTGTCTCAGACCATCGGTCTCTGTCCGTCTGTCTCAATCCGCCTGTCACAGACCGTCTGTCCTGGACCGTCTGTCTCAGACCGTCGGTCTCTGTCCGTCTCTCTCATGCCGCCTGTCTCAGTCCGTCTGTTTTAGACCGCCTGTCTCAGACCGTCGGTCTTAGCCCGTCTGTCTCAGCCCGCCTGTCTCTGTCCGTCTGTCTCAGACCGTCGGTCTCTGTCCGTCTCTCTCAGGCCGCCTGTCTCAGCCCATCTGTCTCAGACGATCTGTCTCTGTCCGTCTGTCTCAGACCATCTGTCTCAGGCCGCCTGTCTCAGTCCGACTGTCTCAGACCATCTGTCTCTGACCGTCTGTCACTGTCCGTCCCTCTCAGGCCGCCTGTCTCAGTCCGTCTGTCTCAGACCATCTGTGTCAGACCGTTGTCTCTGTCCGTCTGTCTCTGTCCGTCTGTGTCAGACCGTCTGTCCTGGACCGTCTCTCTCAGCCCGCCTGTCTCAGTCCGTCTGGCTGAGACCATCTGTCTCAGACCGCCCGTCTCTGTCCGTCTGTCTCAGACCGTCTGTCTCAGACTGTCTGTCTCAGACCGTCTGTCTCAGACCGTCTGTCTCAGACCGTCTGTCTCAGACCGTCTGTCTCAGACCGTCTGTCTCAGACTGTCTGTCTCAGACCGTCTGTCTCAGACCGTCTGTCTCAGACCGTCAGTCCAGGACCGTCTGTCTCAGCCCGCCTGTCTCAGCCCGCCTGTCTTTGTCCGTCTGTATCAGACCATCTGTCTCAGACCGTCTGTCTCAGACCGTCGGTCTATTTCCGTCCCTCTCAGGCCGCCTGTCACAGTCCGTCTGTCTCCGACCGTCTGTCTCAGACCGTCGGTCTCAGACCGTCTGTCTCAGACCGTCAGTCTCAGACCGTCGGTCTCTGTCCGTCTCTCTCAGCCCGCCTGTCTCAATCCGTCTGTCTCAGACCATCTGTCTCAGACTGTCCGTCTCTGTCCGTCTGTCTCAGACCGTCTGTCTCAGACCGTCTGTCTCTGACCGTCTGTCTCAGACCGTCTGTCTCAGACCGTCTGTCTCAGACCGTCTGTCTCAGACCGTCTGTCTCAGACCGTCTGTCTCAGACCATCAGTCTCAGACCGTCGGTCTCTGTCCGTTTCTCGCAGGCCGCCTGTCTCAGTCCGCCTGTCTAAGTCCGTCTGTCTCAGACCATCTGTCTCAGACCGTGGTCTCTGTCCGTCTGTCTCTGTCCGTCTGTCTCAATTCGCCTGTCTCAGACCGTCTGTCCTGGACCGTCTGTCTCAGACCGTCGGTCTCTGTCCGTCTCTCTCATGCCGCCTGTCTCAGTCCGTCTGTTTCAGACCGCCTGTCTCAGACCGTCGGTCTTAGCCCGTCTGTCTCTGCCCGCCTGTCTCTGTCCGTCTGTCTCAGACCGTCGGTCTCTGTCCGTCTCTCTCAGGCCGCCTGTCTCAGTCCGTCTGTCTCAGACCATCTGTCTCAGACCGTCTGTCTCTGTCCGTCTGTCTCAGACCATCTGTCTCAGACCATCTGTCTCAGATCCTCCGTCTCTGTCCGCCTGTCTCTGTCCGTCTGTCTCAGACCGCCGGTCTCTGTCCGTCTCTCTCAGGCCGCCTGTCTCAGTCCGTCTGTCTCAGACCATCTGTCTCAGACCGTCTGTCTCTGTCCGTCGGTCTCTGTCCGTCTCTCCCAGCCCGCCTGTCTCAGGCCATCTGTATCAAACCGTCTGTCTCAGCCCGCCTGTCTCAGCCCGCCTGTCTCTGTCCGTCTGTTTCAGAACGCCTGTCTCAGACCGTCGGTCTAAGCCCGTCTGTCTCAGGCCGTCTGTCTCAGCCCGCCTGTCTCAGCCCGCCTGTCTCTGTCCGTCTGTCTCAGACCGGCTGTCTCAGATCGTCTCTCTCAGGCCGCCTGTCTCAGTCCGCCTGTCTCAGTCCGACTGTCTCAGACCATCTGTCTCAGACCGTCTGTTTCTGTCCGTCTGTCTCAGCCCGCCTGTCTCAGACCGCCTGTCTCTGTCCGTCTGTCTCAGACCGTCTGTCTCAGACCGTCTGTCTCAGACCGTCTGTCTCAGACCGTCTGTCTCAGACCGTCTGTCTCAGACCGTCGGTCTCTGTCCGTCTCTCTCAGGCCGCCTGTCTCAGTCCGTCTGTCTCAGACCATCTGTCTCAGACGATCTGTCTCTGTCCGTCTGTCTCAGACCATCTGTCTCAGTCCGTCTGTCTCAGACCGTCTGTCTCGGACCGTCGGTCTCAGACCGTCGGTCTCTGTCCGTCTCTCCCAGCCCGCCTGTCTCATGCCATCTGTATCAAACCGTCTGTCTCAGCCCGCCTGTCTCAGCCCGCCTGTCTCAGCCCGCCTGTCTCTGTCCGTCTGTCTCAGACCATCTGTCTCAGACCGTCCGTGTCTGTCCGTCTGTCTCAGGCCGTCTGTCTCAGCCCGCCTGTCTCGGCCCGCCTGTCTCTGTCCGTCTGTTTCAGACCGCCTGTCTCAGACCATCTGTGTCAGACCGTTGTCTCTGTCCGTCTGTGTCAGACCGTCTGTCTCAGACCGTCTGTCTCAGACCGTCTGTCTCAGACCGTCTGTCTCAGACCGTCTGTCTCAGACCGTCTGTCTCAGACCGTCTGTCTCAGAACGTCTGTCTCTGGCTGTCTCTCTCAGGCCGTCTGTCTCAGACCGTCGGCCTCTGTCCGTCTCTCTCAGGCCGCCTGTCTCAGTCCGTCTGTCTCAGACCATCTGTCTCAGACGATCTGTCTCTGTCCGTCTGTCTCAGACCATCTGTCTCAGTCCGTCTGTCTCAGACCGTCTGTCTCGGACCGTCGGTCTCTGTCCGTCTCTCCCAGCCCGCCTGTCTCAGGCCATCTGTATCAAACCGTCTGTCTCAGCCCGCCTGTCTCAGCCCGCCTGTCTCAGCCCGCCTGTCTCTGTCCGTCTGTCTCAGACCATCTGTCTCAGACCGTCCGTGTCTGTCCGTCTGTCTCAGGCCGTCTGTCTCAGCCCGCCTGTCTCGGCCCGCCTGTCTCTGTCCGTCTGTTTCAGACCGCCTGTCTCAGACCATCTGTGTCAGACCGTTGTCTCTGTCCGTCTGTGTCAGACCGTCTGTCTCAGACCGTCTGTCTCAGACCGTCTGTCTCAGACCGTCTGTCTCAGCCCGCCTGTCTCAGCCCGCCTGTCTCTGTCCGTCTGTTTCAGACCGCCTGTCTCAGACTGTCGGTCTTAGCCCGTCTGTCTCAGCCCGCCTGTCTCTGTCCGTCTGTCTCAGACCGTCTGTCTCAGCCCGCCTGTCTCTGTCCGTCTGTCTCAGACCGTCTGTCTCAGATCGTCTCTCTCAGACCGTCTGTCTCAGACCGTCTGTCTCAGACCGTCTGTCTCAGACCGTCTGTCTCAGACCGTCTGTCTCAGACCGTCTGTCTCAGACCGTCTGTCTCAGACCGTCTGTCTCAGACCGTCTGTCTCAGAACGTCTGTCTCTGGCTGTCTCTCTCAGGCCGTCTGTCTCAGACCGTCGGTCTCTGTCCGTCTCTCTCAGGCCGCCTGTCTCAGTCCGTCTGTCTCAGACCATCTGTCTCAGACGATCTGTCTCTGTCCGTCTGTCTCAGACCATCTGTCTCAGTCCGTCTGTCTCAGACCGTCTGTCTCGGACCGTCGGTCTCTGTCCGTCTCTCCCAGCCCGCCTGTCTCAGGCCATCTGTATCAAACCGTCTGTCTCAGCCCGCCTGTCTCAGCCCGCCTGTCTCTGTCCGTCTGTCTCAGACCATCTGTCTCAGACCGTCCGTGTCTGTCCGTCTGTCTCAGGCCGTCTGTCTCAGCCCGCCTGTCTCGGCCCGCCTGTCTCTGTCCGTCTGTTTCAGACCGCCTGTCTCAGACCATCTGTGTCAGACCGTTGTCTCTGTCCGTCTGTGTCAGACCGTCTGTCTCAGACCGTCTGTCTCAGACCGTCTGTCTCAGACCGTCTGTCTCAGCCCGCCTGTCTCAGCCCGCCTGTCTCTGTCCGTCTGTTTCAGACCGCCTGTCTCAGACTGTCGGTCTTAGCCCGTCTGTCTCAGCCCGCCTGTCTCTGTCCGTCTGTCTCAGACCGTCTGTCTCAGCCCGCCTGTCTCTGTCCGTCTGTCTCAGACCGTCTGTCTCAGATCGTCTCTCTCAGGCCGCCTGTCTCAGTCCGACTGTCTCAGACCATCTGTCTCAGACCGTCTGTCTCTGTCCGTCTGTCTCAGCCCGCCTGTCTCAGACCGTTGTCTCTGTCCGTCTGTCTCAGAACGTCTGTCTCAGACCATCTGTATCAAACCGTCTGTCTCAGACCGTCCGTCTCTGTCCGTCTGTCTCAGACCGTCTGTCTCAGACCGTCTGTCTCAGACCGTCTGTCTCAGACCGTCTGTCTCAGACCGTCTGTCTCAGATCGTCTGTCTCAGACCGTCGGTCTCTGTCAGTCTCTCTCAGGCCGCCTGTCTCAGTCCGTCTGTCTCAGACCATCTGTCTCAGACCGTCTGTCTCAGACCGTCTGTCTCTGTCCGTCTGTCTCAGACCATCTGTCTCAGACCTTCTGTCTCAGACCGTCCGTCTCTGTCCGTCTGTCTCAGACCATCTGTCTCAGACCGTCTGTCTCAGACCTTCTGTCTCAGCCCGCCTGTCTCAGCCCGCCTGTCTCTGTCCGTCTGTCTTAGATCATCTGTCTCAGACCGTCTGTCTCAGACCGTCTGTCTCAGACCGTCTGTGTCTGACCGTCTGTCTCAGACCGTCTGTGTCTGACCGTCTGTCTCAGACCGTCATTCTCAGACCGTCGGTCTCTGTCCGTTTCTCGCAGGCCGCCTGTCTCTGTCCGTCTGTCTCAGACCGTCTGTCTCAGACCGTCTGTCTCAGACCGTCGGTCTCTGTACGTCTCTCTCAGGCCGTCGGTCTCTGGCCGTTTCTCGCAGGCCGCCTGTCTCAGTCCGCCTGTCTAAGTCCGTCTGTCTCAGACCATCTGTCTCAGACCGTTGTCTCTGTCCGTCTGTCTCTGTCCGTCTGTCTCAATCCGCCTGACTCAGACCGTCTGTCCTGGACCGTCTGTCTCAGACCGTCGGTCTCTGTCCGTCTCTCTCATGCCGCCTGTCTCAGTCCGTCTGTTTCAGACCGCCTGTCTCCGACCGTCGGTCTTAGCCCGTCTGTCGCAGCCCGCCTGTCTCTGTCCGTCTGTCTCAGACCGTCGGTCCCTCACGGTCTCTCTCAGGCCGCCTGTCTCAGTCCATCTGTCTCAGACCATCTGTCTCAGATCGTCTGTCGCTGTCCGTCTGTCTCAGACCATCTGTCTCAGACCTTCTGTCTCAGACCGTCCGTCTCTGTCCGTCTCTCTCAGACCATCTGTCTCAGACCGTCTGTCTCAGACCGTCTGTCTCAGCTCGTCTGTCTCAGCCCGCCTGTCTCTGTCCGTCTGTCTCAGGCCGTCTGTCTCAGCCCGCCTGTGTCTGTCCGTCTGTCTCAGACCGTCTGTCTCAGATCGTCTCTCTCAGGCCGCCTGTCTCTGTCCGACTGTCTCAGACCATCTGTCTCAGACCGTCTGTTTCTGTCCGTCTGTCTCAGAACGTCTGTCTCAGACCATCTGTATCAAACCGTCTGTCTCAGCGCGCCTGTTGCAGCCCGCCTGTCTCTGTCCGTCTGTCTCAGCCCGCCTGTCTCAGACCGTCTATCTCGGACCATCTGTCTCAGCCCGTCTGAATCAGATCGTCCGTCTCAGCCCGCCTGTCTCTGTCCGTCTGTCGCAGACCGTCTGTCTCAGATCGTCTCTCTCAGGCCGTCTGTCTCAGTCCGACTGTCTCTGTCCGTAGGTTTCAGACCGCCTGTCTCAGACCGTCGGTCTGAGCCCGTCTGTCTCAGCCCGCCTGTCTCTGTCCGTCTGTCTCAGACCGTCTGTCTCTGTCCGTCTGTCTCAGCCCGCCTGTCTCAGACCGTTGTCTCTGTCCGTCTGTCTCAGAACGTCTGTCTCAGACCATCTGTATCAAACCGTCTGTCTCAGACCGTCCGTCTCTGTCCGTCTGTCTCAGACCGTCTGTCTCAGACCGTCTGTCTCAGACCGTCTGTCTCAGACCGTCTGTCTCAGCCCGCCTGTCTCTGTCCGTCTGTCTCAGACCGTCGGTCTCTGTCCGTCTCTCTCAGGCCGCCTGTCTCAGTCCATCTGTCTCAGACCATCTGTCTCAGACCGTCTGTCTCTGTCCGTCTGTCTCAGACCATCTGTCTCAGACCTTCTGTCTCAGACCGTCCGTCTCTGTCCGTCTGTCTCAGACCATCTGTCTCAGACCGTCTGTCTCAGACCTTCTGTCTCAGCCCGCCTGTCTCAGCCCGCCTGTCTCTGTCCGTCTGTCTTAGATCATCTGTCTCAGACCGTCTGTCTCAGACCGTCTGTCTCAGACCGTCTGTCTCAGACCGTCTGTCTCAGACCGTCTGTCTCAGACCGTCGGTCTCTGTACGTCTCTCTCAGGCCGTCGGTCTCTGGCCGTTTCTCGCAGGCCGCCTGTCTCAGTCCGCCTGTCTAAGTCCGTCTGTCTCAGACCATCTGTCTCAGACCGTTGTCTCTGTCCGTCTGTCTCTGTCCGTCTGTCTCAATCCGCCTGACTCAGACCGTCTGTCCTGGACCGTCTGTCTCAGACCGTCGGTCTCTGTCCGTCTCTCTCATGCCGCCTGTCTCAGACCGTCTGTCTCAGACCTTCTGTCTCAGCCCGCCTGTCTCAGCCCGCCTGTCTCTGTCCGTCTGTCTTAGATCATCTGTCTCAGCCCGTCTGTCTCAGATCGTCGGTCTCAGCCCGCCTGTCTCCGTCCGTCTGTCTCAGACCGTCTGTTTCAGATCGTCTCTCTCAGGCCGCCTGTCTCAGTCCTACTGTCTCTGTCCGTAGGTTTCAGACCGCCTGTCTCAGACCGTCGATCTGAGCCCGTCTGTCTCAGCCCGCCTGTCTCTGTCCGTCTGTCTCAGACCGTCTGTCTCAGATCGTCTCTCTCAGGCCGCCTGTCTCAGTCCGACTGTCTCAGACCATCTGTCTCAGACCGTCTGTCTCTGTCCGTCTGTCTCAGCCCGCCTGTCTCAGACCGTTGTCTCTGTCCGTCTGTCTCAGAACGTCTGTCTCAGACCATCTGTATCAAACCGTCTGTCTCAGACCGTCCGTCTCTGTCCGTCTGTCTCAGACCGTCTGTCTCAGACCGTCTGTCTCAGACCGTCTGTCTCAGACCGTCTGTCTCAGACCGTCTGTCTCAGACCGTCTGTCTCAGACCGTCTGTCTCAGACCGTCTGTCTCAGACCGTCTGTCTCAGACCGTCTGTCTCAGATCGTCTGTCTCAGACCGTCGGTCTCCGTCAGTCTCTCTCAGGCCGCCTGTCTCAGTCCGTCTGTCTCAGACCATCTGTCTCAGACCATCTGTCTCAGACCGTCTGTCTCTGTCCGTCCGTCTCAGACCGTCGGTCTCAGACCGTTGGTCTCTGTCCGTCTGTCTCAATCCGCCTGTCTCAGACCGTCTGTCCTGGACCGTCTGTCTCAGACCGCCGGTCTCTGTCCGTCTCTCTCATGCCGCCTGTCTCAGTCCGTCTGTTTCAGACCGCCTGACTCAGACCGTCGGTCTTAGCCCGTCTGTCTCAGTCCGCCTGTCTCTGTCCGTCTGTCTCAGACCTTCTGTCTCAGACCGTCCGTCTCTGTCCGTCTGTCTCAGACCTTCTGTCTCAGACCGTCTGTCTCAGACCTTCTGTCTCAGCCCGCCTGTCTCAGCCCGCCTGTCTCTGTCCGTCTGTCTTAGATCATCTGTCTCAGACCGTCTGTCTCAGACCGTCTGTCTCTGACCGTCTGTCTCAGACCGTCAGTCTCAGACCGTCGGTCTCTGTCCGTTTCTCGCAGGCCGCCTGTCTCTGTTCGTCTGTCTCAGACCGTCTGTCTCAGACCGTCGGTCTCTGTACGTCTCTCTCAGGCCGTCGGTCTCTGGCCGTTTCTCGCAGGCCGCCTGTCTCAGTCCGCCTGTCTAAGTCCGTCTGTCTCAGACCATCTGTCTCAGACCGTTGTCTCTGTCCGTCTGTCTCTGTCCGTCTGTCTCAATCCGCCTGACTCAGACCGTCTGTCGTGGACCGTCTGTCTCAGACCGTCGGTCTCTGTCCGTCTCTCTCATGCCGCCTATCTCAGTCCGTCTGTTTCAGACCGCCTGTCTCAGACCGTCGGTCTTAGCCCGTCTGTCGCAGCCCGCCTGTCTCTGTCCGTCTGTATCAGACCGTCGGTCTCTCTCCGTCTCTCTCAGGCCGCCTGTCTCAGTCCATCTGTCTCGGACCATCTGTCTCAGCCCGTCTGTCTCAGATCGTCGGTCTCAGCCCGCCTGTCTCTGTCCGTCTGTCTCAGCCCGTCTGTCTCAGCCCGCCTGTCTCTGTCCGTCTGTCTCAGACCGTCTGTCTCAGACCATCTGTATCAAACCGTCTGTCTCAGCCCGCCTGTCTCAGACCGTTGTCTCTGTCCGTCTGTCTCAGAACGTCTGTCTCAGACCATCTGTATCAAACCGTCTGTCTCAGACCGTCCGTCTCTGTCCGTCTGTCTCAGACCGTCTGTCTCAGACCGTCTGTCTCAGACCGTCTGTCTCAGACCGTCTGTCTCAGACCGTCTGTCTCAGACCGTCTGTCTCAGACCGTCTGTCTCAGATCGTCTGTCTCAGACCGTCGGTCTCCGTCAGTCTCTCTCAGGCCGCCTGTCTCAGTCCGTCTGTCTCAGACCATCTGTCTCAGACCATCTGTCTCAGACCGTCTGTCTCTGTCCGTCCGTCTCAGACCGTCGGTCTCAGACCGTTGGTCTCTGTCCGTCTGTCTCAATCCGCCTGTCTCAGACCGTCTGTCCTGGACCGTCTGTCTCAGACCGCCGGTCTCTGTCCGTCTCTCTCATGCCGCCTGTCTCAGTCCGTCTGTTTCAGACCGCCTGACTCAGACCGTCGGTCTTAGCCCGTCTGTCTCAGTCCGCCTGTCTCTGTCCGTCTGTCTCAGACCTTCTGTCTCAGACCGTCCGTCTCTGTCCGTCTGTCTCAGACCTTCTGTCTCAGACCGTCTGTCTCAGACCTTCTGTCTCAGCCCGCCTGTCTCAGCCCGCCTGTCTCTGTCCGTCTGTCTTAGATCATCTGTCTCAGACCGTCTGTCTCTGACCGTCTGTCTCAGACCGTCAGTCTCAGACCGTCGGTCTCTGGCCGTTTCTCGCAGGCCGCCTGTCTCAGTCCGCCTGTCTAAGTCCGTCTGTCTCAGACCATCTGTCTCAGACCGTTGTCTCTGTCCGTCTGTCTCTGTCCGTCTGTCTCAATCCGCCTGACTCAGACCGTCTGTCGTGGACCGTCTGTCTCAGACCGTCGGTCTCTGTCCGTCTCTCTCATGCCGCCTATCTCAGTCCGTCTGTTTCAGACCGCCTGTCTCAGACCGTCGGTCTTAGCCCGTCTGTCGCAGCCCGCCTGTCTCTGTCCGTCTGTATCAGACCGTCGGTCTCTCTCCGTCTCTCTCAGGCCGCCTGTCTCAGTCCATCTGTCTCGGACCATCTGTCTCAGCCCGTCTGTCTCAGATCGTCGGTCTCAGCCCGCCTGTCTCTGTCCGTCTGTCTCAGACCGTCTGTCTCAGACCGTCTGTCTCAGATCGTCTCTCTCAGGCCGCCTGTCTCAGTCCGACTGTCTCTGTCCGTAGGTTTCAGACCGCCTGTCTCAGACCGTCGGTCTTAGCCCGTCTCTCCCAGCCCGCCTGTCTCAGGCCATCTGTATCAAACCGTCTGTCTCAGACCGCCTTTCTCAGCCCGCCTGTCTCTGTCCGTCTGTTTCAGAACGCCTGTCTCAGACCGTCGGTCTTAGCCCGTCTGTCTCAGCCCGTCTCTCTCAGCCCGCCTGTCTCTGTCCGTCTGTCTCAGACCGTCTGTCTCAGCCCGCCTGTGTCTGTCCGTCTGTCTCAGACCGTCTGTCTCAGATCGTCCCTCTCAGGCCGCCTGTCTCAGTCCGACTGTCTCAGACCATCTGTCTCAGACCGTCTGTTTCTGTCCGTCTGTCTCAGAACGTCTGTCTCAGACCATCTGTATCAAACCGTCTGTCTCAGCGCGCCTGTCGCAGCCCGCCTGTCTCTGTCCGTCTGTCTCAGCCCGCCTGTCTCAGACCGCCTATCTCGGACCATCTGTCTCAGCCCGTCTGAATCAGATCGTCCGTCTCAGCCCGCCTGTCTCTGTCCGTCTGTCTCAGACCGTCTGTCTCAGATCGTCTCTCTCAGGCCGCCTGTCTCAGTCCGACTGTCTCTGTCCGTAGGTTTCAGACCGCCTGTCTCAGACCGTCGGTCTGAGCCCGTCTGTCTCAGCCCGCCTGTCTCTGTCCGTCTGTCTCAGACCGTCTGTCTCAGATCGTCTCTCTCAGGCCGCCTGTCTCAGTCCTACTGTCTCTGTCCGTCTGTCTCAGACCGTCCGTCTCAGATCGTCTCTCTCAGGCCGCCTGTCTCAGTCCGACTGTCTCAGACCATCTGTCTCAGACCGTCTGTCTCTGTCCGTCTGTCTCAGCCCGCCTGTCTCAGACCGTTGTCTCTGTCCGTCTGTCTCAGAACGTCTGTCTCAGACCATCTGTATCAAACCGTCTGTCTCAGACCGTCCGTCTCTGTCCGTCTGTCTCAGACCGTCTGTCTCAGATCGTCTGTCTCAGACCGTCTGTGTCAGACCGTCTGTCTCAGACCGTCTGTATCAGACCGTCTGTCTCAGACCGTCTGTCTCAGACCGTCTGTCTCAGACCGTCTGTCTCAGACCGTCTGTCTCAGATCGTCTGTCTCAGACCGTCGGTCTCTGTCAGTCTCTCTCAGGCCGCCTGTCTCAGTCCGTCTGTCTCAGACCATCTGTCTCAGACCGTCTGTCTCTGTCCGTCCGTCTCAGACCATCTGTCTCAGTCCGTCTGTCTCAAACCGTCTGTCTCAGACCGTCGGTCTCAGACCGTCGGTCTCTGTCCGTCTGTCTCAATCCGCCTGTCTCAGACCGTCTGTCCTGGACCGTCTGTCTCAGACCGCCGGTCTCTGTCCGTCTCTCTCATGCCGCCTGTCTCAGTCCGCCTGTTTCAGACCGCCTGTCTCAGACCGTCTGTCTCAGCCCGCCTGTCTCTGTCCGTCTGTCTTAGACCATCAGTCTCAGACCGTCTGTCTCGGACCATCTGTCTCAGCCCGTCTGTCTCAGATCGTCGGTCTCAGCCCGCCTGTCTCTGTCCGTCTGTCTCAGACCGTCTGTCTCAGATCGTCTCTCTCAGGCCGCCTGTCTCAGTCCGACTGTCTCTGTCCGTAGGTTTCAGACCGCCTGTCTCAGACCGTCGGTCTTAGCCCGTCTCTCCCAGCCCGCCTGTCTCAGGCCATCTGTATCAAACCGTCTGTCCCAGACCGCCTTTCTCAGCCCGCCTGTCTCTGTCCGTCTGTTTCAGAACGCCTGTCTCAGACCGTCGGTCTTAGCCCGTCTGTCTCAGCTCGTCTGTCTCAGCCCGCCTGTCTCTGTCCGTCTGTCTCAGACCGTCCGTCTCTGTCCGTCTGTCTCAGACCTTCTGTCTCAGACCGTGTGTCTCAGACCTTCTGTCTCAGCCCGCCTGTCTCAGCCCGCCTGTCTCTGTCCGTCTGTCTTAGATCATCTGTCTCAGACCGTCTGTCTCAGACCGTCTGTCTCTGACCGTCTGTCTCAGACCGTCAGTCTCAGACCGTCGGTCTCTGTCCGTTTCTCGCAGGCCGCCTGTCTCTGTCCGTCTGTCTCAGACCGTCTGTCTCAGACCGTCGGTCTCTGTACGTCTCTCTCAGGCCGTCGGTCTCTGGCCGTTTCTCGCAGGCCGCCTGTCTCAGTCCGCCTGTCTAAGTCCGTCTGTCTCAGACCATCAGTCTCAGACCGTTGTCTCTGTCCGTCTGTCTCTGTCCGTCTGTCTCAATCCGCCTGACTCAGACCGTCTGTCGTGGACCGTCTGTCTCAGACCGTCGGTCTCTGTCCGTCTCTCTCATGCCGCCTATCTCAGTCCGTCTGTTTCAGACCGCCTGTCTCAGACCGTCGGTCTTAGCCCGTCTGTCGCAGCCCGCCTGTCTCTGTCCGTCTGTATCAGACCGTCGGTCTCTCTCCGTCTCTCTCAGGCCGCCTGTCTCAGTCCATCTGTCTCGGACCATCTGTCTCAGACCGTTGTCTCTGTCCGTATATCTCTGTCCGTCTGTCTCAGAACGTCTGTCTCAGACCATCTGACTCAGACCGTCGGTCTCTGTGCGTTTCTCGCAGGCCGCCTGTCTCAGACCGTCTGTCTCAGACCGTCTGTCTCAGACCGTCTGTCTCAGACCGTCTGTCTCAGACCCTCTGTCTCAGACCGTCTGTCTCAGACCGTCTGTCTCAGACCGTCTGTCTCAGACCGTCTGTCTCAGACCGTCTGTCTCAGACCGTCTGTCTCAGACCGTCTGTCTCAGACCGTCTGTCTCAGACCGTCTGTCTCAGACCGTCTGTCTCAGACCGTCGGTCTCTGTCCGTTTGTTTCAGACCGCCTGTCTCAGACCGTCGGTCTCAGACCGTCTGTCTCAGACTGTCTGTCTCAGACCGTCTGTCTCAGACCGTCTGTCTCAGACCGTCGGTCTCTGTCCGTTTCTCGCGGGACGCCTGTCTCAGGCCGCCTGTCTCAGTCCGTCTGTCTCAGACCATCTGTCTCAGACCGTTGTCTCTGTCCGTATATCTCTGTCCGTCTGTCTCAGAACGTCTGTCTCAGACCATCTGTATCAAACCGTCTGCCTCAGCCCGTCTGTCTCAGCCCGCCTGTCTCTGTCCGTCTGTTTCAGACCGCCTGTCTCAGACCGTCGGTCTTAGCCCGTCTGTCTCAGCCCGCCTGTCTCTGTCCGTCTGTCTCAGACCGTCTGTCTCAGATCGTCTGTCTCAGGCCGCCTGTCTCAGGCCGCCTGTCTCAATCCGACTGTCTCAGACCATCTCTCTCAGACTGTCTGTCTCAGACCGTCGGTCTCTGTCCGTCTGTCTCTGTCCGTCTGTGTCAGACCGTCTGTCTCAGACCGTCAGTATCAGACCGTCTGTCTCAGACCGTCTGTCTCAGACCGTCTGTCTCAGACCGTCTGTCTCAGACCGTCTGTCTCAGACCGTCTGTCTCAGACCGTCGGTCTCAGTCCGTCTGTTTCAGACCGTCTGTCTCTGTCCGTCTGTGTCAGACCGTCTGTCTCAGCCCGCTGTCTCAGACCATCTGTCTCAGACCGTCTGTCTCAGACCGTCTGTCTCAGACCGTCTGTCTCAGACCGTCTGTCTCAGACCGTCTGTCTCAGACCGTCTGTCTCAGACCGTCTGTCTCAGACCGTCTGTCTCAGACCGTCTGTCTCAGACCGTCGGTCTCTGTCCGTCTCTCTCAGCCCGCCTGTCTCAGACCGTCTGTCTCAGACCGTCGGTCTCTGTGCGTTTCTCGCAGGCCGCCTGTCTCAGGCCGCCTGTCTCAGTCCGTCTGTCTCAGACCATCTGTCTCAGTCCGTCTGCCTTACCTTGTCTGTCCCAGCCCTCCAGTCTATGTCCGTCAGTCTCAGACCGTCTGTCTCAGACCGTCGGTCTCTGTACGTCTCTCTCAGCCCGCCTGTCTCTGACCGCCTGTCTCAGACCGTCTGTCTGAGACCGCCTGTCTCAGTCCGTCTGTCTCAGACCATCTGTGTCAGACCGTTGTCTCTGTCCGTCTGTCTCTGTCAGTCTGTATATGTCAGTCTGTCTCTGTCCGTCTGTGTCAGACCGTCTGTCTCAGACCGTCTGTCTCAGACCGTCCGTCTGAGACCGTCCGTCTGAGACCGTCTGTCTCAGACCGTCTGTCTCAGACCGTCTGTCTCAGACCGTCTGTCTCAGACCGTCTGTCTCAGACCGTCTGTCTCAGACCGTCTGTCTCAGACCGTCTGTCTCAGACCGTCTGTCTCAGACCGTCTGTCTCAGACCGTCTGTCTGAGACCGCCTGTCTCAGTCCGTCTGTCTCAGACCGTCCGTCTGAGACCGTCTGTCTCAGACCGTCTGTCTCAGACCGTCTGTCTCAGACCGTCTGTCTCAGACCGTCTGTCTCAGACCGTCTGTCTCAGACCGTCTGTCTCAGACCGTCTGTCTCAGACCGTCTGTCTCAGACCGTCTGTCTCAGACCGTCGGTCTCTGTCCGTCTCTCTCAGGCCGCCTGTCTCAGTCCGTCTGTCTCAGATCATCTGTCTCAGACCGTCTGTCGCTGTCCGTCTGTCTCAGACCATCTGTCTCAGTCCGTCTGTCTCAGACCGTCTGTCTCAGACCGTCTGTCTCAGACCGTCGGTCTCAGACCGTCGGTCTCAGACCGTCGGTCTCTGTCCGTCTCTCTCAGCCCGCCTGTCTCAGACCGTCGGTCTCTGTCCGTTTCCCTCGCCGCCTGACTCAGACCGCCTGTCTCAGTCCGTCTGTCTCAGACCATCTGTCTCAGACCGTCTGTCTTACCTCGTCTGTCTCAGCCCACCAGTCTATGTCCGTCAGTCTCAGACCCTCTGTCTCAGACCGTCTGTCTCAGACCGTCTGTCTCAGACCGTCTGTCTCAGACCGTCTGTCTCAGACCGTCTGTCTCAGACCGTCTGTCTCAGACCGTCTGTCTCAGACCGTCTGTCTCAGACCGTCTGTCTCAGACCGTCGGTCTCTGTCCGTTTGTTTCAGACCGCCTGTCTCAGACCGTCGGTCTTAGCCCGTCTGTCTCAGACCGTCTGTCTCAGACCGTCAGTCTCAGACCGTCAGTCTCTGTCCGTCTCTCTCAGCCCGCCTGTCACAGTCCGTCTGGCTCAGACCATCTGTCTCAGACCGCCCGTCTCTCTCCGTCTGTCTCAGACCGTCGGTCTCAGACCGTCGGTCTATGTCCGTCCCTCTCAGGCCGCCTGTCTCAGTCCGTCTGTCTCCGACCGTCTGTCTCAGGCCGTCGGTCTCTGTCCGTCTCTCTCAGCCCGCCTGTCTCAATCCGTCTGTCTCAGACCGTCTGTCTCAGACCGTCTGTCTCAGACTGTCTGTCTCAGACCGTCTGTCTCAGACCGTCTGTCTCAGACCGTCTGTCTCAGACCGTCTGTCTCAGACCGTCTGTCTCAGACCGTCTGTCTCAGACCGTCTGTCTCAGACCGTCTGTCTCAGACCGTCAGTCGCAGACCGTCGGTCTCTGTCCGTTTCTCGCAGGCCGCCTGTCTCAGTCCGCCTGTCTAAGTCCGTCTGTCTCAGACCATCTGTCTCAGACCGTTGTCTCAATCTGTCTGTCTCAGACCATCTGTCTCAGACCGTCAGTCTCTGTCCGTCAGTCTCAGACCGTCTGTCTCAGACCGTCTGTCTCAGACCGTCTGTCTCAGTCCGTCTGGCTCAGACCATCTGTCTCAGACCGCCCGTCTCTGTCCGTCTGTCTCAGACCGTCTGTCTCAGACCGTCTGTCTCAGACCGTCTGTCTCAGACCGTCTGTCTCAGCCCGCCTGTCTCAGCCCGCCTGTCTCTGTCCGTCTGTTTCAGACCGCCTGTCTCAGACCGTCGGTCTTAGCCCGTCTGTCTCAGCCCGCCTGTCTCCGTCCGTCTGTCTCAGACCGTCTGTCTCAGATCGTCTCTCTCAGACCGTCTGTCTCAGACCATCTGTCTCAGACCGTGGTCTCTGTCCGTCTGTCTCTGTCCGTCTGTCTCAATTCGCCTGTCTCAGACCGTCTGTCCTGGACCGTCTGTCTCAGACCGTCGGTCTCTGTCCGTCTCTCTCATGCCGCCTGTCTCAGTCCGTCGGTCTCAGACCATCTGTCTCAGACCGTCTGTCTTACCTTGTCTGTCCCAGCCCTCCAGTCTATGTCCGTCAGTCTCAGACCGTCTGTCTCAGACCGTCGGTCTCTGTACGTCTCTCTCAGCCCGCCTGTCTCTGACCGCCTGTCTCAGACCGTCTGTCTGAGACCGCCTGTCTCAGTCCGTCTGTCTCAGACCATCTGTGTCAGACCGTTGTCTCTGTCCGTCTGTCTCTGTCAGTCTGTCTATGTCAGTCTGTCTCTGTCCGCCTGTGTCAGATCGTCTGTCTCAGACCGTCTGTCTCAGACCGTCCGTCTGAGACCGTCCGTCTGAGACCGTCTGTCTCAGACCGTCTGTCTCAGACCGTCTGTCTCAGACCGTCTGTCTCAGACCGTCTGTCTCAGACCGTCTGTCTCAGACGGTCGGTCTCTGTCCGTCTGTCTCAGACCGTCTGTCTCAGACCGTCTGTCTCAGACCGTCTGTCTCAGACCGTCGGTCTCTGTCCGTCTCTGTCAGGCCGCCTGTCTCAGTCCGTCTGTCTCAGACCATCTGTCTCAGACCGTCTGTCGCTGTCCGTCTCTCTCAGCCCGCCTGTCTCAGTCCGTCTGGCTCAGACCATCTGTCTCAGACCGCCCGTCTCTGTCCGTCTGTCTCAGACCGTCTGTCTCAGACCGTCTGTCTCAGACGGTCGGTCTCTGTCCGTCCCTCTCAGGCCGCCTGTCACAGTCCGTCTGTCTCCGACCGTCTGTCTCAGACCGTCTGTCGCTGTCCGTCTGTCTCAGACCATCTGTCTCAGTCCGTCTGTCTCAGACCGTCGGTCTCTGTCCGTCTCTATCAGCCCGCCTGTCTCAGACCGTCGGTCTCTGTCCGTTTCTCTCGCCGCCTGACTCAGACCGCCTGTCTCAGTCCGTCTTTCTCAGACCATCTGTCTCAGACCGTCTGTCTTACCTCGTCTGTCTCAGCCCACCAGTCTATGTCCGTCAGTCTCAGACCGTCTGTCTCAGACCGTCTGTCTCAGACCGTCTGTCTCAGACCGTCGGTCTCTGTCCGTTTCTCGCAGGCCGCCTGTCTCAGGCCGCCTGTCTCAGTCCGTCTGTCTCAGACCATCTGTCTCAGACCGTTGTCTCTGTCCGTCTATCTCTGTCCGTCTGTCTCAGAACGTCTGTCCCAGACCATCCGTATCAAACCGTCTGCCTCAGCCCGCCTGTCTCAGCCCGCCTGTCTCTGTCCGTCTGTTTCAGACCGCCTGTCTCAGACCGTCGGTCTTAGCCCGTCTGTCTCAGCCCGCCTGTCTCTGTCCGTCTGTCTCAGACCGTCAGTCTCAGACCGTCGGTCTATGTCCGTCCCTCTCAGGCCGCCTGTCTCAGTCCGTCTGTCTCCGACCGTCTGTCTCAGACCGTCGGTCTCTGTCCGTCTCTCTCAGCCCGCCTGTCTCAATCCGTCTGTCTCAGACCATCTGTCTCAGACCGTCCGTCTCTGTCCGTCTGTCTCAGACCGTCTGTCTCAGACCGTCTGTCTCTGACCGTCTGTCTCAGACCGTCTGTCTCAGACTGTCTGTCTCAGACCGTCTGTCTCAGACCGTCTGTCTCAGACCGTCTGTCTCAGACCGTCTGTCTCAGACCGTCAGTCTCAGACCGTCGGTCTCTGTCCGTTTCTCGCAGGCCGCCTGTCTCAGTCCGCCTGTCTAAGTCCGTCTGTCTCAGACCATCTGTCTCAGACCGTCGGTCTCTGTCCGTCTCTTTCATGCCGCCTGTCTCAGTCCGTCTGTCTCAGACCATCTGTCTCAGACCGTCTGTCTTACCTTGTCTGTCCCAGCCCTCCAGTCTATGTCCGTCAGTCTCAGACCGTCTGTCTCAGACCGTCGGTCTCTGTACGTCTCTCTCAGCCCGCCTGTCTCTGACCGCCTGTCTCAGACCGTCTGTCTGAGACCGCCTGTCTCAGTCCGTCTGTCTCAGACCATCTGTGTCAGACCGTTGTCTCTGTCCGTCTGTCTCTGTCAGTCTGTCTATGTCAGTCTGTCTCTGTCCGCCTGTGTCAGATCGTCTGTCTCAGACCGTCTGTCTCAGACCGTCCGTCTGAGACCGTCCGTCTGAGACCGTCTGTCTCAGACCGTCTGTCTCAGACCGTCTGTCTCAGACCGTCTGTCTCAGACCGTCTGTCTCAGACCGTCTGTCTCAGACCGTCTGTCTCAGACCGTCTGTCTCAGACCGTCTGTCTCAGACCGTCGGTCTCTGTCCGTCTCTCTCAGGCCGCCTGTCTCAGTCCGTCTGTCTCAGACCATCTGTCTCAGACCGTCTGTCGCTGTCCGTCTGTCTCAGACCATCTGTCTCAGTCCGTCTGTCTCAGACCGTCGGTCTCAGACCGTCGGTCTCTGTCCGTCTCTCTCAGCCCGCCTGTCTCAGACCGTCGGTCTCTGTCCGTTTCTCTCGCCGCCTGACTCAGACCGCCTGTCTCAGTCCGTCTTTCTCAGACCATCTGTCTCAGACCGTCTGTCTTACCTCGTCTGTCTCAGCCCACCAGTCTATGTCCGTCAGTCTCAGACCGTCTGTCTCAGACCGTCTGTCTCAGACCGTCTGTCTCAGACCGTCTGTCTCAGACCGTCTGTCTCAGACCGTCTGTCTCAGACCGTCGGTCTCTGTCCGTTTGTTTCAGACCGCCTGTCTCAGACCGTCGGTCTTAGCCCGTCTGTCTCAGCCCGCTGTCTCAGACCACCTGACTCAGACCGTCCGTCTCTGTCCGTCTGTTTCAGACCATCTGTCTCAGTCCGTCTGTCTCAGACCGTCTGTCTCAGACCGTCTGTCTCAGACCGTCGGTCTCTGTCCGTTTCTCGCAGGCCGCCTGTCTCAGGCCGCCTGTCTCAGTCCGTCTGTCTCAGACCATCTGTCTCAGACCGTTGTCTCTGTCCGTCTATCTCTGTCCGTCTGTCTCAGAACGTCTGTCTCAGACCATCTGTATCAAACCGTCTGCCTCAGCCCGCCTGTCTCAGCCCGCCTGTCTCTGTCCGTCTGTTTCAGACCGCCTGTCTCAGACCGTCGGTCTTAGCCCGTCTGTCTCAGCCCGCCTGTCTCTGTCCGTCTGTCTCAGACCGTCTGTCTCAGATCGTCTCTCTCAGACCGTCTGTCTCAGACCGTCTGTCTCAGACCGTCTGTCTCAGACCGTCTGTCTCAGACCGTCTGTCTCAGCCCGCCTGTCTCAGCCCGCCTTTCTCTGTCCGTCTGTTTCAGACCGCCTGTCTCAGACCGTCGGTCTTAGCCCGTCTGTCTCAGCCCGCCTGTCTCCGTCCGTCTGTCTCAGACCGTCTGTCTCAGATCGTCTCTCTCAGACCGTCTGTCTCAGACCATCTGTCTCAGACCGTGGTCTCTGTCCGTCTGTCTCTGTCCGTCTGTCTCAATTCGCCTGTCTCAGACCGTCTGTCCTGGACCGTCTGTCTCAGACCGTCGGTCTCTGTCCGTCTCTCTCATGCCGCCTGTCTCAGTCCGTCTGTCTCAGACCATCTGTCTCAGACCGTCTGTCTTACCTTGTCTGTCCCAGCCCTCCAGTCGATGTCCGTCAGTCTCAGACCGTCTGTCTCAGACCGTCTGTCTCAGACCGTCTGTCTCAGACCGTCTGTCTCAGACCGTCTGTCTCAGACCGTCTGTCTCAGACCGTCTGTCTCAGCCCGCCTGTCTCAGCCCGCCTGTCTCTGTCCGTCTGTTTCAGACCGCCTGTCTCAGACCGTCGGTCTTAGCCCGTCTGTCTCAGCCCGCCTGTCTCCGTCCGTCTGTCTCAGACCGTCTGTCTCAGATCGTCTCTCTCAGACCGTCTGTCTCAGACCATCTGTCTCAGACCGTGGTCTCTGTCCGTCTGTCTCTGTCCGTCTGTCTCAATTCGCCTGTCTCAGACCGTCTGTCCTGGACCGTCTGTCTCAGACCGTCGGTCTCTGTCCGTCTCTCTCATGCCGCCTGTCTCAGTCCGTCTGTCTCAGACCATCTGTCTCAGACCGTCTGTCTTACCTTGTCTGTCCCAGCCCTCCAGTCTATGTCCGTCAGTCTCAGACCGTCTGTCTCAGACCGTCGGTCTCTGTACGTCTCTCTCAGCCCGCCTGTCTCTGACCGCCTGTCTCAGACCGTCTGTCTGAGACCGCCTGTCTCAGTCCGTCTGTCTCAGACCATCTGTGTCAGACCGTTGTCTCTGTCCGTCTGTCTCTGTCAGTCTGTCTATGTCAGTCTGTCTCTGTCCGCCTGTGTCAGATCGTCTGTCTCAGACCGTCTGTCTCAGACCGTCCGTCTGAGACCGTCCGTCTGAGACCGTCTGTCTCAGACCGTCTGTCTCAGACCGTCTGTCTCAGACCGTCTGTCTCAGACCGTCTGTCTCAGACCGTCTGTCTCAGACGGTCGGTCTCTGTCCGTCTGTCTCAGACCGTCTGTCTCAGACCGTCTGTCTCAGACCGTCTGTCTCAGACCGTCTGTCTCAGACCGTCGGTCTCTGTCCGTCTCTGTCAGGCCGCCTGTCTCAGTCCGTCTGTCTCAGACCATCTGTCTCAGACCGTCTGTCGCTGTCCGTCTCTCTCAGCCCGCCTGTCTCAGTCCGTCTGGCTCAGACCATCTGTCTCAGACCGCCCGTCTCTGTCCGTCTGTCTCAGACCGTCTGTCTCAGACCGTCTGTCTCAGACGGTCGGTCTCTGTCCGTCCCTCTCAGGCCGCCTGTCACAGTCCGTCTGTCTCCGACCGTCTGTCTCAGACCGTCTGTCGCTGTCCGTCTGTCTCAGACCATCTGTCTCAGTCCGTCTGTCTCAGACCGTCGGTCTCTGTCCGTCTCTATCAGCCCGCCTGTCTCAGACCGTCGGTCTCTGTCCGTTTCTCTCGCCGCCTGACTCAGACCGCCTGTCTCAGTCCGTCTTTCTCAGACCATCTGTCTCAGACCGTCTGTCTTACCTCGTCTGTCTCAGCCCACCAGTCTATGTCCGTCAGTCTCAGACCGTCTGTCTCAGGCCGTCTGTCTCAGACCGTCTGTCTCAGACCGTCTGTCTCAGACCGTCTGTCTCAGACCGTCTGTCTCAGACCGTCTGTCTCAGACCGTCTGTCTCAGTCCGTCGGTCTCTGTCCGTTTGTTTCAGACCGCCTGTCTCAGACCGTCGGTCTGAGCCCGTCTGTCTCAGCCCGCGCTCTCAGACCACCTGACTCAGACCGTCCGTCTCTGTCCGTCTGTCTCAGACCATCTGTCTCAGTCCGTCTGTCTCAGACCGTCTGTCTCAGACCGTCTGTCTCAGACCGTCTGTCTCAGACCGTCGGTCTCTGTCCGTTTCTCGCAGGCCGCCTGTCTCAGGCCGCCTGTCTCAGTCCGTCTGTCTCAGACCATCTGTCTCAGACCGTTGTCTCTGTCCGTCTATCTCTGTCCGTCTGTCTCAGAACGTCTGTCCCAGACCATCCGTATCAAACCGTCTGCCTCAGCCCGCCTGTCTCAGCCCGCCTGTCTCTGTCCGTCTGTTTCAGACCGCCTGTCTCAGACCGTCGGTCTTAGCCCGTCTGTCTCAGCCCGCCTGTCTCTGTCCGTCTGTCTCAGACCGACAGTCTCAGACCGTCGGTCTATGTCCGTCCCTCTCAGGCCGCCTGTCTCAGTCCGTCTGTCTCCGACCGTCTGTCTCAGACCGTCGGTCTCTGTCCGTCTCTCTCAGCCCGCCTGTCTCAATCCGTCTGTCTCAGACCATCTGTCTCAGACCGTCCGTCTCTGTCCGTCTGTCTCAGACCGTCTGTCTCAGACCGTCTGTCTCTGACCGTCTGTCTCAGACCGTCTGTCTCAGACTGTCTGTCTCAGACCGTCTGTCTCAGACCGTCTGTCTCAGACCGTCTGTCTCAGACCGTCTGTCTCAGACCGTCAGTCTCAGACCGTCGGTCTCTGTCCGTTTCTCGCAGGCCGCCTGTCTCAGTCCGCCTGTCTAAGTCCGTCTGTCTCAGACCATCTGTCTCAGACCGTCGGTCTCTGTCCGTCTCTTTCATGCCGCCTGTCTCAGTCCGTCTGTCTCAGACCATCTGTCTCAGACCGTCTGTCTTACGTTGTCTGTCCCAGCCCTCCAGTCTATGTCCGTCAGTCTCAGACCGTCTGTCTCAGACCGTCGGTCTCTGTACGTCTCTCTCAGCCCGCCTGTCTCTGACCGCCTGTCTCAGACCGTCTGTCTGAGACCGCCTGTCTCAGTCCGTCTGTCTCAGACCATCTGTGTCAGACCGTTGTCTCTGTCCGTCTGTCTCTGTCAGTCTGTCTATGTCAGTCTGTCTCTGTCCGCCTGTGTCAGATCGTCTGTCTCAGACCGTCTGTCTCAGACCGTCCGTCTGAGACCGTCCGTCTGAGACCGTCTGTCTCAGACCGTCTGTCTCAGACCGTCTGTCTCAGACCGTCTGTCTCAGACCGTCTGTCTCAGACCGTCTGTCTCAGACCGTCTGTCTCAGACCGTCTGTCTCAGACCGTCGGTCTCTGTCCGTCTCTCTCAGGCCGCCTGTCTCAGTCCGTCTGTCTCAGACCATCTGTCTCAGACCGTCTGTCGCTGTCCGTCTGTCTCAGACCATCTGTCTCAGTCCGTCTGTCTCAGACCGTCGGTCTCTGTCCGTCTCTCTCAGCCCGCCTGTCTCAGACCGTCGGTCTCTGTCCGTTTCTCTCGCCGCCTGACTCAGACCGCCTGTCTCAGTCCGTCTTTCTCAGACCATCTGTCTCAGACCGTCTGTCTTACCTCGTCTGTCTCAGCCCACCAGTCTATGTCCGTCAGTCTCAGACCGTCTGTCTCAGACCGTCTGTCTCAGACCGTCTGTCTCAGACCGTCTGTCTCAGACCGTCTGTCTCAGACCGTCGGTCTCTGTCCGTTTGTTTCAGACCGCCTGTCTCAGACCGTCGGTCTTAGCCCGTCTGTCTCAGCCCGCTGTCTCAGACCACCTGACTCAGACCGTCCGTCTCTGTCCGTCTGTTTCAGACCATCTGTCTCAGTCCGTCTGTCTCAGACCGTCTGTCTCAGACCGTCTGTCTCAGACCGTCGGTCTCTGTCCGTTTCTCGCAGGCCGCCTGTCTCAGGCCGCCTGTCTCAGTCCGTCTGTCTCAGACCATCTGTCTCAGACCGTTGTCTCTGTCCGTCTATCTCTGTCCGTCTGTCTCAGAACGTCTGTCTCAGACCATCTGTATCAAACCGTCTGCCTCAGCCCGCCTGTCTCAGCCCGCCTGTCTCTGTCCGTCTGTTTCAGACCGCCTGTCTCAGACCGTCGGTCTTAGCCCGTCTGTCTCAGCCCGCCTGTCTCTGTCCGTCTGTCTCAGACCGTCTGTCTCAGATCGTCTCTCTCAGACCGTCTGTCTCAGACCGTCTGTCTCAGACCGTCTGTCTCAGACCGTCTGTCTCAGACCGTCTGTCTCAGCCCGCCTGTCTCAGCCCGCCTGTCTCTGTCCGTCTGTTTCAGACCGCCTGTCTCAGACCGTCGGTCTTAGCCCGTCTGTCTCAGCCCGCCTGTCTCCGTCCGTCTGTCTCAGACCGTCTGTCTCAGATCGTCTCTCTCAGACCGTCTGTCTCAGACCATCTGTCTCAGACCGTGGTCTCTGTCCGTCTGTCTCTGTCCGTCTGTCTCAATTCGCCTGTCTCAGACCGTCTGTCCTGGACCGTCTGTCTCAGACCGTCGGTCTCTGTCCGTCTCTCTCATGCCGCCTGTCTCAGTCCGTCTGTCTCAGACCATCTGTCTCAGACCGTCTGTCTTACCTTGTCTGTCCCAGCCCTCCAGTCGATGTCCGTCAGTCTCAGACCGTCTGTCTCAGACCGTCGGTCTCTGTACGTCTCTCTCAGCCCGCCTGTCTCTGACCGCCTGTCTCAGACCGTCTGTCTGAGACCGCCTGTCTCAGTCCGTCTGTCTCAGACCATCTGTGTCAGACCGTTGTCTCTGTCCGTCTGTCTCTGTCAGTCTGTCTATGTCAGTCTGTCTCTGTCCGCCTGTGTCAGATCGTCCGTCTGAGACCGTCCGTCTGAGACCGTCTGTCTCAGACCGTCTGTCTCAGACCGTCTGTCTCAGACCGTCTGTCTCAGACCGTCTGTCTCAGACCGTCGGTCTCTGTCCGTCTCTCTCAGGCCGCCTGTCTCAGTCCGTCTGTCTCAGACCATCTGTCTCAGACCGTCTGTCGCTGTCCGTCTGTCTCAGACCATCTGTCTCAGTCCGTCTGTCTCAGACCGTCGGTCTCTGTCCGTCTCTCTCAGCCCGCCTGTCTCAGACCGTCGGTCTCTGTCCGTTTCTCTCGCCGCCTGACTCAGACCGCCTGTCTCAGTCCGTCTTTCTCAGACCATCTGTCTCAGACCGTCTGTCGCTGTCCGTCTGTCTCAGACCATCTGTCTCAGACCGTCTGTCTCAGACCGTCTGTCTCAGACCGTCTGTCTCAGACCGTCTGTCTCAGACCGTCTGTCTCAGACCGTCGGTCTCTGTCCGTTTGTTTCAGACCGCCTGTCTCAGACCGTCGGTCTTAGCCCGTCTGTCTCAGCCCGCTGTCTCAGACCACCTGACTCAGACCGTCCGTCTCTGTCCGTCTGTCTCAGACCATCTGTCTCAGTCCGTCTGTCTCAGACCGTCTGTCTCAGACCGTCTGTCTCAGACCGTCGGTCTCTGTCCGTCTCTCTCAGGCCGCCTGTCTCAGTCCGTCTGTCTCAGACCATCTGTCTCAGACGATCTGTCTCTGTCCGTCTGTCTCAGACCATCTGTTTCAGTCCGTCTGTCTCAGCCCGTCCGTCTCAGACCGTCGGTCTCTGTCCGTCTCTCTCAGCCCGCCTGTCTCAGTCCGTCTGGCTCAGACCATCTGTCTCAGACCGCCCGTCTCTGTCCGTCTGTCTCAATTCGCCTGTCTCAGACCGTCTGTCTCAGACCGTCTGTCTCAGACCGTCTGTCTCAGACCGTCAGTCCAGGACCGTCTGTCTCAGCCCGCCTGTCTCAGCCCGCCTGTCTTTGTCCGTCTGTCTCAGACCATCTGTCTCAGACCGTCAGTCTCAGACCGTCGGTCTCTGTCCGTCTCTCTCAGCCCGCCTGTCACAGTCCGTCTGGCTCAGACCATCTGTCTCAGAACGCCCGTCTCTCTCCGTCTGTCTCAGACCGTCAGTCTCAGACCGTCGGTCTCTGTCCGTTTCTCGCAGGCCGCCTGTCTCTGTCCGTCTGTCTCTGTCCCTCTGTGTCAGACCGTCTGTATCAGACCGTCGGTCTATGTCGGTCCCTCTCAGGCCGCCTGTCTCAGTCCGTCTGTCTCCGACCGTCTGTCTCAGACCGTCGGTCTCTGTCCGTCTCTCTGAGCCCGCTTGTCTCAATCCGTCTGTCTCTGTCCGTCGGTCTCTGTCCGTCTCTCTCAGCCCGCCTGTCACAGTCCGTCTGGCTCAGACCATCTGGCTCAGACCGCCCGTCTCTCTCCGTCTGTCTCAGACCGTCAGTCTCAGACCGTCGGTCTCTGTCCGTTTCTCGCAGGCCGCCTGTCTCTGTCCGTCTGTCTCTGTCCCTCTGTGTCAGACCGTCTGTCTCAGACCGTCGGTCTATGTCCGTCCCGCTCAGGCCGCCTGTCTCAGTCCGTCTGTCTCCGACCGCCTGTCTCAGACCGTCTGTCTCAGACCGTCGGTCTATGTCCGTCCCTCTCAGGCCGCCTGTCTCAGTCCGTCTGTCTCCGACCGTCTGTCTCAGACCGTCGGGCTCTGTCCGTCTCTCTCAGCCCGCCTGTCTCAATCCGTCTGTCTCAGACCATCTGTCTCAGACTGTCCGTCTCTGTCCGTCTGTCTCAGACCGTCTGTCTCAGACCATCAGTCTCAGACCGTCGGTCTCTGTCCGTTTCTCGCAGGCCGCCTGTCTCAGTCCGCCTGTCTAAGTCCGTCTGTCTCAGACCATCTGTCTCAGACCGTGGTATCTGTCCGTCTGTCTCTGTCCGTCTGTCTCTGTCCGTCTGTCTCAATTCGCCTGTCTCAGACCGTCTGTCCTGGACCGTCTGTCTCAGACCGTCGGTCTCTGTCCGTCTCTCTCATGCCGCCTGTCTCAGTCCGTCTGTTTCAGACCGCCTGTCTCAGACCGTCGGTCTTAGCCCGTCTGTCTCAGCCCGCCTGTCTCTGTCCGTCTGTCTCAGACCGTCTGTCTCAGATCGTCTCTCTCAGACCGTCTGTCTCAGACCGTCTGTCTCAGACCGTCTGTCTCAGCCCGCCTGTCTCTGTCCGTCTGTCTCAGACCGTCTGTCTCAGATCGTCTCTCTCAGACCGTCTGTCTCAGACCGTCTGTCTCAGACCGTCTGTCTCAGACCGTCTGTCTCAGACCGTCTGTCTCAGCCCGCCTGTCTCAGCCCGCCTGTCTCTGTCCGTCTGTTTCAGACCGCCTGTCTCAGACCGTCGGTCTTAGCCCGTCTGTCTCAGCCCGCCTGTCTCCGTCCGTCTGTCTCAGACCGTCTGTCTCAGATCGTCTCTCTCAGACCGTCTGTCTCAGACCATCTGTCTCAGACCGTGGTCTCTGTCCGTCTGTCTCAATTCGCCTGTCTCAGACCGTCTGTCCTGGACCGTCTGTCTCAGACCGTCGGTCTCTGTCCGTCTCTCTCATGCCGCCTGTCTCAGTCCGTCTGTCTCAGACCATCTGTCTCAGACCGTCTGTCTTACCTTGTCTGTCCCAGCCCTCCAGTCTATGTCCGTCAGTCTCAGACCGTCTGTCTCAGACCGTCGGTCTCTGTACGTCTCTCTCAGCCCGCCTGTCTCTGACCGCCTGTCTCAGACCGTCTGTCTGAGACCGCCTGTCTCAGTCCGTCTGTCTCAGACCATCTGTGTCAGACCGTTGTCTCTGTCCGTCTGTCTCTGTCAGTCTGTCTATGTCAGTCTGTCTCTGTCCGCCTGTGTCAGATCGTCTGTCTCAGACCGTCTGTCTCAGACCGTCCGTCTGAGACCGTCCGTCTGAGACCGTCTGTCTCAGACCGTCTGTCTCAGACCGTCTGTCTCAGACCGTCTGTCTCAGACCGTCTGTCTCAGACCGTCTGTCTCAGACCGTCTGTCTCAGACCGTCGGTCTCTGTCCGTCTCTCTCAGGCCGCCTGTCTCAGTCCGTCTGTCTCAGACCATCTGTCTCAGACCGTCTGTCGCTGTCCGTCTGTCTCAGACCATCTGTCTCAGTCCGTCTGTCTCAGACCGTCGGTCTCAGACCGTCGGTCTCTGTCCGTCTCTCTCAGCCCGCCTGTCTCAGACCGTCGGTCTCTGTCCGTTTCTCTCCCCGCCTGACTCAGACCGCCTGTCTCAGTCCGTCTTTCTCAGACCATCTGTCTCAGACCGTCTGTCGCTGTCCGTCTGTCTCAGACCATCTGTCTCAGACCGTCTGTCGCAGACCGTCTGTCTCAGACCGTCTGTCTCAGACCGTCTGTCTCAGACCGTCGGTCTCTGTCCGTCTCTCTCAGGCCGCCTGTCTCAGTCCGTCTGTCTCAGACCATCTGTCTCAGACCGTCTGTCGCTGTCCGTCTGTCTCAGACCATCTGTCTCAGTCCGTCTGTCTCAGACCGTCGGTCTCTGTCCGTCTCTCTCAGCCCGCCTGTCTCAGACCGTCGGTCTCTGTCCGTTTCTCTCGCCGCCTGACTCAGACCGCCTGTCTCAGTCCGTCTTTCTCAGACCATCTGTCTCAGACCGTCTGTCGCTGTCCGTCTGTCTCAGACCATCTGTCTCAGACCGTCTGTCTCAGACCGTCTGTCTCAGACCGTCTGTCTCAGACCGTCTGTCTCAGACCGTCTGTCTCAGACCGTCTGTCTCAGACCGTCGGTCTCTGTCCGTTTGTTTCAGACCGCCTGTCTCAGACCGTCGGTCTTAGCCCGTCTGTCTCAGCCCGCTGTCTCAGACCACCTGACTCAGACCGTCCGTCTCTGTCCGTCTGTCTCAGACCATCTGTCTCAGTCCGTCTGTCTCAGACCGTCTGTCTCAGACCGTCTGTCTCAGACCGTCGGTCTCTGTCCGTCTCTCTCAGGCCGCCTGTCTCAGTCCGTCTGTCTCAGACCATCTGTCTCAGACGATCTGTCTCTGTCCGTCTGTCTCAGACCATCTGTTTCAGTCCGTCTGTCTCAGCCCGTCCGTCTCAGACCGTCGGTCTCTGTCCGTCTCTCTCAGCCCGCCTGTCTCAGTCCGTCTGGCTCAGACCATCTGTCTCAGACCGCCCGTCTCTGTCCGTCTGTCTCAATTCGCCTGTCTCAGACCGTCTGTCTCAGACCGTCTGTCTCAGACCGTCTGTCTCAGACCGTCTGTCTCAGACCGTCTGTCTCAGACCGTCAGTCCAGGACCGTCTGTCTCAGCCCGCCTGTCTCAGCCCGCCTGTCTTTGTCCGTCTGTCTCAGACCATCTGTCTCAGACCGTCAGTCTCAGACCGTCGGTCTCTGTCCGTCTCTCTCAGCCCGCCTGTCACAGTCCGTCTGGCTCAGACCATCTGTCTCAGAACGCCCGTCTCTCTCCGTCTGTCTCAGACCGTCAGTCTCAGACCGTCGGTCTCTGTCCGTTTCTCGCAGGCCGCCTGTCTCTGTCCGTCTGTCTCTGTCCCTCTGTGTCAGACCGTCTGTATCAGACCGTCGGTCTATGTCGGTCCCTCTCAGGCCGCCTGTCTCAGTCCGTCTGTCTCCGACCGTCTGTCTCAGACCGTCGGTCTCTGTCCGTCTCTCTGAGCCCGCTTGTCTCAATCCGTCTGTCTCTGTCCGTCGGTCTCTGTCCGTCTCTCTCAGCCCGCCTGTCACAGTCCGTCTGGCTCAGACCATCTGGCTCAGACCGCCCGTCTCTCTCCGTCTGTCTCAGACCGTCAGTCTCAGACCGTCGGTCTCTGTCCGTTTCTCGCAGGCCGCCTGTCTCTGTCCGTCTGTCTCTGTCCCTCTGTGTCAGACCGTCTGTCTCAGACCGTCGGTCTATGTCCGTCCCGCTCAGGCCGCCTGTCTCAGTCCGTCTGTCTCCGACCGCCTGTCTCAGACCGTCTGTCTCAGACCGTCGGTCTATGTCCGTCCCTCTCAGGCCGCCTGTCTCAGTCCGTCTGTCTCCGACCGTCTGTCTCAGACCGTCGGGCTCTGTCCGTCTCTCTCAGCCCGCCTGTCTCAATCCGTCTGTCTCAGACCATCTGTCTCAGACTGTCCGTCTCTGTCCGTCTGTCTCAGACCGTCTGTCTCAGACCATCAGTCTCAGACCGTCGGTCTCTGTCCGTTTCTCGCAGGCCGCCTGTCTCAGTCCGCCTGTCTAAGTCCGTCTGTCTCAGACCATCTGTCTCAGACCGTGGTATCTGTCCGTCTGTCTCTGTCCGTCTGTCTCTGTCCGTCTGTCTCAATTCGCCTGTCTCAGACCGTCTGTCCTGGACCGTCTGTCTCAGACCGTCGGTCTCTGTCCGTCTCTCTCATGCCGCCTGTCTCAGTCCGTCTGTTTCAGACCGCCTGTCTCAGACCGTCGGTCTTAGCCCGTCTGTCTCAGCCCGCCTGTCTCTGTCCGTCTGTCTCAGACCGTCTGTCTCAGATCGTCTCTCTCAGACCGTCTGTCTCAGACCGTCTGTCTCAGACCGTCTGTCTCAGCCCGCCTGTCTCTGTCCGTCTGTCTCAGACCGTCTGTCTCAGATCGTCTCTCTCAGACCGTCTGTCTCAGACCGTCTGTCTCAGACCGTCTGTCTCAGACCGTCTGTCTCAGACCGTCTGTCTCAGCCCGCCTGTCTCAGCCCGCCTGTCTCTGTCCGTCTGTTTCAGACCGCCTGTCTCAGACCGTCGGTCTTAGCCCGTCTGTCTCAGCCCGCCTGTCTCCGTCCGTCTGTCTCAGACCGTCTGTCTCAGATCGTCTCTCTCAGACCGTCTGTCTCAGACCATCTGTCTCAGACCGTGGTCTCTGTCCGTCTGTCTCAATTCGCCTGTCTCAGACCGTCTGTCCTGGACCGTCTGTCTCAGACCGTCGGTCTCTGTCCGTCTCTCTCATGCCGCCTGTCTCAGTCCGTCTGTCTCAGACCATCTGTCTCAGACCGTCTGTCTTACCTTGTCTGTCCCAGCCCTCCAGTCTATGTCCGTCAGTCTCAGACCGTCTGTCTCAGACCGTCGGTCTCTGTACGTCTCTCTCAGCCCGCCTGTCTCTGACCGCCTGTCTCAGACCGTCTGTCTGAGACCGCCTGTCTCAGTCCGTCTGTCTCAGACCATCTGTGTCAGACCGTTGTCTCTGTCCGTCTGTCTCTGTCAGTCTGTCTATGTCAGTCTGTCTCTGTCCGCCTGTGTCAGATCGTCTGTCTCAGACCGTCTGTCTCAGACCGTCCGTCTGAGACCGTCCGTCTGAGACCGTCTGTCTCAGACCGTCTGTCTCAGACCGTCTGTCTCAGACCGTCTGTCTCAGACCGTCTGTCTCAGACCGTCTGTCTCAGACCGTCGGTCTCTGTCCGTCTCTCTCAGGCCGCCTGTCTCAGTCCGACTGTCTCAGACCATCTGTCTCAGACCGTCTGTCGCTGTCCGTCTGTCTCAGACCATCTGTCTCAGTCCGTCTGTCTCAGACCGTCGGTCTCAGACCGTCGGTCTCTGTCCGTCTCTCTCAGCCCGCCTGTCTCAGACCGTCGGTCTCTGTCCGTTTCTCTCCCCGCCTGACTCAGACCGCCTGTCTCAGTCCGTCTTTCTCAGACCATCTGTCTCAGACCGTCTGTCGCTGTCCGTCTGTCTCAGACCATCTGTCTCAGACCGTCTGTCGCAGACCGTCTGTCTCAGACCGTCTGTCTCAGACCGTCTGTCTCAGACCGTCGGTCTCTGTCCGTTTGTTTCAGACCGCCTGTCTCAGACCGTCTGTCTCAGCCCGCCTGTCTCAGCCCGCCTGTCTCTGTCCGTCTGTTTCAGACCGCCTGTCTCAGACCGTCGGTCTTAGCCCGTCTGTCTCAGCCCGCCTGTCTCCGTCCGTCTGTCTCAGACCGTCTGTCTCAGATCGTCTCTCTCAGACCGTCTGTCTCAGACCATCTGTCTCAGACCGTGGTCTCTGTCCGTCTGTCTCTGTCCGTCTGTCTCAATTCGCCTGTCTCAGACCGTCTGTCCTGGACCGTCTGTCTCAGACCGTCGGTCTCTGTCCGTCTCTCTCATGCCGCCTGTCTCAGTCCGTCTGTCTCAGACCATCTGTCTCAGACCGTCTGTCTTACCTTGTCTGTCCCAGCCCTCCAGTCTATGTCCGTCAGTCTCAGACCGTCTGTCTCAGACCGTCGGTCTCTGTACGTCTCTCTCAGCCCGCCTGTCTCTGACCGCCTGTCTCAGACCGTCTGTCTGAGACCGCCTGTCTCAGTCCGTCTGTCTCAGACCATCTGTGTCAGACCGTTGTCTCTGTCCGTCTGTCTCTGTCAGTCTGTCTATGTCAGTCTGTCACTGTCCGCCTGTGTCAGATCGTCTGTCTCAGACCGTCTGTCTCAGACCGTCCGTCTGAGACCGTCCGTCTGAGACCGTCGGTCTCAGACCGTCTGTCTCAGACCGTCTGTCTCAGACCGTCTGTCTCAGACCGTCTGTCTCAGACCGTCTGTCTCAGACCGTCGGTCTCTGTCCGTCTCTCTCAGGCCGCCTGTCTCAGTCCGTCTGTCTCAGACCATCTGTCTCAGTCCGTCTGTCTCAGACCGTCGGTCTCAGACCGTCGGTCTCTGTCCGTCTCTCTCAGCCCGCCTGTCTCAGACCGTCGGTCTCTGTCCGTTTCTCTCGCCGCCTGACTCAGACCGCCTGTCTCAGTCCGTCTTTCTCAGACCATCTGTCTCAGACCGTCTGTCGCTGTCCGTCTGTCTCAGACCATCTGTCTCAGACCGTCTGTCTCAGACCGTCTGTCTCAGACCGTCTGTCTCAGACCGTCTGTCTCAGACCGTCTGTCTCAGACCGTCTGTCTCAGACCGTCGGTCTTAGCCCGTCTGTCTCAGCCCGCTGTCTCAGACCACCTGACTCAGACCGTCCGTCTCTGTCCGTCTGTCTCAGACCATCTGTCTCAGTCCGTCTGTCTCAGACCGTCTGTCTCAGACCGTCGGTCTCTGTCCGTCTCTCTCAGGCCGCCTGTCTCAGTCCGTCTGTCTCAGACCATCTGTCTCAGACGATCTGTCTCTGTCCGTCTGTCTCAGACCATCTGTTTCAGTCCGTCTGTCTCAGCCCGTCCGTCTCAGACCGTCGGTCTCTGTCCGTCTCTCTCAGCCCGCCTGTCTCAGTCCGTCTGGCTCAGACCATCTGTCTCAGACCGCCCGTCTCTGTCCGTCTGTCTCAATTCGCCTGTCTCAGACCGTCTGTCTCAGACCGTCTGTCTCAGACCGTCTGTCTCAGACCGTCTGTCTCAGACCGTCTGTCTCAGACCGTCTGTCTCAGACCGTCAGTCCAGGACCGTCTGTCTCAGCCCGCCTGTCTCAGCCCGCCTGTCTTTGTCCGTCTGTCTCAGACCATCTGTCTCAGACCGTCAGTCTCAGACCGTCGGTCTCTGTCCGTCTCTCTCAGCCCGCCTGTCACAGTCCGTCTGGCTCAGACCATCTGTCTCAGACCGCCCGTCTCTCTCCGTCTGTCTCAGACCGTCAGTCTCAGACCGTCGGTCTCTGTCCGTTTCTCGCAGGCCGCCTGTCTCTGTCCGTCTGTCTCTGTCCCTCTGTGTCAGACCGTCTGTCTCAGACCGTCGGTCTATGTCCGTCCCTCTCAGGCCGCCTGTCTCAGTCCGTCTGTCTCTGTCCCTCTGTGTCAGACCGTCTGTCTCAGACCGTCGGTCTATGTCCGTCCCTCTCAGGCCGCCTGTCTCAGTCCGTCTGTCTCCGACCGTCTGTCTCAGACCGTCGGTCTCTGTCCGTCTCTCTCATGCCGCCTGTCTCAGTCCGTTTTTTTCAGACCGCCTGTCTCAGACAGTCGGTCTTAGCCCGTCTGTCTCTGCCCGCCTGTCTCTGTCCGTCTGTCTCAGACCGTCGGTCTCTGTCCGTCTCTCTCAGGCCGCCTGTCTCAGTCCGTCTGTCTCAGACCATCTGTCTCAGACCGTCTGTCTCTGTCCGTCTGTCTCAGACCATCTGTCTCAGACCCTCCGTCTCTGTCCGCCTGTCTCTGTCCGTCTGTCTCAGACCGTCGGTCTCTGTCCGTCTCTCTCAGGCCGCCTGTCTCAGTCCGTCTGTCTCAGACCATCTGTCTCAGACCGTCTGTCTCTGTCCGTCGGTCTCTGTCCGTCTCTCCCAGCCCGCCTGTCTCAGGCCATCTGTATCAAACCGTCTGTCTCAGCCCGCCTGTCTCAGCCCGCCTGTCTCTGTCCGTCTGTTTCAGAACGCCTGTCTCAGACCGTCGGTCTAAGCCCGTCTGTCTCAGCCCGTCTGTCTCAGCCCGCCTGTCTCTGTCCGTCTGTCTCAGACCGTCTGTCTCAGCCCGGCTGTCTCTGTCCGTCTGTCTCAGATCGTCTCTCTCAGGCCGCCTGTCTCAGTCCGACTGTCTCAGACCATCTGTCTCAGACCGTCTGTTTCTGTCCGTCTGTCTCAGCCCGCCTGTCTCAGACCGCCTGTCTCTGTCCGTCTGTCTCAGACCGTCTGTCTCAGACCGTCTGTCTCAGACCGTCTGTCTCAGACCGTCTGTCTCAGACCGTCTGTCTCAGATCGTCTGTCTCAGACCGTCGGTCTCCGTCCGTCTCTCTCAGGCCGCCTGTCTCAGTCCGTCTGTCTCAGACCATCTGTCTCAGACGATCTGTCTCTGTCCGTCTGTCTCAGACCATCTGTCTCAGTCCGTCTGTCTCAGACCGTCTGTCTCGGACCGTCGGTCTCAGACCGTCGGTCTCTGTCCGTCTCTCCCAGCCCGCCTGTCTCAGGCCATCTGTATCAAACCGTCTGTCTCAGCCCGCCTGTCTCAGCCCGCCTGTCTCAGCCCGCCTGTCTCTGTCCGTCTGTCTCAGACCATCTGTCTCAGACCGTCCGTGTCTGTCCGTCTGTCTCAGGCCGTCTGTCTCAGCCCGCCTGTCTCGGCCCGCCTGTCTCTGTCCGTCTGTTTCAGACCGCCTGTCTCAGACCATCTGTGTCAGACCGTTGTCTCTGTCCGTCTGTGTCAGACCGTCTGTCTCAGACCGTCTGTCTCAGACCGTCTGTCTCAGACCGTCTGTCTCAGACCGTCTGTCTCAGACCGTCTGTCTCAGACCGTCTGTCTCAGACCGTCTGTCTCAGACCGTCTGTCTCAGACCGTCTGTCTCAGACCGTCTGTCTCAGACCGTCTGTTTCAGACCGTCTGTCTCAGATCGTCTCTCTCAGGCCGCCTGTCTCAGTCGGACTGTCTCAGACCATCTGTCTCAGACCGTCTGTCTCTGTCCGTCTGTCTCAGCCCGCCTGTCTCAGACCGTTGTCTCTGTCCGTCTATCTCTGTCCGTCTGTCGCAGAACGTCTGTCTCAGACCATCTGTATCAAACCGTCTGTCTCAGCCCGCCTGTCTCAGCCCGCCTGTCTCTGTCCGTCTGTCTCTGCCCGCCTGTCTCAGACCGTCTATCTCGGACCATCTGTCTCAGCCCGTCTGTCTCAGATCGTCCGTCTCAGACCGTCCGTCTCAGACCGTCTGTCTCAGACCGTCTGTCTCAGACCGTCTGTCTCAGACCGTCGTTCTCTGTCCGTCTCTCTCAGGCCGCCTGTCTCAGTCCGTCTCTCTCAGACCATCTGTGTCAGGCCGTTGTCTCTGTCCGTCTGTGTCAGACCGCCCGTCTCTGTCCGTCTGTCTCACACCGTCTGTCTCAGACCGTCTGTCTCAGACCGTCTGTCTCAGATCGTCTGTCTCAGACCGTCGGTCTCCGTCCGTCTCTCTCAGGCCGCCTGTCTCAGTCCGACTGTCTCAGACCATCTGTCTCAGACCGTCTGTTTCTGTCCGTCTGTCTCAGCCCGCCTGTCTCAGACCGCCTGTCTCTGTCCGTCTGTCTCAGACCGTCTGTCTCAGACCGTCTGTCTCAGACCGTCTGTCTCAGACCGTCTGTCTCAGACCGTCTGTCTCAGACCGTCTGTCTCAGATCGTCTGTCTCAGACCGTCGGTCTCCGTCCGTCTCTCTCAGGCCGCCTGTCTCAGTCCGTCTGTCTCAGACCATCTGTCTCAGACGATCTGTCTCTGTCCGTCTGTCTCAGACCATCTGTCTCAGTCCGTCTGTCTCAGACCGTCTGTCTCGGACCGTCGGTCTCAGACCGTCTGTCTCGGACCGTCGGTCTCAGACCGTCGGTCTCTGTCCGTCTCTCACAGCCCGCCTGTCTCAGGCCATCTGTATCAAACCGTCTGTCTCAGCCCGCCTGTCTCAGCCTGCCTGTCTCAGCCCGCCTGTCTCTGTCCGTCTGTCTCAGACCATCTGTCTCAGACCGTCCGTGTCTGTCCGTCTGTCTCAGGCCGTCTGTCTCAGCCCGCCTGTCTCGGCCCGCCTGTCTCTGTCCGTCTGTTTCAGACCGCCTGTCTCAGACCATCTGTGTCAGACCGTTGTCTCTGTCCGTCTGTGTCAGACCGTCTGTCTCAGACCGTCTGTCTCAGACCGTCTGTCTCAGACCGTCTGTCTCAGACCGTCTGTCTCAGACCGTCTGTCTCAGACCGTCTGTCTCAGACCGTCTGTCTCAGACCGTCTGTCTCAGACCGTCTGTCTCAGACCGTCTGTCTCAGACCGTCTGTCTCAGACCGTCTGTTTCAGACCGTCTGTCTCAGATCGTCTCTCTCAGGCCGCCTGTCTCAGTCGGACTGTCTCAGACCATCTGTCTCAGACCGTCTGTCTCTGTCCGTCTGTCTCAGCCCGCCTGTCTCAGACCGTTGTCTCTGTCCGTCTATCTCTGTCCGTCTGTCGCAGAACGTCTGTCTCAGACCATCTGTATCAAACCGTCTGTCTCAGCCCGCCTGTCTCAGCCCGCCTGTCTCTGTCCGTCTGTCTCTGCCCGCCTGTCTCAGACCGTCTATCTCGGACCATCTGTCTCAGCCCGTCTGTCTCAGATCGTCCGTCTCAGACCGTCCGTCTCAGACCGTCTGTCTCAGACCGTCTGTCTCAGACCGTCTGTCTCAGACCGTCGTTCTCTGTCCGTCTCTCTCAGGCCGCCTGTCTCAGTCCGTCTCTCTCAGACCATCTGTGTCAGGCCGTTGTCTCTGTCCGTCTGTGTCAGACCGCCCGTCTCTGTCCGTCTGTCTCACACCGTCTGTCTCAGACCGTCTGTCTCAGACCGTCTGTCTCAGATCGTCTCTCTCAGGCCGCCTGTCTCAGTCCGACTGTCTCTGTCCGTAGGTTTCAGACCGCCTGTCTCAGACCGTCGGTCTGAGCCCGTCTGTATCAGCCCGCCTGTCTCTGTCCGTCTGTCTCAGACCGTCTGTCTCAGATCGTCTCTCTCAGGCCGCCTGTCTCAGTCCGACTGTCTCAGACCATCTGTGTCAAACCGTCTGTCTCAGCCCGCCTGTCTCAGCCCGCCTGTCTCTGTCCGTCTGACTCAGCCAGCCTGTCTCAGACCGTCTGTCTCAGACCGTCTGTCTCAGACCGTCTGTCTCAGACCGTCTGTCTCAGACCGTCGTTCTCTGTCCGTCTCTCTCAGGCCGCCTGTCTCAGGCCGTCTGTCTCAGACCATCTGTCTCAGACGGTCTGTCTCAGACCGTCTGTCTCAGACCGTTGTCTCTGTCCGTCTGTCTCTGTCCGTCTGTTTCAGACCGCCTGTCTCAGTCCGTCGGTCTTAGCCCGTCTGTCTCAGCCCGCCTGTCTCTGTCCGTCTGTCTCAGACCGTCGGTCTCTGTCCGTCTCTCTCAGGCCGCCTGTCTCAGTCCATCTGTCTCAGACCATCTGTCTCAGACCGTCTGTCTCTGTCCGTCTGTCTCAGACCATCTGTCTCAGACCGACCGTCTCTGTCCGTCTGACTCAGACCATCTGTCTCAGACCGTCTGTCTCAGACCGTCTGTCTCAGCCCGCCTGTCTCAGACCGCCTGTCTCAGTCCATCTGTCTCAGACCATCTGTCTCAGACCGTCTGTCTCTGTCCGTCTGTCTCAGACCATCTGTCTCAGCCCGCCTGTCTCTGTCCGTCTGTCTCAGCCCGCCAGTCTCTGTCCGTCTGTCTCATTCCGTCTGTCTCAGATCGTCTCTCTCAGGCCGCCTGTCTCAGTCCGACTGTCTCAGACCATCTGTCTCAGACCGTCTGTCTCTGTCCGTCTGTCTCAGCCCGCCTGTCTCAGACCGTTGTCTCTGTCCGTCTATCTCTGTCCGTCTGTCGCAGAACGTCTGTCTCAGACCATCTGTATCAAACCGTCTGTCTCAGCCCGCCTGTCTCAGCCCGCCTGTCTCTGTCCGTCTGTCTCAGACCGTCTGTCTCAGACCGTCTGTCTCAGACCGTCTGTCTCTGTCCGTCGGTCTCTGTCCGTCTCTCCCAGCCCGCCTGTCTCAGGCCATCTGTATCAAACCGTCTGTCTCAGCCCGCCTGTCTCAGCCCGCCTGTCTCAGCCCGCCTGTCTCTGTCCGTCTGTTCCAGGACGCCTGTCTCAGACCGTCGGTCTTAGCCCGTCTGTCTCAGCCCGTCTGTCTCAGCCCACCTGTCTCTGTCCGTCTGTCTCAGACCGTCTGTCTCAGCCCGCCTGTCTCTGTCCGTCTGTCTCAGACCGTCTGTCTCAGATCGTCGCTCTCAGGCCGCCTGTCTCAGTCCGACTGTCTCAGCCCGCCTGTCTCAGACCGCCTGTCTCTGTCCGTCTGTCTCAGACCGCCTGTCTCAGATCGCCTGTCTCTGTCCGTCTGTCTCAGACCGTCTGTCTCAGACCGTCTGTCTCAGACCGTCTGTCTCAGACCGTCTGTCTCAGACCGTCTGTCTCAGACCGTCTGTCTCAGACCGTCTGTCTCAGACCGTCTGTCTCAGACCGTCTGTCTCAGACCGTCTGTCTCAACCCGTCTGTCTCAGACCGTCTGTCTCAGACCGTCTGTCTCAGACCGACTGTCTCAGACCATCTGTGTCAAACCGTCGGTCTGAGCCCGTCTGTCTCAGCCCGCCTGTCTCTGTCCGTCTGTCTCAGACCGTCTGTCTCAGATCGTCTCTCTCAGGCTGCCTGTCTCAGACCGTCTGTCTCAGACCGTCTGTCTCAGACCGTCGTTCTCTGTCCGTCTCTCTCAGGCCGCCTGTCTCAGGCCGTCTGTCTCAGACCATCTGTCTCAGACGGTCTGTCTCAGACCGTCTGTCTCAGACCGTTGTCTCTGTCCGTCTGTCTCTGTCCGTCTGTGTCAGACCGCCTGTCTCTGTCCGTCTGTCTCTGTCCGTCTGTCTCTGTCCGTCTGTCTCAGACCGCCTGTCTCAGACCGTCTGTCTCAGACCGTCTGTCTCAGACCGTCTGTCTCAGACCGTCTGTCTCAGACCGTCTGTCTCAGACCGTCTGTCTCAGACCGTCTGTCTCAGACCGTCTGTCTCAGACCGTCTGTCTCTGACCGTCTGTCTCAGACCGTCAGTCTCAGACCGTCGGTCTCTGTCCGGTTCTCGCAGGCCGCCTGTCTCAGCCCATCTGTCTCAGACCATCTGTCTCAGACCGTCTGTCTCTGTCCGTCTGTCTCAGACCATCTGTCTCAGACCGACCGTCTCTGTCCGTCTGTCTCAGACCGTCTGTCTCAGACCGTCTGTCTCAGACCGTCTGTCTCAGACCGTCTGTCTCAGACCGTCTGTCTCAGACCGTCTGTCTCAGAACGTCTGTCTCTGGCTGTCTCTCTCAGGCCGCCTGTCTCAGTCCGTCTGTCTCAGACCATCTGTCTCAGACCGCCTGTCTCAGTCCGTCTGTCTCAGACCATCTGTCTCACACCGTCTGTCTCTGTCCGTCTGTCTCAGACCGTCTGTCTCTGTCCGTCTGTCTCCGACCATCTGTCTCAGTCCGTCTGTCTCAGACCGTCTGTCTCAGACCGTCGGTCTCTGTCCGTCTCTCCCAGCCCGCCTGTCTCAGGCCATCTGTATCAAACCGTCTGTCTCAGCCCGCCTGTCTCAGCCCGCCTGTCTCTGTCCGTCTGTTTCAGACCGCCTGTCTCAGACTGTCGGTCTTAGCCCGTCTGTCTCAGCCCGCCTGTCTCTGTCCGTCTGTCTCAGACCGTCTGTCTCAGCCCGCCTGTCTCTGTCCGTCTGTCTCAGACCGTCTGTCTCAGATCGTCTCTCTCAGGCCGCCTGTCTCAGTCCGACTGTCTCAGACCATCTGTCTCAGACCGTCTGTCTCTGTCCGTCTGTCTCAGCCCGCCTGTCTCAGACCGTTGTCTCTGTCCGTCTATCTCTGTCCGTCTGTCGCAGAACGTCTGTCTCAGACCATCTGTATCAAACCGTCTGTCTCAGCCCGCCTGTCTCAGCCCGCCTGTCTCTGTCCGTCTGTCTCTGCCCGCCTGTCTCAGATCGTCCGTCTCAGACCGTCCGTCTCAGACCGTCTGTCTCAGACCGTCTGTCTCAGACCGTCTGTCTCAGACCGTCTGTCTCAGACCGTCGTTCTCTGTCCGTCTCTCTCAGGCCGCCTGTCTCAGTCCGTCTCTCTCAGACCATCTGTGTCAGGCCGTTGTCTCTGTCCGTCTGTGTCAGACCGCTCGTCTCTGTCCGTCTGTCTCAGACCGTCTGTCTCAGACCGTCTGTCCTAGACCGTCTGTCTCAGATCGTCTCTCTCAGGCCGCCTGTCTCAGTCCGACTGTCTCTGTCCGTAGGTTTCAGACCGCCTGTCTCAGCCCGTCGGTCTGAACCCGTCTGTCTCAGCCCGCCTGTCTCTGTCCGTCTGTCTCAGACCGTCTGTCTCAGATCGTCTCTCTCAGGCCGCCTGTCTCAGTCCGACTGTCTCAGACCATCTGTGTCAAACCGTCTGTCTCAGCCCGCCTGTCTCAGCCCGCCTGTCTCTGTCCGTCTGTCTCAGCCAGCCTGTCTCAGACCGTCTGTCTCAGACCGTCTGTCTCAGACCGTCGTTCTCTGTCCGTCTCTCTCAGGCCGCCTGTCTCAGGCCGTCTGTCTCAGACCATCTGTCTCAGACGGTCTGTCTCAGACCGTCTGTCTCAGACCGTCTGTCTCACACCGTCGTTCTCTGTCCGTCTCTCTCAGGCCGCCTGTCTCAGGCCGTCTGTCTCAGACCATCTGTCTCAGACGGTCTGTCTCAGACCGTCTGTCTCAGACCGTCGGTCTCTGTCCGTCTGTCTCAATCCGCCTGTCTCAGACCGTCTGTCCTGGACCGTCTGTCTCAGACCGTCGGTCTCTGTCCGTCTCTCTCATGCCGCCTGTCTCAGTCCGTCTGTTTTAGACCGCCTGTCTCAGACCGTCGGTCTTAGCCCGTCTGTCTCAGCCCGCCTGTCTCTGTCCGTCTGTCTCAGACCGTCGGTCTCTGTCCGTCTCTCTCAGGCCGCCTGTCTCAGTCCATCTGTCTCAGACCATCTGTCTCAGACCGTCTGTCTCTGTCCGTCTGTCTCAGACCATCTGTCTCAGACCGACCGTCTCTGTCCGTCTGACTCAGACCATCTGTCTCAGACCGTCTGTCTCAGACCGTCTGTCTCAGCCCGCCTGTCTCAGCCCGCCTGTCTCTGTCCGTCTGTCTTAGACCATCTGTCTCAGACCGTCTGTCTCAGACCGTCTGTCTCAGACCGTCTGTCTCAGACCGTCTGTCTCAGACCGACTATCTCAGACCGTCTGTCTCAGACCGTCTGTCTCTGACCGTCTGTCTCAGACCGTCAGTCTCAGACCGTCGGTCTCTGTCCGGTTCTCGCAGGCCGCCTGTCTCTGTCCGTCTGTCTCAGACCGTCTGTCTCAGACCGTCTGTCTCAGCCCGCCTGTCTCTGTCCGTCTGTCTCAGACCGTCTGTCTCAGATCGTCTCTCTCAGGCCGCCTGTCTCAGTCCGACTGTCTCAGACCATCTGTGTCAAACCGTCTGTCTCAGTCCGCCTGTCTCAGCCCGCCTGTCTCTGTCCGTCTGTCTCAGCCAGCCTGTCTCAGACCGTCTGTCTCAGACCGTCGTTCTCTGTCCGTCTCTCTCAGGCCGCCTGTCTCAGGCCGTCTGTCTCAGACCGTCTGTCTCAGACCGTCGGTCTCTGTCCGTCTGTTTCAGAACGCCTGTCTCAGACCGTCGGTCTTAGCCCGTCTGCCTCTGCCCGTCTGTCTCAGCCCGCCTGTCTCTGTCCGTCTGTCTCAGACCGTCTGTCTCAGATCGTCTCTCTCAGGCCGCCTGTCTCAGGCCGTCTGTCTCAGACCATCTGTCTCAGACGGTCTGTCTCAGACCGTCTGTCTCAGACCGTCTGTCTCAGACCGTCTGTCTCAGACCGTCGTTCTCTGTCCGTCTCTCTCAGGCCGCCTGTCTCAGGCCGTCTGTCTCAGACCATCTGTCTCAGACGGTCTGTCTCAGACCGTCTGTCTCAGACCGTCGGTCTCTTTCCGTCTGTCTCAATCCGCCTGTCTCAGACCGTCTGTCCTGGACCGTCTGTCTCAGACCGTCGGTCTCTGTCCGTCTCTCTCATGCCGCCTGTCTCAGTCCGTCTGTTTTAGACCGCCTGTCTCAGACCGTCGGTCTTAGCCCGTCTGTCTCAGCCCGCCTGTCTCTGTCCGTCTGTCTCAGACCGTCGGTCTCTGTCCGTCTCTCTCAGGCCGCCTGTCTCAGTCCATCTGTCTCAGACCATCTGTCTCAGACCGTCTGTCTCTGTCCGTCTGTCTCAGACCATCTGTCTCAGACCGACCGTCTCTGTCCGTCTGACTCAGACCATCTGTCTCAGACCGTCTGTCTCAGACCGTCTGTCTCAGCCCGCCTGTCTCAGCCCGCCTGTCTCTGTCCGTCTGTCTTAGACCATCTGTCTCAGACCGTCTGTCTCAGACCGTCTGTCTCAGACCGTCTGTCTCAGACCGTCTGTCTCAGACCGACTGTCTCAGACCGTCTGTCTCAGACCGTCTGTCTCTGACCGTCTGTCTCAGACCGTCAGTCTCAGACCGTCGGTCTCTGTCCGGTTCTCGCAGGCCGCCTGTCTCTGTCCGTCTGTCTCAGACCGTCTGTCTCAGACCGTCTGTCTCAGCCCGCCTGTCTCTGTCCGTCTGTCTCAGACCGTCTGTCTCAGATCGTCTCTCTCAGGCCGCCTGTCTCAGTCCGACTGTCTCAGACCATCTGTGTCAAACCGTCTGTCTCAGTCCGCCTGTCTCAGCCCGCCTGTCTCTGTCCGTCTGTCTCAGCCAGCCTGTCTCAGACCGTCTGTCTCAGACCGTCTGTCTCAGACCGTCGTTCTCTGTCCGTCTCTCTCAGGCGGCCTGTCTCAGGCCGTCTGTCTCAGACCGTCTGTCTCAGACCGTCGGTCTCTGTCCGTCTGTTTCAGAACGCCTGTCTCAGACCGTCGGTCTTAGCCCGTCTGCCTCTGCCCGTCTGTCTCAGCCCGCCTGTCTCTGTCCGTCTGTCTCAGACCCTCTGTCTCAGCCCGCCTGTCTCTGTCCGTCTGTCTCAGACCGTCTGTCTCAAATCGTCTCTCTCAGGCCGCCTGTCTCAGTCCGACTGTCTCAGACCATCTGTCTCTGACCGTCTGTCACTGTCCGTCCCTCTCAGGCCGCCTGTCTCAGTCCGTCTGTCTCAGACCATCTGTGTCAGACCGTTGTCTCTGTCCGTCTGTCTCTGTCCGTCTGTGTCAGACCGTCTGTCCTGGACCGTCTGTCTCAGACCGTCGGTCTCTGTCCGTCTCTCTCATGCCGCCTGTCTCAGTCCGTCTGTTTCAGACCGCCTGTCTCAGACCGTCGGTCTTAGCCCGTCTGTCTCAGCCCGCCTGTCTCTGTCCGTCTGTCTCAGACCGTCGGTCTCTGTCCGTCTCTCTCAGGCCGCCTGTCTCAGTCCATCTGTCTCAGACCATCTGTCTCAGACCGTCTGTCTCTGTCCGTCTGTCTCAGACCATCTGTCTCAGACCGACCGTCTCTGTCCGTCTGACTCAGACCATCTGTCTCAGACCGTCTGTCTCAGACCGTCTGTCTCAGCCCGCCTGTCTCAGCCCGCCGGTCATAGCCCGTCTGGCTCAGCCCGCCTGTCTCTGTCCGTCTGTCTCAGACCGTCTGTCTCAGCCCGCCAGTCTCTGTCCGTCTGTCTCAGACCGTCTGTCTCAGATCGTCTCTCTCAGGCCGCCTGTCTCAGTCCGACTGTCTCAGACCATCTGTCTCAGACCGTCTGTCTCTGTCCGTCTGTCTCAGCCCGCCTGTCTCAGACCGTTGTCTCTGTCCGTCTATCTCTGTCCGTCTGTCTCAGGCCATCTGTATCAAACCGTCTGTCTCAGCCCGCCTGTCTCAGCCCGCCTGTCTCTGTCCGTCTGTTCCAGAACGCCTGTCTCAGACCGTCGGTCTTACCCGTCTGTCTCAGCCCGTCTGTCTCAGCCCGCCTGTCTCAGTCCATCTGTCTCAGACCATCTGTCTCAGACCGTCTGTCTCTGTCCGTCTGTCTCAGACCATCTGTCTCAGACCGACCGTCTCTGTCCGTCTGACTCAGACCATCTGTCTCAGACCGTCTGTCTCAGCCCGCCAGTCTCTGTCCGTCTGTCGCAGACCGTCTGTCTCAGATCGTCTCTCTCAGGCCGTCTGTCTCAGTCCGACTGTCTCTGTCCGTAGGTTTCAGACCGCCTGTCTCAGACCGTCGGTCTGAGCCCGTCTGTCTCAGCCCGCCTGTCTCTGTCCGTCTGTCTCAGACCGTCTGTCTCAGATCGTCTCTCTCAGGCCGCCTGTCTCAGTCCGACTGTCTCAGACCATCTGTCTCAGACCTTCTGTCTCTGTCCGTCTGTCTCAGCCCGCCTGTCTCAGACCGTTGTCTCTGTCCGTCTGTCTCAGAACGTCTGTCTCAGACCATCTGTATCAAACCGTCTGTCTCAGACCGTCCGTCTCTGTCCGTCTGTCTCAGACCGTCTGTCTCAGACCGTCTGTCTCAGACCGTCTGTCTCAGACCATCTGTCGCAGACCTTCCGTCTCAGACCGTCCGTCTCTGTCCGTCTCTCTCAGACCATCTGTCTCAGACCGTCTGTCTCAGACCGTCTGTCTCAGACCGTCTGTCTCAGCCCGCCTGTCTCAGCCCGCCTGTCTCTGTCCGTGTGTCTTAGACCATCAGTCTCAGACCGTCTGTCTCAGACCATCTGTCTCGGACCGTCGGTCTCAGTCCGTCGGTATCTGTCCGTCTCTCCCAGCCCGCCTGTCTCAGGCCATCTGTATCAAACCGTCTGTCTCAGACCGCCTTTCTCAGCCCGCCTGTCTCTGTCCGTCTATTTCAGAACGCCTGTCTCATCCCGTCGGTCTTAGCCCGTCTGTCTCAGCCCGTCTGTCTCTGTCCGTCTGTCTCAGCCCGCCTGTCTCAGACCGTTGTCTCTGTCCGTCTATCTCTGTCCGTCTGTCTCAGGCCATCTGTATCAAACCGTCTGTCTCAGCCCGCCTGTCTCAGCCCGCCTGTCTCAGCCCGCCTGTCTCTGTCCGTCTGTTTCAGAACGCCTGTCTCAGACCGTCGGTCTAAGCCCGTCTGTCTCAGCCCGTCTGTCTCAGCCCGCCTGTCTCTGTCCGTCTGTCTCAGACCGTCTGTCTCAGCCCGGCTGTCTCTGTCCGTCTGTCTCAGATCGTCTCTCTCAGGCCGCCTGTCTCAGTCCGACTGTCTCAGACCATCTGTCTCAGACCGTCTGTTTCTGTCCGTCTGTCTCAGCCCGCCTGTCTCAGACCGCCTGTCTCTGTCCGTCTGTCTCAGACCGTCTGTCTCAGACCGTCTGTCTCAGACCGTCTGTCTCAGACCGTCTGTCTCAGACCGTCTGTCTCAGATCGTCTGTCTCAGACCGTCGGTCTCTGTCCGTCTCTCTCAGGCCGCCTGTCCCAGTCCGTCTGTCTCAGACCATCTGTCTCAGACGATCTGTCTCTGTCCGTCTGTCTCAGACCATCTGTCTCAGTCCGTCTGTCTCAGACCGTCTGTCTCGGACCGTCGGTCTCAGACCGTCGGTCTCTGTCCGTCTCTCCCAGCCCGCCTGTCTCAGGCCATCTGTATCAAACCGTCTGTCTCAGCCCGCCTGTCTCAGCCCGCCTGTCTCAGCCCGCCTGTCTCTGTCCGTCTGTCTCAGACCATCTGTCTCAGACCGTCCGTGTCTGTCCGTCTGTCTCAGGCCGTCTGTCTCAGCCCGCCTGTCTCGGCCCGCCTGTCTCTGTCCGTCTGTTTCAGACCGCCTGTCTCAGACCATCTGTGTCAGACCGTTGTCTCTGTCCGTCTGTGTCAGACCGTCTGTCTCAGACCGTCTGTCTCAGACCGTCTGTCTCAGACCGTCTGTCTCAGACCGTCTGTCTCAGACCGTCTGTCTCAGACCGTCTGTCTCAGACCGTCTGTCTCAGACCGTCTGTCTCAGACCGTCTGTCTCAGATCGTCTCTCTCAGGCCGCCTGTCTCAGTCGGACTGTCTCAGACCATCTGTCTCAGACCGTCTGTCTCTGTCCGTCTGTCTCAGCCCGCCTGTCTCAGACCGTTGTCTCTGTCCGTCTATCTCTGTCCGTCTGTCGCAGAACGTCTGTCTCAGACCATCTGTATCAAACCGTCTGTCTCAGCCCGCCTGTCTCAGCCCGCCTGTCTCTGTCCGTCTGTCTCTGCCCGCCTGTCTCAGACCGTCTATCTCGGACCATCTGTCTCAGACCGTCGTTCTCTGTCCGTCTCTCTCAGACCATCTGTCTCAGACCGACCGTCTCTGTCCGTCTGACTCAGACCATCTGTCTCAGACCGTCTGTCTCAGACCGTCTGTCTCAGCCCGCCTGTCTCAGCCCGCCGGTCATAGCCCGTCTGGCTCAGCCCGCCTGTCTCTGTCCGTCTGTCTCAGACCGTCTGTCTCAGCCCGCCAGTCTCTGTCCGTCTGTCTCAGACCGTCTGTCTCAGATCGTCTCTCTCAGGCCGCCTGTCTCAGTCCGACTGTCTCAGACCATCTGTCTCAGACCGTCTGTCTCTGTCCGTCTGTCTCAGCCCGCCTGTCTCAGACCGTTGTCTCTGTCCGTCTATCTCTGTCCGTCTGTCTCAGGCCATCTGTATCAAACCGTCTGTCTCAGCCCGCCTGTCTCTGTCCGTCTGTTCCAGAACGCCTGTCTCAGACCGTCGGTCTTACCCGTCTGTCTCAGCCCGTCTGTCTCAGCCCGCCTGTCTCAGTCCGACTGTCTCAGCCCGCCTGTCTCAGACCGTCTATCTCGGACCATCTGTCTCAGCCCGTCTGAATCAGATCGTCCGTCTCAGCCCGCCTGCCTCTGTCCGTCTGTCGCAGACCGTCTGTCTCAGATCGTCTCTCTCAGGCCGTCTGTCTCAGTCCGACTGTCTCTGTCCGTAGGTTTCAGACCGCCTGTCTCAGACCGTCGGTCTGAGCCCGTCTGTCTCAGCCCGCCTGTCTCTGTCCGTCTGTCTCAGACCGTCTGTCTCAGATCGTCTCTCTCAGGCCGCCTGTCTCAGTCCGACTGTCTCAGACCATCTGTCTCAGACCTTCTGTCTCTGTCCGTCTGTCTCAGCCCGCCTGTCTCAGACCGTTGTCTCTGTCCGTCTGTCTCAGAACGTCTGTCTCAGACCATCTGTATCAAACCGTCTGTCTCAGACCGTCCGTCTCTGTCCGTCTGTCTCAGACCGTCTGTCTCAGACCGTCTGTCTCAGACCATCTGTCGCAGACCTTCCGTCTCAGACCGTCCGTCTCTGTCCGTCTCTCTCAGACCATCTGTCTCAGACCGTCTGTCTCAGACCGTCTGTCTCAGCCCGCCTGTCTCAGCCCGCCTGTCTCTGTCCGTGTGTCTTAGACCATCAGTCTCAGACCGTCTGTCTCAGACCATCTGTCTCGGACCGTCGGTCTCAGTCCGTCGGTATCTGTCCGTCTCTCCCAGCCCGCCTGTCTCAGGCCATCTGTATCAAACCGTCTGTCTCAGACCGCCTTTCTCAGCCCGCCTGTCTCTGTCCGTCTATTTCAGAACGCCTGTCTCATCCCGTCGGTCTTAGCCCGTCTGTCTCAGCCCGTCTGTCTCTGTCCGTCTGTCTCAGCCCGCCTGTCTCAGACCGTTGTCTCTGTCCGTCTATCTCTGTCCGTCTGTCTCAGGCCATCTGTATCAAACCGTCTGTCTCAGCCCGCCTGTCTCAGCCCGCCTGTCTCAGCCCGCCTGTCTCTGTCCGTCTGTTTCAGAACGCCTGTCTCAGACCGTCGGTCTAAGCCCGTCTGTCTCAGCCCGTCTGTCTCAGCCCGCCTGTCTCTGTCCGTCTGTCTCAGACCGTCTGTCTCAGCCCGGCTGTCTCTGTTCGTCTGTCTCAGATCGTCTCTCTCAGGCCGCCTGTCTCAGTCCGACTGTCTCAGACCATCTGTCTCAGACCGTCTGTTTCTGTCCGTCTGTCTCAGCCCGCCTGTCTCAGACCGCCTGTCTCTGTCCGTCTGTCTCAGACCGTCTGTCTCAGACCGTCTGTCTCAGACCGTCTGTCTCAGACCGTCTGTCTCAGACCGTCTGTCTCAGACCGTCTGTCTCAGACCGTCTGTCTCAGATCGTCTGTCTCAGACCGTCGGTCTCTGTCCGTCTCTCTCAGGCCGCCTGTCCCAGTCCGTCTGTCTCAGACCATCTGTCTCAGACGATCTGTCTCTGTCCGTCTGTCTCAGACCATCTGTCTCAGTCCGTCTGTCTCAGACCGTCTGTCTCGGACCGTCGGTCTCAGACCGTCGGTCTCTGTCCGTCTCTCCCAGCCCGCCTGTCTCAGGCCATCTGTATCAAACCGTCTGTCTCAGCCCGCCTGTCTCAGCCCGCCTGTCTCAGCCCGCCTGTCTCTGTCCGTCTGTCTCAGACCATCTGTCTCAGACCGTCCGTGTCTGTCCGTCTGTCTCAGGCCGTCTGTCTCAGCCCGCCTGTCTCGGCCCGCCTGTCTCTGTCCGTCTGTTTCAGACCGCCTGTCTCAGACCATCTGTGTCAGACCGTTGTCTCTGTCCGTCTGTGTCAGACCGTCTGTCTCAGACCGTCTGTCTCAGACCGTCTGTCTCAGACCGTCTGTCTCAGACCGTCTGTCTCAGACCGTCTGTCTCAGACCGTCTGTCTCAGATCGTCTCTCTCAGGCCGCCTGTCTCAGTCGGACTGTCTCAGACCATCTGTCTCAGACCGTCTGTCTCTGTCCGTCTGTCTCAGCCCGCCTGTCTCAGACCGTTGTCTCTGTCCGTCTATCTCTGTCCGTCTGTCGCAGAACGTCTGTCTCAGACCATCTGTATCAAACCGTCTGTCTCAGCCCGCCTGTCTCAGCCCGCCTGTCTCTGTCCGTCTGTCTCTGCCCGCCTGTCTCAGACCGTCTATCTCGGACCATCTGTCTCAGACCGTCGTTCTCTGTCCGTCTCTCTCAGGCCGCCTGTCTCAGTCCGTCTCTCTCAGACCATCTGTGTCAGGCCGTTGTCTCTGTCCGTCTGTGTCAGACCGCCCGTCTCTGTCCGTCTGTCTCACACCGTCTGTCTCAGACCGTCTGTCTCAGACCGTCTGTCTCAGATCGTCTCTCTCAGGCCGCCTGTCTCAGTCCGACTGTCTCAGACCATCTGTGTCAAACCGTCTGTCTCAGCCCGCCTGTCTCAGCCCGCCTGTCTCTGTCCGTCTGTCTCAGCCAGCCTGTCTCAGACCGTCTGTCTCAGACCGTCTGTCTCAGACCGTCGTTCTCTGTCCGTCTCTCTCAGGCCGCCTGTCTCAGGCCGTCTGTCTCAGACCATCTGTCTCAGACGGTCTGTCTCAGACCGTCTGTCTCAGACCGTTGTCTCTGTCCGTCTGTCTCTGTCCGTCTGTTTCAGACCGCCTGTCTCAGTCCGTCGGTCTTAGCCCGTCTGTCTCAGCCCGCCTGTCTCTGTCCGTCTGTCTCAGACCGTCGGTCTCTGTCCGTCTCTCTCAGGCCGCCTGTCTCAGTCCATCTGTCTCAGACCATCTGTCTCAGACCGTCTGTCTCTGTCCGTCTGTCTCAGACCATCTGTCTCAGACCGACCGTCTCTGTCCGTCTGACTCAGACCATCTGTCTCAGACCGTCTGTCTCAGACCGTCTGTCTCAGCCCGCCTGTCTCAGACCGCCTGTCTCAGTCCATCTGTCTCAGACCATCTGTCTCAGACCGTCTGTCTCTGTCCGTCTGTCTCAGACCATCTGTCTCAGCCCGCCTGTCTCTGTCCGTCTGTCTCAGCCCGCCAGTCTCTGTCCGTCTGTCTCATTCCGTCTGTCTCAGATCGTCTCTCTCAGGCCGCCTGTCTCAGTCCGACTGTCTCAGACCATCTGTCTCAGACCGTCTGTCTCTGTCCGTCTGTCTCAGCCCGCCTGTCTCAGACCGTTGTCTCTGTCCGTCTATCTCTGTCCGTCTGTCGCAGAACGTCTGTCTCAGACCATCTGTATCAAACCGTCTGTCTCAGCCCGCCTGTCTCTGTCCGTCTGTCTCAGACCGTCTGTCTCAGACCGTCTGTCTCAGACCGTCTGTCTCAGACCGTCTGTCTCAGACCGTCTGTCTCAGACCGTCTGTCTCAGACCGTCTGACTCAGACCGTCTGTCTCAGACCGTCTGTCTCAGACCGTCTGTCTCAGACCGTCAGTCCAGGACCGTCTGTCTCAGCCCGCCTGTCTCAGCCCGCCTGTCTTTGTCCGTCTGTCTCAGACCATCTGTCTCAGACCGTCTGTCTCAGACCGTCGGTCTATTTCCGTCCCTCTCAGGCCGCCTGTCACAGTCCGTCTGTCTCCGACCGTCTGTCTCAGACCGTCGGTCTCAGACCGTCTGTCTCAGACCGTCAGTCTCAGACCGTCGGTCTCTGTCCGTCTCTCTCAGCCCGCCTGTCTCAGTCCGACTGTCTCAGACCATCTGTCTCAGACCGTCTGTCTCTGTCCGGCTGTCTCAGCCCGCCTGTCTCAGACCGTTGTCTCTGTCCGTCTATCTCTGTCCGTCTGTCGCAGAACGTCTGTCTCAGACTATCTGTATCAAACCGTCTGTCTCAGCCCGCCTGTCTCAGCCCGCCTGTCTCTGTCCGTCTGTCTCTGCCCGCCTGTCTCAGACCGTCTATCTCGGACCATCTGTCTCAGCCCGTCTGTCTCAGATCGTCCGTCTCAGACGGCCCGTCTCTGTCCGTCTGTCTCACACCGTCTGTCTCAGACCGTCTGTCTCAGACCGTCTGTCTCAGATCGTCTCTCTCAGGCCGCCTGTCTCAGTCCGACTGTCTCTGTCCGTAGGTTTCAGACCGCCTGTCTCAGACCGTCGGTCTGAGCCCGTCTGTCTCAGCCTGCCTGTCTCTGTCCGTCTGTCTCAGACCGTCTGTCTCAGATCGTCTCTCTCAGGCCGCCTGTCTCAGTCCGACTGTCTCAGACCATCTGTGTCAAACCGTCGGTCTGAGCCCGTCTGTCTCAGCCCGCCTGTCTCTGTCCGTTTGTCTCAGACCGTCTGTCTCAGATCGTCTCTCTCAGGCCGCCTGTCTCAGACCGTCTGTCTCAGACCGTCTGTCTCAGACCGTCGTTCTCTGTCCGTCTCTCTCAGGCCGCCTGTCTCAGGCCGTCTGTCTCAGACCATCTGTCTCAGACGGTCTGTCTCAGACCGTCTGTCTCAGACCGTTGTCTCTGTCCGTCTGTCTCTGTCCGTCTGTGTCAGACCGCCTGTCTCTGTCCGTCTGTCTCTGTCCGTCTGTCTCTGTCCGTCTGTCTCAGACCGCCTGTCTCAGACCGTCTGTCTCTGTCCGTCTGTCTCAGACCATCTGTCTCAGTCCGTCTGTCTCAGACCGTGTGTCTCAGACCATCGGTCTCTGTCCGTCTGTCTCAATCCGCCTGTCACAGACCGTCTGTCCTGGACCGTCTGTCTCAGACCGTCGGTCTCTGTCCGTCTCTCTCATGCCGCCTGTCTCAGTCCGTCTGTTTTAGACCGCCTGTCTCAGACCGTCGGTCTTAGCCCGTCTGTCTCAGCCCGCCTGTCTCTGTCCGTCTGTCTCAGACCGTCGGTCTCTGTCCGTCTCTCTCAGGCCGCCTGTCTCAGCCCATCTGTCTCAGACGATCTGTCTCTGTCCGTCTGTCTCAGACCATCTGTCTCAGGCCGCCTGTCTCAGTCCGACTGTCTCAGACCATCTGTCTCTGACCGTCTGTCACTGTCCGTCCCTCTCAGGCCGCCTGTCTCAGTCCGTCTGTCTCAGACCATCTGTGTCAGACCGTTGTCTCTGTCCGTCTGTCTCTGTCCGTCTGTGTCAGACCGTCTGTCCTGGACCGTCTCTCTCAGCCCGCCTGTCTCAGTCCGTCTGGCTGAGACCATCTGTCTCAGACCGCCCGTCTCTGTCCGTCTGTCTCAGACCGTCTGTCTCAGACCGTCTGTCTCAGACCGTCTGTCTCAGACCGTCTGTCTCAGACCGTCTGTCTCAGACCGTCTGTCTCAGACCGTCTGTCTCAGACCGTCTGTCTCAGACTGTCTGTCTCAGACCGTCTGTCTCAGACCGTCTGTCTCAGACCGTCAGTCCAGGACCGTCTGTCTCAGCCCGCCTGTCTCAGCCCGCCTGTCTTTGTCCGTCTGTATCAGACCATCTGTCTCAGACCGTCTGTCTCAGACCGTCGGTCTATTTCCGTCCCTCTCAGGCCGCCTGTCACAGTCCGTCTGTCTCCGACCGTCTGTCTCAGACCGTCGGTCTCAGACCGTCTGTCTCAGACCGTCAGTCTCAGACCGTCGGTCTCTGTCCGTCTCTCTCAGCCCGCCTGTCTCAATCCGTCTGTCTCAGACCATCTGTCTCAGACTGTCCGTCTCTGTCCGTCTGTCTCAGACCGTCTGTCTCAGACCGTCTGTCTCTGACCGTCTGTCTCAGACCGTCTGTCTCAGACCGTCTGTCTCAGACCGTCTGTCTCAGACCGTCTGTCTCAGACCGTCTGTCTCAGACCATCAGTCTCAGACCGTCGGTCTCTGTCCGTTTCTCGCAGGCCGCCTGTCTCAGTCCGCCTGTCTAAGTCCGTCTGTCTCAGACCATGTGTCTCAGACCGTGGTCTCTGTCCGTCTGTCTCTGTCCGTCTGTCTCTGTCCGTCTGTCTCAATTCGCCTGTCTCAGACCGTCTGTCCTGGACCGTCTGTCTCAGACCGTCGGTCTCTGTCCGTCTCTCTCATGCCGCCTGTCTCAGTCCGTCTGTTTCAGACCGCCTGTCTCAGACCGTCGGTCTTAGCCCGTCTGTCTCTGCCCGCCTGTCTCTGTCCGTCTGTCTCAGACCGTCGGTCTCTGTCCGTCTCTCTCAGGCCGCCTGTCTCAGTCCGTCTGTCTCAGACCATCTGTCTCAGACCGTCTGTCTCTGTCCGTCTGTCTCAGACCATCTGTCTCAGACCATCTGTCTCAGATCCTCCGTCTCTGTCCGCCTGTCTCTGTCCGTCTGTCTCAGACCGCCGGTCTCTGTCCGTCTCTCTCAGGCCGCCTGTCTCAGTCCGTCTGTCTCAGACCATCTGTCTCAGACCGTCTGTCTCTGTCCGTCGGTCTCTGTCCGTCTCTCCCAGCCCGCCTGTCTCAGGCCATCTGTATCAAACCGTCTGTCTCAGCCCGCCTGTCTCAGCCCGCCTGTCTCTGTCCGTCTGTTTCAGAACGCCTGTCTCAGACCGTCGGTCTAAGCCCGTCTGTCTCAGCCCGTCTGTCTCAGCCCGCCTGTCTCTGTCCGTCTGTCTCAGACCGTCTGTCTCAGCCCGGCTCTCTCTGTCCGTCTGTCTCAGATCGTCTCTCTCAGGCCGCCTGTCTCAGTCCGACTGTCTCAGACCATCTGTCTCAGACCGTCTGTATCTGTCCGTCTGTCTCAGCCCGCCTGTCTCAGACCGCCTGTCTCTGTCCGTCTGTCTCAGACCGTCTGTCTCAGACCGTCTGTCTCAGACCGTCTGTCTCAGACCGTCTGTCTCAGACCGTCTGTCTCAGACCGTCTGTCTCAGACCGTCTGTCTCAGACCGTCTGTCTCAGACCGTCTGTCTCAGACCGTCTGTCTCAGACCGTCTGTCTCAGACCGTCTGTCTCAGACCGTCTGTCTCAGACCGTCTGTCTCAGACCGTCGGTCTCTGTCCGTCTCTCTCAGGCCGCCTGTCTCAGTCCGTCTGTCTCAGACCATCTGTCTCAGACGATCTGTCTCTGTCCGTCTGTCTCAGACCATCTGTCTCAGTCCGTCTGTCTCAGACCGTCTGTCTCGGACCGTCGGTCTCAGACCGTCGGTCTCTGTCCGTCTCTCCCAGCCCGCCTGTCTCAGGCCATCTGTATCAAACCGTCTGTCTCAGCCCGCCTGTCTCAGCCCGCCTGTCTCAGCCCGCCTGTCTCTGTCCGTCTGTCTCAGACCATCTGTCTCAGACCGTCCGTGTCTGTCCGTCTGTCTCAGGCCGTCTGTCTCAGCCCGCCTGTCTCGGCCCGCCTGTCTCTGTCCGTCTGTATCAGACCGCCTGTCTCAGACCATCTGTGTCAGACCGTTGTCTCTGTCCGTCTGTGTCAGACCGTCTGTCTCAGACCGTCTGTCTCAGACCGTCTGTCTCAGACCGTCTGTCTCAGACCGTCTGTCTCAGACCGTCTGTCTCAGACCGTCTGTCTCAGACCGTCTGTCTCAGACCGTCTGTCTCAGAACGTCTGTCTCTGGCTGTCTCTCTCAGGCCGTCTGTCTCAGACCGTCGGTCTCTGTCCGTCTCTCTCAGGCCGCCTGTCTCAGTCCGTCTGTCTCAGACCATCTGTCTCAGACGATCTGTCTCTGTCCGTCTGTCTCAGGCCGTCTGTCTCAGCCCGCCTGTCTCGGCCCGCCTGTCTCTGTCCGTCTGTTTCAGACCGCCTGTCTCAGACCATCTGTGTCAGACCGTTGTCTCTGTCCGTCTGTGTCAGACCGTCTGTCTCAGACCGTCTGTCTCAGACCGTCTGTCTCAGACCGTCTGTCTCAGACCGTCTGTCTCAGCCCGCCTGTCTCAGCCCGCCTGTCTCTGTCCGTCTGTTTCAGACCGCCTGTCTCAGACTGTCGGTCTTAGCCCGTCTGTCTCAGCCCGCCTGTCTCTGTCCGTCTGTCTCAGACCGTCTGTCTCAGCCCGCCTGTCTCTGTCCGTCTGTCTCAGACCGTCTGTCTCAGATCGTCTCTCTCAGGCCGCCTGTCTCAGTCCGACTGTCTCAGACCATCTGTCTCAGACCGTCTGTCTCTGTCCGTCTGTCTCAGCCCGCCTGTCTCAGACCGTTGTCTCTGTCCGTCTATCTCTGTCCGTCTGTCGCAGAACGTCTGTCTCAGACCATCTGTATCAAACCGTCTGTCTCAGCCCGCCTGTCTCAGCCCGCCTGTCTCTGTCCGTCTGTCTCTGCCCGCCTGTCTCAGATCGTCCGTCTCAGACCGTCCGTCTCAGACCGTCTGTCTCAGACCGTCTGTCTCAGACCGTCTGTCTCAGACCGTCTGTCTCAGACCGTCTGTCTCAGACCGTCTGTCTCAGACCGTCTGTCTCAGACCGTCTGTCTCAGACCGTCTGTCTCAGACCGTCTGTCTCAGACCGTCTGTCTCAGACCGTCTGTCTCAGACCGTCGGTCTCTGTCCGTCTCTCTCAGGCCGCCTGTCTCAGTCCGTCTGTCTCAGACCATCTGTCTCAGACGATCTGTCTCTGTCCGTCTGTCTCAGACCATCTGTCTCAGTCCGTCTGTCTCAGACCGTCTGTCTCGGACCGTCGGTCTCAGACCGTCGGTCTCTGTCCGTCTCTCCCAGCCCGCCTGTCTCAGGCCATCTGTATCAAACCGTCTGTCTCAGCCCGCCTGTCTCAGCCCGCCTGTCTCAGCCCGCCTGTCTCTGTCCGTCTGTCTCAGACCATCTGTCTCAGACCGTCCGTGTCTGTCCGTCTGTCTCAGGCCGTCTGTCTCAGCCCGCCTGTCTCGGCCCGCCTGTCTCTGTCCGTCTGTATCAGACCGCCTGTCTCAGACCATCTGTGTCAGACCGTTGTCTCTGTCCGTCTGTGTCAGACCGTCTGTCTCAGACCGTCTGTCTCAGACCGTCTGTCTCAGACCGTCTGTCTCAGACCGTCTGTCTCAGACCGTCTGTCTCAGACCGTCTGTCTCAGACCGTCTGTCTCAGACCGTCTGTCTCAGAACGTCTGTCTCTGGCTGTCTCTCTCAGGCCGTCTGTCTCAGACCGTCGGTCTCTGTCCGTCTCTCTCAGGCCGCCTGTCTCAGTCCGTCTGTCTCAGACCATCTGTCTCAGACGATCTGTCTCTGTCCGTCTGTCTCAGGCCGTCTGTCTCAGCCCGCCTGTCTCGGCCCGCCTGTCTCTGTCCGTCTGTTTCAGACCGCCTGTCTCAGACCATCTGTGTCAGACCGTTGTCTCTGTCCGTCTGTGTCAGACCGTCTGTCTCAGACCGTCTGTCTCAGACCGTCTGTCTCAGACCGTCTGTCTCAGACCGTCTGTCTCAGCCCGCCTGTCTCAGCCCGCCTGTCTCTGTCCGTCTGTTTCAGACCGCCTGTCTCAGACTGTCGGTCTTAGCCCGTCTGTCTCAGCCCGCCTGTCTCTGTCCGTCTGTCTCAGACCGTCTGTCTCAGCCCGCCTGTCTCTGTCCGTCTGTCTCAGACCGTCTGTCTCAGATCGTCTCTCTCAGGCCGCCTGTCTCAGTCCGACTGTCTCAGACCATCTGTCTCAGACCGTCTGTCTCTGTCCGTCTGTCTCAGCCCGCCTGTCTCAGACCGTTGTCTCTGTCCGTCTATCTCTGTCCGTCTGTCGCAGAACGTCTGTCTCAGACCATCTGTATCAAACCGTCTGTCTCAGCCCGCCTGTCTCAGCCCGCCTGTCTCTGTCCGTCTGTCTCTGCCCGCCTGTCTCAGATCGTCCGTCTCAGACCGTCCGTCTCAGACCGTCTGTCTCAGACCGTCTGTCTCAGACCGTCTGTCTCAGACCGTCTGTCTCAGACCGTCGTTCTCTGTCCGTCTCTCTCAGGCCGCCTGTCTCAGTCCGTCTCTCTCAGACCATCTGTGTCAGGCCGTTGTCTCTGTCCGTCTGTGTCAGACCGCTCGTCTCTGTCCGTCTGTCTCAGACCGTCTGTCTCAGACCGTCTGTCCTAGACCGTCTGTCTCAGATCGTCTCTCTCAGGCCGCCTGTCTCAGTCCGACTGTCTCTGTCCGTAGGTTTCAGACCGCCTGTCTCAGCCCGTCGGTCTGAACCCGTCTGTCTCAGCCCGCCTGTCTCTGTCCGTCTGTCTCAGACCGTCTGTCTCAGATCGTCTCTCTCAGGCCGCCTGTCTCAGTCCGACTGTCTCAGACCATCTGTGTCAAACCGTCTGTCTCAGCCCGCCTGTCTCAGCCCGCCTGTCTCTGTCCGTCTGTCTCAGCCAGCCTGTCTCAGACCGTCTGTCTCAGACCGTCTGTCTCAGACCGTCGTTCTCTGTCCGTCTCTCTCAGGCCGCCTGTCTCAGGCCGTCTGTCTCAGACCATCTGTCTCAGACGGTCTGTCTCAGACCGTCTGTCTCAGACCGTCTGTCTCAGACCGTCTGTCTCAGACCGTCGTTCCCTGTCCGTCTCTCTCAGGCCGCCTGTCTCAGGCCGTCTGTCTCAGACCATCTGTCTCAGACGGTCTGTCTCAGACCGTCTGTCTCAGACCGTCGGTCTCTGTCCGTCTGTCTCAATCCGCCTGTCTCAGACCGTCTGTCCTGGACCGTCTGTCTCAGACCGTCGGTCTCTGTCCGTCTCTCTCATGCCGCCTGTCTCAGTCCGTCTGTTTTAGACCGCCTGTCTCAGACCGTCGGTCTTAGCCCGTCTGTCTCAGCCCGCCTGTCTCTGTCCGTCTGTCTCAGACCGTCGGTCTCTGTCCGTCTCTCTCAGGCCGCCTGTCTCAGTCCATCTGTCTCAGACCATCTGTCTCAGACCGTCTGTCTCTGTCCGTCTGTCTCAGACCATCTGTCTCAGACCGACCGTCTCTGTCCGTCTGACTCAGACCATCTGTCTCAGACCGTCTGTCTCAGACCGTCTGTCTCAGCCCGCCTGTCTCAGCCCGCCTGTCTCTGTCCGTCTGTCTTAGACCATCTGTCTCAGACCGTCTGTCTCAGACCGTCTGTCTCAGACCGTCTGTCTCAGACCGACTGTCTCAGACCGTCTGTCTCAGACCGTCTGTCTCTGACCGTCTGTCTCAGACCGTCAGTCTCAGACCGTCGGTCTCTGTCCGGTTCTCGCAGGCCGCCTGTCTCTGTCCGTCTGTCTCAGACCGTCTGTCTCAGACCGTCTGTCTCAGCCCGCCTGTCTCTGTCCGTCTGTCTCAGACCGTCTGTCTCAGATCGTCTCTCTCAGGCCGCCTGTCTCAGTCCGACTGTCTCAGACCATCTGTGTCAAACCGTCTGTCTCAGTCCGCCTGTCTCAGCCCGCCTGTCTCTGTCCGTCTGTCTCAGCCAGCCTGTCTCAGAACGCCTGTCTCAGACCGTCGGTCTTAGCCCGTCTGCCTCTGCCCGTCTGTCTCAGCCCGCCTGTCTCTGTCCGTCTGTCTCAGACCGTCTGTCTCAGCCCGCCTGTCTCTGTCCGTCTGTCTCAGACCGTCTGTCTCAAATCGTCTCTCTCAGGCCGCCTGTCTCAGTCCGACTGTCTCAGACCATCTGTCTCTGACCGTCTGTCACTGTCCGTCCCTCTCAGGCCGCCTGTCTCAGTCCGTCTGTCTCAGACCATCTGTGTCAGACCGTTGTCTCTGTCCGTCTGTCTCTGTCCGTCTGTGTCAGACCGTCTGTCCTGGACCGTCTGTCTCAGACCGTCGGTCTCTGTCCGTCTCTCTCATGCCGCCTGTCTCAGTCCGTCTGTTTCAGACCGCCTGTCTCAGACCGTCGGTCTTAGCCCGTCTGTCTCAGCCCGCCTGTCTCTGTCCGTCTGTCTCAGACCGTCGGTCCCTGTCCGTCTCTCTCAGGCCGCCTGTCTCAGTCCATCTGTCTCAGACCATCTGTCTCAGACCGTCTGTCTCTGTCCGTCTGTCTCAGACCATCTGTCTCAGACCGACGGTCTCTGTCCGTCTGACTCAGACCATCTGTCTCAGACCGTCTGTCTCAGACCGTCTGTCTCAGCCCGCCTGTCTCAGCCCGCCGGTCATAGCCCGTCTGGCTCAGCCCGCCTGTCTCTGTCCGTCTGTCTCAGACCGTCTGTCTCAGCCCGCCAGTCTCTGTCCGTCTGTCTCAGACCGTCTGTCTCAGATCGTCTCTCTCAGGCCGCCTGTCTCAGTCCGACTGTCTCAGACCATCTGTCTCAGACCGTCTGTCTCTGTCCGTCTGTCTCAGCCCGCCTGTCTCAGACCGTTGTCTCTGTCCGTCTATCTCTGTCCGTCTGTCTCAGGCCATCTGTATCAAACCGTCTGTCTCAGCCCGCCTGTCTCAGCCCGCCTGTCTCTGTCCGTCTGTTCCAGAACGCCTGTCTCAGACCGTCGGTCTTACCCGTCTGTCTCAGCCCGTCTGTCTCAGCCCGCCTGTCTCAGTCCATCTGTCTCAGACCATCTGTCTCAGACCGTCTGTCTCTGTCCGTCTGTCTCAGACCATCTGTCTCAGACCGACCGTCTCTGTCCGTCTGACTCAGACCATCTGTCTCAGACCGTCTGTCTCAGACCGTCTGTCTCAGCCCGCCTGTCTCAGCCCGCCGGTCATAGCCCGTCTGGCTCAGCCCGCCTGTCTCTGTCCGTCTGTCTCAGACCGTCTGTCTCAGCCCGCCAGTCTCTGTCCGTCTGTCTCAGACCGTCTGTCTCAGATCGTCTCTCTCAGGCCGCCTGTCTCAGTCCGACTGTCTCAGACCATCTGTCTCAGACCGTCTGTCTCTGTCCGTCTGTCTCAGCCCGCCTGTCTCAGACCGTTGTCTCTGTCCGTCTATCTCTGTCCGTCTGTCTCAGGCCATCTGTATCAAACCGTCTGTCTCAGCCCGCCTGTCTCAGCCCGCCTGTCTCTGTCCGTCTGTTCCAGAACGCCTGTCTCAGACCGTCGGTCTTACCCGTCTGTCTCAGCCCGTCTGTCTCAGCCCGCCTGTCTCAGTCCGACTGTCTCAGCCCGCCTGTCTCAGACCGTCTATCTCGGACCATCTGTCTCAGCCCGTCTGAATCAGATCGTCCGTCTCAGCCCGCCTGCCTCTGTCCGTCTGTCGCAGACCGTCTGTCTCAGATCGTCTCTCTCAGGCCGTCTGTCTCAGTCCGACTGTCTCTGTCCGTAGGTTTCAGACCGCCTGTCTCAGACCGTCGGTCTGAGCCCGTCTGTCTCAGCCCGCCTGTCTCTGTCCGTCTGTCTCAGACCGTCTGTCTCAGATCGTCTCTCTCAGGCCGCCTGTCTCAGTCCGACTGTCTCAGACCATCTGTCTCAGACCTTCTGTCTCTGTCCGTCTGTCTCAGCCCGCCTGTCTCAGACCGTTGTCTCTGTCCGTCTGTCTCAGAACGTCTGTCTCAGACCATCTGTATCAAACCGTCTGTCTCAGACCGTCCGTCTCTGTCCGTCTGTCTCAGACCGTCTGTCTCAGACCGTCTGTCTCAGACCGTCTGTCTCAGACCATCTGTCGCAGACCTTCCGTCTCAGACCGTCCGTCTCTGTCCGTCTCTCTCAGACCATCTGTCTCAGACCGTCTGTCTCAGACCGTCTGTCTCAGCCCGCCTGTCTCAGCCCGCCTGTCTCTGTCCGTGTGTCTTAGACCATCAGTCTCAGACCGTCTGTCTCAGACCATCTGTCTCGGACCGTCGGTCTCAGTCCGTCGGTATCTGTCCGTCTCTCCCAGCCCGCCTGTCTCAGGCCATCTGTATCAAACCGTCTGTCTCAGACCGCCTTTCTCAGCCCGCCTGTCTCTGTCCGTCTATTTCAGAACGCCTGTCTCATCCCGTCGGTCTTAGCCCGTCTGTCTCAACCCGTCTGTCTCTGTCCGTCTGTCTCAGCCCGCCTGTCTCAGACCGTTGTCTCTGTCCGTCTATCTCTGTCCGTCTGTCTCAGGCCATCTGTATCAAACCGTCTGTCTCAGCCCGCCTGTCTCAGCCCGCCTGTCTCTGTCCGTCTGTTCCAGAACGCCTGTCTCAGACCGTCGGTCTTACCCGTCTGTCTCAGCCCGTCTGTCTCAGCCCGCCTGTCTCAGTCCATCTGTCTCAGACCATCTGTCTCAGACCGTCTGTCTCAGCCCGCCTGTCTCAGCCCGCCGGTCATAGCCCGTCTGGCTCAGCCCGCCTGTCTCTGTCCGTCTGTCTCAGACCGTCTGTCTCAGCCCGCCAGTCTCTGTCCGTCTGTATCAGACCGTCTGTCTCAGATCGTCTCTCTCAGGCCGCCTGTCTCAGTCCGACTGTCTCAGACCATCTGTCTCAGACCGTCTGTCTCTGTCCGTCTGTCTCAGCCCGCCTGTCTCAGACCGTTGTCTCTGTCCGTCTATCTCTGTCCGTCTGTCTCAGGCCATCTGTATCAAACCGTCTGTCTCAGCCCGCCTGTCTCAGCCCGCCTGTCTCTGTCCGTCTGTTCCAGAACGCCTGTCTCAGACCATCGGTCTTACCCGTCTGTCTCAGCCCGTCTGTCTCAGCCCGCCTGTCTCAGTCCGACTGTCTCAGCCCGCCTGTCTCAGACCGTCTATCTCGGACCATCTGTCTCAGCCCGTCTGAATCAGATCGTCCGTCTCAGCCCGCCTGCCTCTGTCCGTCTGTCGCAGACCGTCTGTCTCAGATCGTCTCTCTCAGGCCGTCTGTCTCAGTCCGACTGTCTCTGTCCGTAGGTTTCAGACCGCCTGTCTCAGACCGTCGGTCTGAGCCCGTCTGTCTCAGCCCGCCTGTCTCTGTCCGTCTGTCTCAGACCGTCTGTCTCAGATCGTCTCTCTCAGGCCGCCTGTCTCAGTCCGACTGTCTCAGACCATCTGTCTCAGACCGTCTGTCTCTGTCCGTCTGTCTCAGCCCGCCTGTCTCAGACCGTTGTCTCTGTCCGTCTGTCTCAGAACGTCTGTCTAAGACCATCTGTATCAAACCGTCTGTCTCAGACCGTCCGTCTCTGTCCGTCTGTCTCAGACCGTCTGTCTCAGACCATCTGTCGCAGACCTTCCGTCTCAGACCGTCCGTCTCTGTCCGTCTCTCTCAGACCATCTGTCTCAGACCGTCTGTCTCAGACCGTCTGTCTCAGCCCGCCTGTCTCAGCCCGCCTGTCTCTGTCCGTGTGTCTTAGACCATCAGTCTCAGACCGTCTGTCTCAGACCATCTGTCTCGGACCGTCGGTCTCAGTCCGTCGGTATCTGTCCGTCTCTCCCAGCCCGCCTGTCTCAGGCCATCTGTATCAAACCGTCTGTCTCAGACCGCCTTTCTCAGCCCGCCTGTCTCTGTCCGTCTATTTCAGAACGCCTGTCTCATCCCGTCGGTCTTAGCCCGTCTGTCTCAGCCCGTCTGTCTCAGCCCGCCTGTCTCTGTCCGTCTGTCTCAGACCGTCTGTCTCAGCCCGCCTGTCTCTGTCCGTCTGTCTCAGACTGTCTGTCTCAGATCGTCTCTCTCAGGCCGCCTGTCTCAGTCCGACTGTCTCAGACCATCTGTCTCAGACCGTCTGTCTCTGTCCGTCTGTCTCAGCCCGCCTGTCTCAGACCGTTGTCTCTGTCCGTCTATCTCTGTCCGTCTGTCTCAGGCCATCTGTATCAAACCGTCTGTCTCAGCCCGCCTGTCTCAGCCCGCCTGTCTCTGTCCGTCTGTTCCAGAACGCCTGTCTCAGACCGTCGGTCTTACCCGTCTGTCTCAGCCCGTCTGTCTCAGCCCGCCTGTCTCAGTCCGACTGTCTCAGCCCGCCTGTCTCAGACCGTCTATCTCGGACCATCTGTCTCAGCCCGTCTGAATCAGATCGTCCGTCTCAGCCCGCCTGCCTCTGTCCGTCTGTCGCAGACCGTCTGTCTCAGATCGTCTCTCTCAGGCCGTCTGTCTCAATCCGACTGTCTCTGTCCGTAGGTTTCAGACCGCCTGTCTCAGACCGTCGGTCTGAGCCCGTCTGTCTCAGCCCGCCTGTCTCTGTCCGTCTGTCTCAGACCGTCTGTCTCAGATCGTCTCTCTCAGGCCGCCTGTCTCAGTCCGACTGTCTCAGACCATCTGTCTCAGACCGTCTGTCTCTGTCCGTCTGTCTCAGCCCGCCTGTCTCAGACCGTTGTCTCTGTCCGTCTGTCTCAGAACGTCTGTCTCAGACCATCTGTATCAAACCGTCTGTCTCAGACCGTCCGTCTCTGTCCGTCTGTCTCAGACCGTCTGTCTCAGACCGTCTGTCTCAGACCATCTGTCGCAGACCTTCCGTCTCAGACCGTCCGTCACTGTCCGTCTCTCTCAGACCATCTGTCTCAGACCGTCTGTCTCAGACCGTCTGTCTCAGCCCGCCTGTCTCAGCCCGCCTGTCTCTGTCCGTGTGTCTTAGACCATCAGTCTCAGACCGTCTGTCTCAGACCATCTGTCTCGGACCGTCGGTCTCAGTCCGTCGGTATCTGTCCGTCTCTCCCAGCCCGCCTGTCTCAGGCCATCTGTATCAAACCGTCTGTCTCAGACCGCCTTTCTCAGCCCGCCTGTCTCTGTCCGTCTATTTCAGAACGCCTGTCTCATCCCGTCGGTCTTAGCCCGTCTGTCTCAGCCCGTCTGTCTCAGCCCGCCTGTCTCTGTCCGTCTGTCTCAGACCGTCTGTCTCAGCCCGCCTGTCTCTGTCCGTCTGTCTCAGACTGTCTGTCTCAGATCGTCTCTCTCAGGCCGCCTGTCTCAGTCCGACTGTCGCAGACCATCTGTCTCAGACCGTCTGTTTCTGTCCGTCTGTCTCAGAACGTCTGTCTCAGACCATCTGTATCAAACCGTCTGTCTCAGCGCGCCTGTCGCAGCCCGCCTGTCTCAGCCCGCCTGTCTCAGACCGTTGTCTCTGTCCGTCTGTCTCAGAACGTCTGTCTCAGACCATCTGTATCAAACCGTCTGTCTCAGACCGTCCGTCTCTGTCCGTCTGTCTCAGACCGTCTGTCTCAGACCGTCTGTCTCAGACCGTCTGTCTCAGACCGTCTGTCTCAGACCGTCTGTCTCAGACCGCCTGTCTCAGACCGTCTGTCTCAGACCGTCTGTCTCAGACCGTCTGTCTCAGACCGTCTGTCTCAGACCGTCGGTCTCTGTCAGTCTCTCTCAGGCCGCCTGTCTCAGTCCGTCTGTCTCAGACCATCTGTCTCAGACTGTCTGTCTCTGTCCGTCCGTCTCAGACCATCTGTCTCAGTCCGTCTGTCTCAAACCGTCTGTCTCAGACCGCCGGTCTCTGTCCGTCTCTCTCATGCCGCCTGTCTCAGTCCGTCTGTTTCAGACCGCCTGTCTCAGACCGTCGGTCTTAGCCCGTCTGTCTCAGCCCGCCTGTCTCTGTCCGTCTGTCTCAGACCGTCGGTCTCTGTCCGTCTCTCTCAGGCCGCCTGTCTCAGTCCATCTGTCTCAGACCATCTGTCTCAGACCGTCTGTCTCTGTCCGTCTGTCTCAGACCATCTGTCTCAGACCTTCTGTCTCAGACCGTCCGTCTCTGTCCGTCTGTCTCAGACCATCTGTCTCAGACCGTCTGTCTCAGACCTTCTGTCTCAGCCCGCCTGTCTCAGCCCGCCTGTCTCTGTCCGTCTGTCTTAGATCATCTGTCTCAGACCGTCTGTCTCAGACCGTCTGTGTCTGACCGTCTGTCTCAGACCGTCAGTCTCAGACCGTCGGTCTCTGTCCGTTTCTCGCAGGCCGCATGCCTCTGTCCGTCTGTCTCAGACCGTCTGTCTCAGACCGTCGGTCTCTGTCCGTTTCTCGCAGGCCGCATGTCTCTGTCCGTCTGTCTCAGACCGTCTGTCTCAGACCGTCTGTCTCAGACCATCTGTCTCAGACCATCTGTCTCAGACCGTCGGTCTCTGTACGTCTCTCTCAGGCCGTCGGTCTCTGTCCGTCTCTCTCAGGCCGCCTGTCTCAGTCCATCTGTCTAAGTCCGTCTGTCTCAGACCGTCTGTCTCTGTCCGTCTGTCTCAGACCATCTGTCTCAGACCTTCTGTCTCAGACCGTCCGTCTCTGTCCGTCTGTCTCAGACCATCTGTCTCAGACCGTCTGTCTCAGACCTTCTGTCTCAGCCCGCCTGTCTCAGCCCGCCTGTCTCTGTCCGTCTGTCTTAGATCATCTGTCTCAGACCGTCTGTCTCAGACCGTCTGTGTCTGACCGTCTGTCTCAGACCGTCAGTCTCAGACCGTCGGTCTCTGTCCGTTTCTCGCAGGCCGCATGCCTCTGTCCGTCTGTCTCAGACCGTCTGTCTCAGACCGTCGGTCTCTGTCCGTTTCTCGCAGGCCGCATGTCTCTGTCCGTCTGTCTCAGACCGTCTGTCTCAGACCGTCTGTCTCAGACCATCTGTCTCAGACCATCTGTCTCAGACCGTCGGTCTCTGTACGTCTCTCTCAGGCCGTCGGTCTCTGGCCGTTTCTCGCAGGCCGCCTGTCTCAGTCCGCCTGTCTAAGTCCGTCTGTCTCAGACCATCTGTCTCAGACCGTTGTCTCTGTCCGTCTGTTTCTGTCCGTCTGTCTCAAACCGCCTGACTCAGACCGTCTGTCCTGGACCGTCTGTCTCAGACCGTCGGTCTCTGTCCGTCTCTCTCATGCCGCCTGTCTCAGTCCGTCTGTTTCAGACCGCCTGTCTCAGACCGTCGGTCTTAGCCCGTCTGTCGCAGCCCGCCTGTCTCTGTCCGTCTGTCTCAGACCGCCGGTCTCTGTCCGTCTCTCTCATGCCGCCTGTCTCAGTCCGTCTGTTTCAGACCGCCTGTCTCAGACCGTCGGTCTTAGCCCGTCTGTCTCAGCCCGCCTGTCTCTGTCCGTCTGTCTCAGACCGTCGGTCTCTGTACGCCTCTCTCAGGCCGCCTGTCTCAGTCCATCTGTCTCAGACCATCTGTCTCAGACCGTCCGTCTCTGTCCGTCTGTCTCAGACCATCTGTCTCAGACCTTCTGTCTCAGACCGTCCGTCTCTGTCCGTCTGTCTCAGACCATCTGTCTCAGCCCGTCTGTCTCAGACCTTCTGTGTCAGCCCGCCTGTCTCAGCCCGCCTGTCTCTGTCCGTCTGTCTTAGATCATCTGTCTCAGACCGTCTGTCTCAGACCGTCGGTCTCTGTCCGTCTCTCTCATGCCGCCTGTCTCAGGCCATCTGTATCAAACCGTCTGTCTCAGACCGCCTTTCTCAGCCCGCCTGTCTCTGTCCGTCTGTTTCAGAACGCCTGTCTCATCCCGTCGGTCTTAGCCCGTCTGTCTCAGCCCGTCTGTCTCAGCCCGCCTGTCTCTGTCCGTCTGTCTCAGACCGTCTGTCTCAGCCCGCCTGTCTCTGTCCGTCTGTCTCAGACTGTCTGTCTCAGATCGTCTCTCTCAGGCCGCCTGTCTCAGTCCGACTGTCTCAGACCATCTGTCTCAGACCGTCTGTTTCTGTCCGTCTGTCTCAGAACGTATGTCTCAGACCATCTGTATCAAACCGTCAGTCTCAGCGCGCCTGTCGCAGCCCGCCTGTCTCTGTCCGTCTGTCGCAGACCGTCTGTCTCAGATCGTCTCTCTCAGGCCGACTGTCTCAGTCCGACTGTCTCTGTCCGTAGGTTTCAGACCGCCTGTCTCAGACTGTCGGTCTGAGCCCGTCTGTCTCAGCCCGCCTGTCTCTGTCCGTCTGTCTCAGACCGTCTGTCTCAGATCGTCTCTCTCAGGCCGCCTGTCTCAGCCCACCTGTCTCAGACCGTCTGTCTCAGACCGTCTGTCTCAGACCGTCGGTCTCTGTCAGTCTCTCTCAGGCCGCCTGTCTCAGTCCGTCTGTCTCAGACCATCTGTCTCAGACTGTCTGTCTCTGTCCGTCCGTCTCAGACCATCTGTCTCAGTCCGTCTGTCTCAAACCGTCTGTCTCAGACCGCCGGTCTCTGTCCGTCTCTCTCATGCCGCCTGTCTCAGTCCGTCTGTTTCAGACCGCCTGTCTCAGACCGTCGGTCTTAGCCCGTCTGTCTCAGCCCGCCTGTCTCTGTCCGTCTGTCTCAGACCGTCGGTCTCTGTCCGTCTCTCTCAGGCCGCCTGTCTCAGTCCATCTGTCTCGGACCGTCGGTCTCAGACCGTCGGTCTCTGTCCGTCTCTCCCAGCCCGCCTGTCTCAGGCCATCTGTATCAAACCGTCTGTCTCAGACCGCCTTTCTCAGCCCGCCTGTCTCTGTCCGTCTGTTTCAGAACGCCTGTCTCAGACCGTCGGTCTTAGCCCGTCTGTCTCAGCCCGTCGGTCTTAGCCCGTCTGTCTCAGCCCGTCTGTCTCAGCCCGCCTGTCTCTGGCCGTCTGTCACAGACCGTCTGTCTCAGCCCGCCTGTCTCTGTCCGTCTGTCTCAGATCGTCTCTCTCAGGCCGCCAGTCTCAGTCCGACTGTCTCAGACCATCTGTCTCAGACCGTCTGTTTCTGTCCGTCTGTCTCAGAACGTCTGTCTCAGACCATCTGTATCAAACCGTCTGTCTCAGCGTGCCTGTCGCAGCCCGCCTGTCTCTGTCCGTCTGTCTCAGCCCGCCTGTCTCAGACCGTCTATCTCGGACCATCTGTCTCAGCCCGTCTGAATCAGATCGTCCGTCTCAGCCCGCCTGTCTCTGTCCGTCTGTCTCAGATCGTCTCTCTCAGCCCGTCTGTCTCAGTCCGACTGTCTCTGTCCGTAGGTTTCATACCGCCTGTCTCAGACCGTCGGTCTGAGCCCGTCTGTCTCAGCCCGCCTGTCTCTGTCCGTCTGTCTCAGACCGTCTGTCTCAGATCGTCTCTCTCAGGCCGCCTGTCTCAGTCCGACTGTCTCAGACCATCTGTCTCAGACCGTCTGTCTCTGTCCGTCTGTCTCAGCCCGCCTGTCTCAGACCGTTGTCTCTGTCCGTCTGTCTCAGAACGTCTGTCTCAGACCATCTGTATCAAACCGTCTGTCTCAGACCGTCCGTCTCTGTCCGTCTGTCTCAGACCGTCTGTCTCAGACCGTCTGTCTCAGACCGTCTGTCTCAGACCGTCTGTCTCAGATCGTCTGTCTCAGACCGTCGGTCTCTGTCAGTCTCTCTCAGGCCGCCTGTCTCAGTCCGTCTGTCTCAGACCATCTGTCTCAGACCGTCTGTCTCAGACCGTCTGTCTCTGTCCGTCTGTCTCAGACCATCTGTCTCAGACCTTCTGTCTCAGACCGTCCGTCTCTGTCCGTCTGTCTCAGACCATCTGTCTCAGACCGTCTGTCTCAGACCTTCTGTCTCAGCCCGCCTGTCTCAGCCCGCCTGTCTCTGTCCGTCTGTCTTAGATCATCTGTCTCAGACCGTCTGTCTCAGACCGTCTGTCTCAGACCGTCTGTGTCTGACCGTCTGTCTCAGACCGTCTGTGTCTGACCGTCTGTCTCAGACCGTCATTCTCAGACCGTCGGTCTCTGTCCGTTTCTCGCAGGCCGCCTGTCTCTGTCCGTCTGTCTCAGACCGTCTGTCTCAGACCGTCTGTCTCAGACCGTCGGTCTCTGTACGTCTCTCTCAGGCCGTCGGTCTCTGGCCGTTTCTCGCAGGCCGCCTGTCTCAGTCCGCCTGTCTAAGTCCGTCTGTCTCAGACCATCTGTCTCAGACCGTTGTCTCTGTCCGTCTGTCTCTGTCCGTCTGTCTCAATCCGCCTGACTCAGACCGTCTGTCCTGGACCGTCTGTCTCAGACCGTCGGTCTCTGTCCGTCTCTCTCATGCCGCCTGTCTCAGTCCGTCTGTTTCAGACCGCCTGTCTCCGACCGTCGGTCTTAGCCCGTCTGTCGCAGCCCGCCTGTCTCTGTCCGTCTGTCTCAGACCGTCGGTCCCTCACGGTCTCTCTCAGGCCGCCTGTCTCAGTCCATCTGTCTCAGACCATCTGTCTCAGATCGTCTGTCGCTGTCCGTCTGTCTCAGACCATCTGTCTCAGACCTTCTGTCTCAGACCGTCCGTCTCTGTCCGTCTCTCTCAGACCATCTGTCTCAGACCGTCTGTCTCAGACCGTCTGTCTCAGCCCGCCTGTCTCAGCCCGCCTGTCTCTGTCCGTGTGTCTTAGACCATCAGTCTCAGACCGTCTGTCTCGGACCATCTGTCTCAGCCCGTCTGTCTCAGATCGTCGGTCTCAGCCCGCCTGTCTCTGTCCGTCTGTCTCAGACCGTCTGTCTCAGATCGTCTCTCTCAGGCCGCCTGTCTCAGTCCGACTGTCTCTGTCCGTAGGTTTCAGACCGCCTGTCTCAGACCGTCGGTCTTAGCCCGTCTCTCCCAGCCCGCCTGTCTCAGGCCATCTGTATCAAACCGTCTGTCTCAGACCGCCTTGCTCAGCCCGCCTGCCTCTGTCCGTCTGTTTCAGAACGCCTGTCTCAGACCGTCGGTCTTAGCCCGTCTGTCTCAGCTCGTCTGTCTCAGCCCGCCTGTCTCTGTCCGTCTGTCTCAGGCCGTCTGTCTCAGCCCGCCTGTGTCTGTCCGTCTGTCTCAGACCGTCTGTCTCAGATCGTCTCTCTCAGGCCGCCTGTCTCTGTCCGACTGTCTCAGACCATCTGTCTCAGACCGTCTGTTTCTGTCCGTCTGTCTCAGAACGTCTGTCTCAGACCATCTGTATCAAACCGTCTGTCTCAGCGCGCCTGTTGCAGCCCGCCTGTCTCTGTCCGTCTGTCTCAGCCCGCCTGTCTCAGACCGTCTATCTCGGACCATCTGTCTCAGCCCGTCTGAATCAGATCGTCCGTCTCAGCCCGCCTGTCTCTGTCCGTCTGTCGCAGACCGTCTGTCTCAGATCGTCTCTCTCAGGCCGTCTGTCTCAGTCCGACTGTCTCTGTCCGTAGGTTTCAGACCGCCTGTCTCAGACCGTCGGTCTGAGCCCGTCTGTCTCAGCCCGCCTGTCTCTGTCCGTCTGTCTCAGACCGTCTGTCTCTGTCCGTCTGTCTCAGCCCGCCTGTCTCAGACCGTTGTCTCTGTCCGTCTGTCTCAGAACGTCTGTCTCAGACCATCTGTATCAAACCGTCTGTCTCAGACCGTCCGTCTCTGTCCGTCTGTCTCAGACCGTCTGTCTCAGACCGTCTGTCTCAGACCGTCTGTCTCAGACCGTCTGTCTCAGACCGTCTGTCTCAGATCGTCTGTCTCAGACCGTCGGTCTCTGTCAGTCTCTCTCAGGCCGCCTGTCTCAGTCCGTCTGTCTCAGACCATCTGTCTCAGACCGTCTGTCTCTGTCCGTCCGTCTCAGACCATCTGTCTCAGTCCGTCTGTCTCAAACCGTCTGTCTCAGACCGTCGGTCTCAGACCGTCGGTCTCTGTCCGTCTGTCTCAATCCGCCTGTCTCAGACCGTCTGTCCTGGACCGTCTGTCTCAGACCGCCGGTCTCTGTCCGTCTCTCTCATGCCGCCTGTCTCAGTCCGTCTGTTTCAGACCGCCTGTCTCAGACCGTCGGTCTTAGCCCGTCTGTCTCAGCCCGCCTGTCTCTGTCCGTCTGTCTCAGACCGTCGGTCTCTGTCCGTCTCTCTCAGGCCGCCTGTCTCAGTCCATCTGTCTCAGACCATCTGTCTCAGACCGTCTGTCTCTGTCCGTCTGTCTCAGACCATCTGTCTCAGACCTTCTGTCTCAGACCGTCCGTCTCTGTCCGTCTGTCTCAGACCATCTGTCTCAGACCGTCTGTCTCAGACCTTCTGTCTCAGCCCGCCTGTCTCAGCCCGCCTGTCTCTGTCCGTCTGTCTTAGATCATCTGTCTCAGACCGTCTGTCTCAGACCGTCTGTCTCAGACCGTCTGTCTCAGACCGTCGGTCTCTGTACGTCTCTCTCAGGCCGTCGGTCTCTGGCCGTTTCTCGCAGGCCGCCTGTCTCAGTCCGCCTGTCTAAGTCCGTCTGTCTCAGACCATCTGTCTCAGACCGTTGTCTCTGTCCGTCTGTCTCTGTCCGTCTGTCTCAATCCGCCTGACTCAGACCGTCTGTCCTGGACCGTCTGTCTCAGACCGTCGGTCTCTGTCCGTCTCTCTCATGCCGCCTGTCTCAGTCCGTCTGTTTCAGACCGCCTGTCTCAGACCGTCGGTCTTAGCCCGTCTGTCGCAGCCCGCCTGTCTCTGTCCGTCTGTCTCAGACCGTCGGTCCCTGTCCGTCTCTCTCAGGCCGCCTGCTTCAGTCCATCTGTCTCAGACCATCTGTCTCAGACCGTCTGTCGCTGTCCGTCTGTCTCAGACCATCTGTCTCAGACCTTCTGTCTCAGACCGTCCGTCTCTGTCCGTCTGTCTCAGACCATCTGTCTCAGACCGCCTGTCTCAGACCGTCTGTCTCAGCCCGCCTGTCTCAGCCCGCCTGTCTCTGTCCGTCTGTCTTAGACCATCAGTCTCAGACCGTCTGTCTCGGACCATCTGTCTCAGCCCGTCTGTCTCAGATCGTCGGTCTCAGCCCGCCTGTCTCCGTCCGTCTGTCTCAGACCGTCTGTTTCAGATCGTCTCTCTCAGGCCGCCTGTCTCAGTCCTACTGTCTCTGTCCGTAGGTTTCAGACCGCCTGTCTCAGACCGTCGATCTGAGCCCGTCTGTCTCAGCCCGCCTGTCTCTGTCCGTCTGTCTCAGACCGTCTGTCTCAGATCGTCTCTCTCAGGCCGCCTGTCTCAGTCCGACTGTCTCAGACCATCTGTCTCAGACCGTCTGTCTCTGTCCGTCTGTCTCAGCCCGCCTGTCTCAGACCGTTGTCTCTGTCCGTCTGTCTCAGAACGTCTGTCTCAGACCATCTGTATCAAACCGTCTGTCTCAGACCGTCCGTCTCTGTCCGTCTGTCTCAGACCGTCTGTCTCAGACCGTCTGTCTCAGACCGTCTGTCTCAGACCGTCTGTCTCAGACCGTCTGTCTCAGACCGTCTGTCTCAGATCGTCTGTCTCAGACCGTCGGTCTCCGTCAGTCTCTCTCAGGCCGCCTGTCTCAGTCCGTCTGTCTCAGACCATCTGTCTCAGACCATCTGTCTCAGACCGTCTGTCTCTGTCCGTCCGTCTCAGACCGTCGGTCTCAGACCGTTGGTCTCTGTCCGTCTGTCTCAATCCGCCTGTCTCAGACCGTCTGTCCTGGACCGTCTGTCTCAGACCGCCGGTCTCTGTCCGTCTCTCTCATGCCGCCTGTCTCAGTCCGTCTGTTTCAGACCGCCTGACTCAGACCGTCGGTCTTAGCCCGTCTGTCTCAGTCCGCCTGTCTCTGTCCGTCTGTCTCAGACCTTCTGTCTCAGACCGTCCGTCTCTGTCCGTCTGTCTCAGACCTTCTGTCTCAGACCGTCTGTCTCAGACCTTCTGTCTCAGCCCGCCTGTCTCAGCCCGCCTGTCTCTGTCCGTCTGTCTTAGATCATCTGTCTCAGACCGTCTGTCTCAGACCGTCTGTCTCTGACCGTCTGTCTCAGACCGTCAGTCTCAGACCGTCGGTCTCTGTCCGTTTCTCGCAGGCCGCCTGTCTCTGTTCGTCTGTCTCAGACCGTCTGTCTCAGACCGTCGGTCTCTGTACGTCTCTCTCAGGCCGTCGGTCTCTGGCCGTTTCTGGCAGGCCGCCTGTCTCAGTCCGCCTGTCTAAGTCCGTCTGTCTCAGACCATCTGTCTCAGACCGTTGTCTCTGTCCGTCTGTCTCTGTCCGTCTGTCTCAATCCGCCTGACTCAGACCGTCTGTCGTGGACCGTCTGTCTCAGACCGTCGGTCTCTGTCCGTCTCTCTCATGCCGCCTATCTCAGTCCGTCTGTTTCAGACCGCCTGTCTCAGACCGTCGGTCTTAGCCCGTCTGTCGCAGCCCGCCTGTCTCTGTCCGTCTGTATCAGACCGTCGGTCTCTCTCCGTCTCTCTCAGGCCGCCTGTCTCAGTCCATCTGTCTCGGACCATCTGTCTCAGCCCGTCTGTCTCAGATCGTCGGTCTCAGCCCGCCTGTCTCTGTCCGTCTGTCTCAGCCCGTCTGTCTCAGCCCGCCTGTCTCTGTCCGTCTGTCTCAGACCGTCTGTCTCAGACCATCTGTATCAAACCGTCTGTCTCAGCCCGCCTGTCTCAGACCGTTGTCTCTGTCCGTCTGTCTCAGAACGTCTGTCTCAGACCATCTGTATCAAACCGTCTGTCTCAGACCGTCCGTCTCTGTCCGTCTGTCTCAGACCGTCTGTCTCAGACCGTCTGTCTCAGACCGTCTGTCTCAGACCGTCTGTCTCAGACCGTCTGTCTCAGACCGTCTGTCTCAGACCGTCTGTCTCAGACCGTCTGTCTCAGATCGTCTGTCTCAGACCGTCGGTCTCCGTCAGTCTCTCTCAGGCCGCCTGTCTCAGTCCGTCTGTCTCAGACCATCTGTCTCAGACCATCTGTCTCAGACCGTCTGTCTCTGTCCGTCCGTCTCAGACCGTCGGTCTCAGACCGTTGGTCTCTGTCCGTCTGTCTCAATCCGCCTGTCTCAGACCGTCTGTCCTGGACGGTCTGTCTCAGACCGCCGGTCTCTGTCCGTCTCTCTCATGCCGCCTGTCTCAGTCCGTCTGTTTCAGACCGCCTGACTCAGACCGTCGGTCTTAGCCCGTCTGTCTCAGTCCGCCTGTCTCTGTCCGTCTGTCTCAGACCTTCTGTCTCAGACCGTCCGTCTCTGTCCGTCTGTCTCAGACCTTCTGTCTCAGACCGTCTGTCTCAGACCTTCTGTCTCAGCCCGCCTGTCTCAGCCCGCCTGTCTCTGTCAGTCTGTCTTAGATCATCTGTCTCAGACCGTCTGTCTCAGACCGTCTGTCTCTGACCGTCTGTCTCAGACCGTCAGTCTCAGACCGTCGGTCTCTGTCCGTTTCTCGGAGGCCGCCTGTCTCTGTCCGTCTGTCTCAGACCGTCTGTCTCAGACCGTCGGTCTCTGTACGTCTCTCTCAGGCCGTCGGTCTCTGGCCGTTTCTCGCAGGCCGCCTGTCTCAGTCCGCCTGTCTAAGTCCGTCTGTCTCAGACCATCTGTCTCTGTCCGTCTGTCTCAATCCGCCTGACTCAGACCGTCTGTCGTGGACCGTCTGTCTCAGACCGTCGGTCTCTGTCCGTCTCTCTCATGCCGCCTATCTCAGTCCGTCTGTTTCAGACCGCCTGTCTCAGACCGTCGGTCTTAGCCCGTCTGTCGCAGCCCGCCTGTCTCTGTCCGTCTGTATCAGACCGTCGGTCTCTCTCCGTCTCTCTCAGGCCGCCTGTCTCAGTCCATCTGTCTCGGACCATCTGTCTCAGCCCGTCTGTCTCAGATCGTCGGTCTCAGCCCGCCTGTCTCTGTCCGTCTGTCTCAGACCGTCTGTCTCAGACCGTCTGTCTCAGATCGTCTCTCTCAGGCCGCCTGTCTCAGTCCGACTGTCTCTGTCCGTAGGTTTCAGACCGCCTGTCTCAGACCGTCGGTCTTAGCCCGTCTCTCCCAGCCCGCCTGTCTCAGGCCATCTGTATCAAACCGTCTGTCTCAGACCGCCTTTCTCAGCCCGCCTGTCTCTGTCAGTCTGTTTCAGAACGCCTGTCTCAGACCGTCGGTCTTAGCCCGTCTGTCTCAGCCCGTCTCTCTCAGCCCGCCTGTCTCTGTCCGTCTGTCTCAGACCGTCTGTCTCAGCCCGCCTGTGTCTGTCCGTCTGTCTCAGACCGTCTGTCTCAGATCGTCCCTCTCAGGCCGCCTGTCTCAGTCCGACTGTCTCAGACCATCTGTCTCAGACCGTCTGTTTCTGTCCGTCTGTCTCAGAACGTCTGTCTCAGACCATCTGTATCAAACCGTCTGTCTCAGCGCGCCTGTCGCAGCCCGCCTGTCTCTGTCCGTCTGTCTCAGCCCGCCTGTCTCAGACCGCCTATCTCGGACCATCTGTCTCAGCCCGTCTGAATCAGATCGTCCGTCTCAGCCCGCCTGTCTCTGTCCGTCTGTCTCAGACCGTCTGTCTCAGATCGTCTCTCTCAGGCCGCCTGTCTCAGTCCGACTGTCTCTGTCCGTAGGTTTCAGACCGCCTGTCTCAGACCGTCGGTCTGAGCCCGTCTGTCTCAGCCCGCCTGTCTCTGTCCGTCTGTCTCAGACCGTCTGTCTCAGATCGTCTCTCTCAGGCCGCCTGTCTCAGTCCGACTGTCTCTGTCCGTCTGTCTCAGACCGTCCGTCTCAGATCGTCTCTCTCAGGCCGCCTGTCTCAGTCCGACTGTCTCAGACCATCTGTCTCAGACCGTCTGTCTCAGACCGTCTGTCTCTGTCCGTCTGTCTCAGCCCGCCTGTCTCAGACCGTTGTCTCTGTCCGTCTGTCTCAGAACGTCTGTCTCAGACCATCTGTATCAAACCGTCTGTCTCAGACCGTCCGTCTCTGTCCGTCTGTCTCAGACCGTCTGTCTCAGATCGTCTGTCTCAGACCGTCTGTGTCAGACCGTCTGTCTCAGACCGTCTGTCTCAGACCGTCTGTCTCAGACCGTCTGTCTCAGACCGTCTGTCTCAGACCGTCTGTCTCAGACCGTCTGTCTCAGATCGTCTGTCTCAGACCGTCGGTCTCTGTCAGTCTCTCTCAGGCCGCCTGTCTCAGTCCGTCTGTCTCAGACCATCTGTCTCAGACCGTCTGTCTCTGTCCGTCCGTCTCAGACCATCTGTCTCAGTCCGTCTGTCTCAAACCGTCTGTCTCAGACCGTCGGTCTCAGACCGTCGGTCTCTGTCCGTCTGTCTCAATCCGCCTGTCTCAGACCGTCTGTCCTGGACCGTCTGTCTCAGACCGCCGGTCTCTGTCCGTCTCTCTCATGCCGCCTGTCTCAGTCCGCCTGTTTCAGACCGCCTGTCTCAGACCGTCTGTCTCAGCCCGCCTGTCTCTGTCCGTCTGTCTTAGACCATCAGTCTCAGACCGTCTGTCTCGTACCATCTGTCTCAGCCCGTCTGTCTCAGATCGTCGGTCTCAGCCCGCCTGTCTCTGTCCGTCTGTCTCAGACCGTCTGTCTCAGATCGTCTCTCTCAGGCCGCCTGTCTCAGTCCGACTGTCTCTGTCCGTAGGTTTCAGACCGCCTGTCTCAGACCGTCGGTCTTAGCCCGTCTCTCCCAGCCCGCCTGTCTCAGGCCATCTGTATCAAACCGTCTGTCCCAGACCGCCTTTCTCAGCCCGCCTGTCTCTGTCCGTCTGTTTCAGAACGCCTGTCTCAGACCGTCGGTCTTAGCCCGTCTGTCTCAGCTCGTCTGTCTCAGCCCGCCTGTCTCTGTCCGTCTGTCTCAGACCGTCCGTCTCTGTCCGTCTGTCTCAGACCTTCTGTCTCAGACCGTGTGTCTCAGACCTTCTGTCTCAGCCCGCCTGTCTCAGCCCGCCTGTCTCTGTCCGTCTGTCTTAGATCATCTGTCTCAGACCGTCTGTCTCAGACCGTCTGTCTCTGACCGTCTGTCTCAGACCGTCAGTCTCAGACCGTCGGTCTCTGTCCGTTTCTCGCAGGCCGCCTGTCTCTGTCCGTCTGTCTCAGACCGTCTGTCTCAGACCGTCGGTCTCTGTACGTCTCTCTCAGGCCGTCGGTCTCTGGCCGTTTCTCGCAGGCCGCCTGTCTCAGTCCGCCTGTCTAAGTCCGTCTGTCTCAGACCATCAGTCTCAGACCGTTGTCTCTGTCCGTCTGTCTCTGTCCGTCTGTCTCAATCCGCCTGACTCAGACCGTCTGTCGTGGACCGTCTGTCTCAGACCGTCGGTCTCTGTCCGTCTCTCTCATGCCGCCTATCTCAGTCCGTCTGTTTCAGACCGCCTGTCTCAGACCGTCGGTCTTAGCCCGTCTGTCGCAGCCCGCCTGTCTCTGTCCGTCTGTATCAGACCGTCGGTCTCTCTCCGTCTCTCTCAGGCCGCCTGTCTCAGTCCATCTGTCTCGGACCATCTGTCTCAGCCCGTCTGTCTCAGATCGTCGGTCTCAGCCCGCCTGTCTCTGTCCGTCTGTCTCAGACCGTCTGTCTCAGACCGTCTGTCTCAGATCGTCTCTCTCAGGCCGCCTGTCTCAGTCCGACTGTCTCTGTCCGTAGGTTTCAGACCGCCTGTCTCAGACCGTCGGTCTTAGCCCGTCTCTCTCAGGCCGCCTGTCTCAGTCCGACTGTCTCTGTCCGTAGGTTTCAGACCGCCTGTCTCAGACCGTCGGTCTGAGCCCGTCTGTCTCAGCCCGCCTGTCTCTGTCCGTCTGTCTCAGACCGTCTGTCTCAGATCGTCTCTCTCAGGCCGCCTGTCTCAGTCCGACTGTCTCTGTCCGTCTGTCTCAGACCGTCCGTCTCAGATCGTCTCTCTCAGGCCGCCTGTCTCAGTCCGACTGTCTCAGACCATCTGTCTCAGACCGTCTGTCTCTGTCCGTCTGTCTCAGCCCGCCTGTCTCAGACCGTTGTCTCTGTCCGTCTGTCTCAGAACGTCTGTCTCAGACCATCTGTATCAAACCGTCTGTCTCAGACCGTCCGTCTCTGTCCGTCTGTCTCAGACCGTCTGTCTCAGATCGTCTGTCTCAGACCGTCTGTGTCAGACCGTCTGTCTCAGACCGTCTGTCTCAGACCGTCTGTCTCAGACCGTCTGTCTCAGACCGTCTGTCTCAGACCGTCTGTCTCAGACCGTCTGTCTCAGATCGTCTGTCTCAGACCGTCGGTCTCTGTCAGTCTCTCTCAGGCCGCCTGTCTCAGTCCGTCTGTCTCAGACCATCTGTCTCAGACCGTCTGTCTCTGTCCGTCCGTCTCAGACCATCTGTCTCAGTCCGTCTGTCTCAAACCGTCTGTCTCAGACCGTCGGTCTCAGACCGTCGGTCTCTGTCCGTCTGTCTCAATCCGCCTGTCTCAGACCGTCTGTCCTGGACCGTCTGTCTCAGACCGCCGGTCTCTGTCCGTCTCTCTCATGCCGCCTGTCTCAGTCCGCCTGTTTCAGACCGCCTGTCTCAGACCGTCTGTCTCAGCCCGCCTGTCTCTGTCCGTCTGTCTTAGACCATCAGTCTCAGACCGTCTGTCTCGTACCATCTGTCTCAGCCCGTCTGTCTCAGATCGTCGGTCTCAGCCCGCCTGTCTCTGTCCGTCTGTCTCAGACCGTCTGTCTCAGATCGTCTCTCTCAGGCCGCCTGTCTCAGTCCGACTGTCTCTGTCCGTAGGTTTCAGACCGCCTGTCTCAGACCGTCGGTCTTAGCCCGTCTCTCCCAGCCCGCCTGTCTCAGGCCATCTGTATCAAACCGTCTGTCCCAGACCGCCTTTCTCAGCCCGCCTGTCTCTGTCCGTCTGTTTCAGAACGCCTGTCTCAGACCGTCGGTCTTAGCCCGTCTGTCTCAGCTCGTCTGTCTCAGCCCGCCTGTCTCTGTCCGTCTGTCTCAGACCGTCCGTCTCTGTCCGTCTGTCTCAGACCTTCTGTCTCAGACCGTGTGTCTCAGACCTTCTGTCTCAGCCCGCCTGTCTCAGCCCGCCTGTCTCTGTCCGTCTGTCTTAGATCATCTGTCTCAGACCGTCTGTCTCAGACCGTCTGTCTCTGACCGTCTGTCTCAGACCGTCAGTCTCAGACCGTCGGTCTCTGTCCGTTTCTCGCAGGCCGCCTGTCTCTGTCCGTCTGTCTCAGACCGTCTGTCTCAGACCGTCGGTCTCTGTACGTCTCTCTCAGGCCGTCGGTCTCTGGCCGTTTCTCGCAGGCCGCCTGTCTCAGTCCGCCTGTCTAAGTCCGTCTGTCTCAGACCATCAGTCTCAGACCGTTGTCTCTGTCCGTCTGTCTCTGTCCGTCTGTCTCAATCCGCCTGACTCAGACCGTCTGTCGTGGACCGTCTGTCTCAGACCGTCGGTCTCTGTCCGTCTCTCTCATGCCGCCTATCTCAGTCCGTCTGTTTCAGACCGCCTGTCTCAGACCGTCGGTCTTAGCCCGTCTGTCGCAGCCCGCCTGTCTCTGTCCGTCTGTATCAGACCGTCGGTCTCTCTCCGTCTCTCTCAGGCCGCCTGTCTCAGTCCATCTGTCTCGGACCATCTGTCTCAGCCCGTCTGTCTCAGATCGTCGGTCTCAGCCCGCCTGTCTCTGTCCGTCTGTCTCAGACCGTCTGTCTCAGACCGTCTGTCTCAGATCGTCTCTCTCAGGCCGCCTGTCTCAGTCCGACTGTCTCTGTCCGTAGGTTTCAGACCGCCTGTCTCAGACCGTCGGTCTTAGCCCGTCTCTCTCAGGCCGCCTGTCTCAGTCCGACTGTCTCTGTCCGTAGGTTTCAGACCGCCTGTCTCAGACCGTCGGTCTGAGCCCGTCTGTCTCAGCCCGCCTGTCTCTGTCCGTCTGTCTCAGACCGTCTGTCTCAGATCGTCTCTCTCAGGCCGCCTGTCTCAGTCCGACTGTCTCTGTCCGTCTGTCTCAGACCGTCCGTCTCAGATCGTCTCTCTCAGGCCGCCTGTCTCAGTCCGACTGTCTCAGACCATCTGTCTCAGACCGTCTGTCTCTGTCCGTCTGTCTCAGCCCGCCTGTCTCAGACCGTTGTCTCTGTCCGTCTGTCTCAGAACGTCTGTCTCAGACCATCTGTATCAAACCGTCTGTCTCAGACCGTCCGTCTCTGTCCGTCTGTCTCAGACCGTCTGTCTCAGATCGTCTGTCTCAGACCGTCTGTGTCAGACCGTCTGTCTCAGACCGTCTGTCTCAGACCGTCTGTCTCAGACCGTCTGTCTCAGACCGTCTGTCTCAGACCGTCTGTCTCAGACCGTCTGTCTCAGATCGTCTGTCTCAGACCGTCGGTCTCTGTCAGTCTCTCTCAGGCCGCCTGTCTCAGTCCGTCTGTCTCAGACCATCTGTCTCAGACCGTCTGTCTCTGTCCGTCCGTCTCAGACCATCTGTCTCAGTCCGTCTGTCTCAAACCGTCTGTCTCAGACCGTCGGTCTCAGACCGTCGGTCTCTGTCCGTCTGTCTCAATCCGCCTGTCTCAGACCGTCTGTCCTGGACCGTCTGTCTCAGACCGCCGGTCTCTGTCCGTCTCTCTCATGCCGCCTGTCTCAGTCCGCCTGTTTCAGACCGCCTGTCTCAGACCGTCTGTCTCAGCCCGCCTGTCTCTGTCCGTCTGTCTTAGACCATCAGTCTCAGACCGTCTGTCTCGGACCATCGGTCTCAGCCCGTCTGTCTCAGATCGTCGGTCTCAGCCCGCCTGTCTCTGTCCGTCTGTCTCAGACCGTCTGTCTCAGATCGTCTCTCTCAGGCCGCCTGTCTCAGTCCGACTGTCTCTGTCCGTAGGTTTCAGACCGCCTGTCTCAGACCGTCGGTCTTAGCCCGTCTCTCCCAGCCCGCCTGTCTCAGGCCATCTGTATCAAACCGTCTGTCTCAGACCGCCTTTCTCAGCCCGCCTGTCTCTGTCCGTCTGTTTCAGAACGCCTGTCTCAGACCGTCGGTCTTAGCCCGTCTGTCTCAGCTCGTCTGTCTCAGCCCGCCTGTCTCTGTCCGTCTGTCTCAGACCGTCCGTCTCTGTCCGTCTGTCTCAGACCTTCTGTCTCAGACCGTGTGTCTCAGACCTTCTGTCTCAGCCCGCCTGTCTCAGCCCGCCTGTCTCTGTCCGTCTGTCTCAGACCGTCTGTCTCAGCCCGCCTGTCTCGGACCATCGGTCTCAGCCCGTCTGTCTCAGATCGTCGGTCTCAGCCCGCCTGTCTCTGTCCGTCTGTCTCAGACCGTCTGTCTCAGATCGTCTGTCTCAGCCCGCCTGTCTCTGTCCGTCTGTCTCAGACCGTCTGTCTCAGCCCGCCTGTCTCTGTCCGTCTGTCTCAGACCGTCTGTCTCAGATCGTCTCTCTCAGGCCCCCTGTCTCAGTCCGACTGTCTCAGACCATCTGTCTCAGACCGTCTGTTTCTGTCCGTCTGTCTCAGAACGTCTGTCTCAGACCATCTGTATCAAACCGTCTGTCTCAGCGCGCCTGTCGCAGCCCGCCTGTCTCTGTCCGTCTGTCTCAGCCCGCCTGTCTCAGACCGTCTATCTCGGACCATCTGTCTCAGCCCGTCTGAATCAGATCGTCCGTCTCAGCCCGCCTGTCTCTGTCCGTCTGTCTCAGACCGTCTGTCTCAGATCGTCTCTCTCAGGCCGCCTGTCTCAGTCCGACTGTCTCTGTCCGTAGGTTTCAGACCGCCTGTCTCAGACCGTCGGTCTGAGCCCGTCTGTCTCAGCCCGCCTGTCTCTGTCCGTCTGTCTCAGACCGTCTGTCTCAGATCGTCTCTCTCAGGCCGCCTGTCTCAGTCCGACTGTCTCTGTCCGTCTGTCTCAGACCGTCTGTCTCAGATCGTCTCTCTCAGGCCGCCTGTCTCAGTCCGACTGTCTCAGACCATCTGTCTCAGACCGTCTGTCTCTGTCCGTCTGTCTCAGCCCGCCTGTCTCAGACCGTTGTCTCTGTCCGTCTGTCTCAGAACGTCTGTCTCAGACCATCTGTATCAAACCGTCTGTCTCAGACCGTCCATCTCTGTCCGTCTGTCTCAGACCGTCTGTCTCAGATCGTCTGTCTCAGACCGTCTGTGTCAGACCGTCTGTCTCAGACCGTCTGTCTCAGACCGTCTGTCTCAGACCGTCTGTCTCAGACCGTCTGTCTCAGACCGTCTGTCTCAGACCGTCTGTCTCAGATCGTCTGTCTCAGACCGTCGGTCTCTGTCAGTCTCTCTCAGGCCGCCTGTCTCAGTCCGTCTGTCTCAGACCATCTGTCTCAGACCGTCTGTCTCTGTCCGTCCGTCTCAGACCATCTGTCTCAGTCCGTCTGTCTCAAACCGTCTGTCTCAGACCGTCGGTCTCTGTCCGTCTGTCTCAATCCGCCTGTCTCAGACCGTCTGTCCTGGACCGTCTGTCTCAGACCGCCTGTCTCTGTCCGTTTCTCTCATGCCGCCTGTCTCAGTCCGTCTGTTTCAGACCGCCTGTCTCAGACCGTCGGTCTTAGCCCGTCTGTCTCAGCCCGCCTGTCTCTGTCCGTCTGTCTCAGACCGTCGGTCTCTGTCCGTCTCTCTCAGGCCGCCTGTCTCAGTCCATCTGTCTCAGACCATCTGTCTCAGACCGTCTGTCTCTGTCCGTCTGTCTCAGACCATCTGTCTCAGACCTTCTGTCTCAGACCGTCCGTCTCTGTCCGTCTGTCTCAGACCATCTGTCTCAGACCGTCTGTCTCAGACCTTCTGTCTCAGCCCGCCTGTCTCAGCCCGCCTGTCTCTGTCCGTCTGTCTTAGATCATCTGTCTCAGACCGTCTGTCTCAGACCGTCTGTCTCAGACCGTCTGTGTCTGACCGTCTGTCTCAGACCGTCTGTCTCAGACCGTCGGCCTCTGTACGTCTCTCTCAGGCCGTCGGTCTCTGGCCGTTTCTCGCAGGCCGCCTGTCTCAGTCCGCCTGTCTAAGTCCGTCTGTCTCAGACCATCTGTCTCAGACCGTTGTCTCTGTCCGTCTGTCTCTGTCCGTCTGTCTCAATCCGCCTGACTCAGACCGTCTGTCCTGGACCGTCTGTCTCAGACCGTCGGTCTCTGTCCGTCTCTCTCATGCCGCCTGTCTCAGTCCGTCTGTTTCAGACCGCCTGTCTCAGACCGTCTGTATCAGCCCGCCTGTCTCAGCCCGCCTGTCTCTGTCCGTCTGTCTTAGACCATCAGTCTCAGACCGTCTGTCTCGGACCATCTGTCTCAGCCCGTCTGTCTCAGATCGTCGGTCTCAGCCCGCCTGTCTCTGTCCGTCTGTCTCAGACCGTCTGTCTCAGATCGTCTCTCTCAGGCCGCCTGTCTCAGTCCGACTGTCTCTGTCCGTAGGTTTCAGACCGCCTGTCTCAGACCGTCGGTCTCAGACCGTCGGTCTCTGTCCGTCTGTCTCAATCCGCCTGTTTCAGACCGTCTGTCCTGGACCGTCTGTCTCAGACCGCCGGTCTCTGTCCGTCTCTCTCATGCCGCCTGTCTCAGTCCGTCTGTTTCAGACCGCCTGTCTCAGACCGTCGGTCTTAGCCCGTCTGTCTCAGACCATCTGTCTCTGTCCGTCCGTCTCAGACCATCTGTCTCAGTCCGTCTGTCTCAGACCATCTGTCTCAGACCGTTGTCTCTGTCCGTCTGTCTCTGTCCGTCTGTCTCAATCCGCCTGTCTCAGACCGTCTGTCCTGGACCGTCTGTCTCAGACCGCCGGTCTCTGTCCGTCTCTCTCATGCCGCCTATCTCAGTCCGTCTGTTTCAGACCGCCTGTCTCAAACCGTCGGTCTTAGCCCGTCTGTCGCAGCCCGCCTGTCTCTGTCCGTCTGTCTCAGACCGTCGGTCTCTCTCCGTCTCTCTCAGGCCGCCTGTCTCAGTCCATCTGTCTCGGACCATCTGTCTCAGCCCGTCTGTCTCAGACCGTCGGTCTCAGCCCGCCTGTCTCTGTCCGTCTGTCTCAGACCGTCTGTCTCAGATCGTCTCTCTCAGGCCGCCTATCTCAGTCCGACTGTCTCTGTCCGTAGGTTTCAGACCGCCTGTCTCAGACCGTCGGTCTTAGCCCGTCTCTCCCAGCCCGCCTGTCTCAGGCCATCTGTATCAAACCGTCTGTCTCAGACCGCCTTTCTCAGCCCGCCTGTCTCTGTCCGTCTGTTTCAGAACGCCTGTCTCATACCGTCGGTCTTAGCCCGTCTGTCTCAGCCCGTCTGTCTCAGCCCGCCTGTCTCTGTCCGTCTGTCTCAGACCGTCTGTCTCAGCCCGCCTGTGTCTGTCCGTCTGTCTCAGACCGTCTGTCTCAGATCGTCCCTCTCAGGCCGCCTGTCTCAGTCCGACTGTCTCAGACCATCTGTCTCAGACCGTCTGTTTCTGTCCGTCTGTCTCAGAACGTCTGTCTCAGACCATCTGTATCAAACCGTCTGTCTCAGCGCGCCTGTCGCAGCCCGCCTGTCTCTGTCCGTCTGTCTCAGCCCGCCTGTCTCAGACCGCCTATCTCGGACCATCTGTCTCAGCCCGTCTGAATCAGATCGTCCGTCTCAGATCGTCTCTCTCAGGCCGCCTGTCTCAGTCCGACTGTCTCAGACCATCTGTCTCAGACCGTCTGTCTCTGTCCGTCTGTCTCAGCCCGCCTGTCTCAGACCGTTGTCTCTGTCCGTCTGTCTCAGAACGTCTGTCTCAGACCATCTGTATCAAACCGTCTGTCTCAGACCGTCCGTCTCTGTCCGTCTGTCTCAGACCGTCCGTCTCTGTCCGTCTGTCTCAGACCGTCTGTCTCAGACCGTCGGCCTCTGTACGTCTCTCTCAGGCCGTCGGTCTCTGGCCGTTTCTCGCAGGCCGCCTGTCTCAGTCCGCCTGTCTAAGTCCGTCTGTCTCAGACCATCTGTCTCAGACCGTTGTCTCTGTCCGTCTGTCTCTGTCCGTCTGTCTCAATCCGCCTGACTCAGACCGTCTGTCCTGGACCGTCTGTCTCAGACCGTCGGTCTCTGTCCGTCTCTCTCATGCCGCCTGTCTCAGTCCGTCTGTTTCAGACCGCCTGTCTCAGACCGTCTGTATCAGCCCGCCTGTCTCAGCCCGCCTGTCTCTGTCCGTCTGTCTTAGACCATCAGTCTCAGACCGTCTGTCTCGGACCATCTGTCTCAGCCCGTCTGTCTCAGATCGTCGGTCTCAGCCCGCCTGTCTCTGTCCGTCTGTCTCAGACCGTCTGTCTCAGATCGTCTCTCTCAGGCCGCCTGTCTCAGTCCGACTGTCTCTGTCCGTAGGTTTCAGACCGCCTGTCTCAGACCGTCGGTCTCAGACCGTCGGTCTCTGTCCGTCTGTCTCAATCCGCCTGTTTCAGACCGTCTGTCCTGGACCGTCTGTCTCAGACCGCCGGTCTCTGTCCGTCTCTCTCATGCCGCCTGTCTCAGTCCGTCTGTTTCAGACCGCCTGTCTCAGACCGTCGGTCTTAGCCCGTCTGTCTCAGACCATCTGTCTCTGTCCGTCCGTCTCAGACCATCTGTCTCAGTCCGTCTGTCTCAGACCATCTGTCTCAGACCGTTGTCTCTGTCCGTCTGTCTCTGTCCGTCTGTCTCAATCCGCCTGTCTCAGACCGTCTGTCCTGGACCGTCTGTCTCAGACCGCCGGTCTCTGTCCGTCTCTCTCATGCCGCCTATCTCAGTCCGTCTGTTTCAGACCGCCTGTCTCAAACCGTCGGTCTTAGCCCGTCTGTCGCAGCCCGCCTGTCTCTGTCCGTCTGTCTCAGACCGTCGGTCTCTCTCCGTCTCTCTCAGGCCGCCTGTCTCAGTCCATCTGTCTCGGACCATCTGTCTCAGCCCGTCTGTCTCAGACCGTCGGTCTCAGCCCGCCTGTCTCTGTCCGTCTGTCTCAGACCGTCTGTCTCAGATCGTCTCTCTCAGGACGCCTGTCTCAGTCCGACTGTCTCTGTCCGTAGGTTTCAGACCGCCTGTCTCAGACCGTCGGTCTTAGCCCGTCTCTCCCAGCCCGCCTGTCTCAGGCCATCTGTATCAAACCGTCTGTCTCAGACCGTCTGTCTCAGACCGTCTGTCTCAGACCGTCTGTCTCAGATCGTCTGTCTCAGACCGTCGGTCTCTGTCAGTCTCTCTCAGGCCGCCTGTCTCAGTCCGTCTGTCTCAGACCATCTGTCTCAGACCGTCTGTCTCTGTCCGTCCGTCTCAGACCATCTGTCTCAGTCCGTCTGTCTCAAACCGTCTGTCTCAGACCGTCGGTCTCAGACCGTCGGTCTCTGTCCGTCTGTCTCAATCCGCCTGTCTCAGACCGTCTGTCCTGGACCGTCTGTCTCAGACCGCCTGTCTCTGTCCGTTTCTCTCATGCCGCCTGTCTCAGTCCGTCTGTTTCAGACCGCCTGTCTCAGACCGTCGGTCTTAGCCCGTCTGTCTCAGCCCGCCTGTCTCTGTCCGTCTGTCTCAGACCGTCGGTCTCTGTCCGTCTCTCTCAGGCCGCCTGTCTCAGTCCATCTGTCTCAGACCATCTGTCTCAGACCGTCTGTCTCTGTCCGTCTGTCTCAGACCATCTGTCTCAGACCTTCTGTCTCAGACCGTCCGTCTCTGTCCGTCTGTCTCAGACCATCTGTCTCAGACCGTCTGTCTCAGACCTTCTGTCTCAGCCCGCCTGTCTCAGCGCGCCTGTCTCTGTCCGTCTGTCTTAGATCATCTGTCTCAGACCGTCTGTCTCAGACCGTCTGTCTCAGACCGTCTGTGTCTGACCGTCTGTCTCAGACCGTCTGTCTCAGACCGTCGGCCTCTGTACGTCTCTCTCAGGCCGTCGGTCTCTGGCCGTTTCTCGCAGGCCGCCTGTCTCAGTCCGCCTGTCTAAGTCCGTCTGTCTCAGACCATCTGTCTCAGACCGTTGTCTCTGTCCGTCTGTCTCTGTCCGTCTGTCTCAATCCGCCTGACTCAGACCGTCTGTCCTGGACCGTCTGTCTCAGACCGTCGGTCTCTGTCCGTCTCTCTCATGCCGCCTGTCTCAGTCCGTCTGTTTCAGACCGCCTGTCTCAGACCGTCTGTATCAGCCCGCCTGTCTCAGCCCGCCTGTCTCTGTCCGTCTGTCTTAGACCATCAGTCTCAGACCGTCTGTCTCGGACCATCTGTCTCAGCCCGTCTGTCTCAGATCGTCGGTCTCAGCCCGCCTGTCTCTGTCCGTCTGTCTCAGACCGTCTGTCTCAGATCGTCTCTCTCAGGCCGCCTGTCTCAGTCCGACTGTCTCTGTCCGTAGGTTTCAGACCGCCTGTCTCAGACCGTCGGTCTCAGACCGTCGGTCTCTGTCCGTCTGTCTCAATCCGCCTGTTTCAGACCGTCTGTCCTGGACCGTCTGTCTCAGACCGCCGGTCTCTGTCCGTCTCTCTCATGCCGCCTGTCTCAGTCCGTCTGTTTCAGACCGCCTGTCTCAGACCGTCGGTCTTAGCCCGTCTGTCTCAGACCATCTGTCTCTGTCCGTCCGTCTCAGACCATCTGTCTCAGTCCGTCTGTCTCAGACCATCTGTCTCAGACCGTTGTCTCTGTCCGTCTGTCTCTGTCCGTCTGTCTCAATCCGCCTGTCTCAGACCGTCTGTCCTGGACCGTCTGTCTCAGACCGCCGGTCTCTGTCCGTCTCTCTCATGCCGCCTATCTCAGTCCGTCTGTTTCAGACCGCCTGTCTCAAACCGTCGGTCTTAGCCCGTCTGTCGCAGCCCGCCTGTCTCTGTCCGTCTGTCTCAGACCGTCGGTCTCTCTCCGTCTCTCTCAGGCCGCCTGTCTCAGTCCATCTGTCTCGGACCATCTGTCTCAGCCCGTCTGTCTCAGACCGTCGGTCTCAGCCCGCCTGTCTCTGTCCGTCTGTCTCAGACCGTCTGTCTCAGATCGTCTCTCTCAGGCCGCCTATCTCAGTCCGACTGTCTCTGTCCGTAGGTTTCAGACCGCCTGTCTCAGACCGTCGGTCTTAGCCCGTCTCTCCCAGCCCGCCTGTCTCAGGCCATCTGTATCAAACCGTCTGTCTCAGACCGCCTTTCTCAGCCCGCCTGTCTCTGTCCGTCTGTTTCAGAACGCCTGTCTCAGACCGTCGGTCTTAGCCCGTCTGTCTCAGCCCGTCTGTCTCAGCCCGCCTGTCTCTGTCCGTCTGTCTCAGACCGTCTGTCTCAGCCCGCCTGTGTCTGTCCGTCTGTCTCAGACCGTCTGTCTCAGATCGTCCCTCTCAGGCCGCCTGTCTCAGTCCGACTGTCTCAGACCATCTGTCTCAGACCGTCTGTTTCTGTCCGTCTGTCTCAGAACGTCTGTCTCAGACCATCTGTATCAAACCGTCTGTCTCAGCGCGCCTGTCGCAGCCCGCCTGTCTCTGTCCGTCTGTCTCAGCCCGCCTGTCTCAGACCGCCTATCTCGGACCATCTGTCTCAGCCCGTCTGAATCAGATCGTCCGTCTCAGATCGTCTCTCTCAGGCCGCCTGTCTCAGTCCGACTGTCTCAGACCATCTGTCTCAGACCGTCTGTCTCTGTCCGTCTGTCTCAGCCCGCCTGTCTCAGACCGTTGTCTCTGTCCGTCTGTCTCAGAACGTCTGTCTCAGACCATCTGTATCAAACCGTCTGTCTCAGACCGTCCGTCTCTGTCCGTCTGTCTCAGACCGTCCGTCTCTGTCCGTCTGTCTCAGACCGTCTGTCTCAGACCGTCTGTCTCAGACCGTCGGCCTCTGTACGTCTCTCTCAGGCCGTCGGTCTCTGGCCGTTTCTCGCAGGCCGCCTGTCTCAGTCCGCCTGTCTAAGTCCGTCTGTCTCAGACCATCTGTCTCAGACCGTTGTCTCTGTCCGTCTGTCTCTGTCCGTCTGTCTCAATCCGCCTGACTCAGACCGTCTGTCCTGGACCGTCTGTCTCAGACCGTCGGTCTCTGTCCGTCTCTCTCATGCCGCCTGTCTCAGTCCGTCTGTTTCAGACCGCCTGTCTCAGACCGTCTGTATCAGCCCGCCTGTCTCAGCCCGCCTGTCTCTGTCCGTCTGTCTTAGACCATCAGTCTCAGACCGTCTGTCTCGGACCATCTGTCTCAGCCCGTCTGTCTCAGATCGTCGGTCTCAGCCCGCCTGTCTCTGTCCGTCTGTCTCAGACCGTCTGTCTCAGATCGTCTCTCTCAGGCCGCCTGTCTCAGTCCGACTGTCTCTGTCCGTAGGTTTCAGACCGCCTGTCTCAGACCGTCGGTCTCAGACCGTCGGTCTCTGTCCGTCTGTCTCAATCCGCCTGTTTCAGACCGTCTGTCCTGGACCGTCTGTCTCAGACCGCCGGTCTCTGTCCGTCTCTCTCATGCCGCCTGTCTCAGTCCGTCTGTTTCAGACCGCCTGTCTCAGACCGTCGGTCTTAGCCCGTCTGTCTCAGACCATCTGTCTCTGTCCGTCCGTCTCAGACCATCTGTCTCAGTCCGTCTGTCTCAGACCATCTGTCTCAGACCGTTGTCTCTGTCCGTCTGTCTCTGTCCGTCTGTCTCAATCCGCCTGTCTCAGACCGTCTGTCCTGGACCGTCTGTCTCAGACCGCCGGTCTCTGTCCGTCTCTCTCATGCCGCCTATCTCAGTCCGTCTGTTTCAGACCGCCTGTCTCAAACCGTCGGTCTTAGCCCGTCTGTCGCAGCCCGCCTGTCTCTGTCCGTCTGTCTCAGACCGTCGGTCTCTCTCCGTCTCTCTCAGGCCGCCTGTCTCAGTCCATCTGTCTCGGACCATCTGTCTCAGCCCGTCTGTCTCAGACCGTCGGTCTCAGCCCGCCTGTCTCTGTCCGTCTGTCTCAGACCGTCTGTCTCAGATCGTCTCTCTCAGGACGCCTGTCTCAGTCCGACTGTCTCTGTCCGTAGGTTTCAGACCGCCTGTCTCAGACCGTCGGTCTTAGCCCGTCTCTCCCAGCCCGCCTGTCTCAGGCCATCTGTATCAAACCGTCTGTCTCAGACCGCCTTTCTCAGCCCGCCTGTCTCTGTCCGTCTGTTTCAGAACGCCTGTCTCAGACCGTCGGTCTTAGCCCGTCTGTCTCAGCCCGTCTGTCTCAGCCCGCCTGTCTCTGTCCGTCTGTCTCAGACCGTCTGTCTCAGCCCGCCTGTGTCTGTCCGTCTGTCTCAGACCGTCTGTCTCAGATCGTCCCTCTCAGGCCGCCTGTCTCAGTCCGACTGTCTCAGACCATCTGTCTCAGACCGTCTGTTTCTGTCCGTCTGTCTCAGAACGTCTGTCTCAGACCATCTGTATCAAACCGTCTGTCTCAGCGCGCCTGTCGCAGCCCGCCTGTCTCTGTCCGTCTGTCTCAGCCCGCCTGTCTCAGACCGCCTATCTCGGACCATCTGTCTCAGCCCGTCTGAATCAGATCGTCCGTCTCAGATCGTCTCTCTCAGGCCGCCTGTCTCAGTCCGACTGTCTCAGACCATCTGTCTCAGACCGTCTGTCTCTGTCCGTCTGTCTCAGCCCGCCTGTCTCAGACCGTTGTCTCTGTCCGTCTGTCTCAGAACGTCTGTCTCAGACCATCTGTATCAAACCGTCTGTCTCAGACCGTCCGTCTCTGTCCGTCTGTCTCAGACCGTCCGTCTCTGTCCGTCTGTCTCAGACCGTCTGTCTCAGACCGTCTGTCTCAGACCGTCTGTCTCAGACCGTCTGTCTCAGACCGTCTGTCTCAGACCATCTGTCTCTGTCCGTCCGTCTCTGTCCGTCTGTCTCAGACCGTCTGTCTCAGACCGCCGGTCTCTGTCCGTCTCTCTCATGCCGCCTGTCTCAATCCGTCTGTTTCAGACCGCCTGTCTCAGACCGTCTGTCTCAGACCGTCGGTCTCAGACCGTCGGTCTTAGCCCGTCTCTCCCAGCCCGCCTGTCTCAGGCCATCTGTATCAAACCGTCTGTCTCAGACCGCCTTTCTCAGCCCGCCTGTCTCTGTCCGTCTGTTTCAGAACGCCTGTCTCAGACCGTCGGTCTTAGCCCGTCTGTCTCAGCTCGTCTGTCTCAGCCCGCCTGTCTCTGTCCGTCTGTCTCAGACCGTCTGTCTCAGCCCGCCTGTCTCTGTCCGTCTGTCTCAGACCGTCTGTCTCAGATCGTCTCTCTCAGGCCCCCTGTCTCAGTCCGACTGTCTCAGACCATCTGTTTCTGTCCGTCTGTCTCAGAACGTCTGTCTCAGACCATCTGTATCAAACCGTCTGTCTCAGCGCGCCTGTCGCAGCCCGCCTGTCTCTGTCCGTCTGTCTCAGACCGCCTGTCTCAGACCGTCTATCTCGGACCATCTGTCTCAGCCCGTCTGAATCAGATCGTCCGTCTCAGCCCGCCTGTCTGTCCGTCTGTCTCAGACCGTCTGTCTCAGATCGTCTCTCTCAGGCCGCCTGTCTCAGTCCGACTGTCTCTGTCCGTAGGTTTCAGACCGCCTGTCTCAGACCGTCGGTCTGAGCCCGTCTGTCTCAGCCCGCCTGTCTCTGTCCGTCTGTCTCAGACCGTCTGTCTCAGATCGTCTCTCTCAGGCCGCCTGTCTCAGTCCGACTGTCTCTGTCCGTCTGTCTCAGACCGTCTGTCTCAGATCGTCTCTCTCAGGCCGCCTGTCTCAGTCCGACTGTCTCAGACCATCTGTCTCAGACCGTCTGTCTCTGTCCGTCTGTCTCACCCCGCCTGTCTCAGACCGTTGTCTCTGTCCGTCTGTCTCAGAACGTCTGTCTCAGACCATCTGTATCAAACCGTCTGTCTCAGACCGTCCATCTCTGTCCGTCTGTCTCAGACCGTCTGTCTCAGATCGTCTGTCTCAGACCGTCTGTGTCAGACCGTCTGTCTCAGACCGTCTGTCTCAGACCGTCTGTCTCAGACCGTCTCTCTCAGACCGTCTGTCTCAGATCGTCTGTCTCAGACCGTCGGTCTCTGTCAGTCTCTCTCAGGCCGCCTGTCTCAGTCCGTCTGTCTCAGACCATCTGTCTCAGACCGTCTGTCTCTGTCCGTCCGTCTCAGACCATCTGTCTCAGTCCGTCTGTCTCAAACCGTCTGTCTCAGACCGTCGGTCTCAGACCGTCGGTCTCTGTCCGTCTGTCTCAATCCGCCTGTCTCAGACCGTCTGTCCTGGACCGTCTGTCTCAGACCGCCGGTCTCTGTCCGTCTCTCTCATGCCGCCTGTCTCAGTCCGTCTGTTTCAGACCGCCTGTCTCAGACCGTCGGTCTTAGCCCGTCTGTCTCAGCCCGCCTGTCTCTGTCCGTCTGTCTCAGACCGTCGGTCTCTGTCCGTCTCTCTCAGGCCGCCTGTCTCAGTCCATCTGTCTCAGACCATCTGTCTCAGACCGTCTGTCTCTGTCCGTCTGTCTCAGACCATCTGTCTCAGACCTTCTGTCTCAGACCGTCCGTCTCTGTCCGTCTGTCTCAGACCATCTGTCTCAGACCGTCTGTCTCAGACCTTCTGTCTCAGCCCGCCTGTCTCAGCCCGCCTGTCTCTGTCCGTCTGTCTTAGATCATCTGCCTCAGACCGTCTGTCTCAGACCGTCTGTCTCAGACCGTCTGTGTCTGACCGTCTGTCTCAGACCGTCAGTCTCAGACCGTCGGTCTCAAACCGTCGGTCTCTGTCCGTTTCTCGCAGGCCGCCTGTCTCTGTCCGTCTGTCTCAGACCGTCTGTCTCAGACCGTCGGCCTCTGTACGTCTCTCTCAGGCCGTCGGTCTCTGGCCGTTTCTCGCAGGCCGCCTGTCTCAGTCCGCCTGTCTAAGTCCGTCTGTCTCAGACCATCTGTCTCAGACCGTTGTCTCTGTCCGTCTGTCTCTGTCCGTCTGTCTCAATCCGCCTGACTCAGACCGTCTGTCCTGGACCGTCTGTCTCAGACCGTCGGTCTCTGTCCGTCTCTCTCATGCCGCCTGTCTCAGTCCGTCTGTTTCAGACCGCCTGTCTCAGACCGTCTGTATCAGCCCGCCTGTCTCAGCCCGCCTGTCTCTGTCCGTCTGTCTTAGACCATCAGTCTCAGACCGTCTGTCTTGGACCATCTGTCTCAGCCCGTCTGTCTCAGATCGTCGGTCTCAGCCCGCCTGTCTCTGTCCGTCTGTCTCAGACCGTCGGTCTTAGCCCGTCTCTCCCAGCCCGCCTGTCTCAGGCCATCTGTATCAAACCGTCTGTCTCAGACCGCCTTTCTCAGCCCGCCTGTCTCTGTCCGTCTGTTTCAGAACGCCTGTCTCAGACCGTCGGTCTTAGCCCGTCTGTCTGAGCTCGTCTGTCTCAGCCCGCCTGTCTCTGTCCGTCTGTCTCAGACCGTCTGTCTCAGCCCGCCTGTCTCTGTCCGTCTGTCTCAGACCGTCTGTCTCAGATCGTCTCTCTCAGGCCCCCTGTCTCAGTCCGACTGTCTCAGACCATCTGTCTCAGACCGTCTGTTTCTGTCCGTCTGTCTCAGAACGTCTGTCTCAGACCATCTGTATCAAACCGTCTGTCTCAGCGCGCCTGTCGCAGCCCGCCTGTCTCTGTCCGTCTGTCTCAGCCCGCCTGTCTCAGACCGTCTATCTCGGACCATCTGTCTCAGCCCGTCTGAATCAGATCGTCCGTCTCAGCCCGCCTGTCTCTGTCCGTCTGTCTCAGACCGTCTGTCTCAGATCGTCTCTCTCAGGCCGCCTGTCTCAGTCCGACTGTCTCTGTCCGTAGGTTTCAGACCGCCTGTCTCAGACCGTCGGTCTGAGCCCGTCTGTCTCAGCCCGCCTGTCTCTGTCCGTCTGTCTCAGACCGTCTGTCTCAGATCGTCTCTCTCAGGCCGCTGTCTCAGTCCGACTGTCTCTGTCCGTCTGTCTCAGACCGTCTGTCTCAGATCGTCTCTCTCAGGCCGCCTGTCTCAGTCCGACTGTCTCAGACCGTCTGTCTCAGACCATCTGTCTCTGTCCGTCCGTCTCAGACCATCTGTCTCAGTCCGTCTGTCTCAGACCGTCTGTCTCAGACCGTCGGTCTCAGACCGTCGGTCTCTGTCCGTCTGTCCTGGACCGTCTGTCTCAGACCGCCGGTCTCTGTCCGTCTCTCTCATGCCGCCTGTCTCAATCCGTCTGTTTCAGACCGCCTGTCTCAGACCGTCGGTCTTAGCCCGTCTGTCTCAGACCGTCGGTCTTAGCCCGTCTGTCTCAGACCGTCGGTCTCTGTCCGTCTCTCTCAGGCCGCCTGTCTCAGTCCATCTGTCTCAGACCATCTGTCTCAGACCGTCTGTCTCTGTCCGTCTGTCTCAGACCATCTGTCTCAGACCGTCTGTCTCAGACCGTCTGTCTCAGACCGTCTGTCTCAGACCGTCTGTCTCAGACCGTCTGTCTCAGACCGTCTGTCTCTGACCGTCTGTCTCAGACCGTCAGTCTCAGACCGTCCGTCTCTGTCCGTTTCTCGCAGGCCGCCTGCCTCTGTCCGCCTGTCTCTGTCCGTCTGTCTCAGACCGTCTGTCTCAGACCGTCTGTCTCAGACCGTCTGTCTCAGACCGTCTGTCTCAGACCGTCTGTCTCAGACCGTCTGTCTCAGATCGTCTGTCTCAGACCGTCGGTCTCTGTCAGTCTCTCTCAGGCCGCCTGTCTCAGTCCGTCTGTCTCAGACCATCTGTCTCAGACCATCTGTCTCTGTCCGTCCATCTCAGACCATCTGTCTCAGTCCGTCTGTCTCAGACCGTCTGTCTCAGACCGTCGGTCTCAGACCGTCGGTCTCTGTCCGTCTGTCTCAATCCGCCTGTCTCAGACCGTCTGTCCTGGACCGTCTGTCTCAGACCGCCGGTCTCTGTCCGTCTCTCTCATGCCGCCTGTCTCAATCCGTCTGTTTCAGACCGCCTGTCTCAGACCGTCGGTCTTAGCCCGTCTGTCTCAGACCGTCGGTCTCTGTCCGTCTCTCTCACGCCGCCTGTCTCAGTCCATCTGTCTCAGACCATCTATCTCAGACCGTCTGTCTCTGTCCGTCTGTCTCAGACCATCTGTCTCAGACCGTCTGTCTCAGACCGTCGGTCTCAGACCGTCGGTCTCAGACCGTCGGTCTTAGCCCGTCTCTCCCAGCCCGCCTGTCTCAGGCCATCTGTATCAAACCGTCTGTCTCAGACCGCCTTTCTCAGCCCGCCTGTCTCTGTCCGTCTGTTTCAGAACGCCTGTCTCAGACCGTCGGTCTTAGCCCGTCTGTCTCAGCTCGTCTGTCTCAGCCCGCCTGTCTCTGTCCGTCTGTCTCAGACCGTCTGTCTCAGCCCGCCTGTCTCTGTCCGTCTGTCTCAGACCGTCTGTCTCAGATCGTCTCTCTCAGGCCCCCTGTCTCAGTCCGACTGTCTCAGACCATCTGTCTCAGACCGTCTGTTTCTGTCCGTCTGTCTCAGAACGTCTGTCTCAGACCATCTGTATCAAACCGTCTGTCTCAGCGCGCCTGTCGCAGCCCGCCTGTCTCTGTCCGTCTGTCTCAGACCGCCTGTCTCAGACCGTCTATCTCGGACCATCTGTCTCAGCCCGTCTGAATCAGATCGTCCGTCTCAGCCCGCCTGTCTCTGTCCGTCTGTCTCAGACCGTCTGTCTCAGATCGTCTCTCTCAGGCCGCCTGTCTCAGTCCGACTGTCTCTGTCCGTAGGTTTCAGACCGCCTGTCTCAGACCGTCGGTCTGAGCCCGTCTGTCTCAGCCCGCCTGTCTCTGTCCGTCTGTCTCAGACCGTCTGTCTCAGATCGTCTCTCTCAGGCCGCCTGTCTCAGTCCGACTGTCTCTGTCCGTCTGTCTCAGACCGTCTGTCTCAGACCGTCTGTCTCTGTCCGTCTGTCTCAGCCCGCCTGTCTCAGACCGTTGTCTCTGTCCGTCTGTCTCAGAACGTCTGTCTCAGACCATCTGTATCAAACCGTCTGTCTCAGACCGTCCATCTCTGTCCGTCTGTCTCAGACCGTCTGTCCCAGATCGTCTGTCTCAGACCGTCTGTGTCAGACCGTCTGTCTCAGACCGTCTGTCTCAGACCGTCTGTCTCAGACCGTCTGTCTCAGACCGTCTGTCTCAGATCGTCTGTCTCAGACCGTCGGTCTCTGTCAGTCTCTCTCAGGCCGCCTCTCTCAGTCCGTCTGTCTCAGACCATCTGTCTCAGACCGTCTGTCTCTGTCCGTCCGTCTCACACCATCTGTCTCAGTCCGTCTGTCTCAAACCGTCTGTCTCAGACCGTCGGTCTCAGACCGTCGGTCTCTGTCCGTCTGTCTCAATCCGCCTGTCTCAGACCGTCTGTCCTGGACCGTCTGTCTCAGACCGCCGGTCTCTGTCCGTCTCTCTCATGCCGCCTGTCTCAGTCCGTCTGTTTCAGACCGCCTGTCTCAGACCGTCGGTCTTAGCCCGTCTGTCTCAGCCCGCCTGTCTCTGTCCGTCTGTCTCAGACCGTCGGTCTCTGTCCGTCTCTCTCAGGCCGCCTGTCTCAGTCCATCTGTCTCAGACCATCTGTCTCAGACCGTCTGTCTCTGTCCGTCTGTCTCAGACCATCTGTCTCAGACCTTCTGTCTCAGACCGTCCGTCTCTGTCCGTCTGTCTCAGACCATCTGTCTCAGACCGTCTGTCTCAGACCTTCTGTCTCAGCCCGCCTGTCTCAGCCCGCCTGTCTCTGTCCGTCTGTCTTAGATCATCTGCCTCAGACCGTCTGTCTCAGACCGTCTGTCTCAGACCGTCTGTGTCTGACCGTCTGTCTCAGACCGTCAGTCTCAGACCGTCGGTCTCTGTCCGTTTCTCGCAGGCCGCCTGTCTCTGTCCGTCTGTCTCAGACCGTCTGTCTCAGACCGTCGGCCTCTGTACGTCTCTCTCAGGCCGTCGGTCTCTGGCCGTTTCTCGCAGGCCGCCTGTCTCAGTCCGCCTGTCTAAGTCCGTCTGTCTCAGACCATCTGTCTCAGACCGTTGTCTCTGTCCGTCTGTCTCTGTCCGTCTGTCTCAATCCGCCTGACTCAGACCGTCTGTCCTGGACCGTCTGTCTCAGACCGTCGGTCTCTGTCCGTCTCTCTCATGCCGCCTGTCTCAATCCGTCTGTTTCAGACCGCCTGTCTCAGACCGTCTGTATCAGCCCGCCTGTCTCAGCCCGCCTGTCTCTGTCCGTCTGTCTTAGACCATCAGTCTCAGACCGTCTGTCTTGGACCATCTGTCTCAGCCCGTCTGTCTCAGATCGTCGGTCTCAGCCCGCCTGTCTCTGTCCGTCTGTCTCAGACCGTCGGTCTTAGCCCGTCTCTCCCAGCCCGCCTGTCTCAGGCCATCTGTATCAAACCGTCTGTCTCAGACCGCCTTTCTCAGCCCGCCTGTCTCTGTCCGTCTGTTTCAGAACGCCTGTCTCAGACCGTCGGTCTTAGCCCGTCTGTCTCAGCTCGTCTGTCTCAGCCCGCCTGTCTCTGTCCGTCTGTCTCAGACCGTCTGTCTCAGCCCGCCTGTCTCTGTCCGTCTGTCTCAGACCGTCTGTCTCAGATCGTCTCTCTCAGGCCCCCTGTCTCAGTCCGACTGTCTCAGACCATCTGTCTCAGACCGTCTGTTTCTGTCCGTCTGTCTCAGAACGTCTGTCTCAGACCATCTGTATCAAACCGTCTGTCTCAGCGCGCCTGTCGCAGCACGCCTGTCTCTGTCCGTCTGTCTCAGCCCGCCTGTCTCAGACCGTCTATCTCGGACCATCTGTCTCAGCCCGTCTGAATCAGATCGTCCGTCTCAGCCCGCCTGTCTCTGTCCGTCTGTCTCAGACCGTCTGTCTCAGATCGTCTCTCTCAGGCCGCCTGTCTCAGTCCGACTGTCTCTGTCCGTAGGTTTCAGACCGCCTGTCTCAGACCGTCGGTCTGAGCCCGTCTGTCTCAGCCCGCCTGTCTCTGTCCGTCTGTCTCAGACCGTCTGTCTCAGATCGTCTCTCTCAGGCCGCTGTCTCAGTCCGACTGTCTCTGTCCGTCTGTCTCAGACCGTCTGTCTCAGATCGTCTCTCTCAGGCCGCCTGTCTCAGTCCGACTGTCTCAGACCGTCTGTCTCTGTCCGTCTGTCTCAGCCCGCCTGTCTCAGACCGTTGTCTCTGTCCGTCTGTCTCAGAACGTCTGTCTCAGACCATCTGTATCAAACCGTCTGTCTCAGACCGTCCATCTCTGTCCGTCTGTCTCAGACCGTCTGTCTCAGATCGTCTGTCTCAGACCGTCTGTGTCAGACCGTCTGTCTCAGACCGTCTGTCTCAGACCGTCTGTCTCAGACCGTCTGTCTCAGACCGTCTGTCTCAGATCGTCTGTCTCAGACCGTCGGTCTCTGTCAGTCTCTCTCAGGCCGCCTGTCTCAGTCCGTCTGTCTCAGACCATCTGTCTCAGACCGTCTGTCTCTGTCCGTCCGTCTCAGACCATCTGTCTCAGTCCGTCTGTCTCAAACCGTCTGTCTCAGACCGTCGGTCTCAGACCGTCGGTCTCTGTCCGTCTGTCTCAATCCGCCTGTCTCAGACCGTCTGTCCTGGACCGTCTGTCTCAGACCGCCGGTCTCTGCCCGTCTCTCTCATGCCGCCTGTCTCAGTCCGTCTGTTTCAGACCGCCTGTCTCAGACCGTCGGTCTTAGCCCGTCTGTCTCAGCCCGCCTGTCTCTGTCCGTCTGTCTCAGACCGTCGGCCTCTGTCCGTCTCTCTCAGGCCGCCTGTCTCAGTCCATCTGTCTCAGACCATCTGTCTCAGACCGTCTGTCTCTGTCCGTCTGTCTCAGACCATCTGTCTCAGACCTTCTGTCTCAGACCGTCCGTCTCTGTCCGTCTGTCTCAGACCATCTGTCTCAGACCGTCTGTCTCAGACCTTCTGTCTCAGCCCGCCTGTCTCAGCCCGCCTGTCTCTGTCCGTCTGTCTTAGATCATCTGTCTCAGACCGTCTGTCTCAGACCGTCTGTCTCAGACCGTCTGTGTCTGACCGTCTGTCTCAGACCGTCAGTCTCAGACCGTCGGTCTCTGTCCGTTTCTCGCAGGCCGCCTGTCTCTGTCCGTCTGTCTCAGACCGTCTGTCTCAGACCGTCTGTCTCAGACCGTCGGCCTCTGTACGTCTCTCTCAGGCCGTCGGTCTCTGGCCGTTTCTCGCAGGCCGCCTGTCTCAGTCCGCCTGTCTAAGTCCGTCTGTCTCAGACCATCTGTCTCAGACCGTTGTCTCTGTCCGTCTGTCTCTGTCCGTCTGTCTCAATCCGCCTGACTCAGACCGTCTGTCCTGGACCGTCTGTCTCAGACCGTCGGTCTCTGTCCGTCTCTCTCATGCCGCCTGTCTCAGTCCGTCTGTTTCAGACCGCCTGTCTCAGACCGTCTGTATCAGCCCGCCTGTCTCTGTCCGTCTGTCTTAGACCATCAGTCTCAGACCGTCTGTCTCGGACCATCTGTCTCAGCCCGTCTGTCTCAGATCGTCGGTCTCAGCCCGCCTGTCTCTGTCCGTCTGTCTCAGACCGTCTGTCTCAGATCGTCTCTCTCAGGCCGCCTGTCTCAGTCCGACTGTCTCTGTCCGTAGGTTTCAGACCGCCTGTCTCAGACCGTCGGTCTCAGACCGTCGGTCTCAGACCGTCGGTCTCTGTCCGTCTGTCTCAATCCGCCTGTTTCAGACCGTCTGTCCTGGACCGTCTGTCTCAGACCGCCGGTCTCTGTCCGTCTCTCTCATGCCGCCTGTCTCAGTCCGTCTGTTTCAGACCGCCTGTCTCAGACCGTCGGTCTTAGCCCGTCTGTCTCAGACCATCTGTCTCTGTCCGTCCGTCTCAGACCATCTGTCTCAGTCCGTCTGTCTCAGACCATCTGTCTCAGACCGTTGTCTCTGTCCGTCTGTCTCTGTCCGTCTGTCTCAATCCGCCTGTCTCAGACCGTCTGTCCTGGACCGTCTGTCTCATACCGCCGGTCTCTGTCCGTCTCTCTCATGCCGCCTATCTCAGTCCGTCTGTTTCAGACCGCCTGTCTCAAACCGTCGGTCTTAGCCCGTCTGTCGCAGCCCGCCTGTCTCTGTCCGTCTATCTCAGACCGTCGGTCTCTCTCCGTCTCTCTCAGGCCGCCTGTCTCAGTCCATCTGTCTCGGACCATCTGTCTCAGCCCGTCTGTCTCAGATCGTCGGTCTCAGCCCGCCTGTCTCTGTCCGTCTGTCTCAGACCGTCTGTCTCAGATCGTCTCTCTCAGGCCGCCTGTCTCAGTCCGACTGTCTCTGTCCGTAGGTTTCAGACCGCCTGTCTCAGACCGTCGGTCTTAGCCCGTCTCTCCCAGCCCGCCTGTCTCAGGCCATCTGTATCAAACCGTCTGTCTCAGACCGCTTTTCTCAGCCCGCCTGTCTCTGTCCGTCTGTTTCAGAACGCCTGTCTCAGACCGTCGGTCTTAGCCCGTCTGTCTCAGCCCGTCTGTCTCAGCCCGCCTGTCTCTGTCCGTCTGTCTCAGACCGTCTGTCTCAGCCCGCCTGTGTCTGTCCGTCTGTCTCAGACCGTCTGTCTCAGATCGTCCCTCTCAGGCCGCCTGTCTCAGTCCGACTGTCTCAGACCATCTGTCTCAGACCGTCTGTTTCTGTCCGTCTGTCTCAGAACGTCTGTCTCAGACCATCTGTATCAAACCGTCTGTCTCAGCGCGCCTGTCGCAGCCCGCCTGTCTCTGTCCGTCTGTCTCAGCCCGCCTGTCTCAGACCGCCTATCTCGGACCATCTGTCTCAGCCCGTCTGAATCAGATCGTCCGTCTCAGATCGTCTCTCTCAGGCCGCCTGTCTCAGTCCGACTGTCTCAGACCATCTGTCTCAGACCGTCTGTCTCTGTCCGTCTGTCTCAGCCCGCCTGTCTCAGAACGTCTGTCTCAGACCATCTGTATCAAACCGTCTGTCTCAGACCGTCCGTCTCTGTCCGTCTGTCTCAGACCGTCTGTCTCAGACCGTCTGTCTCAGACCGTCTGTCTCAGACCATCTGTCTCTGTCCGTCCGTCTCAGACCATCTGTCTCAGTCCGTCTGTCTCAGACCGTCTGTCTCAGACCGTCTGTCTCTGTCCGTCTGTCTCAGCCCGCCTGTCTCAGAACGTCTGTCTCAGACCATCTGTATCAAACCGTCTGTCTCAGACCGTCCGTCTCTGTCCGTCCGTCTCAGACCGTCTGTCTCAGACCGTCTGTCTCAGACCGTCTGTCTCAGACCGTCTGTCTCAGACCATCTGTCTCTGTCCGTCCGTCTCAGACCATCTGTCTCAGTCCGTCTGTCTCAGACCGTCTGTCTCAGACCGTCGGTCTCTGTCCGTCTGTCCTGGACCGTCTGTCTCAGACCGCCGGTCTCTGTCCGTCTCTCTCATGCCGCCTGTCTCAATCCGTCTGTTTCAGACCGCCTGTCTCAGACCGTCGGTCTTAGCCCGTCTGTCTCAGACCGTCGGTCTTAGCCCGTCTGTCTCAGACCGTCGGTCTCTGTCCGTCTCTCTCAGGCCGCCTGTCTCAGTCCATCTGTCTCAGACCATCTGTCTCAGACCGTCTGTCTCTGTTCGTCTGTCTCAGACCGTCAGTCTCAGACCGTCCGTCTCTGTCCGTTTCTCGCAGGCCGCCTGCCTCTGTCCGCCTGTCTCTGTCCGTCTGTCTCAGACCGTCTGTCTCAGCCCGTCTGAATCAGATCGTCCGTCTCAGGCCGCCTGTCTCAGTCCATCTGTCTCAGACCATCTGTCTCAGACCGTCTGTCTCTGTCCGTCTGTCTCAGACCATCTGTCTCAGACCGTCTGTCTCAGACCGTCTGTCTCAGACCGTCTGTCTCAGACCGTCTGTCTCAGACCGTCTGTCTCAGACCGTCTGTCTCTGACCGTCTGTCTCAGACCGTCAGTCTCAGACCGTCCGTCTCTGTCCGTTTCTCGCAGGCCGCCTGCCTCTGTCCGCCTGTCTCTGTCCGTCTGTCTCAGACCGTCTGTCTCAGACCGTCTGTCTCAGACCGTCTGTCTCAGACCGTCTGTCTCAGACCGTCTGTCTCAGACCGTCTGTCTCAGACCGTCTGTCTCAGACCGTCTGTCTCAGACCGTCTGTCTCAGATCGTCTGTCTCAGACCGTCGGTCTCTGTCAGTCTCTCTCAGGCCGCCTGTCTCAGTCCGTCTGTCTCAGACCATCTGTCTCAGACCATCTGTCTCTGTCCGTCCATCTCAGACCATCTGTCTCAGTCCGTCTGTCTCAGACCGTCTGTCTCAGACCGTCGGTCTCAGACCGTCGGTCTCTGTCCGTCTGTCTCAATCCGCCTGTCTCAGACCGTCTGTCCTGGACCGTCTGTCTCAGACCGCCGGTCTCTGTCCGTCTCTCTCATGCCGCCTGTCTCAATCCGTCTGTTTCAGACCGCCTGTCTCAGACCGTCGGTCTTAGCCCGTCTGTCTCAGACCGTCGGTCTCTGTCCGTCTCTCTCAGGCCGCCTGTCTCAGTCCATCTGTCTCAGACCATCTATCTCAGACCGTCTGTCTCTGTCCGTCTGTCTCAATCCGCCTGTCTCTGTCCGTCTGTCTCAGACCGTCTGTCTCAGCCCGCCTGTCTCTGTCCGTCTGTCTCAGACCGTCTGTCTCAGATCGTCTCTCTCAGGCGCCCTGTCTCAGTCCGACTGTCTCAGACCATCTGTCTCAGACCGTCTGTTTCTGTCCGTCTGTCTCAGAACGTCTGTCTCAGACCATCTGTATCAAACCGTCTGTCTCAGCGCGCCTGTCGCAGCCCGCCTGTCTCTGTCCGTCTGTCTCAGCCCGCCTGTCTCAGACCGTCTATCTCGGACCATCTGTCTCAGCCCGTCTGAATCAGATCGTCCGTCTCAGCCCGCCTGTCTCTGTCCGTCTGTCTCAGACCGTCTGTCTCAGATCGTCTCTCTCAGGCCGCCTGTCTCAGTCCGACTGTCTCTGTCCGTAGGTTTCAGACCGCCTGTCTCAGACCGTCGGTCTGAGCCCGTCTGTCTCAGCCCGCCTGTCTCTGTCCGTCTGTCTCAGACCGTCTGTCTCAGATCGTCTCTCTCAGGCCGCCTGTCTCAGTCCGACTGTCTCTGTCCGTCTGTCTCAGACCGTCTGTCTCAGATCGTCTCTCTCAGGCCACCTGTCTCAGTCCGACTGTCTCAGACCATCTGTCTCAGACCGTCTGTCTCTGTCCGTCTGTCTCAGCCCGCCTGTCTCAGACCGTTGTCTCTGTCCGTCTGTCTCAGAACGTCTGTCTCAGACCATCTGTATCAAACCGTCTGTCTCAGACCGTCCATCTCTGTCCGTCTGTCTCAGACCGTCTGTCTCAGATCGTCTGTCTCAGACCGTCTGTGCCAGACCGTCTGTCTCAGACCGTCTGTCTCAGACCGTCTGTCTCAGACCGTCTGTCTCAGACCGTCTGTCTCAGATCGTCTGTCTCAGACCGTCGGTCTCTGTCAGTCTCTCTCAGGCCGCCTGTCTCAGTCCGTCTGTCTCAGACCATCTGTCTCAGACCGTCTGTCTCTGTCCGTCCGTCTCAGACCATCTGTCTCAGTCCGTCTGTCTCAAACCGTCTGTCTCAGACCGTCGGTCTCAGACCGTCGGTCTCTGTCCGTCTGTCTCAATCCGCCTGTCTCAGACCGTCTGTCCTGGACCGTCTGTCTCAGACCGCCGGTCTCTGTCCGTCTCTCTCATGCCGCCTGTCTCAGTCCGTCTTTTTCAGACCGCCTGTCTCAGACCGTCGGTCTTAGCCCGTCTGTCTCAGCCCGCCTGTCTCTGTCCGTCTGTCTCAGACCGTCTGTCTCAGACCGTCTGTGTCTGACCGTCTGTCTCAGACCGTCAGTCTCAGACCGTCGGTCTCTGTCCGTTTCTCGCAGGCCGCCTGTCTCTGTCCGTCTGTCTCAGACCGTCTGTCTCAGACCGTCTGTCTCAGACCGTCGGCCTCTGTACGTCTCTCTCAGGCCGTCGGTCTCTGGCCGTTTCTCGCAGGCCGCCTGTCTCAGTCCGCCTGTCTAAGTCCGTCTGTCTCAGACCATCTGTCTCAGACCGTTGTCTCTGTCCGTCTGTCTCTGTCCGTCTGTCTCAATCCGCCTGACTCAGACCGTCTGTCCTGGACCGTCTGTCTCAGACCGTCGGTCTCTGTCCGTCTCTCTCATGCCGCCTGTCTCAGTCCGTCTGTTTCAGACCGCCTGTCTCAGACCGTCTGTATCAGCCCGCCTGTCTCAGCCCGCCTGTCTCTGTCCGTCTGTCTTAGACCATCAGTCTCAGACCGTCTGTCTTGGACCATCTGTCTCAGCCCGTCTGTCTCAGATCGTCGGTCTCAGCCCGCCTGTCTCTGTCCGTCTGTCTCAGACCGTCTGTCTCAGATCGTCTCTCTCAGGCCGCCTGTCTCAGTCCGACTGTCTCTGTCCGTAGGTTTCAGACCGCCTGTCTCAGACCGTCGGTCTCAGACCGCCGGTCTCTGTCCGTCTGTCTCAATCCGCCTGTTTCAGACCGTCTGTCCTGGACCGTCTGTCTCAGACCGCCGGTCTCTGTCCGTCTCTCTCATGCCGCCTGTCTCAGTCCGTCTGTCTCAGTCCATCTGTCTCGGACCATCTGTCTCAGCCCGTCTGTCTCAGATCGTCGGTCTCAGCCCGCCTGTCTCTGTCCGTCTGTCTCAGAACGTCTGTCTCAGATCGTCTCTCTCAGGCCGCCTGTCTCAGTCCGACTGTCTCTGTCCGTAGGTTTCAGACCGCCTGTCTCAGACCGTCGGTCTTAGCCCGTCTCTCCCAGCCCGCCTGTCTCAGGCCATCTGTATCAAACCGTCTGTCTCAGACCGCCTTTCTCAGCCCGCCTGTCTCTGTCCGTCTGTCTCAGAACGCCTGTCTCAGACCGTCGGTCTTAGCCCGTCTGTCTCAGCCCGTCTGTCTCAGCCCGCCTGTCTCTGTCCGTCTGTCTCAGACCGTCTGTCTCAGCCCGCCTGTGTCTGTCCGTCTGTCTCAGACCGTCTGTCTCAGATCGTCCCTCTCAGGCCGCCTGTCTCAGTCCGACTGTCTCAGACCATCTGTCTCAGACCGTCTGTTTCTGTCCGTCTGTCTCAGAACGTCTGTCTCAGACCATCTGTATCAAACCGTCTGTCTCAGCGCGCCTGTCTCAGCCCGCCTGTCTCAGACCGCCTATCTCGGACCATCTGTCTCAGCCCGTCTGAATCAGATCGTCCGTCTCAGATCGTCTCTCTCAGGCCGCCTGTCTCAGTCCGACTGTCTCAGACCATCTGTCTCAGACCGTCTGTCTCTGTCCGTCTGTCTCAGACCGTCTGTCTCAGACCGTCTGTCTCAGACCGTCTGTCTCAGACCGTCTGTCTCAGACCATCTGTCTCTGTCCGTCCGTCTCAGACCATCTGTCTCAGTCCGTCTGTCTCAGACCGTCTGTCTCAGACCGTCGGTCTCAGACCGTCGGTCTCTGTCCGTCTGTCCTGGACCGTCTGTCTCAGACCGCCGGTCTCTGTCCGTCTCTCTCATGCCGCCTGTCTCAATCCGTCTGTTTCAGACCGCCTGTCTCAGACCGTCGGTCTTAGCCCGTCTGTCTCAGACCGTCGGTCTTAGCCCGTCTGTCTCAGACCGTCGGTCTCTGTCCGTCTCTCTCAGGCCGCCTGTCTCAGTCCATCTGTCTCAGACCATCTGTCTCAGACCGTCTGTCTCTGTCCGTCTGTCTCAGACCATCTGTCTCAGACCGTCTGTCTCAGACCGTCTGTCTCAGACCGTCTGTCTCAGACCGTCTGTCTCTGACCGTCTGTCTCAGACCGTCAGTCTCAGACCGTCCGTCTCTGTCCGTTTCTCGCAGGCCGCCTGCCTCTGTCCGCCTGTCTCTGTCCGTCTGTCTCAGACCGTCTGTCTCAGACCGTCTGTCTCAGACCGTCTGTCTCAGACCGTCTGTCTCAGACCGTCTGTCTCAGATCGTCTGTCTCAGACCGTCGGTCTCTGTCAGTCTCTCTCAGGCCGCCTGTCTCAGTCCGTCTGTCTCAGACCATCTGTCTCAGACCATCTGTCTCTGTCCGTCCATCTCAGACCATCTGTCTCAGTCCGTCTGTCTCAGACCGTCTGTCTCTGTCCGTTTGTCTCAGACCATCTGTCTCAGACCGTCTGTCTCAGACCGTCTGTCTCAGACCGTCTGTCCTGGACCGTCTGTCTCAGACCGCCGGTCTCTGTCCGTCTCTCTCATGCCGCCTGTCTCAATCCGTCTGTTTCAGACCGCCTGTCTCAGACCGTCGGTCTTAGCCCGTCTGTCTCAGACCGTCGGTCTCTGTCCGTCTCTCTCAGGCCGCCTGTCTCAGTCCATCTGTCTCAGACCATCTATCTCAGACCGTCTATCTCTGTCCGTCTGTCTCAGACCATCTGTCTCAGACCGTCTGTCTCAGACCGTCTGTCTCAGACCGTCTGTCTCAGACCGTCTGTCTCTGACCGTCTGTCTCAGACCGTCAGTCTCAGACCGTCCGTCTCTGTCCGTTTCTCGCAGGCCGCCTGCCTCTGTCCGCCTGTCTCTGTCCGTCTGTCTCAGACCGTCTGTCTCAGACCGTCGGCCTCTGTACGTCTCTCTCAGGCCGTCGGTCTCTGGCCGTTTCTCGCAGGCCGCCTGTCTCAGTCCGCCTGTCTAAGTCCGTCTGTCTCAGACCATCTGTCTCAGACCGTTGTCTCTGTCCGTCTGTCTCTGTCCGTCTGTCTCAATCCGCCTGACTCAGACCGTCTGTCCTGGACCGTCTGTCTCAGACCGTCGGTCTCTGTCCGTCTCTCTCATGCCGCCTGTCTCAGTCCGTCTGTTTCAGACCGCCTGTCTCAGACCGTCTGTATCAGCCCGCCTGTCTCAGCCCGCCTGTCTCTGTCCGTCTGTCTTAGACCATCAGTCTCAGACCGTCTGTCTTGGACCATCTGTCTCAGCCCGTCTGTCTCAGATCGTCGGTCTCAGCCCGCCTGTCTCTGTCCGTCTGTCTCAGACCGTCTGTCTCAGATCGTCTCTCTCAGGCCGCCTGTCTCAGTCCGACTGTCTCTGTCCGTAGGTTTCAGACCGCCTGTCTCAGACCGTCGGTCTCAGACCGCCGGTCTCTGTCCGTCTGTCTCAATCCGCCTGTTTCAGACCGTCTGTCCTGGACCGTCTGTCTCAGACCGCCGGTCTCTGTCCGTCTCTCTCATGCCGCCTGTCTCAGTCCGTGTGTTTCAGACCGCCTGTCTCAGACCGTCGGTCTTAGCCCGTCTGTCACAGACCATCTGTCTCTGTCCGTCCGTCTCAGACCATCTGTCTCAGTCCGTCTGTCTCAGACCATCTGTCTCAGACCGTTGTCTCTGTCCGTCTGTCTCTGTCCGTCTGTCTCAATCCGCCTGTCTCAGACCGTCTGTCCTGGACCGTCTGTCTCAGACCGCCGGTCTCTGTCCGTCTCTCTCATGCCGCCTATCTCAGTCCGTCTGTTTCAGACCGCCTGTCTCAAACCGTCGGTCTTAGCCCGTCTGTCGCAGCCCGCCTGTCTCTGTCCGTCTGTCTCAGACCGTCGGTCTCTCTCCGTCTCTCTCAGGCCGCCTGTCTCAGTCCATCTGTCTCGGACCATCTGTCTCAGCCCGTCTGTCTCAGATCGTCGGTCTCAGCCCGCCTGTCTCTGTCCGTCTGTCTCAGACCGTCTGTCTCAGATCGTCTCTCTCAGGCCGCCTGTCTCAGTCCGACTGTCTCTGTCCGTAGGTTTCAGACCGCCTGTCTCAGACCGTCGGTCTTAGCCCGTCTCTCCCAGCCCGCCTGTCTCAGGCCATCTGTATTAAACCGTCTGTCTCAGACCGCCTTTCTCAGCCCGCCTGTCTCTGTCCGTCTGTTTCAGAACGCCTGTCTCAGACCGTCGGTCTTAGCCCGTCTGTCTCAGCCCGTCTGTCTCAGCCCGCCTGTCTCTGTCCGTCTGTCTCAGACCGTCTGTCTCAGCCCGCCTGTGTCTGTCCGTCTGTCTCAGACCGTCTGTCTCAGATCGTCCCTCTCAGGCCGCCTGTCTCAGTCCGACTGTCTCAGACCATCTGTCTCAGACCGTCTGTTTCTGTCCGTCTGTCTCAGAACGTCTGTCTCAGACCATCTGTATCAAACCGTCTGTCTCAGCGCGCCTGTCGCAGCCCGCCTGTCTCTGTCCGTCTGTCTCAGCCCGCCTGTCTCAGACCGCCTATCTCGGACCATCTGTCTCAGCCCGTCTGAATCAGATCGTCCGTCTCAGATCGTCTCTCTCAGGCCGCCTGTCTCAGTCCGACTGTCTCAGACCATCTGTCTCAGACCGTCTGTCTCTGTCCGTCTGTCTCAGACCGTCTGTCTCAGACCGTCTGTCTCAGACCGTCTGTCTCAGACCGTCTGTCTCAGACCATCTGTCTCTGTCCGTCCGTCTCAGACCATCTGTCTCAGTCCGTCTGTCTCAGACCGTCTGTCTCAGACCGTCGGTCTCAGACCGTCGGTCTCTGTCCGTCTGTCCTGGACCGTCTGTCTCAGACCGCCGGTCTCTGTCCGTCTCTCTCATGCCGCCTGTCTCAATCCGTCTGTTTCAGACCGCCTGTCTCAGACCGTCGGTCTTAGCCCGTCTGTCTCAGACCGTCGGTCTTAGCCCGTCTGTCTCAGACCGTCGGTCTCTGTCCGTCTCTCTCAGGCCGCCTGTCTCAGTCCATCTGTCTCAGACCATCTGTCTCAGACCGTCTGTCTCTGTCCGTCTGTCTCAGACCATCTGTCTCAGACCGTCTGTCTCAGACCGTCTGTCTCAGACCGTCTGTCTCAGACCGTCTGTCTCTGACCGTCTGTCTCAGACCGTCAGTCTCAGACCGTCCGTCTCTGTCCGTTTCTCGCAGGCCGCCTGCCTCTGTCCGCCTGTCTCTGTCCGTCTGTCTCAGACCGTCTGTCTCAGACCGTCTGTCTCAGACCGTCTGTCTCAGACCGTCTGTCTCAGACCGTCTGTCTCAGACCGTCTGTCTCAGATCGTCTGTCTCAGACGGTCGGTCTCTGTCAGTCTCTCTCAGGCCGCCTGTCTCAGTCCGTCTGTCTCAGACCATCTGTCTCAGACCATCTGTCTCTGTCCGTCCATCTCAGACCATCTGTCTCAGTCCGTCTGTCTCAGACCGTCTGTCTCTGTCCGTCTGTCTCAGACCATCTGTCTCAGACCGTCTGTCTCAGACCGTCTGTCTCAGACCGTCTGTCCTGGACCGTCTGTCTCAGACCGCCGGTCTCTGTCCGTCTCTCTCATGCCGCCTGTCTCAATCCGTCTGTTTCAGACCGCCTGTCTCAGACCGTCGGTCTTAGCCCGTCTGTCTCAGACCGTCGGTCTCTGTCCGTCTCTCTCAGGCCGCCTGTCTCAGTCCATCTGTCTCAGACCATCTATCTCAGACCGTCTGTCTCTGTCCGTCTGTCTCAGACCATCTGTCTCAGACCGTCTGTCTCAGACCGTCTGTCTCAGACCGTCTGTCTCAGACCGTCTGTCTCTGACCGTCTGTCTCAGACCGTCAGTCTCAGACCGTCCGTCTCTGTCCGTTTCTCGCAGGCCGCCTGCCTCTGTCCGCCTGTCTCTGTCCGTCTGTCTCAGACCGTCTGTCTCAGACCGTCTGTCTCAGACCGTCTGTCTCAGACCGTCTGTCTCAGACCGTCTGTCTCAGACCGTCTGTCTCAGATCGTCTGTCTCAGACCGTCGGTCTCTGTCAGTCTCTCTCAGGCCGCCTGTCTCAGTCCGTCTGTCTCAGACCATCTGTCTCAGACCATCTGTCTCTGTCCGTCCGTCTCAGACCATCTGTCTCAGTCCGTCTGTCTCAGACCGTCTGTCTCTGTCCGTCTGTCTCAGACCATCTGTCTCAGACCGTCTGTCTCAGACCGTCTGTCTCAGACCGTCTGTCCTGGACCGTCTGTCTCAGACCGCCGGTCTCTGTCCGTCTCTCTCATGCCGCCTGTCTCAGACCGTCGGTCTTAGCCCGTCTGTCTCAGACCGTCGGTCTCTGTCCGTCTCTCTCAGGCCGCCTGTCTCAGTCCATCTGTCTCAGACCATCTATCTCAGACCGTCTGTCTCTGTCCGTCTGTCTCAGACCATCTGTCTCAGACCGTCTGTCTCAGACCGTCTGTCTCAGACCGTCTGTCTCAGACCGTCTGTCTCAGACCGTCTGTCTCTGACCGTCTGTCTCAGACCGTCAGTCTCAGACCGTCCGTCTCTGTCCGTTTCTCGCAGGCCGCCTGTCTCTGTCCGTCTGTCTCAGACCGTCTGTCTCAGACTGTCTGTCTCCGACCGTCTGTCCTGGACCGTCTCTCTCAGACCGCCGGTCTCTGTCCGTCTCTCTCATGCCGCCTGTCTCAATCCGTCTGTTTCAGGCCGCCTGTCTCAGTCCGTCTGTGTCAGACCATCTGTGTCAGACCGTTGTCTCTGACCGTCTGTCTCTGTCCGTCTGTGTCAGACCGCCTGTCTCTGTCCGTCTGTCTCAGACCGTCTGTCTCAGATCGTCTCTCTCAGGCCGCCTGTCTCAGTCCGACTGTCTCTGTCCGTCTGTCTCAGACCGTCGGTCTCTGTCCGTTTCTCGCAGGCCGCCTGTCTCAGTCCGTCTGTCTCAGACCGTCTGTCTCAGACCGTCGGTCTCTGTCCGTCTGTTTCAGAACGCCTGTCTCAGACCGTCGGTCTTAGCGCGTCTGTCTCTGCCCGTCTGTCTCAGCCCGCCTGTCTCTGTCCGTCTGTCGCAGACCGTCTGTCTCAGCCCGCCTGTCTCTGTCCGTCTGTCTCAGACCGTCCGTCTCAGATCGTCTCTCTCAGGCCGCCTGTCTCTGTCCGTCTGTCTCAGACAGTCTGTCTCAGACCGTCGGTCTCTGTCCGTCTCTCCCAGGCCGCCTGTCTCAGTCCGTCTGTCTCAGACCATCTGTGTCAGACCGTTGTGTCTGACCGTCTGTCTCCGTTCGTCTGTGTCAGACCGCCTGTCTCTGTCCGTCTGTCTCAGACCATATGTCTCAGACCGTCTGTCTCAGACCATCTGTCTCAGACCGTCTGCCTCAGACCGTCTGTCTCAGACCGTCTGTCTCAGACCGTCTGTCTCAGCCCGCCTGTCTCTGCGCGTCTGTTAAAAACCGCCTGTCTCAGACCGTCTGTCTCGGACCGTCGGTCTCTGTCCGTCTCTCCCAGCCCGCCTGTCTCAGGCCATCTGTATCAAACCGTCTGTCTCAGCCCGCCTGTCTCAGCCCGCCTGTCTCTGTCCGTCTGTCTCAGACCGTCTGTCTCAGCCCGCCTGTCTCAGCCCGCCTGTCTCAGACCGTCGGTCTCTGTCCGTCTCTCGCAGGCCGCCTGTCTCAGTCCGTCTGTCTCAGACCATCTGTGTCAGACCGTTGTCTCTGTCCGTCTGTCTCTGTCCGTCTGTCTCTGTCCGTCTGTCTCTGTCCGTCTGTGTCAGACAGCCTGTCTCTGTCCGTCTGTCTCAGACCGTCTGTCTCAGACCGTCGGTCTCTGTCCGTCTGTTTCAGAACGCCTGTCTCAGACCGTCGGTATTAGCCCGTCTGTCTCTGCCCGTCTGTCTCAGCCCGCCTGTCTCAGACCGTCTGTCTCAGACCGTCTGTCTCTGATCGTCTCTCTCAGGCCGCCTGTCTCAGTCCGACTGTCTCAGACCATCTGTCTCAGACCGTCTGTCTCTGTCCGTCTCTCTCAGGCCGCCTGTCTCAGTCCGTCTGTCTCAGACCATCTGTGTCAGACCGTTGTCTCAGTCCGTCTGTCTCTGTCCGTCTGTCTCTGTCCGTCTCTCTCAGGCCGCCTGTCTCTGTCCGTCTGTCTCAGACCGTCTGTCTCAGATCGTCTCTCTCAGGCCGCCTGTCTCAGTCCGACTGTCTCTGTCCGTAGGTTTCAGACCGCCTGTCTCAGACCGTCGGCCTTAGCCCGTCTCTCCCAGCCCGCCTGTCTCAGGCCATCTGTATCAAACCGTCTGTCTCAGACCGCCTTTCTCAGCCCGCCTGTCTCTGTCCGTCTGTTTCAGAACGCCTGTCTCAGACCGTCGGTCTTAGCCCGTCTGTCTCAGCCCGTCTCTCTCAGCCCGCCTGTCTCTGTCCGTCTGTCTCAGACCGTCTGTCTCAGACCGTCTGTCTCAGACCGTCTGTCTCAGACCGTCTGTCTCAGACCGTCTGTCTCAGACCGTCTGTCTCAGACCGTCTGTCTCAGACCGTCTGTCTCAGACCGTCTGTCTCAGATCGTCTGTCTCAGACCGTCGGTCTCTGTCAGTCTCTCTCAGGCCGCCTGTCTCAGTCCGTCTGTCTCAGACCATCTGTCTCAGACCGTCTGTCTCTGTCCGTCCGTCTCAGACCATCTGTCTCAGTCCGTCTGTCTCAATCCGTCTGTCTCAGACCGTCGGTCTCTGTCCGTCTGTCTCAATCCGCCTGTCTCAGACCGTCTGTCTCAGACCGCCGGTCTCTGTCCGTCTCTCTCATGCCGCCTGTCTCAGTCCGTCTGTTTCAAACCGCCTGTCTCAGACCGTCGGTCTTAGCCCGTCTGTCTCAGCCCGCCTGTCTCTGTCCGTCTGTCTCAGACCGTCGGTCTCTGTCCGTCTCTCTCAGGCCGCCTGTCTCAGTCCATCTGTCTCAGACCATCTGTCTCAGACCGTCTGTCTCAGACCGTCTGTGTCTGACCGTCTGTCTCAGACCGTCAGTCTCAGACCGTCGGTCTCTGTCCGTTTCTCGCAGGCCGCCTGTCTCTGTCCGTCTGTCTCAGACCGTCTGTCTCAGACCGTCTGTCTCAGACCGTCTGTCTCAGACCGTCGGCCTCTGTACGTCTCTCTCAGGCCGTCGGTCTCTGGCCGTTTCTCGCAGGCCGCCTGTCTCAGTCCGCCTGTCTAAGTCCGTCTGTCTCAGACCATCTGTCTCAGACCGTTGTCTCTGTCCGTCTGTCTCTGTCCGTCTGTCTCAATCCGCCTGACTCAGACCGTCTGTCCTGGACCGTCTGTCTCAGACCGTCGGTCTCTGTCCGTCTCTCTCATGCCGCCTGTCTCAGTCCGTCTGTTTCAGACCGCCTGTCTCAGACCGTCTGTATCAGCCCGCCTGTCTCAGCCCGCCTGTCTCTGTCCGTCTGTCTTAGACCATCAGTCTCAGACCGTCTGTCTCGGACCACCTGTCTCAGCCCGTCTGTCTCAGACCGTCTGTCTCAGACCGTCTGTCTCAGACCATCTGTCTCTGTCCGTCCGTCTCAGACCATCTGTCTCAGTCCGTCTGTCTCAGACCGCCGGTCTCTGTCCGTCTCTCTCATGCCGCCTGTCTCAATCCGTCTGTTTCAGACCGCCTGTCTCAGACCGTCGGTCTTAGCCCGTCTGTCTCAGACCGTCGGTCTTAGCCCGTCTGTCTCAGACCGTCGGTCTTAGCCCGTCTGTCTCAGACCGTCCGTCTCTATCCGTTTCTCGCAGGCCGCCTGCCTCTGTCCGCCTGTCTCTGTCCGTCTGTCTCAGACCGTCTGTCTCAGACCGTCTGTCTCAGACCGTCTGTCTCAGACCGTCTGTCTCAGACCGTCTGTCTCAGACCGTCTGACTCAGATCGTCTGTCTCAGACCGTCGGTCTCTGTCAGTCTCTCTCAGGCCGCCTGTCTCAGTCCGTCTGTCTCAGACCACCTGTCTCAGACCATCTGTCTCTGTCCGTCCATCTCAGACCATCTGTCTCAGTCCGTCTGTCTCAGACCGTCTGTCTCAGACCGTCGGTCTCAGACCGTCGGTCTCTGTCCGTCTGTCTCAATCCGCCTGTCTCAGACCGTCTGTCCTGGACCGTCTGTCTCAGACCGTCGGTCTCTGTCCGTCTCTCTCATGCCGCCTGTCTCAGTCCGTCTGTTTCAGACCGCCTGTCTCAGACCGTCTGTATCAGCCCGCCTGTCTCAGCCCGCCTGTCTCTGTCCGTCTGTCTTAGACCATCAGTCTCAGACCGTCTGTCTCGGACCACCTGTCTCAGCCCGTCTGTCTCAGATCGTCGGTCTCAGCCCGCCTGTCTCTGTCCGTCTGTCTCAGACCGTCTGTCTCAGATCGTCTCTCTCAGGCCGCCTGTCTCAGTCCGACTGTCTCTGTCCGTAGGTTTCAGACCGCCTGTCTCAGACCGTCGGTCTCTGTCCGTCTGTCTCAATCCGCCTGTCTCAGACCGTCTGTCCTGGACCGTCTGTCTCAGACCGCCGGTCTCTGTCCGTCTCTCTCATGCCGCCTGTCTCAGTCCGTCTGTTTCAGACCGCCTGTCTCAGACCGTCGGCCTTAGCCCGTCTGTCTCAGACCATCTGTCTCTGTCCGTCCGTCTCAGACCATCTGTCTCAGTCCGTCTGTCTCAGACCATCTGTCTCAGACCGTTGTCTCTGTCCGCCTGTCTCTGTCCGTCTGTCTCAATCCGCCTGTCTCAGACCGTCTGTCCTGGACCGTCTGTCTCAGACCGCCGGTCTCTGTCCGTCTCTCTCATGCCGCCTATCTCAGTCCGTCTGTTTCAGACCGCCTGTCTCAAACCGTCGGTCTTAGCCCGTCTGTCGCAGCCCGCCTGTCTCTGTCCGTCTGTCTCAGACCGTCGGTCTCTCTCCGTCTCTCTCAGGCCGCCTGTCTCAGTCCATCTGTCTCGGACCATCCGTCTCAGATCGTCGGTCTCAGCCCGCCTGTCTCTGTCCGTCTGTCTCAGGCCATCTGTATCAAACCGTCTGTCTCACACCGCCTTTCTCAGCCCGCCTGTCTCTGTCCGTCTGTTTCAGAACGCCTGTCTCAGACCGTCGGTCTTAGCCCGTCTGTCTCAGCCCGTCTGTCTCAGCCCGTCTGTCTCAGCCCGCCTGTCTCTGTCCGTCTGTCTCAGACCGTCTGTCTCAGATCGTCCCTCTCAGGCCGCCTGTCTCAGTCCGACTGTCTCAGACCATCTGTCTCAGACCGTCTGTTTCTGTCCGTCTGTCTCAGAACGTCTGTCTCAGACCATCTGTATCAAACCGTCTGTCTCAGCGCGCCTGTCGCAGCCCGCCTGTCTCTGTCCGTCTGTCTCAGCCCGCCTGAATCAGATCGTCCGTCTCAGATCGTCTCTCTCAGGCCGCCTGTCTCAGTCCGACTGTCTCAGACCATCTGTCTCAAACCGTCTGTCTCTGTCCGTCTGTCTCAGCCCGCCTGTCTCAGACCGTTGTCTCTGTCCGTCTGTCTCAGAACGTCTGTCTCAGACCATCTGTATCAAACCGTCTGTCTCAGACCGTCCGTCTCTGTCCGTCTGTCTCAGACCGTCTGTCTCAGACCGTCTGTCTCAGACCGTCTGTCTCAGACCATCTGTCTCTGTCCGTCCGTCTCAGACCATCTGTCTCAGTCCGTCTGTCTCAGACCGCCGGTCTCTGTCCGTCTCTCTCATGCCGCCTGTCTCAATCCGTCTGTTTCAGACCGCCTGTCTCAGACCGTCGGTCTTAGCCCGTCTGTCTCAGACCGTCGGTCTTAGCCCGTCTGTCTCAGACCGTCGGTCTTAGCCCGTCTGTCTCAGACCGTCCGTCTCTATCCGTTTCTCGCAGGCCGCCTGCCTCTGTCCGCCTGTCTCTGTCCGTCTGTCTCAGACCGTCTGTCTCAGACCGTCTGTCTCAGACCGTCTGTCTCAGACCGTCTGTCTCAGACCGTCTGTCTCAGACCGTCTGACTCAGATCGTCTGTCTCAGACCGTCGGTCTCTGTCAGTCTCTCTCAGGCCGCCTGTCTCAGTCCGTCTGTCTCAGACCACCTGTCTCAGACCATCTGTCTCTGTCCGTCCATCTCAGACCATCTGTCTCAGTCCGTCTGTCTCAGACCGTCTGTCTCAGACCGTCGGTCTCAGACCGTCGGTCTCTGTCCGTCTGTCTCAATCCGCCTGTCTCAGACCGTCTGTCCTGGACCGTCTGTCTCAGACCGCCGGTCTCTGTCCGTCTCTCTCATGCCGCCTGTCTCAATCCGTCTGTTTCAGACCGTCTGTCTCAGACCGTCGGTCTTAGCCCGTCTGTCTCAGACCGTCGGTCTCTGTCCGTCTCTCTCAGGCCGCCTGTCTCAGTCCATCTGTCTCAGACCATCTATCTCAGACCGTCTGTCTCTGTCCGTCTGTCTCAGACCATCTGTCTCAGACCGTCTGTCTCAGACCGTCTGTCTCAGACCGTCTGTCTCAGACCGTCTGTCTCAGACCGTCTGTCTCTGACCGTCTGTCTCAGACCGTCAGTCTCAGACCGTCCGTCTCTGTCCGTTTCTCGCAGGCCGCCTGTCTCAGTCCGCCTGTCTAAGTCCGTCTGTCTCAGACCATCTGTCTCAGACCGTTGTCTCTGTCCGTCTGTCTCTGTCCGTCTGTCTCAATCCGCCTGTCTCAGACCGTCTGTCCTGGACCGTCTGTCTCACACCGTCGGTCTCTGTCCGTCTCTCTCATGCCGCCTGTCTCAGACCGTCGGTCTTAGCCCGTCTGTCGCAGCCCGCCTGTCTCTGTCCGTCTGTCTCAGACCGTCGGTCTCTGTCCGTCTCTCTCAGGCCGCCTGTCTCAGTCCATCTGTCTCAGACCATCTGTCTCAGACCGTCTGTCGCTGTCCGTCTCTCTCAGACCATCTGTCTCAGACCTTCTGTCTCAGACCGTCCGTCTCTGTCCGTCTGTCTCAGACCATCTGTCTCAGACCGTCTGTCTCAGACCGTCTGTCTCAGACCGTCTGTCTCAGCCCGCCTGTCTCAGCCCGCCTGTCTCTGTCCGTCTGTCTTAGACCATCTGTCTCAGACCGTCTGTCTCGGACCATCTGTCTCAGCCCGTCTGTCTCAGATCGTCGGTCTCAGCCCGCCTGTCTCTGTCCGTCTGTCTCAGGCCGCCTGTCTCAGTCCGTCTGTCTCAGACCATCTGTGTCAGACCGTTGTCTCTGACCGTCTGTCTCTGTCCGTCTGTGTCAGACCGCCTGTCTCTGTCCGTCTGTCTCAGATCGTCCCTCTCAGGCCGCCTGTCTCAGTCCGACTGTCTCAGACCATCTGTCTCAGACCGTCTGTTTCTGTCCGTCTGTCTCAGAACGTCTGTCTCAGACCATCTGTATCAAACCGTCTGTCTCAGCGCGCCTGTCGCAGCCCGCCTGTCTCTGTCCGTCTGTCTCAGCCCGCCTGAATCAGATCGTCCGTCTCAGATCGTCTCTCTCAGGCCGCCTGTCTCAGTCCGACTGTCTCAGACCATCTGTCTCAAACCGTCTGTCTCTGTCCGTCTGTCTCAGCCCGCCTGTCTCAGACCGTTGTCTCTGTCCGTCTGTCTCAGAACGTCTGTCTCAGACCATCTGTATCAAACCGTCTGTCTCAGACCGTCCGTCTCTGTCCGTCTGTCTCAGACCGTCTGTCTCAGACCGTCTGTCTCAGACCGTCTGTCTCAGACCATCTGTCTCTGTCCGTCCGTCTCAGACCATCTGTCTCAGTCCGTCTGTCTCAGACCGCCGGTCTCTGTCCGTCTCTCTCATGCCGCCTGTCTCAATCCGTCTGTTTCAGACCGCCTGTCTCAGACCGTCGGTCTTAGCCCGTCTGTCTCAGACCGTCGGTCTTAGCCCGTCTGTCTCAGACCGTCGGTCTTAGCCCGTCTGTCTCAGACCGTCCGTCTCTATCCGTTTCTCGCAGGCCGCCTGCCTCTGTCCGCCTGTCTCTGTCCGTCTGTCTCAGACCGTCTGTCTCAGACCGTCTGTCTCAGACCGTCTGTCTCAGACCGTCTGTCTCAGACCGTCTGTCTCAGACCGTCTGACTCAGATCGTCTGTCTCAGACCGTCGGTCTCTGTCAGTCTCTCTCAGGCCGCCTGTCTCAGTCCGTCTGTCTCAGACCACCTGTCTCAGACCATCTGTCTCTGTCCGTCCATCTCAGACCATCTGTCTCAGTCCGTCTGTCTCAGACCGTCTGTCTCAGACCGTCGGTCTCAGACCGTCGGTCTCTGTCCGTCTGTCTCAATCCGCCTGTCTCAGACCGTCTGTCCTGGACCGTCTGTCTCAGACCGCCGGTCTCTGTCCGTCTCTCTCATGCCGCCTGTCTCAATCCGTCTGTTTCAGACCGTCTGTCTCAGACCGTCGGTCTTAGCCCGTCTGTCTCAGACCGTCGGTCTCTGTCCGTCTCTCTCAGGCCGCCTGTCTCAGTCCATCTGTCTCAGACCATCTATCTCAGACCGTCTGTCTCTGTCCGTCTGTCTCAGACCATCTGTCTCAGACCGTCTGTCTCAGACCGTCTGTCTCAGACCGTCTGTCTCAGACCGTCTGTCTCAGACCGTCTGTCTCTGACCGTCTGTCTCAGACCGTCAGTCTCAGACCGTCCGTCTCTGTCCGTTTCTCGCAGGCCGCCTGTCTCAGTCCGCCTGTCTAAGTCCGTCTGTCTCAGACCATCTGTCTCAGACCGTTGTCTCTGTCCGTCTGTCTCTGTCCGTCTGTCTCAATCCGCCTGTCTCAGACCGTCTGTCCTGGACCGTCTGTCTCACACCGTCGGTCTCTGTCCGTCTCTCTCATGCCGCCTGTCTCAGACCGTCGGTCTTAGCCCGTCTGTCGCAGCCCGCCTGTCTCTGTCCGTCTGTCTCAGACCGTCGGTCTCTGTCCGTCTCTCTCAGGCCGCCTGTCTCAGTCCATCTGTCTCAGACCATCTGTCTCAGACCGTCTGTCGCTGTCCGTCTCTCTCAGACCATCTGTCTCAGACCTTCTGTCTCAGACCGTCCGTCTCTGTCCGTCTGTCTCAGACCATCTGTCTCAGACCGTCTGTCTCAGACCGTCTGTCTCAGACCGTCTGTCTCAGCCCGCCTGTCTCAGCCCGCCTGTCTCTGTCCGTCTGTCTTAGACCATCTGTCTCAGACCGTCTGTCTCGGACCATCTGTCTCAGCCCGTCTGTCTCAGATCGTCGGTCTCAGCCCGCCTGTCTCTGTCCGTCTGTCTCAGGCCGCCTGTCTCAGTCCGTCTGTCTCAGACCATCTGTGTCAGACCGTTGTCTCTGACCGTCTGTCTCTGTCCGTCTGTGTCAGACCGCCTGTCTCTGTCCGTCTGTCTCAGATCGTCTCTCTCAGGCCGCCTGTCTCAGTCCGACTGTCTCTGTCCGTCTGTCTCAGACCGTCGGTCTCTGTCCGTTTCTCGCAGGCCGCCTGTCTCTGCCCGTCTGTCTCAGACCGTCTGTCTCAGCCCGCCTGTCTCTGTCCGTCTGTCTCAGACCGTCTGTCTCAGATCGTCTCTCTCAGGCCGCCTGTCTCAGTCCGACTGTCTCAGACCATCTGTCTCAGACCGTCTGTCTCTGTCCGTCTCTCTCAGGCCGCCTGTCTCAGTCCGTCTGTCTCAGACCATCTGTGTCAGACCGTTGTCTCAGTCCGTCTGTCTCTGTCCGTCTGTGTCAGACCGCCTGTCTCTGTTCGTCTGTCTCAGACAGTCTGTCTCAGACCGTCGGTCTCTGTCCGTCTCTCTCAGGCCGCCTGTCTCAGTCCGTCTGTCTCAGACCATCTGTGTCAGACCGTTGTGTCTGACCGTCTGTCTCCGTTCGTCTGTGTCAGACCGCCTGTCTCTGTCCGTCTGTCTCAGACCATCTGTCTCAGACCGTCTGTCTCAGACCGTCTGTCTCAGACCGTCTGCCTCAGACCGTCTGTCTCAGACCGTCTGTCTCAGACCGTCTGTCTCAGCCCGCCTGTCTCTGCGCGTCTGTTAAAGACCGCCTGTCTCAGACCGTCTGTCTCGGACCGTCGGTCTCTGTCCGTCTCTCCCAGCCCGCCTGTCTCAGGCCATCTGTATCAAACCGTCTGTCTCAGCCCGCCTGTCTCAGCCCGCCAGTCTCTGTGCGTCTGTTAAAGACCGCCTGTCTCAGACCGTCGGTATTAGCGCGTCTGTCTCAGCCCGCCTGTCTCAGACCGTCTGTCTCAGACCGTCTGCCTCTGACCGTCTGTCTCAGACCGTCTGTCTCAGACCGTCTGTCTCAGACCGTCGGTCTCTGTCCGTCTCTCTCAGGCCGCCTGTCTCAGTCCGTCTGTCTCAGACCATCTGTGTCAGACCGTTGTCTCTGTCCGTCTGTCTCTGTCCGTCTGTCTCTGTCCGTCTGTCTCTGTCCGTCTGTCTCTGTCCGTCTGTCTCTGTCCGTCTGTCTCTGTCCGTCTGTCTCTGTCCGTCTGTGTCAGACAGCCTGTCTCTGTCCGTCTGTCTCAGACCGTCTGTCTCAGACCGTCGGTCTCTGTCCGTCTGTTTCAGAACGCCTGTCTCAGACCGTCGGTATTAGCCCGTCTGTCTCTGCCCGTCTGTCTCAGCCCGCCTGTCTCAGACCGTCTGTCTCAGACCGTCTGTCTCAGACCGTCTGTCTCAGCCCGCCTGTCTCTGCGTCTGTTAAAGACCGCCTGTCTCAGACCGTCTGTCTCGGACCGTCGGTCTCTGTCCGTCTCTCCCAGCCCGCCTGTCTCAGGCCATCTGTATCAAACCGTCTGTCTCAGCCCGCCTGTCTCAGCCCGCCTGTCTCAGCCCGCCTGTCTCTGTGCGTCTGTTAAAGACCGCCTGTCTCAGACCGTCGGTCTTAGCCCGTCTGTCTCAGCCCGCCTGTCTCAGACCGTCTGTCTCAGACCGTCTGCCTCTGACCGTCTGTCTCAGACCCTCTGTCTCAGACCGTCTGTCTCAGACCGTCTGCCTCAGACCGTCTGTCTCAGACCGTCTGTCTCAGACCGTCGGTCTCTGTCCGTCTGTTTCAGAACGCCTGTCTCAGACCGTCGGTATTAGCCCGTCTGTCTCTGCCCGTCTGTCTCAGCCCGCCTGTCTCTGTCCGTCTGTCTCAGACCGTCTGTCTCAGCCCGCCTGTCTCTGTCCGTCTGTCTCAGACCATCTGTCTCAGACCGTCTGTCTCTGTCCGTCTCTCTCAGGCCGCCTGTCTCAGTCCGTCTGTCTCAGACCATCTGTGTCAGACCGTTGTCTCAGTCCGTCTGTCTCTGTCCGTCTGTCTCTGTCCGTCTCTCTCAGGCCGCCTGTCTCAGTCCGTCTGTCTCAGACCATCTGTGTCAGACCGTTGTCTCTGACCGTCTGTCTCTGTCCGTCTGTGTCAGACCGCCTGTCTCTGTCCATCTGTCTCAGACCATCTGTCTCAGACCTTCTGTCTCAGACCGTCCGTCTCTGTCCGTCTGTCTCAGACCATCTGTCTCAGACCGTCTCTCTCAGACCGTCTGTCTCAGGCCGCCTGTCTCAGTCCATCTGTCTCAGGCCGCCTGTCTCAGTCCGTCTGTCTCAGACCATCTGTGTCAGACCGTTGTCTCTGACCGTCTGTCTCTGTCCGTCTGTGTCAGACCGCCTGTCTCTGTCCGTCTGTCTCAGATCGTCTCTCTCAGGCCGCCTGTCTCAGTCCGACTGTCTCTGTCCGTCTGTCTCAGACAGTCGGTCTCTGTCCGTTTCTCGCAGGCCGCCTGTCTCTGTCCGTCTGTCTCAGACCGTCTGTCTCAGACCGTCGGTCTCTGTCCGTCTGTTTCAGAACGCCTGTCTCAGACCGTCGGTCTTAGCGCGTCTGTCTCTGCCCGTCTGTCTCAGCCCGCCTGTCTCTGTCCGTCTGTCTCAGACCGTCTGTCTCAGCCCGCCTGTCTCTGTCCGTCTGTCTCAGACCGTCTGTCTCAGATCGTCTCTCTCAGGCCGCCTGTCTCAGTCCGACTGTCTCAGACCATCTGTCTCAGACCGTCTGTCTCTGTCCGTCTCTCTCAGGCCGCCTGTCTCAGTCCGTCTGTCTCAGACCATCTGTGTCAGACCGTTGTCTCAGTCCGTCTGTCTCTGTCCGTCTGTGTCAGACCGCCTGTCTCTGTTCGTCTGTCTCAGACAGTCTGTCTCAGACCGTGGGTCTCTGTCCGTCTCTCTCAGGCCGCCTGTCTCAGTCCGTCTGTCTCAGACCATCTGTGTCAGACCGTTGTGTCTGACCGTCTGTCTCCGTTCGTCTGTGTCAGACCGCCTGTCTCTGTCCGTCTGTCTCAGACCATCTGTCTCAGACCGTCTGTCTCAGACCGTCTGTCTCAGACCGTCTGCCTCAGACCGTCTGTCTCAGACCGTCTGTCTCAGACCGTCTGTCTCAGCCCGCCTGTCTCTGCGCGTCTGTTAAAGACCGCCTGTCTCAGACCGTCTGTCTCGGACCGTCGGTCTCTGTCCGTCTCTCCCAGCCCGCCTGTCTCAGGCCATCTGTATCAAACCGTCTGTCTCAGCCCGCCTGTCTCAGCCCGCCTGTCTCTGTGCGTCTGTTAAAGACCGCCTGTCTCAGACCGTCGGTCTTAGCGCGTCTGTCTCAGCCCGCCTGTCTCAGACCGTCTGTCTCAGACCGTCTGCCTCTGACCGTCTGTCTCAGACCGTCTGTCTCAGACCGTCTGTCTCAGACCGTCGGTCTCTGTCCGTCTCTCTCAGGCCGCCTGTCTCAGTCCGTCTGTCTCAGACCATCTGTGTCAGACCGTTGTCTCTGTCCGTCTGTCTCTGTCCGTCTGTCTCTGTCCGTCTGTCTCTGTCCGTCTGTCTCTGTCCGTCTGTCTCTGTCCGTCTGTGTCAGACAGCCTGTCTCTGTCCGTCTGTCTCAGACCGTCTGTCTCAGACCGTCGGTCTCTGTCCGTCTGTTTCAGAACGCCTGTCTCAGACCGTCGGTATTAGCCCGTCTGTCTCTGCCCGTCTGTCTCAGCCCGCCTGTCTCAGACCGTCTGTCTCAGACCGTCTGTCTCAGACCGTCTGTCTCAGCCCGCCTGTCTCTGCGTCTGTTAAAGACCGCCTGTCTCAGACCGTCTGTCTCGGACCGTCGGTCTCTGTCCGTCTCTCCCAGCCCGCCTGTCTCAGGCCATCTGTATCAAACCGTCTGTCTCAGCCCGCCTGTCTCAGCCCGCCTGTCTCAGCCCGCCTGTCTCTGTGCGTCTGTTAAAGACCGCCTGTCTCAGACCGTCGGTCTTAGCCCGTCTGTCTCAGCCCGCCTGTCTCAGACCGTCTGTCTCAGACCGTCTGCCTCTGACCGTCTGTCTCAGACCGTCTGTCTCAGACCGTCTGCCTCAGACCGTCTGTCTCAGACCGTCTGTCTCAGACCGTCGGTCTCTGTCCGTCTGTTTCAGAACGCCTGTCTCAGACCGTCGGTATTAGCCCGTCTGTCTCTGCCCGTCTGTCTCAGCCCGCCTGTCTCTGTCCGTCTGTCTCAGACCGTCTGTCTCAGCCCGCCTGCCTCTGTCCGTCTGTCTCAGACCATCTGTCTCAGACCGTCTGTCTCTGTCCGTCTCTCTCAGGCCGCCTGTCTCAGTCCGTCTGTCTCAGACCATCTGTGTCAGACCGTTGTCTCAGTCCGTCTGTCTCTGTCCGTCTGTCTCTGTCCGTCTCTCTCAGGCCGCCTGTCTCAGTCCGTCTGTCTCAGACCATCTGTGTCAGACCGTTGTCTCTGACCGTCTGTCTCTGTCCGTCTGTGTCAGACCGCCTGTCTCTGTCCATCTGTCTCAGACCATCTGTCTCAGACCTTCTGTCTCAGACCGTCCGTCTCTGTCCGTCTGTCTCAGACCATCTGTCTCAGACCGTCTCTCTCAGACCGTCTGTCTCAGGCCGCCTGTCTCAGTCCATCTGTCTCAGGCCGCCTGTCTCTGTCCGTCTGTCTTAGACCATCTGTCTCAGACCGTCTGTCTCAGCCCGCCTGTCTCTGTCCGTTAGTCTCACCCAGCCTGTCTCAGACCGTCTGTCTCAGACCGTCTGTCTCAGACCGTCTGTCTCAAACCGTCGGTCTCTGTCCGTCTCTCTCAGGCCGCCTGTCTTAGCCCGTCTGTCTCAGCCCGCCTGTCTCAGACCGTTGTCTCTGTCCGTCTGTCTCAGAACGTCTGTCTCAGACCATATGTATCAAACCGTCTGTCTCAGCCCGCCTGTCTCAGCCCGCCTGTCTCTGTCCGTCTGTCTCAGATCGTCTCTCTCAGGCCGCCTGTCTCAGTCCGACTGTCTCAGACCATCTGTATCAAACCGTCTGTCTCAGCCCGCCTGTCTCTGTCCGTCAGTCTCAGCCAGCCTGTCTCAGACCGCCTGTCTCATACCGTCTGTCTCAGACCGTCTGTCTCAGACCGTCGGTCTCTGTCCGTCTCTCTCAGGCCGCCTGTCTCAGTCCGTCTGCCTCAGACCATCTGTGTCAGACCGTCTGTCTCAGACCGTCTGTCTCAGACCGTCTGTCTCAGACCGTCTGTCTCAGACCGTCTGTCTCAGACCGTCTGTCTCAGACCGTCAGTCTCAGACCGTCGGTCTCTGTCCGTTTCTCGCAGGCCGCCTGTCTCAGTCCGCCTGTCTAAGTCCGTCTGTCTCAGACCATCTGTCTCAGACCGTTGTCTCTGTCCGTCTGTCTCTGTCCGTCTGTCTCTGTCCGTCTGTCTCAATCCGTCTGTCTCAGACCGTCGGTCGTTGTCCGTCTCTCATGCCGCCTGCCTCAGTCCGTCTGTTTCAGTCAGCCTGTCTCAGACCGTCGGTCTTAGCCCGTCTGTCTCAGCCCGCCTGTCTCAGACCGTCGGTCTTAGCCCGTCTGTCTCAGCCCGCCTGTCTCTGTCCGTCTGTCTCAGCCAGCCTGTCTCAGACCGTCTGTCTCAGACCGTCTGTCTCTGTCCGTCTGTCTCAGACCGTCGGTCTCTGTCCGTCTCTCTCAGGCCGCCTGTCTCAGTCCGTCTGTCTCAGACCATCTGTCTCAGAATGTCTATCTCGGACCATCTGTCTCAGCCCGTCTGTCTCAGATCGTCCGTCTCAGCCCGCCTGTCTCTGTCCGTCTGTCTCAGACCGTCTGTCTCAGATCGTCTCTCTCAGGCCGCCTGTCTCAGTCCGACTGTCTCTGTCCGTAGGTTTCAGACCGCCTGTCTCAGATCATCTCTCACAGGCCGCCTGTCTCAGTCCGACTGTCTCAGACCATCTGTATCAAACCGTCTGTCTCAGCCCGCCTGTCTCTGTCCGTCTGTCTCAGCCAGCCTGTCTCAGACCGTCTGTCTCAGACCGTCGGTCTCTGTCCGTCTCTCTCAGGCCGCCTGTCTCAGTCCGTCTGTCTCAGACCATCTGTGTCAGACCGTTATCTCTGTCCGTCTGTCTCTGTCCGTCTGTGTCAGACCGCCTGTCTCTGTCCGTCTGTCTCAGACCGTCTGTCTCAGACCGTCTGTCTCAGACCGTGTGTCTCAGACCGTCTGTCTCAGACCGTCTGTCTCAGACCGTCTGTCTCAGACCGTCGGTCTCTGTCCGTCTCTCTCAGGCCGCCTGTCTCAGTCCGTCTGTCTCAGACCATCTGTCTCAGACGATCTGTCTCTGTCCGTCTGTCTCAGACCGTCTGTCTCAGATCGTCTCTCTCAGGCCGCCTGTCTCAGTCCGACTGTCTCAGACCATCTGTCTCAGACCGTCTGTTTCTGTCCGTCTGTCTCAGCCCGCCTGTCTCAGACCGTTGTCTCTGTCCGTCTATCTCTGTCCGTCTGTCTCAGAACGTCTGCCTCAGACCATCTGTATCAAACCGTCTGTCTCAGCCCGCCTGTCTGAGCCCGCCTGTCTCTGTCCGTCTGTCTCAGCCCGCCTGTCTCAGACCGTCTATCTCGGACCATCTGTCTCAGCCCGTCTGTCTCAGATCGTCCGTCTCAGCCCCCCTGTCTCTGTCCGTCTGTCTCAGACCGTCTGTCTCAGATCGTCTCTCTCAGGCCGCCTGTCTCAGTCCGACTGTCTCTGTCCGTAGGTTTCAGACCGCCTGTCTCAGACCGTCGGTCTGAGCCCGTCTGTCTCAGCCCGCCTGTCTCTGTCCGTCTGTCTCAGACCGTCTGTCTCAGATCGTCTCTCTCAGGCCGCCTGTCTCAGTCCGACTGTCTCAGACCATCTGTCTCAGACCGTCTGTCTCTGTCCGTCTGTCTCAGCCCGCCTGTCTCAGACCGTTGTCTCTGTCCGTCTGTCTCAGAACGTCTGTCTCAGACCATCTGTATCAAACCGTCTGTCTCAATCCGCCTGTCTCAGACCGTCTGTCCTGGGCCGTCTGTCTCAGACCGTCGGTCTCTGTCCGCCTCTCTCATGCCGCCTGTCTCAGGCCGCCTGTCTCAGTCCATCTGTCTCAGACCATCTGTCTCGGACCGTCTGTCTCTGTCCGTCTGTCTCAGACCATCTGTCTCAGACCTTCTGTCTCAGACCGTCCGTCTCTGTCCGTCTGTCTCAGACCATCTGTCTCAGACCGTCTCTCTCAGACCGTCTGTCTCAGCCCGCCTGTCTCAGGCCGCCTGTCTCTGTCCGTCTGTCTTAGACCATCTGTCTCAGACCGTCTGTCTCAGACCGTCTGTCTCAGACCGTCTGTCTCAGACCGTCTGTCTCAGACCGTCTGTCTCAGACCGTCTGTATCAGACCGTCTGTCTCAGACCGTCTGTCTCTGACCGTCTGTCTCAGACCGTCAGTCTCAGACCGTCGGTCTCTGTCCGTTTCTCGCAGGCCGCCTGTCTCTGTCCGTCTGTCTCAGACCGTCTGTCTCAGACCGTCGGTCTCTGTCCGCCTGTTTCAGAACGCCAGTCTCAGACCGTCGGTCTTAGCCCGTCTGTCTCTGCCCGTCTGTCTCAGCCCGCCTGTCTCTGTCCGTCTGTCTCAGACCGTCTGTCTCAGCCCGCCTGTCTCTGTCCGTCTGTCTCAGACCGTCTGTCACAGATCGTCTCTCTCAGGCCGCCTGTCTCAGTCCGACTGTCTCAGACCATCTGTCCCAGACCGTCTGTCTCTGTCCGTCGCTCTCAGGCCGTCTGTCTCTGTCCGTCTGTCTCAGACCATCTGTCTCAGACCTTCTGTCTCAGACCGTCCGTCTCTGTCCGTCTGTCTCAGACCATCTGTCTCAGACCGTCTCTCTCAGACCGTCTGTCTCAGCCCGTCGGTCTTAGCCCGTCTGTCTCTGTCCGTCTGTCTTAGACCATCTGTCTCAGACCGTCTGTCTCAGCCCGCCTGTCTCTGTCCGTTAGTCTCACCCAGCCTGTCTCAGACCGTCTGTCTCAGACCGTCTGTCTCAGACCGTCTGTCTCAGACCGTCTGTCTCAAACCGTCGGTCTCTGTCCGTCTCTCTCAGGCCGCCTGTCTTAGCCCGTCTGTCTCAGCCCGCCTGTCTCAGACCGTTGTCTCTGTCCGTCTGTCTCAGAACGTCTGTCTCAGACCATATGTATCAAACCGTCTGTCTCAGCCCGCCTGTCTCAGCCCGCCTGTCTCTGTCCGTCTGTCTCAGATCGTCTCTCTCAGGCCGCCTGTCTCAGTCCGACTGTCTCAGACCATCTGTATCAAACCGTCTGTCTCAGCCCGCCTGTCTCTGTCCGTCAGTCTCAGCCAGCCTGTCTCAGACCGCCTGTCTCATACCGTCTGTCTCAGACCGTCTGTCTCAGACCGTCGGTCTCTGTCCGTCTCTCTCAGGCCGCCTGTCTCAGTCCGTCTGTCTCAGACCATCTGTGTCAGACCGCTGTCTCTGTCCGTCTGTCTCTGTCCGTCTGTGTCAGACCGCCTCTCTCTGTCCGTCTGTCTCAGACCGTCTGTCTCAGACCGTCTGTCTCAGACCGTCTGTCTCAGACCGTCTGTCTCAGACCGTCAGTCTCAGACCGTCGGTCTCTGTCCGTTTCTCGCAGGCCGCCTGTCTCAGTCCGCCTGTCTAAGTCCGTCTGTCTCAGACCATCTGTCTCAGACCGTTGTCTCTGTCCGTCTGTCTCTGCCCGTCTGTCTCTGTCCGTCTGTCTCAATCCGTCTGTCTCAGACCGTCGGTCGTTGTCCGTCTCTCATGCCGCCTGTCTCAGTCCGTCTGTTTCAGTCAGCCTGTCTCAGACCGTCGGTCTTAGCCCGTCTGTCTCAGCCCGCCTGTCTCAGACCGTCGGTCTTAGCCCGTCTGTCTCAGCCCGCCTGTCTCTGTCCGTCTGTCTCAGCCAGCCTGTCTCAGACCGTCTGTCTCAGACCGTCTGTCTCTGTCCGTCTGTCTCAGACCGTCGGTCTCTGTCCGTCTCTCTCAGGCCGCCTGTCTCAGTCCGTCTGTCTCAGACCATCTGTCTCAGAATGTCTATCTCGGACCATCTGTCTCAGCCCGTCTGTCTCAGATCGTCCGTCTCAGCCCGCCTGTCTCTGTCCGTCTGTCTCAGACCGTCTGTCTCAGATCGTCTCTCTCAGGCCGCCTGTCTCAGTCCGACTGTCTGTGTCCGTAGGTTTCAGACCGCCTGTCTCAGATCATCTCTCACAGGCCGCCTGTCTCAGTCCGACTGTCTCAGACCATCTGTATCAAACCGTCTGTCTCAGCCCGCCTGTCTCTGTCCGTCTGTCTCAGCCAGCGTGTCTCAGACCGTCTGTCTCAGACCGTCTGTCTCAGACCGTCTGTCTCAGACCGTCTGTCTCAGACCGTCTGTCTCAGACCGTCTGTCTCAGACCGTCTGTCTCAGCCCGCCTGTCTCAGCCCGCCTGTCTCTGTCCGTCTGTTTCAGAACGCCTGTCTCAGGCCGTCGGTCTTAGCCCGTCTGTCTCAGCCCGTCTGTCTCAGCCCGCCTGTCTCTGTCCGTCTGTCTCAGACCGTCTGTCTCAGCCCGCCTGTCTCTGTCCGTCTGTCTCAGACCGTCTGTCTCAGATCGTCTCTCTCATTCCGCCTGTCTCAGTCCGACTGTCTCAGACCATCTGTCTCAGACCGTCTGTTTCTGTCCGTCTGTCTCAGCCCGCCTGTCTCAGACCGTTGTCTCTGTCCGTCTATCTCTGTCCGTCTGTCTCAGAACGTCTGTCTCAGACCATCTGTATCAAACCGTCTGTCTCAGCCCGCCTGTCTGAGCCCGCCTGTCTCTGTCCATATGTCTCAGCCCGCCTGCCTCAGACCGTCTATCTCGGACCATCTGTCTCAGCCCGTCTGTCTCAGATCGTCCGTCTCAGCCCCCCCGTCTCTGTCCGTCTGTCTCAGACCGTCTGTCTCAGATCGTCTCTCTCAGGCCGCCTGTCTCAGTCCGACTGTCTCTGTCCGTAGGTTTCAGACCGCCTGTCTCAGACCGTCGGTCTGAGCCCGTCTGTCTCAGCCCGCCTGTCTCTGTCCGTCTGTCTCAGACCGTCTGTCTCAGATCGTCTCTCTCAGGCCGCCTGTCTCAGTCCGACTGTCTCAGACCATCTGTCTCAGACCGTCTGTCTCTGTCCGTCTGTCTCAGCCCGCCTGTCTCAGACCGTTGTCTCTGTCCGTCTGTCTCAGAACGTCTGTCTCAGACCATCTGAATCAAACCGTCTGTCTCAATCCGCCTGTCTCAGACCGTCTGTCCTGGGCCGTCTGTCTCAGACCGTCGGTCTCTGTCCGCCTCTCCCATGCCGCCTGTCTCAGTCCGTCTGTCTCAGACCTTCTGTCTCAGACCGTCCGTCTCTGTCCGTCTGTCTCAGACCATCTGTCTCAGACCGTCTCTCTCAGACCGTCTGTCTCAGGCCGCCTGTCTCAGTCCATCTGTCTCAGACCATCTGTCTCAGACCGTCTGTCTCTGTCCGTCTGTCTCAGACCATCTGTCTCAGACCTTCTGTCTCAGACCGTCCGTCTCTGTCCGTCTGTCTCAGACCATCTGTCTCAGACCGTCTCTCTCAGACCGTCTGTCTGAGCCCGCCTGTCTAAGTCGCCTGTCTCTGTCCGTCTGTCTTAGCCCATCTGTCTCAGACCGTCTGTCTCAGACCGTCTGTCTCAGACCGTCTGTCTCAGACCGTCTGTCACTGACCGTCTGTCTCAGACCGTCAGTCTCAGACCGTCGGTCTCTGTCCGTTTCTCGCAGGCCGCCTGTCTCAGTCCGCCTGTCTAAGTCCATCTGTTTCAGACCATCTGTCTCAGACCGTCGGTCTCTGTCCGTCTCTCTCATGCCGCCTGTCTCAGTCCGCCTGTCTCAGATCGTCCGTCTCAGCCCGCCTGTCTCTGTCCGTCTGTCTCTGTCCGTCTGTCTCTGTCCGTCTGTCTCTGTCCGTCTGTCTCTGTCCGTCTGTCTCTTTCCGTCTGTCTCTGTCCGTCTGTCTCTGTCCGTCTGTGTCAGACCGTCTGTCTCAGACCGTCGGTCTCTGTCCGTCCCTCTCAGGCCGCCTGTCTCAGTCCGTCTGTCTCCGACCGTCTGTCTCAGACCGTCCGTCTCTGTCCGTCTGTCCCAGACCGTCTGTCTCCGACCGTCTGTCTCAGACCCTCTGTCTCAGACCGTCTGTCTCACACCGTCTGTCTCAGACCGTCTGTCTCAGAGCGTCTTTCTCAGGCCGTCTGTCTGAGACCGTCTGTCTCTGTCCGTCTGTGTCAGACCGTCTGTCTCAGACCGTCGGTCTCTGTCCGTCTGTCTCCGACCGTCTGTCTCAGACCGTCCGTCTCTGTCCGTCTGTCTCAGACCGTCTGTCTCAGACCGTCTGTCTCAGACCCTCTGTCTCAGACCGTCTGTCTCACACCGTCTGTCTCAGACCGTCTGTCTCAGACCGTCTGTCTCAGACCGTCTTTCTCAGACCGTCTGTCTCAGACCGTCTGTCTCAGACCGCCTGTCTCACACCGTCGGTCTCTGTCCGTTTCACGCAGGCCGCCTGTCTCAGTCCGCCTGTCTAAGTCCATCTGTTTCAGACCATCTGTCTCAGACCGACGGTCTCTGTCCGTCTCTCTCATGCCGCCTGTCTCAGTCCGCCTGTCTCTGTCCGCCTGTCTCAGACCATCTGTCTCAGTCCGTCTGTCTCTGTCCGTCTCTCTCAGCCCGCCTGTCTCAGTCCGTCTGTCTCAGACCATCTGTCTCAGACCGTCTATCTCGGACCATCTGTCTCAGCCCGTCTGTCTCAGATCGTCCGTCTCAGCCCGCCTGTCTCTGTCCGTCTGTCTCAGACCGTCTGTCTCAGATCGTCTCTCTCAGGCCGCCTGTCTCAGTCCGACTGTATCTGTCCATAGGTTTCAGACCGCCTGTCTCAGACCGTCGGTCTGAGCCCGTCTGTCTCAGCCCGCCGGTCTCTGTCCGTCTGTCTCAGACCGTCTGTCTCAGATCATCTCTCACAGGCCGCCTGTCTCAGTCCGACTGTCTCAGACCATCTGTATCGAACCGTCTGTCTCAGCCCGCCTGTCTCAGCCCGCCTGTCTCTGTCCGTCTGTCTCAGCCAGCCTGTCTCGGACCGTCTGTCTCAGACCGTCTGTCTCAGTCCGACTGTCTCTGTCCGTCTGTCTCAGACCGTCTGTCTCTGTCCGTCTCTCTCAGGCCGCCTGTCTCAGTCCGTCTGTCTCAGACCATCTGTCTCAGACCGTCTGTCTCTGTCCGTCTGTCTCAGACCATCTGTCTCAGACCATCTGTCTCAGACCGTCCGTCTCTGCTCGCCTGTCGCTGTCCGTCTGTCACAGACCGTCGGTCTCTGTCCGTCTCTCTCAGGCCGCCTGTCTCAGTCCGTCTGTCTCAGACCATCTGTCTCAGACCGTCTGTCTCTGTCCGTCTGTCTCAGACCGTCTGTCTCAGACCGTCTGTCGCAGACCGTCTGTCTCAGACCGTCTGTCTCAGACCGTCAGTCTCAGACCGTCGGTCTCTGTCCGTTTCTCGCAGGCCGCCTGTCTCAGTCCGCCTGTCTAAGTCCGTCTGTCTCAGACCATCTGTCTCAGACCGTTGTCTCTGTACGTCTGTCTCTGTCCGTCTGTCTCAATCCGTCTGTCTCAGACCGTCGGTCTTTGTCCGTCTCTCATGCCGCCTGTCTCAGTCCGTCTGTTTCAGTCAGCCTGTCTCAGACCGTCGGTCTTAGCCCGTCTGTCTCAGCCCGCCTGTCTCTGTCCGTCTGTCTCAGACCGTCAGTCTCTGTCCGTCTCTCTCAGGCCGCCTGTCTCAGTCCGTCTGTCTCAGACCATCTGTCTCAGACCGTCTATCTCGGACCATCTGTCTCAGCCCGTCTGTCTCAGACCGTCCGTCTCAGCCCGCCTGTCTCTGTCTGTCTGTCTCAGACCGTCTGTCTCAGATCGTCTCTCTCAGGCCGCCTGTCTCAGTCCGACTGTCTCTGTCCGTAGGTTTCAGACCGCCTGTCTCAGACCGTCGGTCTGAGCCCGTCTGTCTCAGTCCGCCTGTCTCTGTCCGTCTGTCTCAGACCGTCTGTCTCAGACCGTCTGTCTCGGACCGTCTGTCTCGGACCGTCTGTCTCGGACCGTCTGTCTCGGACCGTCTGTCTCAGACCGTCTGTCTCAGACCGTCGGTCTTAGCCCGTCTGTCTCTGCCCGCCTGTCTCTGTCCGTCTGTCTCAGACCGTCTGTCTCTGTCCGTCTCTCTCAGGCCGCCTGTCTCAGTCCGTCTGTCTCAGACCATCTGTCTCAGACCGTCTGTCTCTGTCCGTCTGTCTCAGACCATCTGTCTCAGACCATCTGTCTCAGACCATCTGTCTCAGACCGTCCGTCTCTGCCCGCCTGTCGCTGTCCGTCTGTCTCAGACCGTCGGTCTCTGTCCGTCTCTCTCAGGCCGCCGGTCTCAGTCCGTCTGTCTCAGACCATCTGTCTCAGACCGTCTGTCTCTGTCCGTCTGTCTCAGACCGTCTGTCTCAGACCGTCTGTCGCAGTCCGTCTGTCTCAGACCGTCTGTCTCAGACCGTCTGTCTCAGACCGTCTGTCTCAGACCGTCAGTCTCAGACCGTCGGTCTCTGTCCGTTTCTCGCAGGCCGCCTGTCTCAGTCCGCCTGTCTAAGTCCGTCTGTCTCAGACCATCTGTCTCAGACCGTCTATCTCGGACCATCTGTCTCAGCCCGTCTGTCTCAGATCGTCCGTCTCAGCCCGCCTGTCTCTGTCCGTCTGTCTCAGACCGTCTGTCTCAGATCGTCTCTCTCAGGCCGCCTGTCTCAGTCCGACTGTCTCTGTCCATAGGTTTCAGACCGCCTGTCTCAGACCGTCTGTCTCAGATCATCTCTCACAGGCCGCCTGTCTCAGTCCGACTGTCTCAGACCATCTGTATCGAACCGTCTGTCTCAGCCCGCCTGTCTCAGCCCGCCTGTCTCTGTCCGTCTGTCTCAGCCAGCCTGTCTCGGACCGTCTGTCTCAGACCGTCTGTCTCAGTCCGACTGTCTCTGTCCGTCTGTCTCAGACCGTCTGTCTCTGTCCGTCTCTCTCAGGCCGCCTGTCTCAGTCCGTCTGTCTCAGACCATCTGTCTCAGACCGCCTGTCTCAGACCGTCGGTCTGAGCCCGTCTGTCTCAGCCCGCCTGTCTCTGTCCGTCTGTCTCAGACCGTCTGTCTCAGACCGTCTGTCTCAGACCGTCTGTCTCGGACCGTCTGTCTCGGACCGTCTGTCTCGGACCGTCTGTCTCAGACCGTCTGTCTCAGACCGTCGGTCTTAGCCCGTCTGTCTCTGCCCGCCTGTCGCTGTCCGTCTGTCTCAGACCGTCGGTCTCTGTCCGTCTCTCTCAGGCCGCCGGTCTCAGTCCGTCTGTCTCAGACCATCTGTCTCAGACCGTCTGTCTCTGTCCGTCTGTCTCAGACCGTCTGTCTCAGACCGTCTGTCGCAGTCCGTCTGTCTCAGACCGTCTGTCTCAGACCGTCTGTCTCAGACCGTCTGTCTCAGACCGTCAGTCTCAGACCGTCGGTCTCTGTCCGTTTCTCGCAGGCCGCCTGTCTCAGTCCGCCTGTCTAAGTCCGTCTGTCTCAGACCATCTGTCTCAGACCGTTGTCTCTGTCCGTCTGTCTCTGTCCGTCTGTCTCTGTCCGTCTGTCTCAATCCGTCTGTCTCAGACCGTCGGTCGTTGTCCGTCTCTCATGCCGCCTGTCTCAGTCCGTCTGTTTCAGTCAGCCTGTCTCAGACCGTCGGTCTTAGCCCGTCTGTCTCAGCCCGCCTGTCTCAGACCGTCGGTCTTAGCCCGTCTGTCTCAGCCCGCCTGTCTCTGTCCGTCTGTCTCAGCCAGCCTGTCCCAGACCGTCTGTCTCAGACCGTCTGTCTCTGTCCGTCTGTCTCAGACCGTCGGTCTCTGTCCGTCTCTCTCAGGCCGCCTGTCTCAGTCCGTCTGTCTCAGACCATCTGTCTCAGACCGTCTATCTCGGACCATCTGTCTCAGCCCGTCTGTCTCAGATCGTCCGCCTCAGCCCGCCTGTCTCGGTCCGTCTGTCTCAGACCGTCTGTCTCAGATCGTCTCTCTCAGGCCGCCTGTCTCAGTCCGACTGTCTCTGTCCATAGGTTTCAGACCGCCTGTCTCAGACCGTCGGTCTGAGCCCGTCTGTCTCAGCCCGCCGGTCTCTGTCCGTCTGTCTCAGACCGTCTGTCTCAGATCATCTCTCACAGGCCGCCTGTCTCAGTCCGACTGTCTCAGACCATCTGTATCGAACCGTCTGTCTCAGCCCGCCTGTCTCAGCCCGCCTGTCTCTGTCCGTCTGTCTCAGCCAGCCTGTCTCGGACCGTCTGTCTCAGACCGTCTGTCTCAGACCGTCTGTCTCAGACCGTCTGTCTCAGACCGTCTGTCTCAGACCGTCTGTCTCAGACCGTCTGTCTCAGACCGTCTGTCTCAGACCGTCTGTCTCAGACCGTCTGTCTCAGACCGTCTGTCTCAGACCGTCTGTCTCAGACCGTCTGTCTCAGACCGTCTGTCTCAGACCGTCGGTCTCTGTCCGTCTCTCTCAGGCCGCCTGTCTCAGTCCGTCTGTCTCGGACCGTCTGTCTCAGACCGTCTGTCTCAGTCCGACTGTCGCTGTCCGTCTGTCACAGACCGTCGGTCTCTGTCCGTCTCTCTCAGGCCGCCTGTCTCAGTCCGTCTGTCTCAGACCATCTGTCTCAGACCGTCTGTCTCTGTCCGTCTGTCTCAGACCGTCTGTCTCAGACCGTCTGTCGCAGACCGTCTGTCTCAGACCGTCTGTCTCAGACCGTCAGTCTCAGACCGTCGGTCTCTGTCCGTTTCTCGCAGGCCGCCTGTCTCAGTCCGCCTGTCTAAGTCCGTCTGTCTCAGACCATCTGTCTCAGACCGTTGTCTCTGTACGTCTGTCTCTGTCCGTCTGTCTCAATCCGTCTGTCTCAGACCGTCGGTCTTTGTCCGTCTCTCATGCCGCCTGTCTCAGTCCGTCTGTTTCAGTCAGCCTGTCTCAGACCGTCGGTCTTAGCCCGTCTGTCTCAGCCCGCCTGTCTCTGTCCGTCTGTCTCAGACCGTCAGTCTCTGTCCGTCTCTCTCAGGCCGCCTGTCTCAGTCCGTCTGTCTCAGACCATCTGTCTCAGACCGTCTATCTCGGACCATCTGTCTCAGCCCGTCTGTCTCAGACCGTCCGTCTCAGCCCGCCTGTCTCTGTCTGTCTGTCTCAGACCGTCTGTCTCAGATCGTCTCTCTCAGGCCGCCTGGCTCAGTCCGACTGTCTCTGTCCGTAGGTTTCAGACCGCCTGTCTCAGACCGTCGGTCTGAGCCCGTCTGTCTCAGTCCGCCTGTCTCTGTCCGTCTGTCTCAGACCGTCTGTCTCAGACCGTCTGTCTCAGACCGTCTGTCTCAGACCGTCTGTCTCGGACCGTCTGTCTCGGACCGTCTGTCTCGGACCGTCTGTCTCAGACCGTCTGTCTCAGACCGTCGGTCTCAGTCCGACTGTCTCTGTCCGTCTGTCTCAGACCGTCTGTCTCTGTCCGTCTCTCTCAGGCCGCCTGTCTCAGTCCGTCTGTCTCAGACCATCTGTCTCAGCCCGCCTGTCTCAGACCGTCGGTCTTAGCCCGTCTGTCTCAGCCCGCCTGTCTCTGTCCGTCTGTCTCAGCCAGCCTGTCCCAGACCGTCTGTCTCAGACCGTCTGTCTCTGTCCGTCTGTCTCAGACCGTCGGTCTCTGTCCGTCTCTCTCAGGCCGCCTGTCTCAGTCCGTCTGTCTCAGACCATCTGTCTCAGACCGTCTATCTCGGACCATCTGTCTCAGCCCGTCTGTCTCAGATCGTCCGCCTCAGCCCGCCTGTCTCGGTCCGTCTGTCTCAGACCGTCTGTCTCAGATCGTCTCTCTCAGGCCGCCTGTCTCAGTCCGACTGTCTCTGTCCATAGGTTTCAGACCGCCTGTCTCAGACCGTCGGTCTGAGCCCGTCTGTCTCAGCCCGCCGGTCTCTGTCCGTCTGTCTCAGACCGTCTGTCTCAGATCATCTCTCACAGGCCGCCTGTCTCAGTCCGACTGTCTCAGACCATCTGTATCGAACCGTCTGTCTCAGCCCGCCTGTCTCAGCCCGCCTGTCTCTGTCCGTCTGTCTCAGCCAGCCTGTCTCGGACCGTCTGTCTCAGACCGTCTGTCTCAGACCGTCTGTCTCAGACCGTCTGTCTCAGACCGTCTGTCTCAGACCGTCTGTCTCAGACCGTCTGTCTCAGACCGTCTGTCTCAGACCGTCTGTCTCAGACCGTCTGTCTCAGACCGTCTGTCTCAGACCGTCTGTCTCAGACCGTCTGTCTCAGACCGTCGGTCTCTGTCCGTCTCTCTCAGGCCGCCTGTCTCAGTCCGTCTGTCTCGGACCGTCTGTCTCAGACCGTCTGTCTCAGTCCGACTGTCTCTGTCCGTCTGTCTCAGACCGTCTGTCTCTGTCCGTCTCTCTCAGGCCGCCTGTCTCAGTCCGTCTGTCTCAGACCATCTGTCTCAGACCGCCTGTCTCAGACCGTCGGTCTGAGCCCGTCTGTCTCAGCCCGCCTGTCTCAGACCGTCTGTCTCAGTCCGACTGTCTCTGTCCGTCTGTCTCAGACCGTCTGTCTCTGTCCGTCTCTCTCAGGCCGCCTGTCTCAGTCCGTCTGTCTCAGACCATCTGTCTCAGACCGTCTGTCTCTGTCCGTCTGTCTCAGACCATCTGTCTCAGACCATCTGTCTCAGACCGTCCGTCTCTGCTCGCCTGTCGCTGTCCGTCTGTCACAGACCGTCGGTCTCTGTCCGTCTCTCTCAGGCCGCCTGTCTCAGTCCGTCTGTCTCAGACCATCTGTCTCAGACCGTCTGTCTCTGTCCGTCTGTCTCAGACCGTCTGTCTCAGACCGTCTGTCGCAGACCGTCTGTCTCAGACCGTCTGTCTCAGACCGTCAGTCTCAGACCGTCGGTCTCTGTCCGTTTCTCGCAGGCCGCCTGTCTCAGTCCGCCTGTCTAAGTCCGTCTGTCTCAGACCATCTGTCTCAGACCGTTGTCTCTGTACGTCTGTCTCTGTCCGTCTGTCTCAATCCGTCTGTCTCAGACCGTCGGTCTTTGTCCGTCTCTCATGCCGCCTGTCTCAGTCCGTCTGTTTCAGTCAGCCTGTCTCAGACCGTCGGTCTTAGCCCGTCTGTCTCAGCCCGCCTGTCTCTGTCCGTCTGTCTCAGACCGTCAGTCTCTGTCCGTCTCTCTCAGGCCGCCTGTCTCAGTCCGTCTGTCTCAGACCATCTGTCTCAGACCGTCTATCTCGGACCATCTGTCTCAGCCCGTCTGTCTCAGACCGTCCGTCTCAGCCCGCCTGTCTCTGTCTGTCTGTCTCAGACCGTCTGTCTCAGATCGTCTCTCTCAGGCCGCCTGGCTCAGTCCGACTGTCTCTGTCCGTAGGTTTCAGACCGCCTGTCTCAGACCGTCGGTCTGAGCCCGTCTGTCTCAGTCCGCCTGTCTCTGTCCGTCTGTCTCAGACCGTCTGTCTCAGACCGTCTGTCTCGGACCGTCTGTCTCGGACCGTCTGTCTCGGACCGTCTGTCTCGGACCGTCTGTCTCAGACCGTCTGTCTCAGACCGTCGGTCTCAGTCCGACTGTCTCTGTCCGTCTGTCTCAGACCGTCTGTCTCTGTCCGTCTCTCTCAGGCCGCCTGTCTCAGTCCGTCTGTCTCAGACCATCTGTCTCAGACCGCCTGTCTCAGACCGTCGGTCTGAGCCCGTCTGTCTCAGCCCGCCTGTCTCAGACCGTCTGTCTCAGTCCGACTGTCTCTGTCCGTCTGTCTCAGACCGTCTGTCTCTGTCCGTCTCTCTCAGGCCGCCTGTCTCAGTCCGTCTGTCTCAGACCATCTGTCTCAGACCGTCTGTCTCTGTCCGTCTGTCTCAGACCATCTGTCTCAGACCATCTGTCTCAGACCGTCCGTCTCTGCTCGCCTGTCGCTGTCCGTCTGTCACAGACCGTCGGTCTCTGTCCGTCTCTCTCAGGCCGCCTGTCTCAGTCCGTCTGTCTCAGACCATCTGTCTCAGACCGTCTGTCTCTGTCCGTCTGTCTCAGACCGTCTGTCTCAGACCGTCTGTCGCAGACCGTCTGTCTCAGACCGTCTGTCTCAGACCGTCAGTCTCAGACCGTCGGTCTCTGTCCGTTTCTCGCAGGCCGCCTGTCTCAGTCCGCCTGTCTAAGTCCGTCTGTCTCAGACCATCTGTCTCAGACCGTTGTCTCTGTACGTCTGTCTCTGTCCGTCTGTCTCAATCCGTCTGTCTCAGACCGTCGGTCTTTGTCCGTCTCTCATGCCGCCTGTCTCAGTCCGTCTGTTTCAGTCAGCCTGTCTCAGACCGTCGGTCTTAGCCCGTCTGTCTCAGCCCGCCTGTCTCTGTCCGTCTGTCTCAGACCGTCAGTCTCTGTCCGTCTCTCTCAGGCCGCCTGTCTCAGTCCGTCTGTCTCAGACCATCTGTCTCAGACCGTCTATCTCGGACCATCTGTCTCAGCCCGTCTGTCTCAGACCGTCCGTCTCAGCCCGCCTGTCTCTGTCTGTCTGTCTCAGACCGTCTGTCTCAGATCGTCTCTCTCAGGCCGCCTGGCTCAGTCCGACTGTCTCTGTCCGTAGGTTTCAGACCGCCTGTCTCAGACCGTCGGTCTGAGCCCGTCTGTCTCAGTCCGCCTGTCTCTGTCCGTCTGTCTCAGACCGTCTGTCTCAGACCGTCTGTCTCAGACCGTCTGTCTCGGACCGTCTGTCTCGGACCGTCTGTCTCGGACCGTCTGTCTCAGACCGTCTGTCTCAGACCGTCGGTCTTAGCCCGTCTGTCTCTGCCCGCCTGTCTCTGTCCGTCTGTCTCAGACCGTCGGTCTCTGTCCGTCTCTCTCAGGCCGCCGGTCTCAGTCCGTCTGTCTCAGACCATCTGTCTCAGACCGTCTGTCTCTGTCCGTCTGTCTCAGACCATCTGTCTCAGACCATCTGTCTCAGACCATCTGTCTCAGACCGTCCGTCTCTGCCCGCCTGTCGCTGTCCGTCTGTCTCAGACCGTCGGTCTCTGTCCGTCTCTCTCAGGCCGCCGGTCTCAGTCCGTCTGTCTCAGACCATCTGTCTCAGACCGTCTGTCTCTGTCCGTCTGTCTCAGACCGTCTGTCTCAGACCGTCTGTCGCAGTCCGTCTGTCTCAGACCGTCTGTCTCAGACCGTCTGTCTCAGACCGTCTGTCTCAGACCGTCAGTCTCAGACCGTCGGTCTCTGTCCGTTTCTCGCAGGCCGCCTGTCTCAGTCCGCCTGTCTAAGTCCGTCTGTCTCAGACCATCTGTCTCAGACCGTCTATCTCGGACCATCTGTCTCAGCCCGTCTGTCTCAGATCGTCCGTCTCAGCCCGCCTGTCTCTGTCCGTCTGTCTCAGACCGTCTGTCTCAGATCGTCTCTCTCAGGCCGCCTGTCTCAGTCCGACTGTCTCTGTCCATAGGTTTCAGACCGCCTGTCTCAGACCGTCGGTCTGAGCCCGTCTGTCTCAGCCCGCCGGTCTCTGTCCGTCTGTCTCAGACCGTCTGTCTCAGATCATCTCTCACAGGCCGCCTGTCTCAGTCCGACTGTCTCAGACCATCTGTATCGAACCGTCTGTCTCAGCCCGCCTGTCTCAGCCCGCCTGTCTCTGTCCGTCTGTCTCAGCCAGCCTGTCTCGGACCGTCTGTCTCAGACCGTCTGTCTCAGTCCGACTGTCTCTGTCCGTCTGTCTCAGACCGTCTGTCTCTGTCCGTCTCTCTCAGGCCGCCTGTCTCAGTCCGTCTGTCTCAGACCATCTGTCTCAGACCGCCTGTCTCAGACCGTCGGTCTGAGCCCGTCTGTCTCAGCCCGCCTGTCTCTGTCCGTCTGTCTCAGACCGTCTGTCTCAGACCGTCTGTCTCAGACCGTCTGTCTCGGACCGTCTGTCTCGGACCGTCTGTCTCGGACCGTCTGTCTCAGACCGTCTGTCTCAGACCGTCGGTCTTAGCCCGTCTGTCTCTGCCCGCCTGTCGCTGTCCGTCTGTCTCAGACCGTCGGTCTCTGTCCGTCTCTCTCAGGCCGCCTGTCTCAGTCCGTCTGTCTCACACCATCTGTCTCAGACCGTCTGTCTCTGTCCGTCTGTCTCAGACCGTCTGTCTCAGACCGTCTGTCGCAGTCCGTCTGTCTCAGACCGTCTGTCTCAGACCGTCTGTCTCAGACCGTCTGTCTCAGACCGTCTGTCTCAGACCGTCAGTCTCAGACCGTCGGTCTCTGTCCGTTTCTCGCAGGCCGCCTGTCTCAGTCCGCCTGTCTAAGTCCGTCTGTCTCAGACCATCTGTCTGAGACCGTTGTCTCTGTCCGTCTGTCTCTGTCCGTCTGTCTCAGCCCGCCTGTCTCAGACCGTCGGTCTTAGCCCGTCTGTCTCAGCCCGCCTGTCTCTGTCCGTCTGTCTCAGCCAGCCTGTCCCAGACCGTCTGTCTCAGACCGTCTGTCTCTGTCCGTCTGTCTCAGACCGTCGGTCTCTGTCCGTCTCTCTCAGGCCGCCTGTCTCAGTCCGTCTGTCTCAGACCATCTGTCTCAGACCGTCTATCTCGGACCATCTGTCTCAGCCCGTCTGTCTCAGATCGTCCGCCTCAGCCCGCCTGTCTCTGTCCGTCTGTCTCAGCCAGCCTGTCTCGGACCGTCTGTCTCAGACCGTCTGTCTCAGTCCGACTGTCTCTGTCCGTCTGTCTCAGACCGTCTGTCTCTGTCCGTCTCTCTCAGGCCGCCTGTCTCAGTCCGTCTGTCTCAGACCATCTGTCTCAGACCGCCTGTCTCAGACCGTCGGTCTGAGCCCGTCTGTCTCAGCCCGCCTGTCTCTGTCCGTCTGTCTCAGACCGTCTGTCTCAGACCGTCTGTCTCGGACCGTCTGTCTCGGACCGTCTGTCTCGGACCGTCTGTCTCGGACCGTCTGTCTCAGACCGTCTGTCTCAGACCGTCGGTCTTAGCCCGTCTGTCTCTGCCCGCCTGTCGCTGTCCGTCTGTCTCAGACCGTCGGTCTCTGTCCGTCTCTCTCAGGCCGCCGGTCTCAGTCCGTCTGTCTCAGACCATCTGTCTCAGACCGTCTGTCTCTGTCCGTCTGTCTCAGACCGTCTGTCTCAGACCGTCTGTCGCAGTCCGTCTGTCTCAGAGCGTCTGTCTCAGACCGTCTGTCTCAGACCGTCTGTCTCAGACCGTCAGTCTCAGACCGTCGGTCTCTGTCCGTTTCTCGCAGGCCGCCTGTCTCAGTCCGCCTGTCTAAGTCCGTCTGTCTCAGACCATCTGTCTGAGACCGTTGTCTCTGTCCGTCTGTCTCTGTCCGTCTGTCTCAGCCCGCCTGTCTCAGACCGTCGGTCTTAGCCCGTCTGTCTCAGCCCGCCTGTCTCTGTCCGTCTGTCTCAGCCAGCCTGTCCCAGACCGTCTGTCTCAGACCGTCTGTCTCTGTCCGTCTGTCTCAGACCGTCGGTCTCTGTCCGTCTCTCTCAGGCCGCCTGTCTCAGTCCGTCTGTCTCAGACCATCTGTCTCAGACCGTCTATCTCGGACCATCTGTCTCAGCCCGTCTGTCTCAGATCGTCCGCCTCAGCCCGCCTGTCTCTGTCCGTCTGTCTCAGACCGTCTGTCTCAGATCGTCTCTCTCAGGCCGCCTGTCTCAGTCCGACTGTCTCTGTCCATAGGTTTCAGACCGCCTGTCTCAGACCGTCGGTCTGAGCCCGTCTGTCTCAGCCCGCCGGTCTCTGTCCGTCTGTCTCAGACCGTCTGTCTCAGATCATCTCTCACAGGCCGCCTGTCTCAGTCCGACTGTCTCAGACCATCTGTATCGAACCGTCTGTCTCAGCCCGCCTGTCTCAGCCCGCCTGTCTCTGTCCGTCTGTCTCAGCCAGCCTGTCTCGGACCGTCTGTCTCAGACCGTCTGTCTCAGACCGTCTGTCTCAGACCGTCTGTCTCAGACCGTCTGTCTCAGACCGTCTGTCTCAGACCGTCTGTCTCAGACCGTCTGTCTCAGACCGTCTGTCTCAGACCGTCGGTCTCTGTCCGTCTCTCTCAGGCCGCCTGTCTCAGTCCGTCTGTCTCAGACCATCTGTCTCAGACGATCTTTCTCTGTCCGTCTGTCTCAGACCGTCTGTCTCAGATCGTCTCTCTCAGGCCGCCTGTCTCAGTCCGACTGTCTCAGACCATCTGTCTCAGACCGTCTGTTTCTGTCCGTCTGTCTCAGCCCGCCTGTCTCAGACCGTTGTCTCTGTCCGTCTATCTCTGTCCGTCTGTCTCAGCCCGCCTGTCTCAGACCGTCTATCTCGGACCATCTGTCTCAGCCCGTCTGTCTCAGATCGTCCGTCTCAGCCCCCCTGTCTCTGTCCGTCTGTCTCAGACCGTCTGTCTCAGATCGTCTCTCTCAGGCCGCCTGTCTCAGTCCGACTGTCTCTGTCCGTAGGTTTCAGACCGCCTGTCTCAGACCGTCGGTCTGAGCCCGTCTGTCTCAGCCCGCCTGTCTCTGTCCGTCTGTCTCAGACCGTCTGTCTCAGATCGTCTCTCTCAGGCCGCCTGTCTCAGTCCGACTGTCTCAGACCATCTGTCTCAGACCGTCTGTCTCTGTCCGTCTGTCTCAGCCCGCCTGTCTCAGACCGTTGTCTCTGTCCGTCTGTCTCAGAACGTCTGTCTCAGACCATCTGTATCAAACCGTCTGTCTCAATCCGCCTGTCTCAGACCGTCTGTCCTGGGCCGTCTGTCTCAGACCGTCGGTCTCTGTCCGCCTCTCTCACGCCGCCTGTCTCAGTCCGTCTGTTTCAGACCGCCTGTCTCAGACCGTCGGTCTTAGCCCGTCTGTCTCAGCCCGCCTGTCTCTGTCCGTCTGTCTCAGACCATCTGTCTCAGACCTTCTGTCTCAGACCGTCCGTCTCTGTCCGTCTGTCTCAGACCATCTGTCTCAGACCGTCTCTCTCAGACCGTCTGTCTCAGGCCGCCTGTCTCAGTCCATCTGTCTCAGACCATCTGTCTCGGACCGTCTGTCTCTGTCCGTCTGTCTCAGACCATCTGTCTCAGACCTTCTGTCTCAGACCGTCCGTCTCTGTCCGTCTGTCTCAGACCATCTGTCTCAGACCGTCTCTCTCAGACCGTCTGTCTCAGCCCGCCTGTCTCAGGCCGCCTGTCTCTGTCCGTCTGTCTTAGACCATCTGTCTCAGACCGTCTGTCTCAGACCGTCTGTCTCAGACCGTCTGTCTCAGACCGTCTGTCTCAGACCGTCTGTCTCAGACCGTCTGTCTCTGACCGTCTGTCTCAGACCGTCAGTCTCAGACCGTCGGTCTCTGTCCGTTTCTCGCAGGCCGCCTGTCTCTGTCCGTCTGTCTCAGACCGTCTGTCTCAGACCGTCGGTCTCTGTCCGCCTGTTTCAGAACGCCAGTCTCAGACCGTCGGTCTTAGCCCGTCTGTCTCTGCCCGTCTGTCTCAGCCCGCCTGTCTCTGTCCGTCTGTCTCAGACCGTCTGTCTCAGCCCGCCTGTCTCTGTCCGTCTGTCTCAGACCGTCTGTCACAGATCGTCTCTCTCAGGCCGCCTGTCTCAGTCCGACTGTCTCAGACCATCTGTCTCAGACCGTCTGTCTCTGTCCGTCTCTCTCAGGCCGTCTGTCTCTGTCCGTCTGTCTCAGACCATCTGTCTCAGACCTTCTGTCTCAGACCGTCCGTCTCTGTCCGTCTGTCTCAGACCATCTGTCTCAGACCGTCTCTCTCAGACCGTCTGTCTCAGCCCGCCTGTCTCAGGCCGCCTGTCTCTGTCCGTCTGTCTTAGACCATCTGTCTCAGACCGTCTGTCTCAGCCCGCCTGTCTCTGTCCGTTAGTCTCACCCAGCCTGTCTCAGACCGTCTGTCTCAGACCGTCTGTCTCAAACCGTCGGTCTCTGTCCGTCTCTCTCAGGCCGCCTGTCTTAGCCCGTCTGTCTCAGTCCGCCTGTCTCAGACCGTTGTCTCTGTCCGTCTGTCTCAGAACGTCTGTCTCAGACCATATGTATCAAACCGTCTGTCTCAGCCCGCCTGTCTCAGTCCGCCTGTCTCTGTCCGTCTGTCTCTGTCCGTCTGTCTCAATCCGTCTGTCTCAGACCGTCGGTCGTTGTCCGTCTCTCATGCCGCCTGTCTCAGTCCGTCTGTTTCAGTCAGCCTGTCTCAGACCGTCGGTCTTAGCCCGTCTGTCTCAGCCCGCCTGTCTCAGACCGTCGGTCTTAGCCCGTCTGTCTCAGCCCGCCTGTCTCTGTCCGTCTGTCTCAGCCAGCCTGTCTCAGACCGTCTGTCTCAGACCGTCTGTCTCTGTCCGTCTGTCTCAGACCATCTGTCTCAGACCGTCTGTCTCAGACCGTCTGTCTCAGACCGTCTGTCTCAGACCGTCTGTCTCAGACCGTCTGTCTCAGACCGTCTGTCTCAGACCGTTGTCTCTGTCCGTCTGTCTCAGAACGTCTGTCTCAGACCATATGTAACAAACCGTCTGTCTCAGCCCGCCTGTCTCAGCCCGCCTGTCTCTGTCCGTCTGTCTCAGCCCGCCTGTCTCAGACCGTCTATCTCGGACCATCTGTCTCAGCCCGTCTGTCTCAGATCGTCCGTCTCAGCCCGCCTGTCTCTGTCCGTCTGTCTCAGATCGTCTCTCTCAGGCCGCCTGTCTCAGTCCGACTGTCTCAGACCATCTGTATCAAACCGTCTTTCTCAGCCCGCCTGTCTCAGCCCGCCTGTCTCTGTCCGTCAGTCTCAGCCAGCCTGTCTCAGACCGCCTGTCTCAGACCGTCTGTCTCAGACCGTCTGTCTCAGACCGTCGGTCTCTGTCCGTCTCTCTCAGGCCGCCTGTCTCAGTCCGTCTGTCTCAGACCATCTGTGTCAGACCGTTGTCTCTGTCCGTCTGTCTCTGTCCGTCTGTGTCAGACCGCCTCTCTCTGTCCGTCTGTCTCAGACCGTGTGTCTCAGACCGTCTGTCTCAGACCGTCTGTCTCAGACCGTCAGTCTCAGACCGTCGGTCTCTGTCCGTTTCTCGCAGGCCGCCTGTCTCAGACCGTCGGTCTTAGCCCGTCTGTCTCAGCCCGCCTGTCTCTGTCCGTCTGTCTCAGCCAGCCTGTCTCAGACCGTCTGTCTCAGACCGTCTGTCTCTGTCCGTCTGTCTCAGACCGTCGGTCTCTGTCCGTCTCTCTCAGGCCGCCTGTCTCAGTCCGTCTGTCTCAGACCATCTGTCTCAGACCGTCTATCTCGGACCATCTGTCTCAGCCCGTCTGTCTCAGATCGTCCGTCTCAGCCCGCCTGTCTCTGTCCGTCTGTCTCAGACCGTCTGTCTCAGATCGTCTCTCTCAGGCCGCCTGTCTCAGTCCGACTGTCTCTGTCCGTAGGTTTCAGACCGCCTGTCTCAGATCATCTCTCACAGGCCGCCTGTCTCAGTCCGACTGTCTCAGACCATCTGTATCAAACCGTCTGTCTCAGCCCGCCTGTCTCAGCCCGCCTGTCTCTGTCCGTCTGTCTCAGCCAGCCTGTCTCAGACCGTCTGTCTCAGACCGTCTGTCTCAGACCGTCTGTCTCAGACCGTCTGTCTCAGACCGTCGGTCTCTGTCCGTCTCTCTCAGGCCGCCTGTCTCAGTCCGTCTGTCTCAGACCATCTGTCTCAGACGATCTGTGTCTGTCCGTCTGTCTCAGACCATCTGTCTCAGTCCGTCTGTCTCAGACCGTCTGTCTCGGACCGTCGGTCTCAGACCGTCGGTCTCTGTCCGTCTCTCCCAGCCCGCCTGTCTCAGGCCATCTGTATCAAACCATCTGTCTCAGCCCGCCTGTCTCAGCCTGCCTGTCTCTGTCCGTCTGTCTCAGATCGTCTCTCTCAGGCCGCCTGTCTCAGTCCGACTGTCTCTGTCCGTAGGTTTCAGACCGCCTGTCTCAGACCGTCGGTCTGAGCCCGTCTGTCTCAGCCCGCCGGTCTCTGTCCGTCTGTCTCAGACCGTCAGTCTCAGACCGTCGGTCTCTGTCCGTTTCTCGCAGGCCGCCTGTCTCAGTCCGCCTGTCTAAGTCCGTCTGTCTCAGACCATCTGTCTCAGACCGTTGTCTCTGTCCGTCTGTCTCTGTCCGTCTGTCTCTGTCCGTCTGTCTCAATCCGTCTGTCTCAGACCGTCGGTCGTTGTCCGTCTCTCATGCCGCCTGTCTCAGTCCGTCTGTTTCAGTCAGCCTGTCTCAGACCGTCGGTCTTAGCCCGTCTGTCTCAGCCCGCCTGTCTCAGACCGTCGGTCTTAGCCCGTCTGTCTCAGCCCGCCTGTCTCTGTCCGTCTGTCTCAGCCAGCCTGTCTCAGACCGTCTGTCTCAGACCGTCTGTCTCTGTCCGTCTGTCTCAGACCGTCGGTCTCTGTCCGTCTCTCTCAGGCCGCCTGTCTCAGTCCGTCTGTCTCAGACCATCTGTCTCAGACCGTCTATCTCGGACCATCTGTCTCAGCCCGTCTGTCTCAGATCGTCCGTCTCAGCCCGCCTGTCTCTGTCCGTCTGTCTCAGACCGTCTGTCTCAGATCGTCTCTCTCAGGCCGCCTGTCTCAGTCCGACTGTCTCTGTCCGTAGGTTTCAGACCGCCTGTCTCAGACCGTCGGTCTGAGCCCGTCTGTCTCAGCCCGCCGGTCTCTGTCCGTCTGTCTCAGACCGTCTGTCTCAGATCATCTCTCACAGGCCGCCTGTCGCAGTCCGACTGTCTCAGACCATCTGTATCAAACCGTCTGTCTCAGCCCGCCTGTCTCAGCCCGCCTGTCTCTGTCCGTCTGTCTCAGCCAGCCTGTCTCAGACCGTCTGTCTCAGACCGTCTGTCTCAGACCGTCTGTCTCAGACCGTCTGTCTCAGACCGTCTGTCTCAGACCATCTGTCTCAGAGCGTCTGTCTCAGACCGTTGTCTCTGTCCGTCTGTCTCAGAACGTCTGTCTCAGACCATATGTAACAAACCGTCTGTCTCAGCCCGCCTGTCTCAGCCCGCCTGTCTCTGTCCGTCTGTCTCAGCCCGCCTGTCTCAGACCGTCTATCTCGGACCATCTGTCTCAGCCCGTCTGTCTCAGATCGTCCGTCTCAGCCCGCCTGTCTCTGTCCGTCTGTCTCAGATCGTCTCTCTCAGGCCGCCTGTCTCAGTCCGACTGTCTCAGACCATCTGTATCAAACCGTCTGTCTCAGCCCGCCTGTCTCAGCCCGCCTGTCTCTGTCCGTCAGTCTCAGCCAGCCTGTCTCAGACCGCCTGTCTCAGACCGTCTGTCTCAGACCGTCTGTCTCAGACCGTCTGTCTCAGACCGTCGGTCTCTGTCCGTCTCTCTCAGGCCGCCTGTCTCAGTCCGTCTGTATCAAACCATCTGTCTCAGCCCGCCTGTCTCAGCCTGCCTGTCTCTCTCCGTCTGTTTCAGAACGCCTGTCTCAGGCCGTCGGTCTTAGCCCGTCTGTCTCAGCCCGTCTGTCTCAGCCCGCCTGTCTCTGTCCGTCTGTCTCAGACCGTCTGTCTCAGCCCGCCTGTCTCTGTCCGTCTGTCTCAGACCGTCTGTCTCAGATCGTCTCTCTCAGGCCGCCTGTCTCAGTCCGACTGTCTCAGACCATCTGTCTCAGACCGTCTGTTTCTGTCCGTCTGTCTCAGCCCGCCTGTCTCAGACCGTTGTCTCTGTCCGTCTATCTCTGTCCGTCTGTCTCAGAACGTCTGTCTCAGACCATCTGTATCAAACCGTCTGTCTCAGCCCGCCTGTCTGAGCCCGCCTGTCATTGTCCATCTGTCTCAGCCCGCCTGTCTCAGACCGTCTATCTCGGACCATCTGTCTCAGCCCGTCTGTCTCAGATCGTCCGTCTCAGCCCCCCCGTCTCTGTCCGTCTGTCTCAGACCGTCTGTCTCAGATCGTCTCTCTCAGGCCGCCTGTCTCAGTCCGACTGTCTCTGTCCGTAGGTTTCAGACCGCCTGTCTCAGACCGTCGGTCTGAGCCCGTCTGTCTCAGCCCGCCTGTCTCTGTCCGTCTGTCTCAGACCGTCTGTCTCAGATCGTCTCTCTCAGGCCGCCTGTCTCAGTCCGACTGTCTCAGACCATCTGTCTCAGACCGTCTGTCTCTGTCCGTCTGTCTCAGCCCGCCTGTCTCAGACCGTTGTCTCTGTCCGTCTGTCTCAGAACGTCTGTCTCAGACCATCTGTATCAAACCGTCTGTCTCAATCCGCCTGTCTCAGACCGTCTGTCCTGGGCCGTCTGTCTCAGACCGTCGGTCTTAGCCCGTCTGTCTCAGCCCGCCTGTCTCTGTCCGTCTGTCTCAGACCATCTGTCTCAGACCTTCTGTCTCACACCGTCCGTCTCTGTCCGTCTGTCTCAGACCATCTGTCTCAGACCGTCTCTCTCAGACCGTCTGTCTCAGGCCGCCTGTCTCAGTCCATCTGTCTCAGACCATCTGTCTCAGACCGTCTGTCTCTGTCCGTCTGTCTCAGACCATCTGTCTCAGACCTTCTGTCTCAGACCGTCCGTCTCTGTCCGTCTGTCTCAGACCATCTGTCTCAGACCGTCTCTCTCAGACCGTCTGTCTGAGCCCGCCTGTCTAAGTCGCCTGTCTCTGTCCGTCTGTCTTAGACCATCTGTCTCAGACCGTCCGTCTCTGTCCGTCTGTCTCAGACCATCTGTCTCAGACCATCTGTCTCAGACCTTCTGTCTCAGACCGTCCGTCTCTGTCCGTCTGTCTCAGACCATCTGTCTCAGACCGTCTCTCTCAGACCGTCTGTCTGAGCCCGCCTGTCTAAGTCGCCTGTCTCTGTCCGTCTGTCTTAGACCATCTGTCTCAGACCGTCCGTCTCTGTCCGTCTGTCTCAGACGATCTGTCTCAGCCCGTCTGTCTCAGATCGTCCGTCTCAGCCCGCCTGTCTCAGTCCGACTGTCTCAGACCATCTGTATCAAACCATCTGTCTCAGCCCGCCTGTCTCAGCCCGCCTGTCTCTGTCCGTCAGTCTCAGCCAGCCTGTCTCAGACCGCCTGTCTCAGACCGTCTGTCTCAGACCGTCTGTCTCAGACCGTCGGTCTCTGTCCGTCTCTCTCAGGCCGCCTGTCTCAGTCCGTCTGTCTCAGACCATCTGTGTCAGACCGTTGTCTCTGTCCGTCTGTCTCTGTCCGTCTGTGTCAGACCGCCTCTCTCTGTCCGTCTGTCTCAGACCGTGTGTCTCAGACCGTCTGTCTCAGACCGTCTGTCTCAGACCGTCAGTCTCAGACCGTCGGTCTCTGTCCGTTTCTCGCAGGCCGCCTGTCTCAGACCGTCGGTCTTAGCCCGTCTGTCTCAGCCCGCCTGTCTCTGTCCGTCTGTCTCAGCCAGCCTGTCTCAGACCGTCTGTCTCAGACCGTCTGTCTCTGTCCGTCTGTCTCAGACCGTCGGTCTCTGTCCGTCTCTCTCAGGCCGCCTGTCTCAGTCCGTCTGTCTCAGACCATCTGTCTCAGACCGTCTATCTCGGACCATCTGTCTCAGCCCGTCTGTCTCAGATCGTCCGTCTCAGCCCGCCTGTCTCTGTCCGTCTGTCTCAGACCGTCTGTCTCAGATCGTCTCTCTCAGGCCGCCTGTCTCAGTCCGACTGTCTCTGTCCGTAGGTTTCAGACCGCCTGTCTCAGATCATCTCTCACAGGCCGCCTGTCTCAGTCCGACTGTCTCAGACCATCTGTATCAAACCGTCTGTCTCAGCCCGCCTGTCTCAGCCCGCCTGTCTCTGTCCGTCTGTCTCAGCCAGCCTGTCTCAGACCGTCTGTCTCAGATCGTCTCTCTCAGGCCGCCTGTCTCAGTCCGACTGTCTCTGTCCGTAGGTTTCAGACCGCCTGTCTCAGATCATCTCTCACAGGCCGCCTGTCTCAGTCCGACTGTCTCAGACCATCTGTATCAAACCGTCTGTCTCAGCCCGCCTGTCTCAGCCAGCCTGTCTCTGTCCGTCTGTCTCAGCCAGCCTGTCTCAGTCCGTCTGTCTCAGACCGTCTGTCTCGGACCGTCGGTCTCAGACCGTCGGTCTCTGTCCGTCTCTCCCAGCCCGCCTGTCTCAGGCCATCTGTATCAAACCATCTGTCTCAGCCCGCCTGTCTCAGCCTGCCTGTCTCTGTCCGTCTGTCTCAGATCGTCTCTCTCAGGCCGCCTGTCTCAGTCCGACTGTCTCTGTCCGTAGGTTTCAGACCGCCTGTCTCAGACCGTCGGTCTGAGCCCGTCTGTCTCAGCCCGCCGGTCTCTGTCCGTCTGTCTCAGACCGTCAGTCTCAGACCGTCGGTCTCTGTCCGTTTCTCGCAGGCCGCCTGTCTCAGTCCGCCTGTCTAAGTCCGTCTGTCTCAGACCATCTGTCTCAGACCGTTGTCTCTGTCCGTCTGTCTCTGTCCGTCTGTCTCTGTCCGTCTGTCTCAATCCGTCTGTCTCAGACCGTCGGTCGTTGTCCGTCTCTCATGCCGCCTGTCTCAGTCCGTCTGTTTCAGTCAGCCTGTCTCAGACCGTCGGTCTTAGCCCGTCTGTCTCAGCCCGCCTGTCTCAGACCGTCGGTCTTAGCCCGTCTGTCTCAGCCCGCCTGTCTCTGTCCGTCTGTCTCAGCCAGCCTGTCTCAGACCGTCTGTCTCAGACCGTCTGTCTCTGTCCGTCTGTCTCAGACCGTCGGTCTCTGTCCGTCTCTCTCAGGCCGCCTGTCTCAGTCCGTCTGTCTCAGACCATCTGTCTCAGACCGCCTGTCTCTGTCCGTCTGTCTCAGACCGTCTGTCTCAGCCCGCCTGTCTCTGTCCGTCTGTCTCAGACCGTCTGTCTCAGATCGTCTCTCTCAGGCCGCCTGTCTCAGTCCGACTGTCTCAGACCATCTGTCTCAGACCGTCTGTTTCTGTCCGTCTGTCTCAGCCCGCCTGTCTCAGACCGTTGTCTCTGTCCGTCTATCTCTGTCCGTCTGTCTCAGAACGTCTGTCTCAGACCATCTGTATCAAACCGTCTGTCTCAGCCCGCCTGTCTGAGCCCGCCTGTCATTGTCCATCTGTCTCAGCCCGCCTGTCTCAGACCGTCTATCTCGGACCATCTGTCTCAGCCCGTCTGTCTCAGATCGTCCGTCTCAGCCCCCCCGTCTCTGTCCGTCTGTCTCAGACCGTCTGTCTCAGATCGTCTCTCTCAGGCCGCCTGTCTCAGTCCGACTGTCTCTGTCCGTAGGTTTCAGACCGCCTGTCTCAGACCGTCGGTCTGAGCCCGTCTGTCTCAGCCCGCCTGTCTCTGTCCGTCTGTCTCAGACCGTCTGTCTCAGATCGTCTCTCTCAGGCCGCCTGTCTCAGTCCGACTGTCTCAGACCATCTGTCTCAGACCGTCTGTCTCTGTCCGTCTGTCTCAGCCCGCCTGTCTCAGACCGTTGTCTCTGTCCGTCTGTCTCAGAACGTCTGTCTCAGACCATCTGTATCAAACCGTCTGTCTCAATCCGCCTGTCTCAGACCGTCTGTCCTGGGCCGTCTGTCTCAGACCGTCGGTCTTAGCCCGTCTGTCTCAGCCCGCCTGTCTCTGTCCGTCTGTCTCAGACCATCTGTCTCAGACCTTCTGTCTCACACCGTCCGTCTCTGTCCGTCTGTCTCAGACCATCTGTCTCAGACCGTCTCTCTCAGACCGTCTGTCTCAGGCCGCCTGTCTCAGTCCATCTGTCTCAGACCATCTGTCTCAGACCGTCTGTCTCTGTCCGTCTGTCTCAGACCATCTGTCTCAGACCTTCTGTCTCAGACCGTCCGTCTCTGTCCGTCTGTCTCAGACCATCTGTCTCAGACCGTCTCTCTCAGACCGTCTGTCTGAGCCCGCCTGTCTAAGTCGCCTGTCTCTGTCCGTCTGTCTTAGACCATCTGTCTCAGACCGTCCGTCTCTGTCCGTCTGTCTCAGACCATCTGTCTCAGACCATCTGTCTCAGACCTTCTGTCTCAGACCGTCCGTCTCTGTCCGTCTGTCTCAGACCATCTGTCTCAGACCGTCTCTCTCAGACCGTCTGTCTGAGCCCGCCTGTCTAAGTCGCCTGTCTCTGTCCGTCTGTCTTAGACCATCTGTCTCAGACCGTCCGTCTCTGTCCGTCTGTCTCAGACGATCTGTCTCAGCCCGTCTGTCTCAGATCGTCCGTCTCAGCCCGCCTGTCTCAGTCCGACTGTCTCAGACCATCTGTATCAAACCATCTGTCTCAGCCCGCCTGTCTCAGCCCGCCTGTCTCTGTCCGTCAGTCTCAGCCAGCCTGTCTCAGACCGCCTGTCTCAGACCGTCTGTCTCAGACCGTCTGTCTCAGACCGTCTGTCTCAGACCGTCGGTCTCTGTCCGTCTCTCTCAGGCCGCCTGTCTCAGTCCGTCTGTCTCAGACCATCTGTGTCAGACCGTTGTCTCTGTCCGTCTGTCTCTGTCCGTCTGTGTCAGACCGCCTCTCTCTGTCCGTCTGTCTCAGACCGTGTGTCTCAGACCGTCTGTCTCAGACCGTCTGTCTCAGACCGTCAGTCTCAGACCGTCGGTCTCTGTCCGTTTCTCGCAGGCCGCCTGTCTCAGACCGTCGGTCTTAGCCCGTCTGTCTCAGCCCGCCTGTCTCTGTCCGTCTGTCTCAGCCAGCCTGTCTCAGACCGTCTGTCTCAGACCGTCTGTCTCTGTCCGTCTGTCTCAGACCGTCGGTCTCTGTCCGTCTCTCTCAGGCCGCCTGTCTCAGTCCGTCTGTCTCAGACCATCTGTCTCAGACCGTCTATCTCGGACCATCTGTCTCAGCCCGTCTGTCTCAGATCGTCCGTCTCAGCCCGCCTGTCTCTGTCCGTCTGTCTCAGACCGTCTGTCTCAGATCGTCTCTCTCAGGCCGCCTGTCTCAGTCCGACTGTCTCTGTCCGTAGGTTTCAGACCGCCTGTCTCAGATCATCTCTCACAGGCCGCCTGTCTCAGTCCGACTGTCTCAGACCATCTGTATCAAACCGTCTGTCTCAGCCCGCCTGTCTCAGCCCGCCTGTCTCTGTCCGTCTGTCTCAGCCAGCCTGTCTCAGACCGTCTGTCTCAGATCGTCTCTCTCAGGCCGCCTGTCTCAGTCCGACTGTCTCTGTCCGTAGGTTTCAGACCGCCTGTCTCAGATCATCTCTCACAGGCCGCCTGTCTCAGTCCGACTGTCTCAGACCATCTGTATCAAACCGTCTGTCTCAGCCCGCCTGTCTCAGCCAGCCTGTCTCTGTCCGTCTGTCTCAGCCAGCCTGTCTCAGTCCGTCTGTCTCAGACCGTCTGTCTCGGACCGTCGGTCTCAGACCGTCGGTCTCTGTCCGTCTCTCCCAGCCCGCCTGTCTCAGGCCATCTGTATCAAACCATCTGTCTCAGCCCGCCTGTCTCAGCCTGCCTGTCTCTGTCCGTCTGTCTCAGATCGTCTCTCTCAGGCCGCCTGTCTCAGTCCGACTGTCTCTGTCCGTAGGTTTCAGACCGCCTGTCTCAGACCGTCGGTCTGAGCCCGTCTGTCTCAGCCCGCCGGTCTCTGTCCGTCTGTCTCAGACCGTCAGTCTCAGACCGTCGGTCTCTGTCCGTTTCTCGCAGGCCGCCTGTCTCAGTCCGCCTGTCTAAGTCCGTCTGTCTCAGACCATCTGTCTCAGACCGTTGTCTCTGTCCGTCTGTCTCTGTCCGTCTGTCTCTGTCCGTCTGTCTCAATCCGTCTGTCTCAGACCGTCGGTCGTTGTCCGTCTCTCATGCCGCCTGTCTCAGTCCGTCTGTTTCAGTCAGCCTGTCTCAGACCGTCGGTCTTAGCCCGTCTGTCTCAGCCCGCCTGTCTCAGACCGTCGGTCTTAGCCCGTCTGTCTCAGCCCGCCTGTCTCTGTCCGTCTGTCTCAGCCAGCCTGTCTCAGACCGTCTGTCTCAGACCGTCTGTCTCTGTCCGTCTGTCTCAGACCGTCGGTCTCTGTCCGTCTCTCTCAGGTCGCCTGTCTCAGTCCGTCTGTCTCAGACCATCTGTCTCAGACCGTCTATCTCGGACCATCTGTCTCAGCCCGTCTGTCTCAGATCGTCCGTCTCAGCCCGCCTGTCTCTGTCCGTCTGTCTCAGACCGTCTGTCTCAGATCGTCTCTCTCAGGCCGCCTGTCTCAGTCCGACTGTCTCTGTCCGTAGGTTTCAGACCGCCTGTCTCAGATCATCTCTCACAGGCCGCCTGTCTCAGTCCGACTGTCTCAGACCATCTGTATCAAACCGTCTGTCTCAGCCCGCCTGTCTCAGCCCGCCTGTCTCTGTCCGTCTGTCTCAGCCAGCCTGTCTCAGACCGTCTGTCTCAGACCGTCTGTCTCAGACCGTCTGTCTCAGACCGTCTGTCTCAGACCGTCTGTCTCAGACCGTCGGTCTCTGTCCGTCTCTCTCAGGCCGCCTGTCTCAGTCCGTCTGTCTCAGACCATCTGTCTCAGACGATCTGTCTCTGTCCGTCTGTCTCAGACCATCTGTCTCAGTCCGTCTGTCTCAGACCGTCTGTCTCGGACCGTCGGTCTCAGACCGTCGGTCTCTGTCCGTCTCTCCCAGCCCGCCTGTCTCAGGCCATCTGTATCAAACCATCTGTCTCAGCCCGCCTGTCTCAGCCTGCCTGTCTCTGTCCGTCTGTCTCAGATCGTCTCTCTCAGGCCGCCTGTCTCAGTCCGACTGTCTCTGTCCGTAGGTTTCAGACCGCCTGTCTCAGACCGTCGGTCTGAGCCCGTCTGTCTCAGCCCGCCGGTCTCTGTCCGTCTGTCTCAGCCCGCCTGTCTCTGTCCGTCTGTCTCAGCCAGCCTGTCTCAGACCGTCTGTCTCAGACCGTCTGTCTCTGTCCGTCTGTCTCAGACCGTCGGTCTCTGTCCGTCTCTCTCAGGCCGCCTGTCTCAGTCCGTCTGTCTCAGACCATCTGTCTCAGACCGTCTATCTCGGACCATCTGTCTCAGCCCGTCTGTCTCAGATCGTCCGTCTCAGCCCGCCTGTCTCTGTCCGTCTGTCTCAGACCGTCTGTCTCAGATCGTCTCTCTCAGGCCGCCTGTCTCAGTCCGACTGTCTCTGTCCGTAGGTTTCAGACCGCCTGTCTCAGACCGTCTGTCTCAGATCATCTCTCATAGGCCGCCTGTCTCAGTCCGACTGTCTCAGACCATCTGTATCAAACCGTCTGTCTCAGCCCGCCTGTCTCAGCCCGCCTGTCTCAGCCCGCCTGTCTCTGTCCGTCTGTCTCAGGCCGCCTGTCTCAGTCCGTCTGTCTCAGACCGTCGGTCTTAGACCGTCTGTCTCAGACCGTCAGTCTCAGACCGTCTGTCTCAGACCGTCTGTCTCTGTCCGTCTCTCCCAGCCCGCCTGTCTCAGGCCATCTGTATCAAACCGTCTGTCTCAGCCCGCCTGTCTCAGCCCGCCTGTCTCAGACCGTCTGTCTCAGACCGTCAGTCTCAGACCGTCGGTCTCTGTCCGTTTCTCGCAGGCCGCCTGTCTCAGTCCGCCTGTCTCAGTCCATCTATCTCAGACCGTCTGTCTCTGTCCGTCTGTCTCAGACCATCTGTCTCAGTGCGTCTGTCTCAGACCGTCGGTCTCAGACCGTCGGTCTCTGTCCGTCTCTCCCAGCCCGCCTGTCTCAGGCCATCTGTATCAAACCGTCTGTCTCAGCCCGCCTGTCTCAGCCCGCCTGTCTCTGTGCGTCTGTTAAAGACCGCCTGTCTCAGACCGTCGGTCTTAGCCCGTCTGTCTCAGCCCGCCTGTCTCTGTCCGTCTGTCTCAGACCGTCTGTCTCTGTCCGTCTCTCTCAGGCCGCCTGTCTCAGTCCGTCTGTCTCAGACCATCTGTCTCAGACCGTCAGTCTCAGACCGTCGGTCTCTGTCCGTTTCTCGCAGGCCGCCTGTCTCAGTCCGCCTGTCTAAGTCCGTCTGTCTCAGACCATCTGTCTCAGACCGTTGTCTCTGTCCGTCTGTCTCTGTCCGTCTGTCTCTGTCCGTCTGTCTCTGTCCGTCTGTCTCAATCCGTCTGTCTCAGACCGTCGGTCGTTGTCCGTCTCTCATGCCGCCTGTCTCAGTCCGTCTGTTTCAGTCAGCCTGTCTCAGACCGTCGGGCTTAGCCCGTCTGTCTCAGCCCGCCTGTCTCAGACCGTCGGTCTTAGCCCGTCTGTCTCAGCCCGCCTGTCTCTGTCCGTCTGTCTCAGCAAGCCTGTCTCAGACCGTCTGTCTCAGACCGTCTGTCTCTGTCCGTCTGTCTCAGACCGTCTGTCTCTGTCCGTCTGTCTCAGACCGTCGGTCTCAGACCGTCGGTCTCTGTCCGTCTCTCTCAGGCCGCCTGTCTCAGTCCGTCTGTCTCAGACCATCTGTCTCAGACCGTCTATCTCGGACCATCTGTCTCAGCCCGTCTGTCTCAGATCGTCCGTCTCAGCCCGCCTGTCTCTGTCCGTCTGTCTCAGACCGTCTGTCTCAGATCGTCTCTCTCAGGCCGCCTGTCTCAGTCCGACTGTCTCAGATCATCTCTCACAGGCCGCCTGTCTCAGTCCGACTGTCTCAGACCATCTGTATCGAACCGTCTGTCTCAGCCCGCCTGTCTCAGCCCGCCTGTCTCTGTCCGTCTGTCTCAGCCAGCCTGTCTCGGACCGTCTGTCTCAGACCGTCTGTCTCAGACCGTCTGTCTCAGACCGTCTGTCTCAGACCGTCTGTCTCAGACCGTCTGTCTCAGACCGTCTGTCTCAGACCGTCTGTCTCAGACCGTCTGTTTCTGTCCGTCTGTCTCAGCCCGCCTGTCTCAGACCGTTGTCTCTGTCCGTCTATCTCTGTCCCTCTGTCTCAGAACGTCTGCCTCAGACCATCTGTATCAAACCGTCTGTCTCAGCCCGCCTGTCTCAGACCGCCTGTCTCAGGCCGTCGGTCTTAGCCCGTCTGTCTCAGCCCGTCTGTCTCAGCCCGCCTGTCTCTGTCCGTCTGTCTCAGACCGTCTGTCTCAGCCCGCCTGTCTCTGTCCGTCTGTCTCAGACCGTCTGTCTCAGATCGTCTCTCTCAGGCCGCCTGTCTCAGTCCGACTGTCTCAGACCATTTGTCTCAGACCGTCTGTTTCTGTCCGTCTGTCTCAGCCCGCCTGTCTCAGACCGTTGTCTCTGTCCGTCTATCTCTGTCCGTCTGTCTCAGACCGTCTGTCTCAGATCGTCTCTCTCAGGCCGCCTGTCTCAGTCCGACTGTCTCTGTCCGTAGGTTTCAGACCGCCTGTCTCAGACCGTCGGTCTGAGCCCGTCTGTCTCAGACCGTCTGTCTCAGACCGTCTGTCTCAGACCCTTCTGTCTCAGACCGTCGGTCTCTGTCCGTCTCTCTCAGGCCGCCTGTCTCAGTCCGTCTGTCTCAGACCATCTGTCTCAGACCGTCGGTCTTAGCCCGTCTGTCTCAGCCCGCCTGTCTCAGACCGTTGTCTCTGTCCGTCTGTCTCAGAACGTCTGTCTCAGACCATCTGTATCAAACCGTGTGTCTCAGCCCGCCTGTCTCAGCCCGCCTGTCTCTGTCCGTCTGTCTCTGTCCGTCTGTCTCAGCCCGCCTGTCTCAGACCGTCTATCTCGGACCATCTGTCTCAGCCCGTCTGTCTCAGATCGTCCGTCTCAGCCCGTCTGTCTCAGCCCGCCTGTCTCTGTCCGTCTGTCTCAGACCATCTGTCTCAGACCTTCTATCTCAGACTGTCCGTCTCTGTCCGTCTGTCTCAGACCATCTGTCTCAGACCTTCTGTCTCAGACCGTCCGTCTCTGTCCGTCTGTCTCAGACCATCTGTCTCAGACCGTCTCTCTCAGACCGTCTGTCTCAGCCCGCCTGTCTCAGGCCGCCTGTCTCTGTCCGTCTGTCTTAAACCATCTGTCTCAGACCGTCTGTCTCAGCCCGCCTGTCTCTGTCCGTTAGTCTCAGCCAGCCTGTCTCAGACCGTCTGTCTCAGACCGTCTGTATCAAACCGTCTGTCTCAGCCCGCCTGTCTGAGCCCGCCTGTCTCAGACCGTCTGTCTCAGACCGTCTGTCTCAGACCGTCTGTCTCAGACCGTCTGTCTCAGACCGTCGGTCTCTGTCCGTCTCTCTCAGGCCGCCTGTCTCAGTCCGTCTGTCTCAGACCATCTGTCTCAGACCGTCGGTCTTAGCCCGTCTGTCTCAGCCCGCCTGTCTCAGACCGTTGTCTCTGTCCGTCTGTCTCAGAACGTCTGTCTCAGACCATCTGTATCAAACCGTGTGTCTCAGCCCGCCTGTCTCAGCCCGCCTGTCTCTGTCCGTCTGTCTCTGTCCGTCTGTCTCAGCCCGCCTGTCTCAGACCGTCTATCTCGGACCATCTGTCTCAGCCCGTCTGTCTCAGATCGTCCGTCTCAGCCCGCCTGTCTCAGACCGTCTGTCTCTGACCATCTGTGTCAGACCGTTGTCTCTGTCCGTCTCTCTCTGTCCGTCTGTCTCAGACCATCTGTCTCAGCCCGCCTGTCTCTGTCCGTCTGTCTCAGACCGTCTGTCTCAGCCCGCATGTCTCTGTCCGTCTGTCTCAGACCGTCTGTCTCAGATCGTCTCTCTCAGGCCGCCTGTCTCAGTCCGACTGTCTCTGTCCGTAGGTTTCAGACCGCCTGTCTCAGGCCGTCGGTCTGAGCCCGTCTGTCTCAGCCCGCCTGTCTCTGTCCGTCTGTCTCAGATCGTCTCTCTCAGGCCGCCTGTCTCAGTCCGACTGTCTCAGACCATCTGTATCAGACCGTCTGTCTCAGCCCGCCTGTCTCAGCCCGCCTGTCTCTGTCCGTCAGTCTCAGCCAGCCTGTCTCAGACCGCCTGTCTCAGACCGTCTGTCTCAGACCGTCTGTCTCAGACCGTCGGTCTCTGTCCGTCTCTCTCAGGCCGCCTGTCTCAGTCCGTCTGTCTCAGACCATCTGTGTCAGACCGTTGTCTCTGTCCGTCTGTCTCTGTCCGTCTGTGTCAGACCGCCTCTCTCTGTCCGTCTGTCTCAGACCGTCTGTCTCAGACCGTCTGTCTCAGACCGTCTGTCTCAGACCGTCTGTCTCAGACCGTCTGTCTCAGATCGTCTGTCTCAGACCGTCGGTCTCTGTCCGTCTCTCTCTGCCCGTCTGTCTCAGACCATCTGTCTCAGTCCGTCTGTCTCAGACCGTCTGTCTCGGACCGTCGGTCTCAGACCGTCGGTCTCTGTCCGTCTCTCCCAGCCCGCCTGTCTCAGGCCATCTGTATCAAACCGTCTGTCTCAGCCCGCCTGTCTCTGTGCGTCTGTTAAAGACCGCCTGTCTCAGACCGTCGGTCTTAGCCCGTCTGTCTCAGACCGTCTGTCTCTGACCGTCTGTCTCAGACCGTCTGTCTCAGACCGTCTGTCTCAGACCGTCTGTCTCAGACCGTCTGTCTCAGACCGTCTGTCTCAGACCGTCTGTCTCAGACCGTCGGTCTCTGTCCGTCTCTCTCAGGCCGCCTGTCTCAGTCCGTCTGTCTCAGACCATCTGTCTCAGACCGTCTGTCTCTGTCCGTCTGTCTCAGACCATCTGTCTCAGTCCGTCTGTCTCAGACCGTCTGTCTCAGACCGTCTGTCTCAGACCGTCTGTCTCAGACCCACGGTCTCTGTCCGTCTCTCTCAGGCCGCCTGTCTCAGTCCGTCTGTCTCAGACCATCTGTCTCAGACCGTCTGTCTCTGTCCGTCTGTGTCAGTCCATCTGTCTCAGTCCGTCTGTCTCAGACCGTCTGTCTCGGACCGTCGGTCTCAGACCGTGGGTTCTGTCCGCCTCTCCCAGCCCGCCTGTCTCAGGCCATCTGTATCAAACCGTCTGTCTCAGCCCGTCTGTCTCAGCCCGCCTGTCTCAGCCCGCCTGTCTCTGTCCGTCTGTCTCAGACCGTCTGTCTCAGCCCGCCTGTCTCAGACCGTCTGTCTCTGACCGTCTGTCTCAGACCGTCTGTCTCAGACCGTCTGTCTCAGACCATCTGTCTCAGACCGTCTCTCTCAGACCGTCTGTCTCAGCCCGCCTGTCTCAGGCCGCCTGTCTCTGTCCGTCTGTCTTAAACCGTCGGTCTCTGTCCGTCTCTCAGACCGTCTGTCTCAGACCGTCGGTCTCTGTCCGTCTCTCTCAGGCCGCCTGTCTCAGTCCGTCTGTCTCAGACCATCTGTCTCAGACCGTCGGTCTTAGCCCGTCTGTCTCAGCCCGCCTGTCTCAGACCGTTGTCTCTGTCCGTCTGTCTCAGAACGTGTGTCTCAGACCATCTGTATCAAACCGTGTGTCTCAGCCCGCCTGTCTCAGCCCGCCTGTCTCTGTCCGTCTGTCTCTGTCCGTCTGTCTCAGCCCGCCTGTCTCAGACCGTCTATCTCGGACCATCTGTCTCAGCCCGTCTGTCTCAGATCGTCCGTCTCAGCCCGTCTGTCTCAGCCCGCCTGTCTCTGTCCGTCTGTCTCAGACCATCTGTCTCAGACCTTCTATCTCAGACTGTCCGTCTCTGTCCGTCTGTCTCAGACCATCTGTCTCAGACCTTCTGTCTCAGACCGTCCGTCTCTGTCCGTCTGTCTCAGACCATCTGTCTCAGACCGTCTCTCTCAGACCGTCTGTCTCAGCCCGCCTGTCTCAGGCCGCCTGTCTCTGTCCGTCTGTCTTAAACCATCTGTCTCAGACCGTCTGTCTCAGCCCGCCTGTCTCTGTCCGTTAGTCTCAGCCAGCCTGTCTCAGACCGTCTGTCTCAGACCGTCTGTATCAAACCGTCTGTCTCAGCCCGCCTGTCTGAGCCCGCCTGTCTCAGACCGTCTGTCTCAGACCGTCTGTCTCAGACCGTCTGTCTCAGACCGTCTGTCTCAGACCGTCTGTCTCAGACCGTCGGTCTCTGTCCGTCTCTCTCAGGCCGCCTGTCTCAGTCCGTCTGTCTCAGACCATCTGTCTCAGACCGTCGGTCTTAGCCCGTCTGTCTCAGCCCGCCTGTCTCAGACCGTTGTCTCTGTCCGTCTGTCTCAGAACGTCTGTCTCAGACCATCTGTATCAAACCGTGTGTCTCAGCCCGCCTGTCTCAGCCCGCCTGTCTCTGTCCGTCTGTCTCTGTCCGTCTGTCTCAGCCCGCCTGTCTCAGACCGTCTATCTCGGACCATCTGTCTCAGCCCGTCTGTCTCAGATCGTCCGTCTCAGCCCGCCTGTCTCAGACCGTCTGTCTCTGACCATCTGTGTCAGACCGTTGTCTCTGTCCGTCTCTCTCTGTCCGTCTGTCTCAGACCATCTGTCTCAGCCCGCCTGTCTCTGTCCGTCTGTCTCAGACCGTCTGTCTCAGCCCGCATGTCTCTGTCCGTCTGTCTCAGACCGTCTGTCTCAGATCGTCTCTCTCAGGCCGCCTGTCTCAGTCCGACTGTCTCTGTCCGTAGGTTTCAGACCGCCTGTCTCAGGCCGTCGGTCTGAGCCCGTCTGTCTCAGCCCGCCTGTCTCTGTCCGTCTGTCTCAGATCGTCTCTCTCAGGCCGCCTGTCTCAGTCCGACTGTCTCAGACCATCTGTATCAGACCGTCTGTCTCAGCCCGCCTGTCTCAGCCCGCCTGTCTCTGTCCGTCAGTCTCAGCCAGCCTGTCTCAGACCGCCTGTCTCAGACCGTCTGTCTCAGACCGTCTGTCTCAGACCGTCGGTCTCTGTCCGTCTCTCTCAGGCCGCCTGTCTCAGTCCGTCTGTCTCAGACCATCTGTGTCAGACCGTTGTCTCTGTCCGTCTGTCTCTGTCCGTCTGTGTCAGACCGCCTCTCTCTGTCCGTCTGTCTCAGACCGTCTGTCTCAGACCGTCTGTCTCAGACCGTCTGTCTCAGACCGTCTGTCTCAGACCGTCTGTCTCAGATCGTCTGTCTCAGACCGTCGGTCTCTGTCCGTCTCTCTCTGCCCGTCTGTCTCAGACCATCTGTCTCAGTCCGTCTGTCTCAGACCGTCTGTCTCGGACCGTCGGTCTCAGACCGTCGGTCTCTGTCCGTCTCTCCCAGCCCGCCTGTCTCAGGCCATCTGTATCAAACCGTCTGTCTCAGCCCGCCTGTCTCTGTGCGTCTGTTAAAGACCGCCTGTCTCAGACCGTCGGTCTTAGCCCGTCTGTCTCAGACCGTCTGTCTCTGACCGTCTGTCTCAGACCGTCTGTCTCAGACCGTCTGTCTCAGACCGTCTGTCTCAGACCGTCTGTCTCAGACCGTCTGTCTCAGACCGTCTGTCTCAGACCGTCGGTCTCTGTCCGTCTCTCTCAGGCCGCCTGTCTCAGTCCGTCTGTCTCAGACCATCTGTCTCAGACCGTCTGTCTCTGTCCGTCTGTCTCAGACCATCTGTCTCAGTCCGTCTGTCTCAGACCGTCTGTCTCAGACCGTCTGTCTCAGACCGTCTGTCTCAGACCCACGGTCTCTGTCCGTCTCTCTCAGGCCGCCTGTCTCAGTCCGTCTGTCTCAGACCATCTGTCTCAGACCGTCTGTCTCTGTCCGTCTGTGTCAGTCCATCTGTCTCAGTCCGTCTGTCTCAGACCGTCTGTCTCGGACCGTCGGTCTCAGACCGTGGGTTCTGTCCGCCTCTCCCAGCCCGCCTGTCTCAGGCCATCTGTATCAAACCGTCTGTCTCAGCCCGTCTGTCTCAGCCCGCCTGTCTCAGCCCGCCTGTCTCTGTCCGTCTGTCTCAGACCGTCTGTCTCAGCCCGCCTGTCTCAGACCGTCTGTCTCTGACCGTCTGTCTCAGACCGTCTGTCTCAGACCGTCTGTCTCAGACCGTCTGTCTCAGACCGTCTGTCTCAGACCGTCGGTCTCTGTCCGTCTCTCAGACCGTCTGTCTCAGACCGTCGGTCTCTGTCCGTCTCTCTCAGGCCGCCTGTCTCAGTCCGTCTGTCTCAGACCATCTGTCTCAGACCGTCGGTCTTAGCCCGTCTGTCTCAGCCCGCCTGTCTCAGACCGTTGTCTCTGTCCGTCTGTCTCAGAACGTCTGTCTCAGACCATCTGTATCAAACCGTGTGTCTCAGCCCGCCTGTCTCAGCCCGCCTGTCTCTGTCCGTCTGTCTCTGTCCGTCTGTCTCAGCCCGCCTGTCTCAGACCGTCTATCTCGGACCATCTGTCTCAGCCCGTCTGTCTCAGATCGTCCGTCTCAGCCCGTCTGTCTCAGCCCGCCTGTCTCTGTCCGTCTGTCTCAGACCATCTGTCTCAGACCTTCTGTCTCAGACTGTCCGTCTCTGTCCGTCTGTCTCAGACCATCTGTCTCAGACCTTCTGTCTCAGACCGTCCGTCTCTGTCCGTCTGTCTCAGACCATCTGTCTCAGACCGTCTCTCTCAGACCGTCTGTCTCAGCCCGCCTGTCTCAGGCCGCCTGTCTCTGTCCGTCTGTCTTAGACCATCTGTCTCAGACCGTCTGTCTCAGCCCGCCTGTCTCTGTCCGTTAGTCTCAGCCAGCCTGTCTCAGACCGTCTGTCTCAGACCGTCTGTCTCAGACCGTCTGTCTCAGACCGTCTGTCTCAGACCGTCGGTCTCTGTCCGTCTCTCTCAGGCCGCCTGTCTCAGTCCGTCTGTCTCAGACCATCTGTCTCAGACCGTCGGTCTTAGCCCGTCTGTCTCAGCCCGCCTGTCTCAGACCGTTGTCTCTGTCCGTCTGTCTCAGAACGTCTGTCTCAGACCATCTGTATCAAACCGTGTGTCTCAGCCCGCCTGTCTCAGCCCGCCTGTCTCTGTCCGTCTGTCTCTGTCCGTCTGTCTCAGCCCGCCTGTCTCAGACCGTCTATCTCGGACCATCTGTCTCAGCCCGTCTGTCTCAGATCGTCCGTTTCAGCCCGCCTGTCTCAGACCGTCTGTCTCTGACCATCTGTGTCAGACCGTTGTCTCTGTCCGTCTCTCTCTGTCCGTCTGTCTCAGACCATCTGTCTCAGCCCGCCTGTCTCTGTCCGTCTGTCTCAGACCGTCTGTCTCAGCCCGCCTGTCTCTGTCCGTCTGTCTCAGACCGTCTGTCTCAGATCGTCTCTCTCAGGCCGCCTGTCTCAGTCCGACTGTCTCTGTCCGTAGGTTTCAGACCGCCTGTCTCAGACCGTCGGTCTGAGCCCGTCTGTCTCAGCCCGCCTGTCTCTGTCCGTCTGTCTCAGATCGTCTCTCTCAGGCCGCCTGTCTCAGTCCGACTGTCTCAGACCATCTGTATCAAACCGTCTGTCTCAGCCCGCCTGTCTCAGCCCGCCTGTCTCTGTCCGTCAGTCTCAGCCAGCCTGTCTCAGACCGCCTGTCTCAGACCGTCTGTCTCAGACCGTCTGTCTCAGACCGTCGGTCTCTGTCCGTCTCTCTCAGGCCGCCTGTCTCAGTCCGTCTGTCTCAGACCATCTGTCTCAGACCGTCTGTCTCTGTCCGTCTGTCTCAGACCATCTGTCTCAGTCCGTCTGTCTCAGACCGTCTGTCTCAGACCGTCTGTCTCAGACCGTCTGTCTCAGACCCACGGTCTCTGTCCGTCTCTCTCAGGCCGCCTGTCTCAGTCCGTCTGTCTCAGACCATCTGTCTCAGACCGTCTGTCTCTGTCCGTCTGTGTCAGTCCATCTGTCTCAGTCCGTCTGTCTCAGACCGTCTGTCTCGGACCGTCGGTCTCAGACCGTGGGTTCTGTCCGCCTCTCCCAGCCCGCCTGTCTCAGGCCATCTGTATCAAACCGTCTGTCTCAGCCCGTCTGTCTCAGCCCGCCTGTCTCAGCCCGCCTGTCTCTGTCCGTCTGTCTCAGACCGTCTGTCTCAGCCCGCCTGTCTCAGACCGTCTGTCTCTGACCGTCTGTCTCAGACCGTCTGTCTCAGACCGTCTGTCTCAGACCGTCTGTCTCAGACCGTCTGTCTCAGACCGTCGGTCTCTGTCCGTCTCTCAGACCGTCTGTCTCAGACCGTCGGTCTCTGTCCGTCTCTCTCAGGCCGCCTGTCTCAGTCCGTCTGTCTCAGACCATCTGTCTCAGACCGTCGGTCTTAGCCCGTCTGTCTCAGCCCGCCTGTCTCAGACCGTTGTCTCTGTCCGTCTGTCTCAGAACGTCTGTCTCAGACCATCTGTATCAAACCGTGTGTCTCAGCCCGCCTGTCTCAGCCCGCCTGTCTCTGTCCGTCTGTCTCTGTCCGTCTGTCTCAGCCCGCCTGTCTCAGACCGTCTATCTCGGACCATCTGTCTCAGCCCGTCTGTCTCAGATCGTCCGTCTCAGCCCGTCTGTCTCAGCCCGCCTGTCTCTGTCCGTCTGTCTCAGACCATCTGTCTCAGACCTTCTGTCTCAGACTGTCCGTCTCTGTCCGTCTGTCTCAGACCATCTGTCTCAGACCTTCTGTCTCAGACCGTCCGTCTCTGTCCGTCTGTCTCAGACCATCTGTCTCAGACCGTCTCTCTCAGACCGTCTGTCTCAGCCCGCCTGTCTCAGGCCGCCTGTCTCTGTCCGTCTGTCTTAGACCATCTGTCTCAGACCGTCTGTCTCAGCCCGCCTGTCTCTGTCCGTTAGTCTCAGCCAGCCTGTCTCAGACCGTCTGTCTCAGACCGTCTGTCTCAGACCGTCTGTCTCAGACCGTCTGTCTCAGACCGTCGGTCTCTGTCCGTCTCTCTCAGGCCGCCTGTCTCAGTCCGTCTGTCTCAGACCATCTGTCTCAGACCGTCGGTCTTAGCCCGTCTGTCTCAGCCCGCCTGTCTCAGACCGTTGTCTCTGTCCGTCTGTCTCAGAACGTCTGTCTCAGACCATCTGTATCAAACCGTGTGTCTCAGCCCGCCTGTCTCAGCCCGCCTGTCTCTGTCCGTCTGTCTCTGTCCGTCTGTCTCAGCCCGCCTGTCTCAGACCGTCTATCTCGGACCATCTGTCTCAGCCCGTCTGTCTCAGATCGTCCGTTTCAGCCCGCCTGTCTCAGACCGTCTGTCTCTGACCATCTGTGTCAGACCGTTGTCTCTGTCCGTCTCTCTCTGTCCGTCTGTCTCAGACCATCTGTCTCAGCCCGCCTGTCTCTGTCCGTCTGTCTCAGACCGTCTGTCTCAGCCCGCCTGTCTCTGTCCGTCTGTCTCAGACCGTCTGTCTCAGATCGTCTCTCTCAGGCCGCCTGTCTCAGTCCGACTGTCTCTGTCCGTAGGTTTCAGACCGCCTGTCTCAGACCGTCGGTCTGAGCCCGTCTGTCTCAGCCCGCCTGTCTCTGTCCGTCTGTCTCAGATCGTCTCTCTCAGGCCGCCTGTCTCAGTCCGACTGTCTCAGACCATCTGTATCAAACCGTCTGTCTCAGCCCGCCTGTCTCAGCCCGCCTGTCTCTGTCCGTCAGTCTCAGCCAGCCTGTCTCAGACCGCCTGTCTCAGACCGTCTGTCTCAGACCGTCTGTCTCAGACCGTCGGTCTCTGTCCGTCTCTCTCAGGCCGCCTGTCTCAGTCCGTCTGTCTCAGACCATCTGTGTCAGACCGTTGTCTCTGTCCGTCTGTCTCTGTCCGTCTGTGTCAGACCGCCTCTCTCTGTCCGTCTGTCTCAGACCGTCTGTCTCAGACCGTCTGTCTCAGACCGTCTGTCTCAGACCGTCTGTCTCAGACCGTCTGTCTCAGATCGTCTGTCTCAGACCGTCGGTCTCTGTCCGTCTCTCTCTGTCCGTCTGTCTCAGACCATCTGTCTCAGTCCGTCTGTCTCAGACCGTCTGTCCCGGACCGTCGGTCTCAGACCGTCGGTCTCTGTCCGTCTCTCCCAGCCCGTCTGTCTCAGCCCGCCTGTCTCAGCCCGCCTGTCTCTGTCCGTCTGTCTCAGACCGTCTGTCTCAGCCCGCCTGTCTCAGACCGTCTGTCTCTGACCGTCTGTCTCAGACCGTCTGTCTCAGACCGTCTGTCTCAGACCGTCTGTCTCAGACCGTCTGTCTCAGACCGTCTGTCTCTGACCGTCTGTCTCAGATCGTCTGTCTCAGACCGTCGGTCTCTGTCCGTCTCTCTCTGCCCGTCTGTCTCAGACCATCTGTCTCAGTCCGTCTGTCTCAGACCGTCTGTCTCGGACCGTCGGTCTCAGACCGTCGGTCTCTGTCCGTCTCTCCCAGCCCGTCTGTCTCAGCCCGCCTGTCTCAGCCCGCCTGTCTCTGTCCGTCTGTCTCAGACCGTCTGTCTCAGCCCGCCTGTCTCAGACCGTCTGTCTCTGACCGTCTGTCTCAGACCGTCTGTCTCAGACCGTCTGTCTCAGACCGTCTGTCTCAGACCGTCTGTCTCAGACCGTCGGTCTCTGTCCGTCTCTCAGACCGTCTGTCTCAGACCGTCGGTCTCTGTCCGTCTCTCTCAGGCCGCCTGTCTCAGTCCGTCTGTCTCAGACCATCTGTCTCAGACCGTCGGTCTTAGCCCGTCTGTCTCAGCCCGCCTGTCTCAGACCGTTGTCTCTGTCCGTCTGTCTCAGAACGTCTGTCTCAGACCATCTGTATCAAACCGTGTGTCTCAGCCCGCCTGTCTCAGCCCGCCTGTCTCTGTCCGTCTGTCTCTGTCCGTCTGTCTCAGCCCGCCTGTCTCAGACCGTCTATCTCGGACCATCTGTCTCAGCCCGTCTGTCTCAGATCGTCCGTCTCAGCCCGTCTGTCTCAGCCCGCCTGTCTCTGTCCGTCTGTCTCAGACCATCTGTCTCAGACCTTCTGTCTCAGACTGTCCGTCTCTGTCCGTCTGTCTCAGACCATCTGTCTCAGACCTTCTGTCTCAGACCGTCCGTCTCTGTCCGTCTGTCTCAGACCATCTGTCTCAGACCGCCTCTCTCTGTCCGTCTGTCTCAGACCGTCTGTCTCAGACCGTCTGTCTCAGACCGTCTGTCTCAGACCGTCTGTCTCAGACCGTCTGTCTCAGATCGTCTGTCTCAGACCGTCGGTCTCTGTCCGTCTCTCTCTGTCCGTCTGTCTCAGACCATCTGTCTCAGTCCGTCTGTCTCAGACCGTCTGTCCCGGACCGTCGGTCTCAGACCGTCGGTCTCTGTCCGTCTCTCCCAGCCCGTCTGTCTCAGCCCGCCTGTCTCAGCCCGCCTGTCTCTGTCCGTCTGTCTCAGACCGTCTGTCTCAGCCCGCCTGTCTCAGACCGTCTGTCTCTGACCGTCTGTCTCAGACCGTCTGTCTCAGACCGTCTGTCTCAGACCGTCTGTCTCAGACCGTCTGTCTCAGACCGTCTGTCTCTGACCGTCTGTCTCAGATCGTCTGTCTCAGACCGTCGGTCTCTGTCCGTCTCTCTCTGCCCGTCTGTCTCAGACCATCTGTCTCAGTCCGTCTGTCTCAGACCGTCTGTCTCGGACCGTCGGTCTCAGACCGTCGGTCTCTGTCCGTCTCTCCCAGCCCGTCTGTCTCAGCCCGCCTGTCTCAGCCCGCCTGTCTCTGTCCGTCTGTCTCAGACCGTCTGTCTCAGCCCGCCTGTCTCAGACCGTCTGTCTCTGACCGTCTGTCTCAGACCGTCTGTCTCAGACCGTCTGTCTCAGACCGTCTGTCTCAGACCGTCTGTCTCAGACCGTCGGTCTCTGTCCGTCTCTCAGACCGTCTGTCTCAGACCGTCGGTCTCTGTCCGTCTCTCTCAGGCCGCCTGTCTCAGTCCGTCTGTCTCAGACCATCTGTCTCAGACCGTCGGTCTTAGCCCGTCTGTCTCAGCCCGCCTGTCTCAGACCGTTGTCTCTGTCCGTCTGTCTCAGAACGTCTGTCTCAGACCATCTGTATCAAACCGTGTGTCTCAGCCCGCCTGTCTCAGCCCGCCTGTCTCTGTCCGTCTGTCTCTGTCCGTCTGTCTCAGCCCGCCTGTCTCAGACCGTCTATCTCGGACCATCTGTCTCAGCCCGTCTGTCTCAGATCGTCCGTCTCAGCCCGTCTGTCTCAGCCCGCCTGTCTCTGTCCGTCTGTCTCAGACCATCTGTCTCAGACCTTCTGTCTCAGACTGTCCGTCTCTGTCCGTCTGTCTCAGACCATCTGTCTCAGACCTTCTGTCTCAGACCGTCCGTCTCTGTCCGTCTGTCTCAGACCATCTGTCTCAGACCGTCTCTCTCAGACCGTCTGTCTCAGCCCGCCTGTCTCAGGCCGCCTGTCTCTGTCCGTCTGTCTTAGACCATCTGTCTCAGACCGTCTGTCTCAGCCCGCCTGTCTCTGTCCGTTAGTCTCAGCCAGCCTGTCTCAGACCGTCTGTCTCAGACCGTCTGTCTCAGACCGTCTGTCTCAGACCGTCTGTCTCAGACCGTCTGTCTCAGACCGTCGGTCTCTGTCCGTCTCTCTCAGGCCGCCTGTCTCAGTCCGTCTGTCTCAGACCATCTGTCTCAGACCGTCGGTCTTAGCCCGTCTGTCTCAGCCCGCCTGTCTCAGACCGTTGTCTCTGTCCGTCTGTCTCAGAACGTCTGTCTCAGACCATCTGTATCAAACCGTGTGTCTCAGCCCGCCTGTCTCAGCCCGCCTGTCTCTGTCCGTCTGTCTCTGTCCGTCTGTCTCAGCCCGCCTGTCTCAGACCGTCTATCTCGGACCATCTGTCTCAGCCCGTCTGTCTCAGATCGTCCGTCTCAGCCCGCCTGTCTCAGACCGTCTGTCTCTGACCATCTGTGTCAGACCGTTGTCTCTGTCCGTCTCTCTCTGTCCGTCTGTCTCAGACCATCTGTCTCAGCCCGCCTGTCTCTGTCCGTCTGTCTCAGACCGTCTGTCTCAGATCGTCTCTCTCAGGCCGCCTGTCTCAGTCCGACTGTCTCTGTCCGTAGGTTTCAGACCGCCTGTCTCAGACCGTCGGTCTGAGCCCGTCTGTCTCAGCCCGCCTGTCTCTGTCCGTCTGTCTCAGATCGTCTCTCTCAGGCCGCCTGTCTCAGTCCGACTGTCTCAGACCATCTGTATCAAACCGTCTGTCTCAGCCCGCCTGTCTCAGCCCGCCTGTCTCTGTCCGTCAGTCTCAGCCAGCCTGTCTCAGACCGCCTGTCTCAGACCGTCTGTCTCAGACCGTCTGTCTCAGACCGTCGGTCTCTGTCCGTCTCTCTCAGGCCGCCTGTCTCAGTCCGTCTGTCTCAGACCATCTGTGTCAGACCGTTGTCTCTGTCCGTCTGTCTCTGTCCGTCTGTGTCAGACCGCCTCTCTCTGTCCGTCTGTCTCAGACCGTCTGTATCAAACCGTCTGTCTCAGCCCGCCTGTCTCAGCCCGCCTGTCTCTGTGCGTCTGTTAAAGACCGCCTGTCTCAGACCGTCGGTCTTAGCCCGTCTGTCTCAGACCGTCTGTCTCTGACCGTCTGTCTCAGACCGTCTGTCTCAGACCGTCTGTCTCAGACCGTCTGTCTCAGACCGTCGGTCTCTGTCCGTCTCTCAGGCCGCCTGTCTCAGTCCGTCTGTCTCAGACCATCTGTCTCAGACCGTCTGTCTCTGTCCGTCTGTCTCAGACCATCTGTCTCAGTCCGTCTGTCTCAGACCGTCTGTATCAGACCGTCTGTCTCAGACCGTCTGTCTCAGACCGACGGTCTCTGTCCGTCTCTCTCAGGCCGCCTGTCTCAGTCCGTCTGTCTCAGACCATCTGTCTCAGACCGTCTGTCTCTGTCCGTCTGTGTCAGTCCATCTGTCTCAGTCCGTCTGTCTCAGACCGTCTGTCTCGGACCGTCGGTCTCAGACCGTGGGTTCTGTCCGTCTCTCCCAGCCCGCCTGTCTCAGGCCATCTGTATCAAACCGTCTGTCTCAGCCCGTCTGTCTCAGCCCGCCTGTCTCAGCCCGCCTGTCTCTGTCCGTCTGTCTCAGACCGTCTGTCTCAGCCCGCCTGTCTCTGTCCGTCTGTCTCAGACCGTCTGTCTCAGACCGTCTGTCTCAGATCGTCTCTCTCAGGCCGCCTGTCTCAGTCCGACTGTCTCAGACCATCTGTCTCAGACCGTCTGTTTCTGTCCGTCTGTCTCAGCCCGCCTGTCTCAGACCGTTGTCTCTGTCCGTCTGTCTCTGTCCGTCTGTCTCAGAACGTCTGTCTCAGACCATCTGTATCAAACCGTGTGTCTCAGCCCGCCTGTCTCAGCCCGTCTGTCTCAGCCCGCCTGTCTCAGACCGTTGTCTCTGTCCGTCTATCTCTGTCCGTCTGTCTCAGAACGTCTGTCTCAGACCATCTGTATCAAACCGTCTGTCCCAGCCCGCCTGTCTGAGCCCGCCTGTCTCTGTCCATCTGTCTCAGCCCGCCTGTCTCAGACCGTCTATCTCGGACCATCTGTCTCAGCCCGTCTGTCTCAGATCGTCCGTCTCAGCCCCCCCGTCACTGTCCGTCTGTCTCAGACCGTCTGTCTCAGATCGTCTCTCTCAGGCCGCCTGTCTCAATCCGACTGTCTCTGTCCGTAGGTTTCAGACCGCCTGTCTCAGACCGTCGGTCTGAGCCCGTCTGTCTCAGCCCGCCTGTCTCTGTCCGTCTGTCTCAGACCGTCTGTCTCAGACCGTCTGTCTCAGACCGTCGGTCTCTGTCCGCCTGTTTCAGAACGCCTGTCTCAGACCGTCGGTCTTAGCCCGTCTGTCTCTGCCCGTCTGTCTCAGCCCGCCTGTCTCTGTCCGTCTGTCTCAGACCGTCTGTCTCAGCCCGCGTGTCTCTGTCCGTCTGTCTCAGACCGTCTGTCACAGATCGTCTCTCTCATGCCGCCTGTCTCAGTCCGACTGTCTCAGACCATCTGTCTCAGACCGTCTGTCTCTGTCCGTCTCTCTCAGGCCGCCTGTGTCAGTCCGTCTGTCTCAGACCATCTGTGTCAGACCGTTGTCTCTGTCCGTCTGTGTCAGACCGCCTGTCTCAGCCCGACTGTCTCTGTCCGTCAGTCTCAGCCAGCCTGTCTCAGACCGTCTGTCTCAGACCGTCTGTCTCAGACCGTCTGTCTCAGACCGTCGGTCTCTGTCCGTCTCTCTCAGGCCGCCTGTCTCAGTCCGTCTGTCTCAGACCATCTGTCTCAGACCGTCGGTCTTAGCCCGTCTGTCTCAGCCCGCCTGTCTCAGACCGTTGTCTCTGTCCGTCTGTCTCAGAACGTCTGTCTCAGACCATCTGTATCAAACCGTGTGTCTCAGCCCGCCTGTCTCAGCCCGCCTGTCTCTGTCCGTCTGTCTCTGTCCGTCTGTCTCAGCCCGCCTGTCTCAGACCGTCTATCTCGGACCATCTGTCTCAGCCCGTCTGTCTCAGATCGTCCGTCTCAGCCCGCCTGTCTCAGACCGTCTGTCTCTGACCATCTGTGTCAGACCGTTGTCTCTGTCCGTCTCTCTCTGTCCGTCTGTCTCAGACCATCTGTCTCAGCCCGCCTGTCTCTGTCCGTCTGTCTCAGACCGTCTGTCTCAGCCCGCCTGTCTCTGTCCGTCTGTCTCAGACCGTCTGTCTCAGATCGTCTCTCTCAGGCCGCCTGTCTCAGTCCGACTGTCTCTGTCCGTAGGTTTCAGACCGCCTGTCTCAGACCGTCGGTCTGAGCCCGTCTGTCTCAGCCCGCCTGTCTCTGTCCGTCTGTCTCAGATCGTCTCTCTCAGGCCGCCTGTCTCAGTCCGACTGTCTCAGACCATCTGTATCAAACCGTCTGTCTCAGCCCGCCTGTCTCAGCCCGCCTGTCTCTGTCCGTCAGTCTCAGCCAGCCTGTCTCAGACCGCCTGTCTCAGACCGTCTGTCTCAGACCGTCTGTCTCAGACCGTCGGTCTCTGTCCGTCTCTCTCAGGCCGCCTGTCTCAGTCCGTCTGTCTCAGACCATCTGTGTCAGACCGTTGTCTCTGTCCGTCTGTCTCTGTCCGTCTGTGTCAGACCGCCTCTCTCTGTCCGTCTGTCTCAGACCGTCTGTCTCAGACCGTCTGTCTCAGACCGTCTGTCTCAGACCGTCTGTCTCAGACCGTCTGTCTCAGATCGTCTGTCTCAGACCGTCGGTCTCTGTCCGTCTCTCTCTGTCCGTCTGTCTCAGACCATCTGTCTCAGTCCGTCTGTCTCAGACCGTCTGTCTCGGACCGTCGGTCTCAGACCGTCGGTCTCTGTCCGTCTCTCCCAGCCCGCCTGTCTCAGGCCATCTGTATCAAACCGTCTGTCTCAGCCCGCCTGTCTCAGCCCGCCTGTCTCTGTGCGTCTGTTAAAGACCGCCTGTCTCAGACCGTCGGTCTTAGCCCGTCTGTCTCAGACCGTCTGTCTCTGACCGTCTGTCTCAGACCGTCTGTCTCAGACCGTCTGTCTCAGACCGTCTGTCTCAGACCGTCGGTCTCTGTCCGTCTCTCAGGCCGCCTGTCTCAGTCCGTCTGTCTCAGACCATCTGTCTCAGACCGTCTGTCTCTGTCCGTCTGTCTCAGACCATCTGTCTCAGTCCGTCTGTCTCAGACCGTCTGTATCAGACCGTCTGTCTCAGACCGTCTGTCTCAGACCGACGGTCTCTGTCCGTCTCTCTCAGGCCGCCTGTCTCAGTCCGTCTGTCTCAGACCATCTGTCTCAGACCGTCTGTCTCTGTCCGTCTGTGTCAGTCCATCTGTCTCAGTCCGTCTGTCTCAGACCGTCTGTCTCGGACCGTCGGTCTCAGACCGTGGGTTCTGTCCGTCTCTCCCAGCCCGCCTGTCTCAGGCCATCTGTATCAAACCGTCTGTCTCAGCCCGTCTGTCTCAGCCCGCCTGTCTCAGCCCGCCTGTCTCTGTCCGTCTGTCTCAGACCGTCTGTCTCAGCCCGCCTGTCTCTGTCCGTCTGTCTCAGACCGTCTGTCTCAGACCGTCTGTCTCAGATCGTCTCTCTCAGGCCGCCTGTCTCAGTCCGACTGTCTCAGACCATCTGTCTCAGACCGTCTGTTTCTGTCCGTCTGTCTCAGCCCGCCTGTCTCAGACCGTTGTCTCTGTCCGTCTATCTCTGTCCGTCTGTCTCAGAACGTCTGTCTCAGACCATCTGTATCAAACCGTGTGTCTCAGCCCGCCTGTCTCAGCCCGTCTGTCTCAGCCCGCCTGTCTCAGACCGTTGTCTCTGTCCGTCTATCTCTGTCCGTCTGTCTCAGAACGTCTGTCTCAGACCATCTGTATCAAACCGTCTGTCCCAGCCCGCCTGTCTGAGCCCGCCTGTCTCTGTCCATCTGTCTCAGCCCGCCTGTCTCAGACCGTCTATCTCGGACCATCTGTCTCAGCCCGTCTGTCTCAGATCGTCCGTCTCAGCCCCCCCGTCACTGTCCGTCTGTCTCAGACCGTCTGTCTCAGATCGTCTCTCTCAGGCCGCCTGTCTCAATCCGACTGTCTCTGTCCGTAGGTTTCAGACCGCCTGTCTCAGACCGTCGGTCTGAGCCCGTCTGTCTCAGCCCGCCTGTCTCTGTCCGTCTGTCTCAGACCGTCTGTCTCAGACCGTCTGTCTCAGACCGTCGGTCTCTGTCCGCCTGTTTCAGAACGCCTGTCTCAGACCGTCGGTCTTAGCCCGTCTGTCTCTGCCCGTCTGTCTCAGCCCGCCTGTCTCTGTCCGTCTGTCTCAGACCGTCTGTCTCAGCCCGCGTGTCTCTGTCCGTCTGTCTCAGACCGTCTGTCACAGATCGTCTCTCTCATGCCGCCTGTCTCAGTCCGACTGTCTCAGACCATCTGTCTCAGACCGTCTGTCTCTGTCCGTCTCTCTCAGGCCGCCTGTGTCAGTCCGTCTGTCTCAGACCATCTGTGTCAGACCGTTGTCTCTGTCCGTCTGTGTCAGACCGCCTGTCTCAGCCCGACTGTCTCTGTCCGTCAGTCTCAGCCAGCCTGTCTCAGACCGTCTGTCTCAGACCGTCTGTCTCAGACCGTCGGTCTCTGTCCGTCTCTCTCAGGCCGCCTGTCTCAGTCCGTCTGTCTCAGACCATCTGTCTCAGACCGTCGGTCTTAGCCCGTCTGTCTCAGCCCGCCTGTCTCAGACCATTGTCTCTGTCCGTCTGTCTCTGTCCGTCTGTCTCAGACCATCTGTATCAAACCGTCTGTCTCAGCCCGCCTGTCTCAGCCCGCCTGTCTCTGTCCGTCTGTCTCAGCCCGCCTGTCTCAGACCGTCTATCTCGGACCATCTGTCTCAGCCCGTCTGTCTCAGATCGTCCGTCTCAGCCCGCCTGTCTCTGTCCGTCTGTCTCAGACCGTCTGTCTCAGATCGTCTCTCTCAGGCCGCCTGTCTCAGTCCGACTGTCTCTGTCCGTAGGTTTCAGACCGCCTGTCTCAGACCGTCGGTCTGAGCCCGTCTGTCTCAGCCCGCCTGTCTCTGTCCGTCTGTCTCAGATCGTCTCTCTCAGGCCGCCTGTCTCAGTCCGACTGTCTCAGACCATCTGTATCAAACCGTCTGTCTCAGCCCGCCTGTCTCAGCCCGCCTGTCTCTGTCCGTCAGTCTCAGCCAGCCTGTCTCAGACCGCCTGTCTCAGACCGTCTGTCTCAGACCGTCGGTCTCTGTCCGTCTCTCTCAGGCCGCCTGTCTCAGTCCGTCTGTCTCAGACCATCTGTGTCAGACCGTTGTCTCTGTCCGTCTGTGTCAGACCGCCTCTCTCTGTCCGTCTGTCTCAGACCGTCTGTCTCAGACCGTCTGTCTCAGACCGTCTGTCTCAGACCGTCTGTCTCAGACCGTCTGTCTCAGACCGTCTGTCTCAGACCGTCTGTCTCAGACCGTCTGTCTCAGATCGTCTGTCTCAGACCGTCGGTCTCTGTCCGTCTCTCTCTGTCCGTCTGTCTCAGACCATCTGTCTCAGTCCGTCTGTCTCAGATCGTCTGTCTCGGACCGTCGGTCTCAGACCGTCGGTCTCAGACCGTCGGTCTCTGTCCGTCTCTCCCATCCCGCCTGTCTCAGGCCATCTGTATCAAACCGTCTGTCTCAGCCCGCCTGTCTCAGCCCGCCTGTCTCTGTGCGTCTGTTAAAGACCGCCTGTCTCAGACCGTCGGTCTTAGCCCGTCTGTCTCAGCCCGCCTGACTCAGACCGTCTGTCTCAGACCGTCTGTCTCAGACCGTCGGTCTCTGTCCCTCTCTCTCAGGCCGCCTGTCTCAGTCCGTCTGTCTCAGACCATCTGTCTCAGACCGTCTGTCTCAGTCCGTCTGTCTCAGACCATCTGTCTCAGTCCGTCTGTCTCAGACCGTCTGTCTCAGACCGTCTGTATCAGACCGACGGTCTCTGTCCGTCTCTCTCAGGCCGCCTGTCTCAGTCCGTCTGTCTCAGACCATCTGTCTCAGACCGTCTGTCTCTGTCCGTCTGTGTCAGTCCATCTGTCTCAGTCCGTCTGTCCCAGACCGTCTGTCTCGGACCGTCAGTCTCAGACCGTCGGTCTCCGTCCGTCTCTCCCAGCCCGCCTGTCTCAGGCCATCTGTATCAAACCGTCTGTCTCAGCCCGTCTGTCTCAGCCCGCCTGTCTCAGCCCGCCTGTCTCTGTCCGTCTGTCTCAGATCGTCTCTCTCAGGCCGCCTGTCTCAGTCCGACTGTCTCAGACCACCTGTATCAAACCGTCTGTCTCAGCCCGCCTGTCTCAGCCCGCCTGTCTCTGTCCGTCAGTCTCAGCCAGCCTGTCTCGGACCGCCTGTCTCAGACCGTCTGTCTCAGACCGTCTGTCTCAGACCGTCGGTCTCTGTCCGTCTCTCTCAGGCCGCCTGTCTCTGTCCGTCTGTCTCAGACCGTCTGTCTCAGCCCGCGTGTCTCTGTCCGTCTGTCTCAGACCGTCTGTCACAGATCGTCTCTCTCATGCCGCCTGTCTCAGTCCGACTGTCTCAGACCATCTGTCTCAGACCGTCTGTCTCTGTCCGTCTCTCTCAGGCCGCCTGTGTCAGTCCGTCTGTCTCAGACCATCTGTGTCAGACCGTTGTCTCTGTCCGTCTGTGTCAGACCGCCTGTCTCAGCCCGCCTGTCTCTGTCCGTCAGTCTCAGCCAGCCTGTCTCAGACCGTCTGTCTCAGACCGTCTGTCTCAGACCGTCGGTCTCTGTCCGTCTCTCTCAGGCCGCCTGTCTCAGTCCGTCTGTCTCAGACCATCTGTCTCAGACCGTCGGTCTTAGCCCGTCTCTCTCAGCCCGCCTGTCTCAGACCATTGTCTCTGTCCGTCTGTCTCAGAACGTCTGTCTCAGACCATCTGTATCAAACCGTCTGTCTCAGCCCGCCTGTCTCAGCCCGCCTGTCTCTGTCCGTCTGTCTCAGCCCGCCTGTCTCAGACCGTCTATCTCGGACCATCTGTCTCAGCCCGTCTGTCTCAGATCGTCCGTCTCAGCCCGCCTGTCTCTGTCCGTCTGTCTCAGACCGTCTGTCTCAGACCGTCTGTCTCAGACCGTCTGTCTCAGACCGTCTGTCTCAGACCGTCTGTCTCAGACCGTCTGTCTCAGACCGTCTGTCTCAGACCGTCTGTCTCAGACCGTCTGTCTCAGACCGTCTGTCTCAGACCGTCTGTCTCAGACCGTCTGTCTCAGATCGTCTGTCTCAGACCGTCGGTCTCTGTCCGTCTCTCTCTGTCCGTCTGTCTCAGACCATCTGTCTCAGTCCGTCTGTCTCAGATCGTCTGTCTCGGACCGTCGGTCTCAGACCGTCCGTCTCTGTCCGTCTCTCCCAGCCCGCCTGTCTCAGGCCATCTGTATCAAACCGTCTGTCTCAGCCCGCCTGTCTCAGCCCGCCTGTCTCTGTGCGTCTGTTAAAGACCGCCTGTCTCAGACCGTCGGTCTTAGCCCGTCTGTCTCAGCCCGCCTGACTCAGACCGTCTGTCTCAGACCGTCTGTCTCTGACCGTCTGTCTCAGACCGTCTGTCTCAGACCGTCTGTCTCAGACCGTCTGTCTCAGACCGTCTGTCTCAGACCGTCGGTCTCTGTCCGTCTCTCTCAGGCCGCCTGTCTCAGTCCGTCTGTCTCAGACCATCTGTCTCAGACCGTCTGTCTCTGTCCGTCTGTCTCAGACCATCTGTCTCAGTCCGTCTGTCTCAGACCGTCTGTCTCAGACCGTCTGTCTCAGACCGACGGTCTCTGTCCGTCTCTCTCAGGCCGCCTGTCTCAGTCCGTCTGTCTCAGACCATCTGTCTCAGACCGTCTGTCTCTGTCCGTCTGTGTCGGTCCATCTGTCTCAGTCCGTCTGTCTCAGACCGTCTGTCTCGGACCGTCAGTCTCAGACCGTCGGTCTCTGTCCGTCTCTCCCAGCCCGCCTGTCTCAGGCCATCTGTATCAAACCGTCTGTCTCAGCCCGTCTGTCTCAGCCCGCCTGTCTCAGCCCGCCTGTCTCTGTCCGTCTGTCTCAGATCGTCTCTCTCAGGCCGCCTGTCTCAGTCCGACTGTCTCAGACCATCTGTATCAAACCGTCAGTCTCAGCCAGCCTGTCTCGGACCGCCTGTCTCAGACCGTCTGTCTCAGACCGTCTGTCTCAGACCGTCGGTCTCTGTCCGTCTCTCTCAGGCCGCCTGTCTCAGTCCGTCTGTCTCAGACCATCTGTGTCAGACCGTTGTCTCTGTCCGTCTGTGTCAGACCGCCTCTCTCTGTCCGTCTGTCTCAGACCGTCTGTCTCAGACCGTCTGTCTCAGACCGTCTGTCTCAGACCGTCTGTCTCAGACCGTCTGTCTCAGACCGTCTGTCTCAGACCGTCTGTCTCAGATCGTCTGTCTCAGACCGTCGGTCTCTGTCCGTGTCTCTCTGTCCGTCTGTCTCAGACCATCTGTCTCAGTCCGTCTGTCTCAGCCCGCCTGTCTCAGACCGTCTGTCTCAGACCGTCTGTCTCAGACCGTCGGTCTCTGTCCGTCTCTCTCAGGCCGTCTGTCTCAGCCCGCCTGTCTCAGACCGTCTGTCTCAGACCGTCTGTCTCAGCCCGCCTGACTCAGACCGTCTGTCTCAGACCGTCTGTCTCTGACCGTCTGTCTCAGACCGTCTGTTTCAGACCGTCTGTCTCAGACCGTCTGTCTCAGACCGTCTGTCTCAGACCGTCGGTCTCTGTCCGTCTCTCTCAGGCCGCCTGTCTCAGTCCGTCTGTCTCAGACCGTCTGCCTCAGACCGTCTGTCTCAGACCGACGGTCTCTGTGCGTCTCTCTCAGGCCGCCTGTCTCAGTCCGTCTGTCTCAGACCATCTGTCTCAGACCGTCTGTCTCTGTCCGTCTGTGTCAGTCCATCTGTCTCAGTCCGTCTGCCTCAGACCGTCTGTCTCGGACCGTCGGTCTCAGACCGTCGGTCTCTGTCCGTCTCTCCCAGCCCGCCTGTCTCTGTCCGTCTGTCTCAGACCGTCTGTCTCAGCCCGCCTGTCTCTGTCCGTCTGTCTCAGACCGTCTGTCTCAGATCGTCTCTCTCAGGCCGCCTGTCTCAGTCCGACTGTCTCAGAGCATCTGTCTCAGACAGTCTGTTTCTGTCCGTCTGTCTCACCCCGCCTGTCTCAGACCGTTGTCTCTGTCCGTCTGTCTCAGAACGTCTGTCTCAGACCATCTGTATCAAACCGTCTGTCTCAGCCCGTCTGTCTCAGCCCGCCTGTCTCAGCCCGCCTGTCTCAGCCCGCCTGTCTCTGTCCGTCTGTCTCAGACCGTCTGTCTCAGCCCGCCTGTCTCTGTCCGTCTGTCTCAGACCGTCTGTCTCAGATCGTCTCTCTCAGGCCGCCTGTCTCAGTCCGACTGTCTCAGAGCATCTGTCTCAGACCGTCTGTTTCTGTCCGTCTGTCTCACCCCGCCTGTCTCAGACCGTTGTCTCTGTCCGTCTGTCTCAGAACGTCTGTCTCAGACCATCTGTATCAAACCGTGTGTCTCAGCCCGCCTGTCTCAGCCCGCCTGTTTCTGTCCGTCTGTCTCAGCCCGCCTGTCTCAGACCGTCTATCTCGGACCATCTGTCTCAGCCCGTCTGTCTCAGATCGTCCGTCTGAGCCCGCCTGTCTCTGTCCGTCTGTCTCAGACAGTCTGTCTCAGATCGTCTCTCTCAGGCCGCCTGTCTCAGTCCGTCTGCCTCAGACCATCTGTCTCAGACCGTCTGTCTCTGTCCGTCTGTCTCAGCCCGCCTGTCTCAGACCGTTGTCTCTGTCCGTCTGTCTCAGAACGTCTGTCTCAGACCATCTGTATCAAACCGTCTGTCTCAGCCCGCCTGTCTCAGCCCGCCTGTCTCTGTCCGTCTGTCGCAGCCAGCCTGTATCAGACCGTCTGTCTCAGACCGTCGGTCTCTGTCCGTCTATGTCAGGCCGCCTGTCTCAGTCCGTCTGTCTCAGACCATCTGTGTCAGACCGTTGTCTCTGTCCGTCTGTCTCTGTCCGTCTGTGTCAGACCGCCTGTCTCTGTCCGTCTGTCTCAGACCGTCTGTCTCAGACCGTCTGTCTCAGACCGTCTGTCTCAGACCGTCTGTCTCAGACCGTCTGTCTCAGACGGTCTGTCTCAGCCCGCCTGTCTCAGACCGTCTGTCTCAGACCGTCTGTCTCAGACCGTCGGTCTCTGTCCGTATCTCTCAGGCCGCCTGTCTCAGTCCGTCTGTCTCAGACCATCTGTGTCAGACCGTTGTCTCTGTACGTCTTCCTCTGTCCGTCTGTATCAAACCGTCTGTCTCAGCCCGCCTGTCTCGGCCCGCCTGTCTCTGTCCGTCTGTTTCAGACCGCCTGTCTCAGACCGTCGGTCTTAGAGCGTCTGTCTCAGACCGTCTGTCTCAGGCCGCCTGTCTCAGTCCATCTGTCTCAGACCATCTGTCTCAGACCGTCTGTCTCTTTCCGTCTGTCTCAGACCATCTGTCTCAGACCTTCTGTCTCAGACCGTCCGTCTCTGTCCGTCTGTCTCAGACCATATGTCTCAGACCGTCTGTCTCAGACCGTCTGTCTCAGCCCGCCTGTCTCAGCCCGCCTGTCTCTGTCCGCGTGTCTTAGACCATCTGTCGCAGGCCGCCTGTCTCTGTCCGTCTGTCTCAGACCGTCTGTCTCAGACCGTCGGTCTCTGTCCGTCTCTCTCAGGCCGTCGGTCTCTGGCCGTTTCTCGCAGGCCGCCTGTCTCAGTCCGCCTGTCTAAGTCCGTCTGTCTCAGACCATCTGTCTCAGTCCGTTGTCTCTGTCCGTCTGTCTCTGTCCGTCTGTCTCAATCGGCCTGTCTCAGACCGTCTGTCCTGGACCGTCTGTCTCAGACCGTCGGTCTCTGTCCGTCTTTCTCATGCCGCCTGTCTCAGTCCGTCTGTTTCAGACCGCCTGTCTCAGACCGTCGGTCTCAGCCCGTCTGTCTCAGCCCGCCTGTCTCTGTCCGCCTGTCTCAGACCGTCGGTCTCTGTCCGTCTCTCTCAGGCCGCCTGTCTCAGTCCATCTGTCTCAGACCATCTGTCTCAGACCGTCTGTAACTGTCCGTCTGTCTCAGACCGTCTGTCTCAGACCGTCTGTCTCAGACCGTCTGTCTCAGACCGTCTGTCTCAGACCGTCTGTCTCAGACCGTCTGTCTCAGGCCGCCTGTCTCAGTCCGTCTGTCTCAGACCATCTGTGTCAGACCGTTGTCTCTGTCCGTCTGTCTCAGATCGTCTGTCTCAGACCATCTGTCTCAGCCCGTCTGTCTCAGATCGTCGGTCTCAGCCCGCCTGTCTCTGTCCGTCTGTCTCAGACCGTCTGTCTCAGATCGTCTCTCTCAGGCCGCCTGTCTCAGTCCGACTGTCTCTGTCCGTAGTTTTCAGACCGCCTGTCTCAGACCGTCGGTCTTAGCCCGTCTATCTCAGCCCGCCTGTCTCAGACCGTTGTCTCTGTCCGTCTTTCTCAGAACGTCTGTCTCAGACCATCTGTATCAAACCGTCTGTCTCAGCCCGCCTGTCTCAGCCCGCCTGTCTCTGTCCGTCTGTCTCAGCCAGCCTGTCTCAGACCGTCTGTCTCAGACCGTCGGTCTCTGTCCGTCTATGTCAGGCCGCCTGTCTCAGTCCGTCTGTCTCAGACCATCTGTGTCAGACCGTTGTCTCTGTCCGTCTGTCTCTGTCCGTCTGTGTCAGACCGCCTGTCTCTGTCCGTCTGTCTCAGACCGTCTGTCTCAGACGGTCTGTCTCAGCCCGCCTGTCTCAGACCGTCTGTCTCAGACCGTCTGTCTCAGACCGTCGGTCTCTGTCCGTCTCTCTCAGGCCGCCTGTCTCAGTCCGTCTGTCTCAGACCATCTGTGTCAGACCGTTGTCTCTGTACGTCTTCCTCTGTCCGTCTGTATCAAACCGTCTGTCTCAGCCCGCCTGTCTCGGCCCGCCTGTCTCTGTCCGTCTGTGTCAGACCGCCTGTCTCTGTCCGTCTGTCTCAGACCGTCTGTCTCAGACCGTCTGTCTCAGACGGTCTGTCTCAGCCCGCCTGTCTCAGACCGTCTGTCTCAGACCGTCTGTCTCAGACCGTCGGTCTCTGTCCGTCTCTCTCAGGCCGCCTGTCTCAGTCCGTCTGTCTCAGACCGTCTGTCTCAGACCGTCTGTCTCAGACCGTCTGTCTCAGGCCGCCTGTCTCAGTCCGTCTGTCTCAGACCATCTGTGTCAGACCGTTGTCTCTGTCCGTCTGTCTCAGATCGTCTGTCTCAGACCATCTGTCTCAGCCCGTCTGTCTCAGATCGTCGGTCTCAGCCCGCCTGTCTCTGTCCGTCTGTCTCAGACCGTCTGTCTCAGATCGTCTCTCTCAGGCCGCCTGTCTCAGTCCGACTGTCTCTGTCCGTAGGTTTCAGACCGCCTGTCTCAGACCGTCGGTCTTAGCCCGTCTATCTCAGCCCGCCTGTCTCTGTCCGCCTGTCTCAGACCGTCTGTCTCAGATCGTCTGTCTCAGACCGTCGGTCTCTGTCCGTCTCTCTCTGTCCGTCTGTCTCAGACCATCTGTCTCAGTCCGTCTGTCTCAGACCGTCTGTCTCGGACCGTCGGTCTCTGTCCGTCTCTCCCAGCCCGCCTGTCTCAGGCCATCTGTATCAAACCGTCTGTCTCAGCCCGCCTGTCTCAGCCCGCCTGTCTCTGTGCGTCTGTTAAAGACCGCCTGTCTCAGATCGTCGGTCTCAGCCCGCCTGTCTCTGTCCGTCTGTCTCAGACCGTCTGTCTCAGATCGTCTCTCTCAGGCCGCCTGTCTCAGTCCGACTGTCTCTGTCCTTAGGTTTCAGACCGCCTATCTCAGACCGTCGGTCTTAGCCCGTCTGTCTCAGCCCGCCTGTCTCTGTCCGCCTGCCTCAGACCGTCTGTCTCAGATCGTCTGTCTCAGACCGTCGGTCTCTGTCCGTCTCTCTCTGTCCGTCTGTCTCAGACCGTCTGTCTCAGACCGTCTGTCTCAGACCGTCTGTCTCAGACCGTCTGTCTCAGATCGTCTGTCTCAGACCATCTGTCTCAGCCCGTCTGTCTCAGATCGTCGGTCTCAGCCCGCCTGTCTCAGACCGTCTGTCTCAGACCGTCTGTCTCAGACCGTCTGTCTCAGACCGTCGGTCTCTGTCCGTCTCTCTCAGGCCGCCTGTCTCAGTCCGTCTGTCTCAGACCATCTGTCTCAGACCGTCTGTCTCTGTCCGTCTGTCTCAGACCATCTGTCTCAGTCCGTCTGTCTCAGACCGTCTGTCTCAGACCGTCTGTCTCAGACCGTCTGTCTCAGACCGACGGTCTCTGTCCGTCTCTCTCAGGCCGCCTGTCTCAGTCCGTCTGTCTCAGACCATCTGTCTCAGACCGTCTGTCTCTGTCCGTCTGTGTCAGTCCATCTGTCTCAGTCCGTCTGTCTCAGACCGTCTGTCTCTGTCCGTCTGCCTCAGACCATCTGTCTCAGTCCGTCTGTCTCAGACCGTCTGTCTCAGACCGCCTGTCTCAGACCGTCTGTCTCAGACCGTCTGTCTCAGACCGTCTGTCTCAGACCGTCGGTCTCTGTCCGTCTCTCTCAGGCCGCCTGTCTCAGTCCGTCTGTCTCAGACCGTCTGTCTCAGACCGTCTGTCTCAGACCGTCTGTCTCAGACCGTCTGTCTCAGACCGTCTGTCTCAGATCGTCTCTCTCACGCCGCCTGTCTCAGTCCGACTGTCTCAGACCATCTGTCTCAGACCGTCTGCTTCTGTCCGTCTGTCTCAGCCCGCCTGTCTCAGACCGTTGTCTCTGTCCGTCTATCTCTGTCCGTCTCTCTCTGTCCGTCTGTCTCAGACCATCTGTCTCAGTCCGTCTGTCTCAGACCGTCTGTCTCGGACCGTCGCTCTCAGACCGTCGGTCTCTGTCCGTCTCTCCCAGCCCGCCTGTCTCAGGCCATCTGTATCAAACCGTCTGTCTCAGCCCGCCTGTCTCAGCCCGCCTGTCTCAGCCCGCCTGTCTCTGTGCGGCTGTTAAAGACCGCCTGTCTCATACCGTCGGTCTTAGCCCGTCTGTCTCAGCCCGCCTGACTCAGACCGTCTGTCTCAGACCGTCTGTCTCTGACCGTCTGTCTCAGACCGTCTGTCTCAGACCGTCTGTCTCAGACCGTCTGTCTCAGACCGTCTGTCTCAGACCGTCTGTCTCCGACCGTCTGTCTCAGACCGTCGGTCTCTGTCCGTCTCTCTCAGGCCGCCTGTCTCAGTCCGTCTGTCTCAGACCGTCTGTCTCAGACCGCCTGTCTCTGTCCGTCTGTCTCAGACCGTCTGTCTCAGATCGTCTCTCTCAGGCCGCCTGTCTCAGTCCGACTGTCTCAGACCATCTGTCTCAGACCGTCTGCTTCTGTCCGTCTGTCTCAGCCCGCCGGTCTCAGACCGTTGTCTCTGTCCGTCTATCTCTGTCCGTCTGTCTCAGAACGTCTGTCTCAGACCATCTGTATCAAACCGTGTGTCTCAGCCCGCCTGTCTCAGCCCGCCTGTCTCTGTCCGTCTGTCTCAGCCCGCCTGTCTCAGACCGCCTATCTCGGACCATCTGTCTCAGCCCGTCTGTCTCAGATCGTCCGTCTCATCCCGCCTGTCTCTGTCCGTCTGTCTCAGACCGTCTGTCTCAGACCGTCGGTCTCTGTCCGTCTCTCTCAGGCCGCCTGTCTCAGTCCGTCTGTCTCAGACCATCTGTGTCAGACCGTTGTCTCTGTACGTCTTCCTCTGTCCGTCTGTATCAAACCGTCTGTCTCAGCCCGCCTGTCTCGGCGCGCCTGTCTCTGTCCGTCTGTTTCAGACCGCCTGTCTCAGACCGTCGGTCTTAGCCCGTCTGTCTCAGACCGTCGGTCTCTGTCCGTCTCTCTCTGTCCGTCTGTCTCAGACCGTCTGTCTCAGACCGTCTGTCTCAGACCGTCTGTCTCAGACCGTCTGTCTCAGATCGTCTGTCTCAGACCATCTGTCTCAGCCCGTCTGTCTCAGATCGTCGGTCTCAGCCCGCCTGTCTCAGACCGTCTGTCTCAGACCGTCTGTCTCAGACCGTCTGTCTCAGACCGTCGGTCTCTGTCCGTCTCTCTCAGGCCGCCTGTCTCAGTCCGTCTGTCTCAGACCATCTGTCTCAGACCGTCTGTCTCTGTCCGTCTGTCTCAGACCATCTGTCTCAGTCCGTCTGTCTCAGACCGTCTGTCTCAGACCGTCTGTCTCAGACCGTCTGTCTCAGACCGACGGTCTCTGTCCGTCTCTCTCAGGCCGCCTGTCTCAGTCCGTCTGTCTCAGACCATCTGTCTCAGACCGTCTGTCTCTGTCCGTCTGTGTCAGTCCATCTGTCTCAGTCCGTCTGTCTCAGACCGTCTGTCTCTGTCCGTCTGTCTCAGACCATCTGTCTCAGTCCGTCTGTCTCAGACCGTCTGTCTCAGACCGCCTGTCTCAGACCGTCTGTCTCAGACCGTCTGTCTCAGACCGTCGGTCTCTGTCCGTCTCTCTCAGGCCGCCTGTCTCAGTCCGTCTGTCTCAGACCGTCTGTCTCAGACCGTCTGTCTCAGACCGTCTGTCTCAGACCGTCTGTCTCAGACCGTCTGTCTCAGATCGTCTCTCTCAGGCCGCCTGTCTCAGTCCGACTGTCTCAGACCATCTGTCTCAGACCGTCTGCTTCTGTCGGTCTGTCTCAGCCCGCCTGTCTCAGACCGTTGTCTCTGTCCGTCTATCTCTGTCCGTCTCTCTCTGTCCGTCTGTCTCAGACCATCTGTCTCAGTCCGTCTGTCTCAGACCGTCTGTCTCGGACCGTCGCTCTCAGACCGTCGGTCTCTGTCCGTCTCTCCCAGCCCGCCTGTCTCAGGCCATCTGTATCAAACCGTCTGTCTCAGCCCGCCTGTCTCAGCCCGCCTGTCTCAGCCCGCCTGTCTCTGTGCGGCTATTAAAGACCGCCTGTCTCATACCGTCGGTCTTAGCCCGTCTGTCTCAGCCCGCCTGACTCAGACCGTCTGTCTCAGACCGTCTGTCTCTGACCGTCTGTCTCAGACCGTCTGTCTCAGACCGTCTGTCTCAGACCGTCTGTCTCAGACCGTCTGTCTCAGACCGTCTGTCTCAGACCGTCTGTCTCAGACCGTCTGTCTCAGACCGTCGGTCTCTGTCCGGCTCTCTCAGGCCGCCTGTCTCAGTCCGTCTGTCTCAGACCGTCTGTCTCAGACCGCCTGTCTCTGTCCGTCTGTCTCAGACCGTCTGTCTCAGATCGTCTCTCTCAGGCCGCCTGTCTCAGTCCGACTGTCTCAGACCATCTGTCTCAGACCGTCTGCTTCTGTCCGTCTGTCTCAGCCCGCCTGTCTCAGACCGTTGTCTCTGTCCGTCTATCTCTGTCCGTCTGTCTCAGAACGTCTGTCTCAGACCATCTGTATCAAACCGTGTGTCTCAGCCCGCCTGTCTCAGCCCGCCTGTCTCTGTCCGTCTGTCTCAGCCCGCCTGTCTCAGACCGCCTATCTCGGACCATCTGTCTCAGCCCGTCTGTCTCAGATCGTCCGTCTCAGCCCGCCTGTCTCTGTCCGTCTGTCTCAGACCGTCTGTCTCAGACCGTCGGTCTCTGTCCGTCTCTCTCAGGCCGCCTGTCTCAGTCCGTCTGTCTCAGACCATCTGTGTCAGACCGTTGTCTCTGTACGTCTTCCTCTGTCCGTCTGTATCAAACCGTCTGTCTCAGCCCGCCTGTCTCGGCGCGCCTGTCTCTGTCCGTCTGTTTCAGACCGCCTGTCTCAGACCGTCGGTCTTAGCCCGTCTGTCTCAGACCGTCTGTCTCAGGCCGCCTGTCTCAGTCCATCTGTCTCAGACCATCTGTCTCAGACCGTCTGTCTCTTTCCGTCTGTCTCAGACCATCTGTCTCAGACCGTCCGTCTCTGTCCGTCTGTCTCAGACCATATGTCTCAGACCGTCTGTCTCAGACCGTCTGTCTCAGCCCGCCTGTCTCAGCCCGCCTGTCTCTGTCCGCGTGTCTTAGACCATCTGTCGCAGACCGTCTGTCTCAGACCGTCCGTCTCAGACCGTCTGTCTCTGACCGTCTGTCTCAGACCGTCAGTCTCAGACCGTCGGTCTCTGTCCGTTTCTCGCAGGCCGCCTGTCTCTGTCCGTCTGTCTCAGACCGTCTGTCTCAGACCGTCGGTCTCTGTCCGTCTCTCTCAGGCCGTCGGTCTCTGGCCGTTTCTCGCAGGCCGCCTGTCTCAGTCCGCCTGTCTAAGTCCGTCTGTCTCAGACCATCTGTCTCAGACCGTTGTCTCTGTCCGTCTGTCTCTGTCCGTCTGTCTCAATCGGCCTGTCTCAGACCGTCTGTCCTGGACCGTCTGTCTCAGACCGTCGGTCTCTGTCCGTCTTTCTCATGCCGCCTGTCTCAGTCCGTCTGTTTCAGACCGCCTGTCTCAGACCGTCGGTCTCAGCCCGTCTGTCTCAGCCCGCCTGTCTCTGTCCGCCTGTCTCAGACCGTCGGTCTCTGTCCGTCTCTCTCAGGCCGCCTGTCTCAGTCCATCTGTCTCAGACCATCTGTCTCAGACCGTCTGTAACTGTCCGTCTGTCTCAGACCGTCTGTCTCAGACCGTCTGTCTCAGGCCGCCTGTCTCAGTCCGTCTGTCTCAGACCATCTGTGTCAGACCGTTGTCTCTGTCCGTCTGTCTCAGATCGTCTGTCTCAGACCATCTGTCTCAGCCCGTCTGTCTCAGATCGTCGGTCTCAGCCCGCCTGTCTCTGTCCGTCTGTCTCAGACCGTCTGTCTCAGATCGTCTCTCTCAGGCCGCCTGTCTCAGTCCGACTGTCTCTGTCCGTAGGTTTCAGACCGCCTATCTCAGACCGTCGGTCTTAGCCCGTCTGTCTCAGCCCGCCTGTCTCTGTCCGCCTGTCTCAGACCGTCTGTCTCAGATCGTCTCTCTCAGGCCGCCTGTCTCAGTCCGACTGTCTCAGACCATCTGTCTCAGACCGTCTGTCTCTGTCCGTCTGTCTCAGCCCGCCTGTCTCAGACCGTTGTCTCTGTCCGTCTATCTCTGTCCGTCTGTCTCAGAACGTCTGTCTCAGACCTTCTGTGTCAGACCGTTGTCTCTGTCCGTCTGTCTCTGTCCGTCTGTCTCTGTCCGTCTGTGTCAGACCGTCTGTCTCAGACCGTCTCTCTCAGGCCGCCTGTCTCAGTCCGACTGTCTCAGACCATCTGTCTCAGACCATCTGTGTCAGACCGTTGTCTCAGTCCGTCTGTCTCTGTCCGTCTCTCTCAGGCCGCCTGTCTCAGTCCATCTGTCTCAGACCGTCTGTCTCAGATCGTCTCTCTCAGGCCGCCTGTCTCAGTCCGACTGTCTCAGACCATCTGTCTCAGACCGTCTGCTTCTGTCCGTCTGTCTCAGCCCGCCTGTCTCAGACCGTTGTCTCTGTCCGTCTATCTCTGTCCGTCTGTCTCAGAACGTCTGTCTCAGACCATCTGTATCAAACCGTGTGTCTCAGCCCGCCTGTCTCAGCCCGCCTGTCTCTGTCCGTCTGTCTCAGCCCGCCTGTCTCAGACCGCCTATCTCGGACCATCTGTCTCAGCCCGTCTGTCTCAGATCGTCCGTCTCAGCCCGCCTGTCTCTGTCCGTCTGTCTCAGACCGTCTGTCTCAGACCGTCGGTCTCTGTCCGTCTCTCTCAGGCCGCCTGTCTCAGTCCGTCTGTCTCAGACCGTCTGTGTCAGACCGTTGTCTCTGTACGTCTTCCTCTGTCCGTCTGTATCAAACCGTCTGTCTCAGCCCGCCTGTCTCGGCGCGCCTGTCTCTGTCCGTCTGTTTCAGACCGCCTGTCTCAGACCGTCGGTCTTAGCCCGTCTGTCTCAGACCGTCTGTCTCAGGCCGCCTGTCTCAGTCCATCTGTCTCAGACCATCTGTCTCAGACCGTCTGTCTCTTTCCGTCTGTCTCAGACCATCTGTCTCAGACCTACTGTCTCAGACCGTCCGTCTCTGTCCGTCTGTCTCAGACCATATGTCTCAGACCGTCTGTCTCAGACCGTCTGTCTCAGCCCGCCTGTCTCAGCCCGCCTGTCTCTGTCCGCGTGTCTTAGACCATCTGTCGCAGACCGTCTGTCTCAGACCGTCCGTCTCAGACCGTCTGTCTCTGACCGTCTGTCTCAGACCGTCAGTCTCAGACCGTCGGTCTCTGTCCGTTTCTCGCAGGCCGCCTGTCTCTGTCCGTCTGTCTCAGACCGTCTGTCTCAGACCGTCGGTCTCTGTCCGTCTCTCTCAGGCCGTCGGTCTCTGGCCGTTTCTCGCAGGCCGCCTGTCTCAGTCCGCCTGTCTAAGTCCGTCTGTCTCAGACCATCTGTCTCAGACCGTTGTCTCTGTCCGTCTGTCTCTGTCCGTCTGTCTCAGACCGTCTGTCCTGGACCGTCTGTCTCAGACCGTCGGTCTCTGTCCGTCTTTCTCATGCCGCCTGACTCAGTCCGTCTGTTTCAGACCGCCTGTCTCAGACCGTCGGTCTCAGCCCGTCTGTCTCAGCCCGCCTGTCTCTGTCCGCCTGTCTCAGACCGTCGGTCTCTGTCCGTCTCTCTCAGGCCGCCTGTCTCAGTCCATCTGTCTCAGACCATCTGTCTCAGACCGTCTGTAACTGTCCGTCTGTCTCAGACCGTCTGTCTCAGACCGTCTGTCTCAGGCCGCCTGTCTCAGTCCGTCTGTCTCAGACCATCTGTGTCAGACCGTTGTCTCTGCCCGTCTGTCTCAGATCGTCTGTCTCAGACCATCTGTCTCAGCCCGTCTGTCTCAGATCGTCGGTCTCAGCCCGCCTGTCTCTGTCCGTCTGTCTCAGACCGTCTGTCTCAGATCGTCTCTCTCAGGCCGCCTGTCTCAGTCCGACTGTCTCTGTCCGTAGGTTTCAGACCGCCTATCTCAGACCGTCGGTCTTAGCCCGTCTGTCTCAGCCCGCCTGTCTCTGTCCGCCTGTCTCAGACCGTCTGTCTCAGATCGTCTCTCTCAGGCCGCCTGTCTCAGTCCGACTGTCTCAGACCATCTGTCTCAGACCGTCTGTCTCTGTCCGTCTGTCTCAGCCCGCCTGTCTCAGACCGTTGTCTCTGTCCGTCTATCTCTGTCCGTCTGTCTCAGAACGTCTGTCTCAGACCTTCTGTGTCAGACCGTTGTCTCTGTCCGTCTGTCTCTGTCCGTCTGTCTCTGTCCGTCTGTGTCAGACCGTCTGTCTCAGACCGTCTCTCTCAGGCCGCCTGTCTCAGTCCGACTGTCTCAGACCATCTGTCTCAGACCATCTGTGTCAGACCGTTGTCTCAGTCCGTCTGTCTCTGTCCGTCTCTCTCAGGCCGCCTGTCTCAGTCCATCTGTCTCAGACCATCTGTCTCAGACCGTCTGTAACTGTCCGTCTGTCTCAGACCGTCTGTCTCAGCCCGCCTGTCTCTGTCCGTCTGTCTCAGACCGTCTGTCTCAGATCGTCTCTCTCAGGCCGTCTATCTCGGACCATCTGTCTCAGCCCGTCTGTCTCAGCCCGCGTGTCTCTGTCCGTCTGTCTCAGACCGTCTGTCACAGATCGTCTCTCTCATGCCGCCTGTCTCAGTCCGACTGTCTCAGACCATCTGTCTCAGACCGTCTGTCTCTGTCCGTCTCTCTCAGGCCGCCTGTGTCAGTCCGTCTGTCTCAGACCATCTGTGTCAGACCGTTGTCTCTGTCCGTCTGTCTCTGTCCGTCTGTGTCAGACCGCCTGTCTCAGCCCGCCTGTCTCTGTCCGTCAGTCTCAGCCAGCCTGTCTCAGACCGTCTGTCTCAGACCGTCTGTCTCAGACCGTCTGTCTCAGACCGTCGGTCTCTGTCCGTCTCTCTCAGGCCGCCTGTCTCAGTCCGTCTGTCTCAGACCATCTGTCTCAGACCGTCGGTCTTAGCCCGTCTGTCTCAGCCCGCCTGTCTCAGACCGTTGTCTCTGTCCGTCTGTCTCAGAACGTCTGTCTCAGACCATCTGTATCAAACCGTCTGTCTCAGCCCGCCTGTCTCAGCCCGCCTGTCTCTGTCCGTCTGTCTCAGCCCGCCTGTCTCAGACCGTCTATCTCGGACCATCTGTCTCAGCCCGTCTGTCTCATATCGTCCGTCTCAGCCCGCCTGTCTCTGTCCGTCTGTCTCAGACCGTCTGTCTCAGATCGTCTCTCTCAGGCCGCCTGTCTCAGTCCGACTGTCTCTGTTCGTAGGTTTCAGACCGCCTGTCTCAGACCGTCGGTCTGAGCCCGTCTGTCTCAGCCCGCCTGTCTCTGTCCGTCTGTCTCAGATCGTCTCTCTCAGGCCGCCTGTCTCAGTCCGACTGTCTCAGACCATCTGTATCAAACCGTCTGTCTCAGCCCGCCTGTCTCAGCCCGCCTGTCTGTGTCCGTCAGTCTCAGCCAGCCTGTCTCAGACCGCCTGTCTCAGACCGTCTGTCTCAGACCGTCTGTCTCAGACCGTCGGTCTCTGTCCGTCTCTCTCAGGCCGCCTGTCTCAGTCCGTCTGTCTCAGACCATCTGTGTCAGACCGTTGTCTCTGTCCGTCTGTGTCAGACCGCCTCTCTCTGTCCGTCTGTCTCAGACCGTCTGTCTCAGACCGTCTGTCTCAGACCGTCTGTCTCAGACCGTCTGTCTCAGACCGTCTGTCTCAGACCGTCTGTCTCAGACCGTCTGTCTCAGACCGTCTGTCTCAGACCGTCTGTCTCAGACCGTCTGTCTCAGACCGTCTGTCTCAGATCGTCTGTCTCAGACCGTCGGTCTCTGTCCGTCTCTCTCTGCCCGTCTGTCTCAGACCATCTGTCTCAGTCCGTCTGTCTCAGACCGTCTGTCTCGGACCGTCGGTCTCAGACCGTCGGTCTCTGTCCGTCTCTCCCAGCCCGCCTATCTCAGGCCATCTGTATCAAACCGTCTGTCTCAGCCCGCCTGTCTCAGCCCGCCTGTCTCTGTGCGTCTGTTAAAGACCGCCTGTCTCAGACCGTCGGTCTTAGCCCGTCTGTCTCAGCCCGCCTGACTCAGACCGTCTGTCTCAGACCGTCTGTCTCTGACCGTCTGTCTCAGACCGTCTGTCTCAGACCGTCTGTCTCAGACCGTCTGTCTCAGACCGTCTGTCTCAGACCGTCTGTCTCAGACCGTCGGTCTCTGTCCGTCTCTCTCAGGCCGCCTGTCTCAGTCCGTCTGTCTCAGACCATCTGTCTCAGACCGTCTGTCTCTGTCCGTCTGTCTCAGACCATCTGTCTCAGTCCGTCTGTCTCAGACCGTCTGTCTCAGACCGTCTGTCTCAGACCGACGGTCTCTGTCCGTCTCTCTCAGGCCGCCTGTCTCCGTCCGTCTGTCTCAGACCATCTGTCTCAGACCGTCTGTCTCTGTCCGTCTGTGTCAGTCCATCTGTCTCAGTCCGTCTGTCTCAGACCGTCGGTCTCTGTCCGTCTCTCCCAGCCCGCCTGTCTCAGGCCATCTGTATCAAACCGTCTGTCTCAGCCCGTCTGTCTCAGCCCGCCTGTCTCAGCCCGCCTGTCTCTGTCCGTCTGTCTCAGATCGTCTCTCTCAGGCCGCCTGTCTCAGTCCGACTGTCTCAGACCATCTGTATCAAACCGTCTGTCTCAGCCCGCCTGTCTCAGCCCGCCTGTCTCTGTCCGTCAGTCTCAGCCAGCCTGTCTCAGACCGCCTGTCTCAGACCGTCTGTCTCAGACCGTCTGTCTCAGACCGTCGGTCTCTGTCCGTCTCTCTCAGGCCGCCTGTCTCAGTCCGTCTGTCTCAGACCATCTGTGTCAGACCGTTGTCTCTGTCCGTCTGTGTCAGACCGCCTCTCTCTGTCCGTCTGTCTCAGACCGTCTGTCTCAGACCGTCTGTCTCAGACCGTCTGTCTCAGACCGTCTGTCTCAGACCGTCTGTCTCAGACCGTCTGTCTCAGACCGTCTGTCTCAGATCGTCTCTCTCAGGCCGCCTGTCTCAGTCCGACTGTCTCAGACCATCTGTCTCAGACCGTCTGCTTCTGTCCGTCTGTCTCAGCCCGCCTGTCTCAGACCGTTGTCTCTGTCCGTCTATCTCTGTCCGTCTCTCTCTGTCCGTCTGTCTCAGACCATCTGTCTCAGTCCGTCTGTCTCAGACCGTCTGTCTCGGACCGTCGCTCTCAGACCGTCGGTCTCTGTCCGTCTCTCCCAGCCCAGCTGTCTCAGGCCATCTGTATCAAACCGTCTGTCTCAGCCCGCCTGTCTCAGCCCGCCTGTCTCTGTGCGTCTGTTAAAGACCGCCTGTCTCAGACCGTCGGTCTTAGCCCGTCTGTCTCAGCCCGCCTGACTCAGACCGTCTGTCTCAGACCGTCTGTCTCTGACCGTCTGTCTCAGACCGTCTGTCTCAGACCGTCTGTCTCAGACCGTCTGTCTCAGACCGTCGGTCTCTGTCCGTCTCTCTCAGGCCGCCTGTCTCAGTCCGTCTGTCTCAGACCGTCTGTCTCAGACCGCCTGTCTCTGTCCGTCTGTCTCAGACCGTCTGTCTCAGATCGTCTCTCTCAGGCCGCCTGTCTCAGTCCGACTGTCTCAGACCGTCTGTCTCAGACCGTCTGCTTCTGTCCGTCTGTCTCAGCCCGCCTGTCTCAGACCGTTGTCTCTGTCCGTCTATCTCTGTCCGTCTGTCTCAGAACGTCTGTCTCAGACCATCTGTATCAAACCGTGTGTCTCAGCCCGCCTGTCTCACCCGCCTGTCTCTGTCCGTCTGTCTCAGCCCGCCTGTCTCAGACCGTCTATCTCGGACCATCTGTCTCAGCCCGTCTGTCTCAGATCGTCCGTCTCAGCCCGCCTGTCTCTGTCCGTCTGTCTCAGACCGTTTGTCTCAGATCGTCTCTCTCAGGCCGCCTGTCTCAGTCCGACTGTCTCTGTCCGTAGGTTTCAGACCGCCTGTCTCAGACCGTCGGTCTGAGCCCGTCTGTCTCAGCCCGCCTGTCTCTGTCCGTCTGTCTCAGACCGTCTGTCTCAGATCGTCTCTCTCAGGCCGCCTGTCTCAGTCCGTCTGTCTCAGACCATCTGTCTCAGACCGTCTGTCTCTGTCCGTCTGTCTCAGCCCGCCTGTCTCAGACCGTTGTCTCTGTCCGTCTGTCTCAGAACGTCTGTCTCAGGCCATCTGTATCAAACCGTGTGTCTCAGCCCGCCTGTCTCACCCGCCTGTCTCTGTCCGTCTGTCTCAGCCCGCCTGTCTCAGACCGTCTATCTCGGACCATCTGTCTCAGCCCGTCTGTCTCAGATCGTCCGTCTCAGCCCGCCTGTCTCTGTCCGTCTGTCTCAGACCGTTTGTCTCAGATCGTCTCTCTCAGGCCGCCTGTCTCAGTCCGACTGTCTCTGTCCGTAGGTTTCAGACCGCCTGTCTCAGACCGTCGGTCTGAGCCCGTCTGTCTCAGCCCGCCTGTCTCTGTCCGTCTGTCTCAGACCGTCTGTCTCAGATCGTCTCTCTCAGGCCGCCTGTCTCAGTCCGTCTGTCTCAGACCATCTGTCTCAGACCGTCTGTCTCTGTCCGTCTGTCTCAGCCCGCCTGTCTCAGACCGTTGTCTCTGTCCGTCTGTCTCAGAACGTCTGTCTCAGGCCATCTGTATCAAACCGTCTGTCTCAGCCCGCCTGTCTCAGCCCGCCTGTCTCTGTCCGTCTGTCTCAGCCAGCCTGTCTCAGACCGTCGGTCTCTGTCCGTCTATGTCAGGCCGCCTGTCTCAGTCCGTCTGTCTCAGACCATCTGTGTCAGACCGTTGTCTCTGTCCGTCTGTCTCTGTCCGTCTGTGTCAGACCGCCTGTCTCTGTCCGTCTGTCTCAGACCGTCTGTCTCAGACCGTCTGTCTCAGCCCGCCTGTCTCAGACCGTCTGTCTCAGACCGTCTGTCTCAGACCGTCGGTCTCTGTCCGTCTCTCTCAGGCCGCCTGTCTCAGTCCGTCTGTCTCAGACCATCTGTGTCAGACCGTTGTCTCTGTACGTCTTCCTCTCTCCGTCTGTATCAAACCGTCTGTCTCAGCCCGCCTGTCTCGGCCCGCCTGTCTCTGTCCGTCTGTTTCAGACCGCCTGTCTCAGACCGTCGGTCTTAGCCCGTCTGTCTCAGACCGTCTGTCTCAGGCCGCCTGTCTCAGTCCATCTGTCTCAGACCATCTGTCTCAGACCGTCTGTCTCTTTCCGTCTGTCTCAGACCATCTGTCTCAGACCTACTGTCTCAGACCGTCCGTCTCTGTCCGTCTGTCTCAGACCATATGTCTCAGACCGTCTGTCTCAGACCGTCTGTCTCAGCCCGCCTGTCTCTGTCCGCGTGTCTTAGACCATCTGTCGCAGACCGTCTGTCTCAGACCGTCTGTCTCAGACCGTCTGTCTCTGACCGTCTGTCTCAGACCGTCAGTCTCAGACCGTCGGTCTCTGTCCGTTTCTCGCAGGCCGCCTGTCTCTGTCCGTCTGTCTCAGACCGTCTGTCTCAGACCGTCGGTCTCTGTCCGTCTCTCTCAGGCCGTCGGTCTCTGGCCGTTTCTCGCAGGCCGCCTGTCTCAGTCCGCCTGTCTAAGTCCGTCTGTCTCAGACCATCTGTCTCAGACCGTTGTCTCTGTCCGTCTGTCTCTGTCCGTCTGTCTCAATCGGCCTGTCTCAGACCGTCTGTCCTGGACCGTCAGTCTCAGACCGTCGGTCTCTGTCCGTCTTTCTCATGCCGCCTGTCTCAGTCCGTCTGTTTCAGACCGCCTGTCTCAGACCGTCGGTCTCAGCCCGTCTGTCTCAGACCGTCTGTCTCAGGCCGCCTGTCTCAGTCCGTCTGTCTCAGACCATCTGTGTCAGACCGTTGTCTCTGTCCGTCTGTCTCAGATCGTCTGTCTCAGACGATCTGTCTCAGCCCGTCTGTCTCAGATCGTCGGTCTCAGCCCGCCTGTCTCTGTCCGTCTGTCTCAGATCGTCTCTCTCAGGCCGCCTGTCTCAGTCCGACTGTCTCTGTCTGTAGGTTTCAGACCGCCTGTCTCAGACCGTCGGTCTTAGCCCGTCTGTCTCAGCCCGCCTGTCTCTGTCCGCCTGTCTCAGACCGTCTGTCTCAGATCGTCTCTCTCAGGCCGCCCGTCTCAGTCCGACTGTCTCAGACCATCTGTCTCTGTCCGTCTGTCTCAGCCCGCCTGTCTCAGACCGTTGTCTCTGTCCGTCTATCTCTGTCCGTCTGTCTCAGAACGTCTGTCTCAGACCATCTGTGTCAGACAGTTGTCTCTGTCCGTCTGTCTCTGTCCGTCTGTCTCTGTCCGTCTGTCTCTGTCCGTCTGTGTCAGACCGTCTGTCTCAGACCGTCTGTCTCAGACCGTCTGTCTCAGCCCGCCTGTCTGTGTCCGTCTGTCTCAGACCGTCTGTCTCAGATCGTCTCTCTCAGGCCGCCTGTCTCAGTCCGACTGTCTCAGACCATCTGTCTCAGACCATCTGTGTCAGACCGTTGTCTCAGTCCGTCTGTCTCTGTCCGTCTCTCTCAGGCCGCCTGTCTCAGTCCATCTGTCTCAGACCGTCTGTAACTGTCCGTCTGTCTCAGACCGTCTGTCTCAGACCGTCTGTCTCAGACCGTCTGTCTCAGGCCGCCTGTCTCAGTCCGTCTGTCTCAGACCATCTGTGTCAGACCGTTGTCTCTGTCCGTCTGTCTCAGATCGTCTGTCTCAGACCATCTGTCTCAGCCCGTCTGTCTCAGATCGTCGGTCTCAGCCCGCCTGTCTCTGTCCGTCTGTCTCAGACCGTCTGTCTCAGATCGTCTCTCTCAGGCCGCCTGTCTCAGTCCGACTGTCTCTGTCCGTAGGTTTCAGACCGCCTGTCTCAGACCGTCGGTCTTAGCCCGTCTGTCTCAGCCCGCCTGTCTCTGTCCGCCTGTCTTAGACCGTCTGTCTCAGATCGTCTCTCTCAGGCCGCCTGTCTCAGTCCGACTGTCTCAGACCATCTGTCTCAGACCATCTGTCTCTGTCCGTCTGTCTCAGCCCGCCTGTCTCAGACCGTTGTCTCTGTCCGTCTATCTCTGTCCGTCTGTCTCAGAACGTCTGTCTCAGACCATCTGTGTCAGACCGTTGTCTCTGTCCGTCTGTCTCTGTCCGTCTGTCTCTGTCCGTCTGTCTCTGTCCGTCTGTGTCAGACCGTCTGTCTCAGACCGTCTGTCTCAGCCCGCCTGTCTGTGTCCGTCTGTCTCAGACCGTCTGTCTCAGAGCATCTCTCTCAGGCCGCCTGTCTCAGTCCGACTGTCTCAGACCATCTGTCACAGACCATCTGTGTCAGACCGTTGTCTCAGTCCGTCTGTCTCTGTCCGTCTCTCTCAGGCCGCCTGTCTCAGTCCATCTGTCTCAGACCGTCTGTAACTGTCCGTCTGTCTCAGACCGTCTGTCTCAGACCGTCTGTCTCAGACCGTCTGTCTCAGACCGTCTGTCTCAGACCGTCTGTCTCAGACCGTCTGTCTCAGGCCGCCTGTCTCAGTCCGTCTGTCTCAGACCATCTGTGTCAGACCGTTGTCCCTGTCCGTCTGTCTCAGATCGTCTGTCTCAGACCATCTGTCTCAGCCCGTCTGTCTCAGATCGTCGGTCTCAGCCCGCCTGTCTCTGTCCGTCTGTCTCAGACCGTCTGTCTCAGATCGTCTCTCTCAGGCCGCCTGTCTCAGTCCGACTGTCTCTGTCCGTAGGTTTCAGACCGCCTGTCTCAGACCGTCGGTCTTAGCCCGTCTGTCTCAGCCCGCCTGTCTCTGTCCGCCTGTCTCAGACCGTCTGTCTCAGATCGTCTCTCTCAGGCCGCCTGTCTCAGTCCGACTGTCTCAGACCATCTGTCTCAGACCATCTGTCTCTGTCCATCTGTCTCAGCCCGCCTGTCTCAGACCGTTGTCTCTGTCCGTCTATCTCTGTCCGTCTGTCTCAGAACGTCTGTCTCAGACCATCTGTGTCAGACCGTTGTCTCTGTCCGTCTGTCTCTCTCCGTCTGTCTCTGTCCGTCTGTCTCTGTCCGTCTGTGTCAGACCGTCTGTCTCAGACCGTCTGTCTCAGCCCGCCTGTCTCAGCCCGCCTGTCTCTGTCCGCCTGTCTCAGACCGTCTGTCTCAGATCGTCTCTCTCAGGCCGCCCGTCTCAGTCCGACTGTCTCAGACCATCTGTCTCAGACCATCTGTCTCTGTCCGTCTGTCTCAGCCCGCCTGTCTCAGACCGTTGTCTCTGTCCGTCTATCTCTGTCCGTCTGTCTCAGAACGTCTGTCTCAGACCATCTGTGTCAGACAGTTGTCTCTGTCCGTCTGTCTCTGTCCGTCTGTCTCTGTCCGTCTGTCTCTGTCCGTCTGTGTCAGACCGTCTGTCTCAGACCGTCTGTCTCAGACCGTCTGTCTCAGCCCGCCTGTCTGTGTCCGTCTGTCTCAGACCGTCTGTCTCAGATCGTCTCTCTCAGGCCGCCTGTCTCAGTCCGACTGTCTCAGACCATCTGTCTCAGACCATCTGTGTCAGACCGTTGTCTCAGTCCGTCTGTCTCTGTCCGTCTCTCTCAGGCCGCCTGTCTCAGTCCATCTGTCTCAGACCGTCTGTAACTGTCCGTCTGTCTCAGACCGTCTGTCTCAGACCGTCTGTCTCAGGCCGCCTGTCTCAGTCCGTCTGTCTCAGACCATCTGTGTCAGACCGTTGTCTCTGTCCGTCTGTCTCAGATCGTCTGTCTCAGACCATCTGTCTCAGCCCGTCTGTCTCAGATCGTCGGTCTCAGCCCGCCTGTCTCTGTCCGTCTGTCTCAGACCGTCTGTCTCAGATCGTCTCTCTCAGGCCGCCTGTCTCAGTCCGACTGTCTCTGTCCGTAGGTTTCAGACCGCCTGTCTCAGACCGTCGGTCTTAGCCCGTCTGTCTCAGCCCGCCTGTCTCTGTCCGCCTGTCTTAGACCGTCTGTCTCAGATCGTCTCTCTCAGGCCGCCTGTCTCAGTCCGACTGTCTCAGACCATCTGTCTCAGACCATCTGTCTCTGTCCGTCTGTCTCAGCCCGCCTGTCTCAGACCGTTGTCTCTGTCCGTCTATCTCTGTCCGTCTGTCTCAGAACGTCTGTCTCAGACCATCTGTGTCAGACCGTTGTCTCTGTCCGTCTGTCTCTGTCCGTCTGTCTCTGTCCGTCTGTCTCTGTCCGTCTGTGTCAGACCGTCTGTCTCAGACCGTCTGTCTCAGCCCGCCTGTCTGTGTCCGTCTGTCTCAGACCGTCTGTCTCAGAGCATCTCTCTCAGGCCGCCTGTCTCAGTCCGACTGTCTCAGACCATCTGTCACAGACCATCTGTGTCAGACCGTTGTCTCAGTCCGTCTGTCTCTGTCCGTCTCTCTCAGGCCGCCTGTCTCAGTCCATCTGTCTCAGACCGTCTGTAACTGTCCGTCTGTCTCAGACCGTCTGTCTCAGACCGTCTGTCTCAGACCGTCTGTCTCAGACCGTCTGTCTCAGACCGTCTGTCTCAGACCGTCTGTCTCAGGCCGCCTGTCTCAGTCCGTCTGTCTCAGACCATCTGTGTCAGACCGTTGTCCCTGTCCGTCTGTCTCAGATCGTCTGTCTCAGACCATCTGTCTCAGCCCGTCTGTCTCAGATCGTCGGTCTCAGCCCGCCTGTCTCTGTCCGTCTGTCTCAGACCGTCTGTCTCAGATCGTCTCTCTCAGGCCGCCTGTCTCAGTCCGACTGTCTCTGTCCGTAGGTTTCAGACCGCCTGTCTCAGACCGTCGGTCTTAGCCCGTCTGTCTCAGCCCGCCTGTCTCTGTCCGCCTGTCTCAGACCGTCTGTCTCAGATCGTCTCTCTCAGGCCGCCTGTCTCAGTCCGACTGTCTCAGACCATCTGTCTCAGACCATCTGTCTCTGTCCATCTGTCTCAGCCCGCCTGTCTCAGACCGTTGTCTCTGTCCGTCTATCTCTGTCCGTCTGTCTCAGAACGTCTGTCTCAGACCATCTGTGTCAGACCGTTGTCTCTGTCCGTCTGTCTCTCTCCGTCTGTCTCTGTCCGTCTGTCTCTGTCCGTCTGTGTCAGACCGTCTGTCTCAGACCGTCTGTCTCAGCCCGCCTGTCTGTGTCCGTCAGTCTCAGACCGTCTGTCTCAGATCGTCTCTCTCAGGCCGCCTGTCTCAGTCCGACTGTCTCAGACCATCTGTCTCAGACCATCTGTGTCAGACCGACTGTCTCAGACCGTCTGTCTCAGACCGTCTGTCTCAGGCCGCCTGTCTCAGTCCATCTGTCTCAGACCATCTGTCTCAGACCGTCTGTCTCTTTCCGTCTGTCTCAGACCATCTGTCTCAGACCTTCTGTCTCAACCGTCCGTCTCTGTCCGTCTGTCTCAGACCATCTGTCTCAGACCGTCTGTCTCAGACCGTCTGTCTCAGCCCGCCTTTCTCAGCCCGCCTGTCTCTGTCCGTCTGTCTCAGACCGCTGTCTCTGTCCGCCTATCTCTGTCCGTCTGTCTCAGAACGTCTGTCTCAGACCATCTGTATCAAACCGTCTGTCTCAGCCCGCCTGTCTCTGTCCGTCTGTTTCAGACCGTCTGTCTCAGACCGTCTGTCTCTGTCCGTCTGTCTCAGACCATCTGTCTCAGTCCGTCTGTCTCAGACCGTCGGTCTCTGTCCGTTTCTCGCAGGCCGCCTGTCTCAGTCCGTCTGTCTCAGACCATCTGTCTCAGACCGTTGTCTCTGTCCGTATATCTCTGTCCGTCTGTCTCAGAACGTCTGCCTCAGACCATCTGTATCAAACCGTCTGTCTCAGCCCGCCTGTCTCGGCCCGCCTGTCTCTGTCCGTCTGTTTCAGACCGCCTGTCTCAGACCATCTGTGTCAGACCGTTGACTCTGTCCCTCTGTCTCTGTCCGTCTGTCTCAGACCGTCTGTCTCAGACCGTCTGTCTCAGACCGTCTTTCTCAGACCGTCTGTCTCAGACCGTCTGTCTCAGACCGTCTGTCTCAGACCGTCTGTCTCAGACCGTCTTTCTCAGACCGTCTGTCTCAGACCGTCTGTCTCAGACCGTCTGTCTCAGACCGTCTGTCTCAGCCCGCCTGTCTCTGTCCGTCTGTTTCAGACCGCCTGTCTCAGACCGTCTCTCTCAGGCCGCGTGTCTCAGTCCGTCTGTCTCAGACCATCTGTCTCAGACCATCTGTCTCAGACCGTCCGTCCCTGTCCGTCTGTCTCAGACCGTCGGTCTCTGTCCGTCTCTCTCAGGCCGTCTATCTCTGTCCGTCTGTTTCAGACCGCCTGTCTCAGACCGTCGGTCTTAGGCCGTCTGTCTCAGCCCGCCTGTCTCTGTCCGTCTGTCTCAGACCGTCTGTCTCAGATCGTCTCTCTCAGGCCGCCTGTCTCAGTTCGACTGTCTCTGTCCGTCTGTTTCAGACCGTCTGTTTCAGATCGTCTCTCTCAGGCCGCCTGTCTCAGTCCGTCTGTCTCAGACCGTCTTTCTCAGACCGTCTGTCTCAGACCGTCTGTCTCAGACCGTCTGTGTCAGACCGTTGTCTCTGTCCGTCTGTCTCTGTCCGTCTGTGTCAGACCCTCTGTCTCAGACCGTCTGTCTCAGACCGTCTGTCTCAGACCGTCTGCCTCTGTCCGTTTCTCGCAGGCCGCCTGTCTCAGGCCGCCTGTCATAGTCCGTCTGTCTCAGACCATCTGTCTCTGTCCGCCTATCTCTGTCCGTCTGTCTCAGAACGTCTGTCTCAGACCATCTGTATCAGACCATCTGTCTCACACCGTCCGTCTCTGTCCGTCTGTCTCAGACCGTCGGTCTCTGTCCGTCTCTCTCAGGCCGTCTATCTCTGTCCGTCTGTTTCAGACCGCCTGTCTCAGACCGTCGGTCTTAGCCCGTCTGTCTCAGACCGCCTGTCTCTGTCCGTCTGTCTCAGACCGTCTGTCTCAGATCGTCTCTCTCAGGCCGCCTATCTCAGTCCGACTGTCTCTGTCCGTCTGTTTCAGACCGTCTGTCTCAGATCGTCTCTCTCAGGCCGCCTGTCTCAGTCCGACTGTCTCTGTCCGTCTGTTTCAGACCGCCTGTCTCAGACCGTCGGTCTTAGCCCGTCTGTCTCAGCCCGCCTGTCTCTGTCCGTCTGTCTCAGCCCATCTGTCTCAGACCGTCTGTCTCAGACCGTCTGTCTCAGACCGTCGGTCTCTGTCCGTCTCTCTCATCCCGCCTGTCACAATCAGTGTGTCTCAGACCATCTGTCTCAGACCGTCCGTCTCTGTCCGTCTGTCTCAGACCGTCTGTCTCAGACCGTCTGTCTCAGACCGTCTTTCTCAGACCGTCTGTCTCAGACCGTCTGTCTCAGACCGTCTGTGTCAGACCGTTGTCTCTGTCCGTCTGTCTCTGTCCGTTTGTGTCAGACCCTCTGTCTCAGACCGTCTGTCTCAGACCGTCTGCCTCTGTCCGTTTCTCGCAGGCCGCCTGTCTCAGGCCGCCTGTCATAGTCCGTCTGCCTCAGACCATCTGTCTCAGACCGCTGTCTCTGTCCGCCTATCTCTGTCCGTCTGTCTCAGAACGTCTGTCTCAGACCATCTGTATCAAACCGTCTGTCTCAGCCCGCCTGTCTCTGTCCGTCTGTTTCAGACCGCCTGTCTCAGACCGTCGGTCTTAGCCCGTCTGTCTCAGCCCGCCTGTCTCTGTCCGTCTGTCTCAGCCCATCTGTCTCAGACCGTCTGTCTCTGACCGTCTGTCTCAGACCGTCAGTCTCAGACCGTCGGTATCTGTCCGTTTATCGCAGGCCGCCTGTCTCTGTCCGTCTGTCTCTGTCCGTCTGTGTCAGACCGTCTGTCTCAGACCGTCGGTCTCTGTCCATCCCTCTCAGGCCGTCTGTCTCAGACCGTCTGTCTCAGACCGTCTTTCTCAGACCGTCTGTCTCAGACCGCCTGTCTCAGACCGCCTGTCTCAGACCGTCGGTCTTAGCCCGTCTGTCTCAGCCCGTCTGTCTCAGACCGTCCGTCTCAGACCGTCTGTCTCAGACCGTCTGTCCCAGGCCGTCTGTCGCAGACCGTCGGTCTCTGTCCGTCCCTCTCAGGCCGCCTGTCTCAGTCCGTCTGTCTCCGACCGTCTGTCTCCGACCGTCTGTCTCAGACCGTCGGTCTCTGTCCGTCTCTCTCAGCCCGCCTGTCTCAATCAGTGTGTCTCAGACCATCTGTCTCAGACCGTCCGTCTCTGTCCGTCTGTCTCAGACCGTCTGTCTCAGACCCTCTGTCTCAGACCGTCTGTCTCAGACCGTCTGCCTCTGTCCGTTTCTCGCAGGCCGCCTGTCTCAGGCCGCCTGTCATAGTCCGTCTGTCTCAGACCATCTGTCTCTGTCCGCCTATCTCTGTCCGTCTGTCTCAGAACGTCTGTCTCAGACCATCTGTATCAACCGTCTGTCTCAGCCCGCCTGTCTCAGCCCGCCAGTCGATGTCCGTCTGTCTCAGCCCGCCTGTCTCAGACCGTCTATCTCGGACCATCTGTCTCAGACCGTCTGTCTCAGATCGTCTCTCTCAGGCCGCCTGTCTCAATCCGTCTGTCTCAGACCATCTGTCTCAGACCATCTGTCTCAGACCGTCCGTCTCTGTCCGTCTGTCTCAGACCGTCGGTCTCTGTCCGTCTCTCTCAGGCCGTCTATCTCTGTCCGTCTGTTTCGGACCGCCTGTCTCAGACCGTCTATCTCTGTCCGTCTGTTTCAGACCGCCTGTCTCAGACCGTCGGTCTTAGCCCGTCTGTCTCAGACCGCCTGTCTCTGTCCGTCTGTCTCAGACCGTCTGTCTCAGATCGTCTCTCTCAGGCCGCCTATCTCAGTCCGACTGTCTCTGTCCGTCTGTTTCAGACCGTCTGTCTCAGATCGTCTCTCTCAGGCCGCCTGTCTCAGTCCGACTGTCTCTGTCCGTCTGTTTCAGACCGCCTGTCTCAGACCGTCGGTCTTAGCCCGTCTGTCTCAGCCCGCCTGTCTCTGTCCGTCTGTCTCAGCCCATCTGTCTCAGACCGTCTGTCTCAGACCGTCTGTCTCTGACCGTCTGTCTCAGACCGTCAGTCTCAGACCGTCGGAATCTGTCCGTTTCTCGCAGGCCGCCTGTCTCTGTCCGTCTGTCTCTGTCCGTCTGTCTCTGTCCGTCTGTCTCTGTCCGTCTGTCTCTGTCCGTCTGTCTCTGTCCGTCTGTCTCTGTCCGTCTGTGTCAGACAGTCTGTCTCAGACCGTCGGTCTCTGTCCATCCTTCTCAGGCCGCCTGTCTCAGTCCGTCTGTCTCCGACCGTCTGTCTCCGACCGTCTGTCTCAGACCGTCGGTCTCTGTCCGTCTCTCTCATCCCGCCTGTCACAATCAGTGTGTCTCAGACCGTCTGTCTCAGACCGTCTGTCTCAGACCGTCTTTCTCAGACCGTCTGTCTCAGACCGTCTGTCTCAGACCGTCTGTGTCAGACCGTTGTCTCTGTCCGTCTGTCTCTGTCCGTTTGTGTCAGACCCTCTGTCTCAGACCGTCTGTCTCAGACGGTCTGCCTCTGTCCGTTTCTCGCAGGCCGCCTGTCTCAGGCCGCCTGTCATAGTCCGTCTGCCTCAGACCATCTGTCTCAGACCGCTGTCTCTGTCCGCCTATCTCTGTCCGTCTGTCTCAGAACGTCTGTCTCAGACCATCTGTATCAAACCGTCTGTCTCAGCCCGCCTGTCTCTGTCCGTCTGTTTCAGACCGCCTGTCTCAGACCGTCGGTCTTAGCCCGTCTGTCTCAGCCCGCCTGTCTCTGTCCGTCTGTCTCAGCCCATCTGTCTCAGACCGTCTGTCTCTGACCGTCTGTCTCAGACCGTCAGTCTCAGACCGTCGGTATCTGTCCGTTTATCGCAGGCCGCCTGTCTCTGTCCGTCTGTCTCTGTCCGTCTGTGTCAGACCGTCTGTCTCAGACCGTCGGTCTCTGTCCATCCCTCTCAGGCCGTCTGTCTCAGACCGTCTGTCTCAGACCGTCTTTCTCAGACCGTCTGTCTCAGACCGCCTGTCTCAGACCGCCTGTCTCAGACCGTCGGTCTTAGCCCGTCTGTCTCAGCCCGTCTGTCTCAGACCGTCCGTCTCAGACCGTCTGTCTCAGACCGTCTGTCCCAGGCCGTCTGTCGCAGACCGTCGGTCTCTGTCCGTCCCTCTCAGGCCGCCTGTCTCAGTCCGTCTGTCTCCGACCGTCTGTCTCCGACCGTCTGTCTCAGACCGTCGGTCTCTGTCCGTCTCTCTCAGCCCGCCTGTCTCAATCAGTGTGTCTCAGACCATCTGTCTCAGACCGTCCGTCTCTGTCCGTCTGTCTCAGACCGTCTGTCTCAGACCCTCTGTCTCAGACCGTCTGTCTCAGACCGTCTGCCTCTGTCCGTTTCTCGCAGGCCGCCTGTCTCAGGCCGCCTGTCATAGTCCGTCTGTCTCAGACCATCTGTCTCTGTCCGCCTATCTCTGTCCGTCTGTCTCAGAACGTCTGTCTCAGACCATCTGTATCAAACCGTCTGTCTCAGCCCGCCTGTCTCTGTCCGTCTGTTTCAGACCGCCTGTCTCAGACCGTCGGTCTTAGCCCGTCTGTCTCAGCCCGTCTGTCTCAGACTGTCCGTCTCAGACCGTCTGTCTCAGACCGTCTGTCTCAGGCCGTCTGTCTCAGACCGTCAGTCTCAGACCGTCGGTCTCTGTCCGTTTCTCGCAGGCCGCCTGTCTCAGTTCGACTGTCTCAGACCATCTGTCTCAGACCATCTGTGTCAGACCGTCTGTCTCAGACCGTCAGTCTCTGTCCGTCTCTCCCAGCCCGCCTGTCTCAGGCCATCTGTGTCAAACCGTCTGTCTCAGACCGTCTGTCTCAGACCGTCTGCCTCAGACCGTCTGTCTCAGACCGTCGGTCTCTGTCCGTCTCTCTCAGGCCGCCTGTCTCAGTCCGTCTGTCTCAGACCATCTGTCTCAGACCGTCTGTCTGCGTCCGTCTGTCTCAGACCATCTGTCTGAGTCCGTCTGTCTCAGACCGTCCGTCTCAGACCGTCTGTCTCAGACCGTCTGTCCCAGGCCGTCTGTCGCAGACCGTCGGTCTCTGTCCGTCCCTCTCAGGCCGCCTGTCTCAGTCCGTCTGTCTCCGACCGTCTGTCTCCGACCGTCTGTCTCAGACCGTCGGTCTCTGTCCGTCTCTCTCAGCCCGCCTGTCTCAATCAGTGTGTCTCAGACCATCTGTCTCAGACCGTCCGTCTCTGTCCGTCTGTCTCAGACCGTCTGTCTCAGACCCTCTGTCTCAGACCGTCTGTCTCAGACCGTCTGCCTCTGTCCGTTTCTCGCAGGCCGCCTGTCTCAGGCCGCCTGTCATAGTCCGTCTGTCTCAGACCATCTGTCTCTGTCCGCCTATCTCTGTCCGTCTGTCTCAGAACGTCTGTCTCAGACCATCTGTATCAAACCGTCTGTCTCAGCCCGCCTGTCTCTGTCCGTCTGTTTCAGACCGCCTGTCTCAGACCGTCGGTCTTAGCCCGTCTGTCTCAGCCCGTCTGTCTCAGACTGTCCGTCTCAGACCGTCTGTCTCAGACAGTCTGTCTCAGGCCGTCTGTCTCAGACCGTCAGTCTCAGACCGTCGGTCTCTGTCCGTTTCTCGCAGGCCGCCTGTCTCAGTTCGACTGTCTCAGACCATCTGTCTCAGACCATCTGTGTCAGACCGTCTGTCTCAGACCGTCAGTCTCTGTCCGTCTCTCCCAGCCCGCCTGTCTCAGGCCATCTGTGTCAAACCGTCTGTCTCAGACCGTCTGTCTCAGACCGTCTGCCTCAGACCGTCTGTCTCAGACCGTCGGTCTCTGTCCGTCTCTCTCAGGCCGCCTGTCTCAGTCCGTCTGTCTCAGACCATCTGTCTCAGACCGTCTGTCTGCGTCCGTCTGTCTCAGACCATCTGTCCGAGTCCGTCTGTCCCAGACCGTCTGCCTCAGACCGTCTGTCTCAGATCGTCGGTCTCTGTCCGTCTCTCCCAGCCCGCCTGTCTCAGTCCGTCTGTCTCAGACCATCTGTCTCAGACCGTTGTCTCTGTCCGTCTATCTCTGTCCGTCTGTCTCAGAACGTCTGTCTCAGACCATCTGTATCAAACCGTCTGTCTCAGCACGCCTGTCTCGGCCCGCCTGTCTCTGTCCGTCTGTTTCAGACCGCCTGTCTCAGACCATCTGTGTCAGACCGTTGTCTCTGTTCGTCTATCTCTGTCCGCCTGTCTCTGTCCGACTGTCTCAGAACGTCTGTCTCAGACCATCTGTATCAACCGTCTGTCTCAGCCCGCCTGTCTCAGCCCGCCAGTCGATGTCCGTCTGTCTCAGCCCGCCTGTCTCAGACCGTCTATCTCGGACCATCTGTCTCAGACCGTCTGTCTCAGATCGTCTCTCTCAGGCCGCCTGTCTCAATCCGTCTGTCTCAGACCATCTGTCTCAGACCATCTGTCTCAGACCGTCCGTCTCAGACCGTCTGTCTCAGCCCGCCTGTCTCTGTCCGCGTGTCTTAGACCATCTGTCGCAGACCGTCTGTCTCAGACCGTCTGTCTCAGACCGTCTGTCTCTGACCGTCTGTCTCAGACCGTCAGTCTCAGACCGTCGGTCTCTGTCCGTTTCTCGCAGGCCGCCTGTCTCTGTCCGTCTGTCTCAGACCGTCTGTCTCAGACCGTCGGTCTCTGTCCGTCTCTCTCAGGCCGTCGGTCTCTGGCCGTTTCTCGCAGGCCGCCTGTCTCAGTCCGCCTGTCTAAGTCCGTCTGTCTCAGACCATCTGTCTCAGACCGTTGTCTCTGTCCGTCTGTCTCTGTCCGTCTGTCTCAATCGGCCTGTCTCAGACCGTCTGTCCTGGACCGTCAGTCTCAGACCGTCGGTCTCTGTCCGTCTTTCTCATGCCGCCTGTCTCAGTCCGTCTGTTTCAGACCGCCTGTCTCAGACCGTCGGTCTCAGCCCGTCTGTCTCAGACCGTCTGTCTCAGGCCGCCTGTCTCAGTCCGTCTGTCTCAGACCATCTGTGTCAGACCGTTGTCTCTGTCCGTCTGTCTCAGATCGTCTGTCTCAGACGATCTGTCTCAGCCCGTCTGTCTCAGATCGTCGGTCTCAGCCCGCCTGTCTCTGTCCGTCTGTCTCAGATCGTCTCTCTCAGGCCGCCTGTCTCAGTCCGACTGTCTCTGTCTGTAGGTTTCAGACCGCCTGTCTCAGACCGTCGGTCTTAGCCCGTCTGTCTCAGCCCGCCTGTCTCTGTCCGCCTGTCTCAGACCGTCTGTCTCAGATCGTCTCTCTCAGGCCGCCCGTCTCAGTCCGACTGTCTCAGACCATCTGTCTCTGTCCGTCTGTCTCAGCCCGCCTGTCTCAGACCGTTGTCTCTGTCCGTCTATCTCTGTCCGTCTGTCTCAGAACGTCTGTCTCAGACCATCTGTGTCAGACAGTTGTCTCTGTCCGTCTGTCTCTGTCCGTCTGTCTCTGTCCGTCTGTCTCTGTCCGTCTGTGTCAGACCGTCTGTCTCAGACCGTCTGTCTCAGACCGTCTGTCTCAGCCCGCCTGTCTGTGTCCGTCTGTCTCAGACCGTCTGTCTCAGATCGTCTCTCTCAGGCCGCCTGTCTCAGTCCGACTGTCTCAGACCATCTGTCTCAGACCATCTGTGTCAGACCGTTGTCTCAGTCCGTCTGTCTCTGTCCGTCTCTCTCAGGCCGCCTGTCTCAGTCCATCTGTCTCAGACCGTCTGTAACTGTCCGTCTGTCTCAGACCGTCTGTCTCAGACCGTCTGTCTCAGACCGTCTGTCTCAGGCCGCCTGTCTCAGTCCGTCTGTCTCAGACCATCTGTGTCAGACCGTTGTCTCTGTCCGTCTGTCTCAGATCGTCTGTCTCAGACCATCTGTCTCAGCCCGTCTGTCTCAGATCGTCGGTCTCAGCCCGCCTGTCTCTGTCCGTCTGTCTCAGACCGTCTGTCTCAGATCGTCTCTCTCAGGCCGCCTGTCTCAGTCCGACTGTCTCTGTCCGTAGGTTTCAGACCGCCTGTCTCAGACCGTCGGTCTTAGCCCGTCTGTCTCAGCCCGCCTGTCTCTGTCCGCCTGTCTTAGACCGTCTGTCTCAGATCGTCTCTCTCAGGCCGCCTGTCTCAGTCCGACTGTCTCAGACCATCTGTCTCAGACCATCTGTCTCTGTCCGTCTGTCTCAGCCCGCCTGTCTCAGACCGTTGTCTCTGTCCGTCTATCTCTGTCCGTCTGTCTCAGAACGTCTGTCTCAGACCATCTGTGTCAGACCGTTGTCTCTGTCCGTCTGTCTCTGTCCGTCTGTCTCTGTCCGTCTGTCTCTGTCCGTCTGTGTCAGACCGTCTGTCTCAGACCGTCTGTCTCAGCCCGCCTGTCTGTGTCCGTCTGTCTCAGACCGTCTGTCTCAGAGCATCTCTCTCAGGCCGCCTGTCTCAGTCCGACTGTCTCAGACCATCTGTCACAGACCATCTGTGTCAGACCGTTGTCTCAGTCCGTCTGTCTCTGTCCGTCTCTCTCAGGCCGCCTGTCTCAGTCCATCTGTCTCAGACCGTCTGTAACTGTCCGTCTGTCTCAGACCGTCTGTCTCAGACCGTCTGTCTCAGACCGTCTGTCTCAGACCGTCTGTCTCAGACCGTCTGTCTCAGACCGTCTGTCTCAGGCCGCCTGTCTCAGTCCGTCTGTCTCAGACCATCTGTGTCAGACCGTTGTCCCTGTCCGTCTGTCTCAGATCGTCTGTCTCAGACCATCTGTCTCAGCCCGTCTGTCTCAGATCGTCGGTCTCAGCCCGCCTGTCTCTGTCCGTCTGTCTCAGACCGTCTGTCTCAGATCGTCTCTCTCAGGCCGCCTGTCTCAGTCCGACTGTCTCTGTCCGTAGGTTTCAGACCGCCTGTCTCAGACCGTCGGTCTTAGCCCGTCTGTCTCAGCCCGCCTGTCTCTGTCCGCCTGTCTCAGACCGTCTGTCTCAGATCGTCTCTCTCAGGCCGCCTGTCTCAGTCCGACTGTCTCAGACCATCTGTCTCAGACCATCTGTCTCTGTCCATCTGTCTCAGCCCGCCTGTCTCAGACCGTTGTCTCTGTCCGTCTATCTCTGTCCGTCTGTCTCAGAACGTCTGTCTCAGACCATCTGTGTCAGACCGTTGTCTCTGTCCGTCTGTCTCTCTCCGTCTGTCTCTGTCCGTCTGTCTCTGTCCGTCTGTGTCAGACCGTCTGTCTCAGACCGTCTGTCTCAGCCCGCCTGTCTCAGCCCGCCTGTCTCTGTCCGCCTGTCTCAGACCGTCTGTCTCAGATCGTCTCTCTCAGGCCGCCCGTCTCAGTCCGACTGTCTCAGACCATCTGTCTCAGACCATCTGTCTCTGTCCGTCTGTCTCAGCCCGCCTGTCTCAGACCGTTGTCTCTGTCCGTCTATCTCTGTCCGTCTGTCTCAGAACGTCTGTCTCAGACCATCTGTGTCAGACAGTTGTCTCTGTCCGTCTGTCTCTGTCCGTCTGTCTCTGTCCGTCTGTCTCTGTCCGTCTGTGTCAGACCGTCTGTCTCAGACCGTCTGTCTCAGACCGTCTGTCTCAGCCCGCCTGTCTGTGTCCGTCTGTCTCAGACCGTCTGTCTCAGATCGTCTCTCTCAGGCCGCCTGTCTCAGTCCGACTGTCTCAGACCATCTGTCTCAGACCATCTGTGTCAGACCGTTGTCTCAGTCCGTCTGTCTCTGTCCGTCTCTCTCAGGCCGCCTGTCTCAGTCCATCTGTCTCAGACCGTCTGTAACTGTCCGTCTGTCTCAGACCGTCTGTCTCAGACCGTCTGTCTCAGGCCGCCTGTCTCAGTCCGTCTGTCTCAGACCATCTGTGTCAGACCGTTGTCTCTGTCCGTCTGTCTCAGATCGTCTGTCTCAGACCATCTGTCTCAGCCCGTCTGTCTCAGATCGTCGGTCTCAGCCCGCCTGTCTCTGTCCGTCTGTCTCAGACCGTCTGTCTCAGATCGTCTCTCTCAGGCCGCCTGTCTCAGTCCGACTGTCTCTGTCCGTAGGTTTCAGACCGCCTGTCTCAGACCGTCGGTCTTAGCCCGTCTGTCTCAGCCCGCCTGTCTCTGTCCGCCTGTCTTAGACCGTCTGTCTCAGATCGTCTCTCTCAGGCCGCCTGTCTCAGTCCGACTGTCTCAGACCATCTGTCTCAGACCATCTGTCTCTGTCCGTCTGTCTCAGCCCGCCTGTCTCAGACCGTTGTCTCTGTCCGTCTATCTCTGTCCGTCTGTCTCAGAACGTCTGTCTCAGACCATCTGTGTCAGACCGTTGTCTCTGTCCGTCTGTCTCTGTCCGTCTGTCTCTGTCCGTCTGTCTCTGTCCGTCTGTGTCAGACCGTCTGTCTCAGACCGTCTGTCTCAGCCCGCCTGTCTGTGTCCGTCTGTCTCAGACCGTCTGTCTCAGAGCATCTCTCTCAGGCCGCCTGTCTCAGTCCGACTGTCTCAGACCATCTGTCACAGACCATCTGTGTCAGACCGTTGTCTCAGTCCGTCTGTCTCTGTCCGTCTCTCTCAGGCCGCCTGTCTCAGTCCATCTGTCTCAGACCGTCTGTAACTGTCCGTCTGTCTCAGACCGTCTGTCTCAGACCGTCTGTCTCAGACCGTCTGTCTCAGACCGTCTGTCTCAGACCGTCTGTCTCAGACCGTCTGTCTCAGGCCGCCTGTCTCAGTCCGTCTGTCTCAGACCATCTGTGTCAGACCGTTGTCCCTGTCCGTCTGTCTCAGATCGTCTGTCTCAGACCATCTGTCTCAGCCCGTCTGTCTCAGATCGTCGGTCTCAGCCCGCCTGTCTCTGTCCGTCTGTCTCAGACCGTCTGTCTCAGATCGTCTCTCTCAGGCCGCCTGTCTCAGTCCGACTGTCTCTGTCCGTAGGTTTCAGACCGCCTGTCTCAGACCGTCGGTCTTAGCCCGTCTGTCTCAGCCCGCCTGTCTCTGTCCGCCTGTCTCAGACCGTCTGTCTCAGATCGTCTCTCTCAGGCCGCCTGTCTCAGTCCGACTGTCTCAGACCATCTGTCTCAGACCATCTGTCTCTGTCCATCTGTCTCAGCCCGCCTGTCTCAGACCGTTGTCTCTGTCCGTCTATCTCTGTCCGTCTGTCTCAGAACGTCTGTCTCAGACCATCTGTGTCAGACCGTTGTCTCTGTCCGTCTGTCTCTCTCCGTCTGTCTCTGTCCGTCTGTCTCTGTCCGTCTGTGTCAGACCGTCTGTCTCAGACCGTCTGTCTCAGCCCGCCTGTCTGTGTCCGTCAGTCTCAGACCGTCTGTCTCAGATCGTCTCTCTCAGGCCGCCTGTCTCAGTCCGACTGTCTCAGACCATCTGTCTCAGACCATCTGTGTCAGACCGACTGTCTCAGACCGTCTGTCTCAGACCGTCTGTCTCAGGCCGCCTGTCTCAGTCCATCTGTCTCAGACCATCTGTCTCAGACCGTCTGTCTCTTTCCGTCTGTCTCAGACCATCTGTCTCAGACCTTCTGTCTCAACCGTCCGTCTCTGTCCGTCTGTCTCAGACCATCTGTCTCAGACCGTCTGTCTCAGACCGTCTGTCTCAGCCCGCCTTTCTCAGCCCGCCTGTCTCTGTCCGTCTGTCTCAGACCGCTGTCTCTGTCCGCCTATCTCTGTCCGTCTGTCTCAGAACGTCTGTCTCAGACCATCTGTATCAAACCGTCTGTCTCAGCCCGCCTGTCTCTGTCCGTCTGTTTCAGACCGTCTGTCTCAGACCGTCTGTCTCTGTCCGTCTGTCTCAGACCATCTGTCTCAGTCCGTCTGTCTCAGACCGTCGGTCTCTGTCCGTTTCTCGCAGGCCGCCTGTCTCAGTCCGTCTGTCTCAGACCATCTGTCTCAGACCGTTGTCTCTGTCCGTATATCTCTGTCCGTCTGTCTCAGAACGTCTGCCTCAGACCATCTGTATCAAACCGTCTGTCTCAGCCCGCCTGTCTCGGCCCGCCTGTCTCTGTCCGTCTGTTTCAGACCGCCTGTCTCAGACCATCTGTGTCAGACCGTTGACTCTGTCCCTCTGTCTCTGTCCGTCTGTCTCAGACCGTCTGTCTCAGACCGTCTGTCTCAGACCGTCTTTCTCAGACCGTCTGTCTCAGACCGTCTGTCTCAGACCGTCTGTCTCAGACCGTCTGTCTCAGACCGTCTTTCTCAGACCGTCTGTCTCAGACCGTCTGTCTCAGACCGTCTGTCTCAGACCGTCTGTCTCAGCCCGCCTGTCTCTGTCCGTCTGTTTCAGACCGCCTGTCTCAGACCGTCTCTCTCAGGCCGCGTGTCTCAGTCCGTCTGTCTCAGACCATCTGTCTCAGACCATCTGTCTCAGACCGTCCGTCCCTGTCCGTCTGTCTCAGACCGTCGGTCTCTGTCCGTCTCTCTCAGGCCGTCTATCTCTGTCCGTCTGTTTCAGACCGCCTGTCTCAGACCGTCGGTCTTAGGCCGTCTGTCTCAGCCCGCCTGTCTCTGTCCGTCTGTCTCAGACCGTCTGTCTCAGATCGTCTCTCTCAGGCCGCCTGTCTCAGTTCGACTGTCTCTGTCCGTCTGTTTCAGACCGTCTGTTTCAGATCGTCTCTCTCAGGCCGCCTGTCTCAGTCCGTCTGTCTCAGACCGTCTTTCTCAGACCGTCTGTCTCAGACCGTCTGTCTCAGACCGTCTGTGTCAGACCGTTGTCTCTGTCCGTCTGTCTCTGTCCGTCTGTGTCAGACCCTCTGTCTCAGACCGTCTGTCTCAGACCGTCTGTCTCAGACCGTCTGCCTCTGTCCGTTTCTCGCAGGCCGCCTGTCATAGTCCGTCTGTCTCAGACCATCTGTCTCTGTCCGCCTATCTCTGTCCGTCTGTCTCAGAACGTCTGTCTCAGACCATCTGTATCAGACCATCTGTCTCACACCGTCCGTCTCTGTCCGTCTGTCTCAGACCGTCGGTCTCTGTCCGTCTCTCTCAGGCCGTCTATCTCTGTCCGTCTGTTTCAGACCGCCTGTCTCAGACCGTCGGTCTTAGCCCGTCTGTCTCAGACCGCCTGTCTCTGTCCGTCTGTCTCAGACCGTCTGTCTCAGATCGTCTCTCTCAGGCCGCCTATCTCAGTCCGACTGTCTCTGTCCGTCTGTTTCAGACCGTCTGTCTCAGATCGTCTCTCTCAGGCCGCCTGTCTCAGTCCGACTGTCTCTGTCCGTCTGTTTCAGACCGCCTGTCTCAGACCGTCGGTCTTAGCCCGTCTGTCTCAGCCCGCCTGTCTCTGTCCGTCTGTCTCAGCCCATCTGTCTCAGACCGTCTGTCTCAGACCGTCTGTCTCAGACCGTCGGTCTCTGTCCGTCTCTCTCATCCCGCCTGTCACAATCAGTGTGTCTCAGACCATCTGTCTCAGACCGTCCGTCTCTGTCCGTCTGTCTCAGACCGTCTGTCTCAGACCGTCTGTCTCAGACCGTCTTTCTCAGACCGTCTGTCTCAGACCGTCTGTCTCAGACCGTCTGTGTCAGACCGTTGTCTCTGTCCGTCTGTCTCTGTCCGTTTGTGTCAGACCCTCTGTCTCAGACCGTCTGTCTCAGACCGTCTGCCTCTGTCCGTTTCTCGCAGGCCGCCTGTCTCAGGCCGCCTGTCATAGTCCGTCTGCCTCAGACCATCTGTCTCAGACCGCTGTCTCTGTCCGCCTATCTCTGTCCGTCTGTCTCAGAACGTCTGTCTCAGACCATCTGTATCAAACCGTCTGTCTCAGCCCGCCTGTCTCTGTCCGTCTGTTTCAGACCGCCTGTCTCAGACCGTCGGTCTTAGCCCGTCTGTCTCAGCCCGCCTGTCTCTGTCCGTCTGTCTCAGCCCATCTGTCTCAGACCGTCTGTCTCTGACCGTCTGTCTCAGACCGTCAGTCTCAGACCGTCGGTATCTGTCCGTTTATCGCAGGCCGCCTGTCTCTGTCCGTCTGTCTCTGTCCGTCTGTGTCAGACCGTCTGTCTCAGACCGTCGGTCTCTGTCCATCCCTCTCAGGCCGTCTGTCTCAGACCGTCTGTCTCAGACCGTCTTTCTCAGACCGTCTGTCTCAGACCGCCTGTCTCAGACCGCCTGTCTCAGACCGTCGGTCTTAGCCCGTCTGTCTCAGCCCGTCTGTCTCAGACCGTCCGTCTCAGACCGTCTGTCTCAGACCGTCTGTCCCAGGCCGTCTGTCGCAGACCGTCGGTCTCTGTCCGTCCCTCTCAGGCCGCCTGTCTCAGTCCGTCTGTCTCCGACCGTCTGTCTCCGACCGTCTGTCTCAGACCGTCGGTCTCTGTCCGTCTCTCTCAGCCCGCCTGTCTCAATCAGTGTGTCTCAGACCATCTGTCTCAGACCGTCCGTCTCTGTCCGTCTGTCTCAGACCGTCTGTCTCAGACCCTCTGTCTCAGACCGTCTGTCTCAGACCGTCTGCCTCTGTCCGTTTCTCGCAGGCCGCCTGTCTCAGGCCGCCTGTCATAGTCCGTCTGTCTCAGACCATCTGTCTCTGTCCGCCTATCTCTGTCCGTCTGTCTCAGAACGTCTGTCTCAGACCATCTGTATCAACCGTCTGTCTCAGCCCGCCTGTCTCAGCCCGCCAGTCGATGTCCGTCTGTCTCAGCCCGCCTGTCTCAGACCGTCTATCTCGGACCATCTGTCTCAGACCGTCTGTCTCAGATCGTCTCTCTCAGGCCGCCTGTCTCAATCCGTCTGTCTCAGACCATCTGTCTCAGACCATCTGTCTCAGACCGTCCGTCTCTGTCCGTCTGTCTCAGACCGTCGGTCTCTGTCCGTCTCTCTCAGGCCGTCTATCTCTGTCCGTCTGTTTCGGACCGCCTGTCTCAGACCGTCTATCTCTGTCCGTCTGTTTCAGACCGCCTGTCTCAGACCGTCGGTCTTAGCCCGTCTGTCTCAGACCGCCTGTCTCTGTCCGTCTGTCTCAGACCGTCTGTCTCAGATCGTCTCTCTCAGGCCGCCTATCTCAGTCCGACTGTCTCTGTCCGTCTGTTTCAGACCGTCTGTCTCAGATCGTCTCTCTCAGGCCGCCTGTCTCAGTCCGACTGTCTCTGTCCGTCTGTTTCAGACCGCCTGTCTCAGACCGTCGGTCTTAGCCCGTCTGTCTCAGCCCGCCTGTCTCTGTCCGTCTGTCTCAGCCCATCTGTCTCAGACCGTCTGTCTCAGACCGTCTGTCTCTGACCGTCTGTCTCAGACCGTCAGTCTCAGACCGTCGGAATCTGTCCGTTTCTCGCAGGCCGCCTGTCTCTGTCCGTCTGTCTCTGTCCGTCTGTCTCTGTCCGTCTGTCTCTGTCCGTCTGTGTCAGACAGTCTGTCTCAGACCGTCGGTCTCTGTCCATCCTTCTCAGGCCGCCTGTCTCAGTCCGTCTGTCTCCGACCGTCTGTCTCCGACCGTCTGTCTCAGACCGTCGGTCTCTGTCCGTCTCTCTCATCCCGCCTGTCACAATCAGTGTGTCTCAGACCGTCTGTCTCAGACCGTCTGTCTCAGACCGTCTTTCTCAGACCGTCTGTCTCAGACCGTCTGTCTCAGACCGTCTGTGTCAGACCGTTGTCTCTGTCCGTCTGTCTCTGTCCGTTTGTGTCAGACCCTCTGTCTCAGACCGTCTGTCTCAGACGGTCTGCCTCTGTCCGTTTCTCGCAGGCCGCCTGTCTCAGGCCGCCTGTCATAGTCCGTCTGCCTCAGACCATCTGTCTCAGACCGCTGTCTCTGTCCGCCTATCTCTGTCCGTCTGTCTCAGAACGTCTGTCTCAGACCATCTGTATCAAACCGTCTGTCTCAGCCCGCCTGTCTCTGTCCGTCTGTTTCAGACCGCCTGTCTCAGACCGTCGGTCTTAGCCCGTCTGTCTCAGCCCGCCTGTCTCTGTCCGTCTGTCTCAGCCCATCTGTCTCAGACCGTCTGTCTCTGACCGTCTGTCTCAGACCGTCAGTCTCAGACCGTCGGTATCTGTCCGTTTATCGCAGGCCGCCTGTCTCTGTCCGTCTGTCTCTGTCCGTCTGTGTCAGACCGTCTGTCTCAGACCGTCGGTCTCTGTCCATCCCTCTCAGGCCGTCTGTCTCAGACCGTCTGTCTCAGACCGTCTTTCTCAGACCGTCTGTCTCAGACCGCCTGTCTCAGACCGCCTGTCTCAGACCGTCGGTCTTAGCCCGTCTGTCTCAGCCCGTCTGTCTCAGACCGTCCGTCTCAGACCGTCTGTCTCAGACCGTCTGTCCCAGGCCGTCTGTCGCAGACCGTCGGTCTCTGTCCGTCCCTCTCAGGCCGCCTGTCTCAGTCCGTCTGTCTCCGACCGTCTGTCTCCGACCGTCTGTCTCAGACCGTCGGTCTCTGTCCGTCTCTCTCAGCCCGCCTGTCTCAATCAGTGTGTCTCAGACCATCTGTCTCAGACCGTCCGTCTCTGTCCGTCTGTCTCAGACCGTCTGTCTCAGACCCTCTGTCTCAGACCGTCTGTCTCAGACCGTCTGCCTCTGTCCGTTTCTCGCAGGCCGCCTGTCTCAGGCCGCCTGTCATAGTCCGTCTGTCTCAGACCATCTGTCTCTGTCCGCCTATCTCTGTCCGTCTGTCTCAGAACGTCTGTCTCAGACCATCTGTATCAAACCGTCTGTCTCAGCCCGCCTGTCTCTGTCCGTCTGTTTCAGACCGCCTGTCTCAGACCGTCGGTCTTAGCCCGTCTGTCTCAGCCCGTCTGTCTCAGACTGTCCGTCTCAGACCGTCTGTCTCAGACCGTCTGTCTCAGGCCGTCTGTCTCAGACCGTCAGTCTCAGACCGTCGGTCTCTGTCCGTTTCTCGCAGGCCGCCTGTCTCAGTTCGACTGTCTCAGACCATCTGTCTCAGACCATCTGTGTCAGACCGTCTGTCTCAGACCGTCAGTCTCTGTCCGTCTCTCCCAGCCCGCCTGTCTCAGGCCATCTGTGTCAAACCGTCTGTCTCAGACCGTCTGTCTCAGACCGTCTGCCTCAGACCGTCTGTCTCAGACCGTCGGTCTCTGTCCGTCTCTCTCAGGCCGCCTGTCTCAGTCCGTCTGTCTCAGACCATCTGTCTCAGACCGTCTGTCTGCGTCCGTCTGTCTCAGACCATCTGTCTGAGTCCGTCTGTCTCAGACCGTCCGTCTCAGACCGTCTGTCTCAGACCGTCTGTCCCAGGCCGTCTGTCGCAGACCGTCGGTCTCTGTCCGTCCCTCTCAGGCCGCCTGTCTCAGTCCGTCTGTCTCCGACCGTCTGTCTCCGACCGTCTGTCTCAGACCGTCGGTCTCTGTCCGTCTCTCTCAGCCCGCCTGTCTCAATCAGTGTGTCTCAGACCATCTGTCTCAGACCGTCCGTCTCTGTCCGTCTGTCTCAGACCGTCTGTCTCAGACCCTCTGTCTCAGACCGTCTGTCTCAGACCGTCTGCCTCTGTCCGTTTCTCGCAGGCCGCCTGTCTCAGGCCGCCTGTCATAGTCCGTCTGTCTCAGACCATCTGTCTCTGTCCGCCTATCTCTGTCCGTCTGTCTCAGAACGTCTGTCTCAGACCATCTGTATCAAACCGTCTGTCTCAGCCCGCCTGTCTCTGTCCGTCTGTTTCAGACCGCCTGTCTCAGACCGTCGGTCTTAGCCCGTCTGTCTCAGCCCGTCTGTCTCAGACTGTCCGTCTCAGACCGTCTGTCTCAGACAGTCTGTCTCAGGCCGTCTGTCTCAGACCGTCAGTCTCAGACCGTCGGTCTCTGTCCGTTTCTCGCAGGCCGCCTGTCTCAGTTCGACTGTCTCAGACCATCTGTCTCAGACCATCTGTGTCAGACCGTCTGTCTCAGACCGTCAGTCTCTGTCCGTCTCTCCCAGCCCGCCTGTCTCAGGCCATCTGTGTCAAACCGTCTGTCTCAGACCGTCTGTCTCAGACCGTCTGCCTCAGACCGTCTGTCTCAGACCGTCGGTCTCTGTCCGTCTCTCTCAGGCCGCCTGTCTCAGTCCGTCTGTCTCAGACCATCTGTCTCAGACCGTCTGTCTGCGTCCGTCTGTCTCAGACCATCTGTCCGAGTCCGTCTGTCCCAGACCGTCTGCCTCAGACCGTCTGTCTCAGATCGTCGGTCTCTGTCCGTCTCTCCCAGCCCGCCTGTCTCAGTCCGTCTGTCTCAGACCATCTGTCTCAGACCGTTGTCTCTGTCCGTCTATCTCTGTCCGTCTGTCTCAGAACGTCTGTCTCAGACCATCTGTATCAAACCGTCTGTCTCAGCACGCCTGTCTCGGCCCGCCTGTCTCTGTCCGTCTGTTTCAGACCGCCTGTCTCAGACCATCTGTGTCAGACCGTTGTCTCTGTTCGTCTATCTCTGTCCGCCTGTCTCTGTCCGACTGTCTCAGAACGTCTGTCTCAGACCATCTGTATCAACCGTCTGTCTCAGCCCGCCTGTCTCAGCCCGCCAGTCGATGTCCGTCTGTCTCAGCCCGCCTGTCTCAGACCGTCTATCTCGGACCATCTGTCTCAGACCGTCTGTCTCAGATCGTCTCTCTCAGGCCGCCTGTCTCAATCCGTCTGTCTCAGACCATCTGTCTCAGACCATCTGTCTCAGACCGTCCGTCTCTGTCCGTCTGTCTCAGACCGTCGGTCTCTGTCCGTCTCTCTCAGGCCGTCTATCTCTGTCCGTCTGTTTCGGACCGCCTGTCTCAGACAGTCGGTCTTAGCCCGTCTGTCTCAGCCCGCCTGTCTCTGTCCGTCTGTCTCAGACCGTCTGTCTCAGATCGTCTCTCTCAGGCCGCCTGTCCCAGTCCAACTGTCTCTGTCCGTCTGTTTCAGACCGTCTGTCTCAGATCGTCTCTCTCAAGCCGCCTGTCTCAGTCCGACTGTCTCTGTCAGTCTGCTTCAGACCGCCTGTCTCAGACCGTCGGTCTTAGCCCGTCTGTCTCAGCCCGCCTGTCTCTGTCCGTCTGTCTCAGCCCATCTGTCTCAGACCGTCTGTCTCCGACCGTCTGTCTCAGACCGTCGGTCTCTGTTCGTCTCTCTCATCCCGCCTGTCACAATCAGTGTGTCTCAGACCATCTGTCTCAGACCGTCCGTCTCTGTCCGTCTGTCTCAGACCGTCTGTCTCAGACCGTCTGTCTCAGACCGTCTGTCTCAGACCGTCTTTCTCAGACCGTCTGTCTCAGACCGTCTGTCTCAGACCGTCTGCGTCAGACCGTTGTCTCTGTCCGTCTGTCTCTGTCCGTCTGTGTCAGACCCTCTGTCTCAGACCGTCTGTCTCAGACCGTCTGTCTCAGACCGTCTGTCTCAGACCGTCTGCCTCTGTCCGTTTCTCGCAGGCCGCCTGTCTCAGGCCGCCTGTCATAGTCCGTCTGTCTCAGACCATCTGTCTCAGACCGCTGTCTCTGTCCGCCTATCTCTGTCCGTCTGTCTCAGAACGTCTGTCTCAGACCATCTGTATCAAACCGTCTGTCTCAGCCCGCCTGTCTCTGTCCGTCTGTTTCAGACCGCCTGTCTCAGACCGTCGGTCTTAGCCCGTCTGTCTCAGCCCACCTGTCTCTGTCCGTCTGTCTCAGCCCATCTGTCTCAGACCGTCTGTCTCTGACCGTCTGTCTCAGACCGTCAGTCTCAGACCGTCGGTATCTGTCCGTTTATCGCAGGCTGCCTGTCTCTGTCCGTCTGTCTCTGTCCGTCTGTGTCAGACCGTCTGTCTCAGACCGTCGGTCTCTGTCCGTCCCTCTCAGGCCGCCTGTCTCAGTCCGTCTGTCTCCGACCGTCTGTCTCAGACCGTCTGTCTCAGACCGTCTGTGTCAGGCCGTTGTCTCTGTCCGTCTGTCTCTGTCCGTCTGTGTCAGACCCTCTGTCTCAGACCGTCTGTCTCAGACCGTCTGTCTCAGACCGTCTGCCTCTGTCCGTTTCTCGCAGGCCGCCTGTCATAGTCCGTCTGTCTCAGACCATCTGTCTCAGACCGCTGTCTCTGTCCGCCTATCTCTGTCCGTCTGTCTCAGAACGTCTGTCTCAGACCATCTGTATCAAACCGTCTGTCTCAGCCCGCCTGTCTCTGTCCGTCTGTTTCAGACCGCCTGTCTCAGACCGTCCGTCTCTGTCCGTCTGTCTCAGACCGTCGGTCTCTGTCCGTCTCTCTCAGGCCGTCTGTCTCAGTTCGACTGTCTCAGATCGTCTCTCTCAGGCCGCCTGTCTCAGTCCGTCTGTCTCAGACCATCTGTCTCAGACCATCTGTCACAGACCATCTGTCTCAGACCGTCCGTCTCTGTCTGTCTGTCTCAGACCGTCGGTCTCTGTCCGTCTCTCTCAGGCCGTCTATCTCTGTCCGTCTGTTTCGGACCGCCTGTCTCAGACAGTCGGTCTTAGCCCGTCTGTCTCAGCCCGCCTGTCTCTGTCCGTCTGTCTCAGACCGTCTGTCTCAGATCGTCTCTCTCAGGCCGCCTGTCTCAGTCCAACTGTCTCTGTCCGTCTGTTTCAGACCGTCTGTCTCAGATCGTCTCTCTCAAGCCGCCTGTCTCAGTCCGACTGTCTCTGTCAGTCTGTTTCAGACCGCCTGTCTCAGACCGTCGGTCTTAGCCCGTCTGTCTCAGCCCGCCTGTCTCTGTCCGTCTGTCTCAGCCCATCTGTCTCAGACCGTCTGTCTCCGACCGTCTGTCTCAGACCGTCGGTCTCTGTTCGTCTCTCTCATCCCGCCTGTCACAATCAGTGTGTCTCAGACCATCTGTCTCAGACCGTCCGTCTCTGTCCGTCTGTCTCAGACCGTCTGTCTCAGACCGTCTGTCTCAGACCGTCTTTCTCAGACCGTCTGTCTCAGACCGTCTGTCTCAGACCGTCTGCGTCAGACCGTTGTCTCTGTCCGTCTGTCTCTGTCCGTCTGTGTCAGACCCTCTGTCTCAGACCGTCTGTCTCAGACCGTCTGTCTCAGACCGTCTGCCTCTGTCCGTTTCTCGCAGGCCGCCTGTCTCAGGCCGCCTGTCATAGTCCGTCTGTCTCAGACCATCTGTCTCAGACCGCTGTCTCTGTCCGCCTATCTCTGTCCGTCTGTCTCAGAACGTCTGTCTCAGACCATCTGTATCAAACCGTCTGTCTCAGCCCGCCTGTCTCTGTCCGTCTGTTTCAGACCGCCTGTCTCAGACCGTCGGTCTTAGCCCGTCTGTCTCAGCCCACCTGTCTCTGTCCGTCTGTCTCAGCCCATCTGTCTCAGACCGTCTGTCTCTGACCGTCTGTCTCAGACCGTCAGTCTCAGACCGTCGGTATCTGTCCGTTTATCGCAGGCTGCCTGTCTCTGTCCGTCTGTCTCTGTCCGTCTGTGTCAGACCGTCTGTCTCAGACCGTCGGTCTCTGTCCGTCCCTCTCAGGCCGCCTGTCTCAGTCCGTCTGTCTCCGACCGTCTGTCTCAGACCGTCTGTCTCAGACCGTCTGTCTCAGACCGTCTGTGTCAGGCCGTTGTCTCTGTCCGTCTGTCTCTGTCCGTCTGTGTCAGACCCTCTGTCTCAGACCGTCTGTCTCAGACCGTCTGTCTCAGACCGTCTGCCTCTGTCCGTTTCTCGCAGGCCGCCTGTCATAGTCCGTCTGTCTCAGACCATCTGTCTCAGACCGCTGTCTCTGTCCGCCTATCTCTGTCCGTCTGTCTCAGAACGTCTGTCTCAGACCATCTGTATCAAACCGTCTGTCTCAGCCCGCCTGTCTCTGTCCGTCTGTTTCAGACCGCCTGTCTCAGACCGTCCGTCTCTGTCCGTCTCTCTCAGGCCGTCTATCTCTGTCCGTCTGTTTCAGACCGCCTGTCTCAGACCGTCGGTCTTAGCCCGTCTGTCTCAGCCCGCCTGTCTGTGTCCGTCTGTCTCAGCCCATCTGTCTCAGACCGTCTGTCTCTGACCGTCTGTCTCAGACCGTCAGTCTCAGACCGTCGGTATCTGTCCGTCCCTCTCAGGCCGCCTGTCTCAGTCCTTCTGTCTCCGACCGTCTGTCTCAGACCGTCTGTCTCAGACCGTCGGTCTCTGTGCGTCTCTCTCAATAAGCCTGTCTCAATCCGTGTGTCTCAGACCGTCTGTCTCAGACCGTCCGTCTCTGTCCGTCTGTCTCAGACCGTCTGTCTCAGACCGTCTTTCTCAGACCGTCTGTCTCTGTCCGTCTGTTTCAGACCGCCTGTCTCAGACCGTCGGTCTTAGCCCGTCTGTCTCAGCCTGTCTGTCTCAGACTGCCCGTCTCAGACCGTCTGTCTCAGACCGTCTGTCTCAGGCCGTCTGTCTCAGACCGTCAGTCTCAGACCGTCGGTCTCTGTCCGTTTCTCGCAGGCCGCCTGTCTCACTTCGACTGTCTCAGACCATCTGTCTCAGACCATCTGTGTCAGACCGTCTGTCTCAGACCGTCAGTCTCTGTCCGTCTCTCACAGCCCGCCTGTCTCAGGCCATCTGTGTCAAACCGTCTGTCTCAGACCGTCTGTCTCAGACCGTCGGTCTCTGTCCGTCTCTCTCAGGCCGCCTGTCTCAGTCCGTCTGTCTCAGACCATCTGTCTCAGACCGTCTGTCTCTGTCCGTCCGTCTCAGACCATCTGTCTGCGTCCGTCTGTCTCAGACCGTCTGCCTCAGACCGTCTGTCTCAGATCGTCGGTCTCTGTCCGTCTCTCCCAGCCCGCCTGTCTCAGCCCGTCTGTCTCAGACCATCTGTCTCAGACCGTCTGTCTCAGACCGTCAGTCTCAGACCGTCGGTCTCAGTCCGTTTCTCGCAGGCCGCCTGTCTCAGGCCGCCTGTCTCAGTCCGTCTGTCTCAGACCATCTGTCTCAGACCGTTGTCTCTGTCCGTCTATCTCTGTCCGTCTGTCTCAGAACGTCTGTCTCCGACCATCTGTATCAAACCGTCTGTCTCAGCACGCCTGTCTCGGCCCGCCTGTCTCTGTCCGTCTGTTTCAGACCGCCTGTCTCAGACCATCTGTGTCAGACCGTTGTCTCTGTCCGTCTATCTCTGTCCGCCTGTCTCTGTCCGACTGTCTCAGAACGTCTGTCTCAGACCATCTGTATCAACCGTCTGTCTCAGCCCGCCTGTCTCAGCCCGCCTGTCTCTGTCCGTCTGTCTCAGCCCGCCTGTCTCAGACCGTCGGTCTTAGCCCGTCTGTCTCAGCCCGCCTGTCTCTGTCCGTCTGTCTCAGCCCATCTGTCTCAGACCGTCTGTCTCTGACCGTCTGTCTCAGACCGTCAGTCTCAGACCGTCGGTATCTGTCCGTCCCTCTCAGGCCGCCTGTCACAGTCCTTCTGTCTCCGACCGTCTGTCTCAGACCGTCTGTCTCAGACCGTCGGTCTCTGTCCGTCTCTCTCAATAAGCCTGTCTCAATCCGTGTGTCTCAGACCGTCTGTCTCAGACCGTCCGTCTCTGTCTGTCTGTCTCAGACCGTCTGTCTCAGACCGTCTTTCTCAGACCGTCTGTCTCTGTCCGTCTGTTTCAGACCGCCTGTCTCAGACCGTCGGTCTTAGCCCGTCTGTCTCAGCCCGTCTGTCTCAGACTGCCCGTCTCAGACCGTCTTTCTCAGACTGTCTGTCTCAGGCCGTCTGTCTCAGACCGTCAGTCTCAGACCGTCGGTCTCTGTCCGTTTCTCGCAGGCCGCCTGTCTCACTTCGACTGTCTCAGACCATCTGTCTCAGACCATCTGTGTCAGACCGTCTGTCTCAGACCGTCAGTCTCTGTCCGTCTCTCACAGCCCGCCTGTCTCAGGCCATCTGTGTCAAACCGTCTGTCTCAGACCGTCTGTCTCAGACCGTCTGCCTCAGACCGTCTGTCTCAGACCGTCGGTCTCTGTCCGTCTCTCTCAGGCCGCCTGTCTCAGTCCGTCTGTCTCAGACCATCTGTCTCAGACCGTCTGTCTCTGTCCGTCTGTCTCAGACCATCTGTCTGCGTCCGTCTGTCTCAGACCGTCTGCCTCAGACCGTCTGTCTCAGATCGTCGGTCTCTGTCCGTCTCTCCCAGCCCGCCTGTCTCAGTCCGTCTGTCTCAGACCATCTGTCTCAGACCGTCTGTCTCAGACCGTCAGTCTCAGACCGTCGGTCTCAGTCCGTTTCTCGCAGGCCGCCTGTCTCAGGCCGCCTGTCTCAGTCCGTCTGTCTCAGACCATCTGTCTCAGACCGTTGTCTCTGTCCGTCTATCTCTGTCCGTCTGTCTCAGAACGTCTGTCTCCGACCATCTGTATCAAACCGTCTGTCTCAGCACGCCTGTCTCGGCCCGCCTGTCTCTGTCCGTCTGTTTCAGACCGCCTGTCTCAGACCATCTGTGTCAGACCGTTGTCTCTGTCCGTCTATCTCTGTCCGCCTGTCTCTGTCCGACTGTCTCAGAACGTCTGTCTCAGACCATCTGTATCAACCGTCTGTCTCAGCCCGCCTGTCTCAGCCCGCCTGTCTCTGTCCGTCTGTCTCAGCCCGCCTGTCTCAGACCGTCTATCTCGGACCATCTGTCTCAGACCGTCTGTCTCAGATCGTCTCTCTCAGGCCGCCTGTCTCAGTCCGTCTGTCTCAGACCATCTGTCTCAGACCATCTGTCTCAGACCGTCCGTCTCTGTCCGTCTGTCTTAGACCGTCGGTCTCTGTCCGTCTCTCTCAGGCCGTCTATCTCTGTCCGTCTGTTTCAGACCGCCTGTCTCAGACCGTCGGTCTTAGCCCGTCTGTCTCAGCCCGCCTGTCTCTGTCCGTCTGTCGCAGACCGTCTGTCTCAGATCGTCTCTCTCAGGCCGCCTGTCTCAGCCCGCCTGTCTCTGTCCGTCTGTCTCAGACCGTCTGTCTCAGATCGTCTCTCTCAGGCCGCCTGTCTCAGTCCGACTGTCTCTGTCCGTCTGTTTCAGACCGTCTGTCTCAGATCGTCTCTCTCAGGCCGCCTGTCTCAGTCCGACTGTCTCTGTCCGTCTGTTTCAGACCGCCTGTCTCAGACCGTCGGTCTTAGCCCGTCTGTCTCAGCCCGCCTGTCTCTGTCCGTCCCTCTCAGGCCGCCTGTCTCAGTCCGTGTGTCTCAGACCATATGTCTCAGACCGTCGGTCTCTGTCCGTCTCTCTCAGCCCGCCTGTCTCAATCCGTGTGTCTCAGACCATATGTCTCAGACCGTCTGTCTCTGTCCGTCTGTCTCAGACCATCTGTCTCAGTCCGTCCGTCTCAGACCGTCTGTCTCAGACCATCGGTCTCTGTCCGTCTCTCCCAGCCCGCCTGTCTCAGTCCGTCTGTCTCAGACCATCTGTGTCAGACCGTTGTCTCTGTCCGTATATCTCTGTCCGTCTGTCTCAGAACGTCTGTCTCAGACCATCTGTATCAAACCGTCTGTCTCAGCCCGCCTGTCTCGGCCCGCCTGTCTCTGTCCGTCTGTTTCAGACCGCCTGTCTCAGACCATCTGTGTCAGACCGTTGTCTCTGTCCGTCTGTCTCTGTCCGTTTGTGTCAGACCGTCTGTCTCAGACCGTCTGTCTCAGACCGTCTGTCTCAGACCGTCTGTCTCAGACCGTCTGTCTCAGACCGTCTGTCTCAGGCCGTCTGTCTCAGACCGTCTGTCTCAGACCGTCTGTCTCCGACCGTCTGTCTCAGACCGTCGGTCTCTGTCCGTCTCTCTCAGCCCGCCTGTCTCAATCAGTGTGTCTCAGACCATCTGTGTCAGACCGTCCGTCTCTGTCCGTCTGTCTCAGACCGTCTGTCTCAGACCGTCTGTCTCAGACCGTCTTTCTCAGACCGTCTGTCTCAGACCGTCTGTCTCAGACCGTCTGTGTCAGACCGTTGTCTCTGTCCGTCTGTCTCTGTCCGTCTGTGTCAGACCCTCTGTCTCAGACCGTCTGTCTCAGACCGTCTGCCTCTGTCCGTTTCTCGCAGGCCGCCTGTCTCAGGCCGCCTGTCATAGTCCGTCTGTCTCAGACCATCTGTCTCAGACCGCTGTCTCTGTCCGGTTATCTCTGTCCGTCTGTCTCAGAACGTCTGTCTCAGACAATCTGTATCAAACCGTCTGTCTCAGCCCGCCTGTCTCTGTCCGTCTGTTTCAGACCGCCTGTCTCAGACCGTCGGTCTTAGCCCGTCTGTCTCAGCCCGTCTGTCTCAGACTGTCCGTCTCAGACCGTCTGTCTCAGACCGTCTGTCTCAGGCCGTCTGTCTCAGACCGTCAGTCTCAGACCGTCAGTCTCAGACCGTCGGTCTCTGTCCGTTTCTCGCAGGCCGCCTGTCTCAGTTCGACTGTCTCAGACCATCTGTCTCAGACCATCTGTGTCAGACCGTCTGTCTCAGACCGTCGGTCTCAGACCGTCAGTCTCTGTCCGTCTCTCCCAGCCCGCCTGTCTCAGGCCATCTGTGTCAAACGTCTGTCTCAGACCGTCTGTCTCAGACCGTCTGCCTCAGACCGTCTGTCTCAGACCGTCGGTCTCTGTCCGTCTCTCTCAGGCCGCCTGTCTCAGTCCGTCTGTCTCAGACCATCTGTCTCAGACCGTCTGTCTCTGTCCGTCTTTCTCAGACCGTCTGTCTCAGACCGTCTGTCTCAGACCGTCTGTGTCAGACCGTTGTCTCTGTCCGTCTGTCTCTGTCCGTCTGTGTCAGACCCTCTGTCTCAGACCGTCTGTCTCAGACCGTCTGTCTCAGACCGTCTGCCTCTGTCCGTTTCTCGCAGGCCGCCTGTCTCAGGCCGCCTGTCATAGTCCGTCTGTCTCAGACCATCTGTCTCAGACCGCTGTCTCTGTCCGCCTATCTCTGTCCGTCTGTCTCAGAACGTCTGTCTCAGACCATCTGTCTCAAACCGTCTGTCTCAGCCCGCCTGTCTCTGTCCGTCTGTTTCAGACCGCCTGTCTCAGACCGTCGGTCTTAGCCCGTCTGTCTCAGCCCGCCTGTCTCTGTCCGTCTGTCTCAGCCCATCTGTCTCAGACCGTCTGTCTCCGACCGTCTGTCTCAGACCGTCGGTCTCTGTCCGTCTCTCTCATCCCGCCTGTCACAATCAGTGTGTCTCAGACCATCTGTCTCAGACCGTCCGTCTCTGTCCGTCTGTCTCAGACCGTCTGTCTCAGACCGTCTGTCTCAGACCGTCTTTCTCAGACCGTCTGTCTCAGACCGTCTGTCTCAGACCGTCTGTGTCAGACCGTTGTCTCTGTCCGTCTGTCTCTGTCCGTCTGTGTCAGACCCTCTGTCTCAGACCGTCTGTCTCAGACCGTCTGTCTCAGACCGTCTGCCTCTGTCCGTTTCTCGCAGGCCGCCTGTCATAGTCCGTCTGTCTCAGACCATCTGTCTCAGACCGCTGTCTCTGTCCGCCTATCTCTGTCCGTCTGTCTCAGAACGTCTGTCTCAGACCATCTGTATCAAACCGTCTGTCTCAGCCCGCCTGTCTCTGTCCGTCTGTTTCAGACCGCCTGTCTCAGACCGTCGGTCTTAGCCCGTCTGTCTCAGCCCGCCTGTCTCTGTCCGTCTGTCTCAGCCCATCTGTCTCAGACCGTCTGTCTCTGACCGTCTGTCTCAGACCGTCAGTCTCAGACCGTCGGTATCTGTCCGTTTATCGCAGGCCGCCTGTCTCTGTCCGTCTGTCTCTGTCCGTCTGTGTCAGACCGTCTGTCTCAGACCGTCGGTCTCTGTCCGTCCCTCTCAGGCCGCCTGTCTCAGTCCGTCTGTCTCCGACCGTCTGTCTCAGACCGTCTGTCTCAGACCGTCTGTCTCAGACCGTCTGTCTCAGACCGTCTGTCTCAGACCGTCTGTCTCAGACCGTCTGTCTGAGACCGTCTGTGTCAGGCCGTTGTCTCTGTCCGTCTGTCTCTGTCCGTCTGTTTCAGACCGCCTGTCTCAGACCATCTGTGTCAGACCGTTGCCTCTGTCCGTCTGTCTCTGTCCGTTTGTGTCAGACCGTCTGTCTCAGACCGTCTGTCTCAGACCGTCTGTCTCAGACCGTCTGTCTCAGGCCGTCTGTCTCAGACCGTCTGTCTCAGACCGTCTGTCTCAGACCGTCTGTCTCCGACCGTCTGTCTCAGACCGTCTTTCTCAGAACGTCTGTCTCAGACCGTCTGTCTCAGACCGTCTGTGTCAGACCGTTGTCTCTGTCCGTCTGTCTCTGTCCGTTTGTGTCAGACCGTCTGTCTCAGACCGTCGGTCTCTGTCCGTCTCTCTCAGCCCGCCTGTCTCAATCAGTGTGTCTCAGACCATCTGTCTCAGACCGTCCGTCTCTGTCCGTCTGTCTCAGACCGTCTGTCTCAGACCGTCTGTCTCAGACCGTCTTTCTCAGACCGTCTGTCTCAGACCGTCTGTCTCAGACCGTCTGTGTCAGACCGTTGTCTCTGTCCGTCTGTCTCTGTCCGTCTGTGTCAGACCCTCTGTCTCAGACCGTCTGTCTCAGACCGTCTGCCTCTGTCCGTTTCTCGCAGGCCGCCTGTCTCAGGCCGCCTGTCATAGTCCGTCTGTCTCAGACCATCTGTCTCAGACCGCTGTCTCTGTCCGCCTATCTCTGTCCGTCTGTCTCAGAACGTCTGTCTCAGACAATCTGTATCAAACCGTTTGTCTCAGCCCGCCTGTCTTTGTCCGTCTGTTTCAGACCGCCTGTCTCAGACCGTCGGTCTTAGCCCGTCTGTCTCAGCCCGTCTGTCTCAGACTGTCCGTCTCAGACCGTCTGTCTCAGACCGTCTGTCTCAGGCCGTCTGTCTCAGACCGTCAGTCTCAGACCGTCAGTCTCAGACCGTCGGTCTCTGTCCGTTTCTCGCAGGCCGCCTGTCTCAGTTCGACTGTCTCAGACCATCTGTCTCAGACCATCTGTGTCAGACCGTCTGTCTCAGACCGTCGGTCTCAGACCGTCAGTCTCTGTCCGTCTCTCCCAGCCCGCCTGTCTCAGGCCATCTGTGTCAAACGTCTGTCTCAGACCGTCTGTCTCAGACCGTCTGCCTCAGACCGTCTGTCTCAGACCGTCGGTCTCTGTCCGTCTCTCTCAGGCCGCCTGTCTCAGTCCGTCTGTCTCAGACCATCTGTCTCAGACCGTCTGTCTCTGTCCGTCTGTCTCAGACCATCTGTCTGAGTCCGTCTGTCTCAGACCGTCTGCCTCAGACCGTCTGTCTCAGATCGTCGGTCTCTGTCCGTCTCTCCCAGCCCGCCTGTCTCAGTCCGTCTGTCTCAGACCATCTGTCTCAGACCGTTGTCTCTGTCCGTCTATCTCTGTCCGTCTGTCTCAGAACGTCTGTCTCAGACCATCTGTATCAAACCGTCTGTCTCAGCACGCCTGTCTCGGCCCGCCTGTCTCTGTCCGTCTGTTTCAGACCGCCTGTCTCAGACCATCTGTGTCAGACCGTTGTCTCTGTCCGTCTATCTCTGTCCGCCTGTCTCTGTCCGACTGTCTCAGAACGTCTGTCTCAGACCATCTGTATCAACCGTCTGTCTCAGCCCGCCTGTCTCAGCCCGCCAGTCGATGTCCGTCTGTCTCAGCCCGCCTGTCTCAGACCGTCTATCTCGGACCATCTGTCTCAGACCGTCTGTCTCAGATCGTCTCTCTCAGGCCGCCTGTCTCAATCCGTCTGTCTCAGACCATCTGTCTCAGACCATCTGTCTCAGACCGTCCGTCTCTGTCCGTCTGTCTCAGACCGTCGGTCTCTGTCCGTCTCTCTCAGGCCGTCTATCTCTGTCCGTCTGTTTCGGACCGCCTGTCTCAGACAGTCGGTCTTAGCCCGTCTGTCTCAGCCCGCCTGTCTCTGTCCGTCTGTCTCAGACCGTCTGTCTCAGATCGTCTCTCTCAGGCCGCCTGTCTCAGTCCAACTGTCTCTGTCCGTCTGTTTCAGACCGTCTGTCTCAGATCGTCTCTCTCAAGCCGCCTGTCTCAGTCCGACTGTCTCTGTCAGTCTGTTTCAGACCGCCTGTCTCAGACCGTCGGTCTTAGCCCGTCTGTCGCAGCCCGCCTGTCTCTGTCCGTCTGTCTCAGCCCATCTGTCTCAGACCGTCTGTCTCCGACCGTCTGTCTCAGACCGTCGGTCTCTGTCCGTCTCTCTCATCCCGCCTGTCACAATCAGTGTGTCTCAGACCATCTATCTCAGACCGTCTTTCTCTGTCCGTCTGTCTCAGACCGTCTGTCTCAGACCGTCTGTCTCAGACCGTCTGTCTCAGACCGTCTTTCTCAGACCGTCTGTCTCAGACCGTCTATCTCAGACCGTCTGTGTCAGACCGTTGTCTCTGTCCGTCTGTCTCTGTCCGTCTGTGTCAGACCCTCTGTCTCAGACCGTCTGTCTCAGACCGTCTGTCTCAGACCGTCTGCCTCTGTCCGTTTCTCGCAGGCCGCCTGTCTCAGGCCGCCTGTCATAGTCCGTCTGTCTCAGACCATCTGTCTCAGACCGCTGTCTCTGTCCGCCTATCTCTGTCCGTCTGTCTCAGAACGTCTGTCTCAGACCATCTGTATCAAACCGTCTGTCTCAGCCCGCCTGTCTCTGTCCGTCTGTTTCAGACCGCCTGTCTCAGACCGTCGGTCTTAGCCCGTCTGTCTCAGCCCGCCTGTCTCTGTCCGTCTGTCTCAGCCCATCTGTCTCAGACCGTCTGTCTCTGACCGTCTGTCTCAGACCGTCAGTCTCAGACCGTCGGTATCTGTCCGTTTATCGCAGGCTGCCTGTCTCTGTCCGTCTGTCTCTGTCCGTCTGTGTCAGACCGTCTGTCTCAGACCGTCGGTCTCTGTCCGTCCCTCTCAGGCCGCCTGTCTCAGTCCGTCTGTCTCCGACCGTCTGTCTCAGACCGTCTGTCTCAGACCGTCTGTCTCAGACCGTCTGTCTCAGACCGTCTGTGTCAGGCCGTTGTCTCTGTCCGTCTGTCTCTGTCCGTCTGTGTCAGACCCTCTGTCTCAGACCGTCTGTCTCAGACCGTCTGTCTCAGACCGTCTGCCTCTGTCCGTTTCTCGCAGGCCGCCTGTCATAGTCCGTCTGTCTCAGACCATCTGTCTCAGACCGCTGTCTCTGTCCGCCTATCTCTGTCCGTCTGTCTCAGAACGTCTGTCTCAGACCATCTGTATCAAACCGTCTGTCTCAGCCCGCCTGTCTCTGTCCGTCTGTTTCAGACCGCCTGTCTCAGACCGTCCGTCTCTGTCCGTCTGTCTCAGACCGTCGGTCTCTGTCCGTCTCTCTCAGGCCGTCTGTCTCAGTTCGACTGTCTCAGATCGTCTCTCTCAGGCCGCCTGTCTCAGTCCGTCTGTCTCAGACCATCTGTCTCAGACCATCTGTCACAGACCATCTGTCTCAGACCGTCCGTCTCTGTCTGTCTGTCTCAGACCGTCGGTCTCTGTCCGTCTCTCTCAGGCCGTCTATCTCAGACCGCCTGTCTCAGACCGCCTGTCTCAGACCGTCGGTCTTAGCCCGTCTGTCTCAGCCCGTCTGTCTCAGACCGTCCGTCTCAGACCGTCTGTCTCAGACCGTCTGTCCCAGGCCGTCTGTCTCAGACCGTCGGTCTCTGTCCGTCCCTCTCAGGCCGCCTGTCTCAGTCCGTCTGTCTCCGACCGTCTGTCTCCGACCGTCTGTCTCAGACCGTCGGTCTCTGTCCGTCTCTCTCAGCCCGCCTGTCTCAGTCAGTGTGTCTCAGACCATCTGTCTCAGACCGTCCGTCTCTGTCCGTCAGTCTCAGACCGTCGGTCTCTGTCCGTTTCTCGCAGGCCGCCTGTCTCAGTTCGACTGTCTCAGACCATCTGTCTCAGACCATCTGTGTCAGACCGTCTGTCTCAGACCGTCGGTCTCAGACCGTCAGTCTCTGTCCGTCTCTCCCAGCCCGCCTGTCTCAGGCCATCTGTGTCAAACGTCTGTCTCAGACCGTCTGTCTCAGACCGTCTGCCTCAGACCGTCTGTCTCAGACCGTCGGTCTCTGTCCGTCTCTCTCAGGCCGCCTGTCTCAGTCCGTCTGTCTCAGACCATCTGTCTCAGACCGTCTGTCTCTGTCCGTCTGTCTCAGACCATCTGTCTGAGTCCGTCTGTCTCAGACCGTCTGCCTCAGACCGTCTGTCTCAGATCGTCGGTCTCTGTCCGTCTCTCCCAGCCCGCCTGTCTCAGTCCGTCTGTCTCAGACCATCTGTCTCAGACCGTTGTCTCTGTCCGTCTATCTCTGTCCGTCTGTCTCAGAACGTCTGTCTCAGACCATCTGTATCAAACCGTCTGTCTCAGCACGCCTGTCTCGGCCCGCCTGTCTCTGTCCGTCTGTTTCAGACCGCCTGTCTCAGACCATCTGTGTCAGACCGTTGTCTCTGTCCGTCTATCTCTGTCCGCCTGTCTCTGTCCGACTGTCTCAGAACGTCTGTCTCAGACCATCTGTATCAACCGTCTGTCTCAGCCCGCCTGTCTCAGCCCGCCAGTCGATGTCCGTCTGTCTCAGCCCGCCTGTCTCAGACCGTCTATCTCGGACCATCTGTCTCAGACCGTCTGTCTCAGATCGTCTCTCTCAGGCCGCCTGTCTCAATCCGTCTGTCTCAGACCATCTGTCTCAGACCATCTGTCTCAGACCGTCCGTCTCTGTCCGTCTGTCTCAGACCGTCGGTCTCTGTCCGTCTCTCTCAGGCCGTCTATCTCTGTCCGTCTGTTTCGGACCGCCTGTCTCAGACAGTCGGTCTTAGCCCGTCTGTCTCAGCCCGCCTGTCTCTGTCCGTCTGTCTCAGACCGTCTGTCTCAGATCGTCTCTCTCAGGCCGCCTGTCTCAGTCCAACTGTCTCTGTCCGTCTGTTTCAGACCGTCTGTCTCAGATCGTCTCTCTCAAGCCGCCTGTCTCAGTCCGACTGTCTCTGTCAGTCTGTTTCAGACCGCCTGTCTCAGACCGTCGGTCTTAGCCCGTCTGTCGCAGCCCGCCTGTCTCTGTCCGTCTGTCTCAGCCCATCTGTCTCAGACCGTCTGTCTCCGACCGTCTGTCTCAGACCGTCGGTCTCTGTCCGTCTCTCTCATCCCGCCTGTCACAATCAGTGTGTCTCAGACCATCTATCTCAGACCGTCTTTCTCTGTCCGTCTGTCTCAGACCGTCTGTCTCAGACCGTCTGTCTCAGACCGTCTGTCTCAGACCGTCTTTCTCAGACCGTCTGTCTCAGACCGTCTATCTCAGACCGTCTGTGTCAGACCGTTGTCTCTGTCCGTCTGTCTCTGTCCGTCTGTGTCAGACCCTCTGTCTCAGACCGTCTGTCTCAGACCGTCTGTCTCAGACCGTCTGCCTCTGTCCGTTTCTCGCAGGCCGCCTGTCTCAGGCCGCCTGTCATAGTCCGTCTGTCTCAGACCATCTGTCTCAGACCGCTGTCTCTGTCCGCCTATCTCTGTCCGTCTGTCTCAGAACGTCTGTCTCAGACCATCTGTATCAAACCGTCTGTCTCAGCCCGCCTGTCTCTGTCCGTCTGTTTCAGACCGCCTGTCTCAGACCGTCGGTCTTAGCCCGTCTGTCTCAGCCCGCCTGTCTCTGTCCGTCTGTCTCAGCCCATCTGTCTCAGACCGTCTGTCTCTGACCGTCTGTCTCAGACCGTCAGTCTCAGACCGTCGGTATCTGTCCGTTTATCGCAGGCTGCCTGTCTCTGTCCGTCTGTCTCTGTCCGTCTGTGTCAGACCGTCTGTCTCAGACCGTCGGTCTCTGTCCGTCCCTCTCAGGCCGCCTGTCTCAGTCCGTCTGTCTCCGACCGTCTGTCTCAGACCGTCTGTCTCAGACCGTCTGTCTCAGACCGTCTGTCTCAGACCGTCTGTGTCAGGCCGTTGTCTCTGTCCGTCTGTCTCTGTCCGTCTGTGTCAGACCCTCTGTCTCAGACCGTCTGTCTCAGACCGTCTGTCTCAGACCGTCTGCCTCTGTCCGTTTCTCGCAGGCCGCCTGTCATAGTCCGTCTGTCTCAGACCATCTGTCTCAGACCGCTGTCTCTGTCCGCCTATCTCTGTCCGTCTGTCTCAGAACGTCTGTCTCAGACCATCTGTATCAAACCGTCTGTCTCAGCCCGCCTGTCTCTGTCCGTCTGTTTCAGACCGCCTGTCTCAGACCGTCCGTCTCTGTCCGTCTGTCTCAGACCGTCGGTCTCTGTCCGTCTCTCTCAGGCCGTCTGTCTCAGTTCGACTGTCTCAGATCGTCTCTCTCAGGCCGCCTGTCTCAGTCCGTCTGTCTCAGACCATCTGTCTCAGACCATCTGTCACAGACCATCTGTCTCAGACCGTCCGTCTCTGTCTGTCTGTCTCAGACCGTCGGTCTCTGTCCGTCTCTCTCAGGCCGTCTATCTCAGACCGCCTGTCTCAGACCGCCTGTCTCAGACCGTCGGTCTTAGCCCGTCTGTCTCAGCCCGTCTGTCTCAGACCGTCCGTCTCAGACCGTCTGTCTCAGACCGTCTGTCCCAGGCCGTCTGTCTCAGACCGTCGGTCTCTGTCCGTCCCTCTCAGGCCGCCTGTCTCAGTCCGTCTGTCTCCGACCGTCTGTCTCCGACCGTCTGTCTCAGACCGTCGGTCTCTGTCCGTCTCTCTCAGCCCGCCTGTCTCAGTCAGTGTGTCTCAGACCATCTGTCTCAGACCGTCCGTCTCTGTCCGTCAGTCTCAGACCGTCGGTCTCTGTCCGTTTCTCGCAGGCCGCCTGTCTCAGTTCGACTGTCTCAGACCATCTGTCTCAGACCATATGTGTCAGACCGTCTGTCTCAGACCGTCGGTCTCAGACCGTCAGTCTCTGTCCGTCTCTCCCAGCCCGCCTGTCTCAGGCCATCTGTGTCAAACGTCTGTCTCAGACCGTCTGTCTCAGACCGTCTGCCTCAGACCGTCTGTCTCAGACCGTCGGTCTCTGTCCGTCTCTCTCAGGCCGCCTGTCTCAGTCCGTCTGTCTCAGACCATCTGTCTCAGACCGTCTGTCTCTGTCCGTCTGTCTCAGACCATCTGTCTGAGTCCGTCTGTCTCAGACCGTCTGCCTCAGACCGTCTGTCTCAGATCGTCGGTCTCTGTCCGTCTCTCCCAACCCGCCTGTCTCAGTCCGTCTGTCTCAGACCATCTGTCTCAGACCGTCTGTCTCAGTCCGTCTGTCTCCGACCGTCTGTCTCAGACCGTCTGTCTCAGACCGTCTGTCTCAGACCGTCTGTGTCAGGCCGTTGTCTCTGTCCGTCTGTCTCTGTCCGTCTGTGTCAGACCCTCTGTCTCAGACCGTCTGTCTCAGACCGTCTGTCTCAGACCGTCTGCCTCTGTCCGTTTCTCGCAGGCCGCCTGTCATAGTCCGTCTGTCTCAGACCATCTGTCTCAGACCGTCCGTCTCTGTCCGTCTGTCTCAGACCCTCTGTCTCAGACCGTCTGTCTCAGACCGTCTTTCTCAGACCGTCTGTCTCAGACCGTCTGTCTCAGACCGTCTGTCTCAGACCGTCTGTGTCAGACCGTTGTCTCTGTCCGTCTGTCTCTGTCCGTCTGTGTCAGACCCTCTGTCTCAGACCGTCTGTCTCAGTCCGTCTGCCTCTGTCCGTTTCTCGCAGGCCGCCTGTCTCAGGCCGCCTGTCATAGTCCGTCTGTCTCAGACCATCTGTCTCAGACCGCTGTCTCTGTCCGCCTATCTCTGTCCGTCTGTCTCAGAACGTCTGTCTCAGACCATCTGTATCAAACCGTCTGTCTCAGCCCGCCTGTCTCTGTCCGTCTGTTTCAGACCGCCTGTCTCAGACCGTCGGTCTTAGCCCGTCTGTCTCAGCCCGTCTGTCTCAGACTGTCCGTCTCAGACCGTCTGTCTCAGACCGTCTGTCTCAGGCCGTCTGTCTCAGACCGTCAGTCTCAGACCGTCGGTCTCTGTCCGTTTCTCGCAGGCCGCCTGTCTCAGTTCGACTGTCTCAGACCATCTGTCTCAGACCATCTGTGTCAGACCGTCTGTCTCAGACCGTCGGTCTCAGACCGTCAGTCTCTGTCCGTCTCTCCCAGCCCGCCTGTCTCAGGCCATCTGTGTCAAACGTCTGTCTCAGACCGTCTGTCTCAGACCGTCTGCCTCAGACCGTCTGTCTCAGACCGTCGGTCTCTGTCCGTCTCTCTCAGGCCGCCTGTCTCAGTCCGTCCGTCTCAGACCATCTGTCTCAGACCGTCTGTCTCTGTCCGTCTGTCTCAGACCATCTGTCTGAGTCCGTCTGTCTCAGACCGTCTGCCTCAGACCGTCTGTCTCAGATCGTCGGTCTCTGTCCGTCTCTCCCAGCCCGCCTGTCTCAGTCCGTCTGTCTCAGACCATCTGTCTCAGACCGTCTGTCTCAGACCGTCAGTCTCAGACAGTCGGTCTCAGTCCGTTTCTCGCAGGCCGCCTGTCTCAGGCCGCCTGTCTCAGTCCGTCTGTCTCAGAACATCTGTCTCAGACCGTTGTCTCTGTCCGTCTATCTCTGTCCGTCTGTCTCAGAACGTCTGTCTCAGACCATCTGTATCAAACCGTCTGTCTCAGCACGCCTGTCTCGGCCCGCCTGTCTCTGTCCGTCTGTTTCAGACCGCCTGTCTCAGACCATCTGTGTCAGACCGTTGTCTCTGTCCGTCTATCTCTGTCCGCCTGTCTCTGTCCGACTGTCTCAGAACGTCTGTCTCAGACCATCTGTATCAACCGTCTGTCTCAGCCCGCCTGTCTCAGCCCGCCTGTCTCTGTCCGTCTGTCTCAGCCCGCCTGTCTCAGACCGTCTATCTCGGACCATCTGTCTCAGACCGTCTGTCTCAGATCGTCTCTCTCAGGCCGCCTGTCTCAGTCCGTCTGTCTCAGACCATCTGTCTCAGACCATCTGTCTCAGACCGTCCGTCTCTGTCCGTCTGTCTCAGACCGTCGGTCTCTGTCCGTCTCTCTCAGGCCGTCTATCTCTGTCCGTCTGTTTCAGACCGCCTGTCTCAGACCGTCGGTCTTAGCCCGTCTGTCTCAGCCCGCCTGTCTCTGTCCGTCTGTCTCAGACCGTCTGTCTCAGATCGTCTCTCTCAGGCCGCCTGTCTCAGTCCAACTGTCTCTGTCCGTCTGTTTCAGTCCGTCTGTCTCAGATCGTCTCTCTCAAGCCGCCTGTCTCAGTCCGACTGTCTCTGTCCGTCTGTTTCAGACCGCCTGTCTCAGACCGTCGGTCTTAGCCCGTCTGTCTCAGCCCGCCTGTCTCTGTCCGTCTGTCTCAGCCCATCTGTCTCAGACCGTCTGTCTCTGACCGTCTGTCTCAGACCGTCAGTCTCAGACCGTCGGTATCTGTCCGTCCCTCTCAGGCCGCCTGTCTCAGTCCTTCTGTCTCCGACCGTCTGTCTCAGACCGTCTGTCTCAGACCGTCGGTCTCTGTCCGTCTCTCTCAATAAGCCTGTCTCAATCCGTGTGTCTCAGACCGTCTGTCTCAGACCGTCCGTCTCTGTCCGTCTGTCTCAGACCGTCTGTCTCAGACCGTCTGTCTCAGACCGTCTTTCTCAGACCGTCTGTCTCTGTTCGTCTGTTTCAGACCGCCTGTCTCAGACCGTCGGTCTTAGCCCGTCTGTCTCAGCCCGTCTGTCTCAGACTGCCCGTCTCAGACCGTCTGTCTCAGACCGTCTGTCTCAGGCCGTCTGTCTCAGACCGTCAGTCTCAGACCGTCGGTCTCTGTCCGTTTCTCGCAGGCCGCCTGTCTCACTTCGACTGTCTCAGACCATCTGTCTCAGACCATCTGTGTCAGACCGTCTGTCTCAGACCGTCAGTCTCTGTCCGTCTCTCACAGCCCGCCTGTCTCAGGCCATCTGTGTCAAACCGTCTGTCTCAGACCGTCTGTCTCAGACCGTCTGCCTCAGACCGTCTGTCTCAGACCGTCGGTCTCTGTCCGTCTCTCTCAGGCCGCCTGTCTCAGTCCGTCTGTCTCAGACCATCTGTCTCAGACCGTCTGTCTCTGTCCGTCTGTCTCAGACCATCTGTCTGCGTCCGTCTGTCTCAGACCGTCTGCCTCAGACCGTCTGTCTCAGATCGTCGGTCTCTGTCCGTCTCGCCCAGCCCGCCTGTCTCAGTCCGTCTGTCTCAGACCATCTGTCTCAGACCGTCTGTCTCAGACCGTCAGTCTCAGACCGTCGGTCTCAGTCCGTTTCTCGCAGGCCGCCTGTCTCAGGCCGCCTGTCTCAGTCCGTCTGTCTCAGACCATCTGTCTCAGACCGTCCGTCTCTGTCCGTCTGTCTCAGACCGTCGGTCTCAGAACGTCTGTCTCCGACCATCTGTATCAAACCGTCTGTCTCAGCACGCCTGTCTCGGCCCGCCTGTCTCTGTCCGTCTGTTTCAGACCGCCTGTCTCAGACCATCTGTGTCAGACCGTTGTCTCTGTCCGTCTATCTCTGTCCGCCTGTCTCTGTCCGACTGTCTCAGAACGTCTGTCTCAGACCATCTGTATCAACCGTCTGTCTCAGCCCGCCTGTCTCAGCCCGCCTGTCTCTGTCCGTCTGTCTCAGCCCGCCTGTCTCAGACCGTCTATCTCGGACCATCTGTCTCAGACCGTCTGTCTCAGATCGTCTCTCTCAGGCCGCCTGTCTCAGTCCGTCTGTCTCAGACCATCTGTCTCAGACCATCTGTCTCAGACCGTCCGTCTCTGTCCGTCTGTCTCAGACCGTCGGTCTCTGTCCGTCTCTCTCAGGCCGTCTATCTCTGTCCGTTTGTTTCAGACCGCCTGTCTCAGACCGTCGGTCTTAGCCCATCTGTCTCAGCCCGCCTGTCTCTGTCCGTCTCTCCCAGCCCGCCTGTCTCAGTCCGTCTGTCTCAGACCATCTGTCTCAGACCGTCTGTCTCAGACCGTCAGTGTCAGACCGTCGGTCTCAGTCCGTTTCTCGCAGGCCGCCTGTCTCAGGCCGCCTGTCTCAGTCCGTCTGTCTCAGACCATCTGTCTCAGACCGTTGTCTCTGTCCGTCTATCTCTGTCCGTCTGTCTCAGAACGTCTGTCTCAGACCATCTGTATCAAACCGTCTGTCTCAGCACGCCTGTCTCGGCCCGCCTGTCTCTGTCCGTCTGTTTCAGACCGCCTGTCTCAGACCATCTGTGTCAGACCGTTGTCTCTGTCCGTCTATCTCTGTCCGCCTGTCTCTGTCCGACTGTCTCAGAACGTCTGTCTCAGACCATCTGTATCAACCGTCTGTCTCAGCCCGCCTGTCTCAGCCCGCCTGTCTCTGTCCGTCTGTCTCAGCCCGCCTGTCTCAGACCGTCTATCTCGGACCATCTGTCTCAGACCGTCTGTCTCAGATCGTCTCTCTCAGGCCGCCTGTCTCAGTCCGTCTGTCTGAGACCATCTGTCTCAGACCATCTGTCTCAGACCGTCCGTCTCTGTCCGTCTGTCTCAGACCGTCTGTCTCAGATCGTCTCTCTCAGGCCGCCTGTGTCAGTCCGACTGTCTCTGTCCGTCTGTTTCAGACCGTCTGTCTCAGATCGTCTCTCTCAGGCCGCCTGTCTCAGTCCGACTGTCTCTGTCCGTCTGTTTCAGACCGCCTGTCTCAGACCGTCGGTCTTAGCCCGTCTGTCTCAGCCCGCCTGTCTCTGTCCGTCTGTCTCTGTCCGTCTGTCTCTGTCCGTCTGTGTCAGACCGTCTGTCTCAGACCGTCGGTCTCTGTCCGTCCCTCTCAGGCCGCCTGTCTCAGTCCGTCTGTCTCCGACCGTCTGTCTCAGCCCGTCGGTCTCTGTCCGTCTCTCTCAGCCCGCCTGTCTCAATCCGTGTGTCTCAGACCATCTGTCTCAGACCGCCCGTCTCTGTCCGTCTGTCTCAGACCGTCTGTCTCAGACCGTCTGTCTCAGACCGTCTTTCTTAGACCGTCTGTCTCAGACCGCCTGTCTCTGACCGTCGGCCTTAGCCCGTCTCTCTCAGGCCGCCTGTCTCAGTCCGTCTGTCTCAGACCATCTGTCTCAGACCGTCTGTCTCTGTCCGTCTGTCTCAGACCATCTGTCTCAGTCCGTCTGTCTCAGACCGTCTGTCTCAGACCGTCTGTCTCAGACCATCGGTCTCTGTCCGTCTCTCCCAGCCCGCCTGTCTCAGTCCGTCTGTCTCAGACCATCTGTGTCAGACCGTTGTCTCTGTCCGTATATCTCTGTCCGTCTGTCTCAGAACGTCTGTCTCAGACCATCTGTATCAAACCGTCTGTCTCAGACCGTCTGTCTCAGACCGTCTGTCTCAGACCGTCTGTCTCAGCCCGCCTGTCTCGGCCCGCCTGTCTCTGTCCGTCTGTCTCAGACCATCTGTCTCAGACCGTCTGTCTCTGTCCGTCTGTCTCAGACCATCTGTCTCAGTCCGTCTGTCTCAGAACGTCTGTCTCAGACCATCTGTATCAAACCGTCTGTCTCAGCCCGCCTGTCTCATCCCGCCTGTCTCTGTCCGTCTGTTTTAGACCGTCTGTCTCAGCCCGCCTGTCTCTGTCCGTCTGTCTCAGACCGTCGGTCTCTGTCCGTCTCTCTCAGGCCGCCTGTCTCAGTCCGTCTGTCTCAGACCATCTGTCTTAGACCATCTGTCTCAGACCGTCCGTCTCTGTCCCTCTGTCTCAGACCGTCGGTCTGTGTCCGTCTCTCTCAGGCCGTCTATCTGTGTCCGTCTGTCTCAGACCGTCTGTCTCAGATCGTCTCTCTCAGGCCGCCTGTCTCAGTCCGACTGTCCCAGACCATCTGTCTCAGACCATCTGTGTCAGACCGTTGTCTCTGTCCGTCAGTCTCTGTCCGTCTGTGTCAGACCGTCTGTCTCAGACCGTCTGTCTCAGACCGTATGTCTCAGACCGTCTGTCTCAGACCATCTGTCTCAGACCGGCCGTCTCTGTCCGTCTGTCTCAGACCGTCGGTCTCTGTCCGTCTCTCTCAGGCCGTCTATCTCTGTCCGTCTGTTTCAGACCGCCTGTCTCAGACCGTCGGTCTTAGCCCGTCTGTCTCAGCCCGCCTGTCTCTGTCCGTCTGTCTCAGACCGTCTGTCTCAGATCGTCTCTCTCAGGCCGCCTGTCTCAGTCCAACTGTCTCTGTCCGTCTGTTTCAGACCGTCTGTCTCAGATCGTCTCTCTCAAGCCGCCTGTCTCAGTCCGACTGTCTCTGTCCGTCTGTTTCAGTCCGCCTGTCTCAGACCGTCGGTCTTAGCCCGTCTGTCTCAGCCCGCCTGTCTCTGTCCGTCTGTCTCAGCCCATCTGTCTCAGACCGTCTGTCTCTGACCGTCTGTCTCAGACCGTCAGTCTCAGACCGTCGGTATCTGTCCGTCCCTCTCAGGCCGTCTGTCTCAGTCCTTCTGTCTCCGACCGTCTGTCTCAGACCGTCTGTCTCAGACCGTCGGTCTCTGTCCGTCTCTCTCAATAAGCCTGTCTCAATCCGTGTGTCTCAGACCGTCTGTCTCAGACCGTCCGTCTCTGTCCGTCTGTCTCAGACCGTCTGTCTCAGACCGTCTGTCTCAGACCGTCTTTCTCAGACCGTCTGTCTCTGTCCGTCTGTTTCAGATCGCCTGTCTCAGACCGTCGGTCTTAGCCCGTCTGTCTCAGCCCGTCTGTCTCAGACTGCCCGTCTCAGACCGTCTGTCTCAGACCGTCTTTCTCAGGCCGTCTGTCTCAGACCGTCAGTCTCAGACCGTCGGTCTCTGTCCGTTTCTCGCAGGCCGCCTGTCGCACTTCGACTGTCTCAGACCATCTGTCTCAGACCATCTGTGTCAGACCGTCTGTCTCAGACCGTCAGTCCCTGTCCGTCTCTCACAGCCCGCCTGTCTCAGCCCATCTGTGTCAAACCGTCTGTCTCAGACCGTCTGTCTCAGACCGTCTGCCTCAGACCGTCTGTCTCAGATCGTCGGTCTCTGTCCGTCTCTCTCAGGCCGCCTGTCTCAGTCCGTCTGTCTCAGACCATCTGTCTCAGACCGTCTGTCTCTGTCCGTCTGTCTCAGACCAGCTGTCTGCGTCCGTCTGTCTCAGACCGTCTGCCTCAGACCGTCTGTCTCAGATCGTCGGTCTCTGTCCGTCTCTCCCAGCCCGCCTGTCTCAGTCCGTCTGTCTCAGACCATCTGTCTCAGACCGTCTGTCTCAGACCGTCAGTCTCAGACCGTCGATCTCAGTCCGTTTCTCGCAGGCCGCCTGTCTCAGGCCGCCTGTCTCAGTCCGTCTGTCTCAGACCATCTGTCTCAGACCGTTGTCTCTGTCCGTCTATCTCTGTCCGTCTGTCTCAGAACGTCTGTCTCCGACCATCTGTATCAAACCGTCTGTCTCAGCACGCCTGTCTCGGCCCGCCTGTCTCTGTCCGTCTGTTTCAGACCGCCTGTCTCAGACCATCTGTGTCAGACCGTTGTCTCAGCCCGCCTGTCTCTGTCCGTCTGTCTCAGCCCGCCTGTCTCAGACCGTCTATCTCGGACCATCTGTCTCAGACCGTCTGTCTCAGATCGTCTCTCTCAGGCCGCCTGTCTCAGTCCGTCTGTCTCAGACCATCTGTCTCAGACCATCTGTCTCAGACCGTCCGTCTCTGTCCGTCTGTCTCAGACCGTCGGTCTCTGTCCGTCTCTCTCAGGCCGTCTATCTCTGTCCGTCTGTTTCAGACCGCCTGTCTCAGACCGTCGGTCTTAGCCCGTCTGTCTCAGCCCGCCTGTCTCTGTCCGTCTGTCTCAGACCGTCTGTCTCAGATCGTCTCTCTCAGGCCGCCTGTCTCAGCCCGCCTGTCTCTGTCCGTCTGTCTCAGACCGTCTGTCTCAGATCGTCTCTCTCAGGCCGCCTGTGTCAGTCCGACTGTCTCTGTCCGTCTGTTTCAGACCGTCTGTCTCAGATCGTCTCTCTCAGGCCGCCTGTCTCAGTCCGACTGTCTCTGTCCGTCTGTTTCAGACCGCCTGTCTCAGACCGTCGGTCTTAGCCCGTCTGTCTCAGCCCGCCTGTCTCTGTCCGTCTGTCTCTGTCCGTCTGTCTCTGTCCGTCTGTCTCTGTCCGTCTGTCTCTGTCCGTCTGTGTCAGACCGTCTGTCTCAGACCGTCGGTCTCTGTCCGTCCCTCTCAGGCCGCCTGTCTCAGTCCGTCTGTCTCCGACCGTCTGTCTCAGACCGTCGGTCTCTGTCCGTCTCTCTCAGCCCGCCTGTCTCAATCCGTGTGTCTCAGACCATCTGTCTCAGACCGCCCGTCTCTGTCCGTCTGTCTCAGACCGTCTGTCTCAGACCGTCTGTCTCAGACCGTCTGTCTCAGACCGTCTTTCTTAGACCGTCTGTCTCAGACCGCCTGTCTCTGACCGTCGGCCTTAGCCCGTCTCTCTCAGGCCGCCTGTCTCAGTCCGTCTGTCTCAGACCATCTGTCTCAGACCGTGTGTCTCTGTCCGTCTGTCTCAGACCATCTGTCTCAGTCCGTCTGTCTCAGAACGTCTGTCTCAGACCATCTGTATCAAACCGTCTGTCTCAGCCCGCCTGTCTCATCCCGCCTGTCTCTGTCCGTCTGTTTTAGACCGTCTGTCTCAGCCCGCCTGTCTCTGTCCGTCTGTCTCAGACCGTCGGTCTCTGTCCGTCTCTCTCAGGCCGCCTGTCTCAGTCCGTCTGTCTCAGACCATCTGTCTTAGACCATCTGTCTCAGACCGTCCGTCTCTGTCCGTCTGTCTCAGACCGTCGGTCTGTGTCCGTCTCTCTCAGGCCGTCTATCTCTGTCCGTCTGTCTCAGACCGTCTGTCTCAGATCGTCTCTCTCAGGCCGCCTGTCTCAGTCCGACTGTCCCAGACCATCTGTCTCAGACCATCTGTGTCAGACCGTTGTCTCTGTCCGTCAGTCTCTGTCCGTCTGTGTCAGACCGTCTGTCTCAGACCGTCTGTCTCAGACCGTATGTCTCAGACCGTCTGTCTCAGACCGTCTGTCTCAGACCGTCGGTCTCTGTCCGTCTCTCTCAGGCCGCCTGTCTCAGTCCGTCTGTCTCAGACCATCTGTCTCAGACCGTCTGTCTCTGTCCGTCTGTCTCAGACCATCTGTCTCAGTCCGTCTGTCTCAGACCGTCTGTCTCAGACCGTCGGTCTCTGTCCGTCTCTCCCAGCCCGCCTGTCTCAGTCCGTCTGTCTCAGACCATCTGTCTCAGACCGTCTGTCTCAGACCGTCAGTCTCAGACCGTCGGTCTCTGTCCGTTTCTCGCAGGCCGCCTGTCTCAGTCCGTCTGCCTCAGACCATCTGTGTCAGACCGTTGTCTCTGTCCGTATATCTCTGTCCGTCTGTCTCAGAACGTCTGTCTCAGACCATCTGTATCAAACCGTCTGTCTCAGCCCGCCTGTCTCTGTCCGTCTGTCTCAGACCATCTGTCTCAGACCATCTGTCTCAGACCGTCCGTCTCTGTCCGTCTGTCTCAGACCGTCGGTCTGTATCCGTCTCTCTCAGGCCGTCTATCTCTGTCCGTCTGTTTCAGACCGCCTGTCTCAAACCGTCGGTCTTAGCCCGTCTGTCTCAGCCCGCCTGTCTCTGTCCGTCTGTCTCAGACCGTCTGTCTCAAATCGTCTCTCTGAGGCCGCCTGTCTCAGTCCGACTGTCCCAGACCATCTGTCTCAGACCATCTGTGTCAGACCGTTGTCTCTGTCCGTCAGTCTCTGTCCGTCTGTGTCAGACCGTCTGTCTCAGACCGTCTGTCTCAGACCGTCTGTCTCAGACCGTCTGTCTCAGACCGTCTGCCTCAGACCGTCGGTCTCTGTCCGTCTCTCTCAGGCCGCCTGTCTCAGTCCGTCTGTCTCAGACCATCTGTCTCAGACCGTCTGTCTCTGTCTGTCTGTCTCAGACCATCTGTCTCAGTACGTCTGTCTCAGACCGTCTGTCTCAGACCATCGGTCTCTGTCCGTCTCTCCCAGCCCGCCTGTCTCAGTCCGTCTGTCTCAGACCATCTGTGTCAGACCGTTGTCTCTGTCCGTATATCTCTGTCCGTCTGTCTCAGAACGTCTGTCTCAGACCATCTGTATCAAACCGTCTGTCTCAGCCCGCCTGTCTCGGCCCGCCTGTCTCTGTCCGTCTGTTTCAGACCGCCTGTCTCAGACCATCTGTGTCAGACCGTCTGTCTCAGACCGCCTGTCTCAGACCGTCTGTCTCAGACCGCCTGTCTCAGTCCGTCTGTCTCAGACCGTCTGTCTCAGACCGTGTGTCTCATACCGTCTGTCTCAGACCGTCTGTCTCAGTCCGTCTGTCTCAGACCGTCAGTCTCTGTCCGTCTCTCCCAGCCCGCCTGTCTCAGGCCATCTGTATCAAACCGTCTGTCTCAGCCCGCCTGTCTCTGTCCGTCTGTTTCAGACAGCCTGTCGCAGACCGTCGGTCTTAGCCCGTCTGTCTCAGCCCGTCTGTCTCTGTCCGTCTGTTTCAGACCGCCTGTCTCAGACCGTCGGTCTTAGCCCGTCTGTCTCAGCCCGCCTGTCTCAGACCGTCTGTCTCTATCCGTCTCTCTCAGGCCGTCTGTCTCAGTCCGTCTGTCTCAGACCATCTGTCTCAGACCGTCTGTCTCTGTCCGTCTGTCTCAGACCATCTGTCTCAGACCATCTGTGTCAGACCGTTGTCTCAGCCCGCCTGTCTCTGTCCGTCTGTCTCAGCCCGCCTGTCTCAGACCGTCTATCTCGGACCATCTGTCTCAGACCGTCTGTCTCAGATCGTCTGTCTCAGACCGTCGGTCTCTGTCCGTCTCTCTCAGGCCGCCTGTCTCAGTCCGTCTGTCTCAGACCATCTGTCTCAGACCGTCTGTCTCTGTCCGTCTGTCTCAGACCATCTGTCTCAGTCCGTCTGTCTCAGACCGTCTGTCTCAGACCGTCGGTCTCTGTCCGTCTCTCCCAGCCCGCCTGTCTCAGTCCGTCTGTCTCAGACCATCTGTCTCAGACCGTCTGTCTCAGACCGTCAGTCTCAGACCGTCGGTCTCTGTCCGTTTCTCGCAGGCCGCCTGTCTCAGTCCGTCTGCCTCAGACCATCTGTGTCAGACCGTTGTCTCTGTCCGTATATCTCTGTCCGTCTGTCTCAGAACGTCTGTCTCAGACCATCTGTATCAAACCGTCTGTCTCAGCCCGCCTGTCTCTGTCCGTCTGTCTCAGACCATCTGTCTCAGACCATCTGTCTCAGACCGTCCGTCTCTGTCCGTCTGTCTCAGACCGTCGGTCTGTATCCGTCTCTCTCAGGCCGTCTATCTCTGTCCGTCTGTTTCAGACCGCCTGTCTCAAACCGTCGGTCTTAGCCCGTCTGTCTCAGCCCGCCTGTCTCTGTCCGTCTGTCTCAGACCGTCTGTCTCAAATCGTCTCTCTGAGGCCGCCTGTCTCAGTCCGACTGTCCCAGACCATCTGTCTCAGACCATCTGTGTCAGACCGTTGTCTCTGTCCGTCAGTCTCTGTCCGTCTGTGTCAGACCGTCTGTCTCAGACCGTCTGTCTCAGACCGTCTGTCTCAGACCGTCTGTCTCAGACCGTCTGTCTCAGACCGTCTGCCTCAGACCGTCGGTCTCTGTCCGTCTCTCTCAGGCCGCCTGTCTCAGTCCGTCTGTCTCAGACCATCTGTCTCAGACCGTCTGTCTCTGTCCGTCTGTCTCAGACCATCTGTCTCAGTACGTCTGTCTCAGACCGTCTGTCTCAGACCATCGGTCTCTGTCCGTCTCTCCCAGCCCGCCTGTCTCAGTCCGTCTGTCTCAGACCATCTGTGTCAGACCGTTGTCTCTGTCCGTATATCTCTGTCCGTCTGTCTCAGAACGTCTGTCTCAGACCATCTGTATCAAACCGTCTGTCTCAGCCCGCCTGTCTCGGCCCGCCTGTCTCTGTCCGTCTGTTTCAGACCGCCTGTCTCAGACCATCTGTGTCAGACCGTCTGTCTCAGACCGCCTGTCTCAGACCGTCTGTCTCAGACCGCCTGTCTCAGTCCGTCTGTCTCAGACCGTCTGTCTCAGACCGTGTGTCTCATACCGTCTGTCTCAGACCGTCTGTCTCAGTCCGTCTGTCTCAGACCGTCAGTCTCTGTCCGTCTCTCCCAGCCCGCCTGTCTCAGGCCATCTGTATCAAACCGTCTGTCTCAGCCCGCCTGTCTCTGTCCGTCTGTTTCAGACAGCCTGTCGCAGACCGTCGGTCTTAGCCCGTCTGTCTCAGCCCGTCTGTCTCTGTCCGTCTGTTTCAGACCGCCTGTCTCAGACCGTCGGTCTTAGCCCGTCTGTCTCAGCCCGCCTGTCTCAGACCGTCTGTCTCTATCCGTCTCTCTCAGGCCGTCTGTCTCAGTCCGTCTGTCTCAGACCATCTGTCTCAGACCGTCTGTCTCTGTCCGTCTGTCTCAGACCATCTGTCTCAGTCCGTCTGTCTCAGAACGTCTGTCTCAGACCATCTGTATCAAACCGTCTGTCTCAGCCCGCCTGTCTCATCCCGCCTGTCTCTGTCCGTCTGTTTTAGACCGTCTGTCTCAGCCCGCTTGTCTCTGTCCGTCTGTCTCAGACCGTCGGTCTCTGTCCGTCTCTCTCAGGCCGCCTGTCTCAGTCCGTCTGTCTCAGACCATCTGTCTCAGACCATCTGTCTCAGACCGTCCGTCTCTGTCCGTCTGTCTCAGACCGTCGGTCTGTGTCCGTCTCTCTCAGGCCGTCTATCTCTGTCCGTCTGTTTCAGATCGTCTGTCTCAGACCGTCGGTCTTAGCCCGTCTGTCTCAGCCCGCCTGTCTCTGTCCGTCTGTCTCAGACCGTCTGTCTCAGATCGTCTGTCTCAGACCGTCTGTCTCTATCCGTCTCTCTCAGGCCGCCTGTCTCAGTCCGACTGTCCCAGACCATCTGTCTCAGACCATCTGTGTCAGACCGTTGTCTCTGTCCGTCAGTCTCTGTCCGTCTGTGTCAGACCGTCTGTCTCAGACCGTCTGTCTCAGACCGTCTGTCTCAGACCGTCTGTCTCAGACCGTCGGTCTTAGCCCGTCTGTCTCAGCCCGCCTGTCTCTGTCCGTCTGTCTCAGACCGTCTGTCTCAGATCGTCTGTCTCTATCCGTCTCTCTCAGGCCGCCTGTCTCAGTCCGACTGTCCCAGACCATCTGTCTCAGACCATCTGTGTCAGACCGTTGTCTCTGTCCGTCAGTCTCTGTCCGTCTGTGTCAGACCGTCTGTCTCAGACCGTCTGTCTCAGACCGTCTGTCTCAGACCGTCTGTCTCAGACCGTCTGTCTCAGACCGTCTGTCTCAGACCGTCTGTCTCAGACCGTCGGTCTCTGTCCGTCTCTCTCAGGCCGCCTGTCTCAGTCCGTCTGTCTCAGTCCATCTGTCTCAGACCGTCTGTCTCTGTCCGTCTGTCTCAGACCATCTGTCTCAGTACGTCTGTCTCAGACCGTCTGTCTCAGACCATCGGTCTCTGTCCGTCTCTCCCAGCCCGCCTGTCTCAGTCCGTCTGTCTCAGACCATCTGTGTCAGACCGTTGTCTCTGTCCGTATATCTCTGTCCGTCTGTCTCAGAACGTCTGTCTCAGACCATCTGTATCAAACCGTCTGTCTCAGCCCGCCTGTCTCTGTCCGTCTGTTTCAGACCGCATGTCTCAGACCGTCGGTCTTAGCCCGTCTGTCTCAGCCCGCCTGTCTCTGTCCGTCTGTTTCAGACCGCCTGCCTCAGACCGTCTCTCTCAGGCCGCGTGTCCCAGTCCGTCTGTCTCAGACCATCTGTCTCAGACCATCTGTCTCAGACCGTCCGTCCCTGTCCGTCTGTCTCAGACCGTCGGTCTCTGTCCGTTTCTCCCAGGCCGACTGTCCCAGACCATCTGTCTCAGACCATCTGTGTCAGACCGTTGTCTCTGTCCGTCAGTCTCTGTCCGTCTGTGTCAGACCGTCTGTCTCAGCCCGCCTGTCTCATCCCGCCTGTCTCTGTCCGTCTGTTTTAGACCGTCTGTCTCAGCCCGCTTGTCTCTGTCCGTCTGTCTCAGACCGTCGGTCTCTGTCCGTCTCTCTCAGGCCGCCTGTCTCAGTCCGTCTGTCTCAGTCCATCTGTCTCAGACCATCTGTCTCAGACCGTCAGTCTCTGTCCGTCTGTCTCAGACCGTCTGTCTCAGACCGTCAGTCTCAGACCGTCGGTCTCTGTCCGTTTCTCCCAGGCCGCCTGTCTCAGACCGTCTGTCTCAGACCGTCTGTCTCAGACCATCTGTCTCAGTCCGTCGGTCTCTGTACGTCTCTCTCAGGCCGCCTGTCTCAGTCCGTCTGTTTCAGACCGCCTGTCTCAGACCGTCGGTCTTAGCCCGTCTGTCTCAGCCCGCCTGTCTCTGTCCGTCTGTCTCAGACCGTCTGTCTCAGCCCGCGTGTCTCTGTCCGTCTGTCTCAGACAGTCTGTCTCAGACAGTCTGTCTCAGATCGTCTCTCTCAGGCCGCCTGTCTCAGTCCGACTGTCTCAGAACGACTGTCTCAGACCATCTGTATCAAACCGTCTGTCTCAGCCCGCCTGTCTCAGCCCGCCTGTATCTGTCCGTCTGTCTCGGCCCGCCTGTCTCAGACCGTCTATCTCGGACCATCTGTCTCAGACCGTCTGTCTCAGATCGTCTCTCTCAGCCCGCCTGTGTCAGTCCGTCTGTCTCAGACCATCTGTCTTAGACCATCTGTCTCAGACCGTCTGTCTCAGACCGTCAGTCTCAGACCGTCGGTCTCTGTCCGTTTCTCGCAGGCCGCCTGTCTCAGGCCGCCTGTCTCAGTCCGTCTGTCTCAGACCATCTGTCTCAGACCGTTGTCTCTGTCCGTCTATCTCTGTCCGTCTGTCTCAGAACGTCTGTCTCTGACCATCTGTATCAAACCGTCTGTCTCAGCCCGCCTGTCTCGGCCCGCCTGTCTCTGTCCGTCTGTTTCAGACCGCCTGTCTCAGACCATCTGCGTCAGACAGTTGTCTCTGTCCGTCTGTGTCAGACCGTCTGTCTCAGACCGTCTGTCTCAGACCGTCTGTATCAGACCGTCTGTCTCAGACCGTCTGTCTCAGACCGTCGGTCTTAGCCCGTCTGTCTCAGCCCGCCTGTCTCTGTCCGTCTGTCTCAGACCGTCTGTCTCAGATCGTCTCTCTCAAGCCGCCTGTCTCAGTCCGACTGTCTCTGTCCGTCTGTTTCAGACCGCCTGTCTCAGACCGTCGGTCTTAGCCCGTCTGTCTCAGCCCGCCTGTCTCTGTCCGTCTGTCTCAGCCCATCTGTCTCAGACCGTCAGTCTCAGACCGTCGGTATCTGTCCGTTTCTCGCAGGCCGCCTGTCTCTGTCCGTCTGTCTCTGTCCGTCTGTCTCTGTCCGTCTGTCTCTGTCCGTCTGTGTCAGACCGTCTGTCTCAGACCGTCGGTCTCTGTCCGTCCCTCTCAGGCCGCCTGTCTCAGTCCGTCTGTCTCCGACCGTCTGTCTCAGACCGTCCGTCTCAGACCGTCTGTCTCAGACCGTCTGTCCCAGGCCGTCTGTCTCAGACCGTCTGTCTCAGACCGTCTGTCTCAGACCGTCTGTCTCAGACCGTCTGTCTCAGACCGTCTGTCTCAGACCGTCTGTCTCAGACCGTCTGTCTCAGACCGTCTGTCTCAGACCGTCTGTCTCAGACCGTCTGTCTCAGACCGTCTGTCTCAGACCGTCTGTCTCAGACCGTCTGTCTCAGACCGTCTGTCTCAGACCGTCTGTCTCAGACCGTCAGTCTCTGTCCGTCTCTCCCAGCCCGCCTGTCTCAGGCCATCTGTATCAAACCGTCTGTCTCAGCCCGCCTGTCTCTGTCCGTCTGTTTCAGACCGCATGTCTCAGACCGTCGGTCTTAGCCCGTCTGTCTCAGCCCGCCTGTCTCTGTCCGTCTGTTTCAGACCGCCTGCCTCAGACCGTCTCTCTCAGGCCGCGTGTCCCAGTCCGTCTGTCTCAGACCATCTGTCTCAGACCATCTGTCTCAGACCGTCCGTCCCTGTCCGTCTGTCTCAGACCGTCGGTCTCTGTCCGTCTCTCTCATGCGGTCTATCTCTGTCCGTCTGTTTCAGACCGCCTGTCTCAGACCGTCGGTCTTATCCCGTCTGTCTCAGCCCGCCTGTCTCTGTCCGTCTGTCTCAGACCGTCTGTCTCAGATCGTCTCTCTCAGGCCGCCTGTCTCAGTCCGTCTCTCTCAGACCATCTGTCTCAGACCGGCTGTCTCAGACCATCTGTCTCAGACCGTCAGTCTCTGTCCGTCTGTCTCAGACCGTCTGTCTCAGACCGTCAGTCTCAGACCGTCGGTCTCTGTCCGTTTCTCCCAGGCCGCCTGTCTCAGACCGTCTGTCTCAGACCGTCTGTCTCAGACCATCTGTCTCAGTCCGTCGGTCTCTGTACGTCTCTCTCAGGCCGCCTGTCTCAGTCCGTCTGTTTCAGACCGCCTGTCTCAGACCGTCGGTCTTAGCCCGTCTGTCTCAGCCCGCCTGTCTCTGTCCGTCTGTCTCAGACCGTCTGTCTCAGCCCGCGTGTCTCTGTCCGTCTGTCTCAGACAGTCTGTCTCAGACAGTCTGTCTCAGATCGTCTCTCTCAGGCCGCCTGTCTCAGTCCGACTGTCTCAGAACGACTGTCTCAGACCATCTGTATCAAACCGTCTGTCTCAGCCCGCCTGTCTCAGCCCGCCTGTATCTGTCCGTCTGTCTCGGCCCGCCTGTCTCAGACCGTCTATCTCGGACCATCTGTCTCAGACCGTCTGTCTCAGATCGTCTCTCTCAGCCCGCCTGTGTCAGTCCGTCTGTCTCAGACCATCTGTCTTAGACCATCTGTCTCAGACCGTCTGTCTCAGACCGTCAGTCTCAGACCGTCGGTCTCTGTCCGTTTCTCGCAGGCCGCCTGTCTCAGGCCGCCTGTCTCAGGCCGCCTGTCTCAGTCCGTCTGTCTCAGACCATCTGTCTCAGACCGTTGTCTCTGTCCGTCTATCTCTGTCCGTCTGTCTCAGAACGTCTGTCTCTGACCATCTGTATCAAACCGTCTGTCTCAGCCCGCCTGTCTCGGCCCGCCTGTCTCTGTCCGTCTGTTTCAGACCGCCTGTCTCAGACCATCTGCGTCAGACAGTTGTCTCTGTCCGTCTGTGTCAGACCGTCTGTCTCAGACCGTCTGTCTCAGACCGTCTGTATCAGACCGTCTGTCTCAGACCGTCTGTCTCAGACCGTCGGTCTTAGCCCGTCTGTCTCAGACCGTCTGTCTCAGACCGTCTGTCTCAGCCCGCCTGTCTCGGCCCGCCTGTCTCTATCCGTCTGTCTCAGAACGTCTGTCTCAGACCATCTGTATCAAACCGTCTGTCTCAGCCCGCCTGTCTCGGCCCGCCTGTCTCTGTCCGTCTGTTTCAGACCGCCTGTCTCAGACCATCTGTGTCAGACCGTTGTCTCTGTCCGTCTGTCTCTGTCCGTCTGTCTCTGTCCGTCTGTGTCAGACCGTCTGTCTCAGTCCGTCTGTCTCAGTCCGTCTGTCTCAGACCGTCTGTCTCAGACCGTCTGTCTCAGACCGTCTGTCTCAGTCCGTCTGTCTCAGACCGTCTGTCTCAGACCGTCTGTCTCAGACCGTCAGTCTCTGTCCGTCTCTCCCAGCCCGCCTGTCTCAGGCCATCTGTATCAAACCGTCTGTCTCAGCCCGCCTGTCTCTGTCCGTCTGTTTCAGACCGCATGTCTCAGACCGTCGGTCTTAGCCCGTCTGTCTCAGCCCGCCTGTCTCTGTCCGTCTGTTTCAGACCGCCTGCCTCAGACCGTCTCTCTCAGGCCGCGTGTCCCAGTCCGTCTGTCTCAGACCATCTGTCTCAGACCATCTGTCTCAGACCGTCCGTCCCTGTCCGTCTGTCTCAGACCGTCGGTCTCTGTCCGTCTCTCTCATGCGGTCTATCTCTGTCCGTCTGTTTCAGACCGCCTGTCTCAGACCGTCGGTCTTATCCCGTCTGTCTCAGCCCGCCTGTCTCTGTCCGTCTGTCTCAGACCGTCTGTCTCAGATCGTCTCTCTCAGGCCGCCTGTCTCAGTCCGTCTCTCTCAGACCATCTGTCTCAGACCGGCTGTCTCAGACCATCTGTCTCAGACCGTCAGTCTCTGTCCGTCTGTCTCAGACCGTCTGTCTCAGACCGTCAGTCTCAGACCGTCGGTCTCTGTCCGTTTCTCCCAGGCCGCCTGTCTCAGACCGTCTGTCTCAGACCGTCTGTCTCAGACCATCTGTCTCAGTCCGTCGGTCTCTGTACGTCTCTCTCAGGCCGCCTGTCTCAGTCCGTCTGTTTCAGACCGCCTGTCTCAGACCGTCGGTCTTAGCCCGTCTGTCTCAGCCCGCCTGTCTCTGTCCGTCTGTCTCAGACCGTCTGTCTCAGCCCGCGTGTCTCTGTCCGTCTGTCTCAGACAGTCTGTCTCAGACAGTCTGTCTCAGATCGTCTCTCTCAGGCCGCCTGTCTCAGTCCGACTGTCTCAGAACGACTGTCTCAGACCATCTGTATCAAACCGTCTGTCTCAGCCCGCCTGTCTCAGCCCGCCTGTATCTGTCCGTCTGTCTCGGCCCGCCTGTCTCAGACCGTCTATCTCGGACCATCTGTCTCAGACCGTCTGTCTCAGATCGTCTCTCTCAGCCCGCCTGTGTCAGTCCGTCTGTCTCAGACCATCTGTCTTAGACCATCTGTCTCAGACCGTCTGTCTCAGACCGTCAGTCTCAGACCGTCGGTCTCTGTCCGTTTCTCGCAGGCCGCCTGTCTCAGGCCGCCTGTCTCAGTCCGTCTGTCTCAGACCATCTGTCTCAGACCGTTGTCTCTGTCCGTCTATCTCTGTCCGTCTGTCTCAGAACGTCTGTCTCTGACCATCTGTATCAAACCGTCTGTCTCAGCCCGCCTGTCTCGGCCCGCCTGTCTCTGTCCGTCTGTTTCAGACCGCCTGTCTCAGACCATCTGCGTCAGACAGTTGTCTCTGTCCGTCTGTGTCAGACCGTCTGTCTCAGACCGTCTGTCTCAGACCGTCTGTATCAGACCGTCTGTCTCAGACCGTCTGTCTCAGACCGTCGGTCTTAGCCCGTCTGTCTCAGCCCGCCTGTCTCTGTCCGTCTGTCTCAGACCGTCTGTCTCAGATCGTCTCTCTCAAGCCGCCTGTCTCAGTCCGACTGTCTCTGTCCGTCTGTTTCAGACCGCCTGTCTCAGACCGTCGGTCTTAGCCCGTCTGTCTCAGCCCGCCTGTCTCTGTCCGTCTGTCTCAGCCCATCTGTCTCAGACCGTCAGTCTCAGACCGTCGGTATCTGTCCGTTTCTCGCAGGCCGCCTGTCTCTGTCCGTCTGTCTCTGTCCGTCTGTCTCTGTCCGTCTGTCTCTGTCCGTCTGTGTCAGACCGTCTGTCTCAGACCGTCGGTCTCTGTCCGTCCCTCTCAGGCCGCCTGTCTCAGTCCGTCTGTCTCCGACCGTCTGTCTCAGACCGTCCGTCTCAGACCGTCTGTCTCAGACCGTCTGTCCCAGGCCGTCTGTCTCAGACCGTCTGTCTCAGACCGTCTGTCTCAGACCGTCTGTCTCAGACCGTCTGTCTCAGACCGTCTGTCTCAGACCGTCTGTCTCAGACCGTCTGTCTCAGACCGTCTGTCTCAGACCGTCTGTCTCAGACCGTCTGTCTCAGACCGTCTGTCTCAGACCGTCTGTCTCAGACCGTCTGTCTCAGACAGTCGGTCTCTGTCCGTCTCTCTCAGGCCGCCTGTCTCAGTCCGTCTGTCTCAGACCGTCCGTCTCAGACCGTCTGTCTCGGACCGTCTGTCTCAGACCGTCGGTCTCTGTCCGTCCCTCTCAGACCGTCTGTCTCAGTCCGTCTGTCTCAGACCATCTGTCTCAGACCGTCTGTCTCTGTCCGTCTGTCTCAGACCATCTGTCTCAGTCCGTCTGTCTCAGAACGTCTGTCTCAGACCATCTGTATCAAACCGTCTGTCTCAGCCCGCCTGTCTCATCCCGCCTGTCTCTGTCCGTCTGTTTTAGACCGTCTGTCTCAGCCCGCTTGTCTCTGTCCGTCTGTCTCAGACCGTCGGTCTCTGTCCGTCTCTCTCAGGCCGCCTGTCTCAGTCCGTCTGTCTCAGACCATCTGTCTCAGACCATCTGTCTCAGACCGTCCGTCTCTGTCCGTCTGTCTCAGACCGTCGGTCTGTGTCCGTCTCTCTCAGGCCGTCTATCTCTGTCCGTCTGTTTCAGACCGCCTGTCTCAGACCGTCGGTCTTAGCCCGTCTGTCTCAGCCCGCCTGTCTCTGTCCGTCTGTCTCAGACCGTCTGTCTCAGATCGTCTGTCTCAGACCGTCTGTCTCTATCCGTCTCTCTCAGGCCGCCTGTCTCAGTCCGACTGTCCCAGACCATCTGTCTCAGACCATCTGTGTCAGACCGTTGTCTCTGTCCGTCAGTCTCTGTCCGTCTGTGTCAGACCGTCTGTCTCAGACCGTCTGTCTCAGACCGTCTGTCTCAGACCGTCTGTCTCAGACCGTCTGTCTCAGACCGTCTGTCTCAGACCGTCTGTCTCAGACCGTCGGTCTCTGTCCGTCTCTCTCAGGCCGCCTGTCTCAGTCCGTCTGTCTCAGACCATCTGTCTCAGACCGTCTGTCTCTGTCCGTCTGTCTCAGACCATCTGTCTCAGTACGTCTGTCTCAGACCGTCGGTCTCTGTCCGTCTCTCTCAGGCCGCCTGTCTCAGTCCGTCTGTCTCAGACCATCTGTCTCAGACCATCTGTCTCAGACCGTCCGTCTCTGTCCGTCTGTCTCAGACCGTCGGTCTGTGTCCGTCTCTCTCAGGCCGTCTATCTCTGTCCGTCTGTTTCAGACCGCCTGTCTCAGACCGTCGGTCTTAGCCCGTCTGTCTCAGCCCGCCTGTCTCTGTCCGTCTGTCTCAGACCGTCTGTCTCAGATCGTCTGTCTCAGACCGTCGGTCTTAGCCCGTCTGTCTCAGCCCGCCTGTCTCTGTCCGTCTGTCTCAGACCGTCTGTCTCAGATCGTCTGTCTCAGACCGTCTGTCTCTATCCGTCTCTCTCAGGCCGCCTGTCTCAGTCCGACTGTCCCAGACCATCTGTCTCAGACCATCTGTGTCAGACCGTTGTCTCTGTCCGTCAGTCTCTGTCCGTCTGTGTCAGACGGTCTGTCTCAGACCGTCTGTCTCAGACCGTCTGTCTCAGACCGTCTGTCTCAGACCGTCTGTCTCAGACCGTCTGTCTCAGACCGTCTGTCTCAGACCGTCGGTGTCTGTCCGTCTCTCTCAGGCCGCCTGTCTCAGTCCGTCTGTCTCAGACCATCTGTCTCAGACCGTCTGTCTCTGTCCGTCTGTCTCAGACCATCTGTCTCAGTACGTCTGTCTCAGACCGTCTGTCTCAGACCATCGGTCTCTGTCCGTCTCTCCCAGCCCGCCTGTCTCAGTCCGTCTGTCTCAGACCATCTGTGTCAGACCGTTGTCTCTGTCCGTATATCTCTGTCCGTCTGTCTCAGAAGGTCTGTCTCAGACCATCTGTAACAAACCGTCTGTCTCAGCCCGCCTGTCTCGGCCCGCCTGTCTCTGTCCGTCTGTTTCAGACCGCCTGTCTCAGACCATCTGTGTCAGACCGTTGTCTCTGTCCGTCTGTCTCTGTCCGTCTGTGTCAGACCGTCTGTCTCAGACCGTCTGTCTCAGACCGTCTGTCTCAGACCGTCTGTCTCAGATCGTCTCTCTCAGGCCGCCTGTCTCAGTCCAACTGTCTCTGTCCGTCTGTTTCAGACCGTCTGTCTCATATCGTCTCTCTCAAGCCGCCTGTCTCAGTCCGACTGTCTCTGTCCGTCTGTTTCAGACCGCCTGTCTCAGACCGTCGGTCTTAGCCCGTCTGTCTCAGCCCGCCTGTCTCTGTCCGTCTGTCTCAGCCCATCTGTCTCAGACCGTCAGTCTCAGACCGTCGGTATCTGTCCGTTTCTCGCAGGCCGCCTGTCTCTGTCCGTCTGTCTCTGTCCGTCTGTCTCTGTCCGTCTGTGTCAGACCGTCTGTCTCAGACCGTCGGTCTCTGTCCGTCCCTCTCAGGCCGCCTGTCTCAGTCCGTCTGTCTCCGACCGTCTGTCTCAGACCGTCTGTCTCAGACCGTCCGTCTCTGTCCGTCTGTCTCAGACCGTCTGTCTCAGACCGTCTGTCTCAGACCGTCTTTCTCAGTCCGTCTGTCTCAGACCGCCTGTCTCAGACCGCCTGTCTCAGACCGTCGGTCTTAGCCCGTCTGTCTCAGACCGTCCGTCTCAGACCGTCTGTCTCAGACCGTCTGTCCCAGGCCGTCTGTCTCAGACCGTCTGTCTCAGACCGTCTGTCTCAGACCGTCTGTCTCAGACCGTCTGTCTCAGACCGTCTGTCTCAGACCGTCTGTCTCAGACCGTCTGTCTCAGACCGTCTGTCTCAGACCGTCTGTCTCAGACCGTCTGTCTCAGACCGTCTGTCTCAGACCGTCTGTCTCAGACCGTCTGTCTCAGACCGTCTGTCTCAGACAGTCGGTCTCTGTCCGTCTCTCTCAGGCCGCCTGTCTCAGTCCGTCTGTCTCAGACCGTCCGTCTCAGACCGTCTGTCTCGGACCGTCTGTCTCAGACCGTCGGTCTCTGTCCGTCCCTCTCAGACCGTCTGTCTCAGTCCGTCTGTCTCAGACCATCTGTCTCAGACCGTCTGTCTCTGTCCGTCTGTCTCAGACCATCTGTCTCAGTCCGTCTGTCTCAGAACGTCTGTCTCAGACCATCTGTATCAAACCGTCTGTCTCAGCCCGCCTGTCTCATCCCGCCTGTCTCTGTCCGTCTGTTTTAGACCGTCTGTCTCAGCCCGCTTGTCTCTGTCCGTCTGTCTCAGACCGTCGGTCTCTGTCCGTCTCTCTCAGGCCGCCTGTCTCAGTCCGTCTGTCTCAGACCATCTGTCTCAGACCATCTGTCTCAGACCGTCCGTCTCTGTCCGTCTGTCTCAGACCGTCGGTCTGTGTCCGTCTCTCTCAGGCCGTCTATCTCTGTCCGTCTGTTTCAGACCGCCTGTCTCAGACCGTCGGTCTTAGCCCGTCTGTCTCAGCCCGCCTGTCTCTGTCCGTCTGTCTCAGACCGTCTGTCTCAGATCGTCTGTCTCAGACCGTCTGTCTCTATCCGTCTCTCTCAGGCCGCCTGTCTCAGTCCGACTGTCCCAGACCATCTGTCTCAGACCATCTGTGTCAGACCGTTGTCTCTGTCCGTCAGTCTCTGTCCGTCTGTGTCAGACCGTCTGTCTCAGACTGTCTGTCTCAGACCGTCTGTCTCAGACCGTCTGTCTCAGACCGTCTGTCTCAGACCGTCTGTCTCAGACCGTCGGTCTCTGTCCGTCTGTCTCAGTCCGTCTGTCTCAGACCATCTGTCTCAGATCGTCTGTCTCAGACCGTCTGTCTCTATCCCTCTCTCTCAGGCCGCCTGTCTCAGTCCGACTGTCCCAGACCATCTGTCTCAGACCATCTGTGTCAGACCGTTGTCTCTGTCCGTCAGCCTCTGTCCGTCTGTGTCAGACCGTCTGTCTCAGACCGTCTGTCTCAGACCGTCTGTCTCAGACCGTCTGTCTCAGACCGTCTGTCTCAGACCGTCTGTCTCAGACCGTCTGTCTCAGACCGTCTGTCTCAGACCGTCGGTCTCTGTCCGTCTCTCTCAGGCCGCCTGTCTCAGTCCGTCTGTCTCAGACCATCTGTCTCAGACCGTCTGTCTCTGTCCGTCTGTCTCAGACCATCTGTCTCAGTACGTCTGTCTCAGACCGTCTGTCTCAGACCATCGGTCTCTGTCCGTCTCTCCCAGCCCGCCTGTCTCAGTCCGTCTGTCTCAGACCATCTGTGTCAGACCGTTGTCTCTGTCCGTATATCTCTGTCCGTCTGTCTCAGAAGGTCTGTCTCAGACCATCTGTATCAAACCGTCTGTCTCAGCCCGCCTGTCTCAGACCGTCGGTCTTATCCCGTCTGTCTCAGCCCGCCTGTCTCTGTCCGTCTGTCTCAGACCGTCTGTCTCAGATCGTCTGTCTCAGACCGTCGGTCTCAGACCATCTGTCTCAGACCGTCCGTCTCTGTCCGTCTGTCTCAGACCGTCTGTCTCAGACCGTCTGTCTCAGACCGTCAGTCTCAGACCGTCGGTCTCTGTCCGTTTCTCCCAGGCCGCCTGTCTCAGACCGTCTGTCTCAGACCGTCTGTCTCAGACCGTCTGTCTCAGACCGTCTGTCTCAGACCATCTGTCTCAGACCGGCTGTCTCAGACCATCTGTCTCAGACCGTCCGTCTCTGTCCGTCTGTCTCAGACCGTCTGTCTCAGACCGTCTGTCTCAGACCGTCGGTCTCAGACCATCTGTCTCAGACCGTCCGTCTCTGTCCGTCTGTCTCAGACCGTCTGTCTCAGACCGTCTGTCTCAGACCGTCAGTCTCAGACCGTCGGTCTCTGTCCGTTTCTCCCAGTCCGCCTGTCTCAGGCCGCCTGTCTCAGACCGTCTGTCTCAGACCGTCAGTCTCAGACCGTCGGTCTCTGTCCGTTTCTCCCAGGCCGCCTGTCTCAGACCGTCTGTCTCAGACCGTCTGTCTCAGACCGTCTGTCTCAGACCATCTGTCTCAGACCGGCTGTCTCAGACCATCTGTCTCAGACCGTCCGTCTCTGTCCGTCTGTCTCAGACCGTCTGTCTCAGACCGTCTGTCTCAGACCGTCGGTCTCAGACCATCTGTCTCAGACCGTCCGTCTCTGTCCGTCTGTCTCAGACCGTCTGTCTCAGACCGTCTGTCTCAGACCGTCAGTCTCAGACCGTCGGTCTCTGTCCGTTTCTCCCAGGCCGCCTGTCTCAGACCGTCTGTCTCAGACCGTCTGTCTCAGACCGTCTGTCTCAGACCATCTGTCTCAGTCCGTCGGTCTCTGTACGTCTCTCTCAGGCCGCCTGTCTCAGTCCGTCTGTTTCAGACCGCCTGTCTCAGACCGTCGGTCTTAGCCCGTCTGTCTCAGCCCGCCTGTCTCTGTCCGTCTGTCTCAGACCGTCTGTCTCAGCCCGCGTGTCTCTGTCCGTCTGTCTCAGACCGTCTGTCTCAGATCGTCTCTCTCAGGCCGCCTGTCTCAGTCCGACTGTCTCAGAACGACTGTCTCAGACCATCTGTATCAAACCGTCTGTCTCAGCCCGCCTGTCTCAGCCCGCCTGTATCTGTCCGTCTGTCTCGGCCCGCCTGTCTCAGACCGTCTATCTCGGACCATCTGTCTCAGACCGTCTGTCTCAGATCGTCTCTCTCAGCCCGCCTGTGTCAGTCCGTCTGTCTCAGACCATCTGTCTCAGACCATCTGTCTCAGACCGTCTGTCTCAGACCGTCAGTCTCAGACCGTCGGTCTCTGTCCGTTTCTCGCAGGCCGCCTGTCTCAGGCCGCCTGTCTCAGTCCGTCTGTCTCAGACCATCTGTCTCAGACCGTTGTCTCTGTCCGTCTATCTCTGTCCGTCTGTCTCAGAACGTCTGTCTCTGACCATCTGTATCAAACCGTCTGTCTCAGCCCGCCTGTCTCGGCCCGCCTGTCTCTGTCCGTCTGTTTCAGACCGCCTGTCTCAGACCATCTGCGTCAGACAGTTGTCTCTGTCCGTCTGTGTCAGACCGTCTGTCTCAGACCGTCTGTCTCAGACCGTCTGTCTCAGACCGTCTGTCTCAGACCGTCTGTCTCAGACCGTCTGTCTCAGACCGTCTGTATCAGACCGTCTGTCTCAGACCGTCTGTCTCAGGCCGTCTGTCTCAGACCGTCTGTCTCAGACCGTCTGTCTCAGACCGTCTATATCAGACCGTCGGTCTCTGTCCGTCTCTCTCAGGCCGCCTGTCTCAGTCCGTCTGTCTCAGACCGTCTGTCTCAGACCGTCTGACTCAGACCATCTGTCTCAGGCCGTCTGTGTCAGACCGTCTGTCTCAGACCGTCTGTCTCAGACCGTTGGTCTCTGTCCGTCCCTCTCAGGCCGCCTGTCTCAGTCTGTCTGTCTCCGACCGCCTGTCTCGGACCGTCGGTCTCTGTCCGTCTCTCTCAGCCCGCCTGTCTCAATCCGTCTGTCTCAGACCATCTGTCTCAGACCGTCCGTCTCTGTCCGTCTGTCTCAGACCGTCTGTCTCAGACCGTCTGTCTCAGACCGTCTGTCTCAGACCGTCAGTCTCAGACCGTCGTTCTCTGTCCGTTTTTCGCAGGCCGCCAGTCTCAGCCCGCCTGTCTAAGTCCGTCTGTCTCAGACCATCTGTCTCAGACCGTCTGTCTCAGACCGTCGGTCTCAGACCATCTGTCTCAGACCGTCCGTCTCTGTCCGTCTGTCTCAGACCGTCTGTCTCAGACCCTCCGTCTCTGTCCGTCTGTCTCAGACCGTCTGTCTCAGACCGTCTGTCTCAGACCGTCTTTCTCAGACCGTCTGTCTCAGACCGCCTGTCTCAGACCGTCGGTCTCTGTCCGTTTCTCGCAGGCCGCCTGTCTCAGACCGTCTGTCTCAGACCATCTGTCTCAGTCCGTCGGTCTCCGTACGTCTCTCTCAGGCCGCCTGTCTCAGTCCGTCTGTTTCAGACCGCCTGTCTCAGACCGTCGGTCTTAGCCCGTCTGTCTCAGCCCGCCTGTCTCTGTCCGTCTGTCTCAGACCGTCTGTCTCAGATCGTCTCTCTCAGGCCGCCTGTCTCAGTCCAACTGTCTCTCTCCGTCTGTTTCAGACCGTCTGTCTCAGATCGTCTCTCTCAAGCCGCCTGTCTCAGTCCGACTGTCTCTGTCCGTCTGTTTCAGACCGCCTGTCTCAGACCGTCGGTCTTAGCCCGTCTGTCTCAGCCCGCCTGTCTCTGTCCGTCTGTCTCAGCCCATCTGTCTCAGACCGTCTGTCTCTGACCGTCTGTCTCAGACCGTCAGTCTCAGACCGTCGGTATCTGTCCGTTTCTCGCAGGCCGCCTGTCTCTGTCCGTCTGTCTCTGTCCGTCTGTGTCAGACCGTCTGTCTCAGACCGTCGGTCTCTGTCCGTCCCTCTCAGGCCGCCTGTCTCAGTCCGTCTGTCTCCGACCGTCTGTCTCAGACCGTCTGTCTCAGACCGTCCGTCTCTGTCCGTCTGTCTCAGACCGTCTGTCTCAGACCGTCTGTCTCAGACCGTCTTTCTCAGTCCGTCTGTCTCAGACCGCCTGTCTCAGACCGCCTGTCTCAGACCGTCGGTCTTAGCCCGTCTGTCTCAGACCGTCCGTCTCAGACCGTCTGTCTCAGACCGTCTGTCCCAGGCCGTCTGTCTCAGACCGTCTGTCTCAGACCGTCTGTCTCAGACCGTCTGTCTCAGACCGTCTGTCTCAGACCGTCTGTCTCAGACCGTCTGTCTCAGACCGTCTGTCTCAGACCGTCTGTCTCAGACCGTCTGTCTCAGACCGTCTGTCTCAGACCGTCTGTCTCAGACAGTCGGTCTCTGTCCGTCTCTCTCAGGCCGCCTGTCTCAGTCCGTCTGTCTCAGACCGTCCGTCTCAGACCGTCTGTCTCGGACCGTCTGTCTCAGACCGTCGGTCTCTGTCCGTCCCTCTCAGACCGTCTGTCTCAGTCCGTCTGTCTCAGACCATCTGTCTCAGACCGTCTGTCTCTGTCCGTCTGTCTCAGACCATCTGTCTCAGTCCGTCTGTCTCAGAACGTCTGTCTCAGACCATCTGTATCAAACCGTCTGTCTCAGCCCGCCTGTCTCATCCCGCCTGTCTCTGTCCGTCTGTTTTAGACCGTCTGTCTCAGCCCGCTTGTCTCTGTCCGTCTGTCTCAGACCGTCGGTCTCTGTCCGTCTCTCTCAGGCCGCCTGTCTCAGTCCGTCTGTCTCAGACCATCTGTCTCAGACCATCTGTCTCAGACCGTCCGTCTCTGTCCGTCTGTCTCAGACCATCGGTCTCTGTCCGTCTCTCCCAGCCCGCCTGTCTCAGTCCGTCTGTCTCAGACCATCTGTGTCAGACCGTTGTCTCTGTCCGTATATCTCTGTCCGTCTGTCTCAGAAGGTCTGTCTCAGACCATCTGTATCAAACCGTCTGTCTCAGCCCGCCTGTCTCAGACCGTCGGTCTTATCCCGTCTGTCTCAGCCCGCCTGTCTCTGTCCGTCTGTCTCAGACCGTCTGTCTCAGATCGTCTGTCTCAGACCGTCGGTCTCAGACCATCTGTCTCAGACCGTCCGTCTCTGTCCGTCTGTCTCAGACCGTCTGTCTCAGACCGTCTGTCTCAGACCGTCAGTCTCAGACCGTCGGTCTCTGTCCGTTTCTCCCAGGCCGCCTGTCTCAGACCGTCTGTCTCAGACCGTCTGTCTCAGACCGTCTGTCTCAGACCGTCTGTCTCAGACCATCTGTCTCAGACCGGCTGTCTCAGACCATCTGTCTCAGACCGTCCGTCTCTGTCCGTCTGTCTCAGACCGTCTGTCTCAGACCGTCTGTCTCAGACCGTCGGTCTCAGACCATCTGTCTCAGACCGTCCGTCTCTGTCCGTCTGTCTCAGACCGTCTGTCTCAGACCGTCTGTCTCAGACCGTCAGTCTCAGACCGTCGGTCTCTGTCCGTTTCTCCCAGTCCGCCTGTCTCAGGCCGCCTGTCTCAGACCGTCTGTCTCAGACCGTCAGTCTCAGACCGTCGGTCTCTGTCCGTTTCTCCCAGGCCGCCTGTCTCAGACCGTCTGTCTCAGACCGTCTGTCTCAGACCGTCTGTCTCAGACCATCTGTCTCAGACCGGCTGTCTCAGACCATCTGTCTCAGACCGTCCGTCTCTGTCCGTCTGTCTCAGACCGTCTGTCTCAGACCGTCTGTCTCAGACCGTCGGTCTCAGACCATCTGTCTCAGACCGTCCGTCTCTGTCCGTCTGTCTCAGACCGTCTGTCTCAGACCGTCTGTCTCAGACCGTCAGTCTCAGACCGTCGGTCTCTGTCCGTTTCTCCCAGGCCGCCTGTCTCAGACCGTCTGTCTCAGACCGTCTGTCTCAGACCGTCTGTCTCAGACCATCTGTCTCAGTCCGTCGGTCTCTGTACGTCTCTCTCAGGCCGCCTGTCTCAGTCCGTCTGTTTCAGACCGCCTGTCTCAGACCGTCGGTCTTAGCCCGTCTGTCTCAGCCCGCCTGTCTCTGTCCGTCTGTCTCAGACCGTCTGTCTCAGCCCGCGTGTCTCTGTCCGTCTGTCTCAGACCGTCTGTCTCAGATCGTCTCTCTCAGGCCGCCTGTCTCAGTCCGACTGTCTCAGAACGACTGTCTCAGACCATCTGTATCAAACCGTCTGTCTCAGCCCGCCTGTCTCAGCCCGCCTGTATCTGTCCGTCTGTCTCGGCCCGCCTGTCTCAGACCGTCTATCTCGGACCATCTGTCTCAGACCGTCTGTCTCAGATCGTCTCTCTCAGCCCGCCTGTGTCAGTCCGTCTGTCTCAGACCATCTGTCTCAGACCATCTGTCTCAGACCGTCTGTCTCAGACCGTCAGTCTCAGACCGTCGGTCTCTGTCCGTTTCTCGCAGGCCGCCTGTCTCAGGCCGCCTGTCTCAGTCCGTCTGTCTCAGACCATCTGTCTCAGACCGTTGTCTCTGTCCGTCTATCTCTGTCCGTCTGTCTCAGAACGTCTGTCTCTGACCATCTGTATCAAACCGTCTGTCTCAGCCCGCCTGTCTCGGCCCGCCTGTCTCTGTCCGTCTGTTTCAGACCGCCTGTCTCAGACCATCTGCGTCAGACAGTTGTCTCTGTCCGTCTGTGTCAGACCGTCTGTCTCAGACCGTCTGTCTCAGACCGTCTGTCTCAGACCGTCTGTCTCAGACCGTCTGTCTCAGACCGTCTGTCTCAGACCGTCTGTATCAGACCGTCTGTCTCAGACCGTCTGTCTCAGGCCGTCTGTCTCAGACCGTCTGTCTCAGACCGTCTGTCTCAGACCGTCTATCTCAGACCGTCGGTCTCTGTCCGTCTCTCTCAGGCCGCCTGTCTCAGTCCGTCTGTCTCAGACCGTCTGTCTCAGACCGTCTGACTCAGACCATCTGTCTCAGGCCGTCTGTGTCAGACCGTCTGTCTCAGACCGTCTGTCTCAGACCGTTGGTCTCTGTCCGTCCCTCTCAGGCCGCCTGTCTCAGTCTGTCTGTCTCCGACCGCCTGTCTCGGACCGTCGGTCTCTGTCCGTCTCTCTCAGCCCGCCTGTCTCAATCCGTCTGTCTCAGACCATCTGTCTCAGACCGTCCGTCTCTGTCCGTCTGTCTCAGACCGTCTGTCTCAGACCGTCTGTCTCAGACCGTCTGTCTCAGACCGTCAGTCTCAGACCGTCGTTCTCTGTCCGTTTTTCGCAGGCCGCCAGTCTCAGCCCGCCTGTCTAAGTCCGTCTGTCTCAGACCATCTGTCTCAGACCGTCTGTCTCAGACCGTCGGTCTCAGACCATCTGTCTCAGACCGTCCGTCTCTGTCCGTCTGTCTCAGACCGTCTGTCTCAGACCCTCCGTCTCTGTCCGTCTGTCTCAGACCGTCTGTCTCAGACCGTCTGTCTCAGACCGTCTTTCTCAGACCGTCTGTCTCAGACCGCCTGTCTCAGACCGTCGGTCTCTGTCCGTTTCTCGCAGGCCGCCTGTCTCAGACCGTCTGTCTCAGACCATCTGTCTCAGTCCGTCGGTCTCCGTACGTCTCTCTCAGGCCGCCTGTCTCAGTCCGTCTGTTTCAGACCGCCTGTCTCAGACCGTCGGTCTTAGCCCGTCTGTCTCAGCCCGCCTGTCTCTGTCCGTCTGTCTCAGACCGTCTGTCTCAGATCGTCTCTCTCAGGCCGCCTGTCTCAGTCCAACTGTCTCTCTCCGTCTGTTTCAGACCGTCTGTCTCAGATCGTCTCTCTCAAGCCGCCTGTCTCAGTCCGACTGTCTCTGTCCGTCTGTTTCAGACCGCCTGTCTCAGACCGTCGGTCTTAGCCCGTCTGTCTCAGCCCGCCTGTCTCTCTCCGTCTGTCTCAGCCCATCTGTCTCAGACCGTCTGTCTCTGACCGTCTGTCTCAGACCGTCAGTCTCAGACCGTCGGTATCTGTCCGTTTCTCGCAGGCCGCCTGTCTCTGTCCGTCTGTCTCTGTCCGTCTGTGTCAGACCGTCTGTCTCAGACCGTCGGTCTCTGTCCGTCCCTCTCAGGCCGCCTGTCTCAGTCCGTCTGTCTCCGACCGTCTGTCTCAGACCGTCTGTCTCAGACCGTCTTTCTCAGACCGTCTGTCTCAGACCGCCTGTCTCAGACCGCCTGTCTCAGACCGTCGGTCTTAGCCCGTCTGTCTCAGCCCGTCTGTCTCAGACCGTCCGTCTCAGACCGTCTGTCTCGGACCGTCTGTCTCAGACCGTCGGTCTCTGTCCGTCCCTCTCAGCCCGTCTGTCTCAGACCGTCTGTCTCAGACAGTCGGTCTCTGTCCGTCTCTCTCAGGCCGCCTGTCTCAGTCCGTCTGTCTCAGACCGTCCGTCTCAGACCGTCTGTCTCGGACCGTCTGTCTCAGACCGTCGGTCTCTGTCCGTCCCTCTCAGCCCGTCTGTCTCAGACCGTCTGTCTCAGACCGTCTGTCCCAGGCCGTCTGTCTCAGACAGTCGGTCTCTGTCCGTCTCTCTCAGGCCGTCTGTCTCAGACCGTCTGTCTCAGACAGTCGGTCTCTGTCCGTCTCTCTCAGGCCGCCTGTCTCAGACCGTCTGTCTCAGACCGTCTGTCTCAGACCGTCGGTATCTGTCCGTTTCTCGCAGGCCGCCTGTCTCTGTCCGTCTGTCTCTGTCCGTCTGTCTCTGTCCGTCTGTGTCAGACCGTCTGTCTCAGACCGTCGGTCTCTCTCCGTCCCTCTCAGACCGTCTGTCCCAGACCGTCTGTCTCAGACAGTCGGTCTCTGTCCGTCTCTCTCAGGCCGCCTGTCTCAGACCGTCTGTCTCAGACCGTCTGTCTCAGACCGTTTGTCTCAGACCGTCGGTATCTGTCCGTTTCTCGCAGGCCGCCTGTCTCTGTCCGTCTGTCTCTGTCCGTCTGTCTCTGTCCGTCTGTGTCAGACCGTCTGTCTCAGACCGTCGGTCTCTGTCCGTCCCTCTCAGGCCGCCTGTCTCAGTCCGTCTGTCTCCGACCGTCTGTCTCCGACCGTCTGTCTCAGACCGTCGGTCTCTGTCCGTCTCTCTCAGCCCGCCTGTCTCAATCAGTGTGTCTCAGACCATCTGTCTCAGACCGTCCGTCTCTGTCCGTCTGTCTCAGACCGTCTGTCTCAGACCGTCTGTCTCAGACCGTCTTTCTCAGACCGTCTGTCTCAGACCGTCTGTGTCAGACCGTCTGTGTCAGACCGTTGTCTCTGTCCGTCTGTCTCAGCCCGTCTGTCTCAGACCGTCCGTCTCAGACCGTCTGTCTCAGACCGTCTGTCTCAGGCCGTCTGTCTCAGACCGTCAGTCTCAGACCGTCGGTCTTTGTCCGTTTCTCGCAGGCCGCCTGTCTCAGGCCGCCTGTCTCAGGCCGCCTGTCTCAGTCCGTCTGTCTCAGACCATCTGTCTCAGACCGTTGTCTCTGTCCGTCTATCTCTGTCCGTCTGTTTCAGACCGCCTGTCTCAGACCATCTGTGTCAGACCGTTGTCTCTGTCCGTCTATCTCTGTCCGTCTGTCTCTGTCCGACTGTCTCAGAACGTCTGTCTCGGACCATCTTTCTCAGACCGTCTGTCTCAGATCGTCTCTCTCAGGCCGCCTGTCTCAGTCCGTCTGTCTCAGACCATCTGTCTCAGACCATCTGTCTCAGACCATCTGTCTCAGACCGTCCGTCTCTGTCCGTCTGTCTCAGACCGTCCGTCTCTGTCCGTCTGTCTCAGACCGTCTGTCTCAGACCGTCTGTCTCAGACCGTCTGTCTCAGACCGGCAGTCTCAGACCGTCGGTCTCTGTCCGTTTCTCCCAGGCCGCCTGTCTCAGGCCGCCTGTCTCAGACCGTCTGTCTCAGACCGTCAGTCTCAGACCGTCGGTCTCTGTCCGTTTCTCCCAGGCCGCCTGTCTCAGACCGTCTGTCTCAGACCGTCTGTCTCAGACCGTCTGTCTCAGACCGTCTGTCTCAGACCATCTGTCTCAGACCGGCTGTCTCAGACCATCTGTCTCAGACCGTCCGTCTCTGTCCGTCTGTCTCAGACCGTCGGTCTCAGACCATCTGTCTCAGACCGTCCGTCTCTGTCCGTCTGTCTCAGACCGTCTGTCTCAGACCGTCTGTCTCAGACCGTCAGTCTCAGACCGTCGGTCTCTGTCCGTTTCTCCCAGGCCGCCTGTCTCAGACCGTCTGTCTCAGACCGTCTGTCTCAGACCGTCTGTCTCAGACCATCTGTCTCAGTCCGTCGGTCTCTGTACGTCTCTCTCAGGCCGCCTGTCTCAGTCCGTCTGTTTCAGACCGCCTGTCTCAGACCGTCGGTCTTAGCCCGTCTGTCTCAGCCCGCCTGTCTCTGTCCGTCTGTCTCAGACCGTCTGTCTCAGCCCGCGTGTCTCTGTCCGTCTGTCTCAGACCGTCTGTCTCAGATCGTCTCTCTCAGGCCGCCTGTCTCAGTCCGACTGTCTCAGAACGACTGTCTCAGACCATCTGTATCAAACCGTCTGTCTCAGCCCGCCTGTCTCAGCCCGCCTGTATCTGTCCGTCTGTCTCGGCCCGCCTGTCTCAGACCGTCTATCTCGGACCATCTGTCTCAGACCGTCTGTCTCAGATCGTCTCTCTCAGCCCGCCTGTGTCAGTCCGTCTGTCTCAGACCATCTGTCTCAGACCATCTGTCTCAGACCGTCTGTCTCAGACCGTCAGTCTCAGACCGTCGGTCTCTGTCCGTTTCTCGCAGGCCGCCTGTCTCAGGCCGCCTGTCTCAGTCCGTCTGTCTCAGACCATCTGTCTCAGACCGTTGTCTCTGTCCGTCTATCTCTGTCCGTCTGTCTCAGAACGTCTGTCTCTGACCATCTGTATCAAACCGTCTGTCTCAGCCCGCCTGTCTCGGCCCGCCTGTCTCTGTCCGTCTGTTTCAGACCGCCTGTCTCAGACCATCTGCGTCAGACAGTTGTCTCTGTCCGTCTGTGTCAGACCGTCTGTCTCAGACCGTCTGTCTCAGACCGTCTGTCTCAGACCGTCTGTCTCAGACCGTCTGTCTCAGACCGTCTGTCTCAGACCGTCTGTCTCAGACCGTCTGTCTCAGACCGTCTGTATCAGACCGTCTGTCTCAGACCGTCTGTCTCAGGCCGTCTGTCTCAGACCGTCTGTCTCAGACCGTCTGTCTCAGACCGTCTGTCTCAGACCGTCGGTCTCTGTCCGTCTCTCTCAGGCCGCCTGTCTCAGTCCGTCTGTCTCAGACCGTCTGTCTCAGACCGTCTGACTCAGACCATCTGTCTCAGGCCGTCTGTGTCAGACCGTCTGTCTCAGACCGTCTGTCTCAGACCGTTGGTCTCTGTCCGTCCCTCTCAGGCCGCCTGTCTCAGTCTGTCTGTCTCCGACCGCCTGTCTCTGACCGTCGGTCTCTGTCCGTCTCTCTCAGCCCGCCTGTCTCAATCCGTCTGTCTCAGACCATCTGTCTCAGACCGTCCGTCTCTGTCCGTCTGTCTCAGACCGTCTTTCTCAGACCGTCTGTCTCAGACCGCCTGTCTCAGACCGCCTGTCTCAGACCGTCGGTCTTAGCCCGTCTGTCTCAGCCCGTCTGTCTCAGACCGTCCGTCTCAGACCGTCTGTCTCGGACCGTCTGTCTCAGACCGTCGGTCTCTGTCCGTCCCTCTCAGCCCGTCTGTCTCAGACCGTCTGTCTCAGACAGTCGGTCTCTGTCCGTCTCTCTCAGGCCGCCTGTCTCAGTCCGTCTGTCTCAGACCGTCCGTCTCAGACCGTCTGTCTCGGACCGTCTGTCTCAGACCGTCGGTCTCTGTCCGTCCCTCTCAGCCCGTCTGTCTCAGACCGTCTGTCTCAGACCGTCTGTCCCAGGCCGTCTGTCTCAGACAGTCGGTCTCTGTCCGTCTCTCTCAGGCCGTCTGTCTCAGACCGTCTGTCTCAGACAGTCGGTCTCTGTCCGTCTCTCTCAGGCCGCCTGTCTCAGACCGTCTGTCTCAGACCGTCTGTCTCAGACCGTCGGTATCTGTCCGTTTCTCGCAGGCCGCCTGTCTCTGTCCGTCTGTCTCTGTCCGTCTGTCTCTGTCCGTCTGTGTCAGACCGTCTGTCTCAGACCGTCGGTCTCTCTCCGTCCCGCTCAGACCGTCTGTCCCAGGCCGTCTGTCTCAGACAGTCGGTCTCTGTCCGTCTCTCTCAGGCCGTCTGTCTCAGACCGTCTGTCTCAGACAGTCGGTCTCTGTCCGTCTCTCTCAGGCCGCCTGTCTCAGACCGTCTGTCTCAGACCGTCTGTCTCAGACCGTCGGTATCTGTCCGTTTCTCGCAGGCCGCCTGTCTCTGTCCGTCTGTCTCTGTCCGTCTGTCTCTGTCCGTCTGTGTCAGACCGTCTGTCTCAGACCGTCGGTCTCTGTCCGTCCCTCTCAGGCCGCCTGTCTCAGTCCGTCTGTCTCCGACCGTCTGTCTCCGACCGTCTGTCTCAGACCGTCGGTCTCTGTCCGTCTCTCTCAGCCCGCCTGTCTCAATCAGTGTGTCTCAGACCATCTGTCTCAGACCGTCCGTCTCTGTCCGTCTGTCTCAGACCGTCTGTCTCAGACCGTCTGTCTCAGACCGTCTTTCTCAGACCGTCTGTCTCAGACCGTCTGTGTCAGACCGTCTGTGTCAGACCGTTGTCTCTGTCCGTCTGTCTCAGCCCGTCTGTCTCAGACCGTCCGTCTCAGACCGTCTGTCTCAGACCGTCTGTCTCAGGCCGTCTGTCTCAGACCGTCAGTCTCAGACCGTCGGTCTTTGTCCGTTTCTCGCAGGCCGCCTGTCTCAGGCCGCCTGTCTCAGTCCGTCTGTCTCAGACCATCTGTCTCAGACCGTTGTCTCTGTCCGTCTATCTCTGTCCGTCTGTTTCAGACCGCCTGTCTCAGACCATCTGTGTCAGACCGTTGTCTCTGTCCGTCTATCTCTGTCCGTCTGTCTCTGTCCGACTGTCTCAGAACGTCTGTCTCGGACCATCTTTCTCAGACCGTCTGTCTCAGATCGTCTCTCTCAGGCCGCCTGTCTCAGTCCGTCTGTCTCAGACCATCTGTCTCAGACCATCTGTCTCAGACCATCTGTCTCAGACCGTCCGTCTCTGTCCGTCTGTCTCAGACCGTCCGTCTCTGTCCGTCTGTCTCAGACCGTCTGTCTCAGACCATCTGTCTCAGACCGTCTGTCTCAGACCGGCAGTCTCAGACCGTCGGTCTCTGTCCGTTTCTCCCAGGCCGCCTGTCTCAGGCCGCCTGTCTCAGACCGTCTGTCTCAGACCGTCAGTCTCAGACCGTCGGTCTCTGTCCGTTTCTCCCAGGCCGCCTGTCTCAGACCGTCTGTCTCAGACCGTCTGTCTCAGACCGTCTGTCTCAGACCATCTGTCTCAGACCGGCTGTCTCAGACCATCTGTCTCAGACCGTCCGTCTCTGTCCGTCTGTCTCAGACCGTCTGTCTCAGACCGTCTGTCTCAGACCGTCGGTCTCAGACCATCTGTCTCAGACCGTCCGTCTCTGTCCGTCTGTCTCAGACCGTCTGTCTCAGACCGTCTGTCTCAGACCGTCAGTCTCAGACCGTCGGTCTCTGTCCGTTTCTCCCAGGCCGCCTGTCTCAGACCGTCTGTCTCAGACCGTCTGTCTCAGACCGTCTGTCTCAGACCATCTGTCTCAGTCCGTCGGTCTCTGTACGTCTCTCTCAGGCCGCCTGTCTCAGTCCGTCTGTTTCAGACCGCCTGTCTCAGACCGTCGGTCTTAGCCCGTCTGTCTCAGCCCGCCTGTCTCTGTCCGTCTGTCTCAGACCGTCTGTCTCAGCCCGCGTGTCTCTGTCCGTCTGTCTCAGACCGTCTGTCTCAGATCGTCTCTCTCAGGCCGCCTGTCTCAGTCCGACTGTCTCAGAACGACTGTCTCAGACCATCTGTATCAAACCGTCTGTCTCAGCCCGCCTGTCTCAGCCCGCCTGTATCTGTCCGTCTGTCTCGGCCCGCCTGTCTCAGACCGTCTATCTCGGACCATCTGTCTCAGACCGTCTGTCTCAGATCGTCTCTCTCAGCCCGCCTGTGTCAGTCCGTCTGTCTCAGACCATCTGTCTCAGACCATCTGTCTCAGACCGTCTGTCTCAGACCGTCAGTCTCAGACCGTCGGTCTCTGTCCGTTTCTCGCAGGCCGCCTGTCTCAGGCCGCCTGTCTCAGTCCGTCTGTCTCAGACCATCTGTCTCAGACCGTTGTCTCTGTCCGTCTATCTCTGTCCGTCTGTCTCAGAACGTCTGTCTCTGACCATCTGTATCAAACCGTCTGTCTCAGCCCGCCTGTCTCGGCCCGCCTGTCTCTGTCCGTCTGTTTCAGACCGCCTGTCTCAGACCATCTGCGTCAGACAGTTGTCTCTGTCCGTCTGTGTCAGACCGTCTGTCTCAGACCGTCTGTCTCAGACCGTCTGTCTCAGACCGTCTGTCTCAGACCGTCTGTCTCAGACCGTCTGTCTCAGACCGTCTGTCTCAGACCGTCTGTATCAGACCGTCTGTCTCAGACCGTCTGTCTCAGGCCGTCTGTCTCAGACCGTCTGTCTCAGACCGTCTGTCTCAGACCGTCGGTCTCTGTCCGTCTCTCTCAGGCCGCCTGTCTCAGTCCGTCTGTCTCAGACCGTCTGTCTCAGACCGTCTGACTCAGACCATCTGTCTCAGGCCGTCTGTGTCAGACCGTCTGTCTCAGACCGTCTGTCTCAGACCGTTGGTCTCTGTCCGTCCCTCTCAGGCCGCCTGTCTCAGTCTGTCTGTCTCCGACCGCCTGTCTCTGACCGTCGGTCTCTGTCCGTCTCTCTCAGCCCGCCTGTCTCAATCCGTCTGTCTCAGACCATCTGTCTCAGACCGTCCGTCTCTGTCCGTCTGTCTCAGACCGTCTGTCTCAGACCGTCTGTCTCAGACCGTCTGTCTCAGACCGTCAGTCTCAGACCGTCGTTCTCTGTCCGTTTTTCGCAGGCCGCCAGTCTCAGCCCGCCTGTCTAAGTCCGTCTGTCTCAGACCATCTGTCTCAGACCGTCTGTCTCAGACCGTCGGTCTCAGACCATCTGTCTCAGACCGTCCGTCTCTGTCCGTCTGTCTCAGACCGTCTGTCTCAGACCGTCCGTCTCTGTCCGTCTGTCTCAGACCGTCTGTCTCAGACCGTCTGTCTCAGACCGTCTGTCTCAGACCGTCTTTCTCAGACCGTCTGTCTCAGACCGCCTGTCTCAGACCGTCGGTCTCTGTCCGTTTCTCGCAGGCCGCCTGTCTCAGACCGTCTGTCTCAGACCATCTGTCTCAGTCCGTCGGTCTCCGTACGTCTCTCTCAGGCCGCCTGTCTCAGTCCGTCTGTTTCAGACCGCCTGTCTCAGACCGTCGGTCTTAGCCCGTCTGTCTCAGCCCGCCTGTCTCTGTCCGTCTGTCTCAGACCGTCTGTCTCAGATCGTCTCTCTCAGGCCGCCTGTCTCAGTCCAACTGTCTCTCTCCGTCTGTTTCAGACCGTCTGTCTCAGATCGTCTCTCTCAAGCCGCCTGTCTCAGTCCGACTGTCTCTGTCCGTCTGTTTCAGACCGCCTGTCTCAGACCGTCGGTCTTAGCCCGTCTGTCTCAGCCCGCCTGTCTCTGTCCGTCTGTCTCAGCCCATCTGTCTCAGACCGTCTGTCTCTGACCGTCTGTCTCAGACCGTCAGTCTCAGACCGTCGGTATCTGTCCGTTTCTCGCAGGCCGCCTGTCTCTGTCCGTCTGTCTCTGTCCGTCTGTGTCAGACCGTCTGTCTCAGACCGTCGGTCTCTGTCCGTCCCTCTCAGGCCGCCTGTCTCAGTCCGTCTGTCTCCGACCGTCTGTCTCAGACCGTCTGTCTCAGACCGTCCGTCTCTGTCCGTCTGTCTCAGACCGTCTGTCTCAGACCGTCTGTCTCAGACCGTCTTTCTCAGACCGTCTGTCTCAGACCGCCTGTCTCAGACCGCCTGTCTCAGTCCGTCGGTCTTAGCCCGTCTGTCTCAGCCCGTCTGTCTCAGACCGTCCGTCTCAGACCGTCTGTCTCAGACCGTCTGTCCCAGGCCGTCTGTCTCAGACCGTCTGTCTCAGACCGTCTGTCTCAGACCGTCTGTCTCAGACCGTCTGTCTCAGACCGTCTGTCTCAGACCGTCTGTCTCAGACCGTCTGTCTCAGACAGTCGGTCTCTGTCCGTCTCTCTCAGGCCGCCTGTCTCAGTCCGTCTGTCTCAGACCGTCCGTCTCAGACCGTCTGTCTCGGACCGTCTGTCTCAGACCGTCGGTCTCTGTCCGTCCCTCTCAGCCCGTCTGTCTCAGACCGTCTGTCTCAGACCGTCTGTCCCAGGCCGTCTGTCTCAGACAGTCGGTCTCTGTCCGTCTCTCTCAGGCCGTCTGTCTCAGACCGTCTGTCTCAGACAGTCGGTCTCTGTCCGTCTCTCTCAGGCCGCCTGTCTCAGACCGTCTGTCTCAGACCGTCTGTCTCAGACCGTCGGTATCTGTCCGTTTCTCGCAGGCCGCCTGTCTCTGTCCGTCTGTCTCTGTCCGTCTGTCTCTGTCCGTCTGTGTCAGACCGTCTGTCTCAGACCGTCGGTCTCTGTCCGTCCCTCTCAGACCGTCTGTCCCAGGCCGTCTGTCTCAGACAGTCGGTCTCTGTCCGTCTCTCTCAGGCCGTCTGTCTCAGACCGTCTGTCTCAGACAGTCGGTCTCTGTCCGTCTCTCTCAGGCCGCCTGTCTCAGACCGTCTGTCTCAGACCGTCTGTCTCAGACCGTCTGTCTCAGACCGTCTGTCTCAGACCGTCGGTATCTGTCCGTTTCTCGCAGGCCGCCTGTCTCTGTCCGTCTGTCTCTGTCCGTCTGTCTCTGTCCGTCTGTGTCAGACCGTCTGTCTCAGACCGTCGGTCTCTGTCCGTCTGTCTCAGACCGTCTGTCTCAGACCGTCTGTCTCAGACCGTCTTTCTCAGACCGTCTGTCTCAGACCGTCTGTGTCAGACCGTCTGTGTCAGACCGTTGTCTCTGTCCGTCTGTCTCAGCCCGTCTGTCTCAGACCGTCCGTCTCAGACCGTCTGTCTCAGACCGTCTGTCTCAGGCCGTCTGTCTCAGACCGTCAGTCTCAGACCGTCGGTCTTTGTCCGTTTCTCGCAGGCCGCCTGTCTCAGGCCGCCTGTCTCAGTCCGTCTGTCTCAGACCATCTGTCTCAGACCGTTGTCTCTGTCCGTCTATCTCTGTCCGTCTGTCTCAGAACGTCTGTCTCTGACCATCTGTATCAAACCGTCTGTCTCAGCACGCCTGTCTCGGCCCGCCTGTCTCTGTCCGTCTGTTTCAGACCGCCTGTCTCAGACCATCTGTGTCAGACCGTTGTCTCTGTCCGTCTATCTCTGTCCGTCTGTCTCTGTCCGACTGTCTCAGAACGTCTGTCTCGGACCATCTTTCTCAGACCGTCTGTCTCAGATCGTCTCTCTCAGGCCGCCTGTCTCAGTCCGACTGTCTCTGTCCGTCTGTTTCAGACCGCCTGTCTCAGACCGTCGGTCTCTGTCCGTCTGTCTCTGTCCGTCTGTCTCTGTCCGTCTGTCTCTGTCCGTCTGTCTCTGTCCGTCTGTCTCTGTCCGTCTGTGTCAGACCGTCTGTCTCAGACCGTCGGTCTCTGTCCGTCCCTCTCAGGCCGCCTGTCTCAGTCCGTCTGTCTCCGACCGTCTGTCTCAGACCGTCGGTCTCTGTCCGTCTCTCTCAGCCCGCCTGTCTCAATCCGTGTGTCTCAGACCATCTGTCTCAGACCGTCCGTCTCTGTGAGTCTGTCTCAGACCGTCTGTCTCAGACCGTCTGTCTCAGACCGTCTGTCTCAGACCGTCTGTCTCAGACCGTCTTTCTCAGACCGTCTGTCTCAGACCGCCTGTCTCAGACCGTCGGCCTTAGCCCGTCTGTCTCAGCCCGTCTGTCTCAGACCGTCCGTCTCAGACCGTCTGTCTCAGACCGTCTGTCTCAGGCCGTCTGTCTCAGACCGTCTGTCTCAGACCGTCTGTCTCAGACCGTCGGTCTCTGTCCGTCTCTCTCAGGCCGCCTGTCTCAGTCCGTCTGTCTCAGACCGTCTGTCTCAGACCGTCTGTCTCATACCGTCTGTCTCAGACCGTCTGTCTCAGTCCGTCTGTCTCAGACCGTCGGTCTCAGACCGTCAGTCTCTGTCCGTCTCTCCCAGCCCGCCTGTCTCAGGCCATCTGTATCAAACCGTCTGTCTCAGCCCGCCTGTCTCAGACCGTCGGTCTTAGCCCGTCTGTCTCAGCCCGCCTGTCTCAGACCGTCTGTCTCTATCCGTCTCTCTCAGGCCCCCTGTCTCTGTCCGTCTGTCTCAGACCATCTGTCTCAGACCGTCTGTCTCTGTCCGTCTGTCTCAGACCATCTGTCTCAGTCCGTCTGTCTCAGAACGTCTGTCTCAGACCATCTGTATCGAACCGTCTGTCTCAGCCCGCCTGTCTCATCCCGCCTGTCTCTGTCCGTCTGTTTTAGACCGTCTGTCTCAGCCCGCCTGTCTCTGTCCGTCTGTCTCAGACCGTCGGTCTCTGTCCGTCTCTCTCAGGCCGTCTATCTCTGTCCGTCTGTTTCAGACCGCCTGTCTCAGACCGTCGGTCTTAGCCCGTCTGTCTCAGCCCGCCTGTCTCTGTCCGTCTGTCTCAGACCGTCTGTCTCAGATCGTCTCTCTCAGGCCGCCTGTCTCAGTCCGACTGTCCCAGACCATCTGTCTCAGACCATCTGTGTCAGACCGTTGTCTCTGTCCGTCAGTCTCTGTCCGTCTGTGTCAGACCGTCTGTCTCAGCCCGTCTGTCTCAGACCGTCTGTCTCAGCCCGTCTGTCTCAGACCGTCTGTCTCAGACCGTCTGTCTCAGCCCGCCTGTCTCGGCCCGCCTGTCTCTGTCCGTCTGTCTCAGAACGTCTGTCTCAGACCATCTGTATCAAACCGTCTGTCTCAGCCCGCCTGTCTCGGCCCGCCTGTCTCTGTCCGTCTGTTTCAGACCGCCTGTCTCAGACCATCTGTGTCAGACCGTTGTCTCTGTCCGTTTGTGTCAGACCGTCTGTCTCAGACCGTCTGTCTCAGACCGTCTGTCTCAGACCGTCTGTCTCAGACCGTCTGTCTCAGACCGTCTGTCTCAGACCGTCTGTCTCAGACCGTCTGTCTCAGACCTTCTGTCTCAGACCGTCTGTCTCAGACCGTCTGTCTCAGACCGTCTGTCTCAGCCCGCCTGTCTCGGCCCGCCTGTCTCTGTCCGTCTGTCTCAGAACGTCTGTCTCAGACCATCTGTATCAAACCGTCTGTCTCAGCCCGCCTGTCTCGGCCCGCCTGTCTCTGTCCGTCTGTTTCAGACCGCCTGTCTCAGACCATCTGTGTCAGACCGTTGTCTCTCTCCGTCTGTCTCTGTCCGTCTGTGTCAGACCGTCTGTCTCAGTCCGTCTGTCTCAGTCGGTCTGTCTCAGACCGTCTGTCTCAGACCGTCTGTCTCAGACCGTCTGTCTCAGTCCGTCTGTCTCAGACCGTCTGTCTCAGACCGTCAGTCTCTGTCCGTCTCTCCCAGCCCGCCTGTCTCAGGCCATCTGTATCAAACCGTCTGTCTCAGCCCGCCTGTCTCTGTCCGTCTGTTTCAGACCGCATGTTTCAGACCGTCGGTCTTAGCCCGTCTGTCTCAGCCCGCCTGTCTCTGTCCGTCTGTCTCAGACCGTCTGTCTCAGATCGTCTCTCTCAGGCCGCCTGTCTCAGTCCGTCTCTCTCAGACCATCTGTCTCAGGCCGGCTGTCTCAGACCATCTGTCTCAGACCGTCCGTCTCTGTCCGTCTGTCTCAGACCGTCTGTCTCAGACCGTCTGTCTCAGACCGTCTGTCTCAGACCGTCGGTCTCAGACCATCTGTCTCAGACCGTCCGTCTATGTCCGTCTGTCTCAGACCGTCTGTCTCAGACCGTCTGTCTCAGACCGTCTGTCTCAGACCGTCAGTCTCAGACCGTCGGTCTCTGTCCGTTTCTCCCAGGCCGCCTGTCTCAGACCGTCTGTCTCAGACCGTCTGTCTCAGACCATCTGTCTCAGTCCGTCGGTCTCTGTACGTCTCTCTCAGGCCGCCTGTCTCAGTCCGTCTGTTTCAGACCGCCTGTCTCAGACCGTCGGTCTTAGCCCGTCTGTCTCAGCCCGCCTGTCTCTGTCCGTCTGTCTCAGACCGTCTGTCTCAGCCCGCCTGTCTCTGTCCGTCTGTCTCAGACCGTCTGTCTCAGATCGTCTCTCTCAGGCCGCCTGTCTCAGTCCGACTGTCTCAGAACGTCTGTCTCAGACCATCTGTATCAAACCGTCTGTCTCAGCCCGTCCGTCTCTGTCCGTCTGTCTCAGACCGTCTGTCTCAGACCTTCTGTCTCAGGCCGCCTGTCTCAGTCCGTCTGTCTCAGACCGTCTGTCTCAGACCGTCTGACTCAGACCATCTGTCTCAGGCCGTCTGTGTCAGACCGTCTGTCTCAGACCGTCTGTCTCAGACCGTTGGTCTCTGTCCGTCCCTCTCAGGCCGCCTGTCTCAGTCTGTCTGTCTCCGACCGCCTGTCTCGGACCGTCGGTCTCTGTCCGTCTCTCTCAGCCCGCCTGTCTCAATCCGTCTGTCTCAGACCATCTGTCTCAGACCGTCCGTCTCTGTCCGTCTGTCTCAGACCGTCTGTCTCAGACCGTCTGTCTCAGACCGTCTGTCTCAGACCGTCAGTCTCAGACCGTCGTTCTCTGTCCGTTTTTCGCAGGCCGCCAGTCTCAGCCCGCCTGTCTAAGTCCGTCTGTCTCAGACCATCTGTCTCAGACCGTCTGTCTCAGACCGTCGGTCTCAGACCATCTGTCTCAGACCGTCCGTCTCTGTCCGTCTGTCTCAGACCGTCTGTCTCAGACCGTCCGTCTCTGTCCGTCTGTCTCAGACCGTCTGTCTCAGACCGTCTGTCTCAGACCGTCTTTCTCAGACCGTCTGTCTCAGACCGCCTGTCTCAGACCGTCGGTCTCTGTCCGTTTCTCGCAGGCCGCCTGTCTCAGACCGTCTGTCTCAGACCATCTGTCTCAGTCCGTCGGTCTCCGTACGTCTCTCTCAGGCCGCCTGTCTCAGTCCGTCTGTTTCAGACCGCCTGTCTCAGACCGTCGGTCTTAGCCCGTCTGTCTCAGCCCGCCTGTCTCTGTCCGTCTGTCTCAGACCGTCTGTCTCAGATCGTCTCTCTCAGGCCGCCTGTCTCAGTCCAACTGTCTCTCTCCGTCTGTTTCAGACCGTCTGTCTCAGATCGTCTCTCTCAAGCCGCCTGTCTCAGTCCGACTGTCTCTGTCCGTCTGTTTCAGACCGCCTGTCTCAGACCGTCGGTCTTAGCCCGTCTGTCTCAGCCCGCCTGTCTCTCTCCGTCTGTCTCAGCCCATCTGTCTCAGACCGTCTGTCTCTGACCGTCTGTCTCAGACCGTCAGTCTCAGACCGTCGGTATCTGTCCGTTTCTCGCAGGCCGCCTGTCTCTGTCCGTCTGTCTCTGTCCGTCTGTGTCAGACCGTCTGTCTCAGACCGTCGGTCTCTGTCCGTCCCTCTCAGGCCGCCTGTCTCAGTCCGTCTGTCTCCGACCGTCTGTCTCAGACCGTCTGTCTCAGACCGTCCGTCTCTGTCCGTCAGTCTCAGACCGTCTGTCTCAGACCGTCTTTCTCAGACCGTCTGTCTCAGACCGCCTGTCTCAGACCGCCTGTCTCAGACCGTCGGTCTTAGCCCGTCTGTCTCAGCCCGTCTGTCTCAGACCGTCCGTCTCAGACCGTCTGTCTCGGACCGTCTGTCTCAGACCGTCGGTCTCTGTCCGTCCCTCTCAGCCCGTCTGTCTCAGACCGTCTGTCTCAGACAGTCGGTCTCTGTCCGTCTCTCTCAGGCCGCCTGTCTCAGTCCGTCTGTCTCAGACCGTCCGTCTCAGACCGTCTGTCTCGGACCGTCTGTCTCAGACCGTCGGTCTCTGTCCGTCCCTCTCAGCCCGTCTGTCTCAGACCGTCTGTCTCAGACCGTCTGTCCCAGGCCGTCTGTCTCAGACAGTCGGTCTCTGTCCGTCTCTCTCAGGCCGTCTGTCTCAGACCGTCTGTCTCAGACAGTCGGTCTCTGTCCGTCTCTCTCAGGCCGCCTGTCTCAGACCGTCTGTCTCAGACCGTCTGTCTCAGACCGTCGGTATCTGTCCGTTTCTCGCAGGCCGCCTGTCTCTGTCCGTCTGTCTCTGTCCGTCTGTCTCTGTCCGTCTGTGTCAGACCGTCTGTCTCAGACCGTCGGTCTCTCTCCGTCCCTCTCAGACCGTCTGTCCCAGGCCGTCTGTCTCAGACAGTCGGTCTCTGTCCGTCTCTCTCAGGCCGTCTGTCTCAGACCGTCTGTCTCAGACAGTCGGTCTCTGTCCGTCTCTCTCAGGCCGCCTGTCTCAGACCGTCTGTCTCAGACCGTCTGTCTCAGACCGTCTGTCTCAGACCGTCGGTATCTGTCCGTTTCTCGCAGGCCGCCTGTCTCTGTCCGTCTGTCTCTGTCCGTCTGTCTCTGTCCGTCTGTGTCAGACCGTCTGTCTCAGACCGTCGGTCTCTGTCCGTCCCTCTCAGGCCGCCTGTCTCAGTCCGTCTGTCTCCGACCGTCTGTCTCCGACCGTCTGTCTCAGACCGTCGGTCTCTGTCCGTCTCTCTCAGCCCGCCTGTCTCAATCAGTGTGTCTCAGACCATCTGTCTCAGACCGTCCGTCTCTGTCCGTCTGTCTCAGACCGTCTGTCTCAGACCGTCTGTCTCAGACCGTCTTTCTCAGACCGTCTGTCTCAGACCGTCTGTGTCAGACCGTCTGTGTCAGACCGTTGTCTCTGTCCGTCTGTCTCAGCCCGTCTGTCTCAGACCGTCCGTCTCAGACCGTCTGTCTCAGACCGTCTGTCTCAGGCCGTCTGTCTCAGACCGTCAGTCTCAGACCGTCGGTCTTTGTCCGTTTCTCGCAGGCCGCCTGTCTCAGGCCGCCTGTCTCAGGCCGCCTGTCTCAGTCCGTCTGTCTCAGACCATCTGTCTCAGACCGTTGTCTCTGTCCGTCTATCTCTGTCCGTCTGTTTCAGACCGCCTGTCTCAGACCATCTGTGTCAGACCGTTGTCTCTGTCCGTCTGTCTCAGACCGTCAGTCTCAGACCGTCGGTCTCTGTCCGTTTCTCCCAGGCCGCCTGTCTCAGACCGTCTGTCTCAGACCGTCTGTCTCAGACCGTCTGTCTCAGACCATCTGTCTCAGACCGGCTGTCTCAGACCATCTGTCTCAGACCGTCCGTCTCTGTCCGTCTGTCTCAGACCGTCGGTCTCAGACCATCTGTCTCAGACCGTCCGTCTCTGTCCGTCTGTCTCAGACCGTCTGTCTCAGACCGTCTGTCTCAGACCGTCAGTCTCAGACCGTCGGTCTCTGTCCGTTTCTCCCAGGCCGCCTGTCTCAGACCGTCTGTCTCAGACCGTCTGTCTCAGACCGTCTGTCTCAGACCATCTGTCTCAGTCCGTCGGTCTCTGTACGTCTCTCTCAGGCCGCCTGTCTCAGTCCGTCTGTTTCAGACCGCCTGTCTCAGACCGTCGGTCTTAGCCCGTCTGTCTCAGCCCGCCTGTCTCTGTCCGTCTGTCTCAGACCGTCTGTCTCAGCCCGCGTGTCTCTGTCCGTCTGTCTCAGACCGTCTGTCTCAGATCGTCTCTCTCAGGCCGCCTGTCTCAGTCCGACTGTCTCAGAACGACTGTCTCAGACCATCTGTATCAAACCGTCTGTCTCAGCCCGCCTGTCTCAGCCCGCCTGTATCTGTCCGTCTGTCTCGGCCCGCCTGTCTCAGACCGTCTATCTCGGACCATCTGTCTCAGACCGTCTGTCTCAGATCGTCTCTCTCAGCCCGCCTGTGTCAGTCCGTCTGTCTCAGACCATCTGTCTCAGACCATCTGTCTCAGACCGTCTGTCTCAGACCGTCAGTCTCAGACCGTCGGTCTCTGTCCGTTTCTCGCAGGCCGCCTGTCTCAGGCCGCCTGTCTCAGTCCGTCTGTCTCAGACCATCTGTCTCAGACCGTTGTCTCTGTCCGTCTATCTCTGTCCGTCTGTCTCAGAACGTCTGTCTCTGACCATCTGTATCAAACCGTCTGTCTCAGCCCGCCTGTCTCGGCCCGCCTGTCTCTGTCCGTCTGTTTCAGACCGCCTGTCTCAGACCATCTGCGTCAGACAGTTGTCTCTGTCCGTCTGTGTCAGACCGTCTGTCTCAGACCGTCTGTCTCAGACCGTCTGTCTCAGACCGTCTGTCTCAGACCGTCTGTCTCAGACCGTCTGTCTCAGACCGTCTGTCTCAGACCGTCTGTCTCAGACCGTCTGTCTCAGACCGTCTGTCTCAGACCGTCTGTATCAGACCGTCTGTCTCAGACCGTCTGTCTCAGGCCGTCTGTCTCAGACCGTCTGTCTCAGACCGTCTGTCTCAGACCGTCTGTCTCAGACCGTCGGTCTCTGTCCGTCTCTCTCAGGCCGCCTGTCTCAGTCCGTCTGTCTCAGACCGTCTGTCTCAGACCGTCTGACTCAGACCATCTGTCTCAGGCCGTCTGTGTCAGACCGTCTGTCTCAGACCGTCTGTCTCAGACCGTTGGTCTCTGTCCGTCCCTCTCAGGCCGCCTGTCTCAGTCTGTCTGTCTCCGACCGCCTGTCTCTGACCGTCGGTCTCTGTCCGTCTCTCTCAGCCCGCCTGTCTCAATCCGTCTGTCTCAGACCATCTGTCTCAGACCGTCCGTCTCTGTCCGTCTGTCTCAGACCGTCTTTCTCAGACCGTCTGTCTCAGACCGCCTGTCTCAGACCGCCTGTCTCAGACCGTCGGTCTTAGCCCGTCTGTCTCAGCCCGTCTGTCTCAGACCGTCCGTCTCAGACCGTCTGTCTCGGACCGTCTGTCTCAGACCGTCGGTCTCTGTCCGTCCCTCTCAGCCCGTCTGTCTCAGACCGTCTGTCTCAGACAGTCGGTCTCTGTCCGTCTCTCTCAGGCCGCCTGTCTCAGTCCGTCTGTCTCAGACCGTCCGTCTCAGACCGTCTGTCTCGGACCGTCTGTCTCAGACCGTCGGTCTCTGTCCGTCCCTCTCAGCCCGTCTGTCTCAGACCGTCTGTCTCAGACCGTCTGTCCCAGGCCGTCTGTCTCAGACAGTCGGTCTCTGTCCGTCTCTCTCAGGCCGTCTGTCTCAGACCGTCTGTCTCAGACAGTCGGTCTCTGTCCGTCTCTCTCAGGCCGCCTGTCTCAGACCGTCTGTCTCAGACCGTCTGTCTCAGACCGTCGGTATCTGTCCGTTTCTCGCAGGCCGCCTGTCTCTGTCCGTCTGTCTCTGTCCGTCTGTCTCTGTCCGTCTGTGTCAGACCGTCTGTCTCAGACCGTCGGTCTCTCTCCGTCCCGCTCAGACCGTCTGTCCCAGGCCGTCTGTCTCAGACAGTCGGTCTCTGTCCGTCTCTCTCAGGCCGTCTGTCTCAGACCGTCTGTCTCAGACAGTCGGTCTCTGTCCGTCTCTCTCAGGCCGCCTGTCTCAGACCGTCTGTCTCAGACCGTCTGTCTCAGACCGTCGGTATCTGTCCGTTTCTCGCAGGCCGCCTGTCTCTGTCCGTCTGTCTCTGTCCGTCTGTCTCTGTCCGTCTGTGTCAGACCGTCTGTCTCAGACCGTCGGTCTCTGTCCGTCCCTCTCAGGCCGCCTGTCTCAGTCCGTCTGTCTCCGACCGTCTGTCTCCGACCGTCTGTCTCAGACCGTCGGTCTCTGTCCGTCTCTCTCAGCCCGCCTGTCTCAATCAGTGTGTCTCAGACCATCTGTCTCAGACCGTCCGTCTCTGTCCGTCTGTCTCAGACCGTCTGTCTCAGACCGTCTGTCTCAGACCGTCTTTCTCAGACCGTCTGTCTCAGACCGTCTGTGTCAGACCGTCTGTGTCAGACCGTTGTCTCTGTCCGTCTGTCTCAGCCCGTCTGTCTCAGACCGTCCGTCTCAGACCGTCTGTCTCAGACCGTCTGTCTCAGGCCGTCTGTCTCAGACCGTCAGTCTCAGACCGTCGGTCTTTGTCCGTTTCTCGCAGGCCGCCTGTCTCAGGCCGCCTGTCTCAGTCCGTCTGTCTCAGACCATCTGTCTCAGACCGTTGTCTCTGTCCGTCTATCTCTGTCCGTCTGTTTCAGACCGCCTGTCTCAGACCATCTGTGTCAGACCGTTGTCTCTGTCCGTCTATCTCTGTCCGTCTGTCTCTGTCCGACTGTCTCAGAACGTCTGTCTCGGACCATCTTTCTCAGACCGTCTGTCTCAGATCGTCTCTCTCAGGCCGCCTGTCTCAGTCCGTCTGTCTCAGACCATCTGTCTCAGACCATCTGTCTCAGACCATCTGTCTCAGACCGTCCGTCTCTGTCCGTCTGTCTCAGACCGTCCGTCTCTGTCCGTCTGTCTCAGACCGTCTGTCTCAGACCATCTGTCTCAGACCGTCTGTCTCAGACCGGCAGTCTCAGACCGTCGGTCTCTGTCCGTTTCTCCCAGGCCGCCTGTCTCAGGCCGCCTGTCTCAGACCGTCTGTCTCAGACCGTCAGTCTCAGACCGTCGGTCTCTGTCCGTTTCTCCCAGGCCGCCTGTCTCAGACCGTCTGTCTCAGACCGTCTGTCTCAGACCGTCTGTCTCAGACCATCTGTCTCAGACCGGCTGTCTCAGACCATCTGTCTCAGACCGTCCGTCTCTGTCCGTCTGTCTCAGACCGTCTGTCTCAGACCGTCTGTCTCAGACCGTCGGTCTCAGACCATCTGTCTCAGACCGTCCGTCTCTGTCCGTCTGTCTCAGACCGTCTGTCTCAGACCGTCTGTCTCAGACCGTCAGTCTCAGACCGTCGGTCTCTGTCCGTTTCTCCCAGGCCGCCTGTCTCAGACCGTCTGTCTCAGACCGTCTGTCTCAGACCGTCTGTCTCAGACCATCTGTCTCAGTCCGTCGGTCTCTGTACGTCTCTCTCAGGCCGCCTGTCTCAGTCCGTCTGTTTCAGACCGCCTGTCTCAGACCGTCGGTCTTAGCCCGTCTGTCTCAGCCCGCCTGTCTCTGTCCGTCTGTCTCAGACCGTCTGTCTCAGCCCGCGTGTCTCTGTCCGTCTGTCTCAGACCGTCTGTCTCAGATCGTCTCTCTCAGGCCGCCTGTCTCAGTCCGACTGTCTCAGAACGACTGTCTCAGACCATCTGTATCAAACCGTCTGTCTCAGCCCGCCTGTCTCAGCCCGCCTGTATCTGTCCGTCTGTCTCGGCCCGCCTGTCTCAGACCGTCTATCTCGGACCATCTGTCTCAGACCGTCTGTCTCAGATCGTCTCTCTCAGCCCGCCTGTGTCAGTCCGTCTGTCTCAGACCATCTGTCTCAGACCATCTGTCTCAGACCGTCTGTCTCAGACCGTCAGTCTCAGACCGTCGGTCTCTGTCCGTTTCTCGCAGGCCGCCTGTCTCAGGCCGCCTGTCTCAGTCCGTCTGTCTCAGACCATCTGTCTCAGACCGTTGTCTCTGTCCGTCTATCTCTGTCCGTCTGTCTCAGAACGTCTGTCTCTGACCATCTGTATCAAACCGTCTGTCTCAGCCCGCCTGTCTCGGCCCGCCTGTCTCTGTCCGTCTGTTTCAGACCGCCTGTCTCAGACCATCTGCGTCAGACAGTTGTCTCTGTCCGTCTGTGTCAGACCGTCTGTCTCAGACCGTCTGTCTCAGACCGTCTGTCTCAGACCGTCTGTCTCAGACCGTCTGTCTCAGACCGTCTGTCTCAGACCGTCTGTATCAGACCGTCTGTCTCAGACCGTCTGTCTCAGGCCGTCTGTCTCAGACCGTCTGTCTCAGACCGTCTGTCTCAGACCGTCGGTCTCTGTCCGTCTCTCTCAGGCCGCCTGTCTCAGTCCGTCTGTCTCAGACCGTCTGTCTCAGACCGTCTGACTCAGACCATCTGTCTCAGGCCGTCTGTGTCAGACCGTCTGTCTCAGACCGTCTGTCTCAGACCGTTGGTCTCTGTCCGTCCCTCTCAGGCCGCCTGTCTCAGTCTGTCTGTCTCCGACCGCCTGTCTCTGACCGTCGGTCTCTGTCCGTCTCTCTCAGCCCGCCTGTCTCAATCCGTCTGTCTCAGACCATCTGTCTCAGACCGTCCGTCTCTGTCCGTCTGTCTCAGACCGTCTGTCTCAGACCGTCTGTCTCAGACCGTCTGTCTCAGACCGTCAGTCTCAGACCGTCGTTCTCTGTCCGTTTTTCGCAGGCCGCCAGTCTCAGCCCGCCTGTCTAAGTCCGTCTGTCTCAGACCATCTGTCTCAGACCGTCTGTCTCAGACCGTCGGTCTCAGACCATCTGTCTCAGACCGTCCGTCTCTGTCCGTCTGTCTCAGACCGTCTGTCTCAGACCGTCCGTCTCTGTCCGTCTGTCTCAGACCGTCTGTCTCAGACCGTCTGTCTCAGACCGTCTGTCTCAGACCGTCTTTCTCAGACCGTCTGTCTCAGACCGCCTGTCTCAGACCGTCGGTCTCTGTCCGTTTCTCGCAGGCCGCCTGTCTCAGACCGTCTGTCTCAGACCATCTGTCTCAGTCCGTCGGTCTCCGTACGTCTCTCTCAGGCCGCCTGTCTCAGTCCGTCTGTTTCAGACCGCCTGTCTCAGACCGTCGGTCTTAGCCCGTCTGTCTCAGCCCGCCTGTCTCTGTCCGTCTGTCTCAGACCGTCTGTCTCAGATCGTCTCTCTCAGGCCGCCTGTCTCAGTCCAACTGTCTCTCTCCGTCTGTTTCAGACCGTCTGTCTCAGATCGTCTCTCTCAAGCCGCCTGTCTCAGTCCGACTGTCTCTGTCCGTCTGTTTCAGACCGCCTGTCTCAGACCGTCGGTCTTAGCCCGTCTGTCTCAGCCCGCCTGTCTCTGTCCGTCTGTCTCAGCCCATCTGTCTCAGACCGTCTGTCTCTGACCGTCTGTCTCAGACCGTCAGTCTCAGACCGTCGGTATCTGTCCGTTTCTCGCAGGCCGCCTGTCTCTGTCCGTCTGTCTCTGTCCGTCTGTGTCAGACCGTCTGTCTCAGACCGTCGGTCTCTGTCCGTCCCTCTCAGGCCGCCTGTCTCAGTCCGTCTGTCTCCGACCGTCTGTCTCAGACCGTCTGTCTCAGACCGTCCGTCTCTGTCCGTCTGTCTCAGACCGTCTGTCTCAGACCGTCTGTCTCAGACCGTCTTTCTCAGACCGTCTGTCTCAGACCGCCTGTCTCAGACCGCCTGTCTCAGTCCGTCGGTCTTAGCCCGTCTGTCTCAGCCCGTCTGTCTCAGACCGTCCGTCTCAGACCGTCTGTCTCAGACCGTCTGTCCCAGGCCGTCTGTCTCAGACCGTCTGTCTCAGACCGTCTGTCTCAGACCGTCTGTCTCAGACCGTCTGTCTCAGACCGTCTGTCTCAGACCGTCTGTCTCAGACCGTCTGTCTCAGACCGTCTGTCTCAGACAGTCGGTCTCTGTCCGTCTCTCTCAGGCCGCCTGTCTCAGTCCGTCTGTCTCAGACCGTCCGTCTCAGACCGTCTGTCTCGGACCGTCTGTCTCAGACCGTCGGTCTCTGTCCGTCCCTCTCAGCCCGTCTGTCTCAGACCGTCTGTCTCAGACCGTCTGTCCCAGGCCGTCTGTCTCAGACAGTCGGTCTCTGTCCGTCTCTCTCAGGCCGTCTGTCTCAGACCGTCTGTCTCAGACAGTCGGTCTCTGTCCGTCTCTCTCAGGCCGCCTGTCTCAGACCGTCTGTCTCAGACCGTCTGTCTCAGACCGTCTGTCTCAGACCGTCTGTCTCAGACCGTCGGTATCTGTCCGTTTCTCGCAGGCCGCCTGTCTCTGTCCGTCTGTCTCTGTCCGTCTGTCTCTGTCCGTCTGTGTCAGACCGTCTGTCTCAGACCGTCGGTCTCTGTCCGTCTGTCTCAGACCGTCTGTCTCAGACCGTCTGTCTCAGACCGTCTTTCTCAGACCGTCTGTCTCAGACCGTCTGTGTCAGACCGTCTGTGTCAGACCGTTGTCTCTGTCCGTCTGTCTCAGCCCGTCTGTCTCAGACCGTCCGTCTCAGACCGTCTGTCTCAGACCGTCTGTCTCAGGCCGTCTGTCTCAGACCGTCAGTCTCAGACCGTCGGTCTTTGTCCGTTTCTCGCAGGCCGCCTGTCTCAGGCCGCCTGTCTCAGTCCGTCTGTCTCAGACCATCTGTCTCAGACCGTTGTCTCTGTCCGTCTATCTCTGTCCGTCTGTCTCAGAACGTCTGTCTCTGACCATCTGTATCAAACCGTCTGTCTCAGCACGCCTGTCTCGGCCCGCCTGTCTCTGTCCGTCTGTTTCAGACCGCCTGTCTCAGACCATCTGTGTCAGACCGTTGTCTCTGTCCGTCTATCTCTGTCCGTCTGTCTCTGTCCGACTGTCTCAGAACGTCTGTCTCGGACCATCTTTCTCAGACCGTCTGTCTCAGATCGTCTCTCTCAGGCCGCCTGTCTCAGTCCGACTGTCTCTGTCCGTCTGTTTCAGACCGCCTGTCTCAGACCGTCGGTCTCTGTCCGTCTGTCTCTGTCCGTCTGTCTCTGTCCGTCTGTCTCTGTCCGTCTGTCTCTGTCCGTCTGTCTCTGTCCGTCTGTCTCTGTCCGTCTGTGTCAGACCGTCTGTCTCAGACCGTCGGTCTCTGTCCGTCCCTCTCAGGCCGCCTGTCTCAGTCCGTCTGTCTCCGACCGTCTGTCTCAGACCGTCGGTCTCTGTCCGTCTCTCTCAGCCCGCCTGTCTCAATCCGTGTGTCTCAGACCATCTGTCTCAGACCGTCCGTCTCTGTGAGTCCGTCTCAGACCGTCTGTCTCAGACCGTCTGTCTCAGACCGTCTGTCTCAGACCGTCTGTCTCAGACCGTCTTTCTCAGACCGTCTGTCTCAGACCGCCTGTCTCAGACCGTCGGCCTTAGCCCGTCTGTCTCAGCCCGTCTGTCTCAGACCGTCCGTCTCAGACCGTCTGTCTCAGACCGTCTGTCTCAGGCCGTCTGTCTCAGACCGTCTGTCTCAGACCGTCTGTCTCAGACCGTCGGTCTCTGTCCGTCTCTCTCAGGCCGCCTGTCTCTGTCCGTCTGTGTCAGACCGTCTGTCTCAGCCCGTCTGTCTCAGACCGTCTGTCTCAGCCCGTCTGTCTCAGACCGTCTGTCTCAGACCGTCTGTCTCAGCCCGCCTGTCTCGGCCCGCCTGTCTCTGTCCGTCTGTCTCAGAACGTCTGTCTCAGACCATCTGTATCAAACCGTCTGTCTCAGCCCGCCTGTCTCGGCCCGCCTGTCTCTGTCCGTCTGTTTCAGACCGCCTGTCTCAGACCATCTGTGTCAGACCGTTGTCTCTGTCCGTTTGTGTCAGACCGTCTGTCTCAGACCGTCTGTCTCAGACCGTCTGTCTCAGACCGTCTGTCTCAGACCGTCTGTCTCAGACCGTCTGTCTCAGACCGTCTGTCTCAGACCGTCTGTCTCAGACCGTCTGTCTCAGACCGTCTGTCTCAGACCGTCTGTCTCAGCCCGCCTGTCTCGGCCCGCCTGTCTCTGTCCGTCTGTCTCAGAACGTCTGTCTCAGACCATCTGTATCAAACCGTCTGTCTCAGCCCGCCTGTCTCGGCCCGCCTGTCTCTGTCCGTCTGTTTCAGACCGCCTGTCTCAGACCATCTGTGTCAGACCGTTGTCTCTCTCCGTCTGTCTCTGTCCGTCTGTGTCAGACCGTCTGTCTCAGTCCGTCTGTCTCAGTCGGTCTGTCTCAGACCGTCTGTCTCAGACCGTCTGTCTCAGACCGTCTGTCTCAGTCCGTCTGTCTCAGACCGTCTGTCTCAGACCGTCAGTCTCTGTCCGTCTCTCCCAGCCCGCCTGTCTCAGGCCATCTGTATCAAACCGTCTGTCTCAGCCCGCCTGTCTCTGTCCGTCTGTTTCAGACCGCATGTTTCAGACCGTCGGTCTTAGCCCGTCTGTCTCAGCCCGCCTGTCTCTGTCCGTCTGTCTCAGACCGTCTGTCTCAGATCGTCTCTCTCAGGCCGCCTGTCTCAGTCCGTCTCTCTCAGACCATCTGTCTCAGGCCGGCTGTCTCAGACCATCTGTCTCAGACCGTCCGTCTCTGTCCGTCTGTCTCAGACCGTCTGTCTCAGACCGTCTGTCTCAGACCGTCTGTCTCAGACCGTCGGTCTCAGACCATCTGTCTCAGACCGTCCGTCTCTGTCCGTCTGTCTCAGACCGTCTGTCTCAGACCGTCTGTCTCAGACCGTCTGTCTCAGACCGTCTGTCTCAGACCGTCAGTCTCAGACCGTCGGTCTCTGTCCGTTTCTCCCAGGCCGCCTGTCTCAGACCGTCTGTCTCAGACCGTCTGTCTCAGACCATCTGTCTCAGTCCGTCGGTCTCTGTACGTCTCTCTCAGGCCGCCTGTCTCAGTCCGTCTGTTTCAGACCGCCTGTCTCAGACCGTCGGTCTTAGCCCGTCTGTCTCAGCCCGCCTGTCTCTGTCCGTCTGTCTCAGACCGTCTGTCTCAGCCCGCCTGTCTCTGTCCGTCTGTCTCAGACCGTCTGTCTCAGATCGTCTCTCTCAGGCCGCCTGTCTCAGTCCGACTGTCTCAGAACGTCTGTCTCAGACCATCTGTATCAAACCGTCTGTCTCAGCCCGTCCGTCTCTGTCCGTCTGTCTCAGACCGTCTGTCTCAGACCTTCTGTCTCAGACCGTCTGTCTCAGACCGTCTGTCTCAGACCGTCGGTCTCTGTCCATCTCTCTCAGCCCGCCTGTCTCAGTACGTCTGCCTCAGACCATCTGTCTCAGACCATCTGTCTCAGACCGTCTATCTCGGACCATCTGTCTCAGCCCGTCTGTCTCAGATCGTCGGTCTCAGCCCGTCTGTCTCTGCCCGCCTGTCTCAGCCCGCCTGTCTCAGACCGTCTGTCTCAGACCGTCTGTCTCAGCCCGCCTGTCTCAGACCGTCTATCTCGGACCATCTGTCTCAGACCGTCTGTCTCAGATCGTCTCTCTCAGCCCGCCTGTCTCAATCCGTCTTTCTCAGACCATCTGTCTCAGACCATCTGTCTCAGACCATCTGTCTCAGACCGTCCGTCTCTGTCCGTCTGTCTCAGACCGTCGGTCTCTGTCCGTCTCTCTCAGGCCGTCTATCTCTGTCCGTCTGTTTCAGACCGCCTGTCTCAGACCGTCGGTCTTAGCCCGTCTGTCTCAGCCCGCCTGTCTCTGTCCGTCTGTCTCAGACCGTCTGTCTCAGCCCGCCTGTCTCTGTCCGTCTGTCTCAGACCGTCTGTCTCAGATCGTCTCTCTCAGGCCGCCTGTCTCAGTCCGACTGTCTCAGAACGTCTGTCTCAGACCATCTGTATCAAACCGTCTGTCTCAGCCCGTCCGTCTCTGTCCGTCTGTCTCAGACCGTCTGTCTCAGACCTTCTGTCTCAGACCGTCTGTCTCAGACCGTCTGTCTCAGACCGTCGGTCTCTGTCCATCTCTCTCAGCCCGCCTGTCTCAGTACGTCTGCCTCAGACCATCTGTCTCAGACCATCTGTCTCAGACCGTCTATCTCGGACCATCTGTCTCAGCCCGTCTGTCTCAGATCGTCGGTCTCAGCCCGTCTGTCTCTGCCCGCCTGTCTCAGCCCGCCTGTCTCAGACCGTCTGTCTCAGACCGTCTGTCTCAGCCCGCCTGTCTCAGACCGTCTATCTCGGACCATCTGTCTCAGACCGTCTGTCTCAGATCGTCTCTCTCAGCCCGCCTGTCTCAATCCGTCTTTCTCAGACCATCTGTCTCAGACCATCTGTCTCAGACCATCTGTCTCAGACCGTCCGTCTCTGTCCGTCTGTCTCAGACCGTCGGTCTCTGTCCGTCTGTCTCAGGCCGTCTATCTCTGTCCGTCTGTTTCAGACCGCCTGTCTCAGACCGTCGGTCTTAGCCCGTCTGTCTCAGCCCGCCTGTCTCTGTCCGTCTGTGTCAGACCGTCTGTCTCAGACCGTCTGTCTCAGACCGTCTGTCTCAGACCGTCTGTCTCAGACCGTCTGTCTCAGACCGTCTGTCTCAGACCTTCTGTCTCAGACCGTCTGTCTCAGACCGTCTGTCTCAGACCGTCGGTCTCTGTCCATCTCTCTCAGCCCGCCTGTCTCAGTACGTCTGCCTCAGACCATCTGTCTCAGACCATCTGTCTCAGACCGTCTATCTCGGACCATCTGTCTCAGCCCGTCTGTCTCAGATCGTCGGTCTCAGCCCGTCTGTCTCTGCCCGCCTGTCTCAGCCCGCCTGTCTCAGACCGTCTGTCTCAGACCGTCTGTCTCTGACCGTCTGTCTCAGACCGTCTGGCTCAGACCTTCTGTCTCAGACCGTCGGTCTCTGTCCGTTTCTCGCAGGCCGCCTGTCTCAGTCCGCCTGTCTCAGTCCGTCTGTCTCAGACCATCTGTCTCAGACCGTTGTCTCTGTCCGTCCGTCTCTGTCCGTCTGTCTCAATCCGCCTGTCTCAGACCGTCTGTCCTGGACCGTCTGTCTCAGACCGTCTGTCTCAGACCGTCAGTCTCAGACCGTCGGTCTCTGTCCGTTTCTCGCAGGCCGCCTGTCTCAGACCGTCTGTCTCAGACCGTCTGTCTCAGACCATCTGTCTCAGTCCGTCGGTCTCTGTACGTCTCTCTCAGGCCGCCTGTCTCAGTCCGTCTGTCTCAGACCATCTGTCTCAGACCGTCTGTCTCTGTCCGTCTGTCTCAGACCATCTGTCTCAGACCGTCCGTCTCTGTCCGTCTGTCTCGGACCGTCTGTCTCAGACCGCTTGTCTCGGACCGTCTCTCTCAGTCCGCCTGTCTCAGTCCGTCTGTCTCAGACCGCCTGTCTCAGACCGTGTGTCTCGGACCATCTGTCCCAGACCGTCGGTCTTACCTCGCCTGTCGCAGCCCCCCAGTCCCTGTCCGTCAGTCTCAGACCGTCTGTCTCAGACCGTCGGTCTCTGTACGTCTCTCTCAGCCCGCCTGTCTCTGACCGTCTGTCTCAGACCGTCTGTCTCAGACCGTCTGTCTCAGACCGTCAGTCTCAGACCGTCGGTCTCTGTACGTCTCTCTCAGCCCGCCTGTCTCAATCCGTCTGTCTCAGACCATCTGTCTCAGACCGTCTGTCTCAGACCGTTTGTCTCGGACCATCTGTCTCAGTCCGTCTGTCTCAGACCGTCTGTCTCAGACCGTCGGTCTCTGTCCGTCTCTCTCAGCCCGCCTGTCTCAATCCGTCTGTCTCAGACCATCTGTCTCAGACCGTCCGTCTCTGTCCATCTGTCTCGGACCGTCTGTCTCAGACCGTTTGTCTCGGACCGTCTGTCTCAGACCGTTTGTCTCATACCGTCTGTCTCAGACCGTTTGTCTCGGACCGTCTGTCTCAGACCGTTTGTCTCTTACCGTCTGTCTCAGTCCGTCTGTCTCAGTCTGTCTGTCTCAGGCCGTCTGTCTCAGACCGTCTGTCCCAGACGGTCAGTCTCAGACCGTCGGTCTCTGTCAGTCTCTCTCAGCCCGCCTGTCTCAGTCCGCCTGTCTCAGCCCGCCTGTCTCTGTCCGTCTGTCTCAGTCCGCCTGTCTCAGACCGTCTATCTCGGACCATCTATCTCAGCCCGTCTGTCTCAGATCGGCGGTCTCAACCCGTCTGTCTCTGCCCGCCTGTCTCAGCCCGCCTGTATCTGTCCGTCTGTCTCAGACCGTCGGTCTCTGTCGGTCTCTCTCAGTTCGCCTGTCTCAGTCCGTCCGTCTCAGACCGCCTGTCTCAGACCGTGTGTCTCGGACCATCTGTCTCAGACAGTCGGTCTTACCTCGTTTGTCTCAGCCCCCCAGTCTCTGTCCGTCAGTCTCAGACCGTCTGTCTCAGACCGTCGGTCTCTGTACGTCGCTCTCAGTCCGCCTGTCTCAGTCCGTCCGTCTCAGACCGCCTGTCTCAGACCGTGTGTCTCGGACCATCTGTCTCAGACAGTCGGTCTTACCTCGTTTGTCTCAGCCCCCCAGTCTCTGTCCGTCAGTCTCAGACCGTCAGTCTCAGACCGTTGGTCTCTGTCCGTCTCTCTCAGCCCGCCTGTCTCAATCCGTCTGTCTCGGACCATCTGTCTCAGACCGTCCGTCTCTGTCCGTCTGTCTCGGACCGTCTGTCTCAGACCGCTTGTCTCGGACCGTCTCTCTCAGTCCGCCTGTCTCAGTCCGTCTGTCTCAAACCGCCTGTCTCAGACCGTGTGTCTCGGACCATCTGTCCCAGACCGTCGGTCTTACCTCGCCTGTCGCAGCCCCCCAGTCCCTGTCCGTCAGTCTCAGACCGTCTGTCTCAGACCGTCGGTCTCTGTACGTCTCTCTCAGCCCGCCTGTCTCTGACCGTCTGTCTCAGACCGTCTGTCTCAGACCGTCTGTCTCAGACCGTCAGTCTCAGACCGTCGGTCTCTGTCCGTCCGTCTCTGTCCGTCTGTCTCAATCCGCCTGTCTCAGACCGTCTGTCCTGGACCGTCTGTCTCAGACCGTCTGTCTCAGACCGTCAGTCTCAGACCGTCGGTCTCTGTCCGTTTCTCGCAGGCCGCCTGTCTCAGACCGTCTGTCTCAGACCATCTGTCTCAGTCCGTCGGTCTCTGTACGTCTCTCTCAGGCCGCCTGTCTCAGTCCGTCTGTCTCAGACCATCTGTCTCAGACCGTCTGTCTCTGTCCGTCTGTCTCAGACCATCTGTCTCAGACCGTCCGTCTCTGTCCGTCTGTCTCGGACCGTCTGTCTCAGACCGCTTGTCTCGGACCGTCTCTCTCAGTCCGCCTGTCTCAGTCCGTCTGTCTCAGACCGCCTGTCTCAGACCGTGTGTCTCGGACCATCTGTCCCAGACCGTCGGTCTTACCTCGCCTGTCGCAGCCCCCCAGTCCCTGTCCGTCAGTCTCAGACCGTCTGTCTCAGACCGTCGGTCTCTGTACGTCTCTCTCAGCCCGCCTGTCTCTGACCGTCTGTCTCAGACCGTCTGTCTCAGACCGTCTGTCTCAGACCGTCAGTCTCAGACCGTCGGTCTCTGTACGTCTCTCTCAGCCCGCCTGTCTCAATCCGTCTGTCTCAGACCATCTGTCTCAGACCGTCTGTCTCAGACCGTTTGTCTCGGACCATCTGTCTCAGTCCGTCTGTCTCAGACCGTCTGTCTCAGACCGTCGGTCTCTGTCCGTCTCTCTCAGCCCGCCTGTCTCAATCCGTCTGTCTCAGACCATCTGTCTCAGACCGTCCGTCTCTGTCCATCTGTCTCGGACCGTCTGTCTCAGACCGTTTGTCTCGGACCGTCTGTCTCAGACCGTTTGTCTCATACCGTCTGTCTCAGACCGTTTGTCTCGGACCGTCTGTCTCAGACCGTTTGTCTCTTACCGTCTGTCTCAGTCCGTCTGTCTCAGTCTGTCTGTCTCAGGCCGTCTGTCTCAGACCGTCTGTCCCAGACGGTCAGTCTCAGACCGTCGGTCTCTGTCAGTCTCTCTCAGCCCGCCTGTCTCAGTCCGCCTGTCTCAGCCCGCCTGTCTCTGTCCGTCTGTCTCAGTCCGCCTGTCTCAGACCGTCTATCTCGGACCATCTATCTCAGCCCGTCTGTCTCAGATCGGCGGTCTCAACCCGTCTGTCTCTGCCCGCCTGTCTCAGCCCGCCTGTATCTGTCCGTCTGTCTCAGACCGTCGGTCTCTGTCGGTCTCTCTCAGTTCGCCTGTCTCAGTCCGTCCGTCTCAGACCGCCTGTCTCAGACCGTGTGTCTCGGACCATCTGTCTCAGACAGTCGGTCTTACCTCGTTTGTCTCAGCCCCCCAGTCTCTGTCCGTCAGTCTCAGACCGTCTGTCTCAGACCGTCGGTCTCTGTACGTCGCTCTCAGTCCGCCTGTCTCAGTCCGTCCGTCTCAGACCGCCTGTCTCAGACCGTGTGTCTCGGACCATCTGTCTCAGACCGTCGGTCTTACCTCGTCTGTATCAGCCCCCCAGTCACTGTCCGTCAGTCTCAGACCGTCTGTCTCAGACCGTCGGTCTCTGTTCGTCTCTCTCAGCCCGCCTGTGTCTGACCGTCTGTCTCAGACCGTCGGTCTCTGTCCATCTCTCACAGCCCGCCTGTCTCAGTCCGTCTGTCTCAGACCATCTGTCTCAGACTGTCCGTCTCTGTCCGTCTGTCTCAGACCGTCTGTCTCAGACCGTCGGTCTCTGTCGGTCTCTCTCAGTTCGCCTGTCTCAGTCGGTCTGTCTCAGCCCGCCTGTCTCAGTCCCTCTGTCTCAGACCGTCTGTCTCAGACCGTCGGTCTCTGTCCGTTTTTCGCAGGCCGCCTGTCTCAGGCCGCCTGTCTCAGTTCGTCTGTCTCAGACCATCTATCTCAGACCGTTGTCTCTGTCCGCCTATCTCTGTCCGTCTGTCTCAGTCCGTCTGTCTCAGCCCGCCTGTCTCAGTCCGTCTGTCTCAGCCCACCTGTCTCAGCTCGCCTATCTCAGTCCGTCTGTCTCAGCCCGCCTGTCTCAGCCCGCCTGTCTCTGTCCGTCTGTTTCAGACCGCCTGTCTCAGACCGTCGGTCTTAGCCCGCCTGTCTCTGTCCGTCTGTCTAAGACCGTCGGTCTCTGTCCGTCCCTCTCAGGCCGCCTGTCTCAGTCCGTTTGTCTCAGACCATCTGTCTCACACCGTCTGTCTCTGTCCGTCTGTCTCAGACCGTCTGTATCAGACCGTCGGTCTCTGTCCGTCTCTCTCAGCCCGCCTGTCTCTGTCCGTCTGTCTCAGTCCGCCTGTCTCAGACCGTCTATCTCGGACCATCTATCTCAGCCCGTCTGTCTCAGATCGGCGGTCTCAACCCGTCTGTCTCTGCCCGCCTGTCTCAGCCCGCCTGTATCTGTCCGTCTGTCTCAGACCGTCGGTCTCTGTCGGTCTCTCTCAGTCCGCCTGTCTCAGTCCGTCCGTCTCAGACCGCCTGTCTCAGACCGTGTGTCTCGGACCATCTGTCTCAGACAGTCGGTCTTACCTCGTTTGTCTCAGCCCCCCAGTCTCTGTCCGTCAGTCTCAGACCGTCTGTCTCAGACCGTCGGTCTCTGTACGTCGCTCTCAGTCCGCCTGTCTCAGTCTGTCCGTCTCAGACCGCCTGTCTCAGACCGTGTGTCTCGGACCATCTGTCTCAGACAGTCGGTCTTACCTCGTTTGTCTCAGCCCCCCAGTCTCTGTCCGTCAGTCTCAGACCGTCAGTCTCAGACCGTTGGTCTCTGTCCGTCTCTCTCAGCCCGCCTGTCTCAATCCGTCTGTCTCAGACCATCTGTCTCAGACCGTCCGTCTCTGTCCGTCTGTCTCGGACCGTCTGTCTCAGACCGTTTGTCTCGGACTGTCTGTCTCAGACCGTTTGTCTCAGACCGTCTGTCTCAGACCGTCTCTCTCAGCCCGCCTGTCTCAGTCCGCCTGTCTCAGCCCGCCTGTCTCTGTCCGTCTGTCTCAGTCCGCCTGTCTCAGACCGTCTATCTCGGACCATCTGTCTCAGCCCGTCTGTCTCAGATCGTCGGTCTCAGCCCGTCTGTCTCTGCCCGCCTGTCTCAGCCCGCCTGTCTCTGTCCGTCTGTCTCAGACCGTCGGTCTCTGTCGGTCTCTCTCAGTCCGCCTGTCTCAGTCCGTCTGTCTCAGACCGCCTGTCTCAGACCGTGTGTCTCGGACCATCTGTCTCAGACCGTCGGTCTTACCTCGTCTGTCTCAGCCCCCCAGTCACTGTCCGTCAGTCTCAGACCGTCTGTCTCAGACCGTCGGTCTCTGTCCATCTCTCACAGCCCGCCTGTCTCAGTCCGTCTGTCTCAGACCATCTGTCTCAGACTGTCCGTCTCTGTCCGTCTGTCTCAGACCGTCGGTCTCTGTCGGTCTCTCTCAGTTCGCCTGTCTCAGTCCGTCTGTCTCAGCCCGCCTGTCTCAGTCCCTCTGTCTCAGACCGTCCGTCTCAGACCGTCGGTCTCTGTCCGTTTTTCGCAGGCCGCCTGTCTCAGGCCGCCTGTCTCAGTTCGTCTGTCTCAGACCATCTATCTCAGACCGTTGTCTCTGTCCGTCTGTTTCAGACCGCCTGTCTCAGACCGTCGGTCTTAGCCCGCCTGTCTCTGTCCGTCTGTCTAAGACCGTCGGTCTCTGTCCGTCCCTCTCAGGCCGCCTGTCTCAGTCCGTTTGTCTCAGACCATCTGTCTCACACCGTCTGTCTCTGTCCGTCTGTCTCAGACCGTCTGTATCAGACCGTCTGTCTCAGACCGTCGGTCTCTGTCCGTCTCTCTCAGCCCGCCTGTCTCAGTCCGTCTGTTTCAGACCATCTGTCTCAGCCCGCCTGTCTCAGCCCGCCTGTCTCTGTCCGTCTGTTTCAGACCGCCTGTCTCAGACCGTCGGTCTTAGCCCGCCTGTCTCTGTCCGTCTGTCTAAGACCGTCGGTCTCTGTCCGTCCCTCTCAGGCCGCCTGTCTCAGTCCGTTTGTCTCAGACCATCTGTCTCACACCGTCCGTCTCTGTCCGTCTGTCTCAGACCGTCTGTCTCAGACCGTCTGTCTCAGACCGTCTGTCTCAGACCGTCGGTCTCAGTACGTCTCTCTCAGCCCGCCTGTCTCAATCCGTCTGTCTCAGACCATCTGTCTCAGACCGTCCGTCTCTGTCCGTCTGTCTCGGACCGTCTGCCTCAGACCGTCAGTCTCAGACCGACGGTCTCTGTCCGTTTCTCGCAGGCCTCCTGTTGCTGTCCGTCTGTCTCTGTCCGTCTGTCTCTGTCCGTCTGTGTCAGACCGTCTGTCTCAGACCGTCGGTCTCTGTCCGTCCCTCTCAGGCCGCCTGCTTCAGCCCGTCTGTCTCAGACCATCTGTCTCAGACCGTCCGTCTCTGTCCGTCAGTCTCAGACCGTCGGTCTCTGTCCGTTTCTCGCAGGCCGCCTGTCTCAGTCCGCCTGTCTCAGTCCGTCTGTCTCAGACCATCTGTCTCAGACCGTTGTCTCTGTCCGTCTGTCTCAATCCGCCTGTCTCAGACCGCCTGTCCTGGACCGTCTGTCTCAGACCGTCGGTCTCTGTCCGTCTCTCTCATGCCGCCTGTCTCAGTCCATCTGTTTCAGCCCGCCTGTCTCGGACCGTCGGTCTTAGCCCGTCTGTCTCAGCCCGCCTGTCTCTGTCCATCTGTCTCAGACCGTCGGTCTCTGTCCGTCTCTCTCAGCCCGCCTGTCTCAGCCCGGCTGTGTCAGTCCGGCTGTCTGAGACCGTCTGTCTCAGACCGTCTGTCTCTATCCGTCTGTCTCAGACTGTCTGTCTTTGTTCGTCTGTCTCAGAACGTCTGTTTCAGACAATCTGTATGAAACCGTCTGTCTCAGCCCGCCTGCCTCAGCCCGCCTGTCACTGTCCGACTGTTTCAGACCGTCTGTCTCAGACCGTCGGTCTCTGTCCGTGTCTCTCAGTCCGCCTGTCTCAGTCCGTCTGTGTCAGACCATCTGTTTCAGACCGTTGTCTCTGTCCGTCTGTCTCAGCCCGCCACTCTCAGACCGTCGGTCTCTGTCCGTCTCTCTGAGCCCGCCTGTCGCAGACCGCCTGTTTCCGACCGTCGGTATTACCCCGTCTGTCTCAGCCCGCCTGTCTCTGTCCGTCTGTCTCAGACCGTCGGTCTCTGTCGGTCTCTCTCAGTCCGCCTGTCTCAGTCCGTCTGTCTCAGACCGCCTGTCTCAGACCGTGTGTCTCGGACCATCTGTCTCAGACCGTCGGTCTTACCTCGTCTGTCTCAGCCCCCCAGTCACTGTCCGTCAGTCTCAGACCGTCTGTCTCAGACCGTCGGTCTCTGTCCATCTCTCACAGCCCGCCTGTCTCAGTCCGTCTGTCTCAGACCATCTGTCTCAGACTGTCCGTCTCTGTCCGTCTGTCTCAGACCGTCGGTCTCTGTCGGTCTCTCTCAGTTCGCCTGTCTCAGTCCGTCTGTCTCAGCCCGCCTGTCTCAGTCCCTCTGTCTCAGACCGTCCGTCTCAGACCGTCGGTCTCTGTCCGTTTTTCGCAGGCCGCCTGTCTCAGGCCGCCTGTCTCAGTTCGTCTGTCTCAGACCATCTATCTCAGACCGTTGTCTCTGTCCGTCTGTTTCAGACCGCCTGTCTCAGACCGTCGGTCTTAGCCCGCCTGTCTCTGTCCGTCTGTCTAAGACCGTCGGTCTCTGTCCGTCCCTCTCAGGCCGCCTGTCTCAGTCCGTTTGTCTCAGACCATCTGTCTCACACCGTCTGTCTCTGTCCGTCTGTCTCAGACCGTCTGTATCAGACCGTCTGTCTCAGACCGTCGGTCTCTGTCCGTCTCTCTCAGCCCGCCTGTCTCAGTCCGTCTGTTTCAGACCATCTGTCTCAGCCCGCCTGTCTCAGCCCGCCTGTCTCTGTCCGTCTGTTTCAGACCGCCTGTCTCAGACCGTCGGTCTTAGCCCGCCTGTCTCTGTCCGTCTGTCTAAGACCGTCGGTCTCTGTCCGTCCCTCTCAGGCCGCCTGTCTCAGTCCGTTTGTCTCAGACCATCTGTCTCACACCGTCCGTCTCTGTCCGTCTGTCTCAGACCGTCTGTCTCAGACCGTCTGTCTCAGACCGTCTGTCTCAGACCGTCGGTCTCAGTACGTCTCTCTCAGCCCGCCTGTCTCAATCCGTCTGTCTCAGACCATCTGTCTCAGACCGTCCGTCTCTGTCCGTCTGTCTCGGACCGTCTGCCTCAGACCGTCAGTCTCAGACCGACGGTCTCTGTCCGTTTCTCGCAGGCCTCCTGTTGCTGTCCGTCTGTCTCTGTCCGTCTGTCTCTGTCCGTCTGTGTCAGACCGTCTGTCTCAGACCGTCGGTCTCTGTCCGTCCTTCTCAGGCCGCCTGCTTCAGCCCGTCTGTCTCAGACCATCTGTCTCAGACCGTCCGTCTCTGTCCGTCAGTCTCAGACCGTCGGTCTCTGTCCGTTTCTCGCAGGCCGCCTGTCTCAGTCCGCCTGTCTCAGTCCGTCTGTCTCAGACCATCTGTCTCAGACCGTTGTCTCTGTCCGTCTGTCTCAATCCGCCTGTCTCAGACCGCCTGTCCTGGACCGTCTGTCTCAGACCGTCGGTCTCTGTCCGTCTCTCTCATGCCGCCTGTCTCAGTCCATCTGTTTCAGCCCGCCTGTCTCGGACCGTCGGTCTTAGCCCGTCTGTCTCAGCCCGCCTGTCTCTGTCCGTCTGTCTCAGACCGTCGGTCTCTGTCCGTCTCTCTCAGGCCGCCTGTCTAAGTCCGTCTGTATCAGACCATCTGTATCAGACTGTCGGTATCTGTCTGTCTCTCTCAGGCCGCCTGTCCCAGTCTGTCTGTATCAGACCATCTGTTTCAGACCGTCGGTCTTACCTCGTCTGTCTCAGCCCGACTGTCTCTGTCCGTCTGTCTCAGACCGTCTGTCTCAGCCCGCCTGTCTCAGCCCGGCTGTGTCAGTCCGGCTGTCTGAGACCGTCTGTCTCAGACCGTCTGTCTCTATCCGTCTGTCTCAGACTGTCTGTCTTTGTTCGTCTGTCTCAGAACGTCTGTTTCAGACAATCTGTATGAAACCGTCTGTCTCAGCCCGCCTGCCTCAGCCCGCCTGTCACTGTCCGACTGTTTCAGACCGTCTGTCTCAGACCGTCGGTCTCTGTCCGTGTCTCTCAGTCCGCCTGTCTCAGTCCGTCTGTGTCAGACCATCTGTTTCAGACCGTTGTCTCTGTCCGTCTGTCTCAGCCCGCCACTCTCAGACCGTCGGTCTCTGTCCGTCTCTCTGAGCCCGCCTGTCGCAGACCGCCTGTTTCCGACCGTCGGTATTACCCCGTCTGTCTCAGCCCGCCTGTCTCTGTCCGTCTGTCTCAGACCGTCGGTCTCTGTACGTCTCTATCAGCCCGCCTGTCTCTGACCGCCTGTCTCAGACAGTCTGCCTCATACCATCTGTCTCAGACCGTCTGTCTTAGATCGTCTGTGTCAGACAGTCGGTCTCTGTCCGTTTCTTGCAGGCCGCCTGTCTCAGACCCCCTCTCTCAGGCCGCCTGTCTCAGTCCGTCTGTCTCAGACCATCTGTCTCAGACCGTCGGTCTCTGTCCATCTCTCTCAGGCCGCCTGTCTCTGTCCGCCTATCTCTGTCCGTCTGTCTCAGTCCGTCTGTCTCAGCCCGCCTGTCTCAGTCCGTCTGTCTCAGCCCACCTGTCTCAGCTCGCCTATCTCAGTCCGTCTGTCTCAGCCCGCCTGTCTCAGCCCGCCTGTCTCTGTCCGTCTGTTTCAGACCGCCTGTCTCAGACCGTCGGTCTTAGCCCGCCTGTCTCTGTCCGTCTGTCTAAGACCGTCGGTCTCTGTCCGTCCCTCTCAGGCCGCCTGTCTCAGTCCGTTTGTCTCAGACCATCTGTCTCACACCGTCTGTCTCTGTCCGTCTGTCTCAGACCGTCTGTATCAGACCGTCGGTCTCTGTCCGTCTCTCTCAGCCCGCCTGTCTCTGTCCGTCTGTCTCAGTCCGCCTGTCTCAGACCGTCTATCTCGGACCATCTATCTCAGCCCGTCTGTCTCAGATCGGCGGTCTCAACCCGTCTGTCTCTGCCCGCCTGTCTCAGCCCGCCTGTATCTGTCCGTCTGTCTCAGACCGTCGGTCTCTGTCGGTCTCTCTCAGTCCGCCTGTCTCAGTCCGTCCGTCTCAGACCGCCTGTCTCAGACCGTGTGTCTCGGACCATCTGTCTCAGACAGTCGGTCTTACCTCGTTTGTCTCAGCCCCCCAGTCTCTGTCCGTCAGTCTCAGACCGTCTGTCTCAGACCGTCGGTCTCTGTACGTCGCTCTCAGTCCGCCTGTCTCAGTCTGTCCGTCTCAGACCGCCTGTCTCAGACCGTGTGTCTCGGACCATCTGTCTCAGACAGTCGGTCTTACCTCGTTTGTCTCAGCCCCCCAGTCTCTGTCCGTCAGTCTCAGACCGTCAGTCTCAGACCGTTGGTCTCTGTCCGTCTCTCTCAGCCCGCCTGTCTCAATCCGTCTGTCTCAGACCATCTGTCTCAGACCGTCCGTCTCTGTCCGTCTGTCTCGGACCGTCTGTCTCAGACCGTTTGTCTCGGACTGTCTGTCTCAGACCGTTTGTCTCAGACCGTCTGTCTCAGACCGTCTCTCTCAGCCCGCCTGTCTCAGTCCGCCTGTCTCAGCCCGCCTGTCTCTGTCCGTCTGTCTCAGTCCGCCTGTCTCAGACCGTCTATCTCGGACCATCTGTCTCAGCCCGTCTGTCTCAGATCGTCGGTCTCAGCCCGTCTGTCTCTGCCCGCCTGTCTCAGCCCGCCTGTCTCTGTCCGTCTGTCTCAGACCGTCGGTCTCTGTCGGTCTCTCTCAGTCCGCCTGTCTCAGTCCGTCTGTCTCAGACCGCCTGTCTCAGACCGTGTGTCTCGGACCATCTGTCTCAGACCGTCGGTCTTACCTCGTCTGTCTCAGCCCCCCAGTCACTGTCCGTCAGTCTCAGACCGTCTGTCTCAGACCGTCGGTCTCTGTCCATCTCTCACAGCCCGCCTGTCTCAGTCCGTCTGTCTCAGACCATCTGTCTCAGACTGTCCGTCTCTGTCCGTCTGTCTCAGACCGTCGGTCTCTGTCGGTCTCTCTCAGTTCGCCTGTCTCAGTCCGTCTGTCTCAGCCCGCCTGTCTCAGTCCCTCTGTCTCAGACCGTCCGTCTCAGACCGTCGGTCTCTGTCCGTTTTTCGCAGGCCGCCTGTCTCAGGCCGCCTGTCTCAGTTCGTCTGTCTCAGACCATCTATCTCAGACCGTTGTCTCTGTCCGTCTGTTTCAGACCGCCTGTCTCAGACCGTCGGTCTTAGCCCGCCTGTCTCTGTCCGTCTGTCTAAGACCGTCGGTCTCTGTCCGTCCCTCTCAGGCCGCCTGTCTCAGTCCGTTTGTCTCAGACCATCTGTCTCACACCGTCTGTCTCTGTCCGTCTGTCTCAGACCGTCTGTATCAGACCGTCTGTCTCAGACCGTCGGTCTCTGTCCGTCTCTCTCAGCCCGCCTGTCTCAGTCCGTCTGTTTCAGACCATCTGTCTCAGCCCGCCTGTCTCAGCCCGCCTGTCTCTGTCCGTCTGTTTCAGACCGCCTGTCTCAGACCGTCGGTCTTAGCCCGCCTGTCTCTGTCCGTCTGTCTAAGACCGTCGGTCTCTGTCCGTCCCTCTCAGGCCGCCTGTCTCAGTCCGTTTGTCTCAGACCATCTGTCTCACACCGTCCGTCTCTGTCCGTCTGTCTCAGACCGTCTGTCTCAGACCGTCTGTCTCAGACCGTCTGTCTCAGACCGTCGGTCTCAGTACGTCTCTCTCAGCCCGCCTGTCTCAATCCGTCTGTCTCAGACCATCTGTCTCAGACCGTCCGTCTCTGTCCGTCTGTCTCGGACCGTCTGCCTCAGACCGTCAGTCTCAGACCGACGGTCTCTGTCCGTTTCTCGCAGGCCTCCTGTTGCTGTCCGTCTGTCTCTGTCCGTCTGTCTCTGTCCGTCTGTGTCAGACCGTCTGTCTCAGACCGTCGGTCTCTGTCCGTCCCTCTCAGGCCGCCTGCTTCAGCCCGTCTGTCTCAGACCATCTGTCTCAGACCGTCCGTCTCTGTCCGTCAGTCTCAGACCGTCGGTCTCTGTCCGTTTCTCGCAGGCCGCCTGTCTCAGTCCGCCTGTCTCAGTCCGTCTGTCTCAGACCATCTGTCTCAGACCGTTGTCTCTGTCCGTCTGTCTCAATCCGCCTGTCTCAGACCGCCTGTCCTGGACCGTCTGTCTCAGACCGTCGGTCTCTGTCCGTCTCTCTCATGCCGCCTGTCTCAGTCCATCTGTTTCAGCCCGCCTGTCTCGGACCGTCGGTCTTAGCCCGTCTGTCTCAGCCCGCCTGTCTCTGTCCATCTGTCTCAGACCGTCGGTCTCTGTCCGTCTCTCTCAGCCCGCCTGTCTCAGCCCGGCTGTGTCAGTCCGGCTGTCTGAGACCGTCTGTCTCAGACCGTCTGTCTCTATCCGTCTGTCTCAGACTGTCTGTCTTTGTTCGTCTGTCTCAGAACGTCTGTTTCAGACAATCTGTATGAAACCGTCTGTCTCAGCCCGCCTGCCTCAGCCCGCCTGTCACTGTCCGACTGTTTCAGACCGTCTGTCTCAGACCGTCGGTCTCTGTCCGTGTCTCTCAGTCCGCCTGTCTCAGTCCGTCTGTGTCAGACCATCTGTTTCAGACCGTTGTCTCTGTCCGTCTGTCTCAGCCCGCCACTCTCAGACCGTCGGTCTCTGTCCGTCTCTCTGAGCCCGCCTGTCGCAGACCGCCTGTTTCCGACCGTCGGTATTACCCCGTCTGTCTCAGCCCGCCTGTCTCTGTCCGTCTGTCTCAGACCGTCGGTCTCTGTCGGTCTCTCTCAGTCCGCCTGTCTCAGTCCGTCTGTCTCAGACCGCCTGTCTCAGACCGTGTGTCTCGGACCATCTGTCTCAGACCGTCGGTCTTACCTCGTCTGTCTCAGCCCCCCAGTCACTGTCCGTCAGTCTCAGACCGTCTGTCTCAGACCGTCGGTCTCTGTCCATCTCTCACAGCCCGCCTGTCTCAGTCCGTCTGTCTCAGACCATCTGTCTCAGACTGTCCGTCTCTGTCCGTCTGTGTCAGACCGTCGGTCTCTGTCGGTCTCTCTCAGTTCGCCTGTCTCAGTCCGTCTGTCTCAGCCCGCCTGTCTCAGTCCCTCTGTCTCAGACCGTCCGTCTCAGACCGTCGGTCTCTGTCCGTTTTTCGCAGGCCGCCTGTCTCAGGCCGCCTGTCTCAGTTCGTCTGTCTCAGACCATCTATCTCAGACCGTTGTCTCTGTCCGTCTGTTTCAGACCGCCTGTCTCAGACCGTCGGTCTTAGCCCGCCTGTCTCTGTCCGTCTGTCTAAGACCGTCGGTCTCTGTCCGTCCCTCTCAGGCCGCCTGTCTCAGTCCGTTTGTCTCAGACCATCTGTCTCACACCGTCTGTCTCTGTCCGTCTGTCTCAGACCGTCTGTATCAGACCGTCTGTCTCAGACCGTCGGTCTCTGTCCGTCTCTCTCAGCCCGCCTGTCTCAGTCCGTCTGTTTCAGACCATCTGTCTCAGCCCGCCTGTCTCAGCCCGCCTATCTCTGTCCGTCTGTTTCAGACCGCCTGTCTCAGACCGTCGGTCTTAGCCCGCCTGTCTCTGTCCGTCTGTCTAAGACCGTCGGTCTCTGTCCGTCCCTCTCAGGCCGCCTGTCTCAGTCCGTTTGTCTCAGACCATCTGTCTCACACCGTCCGTCTCTGTCCGTCTGTCTCAGACCGTCTGTCTCAGACCGTCTGTCTCAGACCGTCTGTCTCAGACCGTCTGTCTCAGACCGTCGGTCTCAGTACGTCTCTCTCAGCCCGCCTGTCTCAATCCGTCTGTCTCAGACCATCTGTCTCAGACCGTCCGTCTCTGTCCGTCTGTCTCGGACCGTCTGCCTCAGACCGTCAGTCTCAGACCGACGGTCTCTGTCCGTTTCTCGCAGGCCTCCTGTTGCTGTCCGTCTGTCTCTGTCCGTCTGTCTCTGTCCGTCTGTGTCAGACCGTCTGTCTCAGACCGTCGGTCTCTGTCCGTCCCTCTCAGGCCGCCTGCTTCAGCCCGTCTGTCTCAGACCATCTGTCTCAGACCGTCCGTCTCTGTCCGTCAGTCTCAGACCGTCGGTCTCTGTCCGTTTCTCGCAGGCCGCCTGTCTCAGTCCGCCTGTCTCAGTCCGTCTGTCTCAGACCATCTGTCTCAGACCGTTGTCTCTGTCCGTCTGTCTCAATCCGCCTGTCTCAGACCGCCTGTCCTGGACCGTCTGTCTCAGACCGTCGGTCTCTGTCCGTCTCTCTCATGCCGCCTGTCTCAGTCCATCTGTTTCAGCCCGCCTGTCTCGGACCGTCGGTCTTAGCCCGTCTGTCTCAGCCCGCCTGTCTCTGTCCGTCTGTCTCAGACCGTCGGTCTCTGTCCGTCTCTCTCAGGCCGCCTGTCTAAGTCCGTCTGTATCAGACCATCTGTATCAGACTGTCGGTATCTGTCTGTCTCTCTCAGGCCGCCTGTCCCAGTCTGTCTGTATCAGACCATCTGTTTCAGACCGTCGGTCTTACCTCGTCTGTCTCAGCCCGACTGTCTCTGTCCGTCTGTCTCAGACCGTCTGTCTCAGCCCGCCTGTCTCAGCCCGGCTGTGTCAGTCCGGCTGTCTGAGACCGTCTGTCTCAGACCGTCTGTCTCTATCCGTCTGTCTCAGACTGTCTGTCTTTGTTCGTCTGTCTCAGAACGTCTGTTTCAGACAATCTGTATGAAACCGTCTGTCTCAGCCCGCCTGCCTCAGCCCGCCTGTCACTGTCCGACTGTTTCAGACCGTCTGTCTCAGACCGTCGGTCTCTGTCCGTGTCTCTCAGTCCGCCTGTCTCAGTCCGTCTGTGTCAGACCATCTGTTTCAGACCGTTGTCTCTGTCCGTCTGTCTCAGCCCGCCACTCTCAGACCGTCGGTCTCTGTCCGTCTCTCTGAGCCCGCCTGTCGCAGACCGCCTGTTTCCGACCGTCGGTATTACCCCGTCTGTCTCAGCCCGCCTGTCTCTGTCCGTCTGTCTCAGACCGTCGGTCTCTGTACGTCTCTATCAGCCCGCCTGTCTCTGACCGCCTGTCTCAGACAGTCTGCCTCATACCATCTGTCTCAGACCGTCTGTCTTAGACCGTCTGTGTCAGACAGTCGGTCTCTGTCCGTTTCTTGCAGGCCGCCTGTCTCAGACCCCCTCTCTCAGGCCGCCTGTCTCAGTCCGTCTGTCTCAGACCATCTGTCTCAGACCGTCGGTCTCTGTCCATCTCTCTCAGGCCGCCTGTCTCAGACCGCCTGTCTCGGACCGTCTGTGTGAGACCGTCTGTATCAGACCATCTGTCTCAGACCGTCTGTCTCTGTCCGTCTCTCTCAGCCCGCCTGTCTCATGCCGTCTGTCTCGGACCATCTGTCTCAGACCGTCGGTATTACCCCGTCTGTCTCAGCCCGTCTGTCTCAGACCGTCTGTCTCAGATCGTCGTTCTCTGTCCGTTTCTCTCAGGCCGCCTGTCTCAGTCCGTCTGTCTCAGACCATCTGTCTCAGACCGTCGGTCTCAGTCCGTCTGTCTCAGCCCGCCTGTCTCTGTCCGTCTGTCTCAGCCCGCCTGTCTCAGTCCGTCTGTCTTGGACCGTCTGTCTCAGACCGTCGGTCTCTGTCCGTCTCTCTCAGCCCGCCTGCCTCAGTCCGTCTGTCTCAGACCGTCTGTCTCAGATCGTTGTCTCTCTCCGTGTCTCTCAGGCCGCCTGTCTCAGTCCGTCTGTCTTAGACCATCTATCTCAGACCGTCTCTCTCAGACCGTCTATCTCAGACCGTCCGTCTCAGACCGTGTGTCTCAGATCGTCTGTGTCACATCGTCTGTCTCAGACCGTCCGTCTCTGTCCGTCTCTCTCAGACCGTCCGTCTTAGACCGTCGGTCTCTGTCAGTCTCTCGTAGGCCGCCTATCTCAGTCCGTCTGTCTCAGACCATCTGTCTCAGACCGTCTATCTCTCTCCGTCTGTCTCAGACCATCTGTCTCACTACGTCTGTCTCAGACCGTCTGTCTCAGACCGTCTGTCTCAGACCGTCTGTCTCAGACCGTCGGTCTCTGTCCGTCTCTCTCAGGCCGCCTGTCCAAGACCGTCTGTATCAGACCATCTGTCTCAGACTGTCGGTATCTGTCGGTCTCTCTCAGGCCGCCTGTCCCAGTCTGTCTGTATCAGACCATCTGTCTCAGACCGTCTGTCTCGGTCCGTCTGTCTCAGACCGTCTGTGTCGGACCATCTGTCACAGACCGTCGGTCTTACCTCGTCTGTCTCAGCCCGACTGTCTCTGTCCGTCTGTCTCAGACCGTCTGTCTCAGCCCGCCTGTCTCAGCCCGGCTGTGTCAGTCCGGCTGTCTGAGACCGTCTGTCTCAGACCGTCTGTCCCTGTCCGTTTGTCTCAGACTGTCCGTCTTTGTTCGTCTGTCTCAGAACGTCTGTTTCAGACAATCTGTATGAAACCGTCTGTCTCAGCCCACCTGCCTCAGCCCGCCTGTCACTGTCCGTCTGTTTCAGACCGTCTGTCTCTGTCCGTCTGTCTCAGACCGTCTGTCTCAGACCGTCGGTCTCTGTCCGTCTCTCTCAGGCCGCCTGTCTCAGTCCGTCTGTCTCAGACCACTGTCTCAGACCGTTGTCTCTGTCCGTCTGTTTCAGCCCGTCTGTCTCAGTCCGTCTGTCTCAGACCATCTGTCTCAGTCCGTTGTCTCTGTCCGCCTGTCTCTCTCCGTCGGTCTCAGCCCGCCTGTCTCAGACCGTCTGTCTCAGACCGTCTGTCTCAGACCGTCTGTCTCAGACCGTCCGTCTCTGTCCGTCTCTCTCAGACCGTCCGTCTCAGACCGTCGGTCTCTGTCAGTCTCTCGTAGGCCGCCTGTCTCAGTCCGTCTGTCTCAGACCATCTGTCTCAGACCGTCTCTCTCTGTCCGTCTGTCTCAGACCATCTGTCTCAGTCCGTTGTCTCTGTCCGCCTGTCTCTGTCCGTCGGTCTCAGCCCGCCTGTCTCAGACCGTCTCTCTCAGACCGTCTGTCTCAGACCGTCTGTCTCAGACCGTCCGTCTCTGTCCGTCTCTCTCAGACCGTCCGTCTCAGACCGTTGGTCTCTGTCAGTCTCTCGTAGGCCGCCTGTCTCAGTCCGTCTGTCTCAGACCATCTGTCTCAGACCGTCTGTCTCTGTCCGTCTGTCTCAGACCATCTGTCTCACTACGTCTGTCTCAGACCGTCTGTCTCAGACCGTCGGTCTCTGTCCGTCTCTCTGAGCCCGCCTGTCGCAGACCGCCTGTATCCGACCGTCGGTATTACCCCGTCTGTCTCAGCCCGTCTGTCTCGGTCCGTCTGTCTCAGACCGTCTCTCTCAGTCCGTCTGTCTCAGACCGACTGTCTCAGACCGTCTGCCTCAGACCGTCTGTCTCAGATCGTCGGTCTCTGTCCGTCTCTCTCAGGCCGCCTGTCTAAGTCCTTCTGTCTCAGACCATCTGTCTCAGCCCGTCTGTCTCTGTCCGTCTGTCTCAGACCATCTGTCTCACTACGTCTGTCTCAGACCGTCTGTCTCAGACCGTCGGTCTCTGTCCGTCTCTCTGAGCCCGCCTGTCGCAGACCGCCTGTATCCGACCGTCGGTATTACCCCGTCTGTCTCAGCCCGTCTGTCTCGGTCCGTCTGTCTCAGACCGTCTCTCTCAGTCCGTCTGTCTCAGACCGACTGTCTCAGACCGTCTGCCTCAGACCGTCTGTCTCAGATCGTCGGTCTCTGTCCGTCTCTCTCAGGCCGCCTGTCTAAGTCCTTCTGTCTCAGACCATCTGTCTCAGCCCGTCTGTCTCAGTCCGTCTGTCTCAGACCGTCTGTCTCTGACCGTCGGTCTCTGTACGTCTCTATCAGCCCGCCTGTCTCTGACCGCCTGTCTCAGACCGTCTGTCCGAGACCGCCTGTCTCAGTCCGTCTGTCTCAGACCATCTGTCTCAAACCGTCGGTCTCTCTCCGTCTCTCTCAGGCCGCCTGTCAAAATCCGTCTGTATCAGACCATCTGTCTCAGACTGTCGGTCTCTGTCCGTCTCTCTCAGCCCGCCTGCCTCAGTCCGTCTGTCTCAGACCGTCAGTCTCAGACCGTCAGTCTCAGACCGTCGGTCTCTGTCCGTCTCTCTCAGGCCGCCTGTCTCAGTCCGTCTGTCTCAGACCACTGTCTCAGACCGTTGTCTCTGTCCGTCTGTCTCAGCCCGTCTGTCTGAGTCCGTCTCTCTCAGTCCGCCTGTCTCAGTCCGACTGTCTCAGACCGTCTGCCTCATACCGTCTGTCTCAGACCGTCGGTCTCTGTCCGTCTCTATCAGGCCGCCTGTCTCAGTCCGTCTGTCTCAAACCATCTGTCTTAGACCGTCTGTCTCTGTCCGTCAGTCTCAGACCGTCTGTCTCAGACCGTCGATCTCTGTACGTCTCTATCAGCCCGCCTGTCTCTGACCGCCTGTCTCGGACCGTCGGTCTCTGTCCGTCTGTCTCAGACCGTCTGTCTGTGTTCGTCTGTCTCAGCCCGACTGTCTCTGTCCGTGTGTTTCAGACCATCTGTATCAGACCGTTGTCTCTGTGAGTCTGTCTCCGCCGCCTGTGTCAGTCCGTCTGTCTCAGACCATCTGTCCCGGACCGTTGTCTCTGTCCGTCTGTGTCAGTCCGTCTGTCTCAGCCCGTGTGTCTCAGACCCTCTCTCTCAGGCCGCCTGTCTCAGTCCGTCTGTCTTGGACCGTCTGTCTCAGACCGTCGGTCTCTGTCCTTCTCTCTCAGCCCGCCTGCCTCAGTCCGTCTGTCTCAGACCGTCTGTCTCAGACCGTCTGTCTCAGATCGTTGTCTCTCTCCGTGTCTCTCAGGCCGCCTGTCTCAGTCCGTCTGTCTTAGACCATCTATCTCAGACCGTCTCTCTCAGACCGTCTCTCGTAGGACGCCTGTCTCAGTCCGTCTGTCTCAGACCATCTGTCTCAGACTGTCTGTCTCTGTCCGTCTGTCTCAGACCATCTGTCTCACTACGTCTGTCTCAGACCGTCTGCCTCAGACCGTCTGTCTCAGTCCGTCTGTCTCTGTCCGTCTGTCTCTGTCCGTCTGCCTCAGACCGTCTGTCTCAGACCGTCGGTCTCTGTCTGTCTCTCGCAGGCCGCCTTTCTCAGTCCGTCTGTCTCAGACCGTCTGTCTCAGACCGTCGGTCTCTGTCCGTCTCTCTCAGGCCGCCTGTCTCAGTCCGTCTGTCTCAGACCACTGTCTCAGACCGTTGTCTCTGTCCGTCTGTCTCAGACCATCTGTCTCACTACGTCTGTCTCAGACCGTCTGTCTCAGACCGTCTCTCTCAGACCGTCTGTCTCTGTCCGTCTGTCTCAGACCGTCGGTCTCTGTCCATCTCTCTCAGGCCGCCTGTCTCAGTCCGTCTGTCTCAGACCACTGTCTCAGACCGTTGTCTCTGTCCGTCTGTCTCAGACCATCTGTCTCAGTCCGTTGTCTCTGTCCGCCTGTCTCTGTCCGTCGGTCTCAGCCCGCCTGTCTCAGACCGTCTCTCTCAGACCGTCTGTCTCAGACCGTCTGTCTCGGTCCGTCTGTCTCAGACCGTCTGTGTCGGACCATCTGTCACAGACCGTCGGTCTTACCTCGTCTGTCTCAGCCCGACTGTCTCTGTCCGTCTGTCTCAGACCGTCTGTCTCAGCCCGCCTGTCTCAGCCCGGCTGTGTCAGTCCGGCTGTCTGAGACCGTCTGTCTCAGACCGTCTGTCCCTGTCCGTCTGTCTCAGACTGTCCGTCTTTGTTCGTCTGTCTCAGAACGTCTGTTTCAGACAATCTGTATGAAACCGTCTGTCTCAGCCCACCTGCCTCAGCCCGCCTGTCACTGTCCGTCTGTTTCAGACCGTCTGTCTCTGTCCGTCTGTCTCAGACCGTCTGTCTCAGACCGTCGGTCTCTGTCCGTCTCTCTCAGGCCGCCTGTCTCAGTCCGTCTGTCTCAGACCACTGTCTCAGACCGTTGTCTCTGTCCGTCTGTTTCAGCCCGTCTGTCTCAGTCCGTCTGTCTCAGACCATCTGTCTCAGTCCGTTGTCTCTGTCCGCCTGTCTCTCTCCGTCGGTCTCAGCCCGCCTGTCTCAGACCGTCTGTCTCAGACCGTCTGTCTCAGACCGTCTGTCTCAGACCGTCCGTCTCTGTCCGTCTCTCTCAGACCGTCCGTCTCAGACCGTCGGTCTCTGTCAGTCTCTCGTAGGCCGCCTGTCTCAGTCCGTCTGTCTCAGACCATCTGTCTCAGACCGTCTCTCTCTGTCCGTCTGTCTCAGACCATCTGTCTCAGTCCGTTGTCTCTGTCCGCCTGTCTCTGTCCGTCGGTCTCAGCCCGCCTGTCTCAGACCGTCTCTCTCAGACCGTCTGTCTCAGACCGTCTGTCTCAGACCGTCCGTCTCTGTCCGTCTCTCTCAGACCGTCCGTCTCAGACCGTTGGTCTCTGTCAGTCTCTCGTAGGCCGCCTGTCTCAGTCCGTCTGTCTCAGACCATCTGTCTCAGACCGTCTGTCTCTGTCCGTCTGTCTCAGACCATCTGTCTCACTACGTCTGTCTCAGACCGTCTGTCTCAGACCGTCGGTCTCTGTCCGTCTCTCTGAGCCCGCCTGTCGCAGACCGCCTGTATCCGACCGTCGGTATTACCCCGTCTGTCTCAGCCCGTCTGTCTCGGTCCGTCTGTCTCAGACCGTCTCTCTCAGTCCGTCTGTCTCAGACCGACTGTCTCAGACCGTCTGCCTCAGACCGTCTGTCTCAGATCGTCGGTCTCTGTCCGTCTCTCTCAGGCCGCCTGTCTAAGTCCTTCTGTCTCAGACCATCTGTCTCAGCCCGTCTGTCTCTGTCCGTCTGTCTCAGACCATCTGTCTCACTACGTCTGTCTCAGACCGTCTGTCTCAGACCGTCGGTCTCTGTCCGTCTCTCTGAGCCCGCCTGTCGCAGACCGCCTGTATCCGACCGTCGGTATTACCCCGTCTGTCTCAGCCCGTCTGTCTCGGTCCGTCTGTCTCAGACCGTCTCTCTCAGTCCGTCTGTCTCAGACCGACTGTCTCAGACCGTCTGCCTCAGACCGTCTGTCTCAGATCGTCGGTCTCTGTCCGTCTCTCTCAGGCCGCCTGTCTAAGTCCTTCTGTCTCAGACCATCTGTCTCAGCCCGTCTGTCTCAGTCCGTCTGTCTCAGACCGTCTGTCTCTGACCGTCGGTCTCTGTACGTCTCTATCAGCCCGCCTGTCTCTGACCGCCTGTCTCAGACCGTCTGTCCGAGACCGCCTGTCTCAGTCCGTCTGTCTCAGACCATCTGTCTCAAACCGTCGGTCTCTCTCCGTCTCTCTCAGGCCGCCTGTCAAAATCCGTCTGTATCAGACCATCTGTCTCAGACTGTCGGTCTCTGTCCGTCTCTCTCAGCCCGCCTGCCTCAGTCCGTCTGTCTCAGACCGTCAGTCTCAGACCGTCAGTCTCAGACCGTCGGTCTCTGTCCGTCTCTCTCAGGCCGCCTGTCTCAGTCCGTCTGTCTCAGACCACTGTCTCAGACCGTTGTCTCTGTCCGTCTGTCTCAGCCCGTCTGTCTGAGTCCGTCTCTCTCAGTCCGCCTGTCTCAGTCCGACTGTCTCAGACCGTCTGCCTCATACCGTCTGTCTCAGACCGTCGGTCTCTGTCCGTCTCTATCAGGCCGCCTGTCTCAGTCCGTCTGTCTCAAACCATCTGTCTTAGACCGTCTGTCTCTGTCCGTCAGTCTCAGACCGTCTGTCTCAGACCGTCGGTCTCTGTACGTCTCTATCAGCCCGCCTGTCTCTGACCGCCTGTCTCGGACCGTCGGTCTCTGTCCGTCTGTCTCAGACCGTCTGTCTGTGTTCGTCTGTCTCAGCCCGACTGTCTCTGTCCGTGTGTTTCAGACCATCTGTATCAGACCGTTGTCTCTGTGAGTCTGTCTCCGCCGCCTGTGTCAGTCCGTCTGTCTCAGACCATCTGTCCCGGACCGTTGTCTCTGTCCGTCTGTGTCAGTCCGTCTGTCTCAGCCCGTGTGTCTCAGACCCTCTCTCTCAGGCCGCCTGTCTCAGTCCGTCTGTCTTGGACCGTCTGTCTCAGACCGTCGGTCTCTGTCCTTCTCTCTCAGCCCGCCTGCCTCAGTCCGTCTGTCTCAGACCGTCTGTCTCAGACCGTCTGTCTCAGATCGTTGTCTCTCTCCGTGTCTCTCAGGCCGCCTGTCTCAGTCCGTCTGTCTTAGACCATCTATCTCAGACCGTCTCTCTCAGACCGTCTCTCGTAGGACGCCTGTCTCAGTCCGTCTGTCTCAGACCATCTGTCTCAGACTGTCTGTCTCTGTCCGTCTGTCTCAGACCATCTGTCTCACTACGTCTGTCTCAGACCGTCTGCCTCAGACCGTCTGTCTCAGTCCGTCTGTCTCTGTCCGTCTGTCTCTGTCCGTCTGCCTCAGACCGTCTGTCTCAGACCGTCGGTCTCTGTCTGTCTCTCGCAGGCCGCCTGTCTCAGTCCGTCTGTCTCAGACCGTCTGTCTCAGACCGTCGGTCTCTGTCCGTCTCTCTCAGGCCGCCTGTCTCAGTCCGTCTGTCTCAGACCACTGTCTCAGACCGTTGTCTCTGTCCGTCTGTCTCAGACCATCTGTCTCACTACGTCTGTCTCAGACCGTCTGTCTCAGACCGTCTCTCTCAGACCGTCTGTCTCTGTCCGTCTGTCTCAGACCGTCGGTCTCTGTCCGTCTCTCTCAGGCCGCCTGTCTCAGTCCGTCTGTCTCAGACCACTGTCTCAGACCGTTGTCTCTGTCCGTCTGTCTCAGACCATCTGTCTCAGTCCGTTGTCTCTGTCCGCCTGTCTCTGTCCGTCGGTCTCAGCCCGCCTGTCTCAGACCGTCTCTCTCAGACCGTCTGTCTCAGACCGTCTGTCTCAGACCGTCTGTCTCAGACCGTCCGTCTCTGTCCGTCTCTCTCAGACCGTCCGTCTCAGACCGTCGGTCTCTGTCAGTCTCTCGTAGGCCGCCTGTCTCAGTCCGTCTGTCTCAGACCATCTGTCTCAGACCGTCTGTCTCTGTCCGTCTGTCTCAGACCATCTGTCTCACTACGTCTGTCTCAGACCGTCTGACTCAGACCGTCGGTCTCTGTCCGTCTCTCTGAGCCCGCCTGTCGCAGACCGCCTGTATCCGACCGTCGGTATTACCCCGTCTGTCTCAGCCCGTCTGTCTCGGCCCGTCTGTCTCAGACCGTCTGTCTCAGACCGTCTCTCTCAGTCCGTCTGTCTCAGACCGACTGTCTCAGACCGTCTGCCTCAGACCGTCTGTCTCAGATCGTCGGTCTCTGTCCGTCTCTCTCAGGCCGCCTGTCTAAGTCCTTCTGTCTCAGACCATCTGTCTCAGACCGTCTCTCTCAGTCCGCCTGTCTTAGACCGACTGTCTCAGACCGTCTGCCTCAGACCGTCAGTCTCAGACCGTCGGTCCCTGTCCGTCTCTCTCAGGCCGCCTGTCTCAGTCCGTCTGTCTCAGACCACTGTCTCAGACCGTTGTCTCTGTCCGTCTGTCTCAGACCATCTGTCTCAGTCCGTTGTCTCTGTCCGCCTGTCTCTGTCCGTCGGTCTCAGCCCGCCTGTCTCAGACCGTCTCTCTCAGACCGTCTGTCTCAGACCGTCTGTCTCAGACCGTCCGTCTCTGTCCGTCTCTCTCAGACCGTCCGTCTCAGACCGTCGGTCTCTGTCAGTCTCTCGTAGGCCGCCTGTCTCAGTCCGTCTGTCTCAGACCATCTGTCTCAGACCGTCTGTCTCTGTCCGTCTGTCTCAGACCATCTGTCTCACTACGTCTGTCTCTGTCCGTCTGTCTCAGACCGTCGGTCTCTGTCCGTCTCTCTCAGGCCGCCTGTCTCAGTCCGTCTGTCTCAGACCACTGTCTCAGACCGTTGTCTCTGTCCGTCTGTCTCAGCCCGTCTGTCTCAGTCCGTGTGTCTCAGACCATCTGTCTCAGACCGTTGTCTCTGTCCGCCTGTCTCTGTCCGTCGGTCTCAGCCCGCCTGTCTCAGACCGTCTGTCTCAGACCGTCTGTCTCAGACCGTCTGTCTCAGACCGTCTGTCTCAGACCGTCCGTCTCTGTCCGTCTCTCTCAGACTGTCCGTCTCAGACCGTCGGTCTCTGTCAGTCTCTCGTAGGCCGCCTGTCTCAGTCCGTCTGTCTCAGACCATCTGTCTCAGACCGTCTGTCTCAGACCGTCTGTCTCAGACCGTCTGTCTCTGTCCGTCTGTCTCTGTCCGTCTGTCTCAGACCGTCTGTCTCAGACCGTCGGTCTCTGTCCGTCTCTCTCAGGCCGCCTGTCTAAGTCCTTCTGTCTCAGACCATCTGTCTCAGACCGTCTCTCTCAGTCCGCCTGTCTCAGACCGACTGTCTCAGACCGTCTGCCTCAGACCGTCAGTCTCAGACCGTCGGTCTCTGTCCGTCTCTCTCAGGCCGCCTGTCTCAGACCACTGTCTCAGACCGTCTGTCTCTGTCCGTCTGTCTCGGACCATCTGTCTCACTACGTCTGTCTCTGTCCGACTGTCTCAGACCGTCGGTCTCTGTCCGTCTCTCTCAGGCCGCCTGTCTCAGTCCGTCTGTCTCAGACCACTGTCTCAGACCGTTGTCTCTGTCCGTCTGTCTCAGCCCGTCTGTCTCAGTCCGTCTGTCTCAGACCGATGTCTCTGTCCGCCTGTCTCTGTCCGTCGGTCTCAGCCCGCCTGTCTCAGACCGTCTGTCTCAGACCGTCTGTCTCAGACCGTCTGTCTCAGACCGTCTGTCTCAGACCGTCCGTCTCTGTCCGTCTCTCTCAGACTGTCCGTCTCAGACCGTCGGTCTCTGTCAGTCTCTCGTAGGCCGCCTGTCTCAGTCCGTCTGTCTCAGACCATCTGTCTCAGACCGTCTGTCTCTGTCCGTTGGTCTCAGCCCGCCTGTCTCAGACCGTCTGTCTCAGACCGTCTGTCTCAGACCGTCTGTCTCAGACCGTCTGTCTCAGACCGTCTGTCTCAGACCGTCCGTCTCTGTCCGTCTCTCTCAGACCGTCCGTCTCAGACCGTCGGTCTCTGTCCGTCTCTCTCAGGCCGCCTGTCTCAGTCCGTCTGTCTCAGACCACCGTCTCAGACCGTCGGTCTCTGTCAGTCTCTCGTAGGCCGTCTGTCTCAGTCCGTCTGTCTCAGACCATCTGTCTCAGACCGTCTGTCTCTGTCCGTTGGTCTCAGCCCGCCTGTCTCAGACCGTCTGTCTCAGACCGTCTGTCTCTGTCCGTCTGTCTCAGACCATCTGTCTCACTACGTCTGTCTCAGACCGTCTGCCTCAGACCGTTGTCTCTGTCCGTCTGTCTCAGACCATCTGTCTCAGTCCGTTGTCTCTGTCCGCCTGTCTCTGTCCGTCGGTCTCAGCCCGCCTGTCTCAGACCGTCTCTCTCAGACCGTCTGTCTCAGACCGTCTGTCTCAGACCGTCTGTCTCAGACCGTCTGTCTCAGACCGTCCGTCTCTGTCCGTCTCTCTCAGACCGTCCGTCTCAGACCGTCGGTCTGTGTCAGTCTCTCGTAGGCCGCCTGTCTCAGTTCGTCTGTCTCAGACCATCTGTCTCAGACCGTCTGTCTCTGTCCGTCTGTCTCAGACCATCTGTCTCACTACGTCTGTCTCTGTCCGTCTGTCTCAGACCGTCGGTCTCTGTCCGTCTCTCTCAGGCCGCCTGTCTCAGTACGTCTGTCTCAGACCACTGTCTCAGACCGTTGTCTCTGTCCGTCTGTCTCAGCCCGTCTGTCTCAGTCCGTCTGTCTCAGACCATCTGTCTCAGACCGTTGTCTCTGTCCGCCTGTCTCTGTCCGTCGGTCTCAGCCCGCCTGTCTCAGACCGTCTGTCTCAGACCGTCTGTCTCAGACCGTCTGTCTCAGACCGTCCGTCTCTGTCCGTCTCTCTCAGACTGTCCGTCTCAGACCGTCGGTCTCTGTCAGTCTCTCGTAGGCCGCCTGTCTCAGTCCGTCTGTCTCAGACCATCTGTCTCAGACCGTCTGTCTCTGTCCGTTGGTCTCAGCCCGCCTGTCTCAGACCGTCTGTCTCAGACCGTCTGTCTCAGACCGTCTGTCTCAGACCGTCCGTCTCTGTCCGTCTCTCTCAGACCGTCCGTCTCAGACCGTCGGTCTCTGTCCGTCTCTCTCAGGCCGCCTGTCTCAGTCCGTCTGTCTCAGACCACTGTCTCAGACCGTTGTCTCTGTCCGTCTGTCTCAGCCCGTCTGTCTCAGTCCGTCTGTCTCAGACCATCTGTCTCAGACCGTTGTCTCTGTCCGCCTGTCTCTGTCCGTCGGTCTCAGCCCGCCTGTCTCAGACCGTCTGTCTCAGACCGTCTGTCTCAGACCGTCTGTCTCAGACCGTCTGTCTCAGACCGTCTGTCTCAGACCGTCTGTCTCAGACCGTCTGTCTCAGACCGTCCGTCTCTGTCCGTCTCTCTCAGACCGTTCGTCTCAGACCGTCGGTCTCTGTCAGTCTCTCGTAGGCCGCCTGTCTCAGTCCGTCTGTCTCAGACCATCTGTCTCAGACTGTCTGTCTCTGTCCGTCTGTCTCAGACCATCTGTCTCACTACGTCTGTCTCAGACCGTCTGCCTCAGACCGTCTGTCTCAGTCCGTCTGTCTCTGTCCGTCTGTCTCTGTCCGTCTGTCTCAGACCGTCTGTCTCAGACCGTCGGTCTCTGTCCGTCTCTCTCAGGCCGCCTGTCTCAGTCCGTCTGTCTCAGACCACTGTCTCAGACCGTTGTCTCTGTCCGTCTGTCTCAGACCGTCTGTCTCAGACCGTCTGTCTCAGACCGTCTGTCTCAGACCGTCTGTCTCAGACCGTCTGTCTCAGACCGTCTTTCTCAGACCGTCTGTCTCAGACCGCCTGTCTCAGACCGTCGGCTTTAGCCCGTCTGTCTCAGCCCGTCTGTCTCAGACCGTCCGTCTCAGACCGTCTGTCTCAGACCGTCTGTCTCAGGCCGTCTGTCTCAGACCGTCTGTCTCAGACCGTCTGTCTCAGACCGTCGGTCTCTGTCCGTCTCTCTCAGGCCGCCTGTCTCAGTCCGTCTGTCTCAGACCGTCTGTCTCAGACCGTCTGTCTCAGACCGTCTGTCTCAGACCGTCTGTCTCATACAGTCTGTCTCAGACCGTCTGTGTCAGACCGTCCGTCTCTGTCCGTCTCTCTCAGACCGTCCGTCTCAGACCGTCGGTCTCTGTCCGTCTCTCTCAGGCCGCCTGTCTCAGACCGTCCGTCTCTGTCCGTCTCTCTCAGACTGTCCGTCTCAGACCGTCGGTCTCTGTCAGTCTCTCGTAGGCCGCCTGTCTCAGTCCGTCTGTCTCAGACCATCTGTCTCAGACCGTCTGTCTCTGTCCGTTGGTCTCAGCCCGCCTGTCTCAGACCGTCTGTCTCAGACCGTCTGTCTCAGACCGTCTGTCTCAGACCGTCTGTCTCAGACCGTCCGTCTCTGTCCGTCTCTCTCAGACCGTCCGTCTCAGACCGTCGGTCTCTGTCCGTCTCTCTCAGGCCGCCTGTCTCAGTCCGTCTGTCTCAGACCACCGTCTCAGACCGTCGGTCTCTGTCAGTCTCTCGTAGGCCGTCTGTCTCAGTCCGTCTGTCTCAGACCATCTGTCTCAGACCGTCTGTCTCTGTCCGTTGGTCTCAGCCCGCCTGTCTCAGACCGTCTGTCTCAGACCGTCTGTCTCTGTCCGTCTGTCTCAGACCATCTGTCTCACTACGTCTGTCTCAGACCGTCTGCCTCAGACCGTTGTCTCTGTCCGTCTGTCTCAGACCATCTGTCTCAGTCCGTTGTCTCTGTCCGCCTGTCTCTGTCCGTCGGTCTCAGCCCGCCTGTCTCAGACCGTCTCTCTCAGACCGTCTGTCTCAGACCGTCTGTCTCAGACCGTCTGTCTCAGACCGTCTGTCTCAGACCGTCCGTCTCTGTCCGTCTCTCTCAGACCGTCCGTCTCAGACCGTCGGTCTGTGTCAGTCTCTCGTAGGCCGCCTGTCTCAGTTCGTCTGTCTCAGACCATCTGTCTCAGACCGTCTGTCTCTGTCCGTCTGTCTCAGACCATCTGTCTCACTACGTCTGTCTCTGTCCGTCTGTCTCAGACCGTCGGTCTCTGTCCGTCTCTCTCAGGCCGCCTGTCTCAGTACGTCTGTCTCAGACCACTGTCTCAGACCGTTGTCTCTGTCCGTCTGTCTCAGCCCGTCTGTCTCAGTCCGTCTGTCTCAGACCATCTGTCTCAGACCGTTGTCTCTGTCCGCCTGTCTCTGTCCGTCGGTCTCAGCCCGCCTGTCTCAGACCGTCTGTCTCAGACCGTCTGTCTCAGACCGTCTGTCTCAGACCGTCCGTCTCTGTCCGTCTCTCTCAGACTGTCCGTCTCAGACCGTCGGTCTCTGTCAGTCTCTCGTAGGCCGCCTGTCTCAGTCCGTCTGTCTCAGACCATCTGTCTCAGACCGTCTGTCTCTGTCCGTTGGTCTCAGCCCGCCTGTCTCAGACCGTCTGTCTCAGACCGTCTGTCTCAGACCGTCTGTCTCAGACCGTCCGTCTCTGTCCGTCTCTCTCAGACCGTCCGTCTCAGACCGTCGGTCTCTGTCCGTCTCTCTCAGGCCGCCTGTCTCAGTCCGTCTGTCTCAGACCACTGTCTCAGACCGTTGTCTCTGTCCGTCTGTCTCAGCCCGTCTGTCTCAGTCCGTCTGTCTCAGACCATCTGTCTCAGACCGTTGTCTCTGTCCGCCTGTCTCTGTCCGTCGGTCTCAGCCCGCCTGTCTCAGACCGTCTGTCTCAGACCGTCTGTCTCAGACCGTCTGTCTCAGACCGTCTGTCTCAGACCGTCTGTCTCAGACCGTCTGTCTCAGACCGTCTGTCTCAGACCGTCCGTCTCTGTCCGTCTCTCTCAGACCGTTCGTCTCAGACCGTCGGTCTCTGTCAGTCTCTCGTAGGCCGCCTGTCTCAGTCCGTCTGTCTCAGACCATCTGTCTCAGACTGTCTGTCTCTGTCCGTCTGTCTCAGACCATCTGTCTCACTACGTCTGTCTCAGACCGTCTGCCTCAGACCGTCTGTCTCAGTCCGTCGGTCTCTGTCCGTCTCTCTCAGGCCGCCTGTCTCAGTCCGTCTGTCTCAGACCACTGTCTCAGACCGTTGTCTCTGTCCGTCTGTCTCAGACCGTCTGTCTCAGACCGTCTGTCTCAGACCGTCTGTCTCAGACCGTCTGTCTCAGACCGTCTGTCTCAGACCGTCTTTCTCAGACCGTCTGTCTCAGACCGCCTGTCTCAGACCGTCGGCTTTAGCCCGTCTGTCTCAGCCCGTCTGTCTCAGACCGTCCGTCTCAGACCGTCTGTCTCAGACCGTCTGTCTCAGGCCGTCTGTCTCAGACCGTCTGTCTCAGACCGTCTGTCTCAGACCGTCGGTCTCTGTCCGTCTCTCTCAGGCCGCCTGTCTCAGTCCGTCTGTCTCAGACCGTCTGTCTCAGACCGTCTGTCTCAGACCGTCTGTCTCAGACCGTCTGTCTCATACAGTCTGTCTCAGACCGTCTGTGTCAGTCCGTCTGTCTCAGACCGTCAGTCTCTGTCCGTCTCTCCCAGCCCGCCTGTCTCAGGCCATCTGTATCAAACCGTCTGTCTCAGCCCGCCTGTCTCAGACCGTCTGTCTCTATCCGTCTCTCTCAGGCCCCTTGTCTCTGTCCGTCTGTCTCAGACCATCTGTCTCAGACCGTCTGTCTCTGTCCGTCTGTCTCAGACCATCTGTCTCAGTCCGTCTGTCTCAGAACGTCTGTCTCAGACCATCTGTATCAAACCGTCTGTCTCAGCCCGCCTGTCTCATCCCGCCTGTCTCTGTCCGTCTGTTTTAGACCGTCTGTCTCAGCCCCCCTGTCTCTGTCCGTCTGTCTCAGACCGTCGGTCTCTGTCCGTCTCTCTCAGGCCGCCTGTCTCAGTCCGTCTCTCTCAGACCGTCTGTCTCAGACCGTCTGTCTCAGACCGTCTGTCTCAGACCGTCTGTCTCAGACCGTCCGTCTCTGTCCGTCTCTCTCAGACCGTCCGTCTCAGACCGTCGGTCTGTGTCAGTCTCTCGTAGGCCGCCTGTCTCAGTTCGTCTGTCTCAGACCATCTGTCTCAGACCGTCTGTCTCTGTCCGTCTGTCTCAGACCATCTGTCTCACTACGTCTGTCTCTGTCCGTCTGTCTCAGACCGTCGGTCTCTGTCCGTCTCTCTCAGGCCGCCTGTCTCAGTACGTCTGTCTCAGACCACTGTCTCAGACCGTTGTCTCTGTCCGTCTGTCTCAGCCCGTCTGTCTCAGTCCGTCTGTCTCAGACCATCTGTCTCAGACCGTTGTCTCTGTCCGCCTGTCTCTGTCCGTCGGTCTCAGCCCGCCTGTCTCAGACCGTCTGTCTCAGACCGTCTGTCTCAGACCGTCTGTCTCAGACCGTCCGTCTCTGTCCGTCTCTCTCAGACTGTCCGTCTCAGACCGTCGGTCTCTGTCAGTCTCTCGTAGGCCGCCTGTCTCAGTCCGTCTGTCTCAGACCATCTGTCTCAGACCGTCTGTCTCTGTCCGTTGGTCTCAGCCCGCCTGTCTCAGACCGTCTGTCTCAGACCGTCTGTCTCAGACCGTCTGTCTCAGACCGTCCGTCTCTGTCCGTCTCTCTCAGACCGTCCGTCTCAGACCGTCGGTCTCTGTCCGTCTCTCTCAGGCCGCCTGTCTCAGTCCGTCTGTCTCAGACCACTGTCTCAGACCGTTGTCTCTGTCCGTCTGTCTCAGCCCGTCTGTCTCAGTCCGTCTGTCTCAGACCATCTGTCTCAGACCGTTGTCTCTGTCCGCCTGTCTCTGTCCGTCGGTCTCAGCCCGCCTGTCTCAGACCGTCTGTCTCAGACCGTCTGTCTCAGACCGTCTGTCTCAGACCGTCTGTCTCAGACCGTCTGTCTCAGACCGTCTGTCTCAGACCGTCTGTCTCAGACCGTCCGTCTCTGTCCGTCTCTCTCAGACCGTTCGTCTCAGACCGTCGGTCTCTGTCAGTCTCTCGTAGGCCGCCTGTCTCAGTCCGTCTGTCTCAGACCATCTGTCTCAGACTGTCTGTCTCTGTCCGTCTGTCTCAGACCATCTGTCTCACTACGTCTGTCTCAGACCGTCTGCCTCAGACCGTCTGTCTCAGTCCGTCGGTCTCTGTCCGTCTCTCTCAGGCCGCCTGTCTCAGTCCGTCTGTCTCAGACCACTGTCTCAGACCGTTGTCTCTGTCCGTCTGTCTCAGACCGTCTGTCTCAGACCGTCTGTCTCAGACCGTCTGTCTCAGACCGTCTGTCTCAGACCGTCTGTCTCAGACCGTCTTTCTCAGACCGTCTGTCTCAGACCGCCTGTCTCAGACCGTCGGCTTTAGCCCGTCTGTCTCAGCCCGTCTGTCTCAGACCGTCCGTCTCAGACCGTCTGTCTCAGACCGTCTGTCTCAGGCCGTCTGTCTCAGACCGTCTGTCTCAGACCGTCTGTCTCAGACCGTCGGTCTCTGTCCGTCTCTCTCAGGCCGCCTGTCTCAGTCCGTCTGTCTCAGACCGTCTGTCTCAGACCGTCTGTCTCAGACCGTCTGTCTCAGACCGTCTGTCTCATACAGTCTGTCTCAGACCGTCTGTGTCAGTCCGTCTGTCTCAGACCGTCAGTCTCTGTCCGTCTCTCCCAGCCCGCCTGTCTCAGGCCATCTGTATCAAACCGTCTGTCTCAGCCCGCCTGTCTCAGACCGTCTGTCTCTATCCGTCTCTCTCAGGCCCCTTGTCTCTGTCCGTCTGTCTCAGACCATCTGTCTCAGACCGTCTGTCTCTGTCCGTCTGTCTCAGACCATCTGTCTCAGTCCGTCTGTCTCAGAACGTCTGTCTCAGACCATCTGTATCAAACCGTCTGTCTCAGCCCGCCTGTCTCATCCCGCCTGTCTCTGTCCGTCTGTTTTAGACCGTCTGTCTCAGCCCCCCTGTCTCTGTCCGTCTGTCTCAGACCGTCGGTCTCTGTCCGTCTCTCTCAGGCCGCCTGTCTCAGTCCGTCTGTCTCAGACCATCTGTCTCAGACCATCTGTCTCAGACCGTCCGTCTCTGTCCGTCTGTCTCAGACCGTCGGTCTGTGTCCGTCTCTCTCAGGCCGTCTATCTCTGTCCGTCTGTTTCAGACCGCCTGTCTCAGACCGTCGGTCTTAGCCCGTCTGTCTCAGCCCGCCTGTCTCTGTCCGTCTGTCTCAGACCGTCTGTCTCAGATCGTCTCTCTCAGGCCGCCTGTCTCAGTCCGACTGTCCCAGACCATCTGTCTCAGACCATCTGTGTCAGACCGTTGTCTCTGTCCGTCTGTGTCAGACCGTCTGTCTCAGCCCGTCTGTCTCAGACCGTCTGTCTCAGACCGTCTGTCTCAGACCGTCTGTCTCAGACCGTCTGTCTCAGACCGTCTGTCTCAGACCGTCTGTCTCAGACGGTCTGTCTCAGACCGTCTGTCTCAGACCGTCGGTCTCTGTCCGTCTCTCTCAGGCCGCCTGTCTCAGTCCGTCTGTCTCAGACCATCTGTCTCAGACCGTCTGTCTCAGGCCGTCGGTCTCTGTCCGTCTCTCTCAGGCCGCCTGTCTCAGTCCGTCTGTCTCAGACCATCTGTCTCAGACCATCTGTCTCAGACCGTCCGTCTCTGTCCGTCTGTCTCAGACCGTCGGTCTGTGTCCGTCTCTCTCAGGCCGTCTATCTCTGTCCGTCTGTTTCAGACCGCCTGTCTCAGACCGTCGGTCTTAGCCCGTCTGTCTCAGTCCGTCCGTCTCAGACCGTCTGTCTCAGACCGTCTGTCTCAGACCGTCTGTCTCAGACCGTCTGTCTCAGACCGTCTGTCTCAGACCGTCTGTCTCAGACCGTCTGTCTCAGACCGTCTGTCTCAGACCGTCTGTCTCAGCCCGCCTGTCTCGGCCCGCCTGTCTCTGTCCGTCTGTTTTAGAACGTCTGTCTCAGACCATCTGTATCAAACCGTCTGTCTCAGCCCGCCTGTCTCGGCCCGCCTGTCTCTGTCCGTCTGTTTCAGACCGCCTGTCTCAGACCATCTGTGTCAGACCGTTGTCTCTGTCCGTCTGTCTCTGTCCGTCTGTGTCAGACCGTCTGTCTCAGTCCGTCTGTCTCAGTCGGTCTGTCTCAGACCGTCTGTCTCAGACCGTCTGTCTCAGACCGTCTGTCTCAGACCGTTTGTCTCAGTCCGTCTGTCTCAGACCGTCTGTCTCAGACCGTCTGTCTCAGACCGTCTGTCTCAGACCGTTTGTCTCAGTCCGTCTGTCTCAGACCGTCTGTCTCAGACCGTCAGTCTCTGTCCGTCTCTCCCAGCCCGCCTGTCTCAGGCCATCTGTATCAAACCGTCTGTCTCAGCCCGCCTGTCTCTGTCCGTCTGTTTCAGACCGCATGTCTCAGACGGTCGGTCTTAGCCCGTCTGTCTCAGCCCACCTGTCTCTGTCCGTCTGTTTCAGACCGCCTGTCTCAGACCGTCTCTCTCAGGCCGCGTGTCTCAGTCCGTCTGTCTCAGACCATCTGTCTCAGACCATCTGTCTCAGACCGTCCGTCCCTGTCCGTCTGTCTCAGACCGTCGGTCTCTGTCCGTCTCTCTCAGGCCGTCTATCTCTGTCCGTCTGTTTCAGACCGCCTGTCTCAGACCGTCGGTCTTAGCCCGTCTGTCTCAGCCCGCCTGTGTCTGTCCGTCTGTCTCAGACCGTCTGTCTGAGATCGTCTCTCTCAGGCCGCCTGTCTCAGTCCGTCTCTCTCAGACCATCTGTCTCAGACCGGCTGTCTCAGACCATCTGTCTCAGACCGTCCGTCTCTGTCCGTCTGTCTCAGACCGTCTGTCTCAGACCGTCTGTCTCAGACCGTCTGTCTCAGACCGTCGGTCTCAGACCATCTGTCTCAGACCGTCCGTCTCTGTCCGTCTGTCTCAGACCGTCTGTCTCAGACCGTCTGTCTCAGACCGTCAGTCTCAGACCGTCGGTCTCTGTCCGTTTCTCCCAGGCCGCCTGTCTCAGACCGTCTGTCTCAGACCATCTGTCTCAGTCCGTCGGTCTCTGTACGTCTCTCTCAGGCCGCCTGTCTCAGTCCGTCTGTTTCAGACCGCCTGTCTCAGACCGTCGGTCTTAGCCCGTCTGTCTCAGCCCGCCTGTCTCTGTCCGTCTGTCTCAGACCGTCTGTCTCAGCCCGCCTGTCTCTGTCCGTCTGTCTCAGACCGTCTGTCTCAGATCGTCTCTCTCAGGCCGCCTGTCTCAGGCCGACTGTCTCAGAACGTCTGTCTCAGACCATCTGTATCAAACCGTCTGTCTCAGCCCGCCTGTCTCAGCCCGCCTGTCTCTGTCCGTCTATCTCGGACCATCTGTCTCAGACCGTCTATCTCGGACCATCTGTCTCAGACCATCTGTCTCAGACCGTCTGTCTCAGACCGTCAGTCTCAGACCGTCGGTCTCTGTCCGTTTCTCGCAGGCCGCCTGTCTCAGGCCGCCTGTCTCAGTCCGTCTGTCTCAGACCATCTGTCTCAGACCGTAGTCTCTGTCCGTCTATCTCTGTCCGTCTGTCTCAGAACGTCTGTCTCAGACCATCTGTATCAAACCGTCTGTCTCAGCCCGCCTGTCTCGGCCCGCCTGTCTCTGTCCGTCTGTTTCAGACCGCCTGTCTCAGACCATCTGTGTCAGACCGTTGTCTCTGTCCGTCTGTCTCTGTGTGTCTGTGTCAGACCGTCTGTCTCAGACCGTCTGTCTCAGACCGTTTGTCTCAGACCGTCTGTCTCAGACCGTCTGTCTCAGACCGTCGGTCTCTGTCCGTCTCTCTCAGGCCGCCTGTCTCAGTCCGTCTGTCTCAGACCGTCTGTCTCAGACCGTCTGACTCAGACCATCTGTCTCAGGCCGTCTGTGTCAGACCGTCTGTCTCAGACCGTCTGTCTCAGACCGTCTGTCTCAGACTGTCTGTCTCAGACCGTCTGTCTCAGACCGTCTGTCTCAGACCGTCTGTCTCAGACCGTCTGTCTCAGACCGTCTGTCTCAGACCGTCAGTCTCAGACCGTCGTTCTCTGTCCGTTTTTCGCAGGCCGCCAGTCTCAGCCCGCCTGTCTAAGTCCGTCTGTCTCAGACCATCTGTCTCAGGCCGTCTGTGTCAGACCGTCTGTCTCAGACCGTCTGTCTCAGACCGTCTGTCTCAGACCATCTGTCTCAGACCGTCCGTCTCTGTCCGTCTGTCTCAGACCGTCTGTCTCAGACCGTCAGTCTCAGACCGTCGGTCTCTGTCCGTTTCTCGCAGGCCGCCTGTCTCAGACCGTCTGTCTCAGACCGCCTGTCTCTGTCCGTCTGTCTCAGACCGTCTGTCTCAGATCGTCTCTCTCAGGCCGCCTGTCTCAGTCCGACTGTCTCAGAACGTCTGTCTCAGACCATCTGTATCAAACCGTCTGTCTCAGCCCGCCTGTCTCAGCCCGCCTGTCTCTGTCCGTCTGTCTCAGCCCGCCTGTCTCAGACCGTCTATCTCGGACCATCTGTCTCAGACCGTCTGTCTCTGATCGTCTCTCTCAGCCCGCCTGTCTCAGTCCGTCTGTCTCAGACCATCTGTCTCAGACCATCTGTCTCAGACCGTCCGTCTCTGTCCGTCTGTCTCAGCCCGCCTGTCTCTGTCCGTCTGTCTCAGCCCGCCTGTCTCAGACCGTCTATCTCGGACCATCTGTCTCAGACCGTCTGTCTCAGATCGTCTCTCTCAGCCCGCCTGTCTCAGTCCGTCTGTCTCAGACCATCTGTCTCAGACCATCTGTCTCAGACCGTCCGTCTCTGTCCGTCTGTCTCAGACCGTCGGTCTCTGTCCGTCTCTCTCAGGCCGTCTATCTCTGTCCGTCTGTTTCAGACCGCCTGTCTCAGACCGTCGGTCTTAGCCCGTCTGTCTCAGCCCGCCTGTCTCTGTCCGTCTGTGTCAGACCGTCTGTCTCAGACCGTCTGTCTCAGCCAGCCTGTCTCTGTCCGTCTGTCTCAGCCCGCCTGTCTCAGTCCGTCTGTCTCGGACCATCTGTCTCAGCCCGTCTGTCTCAGATCGTCGGTCTCAGCCCGTCTGTCTCTGCCCGCTTGTCTCAGCCCGCCTGTCTCAGACCGTCTGTCTCAGACCGTCTGTCTCTGACCGTCTGTCTCAGACCGTCTGGCTCAGACCTTCTGTCTCAGACCGTCGGTCTCTGTCCGTTTCTCGCAGGCCGCCTGTCTCAGTCCGCCTGTCTCAGTCCGTCTGTCTCAGACCATCTGTCTCAGACCGTTGTCTCTGTCCGTCCGTCTCTGTCCGTCTGTCTCAATCCGCCTGTCTCAGACCGTCTGTCCTGGACCGTCTGTCTCAGACCGTCAGTCTCAGACCGTCGGTCTCTGTCCGTTTCTCGCAGGCCGCCTGTCTCAGACCGTCTGTCTCAGACCGTCTGTCTCAGACCATCTGTCTCAGTCCGTCGGTCTCTGTACGTCTCTCTCAGGCCGCCTGTCTAAGTCCGTCTGTCTCAGACCATCTGTCTCAGACCGTCTGTCTCAGACCGTCGGTCTCAGACCATCTGTCTCAGACCGTCCGTCTCTGTCCGTCTGTCTCAGACCGTCTGTCTCAGACCGTCAGTCTCAGACCGTCGGTCTCTGTCCGTTTCTCGCAGGCCGCCTGTCTCAGACCGTCTGTCTCAGACCGTCTGTCTCAGACCGTCTGTCTCAGACCATCTGTCTCAGTCCGTCGGTCTCTGTACGTCTCTCTCAGGCCGCCTGTCTCAGTCCGTCTGTTTCAGACCGCCTGTCTCAGACCGTCGGTCTTAGCCCGTCTGTCTCAGCCCGCCTGTCTCTGTCCGTCTGTCTCAGACCGTCTGTCTCAGCCCGCCTGTCTCTGCCCGTCTGTCTCAGACCGTCTGTCTCAGATCGTCTCTCTCAGGCCGCCTGTCTCAGTCCGACTGACTCAGAACGTCTGTCTCAGACCATCTGTATCAAACCGTCTGTCTCAGCCCGCCTGTCTCAGCCCGCCTGTCTCTGTCCGTCTGTCTCAGCCCGCCTGTCTCAGACCGTCTATCTCGGACCATCTGTCTCAGACCGTCTGTCTCAGATCGTCTCTCTCAGCCCACCTGTCTCAGTCCGTCTGTCTCAGACCATCTGTCTCAGACCATCTGTCTCAGACCGTCCGTCTCTGTCCGTCTGTCTCAGACCGTCGGTCTCTGTCCGTCTCTCTCAGGCCGTCTATCTCTGTCCGTCTGTTTCAGACCGCCTGTCTCAGACCGTCGGTCTTAGCCCGTCTGTCTCAGCCCGCCTGTCTCTGTCCGTCTGTGTCAGACCGTCTGTCTCAGACCGTCTGTCTCAGACCGTCTGTCTCAGACCGTCTGTCTCAGACCTTCTGTCTCAGACCGTCTGTCTCAGACCGTCTGTCTCAGACCGTCGGTCTCTGTCCATCTCTCTCAGCCCGCCTGTCTCAGTACGTCTGCCTCAGACCATCTGTCTCAGACCATCTGTCTCAGACCGTCTATCTCGGACCATCTGTCTCAGCCCGTCTGTCTCAGATCGTCGGTCTCAGCCCGTCTGTCTCTGCCCGCTTGTCTCAGCCCGCCTGTCTCAGACCGTCTGTCTCAGACCGTCTGTCTCTGACCGTCTGTCTCAGACTGTCTGGCTCAGACCTTCTGTCTCAGACCGTCGGTCTCTGTCCGTTTCTCGCAGGCCGCCTGTCTCAGTCCGCCTGTCTCAGTCCGTCTGTCTCAGACCATCTGTCTCAGACCGTTGTCTCTGTCCGTCCGTCTCTGTCGGTCTGTCTCAATCCGCCTGTCTCAGACCGTCTGTCCTGGACCGTCTGTCTCAGACCGTCAGTCTCAGACCGTCGGTCTCTGTCCGTTTCTCGCAGGCCGCCTGTCTCAGACCGTCTGTCTCAGACCGTTTGTCTCGGACCGTCTGTCTCAGACCGTTTGTCTCTTACCGTCTGTCTCAGTCCGTCTGTCTCAGTCTGTCTGTCTCAGGCCGTCTGTCTCAGACCGTCGGTCTCTGTCCGTCTCTCTCAGCCCGCCTGTCTCAGTCCGCCTGTCTCAGCCCGCCTGTCTCTGTCCGTCTGTCTCAGTCCGCCTGTCTCAGACCGTCTATCTCGGACCATCTATCTCAGCCCGTCTGTCTCAGATCGGCGGTCTCAACCCGTCTGTCTCTGCCCGCCTGTCTCAGCCCGCCTGTATCTGTCCGTCTGTCTCAGACCGTCGGTCTCTGTCGGTCTCTCTCAGTCCGCCTGTCTCAGTCCGTCCGTCTCAGACCGCCTGTCTCAGACCGTGTGTCTCGGACCATCTGTCTCAGACAGTCGGTCTTACCTCGTTTGTCTCAGCCCCCCAGTCTCTGTCCGTCAGTCTCAGACCGTCTGTCTCAGACCGTCGGTCTCTGTACGTCGCTCTCAGTCCGCCTGTCTCAGTCCGTCCGTCTCAGACCGCCTGTCTCAGACCGTGTGTCTCGGACCATCTGTCTCAGACAGTCGGTCTTACCTCGTTTGTCTCAGCCCCCCAGTCTCTGTCCGTCAGTCTCAGACCGTCAGTCTCAGACCGTTGGTCTCTGTCCGTCTCTCTCAGCCCGCCTGTCTCAATCCGTCTGTCTCAGAACATCTGTCTCAGACCGTCCGTCTCTGTCCGTCTGTCTCGGACCGTCTGTCTCGGACCGTCTGTCTCAGACCGTTTGTCTCGGACTGTCTGTCTCAGACCGTTTGTCTCAGACCGTCTGTCTCAGACCGTCTCTCTCAGCCCGCCTGTCTCAGTCCGCCTGTCTCAGCCCGCCTGTCTCTGTCCGTCTGTCTCAGTCCGCCTGTCTCAGACCGTCTATCTCGGACCATCTGTCTCAGCCCGTCTGTCTCAGATCGTCGGTCTCAGCCCGTCTGTCTCTGCCCGCCTGTCTCAGCCCGCCTGTCTCTGTCCGACTGTCTCAGAACGTCTGTCTCAGACCATCTGTATCAAACCGTCTGTCTCAGCCCGCCTGTCTCAGCCCGCCTGTCTCTGTCCGTCTGTCTCAGCCCGCCTGTCTCAGACCGTCTATCTCGGACCATCTGTCTCAGACCGTCTGTCTCTGATCGTCTCTCTCAGCCCGCCTGTCTCAGTCCGTCTGTCTCAGACCATCTGTCTCAGACCATCTGTCTCAGACCGTCCGTCTCTGTCCGTCTGTCTCAGCCCGCCTGTCTCTGTCCGTCTGTCTCAGCCCGCCTGTCTCAGACCGTCTATCTCGGACCATCTGTCTCAGACCGTCTGTCTCAGATCGTCTCTCTCAGCCCGCCTGTCTCAGTCCGTCTGTCTCAGACCATCTGTCTCAGACCATCTGTCTCAGACCGTCCGTCTCTGTCCGTCTGTCTCAGACCGTCGGTCTCTGTCCGTCTCTCTCAGGCCGTCTATCTCTGTCCGTCTGTTTCAGACCGCCTGTCTCAGACCGTCGGTCTTAGCCCGTCTGTCTCAGCCCGCCTGTCTCTGTCCGTCTGTGTCAGACCGTCTGTCTCAGACCGTCTGTCTCAGACCGTCTGTCTCAGCCAGCCTGTCTCTGTCCGTCTGTCTCAGCCCGCCTGTCTCAGTCCGTCTGTCTCGGACCATCTGTCTCAGCCCGTCTGTCTCAGATCGTCGGTCTCAGCCCGTCTGTCTCTGCCCGCTTGTCTCAGCCCGCCTGTCTCAGACCGTCTGTCTCAGACCGTCTGTCTCTGACCGTCTGTCTCAGACCGTCTGGCTCAGACCTTCTGTCTCAGACCGTCGGTCTCTGTCCGTTTCTCGCAGGCCGCCTGTCTCAGTCCGCCTGTCTCAGTCCGTCTGTCTCAGACCATCTGTCTCAGACCGTTGTCTCTGTCCGTCCGTCTCTGTCCGTCTGTCTCAATCCGCCTGTCTCAGACCGTCTGTCCTGGACCGTCTGTCTCAGACCGTCAGTCTCAGACCGTCGGTCTCTGTCCGTTTCTCGCAGGCCGCCTGTCTCAGACCGTCTGTCTCAGACCGTCTGTCTCAGACCATCTGTCTCAGTCCGTCGGTCTCTGTACGTCTCTCTCAGGCCGCCTGTCTAAGTCCGTCTGTCTCAGACCATCTGTCTCAGACCGTCTGTCTCAGACCGTCGGTCTCAGACCATCTGTCTCAGACCGTCCGTCTCTGTCCGTCTGTCTCAGACCGTCTGTCTCAGACCGTCAGTCTCAGACCGTCGGTCTCTGTCCGTTTCTCGCAGGCCGCCTGTCTCAGACCGTCTGTCTCAGACCGTCTGTCTCAGACCGTCTGTCTCAGACCGTCTGTCTCAGACCATCTGTCTCAGTCCGTCGGTCTCTGTACGTCTCTCTCAGGCCGCCTGTCTCAGTCCGTCTGTTTCAGACCGCCTGTCTCAGACCGTCGGTCTTAGCCCGTCTGTCTCAGCCCGCCTGTCTCTGTCCGTCTGTCTCAGACCGTCTGTCTCAGCCCGCCTGTCTCTGCCCGTCTGTCTCAGACCGTCTGTCTCAGATCGTCTCTCTCAGGCCGCCTGTCTCAGTCCGACTGTCTCAGAACGTCTGTCTCAGACCATCTGTATCAAACCGTCTGTCTCAGCCCGCCTGTCTCTGTCCGTCTGTCTCAGCCCGCCTGTCTCAGACCGTCTATCTCGGACCATCTGTCTCAGACCGTCTGTCTCAGATCGTCTCTCTCAGCCCACCTGTCTCAGTCCGTCTGTCTCAGACCATCTGTCTCAGACCATCTGTCTCAGACCGTCCGTCTCTGTCCGTCTGTCTCAGACCGTCGGTCTCTGTCCGTCTCTCTCAGGCCGTCTATCTCTGTCCGTCTGTTTCAGACCGCCTGTCTCAGACCGTCGGTCTTAGCCCGTCTGTCTCAGCCCGCCTGTCTCTGTCCGTCTGTGTCAGACCGTCTGTCTCAGACCGTCTGTCTCAGACCGTCTGTCTCAGACCGTCTGTCTCAGACCTTCTGTCTCAGACCGTCTGTCTCAGACCGTCTGTCTCAGACCGTCGGTCTCTGTCCATCTCTCTCAGCCCGCCTGTCTCAGTACGTCTGCCTCAGACCATCTGTCTCAGACCATCTGTCTCAGACCGTCTATCTCGGACCATCTGTCTCAGCCCGTCTGTCTCAGATCGTCGGTCTCAGCCCGTCTGTCTCTGCCCGCTTGTCTCAGCCCGCCTGTCTCAGACCGTCTGTCTCAGACCGTCTGTCTCTGACCGTCTGTCTCAGACCGTCTGGCTCAGACCTTCTGTCTCAGACCGTCGGTCTCTGTCCGTTTCTCGCAGGCCGCCTGTCTCAGTCCGCCTGTCTCAGTCCGTCTGTCTCAGACCATCTGTCTCAGACCGTTGTCTCTGTCCGTCCGTCTCTGTCGGTCTGTCTCAATCCGCCTGTCTCAGACCGTCTGTCCTGGACCGTCTGTCTCAGACCGTCAGTCTCAGACCGTCGGTCTCTGTCCGTTTCTCGCAGGCCGCCTGTCTCAGACCGTCTGTCTCAGACCGTTTGTCTCGGACCGTCTGTCTCAGACCGTTTGTCTCTTACCGTCTGTCTCAGTCCGTCTGTCTCAGTCTGTCTGTCTCAGGCCGTCTGTCTCAGACCGTCGGTCTCTGTCCGTCTCTCTCAGCCCGCCTGTCTCAGTCCGCCTGTCTCAGCCCGCCTGTCTCTGTCCGTCTGTCTCAGTCCGCCTGTCTCAGACCGTCTATCTCGGACCATCTATCTCAGCCCGTCTGTCTCAGATCGGCGGTCTCAACCCGTCTGTCTCTGCCCGCCTGTCTCAGCCCGCCTGTATCTGTCCGTCTGTCTCAGACCGTCGGTCTCTGTCGGTCTCTCTCAGTCCGCCTGTCTCAGTCCGTCCGTCTCAGACCGCCTGTCTCAGACCGTGTGTCTCGGACCATCTGTCTCAGACAGTCGGTCTTACCTCGTTTGTCTCAGCCCCCCAGTCTCTGTCCGTCAGTCTCAGACCGTCTGTCTCAGACCGTCGGTCTCTGTACGTCGCTCTCAGTCCGCCTGTCTCAGTCCGTCCGTCTCAGACCGCCTGTCTCAGACCGTGTGTCTCGGACCATCTGTCTCAGACAGTCGGTCTTACCTCGTTTGTCTCAGCCCCCCAGTCTCTGTCCGTCAGTCTCAGACCGTCAGTCTCAGACCGTTGGTCTCTGTCCGTCTCTCTCAGCCCGCCTGTCTCAATCCGTCTGTCTCAGAACATCTGTCTCAGACCGTCCGTCTCTGTCCGTCTGTCTCGGACCGTCTGTCTCGGACCGTCTGTCTCAGACCGTTTGTCTCGGACTGTCTGTCTCAGACCGTTTGTCTCAGACCGTCTGTCTCAGACCGTCTCTCTCAGCCCGCCTGTCTCAGTCCGCCTGTCTCAGCCCGCCTGTCTCTGTCCGTCTGTCTCAGTCCGCCTGTCTCAGACCGTCTATCTCGGACCATCTGTCTCAGCCCGTCTGTCTCAGATCGTCGGTCTCAGCCCGTCTGTCTCTGCCCGCCTGTCTCAGCCCGCCTGTCTCTGTCCGTCTGTCTCAGACCGTCGGTCTCTGTCGGTCTCTCTCAGTCCGCCTGTCTCAGTCCGTCTGTCTCAGACCGCCTGTCTCAGACCGTGTGTCTCGGACCATCTGTCTCAGACCGTCGGTCTTACCTCGTCTGTCTCAGCCCCCCAGTCACTGTCCGTCAGTCTCAGACCGTCTGTCTCAGACCGTCGGTCTCTGTTCGTCTCTCTCAGCCCGCCTGTGTCTGACCGTCTGTCTCAGACCGTCGATCTCTGTCCATCTCTCACAGCCCGCCTGTCTCAGTCCGTCTGTCTCAGACCATCTGTCTCAGACTGTCCGTCTCTGTCCGTCTGTCTCAGACCGTCTGTCTCAGACCGTCGGTCTCTGTCGGTCTCTCTCAGTTCGCCTGTCTCAGTCCGTCTGTCTCAGCCCGCCTGTCTCAGTCCCTCTGTCTCAGACCGTCTGTCTCAGACCGTCGGTCTCTGTCCGTTTTTCGCAGGCCGCCTGTCTCAGGCCGCCTGTCTCAGTTCGTCTGTCTCAGACCATCTATCTCAGACCGTTGTCTCTGTCCGCCTATCTCTGTCCGTCTGTCTCAGTCCGTCTGTCTCAGCCCGCCTGTCTCAGTCCGTCTGTCTCAGCCCGCCTGTCTCAGCCCGCCTATCTCAGTCCGTCTGTCTCAGCCCGCCTGTCTCAGCCCGCCTGTCTCTGTCCGTCTGTTTCAGACCGCCTGTCTCAGACCGTCGATCTTAGCCCGCCTGTCTCTGTCCCTCTGTCTAAGACCGTCGGTCTCTGTCCGTCCCTCTCAGGCCGCCTGTCTCAGTCCGTTTGTCTCAGACCATCTGTCTCACACCGTCTGTCTCTGTCCGTCTGTCTCAGACCGTCTGTATCAGACCGTCTGTCTCAGACCGTCGGTCTCTGTCCGTCTCTCTCAGCCCGCCTGTCTCAGTCCGTCTGTTTCAGACCATCTGTCTCAGTCCGTCTGTCTCAGACCGTCTGTCTCAGTCCGTCTGTCTCAGACCATCTGTCTCAGACCGTCCGTCTCTGTCCGTCTGTCTCAGACCGTCTGTCTCAGACCGTCGGTCTCTGTACGTCTCTCTCAGCCCGCCTGTCTCAATCCGTCTGTCTCAGACCATCTGTCTCAGACCGTCCGTCTCTGTCCGTCTGTCTCGGACCGTCTACCTCAGACCGTCAGTCTCAGACAGTCGGTCTCTGTCCGTTTCTCGCAGGCCTCCTGTTGCTGTCCGTCTGTCTCTGTCCGTCTGTCTCTGTCCGTCTGTGTCAGACCGTCTGTCTCAGACCGTCGGTCTCTGTCCGTCCCTCTCAGGCCGCCTGTTTCAGTCCGTCTGTCTCAGACCATCTGTCTCAGACCGTCCGTCTCTGTCCGTCAGTCTCAGACCGTCGGTCTCTGTCCGTTTCTCGCAGGCCGCCTGTCTCAGTCCGCCTGTCTCAGTCCGTCTGTCTCAGACCATCTGTCTCAGACCGTTGTCTCTGTCCGTCTGTCTCAATCCGCCTGTCTCAGACCGCCTGTCCTGGACCGTCTGTCTCAGACCGTCGGTCTCTGTCCGTCTCTCTCAGAACGCCTGTCTCAGTCCGTCCGTCTCAGACCGCCTGTCTCAGACCGTGTGTCTCGGACCATCTGTCTCAGACAGTCGGTCTTACCTCGTTTGTCTCAGCCCCCCAGTCTCTGTCCGTCAGTCTCAGACCGTCTGTCTCAGACCGTCGGTCTCTGTACGTCGCTCTCAGTCCGCCTGTCTCAGTCCGTCCGTCTCAGTCCGCCTGTCTCAGACCGTGTGTCTCGGACCATCTGTCTCAGACAGTCGGTCTTACCTCGTTTGTCTCAGCCCCCCAGTCTCTGTCCGTCAGTCTCAGACCGTCAGTCTCAGACCGTTGGTCTCTGTCCGTCTCTCTCAGCCCGCCTGTCTCAATCCGTCTGTCTCAGACCATCTGTCTCAGACCGTCCGTCTCTGTCCGTCTGTCTCGGACCGTCTGTCTCAGACCGTTTGTCTCGTACTGTCTGTCTCAGACCGTTTGTCTCAGACCGTCTGTCTCAGACCGTCTCTCTCAGCCCGCCTGTCTCAGTCCGCCTGTCTCAGCCCGCCTGTCTCTGTCCGTCTGTCTCAGTCCGCCTGTCTCAGACCGTCTATCTCGGACCATCTGTCTCAGCCCGTCTGTCTCAGATCGTCGGTCTCAGCCTGTCTGTCTCTGCCCGCCTGTCTCAGCCCGCCTGTCTCTGTCCGTCTGTCTCAGACCGTCGGTCTCTGTCGGTCTCTCTCAGTCCGCCTGTCTCAGTCCGTCTGTCTCAGACCGCCTGTCTCAGAACGTGTGTCTCGGACCATCTGTCTCAGACCGTCTGTCTCAGACCGTCGGTCTCTGTCGGTCTCTCTCAGTTCGCCTGTCTCAGTCCGTCTGTCTCAGCCCGCCTGTCTCAGTCCCTCTGTCTCAGACCGTCTGTCTCAGACCGTCGGTCTCTGTCCGTTTTTCGCAGGCCGCCTGTCTCAGGCCGCCTGTCTCAGTTCGTCTGTCTCAGACCATCTATCTCAGACCGTTGTCTCTGTCCGCCTATCTCTGTCCGTCTGTCTCAGTCCGTCTGTCTCAGCCCGCCTGTCTCAGTCCGTCTGTCTCAGCCCGCCTGTCTCAGCCCGCCTATCTCAGTCCGTCTGTCTAAGCCCGCCTGTCTCAGCCCGCCTGTCTCTGTCCGTCTGTTTCAGACCGCCTGTCTCAGACCGTCGGTCTTAGCCCGCCTGTCTCTGTCCGTCTGTCTAAGACCGTCGGTCTCTGTCCGTCCCTCTCAGGCCGCCTGTCTCAGTCCGTTTGTCTCAGACCATCTGTCTCTCACCGTCTGTCTCTGTCCGTCTGTCTCAGACCGTCTGTATCAGACCGTCTGTCTCAGACCGTCGGTCTCTGTCCGTCTCTCTCAGCCCGCCTGTCTCAGTCCGTCTGTTTCAGACCATCTGTCTCAGTCCGTCTGTCTCAGACCGTCTGTCTCAGTCCGTCTGTCTCAGACCATCTGTCTCAGACCGTCCGTCTCTGTCCGTCTGTCTCAGACCGTCTGTCTCAGACCGTCTGTCTCAGACCGTCGGTCTCTGTACGTCTCTCTCAGCCCGCCTGTCTCAATCCGTCTGTCTCAGACCATCTGTCTCAGACCGTCCGTCTCTGTCCGTCTGTCTCGGACCGTCTGCCTCAGACCGTCAGTCTCAGACAGTCGGTCTCTGTCCGTTTCTCGCAGGCCTCCTGTTGCTGTCCGTCTGTCTCTGTCCGTCTGTGTCAGACCGTCTGTCTCAGACCGTCGGTCTCTGTCCGTCCCTCTCAGGCCGCCTGTTTCAGTCCGTCTGTCTCAGACCATCTGTCTCAGACCGTCCGTCTCTGTCCGTCAGTCTCAGACCGTCGGTCTCTGTCCGTCTGTCTCGGACCGTCTGCCTCAGACCGTCAGTCTCAGACAGTCGGTCTCTGTCCGTTTCTCGCAGGCCTCCTGTTGCTGTCCGTCTGTCTCTGTCCGTCTGTCTCTGTCCGTCTGTGTCAGACCGTCTGTCTCAGACCGTCGGTCTCTGTCCGTCCCTCTCAGGCCGCCTGTCTCTGTCCGTCTGTCTCAGACCGTCTGTGTCGGACCATCTGTCACAGACCGTCGGTCTTACCTCGTCTGTCTCAGCCCGACTGTCTCTGTCCGTCTGTCTCAGACCGTCTGTCTCAGCCCGCCTGTCTCAGCCCGGCTGTGTCAGTCCGGCTGTCTGAGACCGTCTGTCTCAGACCGTCTGTCTCTATCCGTCTGTCTCAGACTGTCTGTCTTTGTTCGTCTGTCTCAGAACGTCTGTTTCAGACAATCTGTATGAAACCGTCTGTCTCAGCCCGCCTGCCTCAGCCCGCCTGTCACTGTCCGACTGTTTCAGACCGTCTGTCTCAGACCGTCGGTCTCTGTCCGTGTCTCTCAGTCCGCCTGTCTCAGTCCGTCTGTGTCAGACCATCTGTTTCAGACCGTTGTCTCTGTCCGTCTGTCTCAGCCCGCCACTCTCAGACCGTCGGTCTCTGTCCGTCTCTCTGAGCCCGCCTGTCGCAGACCGCCTGTTTCCGACCGTCGGTATTACCCCGTCTGTCTCAGCCCGCCTGTCTCTGTCCGTCTGTCTCAGACCGTCGGTCTCTGTACGTCTCTATCAGCCCGCCTGTCTCTGACCGCCTGTCTCAGACAGTGTGCCTCATACCATCTGTCTCAGACCGTCTGTCTTAGACCGTCTGTGTCAGACAGTCGGTCTCTGTCCGTTTCTTGCAGGCCGCCTGTCTCAGTCCGTCTGTCTCAGACCATCTGTATCAGACCGTCTGTCTCAGACCGTCTGTCTTGGACCGTCTGTCTCAGCCCGTCGGTATCTGTCCGTTTCTCGCAGGCCGCCTGTCTCAGACAGTCTGCCTCATACCATCTGTCTCGGACCATCTGTCTCAGACCGTTTGTCTCGGACCGTCTCTCTCAGTCCGCCTGTCTCAGTCCGTCTGTCTCTGACCGCCTGTCTCAGACCGTGTGTCTCGGACCAGCTGTCTCAGAACGTCGGTCTTACCTCGTCTGTCTCAGCCCCCCAGTCTCTGTCCGTCAGTCTCAGACCATCTGTATCAGACCGTTGTCTCTGTGAGTCTGTCTCCGCCCGCCTGTGTCAGTCCGTCTGTCTCAGACCATCTGTCCCGGACCGTTGTCTCTGTCCGTCTGTGTCAGTCCGTCTGTCTCAGTCCGTCTGTCTCAGACCCTCTCTCTCAGGCCGCCTGTCTCAGTCCGTCTGTCTCAGACCATCTGTCTCAGACCGTCGGTCTCTGTCCGTCTCTCTCAGGCCGCCCGTCTCAGACCGCCTGTCTCGGACCGTCTGTGTGAAACCGTCTGTATCAGACCATCTGTCCCAGACCGTCTGTCTCTGTCCGTCTCTCTCAGCCCGCCTGTCTCATACCGTCTGTCTCGGACCATCTGTCTCAGACCGTCGGTATTACCCCGTCTGTCTCAGCCCGTCTGTCTCAGACCGTCTGTCTCAGATCGTCGTTCTCTGTCCGTTTCTCTCAGGCCGCCAGTCTCAGTCCGTCTGTCTCAGACCATCTGTCTCAGACCGTCTGTCTCTGTCCGTTTCTCTCAGGCCGCCTGTCTCAGTCCGTCTGTCTCAGACCATCTGTCTCAGACCGTCGGTCTCTGTCCGTCTCTCTCAGGCCGCCTGTCTCAGACCGCCTGTCTCGGACCGTCTGTGTGAGACCGTCTGTATCAGACCATCTGTCTCAGACCGTCGGTCTCTGTCCGTCTCTCTCAGCCCGCCTGCCTCAGTCCGTCTGTCTCAGACCGTCTGTCTCAGATCGTTGTCTCTCTCCGTGTCTCTCAGGCCGCCTGTCTCAGTCCGTCTGTCTTAGACCATCTATCTCAGACCGTCTCTCTCAGACCGTCTATCTCAGACCGTCCGTCTCAGACCGTGTGTCTCAGATCGTCTGTGTCACATCGTCTGTCTCAGACCGTCCGTCTCTGTCCGTCTCTCTCAGACCGTCCGTCTTAGACCGTCGGTCTCTGTCAGTCTCTCGTAGGCCGCCTATCTCAGTCCGTCTGTCTCAGACCATCTGTCTCAGACCGTCTGTCTCTCTCCGTCTGTCTCAGACCATCTGTCTCACTACGTCTGTCTCAGACCGTCTGTCTCAGACCGTCTGTCTCAGACCGTCTGTCTCAGACCGTCGGTCTCTGTCCGTCTCTCTCAGGCCGCCTGTCCAAGTCCGTCTGTATCAGACCATCTGTCTCAGACTGTCGGTATCTGTCGGTCTCTCTCAGGCCGCCTGTCCCAGTCTGTCTGTATCAGACCATCTGTCTCAGACCGTCTGTCTCGGTCCGTCTGTCTCAGACCGTCTGTGTCGGACCATCTGTCACAGACCGTCGGTCTTACCTCGTCTGTCTCAGCCCGACTGTCTCTGTCCGTCTGTCTCAGACCGTCTGTCTCAGCCCGCCTGTCCCAGCCCGGCTGTGTCAGTCCGGCTGTCTGAGACCGTCTGTCTCAGACCGTCTGTCTCTGTCCGTCTGTCTCAGACTGTCTGTGTCAGACCGTCTGTCTCAGACCGTCGGTCTCTGTCCGTTTCTCGCAGGCCGCCTGTCTCAGTCCGCCTATCTCAGTCCGTCTGTCTCAGACCATCTGTCTCAGACCGTTGTCTCTGTCCGTCTGTCTCAATCCGCCTGTCTCAGACCGCCTGTCCTGGACCGTCTGTCTCAGACCGTCGGTCTCTGTCCGTCTCTCTCAGGCCGCCTGTCTAAGTCCGTCTGTATCAGACCATCTGTCTCAGACTGTCGGTATCTGTCGGTCTCTCTCAGGCCGCCTGTCCCAGTCTGTCTGTATCAGACCATCTGTCTCAGACCGTCTGTCTCGGTCCGTCTGTCTCAGACCGTCTGTGTCGGACCATCTGTCACAGACCGTCGGTCTTACCTCGTCTGTCTCAGCCCGACTGTCTCTGTCCGTCTGTCTCAGACCGTCTGTCTCAGCCCGCCTGTCCCAGCCCGGCTGTGTCAGTCCGGCTGTCTGAGACCGTCTGTCTCAGACCGTCTGTCTCTGTCCGTCTGTCTCAGACTGTCTGTGTCAGACCGTCTGTCTCAGACCGTCGGTCTCTGTCCGTTTCTCGCAGGCCGCCTGTCTCAGTCCGCCTATCTCAGTCCGTCTGTCTCAGACCATCTGTCTCAGACCGTTGTCTCTGTCCGTCTGTCTCAATCCGCCTGTCTCAGACCGCCTGTCCTGGACCGTCTGTCTCAGACCGTCGGTCTCTGTCCGTCTCTCTCAGGCCGCCTGTCTAAGTCCGTCTGTATCAGACCATCTGTCTCAGACTGTCGGTATCTGTCTGTCTCTCTCAGGCCGCCTGTCCCAGTCTGTCTGTATCAGACCATCTGTCTCAGACCGTCTGTCTCTGTCCGTCTGTCTCAGACCGTCTGTGTCGGACCATCTGTCACAGACCGTCGGTCTTACCTCGTCTGTCTCAGCCCGACTGTCTCTGTCCGTCTGTCTCAGACCGTCTGTCTCAGCCCGCCTGTCTCAGCCCGGCTGTGTCAGTCCGGCTGTCTGAGACCGTCTGTCTCAGACCGTCTGTCTCTATCCGTCTGTCTCAGACTGTCTGTCTTTGTTCGTCTGTCTCAGAACGTCTGTTTCAGACAATCTGTATGAAACCGTCTGTCTCAGCCCGCCTGCCTCAGCCCGCCTGTCACTGTCCGACTGTTTCAGACCGTCTGTCTCAGACCGTCGGTCTCTGTCCGTGTCTCTCAGTCCGCCTGTCGCATTCCGTCTGTGTCAGACCATCTGTTTCAGACCGTTGTCTCTGTCCGTCTGTCTCAGCCCGCCACTCTCAGACCGTCGGTCTCTGTCCGTCTCTCTCAGGCCGCCCGTCTCAGACCGCCTGTCTCGGACCGTCTGTGTGAGACCGTCTGTATCAGACCATCTGTCTCAGACCGTCTGTCTCTGTCCGTCTCTCTCAGCCCGCCTGCCTCAGTCCGTCTGTCTCAGATCGTTGTCTCTCTCCGTGTCTCTCAGGCCGCCTGTCTCAGTCCGTCTGTCTTAGACCATCTACCTCAGACCGTCTCTCTCAGACCGTCTATCTCAGACCGTCCGTCTCAGACCGTGTGTCTCAGATCGTCTGTGTCACATCGTCTGTCTCAGACCGTCCGTCTCTGTCCGTCTCTCTCAGACCGTCCGTCTTAGACCGTCGGTCTCTGTCAGTCTGTCTCAGACTGTCTGTCTTTGTTCGTCTGTCTCAGAACGTCTGTTTCAGACAATCTGTATGAAACCGTCTGTCTCAGCCCGCCTGCCTCAGCCCGCCTGTCACTGTCCGACTGTTTCAGACCGTCTGTCTCAGACCGTCGGTCTCTGTCCGTCTCTCTCAGCCCGCCTGCCTCAGTCCGTCTGTCTCAGATCGTTGTCTCTCTCCGTGTCTCTCAGGCCGTCTGTCTCAGTCCGTCTGTCTCAGACCCTCTCTCTCAGGCCGCCTGTCTAAGTCCTTCTGTCTCAGACCATCTGTCTCAGACCGTCTCTCTCAGTCCGCCTGTCTCAGACCGACTGTCTCAGACCGTCTGCCTCAGACCGTCTGTCTCAGATCGTCGGTCTCTGTCCGTCTCTCTCAGGCCGCCTGTCTATGTCCTTCTGTCTCAGACCATCTGTCTCAGCCCGTCTGTCTCAGTCCGTCTGTCTCAGACCATCTGTCTCACACCGTTGTCTCTGTCCGCCTGTCTCTGTCCGTTGGTCTCAGCCCGCCTGTCTCAGACCGTCTGTCTCAGACCGTCCGTCTCTGTCCGTCTCTCTCAGACCGTCCGTCTCAGACCGTCGGTCTCTGTCAGTCTCTCGTAGGCCGCCTGTCTCAGTCCGTCTGTCTTAGACCATCTGTCTCAGACAGTCTGTCTCTGTCCGTCTGTCTCAGACCATCTGTCTCACTACGTCTGTCTCAGACCGTCTGTCTCAGACCGTCGGTCTCTGTCCGTCTCTCTCAGGCCGCCTGTCTAAGTCCTTCTGTCTCAGACCATCTGTCTCAGACCGTCTCTCTCAGTCCGCCTGTCTCAGACCGACTGTCTCAGACCGTCTGCCTCAGACCGTCTGTCTCAGATCGTCGGTCTCTGTCCGTCTCTCTCAGGCCGCCTGTCTAAGTCCTTCTGTCTCAGACCATCTGTCTCAGCCCGTCTGTCTCAGTCCGTCTGTCTCAGACCATCTGTCTCACACCGTTGTCTCTGTCCGCCTGTCTCTGTCCGTTGGTCTCAGCCCGCCTGTCTCAGACCGTCTGTCTCAGACCGTCCGTCTCTGTCCGTCTCACTCAGACCATCCGGCTCAGACCGTCGGTCTCTGTCAGTCTCTCGTAGGCCGCCTGTCTCAGTCCGTCTGTCTCAGACCATCTGTCTCAGACAGTCTGTCTCTGTCCGTCTGTCTCAGACCATCTGTCTCACTACGTCTGTCTCAGACCGTCTGTCTCAGACCGTCTGTCTCTGTCCGTCTGTCTCTGTCCGTCTGTCTCAGACCGTCTGTCTCAGACCGTCGGTCTCTGTCCGTCTCTCTCAGGCCATCTGTCTCAGACCGTTGTCTCTGTCCGCCTGTCTCTGTCCGTTGGTCTCAGCCCGCCTGTCTCAGACCGTCTGTCTCAGACCGTCCGTCTCTGTCCGTCTCTCTCAGACCGTCCGTCTCAGACCGTCGGTCTCTGTCAGTCTCTCGTAGGCCGCCTGTCTCAGTCGGTCTGTCTCAGACCATCTGTCTCAGACCGTCTGTCTCTGTCCGTCTGTCTCAGACCATCTGTCTCACTACGTCTGTCTCAGACCGTCTGTCTCAGACCGTATGTCTGAGACCGTCTGTCTCTGTCCGTCTGTCTCAGACCACTGTCTCAGACCGTTGTCTCTGTCCGTCTGTCTCAGCCCGTCTGTCTCAGTCCGTCTGTCTCAGACCATCTGTCTCAGACCGTTGTCTCTGTCCGCCTGTCTCTGTCCGTCGGTCTCAGCACGCCTGTCTCAGACCGTCTGTCTCTGTCCGTCTGTCTCTGTCCGTCTGTCTCAGACCGTCTGTCTCAGACCGTCGGTCTCTGTCCGTCTCTCTCAGGCCGCCTGTCTCAGTCCGTCTGTCTCAGACCACTGTCTCAGACCGTCGGTATCTCTCCGTCTCTCTCAGGCCGCCTGTCAAAATCCGTCTGTATCAGACCGTCAGTCTCAGACCGTCGGTCTCTGTCCGTCTCTCTCAGGCCGCCTGTCTCAGTCCGTCTGTCTCAGACCACTGTCTCAGACCGTTGTCTCTGTCCGTCTGTCTCAGCCCGTCTGTCTGAGTCCGTCTCTCTCAGTCCGCCTGTCTCAGTCCGACTGTCTCAGACCGTCTGCCTCAGACCGTCTGTCTCAGACCGTCGGTCTCTGTCCGTCTCTATCAGGCCGCCTGTCTCAGTCCGTCTGTCTCAAACCATCTGTCTTAGACCGTCTGTCTCTGTCCGTCAGTCTCAGACCGTCTGTCTCAGACCGTCGGTCTCTGTACGTCTCTATCAGCCCGCCTGTCTCTGACCGCCTGTCTCAGACCGTCTGTCTCTGTCCGTCTGTCTCAGACCGTCTGTCTGTGTCCGTCTGTCTCAGCCCGACTGTCTCTGTCCGTGTGTTTCAGACCATCTGTATCAGACCGTTGTCTCTGTGAGTCTGTCTCCGCCGCCTGTGTCAGTCCGTCTGTCTCAGACCATCTGTCCCGGACCGTTGTCTCTGTCCGTCTGTGTCAGTCCGTCTGTCTCAGCCCGTCTGTCTCAGACCCTCTCTTTCAGGCCGCCTGTCTCAGTCCGTCTGTCTTGGACCGTCTGTCTCAGACCGTCGGTCTCTGTCCGTCTCTCTCAGCCCGCCTGCCTCAGTCCGTCTGTCTCAGACCGTCTGTCTCAGATCGTTGTCTCTCTCCGTGTCTCTCAGGCCGCCTGTCTCAGTCCGTCTGTCTTAGACCATCTATCTCAGACCGTCTCTCTCAGACCGTCTATCTCAGTCCGTCCGTCTCAGACCGTCTGTCTCTGTCCGTCTCTCTCAGACCGTCCGTCTCAGACCGTCGGTCTCTGTCCGTCTCTCTCAGGCCGCCTGTCTCAGTCCGTCTGTCTCAGACCACTGTCTCAGACCGTTGTCTCTGTCCGTCTGTCTCAGCCCGTCTGTCTCAGTCCGTCTGTCTCAGACCATCTGTCTCAGACCGTTGTCTCTGTCCGCCTGTCTCTGTCCGTCGGTCTCAGCCCGCCTGTCTCAGACCGTCTGTCTCAGACCGTCTGTCTCAGACCGTCTGTCTCAGACCGTCTGTCTCAGACCGTCTGTCTCAGACCGTCTGTCTCAGACCGTCCGTCTCTGTCCGTCTCTCTCAGACCGTCCGTCTCAGACCGTCGGTCTCTGTCCGTCTCTCTCAGGCCGCCTGTCTCAGTCCGTCTGTCTCAGACCATCTGTCTCAGACTGTCTGTCTCTGTCCGTCTGTCTCAGACCGTCTGTCTCAGACAGTCTGTCTCAGACCGTCTGTCTCAGACCGTCCGTCTCAGACCGTCGGTCTCTGTCCGTCTCTCGCAGGCCGCCTGTCTCAGTCCGTCTGTCTCAGACCGTCTGTCTCAGACCGTCTGTCTCAGACCGTCGGTCTCTGTCCGTCTCTCTCAGGCCGCCTGTCTCAGTCCGTCTGTCTCAGACCACTGTCTCAGACCGTTGTCTCTGTCCGTCTGTCTCAGACCATCTGTCTCAGTCCGTTGTCTCTGTCCGCCTGTCTCTGTCCGTTGGTCTCAGCCCGCCTGTCTCAGACCGTCTGCCTCAGACCGTCTGTCTCAGATCGTCGGTCTCTGTCCGTCTCTCTCAGGCCGCCTGTCTAAGTCCTTCTGTCTCAGACCATCTGTCTCAGCCCGTCTGTCTCAGTCCGTCTGTCTCAGACCATCTGTCTCAGACCGTTGTCTCTGTCCGCCTGTCTCTGTCCGTTGGTCTCAGCCCGCCTGTCTCAGACCGTCTGTCTCAGACCGTCTGTCTCAGACCGTCCGTCTCTGTCCGTCTCTCTCAGACCGTCCGTCTCAGACCGTCGGTCTCTGTCAGTCTCTCGTAGGCCGCCTGTCTCAGTCGGTCTGTCTCAGACCATCTGTCTCAGACCGTCTGTCTCTGTCCGTCTGTCTCAGACCATCTGTCTCACTACGTCTGTCTCAGACCGTCTGTCTCAGACCGTATGTCTGAGACCGTCTGTCTCTGTCCGTCTGTCTCAGACCACTGTCTCAGACCGTTGTCTCTGTCCGTCTGTCTCAGCCCGTCTGTCTCAGTCCGTCTGTCTCAGACCATCTGTCTCAGACCGTTGTCTCTGTCCGCCTGTCTCTGTCCGTCGGTCTCAGCACGCCTGTCTCAGACCGTCTGTCTCAGACCGTCTGTCTCAGACCGTCCGTCTCTGTCCGTCTCTCTCAGACCGTCCGTCTCAGACCGTCGGTCTCTGTCAGTCTCTCGTAGGCCGCCTGTCTCAGACCATCTGTCTCAGACCGTCTGTCTCTGTCCGTCTGTCTCAGACCATCTGTCTCACTACGTCTGTCTCAGACCGTCTGTCTCAGACCGTCTGTCTCTGTCCGTCTGTCTCTGTCCGTCTGTCTCAGACCGTCTGTCTCAGACCGTCGGTCTCTGTCCGTCTCTCTCAGGCCGCCTGTCTCAGTCCGTCTGTCTCAGACCACTGTCTCAGACCGTTGTCTCTGTCCGCCTGTCTCAGACCATCTGTCTCACTACGTCTGTCTCAGACCGTCTGTCTCAGACCGTCTGTCTCTGTCCGTCTGTCTCAGACCGTCTGTCTCAGACCGTCGGTCTCTGTCCGTCTGTCTCAGACCGTCTGTCTCAGACCGTCGGTCTCTGTCCGTCTCTCTGAGCCCGCCTGTCGCAGACCGCCTGTGTCCGACCGTCGGTATTACCCCGTCTGTCTCAGCCCGCCTGTCCCTGTCCGTCTGTCTCAGACCGTCTGTCTCTGACCGTCGGTCTCTGTACGTCTCTATCAGTACGCCTGTCTCTGACCGCCTGTCTCAGACCGTCTGTCCGAGACCGCCTGTCTCAGTCCGTCTGTCTCAGACCATCTGTCTCAAACCGTCGGTCTCTCTCCGTCTCTCTCAGGCCGCCTGTCAAAATCCGTCTGTATCAGACCCTCTGTCTCAGACTGTCGGTCTCTGTCCGTCTCTCTCAGCCCGCCTGCCTCAGTCCGTCTGACTCAGACCGTCAGTCTCAGACCGTCGGTCTCTGTCCGTCTCTCTCAGGCCGCCTGTCTCAGTCCGTCTGTCTCAGACCACTGTCTCAGACCGTTGTCTCTGTCCGTCTGTCTCAGCCCGTCTGTCTGAGTCCGTCTCTCTCAGTCCGCCTGTCTCAGTCCGACTGTCTCAGACCGTCTGCCTCAGACCGTCTGTCTCAGACCGTCGGTCTCTGTCCGTCTCTATCAGGCCGCCTGTCTCAGTCCGTCTGTCTCAAACCATCTGTCTTAGACCATCTGTCTCAGTCCGTTGTCTCTGTCCGCCTGTCTCTGTCCGTCGGTCTCAGCCCGCCTGTCTCAGACCGTCTCTCTCAGACCGTCTGTCTCAGACCGTCTGTCTCAGACCGTCTGTCTCAGACCGTCCGTCTCTGTCCGTCTCTCTCAGACCGTCCGTCTCAGACCGTCGGTCTCTGTCAGTCTCTCGTAGGCCGCCTGTCTCTGTCCGTCTGTCTCAGACCATCTGCCTCACTACGTCTGTCTCAGACCGTCTGTCTCAGACCGTCTGTCTCAGACCGTCTGTCTCAGACCGTCTGTCTCAGACCGTCTGTCTCTGTCCGTCTGTCTCTGTCCGTCTGTCTCAGACCGTCTGTCTCAGACCGTCGGTCTCTGTCCGTCTCTCTCAGGCCGCCTGTCTCAGTCCGTCTGTCTCAGACCACTGTCTCAGACCGTTGTCTCTGTCCGTCTGTCTCAGCCCGTCTGTCTCAGTCCGTCTGTCTCAGACCATCTGTCTCAGACCGTTGTCTCTGTCCGCCTGTCTCTGTCCGTCGGTCTCAGCCCGCCTGTCTCAGACCGTCTGTCTCAGACCGTCTGTCTCAGACCGTCTGTCTCAGACCGTCCGTCTCTGTCCGTCTCTCTCAGACTGTCCGTCTCAGACCGTCGGTCTCTGTCAGTCTCTCGTAGGCCGCCTGTCTCAGTCCGTCTGTCTCAGACCATCTGTCTCAGACCGTCTGTCTCTGTCCGTTGGTCTCAGCCCGCCTGTCTCAGACCGTCTGTCTCAGACCGTCCGTCTCTGTCCGTCTCTCTCAGACCGTCCGTCTCAGACCGTCGGTCTCTGTCCGTCTCTCTCAGGCCGCCTGTCTCAGTCCGTCTGTCTCAGACCACTGTCTCAGACCGTTGTCTTTGTCCGCCTGTCTCTGTCGGTCGGTCTCAGCCCGCCTGTCTCAGACCGTCTGTCTCAGACCGTCTGTCTCAGACCGTCTGTCTCAGACCGTCGGTCTCTGTCCGTCTCTCTCAGACCGTCCGTCTCAGACCGTCGGTCTCTGTCAGTCTCTCGTAGGCCGCCTGTCTCAGTCCGTCTGTCTCAGACCATCTGTCTCAGACCGTCTGTCTCTGTCCGTCTGTCTCAGACCATCTGTCTCACTACGTCTGTCTCAGACCGTCTGTCTCAGACCGTCGGTCTCTGTCCGTCTCTCTGAGCCCGCCTGTCGCAGACCGCCTGTATCCGACCGTCGGTATTACCCCGTCTGTCTCAGCCCGTCTGTCTCGGTCCGTCTGTCTCAGACCGTCTGTCTCAGACCGTCTCTCTCAGTCCGTCTGTCTCAGACCGACTGTCTCAGACCGTCTGCCTCAGACCGTCTGTCTCAGACCGTCGGTCTCTGTCCGTCTCTATCAGGCCGCCTGTCTCAGTCCGTCTGTCTCAAACCATCTGTCTTAGACCGTCTGTCTCTGTCCGTCAGTCTCAGACCGTCTGTCTCAGACCGTCGGTCTCTGTACGTCTCTATCAGCCCGCCTGTCTCAGCCCGCCTGTCTCAGACCGTCCGTCTCAGACCGTCGGTCTCTGTCCGTCTCTCTCAGGCCGCCTGTCTCAGTCCGTCTGTCTCAGACCACTGTCTCAGATCGTTGTCTCTGTCCGTCTGTCTCAGACCATCTGTCTCACTACGTCTGTCTCAGACCGTCTGTCTCAGACCGTCTCACTCAGACCGTCTGTCTCTGTCCGTCTGTCTCTGTCCGTCTGTCTCAGACCGTCGGTCTCTGTCCGTCTCTCTCAGGCCGCCTGTCTCAGTCCGTCTGTCTCAGACCACTGTCTCAGACCGTTGTCTCTGTCCGTCTGTCTCAGACCATCTGTCTCAGTCCGTTGTCTCTGTCCGCCTGTCTCTGTCCGTTGGTCTCAGCCCGCCTGTCTCAGACCGTCTGCCTCAGACCGTCTGTCTCAGATCGTCGGTCTCTGTCCGTCTCTCTCAGGCCGCCTGTCTAAGTCCTTCTGTCTCAGACCATCTGTCTCAGCCCGTCTGTCTCAGTCCGTCTGTCTCAGACCATCTGTCTCAGACCGTTGTCTCTGTCCGCCTGTCTCTGTCCGTTGGTCTCAGCCCGCCTGTCTCAGACCGTCTGTCTCAGACCGTCTGTCTCAGACCGTCCGTCTCTGTCCGTCTCTCTCAGACCGTCCGTCTCAGACCGTCGGTCTCTGTCAGTCTCTCGTAGGCCGCCTGTCTCAGTCAGTCTGTCTCAGACCATCTGTCTCAGACCGTCTGTCTCTGTCCGTCTGTCTCAGACCATCTGTCTCACTACGTCTGTCTCAGACCGTCTGTCTCAGACCGTATGTCTGAGACCGTCTGTCTCTGTCCGTCTGTCTCAGACCACTGTCTCAGACCGTTGTCTCTGTCCGTCTGTCTCAGCCCGTCTGTCTCAGTCCGTCTGTCTCAGACCATCTGTCTCAGACCGTCTGTCTCTGTCCGTCTGTCTCAGACCATCTGTCTCACTACGTCTGTCTCAGACCGTCTGTCTCAGACCGTCTGTCTCTGTCCGTCTGTCTCTGTCCGTCTGTCTCAGACCGTCTGTCTCAGACCGTCGGTCTCTGTCAGTCTCTCGTAGGCCGCCTGTCTCTGTCCGTCTGTCTCAGACCATCTGCCTCACTACGTCTGTCTCAGACCGTCTGTCTCAGACCGTCTGTCTCAGACCGTCTGTCTCAGACCGTCTGTCTCAGACCGTCTGTCTCAGACCGTCTGTCTCAGACCGTCTGTCTCTGTCCGTCTGTCTCTGTCCGTCTGTCTCAGACCGTCTGTCTCAGACCGTCGGTCTCTGTCCGTCTCTCTCAGGCCGCCTGTCTCAGTCGGTCTGTCTCAGACCACTGTCTCAGACCGTTGTCTCTGTCCGTCTGTCTCAGCCCGTCTGTCTCAGTCCGTCTGTCTCAGACCATCTGTCTCAGACCGTTGTCTCTGTCCGCCTGTCTCTGTCCGTCGGTCTCAGTCCGTCTGTCTCAGACCGACTGTCTCAGACCGTCTGCCTCAGGCCGTCTGTCTCAGACCGTCGGTCTCTGTCCGTCTCTATCAGGCCGCCTGTCTCAGTCCGTCTGTCTCAAACCATCTGTCTTAGACCGTCTGTCTCTGTCCGTCAGTCTCAGACCGTCTGTCTCAGACCGTCGGTCTCTGTACGTCTCTATCAGCCCGCCTGTCTCAGCCCGCCTGTCTCAGACCATCTGTCTCAGACCGTCTGTCTCTGTCCGTCTGTCTCAGACCATCTGTCTCACTACGTCTGTCTCAGACCGTCTGTCTCAGACCGTATGTCTGAGACCGTCTGTCTCTGTCCGTCTGTCTCAGACCACTGTCTCAGACCGTTGTCTCTGTCCGTCTGTCTCAGCCCGTCTGTCTCAGTCCGTCTGTCTCAGACCATCTGTCTCAGACCGTCTGTCTCTGTCCGTCTGTCTCAGACCATCTGTCTCACTACGTCTGTCTCAGACCGTCTGTCTCAGACCGTCTGTCTCTGTCCGTCTGTCTCTGTCCGTCTGTCTCTGTCCGTCTGTCTCAGACCGTCTGTCTCAGACCGTCGGTCTCTGTCAGTCTCTCGTAGGCCGCCTGTCTCTGTCCGTCTGTCTCAGACCATCTGCCTCACTACGTCTGTCTCAGACCGTCTGTCTCAGACCGTCTGTCTCAGACCGTCTGTCTCAGACCGTCTGTCTCAGACCGTCTGTCTCAGACCGTCTGTCTCTGTCCGTCTGTCTCTGTCCGTCTGTCTCAGACCGTCTGTCTCAGACCGTCGGTCTCTGTCCGTCTCTCTCAGGCCGCCTGTCTCAGTCGGTCTGTCTCAGACCACTGTCTCAGACCGTTGTCTCTGTCCGTCTGTCTCAGCCCGTCTGTCTCAGTCCGTCTGTCTCAGACCATCTGTCTCAGACCGTTGTCTCTGTCCGCCTGTCTCTGTCCGTCGGTCTCAGTCCGTCTGTCTCAGACCGACTGTCTCAGACCGTCTGCCTCAGGCCGTCTGTCTCAGACCGTCGGTCTCTGTCCGTCTCTATCAGGCCGCCTGTCTCAGTCCGTCTGTCTCAAACCATCTGTCTTAGACCGTCTGTCTCTGTCCGTCAGTCTCAGACCGTCTGTCTCAGACCGTCGGTCTCTGTACGTCTCTATCAGCCCGCCTGTCTCAGCCCGCCTGTCTCAGACCGTCTGTCTCAGACCGTCTGTCTCAGACCGTCTGTCTCAGACCGTCTGTCTCAGACCGTCTGTCTCAGACCGTCCGTCTCTGTCCGTCTCTCTCAGACCGTCCGTCTCAGACCGTCGGTCTCTGTCAGTCTCTCGTAGGCCGCCTGTCTCAGTCCGTCTGTCTCAGACCATCTGTCTCAGACTGTCTGTCTCTGTCCGTCTGTCTCAGACCATCTATCTCACTACGTCTGTCTTAGACCGTCTTCCTCAGACCGTCTGTCTCAGTCCGTCTGTCTCTGTCCGTCTGTCTCTGTCCGTCTGTCTCAGACCGTCTGTCTCTGTCCGTCTGTCTCTGTCCGTCTGTCTCAGACCGTCTGTCTCAAACCGTCGGTCTCTGTCCGTCTCTCTCAGGCCGCCTGTCTCAGTCCGTCTGTCTCAGACCATCTGTCTCAGACCGTTGTCTCTGTCCGCCTGTCTCTGTCCGTCGGTCTGAGCCCGCCTGTCTCAGACCGTCTGTCTCAGACCGTCGGTCTCTGTCCGTCTCTCTCAGGCCGCCTGTCTCAGTCCGTCTGTCTCAGACCACTGTCTCAGACCGTTGTCTCTGTCCGTCTGTCTCAGACCATCTGTCTCACTACGTCTGTCTCAGACCGTCTGTCTCAGACCGTCTCTCTCAGACCGTCTGTCTCTGTCCGTCTGTCTCTGTCCGTCTGTCTCAGACCGTCGGTCTCTGTCCGTCTCTCTCAGGCCGCCTGTCTCAGTCCGTCTGTCTCAGACCACTGTCTCAGACCGTTGTCTCTGTCCGTCTGTCTCAGACCATCTGTCTCAGTCCGTTGTCTCTGTCCGCCTGTCTCTGTCCGTTGGTCTCAGCCCGCCTGTCTCAGACCGTCTGCCTCAGACCGTCTGTCTCAGATCGTCGGTCTCTGTCCGTCTCTCTCAGGCCGCCTGTCTAAGTCCTTCTGTCTCAGACCATCTGTCTCAGCCCGTCTGTCTCAGTCCGTCTGTCTCAGACCATCTGTCTCAGACCGTTGTCTCTGTCCGCCTGTCTCTGTCCGTTGGTCTCAGCCCGCCTATCTCAGACCGTCTGTCTCAGACCGTCTGTCTCAGACCGTCGGTCTCTGTCCGTCTCTCTCAGACCGTCCGTCTCAGACCGTCGGTCTCTGTCAGTCTCTCGTAGGCCGCCTGTCTCAGACCGTCTGTCTCAGACCGTCTGTCTCAGACCGTCTGTCTCAGACCGTCTGTCTCAGACCGTCGGTCTCTGTCCGTCTCTCTCAGACCGTCCGTCTCAGACCGTCGGTCTCTGTCAGTCTCTCGTAGGCCGCCTGTCTCAGTCCGTCTGTCTCAGACCATCTGTCTCAGACCGTCTGTCTCTGTCCGTCTGTCTCAGACCATCTGTCTCACTACGTCTGTCTCAGACCGTCTGTCTCAGACCGTCGGTCTCTGTCCGTCTCTCTGAGCCCGCCTGTCGCAGACCGCCTGTATCCGACCGTCGGTATTACCCCGTCTGTCTCAGCCCGTCTGTCTCGGTCCGTCTGTCTCAGACCGTCTGTCTCAGACCGTCTCTCTCAGTCCGTCTGTCTCAGACCGACTGTCTCAGACCGTCTGCCTCAGACCGTCTGTCTCAGACCGTCGGTCTCTGTCCGTCTCTATCAGGCCGCCTGTCTCAGTCCGTCTGTCTCAAACCATCTGTCTTAGACCGTCTGTCTCTGTCCGTCAGTCTCAGACCGTCTGTCTCAGACCGTCGGTCTCTGTACGTCTCTATCAGCCCGCCTGTCTCTGACCGCCTGTCTCAGACCGTCTGTCTCTGTCCGTCTGTCTCAGACCGTCGGTCTCTGTCCGTCTCTCTCAGCCCGCCTGCCTCAGTCCGTCTGTCTCAGACCGTCTGTCTCAGATCGTTGTCTCTCTCCGTGTCTCTCAGGCCGCCTGTCTCAGTCCGTCTGTCTTAGACCATCTATCTCAGACCGTCTCTCTCAGGCCGCCTGTCTCAGTCCCTCTGTCTTGGACCGTCTGTCTCAGACCGTCGGTCTCTGTCCGTCTCTCTCAGCCCGCCTGCCTCAGTCCGTCTGTCTCAGACCATCTGTATCAGACCGTTGTCTCTGTGAGTCTGTCTCCGCCGCCTGTGTCAGTCCGTCTGTCTCAGACCATCTGTCCCGGACCGTTGTCTCTGTCCGTCTGTGTCAGTCCGTCTGTCTGAGCCCGTCTGTCTCAGACCGTCCGTCTCTGTCCGTCTCTCTCCCGCCGCCTGTCTAAGTCCTTCTGTCTCAGACCGTTTCTCTCAGTCCGTCTGTCTCAGTCCGTCTGTCTCAGACCATCTGTCTCAGACCGTTGTCTCTGTCCGCCTGTCTCTGTCCGTTGGTCTCAGCCCGCCTGTCTCAGACCGTCTGCCTCAGACCGTCTGTCTCAGATCGTCGGTCTCTGTCCGTCTCTCTCAGGCCGCCTGTCTAAGTCCTTCTGTCTCAGACCATCTGTCTCAGCCCGTCTGTCTCAGTCCGTCTGTCTCAGACCATCTGTCTCAGACCGTTGTCTCTGTCCGCCTGTCTCTGTCCGTCTGTCTCAGACCGTCCGTCTCTGTCCGTCTCTCTCAGACCGTCCGTCTCAGACCGTCGGTCTCTGTCAGTCTCTCGTAGGCCGCCTGTCTCTGTCCGTCTGTCTCAGACCATCTGCCTCACTACGTCTGTCTCAGACCGTCTGTCTCAGACCGTCTGTCTCAGACCGTCTGTCTCAGACCGTCTGTCTCAGACCGTCTGTCTCAGACCGTCTGTCTCAGACCGTCTGTCTCTGTCCGTCTGTCTCTGTCCGTCTGTCTCAGACCGTCTGTCTCAGACCGTCGGTCTCTGTCCGTCTCTCTCAGGCCGCCTGTCTCAGTCCGTCTGTCTCAGACCACTGTCTCAGACCGTTGTCTCTGTCCGTCTGTCTCAGCCCGTCTGTCTCAGTCCGTCTGTCTCAGACCATCTGTCTCAGACCGTTGTCTCTGTCCGCCTGTCTCTGTCCGTCGGTCTCAGCCCGCCTGTCTCAGACCGTCTGTCTCAGACCGTCTGTCTCAGACCGTCTGTCTCAGACCGTCTGTCTCAGACCGTCCGTCTCTGTCCGTCTCTCTCAGACTGTCCGTCTCAGACCGTCGGTCTCTGTCAGTCTCTCGTAGGCCGCCAGTCTCAGTCCGTCTGTCTCAGACCATCTGTCTCAGACCGTCCGTCTCTGTCCGTCTCTCTCAGACCGTCCGTCTCAGACCGTCGGTCTCTGTCCGTCTCTCTCAGGCCGCCTGTCTCAGTCCGTCTGACTCAGACCACTGTCTCAGACCGTTGTCTTTGTCCGCCTGTCTCTGTCCGTCGGTCTCAGCCCGCCTGTCTCAGACCGTCTGTCTCAGACCGTCTGTCTCAGACCGTCTGTCTCAGACCGTCGGTCTCTGTCCGTCTCTCTCAGACCGTCCGTCTCAGACCGTCGGTCTCTGTCAGTCTCTCGTAGGCCGCCTGTCTCAGTCCGTCTGTCTCAGACCATCTGTCTCAGACCGTCTGTCTCTGTCCGTCTGTCTCAGACCATCTGTCTCACTACGTCTGTCTCAGACCGTCTGTCTCAGACCGTCGGTCTCTGTCCGTCTCTCTGAGCCCGCCTGTCGCAGACCGCCTGTATCCGACCGTCGGTATTACCCCGTCTGTCTCAGCCCGTCTGTCTCGGTCCGTCTGTCTCAGACCGTCTGTCTCAGACCGTCTGTCTCAGACCGTCTGCCTCAGACCGTCTGTCTCAGACCGTCGGTCTCTGTCCGTCTCTATCAGGCCGCCTGTCTCAGTCCGTCTGTCTCAAACCATCTGTCTTAGACCGTCTGTCTCTGTCCGTCAGTCTCAGACCGTCTGTCTCAGACCGTCGGTCTCTGTACGTCTCTATCAGCCCGCCTGTCTCAGACCGTCTGTCTCTGTCCGTCTGTCTCAGACCGTCTGTCTGTGTCCGTCTGTCTCAGCCCGACTGTCTCTGTCCGTGTGTTTCAGACCATCTGTATCAGACCGTTGTCTCTGTGAGTCTGTCTCCGCCGCCTGTGTCAGCCCGTCTGTCTCAGACCATCTGTCCCGGACCGTTGTCTCTGTCCGTCTGTGTCAGTCCGTCTGTCTCAGCCCGTCTGTCTCAGACCCTCTCTCTCAGGCCGCCTGTCTCAGTCCGTCTGTCTTGGACCGTCTGTCTCAGACCGTCGGTCTCTGTCAGTCTCTCGTAGGCCGCCTGTCTCTGTCCGTCTGTCTCAGACCATCTGCCTCACTACGTCTGTCTCAGACCGTCTGTCTCAGACCGTCTGTCTCAGACCGTCTGTCTCAGACCGTCTGTCTCAGACCGTCTGTCTCTGTCCGTCTGTCTCTGTCCGTCTGTCTCAGACCGTCTGTCTCAGACCGTCGGTCTCTGTCCGTCTCTCTCAGGCCGCCTGTCTCAGTCCGTCTGTCTCAGACCACTGTCTCAGACCGTTGTCTCTGTCCGTCTGTCTCAGCCCGTCTGTCTCAGTCCGTCTGTCTCAGATCATCTGTCTCAGACCGTTGTCTCTGTCCGCCTGTCTCTGTCCGTCGGTCTCAGCCCGCCTGTCTCAGACCGTCTGTCTCAGACCGTCTGTCTCAGACCGTCTGTCTCAGACCGTCTGTCTCAGACCGTCCGTCTCTGTCCGTCTCTCTCAGACTGTCCGTCTCAGACCGTCGGTCTCTGTCAGTCTCTCGTAGGCCGCCTGTCTCAGTCCGTCTGTCTCAGACCATCTGTCTCAGACCGTCTGTCTCTGTCCGTTGGTCTCAGCCCGCCTGTCTCAGACCGTCTGTCTCAGACCGTCCGTCTCTGTCCGTCTCTCTCAGACCGTCCGTCTCAGACCGTCGGTCTCTGTCCGTCTCTCTCAGGCCGCCTGTCTCAGTCCGTCTGTCTCAGACCACTGTCTCAGACCGTTGTCTTTGTCCGCCTGTCTCTGTCCGTCGGTCTCAGCCCGCCTGTCTCAGACCGTCTGTCTCAGACCGTCTGTCTCAGACCGTCTGTCTCAGACCGTCGGTCTCTGTCCGTCTCTCGTAGGCCGCCTGTCTCAGTCCGTCTGTCTCAGACCATCTGTCTCAGACCGTCTGTCTCTGTCCGTCTGTCTCAGACCATCTGTCTCACTACGTCTGTCTCAGACCGTCTGTCTCAGACCGTCGGTCTCTGTCCGTCTCTCTGAGCCCGCCTGTCGCAGACCGCCTGTATCCGACCGTCGGTATTACCCCGTCTGTCTCAGCCCGTCTGTCTCGGTCCGTCTGTCTCAGACCGTCTGTCTCAGACCGTCTCTCTCAGTCCGTCTGTCTCAGACCGACTGTCTCAGACCGTCTGCCTCAGACCGTCTGTCTCAGACCGTCTGTCTCAGACCGTCTGTCCCGGACCGTTGTCTCTGTCCGTCTGTGTCAGTCCGTCTGTCTCAGCCCGTCTGTCTCAGACCCTCTCTCTCAGGCCGCCTGTCTCAGTCCGTCTGTCTTGGACCGTCTGTCTCAGACCGTCGGTCTCTGTCCGTCTCTCTCAGCCCGCCTGCCTCAGTCCGTCTGTCTCAGACCGTCTGTCTCAGATCGTTGTCTCTCTCCGTGTCTCTCAGGCCGCCTGTCTCAGTCCGTCTGTCTTAGACCATCTATCTCAGACCGTCTCTCTCAGACCGTCTATCTCAGTCCGTCCGTCTCAGACCGTCTGTCTCTGTCCGTCTGTCTCTGTCCGTCTGTCTCTGTCCGTCTGTCTCTGTCCGTCTGTCTCAGACCGACTGTCTCAGACCGTCTGCCTCAGACCGTCTGTCTCAGATCGTCGGTCTCTGTCCGTCTCTCTCAGGCCGCCTGTCTAAGTCCTTCCGTCTCAGACCATCTGTTTCAGACCGTCTCTCTCAGTCCGTCTGTCTCAGTCCGTCTGTCTCAGACCATCTGTCTCACTACGTCTGTCTCTGTCCGTCTGTCTCAGCCCGTCTGTCTCAGTCCGTCTGTCTCATACCATCTGTCTCAGTCCGTTGTCTCTGTCCGCCTGTCTCTGTCCGTCGGTCTCAGCCCGCCTGTCTCAGACCGTCTCTCTCAGACCGTCTGTCTCAGACCGTCTGTCTCAGACCGTCTGTCTCAGACCGTCTGTCTCAGACCGTCTGTCTCAGACCGTCCGTCTCTGTCCGTCTCTCTCAGACCGTCCGTCTCAGACCGTCGGTCTCTGTCAGTCTCTCGTCGGCCGCCTGTCTCAGTCCGTCTGTCTCAGACCATCTGTCTCAGACCGTCTGTCTCTGTCCGTCTGTCTCAGACCATCTGTCTCACTACGTCTGTCTCAGACCGTCTGTCTCAGACCGTCTGTCTCAGACCGTCTGTCTCAGACCGTCTGTCTCAGACCGTCTGTCTCAGACCGTCTGTCTCAGACCGTCTGTCTCTGTCCGTCTGTCTCTGTCCGTCTGTCTCAGACCGTCTGTCTCAGACCGTCGGTCTCTGTCCGTCTCTCTCGGGCCGCCTGTCTCAGTCCGTCTGTCTCAGACCACTGTCTCAGACCGTTGTCTCTGTCCGTCTGTCTCAGCCCGTCTGTCTCAGTCCGTCTGTCTCAGACCATCTGTCTCAGACCGTTGTCTCTGTCCGCCTGTCTCTGTCCGTCGGTCTCAGCCCGCCTGTCTCAGACCGTCTGTCTCAGACCGTCTGTCTCAGACCGTCTGTCTCAGACCGTCTGTCTCAGACCGTCCGTCTCTGTCCGTCTCAGACCGTCGGTCTCTGTCAGTCTCTCGTAGGCCGCCTGTCTCAGTCCGTCTGTCTCAGACCATCTGTCTCAGACCGTCTGTCTCTGTCCGTTGGTCTCAGCCCGCCTGTCTCAGACCGTCTGTCTCAGACCGTCTGTCTCAGACCGTCTGTCTCAGACCGTCTGTCTCAGACCGTCCGTCTCTGTCCGTCTCTCTCAGACCGTCCGTCTCAGACCGTCGGTCTCTGTCCGTCTCTCTCAGGCCGCCAGTCTCAGTCCGTCTGTCTCAGACCACTGTCTCAGACCGTTGTCTCTGTCCGTCTGTCTCAGCCCGTCTGTCTCAGTCCGTCTGTCTCAGACCATCTGTCTCAGACCGTTGTCTTTGTCCGCCTGTCTCTGTCCGTCGGTCTCAGCCCGCCTGTCTCAGACCGTCTGTCTCAGACCGTCTGTCTCAGACCGTCGGTCTCTGTCCGTCTCTCTCAGACCGTCCGTCTCAGACCGTCGGTCTCTGTCAGTCTCTCGTAGGCCGCCTGTCTCAGTCCGTCTGTCTCAGACGATCTGTCTCAGACCGTCTGTCTCTGTCCGTCTGTCTCAGACCATCTGTCTCACTACGTCTGTCTCAGACCGTCTGTCTCAGACCGTCGGTCTCTGTCCGTCTCTCTGAGCCCGCCTGTCGCAGACCGCCTGTATCCGACCGTCGGTATTACCCCGTCTGTCTCAGCCCGTCTGTCTCGGTCCGTCTGTCTCAGACCGTCTGTCTCAGACCGTCTCTCTCAGTCCGTCTGTCTCAGACCGACTGTCTCAGACCGTCTGCCTCAGACCGTCTGTCTCAGATCGTCGGTCTCTGTCCGTCTCTCTCAGGCCGCCTGTCTAAGTCCTTCTGTCTCAGACCATCTGTCTCAGACCGTCTCTCTCAGTCCGCCTGTCGCAGACCGACTGTCTCAGTCCGTCTGCCTCAGACCGTCAGTCTCAGACCGTCGGTCTCTGTCCGTCTCTGTCAGGCCGCCTGTCTCAGTCCGTCTGTCTCAGACCATTGTCTCAGACCGTTGTCTCTGTCCGTCGGTCTCAGACCATCTGTCTCAGTCCGTTGTCTCTGTCCGCCTGTCTCTGTCCGTCGGTCTCAGCCCGCCTGTCTCAGACCGTCTCTCTCAGACCGTCTGTCTCAGACCGTCTGTCTCAGACCGTCTGTCTCTGTCCGTCTCTCTCAGACCGTCCGTCTCAGACCGTCGGTCTCTGTCCGTCTCTCGCAGGCCGCCTGTCTCAGTCCGTCTGTCTCAGGCCACTGTCTCAGACCGTTGTCTCTGTCCGTCTGTCTCAGCCCGTCTGTCTCAGTCCGTCTGTCTCAGACCATCTGTCTCAGACCGTTGTCTTTGTCCGCCTGTCTCTGTCCGTCGGTCTCAGCCCGCCTGTCTCAGACCGTCTGTCTCAGACCGTCTGTCTCAGACCGTCTGTCTCAGACCGTCCGTCTCTGTCCGTCTCTCTCAGACCGTCCGTCTCAGACCGTCGGGCTCTGTCAGTCTCTCGTAGGCCGCCTGTCTCAGTCCGTCTGTCTCAGACCATCTGTCTCAGACTGTCTGTCTCTGTCCGTCTGTCTCAGACCATCTGTCTCACTACGTCTGTCTCAGACCGTCTGTCTCAGACCGTCTGTCTCAGACCGTTGTCTCTGTCCGTCTGTCTCAGCCCGTCTGTCTCAGTCCGTCTGTCTCAGACCATCTGTCTCAGACCGTTGTCTCTGTCCGCCTGTCTCTGTCCGTCGGTCTCAGCCCGCCTGTCTCAGACCGTCTGTCTCAGACCGTCTGTCTCAGACCGTCTGTCTCAGACCCTCTGTCTCAGACCGTCTGTCTCAGACCGTCCGACTCTGTCCGTCTCTCTCAGACCGTCCGTCTCAGACCGTCGGTCTCTGTCAGTCTCTCGTAGGCCGCCTGTCTCAGTCCGTCTCTCTCAGACCATCTGTCTCAGACTGTCTGTCTCTGTCCGTCTGTCTCAGACCATCTGTCTCAGACCGTCGGTCTCTGTCCGTCTCTCTCAGGCCGCCTGTCTCAGTCCGTCTGTCTCAGACCACTGTCTCAGGCCGTTGTCTCTGTCCGTCTGTCTCAGCCCGTCTGTCTCAGTCCGTCTGTCTCAGACCATCTGTCTCAGACCGTTGTCTCTGTCCGCCTGTCTCTGTCCGTCGGTCTCAGCACGCCTGTCTCAGACCGTCTGTCTCAGACCGTCTGTCTCAGACCGTCTGTCTCAGACCGTCCGTCTCTGTCCGTCTCTCTCAGACCGTCCGTCTCAGACCGTCGGTCTCTGTCAGTCTCTCGTAGGCCGCCTGTCTCAGTCCGTCTGTCTCAGACCATCTGTCTCAGAGCGTCTGTCTCTGTCCGTCTGTCTCAGACCATCTGTCTCACTACGTCTGTCTCAGACCGTCTGTCTCAGACCGTCTGTCTCTGTCCGTCTGTCTCTGTCCGTCTGTCTCAGACCGTCTGTCTCAGACCGTCGGTCTCTGTCCGTCTCTCTCAGGCCGCCTGTCTCAGTCCGTCTGTCTCAGACCACTGTCTCAGACCGTTGTCTCTGTCCGTCTGTCTCAGACCATCTGTCTCACTACGTCTGTCTCTGTCCGTCTGACTCAGCCCGTCTGTCTCAGTACGTCTGTCTCAGACCATCTGTCTCAGTCCGTTGTCTCTGTCCGCCTGTCTCTGTCCGTCGGTCTCAGCCCGCCTCTCTCAGACCGTCTCTCTCAGACCGTCTGTCTCAGACCGTCGGTCGCTGTCCGTCTCTCTGAGCCCGCCTGTCGCAGACCGCCTGTGTCCGACCGTCGGTATTACCCCGTCTCTCTCAGCCCGCCTGTCTCTGTCCGTCTGTCTCAGACCGTCCGTCTCTGTCCGTCTCTCTCAGACCGTCCGTCTCAGACCGTCGGTCTCTGTCAGTCTCTCGTAGGCCGCCTGTCTCAGTCCGTCTGTCTCAGACCACCTGTCTCAGACCGTTGTCTCTGTCCGCCTGTCTCTGTCCGTCGGTCTCCGCCCGCCTGTCTCAGACCGTCTGTCTCAGACCGTCTGTCTCAGACCGTCTGTCTCAGACCGTCTGTCTCAGACCGTCTGTCTCAGACCGTCTGTCTCAGACCGTCTGTCTCAGACCGTCTGTCTCAGACCGTCCGTCTCTGTCCGTCTCTCTCAGACCGTCCGTCTCAGACCGTCGGTCTCAGACCATCTGTCTCAGACCGTCTGTCTCTGTCCGTTGGTCTCAGCCCGCCTGTCTCAGACCGTCTGTCTCAGACCGTCCGTCTCTGTCCGTCTCTCTCAGACCGTCCGTCTCAGACCGTCGGTCTCTGTCCGTCTCTCTCAGGCCGCCTGTCTCAGTCCGTCTGTCTCAGACCACTGTCTCAGACCGTTGTCTTTGTCCGCCTGTCTCTGTCCGTCGGTCTCAGCCCGCCTGTCTCAGACCGTCTGTCTCAGACCGTCTGTCTCAGACCGTCTGTCTCAGACCGTCTGTCTCAGACCGTCGGTCTCTGTCCGTCTCTCGTAGGCCGCCTGTCTCAGTCCGTCTGTCTCAGACCATCTGTCTCAGACCGTCTGTCTCTGTCCGTCTGTCTCAGACCATCTGTCTCACTACGTCTGTCTCAGACCGTCTGTCTCAGACCGTCGGTCTCTGTCCGTCTCTCTGAGCCCGCCTGTCGCAGACCGCCTGTATCCGACCGTCGGTATTACCCCGTCTGTCTCAGCCCGTCTGTCTCGGTCCGTCTGTCTCAGACCGTCTGTCTCAGTCCGTCTCTCTCAGTCCGTCTGTCTCAGACCGACTGTCTCAGACCGTCTGCCTCAGACCGTCTGTCTCAGACCGTCTGTCTCAGACCGTCTGTCCCGGACCGTTGTCTCTGTCCGTCTGTGTCAGTCCGTCTGTCTCAGCCCGTCTGTCTCAGACCCTCTCTCTCAGGCCGCCTGTCTCAGTCCGTCTGTCTTGGACCGTCTGTCTCAGACCGTCGGTCTCTGTCCGTCTCTCTCAGCCCGCCTGCCTCAGTCCGTCTGTCTCAGACCGTCTGTCTCAGATCGTTGTCTCTCTCCGTGTCTCTCAGGCCGCCTGTCTCAGTCCGTCTGTCTTAGACCATCTATCTCAGACCGTCTCTCTCAGACCGTCTATCTCAGTCCGTCCGTCTCAGACCGTCTGTCTCTGTCCGTCTGTCTCTGTCCGTCTGTCTCTGTCCGTCTGTCTCAGACCGACTGTCTCAGACCGTCTGCCTCAGACCGTCTGTCTCAGATCGTCGGTCTCTGTCCGTCTCTCTCAGGCCGCCTGTCTAAGTCCTTCCGTCTCAGACCATCTGTCTCAGACCGTCTCTCTCAGTCCGTCTGTCTCAGTCCGTCTGTCTCAGACCATCTGTCTCACTACGTCTGTCTCTGTCCGTCTGTCTCAGCCCGTCTGTCTCAGTCCGTCTGTCTCAGACCATCTGTCTCAGTCCGTTGTCTCTGTCCGCCTGTCTCTGTCCGTCGGTCTCAGCCCGCCTGTCTCAGACCGTCTCTCTCAGACCGTCTGTCTCAGACCGTCTGTCTCAGACCGTCTGTCTCAGACCGTCTGTCTCAGACCGTCTGTCTCAGACCGTCTGTCTCAGACCGTCTGTCTCAGACCATCTGTCTCACTACGTCTGTCTCAGACCGTCTGTCTCAGACCGTCGGTCTCTGTCCGTCTCTCTGAGCCCGCCTGTCGCAGACCGCCTGTATCCGACCGTCGGTATTACCCCGTCTGTCTCAGCCCGTCTGTCTCGGTCCGTCTGTCTCAGACCGTCTGTCTCAGACCGTCTCTCTCAGTCCGTCTGTCTCAGACCGACTGTCTCAGACCGTCTGCCTCAGACCGTCTGTCTCAGACCGTCTGTCTCAGACCGTCTGTCCCGGACCGTTGTCTCTGTCCGTCTGTGTCAGTCCGTCTGTCTCAACCCGTCTGTCTCAGACCCTCTCTCTCAGGCCGCCTGTCTCAGTCCGTCTGTCTTGGACCGTCTGTCTCAGACCGTCGGTCTCTGTCCGTCTCTCTCAGCCCGCCTGCCTCAGTCCGTCTGTCTCAGACCGTCTGTCTCAGATCGTTGTCTCTCTCCGTGTCTCTCAGGCCGCCTGTCTCAGTCCGTCTGTCTTAGACCATCTATCTCAGACCGTCTCTCTCAGACCGTCTATCTCAGTCCGTCCGTCTCAGACCGTCTGTCTCTGTCCGTCTGTCTCAGACCATCTGTCTCAGACCGTCGGTCTCTGTCCGTCTCTCTCAGGCCGCCTGTCTCAGTCCGTCTGTCTCAGACCACTGTCTCAGACCGTTGTCTCTGTCCGTCTGTCTCAGCCCGTCTGTCTCAGTCCGTCTGTCTCAGACCATCTGTCTCAGACCGTTGTCTCTGTCCGCCTGTCTCTGTCCGTCGGTCTCAGCACGCCTGTCTCAGACCGTCTGTCTCAGACCGTCTGTCTCAGACCGTCTGTCTCAGACCGTCCGTCTCTGTCCGTCTCTCTCAGACCGTCCGATTCAGACCGTCGGTCTCTGTCAGTCTCTCGTAGGCCGCCTGTCTCAGTCCGTCTGTCTCAGACCATCTGTCTCAGAGCGTCTGTCTCTGTCCGTCTGTCTCAGACCATCTGTCTCACTACGTCTGTCTCAGACCGTCTGTCTCAGACCGTCTGTCTCTGTCCGTCTGTCTCTGTCCGTCTGTCTCTGTCCGTCTGTCTCAGACCGTCTGTCTCAGACCGTCGGTCTCTGTCCGTCTCTCTCAGGCCGCCTGTCTCAGTCCGTCTGTCTCAGACCACTGTCTCAGACCGTTGTCTCTGTCCGTCTGTCTCAGACCATCTGTCTCACTACGTCTGTCTCTGTCCGTCTGACTCAGCCCGTCTGTCTCAGTACGTCTGTCTCAGACCATCTGTCTCAGTCCGTTGTCTCTGTCCGCCTGTCTCTGTCCGTCGGTCTCAGCCCGCCTCTCTCAGACCGTCTCTCTCAGACCGTCTGTCTCAGACCGTCGGTCGCTGTCCGTCTCTCTGAGCCCGCCTGTCGCAGACCGCCTGTGTCCGACCGTCGGTATTACCCCGTCTCTCTCAGCCCGCCTGTCTCTGTCCGTCTGTCTCAGACCGTCCGTCTCTGTCCGTCTCTCTCAGACCGTCCGTCTCAGACCGTCGGTCTCTGTCAGTCTCTCGTAGGCCGCCTGTCTCAGTCCGTCTGTCTCAGACCACCTGTCTCAGACCGTTGTCTCTGTCCGCCTGTCTCTGTCCGTCGGTCTCAGCCCGCCTGTCTCAGACCGTCTGTCTCAGACCGTCTGTCTCAGACCGTCTGTCTCAGACCGTCTGTCTCAGACCGTCTGTCTCAGACCGTCTGTCTCAGACCGTCTGTCTCAGACCGTCTGTCTCAGACCGTCCGTCTCTGTCCGTCTCTCTCAGACCGTCCGTCTCAGACCGTCGGTCTCAGACCATCTGTCTCAGACCGTCTGTCTCTGTCCGTTGGTCTCAGCCCGCCTGTCTCAGACCGTCTGTCTCAGACCGTCCGTCTCTGTCCGTCTCTCTCAGACCGTCCGTCTCAGACCGTCGGTCTCTGTCCGTCTCTCTCAGGCCGCCTGTCTCAGTCCGTCTGTCTCAGACCACTGTCTCAGACCGTTGTCTTTGTCCGCCTGTCTCTGTCCGTCGGTCTCAGCCCGCCTGTCTCAGACCGTCTGTCTCAGACCGTCTGTCTCAGACCGTCTGTCTGAGACCGTCTGTCTCAGACCGTCGGTCTCTGTCCGTCTCTCGTAGGCCGCCTGTCTCAGTCCGTCTGTCTCAGACCATCTGTCTCAGACCGTCTGTCTCTGTCCGTCTGTCTCAGACCATCTGTCTCACTACGTCTGTCTCAGACCGTCTGTCTCAGACCGTCGGTCTCTGTCCGTCTCTCTGAGCCCGCCTGTCGCAGACCGCCTGTATCCGACCGTCGGTATTACCCCGTCTGTCTCAGCCCGTCTGTCTCGGTCCGTCTGTCTCAGACCGTCTGTCTCAGACCGTCTCTCTCAGTCCGTCTGTCTCAGACCGACTGTCTCAGACCGTCTGCCTCAGACCGTCTGTCTCAGACCGTCTGTCTCAGACCGTCTGTCCCGGACCGTTGTCTCTGTCCGTCTGTGTCAGTCCGTCTGTCTCAGCCCGTCTGTCTCAGACCCTCTCTCTCAGGCCGCCTGTCTCAGTCCGTCTGTCTTGGACCGTCTGTCTCAGACCGTCGGTCTCTGTCCGTCTCTCTCAGCCCGCCTGCCTCAGTCCGTCTGTCTCAGACCGTCTGTCTCAGATCGTTGTCTCTCTCCGTGTCTCTCAGGCCGCCTGTCTCAGTCCGTCTGTCTTAGACCATCTATCTCAGACCGTCTCTCTCAGACCGTCTATCTCAGTCCGTCCGTCTCAGACCGTCTGTCTCTGTCCGTCTGTCTCTGTCCGTCTGTCTCTGTCCGTCTGTCTCAGACCGACTGTCTCAGACCGTCTGCCTCAGACCGTCTGTCTCAGATCGTCGGTCTCTGTCCGTCTCTCTCAGGCCGCCTGTCTAAGTCCTTCCGTCTCAGACCATCTGTCTCAGACCGTCTCTCTCAGTCCGTCTGTCTCAGTCCGTCTGTCTCAGACCATCTGTCTCACTACGTCTGTCTCTGTCCGTCTGTCTCAGCCCGTCTGTCTCAGTCCGTCTGTCTCAGACCATCTGTCTCAGTCCGTTGTCTCTGTCCGCCTGTCTCTGTCCGTCGGTCTCAGCCCGCCTGTCTCAGACCGTCTCTCTCAGACCGTCTGTCTCAGACCGTCTGTCTCAGACCGTCTGTCTCAGACCGTCTGTCTCAGACCGTCTGTCTCAGACCATCTGTCTCACTACGTCTGTCTCAGACCGTCTGTCTCAGACCGTCGGTCTCTGTCCGTCTCTCTGAGCCCGCCTGTCGCAGACCGCCTGTATCCGACCGTCGGTATTACCCCGTCTGTCTCAGCCCGTCTGTCTCGGTCCGTCTGTCTCAGACCGTCTGTCTCAGACCGTCTCTCTCAGTCCGTCTGTCTCAGACCGACTGTCTCAGACCGTCTGCCTCAGACCGTCTGTCTCAGACCGTCTGTCTCAGACCGTCTGTCCCGGACCGTTGTCTCTGTCCGTCTGTGTCAGTCCGTCTGTCTCAGCCCGTCTGTCTCAGACCCTCTCTCTCAGGCCGCCTGTCTCAGTCCGTCTGTCTTGGGCCGTCTGTCTCAGACCGTCGGTCTCTGTCCGTCTCTCTCAGCCCGCCTGCCTCAGTCCGTCTGTCTCAGACCGTCTGTCTCAGATCGTTGTCTCTCTCCGTGTCTCTCAGGCCGCCTGTCTCAGTCCGTCTGTCTTAGACCATCTATCTCAGACCGTCTCTCTCAGACCGTCTATCTCAGTCCGTCCGTCTCAGACCGTCTGTCTCTGTCCGTCTGTCTCTGTCCGTCTGTCTCTGTCCGTCTGTCTCAGACCGACTGTCTCAGACCGTCTGCCTCAGACCGTCTGTCTCAGATCGTCGGTCTCTGTCCGTCTCTCTCAGGCCGCCTGTCTAAGTCCTTCCGTCTCAGACCATCTGTCTCAGACCGTCTCTCTCAGTCCGTCTGTCTCAGTCCGTCTGTCTCAGACCATCTGTCTCACTACGTCTGTCTCTGTCCGTCTGTCTCAGCCCGTCTGTCTCAGTCCGTCTGTCTCAGACCATCTGTCTCAGTCCGTTGTCTCTGTCCGCCTGTCTCTGTCCGTCGGTCTCAGCCCGCCTGTCTCAGACCGTCTCTCTCAGACCGTCTGTCTCAGACCGTCTGTCTCAGACCGTCTGTCTCAGACCGTCTGTCTCAGACGGTCTGTCTCAGACCGTCTGTCTCAGACCGTCCGTCTCTGTCCGTCTCTCTCAGACCGTCCGTCTCAGACCGTCGGTCTCTGTCAGTCTCTCGTAGGCCGCCTGTCTCAGTCCGTCTGTCTCAGACCATCTGTCTCAGACCGTCTGTCTCTGTCCGTCTGTCTCAGACCATCTGCCTCACTACGTCTGTCTCAGACCGTCTGTCTCAGACCGTCTGTCTCAGACCGTCTGTCTCAGACCGTCTGTCTCAGACCGTCTGTCTCAGACCGTCTGTCTCTGTCCGTCTGTCTCTGTCCGTCTGTCTCAGACCGTCTGTCTCAGACCGTCGGTCTCAGACCGTCTCTCTCAGTCCGTCTGTCTCAGACCGACTGTCTCAGACCGTCTGCCTCAGACCGTCTGTCTCAGACCGTCTGTCTCAGACCGTCTGTCCCGGACCGTTGTCTCTGTCCGTCTGTGTCAGTCCGTCTGTCTCAGCCCGTCTGTCTCAGACCCTCTCTCTCAGGCCGCCTGTCTCAGTCCGTCTGTCTTGGACCGTCTGTCTCAGACCGTCGGTCTCTGTCCGTCTCTCTCAGCCCGCCTGCCTCAGTCCGTCTGTCTCAGACCGTCTGTCTCAGATCGTTGTCTCTCTCCGTGTCTCTCAGGCCGTCTGTCTCAGTCCGTCTGTCTTAGACCATCTATCTCAGACCGTCTCTCTCAGACCGTCTATCTCAGTCCGTCCGTCTCAGACCGTCTGTCTCTGTCCGTCTGTCTCTGTCCGTCTGTCTCTGTCCGTCTGTCTCAGACCGACTGTCTCAGACCGTCTGCCTCAGACCGTCTGTCTCAGATCGTCGGTCTCTGTCCGTCTCTCTCAGGCCGCCTGTCTAAGTCCTTCCGTCTCAGACCATCTGTCTCAGACCGTTTCTCTCAGTCCGTCTGTCTCAGTCCGTCTGTCTCAGACCATCTGTCTCACTACGTCTGTCTCTGTCCGTCTGTCTCAGCCCGTCTGTCTCAGTCCGTCTGTCTCAGACCATCTGTCTCAGTCCGTTGTCTCTGTCCGCCTGTCTCTGTCCGTCGGTCTCAGCCCGCCTGTCTCAGACCGTCTGTCTCAGACCGTCTGTCCCGGACCGTTGTCTCTGTCCGTCTGTGTCAGTCCGTCTGTCTCAGCCCGTCTGTCTCAGACCCTCTCTCTCAGGCCGCCTGTCTCAGTCCGTCTGTCTTGGACCGTCTGTCTCAGACCGTCGGTCTCTGTCCGTCTCTCTCAGCCCGCCTGCCTCAGTCCGTCTGTCTCAGACCGTCTGTCTCAGATCGTTGTCTCTCTCCGTGTCTCTCAGGCCGCCTGTCTCAGTCCGTCTGTCTTAGACCATCTATCTCAGACCGTCTCTCTCAGACCGTCTATCTCAGTCCGTCCGTCTCAGACCGTCTGTCTCTGTCCGTCTGTCTCTGTCCGTCTGTCTCTGTCCGTCTGTCTCAGACCGACTGTCTCAGACCGTCTGCCTCAGACCGTCTGTCTCAGATCGTCGGTCTCTGTCCGTCTCTCTCAGGCCGCCTGTCTAAGTCCTTCCGTCTCAGACCATCTGTCTCAGACCGTTTCTCTCAGTCCGTCTGTCTCAGTCCGTCTGTCTCAGACCATCTGTCTCACTACGTCTGTCTCTGTCCGTCTGTCTCAGCCCGTCTGTCTCAGTCCGTCTGTCTCAGACCATCTGTCTCAGTCCGTTGTCTCTGTCCGCCTGTCTCTGTCCGTCGGTCTCAGCCCGCCTGTCTCAGACCGTCTCTCTCAGACCGTCTGTCTCAGACCGTCTGTCTCAGACCGTCTGTCTCAGACCGTCTGTCTCAGACCGTCTGTCTCAGACCGTCCGTCTCTGTCCGTCTCTCTCAGACCGTCCGTCTCAGACCGTCGGTCTCTGTCAGTCTCTCGTCGGCCGCCTGTCTCAGTCCGTCTGTCTCAGACCATGTGTCTCAGACCGTCTGTCTCTGTCCGTCTGTCTCAGACCATCTGTCTCACTACGTCTGTCTCAGACCGTCTGTCTCAGACCGTCTGTCTCAGACCGTCTGTCTCAGACCGTCTGTCTCAGACCGTCTGTCTCAGACCGTCTGTCTCAGACCGTCTGTCTCAGACCGTCTGTCTCTGTCCGTCTGTCTCTGTCCGTCTGTCTCAGACCGTCTGTCTCAGACCGTCGGTCTCTGTCCGTCTCTCTCGGGCCGCCTGTCTCAGTCCGTCTGTCTCAGACCACTGTCTCAGACCGTTGTCTCTGTCCGTCTGTCTCAGCCCGTCTGTCTCAGTCCGTCTGTCTCAGACCATCTGTCTCAGACCGTTGTCTCTGTCCGCCTGTCTCTGTCCGTCGGTCTCAGCCCGCCTGTCTCAGACCGTCTGTCTCAGACCGTCTGTCTCAGACCGTCTGTCTCAGACCGTCTGTCTCAGACCGTCCGTCTCTGTCCGTCTCAGACCGTCGGTCTCTGTCAGTCTCTCGTAGGCCGCCTGTCTCAGTCCGTCTGTCTCAGACCATCTGTCTCAGACCGTCTGTCTCTGTTCGTTGGTCTCAGCCCGCCTGTCTCAGACCGTCTGTCTCAGACCGTCTGTCTCAGACCGTCTGTCTCAGACCGTCCGTCTCTGTCCGTCTCTCTCAGACCGTCCGTCTCAGACCGTCGGTCTCTGTCCGTCTCTCTCAGGCCGCCAGTCTCAGTCCGTCTGTCTCAGACCACTGTCTCAGACCGTTGTCTCTGTCCGTCTGTCTCAGCCCGTCTGTCTCAGTCCGTCTGTCTCAGACCATCTGTCTCAGACCGTTGTCTTTGTCCGCCTGTCTCTGTCCGTCGGTCTCAGCCCGCCTGTCTCAGACCGTCTGTCTCAGACCGTCTGTCTCAGACCGTCTGTCTCAGACCGTCGGTCTCTGTCCGTCTCTCTCAGACCGTCCGTCTCAGACCGTCGGTCTCTGTCAGTCTCTCGTAGGCCGCCTGTCTCAGTCCGTCTGTCTCAGACCATCTGTCTCAGACCGTCTGTCTCTGTCCGTCTGTCTCAGACCATCTGTCTCACTACGTCTGTCTCAGACCGTCTGTCTCAGACCGTCGGTCTCTGTCCGTCTCTCTGAGCCCGCCTGTCGCAGACCGCCTGTATCCGACCGTCGGTATTACCCCGTCTGTCTCAGCCCGTCTGTCTCGGTCCGTCTGTCTCAGACCGTCTGTCTCAGACCGTCTCTCTCAGTCCGTCTGTCTCAGACCGACTGTCTCAGACCGTCTGCCTCAGACCGTCTGTCTCAGATCGTCGGTCTCTGTCCGTCTCTCTCAGGCCGCCTGTCTAAGTCCTTCTGTCTCAGACCATCTGTCTCAGACCGTCTCTCTCAGTCCGCCTGTCGCAGACCGACTGTCTCAGTCCGTCTGCCTCAGACCGTCAGTCTCAGACCGTCGGTCTCTGTCCGTCTCTGTCAGGCCGCCTGTCTCAGTCCGTCTGTCTCAGACCACTGTCTCAGACCGTTGTCTCTGTCCGTCGGTCTCAGACCATCTGTCTCAGTCCGTTGTCTCTGTCCGCCTGTCTCTGTCCGTCGGTCTCAGCCCGCCTGTCTCAGACCGTCTCTCTCAGACCGTCTGTCTCAGACCGTCTGTCTCAGACCGTCTGTCTCTGTCCGTCTCTCTCAGACCGTCCGTCTCAGACCGTCGGTCTCTGTCCGTCTCTCGCAGGCCGCCTGTCTCAGTCCGTCTGTCTCAGGCCACTGTCTCAGACCGTTGTCTCTGTCCGTCTGTCTCAGCCCGTCTGTCTCAGTCCGTCTGTCTCAGACCATCTGTCTCAGACCGTTGTCTTTGTCCGCCTGTCTCTGTCCGTCGGTCTCAGCCCGCCTGTCTCAGACCGTCTGTCTCAGACCGTCTGTCTCAGACCGTCTGTCTCAGACCGTCCGTCTCTGTCCGTCTCTCTCAGACCGTCCGTCTCAGACCGTCGGGCTCTGTCAGTCTCTCGTAGGCCGCCTGTCTCAGTCCGTCTGTCTCAGACCATCTGTCTCAGACTGTCTGTCTCTGTCCGTCTGTCTCAGACCATCTGTCTCACTACGTCTGTCTCAGACCGTCTGTCTCAGACCGTCTGTCTCAGACCGTCTGTCTCTGTCCGTCTGTCTCTGTCCGTCTGTCTCAGACCGTCTGTCTCAGACCGTCGGTCTCTGTCCGTCTCTCGCAGGCCGCCTGTCTCAGTCCGTCTGTCTCAGGCCACTGTCTCAGACCGTTGTCTCTGTCCGTCTGTCTCAGCCCGTCTGTCTCAGTCCGTCTGTCTCAGACCATCTGTCTCAGACCGTTGTCTCTGTCCGCCTGTCTCTGTCAGTCGGTCTCAGCCCGCCTGTCTCAGACCGTCTGTCTCAGACCGTCTGTCTCAGACCGTCTGTCTCAGACCGTCTGTCTCAGACCGTCCGACTCTGTCCGTCTCTCTCAGACCGTCCGTCTCAGACCGTCGGTCTCTGTCAGTCTCTCGTAGGCCGCCTGTCTCAGTCCGTCTCTCTCAGACCATCTGTCTCAGACTGTCTGTCTCTGTCCGTCTGTCTCAGACCATCTGTCTCAGACCGTTGTCTCTGTCCGCCTGTCTCTGTCCGTCGGTCTCAGCCCGCCTGTCTCAGACCGTCTGTCTCAGACCGTCTCTCTCAGTCCGTCTGTCTCAGACCGACTGTCTCAGACCGTCTGCCTCAGACCGTCTGTCTCAGACCGTCTGTCTCAGACCGTCTGTCCCGGACCGTTGTCTCTGTCCGTCTGTGTCAGTCCGTCTGTCTCAGCCCGTCTGTCTCAGACCCTCTCTCTCAGGCCGCCTGTCTCAGTCCGTCTGTCTTGGACCGTCTGTCTCAGACCGTCGGTCTCTGTCCGTCTCTCTCAGCCCGCCTGCCTCAGTCCGTCTGTCTCAGACCGTCTGTCTCAGATCGTTGTCTCTCTCCGTGTCTCTCAGGCCGCCTGTCTCAGTCCGTCTGTCTTAGACCATCTATCTCAGACCGTCTCTCTCAGACCGTCTATCTCAGTCCGTCCGTCTCAGACCGTCTGTCTCTGTCCGTCTGTCTCTGTCCGTCTGTCTCTGTCCGTCTGTCTCAGACCGACTGTCTCAGACCGTCTGCCTCAGACCGTCTGTCTCAGATCGTCGGTCTCTGTCCGTCTCTCTCAGGCCATCTGTCTCAGACTGTCTGTCTCTGTCCGTCTGTCTCAGACCATCTGTCTCAGACCGTTGTCTCTGTCCGCCTGTCTCTGTCCGTCGGTCTCAGCCCGCCTGTCTCAGACCGTCTGTCTCAGACCGTCTGTCTCAGACCGTCTGTCTCAGACCGTCTGTCTCAGACCGTCTGTCTCAGACCGTCCGACTCTGTCCGTCTCTCTCAGACCGTCCGTCTCAGACCGTCGGTCTCTGTCAGTCTCTCGTAGGCCGCCTGTCTCAGTCCGTCTCTCTCAGACCATCTGTCTCAGACTGTCTGTCTCTGTCCGTCTGTCTCAGACCATCTGTCTCAGACCGTTGTCTCTGTCCGCCTGTCTCTGTCCGTCGGTCTCAGCCCGCCTGTCTCAGACCATCTGTCTCACTACGTCTGTCTCAGACCGTCTGTCTCAGACCGTCTGTCTCTGTCCGTCTGTCTCTGTCCGTCTGTCTCAGACCGTCTGTCTCAGACCGTCGGTCTCTGTCCGTCTCTCTCAGGCCGCCTGTCTCAGTCCGTCTGTCTCAGACCACTGTCTCAGACCGTTGTCTCTGTCCGTCTGTCTCAGACCATCTGTCTCACTACGTCTGTCTCTGTCCGTCTGACTCAGCCCGTCTGTCTCAGTACGTCTGTCTCAGACCATCTGTCTCAGTCCGTTGTCTCTGTCCGCCTGTCTCTGTCCGTCGGTCTCAGCCCGCCTCTCTCAGACCGTCTCTCTCAGACCGTCTGTCTCAGACCGTCGGTCGCTGTCCGTCTCTCTGAGCCCGCCTGTCGCAGACCGCCTGTGTCCGACCGTCGGTATTACCCCGTCTCTCTCAGCCCGCCTGTCTCTGTCCGTCTGTCTCAGACCGTCCGTCTCTGTCCGTCTCTCTCAGACCGTCCGTCTCAGACCGTCGGTCTCTGTCAGTCTCTCGTAGGCCGCCTGTCTCAGTCCGTCTGTCTCAGACCACCTGTCTCAGACCGTTGTCTCTGTCCGCCTGTCTCTGTCCGTCGGTCTCAGCCCGCCTGTCTCAGACCGTCTGTCTCAGACCGTCTGTCTCAGACCGTCTGTCTCAGACCGTCTGTCTCAGACCGTCTGTCTCAGACCGTCTGTCTCAGACCGTCCGTCTCTGTCCGTCTCTCTCAGACCGTCCGTCTCAGACCGTCGGTCTCTGTCAGTCTCTCGTAGGCCGCCTGTCTCAGTCCGTCTGTCTCAGACCATCTGTCTCAGACCGCCTGTCTCTGTCCGTCTGTCTCAGACCATCTGTCTCACTACGTCTGTCTCTGTCCGTCTGTCTCAGCCCGTCTGTCTCAGTCCGTCTGTCTCAGACCATCTGTCTCAGTCCGTTGTCTCTGTCCGCCTGTCTCTGTCCGTCGGTCTCAGCCCGCCTCTCTCAGACCGTCTCTCTCAGACCGTCTGTCTCAGACCGTCGGTCGCTGTCCGTCTCTCTGAGCCCGCCTGTCGCAGACCGCCTGTGTCCGACCGTCGGTATTACCCCGTCTCTCTCAGCCCGCCTGTCTCTGTCCGTCTGTCTCAGACCGTCCGTCTCTGTCCGTCTCTCTCAGACCGTCCGTCTCAGACCGTCGGTCTCTGTCAGTCTCTCGTAGGCCGCCTGTCTCAGTCCGTCTGTCTCAGACCACCTGTCTCAGACCGTTGTCTCTGTCCGCCTGTCTCTGTCCGTCGGTCTCAGCCCGCCTGTCTCAGACCGTCTGTCTCAGACCGTCTGTCTCAGACCGTCTGTCTCAGACCGTCTGTCTCAGACCGTCTGTCTCAGACCGTCTGTCTCAGACCGTCTGTCTCAGACCGTCCGTCTCTGTCCGTCTCTCTCAGACCGTCCGTCTCAGACCGTCGGTCTCTGTCAGTCTCTCGTAGGCCGCCTGTCTCAGTCCGTCTGTCTCAGACCATCTGTCTCAGACCGCCTGTCTCTGTCCGTCTGTCTCAGACCATCTGTCTCACTACGTCTGTCTCTGTCCGTCTGTCTCAGCCCGTCTGTCTCAGTCCGTCTGTCTCAGACCATCTGTCTCAGTCCGTTGTCTCTGTCCGCCTGTCTCTGTCCGTCGGTCTCAGCCCGCCTCTCTCAGACCGTTTCTCTCAGACCGTCTGTCTCAGACCGTCTGTCTCAGACCGTCCGTCTCTGTCCGTCTCTCTCAGACCGTCCGTCTCAGACCGTCGGTCTCTGTCAGTCTCTCGTAGGCCGCCTGTCTCAGTCCGTCTGTCTCAGACCATCTGTCTCAGACCGTCTGTCTCTGTCCGTCTGTCTCAGACCATCTGTCTCACTACGTCTGTCTCAGACCGTCTGTCTCAGACCGTCTGTCTCAGACCGTCGGTCGCTGTCCGTCTCTCTGAGCCCGCCTGTCGCAGACCGCCTGTGTCCGACCGTCGGTATTACCCCGTCTGTCTCAGCCCGCCTGTCTCTGTCCGTCTGTCTCAGACCGTCTGTCTCAGACCGTCTCTCTCAGTCCGTCTGTCTCAGACCGACTGTCTCAGACCGTCTGCCTCAGACCGTCTGTCTCAGATCGTCGGTCTCTGTCCGTCTCTCTCAGGCCGCCTGTCTAAGTCCTTCTGTCTCAGACCATCTGTCTCAGACCGTCTCTCTCAGTCCGCCTGTCTCAGACCGACTGTCTCAGACCGTCTGCCTCAGACCGTCAGTCTCAGACCGTCGGTCTCTGTCCGTCTCTCTCAGGCCGCCTGTCTCAGTCCGTCTGTCTCAGACCACTGTCTCAGACCGTTGTCTCTGTCCGTCTGTCTCAGCCCGTCTGTCTCAGTCCGTCTGTCTCAGACCATCTGTCTCAGACCGTTGTCTCTGTCCGCCTGTCTCTGTCCGTTGGTCTCAGCCCGCCTGTCTCAGACCGTCTGTCTCAGACCGTCTGTCTCAGACCGTCCGACTCTGTCCGTCTCTCTCAGACCGTCCGTCTCAGACCGTCGGTCTCTGTCAGGCTCTCGTAGGCCGCCTGTCTCAGTCCGTCTCTCTCAGACCATCTGTCTCAGACTGTCTGTCTCTGTCCGTCTGTCTCAGACCATCTGTCTCAGACCGTCGGTCTCTGTCCGTCTCTCTCAGGCCGCCTGTCTCAGTCCGTCTGTCTCAGACCACTGTCTCAGACCGTTGTCTCTGTCCGTCTGTCTCAGCCCGTCTGTCTCAGTCCGTCTGTCTCAGACCATCTGTCTCAGACCGTTGTCTCTGTCCGCCTGTCTCTGTCCGTCGGTCTCAGCACGCCTGTCTCTGTCCGTCGGTCTCAGCACGCCTGTCTCAGACCGTCTGTCTCAGACCGTATGTCTCAGACCGTCCGTCTCTGTCCGTCTCTCTCAGACCGTCCGTCTCAGACCGTCGGTCTCTGTCAGTCTCTCGTAGGCCGCCTGTCTCAGTCCGTCTGTCTCAGACCATCTGTCTCAGACCGTCTGTCTCTGTCCGTCTGTCTCAGACCATCTGTCTCACTACGTCTGTCTCAGACCGTCTGTCTCAGTCCGTTGTCTCTGTCCGCCTGTCTCTGTCCGTCGGGCTCAGCCCGCCTCTCTCAGACCGTCTCTCTCAGACCGTCTGTCTCAGACCGTCTGTCTCAGACCGTCCGTCTCTGTCCGTCTCTCTCAGACCGTCCGTCTCAGACCGTCGGTCTCTGTCAGTCTCTCGTAGGCCACCTGTCTCAGTCCGTCTGTCTCAGACCGTCTGTCTCAGACCGTCTGTCTCAGACCGTCCGTCTCTGTCCGTCTCTCTCAGACCGTCCGTCTCAGACCGTCGGTCTCTGTCAGTCTCTCGTAGGCCGCCTGTCTCAGTCCGTCTGTCTCAGACCACCTGTCTCAGACCGTTGTCTTTGTCCGCCTGTCTCTGTCCGTCGATCTCAGCCCGCCTGTCTCAGACCGTCTGTCTCAGACCGTCTGTCTCAGACCGTCTGTCTCAGACCGTCTGTCTCAGACCGTCTGTCTCAGACCGTCTGTCTCAGACCGTCTGTCTCAGACCGTCCGTCTCTGTCCGTCTCTCTCACACCGTCCGTCTCAGACCGTCGGTCTCTGTCAGTCTCTCGTAGGCCGCCTGTCTCAGTCCGTCTGTCTCAGACCATCTGTCTCAGACCGCCTGTCTCTGTCCGTCTGTCTCAGACCATCTGTCTCACTACGTCTGTCTCTGTCCGTCTGTCTCAGCCCGTCTGTCTCAGTCCGTCTGTCTCAGACCATCTGTCTCAGTCCGTTGTCTCTGTCCGCCTGTCTCTGTCCGTCGGTCTCAGCCCGCCTCTCTCAGACCGTCTCTCTCAGACCGTCTGTCTCAGACCATCTGTCTCAGACCGTCCGTCTCTGTCCGTCTCTCTCAGACCGTCCGTCTCAGACCGTCGGTCTCTGTCAGTCTCTCGTAGGCCGCCTGTCTCAGTCCGTCTGTCTCAGACCATCTGTCTCAGACCGTCTGTCTCTGTCCGTCTGTCTCAGACCATCTGTCTCACTACGTCTGTCTCAGACCGTCTGTCTCAGACCGTCTGTCTCAGACCGTCGGTCGCTGTCCGTCTCTCTGAGCCCGCCTGTCGCAGACCGCCTGTGTCCGACCGTCGGTATTACCCCGTCTGTCTCAGCCCGCCTGTCTCTGTCCGTCTGTCTCAGACCGTCTGTCTCAGACCGTCTCTCTCAGTCCGTCTGTCTCAGACCGACTGTCTCAGACCGTCTGCCTCAGACCGTCTGTCTCAGATCGTCGGTCTCTGTCCGTCTCTCTCAGGCCGCCTGTCTAAGTCCTTCTGTCTCAGACCATCTGTCTCAGACCGTCTCTCTCAGTCCGCCTGTCTCAGACCGACTGTCTCAGACCGTCTGCCTCAGACCGTCAGTCTCAGACCGTCGGTCTCTGTCCGTCTCTCTCAGGCCGCCTGTCTCAGTCCGTCTGTCTCAGACCACTGTCTCAGACCGTTGTCTCTGTCCGTCTGTCTCAGCCCGTCTGTCTCAGTCCGTCTGTCTCAGACCATCTGTCTCAGACCGTTGTCTCTGTCCGCCTGTCTCTGTCCGTTGGTCTCAGCCCGCCTGTCTCAGACCGTCTGTCTCAGACCGTCTGTCTCAGACCGTCCGACTCTGTCCGTCTCTCTCAGACCGTCCGTCTCAGACCGTCGGTCTCTGTCAGGCTCTCGTAGGCCGCCTGTCTCAGTCCGTCTCTCTCAGACCATCTGTCTCAGACTGTCTGTCTCTGTCCGTCTGTCTCAGACCATCTGTCTCAGACCGTCGGTCTCTGTCCGTCTCTCTCAGGCCGCCTGTCTCAGTCCGTCTGTCTCAGACCACTGTCTCAGACCGTTGTCTCTGTCCGTCTGTCTCAGCCCGTCTGTCTCAGTCCGTCTGTCTCAGACCATCTGTCTCAGACCGTTGTCTCTGTCCGCCTGTCTCTGTCCGTCGGTCTCAGCACGCCTGTCTCAGACCGTCTGTCTCAGACCGTATGTCTCAGACCGTCCGTCTCTGTCCGTCTCTCTCAGACCGTCCGTCTCAGACCGTCGGTCTCTGTCAGTCTCTCGTAGGCCGCCTGTCTCAGTCCGTCTGTCTCAGACCATCTGTCTCAGACCGTCTGTCTCTGTCCGTCTGTCTCAGACCATCTGTCTCACTACGTCTGTCTCAGACCGTCTGTCTCAGTCCGTTGTCTCTGTCCGCCTGTCTCTGTCCGTCGGGCTCAGCCCGCCTCTCTCAGACCGTCTCTCTCAGACCGTCTCTCTCAGGCCGCCTGTCTCAGTCCGTCTGTCTCAGACCACTGTCTCAGACCGTTGTCTCTGTCCGTCTGTCTCAGCCCGTCTGTCTCAGTCCGTCTGTCTCAGACCATCTGTCTCAGACCGTTGTCTCTGTCCGCCTGTCTCTGTCCGTCGGTCTCAGCACGCCTGTCTCAGACCGTCTGTCTCAGACCGTATGTCTCAGACTGTCTGTCTCTGTCCGTCTGTCTCAGACCATCTGTCTCAGACCGTCGGTCTCTGTCCGTCTCTCTCAGGCCGCCTGTCTCAGTCCGTCTGTCTCAGACCACTGTCTCAGACCGTTGTCTCTGTCCGTCTGTCTCAGCCCGTCTGTCTCAGTCCGTCTGTCTCAGACCATCTGTCTCAGACCGTTGTCTCTGTCCGCCTGTCTCTGTCCGTCGGTCTCAGCACGCCTGTCTCAGACCGTCTGTCTCAGACCGTATGTCTCAGACCGTCCGTCTCTGTCCGTCTCTCTCAGACCGTCCGTCTCAGACCGTCGGTCTCTGTCAGTCTCTCGTAGGCCGCCTGTCTCAGTCCGTCTGTCTCAGACCATCTGTCTCAGACCGTCTGTCTCTGTCCGTCTGTCTCAGACCATCTGTCTCACTACGTCTGTCTCAGACCGTCTGTCTCAGTCCGTTGTCTCTGTCCGCCTGTCTCTGTCCGTCGGGCTCAGCCCGCCTCTCTCAGACCGTCTCTCTCAGACCGTCTGTCTCAGACCGTCTGTCTCAGACCGTCCGTCTCTGTCCGTCTTTCTCAGACCGTCCGTCTCAGACCGTCGGTCTCTGTCAGTCTCTCGTAGGCCACCTGTCTCAGTCCGTCTGTCTCAGACCGTCTGTCTAAGACCGTCCGACTCTGTCCGTCTGTCTCTGTCCGTCTGTCTCAGACCGTCTGTCTCAGACCGTCGGTCTCTGTCCGTCTCTCTCAGGCCACTGTCTCAGACCGTTGTCTCTGTCCGTCTGTCTCAGCCCGTCTGTCTCAGTCCGTCTGTCTCAGACCATCTGTCTCAGACCGTTGTCTTTGTCCGCCTGTCTCTGTCCGTCGGTCTCAGCCCGCCTGTCTCAGACCGTCTGTCTCAGACCGTCTGTCTCCGACCGTCCGTCTCTGTCCGTCTCTCTCAGACCGTCCGTCTCAGACCGTCGGTCTCTGTCAGTCTCTCGTAGGCCGCCTGTCTCAGTCCGTCTGTCTCAGACCACCTGTCTCAGACCGTTGTCTTTGTCCGCCTGTCTCTGTCCGTCGATCTCAGCCCGCCTGTCTCAGACCGTCTGTCTCAGACCGTCTGTCTCAGACCGTCTGTCTCAGACCGTCTGTCTCAGACCGTCTGTCTCAGACCGTCTGTCTCAGACCGTCTGTCTCAGACCGTCCGTCTCTGTCCGTCTCTCTCACACCGTCCGTCTCAGACCGTCGGTCTCTGTCAGTCTCTCGTAGGCCGCCTGTCTCAGTACGTCTGTCTCAGACCATCTGTCTCAGACCGCCTGTCTCTGTCCGTCTGTCTCAGACCATCTGTCTCACTACGTCTGTCTCTGTCCGTCTGTCTCAGCCCGTCTGTCTCAGTCCGTCTGTCTCAGACCATCTGTCTCAGTCCGTTGTCTCTGTCCGCCTGTCTCTGTCCGTCGGGCTCAGCCCGCCTCTCTCAGACCGTCTCTCTCAGACCGTCTGTCTCAGACCGTCTGTCTCAGACCGTCTGTCTCAGACCGTCTGTCTCAGACCGTCCGTCTCTGTCCGTCTCTCTCAGACCGTCCGTCTCAGACCGTCGGTCTCTGTCAGTCTCTCGTAGGCCGCCTGTCTCAGTCCGTCTGTCTCAGACCATCTGTCTCAGACCGTCTGTCTCTGTCCGTCTGTCTCAGACCATCTGTCTCACTACGTCTGTCTCAGACCGTCTGTCTCAGACCGTCCGTCTCAGACCGTCTGTCTCAGACCGTCGGTCGCTGTCCGTCTCTCTGAGCCCGCCTGTCGCAGACCGCCTGTGTCCGACCGTCGGTATTACCCCGTCTGTCTCAGCCCGCCTGTCTCTGTCCGTCTGTCTCAGACCGTCTGTCTCAGACCGTCTCTCTCAGTCCGTCTGTCTCAGACCGACTGTCTCAGACCGTCTGCCTCAGACCGTCTGTCTCAGATCGTCGGTCTCTGTCCGTCTCTCTCAGGCCGCCTGTCTAAGTCCTTCTGTCTCAGACCATCTGTCTCAGACCGTCTCTCTCAGTCCGCCTGTCTCAGACCGACTGTCTCAGACCGTCTGCCTCAGACCGTCAGTCTCAGACCGTCGGTCTCTGTCCGTCTCTCTCAGGCCGCCTGTCTCAGTCCGTCTGTCTCAGACCACTGTCTCAGACCGTTGTATCTGTCCGTCTGTCTCAGCCCGTCTGTCTCAGTCCGTCTGTCTCAGACCATCTGTCTCAGACCGTTGTCTCTGTCCGCCTGTCTCTGTCCGTTGGTCTCAGCCCGCCTGTCTCAGACCGTCTGTCTCAGACCGTCTGTCTCAGATCGTCCGTCTCTGTCCGTCTCTCTCAGACCGTCCGTCTCAGACCGTCTGTCTCTGTCCGTCTGTCTCAGACCATCTGTCTCACTACGTCTGTCTCAGACCGTCTGTCTCAGACCATCTGTCTCACTACGTCTGTCTCAGACCGTCTGTCTCAGACCGTCTGTCTCAGACCGTCTGTCTCAGACCGTCTGTCTCAGACCGTCTGTCTCAGACCGTCTGTCTCAGACCGTCTGTCTCTGTCCGTCTGTCTCTGTCCGTCTGTCTCAGACCGTCTGTCTCAGACCGTCGGTCTCTGTCCGTCTCTCTCAGGCCGCCTGTCTCAGTCCGTCTGTCTCAGACCATCTGTCGCAGACCGTTGTCTCTGTCCGCCTGTCTCTGTCCGTCGGTCTGAGCCCGCCTGTCTCAGACCGTCTGTCTCAGACCGTCCGTCTCTGTCCGTCTCTCTCAGACCGTCCGTCTCAGACCGTCGGTCTCTGTCAGTCTCTCGTAGGCCGCCTGTCTCAGTCCGTCTGTCTCAGACCATCTGTCACAGACCGTCTGTCTCTGTCCGTCTGTCTCAGACCATCTGCCTCACTACGTCTGTCTCAGACCGTCTATCTCAGACCGTCTGTCTCTGTCCGTCTGTCTCTGTTCGTCTGTCTCTGTCCGTCTGTCTCAGACCGTCGGTCTCTGTCCGTCTCTCTCAGGCCGCCTGTCTCAGTCCGTCTGTCTCAGACCACTGTCTCAGACCGTTGTCTCTGTCCGTCCGTCTCTGTTCGTCTGTCTCTGTCCGTCTGTCTCAGACCGTCGGTCTCTGTCAGTCTCTCGTAGGCCGCCTGTCTCAGTCCGCCTGTCTCTGTCCGTCGGTCTCAGCCCGCCTGTCTCAGACCGTCTGTCTCAGACCGTCTGTCTCAGACCGTCTGTCTCAGACCGTCCGTCTCTGTCCGTCTCTCTCAGACCGTCCGTCTCAGTCCGTCTGTCTCAGACCATCTGTCTCAGACCGTTGTCTCTGTCCGCCTGTCTCTGTCCGTTGGTCTCAGCCCGCCTGTCTCAGACCGTCTGTCTCAGACCGTCTGTCTCTGTCCGTCTCTCTCAGGCCGCCTGTCTCAGTCCGTCTGTCTCAGACCACTGTCTCAGACCGTTGTCTCTGTCCGTCTGTCTCAGACCGTCCGTCTCTGTCCGTCTCTCTCACACCGTCCGTCTCAGACCGTCGGTCTCTGTCAGTCTCTCGTAGGCCGCCTGTCTCAGTACGTCTGTCTCAGACCATCTGTCTCAGACCGCCTGTCTCTGTCCGTCTGTCTCAGACCATCTGTCTCACTACGTCTGTCTCTGTCCGTCTGTCTCAGCCCGTCTGTCTCAGTCCGTCTGTCTCAGACCATCTTTCTCAGTCCGTTGTCTCTGTCCGCCTGTCTCTGTCCGTCGGGCTCAGCCCGCCTCTCTCAGACCGTCTCTCTCAGACCGTCTGTCTCAGACCGTCTGTCTCAGACCGTCCGTCTCTGTCCGTCTCTCTCAGACCGTCCGTCTCAGACCGTCGGTCTCTGTCAGTCTCTCGTAGGCCGCCTGTCTCAGTCCGTCTGTCTCAGACCATCTGTCTCAGACCGTCTGTCTCTGTCCGTCTGTCTCAGACCATCTGTCTCACTACGTCTGTTTCAGACCGTCTGTCTCAGACCGTCCGTCTCAGACCGTCTGTCTCAGACCGTCGGTCGCTGTCCGTCTCTCTGAGCCCGCCTGTCGCAGACCGCCTGTGTCCGACCGTCGGTATTACCCCGTCTGTCTCAGCCCGCCTGTCTCTGTCCGTCTGTCTCAGACCGTCTGTCTCAGACCGTCTCTCTCAGTCCGTCTGTCTCAGACCGACTGTCTCAGACCGTCTGCCTCAGACCGTCTGTCTCAGATCGTCGGTCTCTGTCCGTCTCTCTCAGGCCGCCTGTCTAAGTCCTTCTGTCTCAGACCATCTGTCTCAGACCGTCTCTCTCAGTCCGCCTGTCTCAGACCGACTGTCTCAGACCGTCTGCCTCAGACCGTCAGTCTCAGACCGTCGGTCTCTGTCCGTCTCTCTCAGGCCGCCTGTCTCAGTCCGTCTGTCTCAGACCACTGTCTCAGACCGTTGTCTCTGTCCGTCTGTCTCAGCCCGTCTGTCTCAGTCCGTCTGTCTCAGACCATCTGTCTCAGACCGTTGTCTCTGTCCGCCTGTCTCTGTCCGTTGGTCTCAGCCCGCCTGTCTCAGACCGTCTGTCTCAGACCGTCTGTCTCAGATCGTCCGTCTCTGTCCGTCTCTCTCAGACCGTCCGTCTCAGACCGTCTGTCTCTGTCCGTCTGTCTCAGACCATCTGTCTCACTACGTCTGTCTCAGACCGTCTGTCTCAGACCATCTGTCTCACTACGTCTGTCTCAGACCGTCTGTCTCAGACCGTCTGTCTCAGACCGTCTGTCTCAGACCGTCTGTCTCAGACCGTCTGTCTCAGACCGTCTGTCTCAGACCGTCTGTCTCAGACCGTCTGTCTCTGTCCGTCTGTCTCTGTCCGTCTGTCTCAGACCGTCGGTCTCAAACCGTCGGTCTCTGTCCGTCTCTCTCAGGCCGCCTGTCTCAGTCCGTCTGTCTCAGACCATCTGTCTCAGACCGTTGTCTCTGTTCGCCTGTCTCTGTCCGTCGGTCTGAGCCCGCCTGTCTCAGACCGTCTGTCTCAGACCGTCTGTCTCAGACCGTCTGTCTCTGTCCGTCCGTCTCTGTCCGTCTCTCTCAGACCGTCCGTCTCAGACCGTCGGTCTCTGTCAGTCTCTCGTAGGCCGCCTGTCTCAGTCCGTCTGACTCAGACCATCTGTCACAGACCGTCTGTCTCTGTCCGTCTGTCTCAGACCATCTGCCTCACTACGTCTGTCTCAGACCGTCTATCTCAGACCGTCTGTCTCTGTCCGTCTGTCTCTGTTCGTCTGTCTCTGTCCGTCTGTCTCAGACCGTCGGTCTCTGTCCGTCTCTCTCAGGCCGCCTGTCTCAGTCCGTCTGTCTCAGACCACTGTCTCAGACCGTTGTCTCTGTCCGTCTGTCTCTGTTCGTCTGTCTCTGTCCGTCTGTCTCAGACCGTCGGTCTCTGTCAGTCTCTCGTAGGCCGCCTGTCTCAGTCCGCCTGTCTCTGTCCGTCGGTCTCAGCCCGCCTGTCTCAGACCGTCTGTCTCAGACCGTCTGTCTCAGACCGTCCGTCTCTGTCCGTCTCTCTCAGACCGTCCGTCTCAGTCCGTCTGTCTCAGACCATCTGTCTCAGACCGTTGTCTCTGTCCGCCTGTCTCTGTCCGTTGCTCTCAGCCCGCCTGTCTCAGACCGTCTGTCTCAGACCGTCTGTTTCTGTCCGTCTCTCTCAGGCCGCCTGTCTCAGTCCGTCTGTCTCAGACCACTGTCTCAGACCGTTGTCTCTGTCCGTCTGTCTCAGCCCGTCTGTCTCAGTCCGTCTGTCTCAGACCATCTGTCTCAGACCGTTGTCTCTGTCCGCCTGTCTCTGTCCGTTGGTCTCAGCCCGCCTGTCTCAGACCGTCTGTCTCAGACCGTCTGTCTCAGACCGTCTGTCTCTGTCCGTCTGTCTCAGACCATCTGTCTCACTACGTCTGTCTCAGACCGTCTGTCTCAGACCGTCTGTCTCTGTCCGTCTCTCTCAGGCCGCCTGTCTCAGTCCGTCTGTCTCAGACCACTGTCTCAGACCGTCTGTCTCTGTCCGCCTGTCTCTGTCCGTCGGTCTCAGCCCGCCTGTCTCAGACCGTCTGTCTCAGACCGTCTGTCTCAGACCGTCCGTCTCTGTCCGTCTCTCTCAGACCGTCCGTCTCAGTCCGTCTGTCTCAGACCATCTGTCTCAGACCGTTGTCTCTGTCCGCCTGTCTCTGTCCGTTGGTCTCAGCCCGCCTGTCTCAGACCGTCTGTCTCAGACCGTCTGTCTCTGTCCGTCTCTCTCAGGCCGCCTGTCTCAGTCCGTCTGTCTCAGACCACTGTCTCAGACCGTTGTCTCTGTCCGTCTGTCTCAGCCCGTCTGTCTCAGTCCGTCTGTCTCAGACCATCTGTCTCAGACCGTTGTCTCTGTCCGCCTGTCTCTGTCCGTCGGTCTCAGCACGCCTGTCTCAGACCGTCTGTCTCAGACCGTCTGTCTCAGACCGTCTGTCTCAGACCGTCCGTCTCTGTCCGTCTCTCTCAGACCGTCCGTCTCAGACCGTCGGTCTCTGTCAGTCTCTCGTAGGCCGCCTGTCTCAGTCCGTCTGTCTCAGACCATCTGTCTCAGAGCGTCTGTCTCTGTCCGTCTGTCTCAGACCATCTGTCTCACTACGTCTGTCTCAGACCGTCTGTCTCAGACCGTCTGTCTCTGTCCGTCTGTCTCTGTCCGTCTGTCTCAGACCACTGTCTCAGACCGTTGTCTCTGTCCGTCTGTCTCAGACCATCTGTCTCACTACGTCTGTCTCTGTCCGTCTGTCTCAGCCCGTCTGTCTCAGTACGTCTGTCTCAGACCATCTGTCTCAGTCCGTTGTCTCTGTCCGCCTGTCTCTGTCCGTCGGTCTCAGCCCGCCTCTCTCAGACCGTCTCTCTCAGACCGTCTGTCTCAGACCGTCGGTCGCTGTCCGTCTCTCTGAGCCCGCCTGTCGCAGACCGCCTGTGTCCGACGGTCGGTATTACCCCGTCTGTCTCAGCCCGCCTGTCTCTGTCCGTCTGTCTCAGACCGTCTGTCTCAGACCGTCTGTCTCAGACCGTCTCTCTCAGTCCGTCTCTCTCAGACCGTCCGTCTCAGACCGTCGGTCTCTGTCAGTCTCTCGTAGGCCACCTGTCTCAGTCCGTCTGTCTCAGACCGTCTGTCTCAGACCGTCCGACTCTGTCCGTCTGTCTCTGTCCGTCTGTCTCAGACCGTCTGTCTCAGACCGTCGGTCTCTGTCCGTCTCTCTCAGGCCACTGTCTCAGACCGTTGTCTCTGTCCGTCTGTCTCAGCCCGTCTGTCTCAGTCCGTCTGTCTCAGACCATCTGTCTCAGACCGTTGTCTTTGTCCGCCTGTCTCTGTCCGTCGGTCTCAGCCCGCCTGTCTCAGACCGTCTGTCTCAGACCGTCTGTCTCCGACCGTCCGTCTCTGTCCGTCTCTCTCAGACCGTCCGTCTCAGACCGTCGGTCTCTGTCAGTCTCTCGTAGGCCGCCTGTCTCAGTCCGTCTGTCTCAGACCACCTGTCTCAGACCGTTGTCTTTGTCCGCCTGTCTCTGTCCGTCGGTCTCAGCCCGCCTGTCTCAGACCGTCTGTCTCAGACCGTCTGTCTCAGACCGTCTGTCTCAGACCGTCTGTCTCAGACCGTCTGTCTCAGACCGTCTGTCTCAGACCGTCTGTCTCAGACCGTCCGTCTCTGTCCGTCTCTCTCAGACCGTCCGTCTCAGACCGTCGGTCTCTGTCAGTCTCTCGTAGGCCGCCTGTCTCAGTCCGTCTGTCTCAGACCATCTGTCTCAGACCGCCTGTCTCTGTCCGTCTGTCTCAGACCATCTGTCTCACTACGTCTGTCTCTGTCCGTCTGTCTCAGCCCGTCTGTCTCAGTCCGTCTGTCTCAGACCATCTGTCTCAGTCCGTTGTCTCTGTCCGCCTGTCTCTGTCCGTCGGGCTCAGCCCGCCTCTCTCAGACCGTCTCTCTCAGACCGTCTGTCTCAGACCGTCTGTCTCAGACCGTCCGTCTCTGTCCGTCTCTCTCAGACCGTCCGTCTCAGACCGTCGGTCTCTGTCAGTCTCTCGTAGGCCGCCTGTCTCAGACCGTCTGTCTCAGACCGTCTGTCTCAGACCGTCTGTCTCAGTCCGTCTGTCTCAGACCGTCTGTCTCAGACCGTCCGACTCTGTCCGTCTGTCTCTGTCCGTCTGTCTCAGACCGTCTGTCTCAGACCGTCGGTCTCTGTCCGTCTCTCTCAGGCCACTGTCTCAGACCGTTGTCTCTGTCCGTCTGTCTCAGCCCGTCTGTCTCAGTCCGTCTGTCTCAGACCATCTGTCTCAGACCGTTGTCTTTGTCCGCCTGTCTCTGTCCGTCGGTCTCAGCCCGCCTGTCTCAGACCGTCTGTCCCAGACCGTCTGTCTCCGACCGTCCGTCTCTGTCCGTCTCTCTCAGACCGTCCGTCTCAGACCGTCGGTCTCTGTCAGTCTCTCGTAGGCCGCCTGTCTCAGTCCGTCTGTCTCAGACCACCTGTCTCAGACCGTTGTCTTTGTCCGCCTGTCTCTGTCCGTCGGTCTCAGCCCGCCTGTCTCAGACCGTCTGTCTCAGACCGTCTGTCTCAGACCGTCTGTCTCAGACCGTCTGTCTCAGACCGTCTGTCTCAGACCGTCTGTCTCAGACCGTCCGTCTCTGTCCGTCTCTCTCAGACCGTCCGTCTCAGACCGTCGGTCTCTGTCAGTCTCTCGTAGGCCGCCTGTCTCAGTCCGTCTGTCTCAGACCATCTGTCTCAGACCGCCTGTCTCTGTCCGTCTGTCTCAGACCATCTGTCTCACTACGTCTGTCTCTGTCCGTCTGTCTCAGCCCGTCTGTCTCAGTCCGTCTGTCTCAGACCATCTGTCTCAGTCCGTTGTCTCTGTCCGCCTGTCTCTGTCCGTCGGGCTCAGGCCGCCTCTCTCAGACCGTCTCTCTCAGACCGTCTGTCTCAGACCGTCTGTCTCAGACCGTCCGTCTCTGTCCGTCTCTCTCAGACCGTCCGTCTCAGACCGTCGGTCTCTGTCAGTCTCTCGTAGGCCGCCTGTCTCAGACCATCGGTCTCAGACCGTTGTCTCTGTCCGTCTATCTCTGTCCGTCTGTCTCAGAACGTCTGTCTCAGACCATCTGTATCAAACCGTCTGCCTCAGCCCGCCTCTCTCAGCCCGTCTGTCTCAGACCGTCCGTCTCTGTCCGTCTCTCTCAGACCGTCCGTCTCAGACCGTCGGTCTCTGTCAGTCTCTCGTAGGCCGCCTGTCTCAGTCCGTCTGTCTCAGACCATCTGTCTCAGACCGTCTGTCTCTGTCCGTCTGTCTCTGTCCGTCTGTCTCAGACCGTCTGTCTCAGACCGTCGGTCTCTTTCCGTCTCTCTCAGGCCGCCTGTCTCAGTCCGTCTGTCTCAGACCATCTGTCTCAGACCGTTGTCTCTGTCCGCCTGTCTCTGTCCGTCGGTCTCAGCCCGCCTGTCTCAGACCGTCTGTCTCAGACCGTCTGTCTCAGACCGTCCGTCTCTGTCCGTCTCTCTCAGACCGTCCGTCTCAGACCGTCGGTCTCTGTCAGTCTCTCGTAGGCCGCCTGTCTCAGTCCGTCTGTCTCAGACCATCTGTCACAGACCGTCTGTCTCAGACCGTCTGTCTCAGACCGTCTGTCTCAGACCGTCTGTCTCAGACCGTCTGTCTCAGACCGTCTGTCTCAGACCGTCCGTCTCTGTCCGTCTCTCTCAGACCGTCCGTCTCAGACCGTCGGTCTCTGTCAGTCTCTCGTAGGCCGCCTGTCTCAGTCCGTCTGTCTCAGACCATCTGTCTCAGACCGCCTGTCTCTGTCCGTCTGTCTCAGACCATCTGTCTCACTACGTCTGTCTCTGTCCGTCTGTCTCAGCCCGTCTGTCTCAGTCCGTCTATCTCAGACCATCTGTCTCAGTCCGTTGTCTCTGTCCGCCTGTCTCTGTCCGTCGGTCTCAGCCCGCCTGTCTCAGACCGTCTGTCTCAGACCGTCGGTCTCAGACCGTCTGTCTCTGTCCGTCTGTCTCTGTCCGTCTGTCTCAGACCGTCTGTCTCAGACCGTCGGTCTCTGTCCGTCTCTCTCAGGCCGCCTGTCTCAGTCCGTCTGTCTCAGACCACTGTCTCAGACCGTTGTCTCTGTCCGTCTGTCTCAGACCATCAGTCTCAGACCGTTGTCTCTGTCCGCCTGTGTCTGTCCGTCGGTCTCAGCCCGCCTGTCTCAGACCGTCTGTCTGAGACCGTCTGTCTCAGACCGTCCGTCTCTGTCCGTCTCTCTCAGACCGTCTGTCTCTGTCCGTCTGTGTCAGACCGTCTGTCTCAGCCCGCTGTCTCAGACCATCGGTCTCAGACCGTTGTCTCTGTCCGTCTATCTCTGTCCGTCTGTCTCAGAACGTCTGTCTCAGACCATCTGTATCAAACCGTCTGCCTCAGCCCGCCTGTCTCAGCCCGTCTTTCTCAGACCGTCCGTCCCTGTCCGTCTCTCTCAGACCGTCCGTCTCAGACCGTCGGTCTCTGTCAGTCTCTCGTAGGCCGCCTGTCTCAGTCCGTCTGTCTCAGACCATCTGTATCAGACCGTCTGTCTCAGACCGTCGGTCTCTGTTCGTCTCTCTCAGGCCGCCTGTGTCAGTCCGTCTGTCTCAGACCACTGTCTCAGACCGTTGTCTCTGTCCGTCTGTCTCAGCCCGTCTGTCTCAGTCCGTCTGTCTCAGGCCATCTGTCTCAGACCGTTCTCTCTGTCCGCCTGTCTCAGTCCGTCTGTCTCAGACCATCTGTCTCCGACCGTTGTCTCTGTCCGCCTGTCTCTGTCCGTCGGTCTCAGCCCGCCTGTCTCGGACCGTCTGTCTCAGACCGTCTGCCTTAGACCGTCTGTCTCAGACCGTCTGTCTCAGACCGTCTGTCTCAGACCGTCTGTCTCAGACCGTCTGTCTCAGACCGTCCGTCTCTGTCCGTCTCTCTCAGACCGTCTGTCTCTGTCCGTCTGTGTCAGACCGTCTGTCTCAGCCCGCTGTCTCAGACCATCGGCCTCAGACCGTTGTCTCTGTCCGTCTATCTCTGTCCGTCTGTCTCAGAACGTCTGTCTCAGACCGTCCGTCTCTGTCCGTATCTCTCAGACCGTCCGTCTCAGACCGTCGGTCTCTGTCAGTCTCTCGTAGGCCGCCTGTCTCAGTCCGTCTGTCTCAGACCATCTGTCTCAGACCGTCTGTCTCAGACCGTCGGTCTCTGTTCGTCTCTCTCAGGCCGCCTGTGTCAGTCCGTCTGTCTCAGACCACTGTCTCAGACCGTTGTCTCTGTCCGTCTGTCTCAGCCCGTCTGTCTCAGTCCGTCTGTCTCAGACCATCTGTCTCAGACCGTTGTCTCTGTCCGCCTGTCTCAGTCCGTCTGTCTCAGACCATCTGTCTCCGACCGTTGTCTCTGTCCGCCTGTCTCTGTCCGTCGGTCTCAGCCCGCCTGTCTCGGACCGTCTGTCTCAGACCGTTGTCTCTGTCCGCCTGTCTCTGTCCGTCGGTCTCAGCCCGCCTGTCTCAGACCGTTGTCTCAGACCGTCTGTCTCAGACCGTCTGTCTCAGACCGTCCGTCTCTGTCCGTCTCTCTCAGACCGTCCGTCTCAGACCGTCGGTCTCTGTCAGTCTCTCGTAGGCCGCCTGTCTCAGTCCGTCTGTCTCAGACCATCTGTCTCAGACCGTCTGTCTCTGTCCGTCTGTCTCAGACCATCTGTCTCACTACGTCTGTCTCAGACCGTCTGTCTCAGACCGTCTGTCTCAGACCGTCTGTCTCAGACAGTCTGTCTCAGACCGTCTGTCTCTGTCCGTCTGTCTCTGTCCGTCTGTCTCAGACCGTCGGTCTCTGTCCGTCTCTCTCAGGCCGCCTGTCTCAGTCCGTCTGTCTCAGACCAACTGTCTCAGACCATTGTCTCTGTCCGCCTGTCTCAGCCCGTCTGTCTCAGTCCGTCTGGATCAGACCATCTGTCTCCGACCGTTGTCTCTGTGCGCCTGTCTCTGTCCGTCTGTCTCAGCCCGCTTGTCTCAGACCGTCTGTCTCAGACCGTCTGTGTCAGACCGCCTGTCTCAGCCCGTCTGTCTCAGACCGTCCGTCTCTGTCCGTCTCTCTCAGACCGTCCGTCTCAGACCGTCGGTCTCTGTCAGTCTCTCGTAGGCCGCCTGTCTCAGTCCGTCTGTCTCAGACCATCTGTCTCAGACCGTCTGTCTCTGTCCGTCTGTCTCAGACCATCTGTCTCACTACGTCTGTCTCAGACCGTCTGTCTCAGACCGTCTGTCTCAGACCGTCCGTCTCAGACCGTCGGTCTCTGTCAGTCTCTCGTAGGCCGCCTGTCTCAGTCCGTCTGTCTCAGACCATCTGTCTCAGACCGTCTGTCTCTGTCCGTCTGTCTCTGTCCGTCTGTCTCAGACCGTCTGTCTCAGACCGTCGGTCTCTGTCCGTCTCTCTCAGGCCGCCTGTCTCAGTCCGTCTGTCTCAGACCATCTGTCTCAGACCGTTGTCTCTGTCCGCCTGTCTCTGTCCGTCGGTCTCAGCCCGCCTGTCTCAGACCGTCTGTCTCAGACCGTCTGTCTCAGACCGTCCGTCTCTGTCCGTCTCTCTCAGACCGTCCGTCTCAGACCGTCGGTCTCTGTCAGTCTCTCGTAGGCCGCCTGTCACAGTCTGTCTGTCTCAGACCATCTGTCACAGACCGTCTGTCTCTGTCCGTCTGTCTCAGACCATCTGTCTCACTACGTCTGTCTCAGACCATCTGTCTCAGACCGTTGTCTCTGTCCGCCTGTCTCTGTCCGTCGGTCTCAGCCCGCCTGTCTCAGACCGTCTGTCTCAGACCGTCTGTCTCTGACCGTCTGTCTCTGTCCGTCTGTCTCAGACCGTCTGTCTCAGACCGTCGGTCTCTGTCCGTCTCTCTCAGGCCGCCTGTCTCAGTCCGTCTGTCTCAGACCAACTGTCTCAGACCATTGTCTCTGTCCGCCTGTCTCAGCCCGTCTGTCTCAGTCCGTCTGTATCAGACCATCTGTCTCCGACCGTTGTCTCTGTGCGCCTGTCTCTGTCCGTCGGTCTCAGCCCGCCTGTCTCAGACCGTCTGTCTCAGACCGTCTGTCTCAGACCGTCTGTCTCAGACCGTCTGTCTCAGACCATCTGTCTCAGACCGTCTGTCTCTGTCCGTCTGTCTCAGACCATCTGTCTCACTACGTCTGTCTCAGACCGTCTGTCTCAGACCGTCTGTCTCAGACCGTCTGTCTCAGACCGTCTGTCTCAGACCGTCTGTCTCAGACCGTCTGTCTCAGACCGTCTGTCTCAGACCGTCTGTCTCAGACCGTCTGTCTCAGACCGTCTGTCTCAGACCGTCTGTCTCAGACCGTCTGTCTCAGACCGTCTGTCTCAGACCGTCTGTCTCTGTCCGTCTGTCTCTGTCCGTCTGTCTCAGACCGTCGGTCTCTGTCCGTCTCTCTCAGGCCGCCTGTCTCAGTCCGTCTGTCTCAGACCATCTGTCTCAGACCGTTGTCTCTGTGCGCCTGTTTCTGTCCGTCGGTCTCAGCCCGCCTGTCTCAGACCGTCTGTCTCAGACCGTCTGTCTCAGACCGTCCGTCTCTGTCCGTCTCTCTCAGACCGTCCGTCTCAGAACGTCGGTCTCTGTCAGTCTCTCGTAGGCCGCCTGTCTCAGTCCGTCTGTCTCAGACCATCTGTCACAGACCGTCTGTCTCTGTCCGTCTGTCTCAGACCATCTGTCTCACTACGTCTGTCTCAGACCGTCTGCTTCAGACCGTCTGTCTCTGTCCGTCTGTCTCTGTCCGTCTGTCTCAGACCGTCTGTCTCAGACCGTCGGTCTCTGTCCGTCTCTCTCAGGCCGCCTGTCTCAGTCCGTCTGTCTCAGACCACTGTCTCAGACCGTTGTCTCTGTCCGTCTGTCTCAGCCCGTCTGTTTCAGTCCGTCTGTCTCAGACCATCTGTCTCAGACCGTTGTCTCTGTCCGCCTGTCTCTGTCCGTCGGTCTCAGCCCGCCTGTCTCAGACCGTCTGTCTCAGACCGTCTGTCTCAGACCGTCTGTCTCAGACCGTCTGTCTCAGACCGTCCGTCTCTGTCCGTCTCTCTCAGACCGTCCGTCTCAGACCGTCGGTCTCTGTCAGTCTCTCGTAGGCCGCCTGTCTCAGTCCGTCTGTCTCAGACCATCTGTCTCAGACCGTCTGTCTCTGTCCGTCTGTCTCAGACCATCTGTCTCACTACGTCTGTCTCAGACCGTCTGTCTCAGACCGTCTGTCTCAGACAGTCTGTCTCAGACCGTCTGTCTCAGACCGTCCGTCTCAGTCCGTCTCTCTCAGACCGTCCGTCTCAGACCGTCGGTCTCTGTCAGTCTCTCGTAGGCCGCCTGTCTCAGTCCGTCTGTCTCAGACCATCTGTCTCAGACCGTCTGACTCTGTCCGTCTATCTCAGACCATCTGTCTCACTACGTCTGTCTCAGACCGTCTGTCTCAGACCGTCTGTCTCAGACCGTCTGTCTCAGACCGTCTGTCTCAGACCGTCTGTCTCTGTCCGTCTGTCTCTGTCCGTCTGTCTCTGTCCGTCTGTCTCAGACCGTCTGTCTCAGACCGTCGGTCTCTGTCCGTCTCTCTCAGGCCGCCTGTCTCAGTCCGTCTGTCTCAGACCACTGTCTCAGACCGTTGTCTCTGTCCGTCTGTCTCAGCCCGTCTGTCTCAGTCCGTCTGTCTCAGACCATCTGTCTCAGACCGTTGTCTCTGTCCGCCTGTGTCTGTCCGTCGGTCTCAGCCCGCCTGTCTCAGACCGTCTGTCTCAGACCGTCTGTCTCAGACCGTCCGTCTCTGTCCGTCTCTCTCAGACCGTCTGTCTCTGTCCGTCTGTGTCAGACCGTCTGTCTCAGCCCGCTGTCTCAGACCATCGGTCTCAGACCGTTGTCTCTGTCCGTCTATCTGTCCGTCTGTCTCAGAACGTCTGTCTCAGACCATCTGTATCAAACCGTCTGCCTCAGCCCGCCTGTCTCAGCCCGTCTTTCTCAGATCGTCCGTCTCTGTCCGCCTCTCTCAGACCGTCCGTCTCAGACCGTCGGTCTCAGTCAGTCTCTCGTAGGCCGCCTGTCTCAGTCCGTCTGTCTCAGACCATCTGTCTCAGACCGTCTGTCTCAGACCGTCTGTCTCAGACCGTCTGTCTCAGACCGTCTGTCTCAGACCGTCCGTCTCTGTCCGTCTGTCTCAGACCATCTGTCTCACTACGTCTGTCTCAGACCGTCTGTCTCTGTCCGTCTGTCTCTGTCCGTCTGTCTCAGACCGTCTGTCTCAGACCGTCGGTCTCTGTCCGTCTCTCTCAGGCCGCCTGTCTCAGTCCGTCTGTCTCAGACCACTGTCTCAGACCGTTGTCTCTGTCCGTCTGTCTCAGCCCGTCTGTCTCAGTCCGTCTGTCTCAGACCATCTGTCTCAGACCGTTGTCTCTGTCCGCCTGTCTCAGACCGTCTGTCTCAGACCGTCTGTCTCTGTCCGTCTGTCTCTGTCCGTCTGTCTCAGACCGTCTGTCTCAGACCGTCGGTCTCTGTCCGTCTCTCTCAGGCCGCCTGTCTCGGTCCGTCTGTCTCAGACCAACTGTCTCAGACCGTTGTCTCTGTCCGCCTGTCTCAGCCTGTCTGTCTCAGCCCGCTTGTCTCAGACCGTCTGTCTCAGACCGTCTGTGTCAGACCGTCTGTCTCAGACCGTCTGCCTCAGACCGTCTGTCTCAGACCGTCTGTCTCAGACCGTCCGTCTCTGTCCGTCTCTCTCAGACCGTCTGTCTCTGTCCGTCTGTATCAGACCGTCTGTCTCAGCCCGCTGTCTCAGACCATCGGTCTCAGACCGTTGTCTCTGTCCGTCTATCTCTGTCCGTCTGTCTCAGAACGTCTGTCTCAGACCATCTGTATCAAACCGTCTGCCTCAGCCCGCCTGTCTCAGCCCGTCTTTCTCAGATCGTCCGTCTCTGTCCGCCTCTCTCAGACCGTCGGTCTCTGTCCGTCTCTCTCAGGCCGCCTGTCTCAGTCCGTCTGTCTCAGACCACTGTCTCAGACCGTTGGCTCTGTCCGTCTGTCTCAGCCCGTCTGTCTCAGTCCGTCTGTCTCAGACCATCAGTCTCAGACCGTTGTCTCTGTGCGCCTGTCTCTGTCCGTCTGTCTCAGCCCGCTTGTCTCAGACCGTCTGTCTCAGACCATCTGTATCAAACCGTCTGCCTCAGCCCGCCTGTCTCAGCCCGTCTGTCTCAGACCGTCCGTCTCTGTCCGTCTCTCTCAGACCGTCCGTCTCAGACCGTCGGTCTCTGTCAGTCTCTCGTAGGCCGCCTGTCTCAGTCCGTCTGTCTCAGACCATCTGTCTCAGACCGTCTGTCTCAGACCGTCGGTCTCTGTTCGTCTCTCTCAGGCCGCCTGTGTCAGTCCGTCTGTCTCAGACCATCTGTCTCAGACCGTTGTCTCTGTCCGCCTGTCTCAGTCCGTCTGTCTCAGACCATCTGTCTCCGACCGTTGTCTCTGTCCGCCTGTCTCTGTCCGTCGGTCTCAGCCCGCCTGTCTCAGACCGTTGTCTCAGACCGTCTGTCTCAGACCGTCTGTCTCAGACCGTCTGTCTCAGACCGTCCGTCTCTGTCCGTCTCTCTCAGACCGTCCGTCTCAGACCGTCGGTCTCTGTCAGTCTCTCGTAGGCCGCCTGTCTCAGTCCGTCTGTCTCAGACCATCTGTCTCAGACCGTCTGTCTCTTGCCGTTTGTCTCAGACCATCTGTCTCACTACGTCTGTCTCAGACCGTCTGTCTCAGACCGTCTGTCTCAGACCGTCTGTCTCTGTCCGTCTGTCTCTGTCCGTCTGTCTCAGACCGTCGGTCTCTGTCCGTCTCTCTCAGGCCGCCTGTCTCAGTCCGTCTGTCTCAGACCACTGTCTCAGACCGTTGTCTCTGTCCGTCTGTCTCAGTCCGTCTGTCTCAGACCATCTGTCTCAGACCGTTGTCTCTGTCCGCCTGTCTCAGACCGTCTGTCTCAGACCGTCTGTCTCTGTCCGTCTGTCTCTGTCCGTCTGTCTCAGACCGTCTGTCTCAGACCGTCGGTCTCTGTCCGTCTCTCTCAGGCCGCCTGTCTCAGTCCGTCTGTCTCAGACCAACTGTCTCAGACCGTTGTCTCTGTCCGCCTGTCTCAGCCCGTCTGTCTCAGTTCGTCTGTATCAGACCATCTGTCTCCGACCGTTGTCTCTGTGCGCCTGTCTCTGTCCGTCTGTCTCAGCCCGCTTGTCTCAGACCGTCTGTCTCAGACCGTCTGTGTCAGACCGTCTGTCTCAGACCGTCTGCCTCAGACCGTCTGTCTCAGACCGTCTGTCTCAGACCGTCTGTCTCAGACCGTCCGTCTCTGTCCGTCTCTCTCAGACCGTCTGTCTCTGTCCGTCTGTATCAGACCGTCTGTCTCAGCCCGCTGTCTCAGACCATCGGTCTCAGACCGTTGTCTCTGTCCGTCTTTCTCTGTCCGTCTGTCTCAGAACGTCTGTCTCAGACCATCTGTATCAAACCGTCTGCCTCAGCCCGCCTGTCTCAGCCCGTCTGTCTCAGACCGTCCGTCTCTGTCCGTCTCTCTCAGACCGTCCGTCTCAGACCGTCGGTCTCTGTTCGTCTCTCTCAGGCCGCCTGTGTCCGTCCGTCTGTCTCAGACCACTGTCTCAGACCGTTGTCTCTGTCCGTCTGTCTCAGCCCGTCTGTCTCAGTCCGTCTGTCTCAGACCGTCTGTCTCAGACCGTCTGTCTCAGACCGTCTGTCTCTGTCCGTCTGTCTCTGTCCGTCTGTCTCAGACCGTCTGTCTCAGACCGTCGGTCTCTGTCCGTCTTTCTCAGGCCGCCTGTCTCAGTCCGTCTGTCTCAGACCACTGTCTCAGACCGTTGTCTCTGTCCGTCTGTCTCAGCCCGTCTGTCTCGGTCCGTCTGTCTCAGACCATCAGTCTCAGACCGTTGTCTCTGTCCGCCTGTGTCTGTCCGTCGGTCTCAGCCCGCCTGTCTCAGACCGTCTGTCTCAGACCGTCTGTCTCAGACCGTCCGTCTCTGTCCGTCTCTCTCAGACCGTCTGTCTCTGTCCGTCTGTGTCAGACCGTCTGTCTCAGCCCGCTGTCTCAGACCATCGGTCTCAGACCGTTGTCTCTATCCGTCTATCTCTGTCCGTCTGTCTCAGAACGTCTGTCTCAGACCATCTGTATCAAACCGTCTGCCTCAGCCCGCCTGTCTCAGCCCGTCTTTCTCAGACCGTCCGTATCTGTCCGTCTCTCTCAGACCGTCCGTCTCAGACCGTCGGTCTCTGTCAGTCTCTCGTAGGCCGCCTGTCTCAGTCCGTCTGTCTCAGACCATCTGTATCAGACCGTCTGTCTCAGACCGTCGGTCTCTGTTCGTCTCTCTCAGGCCGCCTGTGTCAGTCCGTCTGTCTCAGACCACTGTCTCAGACCGTTGTCTCTGTCCGTCTGTCTCAGCCCGTCTGTCTCAGTCCGTCTGTCTCAGGCCATCTGTCTCAGACCGTTGTCTCTGTCCGCCTGTCTCAGTCCGTCTGTCTCAGACCATCTGTCTCCGACCGTTGTCTCTGTCCGCCTGTCTCTGTCCGTCGGTCTCAGCCCGCCTGTCTCGGACCGTCTGTCTCCGACCGTTGTCCCTGTGCGCCTGTCTCTGTCCGTCTGTCTCAGCCCGCTTGTCTCAGACCGTCTGTCTCAGACCGTCTGTGTCAGACCGTCTGTCTCAGACCGTCTGCCTCAGACCGTCTGTCTCAGACCGTCTGTCTCAGACCGTCTGTCTCAGACCGTCTGTCTCAGACCGTCCGTCTCTGTCCGTCTCTCTCAGACCGTCTGTCTCTGTCCGTCTGTGTCAGACCGTCTGTCTCAGACCGCTGTCTCAGACCGTTGTCTCTGTCCGTCTATCTCTGTCCGTCTGTCTCAGAACGTCTGTCTCAGACCATCTGTATCAAACCGTCTGCCTCAGCCCGCCTGTCTCAGCCCGTCTGTCTCAGACCGTCCGACTCTGTCCGTCTCTCTCAGACCGTCCGTCTCAGACCGTCCGTCTCAGACCGTCGGTCTCTGTCAGTCTCTCGTAGGCCGCCTGTCTCAGTCCGTCTGTCTCAGACCATCTGTCTCAGACCGTCTGTCTCAGACCGTCGGTCTGTGTTCGTCTCTCTCATGCCGCCTGTGTCAGTCCGTCTGTCTCAGACCACTGTCTCAGACCGTTGTCTCTGTCCGTCTGTCTCAGCCCGTCTGTCTCAGTCCGTCTGTCTCAGGCCATCTGTCTCAGACCGTTGTCTCTGTCCGCCTGTCTCAGTCCGTCTGTCTCAGACCATCTGTCTCCGACCGTTGTCTCTGTCCGCCTGTCTCTGTCCGTCGGTCTCAGCCCGCCTGTCTCGGACCGTCTGTCTCCGACCGTTGTCCCTGTGCGCCTGTCTCTGTCCGTCTGTCTCAGCCCGCTTGTCTCAGACCGTCTGTCTCAGACCGTCTGTGTCAGACCGTCTGTCTCAGACCGTCTGCCTCAGACCGTCTGTCTCAGACCGTCTGTCTCAGACCGTCTGTCTCAGACCGTCCGTCTCTGTCCGTCTCTCTCAGACCGTCTGTCTCTGTCCGTCTGTGTCAGACCGTCTGTCTCAGCCCGCTGTCTCAGACCATCGGTCTCAGACCGTTGTCTCTGTCCGTCTATCTCTGTCCGTCTGTCTCAGAACGTCTGTCTCAGACCATCTGTATCAAACCGTCTGCCTCAGCCCGCCTGTCTCAGCCCGTCTGTCTCAGACCGTCCGTCTCTGTCCGTCTCTCTCAGACCGTCCGTCTCAGACCGTCGGTCTCTGTCAGTCTCTCGTAGGCCGCCTGTCGCAGTCCGTCTGTCTCAGACCATCTGTCTCAGACCGTCTGTCTCAGACCGTCGGTCTCTGTTCGTCTCTCTCAGGCCGCCTGTGTCAGTCCGTCTGTCTCAGACCACTGTCTCAGACCGTTGTCTCTGTCCGTCTGTCTCAGCCCGTCTGTCTCAGTCCGTCTGTCTCAGACCATCTGTCTCAGACCGTTGTCTCTGTCCGCCTGTCTCAGTCCGTCTGTCTCAGACCATCTGTCTCCGACCGTTGTCTCTGTCCGCCTGTCTCTGTCCGTCGGTCTCAGCCCGCCTGTCTCGGACCGTCTGTCTCAGACCGTTGTCTCTGTCCGCCTGTCTCTGTCCGTCGGTCTCAGCCCGCCTGTCTCAGACCGTTGTCTCAGACCGTCTGTCTCAGACCGTCTGTCTCAGACCGTCCGTCTCTGTCCGTCTCTCTCAGACCGTCCGTCTCAGACCGTCGGTCTCTGTCAGTCTCTCGTAGGCCGCCTGTCTCAGTCCGTCTGTCTCAGACCATCTGTCTCAGACCGTCTGTCTCTGTCCGTCTGTCTCAGACCATCTGTCTCACTACGTCTGTCTCAGACCGTCTGTCTCAGACCGTCTGTCTCAGACAGTCTGTCTCAGACCGTCTGTCTCTGACCGTCTGTCTCTGTCCGTCTGTCTCTGTCCGTCTGTCTCAGACCGTCGGTCTCTGTCCGTCTCTCTCAGGCCGCCTGTCTCAGTCCGTCTGTCTCAGACCAACTGTCTCAGACCATTGTCTCTGTCCGCCTGTCTCAGCCCGTCTGTCTCAGTCCGTCTGTATCAGACCATCTGTCTCCGACCGTTGTCTCTGTGCGCCTGTCTCTGTCCGTCGGTCTCAGCCCGCCTGTCTCAGACCGTCTGTCTCAGACCGTCTGTCTCAGACCGTCTGTCTCAGACCGTCTGTCTCAGACCATCTGTCTCAGACCGTCTGTCTCTGTCCGTCTGTCTCAGACCATCTGTCTCACTACGTCTGTCTCAGACCGTCTGTCTCAGACCGTCTGTCTCAGTCCGTCTGTCTCAGACCGTCTGTCTCAGACCGTCTGTCTCAGACCGTCTGTCTCAGACCGTCTGTCTCAGACCGTCTGTCTCAGACCGTCTGTCTCAGACCGTCTGTCTCAGACCGTCTGTCTCAGACCGTCTGTCTCTGTCCGTCTGTCTCTGTCCGTCTGTCTCAGACCGTCGGTCTCTGTCCGTCTCTCTCAGGCCGCCTGTCTCAGTCCGTCTGTCTCAGACCATCTGTCTCAGACCGTTGTCTCTGTGCGCCTGTTTCTGTCCGTCGGTCTCAGCCCGCCTGTCTCAGACCGTCTGTCTCAGACCGTCTGTCTCAGACCGTCCGTCTCTGTCCGTCTCTCTCAGACCGTCCGTCTCAGAACGTCGGTCTCTGTCAGTCTCTCGTAGGCCGCCTGTCTCAGTCCGTCTGTCTCAGACCATCTGTCACAGACCGTCTGTCTCTGTCCGTCTGTCTCAGACCATCTGTCTCACTACGTCTGTCTCAGACCGTCTGCTTCAGACCGTCTGTCTCTGTCCGTCTGTCTCTGTCCGTCTGTCTCAGACCGTCTGTCTCAGACCGTCGGTCTCTGTCCGTCTCTCTCAGGCCGCCTGTCTCAGTCCGTCTGTCTCAGACCACTGTCTCAGACCGTTGTCTCTGTCCGTCTGTCTCAGCCCGTCTGTTTCAGTCCGTCTGTCTCAGACCATCTGTCTCAGACCGTTGTCTCTGTCCGCCTGTCTCTGTCCGTCGGTCTCAGCCCGCCTGTCTCAGACCGTCTGTCTCAGACCGTCTGTCTCAGACCGTCTGTCTCAGACCGTCTGTCTCAGACCGTCCGTCTCTGTCCGTCTCTCTCAGACCGTCCGTCTCAGACCGTCGGTCTCTGTCAGTCTCTCGTAGGCCGCCTGTCTCAGTCCGTCTGTCTCAGACCATCTGTCTCAGACCGTCTGTCTCTGTCCGTCTGTCTCAGACCATCTGTCTCACTACGTCTGTCTCAGACCGTCTGTCTCAGACCGTCTGTCTCAGACCGTCTGTCTCAGACAGTCTGTCTCAGACCGTCTGTCTCAGACCGTCCGTCTCTGTCCGTCTCTCTCAGACCGTCCGTCTCAGACCGTCGGTCTCTGTCAGTCTCTCGTAGGCCGCCTGTCTCAGTCCGTCTGTCTCAGACCATCTGTCTCAGACCGTCTGACTCTGTCCGTCTATCTCAGACCATCTGTCTCACTACGTCTGTCTCAGACCGTCTGTCTCAGACCGTCTGTCTCAGACCGTCTGTCTCAGACCGTCTGTCTCTGTCCGTCTGTCTCTGTCCGTCTGTCTCTGTCCGTCTGTCTCAGACCGTCTGTCTCAGACCGTCGGTCTCTGTCCGTCTCTCTCAGGCCGCCTGTCTCAGTCCGTCTGTCTCAGACCACTGTCTCAGACCGTTGTCTCTGTCCGTCTGTCTCAGCCCGTCTGTCTCAGTCCGTCTGTCTCAGACCATCTGTCTCAGACCGTTGTCTCTGTCCGCCTGTGTCTGTCCGTCGGTCTCAGCCCGCCTGTCTCAGACCGTCTGTCTCAGACCGTCTGTCTCAGACCGTCCGTCTCTGTCCGTCTCTCTCAGACCGTCTGTCTCTGTCCGTCTGTGTCAGACCGTCTGTCTCAGCCCGCTGTCTCAGACCATCGGTCTCAGACCGTTGTCTCTGTCCGTCTATCTGTCCGTCTGTCTCAGAACGTCTGTCTCAGACCATCTGTATCAAACCGTCTGCCTCAGCCCGCCTGTCTCAGCCCGTCTTTCTCAGATCGTCCGTCTCTGTCCGCCTCTCTCAGACCGTCCGTCTCAGACCGTCGGTCTCAGTCAGTCTCTCGTAGGCCGCCTGTCTCAGTCCGTCTGTCTCAGACCATCTGTCTCAGACCGTCTGTCTCAGACCGTCTGTCTCAGACCGTCTGTCTCAGACCGTCTGTCTCAGACCGTCCGTCTCTGTCCGTCTGTCTCAGACCATCTGTCTCACTACGTCTGTCTCAGACCGTCTGTCTCTGTCCGTCTGTCTCTGTCCGTCTGTCTCAGACCGTCTGTCTCTGTCCGTCTGTCTCTGTCCGTCTGTCTCTGTCCGTCTGTCTCAGACCGTCTGTCTCAGACCGTCGGTCTCTGTCCGTCTCTCTCAGGCCGCCTGTCTCAGTCCGTCTGTCTCAGACCACTGTCTCAGACCGTTGTCTCTGTCCGTCTGTCTCAGCCCGTCTGTCTCAGTCCGTCTGTCTCAGACCATCTGTCTCAGACCGTTGTCTCTGTCCGCCTGTGTCTGTCCGTCGGTCTCAGCCCGCCTGTCTCAGACCGTCTGTCTCAGACCGTCTGTCTCAGACCGTCCGTCTCTGTCCGTCTCTCTCAGACCGTCTGTCTCTGTCCGTCTGTGTCAGACCGTCTGTCTCAGCCCGCTGTCTCAGACCATCGGTCTCAGACCGTTGTCTCTGTCCGTCTATCTGTCCGTCTGTCTCAGAACGTCTGTCTCAGACCATCTGTATCAAACCGTCTGCCTCAGCCCGCCTGTCTCAGCCCGTCTTTCTCAGATCGTCCGTCTCTGTCCGCCTCTCTCAGACCGTCCGTCTCAGACCGTCGGTCTCAGTCAGTCTCTCGTAGGCCGCCTGTCTCAGTCCGTCTGTCTCAGACCATCTGTCTCAGACCGTCTGTCTCAGACCGTCTGTCTCAGACCGTCTGTCTCAGACCGTCTGTCTCAGACCGTCCGTCTCTGTCCGTCTGTCTCAGACCATCTGTCTCACTACGTCTGTCTCAGACCGTCTGTCTCTGTCCGTCTGTCTCTGTCCGTCTGTCTCAGACCGTCTGTCTCAGACCGTCGGTCTCTGTCCGTCTCTCTCAGGCCGCCTGTCTCAGTCCGTCTGTCTCAGACCACTGTCTCAGACCGTTGTCTCTGTCCGTCTGTCTCAGCCCGTCTGTCTCAGTCCGTCTGTCTCAGACCATCTGTCTCAGACCGTTGTCTCTGTCCGCCTGTCTCAGACCGTCTGTCTCAGACCGTCTGTCTCTGTCCGTCTGTCTCTGTCCGTCTGTCTCAGACCGTCTGTCTCAGACCGTCGGTCTCTGTCCGTCTCTCTCAGGCCGCCTGTCTCGGTCCGTCTGTCTCAGACCAACTGTCTCAGACCGTTGTCTCTGTCCGCCTGTCTCAGCCTGTCTGTCTCAGCCCGCTTGTCTCAGACCGTCTGTCTCAGACCGTCTGTGTCAGACCGTCTGTCTCAGACCGTCTGCCTCAGACCGTCTGTCTCAGACCGTCTGTCTCAGACCGTCCGTCTCTGTCCGTCTCTCTCAGACCGTCTGTCTCTGTCCGTCTGTATCAGACCGTCTGTCTCAGCCCGCTGTCTCAGACCATCGGTCTCAGACCGTTGTCTCTGTCCGTCTATCTCTGTCCGTCTGTCTCAGAACGTCTGTCTCAGACCATCTGTATCAAACCGTCTGCCTCAGCCCGCCTGTCTCAGCCCGTCTGTCTCAGACCGTCCGTCTCTGTCCGTCTCTCTCAGACCGTCGGTCTCTGTCCGTCTCTCTCAGGCCGCCTGTCTCAGTCCGTCTGTCTCAGACCACTGTCTCAGACCGTTGGCTCTGTCCGTCTGTCTCAGCCCGTCTGTCTCAGTCCGTCTGTCTCAGACCATCAGTCTCAGACCGTTGTCTCTGTGCGCCTGTCTCTGTCCGTCTGTCTCAGCCCGCTTGTCTCAGACCGTCTGTCTCAGACCGTCTGTGTCAGACCGTCTGTCTCAGACCGTCTGCCTCAGACCGTCTGTCTCAGACCGTCTGTCTCAGACCGTCTGTCTCAGACCGTCCGTCTCTGTCCGTCTCTCTCAGACCGTCTGTCTCTGTCCGTCTGTGTCAGACCGTCTGTCTCAGCCCGCTGTCTCAGACCATCGGTCTCAGCCCGCTGTCTCAGACCATCGGTCTCAGACCGTTGTCTCTGTCCGTCTATCTGTCCGTCTGTCTCAGAACGTCTGTCTCAGACCGTTGTCTCTGTCCGTCTGTCTCAGCCCGTCTGTCTCAGTCCGTCTGTCTCAGGCCATCTGTCTCAGACCGTTGTCTCTGTCCGCCTGTCTCAGTCCGTCCGTCTCTGTCCGTCTCTCTCAGACCGTCTGTCTCTGTCCGTCTGTGTCAGACCGTCTGTCTCAGCCCGCTGTCTCAGACCATCGGTCTCAGCCCGCTGTCTCAGACCATCGGTCTCAGACCGTTGTCTCTGTCCGTCTATCTGTCCGTCTGTCTCAGAACGTCTGTCTCAGACCGTTGTCTCTGTCCGTCTGTCTCAGCCCGTCTGTCTCAGTCCGTCTGTCTCAGACCGTCTGTCTCAGACCGTCGGTCTCTGTCAGTCTCTCGTAGGCCGCCTGTCTCAGTCCGTCTGTCTCAGACCATCTGTATCAGACCGTCTGTCTCAGACCGTCGGTCTCTGTTCGTCTCTCTCAGGCCGCCTGTGTCAGTCCGTCTGTCTCAGACCACTGTCTCAGACCGTTGTCTCTGTCCGTCTGTCTCAGCCCGTCTGTCTCAGTCCGTCTGTCTCAGGCCATCTGTCTCAGACCGTTGTCTCTGTCCGCCTGTCTCAGTCCGTCTGTCTCAGACCATCTGTCTCCGACCGTTGTCTCTGTCCGCCTGTCTCTGTCCGTCGGTCTCAGCCCGCCTGTCTCGGACCGTCTGTCTCCGACCGTTGTCCCTGTGCGCCTGTCTCTGTCCGTCTGTCTCAGCCCGCTTGTCTCAGACCGTCTGTCTCAGACCGTCTGTGTCAGACCGTCTGTCTCAGACCGTCTGCCTCAGACCGTCTGTCTCAGACCGTCTGTCTCAGACCGTCTGTCTCAGACCGTCTGTCTCAGACCGTCCGTCTCTGTCCGTCTCTCTCAGACCGTCTGTCTCTGTCCGTCTGTGTCAGACCGTCTGTCTCAGACCGCTGTCTCAGACCGTTGTCTCTGTCCGTCTATCTCTGTCCGTCTGTCTCAGAACGTCTGTCTCAGACCATCTGTATCAAACCGTCTGCCTCAGCCCGCCTGTCTCAGCCCGTCTGTCTCAGACCGTCCGTCTCTGTCCGTCTCTCTCAGACCGTCCGTCTCAGACCGTCCGTCTCAGACCGTCGGTCTCTGTCAGTCTCTCGTAGGCCGCCTGTCTCAGTCCGTCTGTCTCAGACCATCTGTCTCAGACCGTCTGTCTCAGACCGTCGGTCTCTATTCGTCTCTCTCAGGCCGCCTGTGTCAGTCCGTCTGTCTCAGACCACTGTCTCAGACCGTTGTCTCTGTCCGTCTGTCTCAGCCCGTCTGTCTCAGTCCGTCTGTCTCAGGCCATCTGTCTCAGACCGTTGTCTCTGTCCGCCTGTCTCAGTCCGTCTGTCTCAGACCATCTGTCTCCGACCGTTGTCTCTGTCCGCCTGTCTCTGTCCGTCGGTCTCAGCCCGCCTGTCTCGGACCGTCTGTCTCCGACCGTTGTCCCTGTGCGCCTGTCTCTGTCCGTCTGTCTCAGCCCGCTTGTCTCAGACCGTCTGTCTCAGACCGTCTGTGTCAGACCGTCTGTCTCAGACCGTCTGCCTCAGACCGTCTGTCTCAGACCGTCTGTCTCAGACCGTCTGTCTCAGACCGTCCGTCTCTGTCCGTCTCTCTCAGACCGTCTGTCTCTGTCCGTCTGTGTCAGACCGTCTGTCTCAGCCCGCTGTCTCAGACCATCGGTCTCAGACCGTTGTCTCTGTCCGTCTATCTCTGTCCGTCTGTCTCAGAACGTCTGTCTCAGACCATCTGTATCAAACCATCTGCCTCAGCCCGCCTGTCTCAGCCCGTCTGTCTCAGACCGTCCGTCTCTGTCCGTCTCTCTCAGACCGTCCGTCTCAGACCGTCGGTCTCTGTCAGTCTCTCGTAGGCCGCCTGTCGCAGTCCGTCTGTCTCAGACCATCTGTCTCAGACCGTCTGTCTCAGACCGTCGGTCTCTGTTCGTCTCTCTCAGGCCGCCTGTGTCAGTCCGTCTGTCTCAGACCACTGTCTCAGACCGTTGTCTCTGTCCGTCTGTCTCAGCCCGTCTGTCTCAGTCCGTCTGTCTCAGACCATCTGTCTCAGACCGTTGTCTCTGTCCGCCTGTCTCAGTCCGTCTGTCTCAGACCATCTGTCTCAGACCGTTGTCTCTGTCCGCCTGACTCTGTCCGTCGGTCTCAGCCCGCCTGTCTCAGACCGTTGTCTCAGACCGTCTGTCTCAGACCGTCTGTCTCAGACCGTCCGTCTCTGTCCGTCTCTCTCAGACCGTCCGTCTCAGACCGTCGGTCTCTGTCAGTCTCTCGTAGGCCGCCTGTCTCAGTCCGTCTGTCTCAGACCATCTGTCTCAGACCGTCTGTCTCAGACCGTCTGTCTCAGACCTTCCGTCTCTGTCCGTCTCTCTCAGACCGTCTGTCTCTGTCCGTCTGTATCAGACCGTCTGTCTCAGCCCGCTGTCTCAGACCATCGGTCTCAGACCGTTGTCTCTGTCCGTCTATCTGTCCGTCTGTCTCAGAACGTCTGTCTCAGACCATCTGTATCAAACCGTCTGCCTCAGCCCGCCTGTCTCAGCCCGTCTTTCTCAGATCGTCCGTCTCTGTCCGCCTCTCTCAGACCGTCCGTCTCAGACCGTCGGTCTCAGTCAGTCTCTCGTAGGCCGCCTGTCTCAGTCCGTCTGTCTCAGACCATCTGTCTCAGACCGTCTGTCTCAGACCGTCTGTCTCAGACCGTCTGTCTCAGACCGTCTGTCTCAGACCGTCTGTCTCAGACCGTCCGTCTCTGTCCGTCTGTCTCAGACCATCTGTCTCACTACGTCTGTCTCAGACCGTCTGTCTCTGTCCGTCTGTCTCTGTCCGTCTGTCTCAGACCGTCTGTCTCAGACCGTCGGTCTCTGTCCGTCTCTCTCAGGCCGCCTGTCTCAGTCCGTCTGTCTCAGACCACTGTCTCAGACCGTTGTCTCTGTCCGTCTGTCTCAGCCCGTCTGTCTCAGTCCGTCTGTCTCAGACCATCTGTCTCAGACCGTTGTCTCTGTCCGCCTGTCTCAGACCGTCTGTCTCAGACCGTCTGTCTCTGTCCGTCTGTCTCTGTCCGTCTGTCTCAGACCGTCTGTCTCAGACCGTCGGTCTCTGTCCGTCTCTCTCAGGCCGCCTGTCTCGGTCCGTCTGTCTCAGACCAACTGTCTCAGACCGTTGTCTCTGTCCGCCTGTCTCAGCCCGTCTGTCTCAGTCCGTCTGTATCAGACCATCTGTCTCCGACCGTTGTCTCTGTGCGCCTGTCTCTGTCCGTCTGTCTCAGCCCGCTTGTCTCAGACCGTCTGTCTCAGACCGTCTGTGTCATACCGTCTGTCTCAGACCGTCTGCCTCAGACCGTCTGTCTCAGACCGTCTGTCTCAGACCGTCCGTCTCTGTCCGTCTCTCTCAGACCGTCTGTCTCTGTCCGTCTGTATCAGACCGTCTGTCTCAGCCCGCTGTCTCAGACCATCTGTCTCAGACCGTCTGTCTCAGACCGTCTGTCTCAGACCGTCTGTCTCAGACCGTCCGTCTCTGTCCGTCTGTCTCAGACCATCTGTCTCACTACGTCTGTCTCAGACCGTCTGTCTCTGTCCGTCTGTCTCTGTCCGTCTGTCTCAGACCGTCTGTCTCAGACCGTCGGTCTCTGTCCGTCTCTCTCAGGCCGCCTGTCTCAGTCCGTCTGTCTCAGACCACTGTCTCAGACCGTTGTCTCTGTCCGTCTGTCTCAGCCCATCTGTCTCAGTCCGTCTGTCTCAGACCATCTGTCTCAGACCGTTGTCTCTGTCCGCCTGTCTCAGACCGTCTGTCTCAGACCGTCTGTCTCTGTCCGTCTGTCTCTGTCCGTCTGTCTCAGACCGTCTGTCTCAGACCGTCGGTCTCTGTCCGTCTCTCTCAGGCCGCCTGTCTCGGTCCGTCTGTCTCAGACCAACTGTCTCAGACCGTTGTCTCTGTCCGCCTGTCTCAGCCCGTCTGTCTCAGTCCGACTGTATCAGACCATCTGTCTCCGACCGTTGTCTCTGTGCGCCTGTCTCTGTCCGTCTGTCTCAGCCCGCTTGTCTCAGACCGTCTGTCTCAGACCGTCTGTGTCAGACCGTCTGTCTCAGACCGTCTGCCTCAGACCGTCTGTCTCAGACCGTCTGTCTCAGACCGTCCGTCTCTGTCCGTCTCTCTCAGACCGTCTGTCTCTGTCCGTCTGTATCAGACCGTCTGTCTCAGCCCGCTGTCTCAGACCATCGGTCTCAGACCGTTGTCTCTGTCCGTCTATCTCTGTCCGTCTGTCTCAGAACGTCTGTCTCAGACCATCTGTATCAAACCGTCTGCCTCAGCCCGCCTGTCTCAGCCCGTCTGTCTCAGACCGTCCGTCTCTGTCCGTCTCTCTCAGACCGTCGGTCTCTGTCCGTCTCTCTCAGGCCGCCTGTCTCAGTCCGTCTGTCTCAGACCACTGTCTCAGACCGTTGGCTCTGTCCGTCTGTCTCAGTCCGTCTGTCTCAGACCATCAGTCTCAGACCATTGTCTCTGTGCGCCTGTCTCTGTCCGTCTGTCTCAGCCCGCTTGTCTCAGACCGTCTGTCTCAGACCGTCTGTGTCAGACCGTCTGTCTCAGACCGTCTGCCTCAGACCGTCTGTCTCAGACCGTCTGTCTCAGACCGTCTGTCTCAGACCGTCCGTCTCTGTCCGTCTCTCTCAGACCGTCTGTCTCTGTCCGTCTGTGTCAGACCGTCTGTCTCAGCCCGCTGTCTCAGACCATCGGTCTCAGCCCGCTGTCTCAGACCATCGGTCTCAGACCGTTGTCTCTGTCCGTCTATCTGTCCGTCTGTCTCAGAACGTCTGTCTCAGACCATCTGTATCAAACCGTCTGCCTCAGCCCGCCTGTCTCAGCCCGTCTTTCTCAGATCGTCCGTCTCTGTCCGCCTCTCTCAGACCGTCCGTCTCAGACCGTCGGTCTCAGTCAGTCTCTCGTAGGCCGCCTGTCTCAGTCCGTCTGTCTCAGACCATCTGTCTCAGACCGTCTGTCTCAGACCGTCTGTCTCAGACCGTCTGTCTCAGACCGTCTGTCTCAGACCGTCTGTCTCAGACCGTCCGTCTCTGTCCGTCTGTCTCAGACCATCTGTCTCACTACGTCTGTCTCAGACCGTCTGTCTCTGTCCGTCTGTCTCTGTCCGTCTGTCTCAGACCGTCTGTCTCAGACCGTCGGTCTCTGTCCGTCTCTCTCAGGCCGCCTGTCTCAGTCCGTCTGTCTCAGACTACTGTCTCAGACCGTTGGCTCTGTCCGTCTGTCTCAGCCCGTCTGTCTCAGTCCGTCTGTCTCAGACCATCAGTCTCAGACCGTTGTCTCTGTGCGCCTGTCTCTGTCCGTCTGTCTCAGCCCGCTTGTCTCAGACCGTCTGTCTCAGACCGTCTGTGTCAGACCGTCTGTCTCAGACCGTCTGCCTCAGACCGTCTGTCTCAGACCGTCTGTCTCAGACCGTCTGTCTCAGACCGTCCGTCTCTGTCCGTCTCTCTCAGACCGTCTGTCTCTGTCCGTCTGTGTCAGACCGTCTGTCTCAGCCCGCTGTCTCAGACCATCGGTCTCAGACCGTTGTCTCTGTCCGTCTATCTCTGTCCGTCTGTCTCAGAACGTCTGTCTCAGACCATCTGTATCAAACCGTCTGCCTCAGCCCGCCTGTCTCAGCCCGTCTGTCTCAGACCGTCCGTCTCTGTCCGTCTCTCTCAGACCGTCCGTCTCAGACCGTCGGTCTCTGTCAGTCTCTCGTAGGCCGCCTGTCTCAGTCCGTCTGTCTCAGACCGTCTGTCTCAGACCGTCTGTCTCAGACCGTCCGTCTCTGTCCGTCTCTCTCAGACCGTCCGTCTCAGACCGTCGGTCTCTGTCAGTCTCTCGTAGGCCGCCTGTCTCAGTCCGTCTGTCTCAGACCATCTGTCTCAGACCGTCTGTCTCTTGCCGTTTGTCTCAGACCATCTGTCTCACTACGTCTGTCTCCGACCGTTGTCTCTGTCCGCCTGTCTCTGTCCGTCGGTCTCAGCCCGTCTGTCTCAGACCGTCTGTCTCTGTCCGTCTGTCTCTGTCCGTCTGTCTCAGACCGTCGGTCTCTGTCCGTCTCTCTCAGGCCGCCTGTCTCAGTCCGTCTGTCTCAGACCACTGTCTCAGACCGTTGTCTCTGTCCGTCTGTCTCAGTCCGTCTGTCTCAGACCATCTGTCTCAGACCGTTGTCTCTGTCCGCCTGTCTCAGACCGTCTGTCTCAGACCGTCTGTCTCTGTCCGTCTGTCTCTGTCCGTCTGTCTCAGACCGTCTGTCTCAGACCGTCGGTCTCTGTCCGTCTCTCTCAGGCCGCCTGTCTCAGTCCGTCTGTCTCAGACCAACTGTCTCAGACCGTTGTCTCTGTCCGCCTGTCTCAGCCCGTCTGTCTCAGTTCGTCTGTATCAGACCATCTGTCTCCGACCGTTGTCTCTGTGCGCCTGTCTCTGTCCGTCTGTCTCAGCCCGCTTGTCTCAGACCGTCTGTCTCAGACCGTCGGTCTCTGTCCGTCTCTCTCAGGCCGCCTGTCTCGGTCCGTCTGTCTCAGACCAACTGTCTCAGACCGTTGTCTCTGTCCGCCTGTCTCAGCCCGTCTGTCTCAGTCCGTCTGTATCAGACCATCTGTCTCCGACCGTTGTCTCTGTGCGCCTGTCTCTGTCCGTCTGTCTCAGCCCGCTTGTCTCAGACCGTCTGTCTCAGACCGTCTGTGTCAGACCGTCTGTCTCAGACCGTCTGCCTCAGACCGTCTGTCTCAGACCGTCTGTCTCAGACCGTCCGTCTCTGTCCGTCTCTCTCAGACCGTCTGTCTCTGTCCGTCTGTATCAGACCGTCTGTCTCAGCCCGCTGTCTCAGACCATCGGTCTCAGACCGTTGTCTCTGTCCGTCTATCTCTGTCCGTCTGTCTCAGAACGTCTGTCTCAGACCATCTGTATCAAACCGTCTGCCTCAGCCCGCCTGTCTCAGCCCGTCTGTCTCAGACCGTCCGTCTCTGTCCGTCTCTCTCAGACCGTCGGTCTCTGTCCGTCTCTCTCAGGCCGCCTGTCTCAGTCCGTCTGTCTCAGACCACTGTCTCAGACCGTTGGCTCTGTCCGTCTGTCTCAGTCCGTCTGTCTCAGACCATCAGTCTCAGACCGTTGTCTCTGTGCGCCTGTCTCTGTCCGTCTGTCTCAGCCCGCTTGTCTCAGACCGTCTGTCTCAGACCGTCTGTGTCAGACCGTCTGTCTCAGACCGTCTGCCTCAGACCGTCTGTCTCAGACCGTCTGTCTCAGACCGTCCGTCTCTGTCCGTCTCTCTCAGACCGTCTGTCTCTGTCCGTCTGTGTCAGACCGTCTGTCTCAGCCCGCTGTCTCAGACCATCGGTCTCAGCCCGCTGTCTCAGACCATCGGTCTCAGACCGTTGTCTCTGTCCGTCTATCTGTCCGTCTGTCTCAGAACGTCTGTCTCAGACCATCTGTATCAAACCGTCTGCCTCAGCCCGCCTGTCTCAGCCCGTCTTTCTCAGATCGTCCGTCTCTGTCCGCCTCTCTCAGACCGTCCGTCTCAGACCGTCGGTCTCAGTCAGTCTCTCGTAGGCCGCCTGTCTCAGTCCGTCTGTCTCAGACCATCTGTCTCAGACCGTCTGTCTCAGACCGTCTGTCTCAGACCGTCTGTCTCAGACCGTCTGTCTCAGACCGTCCGTCTCTGTCCGTCTGTCTCAGACCATCTGTCTCACTACGTCTGTCTCAGACCGTCTGTCTCTGTCCGTCTGTCTCTGTCCGTCTGTCTCAGACCGTCTGTCTCAGACCGTCGGTCTCTGTCCGTCTCTCTCAGGCCGCCTGTCTCAGTCCGTCTGTCTCAGACTACTGTCTCAGACCGTTGGCTCTGTCCGTCTGTCTCAGCCCGTCTGTCTCAGTCCGTCTGTCTCAGACCATCAGTCTCAGACCGTTGTCTCTGTGCGCCTGTCTCTGTCCGTCTGTCTCAGCCCGCTTGTCTCAGACCGTCTGTCTCAGACCGTCTGGGTCAGACCGTCTGTCTCAGACCGTCTGCCTCAGACCGTCTGTCTCAGACCGTCTGTCTCAGACCGTCTGTCTCAGACCGTCCGTCTCTGTCCGTCTCTCTCAGACCGTCTGTCTCTGTCCGTCTGTGTCAGACCGTCTGTCTCAGCCCGCTGTCTCAGACCATCGGTCTCAGACCGTTGTCTCTGTCCGTCTATCTCTGTCCGTCTGTCTCAGAACGTCTGTCTCAGACCATCTGTATCAAACCGTCTGCCTCAGCCCGCCTGTCTCAGCCCGTCTGTCTCAGACCGTCCGTCTCTGTCCGTCTCTCTCAGACCGTCCGTCTCAGACCGTCGGTCTCTGTCAGTCTCTCGTAGGCCGCCTGTCTCAGTCCGTCTGTCTCAGACCATCTGTCTCAGACCGTCTGTCTCAGACCGTCGGTCTCTGTTCGTCTCTCTCAGGCCGCCTGTGTCAGTCCGTCTGTCTCAGACCACTGTCTCAGACCGTTGTCTCTGTCCGTCTGTCTCAGCCCGTCTGTCTCAGTCCGTCTGTCTCAGACCATCTGTCTCAGACCGTTGTCTCTGTCCGCCTGTCTCAGTCCGTCTGTCTCAGACCATCTGTCTCCGACCGTTGTCTCTGTCCGCCTGTCTCTGTCCGTCGGTCTCAGCCCGCCTGTCTCAGACCGTTGTCTCAGACCGTCTGTCTCAGACCGTCTGTCTCAGACCGTCTGCCTCAGACCGTCTGTCTCAGACCGTCTGTCTCAGACCGTCTGTCTCAGACCGTCCGTCTCTGTCCGTCTCTCTCAGACCGTCTGTCTCTGTCCGTCTGTGTCAGACCGTCTGTCTCAGACCACTGTCTCAGACCGTTGTCTCTGTCCGTCTGTCTCAGTCCGTCTGTCTCAGACCATCTGTCTCAGACCGTTGTCTCTGTCCGCCTGTCTCAGACCGTCTGTCTCAGACCGTCTGTCTCTGTCCGTCTGTCTCTGTCCGTCTGTCTCAGACCGTCTGTCTCAGACCGTCGGTCTCTGTCCGTCTCTCTCAGGCCGCCTGTCTCAGTCCGTCTGTCTCAGACCAACTGTCTCAGACCGTTGTCTCTGTCCGCCTGTCTCAGCCCGTCTGTCTCAGTTCGTCTGTATCAGACCATCTGTCTCCGACCGTTGTCTCTGTGCGCCTGTCTCTGTCCGTCTGTCTCAGCCCGCTTGTCTCAGACCGTCTGTCTCAGACCGTCTGTGTCAGACCGTCTGTCTCAGACCGTCTGCCTCAGACCGTCTGTCTCAGACCGTCTGTCTCAGACCGTCTGTCTCAGACCGTCCGTCTCTGTCCGTCTCTCTCAGACCGTCTGTCTCTGTCCGTCTGTATCAGACCGTCTGTCTCAGCCCGCTGTCTCAGACCATCGGTCTCAGACCGTTGTCTCTGTCCGTCTATCTCTGTCCGTCTGTCTCAGAACGTCTGTCTCAGACCATCTGTATCAAACCGTCTGCCTCAGCCCGCCTGTCTCAGCCCGTCTGTCTCAGACCGTCCGTCTCTGTCCGTCTCTCTCAGACCGTCCGTCTCAGACCGTCGGTCTCTGTTCGTCTCTCTCAGGCCGCCTGTGTCCGTCCGTCTGTCTCAGACCACTGTCTCAGACCGTTGTCTCTGTCCGTCTGTCTCAGCCCGTCTGTCTCAGTCCGTCTGTCTCAGACCGTCTGTCTCAGACCGTCTGTCTCAGACCGTCTGTCTCTGTCCGTCTGTCTCTGTCCGTCTGTCTCAGACCGTCTGTCTCAGACCGTCGGTCTCTGTCCGTCTTTCTCAGGCCGCCTGTCTCAGTCCGTCTGTCTCAGACCACTGTCTCAGACCGTTGTCTCTGTCCGTCTGTCTCAGCCCGTCTGTCTCGGTCCGTCTGTCTCAGACCATCAGTCTCAGACCGTTGTCTCTGTCCGCCTGTCTCAGACCGTCTGTCTCAGACCGTCGGTCTCTGTCCGTCTCTCTCAGGCCGCCTGTCTCAGTCCGTCTGTCTCAGACCAACTGTCTCAGACCGTTGTCTCTGTGCGCCTGTCTCAGCCCGTCTGTCTCAGTTCGTCTGTATCAGACCATCTGTCTCCGACCGTTGTCTCTGTGCGCCTGTCTCTGTCCGTCTGTCTCAGCCCGCTTGTCTCAGACCGTCTGTCTCAGACCGTCTGTGTCAGACCGTCTGTCTCAGACCGTCTGCCTCAGACCGTCTGTCTCAGACCGTCTGTCTCAGACCGTCTGTCTCAGACCGTCCGTCTCTGTCCGTCTCTCTCAGACCGTCTGTCTCTGTCCGTCTGTATCAGACCGTCTGTCTCAGCCCGCTGTCTCAGACCATCGGTCTCAGACCGTTGTCTCTGTCCGTCTATCTCTGTCCGTCTGTCTCAGAACGTCTGTCTCAGACCATCTGTATCAAACCGTCTGCCTCAGCCCGCCTGTCTCAGCCCGTCTGTCTCAGACCGTCCGTCTCTGTCCGTCTCTCTCAGACCGTCCGTCTCAGACCGTCGGTCTCTGTTCGTCTCTCTCAGGCCGCCTGTGTCCGTCCGTCTGTCTCAGACCACTGTCTCAGACCGTTGTCTCTGTCCGTCTGTCTCAGCCCGTCTGTCTCAGTCCGTCTGTCTCAGACCGTCTGTCTCAGACCGTCTGTCTCAGACCGTCTGTCTCTGTCCGTCTGTCTCTGTCCGTCTGTCTCAGACCGTCTGTCTCAGACCGTCGGTCTCTGTCCGTCTTTCTCAGGCCGCCTGTCTCAGTCCGTCTGTCTCAGACCACTGTCTCAGACCGTTGTCTCTGTCCGTCTGTCTCAGCCCGTCTGTCTCGGTCCGTCTGTCTCAGACCATCAGTCTCAGACCGTTGTCTCTGTCCGCCTGTGTCTGTCCGTCGGTCTCAGCCCGCCTGTCTCAGACCGTCTATCTCAGACCGTCTGTCTCAGACCGTCCGTCTCTGTCCGTCTCTCTCAGACCGTCTGTCTCTGTCCGTCTGTGTCAGACCGTCTGTCTCAGCCCGCTGTCTCAGACCATCGGTCTCAGACCGTTGTCTCTATCCGTCTATCTCTGTCCGTCTGTCTCAGAACGTCTGTCTCAGACCATCTGTATCAAACCGTCTGCCTCAGCCCGCCTGTCTCAGCCCGTCTTTCTCAGACCGTCCGTCTCTGTCCGTCTCTCTCAGACCGTCCGTCTCAGACCGTCGGTCTCTGTCAGTCTCTCGTAGGCCGCCTGTCTCAGTCCGTCTGTCTCAGACCATCTGTATCAGACCGTCTGTCTCAGACCGTCGGTCTCTGTTCGTCTCTCTCAGGCCGCCTGTGTCAGTCCGTCTGTCTCAGACCACTGTCTCAGACCGTTGTCTCTGTCCGTCTGTCTCAGCCCGTCTGTCTCAGTCCGTCTGTCTCAGGCCATCTGTCTCAGACCGTTGTCTCTGTCCGCCTGTCTCAGTCCGTCTGTCTCAGACCATCTGTCTCCGACCGTTGTCTCTGTCCGCCTGTCTCTGTCCGTCGGTCTCAGCCCGCCTGTCTCGGACCGTCTGTCTCCGACCGTTGTCCCTGTGCGCCTGTCTCTGTCCGTCTGTCTCAGCCCGCTTGTCTCAGACCGTCTGTCTCAGACCGTCTGTGTCAGACCGTCTGTCTCAGACCGTCTGCCTCAGACCGTCTGTCTCAGACCGTCTGTCTCAGACCGTCTGTCTCAGAACGTCTGTCTCAGACCGTCCGTCTCTGTCCGTCTCTCTCAGACCGTCTGTCTCTGTCCGTCTGTGTCAGACCGTCTGTCTCAGCCCGCTGTCTCAGACCGTTGTCTCTGTCCGTCTATCTCTGTCCGTCTGTCTCAGAACGTCTGTCTCAGACCATCTGTATCAAACCGTCTGCCTCAGCCCGCCTGTCTCAGCCCGTCTGTCTCAGACCGTCCGTCTCTGTCCGTCTCTCTCAGACCGTCCGTCTCAGACCGTCGGTCTCTGTTCGTCTCTCTCAGGCCGCCTGTGTCCGTCCGTCTGTCTCAGACCACTGTCTCAGACCGTTGTCTCTGTCCGTCTGTCTCAGCCCGTCTGTCTCAGTCCGTCTGTCTCAGACCGTCTGTCTCAGACCGTCTGTCTCAGACCGTCTGTCTCTGTCCGTCTGTCTCTGTCCGTCTGTCTCAGACCGTCTGTCTCAGACCGTCGGTCTCTGTCCGTCTTTCTCAGGCCGCCTGTCTCAGTCCGTCTGTCTCAGACCACTGTCTCAGACCGTTGTCTCTGTCCGTCTGTCTCAGCCCGTCTGTCTCGGTCCGTCTGTCTCAGACCATCAGTCTCAGACCGTTGTCTCTGTCCGCCTGTGTCTGTCCGTCGGTCTCAGCCCGCCTGTCTCAGACCGTCTATCTCAGACCGTCTGTCTCAGACCGTCCGTCTCTGTCCGTCTCTCTCAGACCGTTGTCTCTGTCCGCCTGTGTCTGTCCGTCGGTCTCAGCCCGCCTGTCTCAGACCGTCTGTCTCAGACCGTCTGTCTCAGACCGTCCGTCTCTGTCCGTCTCTCTCAGACCGTCTGTCTCTGTCCGTCTGTGTCAGACCGTCTGTCTCAGCCCGCTGTCTCAGACCATCGGTCTCAGACCGTTGTCTCTATCCGTCTATCTCTGTCCGTCTGTCTCAGAACGTCTGTCTCAGACCATCTGTATCAAACCGTCTGCCTCAGCCCGCCTGTCTCAGCCCGTCTTTCTCAGACCGTCCGTCTCTGTCCGTCTCTCTCAGACCGTCCGTCTCAGACCGTCGGTCTCTGTCAGTCTCTCGTAGGCCGCCTGTCTCAGTCCGTCTGTCTCAGACCATCTGTATCAGACCGTCTGTCTCAGACCGTCGGTCTCTGTTCGTCTCTCTCAGGCCGCCTGTGTCAGTCCGTCTGTCTCAGACCACTGTCTCAGACCGTTGTCTCTGTCCGTCTGTCTCAGCCCGTCTGTCTCAGTCCGTCTGTCTCAGGCCATCTGTCTCAGACCGTTGTCTCTGTCCGCCTGTCTCAGTCCGTCTGTCTCAGACCATCTGTCTCCGACCGTTGTCTCTGTCCGCCTGTCTCTGTCCGTCGGTCTCAGCCCGCCTGTCTCGGACCGTCTGTCTCCGACCGTTGTCCCTGTGCGCCTGTCTCTGTCCGTCTGTCTCAGCCCGCTTGTCTCAGACCGTCTGTCTCAGACCGTCTGTGTCAGACCGTCTGTCTCAGACCGTCTGCCTCAGACCGTCTGTCTCAGACCGTCTGTCTCAGACCGTCTGTCTCAGAACGTCTGTCTCAGACCGTCCGTCTCTGTCCGTCTCTCTCAGACCGTCTGTCTCTGTCCGTCTGTGTCAGACCGTCTGTCTCAGCCCGCTGTCTCAGACCGTTGTCTCTGTCCGTCTATCTCTGTCCGTCTGTCTCAGAACGTCTGTCTCAGACCATCTGTATCAAACCGTCTGCCTCAGCCCGCCTGTCTCAGCCCGTCTGTCTCAGACCGTCCGTCTCTGTCCGTCTCTCTCAGACCGTCCGTCTCAGACCGTCCGTCTCAGACCGTCGGTCTCTGTCAGTCTCTCGTAGGCCGCCTGTCTCAGTCCGTCTGTCTCAGACCATCTGTCTCAGACCGTCTGTCTCAGACCGTCGGTCTCTGTTCGTCTCTCTCAGGCCGCCTGTGTCAGTCCGTCTGTCTCAGACCACTGTCTCAGACCGTTGTCTCTGTCCGTCTGTCTCAGCCCGTCTGTCTCAGTCCGTCTGTCTCAGGCCATCTGTCTCAGACCGTTGTCTCTGTCCGCCTGTCTCAGTCCGTCTGTCTCAGACCATCTGTCTCCGACCGTTGTCTCTGTCCGCCTGTCTCTGTCCGTCGGTCTCAGCCCGCCTGTCTCGGACCGTCTGTCTCCGACCGTTGTCCCTGTGCGCCTGTCTCTGTCCGTCTGTCTCAGCCCGCTTGTCTCAGACCGTCTGTCTCAGACCGTCTGTGTCAGACCGTCTGTCTCAGACCGTCTGCCTCAGACCGTCTGTCTCAGACCGTCTGTCTCAGACCGTCTGTCTCAGACCGTCCGTCTCTGTCCGTCTCTCTCAGACCGTCTGTCTCTGTCCGTCTGTGTCAGACCATCGGTCTCAGACCGTTGTCTCTGTCCGTCTATCTCTGTCCGTCTGTCTCAGAACGTCTGTCTCAGACCATCTGTATCAAACCGTCTGCCTCAGCCCGCCTATCTCAGCCCGTCTGTCTCAGACCGTCCGTCTCTGTCCGTCTCTCTCAGACCGTCCGTCTCAGACCGTCGGTCTCTGTCAGTCTCTCGTAGGCCGCCTGTCGCAGTCCGTCTGTCTCAGACCATCTGTCTCAGACCGTCTGTCTCAGACCGTCGGTCTCTGTTCGTCTCTCTCAGGCCGCCTGTGTCAGTCCGTCTGTCTCAGACCACTGTCTCAGACCGTTGTCTCTGTCCGTCTGTCTCAGCCCGTCTGTCTCAGTCCGTCTGTCTCAGACCATCTGTCACAGACCGTTGTCTCTGTCCGCCTGTCTCAGTCCGTCTGTCTCAGACCATCTGTCTCCGACCGTTGTCTCTGTCCGCCTGTCTCTGTCCGTCGGTCTCAGCCCGCCTGTCTCGGACCGTCTGTCTCAGACCGTTGTCTCTGTCCGCCTGTCTCTGTCCGTCGGTCTCAGCCCGCCTGTCTCAGACCGTTGTCTCAGACCGTCTGTCTCAGACCGTCTGTCTCAGACCGTCCGTCTCTGTCCGTCTCTCTCAGACCGTCCGTCTCAGACCGTCGGTCTCTGTCAGTCTTTCGTAGGCCGCCTGTCTCAGTCCGTCTGTCTCAGACCATCTGTCTCAGACCGTCTGTCTCAGACCGTCTGTCTCTGTCCGTCTGTCTCAGTCCGTCTGTCTCAGACCATCTGTCTCAGACCGTTGTCTATGTCCGCCTGTCTCTGTCCGTCGGTCTCAGCCCGCCTGTCTCAGACCGTCTGTCTCAGACCGTCTGTCTCAGACCGTCTGTCTCAGACCGTCTGTCTCAGACCGTCTGTCTCTGTCCGTCTGTCTCTGTCCGTCTGTCTCAGACCGTCTGTCTCAGACCGTCTGTCTCAGACCGTCTGTCTCTGTCCGTCTGTCTCAGTCCGTCTGTCTCAGACCATCTGTCTCAGACCGTTGTCTATGTCCGCCTGTCTCTGTCCGTCGGTCTCAGCCCGCCTGTCTCATACCGTCTGTCTCAGACCGTCTGTCTCAGACCGCGTGTCTCAGACCATCTGTATCAAACCGTCTGCCTCAGCCCGCCTGTCTCAGCCCGTCTGTCTCAGACCGTCCGTCTCTGTCCGTCTGTCTCAGACCGTTGTCTATGTCCGCCTGTCTCTGTCCGTCGGTCTCAGCCCGCCTGTCTCAAACCGTCTGCCTCAGCCCGTCTGTCTCAGACCGTCTGTCTCAGACCGTCCGTCTCTGTCCGTCTCTCTCAGACCGTCTGTCTCTGTCCGTCTGTGTCAGACCGTCTGTCTCAGCCCGCTGTCTCAGACCATCGGTCTCAGACCGTTGTCTCTGTCCGTCTGTCTCAGAACGTCTGTCTCAGACCATCTGTATCAAACCGTCTGCCTCAGCCCGCCTGTCTCAGCCCGTCTGTCTCAGACCGTCCGTCTCTGTCCGTCTCTCTCAGACCGTCCGTCTCAGACCGTCGGTCTCTGTCAGTCTCTTGTAGGCCGCCTGTCTCAGTCCGTCTGTCTCAGACCATCTGTCTCAGACCGTCTGTCTCTGTCCGTCTGTCTCAGACCATCTGTCTCACTACGTCTGTCTCAGACCGTCTGTCTCAGACCGTCTGTCTCAGACCGTCTGTCTCAGACCGTCTGTCTCAGACCGTCTGTCTCTGTCCGTCTGTCTCTGTCCGTCTGTCTCAGACCGTCGGTCACTGTCCGTCTCTCTCAGGCCGCCTGTCTCAGTCCGTCTGTCTCAGACCACTGTCTCAGACCGTTGTCTCTGTCCGTCTGTCTCAGCCCGTCTGTCTCAGTCCGTCTGTCTCAGACCATCTGTCTCAGACCGTTGTCTCTGTCCGCCTGTGTCTGTCCGTCGGTCTCAGCCCGCCTGTCTCAGACCGTCTGTCTCAGACCGTCTGTCTCAGACCGTCCGTCTCTGTCCGTCTCTCTCAGACCGTCCGTCTCAGACCGTCGGTCTCTGTCAGTCTCTCGTAGGCCGCCTGTCTCAGTCCGTCTGTCTCAGACCATCTGTCTCAGACCGTTGTCTCTGTCCGCCTGTCTCAGTCCGTCTGTCTCAGACCATCTGTCTCCGACCGTTGTCTCTGTCCGCCTGTCTCTGTCCGTCGGTCTCAGCCCGCCTGTCTCGGACCCTCTGTCTCAGACCGTTGTCTCTGTCCGCCTGTCTCTGTCCGTCGGTCTCAGCCCGCCTGTCTCAGTCCGTCTGTCTCAGACCGTCTGTCTCAGACCGTCTGTCTCAGACCGTCCGTCTCTGTCCGTCTGTCTCAGTCCGTCTGTCTCAGACCGTCTGTCTCAGACCGTCTGTCTCTGTCCGTCTGTCTCTGTCCGTCTGTCTCAGACCGTCTGTCTCAGACCGTCTGTCTCAGACCGTCTGTCTCTGTCCGTCTGTCTCAGTCCGTCTGTCTCAGACCATCTGTCTCAGACCGTTGTCTATGTCCGCCTGTCTCTGTCCGTCGGTCTCAGCCCGCCTGTCTCATACCGTCTGTCTCAGACCGTCTGTCTCAGACCGCGTGTCTCAGACCATCTGTATCAAACCGTCTGCCTCAGCCCGCCTGTCTCAGCCCGTCTGTCTCAGACCGTCCGTCTCTGTCCGTCTGTCTCAGACCGTTGTCTATGTCCGCCTGTCTCTGTCCGTCGGTCTCAGCCCGCCTGTCTCAAACCGTCTGCCTCAGCCCGTCTGTCTCAGACCGTCTGTCTCAGACCGTCCGTCTCTGTCCGTCTCTCTCAGACCGTCTGTCTCTGTCCGTCTGTGTCAGACCGTCTGTCTCAGCCCGCTGTCTCAGACCATCGGTCTCAGACCGTTGTCTCTGTCCGTCTGTCTCAGAACGTCTGTCTCAGACCATCTGTATCAAACCGTCTGCCTCAGCCCGCCTGTCTCAGCCCGTCTGTCTCAGACCGTCCGTCTCTGTCCGTCTCTCTCAGACCGTCCGTCTCAGACCGTCGGTCTCTGTCAGTCTCTTGTAGGCCGCCTGTCTCAGTCCGTCTGTCTCAGACCATCTGTCTCAGACCGTCTGTCTCTGTCCGTCTGTCTCAGACCATCTGTCTCACTACGTCTGTCTCAGACCGTCTGTCTCAGACCGTCTGTCTCAGACCGTCTGTCTCAGACCGTCTGTCTCTGTCCGTCTGTCTCTGTCCGTCTGTCTCAGACCGTCGGTCACTGTCCGTCTCTCTCAGGCCGCCTGTCTCAGTCCGTCTGTCTCAGACCACTGTCTCAGACCGTTGTCTCTGTCCGTCTGTCTCAGCCCGTCTGTCTCAGTCCGTCTGTCTCAGACCATCTGTCTCAGACCGTTGTCTCTGTCCGCCTGTGTCTGTCCGTCGGTCTCAGCCCGCCTGTCTCAGACCGTCTGTCTCAGACCGTCTGTCTCAGACCGTCCGTCTCTGTCCGTCTCTCTCAGACCGTCCGTCTCAGACCGTCGGTCTCTGTCAGTCTCTCGTAGGCCGCCTGTCTCAGTCCGTCTGTCTCAGACCATCTGTCTCAGACCGTTGTCTCTGTCCGCCTGTCTCAGTCCGTCTGTCTCAGACCATCTGTCTCCGACCGTTGTCTCTGTCCGCCTGTCTCTGTCCGTCGGTCTCAGCCCGCCTGTCTCGGACCCTCTGTCTCAGACCGTTGTCTCTGTCCGCCTGTCTCTGTCCGTCGGTCTCAGCCCGCCTGTCTCAGACGGTTGTCTCAGACCGTCTGTCTCAGACCGTCTGTCTCAGACCGTCCGTCTCTGTCCGTCTCTCTCAGACCGTCCGTCTCAGACCGTCGGTATCTGTCAGTCTCTCGTAGGCCGCCTGTCTCAGTCCGCCTGTCTCAGACCATCTGTCTCAGACCGTCTGTCTCTTGCCGTTTGTCTCAGACCATCTGTCTCACTACGTCTGTCTCAGACCGTCTGTCTCAGACCGTCTGTCTCAGACCGTCTGTCTCAGACCGTCCGTCTCTGTCCGTCTCTCTCAGACCGTCCGTCTCAGCCCGCTGTCTCAGACCATCGGTCTCAGACCGTCTGTCTCTGTCCGTCTGTCTCTGTCCGTCTGTCTCAGACCGTCTGTCTCAGACCGTCTGTCTCAGACCGTCTGTCTCAGACCGTCTGTCTCTGTCCGTCTGTCTCAGTCCGTCTGTCTCAGACCATCTGTCTCAGACCGTTGTATATGTCCGCCTGTCTCTGTCCGTCGGTCTCAGCCCGCCTGTCTCAGACCGTCTGTCTCAGACCGTCTGTCTCAGACCGCGTGTCTCAGACCATCTGTATCAAACCGTCTGCCTCAGCCCGCCTGTCTCAGCCCGTCTGTCTCAGACCGTCCGTCTCTGTCCGTCTGTCTCAGACCGTTGTCTATGTCCGCCTGTCTCTGTCCGTCGGTCTCAGCCCGCCTGTCTCAAACCGTCTGCCTCAGCCCGTCTGTCTCAGACCGTCTGTCTCAGACCGTCCGTCTCTGTCCGTCTCTCTCAGACCGTCTGTCTCTGTCCGTCTGTGTCAGACCGTCTGTCTCAGCCCGCTGTCTCAGACCATCGGTCTCAGACCGTTGTCTCTGTCCGTCTGTCTCAGAACGTCTGTCTCAGACCATCTGTATCAAACCGTCTGCCTCAGCCCGCCTGTCTCAGCCCGTCTGTCTCAGACCGTCCGTCTCTGTCCGTCTCTCTCAGACCGTCCGTCTCAGACCGTCGGTCTCTGTCAGTCTCTTGTAGGCCGCCTGTCTCAGTCCGTCTGTCTCAGACCATCTGTCTCAGACCGTCTGTCTCTGTCCGTCTGTCTCAGACCATCTGTCTCACTACGTCTGTCTCAGACCGTCTGTCTCAGACCGTCTGTCTCAGACCGTCTGTCTCAGACCGTCTGTCTCAGACCGTCTGTCTCTGTCCGTCTGTCTCTGTCCGTCTGTCTCAGACCGTCGGTCTCTGTCCGTCTCTCTCAGGCCGCCTGTCTCAGTCCGTCTGTCTCAGACCACTGTCTCAGACCGTTGTCTCTGTCCGTCTGTCTCAGCCCGTCTGTCTCAGTCCGTCTGTCTCAGACCATCTGTCTCAGACCGTTGTCTCTGTCCGCCTGTGTCTGTCCGTCGGTCTCAGCCCGCCTGTCTCAGACCGTCTGTCTCAGACCGTCTGTCTCAGACCGTCCGTCTCTGTCCGTCTCTCTCAGACCGTCCGTCTCAGACCGTCGGTCTCTGTCAGTCTCTCGTAGGCCGCCTGTCTCAGTCCGTCTGTCTCAGACCATCTGTCTCAGACCGTTGTCTCTGTCCGCCTGTCTCAGTCCGTCTGTCTCAGACCATCTGTCTCCGACCGTTGTCTCTGTCCGCCTGTCTCTGTCCGTCGGTCTCAGCCCGCCTGTCTCGGACCCTCTGTCTCAGACCGTTGTCTCTGTCCGCCTGTCTCTGTCCGTCGGTCTCAGCCCGCCTGTCTCAGACGGTTGTCTCAGACCGTCTGTCTCAGACCGTCTGTCTCAGACCGTCCGTCTCTGTCCGTCTCTCTCAGACCGTCCGTCTCAGACCGTCGGTATCTGTCAGTCTCTCGTAGGCCGCCTGTCTCAGTCCGCCTGTCTCAGACCATCTGTCTCAGACCGTCTGTCTCTTGCCGTTTGTCTCAGAGCATCTGTCTCACTACGTCTGTCTCAGACCGTCTGTCTCAGACCGTCTGTCTCAGACCGTCCGTCTCTGTCCGTCTCTCTCAGACCGTCCGTCTCAGCCCGCTGTCTCAGACCATCAGTCTCAGACCGTTGTCTCTGTCCGTCTATCTCTGTCCGTCTGTCTCAGAACGTCTGTCTCAGACCATCTGTATCAAACCGTCTGCCTCAGCCCGCCTGTCTCAGCCCGTCTGTCTCAGACCGTCCGTCTCTGTCCGTCTCTCTCAGACCGTCCGTCTCAGACCGTCGGTCTCTGTCAGTCTCTCGTAGGCCGCCTGTCTCAGTCCGTCTGTCTCAGACCATCTGTCTCAGACCGTCTGTCTCTGTCCGTCTGTCTCAGACCGTCTGTCTCAGACCGTCTGTCTCAGACCGTCTGTCTCAGACCGTCCGTCTCTGTCCGTCTCTCTCAGACCGTCCGTCTCAGACCGTCGGTATCTGTCAGTCTCTCGTAGGCCGCCTGTCTCAGACCGTCTGTCTCAGACCGTCCGTCTCTGTCCGTCTCTCTCAGACCGTCTGTCTCTGTCCGTCTGTGTCAGACCGTCTGTCTCAGACCATCTGTCTCAGACCGTCTGTCTCTGTCCGTCTGTCTCAGACCATCTATCTCACTACGTCTGTCTCAGACCGTCTGTCTCAGAACGTCTGTCTCAGACCATCTGTATCAAACCGTCTGCCTCAGCCCGCCTGTCTCAGCCCGTCTTTCTCAGACCGTCCGTCTCTGTCCGTCTCTCTCAGACCGTCCGTCTCAGACCGTCGGTCTCTGTCAGTCTCTCGTAGGCCGCCTGTCTCAGTCCGTCTGTCTCAGACCATCTGTCTCAGACCGTTGTCTCTGTCCGCCTGTCTCAGTCCGTCTGTCTCAGACCATCTGTCTCCGACCGTTGTCTCTGTCCGCCTCTCTCTGTCCGTCGGTCTCAGCCCGCCTGTCTCGGACCGTCTGTCTCAGACCGTTGTCTCTGTCCGCCTGTCTCTGTCCGTCGGTCTCAGCCCGCCTGTCTCAGACCGTTGTCTCAGACCGTCTGTCTCAGACCGTCTGTCTCAGACCGTCCGTCTCTGTCCGTCTCTCTCAGACCGTCCGTCTCAGACCGTCGGTCTCTGTCAGTCTCTCGTAGGCCGCCTGTCTCAGTCCGTCTGTCTCAGACCATCTGTCTCAGACCGTCTGTCTCTTGCCGTTTGTCTCAGACCATCTGTCTCACTACGTCTGTCTCAGACCGTCTGTCTCAGACCGTCTGTCTCAGACCGTCTGTCTCAGACCGTCTGTCTCAGACCGTCTGTCTGTGTCCGTCTGTCTCTGTCCGTCTGTCTCAGACCGTTTGTCTCAGACCGTCGGTCTCTGTCCGTCTCTCTCAGGACGCCTGTCTCAGTCCGTCTGTCTCAGACCACTGTCTCAGACCGTTGTCTCTGTCCGTCTGTCTCAGCCCGTCTGTCTCAGTCCGTCTCTCTCAGACCATCTGTCTCAGACCGTTGTCTATGTCCGCCTGTCTCTGTCCGTCGGTCTCAGCCCGCCTGTCTCAGACCGTCTGTCTCAGACCGTCTGTCTCAGACCGTCTGTCTCAGACCGTCTGTCTCAGACCGTCTGTCTCAGACCGTCTGTCTCAGACCGTCTGTCTCAGACCGTCTGTCTCAGACCGTCTGTCTCAGACCGTCCGTCTCTGTCCGTCTCTCTCAGACCGTCCGTCTCAGACCGTCGGTATCTGTCAGTCTCTCGTAGGCCGCCTGTCTCAGTCCGTCTGTCTCAGACCATCTGTCTCAGACCGTCTGTCTCTGTCCGTCTGTCTCAGACCATCTGTCTCACTACGTCTGTCTCAGACCGACTGTCTCAGACCGTCGGTCTCTGTCCGTTTCTCGCAGGCCGCCTGTCTCAGTCAGTCTGCCTCAGACCATCTGTCTTAGACCGTCTGTGTCAGACCGTCGGTCGCTCTCCGTTTCTCGCAGGCCGCCTGTCTCAGCCCGTCTGTCTCAGTCCGTCTGTATCAGACCATCTGTCTCAGACCGTTGTCTCTGTGCGCCTGTCTCAGCCCGCCTGTCTCAGACCGTCTGTCCCAGACCGTCTGTCCCAGACCGTCTGTGTCAGACCGTCTGTCTCAGACCGTCTGTCTCTGTCCGTCTGTCTCTGTCCGTCTGTCTCAGACCGTCTGTCTCAGACCGTCGGTCTCTGTCCGTCTCTCTCAGGCCGCCTGTCTCAGTCCGTCTGTCTCAGACCAACTGTCTCAGACCATTGTCTCTGTCCGCCTGTCTCAGCCCGTCTGTCTCAGTCCGTCTGTATCAGCCCATCTGTCTCCGACCGTTGTCTCTGTGCGCCTGTCTCTGTCCGTCTGTCTCAGCCCACCTGTCTCAGACCGTCTGTCTCAGACCGTCTGTGTCAGACCGTCTGTCTCAGACCGTCTGCCTCAGACCGTCTGTCTCAGACCGTCTGTCTCAGACCGTCTGTCTCAGACCGTCCGTCTCTGTCCGTCTCTCTCAGACCGTCTGTCTCTGTCCGTCTGTGTCAGACCGTCTGTCTCAGCCCGCTGCCTCAGACCATCGGTCTCAGACCGTTGTCTCTGTCCGTCTATCTCTGTCCGTCTGTCTCAGAACGTCTGTCTCAGACCATCTGTATCAAACCGTCTGCCTCAGCCCGCCTGTCTCAGACCGTCTGTCTCAGACCGTCTGTCTCAGACCGTCTGTCTCAGACCGTCTGTCTCAGACCGTCTGTCTCAGACCGTCCGTCTCTGTCCGTCTCTCTCAGACCGTCCGTCTCAGACCGTCGGTCTCTGTCAGTCTCTCGTAGGCCGCCTGTCTCAGTCCGTCTGTCTCAGACCATCTGTCTCAGACCGTCTGTCTCTTGCCGTTTGTCTCAGAACATCTGTCTCACTACGTCTGTCTCAGACCGTCTGTCTCAGACCGTCTGTCTCAGACCGTCTGTCTCAGACCGTCTGTCTCAGACCGTCTGTCTCAGACCGTCTGTCTCAGACCGTCTGTCTCTGTCCGTCTGTCTCTGTCCGTCTGTCTCAGACCGTCTGTCTCAGACCGTCGGTCTCTGTCCGTCTCTCTCAGGCCGCCTGTCTCAGTCCGTCTGTCTCAGACCACTGTCTCAGACCGTTGTCTCTGTCCGTCTGTCTCAGCCCGTCTGTCTCAGTCCGTCTGTCTCAGACCATCTGTCTCAGACCGTTGTCTCTGTCCGCCTGTCTCTGTCCGTCGGTCTCAGCCCGCCTGTCTCAGACCGTCTGTCTCAGACCGTCTGTCTCAGACCGTCCGTCTCTGTCCGTCTCTCTCAGACCGTCCGTCTCAGACCGTCGATCTCTGTCAGTCTCTCGTAGGCCGCCTGTCGCAGTCCGTCTGTCTCAGACCATCTGTCTCAGACCGTCCGTCTCTGTCCGTCTGTCTCAGACCATCTGTCTCACTACGTCTGTCTCAGACCGTCTGTCTCAGACCGTCTGTCTCAGACCGTCTGTCTCAGACCGTCTGTCTCAGACCGTCTGTCTCAGACCGTCTGTCTCTGTCCGTCTGTCTCTGTCCGTCTGTCTCAGACCGTCGGTCTCTGTTCGTCTCTCTCAGGCCGCCTGTGTCAGTCCGTCTGTCTCAGACCACTGTCTCAGACCGTTGTCTCTGTCCGTCTGTCTCAGCCCGTCTGTCTCAGTCCGTCTGTCTCAGACCATCTGTCTCAGACCGTTGTCTCTGTCCGTCTGTCTCAGACCGTCTGTCTCTGTCCGTCTGTCTCTGTCCGTCTGTCTCAGACCGTCGGTCTCTGTCCGTCTCTCTCAGGCCGCCTGTCTCAGTCCGTCTGTCTCAGACCACTGTCTCAGACCGTTGTCTCTGTCCGTCTGTCTCAGCCCGTCTGTCTCAGTCCGTCTGTCTCAGACCATCTGTCTCAGACCGTTGTCTCTGTCCGCCTGTCTCTGTCCATCGGTCTCAGCCCGCCTGTCTCAGACCGTCTGTCTCAGACCGTCTGTCTCAGACCGTCTGTCTCAGACCGTCTGTCTCAGACCGTCTGTCTCAGACCGTCCGTCTCTGTCCGTCTCTCTCAGACCGTCCGTCTCAGACCGTCGGTCTCTGTCAGTCTCTCGTAGCCCGCCTGTCTCAGTCCGTCTGTCTCAGACCATCTGTCTCAGACCGTCTGTCTTTTGCCGTTTGTCTCAGAACATCTGTCTCACTACGTCTGTCTCAGACCGTCTGTCTCAGACCGTCTGTCTCAGACCGTCTGTCTCTGTCGGTTTGTCTCTGTCCGTCTGTCTCAGACCGTCTGTCTCAGACCGTCGGTCTCTGTCCGTCTCTCTCAGGCCGCCTGTCTCAGTCCGTCTGTCTCAGACCACTGTCTCAGACCGTTGTCTCTGTCCGTCTGTCTCAGCCCGCCTGTCTCAGTCCGTCTGTCTCAGACCGTCTGTCTCAGACCGTCGGTCTCTGTCCGTCTCTCTCAGGCCGCCTGTCTCAGTCCGTCTGTCTCAGACCACTGTCTCAGACCGTTGTCTCTGTCCGTCTGTCTCAGTCCGTCTCTCTCAGACCATCTGTCTCAGACCGTTGTCTATGTCCGCCTGTCTCTGTCCGTCGGTCTCAGCCCGCCTGTCTCAGACCGTCTGTCTCAGACCGTCTGTCTCAGACCGTCTGTCTCAGACCGTCTGTCTCAGACCGTCTGTCTCAGACCGTCTGTCTCAGACCGTCTGTCTCAGACCGTCTGTCTCAGACCGTCTGTCTCAGACCGTCCGTGTCTGTCCGTCTCTCTCAGACCGTCCGTCTCAGACCGTCGGTATCTGTCAGTCTCTCGTAGGCCGCCTGTCTCAGTCCGTCTGTCTCAGACCATCTGTCTCAGACCGTCTGTCTCTGTCCGTCTGTCTCAGACCATCTGTCTCACTACGTCTGTCTCAGACCGTCTGTCTCAGACCGTCTGTCTCAGACCGTCTGTCCCAGACCGACTGTCTCAGACCGTCTGTCTCTGTCCGCCTGTCTCTGTCCGTCGGTCTCAGCCCGCCTGTCTCAGACCGTCTGTCCCAGACCGTCTGTGTCAGACCGTCTGTCTCAGACCGTCTGTCTCTGTCCGTCTGTCTCTGTCCGTCTGTCTCAGACCGTCTGTCTCAGACCGTCGGTCTCTGTCCGTCTCTCTCAGGCCGCCTGTCTCAGTCCGTCTGTCTCAGACCAACTGTCTCAGACCATTGTCTCTGTCCGCCTGTCTCAGCCCGTCTGTCTCAGTCCGTCTGTATCAGCCCATCTGTCTCCGACCGTTGTCTCTGTGCGCCTGTCTCTGTCCGTCTGTCTCAGCCCACCTGTCTCAGACCGTCTGTCTCAGACCGTCTGTGTCAGACCGTCTGTCTCAGACCGTCTGCCTCAGACCGTCTGTCTCAGACCGTCTGTCTCAGACCGTCTGTCTCAGACCGTCCGTCTCTGTCCGTCTCTCTCAGACCGTCTGTCTCTGTCCGTCTGTGTCAGACCGTCTGTCTCAGCCCGCTGCCTCAGACCATCGGTCTCAGACCGTTGTCTCTGTCCGTCTATCTCTGTCCGTCTGTCTCAGAACGTCTGTCTCAGACCATCTGTATCAAACCGTCTGCCTCAGCCCGCCTGTCTCAGACCGTCTGTCTCAGACCGTCTGTCTCAGACCGTCTGTCTCAGACCGTCTGTCTCAGACCGTCTGTCTCAGACCGTCCGTCTCTGTCCGTCTCTCTCAGACCGTCCGTCTCAGACCGTCGGTCTCTGTCAGTCTCTCGTAGGCCGCCTGTCTCAGTCCGTCTGTCTCAGACCATCTGTCTCAGACCGTCTGTCTCTTGCCGTTTGTCTCAGAACATCTGTCTCACTACGTCTGTCTCAGACCGTCTGTCTCAGACCGTCTGTCTCAGACCGTCTGTCTCAGACCGTCTGTCTCAGACCGTCTGTCTCAGACCGTCTGTCTCAGACCGTCTGTCTCTGTCCGTCTGTCTCTGTCCGTCTGTCTCAGACCGTCTGTCTCAGACCGTCGGTCTCTGTCCGTCTCTCTCAGGCCGCCTGTCTCAGTCCGTCTGTCTCAGACCACTGTCTCAGACCGTTGTCTCTGTCCGTCTGTCTCAGCCCGTCTGTCTCAGTCCGTCTGTCTCAGACCATCTGTCTCAGACCGTTGTCTCTGTCCGCCTGTCTCTGTCCGTCGGTCTCAGCCCGCCTGTCTCAGACCGTCTGTCTCAGACCGTCTGTCTCAGACCGTCCGTCTCTGTCCGTCTCTCTCAGACCGTCCGTCTCAGACCGTCGATCTCTGTCAGTCTCTCGTAGGCCGCCTGTCGCAGTCCGTCTGTCTCAGACCATCTGTCTCAGACCGTCCGTCTCTGTCCGTCTGTCTCAGACCATCTGTCTCACTACGTCTGTCTCAGACCGTCTGTCTCAGACCGTCTGTCTCAGACCGTCTGTCTCAGACCGTCTGTCTCAGACCGTCTGTCTCAGACCGTCTGTCTCTGTCCGTCTGTCTCTGTCCGTCTGTCTCAGACCGTCGGTCTCTGTTCGTCTCTCTCAGGCCGCCTGTGTCAGTCCGTCTGTCTCAGACCACTGTCTCAGACCGTTGTCTCTGTCCGTCTGTCTCAGCCCGTCTGTCTCAGTCCGTCTGTCTCAGACCATCTGTCTCAGACCGTTGTCTCTGTCCGTCTGTCTCAGACCGTCTGTCTCTGTCCGTCTGTCTCTGTCCGTCTGTCTCAGACCGTCGGTCTCTGTCCGTCTCTCTCAGGCCGCCTGTCTCAGTCCGTCTGTCTCAGACCACTGTCTCAGACCGTTGTCTCTGTCCGTCTGTCTCAGCCCGTCTGTCTCAGTCCGTCTGTCTCAGACCATCTGTCTCAGACCGTTGTCTCTGTCCGCCTGTCTCTGTCCATCGGTCTCAGCCCGCCTGTCTCAGACCGTCTGTCTCAGACCGTCTGTCTCAGACCGTCTGTCTCAGACCGTCTGTCTCAGACCGTCTGTCTCAGACCGTCCGTCTCTGTCCGTCTCTCTCAGACCGTCCGTCTCAGACCGTCGGTCTCTGTCAGTCTCTCGTAGCCCGCCTGTCTCAGTCCGTCTGTCTCAGACCATCTGTCTCAGACCGTCTGTCTTTTGCCGTTTGTCTCAGAACATCTGTCTCACTACGTCTGTCTCAGACCGTCTGTCTCAGACCGTCTGTCTCAGACCGTCTGTCTCTGTCGGTTTGTCTCTGTCCGTCTGTCTCAGACCGTCTGTCTCAGACCGTCGGTCTCTGTCCGTCTCTCTCAGGCCGCCTGTCTCAGTCCGTCTGTCTCAGACCACTGTCTCAGACCGTTGTCTCTGTCCGTCTGTCTCAGCCCGCCTGTCTCAGTCCGTCTGTCTCAGACCGTCTGTCTCAGACCGTCGGTCTCTGTCCGTCTCTCTCAGGCCGCCTGTCTCAGTCCGTCTGTCTCAGACCACTGTCTCAGACCGTTGTCTCTGTCCGTCTGTCTCAGTCCGTCTCTCTCAGACCATCTGTCTCAGACCGTTGTCTATGTCCGCCTGTCTCTGTCCGTCGGTCTCAGCCCGCCTGTCTCAGACCGTCTGTCTCAGACCGTCTGTCTCAGACCGTCTGTCTCAGACCGTCTGTCTCAGACCGTCTGTCTCAGACCGTCTGTCTCAGACCGTCTGTCTCAGACCGTCTCTCTCAGACCGTCTGTCTCAGACCGTCCGTGTCTGTCCGTCTCTCTCAGACCGTCCGTCTCAGACCGTCGGTATCTGTCAGTCTCTCGTAGGCCGCCTGTCTCAGTCCGTCTGTCTCAGACCATCTGTCTCAGACCGTCTGTCTCTGTCCGTCTGTCTCAGACCATCTGTCTCACTACGTCTGTCTCAGACCGTCTGTCTCAGACCGTCTGTCTCAGACCGTCTGTCCCAGACCGACTGTCTCAGACCGTCTGTCTCTGTCCGCCTGTCTCTGTCCGTCGGTCTCAGCCCGCCTGTCTCAGACCGTCTCTCTCAGACCGTCTGTCTCAGACCGTCCGTCTCTGTCAGTCTCTCTCAGACCGTCCGTCTCAGACCGTCGGTATCTGTCAGTCTCTCGTAGGCCGCCTGTCTCAGTCCGTCTGTCTCAGACCATCTGTCTCAGACCGTCTGTCTCTGTCCGTCTGTCTCAGACCATCTGTCTCACTACGTCTGTCTCAGACCATCCGTCTCAGACCGTCTGTCTCTGTCCGTCTGTCTCAGACCATCTGTCTCACTACGTCTGTCTCAGACCGACTGTCTCAGACCGTCGGTCTCTGTCCGTTTCTTGCAGGCCGCCTGTCTCAGTCAGTCTGCCTCAGACCATCTGTCTTAGACCGTCTGCCTCATACCGTCTGTCTCAGACCGTTGTCTCTGTCCGGCTGTCTCAGCCCGTCTGTCTCAGTCCGTCTGTATCAGACCATCTGTCTCAGACCGTTGTCTCTGTGCGCCTGTCTCAGCCCGCCTGTCTCAGACCGTCTGTCCCAGACCGTCTGTGTCAGACCGTCTGTCTCAGACCGTCTGTCTCTGTCCGTCTGTCTCTGTCCGTCTGTCTCAGACCGTCTGTCTCAGACCGTCGGTCTCTGTCCGTCTCTCTCAGGCCGCCTGTCTCAGGCCGCCTGTCTCAGTCCGTCTGTCTCAGACCAACTGTCTCAGACCATTGTCTCTGTCCGCCTGTCTCAGCCCGTCTGTCTCAGTCCGTCTGTATCAGACCATCTGTCTCCGACCGTTGTCTCTGTGCGCCTGTCTCTGTCCGTCTGTCTCAGCCCGCCTGTCTCAGACCGTCTGTCTCAGACCGTCTGTGTCAGACCGTCTGTCTCAGACCGTCTGCCTCACACCGTCTGTCTCAGACCGTCTGTCTCAGACCGTCTGTCTCAGACCGTCCGTCTCTGTCCGTCTCTCTCAGACCGTCTGTCTAGGAACGTCTGTCTCAGACCGTCTGTCTCTGTCCGTCTGTCTCAGACCGTCTGTCTCAGACCGTCGGTCTCTGTCCGTCTCTCTCAGGCCGCCTGTCTCAGTCCGTCTGTCTCAGACCACTGTCTCAGACCGTTGTCTCTGTCCGTCTGTCTCAGCCCGTCTGTCTCAGTCAGTCTGTCTCAGACCATCTGTCTCAGACCGTTGTCTCTGTCCGCCTGTCTCTGTCCGTCGGTCTCAGCCCGCCTGTCTCAGACCGTCTGTCTCAGACCGTCTGTCTCAGACCGTCTGTCTCAGACCGTCTGTCTCAGACCGTCTGTCTCAGACCGTCCGTCTCTGTCCGTCTCTCTCAGACCGTCCGTCTCAGACCGTCGGTCTCTGTCAGTCTCTCGTAGCCCGCCTGTCTCAGTCCGTCTGTCTCAGACCATCTGTCTCAGACCGTCTGTCTTTTGCCGTTTGTCTCAGAACATCTGTCTCACTACGTCTGTCTCAGACCGTCTGTCTCAGACCGTCTGTCTCAGACCGTCTGTCTCTGTCCGTCTGTCTCTGTCCGGCTGTCTCAGACCGTCTGTCTCAGACCGTCTGTCTCAGACCGTCTGTCTCAGACCGTCTGTCTCAGACCGTCGGTCTCTGTCCGTCTCTCTCAGGCCGCCTGTCTCAGTCCGTCTGTCTCAGACCACTGTCTCAGACCGATGTCTCTGTCCGTCTGTCTCAGCCCGCCTGTCTCAGTCCGTCTGTCTCAGACCGTCTGTATCAGACCGTCGGTCTCTGTCCGTCTCTCTCAGGCCGCCTGTCTCAGTCCGTCTGTCTCAGACCACTGTCTCAGACCGTTGTCTCTGTCCGTCTGTCTCAGCCCGTCTGTCTCAGTCCGTCTCTCTCAGACCATCTGTCTCAGACCGTTGTCTATGTCCGCCTGTCTCTGTCCGTCGGTCTCAGCCCGCCTGTCTCAGACCGTCTGTCTCAGACCGTCTGTCTCAGACCGTCTGTCTCAGACCGTCTGTCTCAGACCGTCTGTCTCAGACCGTCTGTCTCAGACCGTCTGTCTCAGACCGTCCGTGTCTGTCCGTCTCTCTCAGACCGTCCGTCTCAGACCGTCGGTATCTGTCAGTCTCTCATAGGCCGCCTGTCTCAGTCCGTCTGTCTCAGACCATCTGTCTCAGACCGTCTGTCTCTGTCCGTCTGTCTCAGACCATCTGTCTCACTACGTCTGTCTCAGACCGTCTGTCTCAGACCGTCTGTCTCAGACCGTCTGTCTCAGACCGTCTGTCTCAGACCGACTGTCTCAGACCGTCTGTCTGTGTCCGCCTGTCTCTGTCCGTCGGTCTCAGCCCGCCTGTCTCAGACCGTCTCTCTCAGACCGTCTGTCTCAGACCGTCCGTCTCTGTCAGTCTCTCTCAGACCGTCCGTCTCAGACCGTCGGTATCTGTCAGTCTCTCGTAGGCCGCCTGTCTCAGTCCGTCTGTCTCAGACCATCTGTCTCAGACCGTCTGTCTCTGTCCGTCTGTCTCAGACCATCTGTCTCACTACGTCTGTCTCAGACCGACTGTCTCAGACCGTCGGTCTCTGTCCGTTTCTCGCAGGCCGCCTGTCTCAGTCAGTCTGCCTCAGACCATCTGTCTTAGACCGTCTGCCTCATACCGTCTGTCTCAGACCGTTGTCTCTGTCCGGCTGTCTCAGCCCGTCTGTCTCAGTCCGTCTGTATCAGACCATCTGTCTCAGACCGTTGTCTCTGTGCGCCTGTCTCAGCCCGCCTGTCTCAGACCGTCTGTCCCAGACCGTCTGTGTCAGACCGTCTGTCTCAGACCGTCTGTCTCTGTCCGTCTGTCTCTGTCCGTCTGTCTCAGACCGTCTGTCTCAGACCGTCGGTCTCTGTCCGTCTCTCTCAGGCCGCCTGTCTCAGGCCGCCTGTCTCAGTCCGTCTGTCTCAGACCAACTGTCTCAGACCATTGTCTCTGTCCGCCTGTCTCAGCCCGTCTGTCTCAGTCCGTCTGTATCAGACCATCTGTCTCCGACCGTTGTCTCTGTGCGCCTGTCTCACTACGTCTGTCTCAGCCCGCCTGTCTCAGACCGTCTGTCTCAGACCGTCTGTGTCAGACCGTCAGTCTCAGACCGTCTGCCTCACACCGTCTGTCTCAGACCGTCTGTCTCAGACCGTCTGTCTCAGACCGTCCGTCTCTGTCCGTCTCTCTCAGACCGTCTGTCTCAGAACGTCTGTCTCAGACCATCTGTATCAAACCGTCTGCCTCAGCCCGCCTGTCTCAGCCCGTCTGTCTCAGACCGTCCGTCTCAGTCCGTCTCTCTCAGACCGTCCGTCTCAGACCGTCGGTCTCTGTCAGTCTCTCGTAGGCCGCCTGTCTCAGTCCGTCTGTCTCAGACCTATCTGTCTCAGACCGTCTGTCTCTGTCCGTCTGTCTCAGACCATCTGTCTCACTACGTGTGTATCAGACCATCTGTCTCAGACCGTTGTCTCTGTGCGCCTGTCTCTGTCCGTCTGTCTCAGCCCGCCTGTCTCAGACCGTCTGTCTCAGACCGTCTGTCTCAGACCGTCTGTCTCAGACCGTCTGTCTCAGACCGTCTGTCTCAGCCCGTCTGTCTCAGTCCGTCTGTCTCAGACCATCTGTCTCAGACCGTTGTCTCTGTCCGCCTGTCTCTGTCCGTCGGTCTCAGCCCACCTGTCTCAGACCGTCTGTCTCAGACCGTGTGTCTCAGACCGTCCGTCTCTGTCCGTCTCTCTCAGACCGTCCGTCTCAGACCGTCGGTCTCTGTCAGTCTCTCGTAGGCCGCCTGTCTCAGTCCGTCTGTCTCAGACCATCTGTCTCAGACCGTCTGTCTCTGTCCGTCTGTCTCAGACCATCTGTCTCACAACGTCTGTCTCAGACCGTCTGTCTCAGACCGTCTGTCTCAGACCGTCTGTCTCAGACCGTCTGTCTCTGTCCGTCTGTCTCTGTCCGTCTGTCTCTGTCCGTCTGTCTCAGACCGTCTGTCTCAGACCGTCTGTCTCAGACCGTCTGTCTCAGACCGTCGGTCTCTGTTCGTCTCTCTCAGGCCGCCTGTGTCAGTCCGTCTGTCTCAGACCACTGTCTCAGACCGTTGTCTCTGTCCGTCTGTCTCAGCCCGTCTGTCTCAGTCCGTCTGTCTCAGACCATCTGTCTCAGACCGTTGTCTCTGTCCGCCTGTCTCTGTCCGTCGGTCTCAGCCCGCCTGTCTCAGACCGTCTGTCTCAGACCGTCTGTCTCAGACCGTCCGTCTCTGTCCGTCTGTGTCAGACCGTCTGTCTCAGTCCGCTGTCTCAGACCATCGGTCTCAGACCGTTGTCTTTGTCCGTCTATCTCTGTCCGTCTGTATCAGAACGTCTGTCTCAGACCATCTGTATCAAACCGTCTGCCTCAGCCCGCCTGTCTCAGACCATCCGTCTCTGTCCGTCTCTCTCAGACCGTCCGTCTCAGACCGTCGGTCTCTGTCAGTCTCTCGTAGGCCGCCTGTCTCAGTCCGTCTGTCTCAGACCATCTGTCTCAGACCATCTGTCTCAGACCGTCTGTCTCTTGCCGTTTGTCTCAGACCATCTGTCTCACTACGTCTGTCTCAGACCGCCTGTCTCAGACCGTCTGTCTCAGACCGTCTGTCTCAGACCGTCTGTCTCAGACCGTCCGTCTCTGTCCGTCTCTCTCAGACCGACCGTCTCAGACCGTCGGTATCTGTCAGTCTCTCGTACGCCGCCTGTCTCAGTCCGTCTGTCTCAGACCATCTGTCTCAGACCGTCGGTCTCTGTCCGTCTCTCTCAGGCCGCCTGTCTCAGTCCGTCTGTCTCAGACCACTGTCTCAGGCCGTTGTCTCTGTCCGTCTGTCTCAGACCATCTGTCTCAGACCGTTGTCTCTGTCCGCCTGTCTCTGTCCGTCGGTCTCAGCCCGCCTGTCTCAGACCGTCTGTCTCAGACCGTCTGTCTCAGACCGTCTGTCTCAGACCGTCTGTCTCAGACCGTCTGTCTCAGCCCGTCTGTCTCAGTCCGTCTGTCTCAGACCATCTGTCTCAGACCGTTGTCTCTGTCCGCCTGTCTCTGTCCGTCGGTCTCAGCCCGCCTGTCTCAGACCGTCTGTCTCAGACCGTCTGTCTCAGACCGTCCGTCTCTGTCCGTCTCTCTCAGACCGTCCGTCTCAGACCGTCGGTCTCTGTCAGTCTCTCGTAGGCCGCCTGTCGCAGTCCGTCTGTCTCAGACCATCTGTCTCAGACCGTCCGTCTCTGTCCGTCTGTCTCAGACCATCTGTCTCACTACGTCTGTCTCAGACCGTCTGTCTCAGACCGTCTGTCTCAGACCGTCTGTCTCTGTCCGTCTGTCTCTGTCCGTCTGTCTCAGACCGTCGGTCTCTGTTCGTCTCTCTCAGGCCGCCTGTGTCAGTCCGTCTGTCTCAGACCACTGTCTCAGACCGTTGTCTCTGTCCGTCTGTCTCAGCCCGTCTGTCTCAGTCCGTCTGTCTCAGACCATCTGTCTCAGACCGTTGTCTCTGTCCGTCTGTCTCAGACCGTCGGTCTCTGTCGGTCTGTCTCTGTCCGTCTGTCTCAGACCGTCTGTCTCAGACCGTCGGTCTCTGTCCGTCTCTCTCTGGCCGCCTGTCTCAGTCCGTCTGTCTCAGACCACTGTCTCAGACCGTTGTCTCTGTCCGTCTGTCTCAGCCCGTCTGTCTCAGTCCGTCTGTCTCAGACCATCTGTCTCAGACCGTTGTCTCTGTCCGCCTGTCTCTGTCCGTCGGTCTCAGCCCGCCTGTCTCAGACCGTCTGTCTCAGACCGTCTGTCTCAGACAGTCTGTCTCAGACCGTCTGTCTCAGACCGTCCGTCTCTGTCCGTCTCTCTCAGACCGTCCGTCTCAGACCGTCGGTCTCTGTCAGTCTCTCGTAGCCCGCCTGTCTCAGTCCGTCTGTCTCAGACCATCTGTCTCAGACCGTCTGTCTTTTGCCGTTTGTCTCAGAACATCTGTCTCACTACGTCTGTCTCAGACCGTCTGTCTCAGACCGTCTGTCTCAGACCGTCTGTCTCTGTCCGTCTGTCTCTGTCCGTCTGTCTCAGACCGTCTGTCTCAGACCGTCGGTCTCTGTCCGTCTCTCTCAGGCCGCCTGTCTCAGTCCGTCTGTCTCAGACCACTGTCTCAGACCGTTGTCTCTGTCCGTCTGTCTCAGCCCGCCTGTCTCAGTCCGTCTGTCTCAGACCATCTGTCTCAGACCGTTGTCTCTGTCCGCCTGTCTCTGTCCGTCGGTCTCAGCCCGCCTGTCTCAGACCGTCTGTCTCAGACCGTCTGTCTCAGACCGTCCGTCTCTGTCCGTCTCTCTCAGACCGTCCGTCTCAGACCGTCGGTCTCTGTCAGTCTCTCGTAGGCCGCCTGTCTCAGTCCGTCTGTCTCAGACCATCTGTCTCAGACCGTCTGTCTCTGTCCGTCTGTCTCAGACCATCTGTCTCACTACGTCTGTCTCAGACCGTCTGTCTCAGACCGTCTGTCTCAGACCGTCTGTCTCAGACCGTCTGTCTCAGACCGTCCGTCTCTGTCCGTCTCTCTCAGACCGTCCGTCTCAGACCGTCGGTCTCTGTCAGTCTCTCGTAGCCCGCCTGTCTCAGTCCGTCTGTCTCAGACCATCTGTCTCAGACCGTCTGTCTTTTGCCGTTTGTCTCAGAACATCTGTCTCACTACGTCTGTCTCAGACCGTCTGTCTCAGACCGTCCGTCTCTGTCCGTCTCTCTCAGACCGTCCGTCTCAGACCGTCGGTCTCTGTCAGTCTCTCGTAGGCCGCCTGTCGCAGTCCGTCTGTCTCAGACCATCTGTCTCAGACCGTCCGTCTCTGTCCGTCTGTCTCAGACCATCTGTCTCACTACGTCTGTCTCAGACCGTCTGTCTCAGACCGTCTGTCTCAGACCGTCTGTCTCTGTCCGTCTGTCTCTGTCCGTCTGTCTCAGACCGTCGGTCTCTGTTCGTCTCTCTCAGGCCGCCTGTGTCAGTCCGTCTGTCTCAGACCACTGTCTCAGACCGTTGTCTCTGTCCGTCTGTCTCAGCCCGTCTGTCTCAGTCCGTCTGTCTCAGACCATCTGTCTCAGACCGTTGTCTCTGTCCGTCTGTCTCAGACCGTCTGTCTCTGTCGGTCTGTCTCTGTCCGTCTGTCTCAGACCGTCTGTCTCAGACCGTCGGTCTCTGTCCGTCTCTCTCTGGCCGCCTGTCTCAGTCCGTCTGTCTCAGACCACTGTCTCAGACCGTTGTCTCTGTCCGTCTGTCTCAGCCCGTCTGTCTCAGTCCGTCTGTCTCAGACCATCTGTCTCAGACCGTTGTCTCTGTCCGCCTGTCTCTGTCCGTCGGTCTCAGCCCGCCTGTCTCAGACCGTCTGTCTCAGACCGTCTGTCTCAGACAGTCTGTCTCAGACCGTCTGTCTCAGACCGTCTGTCTCAGACCGTCCGTCTCTGTCCGTCTCTCTCAGACCGTCCGTCTCAGACCGTCGGTCTCTGTCAGTCTCTCGTAGCCCGCCTGTCTCAGTCCGTCTGTCTCAGACCATCTGTCTCAGACCGTCTGTCTTTTGCCGTTTGTCTCAGAACATCTGTCTCACTACGTCTGTCTCAGACCGTCTGTCTCAGACCGTCTGTCTCAGACCGTCTGTCTCTGTCCGTCTGTCTCTGTCCGTCTGTCTCAGACCGTCTGTCTCAGACCGTCGGTCTCTGTCCGTCTCTCTCAGGCCGCCTGTCTCAGTCCGTCTGTCTCAGACCACTGTCTCAGACCGTTGTCTCTGTCCGTCTGTCTCAGCCCGCCTGTCTCAGTCCGTCTGTCTCAGACCATCTGTCTCAGACCGTTGTCTCTGTCCGCCTGTCTCTGTCCGTCGGTCTCAGCCCGCCTGTCTCAGACCGTCTGTCTCAGACCGTCTGTCTCAGACCGTCCGTCTCTGTCCGTCTCTCTCAGACCGTCCGTCTCAGACCGTCGGTCTCTGTCAGTCTCTCGTAGGCCGCCTGTCTCAGTCCGTCTGTCTCAGACCATCTGTCTCAGACCGTCTGTCTCTGTCCGTCTGTCTCAGACCATCTGTCTCACTACGTCTGTCTCAGACCGTCTGTCTCAGCCCGCCTGTCTCAGACCGTCTGTCTCAGACCGTCTGTCTCAGACCGTCCGTCTCTGTCCGTCTCTCTCAGACCGTCCGTCTCAGACCGTCGGTCTCTGTCAGTCTCTCGTAGGCCGCCTGTCTCAGTCCGTCTGTCTCAGACCATCTGTCTCAGACCGTCTGTCTCTGTCCGTCTGTCTCAGACCATCTGTCTCACTACGTCTCTCTCAGGCCGCCTGTCTCAGGCCGCCTGTCTCAGTCCGTCTGTCTCAGACCAACTGTCTCAGACCATTGCCTCTGTCCGTCTGTCTCAGCCCGTCTGTCTCTGTCCGTCTGTCTCTGTCCGTCTGTCTCAGACCGTCTGTCTCAGACCGTCTGTCTCAGACCGTCGGTCTCTGTCCGTCTCTCTCAGGCCGCCTGTCTCAGTCCGTCTGTCTCAGACCACTGTCTCAGACCGTTGTCTCTGTCCGTCTGTCTCAGCCCGCCTGTCTCAGTCCGTCTGTCTCAGACCGTCTGTCTCAGACCGTCGGTCTCTGTCCGTCTCTCTCAGGCCGCCTGTCTCAGTCCGTCTGTCTCAGACCACTGTCTCAGACCGTTGTCTCTGTCCGTCTGTCTCAGCCCGTCTTTCTCAGTCCGTCTCTCTCAGACCATCTGTCTCAGACCGTTGTCTATGTCCGCCTGTCTCTGTCCGTCGGTCTCAGCCCGCCTGTCTCAGACCGTCTGTCTCAGACCGTCTGTCTCAGACCGTCTGTCTCAGACCGTCTGTCTCAGACCGTCTGTCTCAGACCGTCTGTCTCAGACCGTCCGTGTCTGTCCGTCTCTCTCAGACCGTCCGTCTCAGACCGTCGGTATCTGTTAGTCTCTCGTAGGCCGCCTGTCTCAGTCCGTCTGTCTCAGACCATCTGTCTCACTACGTCTGTCTCAGACCGTCTGTCTCAGACCGTCTGTCTCAGACCTTCTGTCTCAGACCGACTGTCTCAGACCGTCTGTCTCTGTCCGCTTGTCTCTGTCCGTCGGTCTCAGCCCGCCTGTCTCAGACCGTCTCTCTCAGACCGTCTGTCTCAGACCGTCCGTCTCTGTCAGTCTCTCTCAGACCGTCCGTCTCAGACCGTCGGTATCTGTCAGTCTCTCGTAGGCCGCCTGTCTCAGTCCGTCTGTCTCAGACCATCTGTCTCAGACCGTCTGTCTCTGTCCGTCTGTCTCAGACCATCTGTCTCACTACGTCTGTCTCAGACCATCTGTCTCAGACCGTCTGTCTCTGTCCGTCTGTCTCAGACCATCTGTCTCACTACGTCTGTCTCAGACCGACTGTCTCAGACCGTCGGTCTCTGTCCGTTTCTCGCAGGCCGCCTGTCTCAGTCAGTCTGCCTCAGACCATCTGTCTTAGACCGTCTGCCTCATGCCGTCTGTCTCAGACCGTTGTCTCTGTCCGGCTGTCTCAGCCCGTCTGTCTCAGTCCGTCTGTATCAGACCATCTGTCTCAGACCGTTGTCTCTGTGCGCCTCTCTCAGCCCGCCTGTTTCAGACCGTCTGTCCCAGACCGTCTGTGTCAGACCGTCTGTCTCAGACCGTCTGTCTCTGTCCGTCTGTCTCTGTCCGTCTGTCTCAGACCGTCTGTCTCAGACCGTCGGTCTCTGTCCGTCTCTCTCAGGCCGCCTGTCTCAGGCCGCCTGTCTCAGTCCGTCTGTCTCAGACCAACTGTCTCAGACCATTGTCTCTGTCCGCCTGTCTCAGCCCGTCTGTCTCAGTCCGTCTGTATCAGACCATCTGTCTCCGACCGTTGTCTCTGTGCGCCTGTCTCTGTCCGTCTGTCTCTGTCCGTCTGTCTCAGACCGTCGGTCTCTGTTCGTCTCTCTCAGGCCGCCTGTGTCAGTCCGTCTGTCTCAGACCACTGTCTCAGACCGTTGTCTCTGTCCGTCTGTCTCAGCCCGTCTGTCTCAGTCCGTCTGTCTCAGACCATCTGTCTCAGACCGTTGTCTCTGTCCGTCTGTCTCAGACCGTCTGTCTCTGTCCGTCTGTCTCTGTCCGTCTGTCTCAGACCGTCTGACTCAGACCGTCGGTCTCTGTCCGTCTCTCTCAGGCCGCCTGTCTCAGTCCGTCTGTCTCAGACCACTGTCTCAGACCGTTGTCTCTGTCCGTCTGTCTCAGCCCGTCTGTCTCAGTCCGTCTGTCTCAGACCATCTGTCTCAGACCGTTGTCTCTGTCCGCCTGTCTCTGTCCGTCGGTCTCAGCCCGCCTGTCTCAGACCGTCTGTCTCAGACCGTCTGTCTCAGACCGTCTGTCTCAGACCGTCCGTCTCTGTCCGTCTCTCTCAGACCGTCCGTCTCAGACCGTCGGTCTCTGTCAGTCTCTCGTAGCCCGCCTGTCTCAGTCCGTCTGTCTCAGACCATCTGTCTCAGACCGTCTGTCTTTTGCCGTTTGTCTCAGAACATCTGTCTCACTACGTCTGTCTCAGACCGTCTGTCTCAGACCGTCTGTCTCAGACCGTCTGTCTCTGTCCGTCTGTCTCTGTCCGTCTGTCTCAGACCGTCTGTCTCAGACCGTCGGTCTCTGTCCGTCTCTCTCAGGCCGCCTGTCTCAGTCCGTCTGTCTCAGACCACTGTCTCAGACCGTTGTCTCTGTCCGTCTGTCTCAGCCCGCCTGTCTCAGTCCGTCTGTCTCAGACCATCTGTCTCAGACCGTTGTCTCTGTCCGCCTGTCTCTGTCCGTCGGTCTCAGCCCGCCTGTCTCAGACCGTCTGTCTCAGACCGTCTGTCTCAGACCGTCCGTCTCTGTCCGTCTCTCTCAGACCGTCCGTCTCAGACCGTCGGTCTCTGTCAGTCTCTCGTAGGCCGCCTGTCTCAGTCCGTCTGTCTCAGACCATCTGTCTCAGACCGTCTGTCTCTGTCCGTCTGTCTCAGACCATCTGTCTCACTACGTCTGTCTCAGACCGTCTGTCTCAGACCGTCTGTCTCAGACCGTCTGTCTCAGACCGTCTGTCTCAGACCGTCTGTCTCAGACCGTCCGTCTCTGTCCGTCTCTCTCAGACCGTCCGTCTCAGACCGTCGGTCTCTGTCAGTCTCTCGTAGCCCGCCTGTCTCAGTCCGTCTGTCTCAGACCATCTGTCTCAGACCGTCTGTCTTTTGCCGTTTGTCTCAGAACATCTGTCTCACTACGTCTGTCTCAGACCGTCTGTCTCAGACCGTCTGTCTCAGACCGTCGGTCTCTGTCCGTCTGTCTCAGCCCGCCTGTCTCAGTTCGTCTGTCTCAGACCATCTGTCTCAGACCGTTGTCTCTGTCCGCCTGTCTCTGTCCGTCGGTCTCAGCCCGCCTGTCTCAGACCGTCTGTCTCAGACCGTCTGTCTCAGACCGTCTGTCTCAGACCGTCCGTCTCTGTCCGTCTCTCTCAGACCGTCCGTCTCAGACCGTCGGTCTCTGTCAGTCTCTCGTAGCCCGCCTGTCTCAGTCCGTCTGTCTCAGACCGTCTGTCTCAGACCGTCTGTCCCAGACCGTCTGTCCCAGACCGTCTGTCTCAGACCGTCTGTCTCAGACCGTCGGTCTCTGTTCGTCTCTCTCAGGCCGCCTGTGTCAGTCCGTCTGTCTCAGACCACTGTCTCAGACCGTTGTCTCTGTCCGTCTGTCTCAGCCCGTCTGTCTCAGTCCGTCTGTCTCAGACCATCTGTCTCAGACCGTTGTCTCTGTCCGCCTGTCTCTGTCCGTCGGTCTCAGCCCGCCTGTCTCAGACCGTCTGTCTCAGACCGTCTGTCTCAGACCGTCCGTCTCTGTCCGTCTGTGTCAGACCGTCTGTCTCAGTCCGCTGTCTCAGACCATCGGTCTCAGACCGTTGTCTCTGTCCGTCTATCTCTGTCCGTCTGTCTCAGAACGTCTGTCTCAGACCATCTGTATCAAACCGTCTGCCTCAGCCCGCCTGTCTCAGACCATCCGTCTCCGTCCGTCTCTCTCAGACCGTCCGTCTCAGACCGTCGGTCTCTGTCAGTCTCTCGTAGGCCGCCTGTCTCAGTCCGTCTGTCTCAGACCATCTGTCTCAGACCATCTGTCTCAGACCGTCTGTCTCTTGCCGTTTGTCTCAGACCATCTGTCTCACTACGTCTGTCTCAGACCGTCTGTCTCAGACCGTCTGCCTCAGACCGTCTGTCTCAGACCGTCTGTCTCAGACCGTCTGTCTCTGTCCGTCTGTCTCTGTCCGTCTGTCTCTGTCCGTCTGTCTCAGACCGTCTGTCTCAGACCGTCTGTCTCAGACCGTCGGTCTCTGTCCGTCTCTCTCAGGCCGCCTGTCTCAGTCCGTCTGTCTCAGACCACTGTCTCAGGCCGTTGTCTCTGTCCGTCTGTCTCAGCCCGTCTGTCTCAGTCCGTCTGTCTCAGACCATCTGTCTCAGACCGTTGTCTCTGTCCGCCTGTCTCTGTCCGACGGTCTCAGCACGCCTAAATCAGACCGTCTGTCTCAGACCGTCTGTCTCAGACCGTCCGTCTCAGACCGTCCGTCTCTGTCCGTCTCTCTCAGACCGTCTGTCTCTCTCCGTCTGTGTCAGACCGTCTGTCTCAGCCCGCTGTCTCAGACCATCGGTCTCAGACCGTTGTCTCTGTCCGTCTATCTCTGTCCGTCTCTCTCAGGCCGCCTGTCTCAGTCCGTCTGTCTCAGACCAACTGTCTCAGACCATTGTCTCTGTCCGCCTGTCTCAGCCCGTCTGTCTCAGTCCGTCTGTATCAGACCATCTGTCTCCGACCGTTGTCTCTGTGCGCCTGTCTCTGTCCGTCTGTCTCAGCCCGCCTGTCTCTGTCCGTCTGTCTCAGCCCGCCTGTCTCAGACCGTCTGTCTCAGACCGTCTGTGTCAGACCGTCTGTCTCAGACCGTCTGCCTCAGACCGTCTGTCTCAGACCGTCTGTCTCAGACCGTCTGTCTCAGACCGTCTGTCTCAGACCGTCTGTCTCAGACCGTCTGTCTCAGACCGTCCGTCTCTGTCCGTCTCTCTCAGACCGTCTGTCTCTGTCCGTCTGTGTCAGACCGTCTGTCTCAGCCCGCTGTCTCAGACCATCGGTCTCAGACCGTTGTCTCTGTCCGTCTATCTCTGTCCGTCTGTCTCAGAACGTCTGTCTCAGACCATCTGTATCAAACCGTCTGCCTCAGCCCGCCTGTCTCAGCCCGTCTGTCTCAGACCGTCCGTCTCTGTCCGTCTCTCTCAGACCGTCCGTCTCAGACCGTCGGTCTCTGTCAGTCTCTCGTAGGCCGCCTGTCTCAGTCCGTCTGTCTCAGACCATCTGTCTCAGACCGTCTGTCTCTGTCCGTCTGTCTCAGACCATCTGTCTCACTACGTGTGTATCAGACCATCTGTCTCAGACCGTTGTCTCTGTGCGCCTGTCTCTGTCCGTCTGTCTCAGCCCGCCTGTCTCAGACCGTCTGTCCCAGACCGTCTGTGTCAGACCGTCTGTGTCAGACCGTCTGTCTCATACCGTCTGTCTCTGTCCGTCTGTCTCTGTCCGTCTGTCTCAGACCGTCTGTCTCAGACCGTCGGTCTCTGTCCGTCTCTCTCAGGCCGCCTGTCTCAGTCCGTCTGTCTCAGACCAACTGTCTCAGACCATTGACTCTGTCCGCCTGTCTCAGCCCGTCTGTCTCAGTCCGTCTGTCTCAGACCATCTGTCTCAGACCGTTGTCTCTGTCCGTCGGTCTCAGCCCGCCTGTCTCAGACCGTCTGTCTCAGACCGTCTGTCTCAGACCGTCTGTCTCAGACCGTCTCTCTCAGGCCGTCTGTCTCAGACCGTCTGTCTCTGTCCGTCTGTCTCAGACCGTCTGTCTCAGACCGTCGGTCTCTGTCCGTCTCTCTCAGGCCGCCTGTCTCAGTCCGTCTGTCTCAGACCACTGTCTCAGACCGTTGTCTCTGTCCGTCTGTCTCAGCCCGCCTGTCTCAGTCCGTCTGTCTCAGACCATCTGTCTCAGACCGTTGTCTCTGTCCGTCGGTCTCAGCCCGCCTGTCTCAGACCGTCTGTCTCAGACCGTCTGTCTCAGACAGTCTGTCTCAGACCGTCTGTCTCAGACCGTCTGTCTCTGTCCGTCTGTCTCTGTCCGTCTGTCTCAGACCGTCGGTCTCTGTTCGTCTCTCTCAGGCCGCCTGTCTTAGTCCGTCTGTCTCAGACCACTGTCTCAGACCGTTGTCTCTGTCCGTCTGTCTCAGCCCGCCTGTCTCAGTCCGTCTGTCTCAGACCATCTGTCTCACTACGTCTGTCTCAGACCGTCTGTCTCAGACCGTCTGTCTCAGACCGTCTGTCTCAGACCGTCTGTCTCTGTCCGTCTGTCTCTGTCCGTCTGTCTCTGTCCGTCTGTCTCTGTCCGTCTGTCTCAGACCGTCTGTCTCAGACCGTCTGTCTCAGACCGTCGGTCTCTGTCCGTCTCTCTCAGGCCGCCTGTCTCAGTCCGTCTGTCTCAGACCACTGTCTCAGGCCGTTGTCTCTGTCCGTCTGTCTCAGCCCGTCTGTCTCAGTCCGTCTGTCTCAGACCATCTGTCTCAGACCGTTGTCTCTGTCCGCCTGTCTCTGTCCGACGGTCTCAGCGCGCCTAAATCAGACCGTCTGTCTCAGGCCGTCTGTCTCAGACCGTCCGTCTCAGACCGTCCGTCTCTGTCCGTCTCTCTCAGACCGTCTGTCTCTCTCCGTCTGTGTCAGACCGTCTGTGTCAGACCGTCTGTCTCAGCCCGCTGTCTCAGACCATCGGTCTCAGACCGTTGTCTCTGTCCGTCTATCTCTGTCCGTCTCTCTCAGGCCGCCTGTCTCAGTCCGTCTGTCTCAGACCAACTGTCTCAGACCATTGTCTCTGTCCGCCTGTCTCAGCCCGTCTGTCTCAGTCCGTCTGTATCAGACCATCTGTCTCCGACCGTTGTCTCTGTGCGCCTGTCTCTGTCCGTCTGTCTCAGCCCGCCTGTCTCTGTCCGTCTGTCTCAGCCCGCCTGTCTCAGACCGTCTGTCTCAGACCGTCTGTGTCAGACCGTCTGTCTCAGACCGTCTGCCTCAGACCGTCTGTCTCAGACCGTCTGTCTCAGACCGTCTGTCTCAGCCCGCTGTCTCAGACCATCGGTCTCAGACCGTTGTCTCTGTCCGTCTATCTCTGTCCGTCTGTCTCAGAACGTCTGTCTCAGACCATCTGTATCAAACCGTCTGCCTCAGCCCGCCTGTCTCAGCCCGTCTGTCTCAGACCGTCCGTCTCTGTCCGTCTCTCTCAGACCGTCCGTCTCAGACCGTCGGTCTCTGTCAGTCTCTCGTAGGCCGCCTGTCTCAGTCCGTCTGTCTCAGACCATCTGTCTCAGACCGTCTGTCTCTGTCCGTCTGTCTCAGACCATCTGTCTCACTACGTGTGTATCAGACCATCTGTCTCAGACCGTTGTCTCTGTGCGCCTGTCTCTGTCCGTCTGTCTCAGCCCGCCTGTCTCAGACCGTCTGTCCCAGACCGTCTGTGTCAGACCGTCTGTGTCAGACCGTCTGTCTCATACCGTCTGTCTCTGTCCGTCTGTCTCTGTCCGTCTGTCTCAGACCGTCTGTCTCAGACCGTCGGTCTCTGTCCGTCTCTCTCAGGCCGCCTGTCTCAGTCCGTCTGTCTCAGACCAACTGTCTCAGACCATTGACTCTGTCCGCCTGTCTCAGCCCGTCTGTCTCAGTCCGTCTGTCTCAGACCATCTGTCTCAGACCGTTGTCTCTGTCCGTCGGTCTCAGCCCGCCTGTCTCAGACCGTCTGTCTCAGACCGTCTGTCTCAGACCGTCTGTCTCAGACCGTCTGTCTCAGACCGTCTCTCTCAGGCCGTCTGTCTCAGACCGTCTGTCTCTGTCCGTCTGTCTCTGTCCGTCTGTCTCAGACCGTCGGTCTCTGTTCGTCTCTCTCAGGCCGCCTGTCTCAGTCCGTCTGTCTCAGACCACTGTCTCAGACCGTTGTCTCTGTCCGTCTGTCTCAGCCCGTCTGTCTCAGTCCGTCTGTCTCAGACCATCTGTCTCAGACCGTTGTCTCTGTCCGCCTGTCTCTGTCCGACGGTCTCAGCACGCCTAAATCAGACCGTCTGTCTCAGACCGTCTGTCTCAGACCGTCTGTCTCAGACCGTCTGTCTCAGACCGTCCGTCTCAGACCGTCCGTCTCTGTCCGTCTCTCTCAGACCGTCTGTCTCTCTCCGTCTGTGTCAGACCGTCTGTCTCAGCCCGCTGTCTCAGACCATCGGTCTCAGACCGTTGTCTCTGTCCGTCTATCTCTGTCCGTCTCTCTCAGGCCGCCTGTCTCAGTCCGTCTGTCTCAGACCAACTGTCTCAGACCATTGTCTCTGTCCGCCTGTCTCAGCCCGTCTGTCTCAGTCCGTCTGTATCAGACCATCTGTCTCCGACCGTTGTCTCTGTGCGCCTGTCTCTGTCCGTCTGTCTCAGCCCGCCTGTCTCTGTCCGTCTGTCTCAGCCCGCCTGTCTCAGACCGTCTGTCTCAGACCGTCTGTGTCAGACCGTCTGTCTCAGACCGTCTGCCTCAGACCGTCTGTCTCAGACCGTCTGTCTCAGACCGTCTGTCTCAGCCCGCTGTCTCAGACCATCGGTCTCAGACCGTTGTCTCTGTCCGTCTATCTCTGTCCGTCTGTCTCAGAACGTCTGTCTCAGACCATCTGTATCAAACCGTCTGCCTCAGCCCGCCTGTCTCAGCCCGTCTGTCTCAGACCGTCCGTCTCTGTCCGTCTCTCTCAGACCGTCCGTCTCAGACCGTCGGTCTCTGTCAGTCTCTCGTAGGCCGCCTGTCTCAGTCCGTCTGTCTCAGACCATCTGTCTCAGACCGTCTGTCTCTGTCCGTCTGTCTCAGACCATCTGTCTCACTACGTGTGTATCAGACCATCTGTCTCAGACCGTTGTCTCTGTGCGCCTGTCTCTGTCCGTCTGTCTCAGCCCGCCTTGTCTCAGACCGTCTGTCCCAGACCGTCTGTGTCAGACCGTCTGTGTCAGACCGTCTGTCTCATACCGTCTGTCTCTGTCCGTCTGTCTCTGTCCGTCTGTCTCAGACCGTCGGTCTCTGTCCGTCTTTCTCAGGCCGCCTGTCTCAGTCCGTCTGTCTCAGACCAACTGTCTCAGACCATTGACTCTGTCCGCCTGTCTCAGCCCGTCTGTCTCAGTGCGTCTGTCTCAGACCATCTGTCTCAGACCGTTGTCTCTGTCCGTCGGTCTCAGCCCGCCTGTCTCAGACCGTCTGTCTCAGACCGTCTGTCTCAGACCGTCTGTCTCAGACCGTCTCTCTCAGGCCGTCTGTCTCAGACCGTCTGTCTCTGTCCGTCTGTCTCAGACCGTCTGTCTCAGACCGTCTGTCTCAGACCGTCGGTCTCTGTCCGTCTCTCTCAGGCCGCCTGTCTCAGTCCGTCTGTCTCAGACCACTGTCTCAGACCGTTGTCTCTGTCCGTCTGTCTCAGCCCGCCTGTCTCAGTCCGTCTGTCTCAGACCACTGTCTCAGACCGTTGTCTCTGTCCGTCTGTCTCAGCCCGCCTGTCTCAGTCCGTCTGTCTCAGACCGTCTGTCTCAGACCGTCTGTCTCAGACCGTCTGTCTCAGACCGTCTGTCTCTGTCCGTCTGTCTCTGTCCGTCTGTCTCAGACCGTCGGTCTCTGTTCGTCTCTCTCAGGCCGCCTGTCTCAGTCCGTCTGTCTCAGACCACTGTCTCAGACCGTTGTCTCTGTCCGTCTGTCTCAGCCCGCCTGTCTCAGTCCGTCTGTCTCAGACCATCTGTCTCAGACCGTTGTCTCTGTCCGTCGGTCTCAGCCCGCCTGTCTCAGACCGTCTGTCTCAGACCGTCTGTCTCAGACCGTCTGTCTCAGACCGTTGTCTCTGTCCGTCTGTCTCAGCCCGTCTGTCTCAGTCCGTCTGTCTCAGACCATCTGTCTCAGACCGTTGTCTCTGTCCGCCTGTCTCTGTCCGTCGGTCTCAGGCCGCCTGTCTCAGACCGTCTGTCTCAGACCGTCTGCCTCAGACCGTCTGTCTCAGACCGTCTGTCTCAGACCGTCTGTCTCAGACCGTCTGTCTCTGTCCGTCTGTCTCTGTCCGTCTGTCTCAGACCGTCTGTCTCAGACCGTCGGTCTCTGTCCGTCTCTCTCAGGCCGCCTGTCTCAGTCCGTCTGTCTCAGACCACTGTCTCAGACCGTTGTCTCTGTCCGTCTGTCTCAGCCCGTCTGTCTCAGTCCGTCTGTCTCAGACCATCTGTCTCAGACCGTTGTCTATGTCCGCCTGTCTCTGTCCGTCGGTCTCAGCCCGCCTGTCTCAGACCGTCTGTCTCAGACCGTCTGTCTCAGACCGTCTGTCTCAGACCGTCCGTCTCTGTCCGTCTCTCTCAGACCGTCCGTCTCAGACCGTCGGTATCTGTCAGTCTCTCGTACGCCGCCTGTCTCAGTCCGTCTGTCTCAGACCATCTGTCTCAGACCGTCTGTCTCTGTCCGTCTGTCTCAGACCATCTGTCTCACTACGTCTGTCTCAGACCGTCTGTCTCAGACCGTCTGTCTCAGACCGTCTGTCTCAGACCGTCTGTCTCAGACCGTCTGTCTCAGACCGTCGGTCTCTCTCCGTCTGTGTCAGACCGTCCGTCTCTGTCCGTCTCTCTCAGACCGTCTGTCTCTCTCCGTCTGTGTCAGACCGTCTGTCTCAGCCCGCTGTCTCAGACCATCGGTCTCAGACCGTTGTCTCTGTCCGTCTATCTCTGTCCGTCTATCTCTGTCCGTCTCTCTCAGGCCGCCTGTCTCAGTCCGTCTGTCTCAGACCAACTGTCTCAGACCATTGTCTCTGTTCGCCTGTCTCAGCCCGTCTGTCTCAGTCCGTCTGTATCAGACCATCTGTCTCCGACCGTTGTCTCTGTGCGCCTGTCTCTGTCCGTCTGTCTCAGCCCGCCTGTCTCTGTCCGTCTGTCTCAGCCCGCCTGTCTCAGACCGTCTGTCTCAGACCGTCTGTGTCAGACCGTCTGTCTCAGACCGTCTGCCTCAGACCGTCTGTCTCAGACCGTCTGTCTCAGACCGTCTGTCTCAGACCGTCTGTCTCAGACCGTCTGTCTCAGACCGTCTGTCTCAGACCGTCTGTCTCAGACCGTCCGTCTCTGTCCGTCTCTCTCAGACCGTCTGTCTCTGTCCGTCTGTGTCAGACCGTCTGTCTCAGCCCGCTGTCTCAGACCATCGGTCTCAGACCGTTGTCTCTGTCCGTCTATCTCTGTCCGTCTGTCTCAGAACGTCTGTCTGAGACCATCTGTATCAAACCGTCTGCCTCAGCCCGCCTGTCTCAGCCCGTCTGTCTCAGACCGTCCGTCTCTGTCCGTCTCTCTCAGACCGTCCGTCTCAGACCGTCGGTCTCTGTCAGTCTCTCGTAGGCCGCCTGTCTCAGTCCGTCTGTCTCAGACCATCTGTCTCAGACCGTCTGTCTCTGTCCGTCTGTCTCAGACCATCTGTCTCACTACGTGTGTATCAGACCATCTGTCTCAGACCGTTGTCTCTGTGCGCCTGTCTCTGTCCGTCTGTCTCAGCCCGCCTGTCTCAGACCGTCTGTCCCAGACCGTCTGTGTCAGACCGTCTGTGTCAGACCGTCTGTCTCATACCGTCTGTCTCTGTCCGTCTGTCTCTGTCCGTCTGTCTCAGACCGTCTGTCTCAGACCGTCGGTCTCTGTCCGTCTCTCTCAGGCCGCCTGTCTCAGTCCGTCTGTCTCAGACCAACTGTCTCAGACCATTGACTCTGTCCGCCTGTCTCAGCCCGTCTGTCTCAGTCCGTCTGTCTCAGACCATCTGTCTCAGACCGTTGTCTCTGTCCGTCGGTCTCAGCCCGCCTGTCTCAGACCGTCTGTCTCAGACCGTCTGTCTCAGACCGTCTGTCTCAGACCGTCTGTCTCAGACCGTCTCTCTCAGGCCGTCTGTCTCAGACCGTCTGTCTCTGTCCGTCTGTCTCAGACCGTCTGTCTCAGACCGTCGGTCTCTGTCCGTCTCTCTCAGGCCGCCTGTCTCAGTCCGTCTGTCTCAGACCACTGTCTCAGACCGTTGTCTCTGTCCGTCTGTCTCAGCCCGCCTGTCTCAGTCCGTCTGTCTCAGACCATCTGTCTCAGACCGTTGTCTCTGTCCGTCGGTCTCAGCCCGCCTGTCTCAGACCGTCTGTCTCAGACCGTCTGTCTCTGTCCGTCTGTCTCTGTCCGTCTGTCTCTGTCCGTCTGTCTCTGTCCGTCTGTCTCTGTCCGTCTGTCTCTGTCCGTCTGTCTCTGTCCGTCTGTCTCTGTCCGTCTGTCTCTGTCCGTCTGTCTCAGACCGTCTGTCTCAGACCGTCGGTCTCTGTCCGTCTCTCTCAGGCCGCCTGTCTCAGTCCGTCTGTCTCAGACCAACTGTCTCAGACCATTGACTCTGTCCGCCTGTCTCAGCCCGTCTGTCTCAGTCCGTCTGTCTCAGACCATCTGTCTCAGACCGTTGTCTCTGTCCGTCGGTCTCAGCCCGCCTGTCTCAGACCGTCTGTCTCAGACCGTCTCTCTCAGGCCGTCTGTCTCAGACCGTCTGTCTCTGTCCGTCTGTCTCTGTCCGTCTGTCTCAGACCGTCGGTCTCTGTTCGTCTCTCTCAGGCCGCCTGTCTCAGTCCGTCTGTCTCAGACCACTGTCTCAGACCGTTGTCTCTGTCCGTCTGTCTCAGCCCGTCTGTCTCAGTCCGTCTGTCTCAGACCATCTGTCTCAGACCGTTGTCTCTGTCCGCCTGTCTCTGTCCGACGGTCTCAGCACGCCTAAATCAGACCGTCTGTCTCAGACCGTCTGTCTCAGACCGTCTGTCTCAGACCGTCCGTCTCAGACCGTCCGTCTCTGTCCGTCTCTCTCAGACCGTCTGTCTCTCTCCGTCTGTGTCAGACCGTCTGTCTCAGCCCGCTGTCTCAGACCATCGGTCTCAGACCGTTGTCTCTGTCCGTCTATCTCTGTCCGTCTCTCTCTGGCCGCCTGTCTCAGTCCGTCTGTCTCAGACCAACTGTCTCAGACCATTGTCTCTGTCCGCCTGTCTCAGCCCGTCTGTCTCAGTCCGTCTGTATCAGACCATCTGTCTCCGACCGTTGTCTCTGTGCGCCTGTCTCTGTCCGTCTGTCTCAGCCCGCCTGTCTCTGTCCGTCTGTCTCAGCCCGCCTGTCTCAGACCGTCTGTCTCAGACCGTCTGTGTCAGACCGTCTGTCTCAGACCGTCTGCCTCAGACCGTCTGTCTCAGACCGTCTGTCTCAGACCGTCTGTCTCAGCCCGCTGTCTCAGACCATCGGTCTCAGACCGTTGTCTCTGTCCGTCTATCTCTGTCCGTCTGTCTCAGAACGTCTGTCTCAGACCATCTGTATCAAACCGTCTGCCTCAGCCCGCCTGTCTCAGCCCGTCTGTCTCAGACCGTCCGTCTCTGTCCGTCTCTCTCAGACCGTCCGTCTCAGACCGTCGGTCTCTGTCAGTCTCTCGTAGGCCGCCTGTCTCAGTCCGTCTGTCTCAGACCATCTGTCTCAGACCGTCTGTCTCTGTCCGTCGGTCTCAGACCATCTGTCTCACTACGTGTGTATCAGACCATCTGTCTCAGACCGTTGTCTCTGTGCGCCTGTCTCTGTCCGTCTGTCTCAGCCCGCCTGTCTCAGACCGTCTGTCCCAGACCGTCTGTGTCAGACCGTCTGTGTCAGACCGTCTGTCTCATACCGTCTGTCTCTGTCCGTCTGTCTCTGTCCGTCTGTCTCAGACCGTCTGTCTCAGACCGTCGGTCTCTGTCCGTCTCTCTCAGGCCGCCTGTCTCAGTCCGTCTGTCTCAGACCAACTGTCTCAGACCATTGACTCTGTCCGCCTGTCTCAGCCCGTCTGTCTCAGTCCGTCTGTCTCAGACCATCTGTCTCAGACCGTTGTCTCTGTCCGTCGGTCTCAGCCCGCCTGTCTCAGACCGTCTGTCTCAGACCGTCTGTCTCAGACCGTCTGTCTCAGACCGTCTCTCTCAGGCCGTCTGTCTCAGACCGTCTGTCTCTGTCCGTCTGTCTCTGTCCGTCTGTCTCAGACCGTCGGTCTCTGTTCGTCTCTCTCAGGCCGCCTGTCTCAGTCCGTCTGTCTCAGACCACTGTCTCAGACCGTTGTCTCTGTCCGTCTGTCTCAGCCCGTCTGTCTCAGTCCGTCTGTCTCAGACCATCTGTCTCAGACCGTTGTCTCTGTCCGCCTGTCTCTGTCCGACGGTCTCAGCACGCCTAAATCAGACCGTCTGTCTCAGACCGTCTGTCTCAGACCGTCTGTCTCAGACCGTCCGTCTCAGACCGTCCGTCTCTGTCCGTCTCTCTCAGACCGTCTGTCTCTCTCCGTCTGTGTCAGACCGTCTGTCTCAGCCCGCTGTCTCAGACCATCGGTCTCAGACCGTTGTCTCTGTCCGTCTATCTCTGTCCGTCTCTCTCAGGCCGCCTGTCTCAGTCCGTCTGTCTCAGACCAACTGTCTCAGACCATTGTCTCTGTCCGCCTGTCTCAGCCCGTCTGTCTCAGTCCGTCTGTATCAGACCATCTGTCTCCGACCGTTGTCTCTGTGCGCCTGTCTCTGTCCGTCTGTCTCAGCCCGCCTGTCTCTGTCCGTCTGTCTCAGCCCGCCTGTCTCAGACCGTCTGTCTCAGACCGTCTGTGTCAGACCGTCTGTCTCAGACCGTCTGCCTCAGACCGTCTGTCTCAGACCGTCTGTCTCAGACCGTCTGTCTCAGCCCGCTGTCTCAGACCATCGGTCTCAGACCGTTGTCTCTGTCCGTCTATCTCTGTCCGTCTGTCTCAGAACGTCTGTCTCAGACCATCTGTATCAAACCGTCTGCCTCAGCCCGCCTGTCTCAGCCCGTCTGTCTCAGACCGTCCGTCTCTGTCCGTCTCTCTCAGACCGTCCGTCTCAGACCGTCGGTCTCTGTCAGTCTCTCGTAGGCCGCCTGTCTCAGTCCGTCTGTCTCAGACCATCTGTCTCAGACCGTCTGTCTCTGTCCGTCTGTCTCAGACCATCTGTCTCACTACGTGTGTATCAGACCATCTGTCTCAGACCGTTGTCTCTGTGCGCCTGTCTCTGTCCGTCTGTCTCAGCCCGCCTGTCTCAGACCGTCTGTCCCAGACCGTCTGTGTCAGACCGTCTGTGTCAGACCGTCTGTCTCATACCGTCTGTCTCTGTCCGTCTGTCTCTGTCCGTCTGTCTCAGACCGTCTGTCTCAGACCGTCGGTCTCTGTCCGTCTTTCTCAGGCCGCCTGTCTCAGTCCGTCTGTCTCAGACCAACTGTCTCAGACCATTGACTCTGTCCGCCTGTCTCAGCCCGTCTGTCTCAGTCCGTCTGTCTCAGACCATCTGTCTCAGACCGTTGTCTCTGTCCGTCGGTCTCAGCCCGCCTGTCTCAGACCGTCTGTCTCAGACCGTCTGTCTCAGACCGTCTGTCTCAGACCGTCTCTCTCAGGCCGTCTGTCTCAGACCGTCTGTCTCTGTCCGTCTGTCTCAGACCGTCTGTCTCAGACCGTCGGTCTCTGTCCGTCTCTCTCAGGCCGCCTGTCTCAGTCCGTCTGTCTCAGACCACTGTCTCAGACCGTTGTCTCTGTCCGTCTGTCTCAGCCCGCCTGTCTCAGTCCGTCTGTCTCAGACCATCTGTCTCAGACCGTTGTCTCTGTCCGTCGGTCTCAGCCCGCCTGTCTCAGACCGTCTGTCTCAGACCGTCTGTCTCAGACCGTCTGTCTCAGACCGTCTGTCTCTGTCCGTCTGTCTCTGTCCGTCTGTCTCAGACCGTCGGTCTCTGTTCGTCTCTCTCAGGCCGCCTGTCTCAGTCCGTCTGTCTCAGACCACTGTCTCAGACCGTTGTCTCTGTCCGTCTGTCTCAGTCCGCCTGTCTCAGTCCGTCTGTCTCAGACCATCTGTCTCAGACCGTTGTCTCTGTCCGTCGGTCTCAGCCCGCCTGTCTCAGACCGTCTGTCTCAGACCGTCTGTCTCAGACCGTCTGTCTCAGACCGTCTCTCTCAGGCCGTCTGTCTCAGACCGTCTGTCTCTGTCCGTCTGTCTCTGTCCGTCTGTCTCAGACCGTCGGTCTCTGTTCGTCTCTCTCAGGCCGCCTGTCTCAGTCCGTCTGTCTCAGACCACTGTCTCAGACCGTTGTCTCTGTCCGTCTGTCTCAGCCCGTCTGTCTCAGTCCGTCTGTCTCAGACCATCTGTCTCAGACCGTTGTCTCTGTCCGCCTGTCTCTGTCCGACGGTCTCAGCACGCCTAAATCAGACCGTCTGTCTCAGACCGTCTGTCTCAGACCGTCTGTCTCAGACCGTCCGTCTCAGACCGTCCGTCTCTGTCCGTCTCTCTCAGACCGTCTGTCTCTCTCCGTCTGTGTCAGACCGTCTGTCTCAGCCCGCTGTCTCAGACCATCGGTCTCAGACCGTTGTCTCTGTCCGTCTATCTCTGTCCGTCTCTCTCAGGCCGCCTGTCTCAGTCCGTCTGTCTCAGACCAACTGTCTCAGACCATTGTCTCTGTCCGCCTGTCTCAGCCCGTCTGTCTCAGTCCGTCTGTATCAGACCATCTGTCTCCGACCGTTGTCTCTGTGCGCCTGTCTCTGTCCGTCTGTCTCAGCCCGCCTGTCTCTGTCCGTCTGTCTCAGCCCGCCTGTCTCAGACCGTCTGTCTCAGACCGTCTGTGTCAGACCGTCTGTCTCAGACCGTCTGCCTCAGACCGTCTGTCTCAGACCGTCTGTCTCAGACCGTCTGTCTCAGCCCGCTGTCTCAGACCATCGGTCTCAGACCGTTGTCTCTGTCCGTCTATCTCTGTCCGTCTGCCTCAGAACGTCTGTCTCAGACCATCTGTATCAAACCGTCTGCCTCAGCCCGCCTGTCTCAGCCCGTCTGTCTCAGACCGTCCGTCTCTGTCCGTCTCTCTCAGACCGTCCGTCTCAGACCGTCGGTCTCTGTCAGTCTCTCGTAGGCCGCCTGTCTCAGTCCGTCTGTCTCAGACCATCTGTCTCAGACCGTCTGTCTCTGTCCGTCTGTCTCAGACCATCTGTCTCACTACGTGTGTATCAGACCATCTGTCTCAGACCGTTGTCTCTGTGCGCCTGTCTCTGTCCGTCTGTCTCAGCCCGCCTGTCTCAGACCGTCTGTCCCAGACCGTCTGTGTCAGACCGTCTGTGTCAGACCGTCTGTCTCATACCGTCTGTCTCTGTCCGTCTGTCTCTGTCCGTCTGTCTCAGACCGTCTGTCTCAGACCGTCGGTCTCTGTCCGTCTTTCTCAGGCCGCCTGTCTCAGTCCGTCTGTCTCAGACCAACTGTCTCAGACCATTGACTCTGTCCGCCTGTCTCAGCCCGTCTGTCTCAGTCCGTCTGTCTCAGACCATCTGTCTCAGACCGTTGTCTCTGTCCGTCGGTCTCAGCCCGCCTGTCTCAGACCGTCTGTCTCAGACCGTCTGTCTCAGACCGTCTGTCTCAGACCGTCTCTCTCAGGCCGTCTGTCTCAGACCGTCTGTCTCTGTCCGTCTGTCTCAGACCGTCTGTCTCAGACCGTCGGTCTCTGTCCGTCTCTCTCAGGCCGCCTGTCTCAGTCCGTCTGTCTCAGACCACTGTCTCAGACCGTTGTCTCTGTCCGTCTGTCTCAGCCCGCCTGTCTCAGTCCGTCTGTCTCAGACCATCTGTCTCAGACCGTTGTCTCTGTCCGTCGGTCTCAGCCCGCCTGTCTCAGACCGTCTGTCTCAGACCGTCTGTCTCAGACCGTCTGTCTCAGACCGTCTGTCTCTGTCCGTCTGTCTCTGTCCGTCTGTCTCAGACCGTCGGTCTCTGTTCGTCTCTCTCAGGCCGCCTGTCTCAGTCCGTCTGTCTCAGACCACTGTCTCAGACCGTTGTCTCTGTCCGTCTGTCTCAGTCCGCCTGTCTCAGTCCGTCTGTCTCAGACCATCTGTCTCAGACCGTTGTCTCTGTCCGTCGGTCTCAGCCCGCCTGTCTCAGACCGTCTGTCTCAGACCGTCTGTCTCAGACCGTCTGTCTCAGACCGTCTGTCTCAGACCGTTGTCTCTGTCCGTCTGTCTCAGCCCGTCTGTCTCAGTCCGTCTGTCTCAGACCATCTGTCTCAGACCGTTGTCTCTGTCCGCCTGTCTCTGTCCGTCGGTCTCAGCCCGCCTGTCTCAGACCGTCTGTCTCAGACCGTCTGTCTCAGACCGTCTGTCTCAGACCGTCTGTCTCAGACCGTCCGTCTCTGTCCGTCTCTCTCAGACCGTCCGTCTCAGACCGTCGGTCTCTGTCAGTCTCTCGTAGGCCGCCTGTCTCAGTCCGTCTGTCTCAGACCATCTGTCTCAGACCATCTGTCTCAGACCGTCTGTCTCTTGCCGTTTGTCTCAGACCATCTGTCTCACTACGTCTGTCTCAGACCGTCTGTCTCAGACCGTCTGTCTCAGACCGTCTGTCTCAGACCGTCTGTCTCAGACCGTCTGTCTCTGTCCGTCTGTCTCTGTCCGTCTGTCTCAGACCGTCTGTCTCAGACCGTCGGTCTCTGTCCGTCTCTCTCAGGCCGCCTGTCTCAGTCCGTCTGTCTCAGACCACTGTCTCAGACCGTTGTCTCTGTCCGTCTGTCTCAGCCCGTCTGTCTCAGTCCGTCTGTCTCAGACCATCTGTCTCAGACCGTCTGTCTCAGACCGTCGGTCTCTGTCCGTCTCTCTCAGCCCGCTGTCTCAGACCATCGGTCTCAGACCGTTGTCTCTGTCCGTCTATCTCTGTCCGTCTCTCTCAGGCCGCCTGTCTCAGTCCGTCTGTCTCAGACCAACTGTCTCAGACCATTGTCTCTGTCCGCCTGTCTCAGCCCGTCTGTCTCAGTCCGTCTGTATCAGACCATCTGTCTCCGACCGTTGTCTCTGTGCGCCTGTCTCTGTCCGTCTGTCTCAGCCCGCCTGTCTCAGACCGTCTGTCTCAGACCGTCTGTGTCAGACCGTCTGTCTCAGACCGTCTGTCTCAGACCGTCTGTCTCAGACCGTCTGTCTCTGTCCGTCTGTCTCTGTCCGTCTGTCTCAGACCGTCTGTCTCAGACCGTCGGTCTCTGTCCGTCTCTCTCAGGCCGCCTGTCTCAGTCCGTCTGTCTCAGACCACTGTCTCAGACCGTTGTCTCTGTCCGTCTGTCTCAGCCCGTCTGTCTCAGTCCGTCTGTCTCAGACCATCTGTCTCAGACCGTTGTCTATGTCCGCCTGTCTCTGTCCGTCGGTCTCAGCCCGCCTGTCTCAGACCGTCTGTCTCAGACCGTCTGTCTCAGACCGTCTGTCTCAGACCGTCCGTCTCTGTCCGTCTCTCTCAGACCGTCCGTCTCAGACCGTCGGTATCTGTCAGTCTCTCGTACGCCGCCTGTCTCAGTCCGTCTGTCTCAGACCATCTGTCTCAGACCGTCTGTCTCTGTCCGTCTGTCTCAGACCATCTGTCTCACTACGTCTGTCTCAGACCGTCTGTCTCAGACCGTCTGTCTCAGACCGTCCGTCTCTGTCCGTCTGTGTCAGACCGTCTGTCTCAGTCCGCTGTCTCAGACCATCGGTCTCAGACCGTTGTCTCTGTCCGTCTATCTCTGTCCGTCTGTCTCAGAACGTCTGTCTCAGACCATCTGTATCAAACCGTCTGCCTCAGCCCGCCTGTCTCAGACCATCCGTCTCTGTCCGTCTCTCTCAGACCGTCCGTCTCAGACCGTCGGTCTCTGTCAGTCTCTCGTAGGCCGCCTGTCTCAGTCCGTCTGTCTCAGACCATCTGTCTCAGACCATCTGTCTCAGACCGTCTGTCTCTTGCCGTTTGTCTCAGACCATCTGTCTCACTACGTCTGTCTCAGACCGTCTGTCTCAGACCGTCTGTCTCAGACCGTCTGTCTCAGACCGTCTGTCTCAGACCGTCTGTCTCAGACCGTCTGTCTCTGTCCGTCTGTCTCTGTCCGTCTGTCTCAGACCGTCTGTCTCAGACCGTCGGTCTCTGTCCGTCTCTCTCAGGCCGCCTGTCTCAGTCCGTCTGTCTCAGACCACTGTCTCAGACCGTTGTCTCTGTCCGTCTGTCTCAGCCCGTCTGTCTCAGTCCGTCTGTCTCAGACCATCTGTCTCAGACCGTTGTCTATGTCCGCCTGTCTCTGTCCGTCGGTCTCAGCCCGCCTGTCTCAGACCGTCTGTCTCAGACCGTCTGTCTCAGACCGTCTGTCTCAGACCGTCCGTCTCTGTCCGTCTCTCTCAGACCGTCCGTCTCAGACCGTCGGTATCTGTCAGTCTCTCGTACGCCGCCTGTCTCAGTCCGTCTGTCTCAGACCATCTGTCTCAGACCGTCTGTCTCTGTCCGTCTGTCTCAGACCATCTGTCTCACTACGTCTGTCTCAGACCGTCTGTCTCAGACCGTCTGTCTCAGACCGTTTGTCTCAGACCGTCTGTCTCAGACCGTCTGTCTCTGTCCGTCTGTCTCTGTCCGTCTGTCTCAGACCGTCTGTCTCAGACCGTCGGTCTCTGTCCGTCTCTCTCAGGCCGCCTGTCTCAGTCCGTCTGTCTCAGACCACTGTCTCAGGCCGTTGTCTCTGTCCGTCTGTCTCAGCCCGTCTTTCTCAGTCCGTCTGTCTGAGACCATCTGTCTCAGACCGTTGTCTCTGTCCGCCTGTCTCTGTCCGTCGGTCTCAGCACGCCTAAATCAGACCGTCTGTCTCAGACCGTCTGTCTCAGACCGTCCGTCTCAGACCATCCGTCTCTGTCCGTCTCTCTCAGACCGTCTGTCTCTCTCCGTCTGTGTCAAACCGTCTGTCTCAGCCCGCTGTCTCAGACCATCGGTCTCAGACCGTTGTCTCTGTCCGTCTATCTCTGTCCGTCTCTCTCAGACCGCCTGTCTCAGTCCGTCTGTCTCAGACCAACTGTCTCAGACCATTGTCTCTGTCCGCCTGTCTCAGCCCGTCTGTCTCAGTCCGTCTGTATCAGACCATCTGTCTCCGACCGTTGTCTCTGTGCGCCTGTCTCTGTCCGTCTGTCTCAGCCCGCCTGTCTCAGACCGTCTGTCTCAGACCGTCTGTGTCAGACCGTCTGTCTCAGACCGTCTGCCTCAGACCGTCTGTCTCAGACCGTCTGTCTCAGACCGTCTGTCTCAGACCGTCTGTCTCAGACCGTCTGTCTCAGACCGTCTGTCTCAGACCGTCTGTCTCAGACCGTCTGTCTCAGACCGTCTGTCTCAGACCGTCCGTCTCTGTCCGTCTCTCTCAGACCGTCTGTCTCTGTCCGTCTGTGTCAGACCGTCTGTCTCAGCCCGCTGTCTCATACCATCGGTCTCAGACCGTTGTCTCTGTCCGTCTATCTCTGTCCGTCTGTCTCAGAACGTCTGTCTCAGACCATCTGTATCAAACCGTCTGTCTCAGCCCGCCTGTCTCAGCCCGTCTGTCTCAGACCGTCCGTCTCTGTCCGTCTCTCTCAGACCGTCCGTCTCAGACCGTCGGTCTCTGTCAGTCTCTCGTAGGCCGCCTGTCTCAGTCCGTCTGTCTCAGACCATCTGTCTCAGACCGTCTGTCTCTGTCCGTCTGTCTCAGACCATCTGTCTCACTACGTGTGTATCAGACCATCTGTCTCAGACCGTTGTCTCTGTGCGCCTGTCTCTGTCTGTCTGTCTCAGCCCGCCTGTCTCAGACCGTCTGTCCCAGACCGTCTGTGTCAGACCGTCTGTGTCAGACCGTCTGTCTCATACCGTCTGTCTCTGTCCGTCTGTCTCTGTCCGTCTGTCTCAGACCGTCTGTCTCAGACCGTCTGTCTCTGTCCGTCTGTCTCAGACCGTCTGTCTCAGACCGTCGGTCTCTGTCCGTCTCTCTCAGGCCGCCTGTCTCAGTCCGTCTGTCTCAGACCGTCTGTCTCAGACCGTCTGTCTCAGACCGTCTGTCTCAGACCGTCGGTCTCTGTTCATCTCTCTCAGGCCGCCTGTGTCAGTCCGTCTGTCTCAGACCACTGTCTCAGACGGTTGTCTCTGTCCGTCTGTCTCAGCCCGTCTGTCTCAGTCCGTCTGTCTCAGACCATCTGTCTCAGACCGTTGTCTCTGTCCGCCTGTCTCTGTCCGTCGGTCTCAGCCCGCCTGTCTCAGACCGTCTGTCTCAGACCGTCTGTCTCAGACCGTCCGTCTCTGTCCGTCTGTGTCAGACCGTCTGTCTCAGTCCGCTGTCTCAGACCATCGGTCTCAGACCGTTGTCTCTGTCCGTCTATCTCTGTCCGTCTGTCTCAGAACGTCTGTCTCAGACCATCTGTATCAAACCGTCTGCCTCAGCCCGCCTGTCTCAGACCATCCGTCTCTGTCCGTCTCTCTCAGACCGTCCGTCTCAGACCGTCGGTATCTGTCAGTCTCTCGTAGGCCGCCTGTCTCAGTCCGTCTGTCTCAGACCATCTGTCTCAGACCATCTGTCTCAGACCGTCTGTCTCTTGCCGTTTGTCTCAGACCATCTGTCTCACTACGTCTGTCTCAGACCGTCTGTCTCAGACCGTCTGTCTCAGACCGTCTGTCTCAGACCGTCTGTCTCAGACCGTCTGTCTCTGTCCGTCTGTCTCTGTCCGTCTGTCTCAGACCGTCTGTCTCAGACCGTCGGTCTCTGTCCGTCTCTCTCAGGCCGCCTGTCTCAGTCCGTCTGTCTCAGACCACTGTCTCAGACCGTTGTCTCTGTCCGTCTGTCTCAGCCCGTCTGTCTCAGTCCGTCTGTCTCAGACCATCTGTCTCAGACCGTTGTCTATGTCCGCCTGTCTCTGTCCGTCGGTCTCAGCCCGCCTGTCTCAGACCGTCTGTCTCAGACCGCCTGTCTCAGACCGTCTGTCTCAGACCGTCCGTCTCTGTCCGTCTCTCTCAGACCGTCCGTCTCAGACCGTCGGTATCTGTCAGTCTCTCGTACGCCGCCTGTCTCAGTCCGTCTGTCTCAGACCATCTGTCTCAGACCGTCTGTCTCTGTCCGTCTGTCTCTGTCCGTCTGTCTCAGACCGTCTGTCTCAGACCGTCTGTCTCAGACCGTCGGTCTCTGTCCGTCTCTCTCAGGCCGCCTGTCTCAGTCCGTCTGTCTCAGACCACTGTCTCAGGCCGTTGTCTCTGTCCGTCTGTCTCAGCCCGTCTTTCTCAGTCCGTCTGTCTCTGACCATCTGTCTCAGACCGTTGTCTCTGTCCGCCTGTCTCTGTCCGTCGGTCTCAGCACGCCTAAATCAGACCGTCTGTCTCAGACCGTCTGTCTCAGACCGTCCGTCTCAGACCATCCGTCTCTGTCCGTCTCTCTCAAACCGTCTGTCTCTCTCCGTCTGTGTCAGACCGTCTGTCTCAGCCCGCTGTCTCAGACCATCGGTCTCAGACCGTTGTCTCTGTCCGTCTATCTCTGTCCGTCTCTCTCAGGCCGCCTGTCTCAGTCCGCTGTCTCAGACCATCGGTCTCAGACCGTTGTCTCTGTCCGTCTATCTCTGTCCGTCTGTCTCAGAACGTCTGTCTCAGACCATCTGTATCAAACCGTCTGCCTCAGCCCGCCTGTCTCAGACCATCCGTCTCTGTCCGTCTCTCTCAGACCGTCCGTCTCAGACCGTCGGTCTCTGTCAGTCTCTCGTAGGCCGCCTGTCTCAGTCCGTCTGTCTCAGACCATCTGTCTCAGACCATCTGTCTCAGACCGTCTGTCTCTTGCCGTTTGTCTCAGACCATCTGTCTCACTACGTCTGTCTCAGACCGTCTGTCTCAGACCGTCTGTCTCAGACCGTCTGTCTCAGACCGTCTGTCTCAGACCGTCTGTCTCAGACCGTCTGTCTCTGTCCGTCTGTCTCTGTCCGTCTGTCTCAGACCGTCTGTCTCAGACCGTCGGTCTCTGTCCGTCTCTCTCAGGCCGCCTGTCTCAGTCCGTCTGTCTCAGACCACTGTCTCAGACCGTTGTCTCTGTCCGTCTGTCTCAGCCCGTCTGTCTCAGTCCGTCTGTCTCAGACCATCTGTCTCAGACCGTTGTCTATGTCCGCCTGTCTCTGTCCGTCGGTCTCAGCCCGCCTGTCTCAGACCGTCTGTCTCAGACCGTCTGTCTCAGACCGTCTGTCTCAGACCGTCCGTCTCTGTCCGTCTCTCTCAGACCGTCCGTCTCAGACCGTCGGTATCTGTCAGTCTCTCGTACGCCGCCTGTCTCAGTCCGTCTGTCTCAGACCATCTGTCTCAGACCGTCTGTCTCTGTCCGTCTGTCTCAGACCATCTGTCTCACTACGTCTGTCTCAGACCGTCTGTCTCAGACCGTCTGTCTCAGACCGTTTGTCTCAGACCGTCTGTCTCAGACCGTCTGTCTCTGTCCGTCTGTCTCTGTCCGTCTGTCTCAGACCGTCTGTCTCAGACCGTCGGTCTCTGTCCGTCTCTCTCAGGCCGCCTGTCTCAGTCCGTCTGTCTCAGACCACTGTCTCAGGCCGTTGTCTCTGTCCGTCTGTCTCAGCCCGTCTTTCTCAGTCCGTCTGTCTGAGACCATCTGTCTCAGACCGTTGTCTCTGTCCGCCTGTCTCTGTCCGTCGGTCTCAGCACGCCTAAATCAGACCGTCTGTCTCAGACCGTCTGTCTCAGACCGTCCGTCTCAGACCATCCGTCTCTGTCCGTCTCTCTCAGACCGTCTGTCTCTCTCCGTCTGTGTCAAACCGTCTGTCTCAGCCCGCTGTCTCAGACCATCGGTCTCAGACCGTTGTCTCTGTCCGTCTATCTCTGTCCGTCTCTCTCAGACCGCCTGTCTCAGTCCGTCTGTCTCAGACCAACTGTCTCAGACCATTGTCTCTGTCCGCCTGTCTCAGCCCGTCTGTCTCAGTCCGTCTGTATCAGACCATCTGTCTCCGACCGTTGTCTCTGTGCGCCTGTCTCTGTCCGTCTGTCTCAGCCCGCCTGTCTCAGACCGTCTGTCTCAGACCGTCTGTGTCAGACCGTCTGTCTCAGACCGTCTGCCTCAGACCGTCTGTCTCAGACCGTCTGTCTCAGACCGTCTGTCTCAGACCGTCTGTCTCAGACCGTCTGTCTCAGACCGTCTGTCTCAGACCGTCTGTCTCAGACCGTCTGTCTCAGACCGTCTGTCTCAGACCGTCCGTCTCTGTCCGTCTCTCTCAGACCGTCTGTCTCTGTCCGTCTGTGTCAGACCGTCTGTCTCAGCCCGCTGTCTCATACCATCGGTCTCAGACCGTTGTCTCTGTCCGTCTATCTCTGTCCGTCTGTCTCAGAACGTCTGTCTCAGACCATCTGTATCAAACCGTCTGTCTCAGCCCGCCTGTCTCAGCCCGTCTGTCTCAGACCGTCCGTCTCTGTCCGTCTCTCTCAGACCGTCCGTCTCAGACCGTCGGTCTCTGTCAGTCTCTCGTAGGCCGCCTGTCTCAGTCCGTCTGTCTCAGACCATCTGTCTCAGACCGTCTGTCTCTGTCCGTCTGTCTCAGACCATCTGTCTCACTACGTGTGTATCAGACCATCTGTCTCAGACCGTTGTCTCTGTGCGCCTGTCTCTGTCTGTCTGTCTCAGCCCGCCTGTCTCAGACCGTCTGTCCCAGACCGTCTGTGTCAGACCGTCTGTGTCAGACCGTCTGTCTCATACCGTCTGTCTCTGTCCGTCTGTCTCTGTCCGTCTGTCTCAGACCGTCTGTCTCAGACCGTCTGTCTCTGTCCGTCTGTCTCAGACCGTCTGTCTCAGACCGTCGGTCTCTGTCCGTCTCTCTCAGGCCGCCTGTCTCAGTCCGTCTGTCTCAGACCGTCTGTCTCAGACCGTCTGTCTCAGACCGTCTGTCTCAGACCGTCGGTCTCTGTTCATCTCTCTCAGGCCGCCTGTGTCAGTCCGTCTGTCTCAGACCACTGTCTCAGACGGTTGTCTCTGTCCGTCTGTCTCAGCCCGTCTGTCTCAGTCCGTCTGTCTCAGACCATCTGTCTCAGACCGTTGTCTCTGTCCGCCTGTCTCTGTCCGTCGGTCTCAGCCCGCCTGTCTCAGACCGTCTGTCTCAGACCGTCTGTCTCAGACCGTCCGTCTCTGTCCGTCTGTGTCAGACCGTCTGTCTCAGTCCGCTGTCTCAGACCATCGGTCTCAGACCGTTGTCTCTGTCCGTCTATCTCTGTCCGTCTGTCTCAGAACGTCTGTCTCAGACCATCTGTATCAAACCGTCTGCCTCAGCCCGCCTGTCTCAGACCATCCGTCTCTGTCCGTCTCTCTCAGACCGTCCGTCTCAGACCGTCGGTATCTGTCAGTCTCTCGTAGGCCGCCTGTCTCAGTCCGTCTGTCTCAGACCATCTGTCTCAGACCATCTGTCTCAGACCGTCTGTCTCTTGCCGTTTGTCTCAGACCATCTGTCTCACTACGTCTGTCTCAGACCGTCTGTCTCAGACCGTCTGTCTCAGACCGTCTGTCTCAGACCGTCTGTCTCAGACCGTCTGTCTCTGTCCGTCTGTCTCTGTCCGTCTGTCTCAGACCGTCTGTCTCAGACCGTCGGTCTCTGTCCGTCTCTCTCAGGCCGCCTGTCTCAGTCCGTCTGTCTCAGACCACTGTCTCAGACCGTTGTCTCTGTCCGTCTGTCTCAGCCCGTCTGTCTCAGTCCGTCTGTCTCAGACCATCTGTCTCAGACCGTTGTCTATGTCCGCCTGTCTCTGTCCGTCGGTCTCAGCCCGCCTGTCTCAGACCGTCTGTCTCAGACCGCCTGTCTCAGACCGTCTGTCTCAGACCGTCCGTCTCTGTCCGTCTCTCTCAGACCGTCCGTCTCAGACCGTCGGTATCTGTCAGTCTCTCGTACGCCGCCTGTCTCAGTCCGTCTGTCTCAGACCATCTGTCTCAGACCGTCTGTCTCTGTCCGTCTGTCTCTGTCCGTCTGTCTCAGACCGTCTGTCTCAGACCGTCTGTCTCAGACCGTCGGTCTCTGTCCGTCTCTCTCAGGCCGCCTGTCTCAGTCCGTCTGTCTCAGACCACTGTCTCAGGCCGTTGTCTCTGTCCGTCTGTCTCAGCCCGTCTTTCTCAGTCCGTCTGTCTCTGACCATCTGTCTCAGACCGTTGTCTCTGTCCGCCTGTCTCTGTCCGTCGGTCTCAGCACGCCTAAATCAGACCGTCTGTCTCAGACCGTCTGTCTCAGACCGTCCGTCTCAGACCATCCGTCTCTGTCCGTCTCTCTCAAACCGTCTGTCTCTCTCCGTCTGTGTCAGACCGTCTGTCTCAGCCCGCTGTCTCAGACCATCGGTCTCAGACCGTTGTCTCTGTCCGTCTATCTCTGTCCGTCTCTCTCAGGCCGCCTGTCTCAGTCCGTCTGTCTCAGACCATCTGTCTCAGACCGTCTGTCTCTGTCCGTCTGTCTCAGACCATCTGTCTCACTACGTGTGTATCAGACCATCTGTCTCAGACCGTTGTCTCTGTGCGCCTGTCTCTGTCCGTCTGTCTCAGCCCGCCTGTCTCAGACCGTCTGTCCCAGACCGTCTGTGTCAGACCGTCTGTGTCAGACCGTCTGTCTCATACCGTCTGTCTCTGTCCGTCTGTCTCTGTCCGTCTGTCTCAGACCGTCTGTCTCAGACCGTCGCTCTCTGTCCGTCTCTCTCAGGCCGCCTGTCTCAGTCCGTCTGTCTCAGACCAACTGTCTCAGACCATTGACTCTGTCCGCCTGTCTCAGCCCGTCTGTCTCAGTCCGTCTGTCTCAGACCATCTGTCTCAGACCGTTGTCTCTGTCCGTCGGTCTCAGCCCGCCTGTCTCAGACCGTCTGTCTCAGACCGTCTGTCTCAGACCGTCTGTCTCAGACCGTCTGTCTCAGACCGTCTCTCTCAGGCCGTCTGTCTCAGACCGTCTGTCTCTGTCCGTCTGTCTCAGACCGTCTGTCTCAGACCGTCGGTCTCTGTCCGTCTCTCTCAGGCCACCTGTCTCAGTCCGTCTGTCTCAGACCACTGTCTCAGACCGTTGTCTCTGTCCGTCTGTCTCAGCCCGCCTGTCTCAGTCCGTCTGTCTCAGACCATCTGTCTCAGACCGTTGTCTCTGTCCGTCGGTCTCAGCCCGCCTGTCTCAGACCGTCTGTCTCAGACCGTCTGTCTCAGACCGTCTGTCTCAGACCGTCTGTCTCAGACCGTCTGTCTCTGTCCGTCTGTCTCTGTCCGTCTGTCTCAGACCGTCGGTCTCAGACCGTCGGTCTCAGACCGTCGGTCTCTGTCAGTCTCTCGTAGGCCGCCTGTCTCAGTCCGTCTGTCTCAGACCATCTGTCTCAGACCGTCTGTCTCTGTCCGTCTGTCTCAGACCATCTGTCTCACTACGTCTGTCTCAGACCGTCTGTCTCAGACCGTCTGTCTCAGACCGTCTGTCTCAGACCGTCTGTCTCAGACCGTCTGTCTCTGTCCGTCTGTCTCTGTCCGTCTGTCTCAGACCGTCTGTCTCAGACCGTCGGTCTCTGTCCGTCTCTCTCAGGCCGCCTGTCTCAGTCCGTCTGTCTCAGACCACTGTCTCAGGCCGTTGTCTCTGTCCGTCTGTCTCAGACCATCTGTCTCAGACCGTCTGTCTCTGTCCGTCTGTCTCAGACCATCTGTCTCACTACGTCTGTCTCAGACCGTCTGTCTCAGACCGTCTGTCTCAGACCGTCTGTCTCAGACCGTCTGTCTCTGTCCGTCTGTCTCTGTCCGTCTGTCTCAGACCGTCTGTCTCAGACCGTCGGTCTCTGTCCGTCTCTCTCAGGCCGCCTGTCTCAGACCGTCTGTCTCAGACCGTCTGTCTCAGACCGTCTGTCTCAGACCGTCTGTCTCTGTCCGTCTGTCTCTGTCCGTCTGTCTCAGACCGTCTGTCTCAGACCGTCGGTCTCTGTCCGTCTCTCTCAGGCCGCCTGTCTCAGTCCGTCTGTCTCAGACCACTGTCTCAGGCCGTTGTCTCTGTCCGTCTGTCTCAGACCATCTGTCTCAGACCGTCTGTCTCTGTCCGTCTGTCTCAGACCATCTGTCTCACTACGTCTGTCTCAGACCGTCTGTCTCAGACCGTCTGTCTCAGACCGTCTGTCTCAGACCGTCTGTCTCTGTCCGTCTGTCTCTGTCCGTCTGTCTCAGACCGTCTGTCTCAGACCGTCGGTCTCTGTCCGTCTCTCTCAGGCCGCCTGTCTCAGTCCGTCTGTCTCAGACCACTGTCTCAGGCCGTTGTCTCTGTCCGTCTGTCTCAGCCCGTCTGTCTCAGTCCGTCTGTCTCAGACCATCTGTCTCAGACCGTTGTCTCTGTCCGCCTGTCTCTGTCCGTCGGTCTCAGCACGCCTAAATCAGACCGTCTGTCTCAGACCGTCTGTCTCAGACCGTCTGTCTCAGACCGTCTGTCTCAGACCGTCCGTCTCAGACCGTCCGTCTCTGTCCGTCTCTCTCAGACCGTCTGTCTCTCTCCGTCTGTGTCAGACCGTCTGTCTCAGCCCGCTGTCTCAGACCATCGGTCTCAGACCGTTGTCTCTGTCCGTCTATCTCTGTCCGTCTCTCTCAGGCCGCCTGTCTCAGTCCGTCTGTCTCAGACCAACTGTCTCAGACCATTGTCTCTGTCCGCCTGCCTCAGCCCGTCTGTCTCAGTCCGTCTGTATCAGACCATCTGTCTCCGACCGTTGTCTCTGTGCGCCTGTCTCTGTCCGTCTGTCTCAGCCCGCCTGTCTCAGACCGTCTGTCTCAGACCGTCTGTGTCAGACCGTCTGTCTCAGACCGTCTGCCTCAGACCGTCTGTCTCAGACCGTCTGTCTCAGACCGTCTGTCTCAGACCGTCTGTCTCAGACCGTCTGTCTCAGACCGTCTGTCTCAGACCGTCGGTCTCTGTCCGTCTCTCTCAGACCGTCTGTCTCTGTCCGTCTGTATCAAACCGTCTGCCTCAGCCCGCCTGTCTCAGCCCGTCTGTCTCAGACCGTCCGTCTCTGTCCGTCTCTCTCAGACCGTCCGTCTCAGACCGTCGGTCTCTGTCAGTCTCTCGTAGGCCGCCTGTCTCAGTCCGTCTGTCTCTGACCATCTGTCTCAGACCGTCTGTCTCTGTCCGTCTGTCTCAGACCATCTGTCTCACTACGTGTGTATCAGACCATCTGTCTCAGACCGTTGTCTCTGTGCGCCTGTCTCTGTCCGTCTGTCTCAGCCCGCCTGCCTCAGACCGTCTGTCCCAGACCGTCTGTGTCAGACCGTCTGTGTCAGACCGTCTGTCTCAGACCGTCTGTCTCTGTCCGTCTGTCTCTGTCCGTCTGTCTCAGACCGTCTGTCTCAGACCGTCGGTCTCTGTCCGTCTCTCTCAGGCCGCCTGTCTCAGTCCGTCTGTCTCAGACCATTGACTCTGTCCGCCTGTCTCAGCCCGTCTGTCTCAGTCCGTCTGTCTCAGACCATCTGTCTCAGACCGTTGTCTCTGTCCGTCGGTCTCAGCCCGCCTGTCTCAGACCGTCTGTCTCAGACCGTCTGTCTCAGACCGTCTGTCTCAGACCGTCTGTCTCAGACCGTCTCTCTCAGGCCGTCTGTCTCAGACCGTCTGTCTCAGACCATCTGTATCAAACCGTCTGTCTCAGCCCGCCTGTCTCAGCCCGTCTGTCTCAGACCGTCCGTCTCTGTCCGTCTCTCTCAGACCGTCCGTCTCAGACCGTCGGTCTCTGTCAGTCTCTCGTAGGCCGCCTGTCTCAGTCCGTCTGTCTCAGACCATCTGTCTCAGACCGTCTGTCTCTGTCCGTCTGTCTCAGACCGTCTGTCTCAGACCGTCGGTCTCTGTCCGTCTCTCTCAGGCCGCCTGTCTCAGTCCGTCTGTCTCAGACCACTGTCTCAGACCGTTGTCTCTGTCCGTCTGTCTCAGCCCGCCTGTCTCAGTCCGTCTGTCTCAGACCATCTGTCTCAGACCGTTGTCTCTGTCCGTCGGTCTCAGCCCGCCTGTCTCAGACCGTCTGTCTCAGACCGTCTGTCTCAGACCGTCTGTCTCAGACCGTCTGTCTCAGACCGTCTGTCTCAGACCGTCTGTCTCAGACCGTCTGTCTCTGTCCGTCTGTCTCTGTCCGTCTGTCTCAGACCGTCGGTCTCTGTTCGTCTCTCTCAGGCCGCCTGTCTCAGTCCGTCTGTCTCAGACCACTGTCTCAGACCGTTGTCTCTGTCCGTCTGTCTCAGCCCGCCTGTCTCAGTCCGTCTGTCTCAGACCATCTGTCTCAGACCGTTGTCTCTGTCCGTCGGTCTCAGCCCGCCTGTCTCAGACCGTCTGTCTCAGACCGTCTGTCTCAGACCGTCTGTCTCAGACCGTTGTCTCTGTCCGTCTGTCTCAGCCCGTCTGTCTCAGTCCGTCTGTCTCAGACCATCTGTCTCAGACCGTTGTCTCTGTCCGCTTGTCTCTGTCCGTCTGTCTCAGACCGTCTGTCTCAGACCGTCCGTCTCTGTCCGTCTCTCTCAGACCGTCTGTCTCTGTCCGTCTGTATCAAACCGTCTGCCTCAGCCCGCCTGTCTCAGCCCGTCTGTCTCAGACCGTCCGTCTCTGTCCGTCTCTCTCAGACCGTCCGTCTCAGACCGTCGGTCTCTGTCAGTCTCTCGTAGGCCGCCTGTCTCAGTCCGTCTGTCTCAGACCATCTGTCTCAGACCGTCTGTCTCGGTCCGTCTGTCTCAGACCATCTGTCTCACTACGTGTGTATCAGACCATCTGTCTCAGACCGTTGTCTCTGTGCGCCTGTCTCTGTCCGTCTGTCTCAGCCCGCCTGTCTCAGACCGTCTGTCCCAGACCGTCTGTGTCAGACCGTCTGTGTCAGACCGTCTGTCTCAGACCGTCTGTCTCTGTCCGTCTGTCTCTGTCCGTCTGTCTCAGACCGTCTGTCTCAGACCGTCGGTCTCTGTCCGTCTCTCTCAGGCCGCCTGTCTCAGTCCGTCTGTCTCAGACCATTGACTCTGTCCGCCTGTCTCAGTCCGTCTGTCTCAGTCCGTCGGTCTCAGACCATCTGTCTCAGACCGTTGTATCTGTCCGTCGGTCTCAGCCCGCCTGTCTCAGACCGTCTGTCTCAGACCGTCTGTCTCAGACCGTCTGTCTCAGACCGTCTGTCTCAGACCGTCTCTCTCAGGCCGTCTGTCTCAGACCGTCTGTCTCTGTCCGTCTGTCTCAGACCGTCTGTCTCAGACCGTCGGTCTCTGTCCGTCTCTCTCAGGCCGCCTGTCTCAGTCCGTCTGTCTCAGACCACTGTCTCAGACCGTTGTCTCTGTCCGTCTGTCTCAGCCCGCCTGTCTCAGTCCGTCTGTCTCAGACCATCTGTCTCAGACCGTTGTCTCTGTCCGTCGGTCTCAGCCCGCCTGTCTCAGACCGTCTGTCTCAGACCGCCTGTCTCAGACCGTCTGTCTCAGACCGTCTGTCTCAGACCGTCTGTCTCTGTCCGTCTGTCTCTGTCCGTCTGTCTCAGACCGTCGGTCTCTGTTCGTCTCTCTCAGGCCGCCTGTCTCAGTCCGTCTGTCTCAGACCACTGTCTCAGACCGTTGTCTCTGTCCGTCTGTCTCAGCCCGCCTGTCTCAGTCCGTCTGTCTCAGACCATCTGTCTCAGACCGTTGTCTCTGTCCGTCGGTCTCAGCCCGCCTGTCTCAGACCGTCTGTCTCAGACCGTCTGTCTCAGACCGTCTGTCTCAGACCGTTGTCTCTGTCCGTCTGTCTCAGCCCGTCTGTCTCAGTCCGTCTGTCTCAGACCATCTGTCTCAGACCGTTGTCTCTGTCCGCCTGTCTCTATCCGTCGGTCTCAGCCCGCCTGTCTCAGACCGTCTGTCTCAGACCGTCTGTCTCAGACCGTCTGTCTCAGACCGTCTGTCTCAGACCGTCCGTCTCTGTCCGTCTCTCTCAGACCGTCTGTCTCTCTCCGTCTGTGTCAGACCATCTGTCTCAGCCCGCTGTCTCAGACCATCGGTCTCAGACCGTTGTCTCTGTCCGTCGGTCTCAGCCCGCCTGTCTCAGACCGTCTGTCTCATACCGTCTGTCTCAGACCGTCTGTCTCAGACCGTCTCTCTCTGGCCGTCTGTCTCAGACCGTCTGTCTCTGTCCGTCTGTCTCAGACCGTCTGTCTCAGACCGTCGGTCTCTGTCCGTCTCTCTCAGGCCGCCTGTCTCAGTCCGTCTGTCTCAGACCACTGTCTCAGACCGTTGTCTCTGTCCGTCTGTCTCAGCCCGCCTGTCTCAGTCCGTCTGTCTCAGACCGTCTGTCTCAGACCGTCTGTCTCTGTCCGTCTGTCTCTGTCCGTCTGTCTCAGACCGTCGGTCTCTGTTCGTCTCTCTCAGGCCGCCTGTCTCAGTCCGTCTGTCTCAGACCACTGTCTCAGACCGTTGTCTCTGTCCGTCTGTCTCAGCCCGCCTGTCTCAGACCGTCTGTCTCATACCGTCTGTCTCAGACCGTCTGTCTCAGACCGTCTCTCTCCGGCCGTCTGTCTCAGACCGTCTGTCTCTGTCCGTCTGTCTCAGACCGTCTGTCTCAGACCGTCGGTCTCTGTCCGTCTCTCTCAGGCCGCCTGTCTCAGTCCGTCTGTCTCAGACCACTGTCTCAGACCGTTGTCTCTGTCCGTCTGTCTCAGCCCGCCTGTCTCAGTCCGTCTGTCTCAGACCGTCTGTCTCAGACCGTCTGTCTCTGTCCGTCTGTCTCTGTCCGTCTGTCTCAGACCGTCGGTCTCTGTTCGTCTCTCTCAGGCCGCCTGTCTCAGTCCGTCTGTCTCAGACCACTGTCTCAGACCGTTGTCTCTGTCCGTCTGTCTCAGCCCGCCTGTCTCAGTCCGTCTGTCTCAGACCATCTGTCTCAGACCGTTGTCTCTGTCCGTCGGTCTCAGCCCGCCTGTCTCAGACCGTCTGTCTCAGACCGTCTGTCTCAGACCGTCTGTCTCAGACCGTTGTCTCTGTCCGTCTGTCTCAGCCCGTCTGTCTCAGTCCGTCTGTCTCAGACCATCTGTCTCAGACCGTTGTCTCTGTCCGCCTGTCTCTGTCCGTCGGTCTCAGCCCGCCTGTCTCAGACCGTCTGTCTCAGACCGTCTGTCTCAGACCGTCTGTCTCAGACCGTCTGTCTCAGACCGTCCGTCTCTGTCCGTCTCTCTCAGACCGTCCGTCTCAGACCGTCGGTCTCTGTCAGTATCTCGTAGGCCGCCTGTCTCAGTCCGTCTGTCTCAGACCATCTGTCTCAGACCGTCTGTCTCTTGCCGTTTGTCTCAGAACATCTGTCTCACTACGTCTGTCTCAGACCGTCTGTCTCAGACCGTCTGTCTCAGACCGTCTGTCTCAGACCGTCTGTCTCAGACCGTCTGTCTCAGACCGTCTGTCTCAGACCGTCTGTCTCAGACCGTCTGTCTCTGTCCGTCTGTCTCTGTCCGTCTGTCTCAGACCGTCTGTCTCAGACCGTCTGTCTCAGACCGTCGGTCTCTGTCCGTCTCTCTCAGGCCGCCTGTCTCAGTCCGTCTGTCTCAGACCACTGTCTCAGACCGTTGTCTCTGTCCGTCTGTCTCAGCCCGTCTGTCTCAGTCCGTCTGTCTCAGACCATCTGTCTCAGACCGTTGTCTCTGTCCGCCTGTCTCTGTCCGTCGGTCTCAGCCCGCCTGTCCCAGACCGTCTGTCTCAGACCGTCTGTCTCAGACCGTCCGTCTCTGTCCGCCTCTCTCAGACCGTCCGTCTCAGACCGTCGGTCTCTGTCAGTCTCTCGTAGGCCGCCTGTCGCAGTCCGTCTGTCTCAGACCATCTGTCTCAGACCGTCTGTCTCTGTCCGTCTGTCTCAGACCATCTGTCTCACTACGTCTGTCTCAGACCGTCTGTCTCAGACCGTCTGTCTCAGACCGTCTGTCTCTGTCCGTCTGTCTCTGTCCGTCTGTCTCAGACCGTCGGTCTCAGACCGTCGGTCTCTGTCCGTCTCTCTCAGGCCGCCTGTCTCAGTCCGTCTGTCTCAGACCACTGTCTCAGACCGTTGTCTCTGTCCGTCTGTCTCAGCCCGTCTGTCTCAGTCCGTCTGTCTCAGACCATCTGTCTCAGACCGTTGTCTCTGTCCGCCTGTCTCTGTCCGTCTGTCTCAGCCCGTCTTTCTCAGTCCGTCTGTCTCAGACCATCTGTCTCAGACCGTTGTCTCTGTCCGCCTGTCTCTGTCCGTCGGTCTCAGCACGCCTAAATCAGACCGTCTGTCTCAGACCGTCTGTCTCAGACCGTCCGTCTCAGACCATCCGTCTCTGTCCGTCTCTCTCAGACCGTCTGTCTCTCTCCGTCTGTGTCAGACCGTCTGTCTCAGCCCGCAGTCTCAGACCATCGGTCTCAGACCGTTGTCTCTGTCCGTCTATCTCTGTCCGTCTCTCTCAGGCCGCCTGTCTCAGTCCGTCTGTCTCAGACCAACTGTCTCAGACCATTGTCTCTGTCCGCCTGTCTCAGCCCGTCTGTCTCAGTCCGTCTGTATCAGACCATCTGTCTCCGACCGTTGTCTCTGTGCGAGTGTCTCTGTCCGTCTGTCTCAGCCCGCCTGTCTCAGACCGTCTGTCTCAGACCGTCTGTGTCAGACCGTCTGTCTCAGACCGTCTGCCTCAGACCGTCTGTCTCAGACCGTCTGTCTCAGACCGTCTGTCTCAGACCGTCTGTCTCAGACCGTCTGTCTCAGACCGTCTGTCTCAGACCGTCTGTCTCAGACCGTCCGTCTCTGTCCGTCTCTCTCAGACCGTCTGTCTCTGTCCGTCTGTGTCAGACCGTCTGTCTCAGCCCGCTGTCTCAGACCATCGGTCTCAGACCGTTGTCTCTGTCCGTCTATCTCTGTCCGTCTGTCTCAGAACGTCTGTCTCAGACCATCTGTATCAAACCGTCTGTCTCAGCCCGCCTGTCTCAGCCCGTCTGTCTCAGACCGTCCGTCTCTGTCCGTCTCTCTCAGACCGTCCGTCTCAGACCGTCGGTCTCTGTCAGTCTCTCGTAGGCCGCCTGTCTCAGTCCGTCTGTCTCAGACCATCTGTCTCAGACCGTCTGTCTCTGTCCGTCTGTCTCAGACCGTCTGTCTCAGACCATCTGTCTCAGACCGTTGTCTCTGTCCGTCGGTCTCAGCCCGCCTGTCTCAGACCGTCTGTCTCAGACCGTCTGTCTCTCTCCGTCTGTGTCAGACCGTCTGTCTCAGCCCGCTGTCTCAGACCATCGGTCTCAGACCGTTGTCTCTGTCCGTCTATCTCTGTCCGTCTCTCTCAGGCCGCCTGTCTCAGTCCGTCTGTCTCAGACCAACTGTCTCAGACCATTGTCTCTGTCCGCCTGCCTCAGCCCGTCTGTCTCAGTCCGTCTGTATCAGACCATCTGTCTCCGACCGTTGTCTCTGTGCGCCTGTCTCTGTCCGTCTGTCTCAGCCCGCCTGTCTCAGACCGTCTGTCTCAGACCGTCTGTGTCAGACCGTCTGTCTCAGACCGTCTGCCTCAGACCGTCTGTCTCAGACCGTCTGTCTCAGACCGTCTGTCTCAGACCGTCTGTCTCAGACCGTCGGTCTCTGTCCGTCTCTCTCAGACCGTCTGTCTCTGTCCGTCTGTATCAAACCGTCTGCCTCAGCCCGCCTGTCTCAGCCCGTCTGTCTCAGACCGTCCGTCTCTGTCCGTCTCTCTCAGACCGTCCGTCTCAGACCGTCGGTCTCTGTCAGTCTCTCGTAGGCCGCCTGTCTCAGTCCGTCTGTCTCTGACCATCTGTCTCAGACCGTCTGTCTCTGTCCGTCTGTCTCAGACCATCTGTCTCACTACGTGTGTATCAGACCATCTGTCTCAGACCGTTGTCTCTGTGCGCCTGTCTCTGTCCGTCTGTCTCAGCCCGCCTGCCTCAGACCGTCTGTCCCAGACCGTCTGTGTCAGACCGTCTGTGTCAGACCGTCTGTCTCAGACCGTCTGTCTCTGTCCGTCTGTCTCTGTCCGTCTGTCTCAGACCGTCTGTCTCAGACCGTCGGTCTCTGTCCGTCTCTCTCAGGCCGCCTGTCTCAGTCCGTCTGTCTCAGACCATTGACTCTGTCCGCCTGTCTCAGCCCGTCTGTCTCAGTCCGTCTGTCTCAGACCATCTGTCTCAGACCGTTGTCTCTGTCCGTCGGTCTCAGCCCGCCTGTCTCAGACCGTCTGTCTCAGACCGTCTGTCTCAGACCGTCTGTCTCAGACCGTCTCTCTCAGGCCGTCTGTCTCAGACCGTCTGTCTCAGACCATCTGTATCAAACCGTCTGTCTCAGCCCGCCTGTCTCAGCCCGTCTGTCTCAGACCGTCCGTCTCTGTCCGTCTCTCTCAGACCGTCCGTCTCAGACCGTCGGTCTCTGTCAGTCTCTCGTAGGCCGCCTGTCTCAGTCCGTCTGTCTCAGACCATCTGTCTCAGACCGTCTGTCTCTGTCCGTCTGTCTCAGACCGTCGGTCTCTGTCCGTCTCTCTCAGGCCGCCTGTCTCAGTCCGTCTGTCTCAGACCACTGTCTCAGACCGTTGTCTCTGTCCGTCTGTCTCAGCCCGCCTGTCTCAGTCCGTCTGTCTCAGACCATCTGTCTCAGACCGTTGTCTCTGTCCGTCGGTCTCAGCCCGCCTGTCTCAGACCGTCTGTCTCAGACCGTCTGTCTCAGACCGTCTGTCTCAGACCGTCTGTCTCAGACCGTCTGTCTCTGTCCGTCTGTCTCTGTCCGTCTGTCTCAGACCGTCGGTCTCTGTTCGTCTCTCTCAGGCCGCCTGTCTCAGTCCGTCTGTCTCAGACCACTGTCTCAGACCGTTGTCTCTGTCCGTCTGTCTCAGCCCGCCTGTCTCAGTCCGTCTGTCTCAGACCATCTGTCTCAGACCGTTGTCTCTGTCCGTCGGTCTCAGCCCGCCTGTCTCAGACCGTCTGTCTCAGACCGTCTGTCTCAGACCGTCTGTCTCAGACCGTTGTCTCTGTCCGTCTGTCTCAGCCCGTCTGTCTCAGTCCGTCTGTCTCAGACCGTCCGTCTCTGTCCGTCTCTCTCAGACCGTCCGTCTCAGACCGTCGGTCTCTGTCAGTCTCTCGTAGGCCGCCTGTCTCAGTCCGTCTGTCTCAGACCATCTGTCTCAGACCGTCTGTCTCGGTCCGTCTGTCTCAGACCATCTGTCTCACTACGTGTGTATCAGACCATCTGTCTCAGACCGTTGTCTCTGTGCGCCTGTCTCTGTCCGTCTGTCTCAGCCCGCCTGTCTCAGACCGTCTGTCCCAGACCGTCTGTGTCAGACCGTCTGTGTCAGACCGTCTGTCTCAGACCGTCTGTCTCTGTCCGTCTGTCTCTGTCCGTCTGTCTCAGACCGTCTGTCTCAGACCGTCGGTCTCTGTCCGTCTCTCTCAGGCCGCCTGTCTCAGTCCGTCTGTCTCAGACCATTGACTCTGTCCGCCTGTCTCAGTCCGTCTGTCTCAGTCCGTCGGTCTCAGACCATCTGTCTCAGACCGTTGTATCTGTCCGTCGGTCTCAGCCCGCCTGTCTCAGACCGTCTGTCTCAGACCGTCTGTCTCAGACCGTCTGTCTCAGACCGTCTCTCTCAGGCCGTCTGTCTCAGACCGTCTGTCTCTGTCCGTCTGTCTCAGACCGTCTGTCTCAGACCGTCGGTCTCTGTCCGTCTCTCTCAGGCCGCCTGTCTCAGTCCGTCTGTCTCAGACCACTGTCTCAGACCGTTGTCTCTGTCCGTCTGTCTCAGCCCGCCTGTCTCAGTCCGTCTGTCTCAGACCATCTGTCTCAGACCGTTGTCTCTGTCCGTCGGTCTCAGCCCGCCTGTCTCAGACCGTCTGTCTCAGACCGTCTGTCTCAGACCGTCTGTCTCAGACCGTCTGTCTCAGACCGTCTGTCTCTGTCCGTCTGTCTCTGTCCGTCTGTCTCAGACCGTCGGTCTCTGTTCGTCTCTCTCAGGCCGCCTGTCTCAGTCCGTCTGTCTCAGACCACTGTCTCAGACCGTTGTCTCTGTCCGTCTGTCTCAGCCCGCCTGTCTCAGTCCGTCTGTCTCAGACCATCTGTCTCAGACCGTTGTCTCTGTCCGTCGGTCTCAGCCCGCCTGTCTCAGACCGTCTGTCTCAGACCGTCTGTCTCAGACCGTCTGTCTCAGACCGTTGTCTCTGTCCGTCTGTCTCAGCCCGTCTGTCTCAGTCCGTCTGTCTCAGACCATCTGTCTCAGACCGTTGTCTCTGTCCGCCTGTCTCTATCCGTCGGTCTCAGCCCGCCTGTCTCAGACCGTCTGTCTCAGACCGTCTGTCTCAGACCGTCTGTCTCATACCGTCTGTCTCAGACCGTCCGTCTCTGTCCGTCTCTCTCAGACCGTCTGTCTCTCTCCGTCTGTGTCAGACCATCTGTCTCAGCCCGCTGTCTCAGACCATCGGTCTCAGACCGTTGTCTCTGTCCGTCGGTCTCAGCCCGCCTGTCTCAGACCGTCTGTCTCATACCGTCTGTCTCAGACCGTCTGTCTCAGACCGTCTCTCTCCGGCCGTCTGTCTCAGACCGTCTGTCTCTGTCCGTCTGTCTCAGACCGTCGGTCTCTGTCCGTCTCTCTCAGGCCGCCTGTCTCAGTCCGTCTGTCTCAGACCACTGTCTCAGACCGTTGTCTCTGTCCGTCTGTCTCAGCCCGCCTGTCTCAGTCCGTCTGTCTCAGACCGTCTGTCTCAGACCGTCTGTCTCTGTCCGTCTGTCTCTGTCCGTCTGTCTCAGACCGTCGGTCTCTGTTCGTCTCTCTCAGGCCGCCTGTCTCAGTCCGTCTGTCTCAGACCACTGTCTCAGACCGTTGTCTCTGTCCGTCTGTCTCAGCCCGCCTGTCTCAGTCCGTCTGTCTCAGACCATCTGTCTCAGACCGTTGTCTCTGTCCGTCGGTCTCAGCCCGCCTGTCTCAGACCGTCTGTCTCAGACCGTCTGTCTCAGACCGTCTGTCTCAGACCGTCTGTCTCAGACCGTCTGTCTCAGACCGTTGTCTCTGTCCGTCTGTCTCAGCCCGTCTGTCTCAGTCCGTCTGTCTCAGACCATCTGTCTCAGACCGTTGTCTCTGTCCGCCTGTCTCTGTCCGTCGGTCTCAGCCCGCCTGTCTCAGACCGTCTGTCTCAGACCGTCTGTCTCAGACCGTCTGTCTCAGACCGTCTGTCTCAGACCGTCCGTCTCTGTCCGTCTCTCTCAGACCGTCCGTCTCAGACCGTCGGTCTCTGTCAGTATCTCGTAGGCCGCCTGTCTCAGTCCGTCTGTCTCAGACCATCTGTCTCAGACCGTCTGTCTCTTGCCGTTTGTCTCAGAACATCTGTCTCACTACGTCTGTCTCAGACCGTCTGTCTCAGACCGTCTGTCTCAGACCGTCTGTCTCAGACCGTCTGTCTCAGACCGTCTGTCTCTGTCCGTCTGTCTCTGTCCGTCTGTCTCAGACCGTCTGTCTCAGACCGTCTGTCTCAGACCGTCGGTCTCTGTCCGTCTCTCTCAGGCCGCCTGTCTCAGTCCGTCTGTCTCAGACCACTGTCTCAGACCGTTGTCTCTGTCCGTCTGTCTCAGCCCGTCTGTCTCAGTCCGTCTGTCTCAGACCATCTGTCTCAGACCGTTGTCTCTGTCCGCCTGTCTCTGTCCGTCGGTCTCAGCCCGCCTGTCCCAGACCGTCTGTCTCAGACCGTCTGTCTCAGACCGTCCGTCTCTGTCCGCCTCTCTCAGACCGTCCGTCTCAGACCGTCGGTCTCTGTCAGTCTCTCGTAGGCCGCCTGTCGCAGTCCGTCTGTCTCAGACCATCTGTCTCAGACCGTCTGTCTCTGTCCGTCTGTCTCAGACCATCTGTCTCACTACGTCTGTCTCAGACCGTCTGTCTCAGACCGTCTGTCTCAGACCGTCTGTCTCAGACCGTCTGTCTCTGTCCGTCTGTCTCTGTCCGTCTGTCTCAGACCGTCGGTCTCAGACCGTCGGTCTCTGTCCGTCTCTCTCAGGCCGCCTGTCTCAGTCCGTCTGTCTCAGACCACTGTCTCAGACCGTTGTCTCTGTCCGTCTGTCTCAGCCCGTCTGTCTCAGTCCGTCTGTCTCAGACCATCTGTCTCAGACCGTTGTCTCTGTCCGCCTGTCTCTGTCCGTCTGTCTCAGCCCGTCTTTCTCAGTCCGTCTGTCTCAGACCATCTGTCTCAGACCGTTGTCTCTGTCCGCCTGTCTCTGTCCGTCGGTCTCAGCACGCCTAAATCAGACCGTCTGTCTCAGACCGTCTGTCTCAGACCGTCCGTCTCAGACCATCCGTCTCTGTCCGTCTCTCTCAGACCGTCTGTCTCTCTCCGTCTGTGTCAGACCGTCTGTCTCAGCCCGCAGTCTCAGACCATCGGTCTCAGACCGTTGTCTCTGTCCGTCTATCTCTGTCCGTCTCTCTCAGGCCGCCTGTCTCAGTCCGTCTGTCTCAGACCAACTGTCTCAGACCATTGTCTCTGTCCGCCTGTCTCAGCCCGTCTGTCTCAGTCCGTCTGTATCAGACCATCTGTCTCCGACCGTTGTCTCTGTGCGCCTGTCTCTGTCCGTCTGTCTCAGCCCGCCTGTCTCAGACCGTCTGTCTCAGACCGTCTGTGTCAGACCGTCTGTCTCAGACCGTCTGCCTCAGACCGTCTGTCTCAGACCGTCTGTCTCAGACCGTCTGTCTCAGACCGTCTGTCTCAGACCGTCTGTCTCAGACCGTCTGTCTCAGACCGTCTGTCTCAGACCGTCCGTCTCTGTCCGTCTCTCTCAGACCGTCTGTCTCTGTCCGTCTGTGTCAGACCGTCTGTCTCAGCCCGCTGTCTCAGACCATCGGTCTCAGACCGTTGTCTCTGTCCGTCTATCTCTGTCCGTCTGTCTCAGAACGTCTGTCTCAGACCATCTGTATCAAACCGTCTGTCTCAGCCCGCCTGTCTCAGCCCGTCTGTCTCAGACCGTCCGTCTCTGTCCGTCTCTCTCAGACCGTCCGTCTCAGACCGTCGGTCTCTGTCAGTCTCTCGTAGGCCGCCTGTCTTAGTCCGTCTGTCTCAGACCATCTGTCTCAGACCGTCTGTCTCTGTCCGTCTGTCTCAGACCGTCTGTCTCAGATCATCTGTCTCAGACCGTTGTCTCTGTCCGTCGGTCTCAGCCCGCCTGTCTCAGACCGTCTGTCTCAGACCGTCTGTCTCAGACCGTCTGTCTCAGACCGTCTGTCTCAGACCGTCTGTCTCAGACCGTCTGTCTCAGACCGTCTGTCTCAGACCGTCTGTCTCTGTCCGTCTGTCTCTGTCCGTCTGTCTCAGACCGTCGGTCTCTGTTCGTCTCTCTCAGGCCGCCTGTCTCAGTCCGTCTGTCTCAGACCACTGTCTCAGACCGTTGTCTCTGTCCGTCTGTCTCAGCCCGCCTGTCTCAGTCCGTCTGTCCCAGACCATCTGTCTCAGACCGTTGTCTCTGTCCGTCGGTCTCAGCCCGCCTGTCTCAGACCGTCTGTCTCAGTCCGTCTGTCTCAGACCACTGTCTCAGACCGTTGTCTCTGTCCGTCTGTCTCAGCCCGCCTGTCTCAGTCCGTCTGTCCCAGACCATCTGTCTCAGACCGTTGTCTCTGTCCGTCGGTCTCAGCCCGCCTGTCTCAGACCGTCTGTCTCAGACCGTCTGTCTCAGACCGTCTGTCTCAGACCGTTGTCTCTGTCCGTCTGTCTCTGCCCGTCTGTCTCAGTCCGTCTGTCTCAGACCATCTGTCTCAGAACGTTGTCTCTGTCCGCCTGTCTCTGTCCGTCGGTCTCAGCCCGCCTGTCTCAGACCGTCTGTCTCAGACCGTCTGTCTCAGACCGTCTGTCTCAGACCGTCCGTCTCTGTCCGTCTCTCTCAGACCGTCCGTCTCAGACCGTCGGTATCTGTCAGTCTCTCGTAGGCCGCCTGTCTCAGTCCGTCTGTCTCAGACCATCTGTCTCAGACCGTCTGTCTCTGTCCGTCTGTCTCAGACCATCTGTCTCACTACGTCTGTCTCAGACCGTCTGTCTCAGACCGTCTGTCTCAGACCGTCTGTCTCAGACCGTCTGTCTCTGTCCGTCTGTCTCTGTCCGTCTGTCTCAGACCGTCTGTCTCAGACCGTCTGTCTCAGACCGTCGGTCTCTGTCCGTCTCTCTCAGGCCGCCTGTCTCAGTCCGTCTGTCTCAGACCAACTGTCTCAGACCGTTGTCTCTGTCCGTCTGTCTCAGCCCGCCTGTCTCAGTCCGTCTGTCTCAGACCATCTGTCTCAGACCGTTGTCTCTGTCCGTCTGTATCTGTCCGTCTGTCTCAGACCATCTGTCTCACTACGTCTGTCTCAGACCGTCTGTCTCAGACCGTCTGTCTCAGACCGTCTGTCTCAGACCGTCTGTCTCTGTCCGTCTGTCTCTGTACGTCTGTCTCAGACCGTCTGTCTCAGACCGTCTGTCTCAGACCGTCGGTCTCTGTCCGTCTCTCTCAGGCCGCCTGTCTCAGTCCGTCTGTCTCAGACCACTGTCTCAGGCCGTTGTCTCTGTCCGTCTGTCTCAGCCCGTCTGTCTCAGTCCGTCTGTCTCAGACCATCTGTCTCAGACCGTTGTCTCTGTCCGCCTGTCTCTGTCCGTCGGTCTCAGCACGCCTAAATCAGACCGTCTGTCTCAGACCGTCTGTCTCAGACCGTCCGTCTCAGACCGTCCGTCTCTGTCCGTCTCTCTCAGACCGTCTGTCTCTCTCCGTCTGTGTCAGACCGTCTGTCTCAGCCCGCTGTCTCAGACCATCGGTCTCAGACCGTTGTCTCTGTCCGCCTATCTCTGTCCGTCTCTCTCAGGCCGCCTGTCTCAGTCCGTCTGTCTCAGACCAACTGTCTCAGACCATTGTCTCTGTCCGCCTGTCTCAGCCCGTCTGTCTCAGTCCGTCTGTATCAGACCATCTGTCTCCGACCGTTGTCTCTGTGCGCCTGTCTCTGTCCGTCTGTCTCAGCCCGCCTGTCTCAGACCGTCTGTCTCAGACCGTCTGTGTCAGACCGTCTGTCTCAGACCGTCTGCCTCAGACCGTCTGTCTCAGACCGTCTGTCTCAGACCGTCTGTCTCAGACCGTCTGTCTCAGACCGTCTGTCTCAGACCGTCTGTCTCAGACCGTCCGTCTCTGTCCGTCTCTCTCAGACCGTCTGTCTCTGTCCGTCTGTATCAAACCGTCTGCCTCAGCCCGCCTGTCTCAGCCCGTCTGTCTCAGACCGTCCGTCTCTGTCCGTCTCTCTCAGACCGTCCGTCTCAGACCGTCGGTCTCTGTCAGTCTCTCGTAGGCCGCCTGTCTCAGTCCGTCTGTCTCAGACCATCTGTCTCAGACCGTCTGTCTCTGTCCGTCTGTCTCAGACCATCTGTCTCACTACGTGTGTATCAGACCATCTGTCTCAGACCGTTGTTTCTGTGCGCCTGTCTCTGTCCGTCTGTCTCAGCCCGCCTGTCTCAGTCCGTCTGTCTCAGACCATCTGTCTCAGACCGTTGTCTCTGTCCGTCGGTCTCAGCCCGCCTGTCTCAGCCCGCCTGTCTCAGTCCGTCTGTCCCAGACCATCTGTCTCAGACCGTTGTCTCTGTCCGTCGGTCTCAGCCCGCCTGTCTCAGACCGTCTGTCTCAGACCGTCTGTCTCAGACCGTCTGTCTCTCTCCGTCTGTGTCAGACCGTCTGTCTCAGCCCGCTGTCTCAGACCATCGGTCTCAGACCGTTGTCTCTGTCCGTCGGTCTCTGTTCGTCTCTCTCAGGCCGCCTGTCTCAGTCCGTCTGTCTCAGACCAACTGTCTCAGACCGTTGTCTCTGTCCGTCTGTCTCAGCCCGCCTGTCTCAGTCCGTCTGTCTCAGACCATCTGTCTCAGACCGTTGTCTCTGTCCGTCGGTCTCAGCCCGCCTGTCTCAGACCGTCTGTCTCAGACCGTCTGTCTCAGACCGTCTGTCTCAGACCGTTGTCTCTGTCCGTCTGTCTCAGCCCGTCTGTCTCAGTCCGTCTGTCTCAGACCATCTGTCTCAGACCGTTGTCTCTGTCCGCCTGTCTCTGTCCGTCGGTCTCAGCCCGCCTGTCTCAGACCGTCTGTCTCAGACCGTCTGTCTCAGACCGTCTGTCTCAGACCGTCCGTCTCTGTCCGTCTCTCTCAGACCGTCCGTCTCAGACCGTCGGTATCTGTCAGTCTCTCGTAGGCCGCCTGTCTCAGTCCGTCTGTCTCAGACCATCTGTCTCAGACCGTCTGTCTCTGTCCGTCTGTCTCAGACCATCTGTCTCACTACGTCTGTCTCAGACCGTCTGTCTCAGACCGTCTGTCTCAGACCGTCTGTCTCAGACCGTCTGTCTCTGTCCGTCTGTCTCTGTCCGTCTGTCTCAGACCGTCTGTCTCAGACCGTCTGTCTCAGACCGTCGGTCTCTGTCCGTCTCTCTCAGGCCGCCTGTCTCAGTCCGTCTGTCTCAGACCACTGTCTCAGGCCGTTGTCTCTGTCCGTCTGTCTCAGCCCGTCTGTCTCAGTCCGTCTGTCTCAGACCATCTGTCTCAGACCGTTGTCTCTGTCCGCCTGTCTCTGTCCGTCGGTCTCAGCACGCCTAAATCAGACCGTCTGTCTCAGACCGTCTGTCTCAGACCGTCCGTCTCAGACCGTCCGTCTCTGTCCGTCTCTCTCAGACCGTCTGTCTCTCTCCGTCTGTGTCAGACCGTCTGTCTCAGCCCGCTGTCTCAGACCATCGGTCTCAGACCGTTGTCTCTGTCCGTCGGTCTCTGTTCGTCTCTCTCAGGCCGCCTGTCTCAGTCCGTCTGTCTCAGACCAACTGTCTCAGACCGTTGTCTCTGTCGGTCTGTCTCAGCCCGCCTGTCTCAGTCCGTCTGTCTCAGACCATCTGTCTCAGACCGTTGTCTCTGTCCGTCGGTCTCAGCCCGCCTGTCTCAGACCGTCTGTCTCAGACCGTCTGTCTCAGACCGTCTGTCTCAGACCGTTGTCTCTGTCCGTCTGTCTCAGCCCGTCTGTCTCAGTCCGTCTGTCTCAGACCATCTGTCTCAGACCGTTGTCTCTGTCCGCCTGTCTCTGTCCGTCGGTCTCAGCCCGCCTGTCTCAGACCGTCTGTCTCAGACCGTCTGTCTCAGACCGTCTGTCTCAGACCGTCTGTCTCAGACCGTCCGTCTCTGTCCGTCTCTCTCAGACCGTCCGTCTCAGACCGTCGGTATCTGTCAGTCTCTCGTAGGCCGCCTGTCTCAGTCCGTCTGTCTCAGACCATCTGTCTCAGACCGTCTGTCTCTGTCCGTCTGTCTCAGACCATCTGTCTCACTACGTCTGTCTCAGACCGTCTGTCTCAGACCGTCTGTCTCAGACCGTCTGTCTCAGACCGTCTGTCTCTGTCCGTCTGTCTCTGTACGTCTGTCTCAGACCGTCTGTCTCAGACCGTCTGTCTCAGACCGTCGGTCTCTGTCCGTCTCTCTCAGGCCGCCTGTCTCAGTCCGTCTGTCTCAGACCACTGTCTCAGGCCGTTGTCTCTGTCCGTCTGTCTCAGCCCGTCTGTCTCAGTCCGTCTGTCTCAGACCATCTGTCTCAGACCGTTGTCTCTGTCCGCCTGTCTCTGTCCGTCGGTCTCAGCACGCCTAAATCAGACCGTCTGTCTCAGACCGTCTGTCTCAGACCGTCCGTCTCAGACCGTCCGTCTCTGTCCGTCTCTCTCAGACCGTCTGTCTCTCTCCGTCTGTGTCAGACCGTCTGTCTCAGCCCGCTGTCTCAGACCATCGGTCTCAGACCGTTGTCTCTGTCCGTCTATCTCTGTCCGCCTCTCTCAGGCCGCCTGTCTCAGTCCGTCTGTCTCAGACCAACTGTCTCAGACCATTGTCTCTGTCCGCCTGTCTCAGCCCGTCTGTCTCAGTCCGTCTGTATCAGACCATCTGTCTCCGACCGTTGTCTCTGTGCGCCTGTCTCTGTCCGTCATGCTCAGCCCGCCTGTCTCAGACCGTCTGTCTCAGACCGTCTGTGTCAGACCGTCTGTCTCAGACCGTCTGCCTCAGACCGTCTGTCTCAGACCGTCTGTCTCAGACCGTCTGTCTCAGACCGTCTGTCTCAGACCGTCTGTCTCAGACCGTCCGTCTCTGTCCGTCTCTCTCAGACCGTCTGTCTCTGTCCGTCTGTATCAAACCGTCTGCCTCAGCCCGCCTGTCTCAGCCCGTCTGTCTCAGACCGTCCGTCTCTGTCCGTCTCTCTCAGACCGTCCGTCTCAGACCGTCGGTCTCTGTCAGTCTCTCGTAGGCCGCCTGTCTCAGTCCGTCTGTCTCAGACCATCTGTCTCAGACCGTCTGTCTCTGTCCGTCTGTCTCAGACCATCTGTCTCACTACGTGTGTATCAGACCATCTGTCTCAGACCGTTGTTTCTGTGCGCCTGTCTCTGTCCGTCTGTCTCAGCCCGCCTGTCTCAGTCCGTCTGTCTCAGACCATCTGTCTCAGACCGTTGTCTCTGTCCGTCGGTCTCAGCCCGCCTGTCTCAGCCCGCCTGTCTCAGTCCGTCTGTCTCAGACCGTCTGTCTCAGACCGTCTGTCTCAGACCGTCCGTCTCTGTCCGTCTCTCTCAGACCGTCCGTCTCAGACCGTCGGTATCTGTCAGTCTCTCGTAGGCCGTCTGTCTCTCTCCGTCTGTGTCAGACCGTCTGTCTCAGCCCGCTGTCTCAGACCATCGGTCTCAGACCGTTGTCTCTGTCCGTCGGTCTCTGTTCGTCTCTCTCAGGCCGCCTGTCTCAGTCCGTCTGTCTCAGACCAACTGTCTCAGACCGTTGTCTCTGTCCGTCTGTCTCAGCCCGCCTGTCTCAGTCCGTCTGTCTCAGACCATCTGTCTCAGACCGTTGTCTCTGTCCGTCGGTCTCAGCCCGCCTGTCTCAGACCGTCTGTCTCAGACCGTCTGTCTCAGACCGTCTGTCTCAGACCGTTGTCTCTGTCCGTCTGTCTCAGCCCGTCTGTCTCAGTCCGTCTGCCTCAGACCATCTGTCTCAGACCGTTGTCTCTGTCCGCCTGTCTCTGTCCGTCGGTCTCAGCCCGCCTGTCTCAGACCGTCTGTCTCAGACCGTCTGTCTCAGACCGTCTGTCTCAGACCGTCTGTCTCAGACCGTCCGTCTCTGTCCGTCTCTCTCAGACCGTCCGTCTCAGACCGTCGGTATCTGTCAGTCTCTCGTAGGCCGCCTGTCTCAGTCCGTCTGTCTCAGACCATCTGTCTCAGACCGTCTGTCTCTGTCCGTCTGTCTCAGACCATCTGTCTCACTACGTCTGTCTCAGACCGTCTGTCTCAGACCGTCTGTCTCAGACCGTCTGTCTCAGACCGTCTGTCTCTGTCCGTCTGTCTCTGTACGTCTGTCTCAGACCGTCTGTCTCAGACCGTCTGTCTCAGACCGTCGGTCTCTGTCCGTCTCTCTCAGGCCGCCTGTCTCAGTCCGTCTGTCTCAGACCACTGTCTCAGGCCGTTGTCTCTGTCCGTCTGTCTCAGCCCGTCTGTCTCAGTCCGTCTGTCTCAGACCATCTGTCTCAGACCGTTGTCTCTGTCCGCCTGTCTCTGTCCGTCGGTCTCAGCACGCCTAAATCAGACCGTCTGTCTCAGACCGTCTGTCTCAGACCGTCCGTCTCAGACCGTCCGTCTCTGTCCGTCTCTCTCAGACCGTCTGTCTCTCTCCGTCTGTGTCAGACCGTCTGTCTCAGCCCGCTGTCTCAGACCATCGGTCTCAGACCGTTGTCTCTGTCCGTCTATCTCTGTCCGTCTCTCTCAGGCCGCCTGTCTCAGTCCGTCTGTCTCAGACCAACTGTCTCAGACCATTGTCTCTGTCCGCCTGTCTCAGCCCGTCTGTCTCAGTCCGTCTGTATCAGACCATCTGTCTCCGACCGTTGTCTCTGTGCGCCTGTCTCTGTCCGTCTGTCTCAGCCCGCCTGTCTCAGACCGTCTGTCTCAGACCGTCTGTGTCAGACCGTCTGTCTCAGACCGTCTGCCTCAGACCGTCTGTCTCAGAACGTCTGTCTCAGACCGTCTGTCTCAGACCGTCTGTCTCAGACCGTCTGTCTCAGACCGTCCGTCTCTGTCCGTCTCTCTCAGACCGTCTGTCTCTGTCCGTCTGTATCAAACCGTCTGCCTCAGCCCGCCTGTCTCAGCCCGTCTGTCTCAGACCGTCCGTCTCTGTCCGTCTCTCTCAGACCGTCCGTCTCAGACCGTCGGTCTCTGTCAGTCTCTCGTAGGCCGCCTGTCTCAGTCCGTCTGTCTCAGACCATCTGTCTCAGACCGTCTGTCTCTGTCCGTCTGTCTCAGACCATCTGTCTCACTACGTGTGTATCAGACCATCTGTCTCAGACCGTTGTTTCTGTGCGCCTGTCTCTGTCCGTCTGTCTCAGCCCGCCTGTCTCAGACCGTCTGTCTCTGTCAGTCTGTCTCTGTCCGTCTGTCTCAGACCGTCTGTCTCAGACCGTCGGTCTCTGTCCGTCTCTCTCAGGCCGCCTGTCTCAGTCCGTCTGTCTCAGACCATTGACTCTGTCCGCCTGTCTCAGCCCGTCTGTCTCAGTCCGTCTGTCTCAGTCCGTCTGTCTCAGACCATCTGTCTCAGACCGTTGTCTCTGTCCGTCGGTCTCAGCCCGCCTGTCTCAGACCGTCGGTCTCTGTCCGTCTCTCTCAGGCCGCCTGTCTCAGTCCGTCTGTCTCAGACCACTGTCTCAGACCGTTGTCTCAGTCCGTCTGTCTCAGCCCGCCTGTCTCAGTCCGTCTGTCTCAGACCATCTGTCTCAGACCGTTGTCTCTGTCCGTCGGTCTCAGCCCGCCTGTCTCAGACCGTCTGTCTCAGACCGTCTGTCTCAGACCGTCTGTCTCAGACCGTTGTCTCTGTCCGTCTGTCTCAGCCCGTCTGTCTCAGTCCGTCTGTCTCAGACCATCTGTCTCAGACCGTTGTCTCTGTCCGCCTGTCTCTGTCCGTCTGTCTCAGACCGTCTGTCTCAGACCGTCCGTCTCTGTCCGTCTCTCTCAGACCGTCTGTCTCTGTCCGTCTGTATCAAACCGTCTGCCTCAGCCCGCCTGTCTCAGCCCGTCTGTCTCAGACCGTCCGTCTCTCTCAGACCGTCCGTCTCAGACCGTCGGTCTCTGTCAGTCTCTCGTAGGCCGCCTGTCTCAGTCCGTCTGTCTCAGACCATCTGTCTCAGACCGTCTGTCTCTGTCCGTCTGTCTCAGACCATCTGTCTCACTACGTGTGTATCAGACCATCTGTCTCAGACCGTTGTCTCTGTGCGCCTGTCTCTGTCCGTCTGTCTCAGCCCGCCTGTCTCAGACCGTCTGTCCCAGACCGTCTGTGTCAGACCGTCTGTGTCAGACCGTCTGTCTCAGACCGTCTGTCTCTGTCCGTCTGTCTCTGTCCGTCTGTCTCAGACCGTCTGTCTCAGACCGTCGGTCTCTGTCCGTCTCTCTCAGGCCGCCTGTCTCAGTCCGTCTGTCTCAGACCATTGACTCTGTCCGCCTGTCTCAGCCCGTCTGTCTCAGTCCGTCTGTCTCAGACCATCTGTCTCAGACCGTTGTCTCTGTCCGTCGGTCTCAGCCCGCCTGTCTCAGACCGTCTGTCTCAGACCGTCTGTCTCAGACCGTCTGTCTCAGACCGTCTGTCTCAGACCGTCTCTCTTAGGCCGTCTGTCTCAGACCGTCTGTCTCTGTCCGTCTGTCTCAGACCGTCTGTCTCAGACCGTCGGTCTCTGTCCGTCTCTCTCAGGCCGCCTGTCTCAGTCCGTCTGTCTCAGACCACTGTCTCAGACCGTTGTCTCTGTCCGTCTGTCTCAGCCCGCCTGTCTCAGTCCGTCTGTCTCAGACCATCTGTCTCAGACCGTTGTCTCTGTCCGTCGGTCTCAGCCCGCCTGTCTCAGACCGTCTGTCTCAGACCGTCTGTCTCAGACCGTCTGTCTCAGACCGTCTGTCTCAGACCGTCTGTCTCTGTCCGTCTGTCTCTGTCCGTCTGTCTCAGACCGTCGGTCTCTGTTCGTCTCTCTCAGGCCGCCTGTCTCAGTCCGTCCGTCTCAGACCACTGTCTCAGACCGTTGTCTCTGTCCGTCTGTCTCAGCCCGTCTGTCTCAGTCCGTCTGTCTCAGACCATCTGTCTCAGACCGTTGTCTCTGTCCGCCTGTCTCTGTCCGTCGGTCTCAGCCCGCATGTCTCAGACCGTCTGTCTCAGACCGTCTGTCTCAGACCGTCTGTCTCAGACCGTCTGTCTCAGACCGTCTGTCTCAGACCGTCTGTCTCAGACCGTCTGTCTCAGACCGTCTGTCTCAGACCGTCCGTCTCTGTCCGTCTCTCTCAGACCGTCCGTCTCAGACCGTCGGTCTCTGTCAGTATCTCGTAGGCCGCCTGTCTCAGTCCGTCTGTCTCAGACCATCTGTCTCAGACCATCTGTCTCAGACCATCTGTCTCTTGCCGTTTGTCTCAGAACATCTGTCCCACTACGTCTGTCTCAGACCGTCTGTCTCAGACCGTCTGTCTCAGACCGTCTGTCTCAGACCGTCTGTCTCAGACCGTCTGTCTCAGACCGTCTGTCTCAGACCGTCTGTCTCAGACCGTCCGTCTCTGTCCGTCTCTCTCAGACCGTCTGTCTCTCTCCGTCTGTGTCAGACCGTCTGTCTCAGCCCGCTGTCTCAGACCATCGGTCTCAGACCGTTGTCTCTGTCCGTCTATCTCTGTCCGTCTCTCTCAGGCCGCCTGTCTCAGTCCGTCTGTCTCAGACCAACTGTCTCAGACCATTGTCTCTGTCCGCCTGTCTCAGCCCGTCTGTCTCAGTCCGTCTGTATCAGACCATCTGTCTCCGACCGTTGTCTCTGTGCGCCTGTCTCTGTCCGTCTGTCTCAGCAGGCCTGTCTCAGACCGTCTGTCTCAGACCGTCTGTGTCAGACCGTCTGTCTCAGACCGTCTGCCTCAGACCGTCTGTCTCAGACCGTCTGTCTCAGACCGTCTGTCTCAGACCGTCTGTCTCAGACCGTCCGTCTCTGTCCGTCTCTCTCAGACCGTCTGTCTCTGTCCGTCTGTGTCAGACCGTCTGTCTCAGCCCGCTGTCTCAGACCATCGGTCTCAGACCGTTGTCTCTGTCCGTCTATCTCTGTCCGTCTGTCTCAGAACGTCTGTCTCAGACCATCTGTATCAAACCGTCTGCCTCAGCCCGCCTGTCTCAGCCCGTCTGTCTCAGACCGTCCGTCTCTGTCCGTCTCTCTCAGACCGTCCGTCTCAGACCGTCGGTCTCTGTCAGTCTCTCGTAGGCCGCCTGTCTCAGTCCGTCTGTCTCAGACCATCTGTCTCAGACCGTCTGTCTCAGACCATCTGTCTCACTACGTGTGTATCAGACCATCTGTCTCAGACCGTTGTCTCTGTGCGCCTGTCTCTGTCCGTCTGTCTCATCCCGCCTGTCTCAGACCGTCTGTCCCAGACCGTCTGTGTCAGACCGTCTGTGGCAGACCGTCTGTCTCAGACCGTCTGTCTCTGTCCGTCTGTCTCTGTCCGTCTGTCTCAGACCGTCTGTCTCAGACCGTCGGTCTCTGTCCGTCTCTCTCAGGCCGCCTGTCTCAGTCCGTCTGTCTCAGACCATTGACTCTGTCCGCCTGTCTCAGCCCGTCTGTCTCAGTCCGTCTGTCTCAGACCATCTGTCTCAGACCGTTGTCTCTGTCCGTCGGTCTCAGCCCGCCTGTCTCAGACCGTCTGTCTCAGACCGTCTGTCTCAGACCGTCTGTCTCAGACCGTCTCTCTCAGGCCGTCTGTCTCAGACCGTCTGTCTCTGTCCGTCTGTCTCAGACCGTCTGTCTCAGACCGTCGGTCTCTGTCCGTCTCTCTCAGGCCGCCTGTCTCAGTCCGTCTGTCTCAGACCGTCTGTCTCAGACCGTCTGTCTCTGTCCGTCTGTCTCTGTCCGTCTGTCTCAGACCGTCGGTCTCTGTTCGTCTCTCTCAGGCCGTCTGTCTCAGACCGTCTGTCTCTGTCCGTCTGTCTCAGACCGTCTGTCTCAGACCGTCGGTCTCTGTCCGTCTCTCTCAGGCCGCCTGTCTCAGTCCGTCTGTCTCAGACCACTGTCTCAGACCGTTGTCTCTGTCCGTCTGTCTCAGCCCGCCTGTCTCAGTCCGTCTGTCTCAGACCATCTGTCTCAGACCGTTGTCTCTGTCCGTCGGTCTCAGCCCGCCTGTCTCAGACCGTCTGTCTCAGACCGTCTGTCTCAGACCGTCTGTCTCAGACCGTCTGTCTCTGTCCGTCTGTCTCTGTCCGTCTGTCTCAGACCGTCGGTCTCTGTTCGTCTCTCTCAGGCCGCCTGTCTCAGTCCGTCTGTCTCAGACCACTGTCTCAGACCGTTGTCTCTGTCCGTCTGTCTCAGCCCGCCTGTCTCAGTCCGTCTGTCTCAGACCATCTGTCTCAGACCGTTGTCTCTGTCCGTCGGTCTCAGCCCGCCTGTCTCAGACCGTCGGTCTCTGTTCGTCTCTCTCAGGCCGCCTGTCTCAGTCCGTCCGTCTCAGACCACTGTCTCAGACCGTTGTCTCTGTCCGTCTGTCTCAGCCCGTCTGTCTCAGTCCGTCTGTCTCAGACCATCTGTCTCAGACCGTTGTCTCTGTCCGCCTGTCTCTGTCCGTCGGTCTCAGCCCGCCTGTCTCAGACCGTCTGTCTCAGACCGTCTGTCTCAGACCGTCTGTCTCAGACCGTCTGTCTCAGACCGTCTGTCTCAGACCGTCTGTCTCAGACCGTCCGTCTCTGTCCGTCTCTCTCAGACCGTCCGTCTCAGACCGTCGGTCTCTGTCAGTATCTCGTAGGCCGCCTGTCTCAGTCCGTCTGTCTCAGACCATCTGTCTCAGACCATCTGTCTCAGACCGTCTGTCTCTTGCCGTTTGTCTCAGAACATCTGTCCCACTACGTCTGTCTCAGACCGTCTGTCTCAGACCGTCTGTCTCAGACCGTCTGTCTCAGACCGTCTGTCTCAGACCGTCTGTCTCAGACCGTCTGTCTCAGACCGTCTGTCTCAGACCGTCCGTCTCTGTCCGTCTCTCTCAGACCGTCTGTCTCTCTCCGTCTGTGTCAGACCGTCTGTCTCAGCCCGCTGTCTCAGACCATCGGTCTCAGACCGTTGTCTCTGTCCGTCTATCTCTGTCCGTCTCTCTCAGGCCGCCTGTCTCAGTCCGTCTGTCTCAGACCAACTGCCTCAGACCATTGTCTCTGTCCGCCTGTCTCAGCCCGTCTGTCTCAGTCCGTCTGTCTCAGACCATCTGTCTCAGACCGTTGTCTCTGTCCGCCTGTCTCTGTCCGTCGGTCTCAGCCCGCCTGTCCCAGACCGTCTGTCTCAGACCGTCTGTCTCAGACCGTCCGTCTCTGTCCGCCTCTCTCAGACCGTCCGTCTCAGACCGTCGGTCTCTGTCAGTCTCTCGTAGGCCGCCTGTCGCAGTCCGTCTGTCTCAGACCATCTGTCTCAGACCGTCTGTCTCTGTCCGTCTGTCTCAGACCATCTGTCTCACTACGTCTGTCTCAGACCGTCTGTCTCAGACCTTCTGTCTCTGTCCGTCTGTCTCTGTCCGTCTGTCTCAGACCGTCGGTCTCAGACCGTCGGTCTCTGTCCGTCTCTCTCAGGCCGCCTGTCTCAGTCCGTCTGTCTCAGACCACTGTCTCAGACCGTTGTCTCTGTCCGTCTGTCTCAGCCCGTCTGTCTCAGTCCGTCTGTCTCAGACCATCTGTCTCAGACCGTTGTCTCTGTCCGCCTGTCTCTGTCCGTCTGTCTCAGCCCGTCTTTCTCAGTCCGTCTGTCTCAGACCATCTGTCTCAGACCGTTGTCTCTGTCCGCCTGTCTCTGTCCGTCGGTCTCAGCACGCCTAAATCAGACCGTCTGTCTCAGACCGTCTGTCTCAGACCGTCCGTCTCAGACCATCCGTCTCTGTCCGTCTCTCTCAGACCGTCTGTCTCTCTCCGTCTGTGTCAGACCGTCTGTCTCAGCCCGCTGTCTCAGACCATCGGTCTCAGACCGTTGTCTCTGTCCGTCTATCTCTGTCCGTCTCTCTCAGGCCGCCTGTCTCAGTCCGTCTGTCTCAGACCAACTGTCTCAGACCATTGTCTCTGTCCGCCTGTCTCTGTCCGTCTGTCTCAGCCCGTCTTTCTCAGTCCGTCTGTCTCAGACCATCTGTCTCAGACCGTTGTCTCTGTCCGCCTGTCTCTGTCCGTCGGTCTCAGCACGCCTAAATCAGACCGTCTGTCTCAGACCGTCTGTCTCAGACCGTCTGTCTCAGACCGTCTGTCTCAGACCGTCTGTCTCAGACCGTCTGTCTCTGTCCGTCTGTCTCTGTCCGTCTGTCTCAGACCGTCTGTCTCAGACCGTCTGTCTCAGACCGTCCGTCTCTGTCCGTCTCTCTCAGACCGTCTGTCTCTGTCCGTCTGTCTCAGACCGTCCGTCTCAGACCGTCGGTCTCAGACCATCTGTCTCAGACCGTTGTCTCTGTCCGTCGGTCTCAGCCCGCCTGTCTCAGACCGTCTGTCTCAGACCGTCTGTCTCAGACCGTCTGTCTCAGACCGTCTGTCTCAGCCCGTCTGTCTCAGACCGTCCGTCTCTGTCCGTCTCTCTCAGACCGTCCTTCTCAGACCGTCGGTCTCTGTCAGTCTCTCGTAGGCCGCCTGTCTCAGTCCGTCTGTCTCAGACCATCTGTCTCAGACCGTCTGTCTCTGTCCGTCTGTCTCAGACCGTCTGTCTCAGACCATCTGTCTCAGACCGTTGTCTCTGTCCGTCGGTCTCAGCCCGCCTGTCTCAGACCATTGTCTCTGTCCGCCTGTCTCAGCCCGTCTGTCTCTGTCCGTCTGTCTCAGACCGTCTGTCTCAGACCGTCGGTCTCTGTCCGTCTCTCTCAGGCCGCCTGTCTCAGTCCGTCTGTCTCAGACCACTGTCTCAGACCGTTGTCTCTGTCCGTCTGTCTCAGCCCGCCTGTCTCAGTCCGTCTGTCTCAGACCATCTGTCTCAGACCGTTGTCTCTGTCCGTCGGTCTCAGCCCGCCTGTCTCAGACCGTCTGTCTCAGACCGTCTGTCTCAGACCGTCTGTCTCAGACCGTCTGTCTCAGACCGCCTGTCTCAGTCCGTCTGTCTCAGACCACTGTCTCAGACCGTTGTCTCTGTCCGTCTGTCTCAGCCCGCCTGTCTCAGTCCGTCTGTCTCAGACCATCTGTCTCAGACCGTCTGTCTCTGTCCGTCTGTCTCTGTCCGTCTGTCTCAGACCGTCGGTCTCTGTTCGTCTCTCTCAGGCCGCCTGTCTCAGTCCGTCTGTCTCAGACCACTGTCTCAGACCGTTGTCTCTGTCCGTCTGTCTCAGACCATCTGTCTCACTACGTCTGTCTCAGACCGTCTGTCTCAGACCGTCTGTCTCAGACCGTCTGTCTCAGACCGTCTGTCTCTGTCCGTCTGTCTCTGTACGTCTGTCTCAGACCGTCTGTCTCAGACCGTCTGTCTCAGACCGTCGGTCTCTGTCCGTCTCTCTCAGGCCGCCTGTCTCAGTCCGTCTGTCTCAGACCACTGTCTCAGGCCGTTGTCTCTGTCCGTCTGTCTCAGCCCGTCTGTCTCAGTCCGTCTGTCTCAGACCATCTGTCTCAGACCGTTGTCTCTGTCCGCCTGTCTCTGTCCGTCGGTCTCAGCACGCCTAAATCAGACCGTCTGTCTCAGACCGTCTGTCTCAGACCGTCCGTCTCAGACCGTCCGTCTCTGTCCGTCTCTCTCAGACCGTCTGTCTCTCTCCGTCTGTGTCAGACCGTCTGTCTCAGCCCGCTGTCTCAGACCATCGGTCTCAGACCGTTGTCTCTGTCCGTCTATCTCTGTCCGTCTCTCTCAGGCCGCCTGTCTCAGTCCGTCTGTCTCAGACCAACTGTCTCAGACCATTGTCTCTGTCCGCCTGTCTCAGCCCGTCTGTCTCAGTCCGTCTGTATCAGACCATCTGTCTCCGACCGTTGTCTCTGTGCGCCTGTCTCTGTCCGTCTGTCTCAGCCCGCCTGTCTCAGACCGTCTGTCTCAGACCGTCTGTCTCTGTCAGTCTCTCGTAGGCCGCCTGTCTCAGTCCGTCTGTCTCAGACCATCTGTCTCAGACCGTCTGTCTCTGTCCGTCTGTCTCAGACCATCTGTCTCACTACGTGTGTATCAGACCATCTGTCTCAGACCGTTGTCTCTGTGCGCCTGTCTCTGTCCGTCTGTCTCAGCCCGCCTGTCTCAGACCGTCTGTCTCTGTCAGTCTGTCTCTGTCCGTCTGTCTCAGACCGTCTGTCTCAGACCGTCGGTCTCTGTCCGTCTCTCTCAGGCCGCCTGTCTCAGTCCGTCTGTCTCAGACCATTGACTCTGTCCGCCTGTCTCAGCCCGTCTGTCTCAGTCCGTCTGTCTCAGTCCGTCTGTCTCAGACCATCTGTCTCAGACCGTTGTCTCTGTCCGTCGGTCTCAGCCCGCCTGTCTCAGACCGTCGGTCTCTGTCCGTCTCTCTCAGGCCGCCTGTCTCAGTCCGTCTGTCTCAGACCACTGTCTCAGACCGTTGTCTCTGTCCGTCTGTCTCAGCCCGCCTGTCTCAGTCCGTCTGTCTCAGACCATCTGTCTCAGACCGTTGTCTCTGTCCGTCGGTCTCAGCCCGCCTGTCTCAGACCGTCTGTCTCAGACCGTCTGTCTCAGACCGTCTGTCTCAGACCGTCTGTCTCTGTCCGTCTGTCTCTGTCCGTCTGTCTCAGACCGTCGGTCTCTGTTCGTCTCTCTCAGGCCGCCTGTCTCAGTCCGTCTGTCTCAGACCACTGTCTCAGACCGTTGTCTCTGTCCGTCTGTCTCAGCCCGCCTGTCTCAGTCCGTCTGTCTCAGACCATCTGTCTCAGACCGTTGTCTCTGTCCGTCGGTCTCAGCCCGCCTGTCTCAGACCGTCTGTCTCAGACCGTCTGTCTCAGACCGTCTGTCTCAGACCGTCTGTCTCAGACCGTTGTCTCTGTCCGTCTGTCTCAGCCCGTCTGTCTCAGTCCGTCTGTCTCAGACCATCTGTCTCAGACCGTTGTCTCTGTCCGCCTGTCTCTGTCCGTCTGTCTCAGACCGTCTGTCTCAGACCGTCCGTCTCTGTCCGTCTCTCTCAGACCGTCTGTCTCTGTCCGTCTGTATCAAACCGTCTGCCTCAGCCCGCCTGTCTCAGCCCGTCTGTCTCAGACCGTCCGTCTCTGTCCGTCTCTCTCAGACCGTCCGTCTCAGACCGTCGGTCTCTGTCAGTCTCTCGTAGGCCGCCTGTCTCAGTCCGTCTGTCTCAGACCATCTGTCTCAGACCGTCTGTCTCTGTCCGTCTGTCTCAGACCATCTGTCTCACTACGTGTGTATCAGACCATCTGTCTCAGACCGTTGTCTCTGTGCGCCTGTCTCTGTCCGTCTGTCTCAGCCCGCCTGTCTCAGACCGTCTGTCCCAGACCGTCTGTGTCAGACCGTCTGTGTCAGACCGTCTGTCTCAGACCGTCTGTCTCTGTCCGTCTGTCTCTGTCCGTCTGTCTCAGACCGTCTGTCTCAGACCGTCGGTCTCTGTCCGTCTCTCTCAGGCCGCCTGTCTCAGTCCGTCTGTCTCAGACCATTGACTCTGTCCGCCTGTCTCAGCCCGTCTGTCTCAGTCCGTCTGTCTCAGACCATCTGTCTCAGACCGTTGTCTCTGTCCGTCTGTCTCAGCCCGTCTGTCTCAGTCCGTCTGTCTCAGACCATCTGTCTCAGACCGTTGTCTCTGTCCGCCTGTCTCTGTCCGTCGGTCTCAGCCCGCCTGTCTCAGACCGTCTGTCTCAGACCGTCTGTCTCAGACCGTCTGTCTCAGACCGTCTGTCTCAGACCGTCTGTCTCAGACCGTCTGTCTCAGACCGTCTGTCTCAGACCGTCTGTCTCAGACCGTCCGTCTCTGTCCGTCTCTCTCAGACCGTCCGTCTCAGACCGTCGGTCTCTGTCAGTATCTCGTAGGCCGCCTGTCTCAGTCCGTCTGTCTCAGACCATCTGTCTCAGACCATCTGTCTCAGACCGTCTGTCTCTTGCCGTTTGTCTCAGAACATCTGTCCCACTACGTCTGTCTCAGACCGTCTGTCTCAGACCGTCTGTCTCAGACCGTCTGTCTCAGACCGTCTGTCTCAGACCGTCTGTCTCAGACCGTCTGTCTCAGACCGTCTGTCTCAGACCGTCCGTCTCTGTCCGTCTCTCTCAGACCGTCTGTCTCTCTCCGTCTGTGTCAGACCGTCTGTCTCAGCCCGCTGTCTCAGACCATCGGTCTCAGACCGTTGTCTCTGTCCGTCTATCTCTGTCCGTCTCTCTCAGGCCGCCTGTCTCAGTCCGTCTGTCTCAGACCAACTGTCTCAGACCATTGTCTCTGTCCGCCTGTCTCAGCCCGTCTGTCTCAGTCCGTCTGTATCAGACCATCTGTCTCCGACCGTTGTCTCTGTGCGCCTGTCTCTGTCCGTCTGTCTCAGCCCGCCTGTCTCAGACCGTCTGTCTCAGACCGTCTGTGTCAGACCGTCTGTCTCAGACCGTCTGCCTCAGACCGTCTGTCTCAGACCGTCTGTCTCAGACCGTCGGTCTCTGTCCGTCTCTCTCAGGCCGCCTGTCTCAGTCCGTCTGTCTCAGACCATTGACTCTGTCCGCCTGTCTCAGCCCGTCTGTCTCAGTCCGTCTGTCTCAGACCATCTGTCTCAGACCGTTGTCTCTGTCCGTCGGTCTCAGCCCGCCTGTCTCAGACCGTCTGTCTCAGACCGTCTGTCTCAGACCGTCTGTCTCAGACCGTCTGTCTCAGACCGTCTCTCTCAGGCCGTCTGTCTCAGACCGTCTGTCTCTGTCCGTCTGTCTCAGACCGTCTGTCTCAGACCGTCGGTCTCTGTCCGTCTCTCTCAGGCCGCCTGTCTCAGTCCGTCTGTCTCAGACCACTGTCTCAGACCGTTGTCTCTGTCCGTCTGTCTCAGCCCGCCTGTCTCAGTCCGTCTGTCTCAGACCGTCTGTCTCAGACCGTCTGTCTCAGACCGTCTGTCTCTGTCCGTCTGTCTCTGTCCGTCTGTCTCAGACCGTCGGTCTCTGTTCGTCTCTCTCAGGCCGCCTGTCTCAGTCCGTCTGTCTCAGACCACTGTCTCAGACCGTTGTCTCTGTCCGTCTGTCTCAGCCCGCCTGTCTCAGTCCGTCTGTCTCAGACCATCTGTCTCAGACCGTTGTCTCTGTCCGTCGGTCTCAGCCCGCCTGTCTCAGACCGTCTGTCTCAGACCGTCTGTCTCAGACCGTCTGTCTCAGACCGTCTGTCTCAGACCGTTGTCTCTGTCCGTCTGTCTCAGCCCGTCTGTCTCAGTCCGTCTGTCTCAGACCATCTGTCTCAGACCGTTGTCTCTGTCCGCCTGTCTCTGTCCGTCTGTCTCAGACCGTCTGTCTCAGACCGTCCGTCTCTGTCCGTCTCTCTCAGACCGTCTGTCTCTGTCCGTCTGTATCAAACCGTCTGCCTCAGCCCGCCTGTCTCAGCCCGTCTGTCTCAGACCGTCCGTCTCTGTCCCTCTCTCTCAGACCGTCCGTCTCAGACCGTCGGTCTCTGTCAGTCTCTCGTAGGCCGCCTGTCTCAGTCCGTCTGTCTCAGACCACTGTCTCAGACCGTTGTCTCTGTCCGTCTGTCTCAGCCCGCCTGTCTCAGTCCGTCTGTCTCAGACCATCGGTCTCAGACCGTTGTCTCTGTCCGTCTATCTCTGTCCGTCTCTCTCAGGCCGCCTGTCTCAGTCCGTCTGTCTCAGACCAACTGTCTCAGACCATTGTCTCTGTCCGCCTGTCTCAGCCCGTCTGTCTCAGTCCGTCTGTATCAGACCAACTGTCTCAGACCATTGTCTCTGTCCGCCTGTCTCAGCCCGTCTGTCTCAGTCCGTCTGTATCAGACCATCTGTCTCCGACCGTTGTCTCTGTGCGCCTGTCTCTGTCCGTCTGTCTCAGCCCGCCTGTCTCAGACCGTCTGTCTCAGACCGTCTGTGTCAGACCGTCTGTCTCAGACCGTCTGCCTCAGACCGTCTGTCTCAGACCGTCTGTCTCAGACCGTCTGTCTCAGACCGTCTGTCTCAGACCGTCTGTCTCAGACCGTCCGTCTCTGTCCGTCTCTCTCAGACCGTCTGTCTCTGTCCGTCTGTGTCAGACCGTCTGTCTCAGCCCGCTGTCTCAGACCATCGGTCTCAGACCGTTGTCTCTGTCCGTCTATCTCTGTCCGTCTGTCTCAGAACGTCTGTCTCAGACCATCTGTATCAAACCGTCTGCCTCAGCCCGCCTGTCTCAGTACGTCTGTCTCAGACCGTCCGTCTCTGTCCGTCTCTCTCAGACCGTCCGTCTCAGACCGTCGGTCTCTGTCAGTCTCTCGTAGGCCGCCTGTCTCAGTCCGTCTGTCTCAGACCATCTGTCTCAGACCGTCCGTCTCTGTCCGTCTCTCTCAGACCGTCCGTCTCAGACCGTCGGTCACTGTCAGTCTCTCGTAGCCCGCCTGTCTCAGTCCGTCTGTCTCAGACCGTCTGTCTCAGACCGTCGGTCTCTGTCCGTCTCTCTCAGGCCGCCTGTCTCAGTCCGTCTGTCTCAGACCACTGTCTCAGGCCGTTGTCTCTGTCCGTCTGTCTCAGCCCGTCTGTCTCAGTCCGGCTGTCTCAGACCATCTGTCTCAGACCGTTGTCTCTGTCCACCTGTCTCTGTCCGTCGGTCTCAGCACGCCTAAATCAGACCGTCTGTCTCAGACCGTCTGTCTCAGACCGTCCGTCTCAGACCGTCCGTCTCTGTCCGTCTCTCTCAGACCGTCTGTCTCTCTCCGTCTGTGTCAGACCGTCTGTCTCAGCCCGCTGTCTCAGACCATCGGTCTCAGACCGTTGTCTCTGTCCGTCTATCTCTGTCCGTCTCTCTCAGGCCGCCTGTCTCAGTCCGTCTGTCTCAGACCAACTGTCTCAGACCATTGTCTCTGTCCGCCTGTCTCAGCCCGTCTGTCTCAGTCCGTCTGTATCACACCATCTGTCTCCGACCGTTGTCTCTGTGCGATTGTCTCTGTCCGTCTGTCCCAGCCCGCCTGTCTCAGACCATCTGTCTCAGACCGTCTGTCTCTGTCCGTCTGTCTCAGACCATCTGTCTCACTACGTTTGTATCAGACCATCTGTCTCAGACCGTTGTCTCTGTGCGCCTGTCTCTGTGCGTCTGTCTCAGCCCGCCTGTCTCAGACCGTCTGTCCCAGACCGTCTGTGTCAGACCGTCTGTGTCAGACCGTCTGTCTCAGACCGTCTGTCTCTGTCCGTCTGTCTCTGTCCGTCTGTCTCAGACCGTCTGTCTCAGACCGTCGGTCTCTGTCCGTCTCTCTCAGGCCGCCTGTCTCAGTCCGTCTGTCTCAGACCAACTGTCTCAGACCATTGACTCTGTCCGCCTGTCTCAGCCCGTCTGTCTCAGTCCGTCTGTCTCAGACCATCTGTCTCAGACCGTTGTCTCTGTCCGTCGGTCTCAGCCCGCCTGTCTCAGACCGTCTGTCTCAGACCGTCTGTCTCAGACCGTCTGTCTCAGACCGTCTCTCTCAGGCCGTCTGTCTCAGACCGTCTGTCTCAGACCGTCGGTCTCTGTCTCAGGCCGCCTGTCTCAGTCCGTCTGTCTCAGACCACTGTCTCAGACCGTTGTCTCTGTCCGTCTGTCTCAGCCCGCCTGTCTCAGTCCGTCTGTCTCAGACCATCTGTCTCAGACCGTTGTCTCTGTCCGTCGGTCTCAGCCCGCCTGTCTCAGACCGTCTGTCTCAGACCGTCTGTCTCAGACCGTCTGTCTCAGACCGTCTGTTTCAGACCGTCTGTCTCTGTCCGTCTGTCTCTGTCCGTCTGTCTCAGACCGTCGGTCTCTGTTCGTCTCTCTCAGGCCGCCTGTCTCAGTCCGTCTGTCTCAGACCACTGTCTCAGACCGTTGTCTCTGTCCGTCTGTCTCAGCCCGCCTGTCTCAGTCCGTCTGTCGCAGACCATCTGTCTCTGTCCGCCTGTCTCTGTCCGTCGGTCTCAGCCCGCCTGTCTCAGACCGTCTGTCTCAGACCGTCTGTCTCAGACCGTCTGTCTCAGACCGTCTGTCTCAGACCGTCTGTCTCAGACCGTCTGTCTCAGACCGTCCGTCTCTGTCCGTCTCTCTCAGACCGTCCGTCTCAGACCGTCGGTCTCTGTCAGTCTCTCGTAGGCCGCCTGTCTCAGTCCGTCTGTCTCAGACCATCTGTCTCAGACCGTCTGTCTCTTGCCGTTTGTCTCAGAACATCTGTCTCACTACGTCTGTCTCAGACCGTCTGTCTCAGACCGTTTGTCTCAGACCGTCTGTCTCTGTCCGTCTGTCTCTGTCCGTCTGTCTCAGACCGTCTGTCTCAGACCGTCGGTCTCTGTCCGTCTCTCTCAGGCCGCCTGTCTCAGTCCGTCTGTCTCAGACCACTGTCTCAGACCGTTGTCTCTGTCCGTCTGTCTCAGCCCGTCTGTCTCAGTCCGTCTGTCTCAGACCATCTGTCTCAGACCGTTGTCTCTGTCCGCCTGTCTCTGTCCGTCGGTCTCAGCCCGCCTGTCTCAGACCGTCTGTCTCAGACCGTCTGTCTCAGACCGTCCGTCTCTGTCCGTCTCTCTCAGACCGTCTGTCTCAGACCGTCGGTCTCTGTCAGTCTCTCGTAGGCCGCCTGTCGCAGTCCGTCTGTCTCAGACCATCTGTCTCAGACCGTCGGTCTCTGTCCGTCTCTCTCAGGCCGCCTGTCTCAGTCCGTCTGTCTCAGACCACTGTCTCAGACCGTTGTCTCTGTCCGTCTGTCTCAGCCCGTCTGTCTCAGTCCGTCTGTCTCAGACCATCTGTCTCAGACCGTTGTCTCTGTCCGCCTGTCTCTGTCCGTCGGTCTCAGCCCGCCTGTCTCAGACCGTCTGTCTCAGACCGTCTGTATCAGACCGTCTGTCACAGACCGTCCGTCTCTGTCCGTCTCTCTCAGACCGTCCGTCTCAGACCGTCGGTCACTGTCAGTCTCTCGTAGCCCGCCTGTCTCAGTCCGTCTGTCTCAGACCATCTGTCTCAGACCGTCTGTCTTTTGCCGTTTGTCTCAGAACATCTGTCTCACTACGTCTGTCTCAGACCGTCTGTCTCAGACCGTCTGTCTCAGACCGTCTGTCTCAGACCGTCTGTCTCTGTCCGTCTGTCTCTGTCCGTCTGTCTCAGACCGTCGGTCTCTGTTCGTCTCTCTCAGGCCGCCTGTCTCAGTCCGTCTGTCTCAGACCACTGTCTCAGACCGTTGTCTCCGTCCGTCTGTCTCAGCCCGCCTGTCTCAGTCCGTCTGTCTCAGACCATCTGTCTCAGACCATTGTCTCTGTCCGTCGGTCTCAGCCCGCCTGTCTCAGACCGTCTGTCTCAGACCGTCTGTCTCAGACCGTCTGTCTCAGACCGTCTGTCTCAGACCGTCTGTCTCTGTCCGTCTGTCTCTGTCCGTCTGTCTCAGACCATCTGTCTCACTACGTCTGTCTCAGACCGTCTGTCTCAGACCGTCTGTCTCAGACCGTCTGTCTCTGTCCGTCTGTCTCTGTCCGTCTGTCTCAGACCGTCGGTCTCAGACCGTCGGTCTCAGACCGTCGGTCTCTGTCCGTCTCTCTCAGGCCGCCTGTCTCAGTCCGTCTGTCTCAGACCACTGTCTCAGACCGTTGTCTCTGTCCGTCTGTCTCAGCCCGTCTGTCTCAGTCCGTCCGTCTCAGACCATCTGTCTCAGACCGTTGTCTCTGTCCGCCTGTCTCTGTCCGTCGGTCTCAGCCCGCCTGTCTCTGTCCGTCGGTCTCAGCCCGCCTGTCTCAGACCGTCTGTCTCAGACCGTCTGTCTCAGACCGTCCGTCTCTGTCCGTCTCTCTCAGACCGTCCGTCTCAGACCGTCGGTCTCTGTCAGTCTCTCGTAGCCCGCCTGTCTCAGTCCGTCTGTCTCAGACCATCTGTCTCAGACCGTCTGTCTTTTGCCGTTTGTCTCAGAACATCTGTCTCACTACGTCTGTCTCAGACCGTCTGTCTCAGACCGTCTGTCTCAGACCGTCTGTCTCAGACCGTCTGTCTCAGACCGTCTGTCTCAGACCGTCTGTCTCTGTCCGTCTGTCTCTGTCCGTCTGTCTCAGACCGTCTGTCTCAGACCGTCGGTCTCTGTCCGTCTCTCTCAGGCCGCCTGTCTCAGTCCGTCTGTCTCAGACCACTGTCTCAGACCGTTGTCTCTGTCCGTCTGTCTCAGCCCGCCTGTCTCAGTCCGTCTGTCTCAGACCATCTGTCTCAGACCGTTGTCTCTGTCCGTCGGTCTCAGCCCGCCTGTCTCAGACCGTCTGTCTCAGACCGTCTGTCTCAGACCGTCTGTCTCAGACCGTCTGTCTCAGACCGTCTGTCTCAGACCGTCTGTCTCAGACCGTCTGTCTCTGTCCGTCTGTCTCTGTCCGTCGGGCTCAGACCGTCGGTCTCTGTCCGTCTCTCTCAGGCCGCCTGTCTCAGTCCGTCTGTCTCAGACCACTGTCTCAGACCGTTGTCTCTGTCCGTCTGTCTCAGCCCGTCTGTCTCAGTCCGTCTGTCTCAGACCATCTGTCTCAGACCGTTGTCTCTGTCCGCCTGTCTCTGTCCGTCGGTCTCAGCCCGCCTGTCTCAGACCGTCTGTCTCAGACCGTCTGTATCAGACCGTCTGTCTCAGACCGTCCGTCTCTGTCCGCCTCTCTCAGACCGTCCGTCTCAGACCGTCGGTCACTGTCAGTCTCTCGTAGCCCGCCTGTCTCAGTCCGTCTGTCTCAGACCATCTGTCTCAGACCGTCTGTCTTTTGCCGTTTGTCTCAGAACATCTGTCTCACTACGTCTGTCTCAGACCGTCTGTCTCAGACCGTCTGTCTCAGACCGTCTGTCTCTGTCCGTCTGTCTCTGTCCGTCTGTCTCAGACCGTCGGTCTCTGTTCGTCTCTCTCAGGCCGCCTGTCTCAGTCCGTCTGTCTCAGACCACTGTCTCAGACCGTTGTCTCTGTCCGTCTGTCTCAGCCCGCCTGTCTCAGTCCGTCTGTCTCAGACCATCTGTCTCAGACCATTGTCTCTGTCCGTCGGTCTCAGCCCGCCTGTCTCAGACCGTCTGTCTCAGACCGTCTGTCTCAGACCGTCTGTCTCAGACCGTCTGTCTCTGTCCGTCTGTCTCTGTCCGTCTGTCTCAGACCATCTGTCTCACTACGTCTGTCTCAGACCGTCTGTCTCAGACCGTCTGTCTCAGACCGTCTGTCTCAGACCGTCTGTCTCAGACCGTCTGCCTCAGACCGTCTGTCTCTGTCCGTCTGTCTCTGTCCGTCTGTCTCAGACCGTCTGTCTCAGACCGTCGGTCTCTGTCCGTCTCTCTCAGGCCGCCTGTCTCAGTCCGTCTGTCTCAGACCACTGTCTCAGACCGTTGTCTCTGTCCGTCGGTCTCAGCCCGCCTGTCTCAGACCGTCTGTCTCAGACCGTCTGTCTCAGACCGTCTGTCTCAGACTGTCTGTCTCAGACCGTCTGTCTCAGACCGTCTGTCTCTGTCCGTCTGTCTCTGTCCGTCTGTCTCAGACCGTCGGTCTCTGTTCGTCTCTCTCAGGCCGCCTGTCTCAGTCCGTCTGTCTCAGACCACTGTCTCAGACCGTTGTCTCTGTCCGTCTGTCTCAGCCCGCCTGTCTCAGTCCGTCTGTCTCAGACCATCTGTCTCAGACCGTTGTCTCTGTCCGTCGGTCTCAGCCCGCCTGTCTCAGACCGTCTGTCTCAGACCGTCTGTCTCAGACCATCTGTCTCAGACCGTTGTCTCTGTCCGCCTGTCTCTGTCCGTCGGTCTCAGCCCGCCTGTCTCAGACCGTCTGTCTCAGACCGTCTGTCTCAGACCGTCTGTCTCAGACCGTCTGCCTCAGACCGTCTGTCTCAGACCGTCTGTCTCAGACCGTCTGTCTCAGACCGTCCGTCTCTGTCCGTCTCTCTCAGACCGTCTGTCTCTGTCCGTCTGTGTCAGACCGTCTGTCTCAGCCCGCTGTCTCAGACCATCGGTCTCAGACCGTTGTCTCTGTCCGTCTATCTCTGTCCGTCTGTCTCAGAACGTCTGTCTCAGACCATCTGTATCAAACCGTCTGCCTCAGCCCGCCTGTCTCAGCCCGTCTGTCTCAGACCGTCGGTCTCTGTCCGTCTCTCTCAGGCCGCCTGTCTCAGTCCGTCTGTCTCAGACCACTGTCTCAGACCGTTGTCTCTGTCCGTCTGTCTCAGCCCGTCTGTCTCAGTCCGTCTGTCTCAGACCGTCTGTCTCAGACCGTCTGTCTCAGACCGTCTGTCTCTGTCCGTCTGTCTCTGTCCGTCTGTCTCAGACCATCTGTCTCACTACGTCTGTCTCAGACCGTCTGTCTCAGACCGTCTGTCTCAGACCGTCTGTCTCTGTCCGTCTGTCTCTGTCCGTCTGTCTCAGACCGTCGGTCTCAGACCGTCGGTCTCTGTCCGTCTCTCTCAGGCCGCCTGTCTCAGTCCGTCTGTCTCAGACCACTGTCTCAGACCGTTGTCTCTGTCCGTCTGTCTCAGCCCGTCTGTCTCAGTCCGTCCGTCTCAGACCATCTGTCTCAGACCGTTGTCTCTGTCCGCCTGTCTCTGTCCGTCGGTCTCAGCCCGCCTGTCTCTGTCCGTCGGTCTCAGCCCGCCTGTCTCAGACCGTCTGTCTCAGACCGTCTGTCTCAGACCGTCCGTCTCTGTCCGTCTCTCTCAGACCGTCCGTCTCAGACCGTCGGTCTCTGTCAGTCTCTCGTAGCCCGCCTGTCTCAGTCCGTCTGTCTCAGACCATCTGTCTCAGACCGTCTGTCTTTTGCCGTTTGTCTCAGAACATCTGTCTCACTACGTCTGTCTCAGACCGTCTGTCTCAGACCGTCTGTCTCAGACCGTCTGTCTCAGACCGTCTGTCTCAGACCGTCTGTCTCAGACCGTCTGTCTCTGTCCGTCTGTCTCTGTCCGTCTGTCTCAGACCGTCTGTCTCAGACCGTCGGTCTCTGTCCGTCTCTCTCAGGCCGCCTGTCTCAGTCCGTCTGTCTCAGACCACTGTCTCAGACCGTTGTCTCTGTCCGTCTGTCTCAGCCCGCCTGTCTCAGTCCGTCTGTCTCAGACCATCTGTCTCAGACCGTTGTCTCTGTCCGTCGGTCTCAGCCCGCCTGTCTCAGACCGTCTGTCTCAGACCGTCTGTCTCAGACCGTCTGTCTCAGACCGTCTGTCTCAGACCGTCTGTCTCAGACCGTCTGTCTCAGACCGTCTGTCTCAGACCGTCTGTCTCTGTCCGTCTGTCTCTGTCCGTCGGGCTCAGACCGTCGGTCTCTGTCCGTCTCTCTCAGGCCGCCTGTCTCAGTCCGTCTGTCTCAGACCACTGTCTCAGACCGTTGTCTCTGTCCGTCTGTCTCAGCCCGTCTGTCTCAGTCCGTCTGTCTCAGACCATCTGTCTCAGACCGTTGTCTCTGTCCGCCTGTCTCTGTCCGTCGGTCTCAGCCCGCCTGTCTCAGACCGTCTGTCTCAGACCGTCTGTATCAGACCGTCTGTCTCAGACCGTCCGTCTCTGTCCGCCTCTCTCAGACCGTCCGTCTCAGACCGTCGGTCACTGTCAGTCTCTCGTAGCCCGCCTGTCTCAGTCCGTCTGTCTCAGACCATCTGTCTCAGACCGTCTGTCTTTTGCCGTTTGTCTCAGAACATCTGTCTCACTACGTCTGTCTCAGACCGTCTGTCTCAGACCGTCTGTCTCAGACCGTCTGTCTCTGTCCGTCTGTCTCTGTCCGTCTGTCTCAGACCGTCGGTCTCTGTTCGTCTCTCTCAGGCCGCCTGTCTCAGTCCGTCTGTCTCAGACCACTGTCTCAGACCGTTGTCTCTGTCCGTCTGTCTCAGCCCGCCTGTCTCAGTCCGTCTGTCTCAGACCATCTGTCTCAGACCATTGTCTCTGTCCGTCGGTCTCAGCCCGCCTGTCTCAGACCGTCTGTCTCAGACCGTCTGTCTCAGACCGTCTGTCTCAGACCGTCTGTCTCTGTCCGTCTGTCTCTGTCCGTCTGTCTCAGACCATCTGTCTCACTACGTCTGTCTCAGACCGTCTGTCTCAGACCGTCTGTCTCAGACCGTCTGTCTCAGACCGTCTGTCTCAGACCGTCTGCCTCAGACCGTCTGTCTCTGTCCGTCTGTCTCTGTCCGTCTGTCTCAGACCGTCTGTCTCAGACCGTCGGTCTCTGTCCGTCTCTCTCAGGCCGCCTGTCTCAGTCCGTCTGTCTCAGACCACTGTCTCAGACCGTTGTCTCTGTCCGTCGGTCTCAGCCCGCCTGTCTCAGACCGTCTGTCTCAGACCGTCTGTCTCAGACCGTCTGTCTCAGACCGTCTGTCTCAGACCGTCTGTCTCAGACCGTCTGTCTCTGTCCGTCTGTCTCTGTCCGTCTGTCTCAGACCGTCGGTCTCTGTTCGTCTCTCTCAGGCCGCCTGTCTCAGTCCGTCTGTCTCAGACCACTGTCTCAGACCGTTGTCTCTGTCCGTCTGTCTCAGCCCGCCTGTCTCAGTCCGTCTGTCTCAGACCATCTGTCTCAGACCGTTGTCTCTGTCCGTCGGTCTCAGCCCGCCTGTCTCAGACCGTCTGTCTCAGACCGTCTGTCTCAGACCATCTGTCTCAGACCGTTGTCTCTGTCCGCCTGTCTCTGTCCGTCGGTCTCAGCCCGCCTGTCTCAGACCGTCTGTCTCAGACCGTCTGTCTCAGACCGTCTGTCTCAGACCGTCTGCCTCAGACCGTCTGTCTCAGACCGTCTGTCTCAGACCGTCTGTCTCAGACCGTCCGTCTCTGTCCGTCTCTCTCAGACCGTCTGTCTCTGTCCGTCTGTGTCAGACCGTCTGTCTCAGCCCGCTGTCTCAGACCATCGGTCTCAGACCGTTGTCTCTGTCCGTCTATCTCTGTCCGTCTGTCTCAGAACGTCTGTCTCAGACCATCTGTATCAAACCGTCTGCCTCAGCCCGCCTGTCTCAGCCCGTCTGTCTCAGACCGTCGGTCTCTGTCCGTCTCTCTCAGGCCGCCTGTCTCAGTCCGTCTGTCTCAGACCACTGTCTCACACCGTTGTCTCTGTCCGTCTGTCTCAGCCCGTCTGTCTCAGTCCGTCTGTCTCAGACCGTCTGTCTCAGACCGTCTGTCTCAGACCGTCTGTCTCAGACCGTCTGTCTCTGTCCGTCTGTCTCTGTCCGTCTGTCTCAGACCGTCTGTCTCAGACCGTCGGTCTCTGTCCGTCTCTCTCAGGCCGCCTGTCTCAGTCCGTCTGTCTCAGACCACTGTCTCAGACCGTCTGTCTCTGTCCGTCTGTCTCAGACCATCTGTCTCACTACGTCTGTCTGAGACCGTTTGTCTCAGACCGTCTGTCTCAGACCGTCTGTCTCTGTCCGTCTGTCTCTGTCCGTCTGTCTCAGACCGTCGGTCTCTGTTCGTCTCTCTCAGGCCGCCTGTGTCAGTCCGTCTGTCTCAGACCACTGTCTCAGACCGTTGTCTCTGTCCGTCTGTCTCAGCCCGTCTGTCTCTGTCCGTCTGTCTCTGTCCGTCTGTCTCAGACCGTCTGTCTCAGACCGTCGGTCTCTGTCCGTCTCTCTCAGGCCGCCTGTCTCAGTCCGTCTGTCTCAGACCACTGTCTCAGACCGTTGTCTCTGTCCGTCTGTCTCAGCCCGTCTGTCTCAGTCCGTCTGTCTCAGACCATCTGTCTCAGACCGTTGTCTCTGTCCGCCTGTCTCTGTCCGTCGGTCTCAGCCCGGCTGTCTCAGACCGTCTGTCTCAGACCGTCTGTCTCAGACCGTCTGTCTCAGACCGTCTGTCTCAGACCGTCTGTCTCTGTCCGTCTGTCTCTGTCCGTCTGTCTCAGACCGTCTGTCTCAGACCGTCGGTCTCTGTCCGTCTCTCTCAGGCCGCCTGTCTCAGTCCGTCTGTCTCAGACCACTGTCTCAGACCGTTGTCTCTGTCCGTCTGTCCCAGCCCGCCTGTCTCAGTCCGTCTGTCTCAGACCATCTGTCTCAGACCGTTGTCTCTGTCCGTCGGTCTCAGCCCGCCTGTCTCAGACCGTCTGTCTCAGACCGTCTGTCTCAGACCGTCTGTGTCAGACCGTCTGTCTCAGACCGTCTGCCTCAGACCGTCTGTCTCAGACCGTCTGTCTCAGACCGTCTGTCTCAGACCGTCTGTCTCAGACCGTCTGTCTCAGACCGTCTGTCTCAGACCGTCTGTCTCAGACCGTCTGTCTCAGACCGTCCGTCTCTGTCCGTCTCTCTCAGACCGTCTGTCTCTGTCCGTCTGTGTCAGACCGTCTGTCTCAGCCCGCTGTCTCAGACCATCGGTCTCAGACCGTTGTCTCTGTCCGTCTATCTCTGTCCGTCTGTCTCTGAACGTCTGTCTCAGACCATCTGTATCAAACCGTCTGCCTCAGCCCGCCTGTCTCAGCCCGTCTGTCTCTGTCCGTCTCTCTCAGGCCGCCTGTCTCAGTCCGTCTGTCTCAGACCACTGTCTCAGACCGTTGTCTCTGTCCGTCTGTCTCAGCCCGTCTGTCTCAGTCCGTCTGTCTCAGACCGTCTGTCTCAGACCGTCTGTCTCAGACCGTCTGTCTCAGACCGTCTGTCTCTGTCCGTCTGTCTCTGTCCGTCTGTCTCAGGCCGTCTGTCTCAGACCGTCGGTCTCTGTCCGTCTCTCTCAGGCCGCCTGTCTCAGTCCGTCTGTCTCAGACCACTGTCTCAGACCGTCTGTCTCTGTCCGTCTGTCTCAGACCATCTGTCTCACTACGTCTGTCTGAGACCGTCTGTCTCAGACCGTCTGTCTCAGACCGTCTGTCTCTGTCCGTCTGTCTCTGTCCGTCTGTCTCAGACCGTCGGTCTCTGTTCGTCTCTCTCAGGCCGCCTGTGTCAGTCCGTCTGTCTCAGACCACTGTCTCAGACCGTTGTCTCTGTCCGTCTGTCTCAGCCCGTCTGTCTCTGTCCGTCTGTCTCTGTCCGTCTGTCTCAGACCGTCTGTCTCAGACCGTCGGTCTCTGTCCGTCTCTCTCAGGCCGCCTGTCTCAGTCCGTCTGTCTCAGACCACTGTCTCAGACCGTTGTCTCTGTCCGTCTGTCTCAGCCCGTCTGTCTCAGTCCGTCTGTCTCAGACCATCTGTCTCAGACCGTTGTCTCTGTCCGCCTGTCTCTGTCCGTCGGTCTCAGCCCGCCTGTCTCAGACCGTCTGTCTCAGACCGTCTGTCTCAGACCGTCTGTCTCAGACCGTCCGTCTCTGTCCGTCTCTCTCAGACCGTCCGTCTCAGACCGTCGGTCACTGTCAGTCTCTCGTAGCCCGCCTGTCTCAGTCCGTCTGTCTCAGACCATCTGTCTCAGACCGTCTGCCTTTTGCCGTTTGTCTCAGAACATCTGTCTCACTACGTCTGTCTCAGACCGTCTGTCTCAGACCGTCTGTCTCAGACCGTCTGTCTCAGACCGTCTGTCTCTGTCCGTCTGTCTCTGTCCGTCTGTCTCAGACCGTCTGTCTCAGACCGTCGGTCTCTGTCCGTCTCTCTCAGGCCGCCTGTCTCAGTCCGTCTGTCTCAGACCACTGTCTCAGACCGTTGTCTCTGTCCGTCTGTCCCAGCCCGCCTGTCTCAGTCCGTCTGTCTCAGACCATCTGTCTCAGACCGTTGTCTCTGTCCGTCGGTCTCAGCCCGCCTGTCTCAGACCGTCTGTCTCAGACCGTCTGTCTCAGACCGTCTGTCTCAGACCGTCTGTCTCTGTCCGTCTGTCTCTGTCCGTCTGTCTCAGACCGTCGGTCTCTGTCCGTCTCTCTCAGGCCGCCTGTCTCAGTCCGTCTGTCTCAGACTACTGTCTCAGACCGTCTGTCTCTGTCCGTCTGTCTCAGACCATCTGTCTCACTACGTCTGTCTGAGACCGTCTGTCTCAGACCGTCTGTCTCAGACCGTCTGTCTCTGTCCGTCTGTCTCTGTCCGTCTGTCTCAGACCGTCGGTCTCTGTTCGTCTCTCTCAGGCCGTCTGTGTCAGTCCGTCTGTCTCAGACCACTGTCTCAGACCGTTGTCTCTGTCCGTCTGTCTCAGCCCGTCTGTCTCTGTCCGTCTGTCTCTGTCCGTCTGTCTCAGACCGTCTGTCTCAGACCGTCGGTCTCTGTCCGTCTCTCTCAGGCCGCCTGTCTCAGTCCGTCTGTCTCAGACCACTGTCTCAGACCGTTGTCTCTGTCCGTCTGTCTCAGCCCGTCTGTCTCAGTCCGTCTGTCTCAGACCATCTGTCTCAGACCGTTGTCTCTGTCCGCCTGTCTCTGTCCGTCGGTCTCAGCCCGCCTGTCTCAGACCGTCTGTCTCAGACCGTCTGTCTCAGACCGTCTGTCTCAGACCGTCCGTCTCTGTCCGTCTCTCTCAGACCGTCCGTCTCAGACCGTCGGTCACTGTCAGTCTCTCGTAGCCCGCCTGTCTCAGTCCGTCTGTCTCAGACCATCTGTCTCAGACCGTCTGCCTTTTGCCGTTTGTCTCAGAACATCTGTCTCACTACGTCTGTCTCAGACCGTCTGTGTCAGACCGTCTGTCTCAGACCGTCTGTCTCTGTCCGTCTGTCTCTGTCCGTCTGTCTCAGACCGTCTGTCTCAGACCGTCGGTCTCTGTCCGTTTCTCTCAGGCCGCCTGTCTCAGTCCGTCTGTCTCAGACCACTGTCTCAGACCGTTGTCTCTGTCCGTCTGTCCCAGCCCGCCTGTCTCAGTCCGTCTGTCTCAGACCATCTGTCTCAGACCGTTGTCTCTGTCCGTCGGTCTCAGCCCGCCTGTCTCAGACCGTCTGTCTCAGACCGTCTGTCTCAGACCGTCTGTCTCTGTCCGTCTGTCTCTGTCCGTCTGTCTCAGACCGTCGGTCTCTGTTCGTCTCTCTCAGGCCGCCTGTCTCAGTCCGTCTGTCTCAGACCACTGTCTCAGACCGTTGTCTCTGTCCGTCTGTCTCAGCCCGTCTGTCTCAGTCCGTCTGTCTCAGACCATCTGTCTCAGACCGTTGTCTCTGTCCGCCTGTCTCTGTCCGTCGGTCTCAGCCCGCCTGTCTCAGACCGTCTGTCTCAGACCGTCTGTCTCAGACCGTCTGTCTCAGACCGTCTGTCTCAGACCGTCTGTCTCAGACCGTCCGTCTCTGTCCGTCTCTCTCAGACCGTCTGTCTCTGTCCGTCTGTGTCAGACCGTCTGTCTCAGCCCGCTGTCTCAGACCATCGGTCTCAGACCGTTGTCTCTGTCCGTCTATCTCTGTCCGTCTGTCTCAGAACGTCTGTCTCAGACCATCTGTATCAAACCGTCTGCCTCAGCCCGCCTGTCTCAGCCCGTCTGTCTCAGACCGTACGTCTCTGTCCGTCTCTCTCAGACCGTCGGTCTCTGTCAGTCTCTCGTAGGCCGCCTGTCTCAGTCCGTCTGTCTCAGACCATCTGTCTCAGACCGTCTGTCTCTGTCCGTCTGTCTCAGACCATCTGTCTCACTACGTCTGTCTCAGACCGTCTGTCTCAGACCGTCTGTCTCAGACCGTCTGTCTCTGTCCGTCTGTCTCTGTCCGTCTGTGTCAGACCGTCTGTCTCAGACCGTCGGTCTCTGTCCGTCTGTCTCAGCCCGTCTGTCTCAGTCCGTCTGTCTCAGACCATCTGTCTCAGACCGTTGTCTCTGTCCGTCTGTCTCAGACCGTCTGTCTCTGTCCGTCTGTCTCTGTCCGTCTGTCTCAGACCGTCTGTCTCAGACCGTCGTCTCTGTCCGTCTCTCTCAGGCCGCCTGTCTCAGTCCGTCTGTCTCAGACCACTGTCTCAGACCGTTGTCTCTGTCCGTCTGTCTCAGCCCGTCTGTCTCAGTCCGTCTGTCTCAGACCATCTGTCTCAGACCGTTGTCTCTGTCCGCCTGTCTCTGTCCGTCGGTCTCAGCCCGCCTGTCTCAGACCGTCTGTCTCAGACCGTCTGTCTCAGACCGTCTGTCTCAGACCGTCTGTCTCAGACCGTCTGTCTCAGACCGTCTGTCTCAGACCGTCCGTCTCTGTCCGTCTCTCTCAGACCGTCTGTCTCTGTCCGTCTGTGTCAGACCGTCTGTCTCAGCCCGCTGTCTCAGACCATCGGTCTCAGACCGTTGTCTCTGTCCGTCTATCTCTGTCCGTCTGTCTCAGAACGTCTGTCTCAGACCATCTGTATCAAACCGTCTGCCTCAGCCCGCCTGTCTCAGCCCGTCTGTCTCAGACCGTACGTCTCTGTCCGTCTCTCTCAGACCGTCGGTCTCTGTCAGTCTCTCGTAGGCCGCCTGTCTCAGTCCGTCTGTCTCAGACCATCTGTCTCAGACCGTCTGTCTCTGTCCGTCTGTCTCAGACCATCTGTCTCACTACGTCTGTCTCAGACCGTCTGTCTCAGACCGTCTGTCTCAGACCGTCTGTCTCTGTCCGTCTGTCTCTGTCCGTCTGTGTCAGACCGTCTGTCTCAGACCGTCGGTCTCTGTCCGTCTGTCTCAGCCCGTCTGTCTCAGTCCGTCTGTCTCAGACCATCTGTCTCAGACCGTTGTCTCTGTCCGTCTGTCTCAGACCGTCTGTCTCTGTCCGTCTGTCTCTGTCCGTCTGTCTCAGACCGTCGTCTCTGTCCGTCTCTCTCAGGCCGCCTGTCTCAGTCCGTCTGTCTCAGACCACTGTCTCAGACCGTTGTCTCTGTCCGTCTGTCTCAGCCCGTCTGTCTCAGTCCGTCTGTCTCAGACCATCTGTCTCAGACCGTTGTCTCTGTCCGCCTGTCTCTGTCCGTCGGTCTCAGCCCGCCTGTCTCAGACCGTCTGTCTCAGACCGTCTGTCTCAGACCGTCTGTCTCAGACCGTCCGTCTCTGTCCGTCTCTCTCAGACCGTCCGTCTCAGACCGTCGGTCACTGTCAGTCTCTCGTAGCCCGCCTGTCTCAGTCCGTCTGTCTCAGACCATTTGTCTCAGACCGTCTGTCTTTTGCCGTTTGTCTCAGAACATCTGTCTCACTACGTCTGTCTCAGACCGTCTGTCTCAGACCGTCTGTCTCAGACTGTCTGTCTCAGACCGTCTGTCTCTGTCCGTCTGTCTCTGTCCGTCTGTCTCAGACCGTCGGTCTCTGTTCGTCTCTCTCAGGCCGCCTGTCTCAGTCCGTCTGTCTCAGACCACTGTCTCAGACCGTTGTCTCTGTCCGTCTGTCTCAGCCCGTCTGTCTCAGTCCGTCTGTCTCAGACCATCTGTCTCAGACCGTTGTCTCTGTCCGCCTGTCTCTGTCCGTCGGTCTCAGCCCGCCTGTCTCAGACCGTCTGTCTCAGACCGTCTGTCCCAGACCGTCTGTGTCAGACCGTCTGTGTCAGACCGTCTGTCTCAGACCGTCTGTCTCTGTCCGTCTGTCTCTGTCCGTCTGTCTCAGACTGTCTGTCTCAGACCGTCTGTCTCTGTCCGTCTGTCTCTGTCCGTCTGTCTCAGACCGTCGGTCTCTGTTCGTCTCTCTCAGGCCGCCTGTCTCAGTCCGTCTGTCTCAGACCACTGTCTCAGACCGTTGTCTCTGTCCGTCTGTCTCAGCCCGTCTGTCTCAGTCCGTCTGTCTCAGACCATCTGTCTCAGACCGTTGTCTCTGTCCGCCTGTCTCTGTCCGTCGGTCTCAGCCCGCCTGTCTCAGACCGTCTGTCTCAGACCGTCTGTCCCAGACCGTCTGTGTCAGACCGTCTGTGTCAGACCGTCTGTCTCAGACCGTCTGTCTCTGTCCGTCTGTCTCTGTCCGTCTGTCTCAGACCGTCTGTCTCAGACCGTCGGTCTCTGTCCGTCTCTCTCAGGCCGCCTGTCTCAGTCCGTCTGTCTCAGACCAACTGTCTCAGACCATTGACTCTGTCCGCCTGTCTCAGCCCGTCTGTCTCAGTACGTCTGTATCAGACCATCTGTCTCCGACCGTTGTCTCTGTGCGCGTGTCTCTGTCCGTCTGTCTCAGCCCGCCTGTCTCAGACCGTCTGTCTCAGACCGTCTGTGTCAGACCGTCTGTCTCAGACCGTCTGCCTCAGACCGTCTGTCTCAGACCGTCTGTCTCAGACCGTCTGTCTCAGACCGTCCGTCTCTGTCCGTCTCTCTCAGACCGTCTGTCTCTGTCCGTCTGTGTCAGACCGTCTGTCTCAGCCCGCTGTCTCAGACCATCGGTCTCAGACCGTTGTCTCTGTCCGTCTATCTCTGTCCGTCTGTCTCAGAACGTCTGTCTCAGACCATCTGTATCAAACCGTCTGCCTCAGCCCGCCTGTCTCAGCCCGTCTGTCTCAGACCGTCGGTCTCTGTCCGTCTCTCTCAGGCCGCCTGTCTCAGTCCGTCTGTCTCAGACCACTGTCTCAGACTGTTGTCTCTGTCCGTCTGTCTCAGCCCGTCTGTCTCAGTCCGTCTGTCTCAGACCGTCTGTCTCAGACCGTCTGTCTCAGACCGTCTGTCTCAGACCGTCTGTCTCTGTCCGTCTGTCTCTGTCCGTCTGTCTCAGACCGTCTGTCTCAGACCGTCGGTCTCTGTCCGTCTCTCTCAGGCCGCCTGTCTCAGTCCGTCTGTCTCAGACCACTGTCTCAGACCGTCTGTCTCTGTCCGTCTGTCTCAGACCATCTGTCTCACTACGTCTGTCTGAGACCGTCTGTCTCAGACCGTCTGTCTCAGACCGTCTGTCTCTGTCCGTCTGTCTCTGTCCGTCTGTCTCAGACCGTCGGTCTCTGTTCGTCTCTCTCAGGCCGCCTGTGTCAGTCCGTCTGTCTCAGACCACTGTCTCAGACCGTTGTCTCTGTCCGTCTGTCTCAGCCCGTCTGTCTCTGTCCGTCTGTCTCTGTCCGTCTGTCTCAGACCGTCTGTCTCAGACCGTCGGTCTCTGTCCGTCTCTCTCAGGCCGCCTGTCTCAGTCCGTCTGTCTCAGACCACTGTCTCAGACCGTTGTCTCTGTCCGTCTGTCTCAGCCCGTCTGTCTCAGTCCGTCTGTCTCAGACCGTCTGTCTCAGACCGTCTGTCTCAGACCGTCTGTCTCAGACCGTCTGTCTCAGACCGTCTGTCTCTGTCCGTCTGTCTCTGTCCGTCTGTCTCAGACCGTCTGTCTCAGACCGTCGGTCTCTGTCCGTCTCTCTCAGGCCGCCTGTCTCAGTCCGTCTGTCTCAGACCACTGTCTCAGACCGTCTGTCTCTGTCCGTCTGTCTCAGACCATCTGTCTCACTACGTCTGTCTGAGACCGTCTGTCTCAGACCGTCTGTCTCAGACCGTCTGTCTCTGTCCGTCTGTCTCTGTCCGTCTGTCTCAGACCGTCGGTCTCTGTTCGTCTCTCTCAGGCCGCCTGTGTCAGTCCGTCTGTCTCAGACCACTGTCTCAGACCGTTGTCTCTGTCCGTCTGTCTCAGCCCGTCTGTCTCTGTCCGTCTGTCTCTGTCCGTCTGTCTCAGACCGTCTGTCTCAGACCGTCGGTCTCTGTCCGTCTCTCTCAGGCCGCCTGTCTCAGTCCGTCTGTCTCAGACCACTGTCTCAGACCGTTGTCTCTGTCCGTCTGTCTCAGCCCGTCTGTCTCAGTCCGTCTGTCTCAGACCATCTGTCTCAGACCGTTGTCTCTGTCCGCCTGTCTCTGTCCGTCGGTCTCAGCCCGCCTGTCTCAGACCGTCTGTCTCAGACCATCTGTCTCAGACCGTCTGTCTCAGACCGTCCGTCTCTGTCCGTCTCTCTCAGACCGTCCGTCTCAGACCGTCGGTCACTGTCAGTCTCTCGTAGCCCGCCTGTCTCAGTCCGTCTGTCTCAGACCATCTGTCTCAGACCGTCTGCCTTTTGCCGTTTGTCTCAGAACATCTGTCTCACTACGTCTGTCTCAGACCGTCTGTCTCAGACCGTCTGTCTCAGACCGTCTGTCTCTGTCCGTCTGTCTCTGTCCGTCTGTCTCAGACCGTCTGTCTCAGACCGTCGGTCTCTGTCCGTCTCTCTCAGGCCGCCTGTCTCAGTCCGTCTGTCTCAGACCACTGTCTCAGACCGTTGTCTCTGTCCGTCTGTCCCAGCCCGCCTGTCTCAGTCCGTCTGTCTCAGACCATCTGTCTCAGACCGTTGTCTCTGTCCGTCGGTCTCAGCCCGCCTGTCTCAGACCGTCTGTCTCAGACCGTCTCTCTCAGACCGTCTGTCTCAGACCGTCTGTCTCTGTCCGTCTGTCTCAGACCGTCGGTCTCTGTTCGTCACTCTCAGGCCGCCTGTCTCAGTCCGTCTGTCTCAGACCACTGTCTCAGACCGTTGTCTCTGTCCGTCTGTCTCAGCCCGTCTGTCTCAGTCCGTCTGTCTCAGACCATCTGTCTCAGACCGTTGTCTCTGTCCGCCTGTCTCTGTCCGTCGGTCTCAGCCCGCCTGTCTCAGACCGTCTGTCTCAGACCGTCTGTCTCAGACCGTCTGTCTCAGACCGTCTGTCTCAGACCGTCTGTCTCAGACCGTCTGTCTCAGACCGTCGGTCTCTGTCCGTCTCTCTCAGGCCGCCTGTCTCAGTCCGTCTGTCTCAGACCACTGTCTCAGACCGTTGTCTCTGTCCGTCTGTCTCAGCCCGTCTGTCTCAGTCCGTCTGTCTCAGACCGTCTGTCTCAGACCGTCTGTCTCAGACCGTCTGTCTCAGACCGTCTGTCTCTGTCCGTCTGTCTCTGTCCGTCTGTCTCAGACCGTCTGTCTCAGACCGTCGGTCTCTGTCCGTCTCTCTCAGGCCGCCTGTCTCAGTCCGTCTGTCTCAGACCACTGTCTCAGACCGTCTGTCTCTGTCCGTCTGTCTCAGACCATCTGTCTCACTACGTCTGTCTGAGACCGTCTGTCTCAGACCGTCTGTCTCAGACCGTCTGTCTCTGTCCGTCTGTCTCTGTCCGTCTGTCTCAGACCGTCGGTCTCTGTTCGTCTCTCTCAGGCCGCCTGTGTCAGTCCGTCTGTCTCAGACCACTGTCTCAGACCGTTGTCTCTGTCCGTCTGTCTCAGCCCGTCTGTCTCTGTCCGTCTGTCTCTGTCCGTCTGTCTCAGACCGTCTGTCTCAGACCGTCGGTCTCTGTCCGTCTCTCTCAGGCCGCCTGTCTCAGTCCGTCTGTCTCAGACCACTGTCTCAGACCGTTGTCTCTGTCCGTCTGTCTCAGCCCGTCTGTCTCAGTCCGTCTGTCTCAGACCATCTGTCTCAGACCGTTGTCTCTGTCCGCCTGTCTCTGTCCGTCGGTCTCAGCCCGCCTGTCTCAGACCGTCTGTCTCAGACCGTCTGTCTCAGACCGTCTGTCTCAGACCGTCCGTCTCTGTCCGTCTCTCTCAGACCGTCCGTCTCAGACCGTCGGTCACTGTCAGTCTCTCGTAGCCCGCCTGTCTCAGTCCGTCTGTCTCAGACCATCTGTCTCAGACCGTCTGCCTTTTGCCGTTTGTCTCAGAACATCTGTCTCACTACGTCTGTCTCAGACCGTCTGTCTCAGACCGTCTGTCTCAGACCGTCTGTCTCAGACCGTCTGTCTCTGTCCGTCTGTCTCTGTCCGTCTGTCTCAGACCGTCTGTCTCAGACCGTCGGTCTCTGTCCGTCTCTCTCAGGCCGCCTGTCTCAGTCCGTCTGTCTCAGACCACTGTCTCAGACCGTTGTCTCTGTCCGTCTGTCCCAGCCCGCCTGTCTCAGTCCGTCTGTCTCAGACCATCTGTCTCAGACCGTTGTCTCTGTCCGTCGGTCTCAGCCCGCCTGTCTCAGACCGTCTGTCTCAGACCGTCTGTCTCAGACCGTCTGTCTCAGACCGTCTGTCTCTGTCCGTCTGTCTCTGTCCGTCTGTCTCAGACCGTCGGTCTCTGTTCGTCTCTCTCAGGCCGCCTGTCTCAGTCCGTCTGTCTCAGACCACTGTCTCAGACCGTTGTCTCTGTCCGTCTGTCTCAGCCCGTCTGTCTCAGTCCGTCTGTCTCAGACCATCTGTCTCAGACCGTTGTCTCTGTCCGCCTGTCTCTGTCCGTCGGTCTCAGCCCGCCTGTCTCAGACCGTCTGTCTCAGACCGTCTGTCTCAGACCGTCTGTCTCAGACCGTCTGTCTCAGACCGTCTGTCTCAGACCGTCCGTCTCTGTCCGTCTCTCTCAGACCGTCTGTCTCTGTCCGTCTGTGTCAGACCGTCTGTCTCAGCCCGCTGTCTCAGACCATCGGTCTCAGACCGTTGTCTCTGTCCGTCTATCTCTGTCCGTCTGTCTCAGAACGTCTGTCTCAGACCATCTGTATCAAACCGTCTGCCTCAGCCCGCCTGTCTCAGCCCGTCTGTCTCAGACCGTACGTCTCTGTCCGTCTCTCTCAGACCGTCGGTCTCTGTCAGTCTCTCGTAGGCCGCCTGTCTCAGTCCGTCTGTCTCAGACCATCTGTCTCGGACCGTCTGTCTCTGTCCGTCTGTCTCAGACCATCTGTCTCACTACGTCTGTCTCAGACCGTCTGTCTCAGACCGTCTGTCTCAGACCGTCTGTCTCAGACCGTCTGTCTCAGACCGTCTGTCTCTGTCCGTCTGTCTCAGACCATCTGTATCAAACCGTCTGCCTCAGCCCGCCTGTCTCAGCCCGTCTGTCTCAGACCGTCCGTCTCTGTCCGTCTCTCTCAGACCGTCCGTCTCAGACCGTCGGTCTCTGTCAGTCTCTCGTAGGCCGCCTGTCTCAGTCCGTCTGTCTCAGACCATCTGTCTCAGACCGTCTGTCTCTGTCCGTCTGTCTCAGACCATCTGTCTCACTACGTCTGTCTCAGACCGTCTGTCTCAGACCGTCTGTCTCAGACCGTCTGTCTCAGACCGTCTGTCTCTGTCCGTCTGTTTCTGTCCGTCTGTCTCAGACCGTCTGTCTCAGACCGTCGGTCTCTGTCCGTCTCTCTCTGTCCGCCTGTCTCTGTCCGTCGGTCTCAGCCCGCCTGTCTCAGACCGTCTGTCTCAGACCGTCTGTCTCAGACCGTCTGTCTCAGACCGTCTGTCTCTGTCCGTCTGTCTCAGACCGTCTGTCTCAGACAGTCGGTCTCTGTCCGTCTCTCTCAGGCCGCCTGTCTCAGTCCGTCTGTCTCAGACCACTGTCTCAGACCGTTGTCTCTGTCCGTCTGTCTCAGGCCGTCTGTCTCAGTCCGTCTGTCTCAGACCATCTGTCTCAGACCGTTGTCTCTGTCCGCCTGTCTCTGTCCGTCGGTCTCAGCCCGCCTGTCTCAGACCGTCTGTCTCAGACCGTCTGTCTCAGACCGTCTGTCTCAGACCGTCTGTCTCTGTCCGTCTGTCTCAGACCGTCTGTCTCAGACAGTCGGTCTCTGTCCGTCTCTCTCAGGCCGCCTGTCTCAGTCCGTCTGTCTCAGACCACTGTCTCAGACCGTTGTCTCTGTCCGTCTGTCTCAGGCCGTCTGTCTCAGTCCGTCTGTCTCAGACCATCTGTCTCAGACCGTTGTCTCTGTCCGCCTGTCTCTGTCCGTCGGTCTCAGCCCGCCTGTCTCAGACCGTCTGTCTCAGACCGTCTGTCTCAGACCGTCTGTCTCAGACCGTCCGTCTCTGTCCGTCTCTCTCAGACCGTCCGTCTCAGACCGTCGGTCTCTGTCAGTCTCTCGTAGGCCGCCTGTCGCAGTCCGTCTGTCTCAGACCATCTGTCTCAGACCGTCTGTCTCTGTCCGTCTGTCTCAGACCGTCTGTCTCTGTTCGTCTCTCTCAGGCCGCCTGTGTCAGTCCGTCTGTCTCAGACCACTGTCTCAGACCGTTGTCTCTGTCCGTCTGTCTCAGCCCGTCTGTCTCAGTCCGTCTGTCTCAGACCATCTGTCTCAGACCGTTGTCTCTGTCCGTCTGTCTCAGACCGTCTGTCTCTGTCCGTCTGTCTCTGTCCGTCTGTCTCAGACCGTCTGTCTCAGACCGTCGGTCTCTGTCCGTCTCTCTCAGGCCGCCTGTCTCAGTCCGTCTGTCTCAGACCACTGTCTCAGACCGTTGTCTCTGTCCGTCTGTCTCAGCCCGTCTGTCTCAGTCCGTCTGTCTCAGACCATCTGTCTCAGACCGTTGTCTCTGTCCGCCTGTCTCTGTCCGTCGGTCTCAGCCCGCCTGTCTCAGACCGTCTGTCTCAGACCGTCTGTCTCTGTCCGTCTGTCTCTGTCCGTCTGTCTCTGTCCGTCTGTCTCAGACCGTCGGTCTCTGTTCGTCTCTCTCAGGCCGCCTGTGTCAGTCCGTCTGTCTCAGACCACTGTCTCAGACCGTTGTCTCTGTCCGTCTGTCTCAGCCCGTCTGTCTCAGTCCGTCTGTCTCAGACCATCTGTCTCAGACCGTTGTCTCTGTCCGTCTGTCTCAGACCGTCTGTCTCTGTCCGTCTGTCTCTGTCCGTCTGTCTCTGTCCGTCTGTCTCAGACCGTCTGTCTCAGACCGTCGGTCTCTGTCCGTCTCTCTCAGGCCGCCTGTCTCAGTCCGTCTGTCTCAGACCACTGTCTCAGACCGTTGTCTCTGTCCGTCTGTCTCAGCCCGTCTGTCTCAGTCCGTCTGTCTCAGACCATCTGTCTCAGACCGTTGTCTCTGTCCGCCTGTCTCTGTCCGTCGGTCTCAGCCCGCCTGTCTCAGACCGTCTGTCTCAGACCGTCTGTCTCAGACCGTCTGTCTCAGACCGTCTGTCTCAGACCGTCTGTCTTTTGCCGTTTGTCTCAGAACATCTGTCTCACTACGTCTGTCTCAGACCGTCCGTCTCAGACCGTCGGTCTCTGTCAGTCTCTCGTAGGCCGCCTGTCTCAGTCCGTCTGTCTCAGACCATCTGTCTCAGACCATCTGTCTCACTACGTCTGTCTCAGACCGTCTGTCTCAGACCGTCTGTCTCAGACCGTCTGTCTCTGTCCGTCTGTCTCTGTCCGTCTGTCTCTGTCCGTCTGTCTCTGTCCGTCTGTCTCTGTCCGTCTATCTCAGACCGTCTGTCTCAGACCGTCTGTCTCAGACCGTCTGTCTCAGACCGTCGGTCTCTGTTCGTCTCTCTCAGGCCGCCTGTGTCAGTCCGTCTGTCTCAGACCACTGTCTCAGACCGTTGTCTCTGTCCGTCTGTCTCAGCCCGTCTGTCTCAGTCCGTCTGTCTCAGACCATCTGTCTCAGACCGTTGTCTCTGTCCGCCTGTCTCTGTCCGTCGGTCTCAGCCCGCCTGTCTCAGACCGTCTGTCTCAGACCGTCCGTCTCTGTCCGTCTCTCTCAGACCGTCTGTCTCTGTCCGTCTGTGTCAGACCGTCTGTCTCAGCCCGCTGTCTCAGACCATCGGTCTCAGACCGATGTCTCTGTCCGTCTATCTCTGTCCGTCTGTCTCAGAACGTCTGTCTCAGACCATCTGTATCAAACCGTCTGCCTCAGCCCGCCTGTCTCAGCCCGTCTGTCTCAGACCGTCCGTCTCTGTCCGTCTCTCTCAGACCGTCCGGCTCAGACCGTCGGTCTCTGTCAGTCTCTCGTAGGCCGCCTGTCTCAGTCCGTCTGTCTCAGACCATCTGTCTCAGACCGTCTGTCTCAGACCGTCGGTCTCTGTTCGTCTCTCTCAGGCCGCCTGTGTCAGTCCGTCTGTCTCAGACCACTGTCTCAGACCGTTGTCTCTGTCCGTCTGTCTCAGCCCGTCTGTCTCAGTCCGTCTGTCTCAGACCATCTGTCTCAGACCGTTGTCTCTGTCCGCCTGTCTCGGTCCGTCTGTCTCAGACCATCTGTCTCAGACCGTCTGTCTCTTGCCGTTTGTCTCAGACCATCTGTCTCACTACGTCTGTCTCAGACCGTTTGTCTCTGTCCGTCTGTCTCAGACCGTCGGTCTCTGTTCGTCTCTCTCAGGCCGCCTGTGTCAGTCCGTCTGTCTCAGACCACTGTCTCAGACCGTTGTCTCTGTCCGTCTGTCTCAGCCCGTCTGTCTCAGTCCGTCTGTCTCAGACCATCTGTCTCAGACCGTTGTCTCTGTCCGTCTGTCTCAGACCGTCTGTCTCTGTCCGTCTGTCTCTGTCCGTCTGTCTCTGTCCGTCTGTCTCAGACCGTCTGTCTCAGACCGTCGGTCTCTGTCCGTCTCTCTCAGGCCGCCTGTCTCAGTCCGTCTGTCTCAGACCACTGTCTCAGACCGTTGTCTCTGTCCGTCTGTCTCAGCCCGTCTGTCTCAGTCCGTCTGTCTCAGACCATCTGTCTCAGACCGTTGTCTCTGTCCGCCTGTCTCTGTCCGTCGGTCTCAGCCCGCCTGTCTCCGACCGTCTGTCTCAGACCGTCTGTCTCAGACCGTCTGTCTCAGACCGTCTGTCTCAGACCGTCTGTCTCAGACCGTCTGTCTTTTGCCGTTTGTCTCAGAACATCTGTCTCACTACGTCTGTCTCAGACCGTCCGTCTCAGACCGTCGGTCTCTGTCAGTCTCTCGTAGGCCGCCTGTCTCAGCCCGTCTGTCTCAGACCATCTGTCTCAGACCGTCTGTCTCTGTCCGTCTGTCTCAGACCATCTGTCTCACTACGTCTGTCTCAGACCGTCTGTCTCAGACCGTCTGTCTCAGACCGTCTGTCTCTGTCCGTCTGTCTCTGTCCGTCTGTCTCTGTCCGTCTGTCTCTGTCCGTCTGTCTCTGTCCGTCTATCTCAGACCGTCTGTCTCAGACCGTCTGTCTCAGACCGTCTGTCTCAGACCGTCGGTCTCTGTTCGTCTCTCTCAGGCCGCCTGTGTCAGTCCGTCTGTCTCAGACCACTGTCTCAGACCGTTGTCTCTGTCCGTCTGTCTCAGCCCGTCTGTCTCAGTCCGTCTGTCTCAGACCATCTGTCTCAGACCGTTGTCTCTGTCCGCCTGTCTCTGTCCGTCGGTCTCAGCCCGCCTGTCTCAGACCGTCTGTCTCAGACCGTCCGTCTCTGTCCGTCTCTCTCAGACCGTCTGTCTCTGTCCGTCTGTGTCAGACCGTCTGTCTCAGCCCGCTGTCTCAGACCATCGGTCTCAGACCGATGTCTCTGTCCGTCTATCTCTGTCCGTCTGTCTCAGAACGTCTGTCTCAGACCATCTGTATCAAACCGTCTGCCTCAGCCCGCCTGTCTCAGCCCGTCTGTCTCAGACCGTCCGTCTCTGTCCGTCTCTCTCAGACCGTCCGGCTCAGACCGTCGGTCTCTGTCAGTCTCTCGTAGGCCGCCTGTCTCAGTCCGTCTGTCTCAGACCATCTGTCTCAGACCGTCTGTCTCAGACCGTCGGTCTCTGTTCGTCTCTCTCAGGCCGCCTGTGTCAGTCCGTCTGTCTCAGACCACTGTCTCAGACCGTTGTCTCTGTCCGTCTGTCTCAGCCCGTCTGTCTCAGTCCGTCTGTCTCAGACCATCTGTCTCAGACCGTTGTCTCTGTCCGCCTGTCTCGGTCCGTCTGTCTCAGACCATCTGTCTCAGACCGTCTGTCTCTTGCCGTTTGTCTCAGACCATCTGTCTCACTACGTCTGTCTCAGACCGTTTGTCTCTGTCCGTCTGTCTCTGTCCGTCTGTCTCAGACCGTCTGTCTCAGACCGTCGGTCTCTGTCCGTCTCTCTCAGGCCGCCTGTCTCAGTCCGTCTGTCTCAGACCACTGTCTCAGACCGTTGTCTCTGTCCGTCTGTCTCAGCCCGTCTGTCTCAGTCCGTCTGTCTCAGACCATCTGTCTCTGACCGTTGTCTATGTCCGCCTGTCTCTGTCCGTCGGTCTCAGCCCGCCTGTCTCGGACCGTCTGTCTCAGACCGTCCGTCTCTGTCCGTCTCGCTCAGACCGTCCGTCTCAGACCGTCGGTATCTGTCAGTCTCTCGTAGGCCGCCTGTCTCAGTCCGTCTGTCTCAGACCGTCTGTCTCAGACCGTCCGTCTCTGTCCGTCTCGCTCAGACCGTCCGTCTCAGACCGTCGGTATCTGTCAGTCTCTCGTAGGCCGCCTGTCTCAGTCCGTCTGTCTCAGACCGTCTGTCTCAGACCATCTGTCTCAGACCGTTGTCTCTGTCCGCCTGTCTCTGTCCGTCGGTCTCAGCCCGCCTGTCTCAGACCGTCTGTCTCAGACCGTCTGTCTCAGACCGTCTGTCTCAGACCGTCTGTCTTTTACCGTTTGTCTCAGAACATCTGTCTCACTACGTCTGTCTCAGACCGTCCGTCTCAGACCGTCGGTCTCTGTCAGTCTCTCGTAGCCCGCCTGTCTCAGTCCGTCTGTCTCAGACCATCTGTCTCAGACCGTCTGTCTTTTGCCGTTTGTCTCAGAACATCTGTCTCACTACGTCTGTCTCAGACCGTCTGTCTCAGACCGTCTGTCTCAGACCGTCTGTCTCTGTCCGTCTGTCTCTGTCCGTCTGTCTCAGACCGTCGGTCTCTGTCCGTCTCTCTCAGGCCGCCTGTCTCAGTCCGTCTGTCTCAGACCACTGTCTCAGACCGTTGTCTCTGTCCGTCTGTCTCAGCCCGCCTGTCTCAGTCCGTCTGTCTCAGACCATCTGTCTCAGACCGTTGTCTCTGTCCGCCTGTCTCTGTCCGTCGGTCTCAGCCCGCCTGTCTCAGACCGTCTGTCTCAGACCGTCCGTCTCCGTCCGTCTCTCTCAGACCGTCCGTCTCAGACCGTCGGTCTCTGTCAGTCTCTCGTAGGCCGCCTGTCTCAGTCCGTCTGTCTCAGACCATCTGTCTCAGACCGTCTGTCTCTGTCCGTCTGTCTCAGACCATCTGTCTCACTACGTCTGTCTCAGACCGTCTGTCTCAGACCGTCTGTCTCAGACCGTCTGTCCAGATCGTCTGTCTCTGTCCGTCTGTCTCTTTCCGTCTGTCTCAGACCGTCGGTCTCTGTCCGTCTTTCTCAGGCCGCCTGTCTCAGTCCGTCTGTCTCAGACCACTGTCTCAGACCGTTGTCTCTGTCCGTCTGTCTCAGCCCGCCTGTCTCAGTCCGTCTGTCTCAGACCATATGTCTCAGACCGTTGTCTCTGTCCGCCTGTCTCTGTCCGTCGGTCTCAGCCCGCCTGTCTCAGACCGTCTGTCTCAGACCGTCCGTCTCCGTCCGTCTCTCTCAGACCGTCCGTCTCAGACCGTCGGTCTCTGTCAGTCTCTCGTAGGCCGCCTGTCTCAGTCCGTCTGTCTCAGACCATCTGTCTCAGACCGTCTGTCTCTGTCCGTCTGTCTCAGACCATCTGTCTCACTACGTCTGTCTCAGACCGTCTGTCTCAGACCGTCTGTCTCAGACCGTCTGTCTCTGTCCGTCTGTCTCTGTCCGTCTGTCTCTGTCCGTCTGTCTCTGTCCGTCTATCTCAGACCGTCTGTCTCAGACCGTCTGTCTCAGACCGTCTGTCTCAGACCGTCGGTCTCTGTTCGTCTCTCTCAGGCCGCCTGTGTCAGTCCGTCTGTCTCAGACCACTGTCTCAGACCGTTGTCTCTGTCCGTCTGTCTCAGCCCGTCTGTCTCAGTCCGTCTGTCTCAGACCATCTGTCTCAGACCGTTGTCTCTGTCCGTCTGTCTCAGACCGTCTGTCTCTGTCCGTCTGTCTCTGTCCGTCTGTCTCCGACCGTCTGTCTCAGACCGTCGGTCTCTGTCCGTCTCTCTCAGGCCGCCTGTCTCAGTCCGTCTGTCTCAGACCACTGTCTCAGACCGTTGTCTCTGTCCGTCTGTCTCAGCCCGTCTGTCTCAGTCCGTCTGTCTCAGACCATCTGTCTCAGACCGTTGTCTCTGTCCGCCTGTCTCTGTCCGTCGGTCTCAGCCCGCCTGTCTCAGACCGTCTGTCTCAGACCGTCTGTCTCTGTCCGTCTGTCTCTGTCCGTCTGTCTCAGACCGTCTGTCTCAGACCATCTGTCTCAGACCGTTGTCTCTGTCCGTCTGTCTCAGACCGTCTGTCTCTGTCCGTCTGTCTCAGACCGTCTGTCTCAGACCGTCTGTCTCAGACCGTCCGTCTCTGTCCGTCTCTCTCAGACCGTCCGTCTCAGACCGTCGGTCACTGTCAGTCTCTCGTAGCCCGCCTGTCTCAGTCCGTCTGTCTCACACCATCTGTCTCAGACCGTCTGTCTTTTGCCGTTTGTCTCGGAACATCTGTCTCACTACGTCTGTCTCAGACCGTCTGTCTCAGACCGTCTGTCTCAGACCGTCTGTCTCAGACCGTCTGTCTCAGACCGTCTGTCTCAGACCGTCTGTCTCAGACCGTCTGTCTCTGTCCGTCTGTCTCTGTCCGTCTGTCTCTGTCCGTCTGTCTCAGACCGTCTGTCTCAGACCGTCGGTCTCTGTCCGTCTCACTCAGGCCGCCTGTCTCAGTCCGTCTGTCTCAGACCAACTGTCTCAGACCATTGACTTTGTCCGCCTGTCTCAGCCCGTCTGTCTCAGTCCGTCTGTATCAGACCATCTGTCTCCGACCGTTGTCTCTGTGCGCGTGTCTCTGTCCGTCTGTCTCAGCCCGCCTTTCTCAGACCGTCTGTCTCAGACCGTCTGTGTCAGACCGTCTGTCTCAGACCGTCTGCCTCAGACCGTCTGTCTCAGACCGTCTGTCTCAGACCGTCTGTCTCAGACCGTCCGTCTCTGTCCGTCTCTCTCAGACCGTCTGTCTCTGTCCGTCTGTGTCAGACCGTCTGTCTCAGCCCGCTGTCTCAGACCATCGGTCTCAGACCGTTGTCTCTGTCCGTCTATCTCTGTCCGTCTGTCTCAGAACGTCTGTCTCAGACCATCTGTATCAAACCGTCTGCCTCAGCCCGCCTGTCTCAGCCCGTCTGTCTCAGACCGTCCGTCTCTGTCCGTCTCTCTCAGACCGTCCGTCTCAGACCGTCGGTCTCTGTCAGTCTCTCGTAGGCCGCCTGTCTCAGTCCGTCTGTCTCAGACCATCTGTCTCAGACCGTCTGTCTCTGTCCGTCTGTCTCAGACCATCTGTCTCACTACGTCTGTCTCAGACCGTCTGTCTCAGACCGTCTGTCTCAGACCGTCTGTCTCTGTCCGTCTGTTTCTGTCCGTCTGTCTCAGACCGTCTGTCTCAGACCGTCGGTCTCTGTCCGTCTCTCTCTGTCCGCCTGTCTCTGTCCGTCGGTCTCAGCCCGCCTGTCTCAGACCGTCTGTCTCAGACCGTCTGTCTCAGACCGTCTGTCTCTGTCCGTCTGTCTCAGACAGTCGGTCTCTGTCCGTCTCTGTCAGGCCGCCTGTCTCAGTCCGTCTGTCTCAGACCACTGTCTCAGACCGTTGTCTCTGTCCGTCTGTCTCAGCCCGTCTGTCTCAGTCCGTCTGTCTCAGACCATCTGTCTCAGACCGTTGTCTCTGTCCGTCTGTCTCAGACCGTCTGTCTCTGTCCGTCTGTCTCTGTCCGTCTGTCTCAGACCGTTGTCTCTGTCCGTCTGTCTCAGCCCGTCTGTCTCAGTCCGTCTGTCTCAGACCATCTGTCTCAGACCGTTGTCTCTGTCCGCCTGTCTCTGTCCGTCGGTCTCAGCGCGCCTGTCTCAGACCGTCTGTCTCAGACCGTCTGTCTCAGACCGTCTGTCTCAGACCGTCTGTCTCAGACCGTCTGTCTTTTGCCGTTTGTCTCAGAACATCTGTCTCACTACGTCTGTCTCAGACCGTCCGTCTCAGACCGTCGGTCTCTGTCAGTCTCTCGTAGCCCGCCTGTCTCAGTCCGTCTGTCTCAGACCATCTGTCTCAGACCGTCTGTCTTTTGCCGTTTGTCTCAGAACATCTGTCTCACTACGTCTGTCTCAGACCGTCTGTCTCAGACCGTCTGTCTCTGTCCGTCTGTCTCTGTCCGTCTGTCTCAGACCGTCGGTCTCTGTCCGCCTCTCTCAGGCCGCCTGTCTCAGTCCGTCTGTCTCAGACCACTGTCTCAGACCGTTGTCTCTGTCCGTCTGTCTCAGCCCGCCTGTCTCAGTCCGTCTGTCTCAGACCATCTGTCTCAGACCGTTGTCTCTGTCCGCCTGTCTCTGTCCGTCGGTCTCAGCCCGCCTGTCTCAGACCGTCTGTCTCAGACCGTCCGTCTCCGTCCGTCTCTCTCAGACCGTCCGTCTCAGACCGTCGGTCTCTGTCAGTCTCTCGTAGGCCGCCTGTCTCAGTCCGTCTGTCTCAGACCATCTGTCTCAGACCGTCTGTCTCTGTCCGTCTGTCTCAGACCATCTGTCTCACTACGTCTGTCTCAGACCGTCTGTCTCAGACCGTCTGTCTCAGACCGTCTGTCTCAGACCGTCTGTCTCTGTCCGTCTGTCTCTGTCCGTCTGTCTCTGTCCGTCTGTCTCTGTCCGTCTATCTCAGACCGTCTGTCTCAGACCGTCTGTCTCAGACCGTCTGTCTCAGACCGTCGGTCTCTGTTCGTCTCTCTCAGGCCGCCTGTGTCAGTCCGTCTGTCTCAGACCACTGTCTCAGACCGTTGTCTCTGTCCGTCTGTCTCAGCCCGTCTGTCTCAGTCCGTCTGTCTCAGACCATCTGTCTCAGACCGTTGTCTCTGTCCGGCTGTCTCTGTCCGTCGGTCTCAGCCCGCCTGTCTCAGACCGTCTGTCTCAGACCGTCCGTCTCTGTCCGTCTCTCTCAGACCGTCTGTCTCTGTCCGTCTGTGTCAGACCGTCTGTCTCAGCCCGCTGTCTCAGACCATCGGTCTCAGACCGTTGTCTCTGTCCGTCTATCTCTGTCCGTCTGTCTCAGAACGTCTGTCTCAGACCATCTGTATCAAACCGTCTGCCTCAGCCCGCCTGTCTCAGCCCGTCTGTCTCAGACCGTCCGTCTCTGTCCGTCTCTCTCAGACCGTCCGTCTCAGACCGTCGGTCTCTGTCAGTCTCTCGTAGGCCGCCTGTCTCAGTCCGTCTGTCTCAGACCATCTGTCTCAGACCGTCTGTCTCAGACCGTCGGTCTCTGTTCGTCTCTCTCAGGCCGCCTGTGTCAGTCCGTCTGTCTCAGACCACTGTCTCAGACCGTTGTCTCTGTCCGTCTGTCTCAGCCCGTCTGTCTCAGTCCGTCTGTCTCAGACCATCTGTCTCAGACCGTTGTCTCTGTCCGCCTGTCTCGGTCCGTCTGTCTCAGACCATCTGTCTCAGACCGTCTGTCTCTTGCCGTTTGTCTCAGACCATCTGTCTCACTACGTCTGTCTCAGACCGTTTGTCTCTGTCCGTCTGTCTCTGTCCGTCTGTCTCAGACCGTCTGTCTCAGACCGTCGGTCTCTGTCCGTCTCTCTCAGGCCGCCTGTCTCAGTCCGTCTGTCTCAGACCACTGTCTCAGACCGTTGTCTCTGTCCGTCTGTCTCAGCCCGTCTGTCTCAGTCCGTCTGTCTCAAACCATCTGTCTCAGACCGTTGTCTATGTCCGCCTGTCTCTGTCCGTCGGTCTCAGCCCGCCTGTCTCGGACCGTCTGTCTCAGACGGTCTGTCTCAGACCGTCCGTCTCTGTCCGTCTCTCTCAGACCGTCCGTCTCAGACCGTCGGTATCTGTCCGTCTCTCGTAGGCCGCCTGTCTCAGTCCGTCTGTCTCAGACCATCTGTCTCAGACCGTCTGTCTCTGTCCGTCTGTCTCTGTCCGTCTGTCTCAGACCATCTGTCTCACTACGTCTGTCTCAGACCGTCTGTCTCAGACCGTCTGTCTCAGACCGTCTGTCTCAGACCGTCTGTCTCAGACCGTCTGTCTCAGTCCGTCTGTCTCTGTCCGTCTGTCTCAGACCGTCTGTCTCAGCCCGTCTGTCTCAGTCCGTCTGTCTCAGACCGTCTGTCTCAGACCGTCGGTCTCTGTCCGTCTCTCTCAGGCCGCCTGTCTCAGTCCGTCTGTCTCAGACCACTGTCTCAGACCGTTGTCTCTGTCCGTCTGTCTCAGCCCGTCTGTCTCAGTCCGTCTGTCTCAGACCATCTGTCTCAGACCGTTGTCTATGTCCGCCTGTCTCTGTCCGTCGGTCTCAGCCCGCCTGTCTCGGACCGTCTGTCTCAGACGGTCTGTCTCAGACCGTCCGTCTCTGTCCGTCTCTCTCAGACCGTCCGTCTCAGACCGTCGGTATCTGTCAGTCTCTCGTAGGCCGCCTGTCTCAGTCCGTCTGTCTCAGACCATCTGTCTCAGACCGTCTGTCTCTGTCCGTCTGTCTCTGTCCGTCTGTCTCAGACCATCTGTCTCACTACGTCTGTCTCAGACCGTCTGTCTCAGACCGTCTGTCTCAGACCGTCTGTCTCAGACCGTCTGTCTCAGACCGTCTGTCTCAGTCCGTCTGTCTCTGTCCGTCTGTCTCAGACCGTCTGTCTCAGCCCGTCTGTCTCAGTCCGTCTGTCTCAGACCATCTGTCTCAGACCGTTGTCTCTGTCCGTCTGTCTCAGACCGTCTGTCTCTGTCCGTCTGTCTCTGTCCGTCTGTCTCAGACCGTCTGTCTCAGACCGTCGGTCTCTGTCCGTCTCTCTCAGGCCGCCTGTCTCAGTCCGTCTGTCTCAGACCACTGTCTCAGACCGTTGTCTCTGTCCGTCTGTCTCAGCCCGTCTGTCTCAGTCCGTCTGTCTCAGACCATCTGTCTCAGACCGTTGTCTCTGTCCGCCTGTCTCTGTCCGTCGGTCTCAGCCCGCCTGTCTCAGACCGTCTGTCTCAGACCGTCTGTCTCAGACCGTCTGTCTCAGACGGTCTGTCTTTTGCCGTTTGTCTCAGAACATCTGTCTCACTACGTCTGTCTCAGACCGTCCGTCTCAGACCGTCGGTCTCTGTCAGTCTCTCGTAGCCCGCCTGTCTCAGTCCGTCTGTCTCAGACCATCTGTCTCAGACCGTCTGTCTTTTGCCGTTTGTCTCAGAACATCTGTCTCACTACGTCTGTCTCAGACCGTCTGTCTCAGACCGTCTGTCTCTGTCCGTCTGTCTCTGTCCGTCTGTCTCAGACCGTCGGTCTCTGTCCGTCTCTCTCAGGCCGCCTGTCTCAGTCCGTCTGTCTCAGACCACTGTCTCAGACCGTTGTCTCTGTCCGTCTGTCTCAGCCCGCCTGTCTCAGTCCGTCTGTCTCAGACCATCTGTCTCAGACCGTTGTCTCTGTCCGCCTGTCTCTGTCCGTCGGTCTCAGCCCGCCTGTCTCAGACCGTCTGTCTCAGACCGTCCGTCTCAGACCGTCGGTCTCTGTCAGTCTCTCGTAGGCCGCCTGTCTCAGTCCGTCTGTCTCAGACCATCTGTCTCAGACCGTCTGTCTCTGTCCGTCTGTCTCAGACCATCTGTCTCACTACGTCTGTCTCAGACCGTCTGTCTCAGACCGTCTGTCTCAGACCGTCTGTCTCAGACCGTCTGTCTCTGTCCGTCTGTCTCTGTCCGTTTGTCTCTGTCCGTCTATCTCAGACCGTCTGTCTCAGACCGTCTGTCTCAGACCGTCTGTCTCAGACCGTCGGTCTCTGTTCGTCTCTCTCAGGCCGCCTGTGTCAGTCCGTCTGTCTCAGACCACTGTCTCAGACCGTTGTCTCTGTCCGTCTGTCTCAGCCCGTCTGTCTCAGTCCGTCTGTCTCAGACCATCTGTCTCAGACCGTTGTCTCTGTCCGCCTGTCTCTGTCCGTCGGTCTCAGCCCGCCTGTCTCAGACCGTCTGTCTCAGACCGTCCGTCTCTGTCCGTCTCTCTCAGACCGTCTGTCTCTGTCCGTCTGTGTCAGACCGTCTGTCTCAGCCCGCTGTCTCAGACCATCGGTCTCAGACCGTTGTCTCTGTCCGTCTATCTCTGTCCGTCTGTCTCAGAACGTCTGTCTCAGACCATCTGTATCAAACCGTCTGCCTCAGCCCGCCTGTCTCAGCCCGTCTGTCTCAGACCGTCCGTCTCTGTCCGTCTCTCTCAGACCGTCCGTCTCAGACCGTCGGTCTCTGTCAGTCTCTCGTAGGCCGCCTGTCTCAGTCCGTCTGTCTCAGACCATCTGTCTCAGACCGTCTGTCTCAGACCGTCGGTCTCTGTTCGTCTCTCTCAGGCCGCCTGTGTCAGTCCGTCTGTCTCAGACCACTGTCTCAGACCGTTGTCTCTGTCCGTCTGTCTCAGCCCGTCTGTCTCAGTCCGTCTGTCTCAGACCATCTGTCTCAGACCGTTGTCTCTGTCCGCCTGTCTCGGTCCGTCTGTCTCAGACCATCTGTCTCAGACCGTCTGTCTCTTGCCGTTTGTCTCAGACCATCTGTCTCACTACGTCTGTCTCAGACCGTTTGTCTCTGTCCGTCTGTCTCTGTCCGTCTGTCTCAGACCGTCTGTCTCAGACCGTCGGTCTCTGTCCGTCTCTCTCAGGCCGCCTGTCTCAGTCCGTCTGTCTCAGACCACTGTCTCAGACCGTTGTCTCTGTCCGTCTGTCTCAGCCCGTCTGTCTCAGTCCGTCTGTCTCAGACCATCTGTCTCAGACCGTTGTCTATGTCCGCCTGTCTCTGTCCGTCGGTCTCAGCCCGCCTGTCTCGGACCGTCTGTCTCAGACGGTCTGTCTCAGACCGTCCGTCTCTGTCCGTCTCTCTCAGACCGTCCGTCTCAGACCGTCGGTATCTGTCAGTCTCTCGTAGGCCGCCTGTCTCAGTCCGTCTGTCTCAGACCATCTGTCTCAGACCGTCTGTCTCTGTCCGTCTGTCTCTGTCCGTCTGTCTCAGACCATCTGTCTCACTACGTCTGTCTCAGACCGTCTGTCTCAGACCGTCTGTCTCAGACCGTCTGTCTCAGACCGTCTGTCTCAGACCGTCTGTCTCAGTCCGTCTGTCTCTGTCCGTCTGTCTCAGACCGTCTGTCTCAGCCCGTCTGTCTCAGTCCGTCTGTCTCAGACCGTCTGTCTCAGACCGTCTGTCTCAGACCGTCGGTCTCTGTCCGTCTCTCTCAGGCCGCCTGTCTCAGTCCGTCTGTCTCAGACCACTGTCTCAGACCGTTGTCTCTGTCCGTCTGTCTCAGCCCGTCTGTCTCAGTCCGTCTGTCTCAGACCATCTGTCTCAGACCGTTGTCTATGTCCGCCTGTCTCTGTCCGTCGGTCTCAGCCCGCCTGTCTCGGACCGTCTGTCTCAGACGGTCTGTCTCAGACCGTCCGTCTCTGTCCGTCTCTCTCAGACCGTCCGTCTCAGACCGTCGGTATCTGTCAGTCTCTCGTAGGCCGCCTGTCTCAGTCCGTCTGTCTCAGACCATCTGTCTCAGACCGTCTGTCTCTGTCCGTCTGTCTCTGTCCGTCTGTCTCAGACCATCTGTCTCACTACGTCTGTCTCAGACCGTCTGTCTCAGACCGTCTGTCTCAGACCGTCTGTCTCAGACCGTCTGTCTCAGACCGTCTGTCTCAGTCCGTCTGTCTCTGTCCGTCTGTCTCAGACCGTCTGTCTCAGCCCGTCTGTCTCAGTCCGTCTGTCTCAGACCATCTGTCTCAGACCGTTGTCTCTGTCCGTCTGTCTCAGACCGTCTGTCTCTGTCCGTCTGTCTCTGTCCGTCTGTCTCAGACCGTCTGTCTCAGACCGTCGGTCTCTGTCCGTCTCTCTCAGGCCGCCTGTCTCAGTCCGTCTGTCTCAGACCACTGTCTCAGACCGTTGTCTCTGTCCGTCTGTCTCAGCCCGTCTGTCTCAGTCCGTCTGTCTCAGACCATCTGTCTCAGACCGTTGTCTCTGTCCGCCTGTCTCTGTCCGTCGGTCTCAGCCCGCCTGTCTCAGACCGTCTGTCTCAGACCGTCTGTCTCAGACCGTCTGTCTCAGACGGTCTGTCTTTTGCCGTTTGTCTCAGAACATCTGTCTCACTACGTCTGTCTCAGACCGTCCGTCTCAGACCGTCGGTCTCTGTCAGTCTCTCGTAGCCCGCCTGTCTCAGTCCGTCTGTCTCAGACCATCTGTCCCAGACCGTCTGTCTTTTGCCGTTTGTCTCAGAACATCTGTCTCACTACGTCTGTCTCAGACCGTCTGTCTCAGACCGTCTGTCTCTGTCCGTCTGTCTCTGTCCGTCTGTCTCAGACCGTCGGTCTCTGTCCGTCTCTCTCAGGCCGCCTGTCTCAGTCCGTCTGTCTCAGACCACTGTCTCAGACCGTTGTCTCTGTCCGTCTGTCTCAGCCCGCCTGTCTCAGTCCGTCTGTCTCAGACCATCTGTCTCAGACCGTTGTCTCTGTCCGCCTGTCTCTGTCCGTCGGTCTCAGCCCGCCTGTCTCAGACCGTCTGTCTCAGACCGTCCGTCTCCGTCCGTCTCTCTCAGACCGTCCGTCTCAGACCGTCGGTCTCTGTCAGTCTCTCGTAGGCCGCCTGTCTCAGTCCGTCTGTCTCAGACCATCTGTCTCAGACCGTCTGTCTCTGTCCGTCTGTCTCAGACCATCTGTCTCACTACGTCTGTCTCAGACCGTCTGTCTCAGACCGTCTGTCTCAGACCGTCTGTCTCAGACCGTCTGTCTCTGTCCGTCTGTCTCTGTCCGTTTGTCTCTGTCCGTCTATCTCAGACCGTCTGTCTCAGACCGTCTGTCTCAGACCGTCTGTCTCAGACCGTCGGTCTCTGTTCGTCTCTCTCAGGCCGCCTGTGTCAGTCCGTCTGTCTCAGACCACTGTCTCAGACCGTTGTCTCTGTCCGTCTGTCTCAGCCCGTCTGTCTCAGTCCGTCTGTCTCAGACCATCTGTCTCAGACCGTTGTCTCTGTCCGCCTGTCTCTGTCCGTCGGTCTCAGCCCGCCTGTCGCAGACCGTCTGTCTCAGACCGTCCGTCTCTGTCCGTCTCTCTCAGACCGTCTGTCTCTGTCCGTCTGTGTCAGACCGTCTGTCTCAGCCCGCTGTCTCAGACCATCGGTCTCAGACCGTTGTCTCTGTCCGTCTATCTCTGTCCGTCTGTCTCAGAACGTCTGTCTCAGACCATCTGTATCAAACCGTCTGCCTCAGCCCGCCTGTCTCAGCCCGTCTGTCTCAGACCGTCCGTCTCTGTCCGTCTCTCTCAGACCGTCCGTCTCAGACCGTCGGTCTCTGTCAGTCTCTCGTAGGCCGCCTGTCTCAGTCCGTCTGTCTCAGACCATCTGTCTCAGACCGTCTGTCTCAGACCGTCGGTCTCTGTTCGTCTCTCTCAGGCCGCCTGTGTCAGTCCGTCTGTCTCAGACCACTGTCTCAGACCGTTGTCTCTGTCCGTCTGTCTCAGCCCGTCTGTCTCAGTCCGTCTGTCTCAGACCATCTGTCTCAGACCGTTGTCTCTGTCCGCCTGTCTCGGTCCGTCTGTCTCAGACCATCTGTCTCAGACCGTCTGTCTCTTGCCGTTTGTCTCAGAACATCTGTCTCACTACGTCTGTCTCAGACCGTCTGTCTAAGACCGTCTGTCTCTGTCCGTCTGTCTCTGTCCGTCTGTCTCAGACCGTCGGCCTCTGTCCGTCTCTCTCAGGCCGCCTGTCTCAGTCCGTCTGTCTCAGACCACTGTCTCAGACCGTTGTCTCTGTCCGTCTGTCTCAGCCCGCCTGTCTCAGTCCGTCTGTCTCAGACCATCTGTCTCAGACCGTTGTCTCTGTCCGCCTGTCTCTGTCCGTCGGTCTCAGCCCGCCTGTCTCAGACCGTCTGTCTCAGACCGTCCGTCTCCGTCCGTCTCTCTCAGACCGTCCGTCTCAGACCGTCGGTCTCTGTCAGTCTCTCGTAGGCCGCCTGTCTCAGTCCGTCTGTCTCAGACCATCTGTCTCAGACCGTCTGTCTCTGTCCGTCTGTCTCAGACCATCTGTCTCACTACGTCTGTCTCAGACCGTCTGTCTCAGACCGTCTGTCTCAGACCGTCTGTCTCAGACCGTCTGTCTCTGTCCGTCTGTCTCTGTCCGTTTGTCTCTGTCCGTCTATCTCAGACCGTCTGTCTCAGACCGTCTGTCTCAGACCGTCTGTCTCAGACCGTCTGTCTCAGACCGTCGGTCTCTGTTCGTCTCTCTCAGGCCGCCTGTGTCAGTCCGTCTGTCTCAGACCACTGTCTCAGACCGTTGTCTCTGTCCGTCTGTCTCAGCCCGTCTGTCTCAGTCCGTCTGTCTCAGACCATCTGTCTCAGACCGTTGTCTCTGTCCGCCTGTCTCTGTCCGTCGGTCTCAGCCCGCCTGTCTCAGACCGTCTGTCTCAGACCGTCCGTCTCTGTCCGTCTCTCTCAGACCGTCTGTCTCTGTCCGTCTGTGTCAGACCGTCTGTCTCAGCCCGCTGTCTCAGACCATCGGTCTCAGACCGTTGTCTCTGTCCGTCTATCTCTGTCCGTCTGTCTCAGAACGTCTGTCTCAGACCATCTGTATCAAACCGTCTGCCTCAGCCCGCCTGTCTCAGCCCGTCTGTCTCAGACCGTCCGTCTCTGTCCGTCTCTCTCAGACCGTCCGTCTCAGACCGTCGGTCTCTGTCAGTCTCTCGTAGGCCGCCTGTCTCAGTCCGTCTGTCTCAGACCATCTGTCTCAGACCGTCTGTCTCAGACCGTCGGTCTCTGTTCGTCTCTCTCAGGCCGCCTGTGTCAGTCCGTCTGTCTCAGACCACTGTCTCAGACCGTTGTCTCTGTCCGTCTGTCTCAGCCCGTCTGTCTCAGTCCGTCTGTCTCAGACCATCTGTCTCAGACCGTTGTCTCTGTCCGCCTGTCTCGGTCCGTCTGTCTCAGACCATCTGTCTCAGACCGTCTGTCTCTTGCCGTTTGTCTCAGACCATCTGTCTCACTACGTCTGTCTCAGACCGTTTGTCTCTGTCCGTCTGTCTCTGGCCGTCTGTCTCAGACCGTCTGTCTCAGACCGTCTGTCTCAGACCGTCGGTCTCTGTCCGTCTCTCTCAGGCCGCCTGTCTCAATCCGTCTGTCTCAGACCACTGTCTCAGACCGTTGTCTCTGTCCGTCTGTCTCAGCCCGTCTGTCTCAGTCCGTCTGTCTCAGACCATCTGTCTCAGACCGTTGTCTATGTCCGCCTGTCTCTGTCCGTCGGTCTCAGCCCGCCTGTCTCGGACCGTCTGTCTCAGACCGTCTGTCTCAGACCGTCCGTCTCTGTCCGTCTCTCTCAGACCGTCCGTCTCAGACCGTCGGTATCTGTCAGTCTCTCGTAGGCCGCCTGTCTCAGTCCGTCTGTCTCTGTCCGTCTGTCTCAGACCGTCTGTATCAGACCGTCTGCATCAGACCGTCGGTCTCAGACCGCCTGTCTCAGACCGTCTGTCTCAGACCGTCCGTCTCTGTCCGTCTCTCTCAGACCGTCCGTCTGAGACCGTCTGTCTCAGACCGTCTGTCTCAGACCTTCTGTCTCAGCCCGTCTGTCTCAGACCGTCCGTCTCTGTCCATCTCTCTCAGACCGTTGTCTCTGTCCGCCTGTCTCTGTCCGTCGGTCTCAGCCCGCCTGTCTCAGACCGTCTGTCTCAGACCGTCTGTCTCAGACCGTCTGTCTCAGACCGTCCGTCTCTGTCCGTCTCTCTCAGACCGTCCGTCTCAGACCGTCGGTCTCTGTCAGTCTCTCGTAGCCCGCCTGTCTCAGTCCGTCTGTCTCAGACCATCTGTCTCAGACCGTCTGTCTTTTGCCGTTTGTCTCAGAACATCTGTCTCACTACGTCTGTCTCAGACCGTCTGTCTCAGACCGTCTGTCTCAGACCGTCTGCCGCTGTCCGTCTGTCTCTGTCCGTCTGTCTCAGACCGTCTGTCTCAGACCGTCGGTCTCTGTCCGTCTCTCTCAGGCCGCCTGTCTCAGTCCGTCTGTCTCAGACCACTGTCTCAGACCGTTGTCTCTGTCCGTCTGTCTCAGCCCGCCTGTCTCAGTCCGTCTGTCTCAGACCATCTGTCTCAGACCGTTGTCTCTGTCCGCCTGTCTCTGTCCGTCGGTCTCAGCCCGCCTGTCTCAGACCGTCTGTCTCAGACCGTCTGTCTCAGACCGTCTGTCTTTTGCCGTTTGTCTCAGAACATCTGTCTCACTACGTCTGTCTCAGACCGTCTGTCTCAGACCGTCTGTCTCAGACCGTCTGTCTCAGACCGTCTGTCTCAGACCGTCTGTCTCAGACCGTCTGTCTCTGTCCGTTTGTCTCTGTCCGTCTGTCTCAGACCGTCTGTCTCAGACCGTCGGTCTCTGTCCGTCTCTCTCAGGCCGCCTGTCTCAGTCCGTCTGTCTCAGACCACTGTCTCAGACCGTTGTCTCTGTCCGTCTGTCTCAGCCCGTCTGTCTCAGTCCGTCTGTCTCAGACCATCTGTCTCAGACCGTTGTCTATGTCCGCCTGTCTCTGTCCGTCGGTCTCAGCCCGCCTGTCTCAGAACGTCTGTCTCAGACCATCTGTATCAAACCGTCTGCCTCAGCCCGCCTGTCTCAGCCCGTCTGTCTCAGACCGTCCGTCTCTGTCCATCTCTCTCAGACCGTTGTCTCTGTCCGCCTGTCTCTGTCCGTCGGTCTCAGCCCGCCTGTCTCAGACCGTCTGTCTCAGACCGTCTGTCTCAGACCGTCCGTCTCTGTCCGTCTCTCTCAGACCGTCCGTCTCAGACCGTCGGTCTCTGTCAGTCTCTCGTAGGCCGCCTGTCTCAGTCCGTCTGTCTCAGACCATCTGTCTCAGACCATCTGTCTCAGACCGTCTGTCTCTTGCCGTTTGTCTCAGACCATCTGTCTCACTACGTCTGTCTCAGCCCGCCTGTCTCAGACCGTCTGTCTCAGACCGTCTGTCTCAGACCGTCTGTCTCAGACCGTCTGTCTCTGTCCGCCTGTCTCAGACCGTCTGTCTCAGACCGTCGGTCTCTGTCCGTCTCTCTCAGGCCGCCTGTCTCAGTCCGTCTGTCTCAGACCACTGTCTCAGACCGTTGTCTCTGTCCGTCTGTCTCAGCCCGTCTGTCTCAGTCCGTCTGTCTCAGACCATCTGTCTCAGACCGTTGTCTATGTCCGCCTGTCTCTGTCCGTCGGTCTCAGCCCGCCTGTCTCAGAACGTCTGTCTCAGACCATCTGTATCAAACCGTCTGCCTCAGCCCGCCTGTCTCAGCCCGTCTGTCTCAGACCGTCCGTCTCTGTCCATCTCTCTCAGACCGTTGTCTCTGTCCGCCTGTCTCTGTCCGTCGGTCTCAGCCCGCCTGTCTCAGACCGTCTGTCTCAGACCGTCTGTCTCAGACCGTCCGTCTCTGTCCGTCTCTCTCAGACCGTCCGTCTCAGACCGTCGGTCTCTGTCAGTCTCTCGTAGGCCGCCTGTCTCAGTCCGTCTGTCTCAGACCATCTGTCTCAGACCATCTGTCTCAGACCGTCTGTCTCTTGCCGTTTGTCTCAGACCATCTGTCTCACTACGTCTGTCTCAGCCCGCCTGTCTCAGACCGTCTGTCTCAGACCGTCTGTCTCAGACCGTCTGTCTCAGACCGTCTGTCTCTGTCCGCCTGTCTCTGTCCGTCTGTCTCAGACCGTCGGTCTCTGTTCGTCTCTCTCAGGCCGCCTGTCTCAGTCCGTCTGTCTCAGACCACTGTCTCAGACCGTTGTCTCTGTCCGTCTGTCTCAGCCCGTCTGTCTCAGTCCGTCTGTCTCAGACCATCTGTCTCAGACCGTTGTGTCTGTCCGCCTGTCTCTGTCCGTCGGTCTCAGCCCGCCTGTCTCAGACCGTCTGTCTCAGACCGTCTGTCTCAGACCGTCTGTCTCAGACCGTCTGTCTCAGACCGTCTGTCTCAGACCGTCTGTCTCAGACCGTCCGTCTCTGTCCGTCTCTCTCAGACCGTCCGTCTCAGACCGTCGGTCACTGTCAGTCTCTCGTAGCCCGCCTGTCTCAGTCCGTCTGTCTCAGACCATCTGTCTCAGACCGTCTGTCTTTTGCCATTTGTCTCAGAACATCTGTCTCACTACGTCTGTCTCAGACCGTCTGTCTCAGACCGTCTGTCTCAGACCGTCTGTCTCAGACCGTCTGTCTCAGACCGTCTGTCTCAGACCGTCTGTCTCAGACCGTCTGTCTCAGACCGTCTGTCTCAGACCGTCTGTCTCAGACCGTCTGTCTCAGACCGTCTGTCTCAGACCGTCTGTCTCAGACCGTCGGTCTCTGTTCGTCTCTCTCAGGCCGCCTGTGTCAGTCCGTCTGTCTTAGACCACTGTCTCAGACCGTTGTCTCTGTCCGTCTGTCTCAGCCCGTCTGTCTCAGTCCGTCTGTCTCAGACCATCTGTCTCAGACCGTTGTCTCTGTCCGCCTGTCTCTGTCCGTCGGTCTCAGCCCGCCTGTCTCAGACCGTCTGTCTCAGACCGTCTGTCTCAGACCGTCCGTCTCTGTCCGTCTCTCTCAGACCGTCTGTCTCTGTCCGTCTGTGTCAGACCGTCTGTCTCAGCCCGCTGTCTCAGACCATCGGTCTCAGACCGTTGTCTCTGTCCGTCTATCTCTGTCCGTCTGTCTCAGACCGTCTGTCTCAGACCATCTGTATCAAACCGTCTGCCTCAGCCCGCCTGTCTCAGCCCGTCTGTCTCAGACCGTCCGTCTCTGTCCATCTCTCTCAGACCGTTGTCTCTGTCCGCCTGTCTCTGTCCGTCGGTCTCAGCCCGCCTGTCTCAGACCGTCTGTCTCAGACCGTCTGTCTCAGACCGTCCGTCTCTGTCCGTCTCTCTCAGACCGTCTGTCTCTGTCCGTCTGTGTCAGACCGTCTGTCTCAGCCCGCTGTCTCAGACCATCGGTCTCAGACCGTTGTCTCTGTCCGTCTATCTCTGTCCGTCTGTCTCAGACCGTCTGTCTCAGACCATCTGTATCAAACCGTCTGCCTCAGCCCGCCTGTCTCAGCCCGTCTGTCTCAGACCGTCCGTCTCTGTCCATCTCTCTCAGACCGTTGTCTCTGTCCGCCTGTCTCTGTCCGTCGGTCTCAGCCCGCCTGTCTCAGACCGTCTGTCTCAGACCGTCTGTCTCAGACCGTCTGTCTCAGACCGTCCGTCTCTGTCCGTCTCTCTCAGACCGTCCGTCTCAGACCGTCGGTCTCTGTCAGTCTCTCGTAGGCCGCCTGTCTCAGTCCGTCTGTCTCAGACCATCTGTCTCAGACCATCTGTCTCAGACCGTCTGTCTCTTGCCGTTTGTCTCAGACCATCTGTCTCACTACGTCTGTCTCAGCCCGCCTGTCTCAGACCGTCTGTCTCAGACCGTCTGTCTCAGACCGTCTGTCTCAGACCGTCTGTCTCAGACCGTCTGTCTCAGACCGTCTGTCTCAGACCGTCTGTCTCTGTCCGCCTGTCTCTGTCCGTCTGTCTCAGACCGTCGGTCTCTGTTCGTCTCTCTCAGGCCGCCTGTCTCAGTCCGTCTGTCTCAGACCACTGTCTCAGACCGTTGTCTCTGTCCGTCTGTCTCAGCCCGTCTGTCTCAGTCCGTCTGTCTCAGACCATCTGTCTCAGACCGTTGTGTCTGTCCGCCTGTCTCTGTCCGTCGGTCTCAGCCCGCCTGTCTCAGACCGTCTGTCTCAGACCGTCTGTCTCAGACCGTCTGTCTCAGACCGTCTGTCTCAGACCGTCTGTCTCAGACCGTCTGTCTCAGACCGTCTGTCTCAGACCGTCCGTCTCTGTCCGTCTCTCTCAGACCGTCCGTCTCAGACCGTCGGTCACTGTCAGTCTCTCGTAGCCCGCCTGTCTCAGTCCGTCTGTCTCAGACCATCTGTCTCAGACCGTCTGTCTTTTGCCATTTGTCTCAGAACATCTGTCTCACTACGTCTGTCTCAGACCGTCTGTCTCAGACCGTCTGTCTCAGACCGTCTGTCTCAGACCGTCTGTCTCAGACCGTCTGTCTCAGACCGTCTGTCTCTGTCCGTCTGTCTCTGTCCGTCTGTCTCAGACCGTCTGTCTCAGACCGTCTGTCTCAGACCGTCGGTCTCTGTCCGTCTCTCTCAGGCCGCCTGTCTCAGTCCGTCTGTCTCAGACCATCTGTCTCAGACCGTTGTCTCTGTCCGCCTGTCTCTGTCCGTCGGTCTCAGCCCGCCTGTCTCAGACCGTCTGTCTCAGACCGTCTGTCTCAGACCGTCCGTCTCTGTCCGTCTCTCTCAGACCGTCCGTCTCAGACCGTCGGTCTCTGTCAGTCTCTCGTAGGCCGCCTGTCTCAGTCCGTCTGTCTCAGACCATCTGTCTCAGACCGTCTGTCTCTGTCCGTCTGTCTCAGACCATCTGTCTCACTACGTCTGTCTCAGACCGTCTGTCTCAGACCGTCTGTCTCAGACCGTCTGTCTCTGTCCGTCTGTCTCTGTCCGTCTGTCTCTGTCCGTCTGTCTCTGTCCGTCTGTCTCTGTCCGTCTGTCTCTGTCCGTCTGTCTCAGACCGTCTGTCTCAGACCGTCTGTCTGAGACCGTCTGTCTCAGACCGTCTGTCTCAGACCGTCTGTCTCAGACCGTCGGTCTCTGTTCGTCTCTCTCAGGCCGCCTGTGTCAGTCCGTCTGTCTCAGACCACTGTCTCAGACCGTTGTCTCTGTCCGTCTGTCTCAGCCCGTCTGTCTCAGTCCGTCTGTCTCAGACCATCTGTCTCAGACCGTTGTCTCTGTCCGCCTGTCTCTGTCCGTCGGTCTCAGCCCGCCTGTCTCAGTCCGTCTGTCTCAGACCATCTGTCTCAGACCATCTGTCTCAGACCGTCTGTCTCTTGCCGTTTGTCTCAGACCATCTGTCTCACTACGTCTGTCTCAGACCGTCTGTCTCTGTCCGTCTGTCTCTGTCCGTCTGTCTCAGACCGTCTGTCTCAGACCGTCGGTCTCTGTCCGTCTCTCTCAGGCCGCCTGTCTCAGTTCGTCTGTCTCAGACCACTGTCTCAGACCGTTGTCTCTGTCCGTCTGTCTCAGCCCGTCTGTCTCAGTCCGTCTGTCTCAGACCATCTGTCTCAGACCGTTGTCTATGTCCGCCTGTCTCTGTCCGTCGGTCTCAGCCCGCCTGTCTCAGACCGTCTGTCTCAGACCGTCTGTCTCAGACCGTCCGTCTCTGTCCGTCTCTCTCAGACCGTCCGTCTCAGACCGTCGGTCTCTGTCCGTCTCTCTCAGGCCGCCTGTCTCAGTTCGTCTGTCTCAGACCACTGTCTCAGACCGTTGTCTCTGTCCGTCTGTCTCAGACCATCTGTCTCAGACCGTTGTCTCTGTCCGCCTGTCTCTGTCCGTCGGTCTCAGCACGCCTGTCTCAGACCGTCTGTCTCAGACCGTCTGTCTCAGACCGTCCGTCTCTCTCAGTCTCTCTCAGACCGTCCGTCTCAGACTGTCGGTCTCTGTCAGTCTCTCGTAGGCCGCCTGTCTCTGTCCGTCTGTCTCAGCCCGTCTGTCTCAGTCCGTCTGTATCAGACCATCTGTCTCAGACCGTTGTCTCTGTGCGCCTGTCTCTGTCCGTCTGTCTCAGCCCGCCTGTCTCAGACCGTCTGTCCCAGACCGTCTGTGTCAGACCGTCTGCCTCAGACCGTCTGTCTCAGACCGTCTGTCTCAGACCGTCTGTCTCAGACCGTCCGCCTCTGTCCGTCTCTCTCAGACCGTCCGTCTCAGACCGTCTGTCTCAGTCTGCCTGTCTCTGTCCGTCTGTCTCAGACCGTCTGTCTCAGACCGTCGGTCTCTGTCCGTCTCTCTCAGGCCGCCTGTCTCAGTCCGTCTGTCCCAGACCACTGTCTTAGACCGTTGTCTCTGTCCGCCTGTCTCTGTCCGTCGGTCTCTGCCCGCCTGTCTCAGACCGTCTGTCTCAGACCGTCTGTCTCAGACCGTCCGTCTCTGTCCGTCTCTCTCAGACCGTCCGTCTCATACCGTCGGTCTCTGTCAGTCTCTCGTAGGCCGCCTGTCTCAGTCCGTCTGCCTCAGACCATCTGTCTCAGACCGTCTGTCTCTGTCCGTCTGTCTCAGACCATCTGTCTCACTACGTCTGTCTCAGACCGTCTGTCTCTGTCCGTCTGTCTCTGTCCGTCTGTCTCAGACCGTCTGTCTCAGACCGTCGGTCTCTGTCCGTCTCTCTCAGGCCGCCTGTCTCAGTCCGTCTGTCTCAGACCATCAGTCTCAGACCGTCTGTCTCAGTCCGTCTGTCTCAGACCATCTGTCTCAGACCATCTGTGTCAGACCATCTGTGTCAGACCGTTGTCTTTGTCCGTCTGTCTCTGTCCGTCTGTGTCAGACCGTCCGTCTCAGACCGTCTGTCTCAGACCGTCTGTCTCAGACCGTCCGTCTCTGTCTGTCTGTCTCAGATCGCCTGTCTCAGACCGTCTGTCTCAGTCTGCCTGTCTCAGACCGTCTGTCTCCGACTGTCGGTCTCAGACCGTTGGCCTCTGTCCGTCTCTCACAGCCCGCCTGTCTCAGACCGTCTGTCTCAGACCGTCGGTCTCTGTCCGTTTCTCGCAGGCCGCCTGTCTCAGGCCGCCTGTCTCAGGCCGCCTGTCTCAGTCCGTCTGTCTCAGACAGTCTGTCTCAGACCGTCTGTCTCCGACCGTCGGTCTCAGACCGTCGGTCTCTGTCCGTCTCTCTCAGCCCGCCTGTCTCTGACCGCCTGTCTCAGACCGTCTGTCTGATACCGCCTGTCTCAGTCCGTCTGTCTCAGACCATCTGTCTCAGACCATCTGTGTCAGACCGTTGTCTTTGTCCGTCTGTCTCTGTCCTTCTGTGTCAGACCGTCTGTCTCAGACCGTCGGCCTCTGTCCGTTTCTCGCGGGCCGCCTGTCTCAGACCGTCGGTCTCTGTCCGTCTCTCTCAGGCCGCCTGTCTCAGTCCGTTTGTCTCAGACCATCTGTCTCAGTCCGTCTGTCGCTGTCCGTCTGTCTCAGACCATCTGTCTCAGTCCGTCTGCCTCAGACCGTCTGTCTCAGACCGCCTGTCTCAGACCGTCTGTCTCAGACCGTCTTTCTCAGACCGTCCGTCTGAGACCGTCTGTCTCAGACCATCTGTCTCAGACCGTTGTCTCTGTCCGCCTGTCTCTGTCCGTCGGTCTCAGCCCGCCTGTCTCAGACCGTCTGTCTCACACCGTCTGTCTCAGACCGTCCGTCTCTGTCCGTCTCTCTCAGACCGTCTGTCTCTGTCCGTCTGTGTCAGACCGTCTGTCTCAGCCCGCTGTCTCAGACCATCGGTCTCAGACCGTTGTCTCTGTCCGTCTATCTCTGTCCGTCTGTCTCAGAACGTCTGTCTCAGACCATCTGTATCAAACCGTCTGCCTCAGCCCGCCTGTCTCAGCCCGTCTGTCTCAGACCGTCCGTCTCTGTCCATCTCTCTCAGACCGTTGTCTCTGTCCGCCTGTCTCTGTCCGTCGGTCTCAGCCCGCCTGTCTCAGACCGTCTGTCTCAGACCGTCTGTCTCAGACCGTCTGTCTCAGACCGTCTGTCTCAGACCGTCCGTCTCTGTCCGTCTCTCTCAGACCGTCCGTCTCAGACCGTCGGTCTCTGTCAGTCTCTCGTAGGCCGCCTGTCTCAGTCCGTCTGTCTCAGACCATCTGTCTCAGACCATCTGTCTCAGACCGTCTGCCTCTTGCCGTTTGTCTCAGACCATCTGTCTCACTACGTCTGTCCCAGACCGTCTGTCTCTGTCCGTCTGTCTCTGTCCGTCTGTCTCAGACCGTCTGTCTCAGACCGTCGGTCTCTGTCCGTCTCTCTCAGGCCGCCTGTCTCAGTCCGTCTGTCTCAGACCACTGTCTCAGACCGTTGTCTCTGTCCGTCTGTCTCAGCCCGTCTGTCTCAGTCCGTCTGTCTCAGGCCATCTGTCTCAGACCGTTGTCTATGTCCGCCTGTCTCTGTACGTCGGTCTCAGCCCGCCTGTCTCAGACCGTCTGTCTCAGACCGTCTGTCTCAGACCGTCCGTCTCTGTCCGTCTCTCTCAGACCGTCCGTCTCAGACCGTCGGTATCTGTCAGTCTCTCGTAGGCCGCCTGCCTCAGTCCGTCTGTCTCAGACCATCTGTCTCAGACCGTCTGTCTCTGTCCGTCTGTCTCAGACCATCTGTCTCACTACGTCTGTCTCAGACCGTCTGTCTCAGACCGTCTGTCTCAGACCGTCTGTCTCAGACCGTCTGTCTCTGTCCGTCTGTCTCTGTCCGTCTGTCTCAGACCGTCTGTCTCAGACCGTCTGTCTCAGACCGTCCGTCTCTGTCCGTCTCTCTCAGACCGTCCGTCTCAGACCGTCTGTCTCAGACCGTCTGTCTCAGACCGTCCGTCTCTGTCTGTCTGTCTCAGATCGTCTGTCTCAGACCGTCTGTCTCAGTCTGCCTGTCTCTGTCCGTCTGTCTCAGACCGTCTGTCTCAGACCGTCGGTCTCTGTCCGTCTCTCTCAGGCCGCCTGTCTCAGTCCGTCTGTCCCAGACCACTGTCTTAGACCGTTGTCTCTGTCCGCCTGTCTCTGTCCGTCGGTCTCAGCCCGCCTGTCTCAGACCGTCTGTCTCAGACCGTCTGTCTCAGACCGTCTGTCTCAGACTGTCCGTCTCTGTCCGTCCCTCTCAGACCGTCCGTCTCATACCGTCGGTCTCTGTCAGTCTCTCGTAGGCCGCCTGTCTCAGTCCGCCTGCCTCAGACCATCTGTCTCAGACCGTCTGTCTCTGTCCGTCTGTCTCAGACCATCTGTCTCACTACGTCTGTCTCAGACCGTCTGTCTCTGTCCGTCTGTCTCTGTCCGTCTGTCTCAGACCGTCTGTCTCAGACCGTCGGTCTCTGTCCGTCTCTCTCAGGCCGCCTGTCTCAGTCCGTCTGTCTCAGACCATCAGTCTCAGACCGTCTGTCTCAGTCCGTCTGTCTCAGACCATCTGTCTCAGACCATCTGTGTCAGACCATCTGTGTCAGACCGTTGTCTTTGTCCGTCTGTCTCTGTCCGTCTGTGTCAGACCGTCCGTCTCAGACCGTCTGTCTCAGACCGTCTGTCTCAGACCGTCCGTCTCTGTCTGTCTGTCTCAGATCGTCTGTCTCAGACCGTCTGTCTCAGTCTGCCTGTCTCAGACCGTCTGTCTCCGACCGTCGGTCTCAGACCGTTGGCCTCTGTCCGTCTCTCTCAGACCATCTGTCTCACTACGTCTGTCCCAGACCGTCTGTCTCTGTCCGTCTGTCTCTGTCCGTCTGTCTCAGACCGTCTGTCTCAGACCGTCGGTCTCTGTCCGTCTCTCTCAGGCCGCCTGTCTCAGTCCGTCTGTCTCAGACCACTGTCTCAGACCGTTGTCTCTGTCCGTCTGTCTCAGCCCGTCTGTCTCAGTCCGTCTGTCTCAGGCCATCTGTCTCAGACCGTTGTCTATGTCCGCCTGTCTCTGTACGTCGGTCTCAGCCCGCCTGTCTCAGACCGTCTGTCTCAGACCGTCTGTCTCAGACCGTCCGTCTCTGTCCGTCTCTCTCAAACCGTCCGTCTCAGACCGTCGGTATCTGTCAGTCTCTCGTAGGCCGCCTGCCTCAGTCCGTCTGTCTCAGACCATCTGTCTCAGACCGTCTGTCTCTGTCCGTCTGTCTCAGACCATCTGTCTCACTACGTCTGTCTCAGACCGTCTGTCTCAGACCGTCTGTCTCAGACCGTCTGTCTCAGACCGTCTGTCTCTGTCCGTCTGTCTCTGTCCGTCTGTCTCAGACCGTCTGTCTCAGACCGTCTGTCTCAGACCGTCCGTCTCTGTCCGTCTCTCTCAGACCGTCCGTCTCAGACCGTCTGTCTCAGACCGTCTGTCTCAGACCGTCCGTCTCTGTCTGTCTGTCTCAGATCGTCTGTCTCAGACCGTCTGTCTCAGTCTGCCTGTCTCTGTCCGTCTGTCTCAGACCGTCTGTCTCAGACCGTCGGTCTCTGTCCGTCTCTCTCAGGCCGCCTGTCTCAGTCCGTCTGTCCCAGACCACTGTCTTAGACCGTTGTCTCTGTCCGCCTGTCTCTGTCCGTCGGTCTCAGCCCGCCTGTCTCAGACCGTCTGTCTCAGACCGTCTGTCTCAGACCGTCTGTCTCAGACTGTCCGTCTCTGTCCGTCCCTCTCAGACCGTCCGTCTCATACCGTCGGTCTCTGTCAGTCTCTCGTAGGCCGCCTGTCTCAGTCCGCCTGCCTCAGACCATCTGTCTCAGACCGTCTGTCTCTGTCCGTCTGTCTCAGACCATCTGTCTCACTACGTCTGTCTCAGACCGTCTCTCTCTGTCCGTCTGTCTCTGTCCGTCTGTCTCAGACCGTCTGTCTCAGACCGTCGGTCTCTGTCCGTCTCTCTCAGGCCGCCTGTCTCAGTCCGTCTGTCTCAGACCATCAGTCTCAGACCGTCTGTCTCAGTCCGTCTGTCTCAGACCATCTGTCTCAGACCATCTGTGTCAGACCATCTGTGTCAGACCGTTGTCTTTGTCCGTCTGTCTCTGTCCGTCTGTGTCAGACCGTCCGTCTCAGACCGTCTGTCTCAGACCGTCTGTCTCAGACCGTCCGTCTCTGTCTGTCTGTCTCAGATCGTCTGTCTCAGACCGTCTGTCTCAGTCTGCCTGTCTCAGACCGTCTGTCTCCGACCGTCGGTCTCAGACCGTTGGCCTCTGTCCGTCTCTCTCAGCCCGCCTGTCTCAGACCGTCTGTCTCAGACCGTCGGTCTCTGTCCGTTTCTCGCGGGCCGCCTGTCTCAGACCGTCGGTCTCTGTCCGTCTCTCTCAGGCCGCCTGTCTCAGTCCGTCTGTCTCAGACCATCAGTCTCAGACCGTCTGTATCTGTCCGTCTGTCTCAGACCATCTGTCTCAGTCCGTCTGTCTCAGACAGTCTGTCTCAGACCGTCTGTCTCCGACCGTCGGTCTCAGACCGTCGGTCTCTGTCCGTCTCTCTCAGCCCGCCTGTCTCAGACCGTCTGTCTCAGACCGTCGGTCTCTGTCCGTTTCTCGCAGGCCGCCTGTCTCAGGCCGCCTGTCTCAGGCCGCCTGTCTCAGTCCGTCTGTCTCAGACAGTCTGTCTCAGACCGTCTGTCTCCGACCGTCGGTCCCAGACCGTCGGTCTCTGTCCGTCTCTCTCAGCCCGCCTGTCTCTGACCGCCTGTCTCAGACCGTCTGTCTGATACCGCCTGTCTCAGTCCGTCTGTCTCAGACCATCTGTCTCAGACCATCTGTGTCAGACCGTTGTCTTTGTCCGTCTGTGTCAGACCGTCTGTCTCAGACCGTCTGTCTCAGACCGTCTGTCTCAGACCGTCCGTCTCTGTCTGTCTGTCTCAGATCGTCTGTCTCAGACCGTCTGTCTCAGTCTGCCTGTCTCTGTCCGTCTGTCTCAGACCGTCTGTCTCAGACCGTCGGTCTCTGTCCGTCTCTCTCAGGCCGCCTGTCTCAGTCCGTCTGTCCCAGACCACTGTCTTAGACCGTTGTCTCTGTCCGCCTGTCTCTGTCCGTCGGTCTCAGCCCGCCTGTCTCAGACCGTCTGTCTCAGACCGTCTGTCTCAGACCGTCTGTCTCAGACCGTCTGTCTCAGACCGTCCGTATCTGTCCGTCTCTCTCAGACCGTCCGTCTCATACCGTCGGTCTCTGTCAGTCTCTCGTAGGCCGCCTGTCTCAGTCCGCCTGCCTCAGACCATCTGTCTCAGACCGTCTGTCTCTGTCCGTCTGTCTCAGACCATCTGTCTCACTACGTCTGTCTCAGACCGTCTGTCTCTGTCCGTCTGTCTCTGTCCGTCTGTCTCAGACCGTCTGTCTCAGACCGTCGGTCTCTGTCCGTCTCTCTCAGGCCGCCTGTCTCAGTCCGTCTGTCTCAGACCATCAGTCTCAGACCGTCTGTCTCAGTCCGTCTGTCTCAGACCATCTGTCTCAGACCATCTGTGTCAGACCATCTGTGTCAGACCGTTGTCTTTGTCCGTCTGTCTCTGTCCGTCTGTGTCAGACCGTCCGTCTCAGACCGTCTGTCTCAGACCGTCTGTCTCAGACCGTCCGTCTCTGTCTGTCTGTCTCAGATCGTCTGTCTCAGACCGTGTGTCTCAGTCTGCCTGTCTCAGACCGTCTGTCTCCGACCGTCCGTCTCTGTCCGTCTGTCTCAGACCGTCTGTCTCAGACCGTCCGTCTGAGACCGTCTGTCTCAGACCTTCTGTCTCAGACCGTCCGTCTGAGACCGTCTGTCTCAGACCTTCTGTCTCAGACCGTCTGTCTCAGACCGTCTGTCTCAGACCGTCTGTCTCAGACCGTCGGTCTCTGTCCGTCTCTCTCAGGCCGCCTGTCTCAGTCCGTTTGTCTCAGACCATCTGTCTCAGTCCGTCTGTCGCTGTCCGTCTGTCTCAGACCATCTGCCTCAGTCCGTCTGCCTCAGACCGTCTGTCTCAGACCGCCTGTCTCAGACCGTCGGTCTCAGACCGTCGGTCTCTGTCCGTCTGTCTCCGCCCGCCTGTCTCAGACCGTCGGTCTCTGTCCGATTCTCGCAGGCCGCCTGACTCAGGCCGCCTGTCTCAGGCCGTCTGTCTCAGACCATCTGTCTCAGACCGTCTGCCTTACCTCGTCTGTCTCAGCCCTCCAGTCTATGTCCGTCTGTCTCAGACCGTCTGTCTCAGACCGTCGGTCTCTGTCCGTCTCTCTCAGCCCTCCTGTGTCTGACCGCCTGTCTCAGAACATCTGTCTCAGACCGTCCGTCTCTGTCCGTCTGTCTCAGACCGTCTGTCTCAGACCGTCTGTCTCAGACCGTCTGTCTCAGACCGTCTGTCTCAGACCGTCGGTCTCAGTCCGTCTGTCTCAGACCATCTGTCTCAGACCGTTGTCTCTGTCCGTCTGTCTCTGTCCGTCTGTCTCTGTCCGTCTGTCTCAATCCGCCTGTCTCAGACCGTCTGTCCTGGACCGTCTGTCTCAGACCGTCGGTCTCAGACCGTCGGTCTCAGACCGTCTGTCTCAGACCATCTGTCTCTGACCGTCTGTCTCAGAGCGTCAGTCTCAGACCGTCGGTCTCTGCCCGTTTCTCGCAGGCCGCCTGTCTCTGTCCGTCTGTCTCTGTCCGTCTGTGATAGACCGTCTGTCTCAGACCGTCGGTCTCTGTCCGTCAGTCTCAGGCCGCCTGTCTCAGTCCGTCTGTCCCCGACCGTCTGTCTCAGACCGTCTGTCTCTGTCCGTCTCTCTCAGCCCGCCTGTCTCAATCCGTCTGTCTCAGACCATCTGTCTCAGACCGTCCGTCTCTGTCCGTCTGTCTCAGACCATCTGTCTCAGACAGTTGTCTCTGTCCGTCTATCTCTGTCCGTCTGTCTCAGAACGTCTGCCTCAGACCATCTCTATCAAACCGTCTGTCTCAGCCTGCCTGTCTCAGCCCGCCTGTCTCTGTCCGTCTGTTTCAGACCGCCTGTCTCAGACCGTCGGTCTTAGCCCGTCTGTCTCAGCCCGCCTGTCTCTGTCCGTCTGTCTCAGTTCGTCTCTCTCAGGCCGCCTGTCTCAGTCCGACTGCCTCAGACCATCTGTGTCAGACCGTTGTCTCTGTCCGTCTGTCTCAGACCGTCTGTCTCAGACCGTCTGTCTCAGCCCGTCTGTCTCAGACCGTCTGTCTCAGACCGTCGGTCTCTGTCCGTCTCTCTCAGGCCGCCTGTCTCAGTCCGACTGCCTCAGACCATCTGTGTCAGACCGTTGTCTCAGCCCGCCTGTCTCAGACCATCTGTCTCAGCCCGTCGGTCTCTGTCCGTTTCTCGCAGGCCGCCTGTCTCACACCGTCGGTCTCTGTCCGTCTCTCTCAGGCCGCCTGTCTCAGTCCGTCTGTCTCAGACCATCAGTCTCAGACCGTCTGTATCTGTCCGTCTGTCTCAGACCATCTGTCTCAGTCCGTCTGTCTCAGACAGTCTGTCTCAGACCGTCTGTCTCCGACCGTCTGTCTCAGACCTTCTGTCTCAGACCGTCTGTCTCAGACCGTCTGTCTCAGACCGTCTGTCTGATACCGCCTGTCTCAGTCCGTCTGTCTCAGACCATCTGTCTCAGACCATCTGTGTCAGACCGTTGTCTTTGTCCGTCTGTCTGTCCGTCTGTGTCAGACCGTCTGTCTCAGACCGTCTGTCTCAGACCGTCCGGTTGAGACCGTCTGTCTCAGACCGTCTTTCTCAGACCGTCCGTCTGAGACCGTCTGTCTCAGACCGTCTGTCTCAGACCGTCTGTTTCAGACCGTCGGTCTCTGTCCGTCTCTCTCAGGCCGCCTGTCTCAGTCCGTTTGTCTCAGACCATCTGTCTCAGTCCGTCTGTCGCTGTCCGTCTGTCTCAGACCATCTGTCTCAGTCCGTCTGTCTCAGACCGTCTGTCTCAGACCGCCTGTCTCAGACCGTCGGTCTCAGACCGTCGGTCTCTGTCCGTCTGTCTCCGCCCGCCTGTCTCAGACCGTCTGTCTCAGACCGTCTGTCTCAGACCGTCTGTCTCAGACCGTCTGTCTCAGACCGTCTGTCTCAGACCGTCCGTCTCTGTCCGTCTCTCTCAGACCGTCCGTCTCAGACCGTCGGTCTCTGTCAGTCTCTCGTAGGCCGCCTGTCTCAGTCCGTCTGCCTCAGACCATCTGTCTCAGACCGTCTGTCTCTGTCCGTCTGTCTCAGACCATCTGTCTCACTACGTCTGTCTCAGTCCGTCTGTCTCAGTCCGTCTGTCTCTGTCCGTCTGTCTCAGACCGTCTGTCTCAGACCGTCGGTCTCTGTCCGTCTCTCTCAGGCCGCCTGTCTCAGTCCGTCTGTCTCAGACCATCAGTCTCAGACCGTCTGTCTCAGTCCGTCTGTCTCAGACCGTCTGTCTCAGACCGTCTGTCTCAGACCGTCTGTCTCAGACCGCCTGTCTCAGACCGTCGGTCTCTGTCCGTCTCTCTCCGCCCGCCTGTCTCAGACCGTCGGTCTCTGTCCGTTTCTCGCAGGCCGCCTGACTCAGGCCGCCTGTCTCAGTCCGTCTGTCTCAGACCATCTGTCTCAGACCGTCTATCTTACCTCGTCTGTTTCAGCACACCAGTCTATGTCCGTCAGTCTCAGACCGTCTGTCTCAGACCGTCTGTCTCAGACCGTCTGTCTCAGACCGTCTGTCTCAGACCGTCTGTCTCAGACCGTCTGTCTCAGCCCGCCTGTCTCAGACCGTCTGTCTCAGACCGTCGGTCTCTGTCCGTTTCTCGCAGGCCGCCTGTCTCAGGCCGCCTGTCTCAGTCCGTCTGTCTCAGACCATCTGTCTCAGACCGTCTGTCTTACCTTGTCTATCTCAGCCCTCCAGTCTATGTCCGTCAGTCTCAGACCGTCTGTCTCAGACCGTCGGTTTCTGTACGTCTCTCTCAGCCCGCCTGTCTCTGACCGCCTGTCTCAGACCGTCTGTCTGAGACCGCCTGTCTCAGTCCGTCTGTCTCAGACCATCTGTCTCAGACCATCTGTGTCAGACCGTTGTCTCTGTCCGTCTGTCTCTGTCCGTCTGTCTCTGTCCGTCTGTGTCAGACCGTCTGTCTCAGACCGTCTGTCTCAGACCGTCTGTCTCAGACCGTCTGTCTCAGACCGTCTGTCTCAGACCGTCCGTCTCTGTCCGTCTCTCTCAGACCGTCCGTCTCAGACCGTCGGTCTCTGTCAGTCTCTCGTAGGCCGCCTGTCTCAGTCCGTCTGCCTCAGACCATCTGTCTCAGACCGTCTGTCTCTGTCCGTCTGTCTCAGACCATCTGTCTCACTACGTCTGTCTCAGACCGTCTGTCTCTGTCCGTCTGTCTCTGTCCGTCTGTCTCAGACCGTCTGTCTCAGTCCGTCTGTCTCAGACCGTCTGTCTCAGACCGCCTGTCTCAGACCGTCGGTCTCAGACCGTCGGTCTCTGTCCGTCTGTCTCCGCCCGCCTGTCTCAGACCGTCGGTCTCTGTCCGATTCTCGCAGGCCGCCTGACTCAGGCCGCCTGTCTCAGGCCGTCTGTCTCAGACCATCTGTCTCAGACCGTCTGTCTTACCTCGTCTGTCTCAGCCCTCCAGTCTATGTCCGTCTGTCTCAGACCGTCTGTCTCAGACCGTCGGTCTCTGTCCGTCTCTCTCAGCCCTCCTGTGTCTGACCGCCTGTCTCAGAACATCTGTCTCAGACCGTCCGTCTCTGTCCGTCTCTCTCAGGCCGCCTGTCTCAGTCCGTCTGTCTCAGACCATCAGTCTCAGACCGTCTGTCTCAGTCCGTCTGTCTCAGACCGTCTGTCTCAGACCGTCTGTCTCCGACCGTCGGTCTCAGACCGTTGGCCTCTGTCCGTCTCTCTCAGCCCGCCTGTCTCAGACCGTCTGTCTCAGACCGTCGGTCTCTGTCCGTTTCTCGCGGGCCGCCTGTCTCAGACCGTCGGTCTCTGTCCGTCTCTCTCAGGCCGCCTGTCTCAGTCCGTCTGTCTCAGACCATCAGTCTCAGACCGTCTGTATCTGTCCGTCTGTCTCAGACCATCTGTCTCAGTCCGTCTGTCTCAGACAGTCTGTCTCAGACCGTCTGTCTCCGACCGTCGGTCTCAGACCGTCGGTCTCTGTCCGTCTCTCTCAGCCCGCCTGTCTCAGACCGTCTGTCTCAGACCGTCGGTCTCTGTCCGTTTCTCGCAGGCCGCCTGTCTCAGGCCGCCTGTCTCAGGCCGCCTGTCTCAGTCCGTCTGTCTCAGACCATCTGTCTCAGACCGTCTGTCTTACCTCGTCTGTCTCAGCCCTCCAGTCTATGTCCGTCAGTCTCAGACCGTCTGTCTCAGACCGTCGGTCTCTGTACGTCTCTCTCAGCCCGCCTGTCTCTGACCGCCTGTCTCAGACCGTCTGTCTGATACCGCCTGTCTCAGTCCGTCTGTCTCAGACCATCTGTCTCAGACCATCTGTGTCAGACCGTTGTCTTTGTCCGTCTGTCTCTGTCCGTCTGTGTCAGACCGTCTGTCTCAGACCGTCTGTCTCAGACCGTCTTTCTCAGACCGTCCGTCTGAGACCGTCTGTCTCAGACCGTCTGTCTCAGACCTTCTGTCTCAGACCGTCTGTCTCAGACCGTCTGTCTCAGACCGTCTGTCTCAGACCGTCGGTCTCTGTCCGTCTCTCTGAGGCCGCCTGTCTCAGTCCGTTTGTCTCAGACCATCTGTCTCAGTCCGTCTGTCGCTGTCCGTCTGTCTCAGACCATCTGTCTCAGTCCGTCTGTCTCAGACCGTCTGTCTCAGACCGCCTGTCTCAGACCGTCTGTCTCAGACCGTCTGTCTCAGACCGTCTGTCTCAGACCGTCTGTCTCAGACCGTCGGTTTCTGTACGTCTCTCTCAGCCCGCCTGTCTCTGACCGCCTGTCTCAGACCGTCTGTCTGAGACCGCCTGTCTCAGTCCGTCTGTCTCAGACCATCTGTCTCAGACCATCTGTGTCAGACCGTTGTCTCTGTCCGTCTGTCTCTGTCCGTCTGTGTCAGACCGTCTGTCTCAGACCGTCTGTCTCAGACCGTCTGTCTCAGACCGTCTGTCTCAGACCGTCTGTCTCAGACCGTCCGTCTCTGTCCGTCTCTCTCAGACCGTCCGTCTCAGACCGTCGGTCTCTGTCAGTCTCTCGTAGGCCGCCTGTCTCAGTCCGTCTGCCTCAGACCATCTGTCTCAGACCGTCTGTCTCTGTCCGTCTGTCTCAGACCATCTGTCTCACTACGTCTGTCTCAGACCGTCTGTCTCTGTCCGTCTGTCTCTGTCCGTCTGTCTCAGCCCGCCTGTGTCAGACCGTCTGTCTCAGACCGTCGGTCTCTGTCCGTTTCTCGCAGGCCGCCTGTCTCAGGCCGCCTGTCTCAGGCCGCCTGTCTCAGGCCGCCTGTCTCAGTCCGTCTGTCTCAGACCATCTGTCTCAGACCGTCTGTCTTACCTCGTCTGTCTCAGCCCTCCAGTCTATGTCCGTCAGTCTCAGACCGTCTGTCTCAGACCGTCGGTCTCTGTACGTCTCTCTCAGCCCGCCTGTCTCTGACCGCCTGTCTCAGACCGTCTGTCTGATACCGCCTGTCTCAGTCCGTCTGTCTCAGACCATCTGTCTCAGACCATCTGTGTCAGACCGTTGTCTTTGTCCGTCTGTCTCTGTCCGTCTGTGTCAGACCGTCTGTCTCAGACCGTCTGTCTCAGACCGTCCGGTTGAGACCGTCTGTCTCAGACCGTCTTGCTCAGACCGTCCGTCTGAGACCGTCTGTCTCAGACCGTCTGTCTCAGACCTTCTGTCTCAGACCGTCTGTCTCAGACCGTCTGTCTCAGACCGTCTGTCTCAGTCCGTCTGTCTCAGACCGTCTGTCTCAGACCGCCTGTCTCAGACCGTCTGTCTCAGACCGTCTGTCTCAGACCGTCTGTCTCAGACCGTCTTTCTCAGACCGTCCGTCTGAGACCGTCTGTCTCAGACCGTCTGTCTCAGACCGTCTGTCTCAGACCGTCTGTCTCAGAACGTCTGTCTCAGACCGTCGGCCTCTGTCCGTTTCTCGAGGGCCGCCTGTCTCAGACCGTCTGTCTCCCACCGTCGGTCTCTGTCCGTCCTCTCAGCCTGCCTGTCTCAGACCGTCTGTCTCAGACCGTCGGTCTCTGTCCGTTTCTCGCAGGCCGCCTGTCTCAGGCCGCCTGTCTCAGTCCGTCTGTCTCAGACCATCTGTCTCAGACCGTCTGTCTTACCTTGTCTATCTCAGCCCTCCAGTCTATGTCCGTCAGTCTCAGACCGTCTGCCTCAGACCGTCGGTTTCTGTACGTCTCTCTCAGCCCGCCTGTCTCTGACCGCCTGTCTCAGACCGTCTGTCTGAGACCGCCTGTCTCAGTCCGTCTGTCTCAGACCATCTGTCTCAGACCATCTGTGTCAGACCGTTGTCTCTGTCCGTCAGTCTCTGTCCGTCTGTCTCTGTCTGTCTGTGTCAGACCGTCTATCTCAGACCGTCTGTCTCAGACCGTCTGTCTCAGACCGTCTGTCCTGGACCGTCTGTCTCAGACCGTCGGTCTCAGACCGTTGGCCTCTGTCCGTCTCTCTCAGCCCGCCTGTCTCAGACCGTCTGTCCTGGACCGTCTGTCTCAGACCGTCGGTCTCAGACCGTCTGTCTCAGACCGCCTGTCTCTGACCGTCTGTCTCAGAGCGTCAGTCTCAGACCGTCGGTCTCTGCCCGTGTCTCGCAGGCCGCCTGTCTCTGTCCGACTGTCTCTGTCCGTCTGTGATAGACCGTCTGTCTCAGACCGTCGGTCTCTGTCCCTCAGTCTCAGGCCGCCTGTCTCAGTCCGTCTGTCCCCGACCGTCTGTCTCAGACCGTCTGTCTCTGTCCGTCTCTCTCAGCCCGCCTGTCTCAATCCGTCTGTCTCAGACCATCTGTCTCAGACCGTCCGTCTCTGTCCGTCTGTCTCAGACCATCTGTCTCAGACAGCTGTCTCTGTCCGTCTATCTCTGTCCGTCTGTCTCAGAACGTCTGCCTCAGACCATCTCTATCAAACCGTCTGTCTCAGCCTGCCTGTCTCGGCCCGCCTGTCTCTGTCCGTCTGTTTCAGACCGCCTGTCTCAGACCGTCGGTCTTAGCGCCGTCTGTCTCAGCCCGCCTGTCTCTGTCCGTCTGTCTCAGTTCGTCTCTCTCAGGCCGCCTGTCTCAGTCCGACTGCCTCAGACCATCTGTGTCAGACCGTCGTCTCTGTCCGTCTGTCTCAGACCGTCTGTCTCAGACCGTCTGTCTCTGTCCGTCTCTCTCAGGCCACCTGTCTCAGTCCGTCTGTCTCAGACCATCAGTCTCAGACCGTCTGTCTCAGTCCGTCTGCTTCAGACCGTCTGTCTCAGACCGTCTGTCTCGGACCGTCGGTCACAGATCGTTGGCCTCTGTCCGTCTCTCTCAGCCCGCCTGTCTCAGACCGTCTGTCTCAGCCCGTCGGTCTCTGTCCGTTTCTCGCAGGCCGCCTGTCTCAGACCGTCGGTCTCTGTCCGTCTCTCTCAGGCCGCCTGTCTCAGTCCGTCTGTCTCAGACCATCAGTATCAGACCGTCTGTATCTGTCCGTCTGTCTCAGACCATCTGTCTCAGTCCGTCTGTCTCAGACCGTCTGTCTCAGACCGTCTGTCTCAGACCGTCGGTCTCTGTCCGTTTCTCGCAGGCCGCCTGTCTCAGGCCGCCTGTCTCAGTCCGTCTGTCTCAGACCATCTGTCTCAGACCGTCTGTCTTACCTTGTCTATCTCAGCCCTCCAGTCTATGTCCGTCAGTCTCAGACCGCCTGCCTCAGACCGTCGGTTTCTGTACGTCTCTCTCAGCCCGCCTGTCTCTGACCGCCTGTCTCAGACCGTCTGTCTGAGACCGCCTGTCTCAGTCCGTCTGTCTCAGACCATCTGTCTCAGACCATCTGTGTCAGACCGTTGTCTCTGTCCGTCAGTCTCTGTCCGTCTGTCTCTGTCCGTCTGTGTCAGACCGTCTATCTCAGACCGTCTGTCTCAGACCGTCTGTCTCAGACCGTCTGTCCTGTACCGTCTGTCTCAGACCGTCGGTCTCAGACCGTTGGCCTCTGTCCGTCTCTCTCAGCCCGCCTGTCTCAGACCGTCTGTCCTGGACCGTCTGTCTCAGACCGTCGGTCTCAGACCGTCTGTCTCAGACCGCCTGTCTCTGACCGTCTGTCTCAGAGCGTCAGTCTCAGACCGTCGGTCTCTGCCCGTGTCTCGCAGGCCGCCTGTCTCTGTCCGACTGTCTCTGTCCGTCTGTGATAGACCGTCTGTCTCAGACCGTCGGTCTCTGTCCCTCAGTCTCAGGCCGCCTGTCTCAGTCCGTCTGTCCCCGACCGTCTGTCTCAGACCGTCTGTCTCTGTCCGTCTCTCTCAGCCCGCCTGTCTCAATCCGTCTGTCTCAGACCATCTGTCTCAGACCGTCCGTCTCTGTCCGTCTGTCTCAGACCATCTGTCTCAGACAGTTGTCTCTGTCCGTCTATCTCTGTCCGTCTGTCTCAGAACGTCTGCCTCAGACCATCTCTATCAAACCGTCTGTCTCAGCCTGCCTGTCTCGGCCCGCCTGTCTCTGTCCGTCTGTTTCAGACCGCCTGTCTCAGACCGTCGGTCTTAGCGCCGTCTGTCTCAGCCCGCCTGTCTCTGTCCGTCTGTCTCAGTTCGTCTCTCTCAGGCCGCCTGTCTCAGTCCGACTGCCTCAGACCATCTGTGTCAGACCGTTGTCTCTGTCCGTCTGTCTCAGACCGTCTGTCTCAGACCGTCTGTCTCAGCCCGTCTGTCTCAGACCGTCGGTCTCTGTCCGTCTCTCTCAGGCCACCTGTCTCAGTCCGTCTGTCTCAGACCATCAGTCTCAGACCGTCTGTCTCAGTCCGTCTGCTTCAGACCGTCTGTCTCAGACCGTCTGTCTCGGACCGTCGGTCACAGACCGTTGGCCTCTGTCCGTCTCTCTCAGCCCGCCTGTCTCAGACCGTCTGTCTCAGCCCGTCGGTCTCTGTCCGTTTCTCGCAGGCCGCCTGTCTCAGACCGTCGGTCTCTGTCCGTCTCTCTCAGGCCGCCTGTCTCAGTCCGTCTGTCTCAGACCATCAGTATCAGACCGTCTGTATCTGTCCGTCTGTCTCAGACCATCTGTCTCAGTCCGTCTGTCTCAGACAGTCTGTCTCAGACCGTCTGTCTCCGACCGTCTGTCTCAGACCTTCTGTCTCAGACCGTCTGTCTCAGACCGTCTGTCTCAGACCGTCGGTCTCTGTCCGTCTCTCTCAGGCCGCCTGTCTCAGTCCGTCTGTCTCAGACCATCTGTCTCAGTCCGTCTGTCGCTGTCCGTCTGTCTCAGACCATCTGTCTCAGTCCGTCTGTCTCAGACCGTCTGTCTCAGACCGCCTGTCTCAGACCGTCGGTCTCAGACCGTCGGTCTCTGTCCGTCTCTCTCCGCCCGCCTGTCTCAGACCGTCGGTCTCTGTCCGTTTCTCGCAGGCCGCCTGACTCAGGCCGCCTGTCTCAGTCCGTCTGTCTCAGACCATCTGTCTCAGACCGTCTGTCTTACCTCGTCTGTCTCAGCCCTCCAGTCTATGTCCGTCTGTCTCAGACCGTCTGTCTCAGACCGTCGGTCTCTGTCCGTCTCTCTCAGCCCTCCTGTGTCTGACCGCCTGTCTCAGAACATCTGTCTCAGACCGTCCGTCTCTGTCCGTCTGTCTCAGACCGTCTTTATCAGACCGTCTGTCTCAGACCGTCTGTCTCAGACCGCCTGTCTCAGACCGTCGGTCTCTGTCCGTCTCTCTCCGCCCGCCTGTCTCAGACCGTCGGTCTCTGTCCGTTTCTCGCAGGCCGCCTGACTCAGGCCGCCTGTCTCAGTCCGTCTGTCTCAGACCATCTGTCTCAGACCGTCTATCTTACCTCGTCTGTCTCAGCACACCAGTCTATGTCCGTCAGTCTCAGACCGTCTGTCTCAGACCGTCTGTCTCAGACCGTCTGTCTCAGACCGTCTTTCTCAGACCGTCCGTCTGAGACCGTCTGTCTCAGACCGTCTGTCTCAGACCGTCTGTCTCAGACCGTCTGTCTCAGAACGTCTGTCTCAGACCGTCGGCCTCTGTCCGTTTCTCGAGGGCCGCCTGTCTCAGACCGTCTGTCTCCCACCGTCGGTCTCTGTCCGTCCTCTCAGCCCGCCTGTCTCAGACCGTCTGTCTCAGACCGTCGGTCTCTGTCCGTTTCTCGCAGGCCGCCTGTCTCAGGCCGCCTGTCTCAGTCCGTCTGTCTCAGACCATCTGTCTCAGACCGTCTGTCTTACCTTGTCTATCTCAGCCCTCCAGTCTATGTCCGTCAGTCTCAGACCGTCTGCCTCAGACCGTCGGTCTCTGTCCGTCTCTCTCAGACCGTCTGTCTCAGACCGTCTGTCTCAGACCGTCTGTCTCAGAACGTCTGTCTCAGACCGTCGGCCTCTGTCCGTTTCTCGAGGGCCGCCTGTCTCAGACCGTCTGTCTCCCACCGTCGGTCTCAGACCGTCTGTCTCAGTCCGTCTGTCTCAGACCGTCTGTCTCAGACCGTCTGTCTCGGACCGTCGGTCACAGACCGTTGGCCTCTGTCCGTCTCTCTCAGCCCGCCTGTCTCAGACCGTCTGTCTCAGCCCGTCGGTCTCTGTCCGTTTCTCGCAGGCCGCCTGTCTCAGACCGTCGGTCTCTGTCCGTCTCTCTCAGGCCGCCTGTCTCAGTCCGTCTGTCTCAGACCATCAGTCTCAGACCGTCTGTATCTGTCCGTCTGTCTCAGACCATCTGTCTCAGTCCGTCTGTCTCAGACAGTCTGTCTCAGACCGTCTGTCTCAGACCGTCTGTCTCAGACCGTCTGTCTCAGACCGTCTGTCTCAGACCGTCTGTCTCAGACCGTCTGTCTCAGACCGTCTGTCTCAGACCGTCTGTCTCAGACCGTCTCTCTCAGACCGTCTGTCTCAGAACGTCTGTCTCAGACCGTCGGCCTCTGTCCGTTTCTCGAGGGCCGCCTGTCTCAGACCGTCTGTCTCCCACCGTCGGTCTCTGTCCGTCCTCTCAGCCCGCCTGTCTCAGACCGTCTGTCTCAGACCGTCGGTCTCTGTCCGTTTCTCGCAGGCCGTCTCTCTCAGCCCGCCTGTCTCTGACCGCCTGTCTCAGACCGTCTGTCTGAGACCGCCTGTCTCAGTCCGTCTGTCTCAGACCATCTGTCTCAGACCGTCTGTCTTACCTCGTCTGTCTCAGCCCTCCAGTCTATGTCCGTCTGTCTCAGACCGTCTGTCTCAGACCGTCTGTCTCAGACCGTCCGTCTCTGTCCGTCTCTCTCAGACCGTCCGTCTCAGACCGTCGGTCTCTGTCAGTCTCTCGTAGGCCGCCTGTCTCAGTCCGTCTGCCTCAGACCATCTGTCTCAGACCGTCTGTCTCTGTCCGTCTGTCTCAGACCATCTGTCTCACTACGTCTGTCTCAGACCGTCTGTCTCTGTTCGTCTGTCTCTGTCCGTCTGTCTCAGACCGTCTGTCTCAGACCGTCGGTCTCTGTCCGTCTCTCTCAGGCCGCCTGTCTCAGTCCGTCTGTCTCAGACCATCAGTCTCAGACCGTCTGTCTCAGTCCGTCTGTCTCAGACCGTCTGTCTCAGACCGTCTGTCTCCGACCGTCGGTCTCAGACCGTTGGCCTCTGTCCGTCTCTCTCAGCCCGCCTGTCTCAGACCGTCTGTCTCAGACCGTCGGTCTCTGTCCGTTTCTCGCGGGCCGCCTGTCTCAGACCGTCGGTCTCTGTCCGTCTCTCTCAGGCCGCCTGTCTCAGTCCGTCTGTCTCAGTCCGTCTGTCTCAGACCATCAGTCTCAGACCGTCTGTATCTGTCCGTCTGTCTCAGACCATCTGTCTCAGTCCGTCTGTCTCAGACAGTCTGTCTCAGACCGTCTGTCTCCGACCGTCGGTCTCTGTCCGTCTCTCTCAGCCCGCCTGTCTCAGACCGTCTGTCTCAGACCGTCGGTCTCTGTCCGTTTCTCGCGGGCCGCCTGTCTCAGACCGTCGGTCTCTGTCCGTCTCTCTCAGGCCGCCTGTCTCAGTCCGTCTGTCTCAGTCCGTCTGTCTCAGACCATCAGTCTCAGACCATCTGTATCTGTCCGTCTGTCTCAGACCATCTGTCTCAGTCCGTCTGTCTCAGACAGTCTGTCTCAGACCGTCTGTCTCCGACCGTCGGTCTCTGTCCGTCTCTCTCAGCCCGCCTGTCTCAGACCGTCTGTCTCAGACCGTCGGTCTCTGTCCGTTTCTCGCAGGCCGCCTGTCTCAGGCCGCCTGTCTCAGGCCGCCTGTCTCAGGCCGCCTGTCTCAGTCCGTCTGTCTCAGACCATCTGTCTCAGACCGTCTGTCTTACCTCGTCTGTCTCAGCCCTCCAGTCTATGTCCGTCAGTCTCAGACCGTCTGTCTCAGACCGTCGGTCTCTGTACGTCTCTCTCAGCCCGCCTGTCTCTGACCGCCTGTCTCAGACCGTCTGTCTGATACCGCCTGTCTCAGTCCGTCTGTCTCAGACCATCTGTCTCAGACCATCTGTGTCAGACCGTTGTCTTTGTCCGTCTGTCTCTGTCCGTCTGTGTCAGACCGTCTGTCTCAGACCGTCTGTCTCAGACCGTCCGGTTGAGACCGTCTGACTCAGACCGTCTTTCTCAGACCGTCCGTCTGAGACCCTCTGTCTCAGACCGTCTGTCTCAGACCTTCTGTCTCAGACCGTCTGTCTGAGACCGTCTGTCTCAGTCCGTCTGTCTCAGTCCGTCTGTCTCAGACCGCCTGTCTCAGACCGTCTGTCTCAGACCGTCTGTCTCAGACCGTCTGTCTCAGACCGTCTTTCTCAGACCGTCCGTCTGAGACCGTCTGTCTCAGACCGTCTGTCTCAGACCGTCTGTCTCAGACCGTCTGTCTCAGAACGTCTGTCTCAGACCGTCGGCCTCTGTCCGTTTCTCGAGGGCCGCCTGTCTCAGACCGTCTGTCTCCCACCGTCGGTCTCTGTCCGTCCTCTCAGCCTGCCTGTCTCAGACCGTCTGTCTCAGACCGTCGGTCTCTGTCCGTTTCTCGCAGGCCGCCTGTCTCAGGCCGCCTGTCTCAGTCCGTCTGTCTCAGACCATCTGTCTCAGACCGTCTGTCTTACCTTGTCTATCTCAGCCCTCCAGTCTATGTCCGTCAGTCTCAGACCGTCTGCCTCAGACCGTCGGTTTCTGTACGTCTCTCTCAGCCCGCCTGTCTCTGACCGCCTGTCTCAGACCGTCTGTCTGAGACCGCCTGTCTCAGTCCGTCTGTCTCAGACCATCTGTCTCAGACCATCTGTGTCAGACCGTTGTCTCTGTCCGTCAGTCTCTGTCCGTCTGTCTCTGTCCGTCTGTGTCAGACCGTCTATCTCAGACCGTCTGTCTCAGACCGTCTGTCTCAGACCGTCTGTCCTGGACCGTCTGTCTCAGACCGTCGGTCTCAGACCGTTGGCCTCTGTCCGTCTCTCTCAGCCCGCCTGTCTCAGACCGTCTGTCCTGGACCGTCTGTCTCAGACCGTCGGTCTCAGACCGTCTGTCTCAGACCGCCTGTCTCTGACCGTCTGTCTCAGAGCGTCAGTCTCAGACCGTCGGTCTCTGCCCGTGTCTCGCAGGCCGCCTGTCTCTGTCCGACTGTCTCTGTCCGTCTGTGATAGACCGTCTGTCTCAGACCGTCGGTCTCTGTCCCTCAGTCTCAGGCCGCCTGTCTCAGTCCGTCTGTCCCCGACCGTCTGTCTCAGACCGTCTGTCTCTGTCCGTCTCTCTCAGCCCGCCTGTCTCAATCCGTCTGTCTCAGACCATCTGTCTCAGACCGTCCGTCTCTGTCCGTCTGTCTCAGACCATCTGTCTCAGACAGCTGTCTCTGTCCGTCTATCTCTGTCCGTCTGTCTCAGAACGTCTGCCTCAGACCATCTCTATCAAACCGTCTGTCTCAGCCTGCCTGTCTCGGCCCGCCTGTCTCTGTCCGTCTGTTTCAGACCGCCTGTCTCAGACCGTCGGTCTTAGCGCCGTCTGTCTCAGCCCGCCTGTCTCTGTCCGTCTGTCTCAGTTCGTCTCTCTCAGGCCGCCTGTCTCAGTCCGACTGCCTCAGACCATCTGTGTCAGACCGTCGTCTCTGTCCGTCTGTCTCAGACCGTCTGTCTCAGACCGTCTGTCTCTGTCCGTCTCTCTCAGGCCACCTGTCTCAGTCCGTCTGTCTCAGACCATCAGTCTCAGACCGTCTGTCTCAGTCCGTCTGCTTCAGACCGTCTGTCTCAGACCGTCTGTCTCGGACCGTCGGTCACAGATCGTTGGCCTCTGTCCGTCTCTCTCAGCCCGCCTGTCTCAGACCGTCTGTCTCAGCCCGTCGGTCTCTGTCCGTTTCTCGCAGGCCGCCTGTCTCAGACCGTCGGTCTCTGTCCGTCTCTCTCAGGCCGCCTGTCTCAGTCCGTCTGTCTCAGACCATCAGTATCAGACCGTCTGTATCTGTCCGTCTGTCTCAGACCATCTGTCTCAGTCCGTCTGTCTCAGACCGTCTGTCTCAGACCGTCTGTCTCAGACCGTCGGTCTCTGTCCGTTTCTCGCAGGCCGCCTGTCTCAGGCCGCCTGTCTCAGTCCGTCTGTCTCAGACCATCTGTCTCAGACCGTCTGTCTTACCTTGTCTATCTCAGCCCTCCAGTCTATGTCCGTCAGTCTCAGACCGCCTGCCTCAGACCGTCGGTTTCTGTACGTCTCTCTCAGCCCGCCTGTCTCTGACCGCCTGTCTCAGACCGTCTGTCTGAGACCGCCTGTCTCAGTCCGTCTGTCTCAGACCATCTGTCTCAGACCATCTGTGTCAGACCGTTGTCTCTGTCCGTCAGTCTCTGTCCGTCTGTCTCTGTCCGTCTGTGTCAGACCGTCTATCTCAGACCGTCTGTCTCAGACCGTCTGTCTCAGACCGTCTGTCCTGTACCGTCTGTCTCAGACCGTCGGTCTCAGACCGTTGGCCTCTGTCCGTCTCTCTCAGCCCGCCTGTCTCAGACCGTCTGTCCTGGACCGTCTGTCTCAGACCGTCGGTCTCAGACCGTCTGTCTCAGACCGCCTGTCTCTGACCGTCTGTCTCAGAGCGTCAGTCTCAGACCGTCGGTCTCTGCCCGTGTCTCGCAGGCCGCCTGTCTCTGTCCGACTGTCTCTGTCCGTCTGTGATAGACCGTCTGTCTCAGACCGTCGGTCTCTGTCCCTCAGTCTCAGGCCGCCTGTCTCAGTCCGTCTGTCCCCGACCGTCTGTCTCAGACCGTCTGTCTCTGTCCGTCTCTCTCAGCCCGCCTGTCTCAATCCGTCTGTCTCAGACCATCTGTCTCAGACCGTCCGTCTCTGTCCGTCTGTCTCAGACCATCTGTCTCAGACAGTTGTCTCTGTCCGTCTATCTCTGTCCGTCTGTCTCAGAACGTCTGCCTCAGACCATCTCTATCAAACCGTCTGTCTCAGCCTGCCTGTCTCGGCCCGCCTGTCTCTGTCCGTCTGTTTCAGACCGCCTGTCTCAGACCGTCGGTCTTAGCGCCGTCTGTCTCAGCCCGCCTGTCTCTGTCCGTCTGTCTCAGTTCGTCTCTCTCAGGCCGCCTGTCTCAGTCCGACTGCCTCAGACCATCTGTGTCAGACCGTTGTCTCTGTCCGTCTGTCTCAGACCGTCTGTCTCAGACCGTCTGTCTCAGCCCGTCTGTCTCAGACCGTCGGTCTCTGTCCGTCTCTCTCAGGCCACCTGTCTCAGTCCGTCTGTCTCAGACCATCAGTCTCAGACCGTCTGTCTCAGTCCGTCTGCTTCAGACCGTCTGTCTCAGACCGTCTGTCTCGGACCGTCGGTCACAGACCGTTGGCCTCTGTCCGTCTCTCTCAGCCCGCCTGTCTCAGACCGTCTGTCTCAGCCCGTCGGTCTCTGTCCGTTTCTCGCAGGCCGCCTGTCTCAGACCGTCGGTCTCTGTCCGTCTCTCTCAGGCCGCCTGTCTCAGTCCGTCTGTCTCAGACCATCAGTATCAGACCGTCTGTATCTGTCCGTCTGTCTCAGACCATCTGTCTCAGTCCGTCTGTCTCAGACAGTCTGTCTCAGACCGTCTGTCTCCGACCGTCTGTCTCAGACCTTCTGTCTCAGACCGTCTGTCTCAGACCGTCTGTCTCAGACCGTCGGTCTCTGTCCGTCTCTCTCAGGCCGCCTGTCTCAGTCCGTCTGTCTCAGACCATCTGTCTCAGTCCGTCTGTCGCTGTCCGTCTGTCTCAGACCATCTGTCTCAGTCCGTCTGTCTCAGACCGTCTGTCTCAGACCGCCTGTCTCAGACCGTCGGTCTCAGACCGTCGGTCTCTGTCCGTCTCTCTCCGCCCGCCTGTCTCAGACCGTCGGTCTCTGTCCGTTTCTCGCAGGCCGCCTGACTCAGGCCGCCTGTCTCAGTCCGTCTGTCTCAGACCATCTGTCTCAGACCGTCTGTCTTACCTCGTCTGTCTCAGCCCTCCAGTCTATGTCCGTCTGTCTCAGACCGTCTGTCTCAGACCGTCGGTCTCTGTCCGTCTCTCTCAGCCCTCCTGTGTCTGACCGCCTGTCTCAGAACATCTGTCTCAGACCGTCCGTCTCTGTCCGTCTGTCTCAGACCGTCTTTATCAGACCGTCTGTCTCAGACCGTCTGTCTCAGACCGCCTGTCTCAGACCGTCGGTCTCTGTCCGTCTCTCTCCGCCCGCCTGTCTCAGACCGTCGGTCTCTGTCCGTTTCTCGCAGGCCGCCTGACTCAGGCCGCCTGTCTCAGTCCGTCTGTCTCAGACCATCTGTCTCAGACCGTCTATCTTACCTCGTCTGTCTCAGCACACCAGTCTATGTCCGTCAGTCTCAGACCGTCTGTCTCAGACCGTCTGTCTCAGACCGTCTGTCTCAGACCGTCTTTCTCAGACCGTCCGTCTGAGACCGTCTGTCTCAGACCGTCTGTCTCAGACCGTCTGTCTCAGACCGTCTGTCTCAGAACGTCTGTCTCAGACCGTCGGCCTCTGTCCGTTTCTCGAGGGCCGCCTGTCTCAGACCGTCTGTCTCCCACCGTCGGTCTCTGTCCGTCCTCTCAGCCCGCCTGTCTCAGACCGTCTGTCTCAGACCGTCGGTCTCTGTCCGTTTCTCGCAGGCCGCCTGTCTCAGGCCGCCTGTCTCAGTCCGTCTGTCTCAGACCATCTGTCTCAGACCGTCTGTCTTACCTTGTCTATCTCAGCCCTCCAGTCTATGTCCGTCAGTCTCAGACCGTCTGCCTCAGACCGTCGGTCTCTGTCCGTCTCTCTCAGACCGTCTGTCTCAGACCGTCTGTCTCAGACCGTCTGTCTCAGAACGTCTGTCTCAGACCGTCGGCCTCTGTCCGTTTCTCGAGGGCCGCCTGTCTCAGACCGTCTGTCTCCCACCGTCGGTCTCAGACCGTCTGTCTCAGTCCGTCTGTCTCAGACCGTCTGTCTCAGACCGTCTGTCTCGGACCGTCGGTCACAGACCGTTGGCCTCTGTCCGTCTCTCTCAGCCCGCCTGTCTCAGACCGTCTGTCTCAGCCCGTCGGTCTCTGTCCGTTTCTCGCAGGCCGCCTGTCTCAGACCGTCGGTCTCTGTCCGTCTCTCTCAGGCCGCCTGTCTCAGTCCGTCTGTCTCAGACCATCAGTCTCAGACCGTCTGTATCTGTCCGTCTGTCTCAGACCATCTGTCTCAGTCCGTCTGTCTCAGACAGTCTGTCTCAGACCGTCTGTCTCAGACCGTCTGTCTCAGACCGTCTGTCTCAGACCGTCTGTCTCAGACCGTCTGTCTCAGACCGTCTGTCTCAGACCGTCTGTCTCAGACCGTCTGTCTCAGACCGTCTCTCTCAGACCGTCTGTCTCAGAACGTCTGTCTCAGACCGTCGGCCTCTGTCCGTTTCTCGAGGGCCGCCTGTCTCAGACCGTCTGTCTCCCACCGTCGGTCTCTGTCCGTCCTCTCAGCCCGCCTGTCTCAGACCGTCTGTCTCAGACCGTCGGTCTCTGTCCGTTTCTCGCAGGCCGTCTCTCTCAGCCCGCCTGTCTCTGACCGCCTGTCTCAGACCGTCTGTCTGAGACCGCCTGTCTCAGTCCGTCTGTCTCAGACCATCTGTCTCAGACCGTCTGTCTTACCTCGTCTGTCTCAGCCCTCCAGTCTATGTCCGTCTGTCTCAGACCGTCTGTCTCAGACCGTCTGTCTCAGACCGTCCGTCTCTGTCCGTCTCTCTCAGACCGTCCGTCTCAGACCGTCGGTCTCTGTCAGTCTCTCGTAGGCCGCCTGTCTCAGTCCGTCTGCCTCAGACCATCTGTCTCAGACCGTCTGTCTCTGTCCGTCTGTCTCAGACCATCTGTCTCACTACGTCTGTCTCAGACCGTCTGTCTCTGTTCGTCTGTCTCTGTCCGTCTGTCTCAGACCGTCTGTCTCAGACCGTCGGTCTCTGTCCGTCTCTCTCAGGCCGCCTGTCTCAGTCCGTCTGTCTCAGACCATCAGTCTCAGACCGTCTGTCTCAGTCCGTCTGTCTCAGACCGTCTGTCTCAGACCGTCTGTCTCCGACCGTCGGTCTCAGACCGTTGGCCTCTGTCCGTCTCTCTCAGCCCGCCTGTCTCAGACCGTCTGTCTCAGACCGTCGGTCTCTGTCCGTTTCTCGCGGGCCGCCTGTCTCAGACCGTCGGTCTCTGTCCGTCTCTCTCAGGCCGCCTGTCTCAGTCCGTCTGTCTCAGTCCGTCTGTCTCAGACCATCAGTCTCAGACCGTCTGTATCTGTCCGTCTGTCTCAGACCATCTGTCTCAGTCCGTCTGTCTCAGACAGTCTGTCTCAGACCGTCTGTCTCCGACCGTCGGTCTCTGTCCGTCTCTCTCAGCCCGCCTGTCTCAGACCGTCTGTCTCAGACCGTCGGTCTCTGTCCGTTTCTCGCGGGCCGCCTGTCTCAGACCGTCGGTCTCTGTCCGTCTCTCTCAGGCCGCCTGTCTCAGTCCGTCTGTCTCAGTCCGTCTGTCTCAGACCATCAGTCTCAGACCATCTGTATCTGTCCGTCTGTCTCAGACCATCTGTCTCAGTCCGTCTGTCTCAGACAGTCTGTCTCAGACCGTCTGTCTCCGACCGTCGGTCTCTGTCCGTCTCTCTCAGCCCGCCTGTCTCAGACCGTCTGTCTCAGACCGTCGGTCTCTGTCCGTTTCTCGCAGGCCGCCTGTCTCAGGCCGCCTGTCTCAGGCCGCCTGTCTCAGGCCGCCTGTCTCAGTCCGTCTGTCTCAGACCATCTGTCTCAGACCGTCTGTCTTACCTCGTCTGTCTCAGCCCTCCAGTCTATGTCCGTCAGTCTCAGACCGTCTGTCTCAGACCGTCGGTCTCTGTACGTCTCTCTCAGCCCGCCTGTCTCTGACCGCCTGTCTCAGACCGTCTGTCTGATACCGCCTGTCTCAGTCCGTCTGTCTCAGACCATCTGTCTCAGACCATCTGTGTCAGACCGTTGTCTTTGTCCGTCTGTCTCTGTCCGTCTGTGTCAGACCGTCTGTCTCAGACCGTCTGTCTCAGACCGTCCGGTTGAGACCGTCTGACTCAGACCGTCTTTCTCAGACCGTCCGTCTGAGACCCTCTGTCTCAGACCGTCTGTCTCAGACCTTCTGTCTCAGACCGTCTGTCTGAGACCGTCTGTCTCAGTCCGTCTGTCTCAGTCCGTCTGTCTCAGACCGCCTGTCTCAGACCGTCTGTCTCAGACCGTCTGTCTCAGACCGTCTGTCTCAGACCGTCTTTCTCAGACCGTCCGTCTGAGACCGTCTGTCTCAGACCGCCTGTCTCAGACCGTCGGTTTCTGTACGTCTCTCTCAGCCCGCCTGTCTCTGACCGGCTGTCTCAGACCGTCCGTCTCAGACCGTCCGTCTCTGTCCGTCTCTCTCAGGCCGCCTGTCTCAGTCCGTCTGTCTCAGACCGTCTGTCTCAGACCGCCTGTTTCAGACCATCTGTCTCAGACCGTCTGTCTCTGTCCGTCTGTCTCAGACCATCTGTCTCACTACGTCTGTCTCAGACCGTCTGTCTCTGTCCGTCTGTCTCTGTCCGTCTGTCTCAGCCCGCCTGTCTCAGACCGTCTGTCTCAGACCGTCGGTCTCTGTCCGTCTCTCTCAGCCCTCCTGTGTCTGACCGCCTGTCTCAGAACATCTGTCTCAGACCGTCCGTCTCTGTCCGTCTGTCTCAGACCGTCTGTCTCGGACCGTCTGTCTCAGACCGTCTGTCTCAGACCGTCGGTCTCAGTCCGTCTGTCTCAGACCATCTGTCTCAGACCGTTGTCTCTGTCCGTCTGTCTCTGTCCGTCTGTCTCTGTCCGTCTGTCTCTGTCCGTTTGTCTCAATCCGCCTGTCTCAGACCGTCTGTCCTGGACCGTCTGTCTCAGACCGTCTGTCTCAGACCGTCTGTCTCTGACCGTCTGTCTCAGAGCGTCAGTCTCAGACCGTCGGTATCTGCCCGTTTCTCGCAGGCCGCCTGTCTCTGTCCGTCTGTCTCTGTCCGTCTGTGATAGACCGTCTGTCTCAGACCGTCGGTCTCTGTCCGTCAGTCTCAGGCCGCCTGTCTCAGTCCGTCTGTCCCCGACCGTCTGTCTCAGACCGTCTGTCTCTGTCCGTCTCTCTCAGCCCGCCTGTCTCAATCCGTCTGTCTCAGACCATCTGTCTCAGACCGTCCGTCTCTGTCCGTCTGTATCAGACCATCTGTCTCAGACAGTTGTCTCTGTCCGTCTATCTCTGTCCGTCTGTCTCAGAACGTCTGCCTCAGACCATCTCTATCAAACCGGCTGTCTCAGCCTGCCTGTCTCAGCCCGCCTGTCTCTGTCCGTCTGTTTCAGACCGCCTGTCTCAGACCGTCGGTCTTAGCCCGTCTGTCTCAGCCCGCCTGTCTCTGTCCGTCTGTCTCAGTTCGTCTCTCTCAGGCCGCCTGTCTCAGTCCGACTGCCTCAGACCATCTGTGTCAGACCGTTGTCTCTGTCCGTCTGTCTCAGACCGTCTGTCTCAGACCGTCTGTCTCAGCCCGTCTGTCTCAGACCGTCGGTCTCTGTCCGTCTCTCTCAGGCCGCCTGTCTCAGTCCGTCTGTCTCAGACCATCAGTCTCAGACCGTCTGTCTCAGTCCGTCTGTCTCAGACCGTCTGTCTCAGACCGTCTGTCTCAGACCGTCTGTCTCCGACCGTCGGTCTCAGACCGTTGGCCTCTGTCCGTCTCTCTCAGCCCGCCTGTTTCAGACCGTCTGTCTCAGACCGTCGGTCTCTGTCCGTTTCTCGCAGGCCGCCTGTCTCAGACCGTCGGTCTCTGTCCGTCTCTCTCAGGCCGCCTGTCTCAGTCCGTCTGTCTCAGACCATCAGTCTCAGACCGTCTGTATCTGTCCGTCTGTCTCAGACCATCTGTCTCAGTCCGTCTGTCTCAGACAGTCTGTCTCAGACCGTCTGTCTCCGACCGTCTGTCTCATTCCGTCTATCATAGATCGTCTGTCTCAGAACGTCTGTCACTGTGCATCTGTCTAAGACCGTCTGTCTCAGACCGTCTTGCTCAGACCGTCCGTCTCAGACCGTCTGCCTGATAACGTCTCTCTCAGACCGTCTGTCTCAGACCGTCTGTCTCAGACCGTCTGTCTCAGACCGTCTGTCTCAGACCGTCTGTCTCAGACCGTCTGTCTCAGACCGTCTGTCTCAGACCGTTTGTCTCAGACCGTCTGTCTCAGACCGTCTGTCTCAGACCGTCTGTCTCAGACCGTCTGTCTCAGACCGTCTGTCTCATTCCGTCTATCTTAGATCGTCTGTCTCACAACGTCTGTCACTGTGCATCTGTCTAAGACCGTCTGTCTCAGACCGTCTTGCTCAGACCGTCCGTCTCAGACCGTCTGCCTGATAACGTCTCTCTCAGACCGTCTGTCTCAGACCGTCTGTCTCATCCCGTCTGTCTCATCCCGTCTGCCTCATCCCGTCTGTCTCATCCCGTCTGTCTCATTCCGTCTAACTTAGATCGTCTGACTCAGAAAGTCTGTCTCAGACCGTCTGTCTCAGACCGTCTGTCTCAGACCGTCTGTCTCAGTCCGTCTGTCTCAGACCGTCTGTCTCAGACCGTCTGTCCCAGACCGTCTGTCTCAGACCGTCTGTCTCAGACCGTCTGTCTCAGACCGTCTGTCTCAGACCGTCTGTCTCAGACCGTCTGTCTCAGACCGTCTGTCTCAGACCGTCTGTCTCAGACCGTCTGTCTCAGACCGTCTGTCTCATTCCGTCTGTCTCAGATCGTCTGTCTCAGACCGTCTGTGTCAGACCGTCTGTCTCAGACCGTTTGTCTCAGACCGTCTGTCTCATTCCGTCTATCATAGATCGTCTGTCTCAGAACGTCTGTCACTGTGCATCTGTCTAAGACCGTCTGTCTCAGACCGTCTTGCTCAGACCGTCCGTCTCAGACCGTCTGCCTGATAACGTCTCTCTCAGACCGTCTGTCTCAGACCGTCTGTCTCAGACCGTCTGTCTCAGACCGTCTGTCTCAGACCGTCTGTCTCAGACCGTCTGTCTCAGACCGTCTGTCTCAGACCGTTTGTCTCAGACCGTCTGTCTCAGACCGTCTGTCTCAGACCGTCTGTCTCAGACCGTCTGTCTCATTCCGTCTATCTTAGATCGTCTGTCTCACAACGTCTGTCACTGTGCATCTGTCTAAGACCGTCTGTCTCAGACCGTCTTGCTCAGACCGTCCGTCTCAGACCGTCTGCCTGATAACGTCTCTCTCAGACCGTCTGTCTCAGACCGTCTGTCTCATCCCGTCTGTCTCATCCCGTCTGCCTCATCCCGTCTGTCTCATCCCGTCTGTCTCATTCCGTCTAACTTAGATCGTCTGACTCAGAAAGTCTGTCTCAGACCGTCTGTCTCAGACCGTCTGTCTCAGACCGTCTGTCTCAGTCCGTCTGTCTCAGACCGTCTGTCTCAGACCGTCTGTCCCAGACCGTCTGTCTCAGACCGTCTGTCTCAGACCGTCTGTCTCAGACCGTCTGTCTCAGACCGTCTGTCTCAGACCGTCTGTCTCAGACCGTCTGTCTCAGACCGTCTGTCTCAGACCGTCTGTCTCAGACCGTCTGTCTCATTCCGTCTGTCTCAGATCGTCTGTCTCAGACCGTCTGTGTCAGACCGTCTGTCTCAGACCGTTTGTCTCAGACCGTCTGTCTCATTCCGTCTATCTTAGATCGTCTGTCTCAGAACGTCTGTCACTGTGCATCTGTCTAAGACCGTCTGCCTCAGACCGTCTTGCTCAGACCGTCCGTCTCAGACCGTCTGCCTGATAACGTCTCTCTCAGACCGTCTGTCTCAGACCGTCTGTCTCAGACCGTCTGTCTCAGACCGTCTGTCTCAGACCGTCTGTCTCGGACCGTCTGTCTCGGACCGTTTGTCTCAGACCGTCTGTCTCAGACCGTCTGTCTCATTCCGTCTATCTTAGATCGTCTGTTTCAGAACATCTGTCACTGTGCATCTGTCTAAGACCGTCTGTCTCAGACCGTCTTGCTCAGACCGTCCGTCTCAGACCGTCTGCCTGATAACGTCTCTCTCAGACCGTCTGTCTCAGACCGTCTGTCTCAGACCGTCTGTCTCAGACCGTCTGTCTCATTCCGTCTATCTTAGATCGTCTGTCTCAGAACGTCTGTCACTGTGCATCTGTCTAAGACCGTCTGCCTCAGACCGTCTTGCTCAGACCGTCCGTCTCAGACCGTCTGCCTGATAACGTCTCTCTCAGACCGTCTGTCTCAGACCGTCTGTCTCAGACCGTCTGTCTCAGACCGTCTGTCTCAGACCGTCTGTCTCAGACCGTCTGTCTCAGACCGTCTGTCTCAGACCGTCTGTCTCATTCCGTCTATCTTAGATCGTCTGTCTCAGAACGTCTGTCACTGTGCATCTGTCTAAGACCGTCTGCCTCAGACCGTCTTGCTCAGACCGTCCGTCTCAGACCGTCTGCCTGATAAGGTCTCTCTCAGACCGTCTGTCTCAGACCGTCTGTCTCAGACCGTCTGTCTCAGACCGTCTGTCTCAGACCGTCTGTCTCAGACCGTCTGTCTCATTCCGTCTGTCTCAGATCGTCTGTCTCAGACCGTCTGTGTCAGACCGTCTGTCTCAGACCGTTTGTCTCAGACCGTCTGTCTCATTCCGTCTATCTTAGATCGTCTGTCTCAGAACGTCTGTCACTGTGCATCTGTCTAAGACCGTCTGCCTCAGACCGTCTTGCTCAGACCGTCCGTCTCAGACCGTCTGCCTGATAACGTCTCTCTCAGACCGTCTGTCTCAGACCGTCTGTCTCAGACCGTCTGTCTCAGACCGTCTGTCTCAGACCGTCTGTCTCAGACCGTCTGTCTCAGACCGTCTGTCTCAGACCGTCTGTCTCAGACCCTCTGTCTCAGACCGTCTGTCTCAGACCGTCTGTCTCGGACCGTCTGTCTCGGACCGTTTGTCTCAGACCGTCTGTCTCAGACCGTCTGTCTCATTCCGTCTATCTTAGATCGTCTGTCTCAGAACATCTGTCACTGTGCATCTGTCTAAGACCGTCTGTCTCAGACCGTCTTGCTCAGACCGTCCGTCTCAGACCGTCTGCCTGATAACGTCTCTCTCAGACCGTCTGTCTCAGACCGTCTGTCTCAGACCGTCTGTCTCAGACCGTCTGTCTCAGACCGTCTGTCTCAGACCGTCTGTCTCAGACCGTCTGTCTCAGACCGTCTGTCTCTGTCCGTCTGTCTCAGACCATCTGTCTCACTACGTCTGTCTCAGACCGTCTGTCTCTGTCCGTCTGTCTCTGTCCGTCTGTCTCAGCCCGCCTGTCTCAGACCGTCTGTCTCAGACCGTCGGTCTCTGTCCGTCTCTCTCAGCCCTCCTGTGTCTGACCGCCTGTCTCAGAACATCTGTCTCAGACCGTCCGTCTCTGTCCGTCTGTCTCAGACCGTCTGTCTCGGACCGTCTGTCTCAGACCGTCTGTCTCAGACCGTCGGTCTCAGTCCGTCTGTCTCAGACCATCTGTCTCAGACCGTTGTCTCTGTCCGTCTGTCTCTGTCCGTCTGTCTCTGTCCGTCTGTCTCTGTCCGTTTGTCTCAATCCGCCTGTCTCAGACCGTCTGTCCTGGACCGTCTGTCTCAGACCGTCTGTCTCAGACCGTCTGTCTCTGACCGTCTGTCTCAGAGCGTCAGTCTCAGACCGTCGGTATCTGCCCGTTTCTCGCAGGCCGCCTGTCTCTGTCCGTCTGTCTCTGTCCGTCTGTGATAGACCGTCTGTCTCAGACCGTCGGTCTCTGTCCGTCAGTCTCAGGCCGCCTGTCTCAGTCCGTCTGTCCCCGACCGTCTGTCTCAGACCGTCTGTCTCTGTCCGTCTCTCTCAGCCCGCCTGTCTCAATCCGTCTGTCTCAGACCATCTGTCTCAGACCGTCCGTCTCTGTCCGTCTGTATCAGACCATCTGTCTCAGACAGTTGTCTCTGTCCGTCTATCTCTGTCCGTCTGTCTCAGAACGTCTGCCTCAGACCATCTCTATCAAACCGGCTGTCTCAGCCTGCCTGTCTCAGCCCGCCTGTCTCTGTCCGTCTGTTTCAGACCGCCTGTCTCAGACCGTCGGTCTTAGCCCGTCTGTCTCAGCCCGCCTGTCTCTGTCCGTCTGTCTCAGTTCGTCTCTCTCAGGCCGCCTGTCTCAGTCCGACTGCCTCAGACCATCTGTGTCAGACCGTTGTCTCTGTCCGTCTGTCTCAGACCGTCTGTCTCAGACCGTCTGTCTCAGCCCGTCTGTCTCAGACCGTCGGTCTCTGTCCGTCTCTCTCAGGCCGCCTGTCTCAGTCCGTCTGTCTCAGACCATCAGTCTCAGACCGTCTGTCTCAGTCCGTCTGTCTCAGACCGTCTGTCTCAGACCGTCTGTCTCAGACCGTCTGTCTCAGACCGTCTGTCTCCGACCGTCGGTCTCAGACCGTTGGCCTCTGTCCGTCTCTCTCAGCCCGCCTGTTTCAGACCGTCTGTCTCAGACCGTCGGTCTCTGTCCGTTTCTCGCAGGCCGCCTGTCTCAGACCGTCGGTCTCTGTCCGTCTCTCTCAGGCCGCCTGTCTCAGTCCGTCTGTCTCAGACCATCAGTCTCAGACCGTCTGTATCTGTCCGTCTGTCTCAGACCATCTGTCTCAGTCCGTCTGTCTCAGACAGTCTGTCTCAGACCGTCTGTCTCCGACCGTCTGTCTCATTCCGTCTATCATAGATCGTCTGTCTCAGAACGTCTGTCACTGTGCATCTGTCTAAGACCGTCTGTCTCAGACCGTCTTGCTCAGACCGTCCGTCTCAGACCGTCTGCCTGATAACGTCTCTCTCAGACCGTCTGTCTCAGACCGTCTGTCTCAGACCGTCTGTCTCAGACCGTCTGTCTCAGACCGTCTGTCTCAGACCGTCTGTCTCAGACCGTCTGTCTCAGACCGTTTGTCTCAGACCGTCTGTCTCAGACCGTCTGTCTCAGACCGTCTGTCTCAGACCGTCTGTCTCATTCCGTCTATCTTAGATCGTCTGTCTCACAACGTCTGTCACTGTGCATCTGTCTAAGACCGTCTGTCTCAGACCGTCTTGCTCAGACCGTCCGTCTCAGACCGTCTGCCTGATAACGTCTCTCTCAGACCGTCTGTGTCAGACCGTCTGTCTCATCCCGTCTGTCTCATCCCGTCTGCCTCATCCCGTCTGTCTCATCCCGTCTGTCTCATTCCGTCTAACTTAGATCGTCTGACTCAGAAAGTCTGTCTCAGACCGTCTGTCTCAGACCGTCTGTCTCAGACCGTCTGTCTCAGTCCGTCTGTCTCAGACCGTCTGTCTCAGACCGTCTGTCCCAGACCGTCTGTCTCAGACCGTCTGTCTCAGACCGTCTGTCTCAGACCGTCTGTCTCAGACCGTCTGTCTCAGACCGTCTGTCTCAGACCGTCTGTCTCAGACCGTCTGTCTCAGACCGTCTGTCTCAGACCGTCTGTCTCATTCCGTCTGTCTCAGATCGTCTGTCTCAGACCGTCTGTGTCAGACCGTCTGTCTCAGACCGTTTGTCTCAGACCGTCTGTCTCATTCCGTCTATCATAGATCGTCTGTCTCAGAACGTCTGTCACTGTGCATCTGTCTAAGACCGTCTGTCTCAGACCGTCTTGCTCAGACCGTCCGTCTCAGACCGTCTGCCTGATAACGTCTCTCTCAGACCGTCTGTCTCAGACCGTCTGTCTCAGACCGTCTGTCTCAGACCGTCTGTCTCAGACCGTCTGTCTCAGACCGTCTGTCTCAGACCGTTTGTCTCAGACCGTCTGTCTCAGACCGTCTGTCTCAGACCGTCTGTCTCAGACCGTCTGTCTCAGACCGTCTGTCTCATTCCGTCTATCTTAGATCGTCTGTCTCACAACGTCTGTCACTGTGCATCTGTCTAAGACCGTCTGTCTCAGACCGTCTTGCTCAGACCGTCCGTCTCAGACCGTCTGCCTGATAACGTCTCTCTCAGACCGTCTGTCTCAGACCGTCTGTCTCATCCCGTCTGTCTCATCCCGTCTGCCTCATCCCGTCTGTCTCATCCCGTCTGTCTCATTCCGTCTAACTTAGATCGTCTGACTCAGAAAGTCTGTCTCAGACCGTCTGTCTCAGACCGTCTGTCTCAGACCGTCTGTCTCAGTCCGTCTGTCTCAGACCGTCTGTCTCAGACCGTCTGTCCCAGACCGTCTGTCTCAGACCGTCTGTCTCAGACCGTCTGTCTCAGACCGTCTGTCTCAGACCGTCTGTCTCAGACCGTCTGTCTCAGACCGTCTGTCTCAGACCGTCTGTCTCAGACCGTCTGTCTCATTCCGTCTGTCTCAGATCGTCTGTCTCAGACCGTCTGTGTCAGACCGTCTGTCTCAGACCGTTTGTCTCAGACCGTCTGTCTCATTCCGTCTATCTTAGATCGTCTGTCTCAGAACGTCTGTCACTGTGCATCTGTCTAAGACCGTCTGCCTCAGACCGTCTTGCTCAGACCGTCCGTCTCAGACCGTCTGCCTGATAACGTCTCTCTCAGACCGTCTGTCTCAGACCGTCTGTCTCAGACCGTCTGTCTCAGACCGTCTGTCTCAGACCGTCTGTCTCGGACCGTCTGTCTCGGACCGTTTGTCTCAGACCGTCTGTCTCAGACCGTCTGTCTCATTCCGTCTATCTTAGATCGTCTGTTTCAGAACATCTGTCACTGTGCATCTGTCTAAGACCGTCTGTCTCAGACCGTCTTGCTCAGACCGTCCGTCTCAGACCGTCTGCCTGATAACGTCTCTCTCAGACCGTCTGTCTCAGACCGTCTGTCTCAGACCGTCTGTCTCAGACCGTCTGTCTCATTCCGTCTATCTTAGATCGTCTGTCTCAGAACGTCTGTCACTGTGCATCTGTCTAAGACCGTCTGCCTCAGACCGTCTTGCTCAGACCGTCCGTCTCAGACCGTCTGCCTGATAACGTCTCTCTCAGACCGTCTGTCTCAGACCGTCTGTCTCAGACCGTCTGTCTCAGACCGTCTGTCTCAGACCGTCTGTCTCAGACCGTCTGTCTCAGACCGTCTGTCTCAGACCGTCTGTCTCATTCCGTCTATCTTAGATCGTCTGTCTCAGAACGTCTGTCACTGTGCATCTGTCTAAGACCGTCTGCCTCAGACCGTCTTGCTCAGACCGTCCGTCTCAGACCGTCTGCCTGATAAGGTCTCTCTCAGACCGTCTGTCTCAGACCGTCTGTCTCAGACCGTCTGTCTCAGACCGTCTGTCTCAGACCGTCTGTCTCAGACCGTCTGTCTCATTCCGTCTGTCTCAGATCGTCTGTCTCAGACCGTCTGTGTCAGACCGTCTGTCTCAGACCGTTTGTCTCAGACCGTCTGTCTCATTCCGTCTATCTTAGATCGTCTGTCTCAGAACGTCTGTCACTGTGCATCTGTCTAAGACCGTCTGCCTCAGACCGTCTTGCTCAGACCGTCCGTCTCAGACCGTCTGCCTGATAACGTCTCTCTCAGACCGTCTGTCTCAGACCGTCTGTCTCAGACCGTCTGTCTCAGACCGTCTGTCTCAGACCGTCTGTCTCAGACCGTCTGTCTCAGACCGTCTGTCTCAGACCCTCTGTCTCAGACCGTCTGTCTCAGACCGTCTGTCTCGGACCGTCTGTCTCGGACCGTTTGTCTCAGACCGTCTGTCTCAGACCGTCTGTCTCATTCCGTCTATCTTAGATCGTCTGTCTCAGAACATCTGTCACTGTGCATCTGTCTAAGACCGTCTGTCTCAGACCGTCTTGCTCAGACCGTCCGTCTCAGACCGTCTGCCTGATAACGTCTCTCTCAGACCGTCTGTCTCAGACCGTCTGTCTCAGACCGTCTGTCTCAGACCGTCTGTCTCAGACCGTCTGTCTCAGACCGTCTGTCTCAGACCGTCTGTCTCAGACCGTCTGTCTCAGACCGTCTGTCTCAGTCCGTCTGTCTCAGACCGTCTGTCTCAGACCGTCTGTCTCAGACCGTCTGTCTCAGACCGTCTGTCTCAGACCGTCTGTCTCAGACCGTCTGTCTCAGACCGTCTGTCTCAGACCGTTTGTCTCAGACCGTCTGTCTCAGACCGTCTGTCTCAGACCGTCTGTCTCAGACCGTCTGTCTCATTCCGTCTATCTTAGATCGTCTGTCTCAGAACGTCTGTCACTGTGCATCTGTCTAAGACCGTCTGTCTCAGACCGTCTTGCTCAGACCGTCCGTCTCAGACCGTCTGCCTGATAACGTCTCTCTCAGACCGTCTGCCTGATAACGTCTCTCTCAGACCGTCTGTCTCAGACCGTCTGTCTCAGACCGTCTGTCTCAGACCGTCTGTCTCAGACCGTCTGTCTCATCCCGTCTGTCTCATCCCGTCTGCCTCATCCCGTCTGTCTCATCCCGTCTGTCTCATCCCGTCTGTCTCATCCCGTCTGTCTCGTCCCGTCTGTCTCATACCGTCTGCCTGATAACGTCTCTCTCAGACCGTCTGTCTCAAACCGTCTGTCTCGGACCGCCTGTCTCAGATCGTCTGTCTCATACCGTCTGTCTCAGACCGTCTGTCTCAGACCGTCTGTCTCATACCGTCTGCCTGATAACGTCTCTCTCAGACCGTCTGTCTCAAACCGTCTGTCTCGGACCGCCTGTCTCAGATCGTCTGTCTCATACCGTCTGTCTCAGACCGTCTGTCTCAGACCGTCTGTCTCAGACCGTCTGTCTCAGACCGTCTGTCTCAGACCGTCTGTCTCAGACCGTCTGTCTCAGACCGTCTGTCTCAGACCGTCTGTCTCGGACCATCTGTCTCGGACCGTCTGTCTCAGACCGTCTGTCTCAGACCGTCTGTTTCAGAGAACCCGTCTCAGACTGTCTGTCTCATTCCGTCTGTCTCAGACTGCCTGTCTCATTCCGTCTGTCTCAGATCGTCTGTCTCAGACCGTCTGTCTCAGACCGTCTGTCTCAGACCGTTTGTCTCAGACCGTCTGTCTCAGACCGTCTGTCTCATTCCGTCTATCTTAGATCGTCTGTCTCAGAACGTCTGTCACTGTGCATCTGTCTAAGACCGTCTGCCTCAGACCGTCTTGCTCAGACCGTCCGTCTCAGACCGTCTGCCTGATAAGGTCTCTCTCAGACCGTCTGCCTGATAAGGTCTCTCTCAGACCGTCTGTCTCAGACCGTCTGTCTCAGACCGTCTGTCTCAGTCCGTCTGTCTCAGACCGTCTGTCTCAGACCGTCTGTCTCAGACCGTCTGTCTCAGACCGTCTGTCTCAGACCGTCTGTCTCAGACCGTCTGTCTCAGACCGTCTGTCTCAGACCGTCTGTCTCAGACCGTCTGTCTCAGACCGTCTGTCTCAGACCGTCTGTCTCAGACCGTCTGTCTCAGACCGTCTGTTTCAGAGAACCCGTCTCAGACTGTCTGTCTCATTCCGTCTGTCTCAGACTGCCTGTCTCATTCCGTCTGTCTCAGATCGTCTGTCTCAGACCGTCTGTCTCAGACCGTCTGTTTCAGAGAACCCGTCTCAGACTGTCTGTCTCATTCCGTCTGTCTCAGACTGCCTGTCTCAGACCGTCTGTCTCAGACCGTCTGTCTCAGACCGTCTGCCTCAGACCGTCTGTCTCAGACCGTCTGTCTCGGACCGTTTGTCTCAGACCGTCTGTCTCAGACCGTCTGTCTCATTCCGTCTATCTTAGATCGTCTGTCTCAGAACGTCTGTCACTGTGCATCTGTCTAAGACCGTCTGCCTCAGACCGTCTTGCTCAGACGTCCGTCTCAGACCGTCTGCCTGATAAGGTCTCTCTCAGACCGTCTGTCTCAGACCGTCTGTCTCAGACCGTCTGTCTCAGACCGTCTGTCTCAGACCGTCTGTCTCAGACCGTCTGTCTCAGACCGTCTGTCTCAGACCGTCTGTCTCAGACCGTCTGTCTCAGACCGTTTGTCTCAGACCGTCTGTCTCAGTCCGTCTGTCTCAGACCGTCTGTCTCAGACCGTCTGTCTCAGACCGTCTGTCTCAGACCGTCTGTCTCAGACCGTCTGTCTCAGACCGTCTGTCTCAGACCGTCTGTCTCAGACCGTCTGTCTCGGACCGTCTGTCTCGGACCGTCTGTCTCGGACCGTTTGTCTCAGACCGTCTGTCTCAGACCGTCTGTCTCATTCCGTCTATCTTAGATCGTCTGTCTCAGAACATCTGTCACTGTGCATCTGTCTAAGACCGTCTGTCTCAGACCGTCTTGCTCAGACCGTCCGTCTCAGACCGTCTGCCTGATAACGTCTCTCTCAGACCGTCTGTCTCAGACCGTCTGTCTCAGACCGTCTGTCTCAGACCGTCTGTCTCAGACCGTCTGTCTCAGACCGTCTGTCTCAGACCGTCTGTCTCAGACCGTCTGTCTCAGACCGTCTGTCTCAGTCCGTCTGTCTCAGACCGTCTGTCTCAGACCGTCTGTCTCAGACCGTCTGTCTCAGACCGTCTGTCTCAGACCGTCTGTCTCAGACCGTCTGTCTCAGACCGTCTGTCTCAGACCGTTTGTCTCAGACCGTCTGTCTCAGACCGTCTGTCTCAGACCGTCTGTCTCAGACCGTCTGTCTCATTCCGTCTATCTTAGATCGTCTGTCTCAGAACGTCTGTCACTGTGCATCTGTCTAAGACCGTCTGTCTCAGACCGTCTTGCTCAGACCGTCCGTCTCAGACCGTCTGCCTGATAACGTCTCTCTCAGACCGTCTGCCTGATAACGTCTCTCTCAGACCGTCTGTCTCAGACCGTCTGTCTCAGACCGTCTGTCTCAGACCGTCTGTCTCAGACCGTCTGTCTCATCCCGTCTGTCTCATCCCGTCTGCCTCATCCCGTCTGTCTCATCCCGTCTGTCTCATCCCGTCTGTCTCATCCCGTCTGTCTCGTCCCGTCTGTCTCATACCGTCTGCCTGATAACGTCTCTCTCAGACCGTCTGTCTCAAACCGTCTTTCTCGGACCGCCTGTCTCAGATCGTCTGTCTCATACCGTCTGTCTCAGACCGTCTGTCTCAGACCGTCTGTCTCATACCGTCTGCCTGATAACGTCTCTCTCAGACCGTCTGTCTCAAACCGTCTGTCTCGGACCGCCTGTCTCAGATCGTCTGTCTCATACCGTCTGTCTCAGACCGTCTGTCTCAGACCGTCTGTCTCAGACCGTCTGTCTCGGACCATCTGTCTCGGACCGTCTGTCTCAGACCGTCTGTCTCAGACCGTCTGTTTCAGAGAACCCGTCTCAGACTGTCTGTCTCATTCCGTCTGTCTCAGACTGCCTGTCTCATTCCGTCTGTCTCAGATCGTCTGTCTCAGACCGTCTGTCTCAGACCGTCTGTCTCAGACCGTTTGTCTCAGACCGTCTGTCTCAGACCGTCTGTCTCATTCCGTCTATCTTAGATCGTCTGTCTCAGAACGTCTGTCACTGTGCATCTGTCTAAGACCGTCTGCCTCAGACCGTCTTGCTCAGACCGTCCGTCTCAGACCGTCTGCCTGATAAGGTCTCTCTCAGACCGTCTGTCTCAGACCGTCTGTCTCAGACCGTCTGTCTCAGTCCGTCTGTCTCAGACCGTCTGTCTCAGACCGTCTGTCTCAGACCGTCTGTCTCAGACCGTCTGTCTCAGACCGTCTGTCTCAGACCGTCTGTCTCAGACCGTCTGTCTCAGACCGTCTGTCTCAGACCGTCTGTCTCAGACCGTCTGTCTCAGACCGTCTGTCTCAGACCGTCTGTTTCAGAGAACCCGTCTCAGACTGTCTGTCTCATTCCGTCTGTCTCAGACTGCCTGTCTCATTCCGTCTGTCTCAGATCGTCTGTCTCAGACCGTCTGTTTCAGAGAACCCGTCTCAGACTGTCTGTCTCATTCCGTCTGTCTCAGACTGCCTGTCTCAGACCGTCTGTCTCAGACCGTCTGTCTCAGACCGTCTGCCTCAGACCGTCTGTCTCAGACCGTCTGTCTCGGACCGTTTGTCTCAGACCGTCTGTCTCAGACCGTCTGTCTCATTCCGTCTATCTTAGATCGTCTGTCTCAGAACGTCTGTCACTGTGCATCTGTCTAAGACCGTCTGCCTCAGACCGTCTTGCTCAGACCGTCCGTCTCAGACCGTCTGCCTGATAAGGTCTCTCTCAGACCGTCTGTCTCAGACCGTCTGTCTCAGACCGTCTGTCTCAGACCGTCTGTCTCAGACCGTCTGTCTCAGACCGTCTGTCTCAGACCGTCTGTCTCAGACCGTCTGTCTCAGACCGTCTGTCTCAGACCGTCTGTCTCAGACCGTTTGTCTCAGACCGTCTGTCTCAGTCCGTCTGTCTCAGACCGTCTGTCTCAGACCGTCTGTCTCAGACCGTCTGTCTCAGACCGTCTGTCTCAGACCGTCTGTCTCAGACCGTCTGTCTCAGACCGTCTGTCTCAGACCGTCTGTCTCAGACCGTCTGTTTCAGAGAACCCGTCTCAGACTGTCTGTCTCATTCCGTCTGTCTCAGACTGCCTGTCTCATTCCGTCTGTCTCAGATCGTCTGTCTCAGACCGTCTGTCTCAGACCGTCTGTTTCAGAGAACCCGTCTCAGACTGTCTGTCTCATTCCGTCTGTCTCAGACTGCCTGTCTCAGACCGTCTGTCTCAGACCGTCTGTCTCAGACCGTCTGCCTCAGACCGTCTGTCTCAGACCGTCTGTCTCGGACCGTTTGTCTCAGACCGTCTGTCTCAGACCGTCTGTCTCATTCCGTCTATCTTAGATCGTCTGTCTCAGAACGTCTGTCACTGTGCATCTGTCTCAGACCGTCTGTCTCAGACCGTCTGTCTCAGACCGTCTGTCTCAGACCGTCTGTCTCAGACCGTCTGTCTCAGACCGTCTGTCACAGACCGTCTGTCTCAGACCGTCTGTCTCAGACCGTCTGTTTCAGAGAACCCGTCTCAGACTGTCTGTCTCATTCCGTCTGTCTCAGACTGCCTGTCTCATTCCGTCTGTCTCAGATCGTCTGTCTCAGACCGTCTGTCTCAGACCGTTTGTCTCAGACCGTCTGTCTCAGACCGTCTGTCTCAGACCGTCTGTCTCATTCCGTCTATCATAGATCGTCTGTCTCAGAACGTCTGTCACTGTGCATCTGTCTAAGACCGTCTGTCTCAGACCGTCTTGCTCAGACCGTCCGTCTCAGACCGTCTGCCTGATAACGTCTCTCTCAGACCGTCTGTCTCAGACCGTCTGTCTCAGACCGTCTGTCTCAGACCGTCTGTCTCATCCCGTCTGTCTCATCCCGTCTGCCTCATCCCGTCTGTCTCATCCCGTCTGTCTCATTCCGTCTAACTTAGATCGTCTGACTCAGAAAGTCTGTCTCAGACCGTCCGTCTCAGACCGTCTGTCTCAGACCGTCTGTCTCAGACCGTCTGTCTCAGACCGTCTGTCTCAGACCGTCTGTCGCAGACCGTCTGTCTCATTCCGTCTATCTTAGATCGTCTGTCTCATTCCGTCTATCTTAGATCGTCTGTCTCAGAACGTCTGTCACTGTGCATCTGTCTAAGACCGTCTGTCTCAGACCGTCTGTCTCAGACCGTCTGTCTCAGACCGTCTGTCTCAGACCGTCTGTCTCGGACCGTTTGTCTCAGACCGTCCGTCTCAGACCGTCTGCCTGATAACGTCTCTCTCAGACCGTCTGTCTCAGACCGTCTGTCTCAGACCGTCTGTCTCAGACCGTCTGTCTCAGACCGTCTGTCTCAGACCGTCTGTCTCATCCCGTCTGTCTCATCCCGTCTGTCTCAGACCGTCTGTCTCAGACCGTCTGTCTCAGACCGTCTGTCTCGTCCCGTCTGTCTCATCCCGTCTGCCTCATCCCGTCTGTCTCATCCCGTCTGTCTCATTCCGTCTAACTTAGATCGTCTGACTCAGAAAGTCTGTCTCAGACCGTCTGTCTCAGACCGTCTGTCTCAGACCGTCTGTCTCAGACCGTCTGTCTCAGACCGTCTGTCTCAGACCGTCTGTCTCAGACCGTCTGTCTCAGTCCGTCTGTCTCAGACCGTCTGTCTCAGACCGTCCGTCTCAGACCGTCTGTCTCAGACCGTCTGTCTCAGACCGTCTGTCTCAGACCGTCTGTCTCAGACCGTCTGTCTCAGACCGTCTGTCTCAGACCGTTTGTCTCAGACCGTCTGTCTCAGACCGTCTGTCTCATTCCGTCTATCTTAGATCGTCTGTCTCAGAACGTCTGTCACTGTGCATCTGTCTAAGACCGTCTGTCTCAGACCGTCTTGCTCAGACCGTCTGTCTCAGACCGTCAGTCTCAGACCGTCTGTCTCAGACCGTCTGTCTCAGACCGTCTGTCTCAGACCGTCTGTCTCAGACCGTCTGTCTCAGACCGTCTGTCTCAGACCGTCTGTCTCCGACCGTCTGTCTCAGACCGTCTGTCTCAGACCGTCTGTCTCAGACCGTCTGTCTCAGACCGTCTGTCTCAGACCGTCTGTCTCAGACCGTCTGTCTCAGACCGTCTGTTTCAGACCGTCTGTCTCATTCCGTCTGTCTCAGACCGTCTGTCTCAGACCGTCTGTCTCAGACCGTCTGTCTCAGACCGTCTGTCTCAGACCGTCTGTCTCAGACCGTTTGTCTCAGACCGTCTGTCTCAGACCGTCTGTCTCATTCCGTCTATCTTAGATCGTCTGTCTCAGAACGTCTGTCACTGTGCATCTGTCTAAGACCGTCTGCCTCAGACCGTCTTGCTCAGACCGTCCGTCTCAGACCGTCTGCCTGATAAGGTCTCTCTCAGACCGTCTGTCTCAGACCGTCTGTCTCAGACCGTCTGTCTCAGACCGTCTGTCTCAGACCGTCTGTCTCAGACCGTCTGTCTCAGACCGTCTGTCTCAGACCGTCTGTCTCAGACCGTCTGTCTCAGACCGTTTGTCTCAGACCGTCTGTCTCAGTCCGTCTGTCTCAGACCGTCTGTCTCAGACCGTCTGTCTCAGACCTTCTGTCTCAGACCGTCTGTCTCAGACCGTCTGTCTCAGACCGTCTGTCTCAGACCGTCTGTCTCAGACCGTCTGTCTCAGACCGTCTGTCTCAGACCGTCTGTTTCAGAGAACCCGTCACAGACTCTCTGTCTCATTCCGTCTGTCTCAGACTGCCTGTCTCATTCCGTCTGTCTCAGATCGTCTGTCTCAGACCGTCTGTCTCAGACCGTCTGTCTCAGACCGTCTGTCTCAGACCGTCTGTTTCAGAGAACCCGTCTCAGACTGTCTGTCTCATTCCGTCTGTCTCAGACTGCCTGTCTCAGACCGTCTGTCTCATTCCGTCTATCTTAGATCGTCTGTCTCAGAACGTCTGTCACTGTGCATCTGTCTAAGACCGTCTGTCTCAGACCGTCTGTCTCAGACCGTCTGTCTCAGACCGTCTGTCTCAGACCGTCTGTCTCAGACCGTCTGTCTCGGACCGTTTGTCTCAGACCGTCCGTCTCAGACCGTCTGCCTGATAACGTCTCTCTCAGACCGTCTGTCTCAGACCGTCTGTCTCATTCCGTCTAACTTAGATCGTCTGACTCAGAAAGTCTGTCTCAGACCGTCTGTCTCAGTCCGTCTGTCTCAGACCGTCTGTCTCAGACCGTCTGTCTCAGACCGTCTGTCTCAGACCGTCTGTCTCAGACCGTCTGTCTCAGACCGTCTGTCTCAGACCGTCTGTCTCAGACCGTCTGTCTCGGACCGTTTGTCTCAGACCGTCTGTCTCAGACCGTCTGTCTCATTCCGTCTATCTTAGATCGTCTGTCTCAGAACGTCTGTCACTGTGCATCTGTCTAAGACCGTCTGTCTCAGACCGTCTGTCTCAGACCGTCTGTCTCAGACCGTCTGTCTCAGACCGTCTGTCTCGGACCGTTTGTCTCAGACCGTCCGTCTCAGACCGTCTGCCTGATAACGTGTCTCTCAGACCATCTGTCTCAGACCGTCTGTCTCAGACCGTCTGTCTCAGAACGTCTGTCTCAGACCGTCTGTCTCATCCCGTCTGTCTCATCCCGTCTGTCTCAGACCGTCTGTCTCAGACCGTCTGTCTCAGACCGTCTGTCTCATCCCGTCTGTCTCATCCCGTCTGCCTCATCCCGTCTGTCTCATCCCGTCTGTCTCATTCCGTCTAACTTAGATCGTCTGACTCAGAAAGTCTGTCTCAGACCGTCTGTCTCAGACCGTCTGTCTCAGACCGTCTGTCTCAGACCGTCTGTCTCAGACCGTCTGTCTCAGACCGTCTGTCTCAGTCCGTCTGTCTCAGACCGTCTGTCTCAGACCGTCCGTCTCAGACCGTCTGTCTCAGACCGTCTGTCTCAGACCGTCTGTCTCAGACCGTCTGTCACAGACCGTCTGTCTCAGACCGTCTGTCTCAGACCGTCTGTTTCAGAGAACCCGTCTCAGACTGTCTGTCTCATTCCGTCTGACTCAGACTGCCTGTCTCATTCCGTCTGTCTCAGATCGTCTGTCTCAGACCGTCTGTCTCATTCCGTCTGTCTCAGATCGTCTGTCTCAGACCGTCTGTCTCAGACCGTCTGTCTCAGACCGTTTGTCTCAGACCGTCTGTCTCAGACCGTCTGTCTCATTCCGTCTATCTTAGATCGTCTGTCTCAGAACGTCTGTCACTGTGCATCTGTCTAAGACCGTCTGTCTCAGACCGTCTTGCTCAGACCGTCCGTCTCAGTCCGTCTGCCTGATAACGTCTCTCTCAGACCGTCTGTCTCAGACCGTCTGTCTCAGACCGTCTGTCTCAGACCGTCTGTCTCAGACCGTCTGTTTCAGAGAACCCGTCTCAGACTGTCTGTCTCATTCCGTCTGTCTCAGACTGCCTGTTTCATTCCGTCTGTCTCAGATCGTCTGTCTCAGACCGTCTGTCTCAGACCGTCTGTCTCAGACCGTCTGTCTCAGACCGTCTGTCTCATTCCGTCTGTCTCAGATCGTCTGTCTCAGACCGTCTGTCTCAGACCGTCTGTCTCAGACCGTCTGTCTCAGACCGTCTGTCTCAGACCGTCTGTCTCAGACCGTCTGCCTCAGACCGTCTGTCTCAGACCGTCTGTCTCGGACCGTTTGTCTCAGACCGTCTGTCTCAGACCGTCTGTCTTATTCCGTCTATCTTAGATCGTCTGTCTCAGAACGTCTGTCACTGTGCATCTGTCTAAGACCGTCTGTCTCAGACCGTCTTGCTCAGACCGTCCGTCTCAGACCGTCTGCCTGATAACGTCTCTCTCAGACCGTCTGTCTCAGACCGTCTGTCTCAGACCGTCTGTCTCAGACCGTCTGTCTCAGACCGTCTGTCTCAGACCGTCTGTCTCAGACCGTCTGTCTCAGACCGTCAGTCTCAGACCGTCTGTCTCAGACCGTCTGTCTCAGACCGTCTGTCTCAGACCGTCTGTCTCAGACCGTCTGTCTCATCCCGTCTGTCTCATCCCGTCTGCCTCATCCCGTCTGTCTCATCCCGTCTGTCTCATTCTGTCTAACTTAGATCGTCTGACTCAGAAAGTCTGTCTCAGACCGTCTGTCTCAGACCGTCTGTCTCAGACCGTCTGTCTCAGACCGTCTGTCTCAGACCGTCTGTCTCAGACCGTCTGTCTCAGACCGTCTGTCTCAGTCCGTCTGTCTCAGACCGTCTGTCTCAGACCGTCTGTCTCAGACCGTCTGTCTCAGACCGTCTGTCTCAGACCGTCTGTCACAGACCGTCTGTCTCAGACCGTCTGTCTCAGACCGTCTGTTTCAGAGAACCCGTCTCAGACTGTCTGTCTCATTCCGTCTGTCTCAGACTGCCTGTCTCATTCCGTCTGTCTCAGATCGTCTGTCTCAGACCGTCTGTCTCAGACCGTTTGTCTCAGACCGTCTGTCTCAGACCGTCTGTCTCAGACCGTCTGTCTCATTCCGTCTATCATAGATCGTCTGTCTCAGAACGTCTGTCACTGTGCATCTGTCTAAGACCGTCTGTCTCAGACCGTCTTGCTCAGACCGTCCGTCTCAGACCGTCTGCCTGATAACGTCTCTCTCAGACCGTCTGTCTCAGACCGTCTGTCTCAGACCGTCTGTCTCAGACCGTCTGTCTCAGACCGTCTGTCTCAGACCGTCTGTCTCAGACCGTCTGTCTCAGACCGTCTGTCTCAGACCGTCTGTCTCAGACCGTCTGTCTCAGACCGTCTGTCTCAGACCGTCTGTCTCAGACCGTCTGTCTCAGACCGTCTGTCTCAGACCGTCTGTCTCAGACCGTCTGTCTCAGACCGTCTGTCTCAGACCGTCTGTCTCAGACCGTCTGTCTCAGACCGTCTGTCTCAGACCGTTTGTCTCAGACCGTCTGTCTCAGTCCGTCTGTCTCAGACCGTCTGTCTCAGACCGTCTGTCTCAGACCGTCTGTCTCAGACCGTCTGTCTCAGACCGTCTGTCTCAGACCGTCTGTTTCAGAGAACCCGTCTCAGACTGTCTGTCTCATTCCGTCTGTCTCAGACTGCCTGTCTCATTCCGTCTGTCTCAGATCGTCTGTCTCAGACCGTCTGTCTCAGACCGTCTGTCTCAGACCGTCTGTTTCAGAGAACCCGTCTCAGACTGTCTGTCTCATTCCGTCTGTCTCAGACTGCCTGTCTCAGACCGTCTGTCTCAGACCGTCTGTCTCAGACCGTCTGCCTCAGACCGTCTGTATCAGACCGTCAGTCTCAGACCGTCTGTCTCAGACCGTCTGTCTCATCCCGTCTGTCTCATCCCGTCTGCCTCATCCCGTCTGTCTCATCCCGTCTGTCTCATTCTGTCTAACTTAGATCGTCTGACTCAGAAAGTCTGTCTCAGACCGTCTGTCTCAGACCGTCTGTCTCAGACCGTCTGTCTCAGACCGTCTGTCTCAGACCGTCTGTCTCAGTCCGTCTGTCTCAGACCGTCTGTCTCAGACCGTCTGTCTCAGACCGTCTGTCTCAGACCGTCTGTCTCAGACCGTCTGTCACAGACCGTCTGTCTCAGACCGTCTGTCTCAGACCGTCTGTTGCAGAGAACCCGTCTCAGACTGTCTGTCTCATTCCGTCTGTCTCAGACTGCCTGTCTCATTCCGTCTGTCTCAGATCGTCTGTCTCAGACCGTCTGTCTCAGACCGTTTGTCTCAGACCGTCTGTCTCAGACCGTCTGTCTCAGACCGTCTGTCTCAGACCGTCTGTCTCATTCCGTCTATCATAGATCGTCTGTCTCAGAACGTCTGTCACTGTGCATCTGTCTAAGACCGTCTGTCTCAGACCGTCTTGCTCAGACCGTCCGTCTCAGACCGTCTGCCTGATAACGTCTCTCTCAGACCGTCTGTCTCAGACCGTCTGTCTCAGACCGTCTGTCTCAGACCGTCTGTCTCAGACCGACTGTCTCAGACCGTCTGTCTCAGACCGTCTGTCTCAGACCGTCTGTCTCATTCCGTCTGTCTCAGATCGTCTGTCTCAGACCGTCTGTCTCAGACCGTCTGTCTCAGACCGTCTGTCTCAGACCGTCTGTCTCAGACCGTCTGTCTCAGACCGTTTGTCTCAGACCGTCTGTCTCAGACCGTCTGTCTCATTCCGTCTATCTTAGATCGTCTGTCTCAGAACGTCTGTCACCGTGCATCTGTCTAAGACCGTCTGTCTCAGACCGTCTTGCTCAGACCGTCCTTCTCAGACCGTCTGCCTGATAACGTCTCTCTCAGACCGTCTGTCTCAGACCGTATGTCTCAGACTGTCTGTCTCATCCCGTCTGTCTCATCCCGTCTGCCTCATCCCGTCTGTCTCATCCCGTCTGTCTCATTCCGTCTAACTTAGATCGTCTGACTCAGAAAGTCTGTCTCAGACCGTCCGTCTCAGACCGTCTGTCTCAGACCGTCTGTCTCAGACCGTCTGTCTCAGACCGTCTGTCTCAGACCGTCTGTCTCAGACCGTCTGTCTCAGACCGTCTGTCTCAGACCGTCTGTCTCAGACCGTCTGTCTCAGACCGTCTGTCTCATCCCGTCTGTCTCATCCCGTCTGTCTCATCCCGTCTGTCTCGTCCCGTCTGTCTCATACCGTCTGCCTGATAACGTCTCTCTCAGACCGTCTGTCTCAAACCGTCTGTCTCGGACCGCCTGTCTCAGATCGTCTGTCTCATACCGTCTGTCTCAGACCGTCTGTCTCAGACCGTCTGTCTCAGACCGTCTGTCTCAGACCGTCTGTCTCAGTCCGTCTGTCTCAGACCGTCTGTCTCAGACCGTCTGTCTCAGACCGTCTGTCTCAGACCGTCTGTCTCCGACCGTCTGTCTCAGACCGTCTGTCTCAGACCGTTTGTCTCAGACCGTCTGTCTCAGACCGTCTGTCTCAGACCGTCTGTCTCATTCCGTCTATCTTAGATCGTCTGTCTCAGAACGTCTGTCACTGTGCATCTGTCTAAGACCGTCTGTCTCAGACCGTCTTGCTCAGACCGTCCGTCTCAGACCGTCTGCCTGATAACGTCTCTCTCAGACCGTCTGTCTCAGACCGTCTGTCTCAGACCGTCTGTCTCAGACCGTCTGTCTCATCCCGTCTGTCTCATCCCGTCTGCCTCATCCCGTCTGTCTCATCCCGTCTGTCTCATTCCGTCTAACTTAGATCGTCTGACTCAGAAAGTCTGTCTAAGACCGTCTGCCTCAGACCGTCTTGCTCAGACCGTCCGTCTCAGACCGTCTGCCTGATAAGGTCTCTCTCAGACCGTCTGTCTCAGACCGTCTGTCTCAGACCGTCTGTCTCAGACCGTCTGTCTCAGATCGTCTGTCGCAGACCGTCTGTCTCAGACCGTCTGTCTCAGACCGTTTGTCTCAGACCGTCTGTCTCAGACCGTCTGTCTCATTCCGTCTATCTTAGATCGTCTGTCTCAGAACGTCTGTCACTGTGCATCTGTCTAAGACCGTCTGCCTCAGACCGTCTTGCTCAGACCGTCCGTCTCAGACCGTCTGCCTGATAAGGTCTCTCTCAGACCGTCTGTCTCAGACCGTCTGTCTCAGACCGTCTGTCTCAGACCGTCTGTCTCAGACCGTCTGTCTCAGACCGTCTGTCTCAGACCGTTTGTCTCAGACCGTCTGTCTCAGTCCGTCTGTCTCAGACCGTCTGTCTCAGACCGTCTGTCTCAGACCGTCTGTCTCAGACCGTCTGTCTCAGACCGTCTGCATCAGACCGTCTGTCTCAGACCGTCTGTTTCAGAGAACCCGTCTCAGACTGTCTGTCTCATTCCGTCCGTTTCAGACCGCCTGTCTCATTCCGTCTGTCTCAGATCGTCGGTCTCAGACCGTCTGTCTCAGACCGTCTGTTTCAGAGAACCCGTCTCAGACTGTCTGTCTCATTCCGTCTGTCTCAGACTGCCTGTCTCAGACCGTCTGTCTCAGACCGTCTGTCTCAGACCGTCTGTCTCAGACCGTCTGTCTCAGTCCGTCTGTCTCAGACCGTCTGTCTCAGACCGTCTGTCTCATTCCGTCTATCTTAGATCGTCTGTCTCAGAACGTCTGTCACTGTGCATCTGTCTAAGACCGTCTGTCTCAGACCGTCTTGCTCAGACCGTCCGTCTCAGACCGTCTGCCTGATAACGTCTCTCTCAGACCGTCTGTCTCAGACCGTCTGTCTCAGACCGTCTGTCTCAGACCGTCTGTCTCAGACCGTCTGTCTCAGACCGTCTGTCTCAGACCGTCTGTCTCATCCCGTCTGTCTCATCCCGTCTGCCTCATCCCGTCTGTCTCATCCCGTCTGTCTCATTCCGTCTAACTTAGATCGTCTGACTCAGAAAGTCTGTCTAAGACCGTCTGCCTCAGACCGTCTTGCTCAGACCGTCCTTCTCAGACCGTCTGCCTGATAAGGTCTCTCTCAGACCGTCTGTCTCAGACCGTCTGTCTCAGACCGTCTGTCTCAGACCGTCTGTCTCAGATCGTCTGTCGCAGACCGTCTGTCTCAGACCGTCTGTCTCAGACCGTTTGTCTCAGACCGTCTGTCTCAGACCGTCTGTCTCATTCCGTCTATCTTAGATCGTCTGTCTCAGAACGTCTGTCACTGTGCATCTGTCTAAGACCGTCTGCCTCAGACCGTCTTGCTCCGACCGTCCGTCTCAGACCGTCTGCCTGATAAGGTCTCTCTCAGACCGTCTGTCTCAGACCGTCTGTCTCAGACCGTCTGTCTCAGACCGTCTGTCTCAGACCGTCTGTCTCAGACCGTCTGTCTCAGACCGTTTGTCTCAGACCGTCTGTCTCAGTCCGTCTGTCTCAGACCGTCTGTCTCAGACCGTCTGTCTCAGACCGTCTGTCTCAGACCGTCTGTCTCAGACCGTCTGCATCAGACCGTCTGTCTCAGACCGTCTGTTTCAGAGAACCCGTCTCAGACTGTCTGTCTCATTCCGTCCGTTTCAGACTGCCTGTCTCATTCCGTCTGTCTCAGATCGTCGGTCTCAGACCGTCTGTCTCAGACCGTCTGTCTCAGACCGTCTGTTTCAGAGAACCCGTCTCAGACTGTCTGTCTCATTCCGTCTGTCTCAGACTGCCTGTCTCAGACCGTCTGTCTCAGACCGTCTGTCTCAGACCGTCTGTCTCAGACCGTCTGTCTCAGACCGTCTGTCTCAGACCGTCTGTCTCGGACCGTTTGTCTCAGACCGTCTGTCTCAGACCGTCTGTCTCATTCCGTCTATCTTAGATCGTCTGTCTCAGAACGTCTGTCACTGTGCATCTGTCTAAGACCGTCTGTCTCAGACCGTCTTGCTCAGACCGTCCGTCTCAGACCGTCTGCCTGATAACGTCTCTCTCAGACCGTCTGTCTCAGACCGTCTGTCTCAGACCGTCTGTCTCAGACCGTCTGTCTCAGACCGTCTGTCTCAGACCGTCTGTCTCAGACCGTCTGTCACAGACCGTCTGTCTCAGACCGTCTGTCTCAGACCGTCTGTCTCAGACCGTCTGTCTCAGACCGTCTGTCTCAGACCGTCTGTCTCAGACCGTCTGTCTCAGACCGTCTGTCTCAGACCGTCTGTCTCAGACCGTCTGTCTCAGACCGTCTGTCTCAGACCGTCTGTCTCAGACCGTCTGTCTCATCCCGTCTGTCTCATCCCGTCTGCCTCATCCCGTCTGTCTCATCCCGTCTGTCTCATTCCGTCTAACTTAGATCGTCTGACTCAGAAAGTCTGTCTAAGACCGTCTGCCTCAGACCGTCTTGCTCAGACCGTCCTTCTCAGACCGTCTGCCTGATAAGGTCTCTCTCAGACCGTCTGTCTCAGACCGTCTGTCTCAGACCGTCTGTCTCAGACCGTCTGTCTCAGATCGTCTGTCGCAGACCGTCTGTCTCAGACCGTCTGTCTCAGACCGTTTGTCTCAGACCGTCTGTCTCAGACCGTCTGTCTCATTCCGTCTATCTTAGATCGTCTGTCTCAGAACGTCTGTCACTGTGCATCTGTCTAAGACCGTCTGCCTCAGACCGTCTTGCTCAGACCGTCCGTCTCAGACCGTCTGCCTGATAAGGTCTCTCTCAGACCGTCTGTCTCAGACCGTCTGTCTCAGACCGTCTGTCTCAGACCGTCTGTCTCAGACCGTCTGTCTCAGACCGTCTGTCTCAGACCGTTTGTCTCAGACCGTCTGTCTCAGTCCGTCTGTCTCAGACCGTCTGTCTCAGACCGTCTGTCTCAGACCGTCTGTCTCAGACCGTCTGCATCAGACCGTCTGTCTCAGACCGTCTGTTTCAGAGAACCCGTCTCAGACTGTCTGTCTCATTCCGTCCGTTTCAGACTGCCTGTCTCATTCCGTCTGTCTCAGATCGTCGGTCTCAGACCGTCTGTCTCAGACCGTCTGTCTCAGACCGTCTGTCTCAGACCGTCTGTTTCAGAGAACCCGTCTCAGACTGTCTGTCTCATTCCGTCTGTCTCAGACTGCCTGTCTCAGACCGTCTGTCTCAGACCGTCTGTCTCAGACCGTCTGTCTCAGACCGTCTGTCTCAGACCGTCTGTTTCAGAGAACCCGTCTCAGACTGTCTGTCTCATTCCGTCTGTCTCAGACTGCCTGTCTCATTCCGTCTGACTCAGAAAGTCTGTCTCAGACCGTCCGTCTCAGACCGTCTGTCTCAGACCGTCTGTCTCAGACCGTCTGTCTCAGACCGTCTGTCTCAGACCGTCTGTCTCAGACCGTCTGTCTCAGACCGTCTGTCTCAGACCGTCTGTCTCAGACCGTCTGTCTCAGACCGTCTGTCTCAGACCGTCTGTCTCAGACCGTCTGTCTCAGACCGTCTGTCTCAGACCGTCTGTCTCAGACCGTCTGTCTCAGACCGTCTGTCTCAGACCGTCTGTCTCAGACCGTCTGTCTCAGACCGTCTGTCTCAGACCGTCTGTCTCAGACCGTCTGTCTCAGACCGTCTGTCTCAGACCGTCTGTCTCAGACCGTCTGTCTCAGACCGTCTGTCTCAGACCGTCTGTCTCAGACCGTCTGTCTCAGACCGTCTGTCTCAGACCGTCTGTCTCATTCCGTCTGTCTCAGATCGTCTGTCTCAGACCGTCTGTCTCAGTCCGTCTGTCTCAGACCGTCTGTCTCAGACCGTCTGTCTCAGACCGTCTGTCTCAGACCGTTTGTCTCAGACCGTCTGTCTCAGACCGTCTGTCTCAGACCGTCTGTCTCATTCCGTCTATCTTAGATCGTCTGTCTCAGAACGTCTGTCACTGTGCATCTGTCTAAGACCGTCTGTCTCAGACCGTCTTGCTCAGACCGTCCGTCTCAGACCGTCTGCCTGATAACGTCTCTCTCAGACCGTCTGTCTCAGACCGTCTGTCTCAGACCGTCTGACTCAGACCGTCTGTCTGAGACCGTCTGTCTCAGACCGTCTGTCTCATCCCGTCTGTCTCATCCCGTCTGCCTCATCCCGTCTGTCTCATCCCGTCTGTCTCATTCCGTCTAACTTAGATCGTCTGACTCAGAAAGTCTGTCTCAGACTGTCTGTCTCAGACCGTCTGTCTCAGACCGTCTGTCTCAGACCGTCTGTCTCAGACCGTCTGTATCAGACCGTCTGTCTCAGTCCGTCTGTCTCAGACCGTCTGTCTCAGACCGTCTGTCTCAGACCGTCTGTCTCAGACCGTCTGTCTCATTCCGTCTGTCTCAGATCGTCTGTCTCAGACCGTCTGTCTCAGTCCGTCTGTCTCAGACCGTCTGTCTCAGACCGTCTGTCTCAGACCGTCTGTCTCAGACCGTTTGTCTCAGACCGTCTGTCTCAGACCGTCTGTCTCAGACCGTCTGTCTCATTCCGTCTATCTTAGATCGTCTGTCTCAGAACGTCTGTCACTGTGCATCTGTCTAAGACCGTCTGTCTCAGACCGTCTTGCTCAGACCGTCCGTCTCAGACCGTCTGCCTGATAACGTCTCTCTCAGACCGTCTGTCTCAGACCGTCTGTCTCAGACCGTCTGACTCAGACCGTCTGTCTGAGACCGTCTGTCTCAGACCGTCTGTCTCATCCCGTCTGTCTCATCCCGTCTGCCTCATCCCGTCTGTCTCATCCCGTCTGTCTCATTCCGTCTAACTTAGATCGTCTGACTCAGAAAGTCTGTCTCAGACTGTCTGTCTCAGACCGTCTGTCTCAGACCGTCTGTCTCAGACCGTCTGTCTCAGACCGTCTGTATCAGACCGTCTGTCTCAGTCCGTCTGTCTCAGACCGTCTGTCTCAGACCGTCTGTCTCAGACCGTCTGTCTCAGACCGTCTGTCTCAGACCGTCTGTCTCAGACCGTCTGTCTCAGACCGTCTGTCTCATCCCGTCTGCCTCATCCCGTCTGTCTCATCCCGTCTGTCTCATTCCGTCTAACTTAGATCGTCTGACTCAGACCGTCTGTCTCAGACCGTCTGTCTCAGACCGTCTGTCTCAGACCGTCTGTCTCAGACCGTCTGTCTCAGACCGTCTGTCTCAGACCGTCTGTCTCATACCGTCTGTCTCAGACCGTCTGTCTCAGACCGTCTGTCTCAGACCGTCTGTCTCAGTCCGTCTGTCTCAGACCGTCTGTCTCAGACCGTCTGTCTCAGACCGTCTGTCTCAGACCGTCTGTCTCCGACCGTCTGTCTCAGACCGTCTGTCTCAGACCGTCTGTCTCAGACCGTCTGTCTCAGACCGTCTGTATCAGACCGTCTGTCTCAGTCCGTCTGTCTCAGACCGTCTGTCTCAGACCGTCTGTCTCAGACCGTCTGTCTCAGACCGTCTGTCTCAGACCGTCTGTCTCAGACCGTCTGTCTCAGACCGTCTGTCTCAGACCGTCTGTCTCATCCCGTCTGCCTCATCCCGTCTGTCTCATCCCGTCTGTCTCATTCCGTCTAACTTAGATCGTCTGACTCAGACCGTCTGTCTCAGACCGTCTGTCTCAGACCGTCTGTCTCAGACCGTCTGTCTCAGACCGTCTGTCTCAGACCGTCTGTCTCCGACCGTCTGTCTCAGACCGTCTGTCTCAGACCGTCTGTCTCAGACCGTCTGTCTCAGACCGTCTGTATCAGACCGTCTGTCTCAGTCCGTCTGTCTCAGACCGTCTGTCTCAGACCGTCTGTCTCAGACCGTCTGTCTCAGACCGTCTGTCTCAGACCGTCTGTCTCAGACCGTCTGTCTCAGACCGTCTGTCTCAGACCGTCTGTCTCAGACCGTCTGTCTCATCCCGTCTGCCTCATCCCGTCTGTCTCATCCCGTCTGTCTCATTCCGTCTAACTTAGATCGTCTGACTCAGACCGTCTGTCTCAGACCGTCTGTCTCAGACCGTCTGTCTCAGACCGTCTGTCTCAGACCGTCTGTCTCAGACCGTCTGTCTCAGACCGTCTGTCTCAGACCGTCTGTCTCAGACCGTCTGTCTCATACCGTCTGTCTCAGACCGTCTGTCTCAGACCGTCTGTCTCAGACCGTCTGTCTCAGTCCGTCTGTCTCAGACCGTCTGTCTCAGACCGTCTGTCTCAGACCGTCTGTCTCAGACCGTCTGTCTCCGACCGTCTGTCTCAGACCGTCTGTCTCGGACCGTTTGTCTCAGACCGTCTGTCTCAGACCGTCTGTCTCAGACCGTCTGTCTCATTCCGTCTATCTTAGATCGTCTGTCTCAGAACGTCTGTCACTGTGCATCTGTCTAAGACCGTCTGTCTCAGACCGTCTTGCTCAGACCGTCCGTCTCAGACCGTCTGCCTGATAACGTCTCTCTCAGACCGTCTGTCTCAGACCGTCTGTCTCAGACCGTCTGTCTCAGACCGTCTGTCTCATCCCGTCTGTCTCATCCCGTCTGCCTCATCCCGTCTGTCTCATCCCGTCTGTCTCATTCCGTCTAACTTAGATCGTCTGACTCAGAAAGTCTGTCTCAGACCGTCTGTCTCAGACCGTCTGTCTCAGACCGTCTGTCTCAGACCGTCTGTCTCAGACCGTCTGTCTCAGACCGTCTGTCTCAGACCGTCTGTCTCAGACCGTCTGTCTCAGACCGTCTGTATCAGACCGTCTGTCTCAGACCGTCTGTCTCAGACCGTCTGTCTCAGACCGTTTGTCTCAGACCGTCTGTCTCAGACCGTCTGTCTCAGACCGTCTGTCTCATTCCGTCTATCTTAGATCGTCTGTCTCAGAACGTCTGTCACTGTGCATCTGTCTAAGACCGTCTGTCTCAGACCGTCTTGCTCAGACCGTCCGTCTCAGACCGTCTGCCTGATAACGTCTCTCTCAGACCGTCTGTCTCAGACCGTCTGTCTCAGACCGTCTGACTCAGACCGTCTGTCTGAGACCGTCTGTCTCAGACCGTCTGTCTCATCCCGTCTGTCTCATCCCGTCTGCCTCATCCCGTCTGTCTCATCCCGTCTGTCTCATTCCGTCTAACTTAGATCGTCTGACTCAGAAAGTCTGTCTCAGACTGTCTGTCTCAGACCGTCTGTCTCAGACCGTCTGTCTCAGACCGTCTGTCTCAGACCGTCTGTATCAGACCGTCTGTCTCAGTCCGTCTGTCTCAGACCGTCTGTCTCAGACCGTCTGTCTCAGACCGTCTGTCTCAGACCGTCTGTCTCAGACCGTCTGTCTCATCCCGTCTGCCTCATCCCGTCTGTCTCATCCCGTCTGTCTCATTCCGTCTAACTTAGATCGTCTGACTCAGACCGTCTGTCTCAGACCGTCTGTCTCAGACCGTCTGTCTCAGACCGTCTGTCTCAGACCGTCTGTCTCAGACCGTCTGTCTCAGACCGTCTGTCTCAGACCGTCTGTCTCAGACCGTCTGTCTCATACCGTCTGTCTCAGACCGTCTGTCTCAGACCGTCTGTCTCAGACCGTCTGTCTCAGTCCGTCTGTCTCAGACCGTCTGTCTCAGACCGTCTGTCTCAGACCGTCTGTCTCAGACCGTCTGTCTCCGACCGTCTGTCTCAGACCGTCTGTCTCAGACCGTCTGTCTCAGACCGTCTGTCTCAGACCGTCTGTATCAGACCGTCTGTCTCAGTCCGTCTGTCTCAGACCGTCTGTCTCAGACCGTCTGTCTCAGACCGTCTGTCTCAGACCGTCTGTCTCAGACCGTCTGTCTCAGACCGTCTGTCTCAGACCGTCTGTCTCAGACCGTCTGTCTCATCCCGTCTGCCTCATCCCGTCTGTCTCATCCCGTCTGTCTCATTCCGTCTAACTTAGATCGTCTGACTCAGACCGTCTGTCTCAGACCGTCTGTCTCAGACCGTCTGTCTCAGACCGTCTGTCTCAGACCGTCTGTCTCAGACCGTCTGTCTCAGACCGTCTGTCTCAGACCGTCTGTCTCAGACCGTCTGTCTCATACCGTCTGTCTCAGACCGTCTGTCTCAGACCGTCTGTCTCAGACCGTCTGTCTCAGTCCGTCTGTCTCAGACCGTCTGTCTCAGACCGTCTGTCTCAGACCGTCTGTCTCAGACCGTCTGTCTCCGACCGTCTGTCTCAGACCGTCTGTCTCGGACCGTTTGTCTCAGACCGTCTGTCTCAGACCGTCTGTCTCAGACCGTCTGTCTCATTCCGTCTATCTTAGATCGTCTGTCTCAGAACGTCTGTCACTGTGCATCTGTCTAAGACCGTCTGTCTCAGACCGTCTTGCTCAGACCGTCCGTCTCAGACCGTCTTGCTCAGACCGTCCGTCTCAGACCGTCTGCCTGATAACGTCTCTCTCAGACCGTCTGTCTCAGACCGTCTGTCTCAGACCGTCTGTCTCAGACCGTCTGTCTCATCCCGTCTGTCTCATCCCGTCTGCCTCATCCCGTCTGTCTCATCCCGTCTGTCTCATTCCGTCTAACTTAGATCGTCTGACTCAGAAAGTCTGTCTCAGACCGTCTGTCTCAGACCGTCTGTCTCAGACCGTCTGTCTCAGACCGTCTGTCTCAGACCGTCTGTCTCAGACCGTCTGTCTCAGACCGTCTGTCTCAGACCGTCTGTCTCAGACCGTCTGTCTCAGACCGTCTGTATCAGACCGTCTGTCTCAGTCCGTCTGTCTCAGACCGTCTGTCTCAGACCGTCTGTCTCAGACCGTCTGTCTCAGACCGTCTGTCTCAGACCGTCTGTCTCAGACCGTCTGTCTCAGACCGTCTGTCTCAGACCGTCTGTCTCAGACCGTCTGTCTCAGACCGTCTGTCTCATCCCGTCTGCCTCATCCCGTCTGTCACATCCCGTCTGTCTCATTCCGTCTAACTTAGATCGTCTGACTCAGACCGTCTGTCTCAGACCGTTTGTCTCAGACCGTCTGTCTCAGTCCGTCTGTCTCAGACCGTCTGTCTCAGACCGTCTGTCTCAGACCGTCTGTCTCAGACCGTCTGTCTCAGACCGTCTGTCTCAGACCGTCTGTCTCAGACCGTCTGTCTCAGACCGTCTGTTTCAGAGAACCCGTCTCAGACTGTCTGTCTCATTCCGTCTGTCTCAGACTGCCTGTCTCATTCCGTCTGTCTCAGATCGTCTGTCTCAGACCGTCTGTCTCAGACCGTCTGTCTCAGACCGTCTGTTTCAGAGAACCCGTCTCAGACTGTCTGTCTCATTCCGTCTGTCTCAGACTGCCTGTCTCAGACCGTCTGTCTCAGACTGTCTGTCTCAGACCGTCTGCCTCAGACCGTCTGTCTCAGACCGTCTGTCTCGGGCCGTTTGTCTCAGACCGTCTGTCTCAGACCGTCTGTCTCATTCCGTCTATCTTAGATCGTCTGTCTCAGAACGTCTGTCACTGTGCATCTGTCTAAGACCGTCTGTCTCAGACCGTCTTGCTCAGACCGTCCGTCTCAGACCGTCTGCCTGATAACGTCTCTCTCAGACCGTCTGTCTCAGACCGTCTGTCTCAGACCGTCTGCCTCAGACCGTCAGTCTCAGACCGTCTGTCTCAGACCGTCTGTCTCAGACCGTCTGTCTCAGACCGTCTGTCTCAGACCGTCTGTCTCAGACCGTCTGTCTCAGACCGTCTGTCTCAGACCGTCTGTCTCAGACCGTCTGTCTCCGACCGTCTGTCTCAGACCGTCTGTCTCAGACCGTTTGTCTCAGACCGTCTGTCTCAGACCGTCTGTCTCAGACCGTCTGTCTCATTCCGTCTATCTTAGATCGTCTGTCTCAGAACGTCTGTCACTGTGCATCTGTCTAAGACCGTCTGTCTCAGACCGTCCGTCTCAGACCGTCTGCCTGATAACGTCTCTCTCAGACCGTCTGTCTCAGACCGTCTGTCTCAGACCGTCTGTCTCAGACCGTCTGTCTCAGTCCGTCTGTCTCAGACCGTCTGTCTCAGACCGTCTGTCTCAGACCGTCTGTCTCAGACCGTCTGTCTCAGACCGTCTGTCTCAGACCGTCTGTCTCAGACCGTCTGTCACGGACCGTCTGTCTCAGACCGTCTGTCTCAGACCGTCTGTTTCAGAGAACCCGTCTCAGACTGTCTGTCTCATTCGGTCTGTCTCAGACTGCCTGTCTCATTCCGTCTGTCTCAGATCGTCTGTCTCAGACCGTCTGTCTCAGACCGTTTGTCTCAGACCGTCTGTCTCAGACCGTCTGTCTCAGACCGTCTGTCTCATTCCGTCTATCATAGATCGTCTGTCTCAGAACGTCTGTCACTGTGCATCTGTCTAAGACCGTCTGTCTCAGACCGTCTTGCTCAGACCGTCCGTCTCAGACCGTCTGCCTGATAACGTCTCTCTCTGACCGTCTGTCTCAGACCGTCTGTCTCAGACCGTCTGTCTCAGACCGTCTGTCTCAGACCGTCTGTCTCAGACCGTCTGTCTCAGACCGTCTGTCTCAGACCGTCTGTCTCAGACCGTCTGTCTCATTCCGTCTGTCTCAGATCGTCTGTCTCAGACCGTCTGTCTCAGACCGTCTGTCTCAGACCGTCTGTCTCCGACCGTCTGTCTCAGACCGTCTGTCTCAGACCGTTTGTCTCAGACCGTCTGTCTCAGACCGTCTGTCTCAGACCGTCTGTCTCATTCCGTCTATCTTAGATCGTCTGTCTCAGAACGTCTGTCACTGTGCATCTGTCTAAGACCGTCTGTCTCAGACCGTCTTGCTCAGATCGTCCGTCTCAGACCGTCTGCCTGATAACGTCTCTCTCAGACCGTCTGTCTCAGACCGTCTGTCTCAGACCGTCTGTCTCAGACCGTCAGTCTCAGACCGTCTGTCTCAGACCGTCTGTCTCAGACCGTCTGTCTCAGACCGTCTGTCTCAGACCGTCTGTCTCAGACCGTCTGTCTCAGACCGTCTGTCTCAGACCGTCTGTCTCCGACCGTCTGTCTCAGACCGTCTGTCTCAGACCGTTTGTCTCAGACCGTCTGTCTCAGACCGTCTGTCTCAGACCGTCTGTCTCATTCCGTCTATCTTAGATCGTCTGTCTCAGAACGTCTGTCACTGTGCATCTGTCTAAGACCGTCTGTCTCAGACCGTCTTGCTCAGACCGTCCGTCTCAGACCGTCTGCCTGATAACGTCTCTCTCAGACCGTCTGTCTCAGACCGTCTGTCTCAGACCGTCTGTCTCAGACCGTCTGTCTCAGACCGTCTGTCTCAGTCCGTCTGTCTCAGACCGTCTGTCTCAGACCGTCTGTCTCAGACCGTCTGTCTCAGACCGTCTGTCTCAGACCGTCTGTCTCAGACCGTCTGTCACAGACCGTCTGTCTCAGACCGTCTGTCTCAGACCGTCTGTTTCAGAGAACCCGTCTCAGACTGTCTGTCTCATTCGGTCTGTCTCAGACTGCCTGTCTCATTCCGTCTGTCTCAGATCGTCTGTCTCAGACCGTCTGTCTCAGACCGTTTGTCTCAGACCGTCTGTCTCAGACCGTCTGTCTCAGACCGTCTGTCTCATTCCGTCTATCATAGATCGTCTGTCTCAGAACGTCTGTCACTGTGCATCTGTCTAAGACCGTCTGTCTCAGACCGTCTTGCTCAGACCGTCCGTCTCAGACCGTCTGCCTGATAACGTCTCTCTCTGACCGTCTGTCTCAGACCGTCTGTCTCAGACCGTCTGTCTCAGACCGTCTGTCTCAGACCGTCTGTCTCAGACCGTCTGTCTCAGACCGTCTGTCTCAGACCGTCTGTCTCAGACCGTCTGTCTCATTCCGTCTGTCTCAGACCGTCTGTCTCAGACCGTCTGTCTCAGACCGTCTGTCTCCGACCGTCTGTCTCAGACCGTCTGTCTCAGACCGTTTGTCTCAGACCGTCTGTCTCAGACCGTCTGTCTCAGACCGTCTGTCTCATTCCGTCTATCTTAGATCGTCTGTCTCAGAACGTCTGTCACTGTGCATCTGTCTAAGACCGTCTGTCTCAGACCGTCTTGCTCAGACCGTCCGTCTCAGACCGTCTGCCTGATAACGTCTCTCTCAGACCGTCTGTCTCAGACCGTCTGTCTCATTCCGTCTAACTTAGATCGTCTGACTCAGAAAGTCTGTCTCAGACCGTCTGTCTCAGACCGTCTGTCTCAGACCGTCTGTCTCAGACCGTCTGTCTCAGACCGTCTGTCTCAGACCGTCTGTCTCAGACCGTCTGTCTCAGACCGTCTGTCTCAGACCGTCTGTCTCAGACCGTCTGTCTCAGTCCGTCTGTCTCAGACCGTCTGTCTCAGACCGTCTGTCTCAGACCGTCTGTCTCAGACCGTCTGTCTCAGACCGTCTGTCTCAGACCGTCTGTCTCAGACCGTCTGTCTCAGACCGTCTGTCTCAGACCGTCTGTCTCAGACCGTCTGTCTCAGACCGTCTGTCTCAGACCGTCTGTCTCAGACCGTCTGTCTCAGACCGTCTGTCTCAGACCGTCTGTCTCAGACCGTCTGTCTCAGACCGTCTGTCTCAGACCGTCTGTCTCAGACCGTCTGTCTCAGACCGTTTGTCTCAGACCGTCTGTCTCAGTCCGTCTGTCTCAGACCGTCTGTCTCAGACCGTCTGTCTCAGACCGTCTATCTCAGACCGTCTGTCTCAGACCGTCTGTCTCAGACCGTCTGTCTCAGACCGTCTGTCTCAGACCGTCTGTCTCAGACCGTCTGTCTCAGACCGTCTGTCTCAGACCGTCTGTCTCAGACCGTCTGTCTCATCCCGTCTGTCTCATCCCGTCTGCCTCATCCCGTCTGTCTCATCCCGTCTGTCTCATTCCGTCTAACTTAGATCGTCTGACTCAGAAAGTCTGTCTCAGACCGTCTGTCTCAGACCGTCTGTCTCAGACCGTCTGTCTCAGTCCGTCTGTCTCAGACCGTCTGTCTCATTCCGTCTATCTTAGATCGTCTGTCTCAGAACGTCTGTCACTGTGCATCTGTCTAAGACCGTCTGCCTCAGACCGTCTTGCTCAGACCGTCCGTCTCAGACCGTCTGCCTGATAAGGTCTCTCTCAGACCGTCTGTCTCAGACCGTCTGTCTCAGACCGTCTGTCTCAGACCGTCTGTCTCAGACCGTCTGTCTCAGACCGTCTGTCTCAGACCGTCTGTCTCAGACCGTCTGTCTCAGACCGTCTGTCTCAGACCGTCTGTCTCAGACCGTCTGTCTCAGACCGTCTGTCTCAGACCGTCTGTCTCAGACCGTCTGTCTCAGACCATCTGTCTCAGACCGTTTGTCTCAGACCGTCTGTCTCAGTCCGTCTGTCTCAGACCGTCTGTCTCAGACCGTCTGTCTCAGACCGTCTGTCTCAGACCGTCTGTCTCAGACCGTCTGTCTCAGACCGTCTGTCTCAGACCGTCTGTCTCAGACCGTCTGTCTCAGACCGTCTGTTTCAGAGAACCCGTCTCAGACTGTCTGTCTCATTCCGTCTGTCTCAGACTGCCTGTCTCATTCCGTCTGTCTCAGATCGTCTGTCTCAGACCGTCTGTCTCAGACCGTCTGTCTCAGACCGTCTGTTTCAGAGAACCCGTCTCAGACTGTCTGTCTCATTCCGTCTGTCTCAGACTGCCTGTCTCAGACCGTCTGTCTCAGACCGTCTGTCTCAGACCGTCTGCCTCAGACCGTCTGTCTCAGACCGTCTGTCTCGGACCGTTTGTCTCAGACCGTCTGTCTCAGACCGTCTGTCTCATTCCGTCTATCTTAGATCGTCTGTCTCAGAACGTCTGTCACTGTGCATCTGTCTAAGACCGTCTGTCTCAGACCGTCTTGCTCAGACCGTCCGTCTCAGACCGTCTGCCTGATAACGTCTCTCTCAGACCGTCTGTCTCAGACCGTCAGTCTCAGACCGTCTGTCTCAGACCGTCTGTCTCAGACCGTCTGTCTCAGACCGTCTGTCTCAGACCGTATGTCTCATCCCGTCTGTCTCATCCCGTCTGCCTCATCCCGTCTGTCTCATCCCGTCTGTCTCATTCCGTCTAACTTAGATCGTCTGACTCAGAAAGTCTGTCTCAGACCGTCTGTCTCAGACCGTCTGTCTCAGACCGTCTGTCTCAGACCGTCTGTCTCAGACCGTCTGTCTCAGACCGTCTGTCTCAGACCGTCTGTCTCAGACCGTTTGTCTCAGACCGTCTGTCTCAGTCCGTCTGTCTCAGACCGTCTGTCTCAGACCGTCTGTCTCAGACCGTCTGTCTCAGACCGTCTGTCTCAGACCGTCTGTCTCAGACCGTCTGTCTCAGACCGTCTGTCTCAGACCGTCTGTTTCAGAGAACCCGTCTCAGACTGTCTGTCTCATTCCGTCTGTCTCAGACTGCCTGTCTCATTCCGTCTGTCTCAGATCGTCTGTCTCAGACCGTCTGTCTCAGACCGTCTGTCTCAGACCGTCTGTCTCAGACCGTCTGTTTCAGAGAACCCGTCTCAGACTGTCTGTCTCATTCCGTCTGTCTCAGACTGCCTGTCTCAGACCGTCTGTCTCAGACCGTCTGTCTCAGACCGTCTGCCTCAGACCGTCTGTCTCAGACCGTCTGTCTCGGACCGTTTGTCTCAGACCGTCTGTCTCAGACCGTCTGTCTCATTCCGTCTATCTTAGATCGTCTGTCTCAGAACGTCTGTCACTGTGCATCTGTCTAAGACCGTCTGTCTCAGACCGTCTTGCTCAGACCGTCCGTCTCAGACCGTCTGCCTGATAACGGCTCTCTCAGACCGTCTGTCTCAGACCGTCTGTCTCAGACCGTCTGTCTCAGACCGTCTGTCTCAGACCGTCTGTCTCAGACCGTCTGTCTCAGACCGTCAGTCTCAGACCGTCTGTCTCAGACCGTCTGTCTCAGACCGTCTGTCTCAGACCGTCTGTCTCAGACCGTCTGTCTCATCCCGTCTGTCTCATCCCGTCTGCCTCATCCCGTCTGTCTCATCCAGTCTGTCTCATTCCGTCTAACTTAGATCGTCTGACTCAGAAAGTCTGTCTCAGACCGTCTGTCTCAGACCGTCTGTCTCAGACCGTCTGTCTCAGACCGTCTGTCTCAGACCGTCTGTCTCAGACCGTCTGTCTCAGACCGTCTGTCTCAGACCGTCTGTCTCAGACCGTCTGTCTCAGTCCGTCTGTCTCAGACCGTCTGTCTCAGACCGTCTGTCTCAGACCGTCTGTCTCATTCCGTCTATCTTAGATCGTCTGTCTCAGAACGTCTGTCACTGTGCATCTGTCTAAGACCGTCTGCCTCAGACCGTCTTGCTCAGACCGTCCGTCTCCGACCGTCTGCCTGATAAGGTCTCTCTCAGACCGTCTGTCTCAGACCGTCTGTCTCAGACCGTCTGTCTCAGACCGTCTGTCTCAGACCGTCTGTCTCAGACCGTCTGTCTCAGACCGTCTGTCTCAGACCGTCTGTCTCAGACCGTCTGTCTCAGACCGTTTGTCTCAGACCGTCTGTCTCAGTCCGTCTGTCTCAGACCGTCTGTCTCAGACCGTCTGTCTCAGACCGTCTGTCTCAGACCGTCTGTCTCAGACCGTCTGTCTCAGACCGTCTGTCTCAGACCGTCTGTCTCAGACCGTCTGTCTCAGACCGTCTGTTTCAGAGAACCCGTCTCAGACTGTCTGTCTCATTCCGTCTGTCTCAGACTGCCTGTCTCATTCCGTCTGTCTCAGATCGTCTGTCTCAGACCGTCTGTCTCAGACCGTCTGTCTCAGACCGTCTGTCTCAGACCGTCTGTTTCAGAGAACCCGTCTCAGACTGTCTGTCTCATTCCGTCTGTCTCAGACTGCCTGTCTCAGACCGTCTGTCTCAGACCGTCTGTCTCAGACCGTCTGCCTCAGACCGTCTGTCTCAGACCGTCTGTCTCGGACCGTTTGTCTCAGACCGTCTGTCTCAGACCGTCTGTCTCATTCCGTCTATCTTAGATCGTCTGTCTCAGAACGTCTGTCACTGTGCATCTGTCTAAGACCGTCTGTCTCAGACCGTCTTGCTCAGACCGTCCGTCTCAGACCGTCTGCCTGATAACGTCTCTCTCAGACCGTCTGTCTCAGACCGTCTGTCTCAGACCGTCTGTCTCAGACCGTCTGTCTCAGACCGTCTGTCTCAGACCGTCAGTCTCAGACCGTCTGTCTCAGACCGTCTGTCTCAGACCGTCTGTCTCAGACCGTCTGTCTCAGACCGTATGTCTCATCCCGTCTGTCTCATCCCGTCTGCCTCATCCCGTCTGTCTCATCCCGTCTGTCTCATTCCGTCTAACTTAGATCGTCTGACTCAGAAAGTCTGTCTCAGACCGTCTGTCTCAGACCGTCAGTCTCAGACCGTCTGTCTCAGACCGTCTGTCTCAGACCGTCTGTCTCAGACCGTCTGTCTCAGTCCGTCTGTCTCAGACCGTCTGTCTCAGACCGTCTGTCTCAGACCGTCTGTCTCAGACCGTCTGTCTCAGACCGTCTGTCTCAGACCGTCTGTCTCAGACCGTCTGTCACAGACCGTCTGTCTCAGACCGTCTGTCTCAGACCGTCTGTTTCAGAGAACCCGTCTCAGACTGTCTGTCTCATTCCGTCTGTCTCAGACTGCCTGTCTCATTCCGTCTGTCTCAGATCGTCTGTCTCAGTCCGTCTGTCTCAGACCGTTTGTCTCAGACCGTCTGTCTCAGACCGTCTGTCTCATTCCGTCTATCTTAGATCGTCTGTCTCAGAACGTCTGTCACTGTGCATCTGTCTAAGACCGTCTGCCTCAGACCGTCTTGCTCAGACCGTCCGTCTCAGACCGTCTGCCTGATAAGGTCTCTCTCAGACCGTCTGTCTCAGACCGTCTGTCTCAGACCGTCTGTCTCAGACCGTCTGTCTCAGACCGTCTGTCTCAGACCGTCTGTCTCAGACCGTCTGTCTCAGACCGTCTGTCTCAGACCGTCTGTCTCAGACCGTCTGTCTCATCCCGTCTGTCTCATCCCGTCTGCCTCATCCCGTCTGTCTCATCCCGTCTGTCTCATTCCGTCTAACTTAGATCGTCTGACTCAGAAAGTCTGTCTCAGACCGTCTGTCTCAGACCGTCTGTCTCAGACCGTCTGTCTCAGACCGTCTGTCTCAGACCGTCTGTCTCAGACCGTCTGTCTCAGACCGTCTGTCTCAGACCGTCTGTCTCAGACCGTCTGTCTCAGACCGTCTGTCTCAGACCGTCTGTCTCAGACCGTCTGTCACAGACCGTCTGTCTCAGACCGTCTGTCTCAGACCGTCTGTTTCAGAGAACCCGTCTCAGACTGTCTGTCTCATTCCGTCTGTCTCAGACTGCCTGTCTCATTCCGTCTGTCTCAGATCGTCTGTCTCAGACCGTCTGTCTCAGACCGTTTGTCTCAGACCGTCTGTCTCAGACCGTCTGTCTCAGACCGTCTGTCTCATTCCGTCTATCATAGATCGTCTGTCTCAGAACGTCTGTCACTGTGCATCTGTCTAAGACCGTCTGTCTCAGACCGTCTTGCTCAGACCGTCCGTCTCAGACCGTCTGCCTGATAACGTCTCTCTCAGACCGTCTGTCTCAGACCGTCTGTCTCAGACCGTCTGTCTCAGACCGTCTGTCTCAGACCGTCTGTCTCAGACCGTCTGTCTCATTCCGTCTGTCTCAGATCGTCTGTCTCAGACCGTCTGTCCCAGACCGTCTGTCTCAGACCGTCTGTGTCAGACCGTCTGTCTCAGACCGTCTGTCTCAGACCGTCTGTCTCAGACCGTCTGTCTCAGACCGTCTGTCTCAGACCGTCTGTCTCAGACCGTCTGTCTCATCCCGTCTGTCTCATCCCGTCTGCCTCATCCCGTCTGTCTCATCCCGTCTGTCTCATTCCGTCTAACTTAGATCGTCTGACTCAGAAAGTCTGTCTCAGACCGTCTGTCTCAGACCGTCTGTCTCAGACCGTCTGTCTCAGTCCGTCTGTCTCAGACCGTCTGTCTCAGACCGTCTGTCTCAGACCGTCTGTCTCAGACCGTCTGTCTCAGACCGTCTGTCTCAGACCGTCTGTCTCAGACCGTCTGTCTCATACCGTCTGTCTCAGACCGTCTGTCTCAGACCGTCTGTCTCAGACCGTCTGTCTCAGACCGTCTGTCTCAGACCGTCTGTCTCATTCCGTCTATCTTAGATCGTCTGTCTCAGAACGTCTGTCACTGTGCATCTGTCTAAGACCGTCTGCCTCAGACCGTCTTGCTCAGACCGTCCGTCTCAGACCGTCTGCCTGATAAGGTCTCTCTCAGACCGTCTGTCTCAGACCGTCTGTCTCAGACCGTCTGTCTCAGACCGTCTGTCTCAGACCGTCTGTCTCAGACCGTCTGTCTCAGACCGTCTGTCTCAGACCGTCTGTCTCAGACCGTCTGTCTCAGACCGTCTGTCTCAGACCGTCTGTCTCAGACCGTCTGTCTCAGACCGTCTGTCTCAGACCGTTTGTCTCAGACCGTCTGTCTCAGTCCGTCTGTCTCAGACCGTCTGTCTCAGACCGTCTGTCTCAGACCGTCTGTCTCAGACCGTCTGTCTCAGACCGTCTGTCTCCGACCGTCTGTCTCAGACCGTCTGTCTCAGACCGTTTGTCTCAGACCGTCTGTCGCAGACCGTCTGTCTCAGACCGTCTGTCTCAGACCGTCTGTCTCATTCCGTCTATCTTAGATCGTCTGTCTCAGAACGTCTGTCGCTGTGCATCTGTCTAAGACCGTCTGTCTCAGACCGTCTTGCTCAGACCGTCCGTCTCAGACCGTCTGCCTGATAACGTCTCTCTCAGACCGTCTGTCTCAGACCGTCTGTCTCAGACCGTCTGTCTCAGACCGTCTGTCTCATCCCGTCTGTCTCATCCCGTCTGCCTCATCCCGTCTGTCTCATCCCGTCTGTCTCATTCCGTCTAACTTAGATCGTCTGACTCAGAAAGTCTGTCTCAGACCGTCTGTCTCAGACCGTCTGTCTCAGACCGTCTGTCTCAGTCCGTCTGTCTCAGACCGTCTGTCTCAGACCGTCTGTCTCAGACCGTCTGTCTCAGACCGTCTGTCTCATACCGTCTGTCTCAGACCGTCTGTCTCAGACCGTCTGTCTCAGATCGTCTGTCTCAGAACGTCTGTCACTGTGCATCTGTCTAAGACCGTCTGTCTCAGACCGTCTTGCTCAGACCGCCCGTCTCAGACCGTCTGCCTGATAACGTCTCTCTCAGACCGTCTGTCTCAGACCGTCTGTCTCAGACCGTCTGTCTCAGACCGTCTGTCTCAGACCGTCTGTTTCAGAGAACCCGTCTCAGACTGTCTGTCTCATTCCGTCTGTCTCAGACTGCCTGTCTCATTCCGTCTGTCTCAGATCGTCTGTCTCAGACCGTCTGTCTCAGACCGTCTGTCTCAGACCGTTTGTCTCAGACCGTCTGTCTCAGACCGTCTGTCTCATTCCGTCTATCTTAGATCGTCTGTCTCAGAACGTCTGTCACTGTGCATCTGTCTAAGACCGTCTGCCTCAGACCGTCTTGCTCAGACCGTCCGTCTCAGACCGTCTGCCTGATAAGGTCTCTCTCAGACCGTCTGTCTCAGACCGTCTGTCTCAGACCGTCTGTCTCAGACCGTCTGTCTCAGATCGTCTGTCTCAGACCGTCTGTCTCAGACCGTCTGTCTCAGACCGTTTGTCTCAGACCGTCTGTCTCAGACCGTCTGTCTCATTCCGTCTATCTTAGATCGTCTGTCTCAGAACGTCTGTCACTGTGCATCTGTCTAAGACCGTCTGCCTCAGACCGTCTTGCTCAGACCGTCCGTCTCAGACCGTCTGCCTGATAAGGTCTCTCTCAGACCGTCTGTCTCAGACCGTCTGTCTCAGACCGTCTGTCTCAGACCGTCTGTCTCAGACCGTCTGTCTCAGACCGTCTGTCTCAGACCGTCTGTCTCAGACCGTCTGTCTCAGACCGTCTGTCTCAGACCGTCTGTCTCAGACCGTCTGCATCAGACCGTCTGTCTCAGACCGTCTGTTTCAGAGAACCCGTCTCAGACTGTCTGTCTCATTCCGTCTGTCTCAGACTGCCTGTCTCATTCCGTCTGTCTCAGATCGTCGGTCTCAGACCGTCTGTCTCAGACCGTCTGTCTCAGACCGTCTGTTTCAGAGAACCCGTCTCAGACTGTCTGTCTCATTCCGTCTGTCTCAGACTGCCTGTCTCAGACCGTCTGTCTCAGACCGTCTGTCTCAGACCGTCTGTCTCAGACCGTCTGTCTCAGACCGTCTGTCTCAGACCGTCTGTCTCGGACCGTCTGTCTCATACCGTCTGTCTCAGACCGTCTGTCTCAGACCGTCTGTCTCAGACCGTCTGTCTCAGTCCGTCTGTCTCAGACCGTCTGTCTCAGACCGTCTGTCTCAGACCGTCTGTCTCAGACCGTCTGTCTCCGACCGTCTGTCTCAGACCGTCTGTCTCAGACCGTTTGTCTCAGACCGTCTGTCTCAGACCGTCTGTCTCAGACCGTCTGTCTCATTCCGTCTATCTTAGATCGTCTGTCTCAGAACGTCTGTCACTGTGCATCTGTCTAAGACCATCTGTCTCAGACCGTCTTGCTCAGACCGTCCGTCTCAGACCGTCTGCCTGATAACGTCTCTCTCAGACCGTCTGTCTCAGACCGTCTGTCTCATCCCGTCTGTCTCATCCCGTCTGCCTCATCCCGTCTGTCTCATCCCGTCTGTCTCATTCCGTCTAACTTAGATCGTCTGACTCAGAAAGTCTGTCTCAGACCGTCTGTCTCAGACCGTCTGTCTCAGACCGTCTGTCTCAGACCGTCTGTCTCAGACCGTCTGTCTCAGACCGTCTGTCTCAGACCGTCTGTCTCAGACCGTCTGTCTCAGACCGTCTGTCTCAGACCGTCTGTCTCAGACCGTCTGTCTCAGACCGTCTGTCTCAGACCGTCTGTCTCAGACCGTCTGTCTCAGACCGTCTGTCTCAGTCCGTCTGTCTCAGACCGTCTGTCTCAGACCGTCTGTCTCAGACCGTCTGTCTCAGACCGTCTGTCTCAGACCGTCTGTCTCAGACCGTCTGTCTCAGACCGTCTGTCTCAGACCGTCTGTCTCAGACCGTCTGTCTCAGACCGTCTGTCTCAGACCGTCTGTCTCAGACCGTCTGTCTCATCCCGTCTGTCTCGTCCCGTCTGTCTCATTCCGTCTGCCTGATAACGTCTCTCTCAGACCGTCTGCCTCAAACCGTCTGTCTCGGACCGCCTGTCTCATATCGTCTGTCTCATACCGTCTGTCTCAGACCGTCTGTCTCAGACCGTCTGTCTCAGACCGTCTGTCTCAGACCGTCTGTCTCAGACCGTCTGTCTCAGTCCGTCTGTCTCAGACCGTCTGTCTCAGACCGTCTGTCTCAGACCGTCTGTCTCCGACCGTCTGTCTCAGACCGTCTGTCTCAGACCGTTTGTCTCAGACCGTCTGTCTCAGACCGTCTGTCTCAGACCGTCTGTCTCATTCCGTCTATCTTAGATCGTCTGTCTCAGAACGTCTGTCACTGTGCATCTGTCTAAGACCGTCTGTCTCAGACCGTCTTGCTCAGACCGTCCGTCTCAGACCGTCTGCCTGATAACGTCTCTCTCAGACCGTCTGTCTCAGACCGTCTGTCTCAGACCGTCTGTCTCAGACCGTCTGTCTCAGACCGTCTGTCTCAGACCGTCTGTCTCAGACCGTCTGTCTCATCCCGTCTGTCTCATCCCGTCTGCCTCATCCCGTCTGTCTCATCCCGTCTGTCTCATTCCGTCTAACTTAGATCGTCTGACTCAGAAAGTCTGTCTCAGACCGTCTGTCTCAGACCGTCTGTCTCAGACCGTCTGTCTCAGACCGTCTGTCTCAGACCGTCTGTCTCAGACCGTCTGTCTCAGACCGTCTGTCTCCGACCGTCTGTCTCATACCGTCTGTCTCAGACCGTCTGTCTCAGACCGTCTGTCTCAGACCGTCTGTCTCAGACCGTCTGTCTCAGACCGTCTGTCTCAGTCCGTCTGTCTCAGACCGTCTGTCTCAGACCGTCTGTCTCAGACCGTCTGTCTCCGACCGTCTGTCTCAGACCGTCTGTCTCAGACCGTTTGTCTCAGACCGTCTGTCTCAGACCGTCTGTCTCAGACCGTCTGTCTCATTCCGTCTATCTTAGATCGTCTGTCTCAGAACGTCTGTCACTGTGCATCTGTCTAAGACCGTCTGTCTCAGACCGTCTTGCTCAGACCGTCCGTCTCAGACCGTCTGCCTGATAACGTCTCTCTCAGACCGTCTGTCTCAGACCGTCTGTCTCAGACCGTCTGTCTCAGACCGTCTGTCTCAGTCCGTCTGTCTCATCCCGTCTGTCTCATCCCGTCTGCCTCATCCCGTCTGTCTCATCCCGTCTGTCTCATTCCGTCTAACTTAGATCGTCTGACTCAGAAAGTCTGTCTCAGACCGTCTGTCTCAGACCGTCTGTCTCAGACCGTCTGTCTCAGACCGTCTGTCTCAGACCGTCTGTCTCAGACCGTCTGTCTCAGACCGTCTGTCTCAGATCGTCTGTCTCAGACCGTCTGTCTCAGACCGTCTGTCTCAGACCGTTTGTCTCAGACCGTCTGTCTCAGACCGTCTGTCTCATTCCGTCTATCTTAGATCGTCTGTCTCAGAACGTCTGTCACTGTGCATCTGTCTAAGACCGTCTGCCTCAGACCGTCTTGCTCAGACCGTCCGTCTCAGACCGTCTGCCTGATAAGGTCTCTCTCAGACCGTCTGTCTCAGACCGTCTGTCTCAGACCGTCTGTCTCAGACCGTCTGTCTCAGACCGTCTGTCTCAGACCGTCTGTCTCAGACCGTCTGTCTCAGACCGTCTGTCTCAGACCGTCTGTCTCAGACCGTCTGCATCAGACCGTCTGTCTCAGACCGTCTGTTTCAGAGAACCCGTCTCAGACTGTCTGTCTCATTCCGTCTGTCTCAGACTGCCTGTCTCATTCCGTCTGTCTCAGATCGTCGGTCTCAGACCGTCTGTCTCAGACCGTCTGTCTCAGACCGTCTGTTTCAGAGAACCCGTCTCAGACTGTCTGTCTCATTCCGTCTGTCTCAGACTGCCTGTCTCAGACCGTCTGTCTCAGACCGTCTGTCTCAGACCGTCTGTCTCAGACCGTCTGTCTCAGACCGTCTGTCTCGGACCGTCTGTCTCATACCGTCTGTCTCAGACCGTCTGTCTCAGACCGTCTGTCTCAGACCGTCTGTCTCAGTCCGTCTGTCTCAGACCGTCTGTCTCAGACCGTCTGTCTCAGACCGTCTGTCTCAGACCGTCTGTCTCCGACCGTCTGTCTCAGACCGTCTGTCTCAGACCGTTTGTCTCAGACCGTCTGTCTCAGACCGTCTGTCTCAGACCGTCTGTCTCATTCCGTCTATCTTAGATCGTCTGTCTCAGAACGTCTGTCACTGTGCATCTGTCTAAGACCATCTGTCTCAGACCGTCTTGCTCAGACCGTCCGTCTCAGACCGTCTGCCTGATAACGTCTCTCTCAGACCGTCTGTCTCAGACCGTCTGTCTCATCCCGTCTGTCTCATCCCGTCTGCCTCATCCCGTCTGTCTCATCCCGTCTGTCTCATTCCGTCTAACTTAGATCGTCTGACTCAGAAAGTCTGTCTCAGACCGTCTGTCTCAGACCGTCTGTCTCAGACCGTCTGTCTCAGACCGTCTGTCTCAGACCGTCTGTCTCAGACCGTCTGTCTCAGACCGTCTGTCTCAGACCGTCTGTCTCAGACCGTCTGTCTCAGACCGTCTGTCTCAGACCGTCTGTCTCAGACCGTCTGTCTCAGACCGTCTGTCTCAGTCCGTCTGTCTCAGACCGTCTGTCTCAGACCGTCTGTCTCAGACCGTCTGTCTCAGACCGTCTGTCTCAGACCGTCTGTCTCAGACCGTCTGTCTCAGACCGTCTGTCTCAGACCGTCTGTCTCAGACCGTCTGTCTCAGACCGTCTGTCTCAGACCGTCTGTCTCATCCCGTCTGTCTCGTCCCGTCTGTCTCATACCGTCTGCCTGATAACGTCTCTCTCAGACCGTCTGTCTCAAACCGTCTGTCTCGGACCGCCTGTCTCATATCGTCTGTCTCATACCGTCTGTCTCAGACCGTCTGTCTCAGACCGTCTGTCTCAGACCGTCTGTCTCAGACCGTCTGTCTCAGTCCGTCTGTCTCAGACCGTCTGTCTCAGACCGTCTGTCTCAGACCGTCTGTCTCCGACCGTCTGTCTCAGACCGTCTGTCTCAGACCGTTTGTCTCAGACCGTCTGTCTCAGACCGTCTGTCTCAGACCGTCTGTCTCATTCCGTCTATCTTAGATCGTCTGTCTCAGAACGTCTGTCACTGTGCATCTGTCTAAGACCGTCTGTCTCAGACCGTCTTGCTCAGACCGTCCGTCTCAGACCGTCTGCCTGATAACGTCTCTCTCAGACCGTCTGTCTCAGACCGTCTGTCTCAGACCGTCTGTCTCAGACCGTCTGTCTCAGACCGTCTGTCTCAGACCGTCTGTCTCAGACCGTCTGTCTCAGACCGTCTGTCTCATCCCGTCTGTCTCATCCCGTCTGCCTCATCCCGTCTGTCTCATCCCGTCTGTCTCATTCCGTCTAACTTAGATCGTCTGACTCAGAAAGTCTGTCTCAGACCGTCTGTCTCAGACCGTCTGTCTCAGACCGTCTGTCGCAGACCGTCTGTCTCAGACCGTCTGTCTCCGACCGTCTGTCTCATACCGTCTGTCTCAGACCGTCTGTCTCAGACCGTCTGTCTCAGACCGTCTGTCTCAGACCGTCTGTCTCAGTCCGTCTGTCTCAGACCGTCTGTCTCAGACCGTCTGTCTCAGACCGTCTGTCTCCGACCGTCTGTCTCAGACCGTCTGTCTCAGACCGTTTGTCTCAGACCGTCTGTCTCAGACCGTCTGTCTCAGACCGTCTGTCTCATTCCGTCTATCTTAGATCGTCTGTCTCAGAACGTCTGTCACTGTGCATCTGTCTAAGACCGTCTGTCTCAGACCGTCTTGCTCAGACCGTCCGTCTCAGACCGTCTGCCTGATAACGTCTCTCTCAGACCGTCTGTCTCAGACCGTCTGTCTCAGACCGTCTGTCTCAGACCGTCTGTCTCAGACCGTCTGTCTCATCCCGTCTGTCTCATCCCGTCTGCCTCATCCCGTCTGTCTCATCCCGTCTGTCTCATTCCGTCTAACTTAGATCGTCTGACTCAGAAAGTCTGTCTCAGACCGTCTGTCTCAGACCGTCTGTCTCAGACCGTCTGTCTCAGACCGTCTGTCTCAGACCGTCTGTCTCAGACCGTCTGTCTCCGACCGTCTGTCTCAGACCGTCTGTCTCAGACCGTCTGTCTCAGACCGTCTGTCTCAGACCGTCTGTCTCAGACCGTCTGTCTCATACCGTCTGTCTCATCCCGTCTGTCTCATCCCGTCTGTCTCGTCCCGTCTGTCTCATACCGTCTGCCTGATAACGTCTCTCTCAGACCGTCTGTCTCAAACCGTCTGTCTCGGACCGCCTGTCTCATATCGTCTGTCTCATACCGTCTGTCTCAGATCGTCTGTCTCATACCGTCTGTCTCAGACCGTCTGTCTCAGACCGTCTGTCTCAGACCGTCTGTCTCAGACCGTCTGTCTCAGACCGTCTGTCTCAGACCGTCTGTCTCAGACCGTCTGTCTCAGACCGTCTGTCTCAGTCCGTCTGTCTCAGACCGTCTGTCTCAGACCGTCTGTCTCAGACCGTCTGTCTCAGACCGTCTGTCTCAGACCGTCTGTCTCAGACCGTCTGTCTCAGACCGTTTGTCTCAGACCGTCTGTCTCAGACCGTCTGTCTCATTCCGTCTATCTTAGATCGTCTGTCTCAGAACGTCTGTCGCTGTGCATCTGTCTAAGACCGTCTGTCTCAGACCGTCTTGCTCAGACCGTCCGTCTCAGACCGTCTGCCTGATAACGTCTCTCTCAGACCGTCTGTCTCAGACCGTCTGTCTCAGACCGTCTGTCTCAGACCGTCTGTCTCATCCCGTCTGTCTCATCCCGTCTGCCTCATCCCGTCTGTCTCATCCCGTCTGTCTCATTCCGTCTAACTTAGATCGTCTGACTCAGAAAGTCTGTCTCAGACCGTCTGTCTCAGACCGTCTGTCTCAGACCGTCTGTCTCAGTCCGTCTGTCTCAGACCGTCTGTCTCAGACCGTCTGTCTCAGACCGTCTGTCTCAGACCGTCTGTCTCAGACCGTCTGTCTCAGACCGTCTGTCTCATACCGTCTGTCTCAGACCGTCTGTCTCAGACCGTCTGTCTCAGATCGTCTGTCTCAGAACGTCTGTCACTGTGCATCTGTCTAAGACCGTCTGTCTCAGACCGTCTTGCTCAGACCGCCCGTCTCAGACCGTCTGCCTGATAACGTCTCTCTCAGACCGTCTGTCTCAGACCGTCTGTCTCAGACCGTCTGTCTCAGACCGTCTGTTTCAGAGAACCCGTCTCAGACTGTCTGTCTCATTCCGTCTGTCTCAGACTGCCTGTCTCATTCCGTCTGTCTCAGATCGTCTGTCTCAGACCGTCTGTCTCAGACCGTCTGTCTCAGACCGTTTGTCTCAGACCGTCTGTCTCAGACCGTCTGTCTCATTCCGTCTATCTTAGATCGTCTGTCTCAGAACGTCTGTCACTGTGCATCTGTCTAAGACCGTCTGCCTCAGACCGTCTTGCTCAGACCGTCCGTCTCAGACCGTCTGCCTGATAAGGTCTCTCTCAGACCGTCTGTCTCAGACCGTCTGTCTCAGACCGTCTGTCTCAGACCGTCTGTCTCAGATCGTCTGTCTCAGACCGTCTGTCTCAGACCGTCTGTCTCAGACCGTTTGTCTCAGACCGTCTGTCTCAGACCGTCTGTCTCATTCCGTCTATCTTAGATCGTCTGTCTCAGAACGTCTGTCACTGTGCATCTGTCTAAGACCGTCTGCCACAGACCGTCTTGCTCAGACCGTCCGTCTCAGACCGTCTGCCTGATAAGGTCTCTCTCAGACCGTCTGTCTCAGACCGTCTGTCTCAGACCGTCTGTCTCAGACCGTCTGTCTCAGACCGTCTGTCTCAGACCGTCTGTCTCAGACCGTCTGTCTCAGACCGTCTGTCTCAGACCGTCTGTCTCAGACCGTCTGTCTCAGACCGTCTGCATCAGACCGTCTGTCTCAGACCGTCTGTTTCAGAGAACCCGTCTCAGACTGTCTGTCTCATTCCGTCTGTCTCAGACTGCCTGTCTCATTCCGTCTGTCTCAGATCGTCGGTCTCAGACCGTCTGTCTCAGACCGTCTGTCTCAGACCGTCTGTTTCAGAGAACCCGTCTCAGACTGTCTGTCTCATTCCGTCTGTCTCAGACTGCCTGTCTCAGACCGTCTGTCTCAGACCGTCTGTCTCAGACCGTCTGTCTCAGACCGTCTGTCTCAGACCGTCTGTCTCGGACCGTCTGTCTCATACCGTCTGTCTCAGACCGTCTGTCTCAGACCGTCTGTCTCAGACCGTCTGTCTCAGTCCGTCTGTCTCAGACCGTCTGTCTCAGACCGTCTGTCTCAGACCGTCTGTCTCAGACCGTCTGTCTCCGACCGTCTGTCTCAGACCGTCTGTCTCAGACCGTTTGTCTCAGACCGTCTGTCTCAGACCGTCTGTCTCAGACCGTCTGTCTCATTCCGTCTATCTTAGATCGTCTGTCTCAGAACGTCTGTCACTGTGCATCTGTCTAAGACCATCTGTCTCAGACCGTCTTGCTCAGACCGTCCGTCTCAGACCGTCTGCCTGATAACGTCTCTCTCAGACCGTCTGTCTCAGACCGTCTGTCTCATCCCGTCTGTCTCATCCCGTCTGCCTCATCCCGTCTGTCTCATCCCGTCTGTCTCATTCCGTCTAACTTAGATCGTCTGACTCAGAAAGTCTGTCTCAGACCGTCTGTCTCAGACCGTCTGTCTCAGACCGTCTGTCTCAGACCGTCTGTCTCAGACCGTCTGTCTCAGACCGTCTGTCTCAGACCGTCTGTCTCAGACCGTCTGTCTCAGACCGTCTGTCTCAGACCGTCTGTCTCAGACCGTCTGTCTCAGACCGTCTGTCTCAGACCGTCTGTCTCAGTCCGTCTGTCTCAGACCGTCTGTCTCAGACCGTCTGTCTCAGACCGTCTGTCTCAGACCGTCTGTCTCAGACCGTCTGTCTCAGACCGTCTGTCTCAGACCGTCTGTCTCAGACCGTCTGTCTCAGACCGTCTGTCTCAGACCGTCTGTCTCATCCCGTCTGTCTCGTCCCGTCTGTCTCATACCGTCTGCCTGATAACGTCTCTCTCAGACCGTCTGTCTCAAACCGTCTGTCTCGGACCGCCTGTCTCATATCGTCTGTCTCATACCGTCTGTCTCAGACCGTCTGTCTCAGACCGTCTGTCTCAGACCGTCTGTCTCAGACCGTCTGTCTCAGTCCGTCTGTCTCAGACCGTCTGTCTCAGACCGTCTGTCTCAGACCGTCTGTCTCAGACCGTCTGTCTCAGACCGTCTGTCTCATCCCGTCTGTCTCATCCCGTCTGCCTCATCCCGTCTGTCTCATCCCGTCTGTCTCATTCCGTCTAACTTAGATCGTCTGACTCAGAAAGTCTGTCTCAGACCGTCTGTCTCAGACCGTCTGTCTCAGACCGTCTGTCTCAGACCGTCTGTCTCAGACCGTCTGTCTCAGACCGTCTGTCTCCGACCGTCTGTCTCATACCGTCTGTCTCAGACCGTCTGTCTCAGACCGTCTGTCTCAGACCGTCTGTCTCAGACCGTCTGTCTCAGTCCGTCTGTCTCAGACCGTCTGTCTCAGACCGTCTGTCTCAGACCGTCTGTCTCCGACCGTCTGTCTCAGACCGTCTGTCTCAGACCGTTTGTCTCAGACCGTCTGTCTCAGACCGTCTGTCTCAGACCGTCTGTCTCATTCCGTCTATCTTAGATCGTCTGTCTCAGAACGTCTGTCACTGTGCATCTGTCTAAGACCGTCTGTCTCAGACCGTCTTGCTCAGACCGTCCGTCTCAGACCGTCTGCCTGATAACGTCTCTCTCAGACCGTCTGTCTCAGACCGTCTGTCTCAGACCGTCTGTCTCAGACCGTCTGTCTCAGACCGTCTCTCTCAGACCGTCTGTCTCAGACCGTCTGTCTCATCCCGTCTGTCTCATCCCGTCTGCCTCATCCCGTCTGTCTCATCCCGTCTGTCTCATTCCGTCTAACTTAGATCGTCTGACTCAGAAAGTCTGTCTCAGACCGTCTGTCTCAGACCGTCTGTCTCAGACCGTCTGTCTCAGACCGTCTGTCTCAGACCGTCTGTCTCAGACCGTCTGTCTCAGACCGTCTGTCTCAGACCGTCTGTCTCCGACCGTCTGTCTCAGACCGTCTGTCTCAGACCGTCTGTCTCAGACCGTCTGTCTCAGACCGTCTGTCTCATACCGTCTGTCTCATCCCGTCTGTCTCATCCCGTCTGTCTCGTCCCGTCTGTCTCATACCGTCTGCCTGATAACGTCTCTCTCAGACCGTCTGTCTCAAACCGTCTGTCTCGGACCGCCTGTCTCATATCGTCTGTCTCATACCGTCTGTCTCAGATCGTCTGTCTCATACCGTCTGTCTCAGACCGTCTGTCTCAGACCGTCTGTCTCAGACCGTCTGTCTCAGACCGTCTGTCTCAGACCGTCTGTCTCAGACCGTCTGTCTCAGACCGTCTGTCTCAGACCGTCTGTCTCAGTCCGTCTGTCTCAGACCGTCTGTCTCAGACCGTCTGTCTCAGACCGTCTGTCTCAGACCGTCTGTCTCAGACCGTCTGTCTCAGACCGTCTGTCTCAGACCGTCTGTCTCAGACCGTCTGTCTCAGACCGTTTGTCTCAGACCGTCTGTCTCAGACCGTCTGTCTCATTCCGTCTATCTTAGATCGTCTGTCTCAGAACGTCTGTCGCTGTGCATCTGTCTAAGACCGTCTGTCTCAGACCGTCTTGCTCAGACCGTCCGTCTCAGACCGTCTGCCTGATAACGTCTCTCTCAGACCGTCTGTCTCAGACCGTCTGTCTCAGACCGTCTGTCTCAGACCGTCTGTCTCATCCCGTCTGTCTCATCCCGTCTGCCTCATCCCGTCTGTCTCATCCCGTCTGTCTCATTCCGTCTAACTTAGATCGTCTGACTCAGAAAGTCTGTCTCAGACCGTCTGTCTCAGACCGTCTGTCTCAGACCGTCTGTCTCAGTCCGTCTGTCTCAGACCGTCTGTCTCAGACCGTCTGTCTCAGACCGTCTGTCTCAGACCGTCTGTCTCAGACCGTCTGTCTCAGACCGTCTGTCTCAGACCGTCTGTCTCATACCGTCTGTCTCAGACCGTCTGTCTCAGACCGTCTGTCTCAGATCGTCTGTCTCAGAACGTCTGTCACTGTGCATCTGTCTAAGACCGTCTGTCTCAGACCGTCTTGCTCAGACCGCCCGTCTCAGACCGTCTGCCTGATAACGTCTCTCTCAGACCGTCTGTCTCAGACCGTCTGTCTCAGACCGTCTGTCTCACACCGTCTGTTTCAGAGAACCCGTCTCAGACTGTCTGTCTCATTCCGTCTGTCTCAGACTGCCTGTCTCATTCCGTCTGTCTCAGATCGTCTGTCTCAGACCGTCTGTCTCAGACCGTCTGTCTCAGACCGTTTGTCTCAGACCGTCTGTCTCAGACCGTCTGTCTCATTCCGTCTATCTTAGATCGTCTGTCTCAGAACGTCTGTCACTGTGCATCTGTCTAAGACCGTCTGCCTCAGACCGTCTTGCTCAGACCGTCCGTCTCAGAGCGTCTGCCTGATAAGGTCTCTCTCAGACCGTCTGTCTCAGACCGTCTGTCTCAGACCGTCTGTCTCAGACCGTCTGTCTCAGATCGTCTGTCTCAGACCGTCTGTCTCAGACCGTCTGTCTCAGACCGTTTGTCTCAGACCGTCTGTCTCAGACCGTCTGTCTCATTCCGTCTATCTTAGATCGTCTGTCTCAGAACGTCTGTCACTGTGCATCTGTCTAAGACCGTCTGCCTCAGACCGTCTTGCTCAGACCGTCCGTCTCAGACCGTCTGCCTGATAAGGTCTCTCTCAGACCGTCTGTCTCAGACCGTCTGTCTCAGACCGTCTGTCTCAGACCGTCTGTCTCAGACCGTCTGTCTCAGACCGTCTGTCTCAGACCGTCTGTCTCAGACCGTCTGTCTCAGACCGTCTGTCTCAGACCGTCTGCATCAGACCGTCTGTCTCAGACCGTCTGTTTCAGAGAACCCGTCTCAGTCTGTCTGTCTCATTCCGTCTGTCTCAGACTGCCTGTCTCATTCCGTCTGTCTCAGATCGTCGGTCTCAGACCGTCTGTCTCAGACCGTCTGTCTCAGACCGTCTGTTTCAGAGAACCCGTCTCAGACTGTCTGTCTCATTCCGTCTGTCTCAGACTGCCTGTCTCAGACCGTCTGTCTCAGACCGTCTGTCTCAGACCGTCTGTCTCAGACCGTCTGTCTCAGACCGTCTGTCTCGGACCGTCTGTCTCATACCGTCTGTCTCAGACCGTCTGTCTCAGACCGTCTGTCTCAGACCGTCTGTCTCAGTCCGTCTGTCTCAGACCGTCTGTCTCAGACCGTCTGTCTCAGACCGTCTGTCTCAGACCGTCTGTCTCCGACCGTCTGTCTCCGACCGTCTGTCTCAGACCGTCTGTCTCAGACCGTTTGTCTCAGACCGTCTGTCTCAGACCGTCTGTCTCAGACCGTCTGTCTCATTCCGTCTATCTTAGATCGTCTGTCTCAGAACGTCAGTCACTGTGCATCTGTCTAAGACCATCTGTCTCAGACCGTCTTGCTCAGACCGTCCGTCTCAGACCGTCTGCCTGATATCGTCTCTCTCAGACCGTCTGTCTCAGACCGTCTGTCTCAGACCGTCTGTCTCAGACCGTCTGTCTCAGACCGTCTGTCTCATCCCGTCTGTCTCATCCCGTCTGCCTCATCCCGTCTGTCTCATCCCGTCTGTCTCATTCCGTCTAACTTAGATCGTCTGACTCAGAAAGTCTGTCTCAGACCGTCTGTCTCAGACCGTCTGTCTCAGACCGTCTGTCTCAGACCGTCTGTCTCAGACCGTCTGTCTCAGACCGTCTGTCTCAGACCGTCTGTCTCAGACCGTCTGTCTCAGACCGTCTGTCTCAGACCGTCTGTCTCAGACCGTCTGTCTCAGTCCGTCTGTCTCAGACCGTCTGTCTCAGACCGTCTGTCTCAGACCGTCTGTCTCAGACCGTCTGTCTCAGACCGTCTGTCTCAGACCGTCTGTCTCAGACCGTCTGTCTCAGACCGTCTGTCTCAGACCGTCTGTCTCATCCCGTCTGCCGCATCCCGTCTGTCTCATCCCGTCTGTCTCATTCCGTCTAACTTAGATCTTCTGACTCAGAAAGTCTGTCTCAGACCGTCCGTCTCAGACCGTCTGTCTCAGACCGTCTGTCTCAGACCGTCTGTCTCAGACCGTCTCTCTCAGACCGTCTGTCTCAGACCGTCTGTCTCATCCCGTCTGTCTCATCCCGTCTGCCTCATCCCGTCTGTCTCATCCCGTCTGTCTCATTCCGTCTAACTTAGATCGTCTGACTCAGAAAGTCTGTCTCAGACCGTCTGTCTCAGACCGTCTGTCTCAGACCGTCTGTCTCAGACCGTCTGTCTCAGACCGTCTGTCTCAGACCGTCTGTCTCAGACCGTCTGTCTCAGACCGTCTGTCTCCGACCGTCTGTCTCAGACCGTCTGTCTCAGACCGTCTGTCTCAGACCGTCTGTCTCAGACCGTCTGTCTCATACCGTCTGTCTCATCCCGTCTGTCTCATCCCGTCTGTCTCGTCCCGTCTGTCTCATACCGTCTGCCTGATAACGTCTCTCTCAGACCGTCTGTCTCAAACCGTCTGTCTCGGACCGCCTGTCTCATATCGTCTGTCTCATACCGTCTGTCTCAGATCGTCTGTCTCATACCGTCTGTCTCAGACCGTCTGTCTCAGACCGTCTGTCTCAGACCGTCTGTCTCAGACCGTCTGTCTCAGACCGTCTGTCTCAGACCGTCTGTCTCAGACCGTCTGTCTCAGACCGTCTGTCTCAGTCCGTCTGTCTCAGACCGTCTGTCTCAGACCGTCTGTCTCAGACCGTCTGTCTCAGACCGTCTGTCTCAGACCGTCTGTCTCAGACCGTCTGTCTCAGACCGTCTGTCTCAGACCGTCTGTCTCAGACCGTTTGTCTCAGACCGTCTGTCTCAGACCGTCTGTCTCATTCCGTCTATCTTAGATCGTCTGTCTCAGAACGTCTGTCGCTGTGCATCTGTCTAAGACCGTCTGTCTCAGACCGTCTTGCTCAGACCGTCCGTCTCAGACCGTCTGCCTGATAACGTCTCTCTCAGACCGTCTGTCTCAGACCGTCTGTCTCAGACCGTCTGTCTCAGACCGTCTGTCTCATCCCGTCTGTCTCATCCCGTCTGCCTCATCCCGTCTGTCTCATCCCGTCTGTCTCATTCCGTCTAACTTAGATCGTCTGACTCAGAAAGTCTGTCTCAGACCGTCTGTCTCAGACCGTCTGTCTCAGACCGTCTGTCTCAGTCCGTCTGTCTCAGACCGTCTGTCTCAGACCGTCTGTCTCAGACCGTCTGTCTCAGACCGTCTGTCTCAGACCGTCTGTCTCAGACCGTCTGTCTCAGACCGTCTGTCTCATACCGTCTGTCTCAGACCGTCTGTCTCAGACCGTCTGTCTCAGATCGTCTGTCTCAGAACGTCTGTCACTGTGCATCTGTCTAAGACCGTCTGTCTCAGACCGTCTTGCTCAGACCGCCCGTCTCAGACCGTCTGCCTGATAACGTCTCTCTCAGACCGTCTGTCTCAGACCGTCTGTCTCAGACCGTCTGTCTCACACCGTCTGTTTCAGAGAACCCGTCTCAGACTGTCTGTCTCATTCCGTCTGTCTCAGACTGCCTGTCTCATTCCGTCTGTCTCAGATCGTCTGTCTCAGACCGTCTGTCTCAGACCGTCTGTCTCAGACCGTTTGTCTCAGACCGTCTGTCTCAGACCGTCTGTCTCATTCCGTCTATCTTAGATCGTCTGTCTCAGAACGTCTGTCACTGTGCATCTGTCTAAGACCGTCTGCCTCAGACCGTCTTGCTCAGACCGTCCGTCTCAGAGCGTCTGCCTGATAAGGTCTCTCTCAGACCGTCTGTCTCAGACCGTCTGTCTCAGACCGTCTGTCTCAGACCGTCTGTCTCAGATCGTCTGTCTCAGACCGTCTGTCTCAGACCGTCTGTCTCAGACCGTTTGTCTCAGACCGTCTGTCTCAGACCGTCTGTCTCATTCCGTCTATCTTAGATCGTCTGTCTCAGAACGTCTGTCACTGTGCATCTGTCTAAGACCGTCTGCCTCAGACCGTCTTGCTCAGACCGTCCGTCTCAGACCGTCTGCCTGATAAGGTCTCTCTCAGACCGTCTGTCTCAGACCGTCTGTCTCAGACCGTCTGTCTCAGACCGTCTGTCTCAGACCGTCTGTCTCAGACCGTCTGTCTCAGACCGTCTGTCTCAGACCGTCTGTCTCAGACCGTCTGTCTCAGACCGTCTGTCTCAGACCGTCTGCATCAGACCGTCTGTCTCAGACCGTCTGTTTCAGAGAACCCGTCTCAGTCTGTCTGTCTCATTCCGTCTGTCTCAGACTGCCTGTCTCATTCCGTCTGTCTCAGATCGTCGGTCTCAGACCGTCTGTCTCAGACCGTCTGTCTCAGACCGTCTGTTTCAGAGAACCCGTCTCAGACTGTCTGTCTCATTCCGTCTGTCTCAGACTGCCTGTCTCAGACCGTCTGTCTCAGACCGTCTGTCTCAGACCGTCTGTCTCAGACCGTCTGTCTCAGACCGTCTGTCTCGGACCGTCTGTCTCATACCGTCTGTCTCAGACCGTCTGTCTCAGACCGTCTGTCTCAGACCGTCTGTCTCAGTCCGTCTGTCTCAGACCGTCTGTCTCAGACCGTCTGTCTCAGACCGTCTGTCTCAGACCGTCTGTCTCCGACCGTCTGTCTCCGACCGTCTGTCTCAGACCGTCTGTCTCAGACCGTTTGTCTCAGACCGTCTGTCTCAGACCGTCTGTCTCAGACCGTCTGTCTCATTCCGTCTATCTTAGATCGTCTGTCTCAGAACGTCAGTCACTGTGCATCTGTCTAAGACCATCTGTCTCAGACCGTCTTGCTCAGACCGTCCGTCTCAGACCGTCTGCCTGATATCGTCTCTCTCAGACCGTCTGTCTCAGACCGTCTGTCTCAGACCGTCTGTCTCAGACCGTCTGTCTCAGACCGTCTGTCTCATCCCGTCTGTCTCATCCCGTCTGCCTCATCCCGTCTGTCTCATCCCGTCTGTCTCATTCCGTCTAACTTAGATCGTCTGACTCAGAAAGTCTGTCTCAGACCGTCTGTCTCAGACCGTCTGTCTCAGACCGTCTGTCTCAGACCGTCTGTCTCAGACCGTCTGTCTCAGACCGTCTGTCTCAGACCGTCTGTCTCAGACCGTCTGTCTCAGACCGTCTGTCTCAGACCGTCTGTCTCAGACCGTCTGTCTCAGTCCGTCTGTCTCAGACCGTCTGTCTCAGACCGTCTGTCTCAGACCGTCTGTCTCAGACCGTCTGTCTCAGACCGTCTGTCTCAGACCGTCTGTCTCAGACCGTCTGTCTCAGACCGTCTGTCTCAGACCGTCTGTCTCATCCCGTCTGCCGCATCCCGTCTGTCTCATCCCGTCTGTCTCATTCCGTCTAACTTAGATCTTCTGACTCAGAAAGTCTGTCTCAGACCGTCCGTCTCAGACCGTCTGTCTCAGACCGTCTGTCTCAGACCGTCTGTCTCAGACCGTCTGTCTCAGACCGTCTGTCTCAGACCGTCTGTCTCAGACCGTCTGTCTCATACCGTCTGTCTCATCCCGTCTGTCTCATCCCGTCTGTCTCGTCCCGTCTGTCTCATACCGTCTGCCTGATAACGTCTCTCTCAGACCGTCTGTCTCAAACCGTCTGTCTCGGACCGCCTGTCTCATATCGTCTGTCTCATACCGTCTGTCTCAGACCGTCTGTCTCAGACCGTCTGTCTCAGACCGTCTGTCTCAGACCGTCTGTCTCAGTCCGTCTGTCTCAGACCGTCTGTCTCAGACCGTCTGTCTCAGACCGTCTGTCTCCGACCGTCTGTCTCAGACCGTCTGTCTCATCCCGTCTGTCTCATCCCGTCTGCCTCATCCCGTCTGTCTCATCCCGTCTGTCTCATTCCGTCTAACTTAGATCGTCTGACTCAGAAAGTCTGTCTCAGACCGTCTGTCTCAGACCGTCTGTCTCAGACCGTCTGTCTCAGACCGTCTGTCTCAGACCGTCTGTCTCAGACCGTCTGTCTCAGACCGTCTGTCTCAGACCGTCTGTCTCCGACCGTCTGTCTCAGACCGTCTGTCTCAGACCGTCTGTCTCAGACCGTCTGTCTCAGACCGTCTGTCTCATACCGTCTGTCTCATCCCGTCTGTCTCATCCCGTCTGTCTCGTCCCGTCTGTCTCATACCGTCTGCCTGATAACGTCTCTCTCAGACCGTCTGTCTCAAACCGTCTGTCTCGGACCGCCTGTCTCATATCGTCTGTCTCATACCGTCTGTCTCAGATCGTCTGTCTCATACCGTCTGTCTCAGACCGTCTGTCTCAGACCGTCTGTCTCAGACCGTCTGTCTCAGACCGTCTGTCTCAGACCGTCTGTCTCAGACCGTCTGTCTCAGACCGTCTGTCTCAGACCGTCTGTCTCAGTCCGTCTGTCTCAGACCGTCTGTCTCAGACCGTCTGTCTCAGACCGTCTGTCTCAGACCGTCTGTCTCAGACCGTCTGTCTCAGACCGTCTGTCTCAGACCGTCTGTCTCAGACCGTCTGTCTCAGACCGTTTGTCTCAGACCGTCTGTCTCAGACCGTCTGTCTCATTCCGTCTATCTTAGATCGTCTGTCTCAGAACGTCTGTCGCTGTGCATCTGTCTAAGACCGTCTGTCTCAGACCGTCTTGCTCAGACCGTCCGTCTCAGACCGTCTGCCTGATAACGTCTCTCTCAGACCGTCTGTCTCAGACCGTCTGTCTCAGACCGTCTGTCTCAGACCGTCTGTCTCATCCCGTCTGTCTCATCCCGTCTGCCTCATCCCGTCTGTCTCATCCCGTCTGTCTCATTCCGTCTAACTTAGATCGTCTGACTCAGAAAGTCTGTCTCAGACCGTCTGTCTCAGACCGTCTGTCTCAGACCGTCTGTCTCAGTCCGTCTGTCTCAGACCGTCTGTCTCAGACCGTCTGTCTCAGACCGTCTGTCTCAGACCGTCTGTCTCAGACCGTCTGTCTCAGACCGTCTGTCTCAGACCGTCTGTCTCATACCGTCTGTCTCAGACCGTCTGTCTCAGACCGTCTGTCTCAGATCGTCTGTCTCAGAACGTCTGTCACTGTGCATCTGTCTAAGACCGTCTGTCTCAGACCGTCTTGCTCAGACCGCCCGTCTCAGACCGTCTGCCTGATAACGTCTCTCTCAGACCGTCTGTCTCAGACCGTCTGTCTCAGACCGTCTGTCTCACACCGTCTGTTTCAGAGAACCCGTCTCAGACTGTCTGTCTCATTCCGTCTGTCTCAGACTGCCTGTCTCATTCCGTCTGTCTCAGATCGTCTGTCTCAGACCGTCTGTCTCAGACCGTCTGTCTCAGACCGTTTGTCTCAGACCGTCTGTCTCAGACCGTCTGTCTCATTCCGTCTATCTTAGATCGTCTGTCTCAGAACGTCTGTCACTGTGCATCTGTCTAAGACCGTCTGCCTCAGACCGTCTTGCTCAGACCGTCCGTCTCAGAGCGTCTGCCTGATAAGGTCTCTCTCAGACCGCCTGTCTCAGACCGTCTGTCTCAGACCGTCTGTCTCAGACCGTCTGTCTCAGATCGTCTGTCTCAGACCGTCTGTCTCAGACCGTCTGTCTCAGACCGTTTGTCTCAGACCGTCTGTCTCAGACCGTCTGTCTCATTCCGTCTATCTTAGATCGTCTGTCTCAGAACGTCTGTCACTGTGCATCTGTCTAAGACCGTCTGCCTCAGACCGTCTTGCTCAGACCGTCCGTCTCAGACCGTCTGCCTGATAAGGTCTCTCTCAGACCGTCTGTCTCAGACCGTCTGTCTCAGACCGTCTGTCTCAGACCGTCTGTCTCAGACCGTCTGTCTCAGACCGTCTGTCTCAGACCGTCTGTCTCAGACCGTCTGTCTCAGACCGTCTGTCTCAGACCGTCTGCATCAGACCGTCTGTCTCAGACCGTCTGTTTCAGAGAACCCGTCTCAGTCTGTCTGTCTCATTCCGTCTGTCTCAGACTGCCTGTCTCATTCCGTCTGTCTCAGATCGTCGGTCTCAGACCGTCTGTCTCAGACCGTCTGTCTCAGACCGTCTGTTTCAGAGAACCCGTCTCAGACTGTCTGTCTCATTCCGTCTGTCTCAGACTGCCTGTCTCAGACCGTCTGTCTCAGACCGTCTGTCTCAGACCGTCTGTCTCAGACCGTCTGTCTCAGACCGTCTGTCTCGGACCGTCTGTCTCATACCGTCTGTCTCAGACCGTCTGTCTCAGACCGTCTGTCTCAGACCGTCTGTCTCAGTCCGTCTGTCTCAGACCGTCTGTCTCAGACCGTCTGTCTCAGACCGTCTGTCTCAGACCGTCTGTCTCCGACCGTCTGTCTCCGACCGTCTGTCTCAGACCGTCTGTCTCAGACCGTTTGTCTCAGACCGTCTGTCTCAGACCGTCTGTCTCAGACCGTCTGTCTCATTCCGTCTATCTTAGATCGTCTGTCTCAGAACGTCAGTCACTGTGCATCTGTCTAAGACCATCTGTCTCAGACCGTCTTGCTCAGACCGTCCGTCTCAGACCGTCTGCCTGATATCGTCTCTCTCAGACCGTCTGTCTCAGACCGTCTGTCTCAGACCGTCTGTCTCATCCCGTCTGTCTCATCCCGTCTGCCTCATCCCGTCTGTCTCATCCCGTCTGTCTCATTCCGTCTAACTTAGATCGTCTGACTCAGAAAGTCTGTCTCAGACCGTCTGTCTCAGACCGTCTGTCTCAGACCGTCTGTCTCAGACCGTCTGTCTCAGACCGTCTGTCTCAGACCGTCTGTCTCAGACCGTCTGTCTCAGACCGTCTGTCTCAGACCGTCTGTCTCAGACCGTCTGTCTCAGACCGTCTGTCTCAGTCCGTCTGTCTCAGACCGTCTGTCTCAGACCGTCTGTCTCAGACCGTCTGTCTCAGACCGTCTGTCTCAGACCGTCTGTCTCAGACCGTCTGTCTCAGACCGTCTGTCTCAGACCGTCTGTCTCAGACCGTCTGTCTCAGACCGTCTGTCTCATCCCGTCTGCCGCATCCCGTCTGTCTCATCCCGTCTGTCTCATTCCGTCTAACTTAGATCTTCTGACTCAGAAAGTCTGTCTCAGACCGTCCGTCTCAGACCGTCTGTCTCAGACCGTCTGTCTCAGACCGTCTGTCTCAGACCGTCTGTCTCAGACCGTCTGTCTCAGACCGTCTGTCTCAGACCGTCTGTCTCATACCGTCTGTCTCATCCCGTCTGTCTCATCCCGTCTGTCTCGTCCCGTCTGTCTCATACCGTCTGCCTGATAACGTCTCTCTCAGACCGTCTGTCTCAAACCGTCTGTCTCGGACCGCCTGTCTCATATCGTCTGTCTCATACCGTCTGTCTCAGACCGTCTGTCTCAGACCGTCTGTCTCAGACCGTCTGTCTCAGACCGTCTGTCTCAGTCCGTCTGTCTCAGACCGTCTGTCTCAGACCGTCTGTCTCAGACCGTCTGTCTCCGACCGTCTGTCTCAGACCGTCTGTCTCAGACCGTTTGTCTCAGACCGTCTGTCTCAGACCGTCTGTCTCAGACCGTCTGTCTCATTCCGTCTATCTTAGATCGTCTGTCTCAGAACGTCTGTCACTGTGCATCTGTCTAAGACCGTCTGTCTCAGACCGTCTTGCTCAGACCGTCCGTCTCAGACCGTCTGCCTGATAACGTCTCTCTCAGACCGTCTGTCTCAGACCGTCTGTCTCAGACCGTCTGTCTCAGACCGTCTGTCTCAGACCGTCTGTCTCAGACCGTCTGTCTCAGACCGTCTGTCTCATCCCGTCTGTCTCATCCCGTCTGCCTCATCCCGTCTGTCTCATCCCGTCTGTCTCATTCCGTCTAACTTAGATCGTCTGACTCAGAAAGTCTGTCTCAGACCGTCTGTCTCAGACCGTCTGTCTCAGACCGTCTGTCTCAGACCGTCTGTCTCAGACCGTCTGTCTCCGACCGTCTGTCTCAGACCGTCTGTCTCAGACCGTCTGTCTCAGACCGTCTGTCTCAGACCGTCTGTCTCAGACCGTCTGTCTCATACCGTCTGTCTCATCCCGTCTGTCTCATCCCGTCTGTCTCGTCCCGTCTGTCTCATACCGTCTGCCTGATAACGTCTCTCTCAGACCGTCTGTCTCAAACCGTCTGTCTCGGACCGCCTGTCTCATATCGTCTGTCTCATACCGTCTGTCTCAGATCGTCTGTCTCATACCGTCTGTCTCAGACCGTCTGTCTCAGACCGTCTGTCTCAGACCGTCTGTCTCAGACCGTCTGTCTCAGACCGTCTGTCTCAGACCGTCTGTCTCAGACCGTCTGTCTCAGACCGTCTGTCTCAGTCCGTCTGTCTCAGACCGTCTGTCTCAGACCGTCTGTCTCAGACCGTCTGTCTCAGACCGTCTGTCTCAGACCGTCTGTCTCAGACCGTCTGTCTCAGACCGTCTGTCTCAGACCGTCTGTCTCAGACCGTTTGTCTCAGACCGTCTGTCTCAGACCGTCTGTCTCATTCCGTCTATCTTAGATCGTCTGTCTCAGAACGTCTGTCACTGTGCATCTGTCTAAGACCGTCTGTCTCAGACCGTCTTGCTCAGACCGTCCCTCTCAGACCGTCTGCCTGATAACGTCTCTCTCAGACCGTCTGTCTCAGACCGTCTGTCTCAGACCGTCTGTCTCAGACCGTCTGTCTCAGACCGTCTGTCTCAGACCGTCTGTCTCAGACCGTATGTCTCAGACCGTCTGTCTCATCCCGTCTGTCTCATCCCGTCTGCCTCATCCCGTCTGTCTCATCCCGTCTGTCTCATTCCGTCTAACTTAGATCGTCTGACTCAGAAAGTCTGTCTCAGACCGTCTGTCTCATCCCGTCTGTCTCAGACCGTCTGTCTCAGACCGTCTGTCTCAGACCGTCTGTCTCAGACCGTCTGTCTCAGACCGTCTGTCTCATCCCGTCTGTCTCATCCCGTCTGCCTCATCCCGTCTGTCTCATCCCGTCTGTCTCATTCCGTCTAACTTAGATCGTCTGACTCAGAAAGTCTGTCTCAGACCGTCTGTCTCAGACCGTCTGTCTCAGACCGTCTGTCTCAGACCGTCTGTCTCAGACCGTCTGTCTCAGACCGTCTGTCTCCGACCGTCTGTCTCAGACCGTCTGTCTCAGACCGTCTGTCTCATTCCGTCTATCTTAGATCGTCTGTCTCAGAACGTCTGTCACTGTGCATCTGTCTAAGACCGTCTGTCTCAGACCGTCTTGCTCAGACCGTCCCTCTCAGACCGTCTGCCTGATAACGTCTCTCTCAGACCGTCTGTCTCAGACCGTCTGTCTCAGACCGTCTGTCTCAGACCGTCTGTCTCAGACCGTCTGTCTCAGACCGTCTGTCTCAGACCGTCTGTCTCAGACCGTCTGTCTCAGACCGTCTGTCTCAGACCGTCTGTCTCAGACCGTCTGTCTCAGACCGTATGTCTCAGACCGTCTGTCTCATCCCGTCTGTCTCATCCCGTCTGCCTCATCCCGTCTGTCTCATCCCGTCTGTCTCAGACCGTCTGCCTCAGACCGTCTGTCTCAGACCGTCTGTCTCAGACAGTCTGTCTCAGACCGTCTGTCTCAGACCGTCTGTCTCAGACCGTCTGTCTCAGACCGTCTGTCTCAGACCGTCTGTCTCAGACCGTCTGTCTCAGACCGTCTGTCTCAGACCGTCTGTCTCATACCGTCTGTCTCATCCCGTCTGTCTCATCCCGTCTGTCTCGTCCCGTCTGTCTCATACCGTCTGCCTGATAACGTCTCTCTCAGACCGTCTGTCTCAAACCGTCTGTCTCGGACCGCCTGTCTCATATCGTCTGTCTCATACCGTCTGTCTCAGATCGTCTGTCTCATACCGTCTGTCTCAGACCGTCTGTCTCAGACCGTCTGTCTCAGACCGTCTGTCTCAGACCGTCTGTCTCAGACCGTCTGTCTCAGACCGTCTGTCTCAGACCGTCTGTCTCAGTCCGTCTGTCTCAGACCGTCTGTCTCAGACCGTCTGTCTCAGACCGTCTGTCTCATATCGTCTGTCTCATACCGTCTGTCTCAGATCGTCTGTCTCATACCGTCTGTCTCAGACCGTCTGTCTCAGACCGTCTGTCTCAGACCGTCTGTCTCAGACCGTTTGTCTCAGACCGTCTGTCTCAGACCGTCTGGCTAAGCCCGTCTGTCTCAGACCGTCTGTCTCAGACCGACTGTCTCAGACCGTCAGTCTCAGACCGTCTGTCTCTGTCCCTCGGTCTTTGAACGTCGTTCTCTGAAACTCGGTCTCAGTCCGTCTGTCCCAGACCGTCCGTCTCAGACCGACTGTCTCAGTACGTCTATCTAAGCCCGTCTGTCTCATACCGTCCGTCTCAGACCGTCCGTCTCAGACCGTCTGTCCCTGTCCGTCCGCCTCTGTCCGTCTGTCTCTGTCCGTCAGTCTCTGTCGGTCTGTCCCTGTCCGTCTGTCTCAGACAGTCTGTCCCAGACCGTCTGTTTCAGACCGACTGTCTCAGTACGTCTGTCTCAGACCGTCTGTCTCAGACCGTCTGTCTCAGACCGTCTGTCTCAGACCGTCTGGCTAAGCCCGTCTGTCTCAGACCGTCTGTCTCAGACCGTCTGTCTCTGTCGGTCCGCCTCTGTCTGTCTGTCTCTGTCCGTCTGTCTCTGTCCGTCTGCGTCTATCCGTCTGTCTAGGACGGTCTGTCTCAGATCGTCTGTCTCTGTACGTCCGCCTCTGTCCGTCTGTCTCTGTCCGTCTGTCTCAGACAGTCTGTCCCAGACCGTTTGTCTTAGACCGACTGTCTCAGTACGTCTGTCTAAGACCGTCTGTCTCTGTCCGTCAGCCTCTGTCCGTCTGTCTCTGTCCGTCTGTCTCTGTCCGTCTGTCCCTGTCCGTCAGTCTCTGTCCGTCTGTCTCAGACAGTCTGTCCCAGTCCGTCTGTCTCAGACCGACTGTCTCAGTACGTCTGTCTAAGCCCGTCTGTCTCAGACCGTCTGCCTCTGTCCGTCTGTCTCAGACGGTCTGTCCCAGACCGTCCGCCTCAGACCGTCTGTCTCTGTCCGTACACCACTGTCCGTCTGTCTCTGTCCGTCTGTCTCTGTCCGTCTGTCTCTATCCGTCTGTCTAGGACGGTCTGTCTCAGATCGTCTGTCTCTGTACGTCCGCCTCTGTCCGTCTGTCTCTGTCCGTCTGTCTCAGACAGTCTGTCCCAGACCGTTTGTCTCAGACCGACTGTCGCAGTACGTCTGTCTAAGCCCGTCTGTCTCAGACCGTCTGTCTCTGTCCGTCAGTCTCAGACCGTGCGTCTCAGACCGTCCGTCTCAGACCGTCCGTCTCAGACCGTCTGTCTCTGTCCCTCTGTCTCTGTCCGTCTGTCTCTGTCCGTCTGTCTCTGTCCGTCTGTCTCAGCCCGTCTGTCTCAGGCCGTCTGTCTCGGACCGTTTGTCTATGTCCCTCTGTCTTTGAGCGTCGTTCTCTGAAACTCTTTCTCAGTCCGTCTGTCTCTGTCCGTCTGTCCCTCTCCGCCTGTCTCTGTCCGTCTGTCTCTGTCCGTCTCTCTCTGTCCGTCTGTCTCTGTCCGTCTGTCTCAGACAGTCTGACCCAGACCGTCTGTCTCAGACCGACTGTCTCAGTACGTCTGTCTCAGACCGTCTGTCTCTGTCCGTCCGCCTCTGTCCGTCTTCCTCTGTCCGTCTTCCTCTGTCCGTCTGTCTCTGTCGGTCTGTCCCTATCCGTCTGTCTCTGTCCGTCTGTCTCAGACAGTCTGCCCCAGACAGTCTGTCCCAGACAGTCTGTCTCAGACCGACTGTCTCAGTACGTCTGTCTAAGCCCGTCTGTTTCAGACCGTCTGTCTCAGACCGTCTGTCTCAGACCGTCTGTCTCAGACCGTCTGTCTCAGACCGTCTGTCTCAGACCGTCTGTCTCAGACCGTCTGTCTCAGACCGTATGTCTCAGACCGTCTGTCTCAGACCGTCTGTCTCATCCCGTCTGTCTCATCCCGTCTGTCTCATCCCGTCTGTCTCATCCCGTCTGTCTCATCCCGTCTGTCTCATCCCGTCTGTCTCATCCCGTCTGCCTCATCCCGTCTGTCTCATCCCGTCTGTCTCATCCCGTCTATCTTAGATCGTCTATCTCAGAACGTCTGTCACTGTGCGTCTGTCTAAGACCATATGTCTCATACCGTCTGTCTCATCCCGTCTGTCTCATCCCGTCTGTCTCATCCCGTCTGTCTCATCCCGTCTGTCTCATCCCGTCTGTCTCATCCCGTCTGTCTCATCCCGTCTGCCTCATCCCGTCTGTCTCATCCCGTCTGTCTCATCCCGTCTGTCTCATTCCGTCTATCTTAGATCGTCTGTCTCAGAACGTCTGTCACTGTGCATCTGTCTAAGACCGTCTGCCTCAGACCGTCTTGCTCAGACCGTCCGTCTCAGACCGTCTGCCTGATAACGTCTCTCTCAGACCGTCTGTCTCAGACCGTCTGTCTCAGACCGTCTGTCTCAGACCGTTTGTCTCAGACCGTCTGTCTCAGACCGTCTGTCTCAGACCGTCTGTCTCATCCCGTCTGTCTCATCCCGTCTGTCTCATCCCGTCTGTCTCATCCCGTCTGTCTGATCCCGTCTGTCTCATCCCGTCTGTCTCATCCCGTCTGTCTCATCCCGTCTGCCTCATCCCGGCTGTCTCATCCCGTCTGTCTCATCCCGTCTATCTTAGATCGTCTATCTCAGAACGTCTGTCACTGTGCGTCTGTCTAAGACCATATGTCTCATACCGTCTGTCTCATCCCGTCTGTCTCATCCCGTCTGTCTCATCCCGTCTGTCTCATCCCGTCTGTCTCATCCCGTCTGTCTCATCCCGTCTGTCTCATCCCGTCTGCCTCATCCCGTCTGTCTCATCCCGTCTGTCTCATCCCGTCTGTCTCATTCCGTCTATCTTAGATCGTCTGTCTCAGAACGTCTGTCACTGTGCATCTGTCTAAGACCGTCTGCCTCAGACCGTCTTGCTCAGACCTTCCGTCTCAGACCGTCTGCCTGATAACGTCTCTCACAGACCGTCTGTCTCAGACCGTCTGTCTCAGACCGTCTGTCTCAGACCGTCTGTCTCAGACCGTCTGTCTCAGACCGTCTGTCTCAGACCGTCTGTCTCAGACCGTCTGTCTCAGACCGTCTGTCTCAGACCGTCTGTCTCAGACCGTCTGTCTCAGACCGTTTGTCTCATCCCGTCTGTCTCATCCCGTCTGTCTCATCCCGTCTGTCTCATCCCGTCTGTCTCATCCCGTCTGTCTCATCCCGCCTGCCTCATCCCGTCTGTCTCATCCCGTCTGTCTCATCCCGTCTGTCTCATTCCGTCTATCTTAGATCGTCTGTCTCAGAACGTCTGTCACTGTGCATCTGTCTAAGACCGTCTGCCTCAGACCGTCTTGCTCAGACCGTCCGTCTCAGACCGTCTGCCTGATAACGTCTCTCTCAGACCGTCTGTCTCAGACCGTCTGTCTCAGACCGTCTGTCTCAGACCGTCTGTCTCAGACCGTCTGTCTCAGACCGTTTGTCTCAGACCGTCTGTCTCAGACCGTCTGTCTCAGACCGTCTGTCTCATTACGTCTATCTTAGATCGTCTGTCTCAGAACGTCTGTCACTGTGCACCTGTCTAAGACGGTCTGTCTCAGACCGTCTTGCTCAGACCGTCCGTCTCAGACCGTCTGCCTGATAACGTCTCTCTCAGACCGTCTGTCTCAGACCGTCTGTCTCAGACCGTCTGTCTCAGACCGCCTGTCTCATCCCGTCTGTCTCATCCCGTCTGCCTCATCCCGTCTGTCTCATCCCGTCTGTCTCATTCCGTCTAACTTAGATCGTCTGACTCAGAAAGTCTGTCTCAGACCGTCTGTCTCAGACCGTCTGTCTCAGACCGTCTGTCTCAGACCGTCTGTCTCAGTCCGTCTGTCTCAGACCGTCTGTCTCAGACCGTCTGTCTCAGACCGTCTGTCTCAGACCGTCTGTCTCAGACCGTATGTCTCAGACCGTCTGTCTCATCCCGTCTGTCTCATCCCGTCTGCCTCATCCCGTCTGTCTCATCCCGTCTGTCTCATTCCGTCTAACTTAGATCGTCTGACTCAGAAAGTCTGTCTCAGACCGTCTGTCTCGTCCCGTCTGTCTCAGACCGTCTGTCTCAGACCGTCTGTCTCAGACCGTCTGTCTCAGACCGTCTGTCTCAGACCGTCTGTCTCATCCCGTCTGTCTCATCCCGTCTGCCTCATCCCGTCTGTCTCATCCCGTCTGTCTCATTCCGTCTAACTTAGATCGTCTGACTCAGAAAGTCTGTCTCAGACCGTCTGTCTCAGACCGTCTGTCTCAGACCGTCTGTCTCAGACCGTCTGTCTCAGACCGTCTGTCTCAGACCGTCTGTCTCCGACCGTCTGTCTCAGACCGTCTGTCTCAGACCGTCTGTCTCATTCCGTCTATCTTAGATCGTCTGTCTCAGAACGTCTGTCACTGTGCATCTGTCTAAGACCGTCTGTCTCAGACCGTCTTGCTCAGACCGTCCCTCTCAGACCGTCTGCCTGATAACGTCTCTCTCAGACCGTCTGTCTCAGACCGTCTGTCTCAGACCGTCTGTCTCAGACCGTCTGTCTCAGACCGTCTGTCTCAGACCGTCTGTCTCAGACCGTCTGTCTCAGACCGTCTGTCTCAGACCGTCTGTCTCAGACCGTATGTCTCAGACCGTCTGTCTCATCCCGTCTGTCTCATCCCGTCTGCCTCATCCCGTCTGTCTCATCCCGTCTGTCTCAGACCGTCTGCCTCAGACCGTCTGTCTCAGACCGTCTGTCTCAGACAGTCTGTCTCAGACCGTCTGTCTCAGACCGTCTGTCTCAGACCGTCTGTCTCAGACCGTCTGTCTCAGACCGTCTGTCTCAGACCGTCTGTCTCAGACCGTCTGTCTCAGACCGTCTGTCTCATACCGTCTGTCTCATCCCGTCTGTCTCATCCCGTCTGTCTCGTCCCGTCTGTCTCATACCGTCTGCCTGATAACGTCTCTCTCAGACCGTCTGTCTCAAACCGTCTGTCTCGGACCGCCTGTCTCATATCGTCTGTCTCATACCGTCTGTCTCAGATCGTCTGTCTCATACCGTCTGTCTCAGACCGTCTGTCTCAGACCGTCTGTCTCAGACCGTCTGTCTCAGACCGTCTGTCTCAGACCGTCTGTCTCAGACCGTCTGTCTCAGACCGTCTGTCTCAGTCCGTCTGTCTCAGACCGTCTGTCTCAGACCGTCTGTCTCAGACCGTCTGTCTCATATCGTCTGTCTCATACCGTCTGTCTCAGATCGTCTGTCTCATACCGTCTGTCTCAGACCGTCTGTCTCAGACCGTCTGTCTCAGACCGTCTGTCTCAGACCGTTTGTCTCAGACCGTCTGTCTCAGACCGTCTGGCTAAGCCCGTCTGTCTCAGACCGTCTGTCTCAGACCGACTGTCTCAGACCGTCAGTCTCAGACCGTCTGTCTCTGTCCCTCGGTCTTTGAACGTCGTTCTCTGAAACTCGGTCTCAGTCCGTCTGTCCCAGACCGTCCGTCTCAGACCGACTGTCTCAGTACGTCTATCTAAGCCCGTCTGTCTCATACCGTCCGTCTCAGACCGTCCGTCTCAGACCGTCTGTCCCTGTCCGTCCGCCTCTGTCCGTCTGTCTCTGTCCGTCAGTCTCTGTCGGTCTGTCCCTGTCCGTCTGTCTCAGACAGTCTGTCCCAGACCGTCTGTTTCAGACCGACTGTCTCAGTACGTCTGTCTCAGACCGTCTGTCTCAGACCGTCTGTCTCAGACCGTCTGTCTCAGACCGTCTGGCTAAGCCCGTCTGTCTCAGACCGTCTGTCTCAGACCGTCTGTCTCTGTCGGTCCGCCTCTGTCTGTCTGTCTCTGTCCGTCTGTCTCTGTCCGTCTGCGTCTATCCGTCTGTCTAGGACGGTCTGTCTCAGATCGTCTGTCTCTGTACGTCCGCCTCTGTCCGTCTGTCTCTGTCCGTCTGTCTCAGACAGTCTGTCCCAGACCGTTTGTCTTAGACCGACTGTCTCAGTACGTCTGTCTAAGACCGTCTGTCTCTGTCCGTCAGCCTCTGTCCGTCTGTCTCTGTCCGTCTGTCTCTGTCCGTCTGTCCCTGTCCGTCAGTCTCTGTCCGTCTGTCTCAGACAGTCTGTCCCAGTCCGTCTGTCTCAGACCGACTGTCTCAGTACGTCTGTCTAAGCCCGTCTGTCTCAGACCGTCTGCCTCTGTCCGTCTGTCTCAGACGGTCTGTCCCAGACCGTCCGCCTCAGACCGTCTGTCTCTGTCCGTACACCACTGTCCGTCTGTCTCTGTCCGTCTGTCTCTGTCCGTCTGTCTCTATCCGTCTGTCTAGGACGGTCTGTCTCAGATCGTCTGTCTCTGTACGTCCGCCTCTGTCCGTCTGTCTCTGTCCGTCTGTCTCAGACAGTCTGTCCCAGACCGTTTGTCTCAGACCGACTGTCGCAGTACGTCTGTCTAAGCCCGTCTGTCTCAGACCGTCTGTCTCTGTCCGTCAGTCTCAGACCGTGCGTCTCAGACCGTCCGTCTCAGACCGTCCGTCTCAGACCGTCTGTCTCTGTCCCTCTGTCTCTGTCCGTCTGTCTCTGTCCGTCTGTCTCTGTCCGTCTGTCTCAGCCCGTCTGTCTCAGGCCGTCTGTCTCGGACCGTTTGTCTATGTCCCTCTGTCTTTGAGCGTCGTTCTCTGAAACTCTTTCTCAGTCCGTCTGTCTCTGTCCGTCTGTCCCTCTCCGCCTGTCTCTGTCCGTCTGTCTCTGTCCGTCTCTCTCTGTCCGTCTGTCTCTGTCCGTCTGTCTCAGACAGTCTGACCCAGACCGTCTGTCTCAGACCGACTGTCTCAGTACGTCTGTCTCAGACCGTCTGTCTCTGTCCGTCCGCCTCTGTCCGTCTTCCTCTGTCCGTCTTCCTCTGTCCGTCTGTCTCTGTCGGTCTGTCCCTATCCGTCTGTCTCTGTCCGTCTGTCTCAGACAGTCTGCCCCAGACAGTCTGTCCCAGACAGTCTGTCTCAGACCGACTGTCTCAGTACGTCTGTCTAAGCCCGTCTGTTTCAGACCGTCTGTCTCAGACCGTCTGTCTCAGACCGTCTGTCTCAGACCGTCTGTCTCAGACCGTCTGTCTCAGACCGTCTGTCTCAGACCGTCTGTCTCAGACCGTATGTCTCAGACCGTCTGTCTCAGACCGTCTGTCTCATCCCGTCTGTCTCATCCCGTCTGTCTCATCCCGTCTGTCTCATCCCGTCTGTCTCATCCCGTCTGTCTCATCCCGTCTGTCTCATCCCGTCTGCCTCATCCCGTCTGTCTCATCCCGTCTGTCTCATCCCGTCTATCTTAGATCGTCTATCTCAGAACGTCTGTCACTGTGCGTCTGTCTAAGACCATATGTCTCATACCGTCTGTCTCATCCCGTCTGTCTCATCCCGTCTGTCTCATCCCGTCTGTCTCATCCCGTCTGTCTCATCCCGTCTGTCTCATCCCGTCTGTCTCATCCCGTCTGCCTCATCCCGTCTGTCTCATCCCGTCTGTCTCATCCCGTCTGTCTCATTCCGTCTATCTTAGATCGTCTGTCTCAGAACGTCTGTCACTGTGCATCTGTCTAAGACCGTCTGCCTCAGACCGTCTTGCTCAGACCGTCCGTCTCAGACCGTCTGCCTGATAACGTCTCTCTCAGACCGTCTGTCTCAGACCGTCTGTCTCAGACCGTCTGTCTCAGACCGTTTGTCTCAGACCGTCTGTCTCAGACCGTCTGTCTCAGACCGTCTGTCTCATCCCGTCTGTCTCATCCCGTCTGTCTCATCCCGTCTGTCTCATCCCGTCTGTCTGATCCCGTCTGTCTCATCCCGTCTGTCTCATCCCGTCTGTCTCATCCCGTCTGCCTCATCCCGGCTGTCTCATCCCGTCTGTCTCATCCCGTCTATCTTAGATCGTCTATCTCAGAACGTCTGTCACTGTGCGTCTGTCTAAGACCATATGTCTCATACCGTCTGTCTCATCCCGTCTGTCTCATCCCGTCTGTCTCATCCCGTCTGTCTCATCCCGTCTGTCTCATCCCGTCTGTCTCATCCCGTCTGTCTCATCCCGTCTGCCTCATCCCGTCTGTCTCATCCCGTCTGTCTCATCCCGTCTGTCTCATTCCGTCTATCTTAGATCGTCTGTCTCAGAACGTCTGTCACTGTGCATCTGTCTAAGACCGTCTGCCTCAGACCGTCTTGCTCAGACCTTCCGTCTCAGACCGTCTGCCTGATAACGTCTCTCACAGACCGTCTGTCTCAGACCGTCTGTCTCAGACCGTCTGTCTCAGACCGTCTGTCTCAGACCGTCTGTCTCAGACCGTCTGTCTCAGACCGTCTGTCTCAGACCGTCTGTCTCAGACCGTCTGTCTCAGACCGTCTGTCTCAGACCGTCTGTCTCAGACCGTTTGTCTCATCCCGTCTGTCTCATCCCGTCTGTCTCATCCCGTCTGTCTCATCCCGTCTGTCTCATCCCGTCTGTCTCATCCCGCCTGCCTCATCCCGTCTGTCTCATCCCGTCTGTCTCATCCCGTCTGTCTCATTCCGTCTATCTTAGATCGTCTGTCTCAGAACGTCTGTCACTGTGCATCTGTCTAAGACCGTCTGCCTCAGACCGTCTTGCTCAGACCGTCCGTCTCAGACCGTCTGCCTGATAACGTCTCTCTCAGACCGTCTGTCTCAGACCGTCTGTCTCAGACCGTCTGTCTCAGACCGTCTGTCTCAGACCGTCTGTCTCAGACCGTTTGTCTCAGACCGTCTGTCTCAGACCGTCTGTCTCAGACCGTCTGTCTCATTCCGTCTATCTTAGATCGTCTGTCTCAGAACGTCTGTCACTGTGCACCTGTCTAAGACGGTCTGTCTCAGACCGTCTTGCTCAGACCGTCCGTCTCAGACCGTCTGCCTGATAACGTCTCTCTCAGACCGTCTGTCTCAGACCGTCTGTCTCAGACCGTCTGTCTCAGACCGCCTGTCTCATCCCGTCTGTCTCATCCCGTCTGCCTCATCCCGTCTGTCTCATCCCGTCTGTCTCATTCCGTCTAACTTAGATCGTCTGACTCAGAAAGTCTGTCTCAGACCGTCTGTCTCAGACCGTCTGTCTCAGACCGTCTGTCTCAGACCGTCTGTCTCAGTCCGTCTGTCTCAGACCGTCTGTCTCAGACCGTCTGTCTCAGACCATCTGTCTCAGACCGTCTGTCTCAGACCGTCTGTCTCAGACCGTCTGTCTCAGACCGTCTGTCTCAGACCGTCTGTCTCAGACCGTCTGTCTCAGACCGTATGTCTCAGACCGTCTGTCTCAGACCGTCTGTCTCAGACCGTCTGTCTCAGACCGTCTGTCTCATCCCGTCTGTCTCATCCCGTCTGTCTCATCCCGTCTGTCTCATCCCGTCTGTCTCATCCCGTCTGTCTCATCCCGTCTGTCTCATCCCGTCTGTCTCATCCCGTCTGCCTCATCCCGTCTGTCTCATCCCGTCTGTCTCATCCCGTCTATCTTAGATCGTCTATCTCAGAACGTCTGTCACTGTGCGTCTGTCTAAGACCATATGTCTCATACCGTCTGTCTCATCCCGTCTGTCTCATCCCGTCTGTCTCATCCCGTCTGTCTCATCCCGTCTGTCTCATCCCGTCTGTCTCATCCCGTCTGTCTCATCCCGTCTGCCTCATCCCGTCTGTCTCATCCCGTCTGTCTCATTCCGTCTAACTTAGATCGTCTGACTCAGAAAGTCTGTCTCAGACCGTCCGTCTCAGACCGTCTGTCTCAGACCGTCTGTTTCAGACCGTCTGTCTCAGACCGTCTGTCTCAGACCGTCTGTCTCAGACCGTCTGTCTCAGACCGTCTGTCTCAGACCGTCTGTCTCAGACCGTCTGTCTCATCCCGTCTGTCTCATCCCGTCTGTCTCGTCCCGTCTCTCTCATACCGTCTGCCTGATAACGTCTCTCTCAGACCGTCTGTCTCAAACCGTCTGTCTCGGACCGCCTGTCTCAGATCGTCTGTCTCATACCGTCTGTCTCAGACCGTCTGTCTCAGACCGTCTGTCTCAGACCGCCTTTCTCAGACCGTCCGTCTCATACCGTCTGCCTGATAACGTCTCTCTCAGACCGTCTGTCTCAAACCGTCTGTCTCGGACCGCCTGTCTCAGATCGTCTGTCTCATACCGTCTGTCTCAGACCGTCTGTCTCAGACCGTCTGTCTCAGACCGTCTGTCTCAGACCGTCTGTCTCAGACCGTCTGTCTCAGACCGTCTGTCTCAGACCGTCTGTCTCAGACCGTCTGTCTCAGACCGTCTGTCTCATCCCGTCTGTCTCATCCCGTCTGTCTCATCCCGTCTGTCTCATCCCGTCTGTCTCATCCCGTCTATCTTAGATCGTCTGTCTCAGAACGTCTGTCACTGTGCGTCTGTCTAAGACCGTATGTCTCAGACCGTCTGTCTCAGACCGTCTGTCTCAGACCGTCTGTCTCAGACCGTCTGTCTCAGACCGTCTGTCTCAGACCGTCTGTCTCAGACCGTCTGTCTAAGACCGTCTGTCTCATCCCGTCTGTCTCATCCCGTCTGTCTCATCCCGTCTGTCTCATCCCGTCTGTCTCATCCCGTCTGTCTCATCCCGTCTGTCTCATCCCGTCTGTCTCATCCCGTCTGTCTCATCCCGTCTGTCTCATCCCGTCTGCCGCATCCCGTCTGTCTCATCCCGTCTGTCTCATACCGTCTGTCTCATCCCGTCTGTCTCATCCCGTCTATCTTAGATCGTCTGTCTCAGAACGTCTGTCACTGTGCGTCTGCCTAAGACCGTATGTCTCATACCGTCTGTCTCATTCCGTCTGTCTCAGACTGTCTGTCTCATTCCGTCTCCCTCAGACCGTCTGTCTCAGATCGTCTGTCTCAGACCGTCTGTCTCAGACCGTCTGTCTCAGACCGTCTGTCTCAGACCGTCTGTCTCAGACCGTCTGTCTCAGACCGTCTGTCTCAGACCGTCTGTCTCAGACCGTCTGTCTCAGACCGTCTGTCTCAGACCGTCTGTCTCAGACCGTCTGTCTCAGACCGTCTGTCTCAGACCGTCTGTCTCAGACCGTCTGTCTCAGACCGTATGTCTCAGACCGTCTGTCTCAGACCGTCTGTCTCATCCCGTCTGTCTCAGACAGTCTGTCCCAGACCGTTTGTCTCAGACCGACTGTCGCAGTACGTCTGTCTAAGCCCGTCTGTCTCAGACCGTCTGTCTCTGTCCGTCAGTCTCAGACCGTGCGTCTCAGACCGTCCGTCTCAGACCGTCCGTCTCAGACCGTCTGTCTCTGTCCCTCTGTCTCTGTCCGTCTGTCTCTGTCCGTCTGTCTCTGTCCGTCTGTCTCAGCCCGTCTGTCTCAGGCCGTCTGTCTCGGACCGTTTGTCTATGTCCCTCTGTCTTTGAGCGTCGTTCTCTGAAACTCTTTCTCAGTCCGTCTGTCTCTGTCCGTCTGTCCCTCTCCGCCTGTCTCTGTCCGTCTGTCTCTGTCCGTCTCTCTCTGTCCGTCTGTCTCTGTCCGTCTGTCTCAGACAGTCTGACCCAGACCGTCTGTCTCAGACCGACTGTCTCAGTACGTCTGTCTCAGACCGTCTGTCTCTGTCCGTCCGCCTCTGTCCGTCTTCCTCTGTCCGTCTTCCTCTGTCCGTCTGTCTCTGTCGGTCTGTCCCTATCCGTCTGTCTCTGTCCGTCTGTCTCAGACAGTCTGCCCCAGACAGTCTGTCCCAGACAGTCTGTCTCAGACCGACTGTCTCAGTACGTCTGTCTAAGCCCGTCTGTTTCAGACCGTCTGTCTCAGACCGTCTGTCTCAGACCGTCTGTCTCAGACCGTCTGTCTCAGACCGTCTGTCTCAGACCGTCTGTCTCAGACCGTCTGTCTCAGACCGTCTGTCTCAGACCGTATGTCTCAGACCGTCTGTCTCAGACCGTCTGTCTCATCCCGTCTGTCTCATCCCGTCTGTCTCATCCCGTCTGTCTCATCCCGTCTGTCTCATCCCGTCTGTCTCATCCCGTCTGTCTCATCCCGTCTGCCTCATCCCGTCTGTCTCATCCCGTCTGTCTCATCCCGTCTATCTTAGATCGTCTATCTCAGAACGTCTGTCACTGTGCGTCTGTCTAAGACCATATGTCTCATACCGTCTGTCTCATCCCGTCTGTCTCATCCCGTCTGTCTCATCCCGTCTGTCTCATCCCGTCTGTCTCATCCCGTCTGTCTCATCCCGTCTGCCTCAGACAGTCTGTCCCAGACCGTTTGTCTCAGACCGACTGTCGCAGTACGTCTGTCTAAGCCCGTCTGTCTCAGACCGTCTGTCTCTGTCCGTCTGTCTCATCCCGTCTGTCTCATCCCGTCTGTCTCATCCCGTCTGTCTCATCCCGTCTGTCTGATCCCGTCTGTCTCATCCCGTCTAACTTAGATCGTCTGACTCAGAAAGTCTGTCTCAGACCGTCTGTCTCAGACCGTCTGTCTCAGACCGTCTGTCTCAGACCGTCTGTCTCAGACAGTCTGTCTCAGACAGTCTGTCTCAGACCGTCTGTTTCAGAGAACCCGTCTCATCCCGTCTGTCTCATCCCGTCTGTCTCATCCCGTCTGTCTCATCCCGTCTGCCTCATCCCGTCTGTCTCATCCCGTCTGTCTCATCCCGTCTATCTTAGATCGTCTATCTCAGAACGTCTGTCACTGTGCGTCTGTCTAAGACCATATGTCTCATACCGTCTGTCTCATCCCGTCTGTCTCATCCCGTCTGTCTCATCCCGTCTGTCTCATCCCGTCTGTCTCATCCCGTCTGTCTCATCCCGTCTGTCTCATCCCGTCTGTCTCATCCCGTCTGTCTCATCCCGTCTGCCTCATCCCGTCTGTCTCATCCCGTCTGTCTCATCCCGTCTGTCTCATCCCGTCTGTCTCATTCCGTCTATCTTAGATCGTCTGTCTCAGAACGTCTGTCACTGTGCATCTGTCTAAGACCGTCTGCCTCAGACCGTCTTGCTCAGACCGTCCGTCTCAGACCGTCTGCCTGATAACGTCTCTCTCAGACCGTCTGTCTCAGACCGTCTGTCTCAGACCGTCTGTCTCAGACCGTCTGTCTCAGACCGTCTGTCTCAGACCGTCTGTCTCAGACCGTTTGTCTCAGACCGTCTGTCTCAGACCGTCTGTCTCAGACCGTCTGTCTCAGACCGTCTGTCTCATTCCGTCTATCTTAGATCGTCTGTCTCCGAACGTCTGTCACTGTGCATCTGTCTAAGACGGTCTGTCTCAGACCGTCTGTCTCAGACCGTCTGTCTCATCCCGTCTGTCTCATTCCGTCTAACTTAGATCGTCTGACTCAGAAAGTCTGTCTCAGACCGTCCGTCTCAGACCGTCTGTCTCAGACCGTCTGTCTCAGACCGTCTGTCTCAGACCGTCTGTCTCAGACCGTCTGTCTCAGACCGTCTGTCTCAGACCGTCTGTCTCAGACCGTCTGTCTCAGACCGTCTGTCTCAGACCGTCTGTCTCAGACCGTCTGTCTCAGACCGTCTGTGTCAGACCGTCTGTCTCATCCCATCTGTCTCATCCCGTCTGTCTCATCCCGTCTGCCTCATCCCGTCTGTCTCATCCCGTCTGTCTCATTCCGTCTAACTTAGATCGTCTGACTCAGAAAGTCTGTCTCAGACCGTCTGTCTCAGACCGTCTGTCTCAGACCGTCTGTCTCAGACCGTCTGTCTCAGACAGTCTGTCTCAGACAGTCTGTCTCAGACCGTCTGTTTCAGAGAACCCGTCTCATCCCGTCTGTCTCATCCCGTCTGTCTCATCCCGTCTGTCTCATCCCGTCTGCCTCATCCCGTCTGTCTCATCCCGTCTGTCTCATCCCGTCTATCTTAGATCGTCTATCTCAGAACGTCTGTCACTGTGCGTCTGTCTAAGACCATATGTCTCATACCGTCTGTCTCATCCCGTCTGTCTCATCCCGTCTGTCTCATCCCGTCTGTCTCATCCCGTCTGTCTCATCCCGTCTGTCTCATCCCGTCTGTCTCATCCCGTCTGTCTCATCCCGTCTGCCTCATCCCGTCTGTCTCATCCCGTCTGTCTCATCCCGTCTGTCTCATTCCGTCTATCTTAGATCGTCTGTCTCAGAACGTCTGTCACTGTGCATCTGTCTAAGACCGTCTGCCTCAGACCGTCTTGCTCAGACCGTCCGTCTCAGACCGTCTGCCTGATAACGTCTCTCTCAGACCGTCTGTCTCAGACCGTCTGTCTCAGACCGTCTGTCTCAGACCGTCTGTCTCAGACCGTCTGTCTCAGACCGTCTGTCTCAGACCGTTTGTCTCAGACCGTCTGTCTCAGACCGTCTGTCTCAGACCGTCTGTCTCATTCCGTCTGTCTTAGATCGTCTGTCTCAGAACGTCTGTCACTGTGCATCTGTCTAAGACGGTCTGTCTCAGACCGTCTTGCTCAGACCGTCCGTCTCAGACCGTCTGCCTGATAACGTCTCTCTCAGACCGTCTGTCTCAGACCGTCTGTCTCAGACCGTCTGTCTCAGACCGTCTGTCTCAGACCGTCTGTCTCATCCCGTCTGTCTCATCCCGTCTGCCTCATCCCGTCTGTCTCATCCCGTCTGTCTCATTCCGTCTAACTTAGATCGTCTGACTCAGAAAGTCTGTCTCAGACCGTCTGTCTCAGACCGCCTGTCTCAGACCGTCTGTCTCAGACCGTCTGTCTCAGTCCGTCTGTCTCAGACCGTCTGTCTCAGACCGTCTGTCTCAGACCGTCTGTCTCAGACCATCTGTCTCAGACCGTCTGTCTCAGACCGTCTGTCTCAGACCGTCTGTCTCAGACCGTCTGTCTCAGACCGTCTGTCTCAGACCGTCTGTCTCAGACCGTCTGTCTCAGACCGTCTGTCTCAGACCGTCTGTCTCAGACCGTCTGTCTCAGACCGTCTGTCTCAGACCGTCTGTCTCAGACCGTCTGTCTCATTCCGTCTATCTTAGATCGTCTGTCTCAGAACGTCTGTCACTGTGCATCTGTCTAAGACCGTCTGCCTCAGACCGTCTTGCTCAGACCGTCCGTCTCAGACCGTCTGCCTGATAACGTCTCTCTCAGACCGTCTGTCTCAGACCGTCTGTCTCAGACCGTCTGTCTCAGACCGTCTGTCTCAGACCGTCTGTCTCAGACCGTCTGTCTCAGACCGTCTGTCTCAGACCGTCTGTCTCAGACCGTTTGTCTCAGACCGTCTGTCTCAGACCGTCTGTCTCATTCCGTCTATCTTAGATCGTCTGTCTCAGAACGTCTGTCACTGTGCATCGGTGTAAGACCGTCTGTCTCAGACCGTCTTGCTCAGACCGTCCGTCTCAGACCGTCTGCCTGATAACGTCTCTCTCAGACCGTCTGTCTCAGACCGTCTGTCTCAGACCGTCTGTCTCAGACCGTCTGTCTCAGACCGTCTGTCTCATCCCGTCTGTCTCATTCCGTCTAACATAGATCGTCTGACTCAGAAAGTCTGTCTCAGACCGTCCGTCTCAGACCGTCTGTCTCAGACCGTCTGTTTCAGACCGTCTGTCTCAGACCGTCTGTCTCAGACCGTCTGTCTCAGACCGTCTGTCTCAGACCGTCTGTCTCAGACCGTCTGTCTCAGACCGTCTGTCTCAGACCGTCTGTCTCAGACCGTCTGTCTCAGCCCGTCTGTCTCGTCCCGTCTCTCTCATACCGTCTGCCTGATAACGTCTCTCTCAGACCGTCTGTCTCAAACCGTCTGTCTCGGACCGCCTGTCTCAGATCGTCTGTCTCATACCGTCTGTCTCAGACCGTCTGTCTCAGACCGTCTGTCTCAGACCGCCTTTCTCAGAACGTCTGTCACTGTGCATCTGTCTAAGACCGTCTGCCTCAGACCGTCCGTCTCAGACCGTCTGCCTGATAACGTCTCTCTCAGACCGTCTGTCTCATACCGTCTGCCTGATAACGTCTCTCTCAGACCGTCTGTCTCAAACCGTCTGTCTCGGACCGCCTGTCTCAGATCGTCTGTCTCATACCGTCTGTCTCATACCGTCTGCCTGATAACGTCTCTCTCAGACCGTCTGTCTCAAACCGTCTGTCTCGGACCGCCTGTCTCAGATCGTCTGTCTCATACCGTCTGTCTCAGACCGTCTGTCTCAGACCGCCTTTCTCAGACCGTCCGTCTCATACCGTCTGCCTGATAACGTCTCTCTCAGACCGTCTGTCTCAAACCGTCTGTCTCGGACCGCCTGTCTCAGATCGTCTGTCTCATACCGTCTGTCTCAGACCGTCTGTCTCATCCCGTCTGCCTCATCCCGTCTGTCTCATCCCGTCTGTCTCATCCCGTCTGTCTCATTCCGTCTATCTTAGATCGTCTGTCTCAGAACGTCTGTCACTGTGCATCTGTCTAAGACCGTCTGCCTCAGACCGTCTTGCTCAGACCGTCCGTCTCAGACCGTCTGCCTGATAACGTCTCTCTCAGACCGTCTGTCTCAGACCGTCTGTCTCAGACCGTCTGTCTCAGACCGTCTGTCTCAGACCGTCTGTCTCAGACCGTCTGTCTCAGACCGTTTGTCTCAGACCGTCTGTCTCAGACCGTCTGTCTCAGACCGTCTGTCTCATTCCGTCTGTCTTAGATCGTCTGTCTCAGAACGTCTGTCACTGTGCATCTGTCTAAGACGGTCTGTCTCAGACCGTCTTGCTCAGACCGTCCGTCTCAGACCGTCTGCCTGATAACGTCTCTCTCAGACCGTCTGTCTCAGACCGTCTGTCTCAGACCGTCTGTCTCAGACCGTCTGTCTCATCCCGTCTGTCTCATCCCGTCTGCCTCATCCCGTCTGTCTCATCCCGTCTGTCTCATTCCGTCTAACTTAGATCGTCTGACTCAGAAAGTCTGTCTCAGACCGTCTGTCTCAGACCGCCTGTCTCAGACCGTCTGTCTCAGACCGTCTGTCTCAGTCCGTCTGTCTCAGACCGTCTGTCTCAGACCGTCTGTCTCAGACCGTCTGTCTCAGACCATCTGTCTCAGACCGTCTGTCTCAGACCGTCTGTCTCAGACCGTCTGTCTCAGACCGTCTGTCTCAGACCGTCTGTCTCAGACCGTCTGTCTCAGACCGTCTGTCTCAGACCGTCTGTCTCAGACCGTCTGTCTCAGACCGTCTGTCTCAGACCGTCTGTCTCAGACCGTCTGTCTCAGACCGTCTGTCTCAGACCGTCTGTCTCATTCCGTCTATCTTAGATCGTCTGTCTCAGAACGTCTGTCACTGTGCATCTGTCTAAGACCGTCTGCCTCAGACCGTCTTGCTCAGACCGTCCGTCTCAGACCGTCTGCCTGATAACGTCTCTCTCAGACCGTCTGTCTCAGACCGTCTGTCTCAGACCGTCTGTCTCAGACCGTCTGTCTCAGACCGTCTGTCTCAGACCGTCTGTCTCAGACCGTCTGTCTCAGACCGTCTGTCTCAGACCGTCTGTCTCAGACCGTTTGTCTCAGACCGTCTGTCTCAGACCGTCTGTCTCATTCCGTCTATCTTAGATCGTCTGTCTCAGAACGTCTGTCACTGTGCATCGGTGTAAGACCGTCTGTCTCAGACCGTCTTGCTCAGACCGTCCGTCTCAGACCGTCTGCCTGATAACGTCTCTCTCAGACCGTCTGTCTCAGACCGTCTGTCTCAGACCGTCTGTCTCAGACCGTCTGTCTCAGACCGTCTGTCTCAGACCGTCTGTCTCATCCCGTCTGTCTCATTCCGTCTAACTTAGATCGTCTGACTCAGAAAGTCTGTCTCAGACCGTCCGTCTCAGACCGTCTGTCTCAGACCGTCTGTTTCAGACCGTCTGTCTCAGACCGTCTGTCTCAGACCGTCTGTCTCAGACCGTCTGTCTCAGACCGTCTGTCTCAGACCGTCTGTCTCAGACCGTCTGTCTCAGACCGTCTGTCTCAGACCGTCTGTCTCAGCCCGTCTGTCTCGTCCCGTCTCTCTCATACCGTCTGCCTGATAACGTCTCTCTCAGACCGTCTGTCTCAAACCGTCTGTCTCGGACCGCCTGTCTCAGATCGTCTGTCTCATACCGTCTGTCTCAGACCGTCTGTCTCAGACCGTCTGTCTCAGACCGCCTTTCTCAGAACGTCTGTCACTGTGCATCTGTCTAAGACCGTCTGCCTCAGACCGTCCGTCTCAGACCGTCTGCCTGATAACGTCTCTCTCAGACCGTCTGTCTCATACCGTCTGCCTGATAACGTCTCTCTCAGACCGTCTGTCTCAAACCGTCTGTCTCGGACCGCCTGTCTCAGATCGTCTGTCTCATACCGTCTGTCTCATACCGTCTGCCTGATAACGTCTCTCTCAGACCGTCTGTCTCAAACCGTCTGTCTCGGACCGCCTGTCTCAGATCGTCTGTCTCATACCGTCTGTCTCAGACCGTCTGTCTCAGACCGCCTTTCTCAGACCGTCCGTCTCATACCGTCTGCCTGATAACGTCTCTCTCAGACCGTCTGTCTCAAACCGTCTGTCTCGGACCGCCTGTCTCAGATCGTCTGTCTCATACCGTCTGTCTCAGACCGTCTGTCTCAGACCGTCTGTCTCAGACCGTCTGTCTCAGACCGTCTGTCTCAGACCGTCTGTCTCAGACCGTCTGTCTCAGACCGTCTGTCTCAGACCGTCTGTCTCAGACCGTCTGTCTCAGACCGTCTGTCTCAGACCGTCTGTCTCAGACCGTCTGTCTCAGACCGTCTGTCTCAGACCGTCTGTCTCAGACCGTCTGTCTCAGACCGTCTGTCTCAGACCGTCTGTCTCATCCCGTCTGTCTCATCCCGTCTGTCTCATCCCGTCTGTCTCATCCCGTCTATCTTAGATCGTCTGTCTCAGAACGTCTGTCACTGTGCGTCTGTCTAAGACCGTATGTCTCAGACCGTCTGTCTCAGACCGTCTGTCTCAGACCGTCTGTCTCAGACCGTCTGTCTCAGACCGTCTGTCTCAGACCGTCTGTCTCAGACAGTCTGTCTCAGACAGTCTGTCTCAGACCGTCTGTTTCAGAGAACCCGTCTCAGACTGTCTGTCTCATTCCGTCTGTCTCAGACTGCCTGTCTCATTCCGTCTGTCTCAGATCGTCTGTCTCAGACCGTCTGTCTCAGACCGTCTGTCTCAGACCGTCTGTCTCAGACCGTTTGTCTCAGACCGTCTGTCTCAGACCGTCTGTCCCATTCCGTCTATCTTAGATCGTCTGTCTCAGAACGTCTGTCACTGTGCATCTGTCTAAGACCGTCTGTCTCAGACCGTCTGTCTCAGACCGTCTGTCTCAGACCGTCTGTCTCATCCCATCTGTCTCATCCCGTCTGCCTCATCCCGTCTGTCTCATCCCGTCTGTCTCATTCCGTCTAACTTAGATCGTCTGACTCAGAAAGTCTGTCTCAGACCGTCTGTCTCAGACCGTCTGTCTCAGACCGTCTGTCTCAGACCGTCTGTCTCAGACCGTCTGTCTCAGACCGTCTGTCTCAGACCGTCTGTCTCAGACCGTCTGTCTCAGACCGTCTGTCTCAGACCGTCTGTCTCAGACCGTCTGTCTCAGACCGTCTGTCTCAGACCGTCTGTCTCAGACCGTCTGTCTCAGACCGTCTGTCTCAGACCGTCTGTCTCAGACCGCCTTTCTCAGACCGTCCGTCTCATACCGTCTGCCTGATAACGTCTCTCTCAGACCGTCTGTCTCAGACCGTCTGTCTCAGACCGTCTGTCCCAGACCGTCTGTCTCAGACCGTCTGTCTCAGACCGTCTGTCTCAGACCGCCTGTCTCAGACCGTCTGTCTCAGACCGTCTGTCTCAGACCGTCTGTCTCAGACCGTCTGTCTCAGATCGTCTGTCTCAGAACGTCTGTCACTGTGCATCTGTCTAAGACCGTCTGTCTCAGACCGTCTTGCTCAGACCGCCCGTCTCAGACCGTCTGCCTGATAACGTCTCTCTCAGACCGTCTGTCTCAGACCGTCTGTCTCAGACCGTCTGTCCCAGACCGTCTGTCTCAGACCGTCTGTCTCAGACCGTCTGTCTCAGACCGTCTGTCTCATACCGTCTGTCTCATCCCGTCTGTCTCATCCCGCCTGTCTCATCCCGTCTGCCTCATCCCGTCTGTCTCATCCCGTCTGTCTCATCCCGTCTATCTTAGATCGTCTGTCTCAGAACGTCTGTCACTGTGCGTCTGTCTAAGACCGTATGTCTCATACCGTCTGTCTCAGACCGTCTGTCTCAGACCGTCTGTCTCAGACCGTCTGTCTCAGACCGTCTGTCTCAGACCGTCTGTCTCAGACCGTCTGTCTCAGACCGTCTGTCTCAGACCGTCTGTCTCAGACCGTCTGTCTCAGACCGTCTGTCTCAGACCGTCTGTCTCAGACCGTCTGTCTCAGACCGTCTGTCTCAGACCGTCTGTCTCAGACCGTCTGTCTCAGACCGTCTGTCTCAGACCGTCTGTCTCAGACCGTCTGTCTCAGACCGTCTGTCTCAGACCGTCTGTCTCAGACCGTCTGTCTCAGACCGTCTGTCTCATCCCATCTGTCTCATCCCGTCTGCCTCATCCCGTCTGTCTCATCCCGTCTGTCTCATTCCGTCTAACTCATATCGTCTGACTCAGAAAGTCTGTCTCAGACCGTCTGTCTCAGACCGTCTGTCTCAGACCGTCTGTCTCAGACCGTCTGTCTCAGACCGTCTGTCTCAGACCGTCTGTCTCATCCCGTCTGTCTCATCCCGTCTGCCTCATCCCGTCTGTCTCATCCCGTCTGTCTCATTCCGTCTAACTTAGATCGTCTGTCTCAGACCGTCTGTCTCAGACCGTCTGTCTCAGACCGTCTGTCTCAGACCGTCTGTCTCATCCCGTCTGTCTCATCCCGTCTGCCTCATCCCGTCTGTCTCATCCCGTCTGTCTCATTCCGTCTAACTTAGATCGTCTGACTCAGAAAGTCTGTCTCAGACCGTCCGTCTCAGACCGTCTGTCTCAGACCGTCTGTCTCAGACCGTCTGTCTCAGACCGTCTGTCTCAGACCGTCTGTCTCAGACCGTCTGTCTCAGACCGTCTGTCTCAGACCGTCTGTCTCAGACCGTCTGTCTCAGACCGTCTGTCTCAGACCGTCTGTCTCAGACCGTCTGTCTCAGACCGTCTGTCTCAGACCGTCTGTCTCAGACCGTCTGTCTCATCCCGTCTGTCTCATCCCGTCTGCCTCATCCCGTCTGTCTCATCCCGTCTGTCTCATTCCGTCTAACTTAGATCGTCTGTCTCAGACCGTCTGTCTCAGACCGTCTGTCTCAGACCGTCTGTCTCAGACCGTCTGTCTCATCCCGTCTGTCTCATCCCGTCTGCCTCATCCCGTCTGTCTCATCCCGTCTGTCTCATTCCGTCTAACTTAGATCGTCTGACTCAGAAAGTCTGTCTCAGACCGTCCGTCTCAGACCGTCTGTCTCAGACCGTCTGTCTCAGACCGTCTGTCTCAGACCGTCTGTCTCAGACCGTCTGTCTCAGACCGTCTGTCTCAGACCGTCTGTCTCAGACCGTCTGTCTCAGACCGTCTGTCTCAGACCGTCTGTCTCGTCCCGTCTGTCTCATACCGTCTGCCTGATAATTTCTCTCTCAGACCGTCTGTCTCAAACCGTCTGTCTCGGACCGCCTGTCTCAGATCGTCTGTCTCATACCGTCTGTCTCAGACCGTCTGTCTCAGACCGTCTGTCTCAGACCGTCTGTCTCAGACCGCCTTTCTCAGACCGTCCGTCTCATACCGTCTGCCTGATAACGTCTCTCTCAGACCGTCTGTCTCAAACCGTCTGTCTCGGACCGCCTGTCTCAGATCGTCTGTCTCATACCGTCTGTCTCAGACCGTCTGTCTCAGACCGTCTGTCTCAGACCGTCTGTCTCAGACCGCCTGTCTCAGACCGCCTGTCTCAGACCGTCTGTCTCAGACCGTCTGTCTCAGACCGTCTGTCTCAGACCGTCTGTCTCAGATCGTCTGTCTCAGAACGTCTGTCACTGTGCATCTGTCTAAGATCGTCTGTCTCAGACCGTCTTGCTCAGACCGCCCGTCTCAGACCGTCTGCCTGATAACGTCTCTCTCAGACCGTCTGTCTCAGACCGTCTGTCTCAGACCGTCTGTCCCAGACCGTCTGTCTCAGACCGTCTGTCTCAGACCGTCTGTCGCAGACCGTCTGTCTCAGACCGTCTGTCTCATACCGTCTGTCTCATCCCGTCTGTCTCATCCCGTCTGTCTCATCCCGTCTGCCTCATCCCGTCTGTCTCATCCCGTCTGTCTCATCCCGTCTGTCTCATCCCGTCTATCTTAGATCGTCTGTCTCAGAACGTCTGTCACTGTGCGTCTGTCTTAGACCGTCTGTCTCAGACCGTCTGTCTCAGACCGTCTGTCTCAGACCGTCTGTCTCAGACCGTCTGTCTCAGACCGTCTGTCTCAGACCGTCTGTCTCAGACCGTCTGTCTCAGACCGTCGGTCTCAGACCGTCTGTCTCAGACCGTCTGTCTAAGACCGTCTGTCTCATCCCGTCTGTCTCATCCCGTCTGTCTCATCCCGTCTGTCTCATCCCGTCTATCTTAGATCGTCTGTCTCAGAACGTCTGTCACTGTGCGTCTGTCTTAGACCGTCTGTCTCAGACCGTCTGTCTCAGACCGTCTGTCTCAGACCGTCTGTCTCAGACCGTCTGTCTCAGACCGTCTGTCTCAGACCGTCTGTCTCAGACCGTCTGTCTCAGACCGTCTGTCTCAGACCGTCTGTCTCAGACCGTCTGTCTCAGACCGTCTGTCTCAGACCGTCTGTCTCAGACCGTCTGTCTCAGACCGTCTGTCTCAGACCGCCTTTCTCAGACCGTCCGTCTCATACCGTCTGCCTGATAACGTCTCTCTCAGACCGTCTGTCTCAAACCGTCTGTCTCGGACCGCCTGTCTCAGATCGTCTGTCTCATACCGTCTGTCTCAGACCGTCTGTCTCAGACCGTCTGTCTCAGACCGTCTGTCTCAGACCGTCTGTCTCAGACCGTCTGTCTCAGACCGTCTGTCTCAGACCGTCTGTCTCAGACCGTCTGTCTCAGACCGTCTGTCTCAGACCGTCTGTCTCAGACCGTCTGTCTCAGACCGTCTGTCTCAGACCGTCTGTCTCAGATCGTCTGTCTCAGAACGTCTGTCACTGTGCATCTGTCTAAGACCGTCTGTCTCAGACCGTCTTGCTCAGACCGCCCGTCTCAGACCGTCTGCCTGATTACGTCTCTCTCAGACCGTCTGTCTCAGACCGTCTGTCTCAGACCGTTTGTCTCAGACCGTCTGTCTCAGACCGTCTGTCTCATTCCGTCTATCTTAGATCGTCTGTCTCAGAACGTCTGTCACTGTGCATCTGTCTAAGACCGTCTGTCTCAGACCGTCTTGCTCAGACCGTCCGTCTCAGACCGTCTGCCTGATAACGTCTCTCTCAGACCGTCTGTCTCAGACCGTCTGTCTCAGACCGTCTGTCTCATCCCGTCTGTCTCATCCCGTCTGCCTCATCCCGTCTGTCTCATTCCGTCTAACTTAGATCGTCTGACTCAGAAAGTCTGTCTCAGACCGTCCGTCTCAGACCGTCTGTCTCAGACCGTCTGTTTCAGACCGTCTGTCTCAGACCGTCTGTCTCAGACCGTCTGTCTCAGACCGTCTGTCTCAGACCGTCTGTCTCATCCCGTCTGTCTCATCCCGTCTGTCTCATCCCGTCTGTCTCGTCCCGTCTGTCTCATACCGTCTGCCTGATAACGTCTCTCTCAGACCGTCTGTCTCAAACCGTCTGTCTCGACCGCCCGTCTCAGATCGTCTGTCTCATACCGTCTGTCTCAGACCGTCTGTCTCAGACCGTCTGTCTCAGACCGCCTTTCTCAGACCGTCCGTCTCATACCGTCTGCCTGATAACGTCTCTCTCAGACCGTCTGTCTCAAACCGTCTGTCTCGGACCGCCTGTCTCAGATCGTCTGTCTCATACCGTCTGTCTCAGACCGTCTGTCTCAGACCGTCTGTCTCAGACCATCTGTTTCAGACCGTCTGTCTCAGACCGTCTGTCTCAGACCGTCTGTCTCAGATCGTCTGTCTCAGAACGTCTGTCACTGTGCATCTGCCTAAGACCGTCTGTCTCAGACCGTCTTGCTCAGACCGCCCGTCTCAGACCGTCTGCCTGATTACGTCTCTCTCAGACCGTCTGTCTCAGACCGTCTGTCTCAGACCGTCTGTCTCATCCCGTCTGTCTCATCCCGTCTGTCTCATCCCGTCTGTCTCATCCCGTCTGCCTCATCCCGTCTGTCTCATCCCGTCTGTCTCATCCCGTCTGTCTCATCCCGTCTATCTTAGATCGTCTGTCTTAGAACGTCTGTCACTGTGCGTCTGTCTAAGACCGTATGTCTCATACCGTCTGTCTCAGACCGTCTGTCTCAGACCGTCTGTCTCAGACCGTCTGTCTCAGACCGTCTGTCTCAGACCGTCTGTCTCAGACCGTCTGTCTCAGACCGTCTGTCTCAGACCGTCTGTCTCAGACCGTCTGTCGCAGACCGTCTGTCTCAGACCGTCTGTCTCAGACCGTCTGTCTCAGACCGTTTGTCTCAGACCGTCTGTCTCAGACCGTCTGTCTCATTCCGTCTATCTTAGATCGTCTGTCTCAGAACGTCTGTCACTGTGCATCTGTCTAAGACCGTCTGTCTCAGACCGTCTTGCTCAGACCGTCCGTCTCAGACCGTCTGCCTGATAACGTCTCTCTCAGACCGTCTGTCTCAGACCGTCTGTCTCAGACCGTCTGTCTCAGACCGTCTGTCTCATCCCGTCTGTCTCATCCCGTCTGCCTCATCCCGTCTGTCTCATCCCGTCTGTCTCATTCCGTCTAACTTAGATCGTCTGACTCAGAAAGTCTGTCTCAGACCGTCCGTCTCAGACCGTCTGTCTCAGACCGTCTGTTTCAGACCGTCTGTCTCAGACCGTCTGTCTCAGACCGTCTGTCTCAGACCGTCTGTCTCAGACCGTCTGTCTCAGACCGTCTGTCTCATCCCGTCTGTCTCATCCCGTCTGTCTCATCCCGTCTGTCTCGTCCCGTCTGTCTCATACCGTCTGCCTGATAACGTCTCTCTCAGACCGTCTGTCTCAAACCGTCTGTCTCGGACCGCCTGTCTCAGATCGTCTGTCTCATACCGTCTGTCTCAGACCGTCTGTCTCAGACCGTCTGTCTCAGACCGCCTTTCTCAGACCGTCCGTCTCATACCGTCTGCCTGATAACGTCTCTCTCAGACCGTCTGTCTCAAACCGTCTGTCTCGGACCGCCTGTCTCAGATCGTCTGTCTCATACCGTCTGTCTCAGACCGTCTGTCTCAGACCGTCTGTCTCAGACCGTCTGTCTCAGACCGTCTGTCTCAGACCGTCTGTCTCAGACCGTCTGTCTCAGACCGTCTGTCTCAGACCGTCTGTCTCAGATCGTCTGTCTCAGAACGTCTGTCACTGTGCATCTGTCTAAGACCGTCTGTCTCAGACCGTCTTGCTCAGACCGCCCGTCTCAGACCGTCTGCCTGATTACGTCTCTCTCAGACCGTCTGTCTCAGACCGTCTGTCTCAGACCGTCTGTCTCAGACCGTCTGTCTCAGACCGTCTGTCTCAGACCGTCTGTCTCATCCCGTCTGTCTCATCCCGTCTGCCTCATCCCGTCTGTCTCATCCCGTCTGTCTCATTCCGTCTAACTTAGATCGTCTGACTCAGAAAGTCTGTCTCAGACCGTCCGTCTCAGACCGTCTGTCTCAGACCGTCTGTTTCAGACCGTCTGTCTCAGACCGTCTGTCTCAGACCGTCTGTCTCAGACCGTCTGTCTCAGACCGTCTGTCTCAGACCGTCTGTCTCATCCCGTCTGTCTCATCCCGTCTGTCTCATCCCGTCTGTCTCGTCCCGTCTGTCTCATACCGTCTGCCTGATAACGTCTCTCTCAGACCGTCTGTCTCAAACCGTCTGTCTCGACCGCCTGTCTCAGATCGTCTGTCTCATGCCGTCTGTCTCAGACCGTCTGTCTCAGACCGTCTGTCTCAGACCGCCTTTCTCAGACCGTCCGTCTCATACCGTCTGCCTGATAACGTCTCTCTCAGACCGTCTGTCTCAAACCGTCTGTCTCGGACCGCCTGTCTCAGATCGTCTGTCTCATACCGTCTGTCTCAGACCGTCTGTCTCCGACCGCCTGTCTCAGACCGTCTGTCTCAGACCGTCTGTCTCAGACCGTCTGTCTCAGACCGTCTGTCTCAGACCGTCTGTCTCAGACCGTCTGTCTCAGACCGTCTGTCTCAGACCGTCTGTCTCAGATCGTCTGTCTCAGAACGTCTGTCACTGTGCATCTGTCTAAGACCGTCTGTCTCAGACCGTCTTGCTCAGACCGCCCGTCTCAGACCGTCTGCCTGATTACGTCTCTCTCAGACCGTCTGTCTCAGACCGTCTGTCTCGGACCGTCTGTCTCAGACCGTCTGTCTCAGACCGTCTGTCTCAGACCGTCTGTCTCAGACCGTCTGTCTCGGACCGTCTGTCTCGGACCGTCTGTCTCAGACCGTCTGTCTCATACCGTCTGTCTCATCCCGTCTGTCTCATCCCGTCTGTCTCATCCCGTCTGTCTCATCCCGTCTGTCTCATCCCGTCTGTCTCATCCCGTCTGTCTCATCCCGTCTGTCTCATCCCGTCTGTCTCATCCCGTCTATCTTAGATCGTCTGTCACAGAACGTCTGTCACTGTACGTCTGTCTAAGACCGTATGTCTCATACCGTCTGTCTCAGACCGTCTGTCTCAGACCGTCTGTCTCAGACCGTCTGTCTCAGACCGTCTGTCTCAGACCGTCTGTCTCAGACCGTCTGTCTCAGACCGTCTGTCTCAGACCGTCTGTCTCAGACCGTCTGTCTCAGACCGTCTGTCTCAGACCGTCTGTCTCATCCCGTCTGTCTCATCCCGTCTGTCTCATCCCGTCTGTCTCATCCCGTCTGTCTCATCCCGTCTGCCTCATCCCGTCTGTCTCATCCCGTCTGTCTCATACCGTCTGTCTCATCCCGTCTGTCTCATCCCGTCTATCTTAGATCGTCTGTCTCAGAACGTCTGTCACTGTGCGTCTGTCTAAGACCGTATGTCTCATACCGTCTGTCTCATTCCGTCTGTCTCAGACTGTCTGTCTCATTCCGTCTCCCTCAGACCGTCTGTCTCAGATCGTCTGTCTCAGACCGTCTGTCTCAGACCGTCTGTCTCAGACCGTCTGTCTCAGACCGTCTGTCTCAGACCGTCTGTCTCATCCCATCTGTCTCATCCCGTCTGTCTCATCCCGTCTGCCTCATCCCGTCTGTCTCATCCCGTCTGTCTCATTCCGTCTAACTTAGATCGTCTGACTCAGAAAGTCTGTCTCAGACCGTCTGTCTCAGACCGTCTGTCTCAGACCGTCTGTCGCAGACCGTCTGTCTCAGACCGTCTGTCTCAGACCGTCTGTCTCAGACCGTCTGTCTCATCCCGTCTGTCTCATCCCGTCTGCCTCATCCCGTCTGTCTCATCCCGTCTGTCTCATTCCGTCTAACTTAGATCGTCTGACTCAGAAAGTCTGTCTCAGACCGTCCGTCTCAGACCGTCTGTCTCAGACCGTCTGTCTCAGACCGTCTGTCTCATCCCGTCTGTCTCATCCCGTCTGTCTCGTCCCGTCTGTCTCATACCGTCTGCCTGATAACGTCTCTCTCAGACCGTCTGTCTCAAACCGTCTGTCTCGGACCGCCTGTCTCAGATCGTCTGTCTCATACCGTCTGTCTCAGACCGTCTGTCTCAGACCGTCTGTCTCAGACCGCCTTTCTCAGACCGTCCGTCTCATACCGTCTGCCTGATAACGTCTCTCTAAGACCGTCTGTCTCAAACCGTCTGTCTCGGACCGCCTGTCTCAGATCGTCTGTCACATACCGTCTGTCTCAGACCGTCTGTCTCAGACCGTCTGTCTCGACCGCCTGTCTCAGATCGTCTGTCTCATGCCGTCTGTCTCAGACCGTCTGTCTCAGACCGCCTTTCTCAGACCGTCCGTCTCATACCGTCTGCCTGATAACGTCTCTCTCAGACCGTCTGTCTCAAACCGTCTGTCTCGGACCGCCTGTCTCAGATCGTCTGTCTCATACCGTCTGTCTCAGACCGTCTGTCTCCGACCGTCTGTCTCAGACCGTCTGTCTCAGACCGTCTGTCTCAGACCGTCTGTCTCAGACCGTCTGTCTCAGACCGTCTGTCTCAGACCGTCTGTCTCAGATCGTCTGTCTCAGAACGTCTGTCACTGTGCATCTGTCTAAGACCGTCTGTCTCAGACCGTCTTGCTCAGACCGCCCGTCTCAGACCGTCTGCCTGATTACGTCTCTCTCAGACCGTCTGTCTCAAACCGTCTGTCTCGGACCGCCTGTCTCAGACCGTCTGTCTCAGACCGTCTGTCTCAGACCGTCTGTCTCAGACCGTCTGTCTCAGACAGTCTGTCTCAGACAGTCTGTCTCAGACCGTCTGTTTCAGAGAACCCGTCTCAGACTGTCTGTCTCATTCCGTCTGTCTCAGACTGCCTGTCTCATTCCGTCTGTCTCAGATCGTCTGTCTCAGACCGTCTGTCTCAGACCGTCTGTCTCAGACCGTTTGTCTCAGACCGTCTGTCTCAGACCGTCTGTCCCATTCCGTCTATCTTAGATCGTCTGTCTCAGAACGTCTGTCACTGTGCATCTGTCTAAGACCGTCTGTCTCAGACCGTCTGTCTCAGACCGTCTGTCTCAGACCGTCTGTCTCATCCCATCTGTCTCATCCCGTCTGTCTCATCCCGTCTGCCTCATCCCGTCTGTCTCATCCCGTCTGTCTCATTCCGTCTAACTTAGATCGTCTGACTCAGAAAGTCTGTCTCAGACCGTCTGTCTCAGACCGTCTGTCTCAGACCGTCTGTCTCAGACCGTCTGTCTCAGACCGTCTGTCTCAGACCGTCTGTCTCATCCCGTCTGTCTCATCCCGTCTGCCTCATCCCGTCTGTCTCATCCCGTCTGTCTCATTCCGTCTAACTTAGATCGTCTGACTCAGAAAGTCTGTCTCAGACCGTCCGTCTCAGACCGTCTGTCTCAGACCGTCTGTCTCAGACCGTCTGTCTCAGACCGTCTGTCTCAGACCGTCTGTCTCAGACCGTCTGTCTCAGACCGTCTGTCTCAGACCGTCTGTCTCAGACCGTCTGTCTCATCCCGTCTGTCTCATCCCGTCTGTCTCATTCCGTCTAACTTAGATCGTCTGACTCAGAAAGTCTGTCTCATTCCGTCTCCCTCAGACCGTCTGTCTCAGATCGTCTGTCTCATCCCGTCTGTCTCAGACCGTCTGTCTCATCCCATCTGTCTCATCCCGTCTGTCTCATCCCGTCTGCCTCATCCCGTCTGTCTCATCCCGTCTGTCTCATTCCGTCTAACTTAGATCGTCTGACTCAGAAAGTCTGTCTCAGACCGTCTGTCTCAGACCGACTGTCTCAGACCGTCTGTCTCAGACCGTCTGTCTCAGACCGTCTGTCTCAGACAGTCTGTCTCAGACAGTCTGTCTCAGACCGTCTGTTTCAGAGATCCCGTCTCAGACTGTCTGTCTCATTCCGTCTGTCTCAGACTGCCTGTCTCATTCCGTCTGTCTCAGATCGTCTGTCTCAGACCGTCTCTCTCAGACCGTCTGTCTCAGACCGTTTGTCTCAGACCGTCTGTCTCAGACCGTCTGTCCCATTCCGTCTATCTTAGATCGTCTCTCTCAGAACGTCTGTCACTGTGCATCTGTCTAAGACCGTCTGTCTCAGACCGTCTGTCTCAGACCGTCTGTCTCAGACCGTCTGTCTCAGACCGTCTGTCTCATCCCATCTGTCTCATCCCGTCTGTCTCATCCCGTCTGCCTCATCCCGTCTGTCTCATCCCGTCTGTCTCATTCCGTCTAACTTAGATCGTCTGACTCAGAAAGTCTGTCTCAGACCGTCTGTCTCAGACCGTCTGTCTCAGACCGTCTGTCTCAGACCGTCTGTCTCAGACCGTCTGTCTCATTCCGTCTAACTTAGATCGTCTGACTCAGAAAGTCTGTCTCAGACCGTCTGTCTCAGACCGACTGTCTCAGACCGTCTGTCTCAGACCGTCTGTCTCAGACCGTCTGTCTCAGACAGTCTGTCTCAGACAGTCTGTCTCAGACCGTCTGTTTCAGAGATCCCGTCTCAGACTGTCTGTCTCATTCCGTCTGTCTCAGACTGCCTGTCTCATTCCGTCTGTCTCAGATCGTCTGTCTCAGACCGTCTCTCTCAGACCGTCTGTCTCAGACCGTTTGTCTCAGACCGTCTGTCTCAGACCGTCTGTCCCATTCCGTCTATCTTAGATCGTCTCTCTCAGAACGTCTGTCACTGTGCATCTGTCTAAGACCGTCTGTCTCAGACCGTCTGTCTCAGACCGTCTGTCTCAGACCGTCTGTCTCAGACCGTCTGTCTCATCCCATCTGTCTCATCCCGTCTGTCTCATCCCGTCTGCCTCATCCCGTCTGTCTCATCCCGTCTGTCTCATTCCGTCTAACTTAGATCGTCTGACTCAGAAAGTCTGTCTCAGACCGTCTGTCTCAGACCGTCTGTCTCAGACCGTCTGTCTCAGACCGTCTGTCTCAGACCGTCTGTCTCAGACCGTCTGTCTCAGACCGTCTGTCTCAGACCGTCTGTCTCATCCCGTCTGTCTCATCCCGTCTGCCTCATCCCGTCTGTCTCATCCCGTCTGTCTCATTCCGTCTAACTTAGATCGTCTGACTCAGAAAGTCTGTCTCAGACCGTCCGTCTCAGACCGTCTGTCTCAGACCGTCTGTCTCAGACCGTCTGTCTCATCCCGTCTGTCTCATCCCGTCTGTCTCATTCCGTCTAACTTAGATCGTCTGACTCAGAAAGTCTGTCTCATTCCGTCTCCCTCAGACCGTCTGTCTCAGATCGTCTGTCTCATCCCGTCTGTCTCATCCCGTCTGTCTCATCCCGTCTGTCTCATCCCGTCTGTCTCATCCCGTCTGTCTCATCCCGTCTGTCTCATCCCGTCTGCCTCATCCCGTCTGTCTCATCCCGTCTGTCTCATACCGTCTGTCTCATCCCGTCTGTCTCATCCCGTCTATCTTAGATCGTCTGTCTCAGAACGTCTGTCACTGTGCGTCTGTCTAAGACCGTATGTCTCATACCGTCTGTCTCATTCCGTCTGTCTCAGACTGTCTGTCTCATTCCGTCTCCCTCAGACCGTCTGTCTCAGACCGTCTGTCTCAGACCGTCTGTCTCAGACCGTCTGTCTCAGACCGTCTGTCTCAGACCGTCTGTCTCAGACCGTCTGTCTCAGACCGTCTGTCTCATCCCATCTGTCTCATCCCGTCTGTCTCATCCCGTCTGCCTCATCCCGTCTGTCTCATCCCGTCTGTCTCATTCCGTCTAACTTAGATCGTCTGACTCAGAAAGTCTGTCTCAGACCGTCTGTCTCAGACCGACTGTCTCAGACCGTCTGTCTCAGACCGTCTGTCTCAGACCGTCTGTCTCAGACAGTCTGTCTCAGACAGTCTGTCTCAGACCGTCTGTTTCAGAGATCCCGTCTCAGACTGTCTGTCTCATTCCGTCTGTCTCAGACTGCCTGTCTCATTCCGTCTGTCTCAGACCGTTTGTCTCAGACCGTCTGTCTCAGACCGTCTGTCCCATTCCGTCTATCTTAGATCGTCTCTCTCAGAACGTCTGTCACTGTGCATCTGTCTAAGACCGTCTGTCTCAGACCGTCTGTCTCAGACCGCCTGTCTCAGACCGTCTGTCTCAGACCGTCTGTCTCATCCCATCTGTCTCATCCCGTCTGTCTCATCCCGTCTGCCTCATCCCGTCTGTCTCATCCCGTCTGTCTCATTCCGTCTAACTTAGATCGTCTGACTCAGAAAGTCTGTCTCAGACCGTCTGTCTCAGACCGTCTGTCTCAGACCGTCTGTCTCAGACCGTCTGTCTCAGACCGTCTGTCTCAGACCGTCTGTCTCAGACCGTCTGTCTCAGACCGTCTGTCTCAGACCGTCTGTCTCAGACCGTCTGTCTCAGACCGTCTGTCTCAGACCGTCTGTCTCAGACCGTCTGTCTCAGACCGTCTGTCTCAGACCGTCTGTCTCAGACCGTCTGTCTCATCCCGTCTGTCTCATCCCGTCTGCCTCATCCCGTCTGTCTCATCCCGTCTGTCTCATTCCGTCTAACTTAGATCGTCTGACTCAGAAAGTCTGTCTCAGACCGTCCGTCTCAGACCGTCTGTCTCAGACCGCCTTTCTCAGACCGTCCGTCTCATACCGTCTGCCTGATAACGTCTCTCTCAGACCGTCTGTCTCAAACCGTCTGTCTCGGACCGCCTGTCTCAGATCGTCTGTCTCATACCGTCTGTCTCAGACCGTCTGTCTCAGACCGCCTTTCTCAGACCGTCCGTCTCATACCGTCTGCCTGATAACGTCTCTCTCAGACCGTCTGTCTCAAACCGTCTGTCTCGGACCGCCTGTCTCAGATCGTCTGTCTCATACCGTCTGTCTCAGACCGTCTGTCTCAGACCGTCTGTCTCAGACCGTCTGTCTCAGACCGCCTGTCTCAGACCGTCTGTCTCAGACCGTCTGCCTCAGACCGTCTGTCTCAGACCGTCTGTCTCAGATCGTCTGTCTCAGAACGTCTGTCACTGTGCATCTGTCTAAGACCGTCTGTCTCAGACCGTCTTGCTCAGACCGCCCGTCTCAGACCGTCTGCCTGATAACGTCTCTCTCAGACCGTCTGTCTCAGACCGTCTGTCTCAGACCGTCTGTCTCAGACCGTCTGTCTCAGACCGTCTGTCTCAGACCGTCTGTCTCAGACCGTCTGTCTCAGACCGTCTGTCTCAGACCGTCTGTCTCAGACCGTCTGTCTCAGACCGTCTGTCTCAGACCGTCTGTCTCAGACCGTCTGTCTCAGACCGTCTGTCTCATACCGTCTGTCTCATACCGTCTGTCTCATCCCGTCTGTCTCATCCCGTCTGTCTCACCCCGTCTGTCTCATCCCGTCTGTCTCATCCCGTCTGTCTCATCCCGTCTGTCTCATCCCGTCTGTCTCATCCCGTCTGTCTCATCCCGTCTGTCTCATCCCGTCTGTCTCATCCCGTCTGTCTCATCCCGTCTGTCTCATCCCGTCTATCTTAGATCGTCTGTCTCAGAACGTCTGCCACTGTGCGTCTGTCTAAGACCGTATGTCTCATACCGTCTGTCTCATCCCGTCTGTCTCATCCCGTCTGTCTCATCCCGTCTGTCTCATCCCGTCTGTCTCATCCCGTCTGTCTCATCCCGTCTGTCTCATCCCGTCTGTCTCATCCCGTCTGTCTCATCCCGTCTGTCTCATCCCGTCTGTCTCATCCCGTCTGCCTCATCCCGTCTGTCTCATCCCGTCTGTCTCATCCCGTCTGTCTCATCCCGTCTATCTTAGATCGTCTGTCTCAGACCGCCTGTCTCAGACCGTCTGTCTCAGACCGTCTGCCTCAGACCGTCTGTCTCAGACCGTCTGTCTCAGATCGTCTGTCTCAGAACGTCTGTCACTGTGCATCTGTCTAAGACCGTCTGTCTCAGACCGTCTTGCTCAGACCGCCCGTCTCAGACCGTCTGCCTGATAACGTCTCTCTCAGACCGTCTGTCTCAGACCGTCTGTCTCAGACCGTCTGTCTCAGACCGTCTGTCTCAGACCGTCTGTCTCAGACCGTCTGTCTCAGACCGTCTGTCTCAGACCGTCTGTCTCAGACCGTCTGTCTCAGACCGTCTGTCTCAGACCGTCTGTCTCAGACCGTCTGTCTCAGACCGTCTGTCTCAGACCGTCTGTCTCATACCGTCTGTCTCATACCGTCTGTCTCATCCCGTCTGTCTCATCCCGTCTGTCTCACCCCGTCTGTCTCATCCCGTCTGTCTCATCCCGTCTGTCTCATCCCGTCTGTCTCATCCCGTCTGTCTCATCCCGTCTGTCTCATCCCGTCTGTCTCATCCCGTCTGTCTCATCCCGTCTGTCTCATCCCGTCTGTCTCATCCCGTCTATCTTAGATCGTCTGTCTCAGAACGTCTGCCACTGTGCGTCTGTCTAAGACCGTATGTCTCATACCGTCTGTCTCATCCCGTCTGTCTCATCCCGTCTGTCTCATCCCGTCTGTCTCATCCCGTCTGTCTCATCCCGTCTGTCTCATCCCGTCTGTCTCATCCCGTCTGTCTCATCCCGTCTGTCTCATCCCGTCTGCCTCATCCCGTCTGTCTCATCCCGTCTGTCTCATCCCGTCTGTCTCATCCCGTCTGTCTCATCCCGTCTATCTTAGATCGTCTGTCTCAGAACGTCTGTCACTGTGCGTCTGTCTAAGACCGTATGTCTCATACCGTCTGTCTCAGACCGTCTGTCTCAGACCGTCTGTCTCAGACCGTCTGTCTCAGACCGTCTGTCTCAGACCGTCTGTCTCAGACCGTCTGTCTCAGACCGTCTGTCTAAGACCGTCTGTCTCATCCCGTCTGTCTCATCCCGTCTGTCTCATCCCGTCTGTCTCATCCCGTCTGTCTCATCCCGTCTGTCTCATCCCGTCTGTCTCATCCCGTCTGTCTCATCCCGTCTGCCTCATCCCGTCTGTCTCATCCCGTCTGTCTCATCCCGTCTATCTTAGATCGTCTGTCTCAGAACGTCTGTCACTGTGCGTCTGTCTAAGACCGTATGTCTCATACCGTCTGTCTCATCCCGTCTGTCTCATCCCGTCTGTCTCATCCCGTCTGTCTCATCCCGTCTGTCTCATCCCGTCTGTCTCATCCCGTCTGTCTCATCCCGTCTGCCTCATCCCGTCTGTCTCATCCCGTCTGTCTCATCCCGTCTGTCTCATCCCGTCTATCTTAGATCGTCTGTCTCAGAACGTCTGTCACTGTGCGTCTGTCTAAGACCGTATGTTTCATACCGTCTGTCTCAGACCGTCTGTCTCAGACCGTCTGTCTCATCCCGTCTGTCTCATCCCGTCTGTCTCATCCCGTCTGTCTCATCCCGTCTGTCTCATCCCGTCTGTCTCATCCCGTCTGTCTCATCCCGTCTGCCTCATCCCGTCTGTCTCATCCCGTCTGTCTCATCCCGTCTGTCTCATCCCGTCTGTCTCATCCCGTCTGTCTCATCCCGTCTGCCTCATCCCGTCTGTCTCATCCCGTCTGTCTCATCCCGTCTGTCTCATCCCGTCTATGTTAGATCGTCTGTCTCAGAACGTCTGTCACTGTGCGTCTGTCTAAGACCGTATGTCTCATACCGTCTGTCTCATTCCGTCTGTCTCAGACTGTCTGTCTCATTCCGTCTCCCTCAGACCGTCTGTCTCAGATCGTCTGTCTCAGACCGTCTGTCTCAGACCGTCTGTCTCAGACCGTCTGTCTCAGACCGTCTGTCTCAGACCGTCTGTCTCAGACCGTCTGTCTCAGACCGTCTGTCTCAGACCGTCTGTCTCAGACCGTCTGTCTCAGAACGTCTGTCTCAGACCGTCTGTCTCATCCCATCTGTCTCATCCCGTCTGTCTCATCCCGTCTGCCTCATCCCGTCTGTCTCATCCCGTCTGTCTCATTCCGTCTAACTTAGATCGTCTGACTCAGAAAGTCTGTCTCAGACCGTCTGTCTCAGACCGTCTGTCTCAGACCGTCTGTCTCAGACCGTCTGTCTCAGACCGTCTGTCTCAGACCGTCTGTCTCAGACAGTCTGTCTCAGACAGTCTGTCTCAGACCGTCTGTTTCAGAGAACCCGTCTCAGACTGTCTGTCTCATTCCGTCTGTCTCAGACTGCCTGTCTCATTCCGTCTGTCTCAGACCGTCTGTCTCAGACCGTCTGTCTCAGACTGTCTGTCTCAGACCGTTTGTCTCAGACCGTCTGTCTCTGACCGTCTGTCTCATTCCGTCTATCTTAGATCGTCTGTCTCAGAACGTCTGTCACTGTGCATCTGTCTAAGACCGTCTGTCTCAGACCGTCTTGCTCAGACCGCCCGTCTCAGACCGTCCGCCTGATAACGTCTCTCTCAGACCGTCTGTCTCAGACCGTCTGTCTCAGACCGTTTGTCTCAGACCGTCTGTCTCAGACCGTCTGTCTCATTCCGTCTATCTTAGATCGTCTGTCTCATTCCGTCTATCTTAGATCGTCTGTCTCAGAACGTCTGTCACTGTGCATCTGTCTAAGACCGTCTGTCTCAGACCGTCTTGCTCAGACCGCCCGTCTCAGACCGTCCGCCTGATAACGTCTCTCTCAGACCGTCTGTCTCAGACCGTCTGTCTCAGACCGTCTGTCTCAGACCGTCTGTCTCAGACCGTCTGTCTCAGACCGTCTGCCTGATAACGTCTCTCTCAGACCGTCTGTCTCATCCCGTCTGTCTCATTCCGTCTAACTTAGTTCGTCTGACTCAGAAAGTCTGTCTCAGACCGTCTGTCTCAGACCGTCTGTCTCAGACCGTCTGTCTCAGACCGTCTGTCTCAGACCGTCTGTCTCAGACCGTCTGTCTCAGACCGTCTGTCTCAGACCGTCTGTCTCAGACAGTCTGTCTCATCCCGTCTGTCTCATCCCGTCTGTCTCATCCCGTCTGTCTCATCCCGTCTGCCTCATCCCGTCTGTCTCATCCCGTCTGCCTCATCCCGTCTGTCTCATCCCGTCTGTCTCATCCCGTCTGTCTCATCCCGTCTGTCTCATCCCGTCTGCCTCATCCCGTCTGTCTCATCCCGTCTGTCTCATCCCGTCTGTCTCATCCCGTCTGTCTCATCCCGTCTGTCTCATCCCGTCTGTCTCATCCCGTCTGTCTCATCCCGTCTGTCTCATCCCGTCTGTCTCATCCCGTCTGCCTCATCCCGTCTGTCTCATCCCGTCTGTCTCATCCCGTCTGTCTCATCCCGTCTGTCTCATCCCGTCTATCTTAGATCGTCTGTCTCAGAACGTCTGTCACTGTGCGTCTGTCTAAGACCGTATGTCTCATACCGCCTGTCTCAGACCGTCTGTCTCAGACCGTCTGTCTCAGACCGTCTGTCTCAGACCGTCTGTCTCAGACCGTCTGTCTAAGACCGTCTGTCTCATCCCGTCTGTCTCATCCCGTCTGTCTCATCCCGTCTGTCTCATCCCGTCTGTCTCATCCCGTCTGTCTCATCCCGTCTGTCTCATCCCGTCTGTCTCATCCCGTCTGCCTCATCCCGTCTGTCTCATCCCGTCTGTCTCATCCCGTCTATCTTAGATCGTCTGTCTCAGAACGTCTGTCACTGTGCGTCTGTCTAAGACCGTATGTCTCATACCGTCTGTCTCATCCCGTCTGTCTCATCCCGTCTGTCTCATCCCGTCTGTCTCATCCCGTCTGTCTCATCCCGTCTGCCTCATCCCGCCTGTCTCATCCCGTCTGTCTCATCCCGTCTATCTTAGATCGTCTGTCTCAGAACGTCTGTCACTGTGCGTCTGTCTAAGACCGTATGTCTCATACCGTCTGTCTCATCCCGTCTGTCTCATCCCGTCTGTCTCATCCCGTCTGTCTCATCCCGTCTGTCTCATCCCGTCTGCCTCATCCCGTCTGTCTCATCCCGTCTGTCTCATACCGTCTGTCTCATCCCGTCTGTCTCATCCCGTCTATCTTAGATCGTCTGTCTCAGAACGTCTGTCACTGTGCGTCTGTCTAAGACCGTATGTCTCATACCGTCTGTCTCATTCCGTCTGTCTCAGACTGTCTGTCTCATTCCGTCTCCCTCAGACCGTCTGTCTCAGATCGTCTGTCTCAGACCGTCTGTCTCAGACCGTCTGTCTCAGACCGTCTGTCTCAGACCGTCTGTCTCAGACCGTCTGTCTCAGACCGTCTGTCTCAGACCGTCTGTCTCAGACCGTCTGTCTCAGACCGTCTGTCTCAGACCGTCTGTCTCAGACAGTCTGTCTCAGACAGTCTGTCTCAGACCGTCTGTCTCAGACAGTCTGTCTCAGACAGTCTGTCTCAGACCGTCTGTTTCAGAGAACCCGTCTCAGACTGTCTGTCTCATTCCGTCTGTCTCAGACTGCCCGTCTCATTCCGTCTGTCTCAGATCGTCTGTCTCAGACCGTCTGTCTCAGACCGTCTGTCTCAGACCGTCTGTCTCAGACCGTTTGTCTCAGACCGTCTGTCTCAGACCGTCTGTCCCATTCCGTCTATCTTAGATCGTCTGTCTCAGAACGTCTATCACTGTGCATCTGTCTAAGACCGTCTGTCTCAGACAGTCTTGCTCAGACCGTCTATCTTAGATCGTCTGTCTCAGAACGTCTGTCACTGTGCGTCTGTCTAAGACCGTCTGTCTCAGACCGTCTTGCTCAGACCGCCCGTCTCAGACCGTCCGCCTGATAACGTCTCTCTCAGACCGTCTGTCTCAGACCGTCTGTCTCAGACCGTCTGTCTCAGACCGTCTGTCTCAGACCGTCTGCCTGATAACGTCTCTCTCAGACCGTCTGTCTCATCCCGTCTGTCTCATTCCGTCTAACTTAGATCGTCTGACTCAGAAAGTCTGTCTCAGACCGTCTGTCTCAGACCGTCTGTCTCATTCCGTCTATCTTAGATCGTCTGTCTCATTCCGTCTATCTTAGATCGTCTGTCTCAGAACGTCTGTCACTGTGCATCTGTCTAAGACCGTCTGTCTCAGACCGTCTGTCTCAGACCGTCTGTCTCAGACCGTCTGTCTCAGACCGTCTGTCTCAGACCGTCTGTCTCATCCCGTCTGTCTCATCCCGTCTGTCTCATTCCGTCTAACTTAGATCGTCTGACTCAGAAAGTCTGTCTCATTCCGTCTCCCTCAGACCGTCTGTCTCAGATCGTCTGTCTCATCCCGTCTGTCTCATCCCGTCTGTCTCATCCCGTCTGTCTCATCCCGTCTGTCTCATCCCGTCTGTCTCATCCCGTCTGTCTCATCCCGTCTGCCTCATCCCGTCTGTCTCATCCCGTCTGTCTCATACCGTCTGTCTCATCCCGTCTGTCTCATCCCGTCTATCTTAGATCGTCTGTCTCAGAACGTCTGTCACTGTGCGTCTGTCTAAGACCGTATGTCTCATACCGTCTGCCTCATCCCGTCTGTCTCATCCCGTCTGTCTCATACCGTCTGTCTCATCCCGTCTGTCTCATTCCGTCTCCCTCAGACCGTCTGTCTCAGACCGTCTGTCTCAGACCGTCTGTCTCAGACCGTCTGTCTCAGACCGTCTGTCTCAGACCGTCTGTCTCAGACCGTCTGTCTCATCCCGTCTGTCTCATCCCGTCTGTCTCATCCCGTCTGCCTCATCCCGTCTGTCTCATCCCGTCTGTCTCATTCCGTCTAACTTAGATCGTCTGACTCAGAAAGTCTGTCTCAGACCGTCTGTCTCAGACCGACTGTCTCAGACCGTCTGTCTCAGACCGTCTGTCTCAGACCGTCTGTCTCAGACAGTCTGTCTCAGACAGTCTGTCTCAGACCGTCTGTTTCAGAGATCCCGTCTCAGACTGTCTGTCTCATTCCGTCTGTCTCAGACTGCCTGTCTCATTCCGTCTGTCTCAGATCGTCTGTCTCAGACCGTCTGTCTCAGACCGTCTGTCTCAGACCGTTTGTCTCAGACCGTCTGTCTCAGACCGTCTGTCCCATTCCGTCTATCTTAGATCGTCTGTCTCAGAACGTCTGTCACTGTGCATCTGTCTAAGACCGTCTGTCTCAGACCGTCTGCCTCAGACCGTCTGTCTCAGACCGTCTGTCTCATCCCATCTGTCTCATCCCGTCTGTCTCATCCCGTCTGCCTCATCCCGTCTGTCTCATCCCGTCTGTCTCATTCCGTCTAACTTAGATCGTCTGACTCAGAAAGTCTGTCTCAGACCGTCTGTCTCAGACCGTCTGTCTCAGACCGTCTGTCTCAGACCGTCTGTCTCAGACCGTCTGTCTCATCCCGTCTGTCTCATCCCGTCTGCCTCATCCCGTCTGTCTCATCCCGTCTGTCTCATTCCGTCTAACTTAGATCGTCTGACTCAGAAAGTCTGTCTCAGACCGTCTGTCTCAGACCGTCTGTCTCAGACCGTCTGTCTCAGACCGTCTGTCTCAGACCGTCTGTCTCAGACCGTCTGTCTCAGACCGTCTGTCTCAGACCGTCTGTCTCAGACCGTCTGTCTCAGACCGTCTGTCTCAGACCGTCTGTCTCATCCCGTCTGTCTCGTCCCGTCTGTCTCATACCGTCTGCCTGATAACGTCTCTCTCAGACCGTCTGTCTCAAACCGTCTGTCTCGGACCGCCTGTCTCAGATCGTCTGTCTCATACCGTCTGTCTCAGACCGTCTATCTCAGACCGTCTGTCTCAGACCGTCTGTCTCAGACCGTCTGTCTCAGACCGTCTGTCTCAGACCGTCTGTCTCAGACCGCCTGTCTCAGACCGTCTGTCTCAGACCGTCTGCCTCAGACCGTCTGTCTCAGACCGTCTGTCTCAGATCGTCTGTCTCAGAACGTCTGTCACTGTGCATCTGTCTAAGACCGTCTGTCTCAGACCGTCTTGCTCAGACCGCCCGTCTCAGACCGTCTGCCTGATAACGTCTCTCTCAGACCGTCTGTCTCAGACCGTCTGTCTCAGACCGTCTGTCTCAGACCGTCTGTCTCAGACCGTCTGTCTCAGACCGTCTGTCTCAGACCGTCTGTCTCATCCCGTCTGTCTCATCCCGTCTGTCTCATCCCGTCTGTCTCATCCCGTCTGTCTCATCCCGTCTGCCTCATCCCGTCTGTCTCATCCCGTCTGTCTCATCCCGTCTATCTTAGATCGTCTATCTCAGAACGTCTGTCACTGTGCGTCTGTCTAAGACCATATGTCTCATACCGTCTGTCTCATCCCGTCTGTCTCATCCCGTCTGTGTCATCCCGTCTGTCTCATCCCGTCTGTCTCATCCCGTCTGTCTCATCCCGTCTGTCTCATCCCGTCTGCCTCATCCCGTCTGTCTCATCCCGTCTGTCTCATCCCGTCTGTCTCATCCCGTCTATCTTAGATCGTCTGTCTCAGAACGACTGTCACTGTGCGTCTGTCTAAGGCCGTATGTCTCATACCGTCTGTCTCATTCCGTCTGTCTCAGACTGTCTGTCTCATTCCGTCTCCCTCAGACCGTCTGTCTCAGATCGTCTGTCTCAGACCGTCTGTCTCAGACCGTCTGTCTCAGACCGTCTGTCTCAGACCGTCTGTCTCAGACCGTCTGTCTCAGACCGTCTGTCTCAGAACGTCTGTCTCAGACCGTCTGTCTCATCCGATCTGTCTCATCCCGTCTGTCTCATCCCGTCTGCCTCATCCCGTCTGTCTCATCCCGTCTGTCTCATTCCGTCTAACTTAGATCGTCTGACTCAGAAAGTCTGTCTCAGACCGTCTGTCTCAGACCGTCTGTCTCAGACCGTCTGTCTCAGACCGTCTGTCTCAGACCGTCTGTCTCAGACCGTCTGTCTCAGACAGTCTGTCTCAGACAGTCTGTCTCAGACCGTCTGTTTCAGAGAACCCGTCTCAGACTGTCTGTCTCATTCCGTCTGTCTCAGACTGCCTGTCTCATTCCGTCTGTCTCATCCCGTCTGTCTCATCCCGTCTGCCTCATCCCGTCTGTCTCATCCCGTCTGTCTCATTCCGTCTAACTTAGATCGTCTGACTCAGAAAGTCTGTCTCAGACCGTCTGTCTCAGACCGTCTGTCTCAGACCGTCTGTCTCAGACCGTCTGTCTCAGACCGTCTGTCTCAGACCGTCTGTCTCATCCCGTCTGTCTCATCCCGTCTGCCTCATCCCGTCTGTCTCATCCCGTCTGTCTCATTCCGTCTAACTTAGATCGTCTGACTCAGAAAGTCTGTCTCAGACCGTCTGTCTCAGACCGTCTGTCTCAGACCGTCTGTCTCAGACCGTCTGTCTCAGACCGTCTGTCTCAGACCGTCTGTCTCAGACCGTCTGTCTCAGACCGTCTGTCTCAGACCGTCTGTCTCATCCCGTCTGTCTCGTCCCGTCTGTCTCATACCGTCTGCCTGATAACGTCTCTCTCAGACCGTCTGTCTCAAACCGTCTGTCTCGGACCGCCTGTCTCAGATCGTCTGTCTCATACCGTCTGTCTCAGACCGTCTATCTCAGACCGTCTGTCTCAGACCGTCTGTCTCAGACCGTCTGTCTCAGACCGTCTGTCTCAGACCGTCTGTCTCAGACCGTCTGTCTCAGACCGTCTGTCTCATCCCGTCTGTCTCATCCCGTCTGCCTCATCCCGTCTGTCTCATCCCGTCTGTCTCATTCCGTCTAACTTAGATCGTCTGACTCAGAAAGTCTGTCTCAGACCGTCTGTCTCAGACCGTCTGTCTCAGACCGTCTGTCTCAGACCGTCTGTCTCAGACCGTCTGTCTCAGACCGTCTGTCTCAGACCGTCTGTCTCAGACCGTCTGTCTCAGACCGTCTGTCTCATCCCGTCTGTCTCGTCCCGTCTGTCTCATACCGTCTGCCTGATAACGTCTCTCTCAGACCGTCTGTCTCAAACCGTCTGTCTCGGACCGCCTGTCTCAGATCGTCTGTCTCATACCGTCTGTCTCAGACCGTCTATCTCAGACCGTCTGTCTCAGACCGTCTGTCTCAGACCGTCTGTCTCAGACCGTCTGTCTCAGACCGTCTGTCTCAGACCGTCTGTCTCAGACCGCCTGTCTCAGACCGTCTGTCTCAGACCGTCTGCCTCAGACCGTCTGTCTCAGACCGTCTGTCTCAGATCGTCTGTCTCAGAACGTCTGTCACTGTGCATCTGTCTAAGACCGTCTGTCTCAGACCGTCTTGCTCAGACCGCCCGTCTCAGACCGTCTGCCTGATAACGTCTCTCTCAGACCGTCTGTCTCAGACCGTCTGTCTCAGACCGTCTGTCTCAGACCGTCTGTCTCAGACCGTCTGTCTCAGACCGTCTGTCTCAGACCGTCTGTCTCATCCCGTCTGTCTCATCCCGTCTGTCTCATCCCGTCTGTCTCATCCCGTCTGTCTCATCCCGTCTGCCTCATCCCGTCTGTCTCATCCCGTCTGTCTCATCCCGTCTATCTTAGATCGTCTATCTCAGAACGTCTGTCACTGTGCGTCTGTCTAAGACCATATGTCTCATACCGTCTGTCTCATCCCGTCTGTCTCATCCCGTCTGTGTCATCCCGTCTGTCTCATCCCGTCTGTCTCATCCCGTCTGTCTCATCCCGTCTGTCTCATCCCGTCTGCCTCATCCCGTCTGTCTCATCCCGTCTGTCTCATCCCGTCTGTCTCATCCCGTCTATCTTAGATCGTCTGTCTCAGAACGACTGTCACTGTGCGTCTGTCTAAGGCCGTATGTCTCATACCGTCTGTCTCATTCCGTCTGTCTCAGACTGTCTGTCTCATTCCGTCTCCCTCAGACCGTCTGTCTCAGATCGTCTGTCTCAGACCGTCTGTCTCAGACCGTCTGTCTCAGACCGTCTGTCTCAGACCGTCTGTCTCAGACCGTCTGTCTCAGACCGTCTGTCTCAGAACGTCTGTCTCAGACCGTCTGTCTCATCCGATCTGTCTCATCCCGTCTGTCTCATCCCGTCTGCCTCATCCCGTCTGTCTCATCCCGTCTGTCTCATTCCGTCTAACTTAGATCGTCTGACTCAGAAAGTCTGTCTCAGACCGTCTGTCTCAGACCGTCTGTCTCAGACCGTCTGTCTCAGACCGTCTGTCTCAGACCGTCTGTCTCAGACCGTCTGTCTCAGACAGTCTGTCTCAGACAGTCTGTCTCAGACCGTCTGTTTCAGAGAACCCGTCTCAGACTGTCTGTCTCATTCCGTCTGTCTCAGACTGCCTGTCTCATTCCGTCTGTCTCAGACCGTCTGTCTCAGACCGTCTGTCTCAGACTGTCTGTCTCAGACCGTTTGTCTCAGACCTTCTGTCTCTGACCGTCTGTCTCATTCCGTCTATCTTAGATCGTCTGTCTCAGAACGTCTGTCACTGTGCATCTGTCTAAGACCGTCTGTCTCAGACCGTCTTGCTCAGACCGCCCGTCTCAGACCGTCCGCCTGATAACGTCTCTCTCAGACCGTCTGTCTCAGACCGTCTGTCTCAGACCGTTTGTCTCAGACCGACTGTCTCAGACCGTCTGTCTCATTCCGTCTATCTTAGATCGTCTGTCTCATTCCGTCTATCTTAGATCGTCTGTCTCAGAACGTCTGTCACTGTGCATCTGTCTAAGACCGTCTGTCTCAGACCGTCTTGCTCAGACCGCCCGTCTCAGACCGTCCGCCTGATAACGTCTCTCTCAGACCGTCTGTCTCAGACCGTCTGTCTCAGACCGTCTGCCTGATAACGTCTCTCTCAGACCGTCTGTCTCATCCCGTCTGTCTCATTCCGTCTAACTTAGATCGTCTGACTCAGAAAGTCTGTCTCAGACCGTCTGTCTCAGACCGTCTGTCTCAGACCGTCTGTCTCAGACCGTCTGTCTCAGACCGTCTGTCTCAGACCGTCTGTCTCAGACCGTCTGTCTCAGACCGTCCGTCTCAGACCGTCTGTCTCAGACCGTCTGTCTCAGACCGTCTGTCTCAGACCGTCTGTCTCAGACCGTCTGTCTCAGACCGTCTGTCTCAGACCGTCTGTCTCAGACCGTCTGTCTCAGACCGTCTGTCTCAGACAGTCTGTCTCATCCCGTCTGTCTCATCCCGTCTGTCTCATCCCGTCTGTCTCATCCCGTCTGCCTCATCCCGTCTGTCTCATCCCGTCTGCCTCATCCCGTCTGTCTCATCCCGTCTGTCTCATCCCGTCTGTCTCATCCCGTCTGTCTCATCCCGTCTGCCTCATCCCGTCTGTCTCATCCCGTCTGTCTCATCCCGTCTGTCTCATCCCGTCTGTCTCATCCCGTCTGTCTCATCCCGTCTGTCTCATCCCGTCTGTCTCATCCCGTCTGTCTCATTCCGTCTAACTTAGATCGTCTGACTCAGAAAGTCTGTCTCAGACCGTCTGTCTCAGACCGTCTGTCTCAGACCGTCTGTCTCAGACCGTCTGTCTCAGACCGTCTGTCTCAGACCGTCTGTCTCAGACCGTCTGTCTCAGACAGTCTGTCTCAGACCGTCTGTCTCAGACCGTCTGTCTCAGACCGTCTGTCTCAGACCGTCTGTCTCAGACAGTCTGTCTCAGACCGTCTGTTTCAGAGAACCCGTCTCAGACTGTCTGTCTCGTTCCGTCTGTCTCAGACCGTCTGTCTCAGACCGTCTGTCTCAGACTGTCTGTCTCAGACCGTTTGTCTCAGACCGTCTGTCTCTGACCGTCTGTCTCATTCCGTCTATCTTAGATCGTCTGTCTCAGAACGTCTGTCACTGTGCATCTGTCTAAGACCGTCTGTCTCAGACCGTCTTGCTCAGACCGCCCGTCTCAGACCGTCCGCCTGATAACGTCTCTCTCAGACCGTCTGTCTCAGACCGTCTGTCTCAGACCGTTTGTCTCAGACCGTCTGTCTCAGACCGTCTGTCTCATTCCGTCTATCTTAGATCGTCTGTCTCATTCCGTCTATCTTAGATCGTCTGTCTCAGAACGTCTGTCACTGTGCATCTGTCTAAGACCGTCTGTCTCAGACCGTCTTGCTCAGACCGCCCGTCTCAGACCGTCCGCCTGATAACGTCTCTCTCAGACCGTCTGTCTCAGACCGTCTGTCTCAGACCGTCTGCCTGATAACGTCTCTCTCAGACCGTCTGTCTCATCCCGTCTGTCTCATTCCGTCTAACTTAGATCGTCTGACTCAGAAAGTCTGTCTCAGACCGTCTGTCTCAGACCGTCTGTCTCAGACCGTCTGTCTCAGACCGTCTGTCTCAGACCGTCTGTCTCAGACCGTCTGTCTCAGACCGTCTGTCTCAGACAGTCTGTCTCAGACAGTCTGTCTCAGACCGTCTGTTTCAGAGAACCCGTCTCAGACTGTCTGTCTCATTCCGTCTGTCTCAGACTGCCTGTCTCATTCCGTCTGTCTCAGACCGTCTGTCTCAGACCGTCTGTCTCAGACTGTCTGTCTCAGACCGTTTGTCTCAGACCTTCTGTCTCTGACCGTCTGTCTCATTCCGTCTATCTTAGATCGTCTGTCTCAGAACGTCTGTCACTGTGCATCTGTCTAAGACCGTCTGTCTCAGACCGTCTTGCTCAGACCGCCCGTCTCAGACCGTCCGCCTGATAACGTCTCTCTCAGACCGTCTGTCTCAGACCGTCTGTCTCAGACCGTTTGTCTCAGACCGACTGTCTCAGACCGTCTGTCTCATTCCGTCTATCTTAGATCGTCTGTCTCATTCCGTCTATCTTAGATCGTCTGTCTCAGAACGTCTGTCACTGTGCATCTGTCTAAGACCGTCTGTCTCAGACCGTCTTGCTCAGACCGCCCGTCTCAGACCGTCCGCCTGATAACGTCTCTCTCAGACCGTCTGTCTCAGACCGTCTGTCTCAGACCGTCTGCCTGATAACGTCTCTCTCAGACCGTCTGTCTCATCCCGTCTGTCTCATTCCGTCTAACTTAGATCGTCTGACTCAGAAAGTCTGTCTCAGACCGTCTGTCTCAGACCGTCTGTCTCAGACCGTCTGTCTCAGACCGTCTGTCTCAGACCGTCTGTCTCAGACCGTCCGTCTCAGACCGTCTGTCTCAGACCGTCTGTCTCAGACCGTCTGTCTCAGACCGTCTGTCTCAGACCGTCTGTCTCAGACCGTCTGTCTCAGACCGTCTGTCTCAGACAGTCTGTCTCATCCCGTCTGTCTCATCCCGTCTGTCTCATCCCGTCTGTCTCATCCCGTCTGCCTCATCCCGTCTGTCTCATCCCGTCTGCCTCATCCCGTCTGTCTCATCCCGTCTGTCTCATCCCGTCTGTCTCATCCCGTCTGTCTCATCCCGTCTGCCTCATCCCATCTGTCTCATCCCGTCTGTCTCATCCCGTCTGTCTCATCCCGTCTGTCTCATCCCGTCTGTCTCATCCCGTCTGTCTCATCCCGTCTGTCTCATCCCGTCTGTCTCATCCCGTCTGTCTCATTCCGTCTAACTTAGATCGTCTGACTCAGAAAGTCTGTCTCAGACCGTCTGTCTCAGACCGTCTGTCTCAGACCGTCTGTCTCAGACCGTCTGTCTCAGACCGTCTGTCTCAGACCGTCTGTCTCAGACCGTCTGTCTCAGACAGTCTGTCTCAGACCGTCTGTCTCAGACCGTCTGTCTCAGACCGTCTGTCTCAGACCGTCTGTCTCAGACAGTCTGTCTCAGACCGTCTGTTTCAGAGAACCCGTCTCAGACTGTCTGTCTCATTCCGTCTGTCTCAGACCGTCTGTCTCAGACCGTCTGTCTCAGACTGTCTGTCTCAGACCGTTTGTCTCAGACCGTCTGTCTCTGACCGTCTGTCTCATTCCGTCTATCTTAGATCGTCTGTCTCAGAACGTCTGTCACTGTGCATCTGTCTAAGACCGTCTGTCTCAGACCGTCTTGCTCAGACCGCCCGTCTCAGACCGTCCGCCTGATAACGTCTCTCTCAGACCGTCTGTCTCAAACCGTCTGTCTCAGACCGTTTGTCTCAGACCGTCTGTCTCAGACCGTCTGTCTCATTCCGTACTATCTTAGATCGTCTGTCTCATTCCGTCTATCTTAGATCGTCTGTCTCAGAACGTCTGTCACTGTGCATCTGTCTAAGACCGTCTGTCTCAGACCGTCTTGCTCAGACCGCCCGTCTCAGACCGTCCGCCTGATAACGTCTCTCTCAGACCGTCTGTCTCAGACCGTCTGTCTCAGACCGTCTGTCTCAGACCGTCTGTCTCAGACCGTCTGTCTCAGACCGTCTGCCTGATAACGTCTCTCTCAGACCGTCTGTCTCATCCCGTCTGTCTCATTCCGTCTAACTTAGATCGTCTGACTCAGAAAGTCTGTCTCAGACCGTCTGTCTCAGACCGTCTGTCTCAGACCGTCTGTCTCAGACCGTCTGTCTCAGACCGTCTGTCTCAGACAGTCTGTCTCATCCCGTCTGTCTCATCCCGTCTGTCTCATCCCGTCTGTCTCATCCCGTCTGCCTCATCCCGTCTGTCTCATCCCGTCTGCCTCATCCCGTCTGTCTCATCCCGTCTGTCTCATCCCGTCTGTCTCATCCCGTCTGTCTCATCCCGTCTGCCTCATCCCGTCTGTCTCATCCCGTCTGTCTCATCCCGTCTGTCTCATCCCGTCTGTCTCATCCCGTCTGTCTCATCCCGTCTGTCTCATCCCGTCTGTCTCATCCCGTCTGTCTCATCCCGTCTGCCTCATCCCGTCTGCCTCATCCCGTCTGTCTCATCCCGTCTGTCTCATCCCGTCTGTCTCATCCCGTCTGTCTCATCCCGTCTGTCTCATCCCGTCTGTCTCATCCCGTCTATCTTAGATCGTCTGTCTCAGAACGTCTGTCACTGTGCGTCTGTCTAAGACCGTATGTCTCAGAACGTCTGTCACTGTGCGTCTGTCTAAGACCGTATGTCTCATACCGTCTGTCTCATCCCGTCTGTCTCATCCCGTCTGTCTCATCCCGTCTGTCTCATCCCGTCTGTCTCATCCCGTCTGCCTCATCCCGTCTGTCTCATCCCGTCTGTCTCATACCGTCTGTCTCATCCCGTCTGTCTCATCCCGTCTATCTTAGATCGTCTGTCTCAGAACGTCTGTCACTGTGCGTCTGTCTAAGACCGAATGTCTCATACCGTCTGTCTCATTCCGTCTGTCTCAGACTGTCTGTCTCATTCCGTCTCCCTCAGACCGTCTGTCTCAGATCGTCTGTCTCAGACCGTCTGTCTCAGACCGTCTGTCTCAGACCGTCTGTCTCAGACCGTCTGTCTCAGACCGTCTGTCTCAGACCGTCTGTCTCAGACCGTCTGTCTCAGACCGTCTGTCTCAGACCGTCTGTCTCAGACCGTCTGTCTCAGACCGTCTGTCTCAGACCGTCTGTCTCAGACCGTCTGTCTCAGACCGTCTGTCTCAGACAGTCCGTCTCAGACAGTCTGTCTCAGATCGTCTGTCTCAGACAGTCTGTCTCAGACAGTCTGTCTCAGACCGTCTGTTTCAGAGAACCCGTCTCAGACTGTCTGTCTCATTCCGTCTGTCTCAGACTGCCCGTCTCATTCCGTCTGTCTCAGATCGTCTGTCTCAGACCGTCTGTCTCAGACCGTCTGTCTCAGACCGTCTGTCTCAGACCGTTTGTCTCAGACCGTCTGTCTCAGACCGTCTGTCCCATTCCGTCTATCTTAGATCGTCTGTCTCAGAACGTCTGTCACTGTGCATCTGTCTAAGACCGTCTGTCTCAGACAGTCTTGCTCAGACCGTCTATCTTAGATCGTCTGTCTCAGAACGTCTGTCACTGTGCGTCTGTCTAAGACCGTCTGTCTCAGACCGTCTTGCTCAGACCGCCCGTCTCAGACCGTCCGCCTGATAACGTCTCTCTCAGACCGTCTGTCTCAGACCGTCTGTGTCAGACCGTCTGTCTCAGACCGTCTGTCTCAGACCGTCTGTCTCAGACCGTCTGCCTCATAACGTCTCTCTCAGACCGTCTGTCTCATCCCGTCTGTCTCATTCCGTCTAACTTAGATCGTCTGACTCAGAAAGTCTGTCTCAGACCGTCTGTCTCAGACCGTCTGTCTCATTCCGTCTATCTTAGATCGTCTGTCTCATTCCGTCTATCTTAGATCGTCTGTCTCAGAACGTCTGTCACTGTGCATCTGTCTAAGACCGTCTGTCTCAGACCGTCTGTCTCAGACCGTCTGTCTCAGACCGTCTGTCTCAGACCGTCTGTCTCATCCCGTCTGTCTCATCCCGTCTGTCTCATCCCGTCTGTCTCATTCCGTCTAACTTAGATCGTCTGACTCAGAAAGTCTGTCTCATTCCGTCTCCCTCAGACCGTCTGTCTCAGATCGTCTGTCTCATCCCGTCTGTCTCATCCCGTCTGTCTCATCCCGTCTGTCTCATCCCGTCTGTCTCATCCCGTCTGTCTCATCCCGTCTGTCTCATCCCGTCTGCCTCATCCCGTCTGTCTCATCCCGTCTGTCTCATACCGTCTGTCTCATCCCGTCTGTCTCATCCCGTCTATCTTAGATCGTCTGTCTCAGAACGTCTGTCACTGTGCGTCTGTCTAAGACCGTATGTCTCATACCGTCTGTCTCATTCCGTCTGTCTCAGACTGTCTGTCTCATTCCGTCTCCCTCAGACCGTCTGTCTCAGACCGTCTGTCTCAGACCGTCTGTCTCAGACCGTCTGTCTCAGACCGTCTGTCTCAGACCGTCTGTCTCAGACCGTCTGTCTCAGACCGTCTGTCTCAGACCGTCTGTCTCATCCCGTCTGTCTCATCCCGTCTGTCTCATCCCGTCTGCCTCATCCCGTCTGTCTCATCCCGTCTGTCTCATTCCGTCTAACTTAGATCGTCTGACGCAGAAAGTCTGTCTCAGACCGTCTGTCTCAGACCGACTGTCTCAGACCGTCTGTCTCAGACCGTCTGTCTCAGACCGTCTGTCTCAGACAGTCTGTCTCAGACAGTCTGTCTCAGACCGTCTGTTTCAGAGATCCCGTCTCAGACTGTCTGTCTCATTCCGTCTGTCTCAGACTGCCTGTCTCATTCCGTCTGTCTCAGATCGTCTGTCTCAGACCGTCTGTCTCAGACCGTCTGTCTCAGACCGTTTGTCTCAGACCGTCTGTCTCAGACCGTCTGTCCCATTCCGTCTATCTTAGATCGTCTGTCTCAGAACGTCTGTCACTGTGCATCTGTCTAAGACCGTCTGTCTCAGACCGTCTGTTTCAGAGAACCCGTCTCAGACTGTCTGTCTCATTCCGTCTGTCTCAGACTGCCCGTCTCATTCCGTCTGTCTCAGATCGTCTGTCTCAGACCGTCTGTCTCAGACCGTCTGTCTCAGACCGTCTGTCTCAGACCGTTTGTCTCAGACCGTCTGTCTCAGACCGTCTGTCCCATTCCGTCTATCTTAGATCGTCTGTCTCAGAACGTCTGTCACTGTGCATCTGTCTAAGACCGTCTGTCTCAGACAGTCTTGCTCAGACCGTCTATCTTAGATCGTCTGTCTCAGAACGTCTGTCACTGTGCGTCTGTCTAAGACCGTCTGTCTCAGACCGTCTTGCTCAGACCGCCCGTCTCAGACCGTCCGCCTGATAACGTCTCTCTCAGACCGTCTGTCTCAGACCGTCTGTGTCAGACCGTCTGTCTCAGACCGTCTGTCTCAGACCGTCTGTCTCAGACCGTCTGCCTCATAACGTCTCTCTCAGACCGTCTGTCTCATCCCGTCTGTCTCATTCCGTCTAACTTAGATCGTCTGACTCAGAAAGTCTGTCTCAGACCGTCTGTCTCAGACCGTCTGTCTCATTCCGTCTATCTTAGATCGTCTGTCTCATTCCGTCTATCTTAGATCGTCTGTCTCAGAACGTCTGTCACTGTGCATCTGTCTAAGACCGTCTGTCTCAGACCGTCTGTCTCAGACCGTCTGTCTCAGACCGTCTGTCTCATCCCGTCTGTCTCATCCCGTCTGTCTCATCCCGTCTGTCTCATTCCGTCTAACTTAGATCGTCTGACTCAGAAAGTCTGTCTCATTCCGTCTCCCTCAGACCGTCTGTCTCAGATCGTCTGTCTCATCCCGTCTGTCTCATCCCGTCTGTCTCATCCCGTCTGTCTCATCCCGTCTGTCTCATCCCGTCTGTCTCATCCCGTCTGTCTCATCCCGTCTGCCTCATCCCGTCTGTCTCATCCCGTCTGTCTCATACCGTCTGTCTCATCCCGTCTGTCTCATCCCGTCTATCTTAGATCGTCTGTCTCAGAACGTCTGTCACTGTGCGTCTGTCTAAGACCGTATGTCTCATACCGTCTGTCTCATTCCGTCTGTCTCAGACTGTCTGTCTCATTCCGTCTCCCTCAGACCGTCTGTCTCAGACCGTCTGTCTCAGACCGTCTGTCTCAGACCGTCTGTCTCAGACCGTCTGTCTCAGACCGTCTGTCTCAGACCGTCTGTCTCAGACCGTCTGTCTCAGACCGTCTGTCTCATCCCGTCTGTCTCATCCCGTCTGTCTCATCCCGTCTGCCTCATCCCGTCTGTCTCATCCCGTCTGTCTCATTCCGTCTAACTTAGATCGTCTGACGCAGAAAGTCTGTCTCAGACCGTCTGTCTCAGACCGACTGTCTCAGACCGTCTGTCTCAGACCGTCTGTCTCAGACCGTCTGTCTCAGACAGTCTGTCTCAGACAGTCTGTCTCAGACCGTCTGTTTCAGAGATCCCGTCTCAGACTGTCTGTCTCATTCCGTCTGTCTCAGACTGCCTGTCTCATTCCGTCTGTCTCAGATCGTCTGTCTCAGACCGTCTGTCTCAGACCGTCTGTCTCAGACCGTTTGTCTCAGACCGTCTGTCTCAGACCGTCTGTCCCATTCCGTCTATCTTAGATCGTCTGTCTCAGAACGTCTGTCACTGTGCATCTGTCTAAGACCGTCTGTCTCAGACCGTCTGTCTCAGATCGTCTGTCTCAGACCGTCTGTCTCATCCCATCTGTCTCATCCCGTCTGTCTCATCCCGTCTGCCTCATCCCGTCTGTCTCATCCCGTCTGTCTCATTCCGTCTAACTTAGATCGTCTGACTCAGAAAGTCTGTCTCAGACCGTCTGTCTCAGACCATCTGTCTCAGACCGTCTGTCTCAGACCGTCTGTCTCAGACCGTCTTGCTCAGACCGCCCGTCTCAGACCGTCTGCCTGATAACGTCTCACTCAGACCGTCTGTCTCAGACCGTCTGTCTCAGACCGTCTGTCTCAGACCGTCTGTCTCAGACTGTCTGTCTCAGACCGTCTGTCTCAGACTGTCTGTCTCAGACCGTCTGTCTCAGACCGTCTGTCTCAGACCGTCTGTTTCAGACCGTCTGTCTCAGACCGTCTGTCTCAGAACGTCTGTCACTGTGCGTCTGTCTAAGACCATATGTCTCATACCGTCTGTCTCATCCCGTCTGTCTCATCCCGTCTGTCTCATCCCGTCTGTCTCATCCCGTCTGTCTCATCCCGTCTGTCTCATCCCGTCTGTCTCATCCCGTCTGCCTCATCCCGTCTGTCTCATCCCGTCTGTCTCATCCCGTCTGTCTCATCCCGTCTATCTTAGATCGTCTGTCTCAGAACGTCTGTCACTGTGCGTCTGTCTAAGACCGTATGTCTCATACCGTCTGTCTCATTCCGTCTGTCTCAGACTGTCTGTCTCATTCCGTCTCCCTCAGACCGTCTGTCTCAGATCGTCTGTCTCAGACCGTCTGTCTCAGACCGTCTGTCTCAGACCGTCTGTCTCAGACCGTCTGTCTCAGACCGTCTGTCTCAGACCGTCTGTCTCAGACCGTCTGTCTCAGACCGTCTGTCTCAGAACGTCTGTCTCAGACCGTCTGTCTCATCCGATCTGTCTCATCCCGTCTGTCTCATCCCGTCTGCCTCATCCCGTCTGTCTCATCCCGTCTGTCTCATTCCGTCTAACTTAGATCGTCTGACTCAGAAAGTCTGTCTCAGACCGTCTGTCTCAGACCGTCTGTCTCAGACCGTCTGTCTCAGACCGTCTGTCTCAGACCGTCTGCCTGATAACGTCTCTCTCAGACCGTCTGTCTCATCCCGTCTGTCTCATTCCGTCTAACTTAGATCGTCTGACTCAGAAAGTCTGTCTCAGACCGTCTGTCTCAGACCGTCTGTCTCATTCCGTCTATCTTAGATCGTCTGTCTCATTCCGTCTATCTTAGATCGTCTGTCTCAGAACGTCTGTCACTGTGCATCTGTCTAAGACCGTCTGTCTCAGACCGTCTGTCTCAGACCGTCTGTCTCAGACCGTCTGTCTCATCCCGTCTGTCTCATCCCGTCTGTCTCATCCCGTCTGTCTCATTCCGTCTAACTTAGATCGTCTGACTCAGAAAGTCTGTCTCATTCCGTCTCCCTCAGACCGTCTGTCTCAGATCGTCTGTCTCATCCCGTCTGTCTCATCCCGTCTGTCTCATCCCGTCTGTCTCATCCCGTCTGTCTCATCCCGTCTGTCTCATCCCGTCTGTCTCATCCCGTCTGTCTCATCCCGTCTGCCTCATCCCGTCTGTCTCATCCCGTCTGTCTCATACCGTCTGTCTCATCCCGTCTGTCTCATCCCGTCTATCTTAGATCGTCTGTCTCAGAACGTCTGTCACTGTGCGTCTGTCTAAGACCGTATGTCTCATACCGTCTGTCTCATTCCGTCTGTCTCAGACTGTCTGTCTCATTCCGTCTCCCTCAGACCGTCTGTCTCAGACCGTCTGTCTCAGACCGTCTGTCTCAGACCGTCTGTCTCAGACCGTCTGTCTCAGACCGTCTGTCTCAGACCGTCTGTCTCAGACCGTCTGTCTCATCCCGTCTGTCTCATCCCGTCTGTCTCATCCCGTCTGCCTCATCCCGTCTGTCTCATCCCGTCTGTCTCATTCCGTCTAACTTAGATCGTCTGACTCAGAAAGTCTGTCTCAGACCGTCTGTCTCAGACCGACTGTCTCAGACCGTCTGTCTCAGACCGTCTGTCTCAGACCGTCTGTCTCAGACAGTCTGTCTCAGACAGTCTGTCTCAGACCGTCTGTTTCAGAGATCCCGTCTCAGACTGTCTGTCTCATTCCGTCTGTCTCAGACTGCCTGTCTCATTCCGTCTGTCTCAGATCGTCTGTCTCAGACCGTCTGTCTCAGACCGTCTGTCTCAGACCGTTTGTCTCAGACCGTCTGTCTCAGACCGTCTGTCCCATTCCGTCTATCTTAGATCGTCTGTCTCAGAACGTCTGTCACTGTGCATCTGTCTAAGACCGTCTGTCTCAGACCGTCTGTCTCAGACCGTCTGTCTCAGACCGTCTGTCTCATCCCATCTGTCTCATCCCGTCTGTCTCATCCCGTCTGCCTCATCCCGTCTGTCTCATCCCGTCTGTCTCATTCCGTCTAACTTAGATCGTCTGACTCAGAAAGTCTGTCTCAGACCGTCTGTCTCAGACCATCTGTCTCAGACCGTCTGTCTCAGACCGTCTGTCTCAGACCGTCTGTCTCAGACCGTCTGTCTCAGACCGTCTGTCTCAGACCGTCTGTCTCAGACCGTCTGTCTCAGACCGTCTGTCTCAGACCGTCTGTCTCATCCCGTCTGTCTCATCCCGTCTGCCTCATCCCGTCTGTCTCATCCCGTCTGTCTCATTCCGTCTAACTTAGATCGTCTGACTCAGAAAGTCTGTCTCAGACCGTCCGTCTCAGACCGTCTGTCTCAGACCGTCTGTCTCAGACCGTCTGTCTCGGACCGTCTGTCTCGGACCGTCTGTCTCAGACCGTCTGTCTCAGACCGTCTGTCTCAGACCGTCTGTCTCAGACCGTCTGTCTCAGACCGTCTGTCTCAGACCGTCTGTCTCAGACCGTCTGTCTCATCCCGTCTGTCTCGTCCCGTCTGTCTCATACCGTCTGCCTGATAACGTCTCTCTCAGACCGTCTGTCTCAAACCGTCTGTCTCGGACCGCCTGTCTCAGATCGTCTGTCTCATACCGTCTGTCTCAGACCGTCTGTCTCAGACCGTCTGTCTCAGACCGTCTGTCTCAGACCGTCTGTCTCAGACCGTCTGTCTCAGACCGCCTGTCTCAGACCGTCTGTCTCAGACCGTCTGCCTCATCCCGTCTGTCTCATCCCGTCTGTCTCATCCCGTCTGTCTCATCCCGTCTATCTTAGATCGTCTGTCTCAGAACGTCTGTCACTGTGCGTCTGTCTAAGACCGTATGTCTCATACCGTCTGTCTCATTCCGTCTGTCTCAGACTGTCTGTCTCATTCCGTCTCCCTCAGACCGTCTGTCTCAGATCGTCTGTCTCAGACCGTCTGTCTCAGACCGTCTGTCTCAGACCGTCTGTCTCAGACCGTCTGTCTCAGACCCTCTGTCTCAGACCGTCTGTCTCAGACCGTCTGTCTCAGAACGTCTGTCTCAGACCGTCTGTCTCATCCGATCTGTCTCATCCCGTCTGTCTCATCCCGTCTGCCTCATCCCGTCTGTCTCATCCCGTCTGTCTCATTCCGTCTAACTTAGATCGTCTGACTCAGAAAGTCTGTCTCAGACCGTCTGTCTCAGACCGTCTGTCTCAGACCGTCTGTCTCAGACCGTCTGCCTGATAACGTCTCTCTCAGACCGTCTGTCTCATCCCGTCTGTCTCATTCCGTCTAACTTAGATCGTCTGACTCAGAAAGTCTGTCTCAGACCGTCTGTCTCAGACCGTCTGTCTCATTCCGTCTATCTTAGATCGTCTGTCTCATTCCGTCTATCTTAGATCGTCTGTCTCAGAACGTCTGTCACTGTGCATCTGTCTAAGACCGTCTGTCTCAGACCGTCTGTCTCAGACCGTCTGTCTCAGACCGTCTGTCTCATCCCGTCTGTCTCATCCCGTCTGTCTCATCCCGTCTGTCTCATTCCGTCTAACTTAGATCGTCTGACTCAGAAAGTCTGTCTCATTCCGTCTCCCTCAGACCGTCTGTCTCAGATCGTCTGTCTCATCCCGTCTGTCTCATCCCGTCTGTCTCATCCCGTCTGTCTCATCCCGTCTGTCTCATCCCGTCTGTCTCATCCCGTCTGTCTCATCCCGTCTGTCTCATCCCGTCTGCCTCATCCCGTCTGTCTCATCCCGTCTGTCTCATACCGTCTGTCTCATCCCGTCTGTCTCATCCCGTCTATCTTAGATCGTCTGTCTCAGAACGTCTGTCACTGTGCGTCTGTCTAAGACCGTATGTCTCATACCGTCTGTCTCATTCCGTCTGTCTCAGACTGTCTGTCTCATTCCGTCTCCCTCAGACCGTCTGTCTCAGACCGTCTGTCTCAGACCGTCTGTCTCAGACCGTCTGTCTCAGACCGTCTGTCTCAGACCGTCTGTCTCAGACCGTCTGTCTCAGACCGTCTGTCTCAGACCGTCTGTCTCATCCCGTCTGTCTCATCCCGTCTGCCTCATCCCGTCTGTCTCATCCCGTCTGTCTCATTCCGTCTAACTTAGATCGTCTGACTCAGAAAGTCTGTCTCAGACCGTCCGTCTCAGACCGTCTGTCTCAGACCGTCTGTCTCAGACCGTCTGTCTCGGACCGTCTGTCTCGGACCGTCTGTCTCAGACCGTCTGTCTCAGACCGTCTGTCTCAGACCGTCTGTCTCAGACCGTCTGTCTCAGACCGTCTGTCTCAGACCGTCTGTCTCAGACCGTCTGTCTCAGACCGTCTGTCTCAGACCGTCTGTCTCAGACCGTCTGTCTCAGACCGTCTGTCTCAGACCGTCTGTCTCAGACCGTCTGTCTCATCCCGTCTGTCTCATCCCGTCTGCCTCATCCCGTCTGTCTCATCCCGTCTGTCTCATTCCGTCTAACTTAGATCGTCTGACTCAGAAAGTCTGTCTCAGACCGTCCGTCTCAGACCGTCTGTCTCAGACCGTCTGTCTCAGACCGTCTGTCTCGGACCGTCTGTCTCGGACCGTCTGTCTCAGACCGTCTGTCTCAGACCGTCTGTCTCAGACCGTCTGTCTCAGACCGTCTGTCTCAGACCGTCTGTCTCAGACCGTCTGTCTCATCCCGTCTGTCTCGTCCCGTCTGTCTCATACCGTCTGCCTGATAACGTCTCTCTCAGACCGTCTGTCTCAAACCGTCTGTCTCGGACCGCCTGTCTCAGATCGTCTGTCTCATACCGTCTGTCTCAGACCGTCTGTCTCAGACCGTCTGTCTCAGACCGTCTGTCTCAGACCGTCTGTCTCAGACCGTCTGTCTCAGACCGCCTGTCTCAGACCGTCTGTCTCAGACCGTCTGCCTCAGACCGTCTGTCTCAGACCGTCTGTCTCAGATCGTCTGTCTCAGAACGTCTGTCACTGTGCATCTGTCTAAGACCGTCTGTCTCAGACCGTCTTGCTCAGACCGCCCGTCTCAGACCGTCTGCCTGATAACGTCTCTCTCAGACCGTCTGTCTCAGACCGTCTGTCTCAGACCGTCTGTCTCAGACCGTCTGTCTCAGACCGTCTGTCTCAGACCGTCTGTCTCAGACCGTCTGTCTCATCCCGTCTGCCTCATCCCGTCTGTCTCATCCCGTCTGTCTCATCCCGTCTATCTTAGATCGTCTATCTCAGAACGTCTGTCACTGTGCGTCTGTCTAAGACCATATGTCTCATACCGTCTGTCTCATCCCGTCTGTCTCATCCCGTCTGTCTCATCCCGTCTGTCTCATCCCGTCTGTCTCATCCCGTCTGTCTCATCCCGTCTGTCTCATCCCGTCTGCCTCATCCCGTCTGTCTCATCCCGTCTGTCTCATCCCGTCTGTCTCATCCCGTCTATCTTAGATCGTCTGTCTCAGAACGTCTGTCACTGTGCGTCTGTCTAAGACCGTATGTCTCATACCGTCTGTCTCATTCCGTCTGTCTCAGACTGTCTGTCTCATTCCGTCTCCCTCATACCGTCTGTCTCAGATCGTCTGTCTCAGACCGTCTGTCTCAGACCGTCTGTCTCAGACCGTCTGTCTCAGACCGTCTGTCTCAGACCGTCTGTCTCAGACCGTCTGTCTCAGACCGTCTGTCTCAGATCGTCTGTCTCAGACCGTCTGTCTCAGACCGTCTGTCTCAGACCGTCTGTCTCAGACCGTCTGTCTCAGACCCTCTGTCTCAGACCGTCTGTCTCAGACCGTCTGTCTCAGAACGTCTGTCTCAGACCGTCTGTCTCATCCGATCTGTCTCATCCCGTCTGTCTCATCCCGTCTGCCTCATCCCGTCTGTCTCATCCCGTCTGTCTCATTCCGTCTAACTTAGATCGTCTGACTCAGAAAGTCTGTCTCAGACCGTCTGTCTCAGACCGTCTGTCTCAGACCGTCTGTCTCAGACCGTCTGCCTGATAACGTCTCTCTCAGACCGTCTGTCTCATCCCGTCTGTCTCATTCCGTCTAACTTAGATCGTCTGACTCAGAAAGTCTGTCTCAGACCGTCTGTCTCAGACCGTCTGTCTCATTCCGTCTATCTTAGATCGTCTGTCTCATTCCGTCTATCTTAGATCGTCTGTCTCAGAACGTCTGTCACTGTGCATCTGTCTAAGACCGTCTGTCTCAGACCGTCTGTCTCAGACCGTCTGTCTCAGACCGTCTGTCTCATCCCGTCTGTCTCATCCCGTCTGTCTCATCCCGTCTGTCTCATTCCGTCTAACTTAGATCGTCTGACTCAGAAAGTCTGTCTCATTCCGTCTCCCTCAGACCGTCTGTCTCAGATCGTCTGTCTCATCCCGTCTGTCTCATCCCGTCTGTCTCATCCCGTCTGTCTCATCCCGTCTGTCTCATCCCGTCTGTCTCATCCCGTCTGTCTCATCCCGTCTGTCTCATCCCGTCTGCCTCATCCCGTCTGTCTCATCCCGTCTGTCTCATACCGTCTGTCTCATCCCGTCTGTCTCATCCCGTCTATCTTAGATCGTCTGTCTCAGAACGTCTGTCACTGTGCGTCTGTCTAAGACCGTATGTCTCATACCGTCTGTCTCATTCCGTCTGTCTCAGACTGTCTGTCTCATTCCGTCTCCCTCAGACCGTCTGTCTCAGACCGTCTGTCTCAGACCGTCTGTCTCAGACCGTCTGTCTCAGACCGTCTGTCTCAGACCGTCTGTCTCAGACCGTCTGTCTCAGACCGTCTGTCTCAGACCGTCTGTCTCATCCCGTCTGTCTCATCCCGTCTGCCTCATCCCGTCTGTCTCATCCCGTCTGTCTCATTCCGTCTAACTTAGATCGTCTGACTCAGAAAGTCTGTCTCAGACCGTCCGTCTCAGACCGTCTGTCTCAGACCGTCTGTCTCAGACCGTCTGTCTCGGACCGTCTGTCTCGGACCGTCTGTCTCAGACCGTCTGTCTCAGACCGTCTGTCTCAGACCGTCTGTCTCAGACCGTCTGTCTCAGACCGTCTGTCTCAGACCGTCTGTCTCAGACCGTCTGTCTCAGACCGTCTGTCTCAGACCGTCTGTCTCAGACCGTCTGTCTCAGACCGTCTGTCTCAGACCGTCTGTCTCAGACCGTCTGTCTCATCCCGTCTGTCTCATCCCGTCTGCCTCATCCCGTCTGTCTCATCCCGTCTGTCTCATTCCGTCTAACTTAGATCGTCTGACTCAGAAAGTCTGTCTCAGACCGTCCGTCTCAGACCGTCTGTCTCAGACCGTCTGTCTCAGACCGTCTGTCTCGGACCGTCTGTCTCGGACCGTCTGTCTCAGACCGTCTGTCTCAGACCGTCTGTCTCAGACCGTCTGTCTCAGACCGTCTGTCTCAGACCGTCTGTCTCAGACCGTCTGTCTCATCCCGTCTGTCTCGTCCCGTCTGTCTCATACCGTCTGCCTGATAACGTCTCTCTCAGACCGTCTGTCTCAAACCGTCTGTCTCGGACCGCCTGTCTCAGATCGTCTGTCTCATACCGTCTGTCTCAGACCGTCTGTCTCAGACCGTCTGTCTCAGACCGTCTGTCTCAGACCGTCTGTCTCAGACCGTCTGTCTCAGACCGCCTGTCTCAGACCGTCTGTCTCAGACCGTCTGCCTCAGACCGTCTGTCTCAGACCGTCTGTCTCAGATCGTCTGTCTCAGAACGTCTGTCACTGTGCATCTGTCTAAGACCGTCTGTCTCAGACCGTCTTGCTCAGACCGCCCGTCTCAGACCGTCTGCCTGATAACGTCTCTCTCAGACCGTCTGTCTCAGACCGTCTGTCTCAGACCGTCTGTCTCAGACCGTCTGTCTCAGACCGTCTGTCTCAGACCGTCTGTCTCAGACCGTCTGTCTCATCCCGTCTGCCTCATCCCGTCTGTCTCATCCCGTCTGTCTCATCCCGTCTATCTTAGATCGTCTATCTCAGAACGTCTGTCACTGTGCGTCTGTCTAAGACCATATGTCTCATACCGTCTGTCTCATCCCGTCTGTCTCATCCCGTCTGTCTCATCCCGTCTGTCTCATCCCGTCTGTCTCATCCCGTCTGTCTCATCCCGTCTGTCTCATCCCGTCTGCCTCATCCCGTCTGTCTCATCCCGTCTGTCTCATCCCGTCTGTCTCATCCCGTCTATCTTAGATCGTCTGTCTCAGAACGTCTGTCACTGTGCGTCTGTCTAAGACCGTATGTCTCATACCGTCTGTCTCATTCCGTCTGTCTCAGACTGTCTGTCTCATTCCGTCTCCCTCATACCGTCTGTCTCAGATCGTCTGTCTCAGACCGTCTGTCTCAGACCGTCTGTCTCAGACCGTCTGTCTCAGACCGTCTGTCTCAGACCGTCTGTCTCAGACCGTCTGTCTCAGACCGTCTGTCTCAGAACGTCTGTCTCAGACCGTCTGTCTCATCCGATCTGTCTAATCCCGTCTGTCTCATCCCGTCTGCCTCATCCCGTCTGTCTCATCCCGTCTGTCTCATTCCGTCTAACTTAGATCGTCTGACTCAGAAAGTCTGTCTCAGACCGTCTGTCTCAGACCGTCTGTCTCAGACCGTCTGTCTCAGACCGTCTGTCTCAGACCGTCTGTCTCAGACCGTCTGTCTCAGACCGTCTGTCTCAGACAGTCTGTCTCAGACAGTCTGTCTCATTCCGTCTAACTTAGATCGTCTGACTCAGAAAGTCTGTCTCATCCCGTCTGTCTCATCCCGTCTGTCTCATCCCGTCTGTCTCATCCCGTCTGTCTCATCCCGTCTGTCTCATCCCGTCTGTCTCATCCCGTCTGTCTCATCCCGTCTGTCTCATCCCGTCTGTCTCATCCCGTCTGTCTCATCCCGTCTGCCTCATCCCGTCTGTCTCATCCCGTCTGTCTCATCCCGTCTGTCTCATCCCGTCTATCTTAGATCGTCTGTCTCAGAACGTCTGTCACTGTGCGTCTGTCTAAGACCGTATGTCTCATACCGTCTGTCTCAGACCGTCTGTCTCAGACCGTCTGTCTCAGACCGTCTGTCTCAGACCGTCTGTCTCAGACCGTCTGTCTAAGACCGTCTGTCTCATCCCGTCTGTCTCATCCCGTCTGTCTCATCCCGTCTGTCTCATCCCGTCTGTCTCATCCCGTCTGTCTCATCCCGTCTGTCTCATCCCGTCTGTCTCATCCCGTCTGCCTCATCCCGTCTGTCTCATCCCGTCTGTCTCATCCCGTCTATCTTAGATCGTCTGTCTCAGAACGTCTGTCACTGTGCGTCTGTCTAAGACCGTATGTCTCATACCGTCTGTCTCATTCCGTCTGTCTCAGACTGTCTGTCTCATTCCGTCTCCCTCAGACCGTCTGTCTCAGATCGTCTGTCTCAGACCGTCTGTCTCAGACCGTCTGTCTCAGACCGTCTGTCTCAGACCGTCTGTCTCAGACCGTCTGTCTCAGACCGTCTGTCTCAGACCGTCTGTCTCAGACCGTCTGTCTCAGACCGTCTGTCTCAGACCGTCTGTCTCAGACAGTCTGTCTCAGACAGTCTGTCTCAGACCGTCTGTCTCAGACAGTCTGTCTCAGACAGTCTGTCTCAGACCGTCTGTTTCAGAGAACCCGTCTCAGACTGTCTGTCTCATTCCGTCTGTCTCAGACTGCCTGTCTCATTCCGTCTGTCTCAGATCGTCTGTCTCAGACCGTCTGTCTCAGACCGTCTGCCTCAGACCGTCTGTCTCAGACCGTTTGTCTCAGACCGTCTGTCTCAGACCGTCTGTCCCATTCCGTCTATCTTAGATCGTCTGTCTCAGAACGTCTGTCACTGTGCATCTGTCTAAGACCGTCTGTCTCAGACAGTCTTGCTCAGACCGTCTATCTTAGATCGTCTGTCTCAGAACGTCTGTCACTGTGCGTCTGTCTAAGACCGTCTGTCTCAGACCGTCTTGCTCAGACCGCCCGTCTCAGACCGTCCGCCTGATAACGTCTCTCTCAGACCGTCTGTCTCAGACCGTCTGTCTCAGACCGTCTGTCTCAGACCGTCTGTCTCAGACCGTCTGTCTCAGACCGTCTGCCTGATAACGTCTCTCTCAGACCGTCTGTCTCATCCCGTCTGTCTCATTCCGTCTAACTTAGATCGTCTGACTCAGAAAGTCTGTCTCAGACCATCTGTCTCAGACCGTCTGTCTCATTCCGTCTATCTTAGATCGTCTGTCTCATTCCGTCTATCTTAGATCGTCTGTCTCAGAACGTCTGTCACTGTGCATCTGTCTAAGACCGTCTGTCTCAGACCGTCTTGCTCAGACCGCCCGTCTCAGACCGTCCGCCTGATAACGTCTCTCTCAGACCGTCTGTCTCAGACCGTCTGTCCCAGACCGTCTGTCTCAGACCGTCTGTCTCAGACCGTCTGTCTCAGACCGTCTGCCTGATAACGTCTCTCTCAGACCGTCTGTCTCATCCCGTCTGTCTCATTCCGTCTAACTTAGATCGTCTGACTCAGAAAGTCTGTCTCAGACCGTCTGTCTCAGACCGTCTGTCTCAGACCGTCTGTCTCAGACCGTCTGTCTCAGACCGTCCGTCTCAGACCGTCTGTCTCAGACCGTCTGTCTCAGACCGTCTGTCTCAGACCGTCTGTCTCAGACCGTCTGTCTCAAACCGTCTGTCTCAGACAGTCTGTCTCATCCCGTCTGTCTCATCCCGTCTGTCTCATCCCGTCTGTCTCATCCCGTCTGCCTCATCCCGTCTGTCTCATCCCGTCTGCCTCATCCCGTCTGTCTCATCCCGTCTGTCTCATCCCGTCTGTCTCATCCCGTCTGTCTCATCCCGTCTGCCTCATCCCGTCTGTCTCATCCCGTCTGTCTCATCCCGTCTGTCTCATCCCGTCTGTCTCATCCCGTCTGTCTCATCCCGTCTGTCTCATCCCGTCTGTCTCATCCCGTCTGTCTCATCCCGTCTGCCTCATCCCGTCTGTCTCATCCCGTCTGTCTCATCCCGTCTGTCTCATCCCGTCTATTTGAGATCGTCTGTCTCAGAACGTCTGTCACTGTGCGTCTGTCTAAGACCGTATGTCTCATACCGTCTGTCTCAGACCGTCTGTCTCAGACCGTCTGTCTTAGACCGTCTGTCTCAGACCGTCTGTCTCAGACTGTCTGTCTCATTCCGTCTCCCTCAGACCGTCTGTCTCAGATCGTCTGTCTCAGACCGTCTGTCTCAGACCGTCTGTCTCAGACCGTCTGTCTCAGACCGTCTGTCTCAGACCGTCTGTCTCAGACCGTCTGTCTCAGACCGTCTGTCTCAGACCGTCTGTCTCAGACAGTCTGTCTCAGACAGTCTGTCTCAGACAGTCTGTCTCAGACCGTCTGTCTCAGACAGTCTGTCTCAGACAGTCTGTCTCAGACCGTCTGTTTCAGAGAACCCGTCTCAGACTGTCTGTCTCATTCCGTCTGTCTCAGACTGCCTGTCTCATTCCGTCTGTCTCAGATCGTCTGTCTCATCCCGTCTGTCTCATCCCGTCTGTCTCATCCCGTCTGTCTCATCCCGTCTGCCTCATCCCGTCTGTCTCATCCCGTCTGTCTCATCCCGTCTGTCTCATCCCGTCTGTCTCATCCCGTCTGTCTCATCCCGTCTGTCTCATCCCGTCTGTCTCATCCCGTCTGTCTCATCCCGTCTGCCTCATCCCGTCTGTCTCATCCCGTCTGTCTCATCCCGTCTGTCTCATCCCGTCTATCTGAGATCGTCTGTCTCAGAACGTCTGTCACCGTGCGTCTGTCTAAGACCGTATGTCTCATACCGTCTGTCTCAGACCGTCTGTCTCAGACCGTCTGTCTTAGACCGTCTGTCTCAGACCGTCTGTCTCAGACCGTCTGTCTAAGACCGTCTGTCTCATCCCGTCTGTCTCATCCCGTCTGTCTCATCCCGTCTGTCTCATCCCGTCTGTCTCATCCCGTCTGTCTCATCCCGTCTGTCTCATCCCGTCTGCCTCATCCCGTCTGTCTCATCCCGTCTGTCTCATCCCGTCTATCTTAGATCGTCTGTCTCAGAACGTCTGTCACTGTGCGTCTGTCTAAGACCGTATGTCTCATACCGCCTGTCTCATCCCGTCTGTCTCATCCCGTCTGTCTCATCCCGTCTGTCTCATCCCGTCTGTCTCATCCGGTCTGTCTCATCCCGTCTGCCTCATCCCGTCTGTCTCATCCCGTCTGTCTCACCCGTCTATCTTAGATCGTCTGTCTCAGAACGTCTGTCACTGTGCGTCTGTCTAAGACCGTATGTCTCATCCCGTCTGTCTCATCCCGTCTGTCTATTCCCGTCTGTCTCATCCCGTCTGCCTCATCCCGTCTGTCTCATCCCGTCTGTCTCATACCGTCTGTCTCATCCCGTCTGTCTCATCCCGTCTATCTTAGATCGTCTGTCTCAGAACGTCTGTCACTGTGCGTCTGTCTAAGACCGTATGTCTCATACCGTCTGTCTCATTCCGTCTGTCTCAGACTGTCTGTCTCATTCCGTCTCCCTCAGACCGTCTGTCTCAGATCGTCTGTCTCAGACCGTCTGTCTCAGACCGTCTGTCTCAGACCGTCTGTCTCAGACCGTCTGTCTCAGACCGTCTGTCTCAGACCGTCTGTCTCAGACCGTCTGTCTCAGACAGTCTGTCTCAGACAGTCTGTCTCAGACCGTCTGTCTCAGACAGTCTGTCTCAGACAGTCTGTCTCAGACCGTCTGTTTCAGAGAACCCGTCTCAGACTGTCTGTCTCATTCCGTCTGTCTCAGACTGCCTGTCTCATTCCGTCTGTCTCAGATCGTCTGTCTCAGACCGTCTGTCTCAGACCGTCTGTCTCAGACCGTCTGTCTCAGACCGTTTGTCTCAGACCGTCTGTCTCAGACCGTCTGTCCCATTCCGTCTATCTTAGATCGTCTGTCTCAGAACGTCTGTCACTGTGCATCTGTCTAAGACCGTCTGTCTCAGACAGTCTTGCTCAGACCGTCTATCTTAGATCGTCTGTCTCAGAACGTCTGTCACTGTGCGTCTGTCTAAGACCGTATGTCTCATACCGTTTGTCTCAGACCGTCTGTCTCAGACCGTCTGTCCCATTCCGTCTATCTTAGATCGTCTGGCTCAGAACGTCTGTCACTGTGCATCTGTCTAAGACCGTCTGTCTCAGACAGTCTTGCTCAGACCGTCCGTCTCAGACCGTCTGCCTGATAACGTCTCTCTCAGACCGTCTGTCTCAGACCGTCTGTCTCAGACCGTCTGTCTCAGACCGTCTGTCTCAGACCGTCTGTCTCAGACCGTCTGTCTCAGACCGTCTGTCTCAGACCGTCTGCCTCATCCCGTCTGTCTCATCCCGTCTGTCTCATCCCGTCTGTCTCATCCCGTCTATCTTAGATCGTCTGTCTCAGAACGTCTGTCACTGTGCGTCTGTCTAAGACCGTATGTCTCATACCGTTTGTCTCAGACCGTCTGTCTCAGACCGTGTGTCCCATTCCGTCTATCTTAGATCGTCTGTCTCAGAACGTCTGTCACTGTGCATCTGTCTAAGACCGTCTGTCTCAGACAGTCTTGCTCAGACCGTCCGTCTCAGACCGTCTGCCTGATAACGTCTCTCTCAGACCGTCTGTCTCAGACCGTCTGTCTCAGACCGTTTGTCTCAGACCGTCTGTCTCAGACCGTCTGTCTCATTCCGTCTATCTTAGATCGTCTGTCTCAGAACGTCTGTCACTGTGCATCTGTCTAAGACCGTCTGTCTCAGACCGTCTTGCTCAGACCGTCCGTCTCAGACCGTCTGCCTGATAACGTCTCTCTCAGACCGTCTATCTCGGACCGTCTGTCTCAGACCGTCTGTCTCAGACCGTCTGTCTCAGACCGTCTGTCTCAGACCGTCTGTCTCAGACCGTCTGTCTCAGACCGTCTGTCTCAGACCGTCTGTCTCAGACCGTCTGTCTCAGATCGTCTGTCTCAGACCGTCTGTTTCAGAGAACCCGTCTCAGACTGTCTGTCTCATTCCGTCTGTCTCAGACTGTCTGTCTCATTCCGTCTGCCTGATAACGTCTCTCTCAGACCGTCTGTCTCAGACCGTCTGTCTCAGACCGTCTGTCTCAGACCGTCTGTCTCAGACCGTCTGTCTCATCACGTCTGTCTCAACCCGTCTGCCTCATCCCGTCTGTCTCATCCCGTCTGTCTCATTCCGTCTAACTTAGATCGTCTGACTCAGAAAGTCTGTCTCAGACCGTCTCTCTCAGACCGAATGTCTCATACCGTCTGTCTCAGACCGTCTGTCTCAGACCGTCTGTCTCAGACCGTCTGTCTCAGACCGTCTGTCTCAGACCGTCTGTCTCAGACCGTCTGTCTCATCCCGTCTGTCCCATCCCGTCTGCCTCATCCCGTCTGTCCCATCCCGTCTGTCTCATCCCGTCTGTCTCATCCCGTCTATCTTAGATCGTCTGTCTCAGAACGTCTGTCACTGTGCGTCTGTCTAAGACCGTATGTCTCATCCCGTCTGTCTCATCCCGTCTGTCTCATCCCGTCTATCTTAGATCGTCTGTCTCAGAACGTCTGTCACTGTGCGTCTGTCTAAGACCGTATGTCTCATACCGATGGTCTCAGACCGTCTGTCTCAGACCGTCTGTCCCATTCCGTCTATCTTAGATCGTCTGGCTCAGAACGTCTGTCACTGTGCATCTGTCTAAGACCGTCTGTCTCAGACAGTCTTGCTCAGACCGTCCGTCTCAGACCGTCTGCCTGATAACGTCTCTCTCAGACCGTCTGTCTCAGACCGTCTGTCTCAGACCGTTTGTCTCAGACCGTCTGTCTCAGACCGTCTGTCTCATTCCGTCTATCTTAGATCGTCTGTCTCAGAACGTCTGTCACTGTGCATCTGTCTAAGACCGTCTGTCTCAGACCGTCTTGCTCAGACCGTCCGTCTCAGACCGTCTGCCTGATAACGTCTCTCTCAGACCGTCTATCTCGGACCGTCTGTCTCAGACCGTCTGTCTCAGACCGTCTGTCTCAGACCGTCTGTCTCAGACCGTCTGTCTCAGACCGTCTGTCTCAGACCGTCTGTCTCAGACCGTCTGTCTCAGATCGTCTGTCTCAGACCGTCCGTCTCATACCGTCTGCCTGATAACGTCTCTCTCAGACCGTCTGTCTCAAACCGTCTGTCTCAGACCGTCTGTCTCAGACCGTCTGTCTCAGACCGTCTGTCTCAGACCGTCTGTCTCAGACCGTCTGTCTCAGACCGTCTGTCTCAGACCGTCTGTCTCAGACCGTCTGTCTCAGATCGTCTGTCTCAGACCGTCCGTCTCATACCGTCTGCCTGATAACGTCTCTCTCAGACCGTCTGTCTCAAACCGTCTGTCTCGGACCGCCTGTCACAGATCGTCTGTCTCATACCGTCTGTCTCAGACCGTCTGTCTCAGACCGTCTGTCTCAGACCGTCTGTCTCAGACCGTCTGTCTCATACCGTCTGTCTCAGACCGTCTGTCTCAGACCGTCTGTCTCAGACCGTCTTGCTCAGACCGTCCGTCTCAGACCGTCTGCCTGATAACGTCTCTCTCAGACCGTCTATCTCGGACCGTCTGTCTCAGACCGTCTGTCTCAGACCGTCTGTCTCAGACCGTCTGTCTCAGACCGTCTGTCTCAGATCGTCTGTCTCAGACCGTCCGTCTCATACCGTCTGCCTGATAACGTCTCTCTCAGACCGTCTGTCTCAAACCGTCTGTCTCAGACCGTCTGTCTCAGACCGTCTGTCTCAGACCGTCTGTCTCAGACCGTCTGTCTCAGACCGTCTGTCTCAGACCGTCTGTCTCAGACCGTCTGTCTCAGATCGTCTGTCTCAGACCGTCCGTCTCATACCGTCTGCCTGATAACGTCTCTCTCAGACCGTCTGTCTCAAACCGTCTGTCTCGGACCGCCTGTCACAGATCGTCTGTCTCATACCGTCTGTCTCAGACCGTCTGTCTCAGACCGTCTGTCTCAGACCGTCTGTCTCAGACCGTCTGTCTCATACCGTCTGTCTCAGACCGTCTGTCTCAGACCGTCTGTCTCAGACCGTCTGTCTAAGACCGTCTGTCTCATCCCGTCTGTCTCATCCCGTCTGTCTCATCCCGTCTGTCTCATCCCGTCTGTCTCATCCCGTCTGTCTCATCCCGTCTGTCTCATCCCGTCTGTCTCATCCCGTCTGTCTCATCCCGTCTGTCTCATCCCGTCTGTCTCATCCCGTCTGTCTCATCCCGTCTATCTTAGATCGTCTGTCTCGGAACGTCTGTCACTGTGCGTCTGTCTAAGACCGTATGTCTCATACCGTCTGTCTCACATCGTCGGTCTCAGACAGTCTGTCTCTGTCCGTCTGCCTCACACCGGCAGTCTCAGATCGTCTGTCTCGGACCGTCTGTCTCAGACCGTCTGTCTCAGACCGTCTGTCTCAGACCGTCTGTCTCAGACCGTCTGTCTCAGACCGTCTGTCTCAGACCGTCTGTCTCATACCGTCTCTCTCAGACCGTCTGTCTCAAACCGTCTGTCTCGGACCGCCTGTCACAGATCGTCTGTCTCATACCGTCTGTCTCAGACCGTCTGTCTCAGACCGTCTATCTCGGACCGTCTGTCTCAGACCGTCTGTCTCAGACCGTCTGTCTCAGACCGTCTGTCTCATACCGTCTGTCTCAGACCGTCTGTCTCAGACCGTCTGTCTCAGACCGTCTGTCTAAGACCGTCTGTCTCATCCCGTCTGTCTCATCCCGTCTGTCTCATCCCGTCTGTCTCATCCCGTCTGTCTCATCCCGTCTGTCTCATCCCGTCTGTCTCATCCCGTCTGTCTCATCCCGTCTGTCTCATCCCGTCTGTCTCATCCCGTCTATCTTAGATCGTCTGTCTCGGAACGTCTGTCACTGTGCGTCTGTCTAAGACCGTATGTCTCATACCGTCTGTCTCACATCGTCGGTCTCAGACAGTCTGTCTCTGTCCGTCTGCCTCACACCGGCAGTCTCAGATCGTCTGTCTCGGACCGTCTGTCTCAGACCGTCTGTCTCAGACCGTCTGTCTCAGACCGTCTGTCTCAGACCGTCTGTCTCAGACCGTCTGTCTCAGACCGTCTGTCTCAGACCGTCTGTCTCAGACCGTCTGTCTCAGACCGTCTGTCTCAGACCGTGTGTCCCATTCCGTCTATCTTAGATCGTCTGGCTCAGAACGTCTGTCACTGTGCATCTGTCTAAGACCGTCTGTCTCAGACAGTCTTGCTCAGACCGTCCGTCTCAGACCGTCTGCCTGATAACGTCTCTCTCAGACCGTCTGTCTCAGACCGTCTGTCTCAGACCGTTTGTCTCAGACCGTCTGTCTCAGACCGTCTGTCTCATTCCGTCTATCTTAGATCGTCTGTCTCAGAACGTCTGTCACTGTGCATCTGTCTAAGACCGTCTGTCTCAGACCGTCTTGCTCAGACCGTCCGTCTCAGACCGTCTGCCTGATAACGTCTCTCTCAGACCGTCTGTCTCAGACCGTCTGTCTCAGACCGTTTGTCTCAGACCGTCTGTCTCAGACCGTCTGTCTCATTCCGTCTATCTTAGATCGTCTGTCTCAGAACGTCTGTCACTGTGCATCTGTCTAAGACCGTCTGTCTCAGACCGTCTTGCTCAGACCGTCCGTCTCAGACCGTCTGCCTGATAACGTCTCTCTCAGACCGTCTATCTCGGACCGTCTGTCTCAGACCGTCTGTCTCAGACCGTCTGTCTCAGACCGTCTGTCTCAGACCGTCTGTCTCAGACCGTCTGTCTCAGATCGTCTGTCTCAGACCGTCTGTTTCAGAGAACCCGTCTCAGACTGTCTGTCTCATTCCGTCTGTCTCAGACTGTCTGTCTCATTCCGTCTGCCTGATAACGTCTCTCTCAGACCGTCTGTCTCAGACCGTCTGTCTCAGACCGTCTGTCTCAGACCGTCTGTCTCAGACCGTCTGTCTCAGACCGTCTGTCTCAGACCGTCTGTCTCAGACCGTCTGTCTCATCCCGTCTGTCTCAACCCGTCTGCCTCATCCCGTCTGTCTCATCCCGTCTGTCTCATTCCGTCTAACTTAGATCGTCTGACTCAGAAAGTCTGTCTCAGACCGTCTCTCTCAGACCGTATGTCTCATACCGTCTGTCTCAGACCGTCTGTCTCAGACCGTCTGTCTCAGACCGTCTGTCTCAGACCGTCTGTCTCAGACCGTCTGTCTCAGACCGTCTGTCTCAGACCGTCTGTCTCATCCCGTCTGTCTCATCCCGTCTGCCTCATCCCGTCTGTCTCATCCCGTCTGTCTCATCCCGTCTGTCTCATCCCGTCTATCTTAGATCGTCTGTCTCAGAACGTCTGTCACTGTGCGTCTGTCTAAGACCGTATGTCTCATCCCGTCTGTCTCATCCCGTCTGTCTCATCCCGTCTATCTTAGATCGTCTGTCTCAGAACGTCTGTCACTGTGCGTCTGTCTAAGACCGTATGTCTCATACCGTTTGTCTCAGACCGTCTGTCTCAGACCGTCTGTCCCATTCCGTCTATCTTAGATCGTCTGGCTCAGAACGTCTGTCACTGTGCATCTGTCTAAGACCGTCTGTCTCAGACAGTCTTGCTCAGACCGTCCGTCTCAGACCGTCTGCCTGATAACGTCTCTCTCAGACCGTCTGTCTCAGACCGTCTGTCTCAGACCGTTTGTCTCAGACCGTCTGTCTCAGACCGTCTGTCTCATTCCGTCTATCTTAGATCGTCTGTCTCAGAACGTCTGTCACTGTGCATCTGTCTAAGACCGTCTGTCTCAGACCGTCTTGCTCAGACCGTCCGTCTCAGACCGTCTGCCTGATAACGTCTCTCTCAGACCGTCTATCTCGGACCGTCTGTCTCAGACCGTCTGTCTCAGACCGTCTGTCTCAGACCGTCTGTCTCAGACCGTCTGTCTCAGACCGTCTGTCTCAGACCGTCTGTCTCAGACCGTCTGTCTCAGACCGTCTGTCTCAGATCGTCTGTCTCAGACCGTCCGTCTCATACCGTCTGCCTGATAACGTCTCTCTCAGACCGTCTGTCTCAAACCGTCTGTCTCGGACCGCCTGTGTCAGATCGTCTGTCTCATACCGTCTGTCTCAGACCGTCTTTCTCAGACCGTCCGTCTCATACCGTCTGCCTGATAACGTCTCTCTCAGACCGTCTGTCTCAAACCGTCTGTCTCGGACCGCCTGTCACAGATCGTCTGTCTCATACCGTCTGTCTCAGACCGTCTGTCTCAGACCGTCTGTCTCAGACCGTCTGTCTCAGACCGTCTGTCTCAGACCGTCTGTTTCAGAGAACCCGTCTCAGACTGTCTGTCTCATTCCGTCTGTCTCAGACTGTCTGTCTCATTCCGTCTGCCTGATAACGTCTCTCTCAGACCGTCTGTCTCAGACCGTCTGTCTCAGACCGTCTGTCTCAGACCGTCTGTCTCAGACCGTCTGTCTCATCCCGTCTGTCTCATCCCGTCTGCCTCATCCCGTCTGTCTCATCCCGTCTGTCTCATTCCGTCTAACTTAGATCGTCTGACTCAGAAAGTCTGTCTCAGACCGTCTCTCTCAGACCGTCTGTCTCAGACCGTCTGTCTCAGACCGTCTGTCTCACACCGTCTGTCTCAGACCGTCTGTCTCAGACCGTCTGTCTCAGACCGTCTGTCTCATACCGTCTGTCTCAGACCGTCTGTCTCAGACCGTCTGTCTCAGACCGTCTGTCTAAGACCGTCTGTCTCATCCCGTCTGTCTCATCCCGTCTGTCTCATCCCGTCTGTCTCATCCCGTCTGTCTCATCCCGTCTGTCTCATCCCGTCTGTCTCATCCCGTCTGTCTCATCCCGTCTATCTTAGATCGTCTGTCTCGGAACGTCTGTCACTGTGCGTCTGTCTAAGACCGTATGTCTCATACCGTCTGTCTCACATCGTCGGTCTCAGACAGTCTGTCTCTGTCCGTCTGCCTCACACCGGCAGTCTCAGATCGTCTGTCTCGGACCGTCTGTCTCAGACCGTCTGTCTCAGACCGTCTGTCTCAGACCGTCTGTCTCAGACCGTCTGTCTCAGACCGTCTGTCTCAGACCGTCTGTCTCATACCGTCTCTCTCAGACCGTCTGTCTCAAACCGTCTGTCTCGGACCGCCTGTCACAGATCGTCTGTCTCATACCGTCTGTCTCAGACCGTCTGTCTCAGACCGTCTATCTCGGACCGTCTGTCTCGGACCGTCTGTCTCAGACCGTCTGTCTCAGACCGTCTGTCTCATACCGTCTGTCTCAGACCGTCTGTCTCAGACCGTCTGTCTCAGACCGTCTGTCTAAGACCGTCTGTCTCATCCCGTCTGTCTCATCCCGTCTGTCTCATCCCGTCTGTCTCATCCCGTCTGTCTCATCCCGTCTGTCTCATCCCGTCTGTCTCATCCCGTCTGTCTCATCCCGTCTGTCTCATCCCGTCTATCTTAGATCGTCTGTCTCGGAACGTCTGTCACTGTGCGTCTGTCTAAGACCGTATGTCTCATACCGTCTGTCTCACATCGTCGGTCTCAGACAGTCTGTCTCTGTCCGTCTGCCTCACACCGGCAGTCTCAGATCGTCTGTCTCGGACCGTCTGTCTCAGACCGTCTGTCTCAGACCGTCTGTCTCAGACCGTCTGTCTCAGACCGTCTGTCTCAGACCGTCTGTCTCAGACCGTCTGTCTCAGACTGTCTGTCTCAGACCGTCTGTCTCAGACCGTCTGTCTCAGACCGTCTGTCTCAGACCGTCTGTCTCAGACCGTCTGTCTCATCCCGTCTGTCTCATCCCGTCTGCCTCATCCCGTCTGTCTCATCCCGTCTGTCTCATTCCGTCTAACTTAGATCGTCTGACTCAGAAAGTCTGTCTCATCCCGTCTGTCTCATCCCGTCTGCCTCATCCCGTCTGTCTCATCCCGTCTGTCTCATCCCGTCTATCTTAGACCGTCTGTCTCATCCCGTCTGTCTCATCCCGTCTGCCTCATCCCGTCTGTCTCATCCCGTCTGTCTCATTCCGTCTAACTTAGATCGTCTGACTCAGAAAGTCTGTCTCAGACCGTCTGTCTCAGACCGTCTATCTCGGACCGTCTGTCTCAGACCGTCTGTCTCAGACCGTCTGTCTCAGACCGTCTGTCTCAGACCGTCTGTCTCAGACCGTCTGTCTCAGACCGTCTGTCTCAGACCGTCTGTCTCAGACCGTCTGTCTCAGATCGTCTGTCTCAGACCGTCCGTCTCATACCGTCTGCCTGATAACGTCTCTCTCAGACCGTCTGTCTCAAACCGTCTGTCTCGGACCGCCTGTCTCAGATCGTCTGTCTCATACCGTCTGTCTCAGACCGTCTTTCTCAGACCGTCCGTCTCATACCGTCTGCCTGATAACGTCTCTCTCAGACCGTCTGTCTCAAACCGTCTGTCTCGGACCGCCTGTCACAGATCGTCTGTCTCATACCGTCTGTCTCAGACCGTCTGTCTCAGACCGTCTGTCTCAGACCGTCTGTCTCAGACCGTCTGTCTCAGACCGTCTGTCTCAGACCGTCTATCTCGGACCGTCTGTCTCAGACCGTCTGTCTCAGACCGTCTGTCTCAGACCGTCTGTCTCATACCGTCTGTCTCAGACCGTCTGTCTAAGACCGTCTGTCTCATTCCGTCTGTCTCATCCCGTCTGTCTCATCCCGTCTGTCTCATCCCGTCTGTCTCATCCCGTCTGTCTCATCCCGTCTGTCTCATCCCGTCTGTCTCATCCCGTCTGTCTCATCCCGTCTGTCTCAGACCGTCTGTCTCAGACCGTCTGTTTCAGAGAACCCGTCTCAGACTGTCTGTCTCATTCCGTCTGTCTCAGACTGTCTGTCTCATTCCGTCTGCCTGATAACGTCTCTCTCAGACCGTCTGTCTCAGACCGTCTGTCACAGACCGCCTGTCTCAGACCGTCTGTCTCATCCCGTCTGTCTCATCCCGTCTGCCTCATCCCGTCTGTCTCATCCCGTCTGTCTCATTCCGTCTAACTTAGATCGTCTGACTCAGAAAGTCTGTCTCAGACCGTCTCTCTCAGACCGTCTGTCTCAGACCGTCTGTCTCAGACCGTCTGTCTCAGACCGTCTGTCTCAGACCGTCTGTCTCAGACCGTCTGTCTCAGACCGTCTGTCTCAGACCGTCTGTCTCAGACCGTCTGTCTCATACCGTCTGTCTCAGACCGTCTGTCTAAGACCGTCTGTCTCATCCCGTCTGTCTCATCCCGTCTGTCTCATCCCGTCTGTCTCATCCCGTCTGTCTCATCCCGTCTGTCTCATCCCGTCTGTCTCATCCCGTCTGTCTCATCCCGTCTGTCTCATCCCGTCTGTCTCAGACCGTCTATCTTAGATCGTCTGTCTCGGAACGTCTGTCACTGTGCGTCTGTCTAAGACCGTATGTCTCATACCGTCTGTCTCACATCGTCGGTCTCAGACAGTCTGTCTCTGTCCGTCTGCCTCACACCGGCAGTCTCAGATCGTCTGTCTCGGACCGCCTGTCTCAGATCGTCTGTCTCATACCGTCTGTCTCAGACCGTCTTTCTCAGACCGTCCGTCTCATACCGTCTGCCTGATAACGTCTCTCTCAGACCGTCTGTCTCAAACCGTCTGTCTCGGACCGCCTGTCACAGATCGTCTGTCTCATACCGTCTGTCTCAGACCGTCTGTCTCAGACCGTCTGTCTCAGACCGTCTGTCTCAGACCGTCTGTCTCAGACCGTCTGTCTCAGACCGTCTGTCTCAGACCGTCTGTCTCAGACCGTCTGTCTCAGACCGTCTGTCTCAGACCATCTGTCTCAGACCGTCTGTCTCAGACCGTCTGTCTCAGACCGTCTGTCTCAGACCGTCTGTCTCAGACCGTCTGTCTCATCCCGTCTGTCTCATCCCGTCTGTCTCATCCCGTCTGTCTCATCCCGTCTGTCTCAGACCGTCTGTCTCAGACCGTCTGTCTCAGACCGTCTGTCTCATCCCGTCTGTCTCAGACCGTCTGTCTCATCCCGTCTGTCTCATCCCGTCTGCCTCATCCCGTCTGTCTCATCCCGTCTGTCTCATTCCGTCTAACTTAGATCGTCTGACTCAGAAAGTCTGTCTCAGACCGTCTCTCTCAGACCGTCTGTCTCAGACCGTCTGTCTCAGACCGTCTGTCTCAGACCGTCTGTCTCAGACCGTCTGTCTCAGACCGTCTGTCTCAGACCGTCTGTCTCAGACCGTCTGTCTCATACCGTCTGTCTCAGACCGTCTGTCTCAGACCGTCTGTCTAAGACCGCCTGTCTCATCCCGTCTGTCTCAGACCGTCTGTCTCATCCCGTCTGTCTCATCCCGTCTGTCTCATCCCGTCTGTCTCAGACCGTCTATCTTAGATCGTCTGTCTCATCCCGTCTGTCTCAGATCGTCTGTCTCAGACCGTCCGTCTCATACCGTCTGCCTGATAACGTCTCTCTCAGACCGTCTGTCTCAAACCGTCTGTCTCGGACCGCCTGTCTCAGATCGTCTGTCTCATACCGTCTGTCTCAGACCGTCTGTCTCAGACCGTCTGTCTCAGACCGTCTGTCTCATCCCGTCTGTCTCAGACCGTCTGTCTCATCCCGTCTGTCTCATCCCGTCTGCCTCATCCCGTCTGTCTCATCCCGTCTGTCTCATTCCGTCTAACTTAGATCGTCTGACTCAGAAAGTCTGTCTCAGACCGTCTCTCTCAGACCGTCTGTCTCAGACCGTCTGTCTCAGACCGTCTGTCTCAGACCGTCTGTCTCAGACCGTCTGTCTCAGACCGTCTGTCTCATACCGTCTGTCTCATCCCGTCTGTCTCAGACCGTCTGTCTCATCCCGTCTGTCTCATCCCGTCTGTCTCATCCCGTCTGTCTCATCCCGTCTGTCTCATCCCGTCTGTCTCATCCCGTCTGTCTCAGACCGTCTATCTTAGATCGTCTGTCTCGGAACGTCTGTCACTGTGCGTCTGTCTAAGACCGTATGTCTCATTCCGTCTGTCTCACATCGTCGGTCTCAGACAGTCTGTCTCAGACCGTCTATCTCGGACCGTCTGTCTCAGACCGTCTGTCTCAGACCGTCTGTCTCAGACCGTCTGTCTCAGACCGTCTGTCTCAGACCGTCTGTCTCAGACCGTCTGTCTCAGACCGTCTGTCTCAGACCGTCTGTCTCAGACCGTCTGTCTCAGACCGTCTGTCTCAGACCGTCTGTCTCAGATCGTCTGTCTCAGACCGTCCGTCTCATACCGTCTGCCTGATAACGTCTCTCTCAGACCGTCTGTCTCAAACCGTCTGTCTCGGACCGCCTGTCTCAGATCGTCTGTCTCATACCGTCTGTCTCAGACCGTCTTTCTCAGACCGTCCGTCTCATACCGTCTGCCTGATAACGTCTCTCTCAGACCGTCTGTCTCAAACCGTCTGTCTCGGACCGCCTGTCACAGATCGTCTGTCTCATACCGTCTGTCTCAGACCGTCTGTCTCAGACCGTCTGTCTCAGACCGTCTGTCTCAGACCGTCTGTCTCAGACCGTCTATCTCGGACCGTCTGTCTCAGACCGTCTGTCTCAGACCGTCTGTCTCAGACCGTCTGTCTCATACCGTCTGTCTCAGACCGTCTGTCTAAGACCGTCTGTCTCATCCCGTCTGTCTCATCCCGTCTGTCTCATCCCGTCTGTCTCATCCCGTCTGTCTCATCCCGTCTGTCTCATCCCGTCTGTCTCATCCCGTCTGTCTCATCCCGTCTGTCTCAGACCGTCTGTCTCAGACCGTCTGTTTCAGAGAAAGCGTCTCAGACTGTCTGTCTCATTCCGTCTGTCTCAGACTGTCTGTCTCATTCCGTCTGCCTGATAACGTCTCTCTCAGACCGTCTGTCTCAGACCGTCTGTCTCAGACCGCCTGTCTCAGACCGTCTGTCTCATCCCGTCTGTCTCATCCCGTCTGCCTCATCCCGTCTGTCTCATCCCGTCTGTCTCATTCCGTCTAACTTAGATCGTCTGACTCAGAAAGTCTGTCTCAGACCGTCTCTCTCAGACCGTCTGTCTCAGACCGTCTGTCTCAGACCGTCTGTCTCAGACCGTCTGTCTCAGACCGTCTGTCTCAGACCGTCTGTCTCAGACCGTCTGTCTCAGACCGTCTGTCTCAGACCGTCTGTCTCATACCGTCTGTCTCAGACCGTCTGTCTAAGACCGTCTGTCTCATCCCGTCTGTCTCATCCCGTCTGTCTCATCCCGTCTGTCTCATCCCGTCTGTCTCATCCCGTCTGTCTCATCCCGTCTGTCTCATCCCGTCTGTCTCATCCCGTCTGTCTCATCCCGTCTGTCTCATCCCGTCTGTCTCATCCCGTCTGTCTCATCCCGTCTGTCTCAGACCGTCTATCTTAGATCGTCTGTCTCGGAACGTCTGTCACTGTGCGTCTGTCTAAGACCGTATGTCTCATACCGTCTGTCTCACATCGTCGGTCTCAGACAGTCTGTCTCTGTCCGTCTGCCTCACACCGGCAGTCTCAGATCGTCTGTCTCGGACCGCCTGTCTCAGATCGTCTGTCTCATACCGTCTGTCTCAGACCGTCTTTCTCAGACCGTCCGTCTCATACCGTCTGCCTGATAACGTCTCTCTCAGACCGTCTGTCTCAAACCGTCTGTCTCGGACCGCCTGTCACAGATCGTCTGTCTCATACCGTCTGTCTCAGACCGTCTGTCTCAGACCGTCTGTCTCAGACCGTCTGTCTCAGACCGTCTGTCTCAGACCGTCTGTCTCAGACCGTCTGTCTCAGACCGTCTGTCTCAGACCGTCTGTCTCAGACCGTCTGTCTCAGACCATCTGTCTCAGACCGTCTGTCTCAGACCGTCTGTCTCAGACCGTCTGTCTCAGACCGTCTGTCTCAGACCGTCTGTCTCATCCCGTCTGTCTCATCCCGTCTGTCTCATCCCGTCTGTCTCATCCCGTCTGTCTCAGACCGTCTGTCTCAGACCGTCTGTCTCAGACCGTCTGTCTCATCCCGTCTGTCTCAGACCGTCTGTCTCATCCCGTCTGTCTCATCCCGTCTGCCTCATCCCGTCTGTCTCATCCCGTCTGTCTCATTCCGTCTAACTTAGATCGTCTGACTCAGAAAGTCTGTCTCAGACCGTCTCTCTCAGACCGTCTGTCTCAGACCGTCTGTCTCAGACCGTCTGTCTCAGACCGTCTGTCTCAGACCGTCTGTCTCAGACCGTCTGTCTCAGACCGTCTGTCTCAGACCGTCTGTCTCATACCGTCTGTCTCAGACCGTCTGTCTCAGACCGTCTGTCTAAGACCGCCTGTCTCATCCCGTCTGTCTCAGACCGTCTGTCTCATCCCGTCTGTCTCATCCCGTCTGTCTCATCCCGTCTGTCTCAGACCGTCTATCTTAGATCGTCTGTCTCATCCCGTCTGTCTCAGATCGTCTGTCTCAGACCGTCCGTCTCATACCGTCTGCCTGATAACGTCTCTCTCAGACCGTCTGTCTCAAACCGTCTGTCTCGGACCGCCTGTCTCAGATCGTCTGTCTCATACCGTCTGTCTCAGACCGTCTGTCTCAGACCGTCTGTCTCAGACCGTCTGTCTCATCCCGTCTGTCTCAGACCGTCTGTCTCATCCCGTCTGTCTCATCCCGTCTGCCTCATCCCGTCTGTCTCATCCCGTCTGTCTCATTCCGTCTAACTTAGATCGTCTGACTCAGAAAGTCTGTCTCAGACCGTCTCTCTCAGACCGTCTGTCTCAGACCGTCTGTCTCAGACCGTCTGTCTCAGACCGTCTGTCTCAGACCGTCTGTCTCAGACCGTCTGTCTCATACCGTCTGTCTCATCCCGTCTGTCTCAGACCGTCTGTCTCATCCCGTCTGTCTCATCCCGTCTGTCTCATCCCGTCTGTCTCATCCCGTCTGTCTCATCCCGTCTGTCTCATCCCGTCTGTCTCAGACCGTCTATCTTAGATCGTCTGTCTCGGAACGTCTGTCACTGTGCGTCTGTCTAAGACCGTATGTCTCATTCCGTCTGTCTCACATCGTCGGTCTCAGACAGTCTGTCTCTGTCCGTCTGCCTCACACCGGCAGTCTCAGATCGTCTGTCTCGGACCGTCTGTCTCAGACCGTCTGTCTCAGACCGTCTGTCTCAGACCATCTGTCTCAGACCGTCTGTCTCAGACCGTCTGTCTCAGACCGTCTGTCTCAGACCGTCTGTCTCAGATCGTCTGTCTCAGACCGTCTGTTTCAGAGAACCCGTCTCAGACTGTGTGTCTCATTCCGTCTGTCTCAGACTGTCTGTCTCATTCCGTCTGCCTGATAACGTCCCTCTCAGACCGTCTGTCTCAGACCGTCTGTCTCAGACCGTCTGTCTCAGACCGTCTGTCTCAGACCGTCTGTCTCATCCCGTCTGTCTCAACCCGTCTGCCTCATCCCGTCTGTCTCATCCCGTCTGTCTCATTCCGTCTAACTTAGATCGTCCGACTCAGAAAGTCTGTCTCAGACCGTCTCTCTCAGACCGTATGTCCCATACCGTCTGTCTCAGACCGTCTGTCTCAGACCGTCTGTCTCAGACCGTCTGTCTCAGACCGTCTGTCTCAGACCGTCTGTCTCAGACCGTCTGTCTCATCCCGTCTGTCTCATCCCGTCTGTCTCATCCCGTCTGCCTCATCCCGTCTGTCTCATCCCGTCTGCCTCGTCCCGTCTGTCTCATCCCGTCTGTCTCATCCCGTCTGTCTCATCCCGTCTGTCTCAGACCGTCTATCTTAGATCGTCTGTCTCAGAACGTCTGTCACTGTGCGTCTGTCTAAGACCGTATGTCTCATACCGTCTGTCTCAGACCGTCTGTCTCAGACCGTCTGTCTCAGACCGTCTGTCTCAGACCGTCTGTCTCAGACCGTCTGTCTCATCCCGTCTGTCTCATCCCGTCTGTCTCATCCCGTCTGCCTCATCCCGTCTGTCTCATCCCGTCTGTCTCATCCCGTCTATCTTAGATCGTCTGTCTCAGAACGTCTGTCACTGTGCGTCTGTCTAAGACCGTATGTCTCATCCCGTCTGTCTCATCCCGTCTGTCTCATCCCGTCTGTCTCATCCCGTCTGTCTCATCCCGTCTATCTTAGATCGTCTGTCTCAGAACGTCTGTCACTGTGCGTCTGTCTAAGACCATATGTCTCATACCGTTTGTCTCAGACCGTCTGTCTCAGACCGTCTGTCCCATTCCGTCTATCTTAGATCGTCTGGCTCAGAACGTCTGTCACTGTGCATCTGTCTAAGACCGTCTGTCTCAGACAGTCTTGCTCAGACCGTCCGTCTCAGACCGTCTGCCTGATAACGTCTCTCTCAGACCGTCTGTCTCAGACCGTCTGTCTCAGACCGTTTGTCTCAGACCGTCTGTCTCAGACCGTCTGTCTCATTCCGTCTATCTTAGATCGTCTGTCTCGGAACGTCTGTCACTGTGCATCTGTCTAAGACCGTCTGTCTCAGACCGTCTTGCTCAGACCGTCCGTCTCAGACCGTCTGCCTGATAACGTCTCTCTCAGACCGTCTATCTCGGACCGTCTGTCTCAGACCGTCTGTCTCAGACCGTCTGTCTCAGACCGTCTGTCTCAGACCGTCTGTCTCAGACCGTCTGTCTCAGACCGTCTGTCTCAGACCGTCTGTCTCAGACCGTCTGTCTCAGACCGTCTGTCTCAGACCGTCTGTCTCAGACCGTCTGTCTCAGACCGTCTGTCTCAGACCGTCTGTCTCAGACCGTCTGTCTCAGACCGTCTGTCTCATCCCGTCTGTCTCATCCCGTCTGTCTCAGACCGTCTGTCTCAGACCGTCTGTCTCAGACCGTCTGTCTCAGACCGTCTGTCTCAGACCGTCTGTCTCAGACCGTCTGTCTCAGACCGTCTGTCTCAGACCGTCTGTCTCAGACCGTCTGTCTCAGACCGTCTGTCTCAGACCGTCTGTTTCAGAGAACCCGTCTCAGACTGCCTGTCTCATTCCGTCTGTCTCAGACTGTCTGTCTCATTCCGTCTGCCTGATAATGTCTCTCTCAGCCCGTCTGTCTCAGACCGTCTGCCTCAGACCGTCTGTCTCATCCCGTCTGTCTCATCCCGTCTGTCTCAGATCGTCTGTCTCAGACCGTCTGTCTCAGACCGTCTGTCTCAGACCGTTTGTCTCAGACCGTCTGTCTCAGACCGTCTGTCTCATTCCGTCTATCTTAGATCGTCTGTCTCAGAACGTCTGTCACTGTGCATCTGTCTAAGACCGTCTGCCTCAGACCGTCTTGCTCAGACCGTCCGTCTCAGACCGTCTGCCTGATAACGTCTCTCTCAGACCGTCTGTCTCAGACCGTCTGTCTCAGACCGTCTGTCTCAGACCGTCTGTCTCAGACCGTCTGTCTCAGACCGTCTGTCTCAGACCGTCTGTCTCAGACCGTCTGTCTCAGACCGTCTGTCTCAGACCGTCTGTCTCAGACCGTCTGTCTCAGACCGTCTGTCACAGACCGTCTGTCTCAGACCGTTTGTCTCTGACCGTCTGTCTCAGACCGTATGTCTCATTCCGTCTATCTTAGATCGTCTGTCTCAGAACGTCTGTCACTGTGCATCTGTCTAAGACCGTCTGTCTCAGACCGTCTTGCTCAGACCGTCCGTCTCAGACCGTCTGCCTGATAACGTCTCTCTCAGACCGTCTGTCTCAGACCGTCTGTCTCAGACCGTCTGTCTCAGACCGTCTGTCTCATCCCGTCTGTCTCATCCCGTCTGCCTCATCCCGTCTGTCTCATCCCGTCTGTCTCATTCCGTCTAACTTAGATCGTCTGACTCAGAAAGTCTGTCTCAGACCGTCTGTCTCATTCCGTCTGTCTCAGACCGTCTGTCTCAGACCGTCTGTCTCAGACCGTCTGTCTCAGACCGTCTGTCTCAGACCGTCTGTCTCAGACCGTCTGTCTCAGACCGTTTGTCTCAGACCGTCTGTCTCAGACCGTCTGTCTCATTCCGTCTATCTTAGATCGTCTGTCTCAGAACGTCTGTCACTGTGCATCTGTCTAAGACCGTCTGCCTCAGACCGTCTTGCTCAGACCGTCCGTCTCAGATCGTCTGCCTGATAACGTCTCTCTCAGACCGTCTGTCTCAGACCGTCTGTCTCAGACCGTCTGTCTCAGACCGTCTGTCTCAGACCGTCTGTCTCAGACCGTCTGTCTCAGACCGTCTGTCTCAGACCGTCTGTCTCAGACCGTCTGTCTCAGACCGTCTGTCTCAGACCGTCTGTCTCAGACCGTCTGTCTCAGACCGTCTGTCTCAGACCGTCTGTCTCAGACCGTCTCTTCTCAGACCGTCTGTCTCACACCGTTTGTCTCAGACCGTCTGTCTCAGACCGTCTGTCTTATTCCGTCTATCTTAGATCGTCTGTCTCAGAACGTCTGTCACTGTGCATCTGTCTAAGACCGTCTGTCTCAGACCGTCTTGCTCAGACCGTCCGTCTCAGACCGTCTGTCTCAGACCGTCTGTCTCAGACCGTCTGTCTCAGACCGTCTGTCTCAGACCGTCTGTCTCAGACCGTCTGTCTCAGACCGTCTGTCTCAGACCGTCCGTCTCAGACCGTCTGTCTCAGACCGTCTGTCTCAGACCGTCTGTCTCAGACCGTCTGTCTCAGACCGTCTGTCTCATTCCGTCTGTCTCAGATCGTCTGTCTCAGACCGTCTGTCTCAGACCGTCTGTCTCAGACCGTTTGTCTCAGACCGTCTGTCTCAGACCGTCTGTCTCATTCCGTCTATCTTAGATCGTCTGTCTCAGAACGTCTGTCACTGTGCATCTGTCTAAGACCGTCTGCCTCAGACCGTCTTGCTCAGACCGTCCGTCTCAGACCGTCTGCCTGATAACGTCTCTCTCAGACCGTCTGTCTCAGACCGTCTGTCTCGGACCGTCTGTCTCAGACCGTTTGTCTCTGACCGTCTGTCTCAGACCGTCTGTCTCATTGCGTCTATCTTAGATCGTCTGTCTCAGAACGTCTGTCACTGTGCATCTGTCTAAGACCGTCTGTCTCAGACCGTCTTGCTCAGACCGTCCGTCTCAGACCGTCTGCCTGATAACGTCTCTCTCAGACCGTCTATCTCAGACCGTCTGTCTCAGACCGTCTGTCTCAGACCGTCTGTCTCATCCCGTCTGTCTCATCCCGTCTGCCTCATCCCGTCTGTCTCATCCCGTCTGTCTCATTCCGTCTAACTTAGATCGTCTGACTCAGAAAGTCTGTCTCAGACCGTCTGTCTCAGACCGTCTGTCTCAGACCGTTTGTCTCAGACCGTCTGTCTCAGACCGTCTGTCTCATTCCGTCTATCTTAGATCGTCTGTCTCAGAACGTCTGTCACTGTGCATCTGTCTAAGACCGTCTGCCTCAGACCGTGTTGCTCAGACCGTCCGTCTCAGACCGTCTGCCTGATAACGTCTCTCTCAGACCGTCTGTCTCAGACCGTCTGTCTCAGACCGTCTGTCTCAGACCGTCTGTCTCAGACCGTCTGTCTCAGACCGTCTGTCTCAGACCGTCTGTCTCAGACCGTCTGTCTCAGACCGTCTGTCTCAGACCGTCTGTTTCAGAGAACCCGTCTCAGACTGTCTGTCTCATTCCGTCTGTCTCAGACTGCCTGTCTCATTCCGTCTGTCTCAGATCGTCTGTCTCAGACCGTCTGCCTCAGACCGTCTGTCTCAGACCGTCTGTCTCAGACCGTTTGTCTCAGATCGTCTGTCTCAGACCGTCTGTCTCATTCCGTCTATCTTAGATCGTCTGTCTCAGAACGTCTTGCTCAGACTGTCCGTCTCAGACCGTCTGCCTGATAACGTCTCTCTCAGACCGTCTGTCTCAGACCGTCTGTCTCAGACCGTCTGTCTCAGACCGTCTGTCTCAGACCGTCTGTCTCAGACCGTCTGTCTCAGACCGTCTGTCTCAGACCGTCTGTCTCAGACCGTCTGTCTCAGACCGTCTGTCTCAGACCGTCTGGCTCAGACCGTCTGTCTCAGACCGTCTGTCTCAGACCGTCTGTCTCAGACCGTCTGTCTCAGACCGTCTGTCTCAGACCGTCTGTCTCAGACCGTCTGTCTCAGACCGTCTGTCTCAGACCGTCTGTCTCAGACCGTCTGTCTCAGACCGTCTGTCTCAGACCGTCTGTCTCAGACCGTCTGTCTCAGACCGTCTGTCTCAGACCGTCTGTCTCAGACCGTCTGTCTCAGACCGTCTGTCTCAGACCGTCTGTCTCAGACCGTCTGTCTCAGACCGTCTGTCTCGACCGTCTGTCTCATCCCGTCTGTCTCAGACCGTCTGTCTAAGACCGTCTGTCTCATCCCGTCTGTCTCATCCCATCTGTCTCATCCCGTCTGTCTCATCCCGTCTGTCTCATCCCGTCTGTTTCATCCCGTCTGTCTCATCCCGTCTGTCTCATTCCGTCTATCTTAGATCGTCTGACTCAGAACGTCTGTCTCAGACCGTCTGTCTCAGACCGTCTGTCTCAGACCGTCTGTCTCAGACCGTCTGTCTCAAACCGTCTGTCTCAGACCGTCTGTCTCAGACCGTCTGTCTCAGACCGTCTTTCTCAGACCGTCCGCCTCAGACCGTCTGCCTGATAACGTCTCTCTCAGACCGTCTGTCTCAGACCGTCTGTCTCAGACCGTCTGTCTCAGACCGTCTGTCTCAGACCGTCTGTCTCAGACCGTCTGTCTCAGACCGTCTGTCTCAGACCGTCTGTCTCAGACCGTCTGTCTCAGTCCGTCTGTCTCAGACCGTCTGTCTCAGACCGTCTGTCTCAGACCGTCTGTCTCAGACCGTCTGTCTCAGACCGTCTGTCTCAGACCGTCTGTCTCAGACCGTCTGTCTCAGACCGTCTGTCTCAGACCGTCTGTCTCATCCCGTCTGTCTCAGACCGTCTGTCTAAGACCGTCTGTCTCATCCCGTCTGTCTCATCCCATCTGTCTCATCCCGTCTGTCTCATCCCGTCTGTCTCATCCCGTCTGTTTCATCCCGTCTGTCTCATCCCGTCTGTCTCAGACCGTCTGTCTCAGACCGTCTGTCTCAGACCGTCTGTCTCAGACCGTCTGTCTCAAACCGTCTGTCTCAGACCGTCTGTCTCAGACCGTCTGTCTCAGACCGTCTTTCTCAGACCGTCCGCCTCAGACCGTCTGCCTGATAACGTCTCTCTCAGACCGTCTGTCTCAGACCGTCTGTCTCAGACCGTCTGTCTCAGCCCGTCTGTCTCAGACCGTTTGTCTCTGACCGTCTGTCTCAGCCCGTCTGTCTCATTCCGTCTATCTTAGATCGTCTGTCTCAGAACGTCTGTCACTGTGCATCTGTCTAAGACCGTCTGTCTCAGACCGTCTTGCTCAGACCGTCCGTCTCAGACCGTCTGCCTGATAACGTCTCTCTCAGACCGTCTGTCTCAGACCGTCTGTCTCAGACCGTCTGTCTCAGACCGTCTGTCTCAGACCGTCTGTCTCAGACCGTCTGTCTCAGACCGTCTGTCTCAGCCCGTCTGTCTCAGACCGTCTGTCTCAGACCGTCTGTCTCAGACCGTCTGTCTCAGACCGTCTGTCTCAGACCGTCTGTCTCAGACCGTCTGTCTCAGACCGTCTGTCTCAGACCGTCTGTCTCAGACCGTCTGTCTCAGACCGTCTGTCTCAGACCGTCTGTCTCAGACCGTCTGTCTCAGACCGTCTGTCTCAGACCGTCTGTCTCAGACCGTCTGTCTCAGACCGTCTGTCTCAGACCGTCTGTCTCAGACCGTCTGTCTCATCCCGTCTGTCTCAGACCGTCTGTCTAAGACCGTCTGTCTCATCCCGTCTGTCTCATCCCATCTGTCTCATCCCGTCTGTCTCATCCCGTCTGTCTCATCCCGTCTGTCTTATTCCGTCTATCTTAGATCGTCTGACTCAGAACGTCTGTCTCAGACCGTCTGTCTCAGACCGTCTGTCTCAGACCGTCTGTCTCAAACCGTCTGTCTCAGACCGTCTGTCTCAGACCGTCTGTCTCAGACCGTCTTTCTCAGACCGTCCGCATCAGACCGTCTGCCTGATAACGTCTCTCTCAGACCGTCTGTCTCATCCCGTCTGTCTCATCCCGTCTGCCTCATTCCGTCTATCTTAGATCGTCTGACTCAGTCCGTCTGTCTCAGACCGTCTGTCTCAGACCGCCTGTCTCAGACCGTCTGTCTCATTCCGTCTATCTTAGATCGTCTGTCTCAGAACGTCTGTCACTGTGCATCTGTCTAAGACCGTCTGTCTCAGACCGTCTTGCTCAGACCGTCCGTCTCAGACCGTCTGCCTGATAACGTCTCCCTCAGACCGTCTGTCTCATCCCGTCTGTCTCATCCCGTCTGTCTCATTCCGTCTATCTTAGATCGTCTGACTCAGAACGTCTGTCTCAGACCGTCTGTCTCAGACCGTCTGTCTCAGACCGCCTGTCTCAGATCGTCTGTCTCATACCATCTGTCTCAGACCGTCTGTATAAGACCGTCTATCTCAGCCCGTCTATCTCAGCCCGTCTATCTCAGCCCGCCGGCCTGAGTCCGTCCGTCTCAGACCGTCTGTATCGGACCGTCTGTCTCAGACCATCTGTTTCGGACAGTCCGTCTCACAACGTCTGTCTGATAACGTCTCTCTCAGACCGTCTGTCTCAGACGGACTGTCTCATTCCGTCTATCTTAGATCGTCTGTCTCAGAACGTCTGTCACTGTGCGTCTGTCTAAGACCGGATGTCTCATACCGTCTGTCTCACATCGTCGGACTCAGACAGTCTGTCTCTGTCCGTCTGCCTCACACCGGCAGTCTCAGATCGTCTGTCTCGGACCGTCTGTCTCAGACCGTCTGTATCAGACCGTCTGTCTCATCCCGTCTGTCTCATCCCGTCTGTCTCATCCCGTCTGTCTCATCCCGTCTGTCTCATTCCGTCTATCTTAGATCGTCTGACTCAGAACGTCTGTCTCAGACCGTCTGTCTCAGACCGCCTGTCTCAGATCGTCTGTCTCATACCATCTGCCTCAGACCGTCTGTATAAGACCGTCTATCTCAGCCCGTCTATCTCAGCCCGCCGGCCTGAGTCCGTCCGTCTCAGACCGTCTGTATCGGACCGTCTGTCTCAGACCATCTGTTTCGCACAGTCCGTCTCACAACGTCTGTCTGATAACGTCTCTCTCAGACCGTCTGTCTCAGACGGACTGTCTCATTCCGTCTATCTTAGATCGTCTGTCTCAGAACGTCTGTCACTGTGCGTCTGTCTAAGACCGGATGTCTCATACCGTCTGTCTCACATCGTCGGTCTCAGACAGTCTGTCTCAGACCGTCTGTCTCAGGCCGTCTGTCTCATCCCGTCTGTCTCATCCCGTCTGTCTCATCCCGTCTGTCTCATCCCGTCTGTCTCATCCCGTCTGTCTCATCCCGTCTGTCTCATCCCGTCTGTCTCATCCCGTCTGTCTCATCCCGTCTGTCTCATCCCGTCTGTCTCATTCCGTCTATCTTAGATCGTCTGTCTCAGAACGTCTGTCACTGTGCATCTGTCTAAGACCGTCTGTCTCAGACCGTCTTGCTCAGACCGTCCGTCTCAGACCGTCTGCCTGATAACGTCTGTCTCAGATCGTCTGTCTCAGACCGTCTGTCTCAGACCGTCTGTCTCATCCCGTCTGTCTCATCCCGTCTGTCTCATCCCGTCTGTCTCATTCCGTCTATCTTAGATCGTCTGTCTCAGAACGTCTGTCACTGTGCATCTGTCTAAGACCGTCTGTCTCATTCCGTCTATCTTAGATCGTCTGACTCAGAACGTCTGTCTCAGACCGTCTGTCTCAGACCGTCTGTATCAGACCGTCTGTCTCATCCCGTCTGTCTCATCCCGTCAGTCTCATCCCGTCTGTCTCATCCCGTCTGTCTCATCCCGTCTGTCTCATCCCGTCTGTCTCATCCCGTCTGTCTCAGACCGTCTTGCTCAGACCGTCCGTCTCAGACCGTCTGCCTGATAACGTCTCTCTCAGGTCGTCTGTCTCAGACCGTCTGTCTCAGACCGTCTGTCTCAGACCGTCTGTCTCAGACCGTCTGTCTCAGACCGTCTGTCTCAGACCGTCTGTCTTAGACCGCCTGTCTCAGAACGTCTGTCTCAGACCGTCTGTCTCAGACCGTCTGTCTCAGACCGTCTGTCCCAGACCGTCTGTCTCAGACCGTCTGTCTCAGACCGTCTGTCTCAGACCGTCTGTCTCAGACCGTCTGTCTCAGACCGTCTGTCTCAGACCGTCTGTCTCAGACCGCCTGTCTCAGAACGTCTGTCTCAGACCGTCTGTCTCAGACCGTCTGTCTCAGACCGTCTGTCTCAGACCGTCTGTCTCAGACCGTCTGCCTCAGTCCGTCTGTCTCAGACCGTCTGTCTCAGACCGTCTGTCTCAGACCGTCTGTCTCAGACCGTCTGTCTCAGACCGTCTGTCTCAGACCGTCTGTCTCAGACCCTCTGTCTCAGACCGTCTGTCTCAGACCGTCTGTCCTAGACCGTCTGTCTCAGACCGTCTGTCTCGGACCGTCTGTCTCAGACCGTCTGCCTAAGACCGTCTGTCTCAGACCGTCTGTCTCATTCCATCTATCTTAGATCGTCTGTCTCATTCCATCTATCTTAGATCGTCTGTCTCAGACCGTCTGTCTCAGACCGTCTGTCTCAGACCGTCTGTCTCAGACCGTCTGTCTCAGACCGTCTGTCTCATACCGTCTGTCTCATCCCGTCTGTCTCAGACCGTCTGTCTCAGACCGTCTGTCTCAGACCGTCTGTCTCAGACCGTCTGTCTCAGACCGTCTGTCCTAGACCGTCTGTCTCAGACCGTCTGTCTCGGACCGTCTGTCTCAGACCGTCTGCCTAAGACCGTCTGTCTCAGACCGTCTGTCTCATTCCATCTATCTTAGATCGTCTGTCTCATTCCATCTATCTTAGATCGTCTGTCTCAGACCGTCTGTCTCAGACCGTCTGTCTCAGACCGTCTGTCTCCGACCGTCTGTCTCCGACCGTCTGTCTCAGACCGTCTGTCTCAGACCGTCTGTCTCAGACCGTCTGTCTCAGACCGTCTGTCTCAGACCGTCTGTCTCAGACCGTCTGTCTCATCCCGTCTTTCTCACACCGTCTGTCTCAGACCGTCTGTCTCAGACCGTCTGTCTCAGACCGTCTGTCTCATCCCGTCTTTCTCGCACCGTCCGTCTCAGACCGTCTGCCTGATAACGTCTCTCTCAGATCGTCTGTCTCAGACCGTCTGTCTCAGATCGTCTGTCTCAGACGGTCTGTCTCAGAACGTCTGTCACTGTGCGTCTGTCTAAGACCGTCTGTCTCATACCGTCTGTCCCACATCGTCGGTCTCATACAGTCTGTCTCTGTCCGTCTGCCTCACACCGGCAGTCTCAGATCGTCTGTCTCGGACCGTCTGTCTCAGACCGTCTTACTCGTTCCGTATGTCTCAGACCGTCTGTCTCAGACCGTCTGTCTCAGACCGTCTGTCTCATCCCGTCTGTCTCATCCCGTCTGCCTCATCCCGTCTGTCTCATCCCGTCTGTCTCAGACCGTCTGTCTCAGACCGTCTGTCTCAGACCGTCTGTCTCAGACCGTCTGTCTCAGACCGTCTGTCTCAGACCGTCTGTCTCAGACCGTCTGTCTCAGACCGTCTGTTTCAGAGAACCCGTCTCAGACTGTCTGTCTCATTCCGTCTGTCTCAGACTGCCTGTCTCATTCCGTCTGTCTCAGATCGTCTGTCTCAGACCGTCTGTCTCAGACCGTCTGTCTCAGACCGTTTGTCTCAGACCGTCTTTCTCAGACCGTCTGTCTCAGACCGTCTGTCTCATTCCATCTATCTTAGATCGTCTATCTCAGAACGTCTGTCACTGTGCGTCTGTCTAAGACCGTCTGTCTCATACCGTCTGTCCCACATCGTCGGTCTCATACAGTCTGTCTCTGTCCGTCTGACTCACACCGGCAGTCTCAGATCGTCTGTCTCGGACCGTCTGTCTAAGACCGTCTTACTCGTTCCGTATGTCTCAGACCGTCTGTCTCAGATCGTCTGTCTCAGACCGTCTGTCTCAGAACGTCTGTCACTGTGCGTCGGTCTAAGACCGTCTGTCTCAGACCGTCTGTCTCAGACCGTCTGTCTCAGACCGTCTGTCTCAGACCGTCTGTATCAGACCGTCTGCCTAAGACCGTCTGTCTCAGACCGTCTTTCTCAGACCGTCTGTCTCAGACCGTCTGTCTCATTCCATCTATCTTAGATCGTCTGTCTCAGAACGTCTGTCACTGTGCGTCTGTCTAAGACCGTCTGTCTCATACCGTCTGTCTCACATCGTCGGTCTCAGACAGTCAGTCTCTGTCCGTCTGCCTCACACCGGCAGTCTCAGACCGTCTGTCTCAGAACATCTGTTTGAGACAACCCGTCTCAGACTGTCTGTCTCAGACCGTCTTTCTCAGACCGTCCGTCTCAAACCGTCTGCCTGATAACGTCTCTCTCAGACCGTCTGTCTCAGACCGTCTGCCTCAGACCGTCTGTCTCAGATCGTCTGTCTCAGACCGTCTGTCTCAGACCGTCTGTCCCACATCGTCGGTCTCATACAGTCTGTCTCTGTCCGTCTGCCTCACACCGGCAGTCTCAGATCGTCTGTCTCGGACCGTCTGTCTCAGACCGTCTTACTCGTTCCGTATGTCTCAGACCGTCTGTCTCAGACCGTCTGTCTCAGACCGTCTGTCTCATCCCGTCTGTCTCATCCCGTCTGCCTCATCCCGTCTGTCTCATCCCGTCTGTCTCAGACCGTCTGTCTCAGACCGTCTGTCTCAGACCGTCTGTCTCAGACCGTCTGTCTCAGACCGTCTGTCTCAGACCGTCTGTCTCAGACCGTCTGTCTCAGACCGTCTGTTTCAGAGAACCCGTCTCAGACTGTCTGTCTCATTCCGTCTGTCTCAGACTGCCTGTCTCATTCCGTCTGTCTCAGATCGTCTGTCTCAGACCGTCTGTCTCAGACCGTCTGTCTCAGACCGTTTGTCTCAGACCGTCTTTCTCAGACCGTCTGTCTCAGACCGTCTGTCTCATTCCATCTATCTTAGATCGTCTATCTCAGAACGTCTGTCACTGTGCGTCTGTCTAAGACCGTCTGTCTCATACCGTCTGTCCCACATCGTCGGTCTCATACAGTCTGTCTCTGTCCGTCTGACTCACACCGGCAGTCTCAGATCGTCTGTCTCGGACCGTCTGTCTAAGACCGTCTTACTCGTTCCGTATGTCTCAGACCGTCTGTCTCAGATCGTCTGTCTCAGACCGTCTGTCTCAGAACGTCTGTCACTGTGCGTCGGTCTAAGACCGTCTGTCTCAGACCGTCTGTCTCAGACCGTCTGTCTCAGACCGTCTGTCTCAGACCGTCTGTATCAGACCGTCTGCCTAAGACCGTCTGTCTCAGACCGTCTTTCTCAGACCGTCTGTCTCAGACCGTCTGTCTCATTCCATCTATCTTAGATCGTCTGTCTCAGAACGTCTGTCACTGTGCGTCTGTCTAAGACCGTCTGTCTCATACCGTCTGTCTCACATCGTCGGTCTCAGACAGTCAGTCTCTGTCCGTCTGCCTCACACCGGCAGTCTCAGACCGTCTGTCTCAGAACATCTGTTTGAGACAACCCGTCTCAGACTGTCTGTCTCAGACCGTCTTTCTCAGACCGTCCGTCTCAAACCGTCTGCCTGATAACGTCTCTCTCAGACCGTCTGTCTCAGACCGTCTGCCTCAGACCGTCTGTCTCAGATCGTCTGTCTCAGACCGTCTGTCTCAGACCGTCTGTCTCAGACCGTCTGTCTCAGACCGTCTGTCTCAGACCGTCTGTCTCAGACCGTCTGTCTCAGACCGTCTGTCTCAGACCGTCTGTCTATGAGCGTCTGTCTCAGACCGTCTGTCTCTGACCGTCTGTCTCAGACCGTCTGTCTCAGACCGTCTGTCTCAGACCGTCTGTCTCAGACCGTCTGTCTCAGACCATCTCTCTCATACCGTCTGTCTCAGACCGTCTGTCTCAAAGCGTCTGTCTCAGACCGTCTGTCTCAGACCGCCTGTCTCAGATCGTCTGTCTCATACCGTCTGTCTCAGACCGTCTGTCTCAGACCTTCTGTCTAAGACCGTCTGTCTCAGACCGTCTGTCTCATCCCGTCTGTCTCATCCCGCCTGTCTCATCCCGTCAGTCTCATCCCGTCTGTCTCATCCCGTCTGTCTCATCCCGTCTGTCTCATCCCGTCTGTCTCATCCCGTCTGTCTCAGACCGTCTGTCTCAAACCGTCTGTCTCAGACCGTCTGTCTCAGACCGCCTGTCTCAGAACGTCTGTCTCAGACCGTCTGTCTCAGGCCGTCTGTCTCAGACCGTCTGTCTCAGACCGTCTGTCTCAGTCCGTCTGTCTCAGACCGTCTGTCTCAGACCGTCTGTCTCAGACCGTCTGTCTCAGACCGTCTGTCTCAGACCGTCTGTCTCAGACCGTCTGTCTCAGACCGTCTGTCTCAGACCGTCTGTCTCAGACGGTCTGTCTCAGAACGGCTGTCACTGTGCGTCTGTCTAAGACCGTCTGTCTCATACCGTCTGTCCCACATCGTCGGTCTCATACAGTCTGTCTCTGTCCGTCTGACTCACACCGGCAGTCTCAGATCGTCTGTCTCGGACCGTCTGTCTCAGACCGTCTTACTCGTTCCGTATGTCTCAGACCGTCTGTCTCAGACCGTCTGTCTCAGATCGTCTGTCTCAGACGGTCTGTCTCCGAATGTCTGTCACTGTGCGTCTGCCTAAGACCGTCTGTCTCAGACCGTCTTTCTCAGACCGTCTGTCTCAGACCGTCTGTCTCATTCCATCTATCTTAGATCGTCTGTCTCAGAACGTCTGTCACTGTGCGTCTGTCTAAGACCGTCTGTCTCATACCGTCTGTCTCACATCGTCGGTCTCAGACAGTCAGTCTCTGTCCGTCTGCCTCACACCGGCAGTCTCAGACCGTCTGTCTCAGAACATCTGTTTGAGACAACCCGTCTCAGACTGTCTGTCTCAGACCGTCTTTCTCAGACCGTCCGTCTCAAACCGTCTGCCTGATAACGTCTCTCTCAGACCGTCTGTCTCAGACCGCCTGTCTCAGATCGTCTGTCTCATACCGTCTGTCTCAGACCGTCTGTCTCAGACCGTCTGTCTCATCCCGTCTGTCTCAGACCGTCTTGCTCAGACCGTCCGTCTCAGACCGTCTGCCTGATAACGTCTCTCTCAGGTCGTCTGTCTCAGACCGTCTGTCTCAGACCGTCTGTCTCAGACCGTCTATCTCAGACCGTCTGTCTCAGACCCTCTGTCTCAGACCGTCTGTCTCAGACCGTCTGTCCTAGACCGTCTGTCTCAGACCGTCTGTCTCGGACCGTCTGTCTCAGACCGTCTGCCTAAGACCGTCTGTCTCAGACCGTCTGTCTCAGACCGTCTGTCTCATTCCATCTATCTTAGATCGTCTGTCTCATTCCATCTATCTTAGATCGTCTGTCTCAGACCGTCTGTCTCAGACCGTCTGTCTCAGACCGTCTGTCTCAGACCGTCTGTCTCAGACCGTCTGTCTCAGACCGTCTGTCTCAGACCGTCTGTCTCATCCCGTCTTTCTCACACCGTCTGTCTCAGACCGTCTGTCTCAGACCGTCTGTCTCAGACCGTCTGTCTCATCCCGTCTTTCTCGCACCGTCCGTCTCAGACCGTCTGCCTGATAACGTCTCTCTCAGATCGTCTGTCTCAGACCGTCTGTCTCAGATCGTCTGTCTCAGACGGTCTGTCTCAGAACGTCTGTCACTGTGCGTCTGTCTAAGACCGTCTGTCTCATACCGTCTGTCCCACATCGTCGGTCTCATACAGTCTGTCTCTGTCCGTCTGACTCACACCGGCAGTCTCAGATCGTCTGTCTCGGACCGTCTGTCTCAGACCGTCTTACTCGTTCCGTATGTCTCAGACCGTCTGCCTCAGACCGTCTGTCTCAGACCGTCTGTCTCATCCCGTCTGTCTCATCCCGTCTGCCTCATCCCGTCTGTCTCATCCCGTCTGTCTCATTCCGTCTAACTTAGATCGTCTGACTCAGAAAGTCTGTCTCAGACCGTCTGTCTCAGACCGTCTGTCTCAGACCGTCTGTCTCAGACCGTCTGTCTCAGACCGTCTGTCTCAGACCGTCTGTCTCAGACCGTCTGTCTCAGACCGTCTGTCTCAGACCGTCTGTCTCAGACCGTCTGTCTCAGACCGTCTGTCTCAGACCGTCTGCTTCAGAGAACCCGTCTCAGACTGTCTGTCTCATTCCGTCTGTCTCAGACTGCCTGTCTCATTCCGTCTGTCTCAGATCGTCTGTCTCAGACCGTCTGTCTCAGACCGTCTGTCTCAGACCGTCTGTCTCAGACCGTTTGTCTCAGACCGTCTGTCTCAGACCGTCTGTCTCAGACCGTCTGTCTCAGACCGTCTGTCTCAGACCGTCTGTCTCAGACCGTCTGTCTCAGACCGTCTGTCTCAGACCGTCTGTCTCAGACCGTCTGTCTCAGACCGTCTGTCTCAGACCGTCTGTCTCAGACCGTTTGTCTCAGACCGTCTGTCTCAGACCGTCTGTCTCATTCCGTCTATCTTAGATCGTCTGTCTCAGAACGTCTGTCACTGTGCATCTGTCTAAGACCGTCTGTCACTGTGCATCTGTCTAAGACCGTCTGTCTCAGACCGTCTTGCTCAGACCGTCCGTCTCAGACCGTCTGCCTGATAACGTCTCTCTCAGACCGTCTGTCTCAGACCGTCTGTCTCAGACCGTCTGTCTCAGACCGTCTGTCTCATCCCGTCTGTCTCAGACCGTCTGTCTCAGACCGTCTGTCTCATCCCGTCTGTCTCATCCCGTCTGCCTCATCCCGTCTGTCTCATCCCGTCTGTCTCATTCCGTCTAACTTAGATCGTCTGACTCAGAAAGTCTGTCTCAGACCGTCTGTCTCATTCCGTCTATCTTAGATCGTCTGTCTCAGAACGTCTGTCACTGTGCATCTGTCTAAGACCGTCTGTCTCAGACCGTCTTGCTCAGACCGTCCGTCTCAGACCGTCTGCCTGATAACGTCTCTCTCAGACCGTCTGTCTCAGACCGTCTGTCTCAGACCGTCTGTCTCAGACCGTCTGTCTCATCCCGTCTTTCTCACACCGTCTGTCTCAGACCGTCTGTCTCAGACCGTCTGTCTCAGACCGTCTGTCTCAGATCGTCTGTCTCAGACGGTCTGTCTCAGAACGTCTGTCACTGTGCGTCTGTCTAAGACCGTCTGTCTCATACCGTCTGTCCCACATCGTCGGTCTCATACAGTCTGTCTCTGTCCGTCTGACTCACACCGGCAGTCTCAGATCGTCTGTCTCGGACCGTCTGTCTCAGACCGTCTTAGTCGTTCCGTATGTCTCAGACCGTCTGCCTCAGACCGTCTGTCTCAGACCGTCTGTCTCAGACCGTCTGTCTCAGACCGTCTGTCTCATCCCGTCTGTCTCATCCCGTCTGCCTCATCCCGTCTGTCTCATCCCGTCTGTCTCATTCCGTCTAACTTAGATCGTCTGACTCAGAAAGTCTGTCTCAGACCGTCTGTCTCAGACCGTCTGTCTCAGACCGTCTGTCTCAGACCGTCTGTCTCAGACCGTCTGTCTCAGACCGTCTGTCTCAGACCGTCTGTCTCAGACCGTCTGTCTCAGACCGTCTGTCTCAGACCGTCTGTCTCAGACCGTTTGTTTCAGAGAACCCGTCTCAGACTGTCTGTCTCATTCCGTCTGTCTCAGACTGCCTGTCTCATTCCGTCAGTCTCAGATCGTCTGTCTCAGACCGTCTGTCTCAGACCGTCTGTCTCAGACCGTTTGTCTCAGACCGTCTGTCTCAGACCGTCTGTCTCATTCCGTCTATCTTAGATCGTCTGTCTCAGAACGTCTGTCACTGTGCATCTGTCTAAGACCGTCTGCCTCAGACCGTCTTGCTCAGACCGTCCGTCTCAGACCGTCTGCCTGATAACGTCTCTCTCAGACCGTCTGTCTCAGACCGTCTGTCTCAGACCGTCTGTCTCAGACCGTCTGTCTCAGACCGTCTGTCTCAGACCGTCTGTCTCAGACCGTCTGTCTCAGACCGTCTGTCTCAGACCGTCTGTCTCAGACCGTCTGTCTCAGACCGTCTGTCTCAGACCGTCTGTCTCAGACCGTTTGTCTCAGACCGTCTGTCTCAGACCGTCTGTCTCATTCCGTCTATCTTAGATCGTCTGTCTCAGAACGTCTGTCACTGTGCATCTGTCTAAGACCGTCTGTCTCAGACCGTCTTGCTCAGACCGTCCGTCTCAGACCGTCTGCCTGATAACGTCTCTCTCAGACCGTCTGTCTCAGACCGTCTGTCTCAGACCGTCTGTCTCAGACCGTCTGTCTCAGACCGTCTGTCTCAGACCGTCTGTCTCAGACCGTCTGTCTCAGACCGTCTGTCTCATTCCGTCTGTCTCAGATCGTCTGTCTCAGACCGTCTGTCTCAGACCGTCTGTCTCAGACCGTTTGTCTCATACCGTCTGTCTCAGACCGTCTGTCTCATTCCGTCTATCTTAGATCGTCTGTCTCAGAACGTCTGTCACTGTGCATCTGTCTAAGACCGTCTGCCTCAGACCGTCTTGCTCAGACCGTCCGTCTCAGACCGTCTGCCTGATAACGTCTCTCTCAGACCGTCTGTCTCAGACCGTCTGTCTCGGACCGTCTGTCTCAGACCGTCTGTCTCAGACCGTCTATCTCAGACCGTCTGTCTCAGACCATCTCTCTCATACCGTCTGTCTCAGACCGTCTGTCTCAAAGCGTCTGTCTCAGACCGTCTGTCTCAGACCGCCTGTCTCAGATCGTCTGTCTCATACCGTCTGTCTCAGACCGTCTGTCTCAGACCTTCTGTCTAAGACCGTCTGTCTCAGACCGTCTGTCTCATCCCGTCTGTCTCATCCCGCCTGTCTCATCCCGTCAGTCTCATCCCGTCTGTCTCATCCCGTCTGTCTCATCCCGTCTGTCTCATCCCGTCTGTCTCATCCCGTCTGTCTCAGACCGTCTGTCTCAAACCGTCTGTCTCAGACCGTCTGTCTCAGACCGCCTGTCTCAGAACGTCTGTCTCAGACCGTCTGTCTCAGGCCGTCTGTCTCAGACCGTCTGTCTCAGACCGTCTGTCTCAGTCCGTCTGTCTCAGACCGTCTGTCTCAGACCGTCTGTCTCAGACCGTCTGTCTCAGACCGTCTGTCTCAGACCGTCTGTCTCAGACCGTCTGTCTCAGACCGTCTGTCTCAGACGGTCTGTCTCAGAACGGCTGTCACTGTGCGTCTGTCTAAGACCGTCTGTCTCATACCGTCTGTCCCACATCGTCGGTCTCATACAGTCTGTCTCTGTCCGTCTGACTCACACCGGCAGTCTCAGATCGTCTGTCTCGGACCGTCTGTCTCAGACCGTCTTACTCGTTCCGTATGTCTCAGACCGTCTGTCTCAGACCGTCTGTCTCAGATCGTCTGTCTCAGACGGTCTGTCTCCGAATGTCTGTCACTGTGCGTCTGCCTAAGACCGTCTGTCTCAGACCGTCTTTCTCAGACCGTCTGTCTCAGACCGTCTGTCTCATTCCATCTATCTTAGATCGTCTGTCTCAGAACGTCTGTCACTGTGCGTCTGTCTAAGACCGTCTGTCTCATACCGTCTGTCTCACATCGTCGGTCTCAGACAGTCAGTCTCTGTCCGTCTGCCTCACACCGGCAGTCTCAGACCGTCTGTCTCAGAACATCTGTTTGAGACAACCCGTCTCAGACTGTCTGTCTCAGACCGTCTTTCTCAGACCGTCCGTCTCAAACCGTCTGCCTGATAACGTCTCTCTCAGACCGTCTGTCTCAGACCGTCTGCCTCAGACCGTCTGTCTCAGATCGTCTGTCTCAGACCGTCTGTCTCAGACCGTCTGTCTCAGACCGTCTGTCTCAGACCGTCTGTCTCAGACCGTCTGTCTCAGACCGTCCGTCTCAGACCGTCTGTCTCAGACCGTCTGTCTCAGACCGTCTGTCTCAGACCGTCTGTCTCAGACCGTCTGTCTCAGACCGTCTGTCTCAGACCGTCTGTCTCAGACCGTCTCTCTCATACCGTCTGTCTCAGACCGTCTGTCTCAGACCGTCTGTCTCAAAGCGTCTGTCTCAGACCGTCTGTCTCAGACCGCCTGTCTCAGATCGTCTGTCTCATACCGTCTGTCTCAGACCGTCTGTCTCAGACCGTCTGTCTCATCCCGTCTGTCTCAGACCGTCTTGCTCAGACCGTCCGTCTCAGACCGTCTGCCTGATAACGTCTCTCTCAGGTCGTCTGTCTCAGACCGTCTGTCTCAGACCGTCTGTCTCAGACCGTCTATCTCAGACCGTCTGTCTCAGACCCTCTGTCTCAGACCGTCTGTCTCAGACCGTCTGTCCTAGACCGTCTGTCTCAGACCGTCTGTCTCGGACCGTCTGTCTCAGACCGTCTGCCTAAGACCGTCTGTCTCAGACCGTCTGTCTCAGACCGTCTGTCTCATTCCATCTATCTTAGATCGTCTGTCTCATTCCATCTATCTTAGATCGTCTGTCTCAGACCGTCTGTCTCAGACCGTCTGTCTCAGACCGTCTGTCTCAGACCGTCTGTCTCAGACCGTCTGTCTCAGACCGTCTGTCTCATCCCGTCTTTCTCACACCGTCTGTCTCAGACCGTCTGTCTCAGACCGTCTGTCTCAGACCGTCTGTCTCATCCCGTCTTTCTCGCACCGTCCGTCTCAGACCGTCTGCCTGATAACGTCTCTCTCAGATCGTCTGTCTCAGACCGTCTGTCTCAGATCGTCTGTCTCAGACGGTCTGTCTCAGAACGTCTGTCACTGTGCGTCTGTCTAAGACCGTCTGTCTCATACCGTCTGTCCCACATCGTCGGTCTCATACAGTCTGTCTCTGTCCGTCTGACTCACACCGGCAGTCTCAGATCGTCTGTCTCGGACCGTCTGTCTCAGACCGTCTTACTCGTTCCGTATGTCTCAGACCGTCTGCCTCAGACCGTCTGTCTCAGACCGTCTGTCTCATCCCGTCTGTCTCATCCCGTCTGCCTCATCCCGTCTGTCTCATCCCGTCTGTCTCATTCCGTCTAACTTAGATCGTCTGACTCAGAAAGTCTGTCTCAGACCGTCTGTCTCAGACCGTCTGTCTCAGACCGTCTGTCTCAGACCGTCTGTCTCAGACCGTCTGTCTCAGACCGTCTGTCTCAGACCGTCTGTCTCAGACCGTCTGTCTCAGACCGTCTGTCTCAGACCGTCTGTCTCAGACCGTCTGTCTCAGACCGTCTGCTTCAGAGAACCCGTCTCAGACTGTCTGTCTCATTCCGTCTGTCTCAGACTGCCTGTCTCATTCCGTCTGTCTCAGATCGTCTGTCTCAGACCGTCTGTCTCAGACCGTCTGTCTCAGACCGTCTGTCTCAGACCGTTTGTCTCAGACCGTCTGTCTCAGACCGTCTGTCTCAGACCGTCTGTCTCAGACCGTCTGTCTCAGACCGTCTGTCTCAGACCGTCTGTCTCAGACCGTCTGTCTCAGACCGTCTGTCTCAGACCGTCTGTCTCAGACCGTCTGTCTCAGACCGTCTGTCTCAGACCGTTTGTCTCAGACCGTCTGTCTCAGACCGTCTGTCTCAGACCGTCTGTCTCATTCCGTCTATCTTAGATCGTCTGTCTCAGAACGTCTGTCACTGTGCATCTGTCTAAGACCGTCTGTCACTGTGCATCTGTCTAAGACCGTCTGTCTCAGACCGTCTTGCTCAGACCGTCCGTCTCAGACCGTCTGCCTGATAACGTCTCTCTCAGACCGTCTGTCTCAGACCGTCTGTCTCAGACCGTCTGTCTCAGACCGTCTGTCTCATCCCGTCTGTCTCAGACCGTCTGTCTCAGACCGTCTGTCTCATCCCGTCTGTCTCATCCCGTCTGCCTCATCCCGTCTGTCTCATCCCGTCTGTCTCATTCCGTCTAACTTAGATCGTCTGACTCAGAAAGTCTGTCTCAGACCGTCTGTCTCATTCCGTCTATCTTAGATCGTCTGTCTCAGAACGTCTGTCACTGTGCATCTGTCTAAGACCGTCTGTCTCAGACCGTCTTGCTCAGACCGTCCGTCTCAGACCGTCTGCCTGATAACGTCTCTCTCAGACCGTCTGTCTCAGACCGTCTGTCTCAGACCGTCTGTCTCAGACCGTCTGTCTCATCCCGTCTTTCTCACACCGTCTGTCTCAGACCGTCTGTCTCAGACCGTCTGTCTCAGACCGTCTGTCTCAGATCGTCTGTCTCAGACGGTCTGTCTCAGAACGTCTGTCACTGTGCGTCTGTCTAAGACCGTCTGTCTCATACCGTCTGTCCCACATCGTCGGTCTCATACAGTCTGTCTCTGTCCGTCTGACTCACACCGGCAGTCTCAGATCGTCTGTCTCGGACCGTCTGTCTCAGACCGTCTTAGTCGTTCCGTATGTCTCAGACCGTCTGCCTCAGACCGTCTGTCTCAGACCGTCTGTCTCAGACCGTCTGTCTCAGACCGTCTGTCTCATCCCGTCTGTCTCATCCCGTCTGCCTCATCCCGTCTGTCTCATCCCGTCTGTCTCATTCCGTCTAACTTAGATCGTCTGACTCAGAAAGTCTGTCTCAGACCGTCTGTCTCAGACCGTCTGTCTCAGACCGTCTGTCTCAGACCGTCTGTCTCAGACCGTCTGTCTCAGACCGTCTGTCTCAGACCGTCTGTCTCAGACCGTCTGTCTCAGACCGTCTGTCTCAGACCGTCTGTCTCAGACCGTTTGTTTCAGAGAACCCGTCTCAGACTGTCTGTCTCATTCCGTCTGTCTCAGACTGCCTGTCTCATTCCGTCTGTCTCAGATCGTCTGTCTCAGACCGTCTGTCTCAGACCGTCTGTCTCAGACCGTTTGTCTCAGACCGTCTGTCTCAGACCGTCTGTCTCATTCCGTCTATCTTAGATCGTCTGTCTCAGAACGTCTGTCACTGTGCATCTGTCTAAGACCGTCTGCCTCAGACCGTCTTGCTCAGACCGTCCGTCTCAGACCGTCTGCCTGATAACGTCTCTCTCAGACCGTCTGTCTCAGACCGTCTGTCTCAGACCGTCTGTCTCAGACCGTCTGTCTCAGACCGTCTGTCTCAGACCGTCTGTCTCAGACCGTCTGTCTCAGACCGTCTGTCTCAGACCGTCTGTCTCAGACCGTCTGTCTCAGACCGTCTGTCTCAGACCGTTTGTCTCAGACCGTCTGTCTCAGACCGTCTGTCTCATTCCGTCTATCTTAGATCGTCTGTCTCAGAACGTCTGTCACTGTGCATCTGTCTAAGACCGTCTGTCTCAGACCGTCTTGCTCAGACCGTCCGTCTCAGACCGTCTGCCTGATAACGTCTCTCTCAGACCGTCTGTCTCAGACCGTCTGTCTCAGACCGTCTGTCTCAGACCGTCTGTCTCAGACCGTCTGTCTCAGACCGTCTGTCTCAGACCGTCTGTCTCAGACCGTCTGTCTCATTCCGTCTGTCTCAGATCGTCTGTCTCAGACCGTCTGTCTCAGACCGTCTGTCTCAGACCGTTTGTCTCATACCGTCTGTCTCAGACCGTCTGTCTCATTCCGTCTATCTTAGATCGTCTGTCTCAGAACGTCTGTCACTGTGCATCTGTCTAAGACCGTCTGCCTCAGACCGTCTTGCTCAGACCGTCCGTCTCAGACCGTCTGCCTGATAACGTCTCTCTCAGACCGTCTGTCTCAGACCGTCTGTCTCGGACCGTCTGTCTCAGACCGTCTGTCTCAGACCGTCTATCTCAGACCGTCTGTCTCAGACCGTCTGTCTCAGACCGTCTGTCTCAGACCGTTTGTCTCTGACCGTCTGTCTCAGACCGTCTGTGTCATTCCGTCTATCTTAGATCGTCTGTCTCAGAACGTCTGTCACTGTGCATCTGTCTAAGACCGTCTGTCTCAGACCGTCTTGCTCAGACCGTCCGTCTCAGACCGTCTGCCTGATAACGTCTCTCTCAGACCGTCTGTCTCAGACCGTCTGTCTCAGACCGTCTGTCTCAGACCGTCTGTCTCATCCCGTCTGTCTCATCCCGTCTGCCTCATCCCGTCTGTCTCATCCCGTCTGTCTCATTCCGTCTAACTTAGATCGTCTGACTCAGAAAGTCTGTCTCAGACCGTCTGTCTCAGACCGTCTGTCTCAGACCGTCTGTCTCAGACCGTCTGTCTCAGACCGTCTGTCTCAGACCGTCTGTCTCAGACCGTCTGTCTCAGACCGTCTGCTTCAGAGAACCCGTCTCAGACTGTCTGTCTCATTCCGTCTGTCTCAGACTGCCTGTCTCATTCCGTCTGTCTCAGATCGTCTGTCTCAGACCGTCTGTCTCAGACCGTCTGTCTCAGACCGTCTGTCTCAGACCGTCTGTCTCAGACCGTTTGTCTCAGACCGTCTGTCTCAGACCGTCTGTCTCAGACCGTCTGTCTCAGACCGTCTGTCTCAGACCGTCTGTCTCAGACCGTCTGTCTCAGACCGTCTGTCTCAGACCGTCTGTCTCAGACCGTCTGTCTCAGACCGTCTGTCTCAGACCGTCTGTCTCAGACCGTTTGTCTCAGACCGTCTGTCTCAGACCGTCTGTCTCATTCCGTCTATCTTAGATCGTCTGTCTCAGAACGTCTGTCACTGTGCATCTGTCTAAGACCGTCTGTCACTGTGCATCTGTCTAAGACCGTCTGTCTCAGACCGTCTTGCTCAGACCGTCCGTCTCAGACCGTCTGCCTGATAACGTCTCTCTCAGACCGTCTGTCTCAGACCGTCTGTCTCAGACCGTCTGTCTCAGACCGTCTGTCTCATCCCGTCTGTCTCAGACCGTCTGTCTCAGACCGTCTGTCTCATCCCGTCTGTCTCATCCCGTCTGCCTCATCCCGTCTGTCTCATCCCGTCTGTCTCATTCCGTCTAACTTAGATCGTCTGACTCAGAAAGTCTGTCTCAGACCGTCTGTCTCATTCCGTCTATCTTAGATCGTCTGTCTCAGAACGTCTGTCACTGTGCATCTGTCTAAGACCGTCTGTCTCAGACCGTCTTGCTCAGACCGTCCGTCTCAGACCGTCTGCCTGATAACGTCTCTCTCAGACCGTCTGTCTCAGACCGTCTGTCTCAGACCGTCTGTCTCAGACCGTCTGTCTCATCCCGTCTTTCTCACACCGTCTGTCTCAGACCGTCTGTCTCAGACCGTCTGTCTCAGACCGTCTGTCTCAGATCGTCTGTCTCAGACGGTCTGTCTCAGAACGTCTGTCACTGTGCGTCTGTCTAAGACCGTCTGTCTCATACCGTCTGTCCCACATCGTCGGTCTCATACAGTCTGTCTCTGTCCGTCTGACTCACACCGGCAGTCTCAGATCGTCTGTCTCGGACCGTCTGTCTCAGACCGTCTTAGTCGTTCCGTATGTCTCAGACCGTCTGCCTCAGACCGTCTGTCTCAGACCGTCTGTCTCAGACCGTCTGTCTCAGACCGTCTGTCTCATTCCGTCTATCTTAGATCGTCTGTCTCAGAACGTCTGTCACTGTGCATCTGTCTAAGACCGTCTGTCTCAGACCGTCTTGCTCAGACCGTCCGTCTCAGACCGTCTGCCTGATAACGTCTCTCTCAGACCGTCTGTCTCAGACCGTCTGTCTCAGACCGTCTGTCTCAGACCGTCTGTCTCATCCCGTCTTTCTCACACCGTCTGTCTCAGACCGTCTGTCTCAGACCGTCTGTCTCAGACCGTCTGTCTCAGATCGTCTGTCTCAGACGGTCTGTCTCAGAACGTCTGTCACTGTGCGTCTGTCTAAGACCGTCTGTCTCATACCGTCTGTCCCACATCGTCGGTCTCATACAGTCTGTCTCTGTCCGTCTGACTCACACCGGCAGTCTCAGATCGTCTGTCTCGGACCGTCTGTCTCAGACCGTCTTAGTCGTTCCGTATGTCTCAGACCGTCTGCCTCAGACCGTCTGTCTCAGACCGTCTGTCTCAGACCGTCTGTCTCAGACCGTCTGTCTCATCCCGTCTGTCTCATCCCGTCTGCCTCATCCCGTCTGTCTCATCCCGTCTGTCTCATTCCGTCTAACTTAGATCGTCTGACTCAGAAAGTCTGTCTCAGACCGTCTGTCTCAGACCGTCTGTCTCAGACCGTCTGTCTCAGACCGTCTGTCTCAGACCGTCTGTCTCAGACCGTCTGTCTCAGACCGTCTGTCTCAGACCGTCTGTCTCAGACCGTTTGTTTCAGAGAACCCGTCTCAGACTGTCTGTCTCATTCCGTCTGTCTCAGACTGCCTGTCTCATTCCGTCTGTCTCAGATCGTCTGTCTCAGACCGTCTGTCTCAGACCGTCTGTCTCAGACCGTTTGTCTCAGACCGTCTGTCTCAGACCGTCTGTCTCATTCCGTCTATCTTAGATCGTCTGTCTCAGAACGTCTGTCACTGTGCATCTGTCTAAGACCGTCTGCCTCAGACCGTCTTGCTCAGACCGTCCGTCTCAGACCGTCTGCCTGATAACGTCTCTCTCAGACCGTCTGTCTCAGACCGTCTGTCTCAGACCGTCTGTCTCAGACCGTCTGTCTCAGACCGTCTGTCTCAGACCGTCTGTCTCAGACCGTCTGTCTCAGACCGTCTGTCTCAGACCGTCTGTCTCAGACCGTCTGTCTCAGACCGTCTGTCTCAGACCGTCTGTCTCAGACCGTCTGTCTCAGACCGTTTGTCTCAGACCGTCTGTCTCAGACCGTCTGTCTCATTCCGTCTATCTTAGATCGTCTGTCTCAGAACGTCTGTCACTGTGCATCTGTCTAAGACCGTCTGTCTCAGACCGTCTTGCTCAGACCGTCCGTCTCAGACCGTCTGCCTGATAACGTCTCTCTCAGACCGTCTGTCTCAGACCGTCTGTCTCAGACCGTCTGTCTCAGACCGTCTGTCTCAGACCGTCTGTCTCAGACCGTCTGTCTCAGACCGTCTGTCTCAGACCGTCTGTCTCATTCCGTCTGTCTCAGATCGTCTGTCTCAGACCGTCTGTCTCAGACCGTCTGTCTCAGACCGTTTGTCTCATACCGTCTGTCTCAGACCGTCTGTCTCATTCCGTCTATCTTAGATCGTCTGTCTCAGAACGTCTGTCACTGTGCATCTGTCTAAGACCGTCTGCCTCAGACCGTCTTGCTCAGACCGTCCGTCTCAGACCGTCTGCCTGATAACGTCTCTCTCAGACCGTCTGTCTCAGACCGTCTGTCTCGGACCGTCTGTCTCAGACCGTCTGTCTCAGACCGTCTATCTCAGACCGTCTGTCTCAGACCGTCTGTCTCAGACCGTCTGTCTCAGACCGTTTGTCTCTGACCGTCTGTCTCAGACCGTCTGTGTCATTCCGTCTATCTTAGATCGTCTGTCTCAGAACGTCTGTCACTGTGCATCTGTCTAAGACCGTCTGTCTCAGACCGTCTTGCTCAGACCGTCCGTCTCAGACCGTCTGCCTGATAACGTCTCTCTCAGACCGTCTGTCTCAGACCGTCTGTCTCAGACCGTCTGTCTCAGACCGTCTGTCTCATCCCGTCTGTCTCATCCCGTCTGCCTCATCCCGTCTGTCTCATCCCGTCTGTCTCATTCCGTCTAACTTAGATCGTCTGACTCAGAAAGTCTGTCTCAGACCGTCTGTCTCAGACCGTCTGTCTCAGACCGTCTGTCTCAGACCGTCTGTCTCAGACCGTCTGTCTCAGACCGTCTGTTTCAGAGAACCCGTCTCAGACTCTCTGTCTCATTCCGTCTGTCTCAGACTGCCTGTCTCATTCCGTCTGTCTCAGATCGTCTGTCTCAGACCGTCTGTCTCATCCTGTCTGTCTCATCCCGTCTGCCTCATCCCGTCTGTCTCATCCCGTCTGTCTCATTCCGTCTAACTTAGATCGTCTGACTCAGAAAGTCTGTCTCAGACCGTCTGTCTCAGACCGTCTGTCTCAGACCGTCTGTCTCAGACCGTCTGTCTCAGACCGTCTGTCTCAGACCGTCTGTCTCAGACCGTCTGTCTCAGACCGTCTGTCTCAGACCGTCTGTCTCAGACCGTCTGTCTCAGACAGTCTGTCTCAGACCGTCTGTCTCAGACCGTCTGTCTCAGACCGTCTGTTTCAGAGAACCCGTCTCAGACTGTCTGTCTCATTCCGTCTGTCTCAGACTGCCTGTCTCATTCCGTCTGTCTCAGATCGTCTGTCTCAGACCGTCTGTCTCAGACCGTCTGTCTCAGACCGTTTGTCTCAGACCGTCTGTCTCAGACCGTCTGTCTCATTCCGTCTATCTTAGATCGTCTGTCTCAGAACGTCTGTCACTGTGCATCTGTCTAAGACCGTCTGCCTCAGACCGTCTTGCTCAGACCGTCCGTCTCAGACCGTCTGCCTGATAACGTCTGTCTCAGACCGTCTGTCTCAGACCGTCTGTCTCAGACCGTCTGTCTCAGACCGTCTGTCTCAGACCGTCTGTCTCAGACCGTCTGTCTCAGACCGTCTGTCTCAGACCGTCTGTCTCAGACCGTCTGTCTCAGACCGTCTGTCTCAGACCGTCTGTCTCAGACCGTCTGTCTCTGACCGTCTGTCTCAGACCGTCTGTCTCAGACCGTTTGTCTCAGACCGTCTGTCTCAGACCGTCTGTCTCATTCCGTCTATCTTAGATCGTCTGTCTCAGAACGTCTGTCACTGTGCATCTGTCTAAGACCGTCTGTCTCAGACCGTCTTGCTCAGACCGTCCGTCTCAGACCGTTTGCCTGATAACGTCTCTCTCAGACCGTCTGTCTCAGACCGTCTGTCTCAGACCGTCTGTCTCAGACCGTCTGTCTCAGACCGTCTGTCTCAGACCGTCTGTCTCAGACCGTCTGTCTCAGACCGTCTGTCTCATCCCGTCTGTCTCATCCCGTCTGCCTCATCCCGTCTGTCTCATCCCGTCTGTCTCATTCCGTCTAACTTAGATCGTCTGACTCAGAAAGTCTGTCTCAGACCGTCTGTCTCATTCCGTCTATCTTAGATCGTCTGTCTCAGAACGTCTGTCACTGTGCATCTGTCTAAGACCGTCTGTCTCAGACCGTCTTGCTCAGACCGTCCGTCTCAGACCGTCTGCCTGATAACGTCTCACTCAGACCGTCTGTCTCAGACCGTCTGTCTCAGACCGTCTGTCTCAGACCGTCTGTCTCAGACCGTCTGTCTCAGACCGTCTGTCTCAGACCGTCTGTCTCAGACCGTCTGTCTCAGACCGTCTGTCTCAGACCGTCTGTCTCAGACCGTCTGTCTCAGACCGTCTGTCTCAGACCGTCTGTCTCAGACCGTCTGTCTCAGACCGTCTGTCTCATTCCGTCTGTCTCAGATCGTCTCTCTCAGACCGTCTGTCTCAGACCGTCTGTCTCAGACCGTCTGTCTCAGACCGTCTGTCTCAGACCGTCTGTTTCAGAGAACCCGTCTCAGACTCTCTGTCTCATTCCGTCTGTCTCAGACTGCCTGTCTCATTCCGTCTGTCTCAGATCGTCTGTCTCAGACCGTCTGTCTCAGACCGTCTGTCTCAGACCGTTTGTCTCAAACCGTCTGTCTCAGACCGTCTGTCTCATTCCGTCTATCTTAGATCGTCTGTCTCAGAACGTCTGTCACTGTGCATCTGTCTAAGACCGTCTGCCTCAGACCGTGTTGCTCAGACCGTCCGTCTCAGACCGTCTGCCTGATAACGTCTCTCTCAGACCGTCTGTCTCAGACCGTCTGTCTCAGACCGTCTGTCTCAGACCGTCTGTCTCAGACCGTCTGTCTCAGACCGTCTGTCTCAGACCGTCTGTCTCAGACCGTCTGTCTCAGACCGTCTGTCTCAGACCGTCTGTCTCAGACCGTCTGTCTCAGACCGTCTGTCTCAGACCTTTTGTCTCAGACCGTCTGTCTCAGACCGTCTGTCTCAGACCGTCTGTCTCATCCCGTCTGTCTCATCCCGTCTGCCTCATCCCGTCTGTCTCATCCCGTCTGTCTCATTCCGTCTAACTTAGATCGTCTGACTCAGAAAGTCTGTCTCAGACCGTCTGTCTCAGACCGTCTGTCTCAGACCGTCTGTCTCAGACCGTCTGACTCAGACCGTCTGTCTCAGACCGTCTGTCTCAGACCGTCTGTCTCAGACCGTCTGTCTCAGACCGTCTGTCTCAGACCGTCTGTCTCAGACCGTCTGTCTCAGACCGTCTGTCTCAGACCGTCTGCCTGATAACGTCTCTCTCAGACCGTCTGTCTCAGACCGTCTGTCTCGGACCGTCTGTCTCAGACCGTCTGTCTCAGACCGTCTATCTCAGACCGTCTGTCTCAGACCGTCTGTCTCAGACAGTCTGTCTCAGACCGTTTGTCTCTGACCGTCTGTCTCAGACCGTCTGTCTCATCCCGTCTGTTTCATCCCGTCTGTCTCATCCCGTCTGTCTCATTCCGTCTATCTTAGATCGTCTGACTCAGAACGTCTGTCTCAGACCGTCCGTCTCAGACCGTCTGTCTCAGACCGTCTGTCTCAGACCGTCTGTCTCAGACCGTCCGTCTCAGACCGTCTGTCTCAGACCGTCTTTCTCAGACCGTCCGCCTCAGACCGTCTGCCTGATAACGTCTCTCTCAGACCGTCTGTCTCATCCCGTCTGTCTCATTCCGTCTATCTTAGATCGTCTGACTCAGTCCGTCTGTCTCAGACCGTCTGTCTCAGACCGCCTGTCTCAGACCGTCTGTCTCAGATCGTCTGTCTCAGACCGTCTGTCTCAGACCGTCTGTCTCAGACCGTTTGTCTCAGACCGTCTGCCTCAGACCGTCTGTCTCATTCCGTCTATCTTAGATCGTCTGTCTCAGAACGTCTGTCACTGTGCATCTGTCTAAGACCGTCTGCCTCAGACCGTGTTGCTCAGACCGTCCGTCTCAGACCGTCTGCCTGATAACGTCTCTCTCAGACCGTCTGTCTCAGACCGTCTGTCTCAGACCGTCTGTCTCAGACCGTCTGTCTCAGACCGTCTGTCTCAGACCGTCTGTCTCAGACCGTCTGTCTCAGACCGTCTGTCTCAGACCGTCTGTCCCAGACCGTCTGTCTCATTCCGTCTGTCTCAGATCGTCTGTCTCAGACCGTCTGTCTCAGACCGTCTGTCTCAGACCGTTTGTCTCATACCGTCTGTCTCAGACCGTCTGTCTCATTCCGTCTATCTTAGATCGTCTGTCTCAGAACGTCTGTCACTGTGCATCTGTCTAAGACCGTCTGCCTCAGACCGTCTTGCTCAGACCGTCCGTCTCAGACCGTCTGCCTGATAACGTCTCTCTCAGACCGTCTGTCTCAGACCGTCTGTCTCGGACCGTCTGTCTCAGACCGTCTGTCTCAGACCGTCTATCTCAGACCGTCTGTCTCAGACCGTCTGTCTCAGACCGTCTGTCTCAGACCGTTTGTCTCTGACCGTCTGTCTCAGACCGTCTGTGTCATTCCGTCTATCTTAGATCGTCTGTCTCAGAACGTCTGTCACTGTGCATCTGTCTAAGACCGTCTGTCTCAGACCGTCTTGCTCAGACCGTCCGTCTCAGACCGTCTGCCTGATAACGTCTCTCTCAGACCGTCTGTCTCAGACCGTCTGTCTCAGACCGTCTGTCTCAGACCGTCTGTCTCATCCCGTCTGTCTCATCCCGTCTGCCTCATCCCGTCTGTCTCATCCCGTCTGTCTCATTCCGTCTAACTTAGATCGTCTGACTCAGAAAGTCTGTCTCAGACCGTCTGTCTCAGACCGTCTGTCTCAGACCGTCTGTCTCAGACCGTCTGTCTCAGACCGTCTGTCTCAGACCGTCTGTCTCAGACCGTCTGTTTCAGAGAACCCGTCTCAGACTCTCTGTCTCATTCCGTCTGTCTCAGACTGCCTGTCTCATTCCGTCTGTCTCAGATCGTCTGTCTCAGACCGTCTGTCTCATCCTGTCTGTCTCATCCCGTCTGCCTCATCCCGTCTGTCTCATCCCGTCTGTCTCATTCCGTCTAACTTAGATCGTCTGACTCAGAAAGTCTGTCTCAGACCGTCTGTCTCAGACCGTCTGTCTCAGACCGTCTGTCTCAGACCGTCTGTCTCAGACCGTCTGTCTCAGACCGTCTGTCTCAGACCGTCTGTCTCAGACCGTCTGTCTCAGACCGTCTGTTTCAGAGAACCCGTCTCAGACTGTCTGTCTCATTCCGTCTGTCTCAGACTGCCTGTCTCATTCCGTCTGTCTCAGATCGTCTGTCTCAGACCGTCTGTCTCAGACCGTCTGTCTCAGACCGTTTGTCTCAGACCGTCTGTCTCAGACCGTCTGTCTCATTCCGTCTATCTTAGATCGTCTGTCTCAGAACGTCTGTCACTGTGCATCTGTCTAAGACCGTCTGCCTCAGACCGTCTTGCTCAGACCGTCCGTCTCAGACCGTCTGCCTGATAACGTCTGTCTCAGACCGTCTGTCTCAGACCGTCTGTCTCAGACCGTCTGTCTCAGACCGTCTGTCTCAGACCGTCTGTCTCAGACCGTCTGTCTCAGACCGTCTGTCTCAGACCGTCTGTCTCATCCCGTCTGTCTCATCCCGTCTGCCTCATCCCGTCTGTCTCATCCCGTCTGTCTCATTCCGTCTAACTTAGATCGTCTGACTCAGAAAGTCTGTCTCAGACCGTCTGTCTCATTCCGTCTATCTTAGATCGTCTGTCTCAGAACGTCTGTCACTGTGCATCTGTCTAAGACCGTCTGTCTCAGACCGTCTTGCTCAGACCGTCCGTCTCAGACCGTCTGCCTGATAACGTCTCACTCAGACCGTCTGTCTCAGACCGTCTGTCTCAGACCGTCTGTCTCAGACCGTCTGTCTCAGACCGTCTGTCTCAGACCGTCTGTCTCAGACCGTCTGTCTCAGACCGTCTGTCTCAGACCGTCTGTCTCAGACCGTCTGTCTCAGACCGTCTGTCTCAGACCGTCTGTCTCAGACCGTCTGTCTCAGACCGTCTGTCTCAGACCGTCTGTCTCAGACCGTCTGTCTCAGACCGTCTGTCTCAGACCGTCTGTCTCAGACCGTCTGTCTCAGACCGTCTGTCTCAGACCGTCTGTCTCATTCCGTCTGTCTCAGATCGTCTGTCTCAGACCGTCTGTCTCAGACCGTCTGTCTCAGACCGTCTGTCTCAGACCGTCTGTCTCAGACCGTCTGTTTCAGAGAACCCGTCTCAGACTCTCTGTCTCATTCCGTCTGTCTCAGACTGCCTGTCTCATTCCGTCTGTCTCAGATCGTCTGTCTCAGACCGTCTGTCTCAGACCGTCTGTCTCAGACCGTTTGTCTCAAACCGTCTGTCTCAGACCGTCTGTCTCATTCCGTCTATCTTAGATCGTCTGTCTCAGAACGTCTGTCACTGTGCATCTGTCTAAGACCGTCTGCCTCAGACCGTGTTGCTCAGACCGTCCGTCTCAGACCGTCTGCCTGATAACGTCTCTCTCAGACCGTCTGTCTCAGACCGTCTGTCTCAGACCGTCTGTCTCAGACCGTCTGTCTCAGACCGTCTGTCTCAGACCGTCTGTCTCAGACCGTCTGTCTCAGACCGTCTGTCTCAGACCGTCTGTCTCAGACCGTCTGTCTCAGACCGTCTGTCTCAGACCGTCTGTCTCAGACCTTTTGTCTCAGACCGTCTGTCTCAGACCGTCTGTCTCAGACCGTCTGTCTCATCCCGTCTGTCTCATCCCGTCTGCCTCATCCCGTCTGTCTCATCCCGTCTGTCTCATTCCGTCTAACTTAGATCGTCTGACTCAGAAAGTCTGTCTCAGACCGTCTGTCTCAGACCGTCTGTCTCAGACCGTCTGTCTCAGACCGTCTGACTCAGACCGTCTGTCTCAGACCGTCTGTCTCAGACCGTCTGTCTCAGACCGTCTGTCTCAGACCGTCTGTCTCAGACCGTCTGTCTCAGACCGTCTGTCTCAGACCGTCTGCCTGATAACGTCTCTCTCAGACCGTCTGTCTCAGACCGTCTGTCTCGGACCGTCTGTCTCAGACCGTCTGTCTCAGACCGTCTATCTCAGACCGTCTGTCTCAGACCGTCTGTCTCAGACAGTCTGTCTCAGACCGTTTGTCTCTGACCGTCTGTCTCAGACCGTCTGTCTCATCCCGTCTGTTTCATCCCGTCTGTCTCATCCCGTCTGTCTCATTCCGTCTATCTTAGATCGTCTGACTCAGAACGTCTGTCTCAGACCGTCCGTCTCAGACCGTCTGTCTCAGACCGTCTGTCTCAGACCGTCTGTCTCAGACCGTCTGTCTCAGACCGTCTGTCTCAGACCGTCTTTCTCAGACCGTCCGCCTCAGACCGTCTGCCTGATAACGTCTCTCTCAGACCGTCTGTCTCATCCCGTCTGTCTCATTCCGTCTATCTTAGATCGTCTGACTCAGTCCGTCTGTCTCAGACCGTCTGTCTCAGACCGCCTGTCTCAGACCGTCTGTCTCAGATCGTCTGTCTCAGACCGTCTGTCTCAGACCGTCTGTCTCAGACCGTTTGTCTCAGACCGTCTGCCTCAGACCGTCTGTCTCATTCCGTCTATCTTAGATCGTCTGTCTCAGAACGTCTGTCACTGTGCATCTGTCTAAGACCGTCTGCCTCAGACCGTGTTGCTCAGACCGTCCGTCTCAGACCGTCTGCCTGATAACGTCTCTCTCAGACCGTCTGTCTCAGACCGTCTGTCTCAGACCGTCTGTCTCAGACCGTCTGTCTCAGACCGTCTGTCTCAGACCGTCTGTCTCAGACCGTCTGTCTCAGACCGTCTGTCTCAGACCGTCTGTCTCAGACCTTTTGTCTCAGACCGTCTGTCTCAGACCGTCTGTCTCAGACCGTCTGTCTCAGACCGTCTGTCTCAGACCGTCTGTCTCAGACCGTCTGTCTCAGACCGTCTGTCTCAGACCGTCTGTCTCAGACCGTCTGTCTCAGACCGTCTGTCTCAGACCGTCTGTCTCAGACCGTCTGTCTCAGACCGTCTGTCTCAGACCGTCTGTCTCAGACCGTCTGTCTCAGACCGTTTGTCTCAGACCGTCTGTCTCAGACCGTCTGTCTCATTCCGTCTATCTTAGATCGTCTGTCTCAGAACGTCTGTCACTGTGCATCTGTCTAAGACCGTCTGTCTCAGACCGTCTTGCTCAGACCGTCCGTCTCAGACCGTCTGCCTGATAACGTCTCTCTCAGACCGTCTGTCTCAGACCGTCTGTCTCAGACCGTCTGTCTCAGACCGTCTGTCTCAGACCGTCTGTCTCATCCCGTCTGTCTCATCCCGTCTGCCTCATCCCGTCTGTCTCATCCCGTCTGTCTCATTCCGTCTAACTTAGATCGTCTGACTCAGAAAGTCTGTCTCAGACCGTCTGTCTCATTCCGTCTATCTTAGATCGTCTGTCTCAGAACGTCTGTCACTGTGCATCTGTCTAAGACCGTCTGTCTCAGACCGTCTTGCTCAGACCGTCCGTCTCAGACCGTCTGCCTGATAACGTCTCACTCAGACCGTCTGTCTCAGACCGTCTGTCTCAGACCGTCTGTCTCAGACCGTCTGTCTCAGACCGTCTGTCTCAGACCGTCTGTCTCAGACCGTCTGTCTCAGACCGTCTGTCTCAGACCGTCTGTCTCAGACCGTCTGTCTCAGACCGTCTGTCTCAGACCGTCTGTCTCAGACCGTCTGTCTCAGACCGTCTGTCTCATTCCGTCTGTCTCAGATCGTCTGTCTCAGACCGTCTGTCTCAGACCGTCTGTCTCAGACCGTCTGTCTCAGACCGTCTGTCTCAGACCGTCTGTTTCAGAGAACCCGTCTCAGACTCTCTGTCTCATTCCGTCTGTCTCAGACTGCCTGTCTCATTCCGTCTGTCTCAGATCGTCTGTCTCAGACCGTCTGTCTCAGACCGTCTGTCTCAGACCGTCTGTCTCAGACCGTTTGTCTCAGACCGTCTGTCTCAGACCGTCTGTCTCATTCCGTCTATCTTAGATCGTCTGTCTCAGAACGTCTGTCACTGTGCATCTGTCTAAGACCGTCTGCCTCAGACCGTGTTGCTCAGACCGTCCGTCTCAGACCGTCTGCCTGATAACGTCTCTCTCAGACCGTCTGTCTCAGACCGTCTGTCTCAGACCGTCTGTCTCAGACCGTCTGTCTCAGACCGTCTGTCTCAGACCGTCTGTCTCAGACCGTCTGTCTCAGACCGTCTGTCTCAGACCGTCTGTCTCAGACCGTCTGTCTCAGACCTTTTGTCTCAGACCGTCTGTCTCAGACCGTCTGTCTCAGACCGTCTGTCTCATCCCGTCTGTCTCATCCCGTCTGCCTCATCCCGTCTGTCTCATCCCGTCTGTCTCATTCCGTCTAACTTAGATCGTCTGACTCAGAAAGTCTGTCTCAGACCGTCTGTCTCAGACCGTCTGTCTCAGACCGTCTGTCTCAGACCGTCTGACTCAGACCGTCTGTCTCAGACCGTCTGTCTCAGACCGTCTGTCTCAGACCGTCTGTCTCAGACCGTCTGTCTCAGACCGTCTGTCTCAGACCGTCTGTCTCAGACCGTCTGCCTGATAACGTCTCTCTCAGACCGTCTGTCTCAGACCGTCTGTCTCGGACCGTCTGTCTCAGACCGTCTGTCTCAGACCGTCTATCTCAGACCGTCTGTCTCAGACCGTCTGTCTCAGACCGTCTGTCTCAGACCGTTTGTCTCTGACCGTCTGTCTCAGACCGTCTGTCTCATCCCGTCTGTTTCATCCCGTCTGTCTCATCCCGTCTGTCTCATTCCGTCTATCTTAGATCGTCTGACTCAGTCCGTCTGTCTCAGACCGTCTGTCTCAGACCGCCTGTCTCAGACCGTCTGTCTCAGATCGTCTGTCTCAGACCGTCTGTCTCAGACCGTCTGTCTCAGACCGTCTGTCTCAGACCGTCTTTCTCAGACCGTCTGTGTCATTCCGTCTATCTTAGATCGTCTGTCTCAGAACGTCTGTCACTGTGCATCTGTCTAAGACCGTCTGCCTCAGACCGTGTTGCTCAGACCGTCCGTCTCAGACCGTCTGCCTGATAACGTCTCTCTCAGACCGTCTGTCTCAGACCGTCTGTCTCAGACCGTCTGTCTCAGACCGTCTGTCTCAGACCGTCTGTCTCAGACCTTTTGTCTCAGACCGTCTGTCTCAGACCATCTGTCTCAGACCGTCTGTCTCAGACCGTCTGTCTCATCCCGTCTGTCTCATCCCGTCTGCCTCATCCCGTCTGTCTCATCCCGTCTGTCTCATTCCGTCTAACTTAGATCGTCTGACTCAGAAAGTCTGTCTCAGACCGTCTGTCTCAGACCGTCTGTCTCAGACCGTCTGTCTCAGACCGTCTGTCTCAGACCGTCTGTCTCAGACCGTCTGTCTCAGACCGTCTGTCTCAGACCGTCTGTCTCAGACCGTCTGTCTCAGACCGTCTGTCTCAGACCGTCTGTCTCAGACCGTCTGTCTCAGACCGTCTGTCTCAGACCGTCTGTCTCAGACCGTCTGTCTCAGACCGTCTGTTTCAGAGAACCCGTCTCAGACTGTCTGTCTCATTCCGTCTGTCTCAGACTGTATGTCTCATTCCGTCTGTCTCAGATCGTCTGTCTCAGACCGTCTGCCTCAGACCGTCTGTCTCAGACCGTCTGTCTCAGACCGTTTGTCTCAGATCGTCTGTCTCAGACCGTCTGTCTCATTCCGTCTATCTTAGATCGTCTGTCTCAGAACGTCTTGCTCAGACTGTCCGTCTCAGACCGTCTGCCTGATAACGTCTCTCTCAGACCGTCTGTCTCAGACCGTCTGTCTCAGACCGTCTGTCTCAGACCGTCTGTCTCAGACCGTCTGTCTCAGGCCGTCTGTCTCAGACCGTCTGTCTCAGACCGTCTGTCTCAGACCGTCTGTCTCAGACCGTCTGTCTCAGACCGTCTGTCTCAGACCGTCTGTCTCAGACCGTCTGTCTCAGACCGTCTGTCTCAGACCGTCTGTCTCAGACCGTCTGTCTCAGACCGTCTGTCTCAGACCGTCTGTCTCAGACCGTCTGTCTCATCCCGTCTGTCTCAGACCGTCTGTCTAAGACCGTCTGTCTCATCCCGTCTGTCTCATCCCGTCTGTCTCATCCCGTCTGTCTCATCCCGTCTGTCTCATCCCGTCTGTCTCATCCCATCTGTCTCATCCCGTCTGTCTCATCCCGTCTGTCTCATCCCGTCTGTTTCATCCCGTCTGTCTCATTCCGTCTATCTTAGATCGTCTGACTCATCCCGTCTGTCTCATCCCGTCTGTCTCATCCCGTCTGTCTCATCCCATCTGTCTCATCCCGTCTGTCTCATCCCGTCTGTCTCATCCCGTCTGTTTCATCCCGTCTGTCTCATCCCGTCTGTCTCATTCCGTCTATCTTAGATCGTCTGACTCAGAACGTCTGTCTCAGACCGTCCGTCTCAGACCGTCTGTCTCAGACCGTCTGTCTCAGACCGTCTGTCTCAGACCGTCTGTCTCAGACCGTCTGTCTCAGACCGTCTTTCTCAGACCGTCCGCCTCAGACCGTCTGCCTGATAACGTCTCTCTCAGACCGTCTGTCTCATCCCGTCTGTCTCATCCCGTCTGTCTCATTCCGTCTATCTTAGATCGTCTGACTCAGTCCGTCTGTCTCAGACCGTCTGTCTCAGACCGCCTGTCTCAGACCGTCTGTCTCAGATCGTCTGTCTCAGACCGTCTGTCTCAGACCGTCTGTCTCAGACCGTTTGTCTCAGACCGTCTGCCTCAGACCGTCTGTCTCATTCCGTCTACCTTAGATCGTCTGTCTCAGAACGTCTGTCACTGCGCATCTGTCTAAGACCGTCTGCCTCAGACCGTGTTGCTCAGACCGTCCGTCTCAGACCGTCTGCCTGATAACGTCTCTCTCAGACCGTCTGTCTCAGACCGTCTGTCTCAGACCGTCTGTCTCAGACCGTCTGTCTCAGACCGTCTGTCTCAGACCGTCTGTCTCAGACCGTCTGTCTCAGATCTTTTGTCTCAGACCGTCTGTCTCAGACCGTCTGTCTCAGACCGTCTGTTTCAGAGAACCCGTCTCAGACTGTCTGTCTCATTCCGTCTGTCTCAGACTGTATGTCTCATTCCGTCTGTCTCAGATCGTCTGTCTCAGACCGTCTGCCTCAGACCGTCTGTCTCAGACCGTCTGTCTCAGACCGTTTGTCTCAGATCGTCTGTCTCAGACCGTCTGTCTCATTCCGTCTATCTTAGATCGTCTGTCTCAGAACGTCTTGCTCAGACTGTCCGTCTCAGACCGTCTGCCTGATAACGTCTCTCTCAGACCGTCTGTCTCAGACCGTCTGTCTCATACCGTCTGTCTCAGACCGTCTGTCTCAGACCGTCTGTCTCAGACCGTCTGTCTCAGACCGTCTGTCTCAGACCGTCTGTCTCAGACCGTCTGTCTCAGACCGTCTGTCTCAGACCGTCTGTCTCAGACCGTCTGTCTCAGACCGTCTGTCTCAGACCGTCTGTCTCAGACCGTCTGTCTCAGACCGTCTGTCTCAGACCGTCTGTCTCAGACCGTCTGTCTCAGACCGTCTGTCTCAGACCGTCTGTCTCATCCCGTCTGTCTCAGACCGTCTGTCTAAGACCGTCTGTCTCATCCCGTCTGTCTCATCCCGTCTGTCTCATCCCGTCTGTCTCATCCCGTCTGTCTCATCCCGTCTGTCTCATCCCACCTGTCTCATCCCGTCTGTCTCATCCCGTCTGTCTCATCCCGTCTGTTTCATCCCGTCTGTCTCATTCCGTCTATCTTAGATCGTCTGACTCAGAACGTCTGTCTCAGACCGTCTGTCTCAGACCGTCTGTCTCAGACCGTCTGTCTCAGACCGTCTGTCTCAGACCGTCTGTCTCAGACCGTCTGTCTCAGACCGTCTGTCTCAGACCGTCTGTCTCAGACCGTCTGTCTCAGACCGTCTTTCTCAGACCGTCCGCCTCAGACCGTCTGCCTGATAACGTCTCTCTCAGACCGTCTGTCTCATCCCGTCTGTCTCATCCCGTCTGTCTCATTCCGTCTATCTTAGATCGTCTGACTCAGTCCGTCTGTCTCAGACCGTCTGTCTCAGACCGCCTGTCTCAGACCGTTTGTCTCAGACCGTCTTTCTCAGACCGTCTGTTTCAGAGAACCCGTCTCAGACTGTCTGTCTCATTCCGTCTGTCTCAGACTGCCTGTCTCATTCCGTCTGTCTCAGATCGTCTGTCTCAGACCGTCTGTCTCAGACCGTCTGTCTCAGACCGTTTGTCTCAGACCGTCTGTCTCAGACCGTCTGTCTCATTCCGTCTATCTTAGATCGTCTGTCTCAGAACGTCTGTCACTGTGCATCTGTCTAAGACCGGCTGTCTCAGACCGTCTTGCTCAGACCGTCCGTCTCAGACCGTCTGCCTGATAACGTCTCTCTCAGACCGTCTGTCTCAGACCGTCTGTCTCAGACCGTCTGTCTCAGACCGTCTGTCTCAGACCGTCTGTCTCAGACCGTCTGTCTCAGACCGTCTGTCTCAGACCGTCTGTCTCAGACCGTCTGTCTCAGACCGTCTGTCTCAGACCGTCTGTCTCAGACCGTCTGTCTCAGACCGTCTGTCTCAGACCGTCTGTCTCAGACCGTCTGTCTCAGACCGTCTGTCTCAGACCGTCTGTCTCAGACCGTCTGTCTCAGACCGTCTGTCTCAGACCGTTTGTCTCTGACCGTCTGTCTCAGATCGTCTGTCTCATTCCGTCTATCTTAGATCGTCTGTCTCAGAACGTCTGTCACTGTGCATCTGTCTAAGACCGTCTGTCTCAGACCGTCTTGCTCAGACCGTCCGTCTCAGACCGTCTGCCTGATAACGTCTCTCTCAGACCGTCTGTCTCAGACCGTCTGTCTCAGACCGTCTGTCTCAGACCGTCTGTCTCAGACCGTCTGTCTCAGACCGTCTGTCTCAGACCGTCTGTCTCAGACCGTCTGTCTCAGACCGTCTGTCTCAGACCGTCTGTGTCAGACCGTCTGTCTCAGACCGTCTGTTTCAGAGAACCCGTCTCAGACTGTCTGTCTCTTTCCGTCTGTCTCAGACTGCCTGTCTCATTCCGTCTGTCTCAGATGGTCTGTCTCAGACCGTCTGTCTCAGACCGTCTGTCTCAGACCGTCTGTCTCAGACCGTCTGTCTCAGACCGTTTGTCTCAGATCGTCTGTCTCAGACCGTCTGTCTCATTCCGTCTATCTTAGATCGTCTGTCTCAGAACGTCTGTCACTGTGCATCTGTCTAAGACCGTCTGTCTCAGACCGTCTTGCTCAGACTGTCCGTCTCAGACCGTCTGCCTGATAACGTCTCTCTCAGGCCGTCTGTCTCAGACCGTCTGTCTCAGACCGTCTGTCTCATCCCGTCTGTCTCAGACCGTCTGTCTCATCCCGTCTGTTTCATCCCGTCTGTCTCATCCCGTCTGTCTCATTCCGTCTATCTTAGATCGTCTGACTCAGAACGTCTGTCTCAGACCGTCTGTCTCAGACCGTCTGTCTCAGACCGTCTGTCTCAGACCGTCTGTCTCAGACCGTCTGTCTCAGACCGTCTGTCTCAGACCGTCTGTCTCAGACCGTCTGTCTCAGACCGTCTTTCTCAGACCGTCCGCCTCAGACCGTCTGCCTGATAACGTCTCTCTCAGACCGTCTGTCTCATCCCGTCTGTCTCATTCCGTCTATCTTAGATCGTCTGACTCAGTCCGTCTGTCTCAGACCGTCTGTCTCAGACCGCCTGTCTCAGACCGTCTGTCTCATTCCGTCTATCTTAGATCGTCTGTCTCAGAACGTCTGTCACTGTGCATCTGTCTAAGACCGTCTGTCTCAGACCGTCTTGCTCAGACCGTCCGTCTCAGACCGTCTGCCTGATAACGTCTCCCTCAGACCGTCTGTCTCATCCCGTCTGTCTCATTCCGTCTATCTTAGATCGTCTGACTCAGAACGTCTGTCTCAGACCGTCTGTCTCAGACCGTCTGTCTCAGACCGCCTGTCTCAGATCGTCTGTCTCATACCATCTGTCTCAGACCGTCTGTATAAGACCGTCTATCTCAGCCCGTCTATCTCAGCCCGTCTATCTCAGCCCGCCGGCCTGAGTCCGTCCGTCTCAGACCGTCTGTATCGGACCGTCTGTCTCAGACCATCTGTTTCGGACAGTCCGTCTCACAACGTCTGTCTGATAACGTCTCTCTCAGACCGTCTGTCTCAGACGGACTGTCTCATTCCGTCTATCTTAGATCGTCTGTCTCAGAACGTCTGTCACTGTGCGTCTGTCTAAGACCGGATGTCTCATACCGTCTGTCTCACATCGTCGGTCTCAGACAGTCTGTCTCTGTCCGTCTGCCTCACACCGGCAGTCTCAGATCGTCTGTCTCGGACCGTCTGTCTCAGACCGTCTGTCTCAGACCGTCTGTCTCAGGCCGTCTGTCTCATCCCGTCTGTCTCATCCCGTCTGTCTCATCCCGTCTGTCTCATCCCGTCTGTCTCATCCCGTCTGTCTCAGACCGTCTGTCTCAGACCGTCTGTCTCAGACCGTCTGTCTCAGACCGTCTGTCTCAGACCGTCTGTCTCAGACCGTCTGTGTCAGACCGTCTGTCTCAGACCGTCTGTTTCAGAGAACCCGTCTCAGACTGTCTGTCTCTTTCCGTCTGTCTCAGACTGCCTGTCTCATTCCGTCTGTCTCAGATGGTCTGTCTCAGACCGTCTGTCTCAGACCGTCTGTCTCAGACCGTCTGTCTCAGACCGTTTGTCTCAGATCGTCTGTCTCAGACCGTCTGTCTCATTCCGTCTATCTTAGATCGTCTGTCTCAGAACGTCTGTCACTGTGCATCTGTCTAAGACCGTCTGTCTCAGACCGTCTTGCTCAGACTGTCCGTCTCAGACCGTCTGCCTGATAACGTCTCTCTCAGGCCGTCTGTCTCAGACCGTCTGTCTCAGACCGTCTGTCTCATCCCGTCTGTCTCAGACCGTCTGTCTAAGACCGTCTGTCTCATCCCGTCTGTCTCATCCCGTCTGTCCCATCCCGTCTGTCTCATCCCGTCTGTCTCATCCCATCTGTCTCATCCCGTCTGTCTCATCCCGTCTGTCTCATCCCGTCTGTTTCATCCCGTCTGTCTCATCCCGTCTGTCTCATTCCGTCTAACTTAGATTGTCTGACTCAGAAAGTCTGTCTCAGACCGTCTGTCTCAGACCGTCTGTCTCAGACCGTCTGTCTCAGACCGTCTGTCTCAGACCGTCTGTCTCAGACCGTCTGTCTCAGACCGTCTGTCTCAGACCGTCTGCCTCAGACCGTCTGTCTCAGACCGTCTGTCTCAGACCGTCTGTCTCAGACCGTCTGTCTCAGACCGTCTGTCTCAGACCGTCTGTCTCAGACCGTCTATTTCAGAGAACCCGTCTCAGACTATCTGTCTCGTCCGTCTGTCTCAGACTGCCTGTCTCATTCCGTCTGTCTCAGACCGTCTGTCTCAGACCGTCTGCCTCAGACCGTCTGTCTCAGACCGTCTGTCTCAGACCGTCTGTCTCAGACCGTCTGTCTCAGACCGTCTGTCTCAGACCGTCTGTCTCAGACCGTCTGTCTCAGACCGTCTATTTCAGAGAACCCGTCTCAGACTATCTGTCTCGTCCGTCTGTCTCAGACTGCCTGTCTCATTCCGTCTGTCTCAGATCGTCTGTCTCAGACCGTCTGTCTCATTCCGTCTATCTTAGATCGTCTGTCTCAGAACGTCTGTCTCAGACTGTCTGTCTCAGACCGTCTGTCTCAGACTGTCTGTCTCAGACCGTCTTTCTCAGACCGTCTGTCTCATACCGTCTGTCTCAGACCGTCTGTCTCAGACCGTCTGTCTCAGACCGTGTGTCTCGGACCGTCTGTCTCATCCCGTCTGTCTCATCCCGTCTGTCTCATTCCGTCTATCTTAGATCGTCTGTCTCAGAACGTCTGTCTCAGACTGTCTGTCTCAGACCGTCTGTCTCAGACTGTCTGTCTCAGACCGTCTTTCTCAGACCGTCTGTCTCATACCGTCTGTCTCAGACCGTCTGTCTCAGACCGTCTATTTCAGAGAACCCGTCTCAGACTATCTGTCTCGTCCGTCTGTCTCAGACTGCCTGTCTCATTCCGTCTGTCTCAGACCGTCTGTCTCAGACTGTCTGTCTCAGACCGTCTTTCTCAGACCGTCTTTCTCAGACCGTATGTCTCATACCGTCTGTCTCAGATCGTCTGTATCAGACGGTCTGTCTCAGAACGTCTGTCACTGTGCGTCGGTCTAAGACCGTCTGTCTCAGACCGTCTTTCTCAGACCGTCCGTCTCAAACCGTCTGCCTGATAACGTCTCTCTCAGACCGTCTGTCTCAGACCGTCTGTCTCAGACCGTCTGTCTCAGACCGTCTGTCTCAGACCGTCTGTCTCAGACCGTCTGTCTCAGACCGTCTGTATCAGACCGTCTGCCTAAGACCGTCTGTCTCAGACCGTCTTTCTCAGACCGTCTGTCTCAGACCGTCTGTCTCATTCCATCTATCTTAGATCGTCTGTCTCAGAACGTCTGTCACTGTGCGTCTGTCTAAGACCGTCTGTCTCATACCGTCTGTCTCACATCGTCGGTCTCAGACAGTCAGTCTCTGTCCGTCTGCCTCACACCGGCAGTCTCAGACCGTCTGTCTCAGAACATCTGTTTGAGACAACCCGTCTCAGACTGTCTGTCTCAGACCGTCTTTCTCAGACCGTCCGTCTCAAACCGTCTGCCTGATAACGTCTCTCTCAGACCGTCTGTCTCAGACCGCCTGCCTCAGACCGTCTGTCTCAGATCGTCTGTCTCAGACCGTCTGTCTCAGACCGTCTGTCTCAGACCGTCTGTCTCAGACCGTCTGTCTCAGACCGTCTGTCTCAGACCGTCTGTCTCAGACCGTCTGTCTATGAGCGTCTGTCTCAGACCGTCTGTCTCAGACCGTCTGTCTCAGACCGTCTGTCTCAGACCGTCTGTCTCAGACCGTCTGTCTCAGACAGTCTGTCTCAGACCGTCTGTCTCAGACCGTCTCTCTCATACCGTCTGTCTCAGACCGTCTGTCTCAGACCGTCTGTCTCAAAGCGTCTGTCTCAGACCGTCTGTCTCAGACCGCCTGTCTCAGATCGTCTGTCTCATACCGTCTGTCTCAGACCGTCTGTCTCAGACCTTCTGTCTAAGACCGTCTGTCTCAGACCGTCTGTCTCATCCCGTCTGTCTCATCCCGTCTGTCTCATCCCGTCTGTCTCATCCCGTCAGTCTCATCCCGTCTGTCTCATCCCGTCTGTCTCATCCCGTCTGTCTCATCCCGTCTGTCTCATCCCGTCTGTCTCAGACCGTCTGTCTCAAACCGTCTGTCTCAGACCGTCTGTCTCAGACCGCCTGTCTCAGAACGTCTGTCTCAGACCGTCTGTCTCAGACCGTCTGTCTCAGACCGTCTGTCTCAGTCCGTCTGTCTCAGACCGTCTGTCTCAGACCGTCTGTCTCAGACCGTCTGTCTCAGACCGTCTGTCTCAGACCGTCTGTCTCAGACCGTCTGTCTCAGACCGTCTGTCTCAGACCGTCTGTCCCAGACCGTCTGTCTCAGACCGTCTGTCTCATCCCGTCTGTCTCAGACCGTCTTGCTCAGACCGTCCGTCTCAGACCGTCTGCCTGATAACGTCTCTCTCAGGTCGTCTGTCTCAGACCGTCTGTCTCAGACCGTCTGTCTCAGACCGTCTGTCTCAGACCGTCAGTCTCAGACCGTCTATTTCAGAGAACCCGTCTCAGAATATCTGTCTCGTCCGTCTGTCTCAGACTGCCTGTCTCATTCCGTCTGTCTCAGATCGTCTGTCTCAGACCGTCTGTCTCAGACCGTTTGTCTCAGATCGTCTGTCTCAGACCGTCTGTCTCATTCCGTCTATCTTAGATCGTCTGTCTCAGAACGTCTGTCACTGTGCATCTGTCTAAGACCGTCTGTCTCAGACCGTCTTGCTCAGACCGTCCGTCTCAGACCGTCTGCCTGATAACGTCTCTCTCAGACCGTCTGTCTCAGACCGTCTGTCTCAGACCGTCTGTCTCAGACCGTCTGTCTCAGACCGTCTGTCTCAGACTGTCTGTCTCAGACCGTCTGTCTCAGACTGTCTGTCTCAGACCGTCTTTCTCAGACCGTCTGTCTCATACCGTCTGTCTCAGACCGTCTGTCTCAGACCGTCTGTCTCAGACCGTGTGTCTCGGACCGTCTGTCTCAGATCGTCTGTCTCAGACGGTCTGTCTCAGAACGTCTGTCACTGTGCGTCGGTCTAAGACCGGCTGTCTCAGACCGTCTGTATCAGACCGTCTGCCTAAGACCGTCTGTCTCAGACCGTCTTTCTCAGACCGTCTGTCTCAGACCGTCTGTCTCATTCCATCTATCTTAGATCGTCTATCTCAGAACGTCTGTCACTGTGCGTCTGTCTAAGACCGTCTGTCTCATACCGTCTGTCCCACATCGTCGGTCTCATACAGTCTGTCTCTGTCCGTCTGACTCACACCGGCAGTCTCAGATCGTCTGTCTCGGACCGTCTGTCTAAGACCGTCTGTCTCAGACCGTCTTGCTCAGACCGTCCGTCTCAGACCGTCTGCCTGATAACGTCTCCCTCAGACCGTCTGTCTCATCCCGTCTGTCTCATTCCGTCTATCTTAGATCGTCTGACTCAGAACGTCTGTCTCAGACCGTCTGTCTCAGACCGTCTGTCTCAGACCGCCTGTCTCAGATCGTCTGTCCCATACCATCTGTCTCAGACCGTCTGTATAAGACCGTCTATCTCAGCCCGTCTATCTCAGCCCGCCGGCCTGAGTCCGTCCGTCTCAGACCGTCTGTATCGGACCGTCTGTCTCAGACCATCTGTTTCGGACAGTCCGTCTCACAACGTCTGTCTGATAACGTCTCTCTCAGACCGTCTGTCTCAGACGGACTGTCTCATTCCGTCTATCTTAGATCGTCTGTCTCAGAACGTCTGTCACTGTGCGTCTGTCTAAGACCGGATGTCTCATACCGTCTGTCTCACATCGTCGGTCTCAGACAGTCTGTCTCTGTCCGTCTGCCTCACACCGGCAGTCTCAGATCGTCTGTCTCGGACCGTCTGTCTCAGACCGTCTGTCTCAGACCGTCTGTCTCAGGCCGTCTGTCTCATCCCGTCTGTCTCATCCCGTCTGTCTCATCCCGTCTGTCTCATCCCGTCTGTCTCATCCCGTCTGTCTCATCCCGTCTGTCTCATCCCGTCTGTCTCATCCCGTCTGTCTCATCCCGTCTGTCTCATTCCGTCTATCTTAGATCGTCTGTCTCAGAACGTCTGTCACTGTGCATCTGTCTAAGACCGTCTGTCTCAGACCGTCTTGCTCAGACCGTCCGTCTCAGACCGTCTGCCTGATAACGTCTGTCTCAGATCGTCTGTCTCAGACCGTCTGTCTCAGACCGTCTGTCTCAGACCGTCTGTCTCAGACCGTTTGTCTCAGACCGTCTGTCTCATTCCGTCTATCTTAGATCGTCTGTCTCAGAACGTCTGTCACTGTGCATCTGTCTAAGACCGTCTGTCTCAGACCGTCTTGCTCAGACCGTCTTTCTCAGACCGTATGTCTCATACCGTCTGTCTCAGATCGTCTGTATCAGACGGTCTGTCTCAGAACGTCTGTCACTGTGCGTCGGTCTAAGACCGTCTGTCTCAGACCGTCTTTCTCAGACCGTCCGTCTCAAACCGTCTGCCTGATAACGTCTCTCTCAGACCGTCTGTCTCAGACCGTCTGTCTCATTCCGTCTGTCTCATTCCGTCTATCTTAGATCGTCTGTCTCAGAACGTCTGTCACTGTGCATCTGTCTAAGACCGTCTGTCTCAGACCGTCTTGCTCAGACCGTCCGTCTCAGACCGTCTGCCTGATAACGTCTGTCTCAGATCGTCTGTCTCAGACCGTCTGTCTCAGACCGTCTGTCTCAGACCGTCTGTCTCAGACCGTTTGTCTCAGACCGTCTGTCTCATTCCGTCTATCTTAGATCGTCTGTCTCAGAACGTCTGTCACTGTGCATCTGTCTAAGACCGTCTGTCTCAGACCGTCTTGCTCAGACCGTCCGTCTCAGACCGTCTGCCTGATAACGTCTCTCTCAGACCGTCTGTCTAAGACCGTCTGTCTCATACCGTCTGTCCCACATCGTCGGTCTCATACAGTCTGTCTCTGTCCGTCTGACTCACACCGGCAGTCTCAGATCGTCTGTCTCAGACCGTCTGTCTCAGACCGTTTGTCTCTGACCGTCTGTCTCAGACCGTCTGTCTCATTCCGTCTATCTTAGATCGTCTGTCTCAGAACGTCTGTCACTGTGCATCTGTCTAAGACCGTCTGTCTCAGACCGTCTTGCTCAGACCGTCCGTCTCAGACCGTCTGCCTGATAACGTCTCTCTCAGACCGTCTGTCTCAGACCGTCTGTCTCAGACCGTCTGTCTCAGACCGTCTGTCTCAGACCGTCTGTCTCATCCCGTCTGTCTCATCCCGTCTGCCTCATCCCGTCTGTCTCATCCCGTCTGTCTCATTCCGTCTAACTTAGATCGTCTGACTCAGAAAGTCTGTCTCAGACCGTTTTTCTCAGACCGTCTGTCTCAGACCGTCTGTCTCAGACCGTCTGTCTCAGACCGTCTGTCTCAGACCGTCTGCCTCAGACCGTCTGTCTCAGACCGTCTGTCTCAGACCGTCTGTCTCAGACCGTCTGTCTCAGACCGTCTGTCTCAGACCGTCTGTCTCAGACAGTCTGTCTCAGACCGTCTGTCTCAGACCGTCTCTCTCATACCGTCTGTCTCAGACCGTCTGTCTCAGACCGTCTGTCTCAAAGCGTCTGTCTCAGACCGTCTGTCTCAGACCGCCTGTCTCAGATCGTCTGTCTCATACCGTCTGTCTCAGACCGTCTGTCTCAGACCTTCTGTCTAAGACCGTCTGTCTCAGACCGTCTGTCTCATCCCGTCTGCCTCATCCCGTCTGTCTCATCCCGTCTGTCTCATCCCGTCAGTCTCATCCCGTCTGTCTCATCCCGTCTGTCTCATCCCGTCTGTCTCATCCCGTCTGTCTCATCCCGTCTGTCTCAGACCGTCTGTCTCAAACCGTCTGTCTCAGACCGTCTGTCTCAGACCGCCTGTCTCAGAACGTCTGTCTCAGACCGTCTGTCTCAGACCGTCTGTCTCAGACCGTCTGTCTCAGTCCGTCTGTCTCAGACCGTCTGTCTCAGACCGTCTGTCTCAGACCGTCTGTCTCAGACCGTCTGTCTCAGACCGTCTGTCTCAGACCGTCTGTCTCAGACCGTCTGTCTCAGACCGTCTGTCCCAGACCGTCTGTCTCAGACCGTCTGTCTCATCCCGTCTGTCTCAGACCGTCTTGCTCAGACCGTCCGTCTCAGACCGTCTGCCTGATAACGTCTCTCTCAGGTCGTCTGTCTCAGACCGTCTGTCTCAGACCGTCTGTCTCAGACCGTCTGTCTCAGACCGTCAGTCTCAGACCGTCTATTTCAGAGAACCCGTCTCAGAATATCTGTCTCGTCCGTCTGTCTCAGACTGCCTGTCTCATTCCGTCTGTCTCAGATCGTCTGTCTCAGACCGTCTGTCTCAGACCGTTTGTCTCAGATCGTCTGTCTCAGACCGTCTGTCTCATTCCGTCTATCTTAGATCGTCTGTCTCAGAACGTCTGTCACTGTGCATCTGTCTAAGACCGTCTGTCTCAGACCGTCTTGCTCAGACCGTCCGTCTCAGACCGTCTGCCTGATAACGTCTCTCTCAGACCGTCTGTCTCAGACCGTCTGTCTCAGACCGTCTGTCTCAGACCGTCTGTCTCAGACCGTCTGTCTCAGACCGTCTGTCTCAGACTGTCTGTCTCAGACCGTCTGTCTCAGACTGTCTGTCTCAGACCGTCTTTCTCAGACCGTCTGTCTCATACCGTCTGTCTCAGACCGTCTGTCTCAGACCGTCTGTCTCAGACCGTGTGTCTCGGACCGTCTGTCTCAGATCGTCTGTCTCAGACGGTCTGTCTCAGAACGTCTGTCACTGTGCGTCTGTCTAAGACCGTCTGTCTCATACCGTCTGTCCCACATCGTCGGTCTCATACAGTCTGTCTCTGTCCGTCTGACTCACACCGGCAGTCTCAGATCGTCTGTCTCGGACCGTCTGTCTAAGACCGTCTGTCTCAGACCGTCTTGCTCAGACCGTCCGTCTCAGACCGTCTGCCTGATAACGTCTCCCTCAGACCGTCTGTCTCATCCCGTCTGTCTCATTCCGTCTATCTTAGATCGTCTGACTCAGAACGTCTGTCTCAGACCGTCTGTCTCAGACCGTCTGTCTCAGACCGCCTGTCTCAGATCGTCTGTCCCATACCATCTGTCTCAGACCGTCTGTATAAGACCGTCTATCTCAGCCCGTCTATCTCAGCCCGCCGGCCTGAGTCCGTCCGTCTCAGACCGTCTGTATCGGACCGTCTGTCTCAGACCATCTGTTTCGGACAGTCCGTCTCACAACGTCTGTCTGATAACGTCTCTCTCAGACCGTCTGTCTCAGACGGACTGTCTCATTCCGTCTATCTTAGATCGTCTGTCTCAGAACGTCTGTCACTGTGCGTCTGTCTAAGACCGGATGTCTCATACCGTCTGTCTCACATCGTCGGTCTCAGACAGTCTGTCTCTGTCCGTCTGCCTCACACCGGCAGTCTCAGATCGTCTGTCTCGGACCGTCTGTCTCAGACCGTCTGTCTCAGACCGTCTGTCTCAGGCCGTCTGTCTCATCCCGTCTGTCTCATCCCGTCTGTCTCATCCCGTCTGTCTCATCCCGTCTGTCTCATCCCGTCTGTCTCATCCCGTCTGTCTCATCCCGTCTGTCTCATCCCGTCTGTCTCATCCCGTCTGTCTCATTCCGTCTATCTTAGATCGTCTGTCTCAGAACGTCTGTCACTGTGCATCTGTCTAAGACCGTCTGTCTCAGACCGTCTTGCTCAGACCGTCCGTCTCAGACCGTCTGCCTGATAACGTCTGTCTCAGATCGTCTGTCTCAGACCGTCTGTCTCAGACCGTCTGTCTCAGACCGTCTGTCTCAGACCGTTTGTCTCAGACCGTCTGTCTCATTCCGTCTATCTTAGATCGTCTGTCTCAGAACGTCTGTCACTGTGCATCTGTCTAAGACCGTCTGTCTCAGACCGTCTTGCTCAGACCGTCTTTCTCAGACCGTATGTCTCATACCGTCTGTCTCAGATCGTCTGTATCAGACGGTCTGTCTCAGAACGTCTGTCACTGTGCGTCGGTCTAAGACCGTCTGTCTCAGACCGTCTTTCTCAGACCGTCCGTCTCAAACCGTCTGCCTGATAACGTCTCTCTCAGACCGTCTGTCTCAGACCGTCTGTCTCATTCCGTCTGTCTCATTCCGTCTATCTTAGATCGTCTGTCTCAGAACGTCTGTCACTGTGCATCTGTCTAAGACCGTCTGTCTCAGACCGTCTTGCTCAGACCGTCCGTCTCAGACCGTCTGCCTGATAACGTCTGTCTCAGATCGTCTGTCTCAGACCGTCTGTCTCAGACCGTCTGTCTCAGACCGTCTGTCTCAGACCGTTTGTCTCAGACCGTCTGTCTCATTCCGTCTATCTTAGATCGTCTGTCTCAGAACGTCTGTCACTGTGCATCTGTCTAAGACCGTCTGTCTCAGACCGTCTTGCTCAGACCGTCCGTCTCAGACCGTCTGCCTGATAACGTCTCTCTCAGACCGTCTGTCTAAGACCGTCTGTCTCATACCGTCTGTCCCACATCGTCGGTCTCATACAGTCTGTCTCTGTCCGTCTGACTCACACCGGCAGTCTCAGATCGTCTGTCTCAGACCGTCTGTCTCAGACCGTTTGTCTCTGACCGTCTGTCTCAGACCGTCTGTCTCATTCCGTCTATCTTAGATCGTCTGTCTCAGAACGTCTGTCACTGTGCATCTGTCTAAGACCGTCTGTCTCAGACCGTCTTGCTCAGACCGTCCGTCTCAGACCGTCTGCCTGATAACGTCTCTCTCAGACCGTCTGTCTCAGACCGTCTGTCTCAGACCGTCTGTCTCAGACCGTCTGTCTCAGACCGTCTGTCTCATCCCGTCTGTCTCATCCCGTCTGCCTCATCCCGTCTGTCTCATCCCGTCTGTCTCATTCCGTCTAACTTAGATCGTCTGACTCAGAAAGTCTGTCTCAGACCGTCTGTCTCAGACCGTTTTTCTCAGACCGTCTGTCTCAGACCGTCTGTCTCAGACCGTCTGTCTCAGACCGTCTGTCTCAGACCGTCTGCCTCAGACCGTCTGTCTCAGACCGTCTGTCTCAGACCGTCTGTCTCAGACCGTCTGTCTCAGACCGTCTGTCTCAGACCGTCTGTCTCAGACCGTCTATTTCAGAGAACCCGTCTCAGACTATCTGTCTCGTCCGTCTGTCTCAGACTGCCTGTCTCATTCCGTCTGTCTCAGATCGTCTGTCTCAGACCGTCTGTCTCAGACCGTTTGTCTCAGATCGTCTGTCTCAGACCGTCTGTCTCATTCCGTCTATCTTAGACCGTCTGTCTCAGACCGTCTTGCTCAGACCGTCCGTCTCAGACCGTCTGCCTGATAACGTCTCTCTCAGACCGTCTGTCTCATCCCGTCTGTCTCATCCCGTCTGTCTCATTCCGTCTATCTTAGATCGTCTGTCTCAGAACGTCTGTCTCAGACTGTCTGTCTCAGACCGTCTGTCTCAGACTGTCTGTCTCAGACCGTCTTTCTCAGACCGTCTGTCTCATACCGTCTGTCTCAGACCGTCTGTCTCAGACCGTCTGTCTCAGACCGTGTGTCTCGGACCGTCTGTCTCAGATCGTCTGTCTCAGACGGTCTGTCTCAGAACGTCTGTCACTGTGCGTCGGTCTAAGACCGTCTGTCTCAGACCGTCTGTATCAGACCGTCTGCCTAAGACCGTCTGTCTCAGACCGTCTTTCTCAGACCGTCTGTCTCAGACCGTCTGTCTCATTCCATCTATCTTAGATCGTCTATCTCAGAACGTCTGTCACTGTGCGTCTGTCTAAGACCGTCTGTCTCATACCGTCTGTCCCACATCGTCGGTCTCATACAGTCTGTCTCTGTCCGTCTGACTCACACCGGCAGTCTCAGATCGCGTGTCTCGGACCGTCTGTCTAAGACCGTCTTACTCGTTCCGTATGTCTCAGACCGTCTGTCTCAGACCGTCTGTCTCAGACCGTCTGTCTCAGATCGTCTGTATCAGACGGTCTGTCTCAGAACGTCTGTCACTGTGCGTCGGTCTAAGACCGTCTGTCTCAGACCGTCTTTCTCAGACCGTCCGTCTCAAACCGTCTGCCTGATAACGTCTCTCTCAGACCGTCTGTCTCAGACCGTCTGTCTCAGACCGTCTGTCTCAGACCGTCTGTCTCAGACCGTCTGTCTCAGACCGTCTGTATCAGACCGTCTGCCTAAGACCGTCTGTCTCAGACCGTCTTTCTCAGACCGTCTGTCTCAGACCGTCTGTCTCATTCCATCTATCTTAGATCGTCTGTCTCAGAACGTCTGTCACTGTGCGTCTGTCTAAGACCGTCTGTCTCATACCGTCTGTCTCACATCGTCGGTCTCAGACAGTCAGTCTCTGTCCGTCTGCCTCACACCGGCAGTCTCAGACCGTCTGTCTCAGAACATCTGTTTGAGACAACCCGTCTCAGACCGTCCGTCTCAAACCGTCTGCCTGATAACGTCTCTCTCAGACCGTCTGTCTCAGACCGTCTGTCTCAGACCGTCTGTCTCAGACCGTCTGTCTCAGACCGTCTTTCTCAGACCGTCCGTCTCAAACCGTCTGCCTGATAACGTCTCTCTCAGACCGTCTGTCTCAGACCGTCTGCCTCAGACCGTCTGTCTCAGATCGTCTGTCTCAGACCGTCTGTCTCAGACCGTCTGTCTCAGACCGTCTGTCTCAGACCGTCTGTCTCAGACCGTCTGTCTCAGACCGTCTGTCTCAGACCGTCTGTCTCAGACCGTCTGTGTCAGACCGTCTGTCTCAGACCGTCTGTCTATGAGCGTCTGTCTCAGACCGTCTGTCTCAGAACGTCTGTCTCAGACCGTCTGTCTCAGACCGTCTGTCTCAGACCGTCTGTCTCAGACCGTCTGTCTCAGACCGTCTGTCTCAGACCGTCTCTCTCATACCGTCTGTCTCAGACCGTCTGTCTCAGACCGTCTGTCTCAAAGCGTCTGTCTCAGACCGTCTGTCTCAGACCGCCTGTCTCATATCGTCTGTCTCATACCGTCTGTCTCAGACCGTCTGTCTCAGACCGTCTGTCTCAGACCGTCTCTTCTCAGACCGTCTGTCTCACACCGTTTGTCTCAGACCGTCTGTCTCAGACCGTCTGTCTTATTCCGTCTATCTTAGATCGTCTGTCTCAGAACGTCTGTCACTGTGCATCTGTCTAAGACCGTCTGTCTCAGACCGTCTTGCTCAGACCGTCCGTCTCAGACCGTCTGCCTGATAACGTCTCTCTCAGACCGTCTATCTCAGACCGTCTGTCTCAGACCGTCTGTCTCAGACCGTCTGTCTCATCCCGTCTGTCTCATCCCGTCTGCCTCATCCCGTCTGTCTCATCCCGTCTGTCTCATTCCGTCTAACTTAGATCGTCTGACTCAGAAAGTCTGTCTCAGACCGTCTGTCTCAGACCGTCTGTCTCAGACCGTTTGTCTCAGACCGTCTGTCTCAGACCGTCTGTCTCATTCCGTCTATCTTAGATCGTCTGTCTCAGAACGTCTGTCACTGTGCATCTGTCTAAGACCGTCTGCCTCAGACCGTGTTGCTCAGACCGTCCGTCTCAGACCGTCTGCCTGATAACGTCTCTCTCAGACCGTCTGTCTCAGACCGTCTGTCTCAGACCGTCTGTCTCAGACCGTCTGTCTCAGACCGTCTGTCTCAGACCGTCTGTCTCAGACCGTCTGTCTCAGACCGTCTGTCTCAGACCGTCTGTCTCAGACCGTCTGTCTCAGACCGTCTGTCTCAGACCGTCTGTCTCAGACCGTCTGTCTCAGACCGTCTGTTTCAGAGAACCCGTCTCAGACTGTCTGTCTCATTCCGTCTGTCTCAGACTGCCTGTCTCATTCCGTCTGTCTCAGATCGTCTGTCTCAGACCGTCTGCCTCAGACCGTCTGTCTCAGACCGTCTGTCTCAGACCGTTTGTCTCAGATCGTCTGTCTCAGACCGTCTGTCTCATTCCGTCTATCTTAGATCGTCTGTCTCAGAACGTCTTGCTCAGACTGTCCGTCTCAGACCGTCTGCCTGATAACGTCTCTCTCAGACCGTCTGTCTCAGACCGTCTGTCTCAGACCGTCTGTCTCAGACCGTCTGTCTCAGACCGTCTGTCTCAGACCGTCTGTCTCAGACCGTCTGTCTCAGACCGTCTGGCTCAGACCGTCTGTCTCAGACCGTCTGTCTCAGACCGTCTGTCTCAGACCGTCTGTCTCAGACCGTCTGTCTCAGACCGTCTGTCTCAGACCGTCTGTCTCAGACCGTCTGTCTCAGACCGTCTGTCTCAGACCGTCTGTCTCAGACCGTCTGTCTCAGACCGTCTGTCTCAGACCGTCTGTCTCAGACCGTCTGTCTCAGACCGTCTGTCTCAGACCGTCTGTCTCAGACCGTCTGTCTCAGACCGTCTGTCTCAGACCGTCTGTCTCAGACCGTCTGTCTCAGACCGTCTGTCTCAGACCGTCTGTCTCGACCGTCTGTCTCATCCCGTCTGTCTCAGACCGTCTGTCTAAGACCGTCTGTCTCATCCCGTCTGTCTCATCCCATCTGTCTCATCCCGTCTGTCTCATCCCGTCTGTCTCATCCCGTCTGTTTCATCCCGTCTGTCTCATCCCGTCTGTCTCATTCCGTCTATCTTAGATCGTCTGACTCAGAACGTCTGTCTCAGACCGTCTGTCTCAGACCGTCTGTCTCAGACCGTCTGTCTCAGACCGTCTGTCTCAAACCGTCTGTCTCAGACCGTCTGTCTCAGACCGTCTTTCTCAGACCGTCCGCCTCAGACCGTCTGCCTGATAACGTCTCTCTCAGACCGTCTGTCTCAGACCGTCTGTCTCAGACCGTCTGTCTCAGACCGTCTGTCTCAGACCGTCTGTCTCAGACCGTCTGTCTCAGACCGTCTGTCTCAGACCGTCTGTCTCAGACCGTCTGTCTCAGACCGTCTGTCTCAGACCGTCTGTCTCAGTCCGTCTGTCTCAGACCGTCTGTCTCAGACCGTCTGTCTCAGACCGTCTGTCTCAGACCGTCTATCTCAGACCGTCTGTCTCAGACCGTCTGTCTCAGACCGTCTGTCTCAGACCGTCTGTCTCAGACCGTCTGTCTCAGACCGTCTGTCTCATCCCGTCTGTCTCAGACCGTCTGTCTAAGACCGTCTGTCTCATCCCGTCTGTCTCATCCCATCTGTCTCATCCCGTCTGTCTCATCCCGTCTGTCTCATCCCGTCTGTTTCATCCCGTCTGTCTCATCCCGTCTGTCTCAGACCGTCTGTCTCAGACCGTCTGTCTCAGACCGTCTGTCTCAGACCGTCTCTCTCATACCGTCTGTCTCAGACCGTCTGTCTCAGACCGTCTGTCTCAAAGCGTCTGTCTCAGACCGTCTGTCTCAGACCGCCTGTCTCATATCGTCTGTCTCATACCGTCTGTCTCAGACCGTCTGTCTCAGACCGTCTGTCTCAGACCGTCTCTTCTCAGACCGTCTGTCTCACACCGTTTGTCTCAGACCGTCTGTCTCAGACCGTCTGTCTTATTCCGTCTATCTTAGATCGTCTGTCTCAGAACGTCTGTCACTGTGCATCTGTCTAAGACCGTCTGTCTCAGACCGTCTTGCTCAGACCGTCCGTCTCAGACCGTCTGCCTGATAACGTCTCTCTCAGACCGTCTATCTCAGACCGTCTGTCTCAGACCGTCTGTCTCAGACCGTCTGTCTCATCCCGTCTGTCTCATCCCGTCTGCCTCATCCCGTCTGTCTCATCCCGTCTGTCTCATTCCGTCTAACTTAGATCGTCTGACTCAGAAAGTCTGTCTCAGACCGTCTGTCTCAGACCGTCTGTCTCAGACCGTTTGTCTCAGACCGTCTGTCTCAGACCGTCTGTCTCATTCCGTCTATCTTAGATCGTCTGTCTCAGAACGTCTGTCACTGTGCATCTGTCTAAGACCGTCTGCCTCAGACCGTGTTGCTCAGACCGTCCGTCTCAGACCGTCTGCCTGATAACGTCTCTCTCAGACCGTCTGTCTCAGACCGTCTGTCTCAGACCGTCTGTCTCAGACCGTCTGTCTCAGACCGTCTGTCTCAGACCGTCTGTCTCAGACCGTCTGTCTCAGACCGTCTGTCTCAGACCGTCTGTCTCAGACCGTCTGTCTCAGACCGTCTGTCTCAGACCGTCTGTCTCAGACCGTCTGTCTCAGACCGTCTGTTTCAGAGAACCCGTCTCAGACTGTCTGTCTCATTCCGTCTGTCTCAGACTGCCTGTCTCATTCCGTCTGTCTCAGATCGTCTGTCTCAGACCGTCTGCCTCAGACCGTCTGTCTCAGACCGTCTGTCTCAGACCGTTTGTCTCAGATCGTCTGTCTCAGACCGTCTGTCTCATTCCGTCTATCTTAGATCGTCTGTCTCAGAACGTCTTGCTCAGACTGTCCGTCTCAGACCGTCTGCCTGATAACGTCTCTCTCAGACCGTCTGTCTCAGACCGTCTGTCTCAGACCGTCTGTCTCAGACCGTCTGTCTCAGACCGTCTGTCTCAGACCGTCTGTCTCAGACCGTCTGTCTCAGACCGTCTGGCTCAGACCGTCTGTCTCAGACCGTCTGTCTCAGACCGTCTGTCTCAGACCGTCTGTCTCAGACCGTCTGTCTCAGACCGTCTGTCTCAGACCGTCTGTCTCAGACCGTCTGTCTCAGACCGTCTGTCTCAGACCGTCTGTCTCAGACCGTCTGTCTCAGACCGTCTGTCTCAGACCGTCTGTCTCAGACCGTCTGTCTCAGACCGTCTGTCTCAGACCGTCTGTCTCAGACCGTCTGTCTCAGACCGTCTGTCTCAGACCGTCTGTCTCAGACCGTCTGTCTCAGACCGTCTGTCTCAGACCGTCTGTCTCGACCGTCTGTCTCATCCCGTCTGTCTCAGACCGTCTGTCTAAGACCGTCTGTCTCATCCCGTCTGTCTCATCCCATCTGTCTCATCCCGTCTGTCTCATCCCGTCTGTCTCATCCCGTCTGTTTCATCCCGTCTGTCTCATCCCGTCTGTCTCATTCCGTCTATCTTAGATCGTCTGACTCAGAACGTCTGTCTCAGACCGTCTGTCTCAGACCGTCTGTCTCAGACCGTCTGTCTCAGACCGTCTGTCTCAAACCGTCTGTCTCAGACCGTCTGTCTCAGACCGTCTTTCTCAGACCGTCCGCCTCAGACCGTCTGCCTGATAACGTCTCTCTCAGACCGTCTGTCTCAGACCGTCTGTCTCAGACCGTCTGTCTCAGACCGTCTGTCTCAGACCGTCTGTCTCAGACCGTCTGTCTCAGACCGTCTGTCTCAGACCGTCTGTCTCAGACCGTCTGTCTCAGACCGTCTGTCTCAGACCGTCTGTCTCAGTCCGTCTGTCTCAGACCGTCTGTCTCAGACCGTCTGTCTCAGACCGTCTGTCTCAGACCGTCTATCTCAGACCGTCTGTCTCAGACCGTCTGTCTCAGACCGTCTGTCTCAGACCGTCTGTCTCAGACCGTCTGTCTCAGACCGTCTGTCTCATCCCGTCTGTCTCAGACCGTCTGTCTAAGACCGTCTGTCTCATCCCGTCTGTCTCATCCCATCTGTCTCATCCCGTCTGTCTCATCCCGTCTGTCTCATCCCGTCTGTTTCATCCCGTCTGTCTCATCCCGTCTGTCTCAGACCGTCTGTCTCAGACCGTCTGTCTCAGACCGTCTGTCTCAGACCGTCTGTCTCAAACCGTCTGTCTCAGACCGTCTGTCTCAGACCGTCTGTCTCAGACCGTCTGTCTCAGACCGTCTTTCTCAGACCGTCCGCCTCAGACCGTCTGCCTGATAACGTCTCTCTCAGACCGTCTGTCTCAGACCGTCTGTCTCAGACCGTCTGTCTCAGACCGTCTGTCTCAGCCCGTCTGTCTCAGACCGTTTGTCTCTGACCGTCTGTCTCAGACCGTCTGTCTCATTCCGTCTATCTTAGATCGTCTGTCTCAGAACGTCTGTCACTGTGCATCTGTCTAAGACCGTCTGTCTCAGACCGTCTTGCTCAGACCGTCCGTCTCAGACCGTCTGCCTGATAACGTCTCTCTCAGACCGTCTGTCGCAGACCGTCTGTCTCAGACCGTCTGTCTCAGACCGTCTGTCTCAGACCGTCTGTCTCAGACCGTCTGTCTCAGACCGTCTGTCTCAGCCCGTCTGTCTCAGACCGTCTGTCTCAGACCGTCTGTCTCAGACCGTCTGTCTCAGACCGTCTGTCTCAGACCGTCTGTCTCAGACCGTCTGTCTCAGACCGTCTGTCTCAGACCGTCTGTCTCAGACCGTCTGTCTCAGACCGTCTGTCTCAGACCGTCTGTCTCAGACCGTCTGTCTCAGACCGTCTGTCTCAGACCGTCTGTTTCAGAGAACCCGTCTCAGACTGTCTGTCTCATTCCGTCTGTCTCAGACTGCCTGTCTCATTCCGTCTGTCTCAGATCGTCTGACTCAGACCGTCTGCCTCAGACCGTCTGTCTCAGACCGTCTGTCTCAGACCGTTTGTCTCAGATCGTCTGTCTCAGACCGTCTGTCTCATTCCGTCTATCTTAGATCGTCTGTCTCAGAACGTCTTGCTCAGACTGTCCGTCTCAGACCGTCTGCCTGATAGCGTCTCTCTCAGACCGTCTGTCTCAGACCGTCTGTCTCAGACCGTCTGTCTCAGACCGTCTGTCTCAGACCGTCTGTCTCAGACCGTCTGTCTCAGACCGTCTGTCTCAGACCGTCTGTCTCAGACCGTCTGTCTCAGACCGTCTGTCTCAGACCGTCTGTCTCAGACCGTCTGTCTCATCCCGTCTGTCTCAGACCGTCTGTCTAAGACCGTCTGTCTCATCCCGTCTGTCTCATCCCATCTGTCTCATCCCGTCTGTCTCATCCCGTCTGTCTCATCCCGTCTGTCTTATTCCGTCTACCTTAGATCGTCTGACTCAGAACGTCTGTCTCAGACCGTCTGTCTCAGACCGTCTGTCTCAGACCGTCTGTCTCAAACCGTCTGTCTCAGACCGTCTGTCTCAGACCGTCTGTCTCAGACCGTCTTTCTCAGACCGTCCGCATCAGACCGTCTGCCTGATAACGTCTCTCTCAGACCGTCTGTCTCATCCCGTCTGTCTCATCCCGTCTGCCTCATTCCGTCTATCTTAGATCGTCTGACTCAGTCCGTCTGTCTCAGACCGTCTGTCTCAGACCGCCTGTCTCAGACCGTCTGTCTCATTCCGTCTATCTTAGATCGTCTGTCTCAGAACGTCTGTCACTGTGCATCTGTCTAAGACCGTCTGTCTCAGACCGTCTTGCTCAGACCGTCCGTCTCAGACCGTCTGCCTGATAACGTCTCCCTCAGACCGTCTGTCTCATCCCGTCTGTCTCATCCCGTCTGTCTCATTCCGTCTATCTTAGATCGTCTGACTCAGAACGTCTGTCTCAGCCCGTCTGTCTCAGACCGTCTGTCTCAGACCGCCTGTCTCAGATCGTCTGTCTCATACCATCTGTCTCAGACCGTCTGTATAAGACCGTCTATCTCAGCCCGTCTATCTCAGCCCGTCTATCTCAGCCCGCCGGCCTGAGTCCGTCCGTCTCAGACCGTCTGTATCGGACCGTCTGTCTCAGACCATCTGTTTCGGACAGTCCGTCTCACAACGTCTGTCTGATAACGTCTCTCTCAGACCGTCTGTCTCAGACGGACTGTCTCATTCCGTCTATCTTAGATCGTCTGTCTCAGAACGTCTGTCACTGTGCGTCTGTCTAAGACCGGATGTCTCATACCGTCTGTCTCACATCGTCGGACTCAGACAGTCTGTCTCTGTCCGTCTGCCTCACACCGGCAGTCTCAGATCGTCTGTCTCGGACCGTCTGTCTCAGACCGTCTGTATCAGACCGTCTGTCTCATCCCGTCTGTCTCATCCCGTCTGTCTCATCCCGTCTGTCTCATTCCGTCTATCTTAGATCGTCTGACTCAGAACGTCTGTCTCAGACCGTCTGTCTCAGACCGCCTGTCTCAGATCGTCTGTCTCATACCATCTGCCTCAGACCGTCTGTATAAGACCGTCTATCTCAGCCCGTCTATCTCAGCCCGCCGGCCTGAGTCCGTCCGTCTCAGACCGTCTGTATCGGACCGTCTGTCTCAGACCATCTGTTTCGCACAGTCCGTCTCACAACGTCTGTCTGATAACGTCTCTCTCAGACCGTCTGTCTCAGACGGACTGTCTCATTCCGTCTATCTTAGATCGTCTGTCTCAGAACGTCTGTCACTGTGCGTCTGTCTAAGACCGGATGTCTCATACCGTCTGTCTCACATCGTCGGTCTCAGACAGTCTGTCTCTGTCCGTCTGCCTCACACCGGCAGTCTCAGATCGTCTGTCTCGGACCGTCTGTCTCAGACCGTCTGTCTCAGACCGTCTGTCTCAGGCCGTCTGTCTCATCCCGTCTGTCTCATCCCGTCTGTCTCATCCCGTCTGTCTCATCCCGTCTGTCTCATCCCGTCTGTCTCATCCCGTCTGTCTCATCCCGTCTGTCTCATCCCGTCTGTCTCATCCCGTCTGTCTCATTCCGTCTATCTTAGATCGTCTGTCTCAGAACGTCTGTCACTGTGCATCTGTCTAAGACCGTCTGTCTCAGACCGTCTTGCTCAGACCGTCCGTCTCAGACCGTCTGCCTGATAACGTCTGTCTCAGATCGTCTGTCTCAGACCGTCTGTCTCAGACCGTCTGTCTCATCCCGTCTGTCTCATCCCGTCTGTCTCATCCCGTCTGTCTCATTCCGTCTATCTTAGATCGTCTGTCTCAGAACGTCTGTCACTGTGCATCTGTCTAAGACCGTCTGTCTCAGACCGTCTTGCTCAGACCGTCCGTCTCAGACCGTCTGCCTGATAACGTCTGTCTCAGATCGTCTGTCTCAGACCGTCTGTCTCAGACCGTCTGTCTCAGACCGTTTGTCTCAGACCGTCTGTCTCATTCCGTCTATCTTAGATCGTCTGTCTCAGAACGTCTGTCACTGTGCATCTGTCTAAGACCGTCTGCCTCAGACCGTCTTGCTCAGACCGTCCGTCTCAGACCATCTGCCTGATAACGTCTCTCTCAGACCGTCTGTCTCAGACCGTCTGTCTCAGACCGTCTCTCTCAGACCGTCTGTCTCAGACCGTCTATCTCAGACCGTCTGTCTCAGACCGTCTGTCTCAGACCGTCTGTCTCAGACCGTTTGTCTCTGACCGTCTGTCTCAGACCGTCTGTCTCATTCCGTCTATCTTAGATCGTCTGTCTCAGAACGTCTGTCACTGTGCATCTGTCTAAGACCGTCTGTCTCAGACCGTCTTGCTCAGACCGTCCGTCTCAGACCGTCTGCCTGATAACGTCTCTCTCAGACCGTCTGTCTCAGACCGTCTGTCTCAGACCGTCTGTCTCAGACCGTCTGTCTCAGACCGTCTGTCTCAGACCGTCTTTCTCAGACCGTCTGTCTCATACCGTCTGTCTCAGACGTCTGTCTCAGACCGTCTGTCTCAGACCGTGTGTCTCGGACCGTCTGTCTCAGATCGTCTGTCTCAGACGGTCTGTCTCAGAACGTCTGTCACTGTGCGTCGGTCTAAGACCGTCTGTCTCAGACCGTCTGTATCAGACCGTCTGCCTAAGACCGTCTGTCTCAGACCGTCTTTCTCAGACCGTCTGTCTCAGACCGTCTGTCTCATTCCATCTATCTTAGGTCGTCTGTCTCAGAACGTCTGTCACTGTGCGTCTGTCTCATACCGTCTGTCTCACATCGTCGGTCTCAGACAGTCAGTCTCTGTCCGTCTGCCTCACACCGGCAGTCTCAGACCGTCTGTCTCAGAACATCTGTTTGAGACAACCCGTCTCAGACTGTCTGTCTCAGACCGTCTTTCTCAGACCGTCCGTCTCAAACCGTCTGCCTGATAACGTCTCTCTCAGACCGTCTGTCTCAGACCGTCTGCCTCAGACCGTCTGTCTCAGATCGTCTGTCTCAGACCGTCTGTCTCAGACCGTCTGTCTCAGACCGTCTGTCTCAGACCGTCTGTCTCAGACCGTCTGTCTCAGACCGTCTGTCTATGAGCGTCTGTCTCAGACCGTCTGTCTCAGACCGTCTGTCTCAGACCGTCTGTCTCAGACCGTCTCTCTCATACCGTCTGTCTCAGACCGTCTGTCTCAGACCGTCTGTCTCAAAGCGTCTGTCTCAGACCGTCTGTCTCAGACCGCCTGTCTCAGATCGTCTGTCTCATACCGTCTGTCTCAGACCGTCTGTCTCAGACCTTCTGTCTAAGACCGTCTGTCTCAGACCGTCTGTCTCATCCCGTCTGTCTCATCCCGTCTGTCTCATCCCGTCTGTCTCATCCCGTCAGTCTCATCCCGTCTGTCTCATCCCGTCTGTCTCATCCCGTCTGTCTCATCCCGTCTGTCTCATCCCGTCTGTCTCAGACCGTCTGTCTCAAACCGTCTGTCTCAGACCGTCTGTCTCAGACCGCCTGTCTCAGAACGTCTGTCTCAGACCGTCTGTCTCAGACCGTCTATCTCAGACCGTCTGTCTCAGTCCGTCTGTCTCAGACCGTCTGTCTCAGACCGTCTGTCTCAGACCGTCTGTCTCAGACCGTCTGTCTCAGACCGTCTGCCTCAGACCGTCTATCTCAGACCGTCTGTCTCAGACCGTCTGTCTCAGACCGTCTGTCCCAGACCGTCTGTCTCAGACCGTCTGTCTCAGACCGTCTGTCTCAGACCGTCTGTCTCATCCCGTCTGTCTCAGACCGTCTTGCTCAGACCGTCCGTCTCAGACCGTCTGTCTCAGACCTTCTGTCTAAGACCGTCTGTCTCAGACCGTCTGTCTCATCCCGTCTGTCTCATCCCGTCTGTCTCATCCCGTCTGTCTCATCCCGTCAGTCTCATCCCGTCTGTCTCATCCCGTCTGTCTCATCCCGTCTGTCTCATCCCGTCTGTCTCATCCCGTCTGTCTCAGACCGTCTTGCTCAGACCGTCCGTCTCAGACCGTCTGCCTGATAACGTCTCTCTCAGGTCGTCTGTCTCAGACCGTCTGTCTCAGACCGTCTGTCTCAGACCGTCTGTCTCAGACCGTCTGTCTCAGACCGTCTGTCTCAGACCGTCTGTCTCAGACCGCCTGTCTCAGAACGTCTGTCTCAGACCGTCTGTCTCAGACCGTCTGTCTCAGACCGTCTGTCCCAGACCGTCTGTCTCAGACCGTCTGTCTCAGACCGTCTGTCTCAGACCGTCTGTCTCAGACCGTCTGTCTCAGACCGTCTGTCTCAGACCGTCTGTCTCAGACCGCCTGTCTCAGAACGTCTGTCTCAGACCGTCTGTCTCAGACCGTCTGTCTCAGACCGTCTGTCTCAGACCGTCTGCCTCAGTCCGTCTGTCTCAGACCGTCTGTCTCAGACCGTCTGTCTCAGACCGTCTGTCTCAGACCGTCTGTCTCAGACCGTCTGTCTCAGACCGTCTGTCTCAGACCCTCTGTCTCAGACCGTCTGTCTCAGACCGTCTGTCCTAGACCGTCTGTCTCAGACCGTCTGTCTCGGACCGTCTGTCTCAGACCGTCTGCCTAAGACCGTCTGTCTCAGACCGTCTGTCTCATTCCATCTATCTTAGATCGTCTGTCTCATTCCATCTATCTTAGATCGTCTGTCTCAGACCGTCTGTCTCAGACCGTCTGTCTCAGACCGTCTGTCTCAGACCGTCTGTCTCAGACCGTCTGTCTCATACCGTCTGTCTCATCCCGTCTGTCTCAGACCGTCTGTCTCAGACCGTCTGTCTCAGACCGTCTGTCTCAGACCGTCTGTCTCAGACCGTCTGTCCTAGACCGTCTGTCTCAGACCGTCTGTCTCGGACCGTCTGTCTCAGACCGTCTGCCTAAGACCGTCTGTCTCAGACCGTCTGTCTCATTCCATCTATCTTAGATCGTCTGTCTCATTCCATCTATCTTAGATCGTCTGTCTCAGACCGTCTGTCTCAGACCGTCTGTCTCAGACCGTCTGTCTCCGACCGTCTGTCTCCGACCGTCTGTCTCAGACCGTCTGTCTCAGACCGTCTGTCTCAGACCGTCTGTCTCAGACCGTCTGTCTCAGACCGTCTGTCTCAGACCGTCTGTCTCAGACCGTCTGTCTCAGACCGTCTGTCTCAGACCGTCTCTCTCATACCGTCTGTCTCAGACCGTCTGTCTCAGACCGTCTGTCTCAAAGCGTCTGTCTCAGACCGTCTGTCTCAGACCGCCTGTCTCAGATCGTCTGTCTCATACCGTCTGTCTCAGACCGTCTGTCTCAGACCTTCTGTCTAAGACCGTCTGTCTCAGACCGTCTGTCTCATCCCGTCTGTCTCATCCCGTCTGTCTCATCCCGTCTGTCTCATCCCGTCAGTCTCATCCCGTCTGTCTCATCCCGTCTGTCTCATCCCGTCTGTCTCATCCCGTCTGTCTCATCCCGTCTGTCTCAGACCGTCTTGCTCAGACCGTCCGTCTCAGACCGTCTGCCTGATAACGTCTCTCTCAGGTCGTCTGTCTCAGACCGTCTGTCTCAGACCGTCTGTCTCAGACCGTCTGTCTCAGACCGTCTGTCTCAGACCGTCTGTCTCAGACCGTCTGTCTCAGACCGCCTGTCTCAGAACGTCTGTCTCAGACCGTCTGTCTCAGACCGTCTGTCTCAGACCGTCTGTCCCAGACCGTCTGTCTCAGACCGTCTGTCTCAGACCGTCTGTCTCAGACCGTCTGTCTCAGACCGTCTGTCTCAGACCGTCTGTCTCAGACCGTCTGTCTCAGACCGTCTGTCTCAGACCGCCTGTCTCAGAACGTCTGTCTCAGACCGTCTGTCTCAGACCGTCTGTCTCAGACCGTCTGTCTCAGACCGTCTGCCTCAGTCCGTCTGTCTCAGACCGTCTGTCTCAGACCGTCTGTCTCAGACCGTCTGTCTCAGACCGTCTGTCTCAGACCGTCTGTCTCAGACCGTCTGTCTCAGACCGTCTGTCTCAGACCCTCTGTCTCAGACCGTCTGTCTCAGACCGTCTGTCCTAGACCGTCTGTCTCAGACCGTCTGTCTCGGACCGTCTGTCTCAGACCGTCTGCCTAAGACCGTCTGTCTCAGACCGTCTGTCTCATTCCATCTATCTTAGATCGTCTGTCTCATTCCATCTATCTTAGATCGTCTGTCTCAGACCGTCTGTCTCAGACCGTCTGTCTCAGACCGTCTGTCTCAGACCGTCTGTCTCAGACCGTCTGTCTCAGACCGTCTGTCTCATACCGTCTGTCTCATCCCGTCTGTCTCAGACCGTCTGTCTCAGACCGTCTGTCTCAGACCGTCTGTCTCAGACCGTCTGTCTCAGACCGTCTGTCCTAGACCGTCTGTCTCAGACCGTCTGTCTCGGACCGTCTGTCTCAGACATTCTGCCTAAGACCGTCTGTCTCAGACCGTCTGTCTCATTCCATCTATCTTAGATCGTCTGTCTCATTCCATCTATCTTAGATCGTCTGTCTCAGACCGTCTGTCTCAGACCGTCTGTCTCAGACCGTCTGTCTCCGACCGTCTGTCTCCGACCGTCTGTCTCAGACCGTCTGTCTCAGACCGTCTGTCTCAGACCGTCTGTCTCAGACCGTCTGTCTCAGACCGTCTGTCTCAGACCGTCTGTCTCAGACCGTCTGTCTCATCCCGTCTTTCTCACACCGTCTGTCTCAGACCGTCTGTCTCAGACCGTCTGTCTCAGACCGTCTGTCTCATCCCGTCTTTCTCGCACCGTCCGTCTCAGACCGTCTGCCTGATAACGTCTCTCTCAGATCGTCTGTCTCAGACCGTCTGTCTCAGATCGTCTGTCTCAGACGGTCTGTCTCAGAACGTCTGTCACTGTGCGTCTGTCTAAGACCGTCTGTCTCATACCGTCTGTCCCACATCGTCGGTCTCATACAGTCTGTCTCTGTCCGTCTGACTCACACCGGCAGTCTCAGATCGTCTGTCTCGGACCGTCTGTCTCAGACCGTCTTACTCGTTCCGTATGTCTCAGACCGTCTGTCTCAGACCGTCTGTCTCAGACCGTCTGTCTCATCCCGTCTGTCTCATCCCGTCTGCCTCATCCCGTCTGTCTCATCCCGTCTGTCTCAGACCGTCTGTCTCAGACCGTCTGTCTCAGACCGTCTGTCTCAGACCGTCTGTCTCAGACCGTCTGTCTCAGACCGTCTGTCTCAGACCGTCTGTCTCAGACCGTCTGTCTCAGACCGTCTGTTTCAGAGAACCCGTCTCAGACTGTCTGTCTCATTCCGTCTGTCTCAGACTGCCTGTCTCATTCCGTCTGTCTCAGATCGTCTGTCTCAGACCGTCTGTCTCAGACCGTCTGTCTCAGACCGTTTGTCTCAGACCGTCTTTCTCAGACCGTCTGTCTCAGACCGTCTGTCTCATTCCATCTATCTTAGATCGTCTATCTCAGAACGTCTGTCACTGTGCGTCTGTCTAAGACCGTCTGTCTCATACCGTCTGTCCCACATCGTCGGTCTCATACAGTCTGTCTCTGTCCGTCTGACTCACACCGGCAGTCTCAGATCGTCTGTCTCGGACCGTCTGTCTAAGACCGTCTTACTCGTTCCGTATGTCTCAGACCGTCTGTCTCAGACCGTCTGTCTCAGACCGTCTGTCTCAGATCGTCTGTATCAGACGGTCTGTCTCAGAACGTCTGTCACTGTGCGTCGGTCTAAGACCGTCTGTCTCAGACCGTCTGTCTCAGACCGTCTGTCTCAGACCGTCTGTCTCAGACCGTCTGTATCAGACCGTCTGCCTAAGACCGTCTGTCTCAGACCGTCTTTCTCAGACCGTCTGTCTCAGACCGTCTGTCTCATTCCATCTATCTTAGATCGTCTGTCTCAGAACGTCTGTCACTGTGCGTCTGTCTAAGACCGTCTGTCTCATACCGTCTGTCTCACATCGTCGGTCTCAGACAGTCAGTCTCTGTCCGTCTGCCTCACACCGGCAGTCTCAGACCGTCTGTCTCAGAACATCTGTTTGAGACAACCCGTCTCAGACTGTCTGTCTCAGACCGTCTTTCTCAGACCGTCCGTCTCAAACCGTCTGCCTGATAACGTCTCTCTCAGACCGTCTGTCTCAGACCGTCTGCCTCAGACCGTCTGTCTCAGATCGTCTGTCTCAGACCGTCTGTCTCAGACCGTCTGTCTCAGACCGTCTGTCTCAGACCGTCTGTCTCAGACCGTCTGTCTCAGACCGTCTGTCTCAGACCGTCTGTCTCAGACCGTCTGTCTATGAGCGTCTGTCTCAGACCGTCTGTCTCTGACCGTCTGTCTCAGACCGTCTGTCTCAGACCGTCTGTCTCAGACCGTCTGTCTCAGACCGTCTGTCTCAGACCGTCTGTCTCAGACCATCTCTCTCATACCGTCTGTCTCAGACCGTCTGTCTCAAAGCGTCTGTCTCAGACCGTCTGTCTCAGACCGCCTGTCTCAGATCGTCTGTCTCATACCGTCTGTCTCAGACCGTCTGTCTCAGACCTTCTGTCTAAGACCGTCTGTCTCAGACCGTCTGTCTCATCCCGTCTGTCTCATCCCGTCTGTCTCATCCCGTCAGTCTCATCCAGTCTGTCTCATCCCGTCTGTCTCATCCCGTCTGTCTCATCCCGTCTGTCTCATCCCGTCTGTCTCAGACCGTCTGTCTCAAACCGTCTGTCTCAGACCGTCTGTCTCAGACCGCCTGTCTCAGAACGTCTGTCTCAGACCGTCTGTCTCAGGCCGTCTGTCTCAGACCGTCTGTCTCAGACCGTCTGTCTCAGTCCGTCTGTCTCAGACCGTCTGTCTCAGACCGTCTGTCTCAGACCGTCTGTCTCAGACCGTCTGTCTCATCCCGTCTGTCTCATCCCGTCTGCCTCATCCCGTCTGTCTCATCCCGTCTGTCTCATTCCGTCTAACTTAGATCGTCTGACTCAGAAAGTCTGTCTCAGACCGTCTGTCTCATTCCGTCTATCTTAGATCGTCTGTCTCAGAACGTCTGTCACTGTGCGTCTGTCTAAGACCGTCTGTCTCATACCGTCTGTCTCACATCGTCGGTCTCAGACAGTCAGTCTCTGTCCGTCTGCCTCACACCGGCAGTCTCAGACCGTCTGTCTCAGAACATCTGTTTGAGACAACCCGTCTCAGACTGTCTGTCTCAGACCGTCTTTCTCAGACCGTCCGTCTCAAACCGTCTGCCTGATAACGTCTCTCTCAGACCGTCTGTCTCAGACCGTCTGCCTCAGACCGTCTGTCTCAGATCGTCTGTCTCAGACCGTCTGTCTCAGACCGTCTGTCTCAGACCGTCTGTCTCAGACCGTCTGTCTCAGACCGTCTGTCTCAGACCGTCCGTCTCAGACCGTCTGTCTCAGACCGTCTGTCTCAGACCGTCTGTCTCAGACCGTCTGTCTCAGACCGTCTGTCTCAGACCGTCTGTCTCAGACCGTCTGTCTCAAAGCGTCTGTCTCAGACCGTCTGTCTCAGACCGCCTGTCTCAGATCGTCTGTCTCATACCGTCTGTCTCAGACCGTCCGTCTCAGACCGTCTGTCTCAGACCGTCTGTCTCAGACCGTCTGTCTCAGACCGTCTGTCTCAGACCGTCTGTCTCAGACCGTCTGTCTCAGACCGTCTGTCTCAAAGCGTCTGTTTCAGACCGTCTGTCTCAGACCGTCTGTCTCAGACCGTCTGTCTCAGACCGTCTGTCTCAGACCGTCTGTCTCAGACCGTCTGTCTCAGACCGTCCGTCTCAGACCGTCTGTCTCAGACCGTCTGTCTCAGACCGTCTGTCTCAGACCGTCTGTCTCAGACCGTCTGTCTCAGACCGTCTGTCTCAAAGCGTCTGTCTCAGACCGTCTGTCTCAGACCGCCTGTCTCAGATCGTCTGTCTCAGACCGTCTGTCTCAGACCGTCCGTCTCAGACCGTCTGTCTCAGACCGTCTGTCTCAGACCGTCTGTCTCAGACCGTCTGTCTCAGACCGTCTGTCTCAGACCGTCTGTCTCAGACCGTCTGTCTCAAAGCGTCTGTCTCAGACCGTCTGTCTCAGACCGTCTGTCTCAGACCGTCTGTCTCAGACCGTCTGTCTCAGACCGTCTGTCTCAGACCGTCTGTCTCAGACCGTCCGTCTCAGACCGTCTGTCTCAGACCGTCTGTCTCAGACCGTCTGTCTCAGACCGTCTGTCTCAGACCGTCTGTCTCAGACCGTCTGTCTCAGACCGTCTGTCTCAGACCGTCTGTCTCAGACCGTCTGTCTCATCCCGTCTGTCTCAGACCGTCTTGCTCAGACCGTCCGTCTCAGACCGTCTGCCTGATAACGTCTCTCTCAGGTCGTCTGTCTCAGACCGTCTGTCTCAGACCGTCTGTCTGAGACCGTCTATCTCAGACCGTCTGTCTCAGACCCTCTGTCTCAGACCGTCTGTCTCAGACCGTCTGTCCTAGACCGTCTGTCTCAGACCGTCTGTCTCGGACCGACTGTCTCAGACCGTCTGCCTAAGACCGTCTGTCTCAGACCGTCTGTCTCAGACCGTCTGTCTCATTCCATCTATCTTAGATCGTCTGTCTCATTCCGTCTGCCTGATAACGTCTCTCTCAGATCGTCTGTCTCAGACCGTCTGTCTCAGATCGTCTGTCTCAGACGGTCTGTCTCAGAACGTCTGTCACTGTGCGTCTGTCTAAGACCGTCTGTCTCATACCGTCTGTCCCACATCGTCGGTCTCATACAGTCTGTCTCTGTCCGTCTGACTCACACCGGCAGTCTCAGATCGTCTGTCTCGGACCGTCTGTCTCAGACCGTCTTACTCGTTCCGTATGTCTCAGACCGTCTGCCTCAGACCGTCTGTCTCAGACCGTCTGTCTCATCCCGTCTGTCTCATCCCGTCTGCCTCATCCCGTCTGTCTCATCCCGTCTGTCTCATTCCGTCTAACTTAGATCGTCTGACTCAGAAAGTCTGTCTCAGACCGTCTGTCTCAGACCGTCTGTCTCAGACCGTCTGTCTCAGACCGTCTGTCTCAGACCGTCTGTCTCAGACCGTCTGTCTCAGACCGTCTGTCTCAGACCGTCTGTCTCAGACCGTCTGTCTCAGACCGTCTGTCTCAGACCGTCTGTCTCAGACCGTCTGTCTCAGACCGTCTGTCTCAGACCGTCTGCTTCAGAGAACCCGTCTCAGACTGTCTGTCTCATTCCGTCTGTCTCAGACTGCCTGTCTCATTCCGTCTGTCTCAGATCGTCTGTCTCAGACCGTCTGTCTCAGACCGTCTGTCTCAGACCGTCTGTCTCAGACCGTTTGTCTCAGACCGTCTGTCTCAGACCGTCTGTCTCATCCCGTCTAACTTAGATCGTCTGACTCAGAAAGTCTGTCTCAGACCGTCTGTCTCAGACCGTCTGTCTCATCCCGTCTGTCTCAGACCGTCTGTCTCAGACCGTCTGTCTCATCCCGTCTGTCTCATCCCGTCTGCCTCATCCCGTCTGTCTCATCCCGTCTGTCTCATTCCGTCTAACTTAGATCGTCTGACTCAGAAAGTCTGTCTCAGACCGTCTGTCTCATTCCGTCTATCTTAGATCGTCTGTCTCAGAACGTCTGTCACTGTGCATCTGTCTAAGACCGTCTGTCTCAGACCGTCTTGCTCAGACCGTCCGTCTCAGACCGTCTGCCTGATAACGTCTCTCTCAGACCGTCTGTCTCAGACCGTCTGTCTCAGACCGTCTGTCTCAGACCGTCTGTCTCATCCCGTCTTTCTCACACCGTCTGTCTCAGACCGTCTGTCTCAGACCGTCTGTCTCAGACCGTCTGTCTCAGATCGTCTGTCTCAGACGGTCTGTCTCAGAACGTCTGTCACTGTGCGTCTGTCTAAGACCGTCTGTCTCATACCGTCTGTCCCACATCGTCGGTCTCATACAGTCTGTCTCTGTCCGTCTGACTCACACCGGCAGTCTCAGATCGTCTGTCTCGGACCGTCTGTCTCAGACCGTCTTAGTCGTTCCGTATGTCTCAGACCGTCTGCCTCAGACCGTCTGTCTCAGACCGTCTGTCTCAGACCGTCTGTCTCAGACCGTCTGTCTCATCCCGTCTGTCTCATCCCGTCTGCCTCATCCCGTCTGTCTCATCCCGTCTGTCTCATTCCGTCTAACTTAGATCGTCTGACTCAGAAAGTCTGTCTCAGACCGTCTGTCTCAGACCGTCTGTCTCAGACCGTCTGTCTCAGACCGTCTGTCTCAGACCGTCTGTCTCAGACCGTCTGTCTCAGACCGTCTGTCTCAGACCGTCTGTCTCAGACCGTTTGTTTCAGAGAACCCGTCTCAGACTGTCTGTCTCATTCCGTCTGTCTCAGACTGCCTGTCTCATTCCGTCTGTCTCAGATCGTCTGTCTCAGACCGTCTGTCTCAGACCGTCTGTCTCAGACCGTTTGTCTCAGACCGTCTGTCTCAGACCGTCTGTCTCATTCCGTCTATCTTAGATCGTCTGTCTCAGAACGTCTGTCACTGTGCATCTGTCTAAGACCGTCTGCCTCAGACCGTCTTGCTCAGACCGTCCGTCTCAGACCGTCTGCCTGATAACGTCTCTCTCAGACCGTCTGTCTCAGACCGTCTGTCTCAGACCGTCTGTCTCAGACCGTCTGTCTCAGACCGTCTGTCTCAGACCGTCTGTCTCAGACCGTCTGTCTCAGACCGTCTGTCTCAGACCGTCTGTCTCAGACCGTCTGTCTCAGACCGTCTGTCTCAGACCGTTTGTCTCAGACCGTCTGTCTCAGACCGTCTGTCTCATTCCGTCTATCTTAGATCGTCTGTCTCAGAACGTCTGTCACTGTGCATCTGTCTAAGACCGTCTGTCTCAGACCGTCTTGCTCAGACCGTCCGTCTCAGACCGTCTGCCTGATAACGTCTCTCTCAGACCGTCTGTCTCAGACCGTCTGTCTCAGACCGTCTGTCTCAGACCGTCTGTCTCAGACCGTCTGTCTCAGACCGTCTGTCTCAGACCGTCTGTCTCAGACCGTCTGTCTCAGACCGTCTGTCTCAGACCGTCTGTCTCAGACCGTCTGTCTCAGACCGTCTGTCTCAGACCGTCTGTCTCAGACCGTCTGTCTCAGACCGTCTGTCTCAGACCGTCTGTCTCAGACCGTTTGTCTCAGACCGTCTGTCTCAGACCGTCTGTCTCATTCCGTCTATCTTAGATCGTCTGTCTCAGAACGTCTGTCACTGTGCATCTGTCTAAGACCGTCTGTCTCAGACCGTTTTGCTCAGACCGTCCGTCTCAGACCGTCTGCCTGATAACGTCTCTCTCAGACCGTCTGTCTCAGACCGTCTGTCTCAGACCGTCTGTCTCAGACCGTCTGTCTCATCCCGTCTGTCTCATCCCGTCTGCCTCATCCCGTCTGTCTCATCCCGTCTGTCTCATTCCGTCTAACTTAGATCGTCTGACTCAGAAAGTCTGTCTCAGACCGTCTGTCTCATTCCGTCTATCTTAGATCGTCTGTCTCAGAACGTCTGTCACTGTGCATCTGTCTAAGACCGTCTGTCTCAGACCGTCTTGCTCAGACCGTCCGTCTCAGACCGTCTGCCTGATAACGTCTCTCTCAGACCGTCTGTCTCAGACCGTCTGTCTCAGACCGTCTGTCTCAGACCGTCTGTCTCAGACCGTCTGTCTCAGACCGTCTGTCTCAGACCGTCTGTCTCAGACCGTCTGTCTCAGACCGTCTGTCTCAGACCGTCTGTCTCAGACCGTCTGTCTCAGACCGTCTGTCTCAGACCGTCTGTCTCAGACCGTCTGTCTCAGACCGTCTGTCTCAGACCGTCTGTCTCAGACCGTCTGTCTCAGACCGTCTGTCTCATTCCGTCTGTCTCAGATCGTCTGTCTCAGACCGTCTGTCTCAGACCGTCTGTCTCAGGCCGTTTGTCTCATACCGTCTGTCTCAGACCGTCTGTCTCATTCCGTCTATCTTAGATCGTCTGTCTCAGAACGTCTGTCACTGTGCATCTGTCTAAGACCGTCTGCCTCAGACCGTCTTGCTCAGACCGTCCGTCTCAGACCGTCTGCCTGATAACGTCTCTCTCAGACCGTCTGTCTCAGACCGTCTGTCTCGGACCGTCTGTCTCAGACCGTCTGTCTCAGACCGTCTATCTCAGACCGTCTGTCTCAGACCGTCTGTCTCAGACCGTCTGTCTCAGACCGTTTGTCTCTGACCGTCTGTCTCAGACCGTCTGTGTCATTCCGTCTATCTTAGATCTTCTGTCTCAGAACGTCTGTCACTGTGCATCTGTCTAAGACCGTCTGTCTCAGACCGTCTTGCTCAGACCGTCCGTCTCAGACCGTCTGCCTGATAACGTCTCTCTCAGACCGTCTGTCTCAGACCGTCTGTCTCAGACCGTCTGTCTCATCCCGTCTGTCTCATCCCGTCTGCCTCATCCCGTCTGTCTCATCCCGTCTGTCTCATTCCGTCTAACTTAGATCGTCTGACTCAGAAAGTCTGTCTCAGACCGTCTGTCTCAGACCGTCTGTCTCAGACCGTCTGTCTCAGACCGTCTGTCTCAGACCGTCTGTCTCAGACCGTCTGTTTCAGAGAACCCGTCTCAGACTCTCTGTCTCATTCCGTCTGTCTCAGACTGCCTGTCTCATTCCGTCTGTCTCAGATCGTCTGTCTCAGACCGTCTGTCTCATCCTGTCTGTCTCATCCCGTCTGCCTCATCCCGTCTGTCTCATCCCGTCTGTCTCATTCCGTCTAACTTAGATCGTCTGACTCAGAAAGTCTGTCTCAGACCGTCTGTCTCAGACCGTCTGTCTCAGACCGTCTGTCTCAGACCGTCTGTCTCAGACCGTCTGTCTCAGACCGTCTGTCTCAGACCGTCTGTCTCAGACCGTCTGTCTCAGACAGTCTGTCTCAGACCGTCTGTCTCAGACCGTCTGTCTCAGACCGTCTGTTTCAGAGAACCCGTCTCAGACTGTCTGTCTCATTCCGTCTGTCTCAGACTGCCTGTCTCATTCCGTCTGTCTCAGATCGTCTGTCTCAGACCGTCTGTCTCAGACCGTCTGTCTCAGACCGTTTGTCTCAGACCGTCTGTCTCAGACCGTCTGTCTCATTCCGTCTATCTTAGATCGTCTGTCTCAGAACGTCTGTCACTGTGCATCTGTCTAAGACCGTCTGCCTCAGACCGTCTTGCTCAGACCGTCCGTCTCAGACCGTCTGCCTGATAACGTCTGTCTCAGACCGTCTGTCTCAGACCGTCTGTCTCAGACCGTCTGTCTCAGACCGTCTGTCTCAGACCGTCTGTCTCAGACCGTCTGTCTCAGACCGTCTGTCTCAGACCGTCTGTCTCAGACCGTCTGTCTCAGACCGTCTGTCTCTGACCGTCTGTCTCAGACCGTCTGTCTCAGACCGTTTGTCTCAGACCGTCTGTCTCAGACCGTCTGTCTCATTCCGTCTATCTTAGATCGTCTGTCTCAGAACGTCTGTCACTGTGCATCTGTCTAAGACCGTCTGTCTCAGACCGTCTTGCTCAGACCGTCCGTCTCAGACCGTTTGCCTGATAACGTCTCTCTCAGACCGTCTGTCTCAGACCGTCTGTCTCAGACCGTCTGTCTCAGACCGTCTGTCTCAGACCGTCTGTCTCAGACCGTCTGTCTCATCCCGTCTGTCTCATCCCGTCTGCCTCATCCCGTCTGTCTCATCCCGTCTGTCTCATTCCGTCTAACTTAGATCGTCTGACTCAGAAAGTCTGTCCCAGACCGTCTGTCTCATTCCGTCTATCTTAGATCGTCTGTCTCAGAACGTCTGTCACTGTGCATCTGTCTAAGACCGTCTGTCTCAGACCGTCTTGCTCAGACCGTCCGTCTCAGACCGTCTGCCTGATAACGTCTCACTCAGACCGTCTGTCTCAGACCGTCTGTCTCAGACCGTCTGTCTCAGACCGTCTGTCTCAGACCGTCTGTCTCAGACCGTCTGTCTCAGACCGTCTGTCTCAGACCGTCTGTCTCAGACCGTCTGTCTCAGACCGTCTGTCTCAGACCGTCTGTCTCAGACCGTCTGTCTCAGACCGTCTGTCTCAGACCGTCTGTCTCAGACCGTCTGTCTCAGACCGTCTGTCTCAGACCGTCTGTCTCAGACCGTCTGTCTCATTCCGTCTGTCTCAGATCGTCTGTCTCAGACCGTCTGTCTCAGACCGTCTGTCTCAGACCGTCTGTCTCAGACCGTCTGTCTCAGACCGTCTGTCTCATTCCGTCTGTCTCAGATCGTCTGTCTCAGACCGTCTGTCTCAGACCGTCTGTCTCAGACCGTCTGTCTCAGACCGTCTGTCTCAGACCGTCTGTTTCAGAGAACCCGTCTCAGACTCTCTGTCTCATTCCGTCTGTCTCAGACTGCCTGTCTCATTCCGTCTGTCTCAGATCGTCTGTCTCAGACCGTCTGTCTCAGACCGTCTGTCTCAGACCGTTTGTCTCAGACCGTCTGTCTCAGACCGTCTGTCTCATTCCGTCTATCTTAGATCGTCTGTCTCAGAACGTCTGTCACTGTGCATCTGTCTAAGACCGTCTGCCTCAGACCGTGTTGCTCAGACCGTCCGTCTCAGACCGTCTGCCTGATAACGTCTCTCTCAGACCGTCTGTCTCAGACCGTCTGTCTCAGACCGTCTGTCTCAGACCGTCTGTCTCAGACCGTCTGTCTCAGACCGTCTGTCTCAGACCGTCTGTCTCAGACCGTCTGTCTCAGACCGTCTGTCTCAGACCGTCTGTCTCAGACCGTCTGTCTCAGACCGTCTGTCTCAGACCGTCTGTCTCAGACCTTTTGTCTCAGACCGTCTGTCTCAGACCGTCTGTCTCAGACCGTCTGTCTCATCCCGTCTGTCTCATCCCGTCTGCCTCATCCCGTCTGTCTCATCCCGTCTGTCTCATTCCGTCTAACTTAGATCGTCTGACTCAGAAAGTCTGTCTCAGACCGTCTGTCTCAGACCGTCTGTCTCAGACCGTCTGTCTCAGACCGTCTGACTCAGACCGTCTGTCTCAGACCGTCTGTCTCAGACCGTCTGTCTCAGACCGTCTGTCTCAGACCGTCTGTCTCAGACCGTCTGTCTCAGACCGTCTGTCTCAGACCGTCTGCCTGATAACGTCTCTCTCAGACCGTCTGTCTCAGACCGTCTGTCTCGGACCGTCTGTCTCAGACCGTCTGTCTCAGACCGTCTATCTCAGACCGTCTGTCTCAGACCGTCTGTCTCAGACAGTCTGTCTCAGACCGTTTGTCTCTGACCGTCTGTCTCAGACCGTCTGTCTCATCCCGTCTGTTTCATCCCGTCTGTCTCATCCCGTCTGTCTCATTCCGTCTATCTTAGATCGTCTGACTCAGAACGTCTGTCTCAGACCGTCCGTCTCAGACCGTCTGTCTCAGACCGTCTGTCTCAGACCGTCTGTCTCAGACCGTCTGTCTCAGACCGTCTGTCTCAGACCGTCTTTCTCAGACCGTCCGCCTCAGACCGTCTGCCTGATAACGTCTCTCTCAGACCGTCTGTCTCATCCCGTCTGTCTCATTCCGTCTATCTTAGATCGTCTGACTCAGTCCGTCTGTCTCAGACCGTCTGTCTCAGACCGCCTGTCTCAGACCGTCTGTCTCAGATCGTCTGTCTCAGACCGTCTGTCTCAGACCGTCTGTCTCAGACCGTTTGTCTCAGACCGTCTGCCTCAGACCGTCTGTCTCATTCCGTCTATCTTAGATCGTCTGTCTCAGAACGTCTGTCACTGTGCATCTGTCTAAGACCGTCTGCCTCAGACCGTGTTGCTCAGACCGTCCGTCTCAGACCGTCTGCCTGATAACGTCTCTCTCAGACCGTCTGTCTCAGACCGTCTGTCTCAGACCGTCTGTCTCAGACCGTCTGTCTCAGACCGTCTGTCTCAGACCGTCTGTCTCAGACCGTCTGTCTCAGACCGTCTGTCTCAGACCGTCTGTCTCAGACCTTTTGTCTCAGACCGTCTGTCTCAGACCGTCTGTCTCAGACCGTCTGTCTCAGACCGTCTGTCTCAGACCGTCTGTCTCAGACCGTCTGTCTCAGACCGTCTGTCTCAGACCGTCTGTCTCAGACCGTCTGTCTCAGACCGTCTGTCTCAGACCGTCTGTCTCAGACCGTCTGTCTCAGACCGTCTGTCTCAGACCGTCTGTCTCAGACCGTTTGTCTCAGACCGTCTGTCTCAGACCGTCTGTCTCATTCCGTCTATCTTAGATCGTCTGTCTCAGAACGTCTGTCACTGTGCATCTGTCTAAGACCGTCTGTCTCAGACCGTCTTGCTCAGACCGTCCGTCTCAGACCGTCTGCCTGATAACGTCTCTCTCAGACCGTCTGTCTCAGACCGTCTGTCTCAGACCGTCTGTCTCAGACCGTCTGTCTCAGACCGTCTGTCTCATCCCGTCTGTCTCATCCCGTCTGCCTCATCCCGTCTGTCTCATCCCGTCTGTCTCATTCCGTCTAACTTAGATCGTCTGACTCAGAAAGTCTGTCTCAGACCGTCTGTCTCATTCCGTCTATCTTAGATCGTCTGTCTCAGAACGTCTGTCACTGTGCATCTGTCTAAGACCGTCTGTCTCAGACCGTCTTGCTCAGACCGTCCGTCTCAGACCGTCTGCCTGATAACGTCTCACTCAGACCGTCTGTCTCAGACCGTCTGTCTCAGACCGTCTGTCTCAGACCGTCTGTCTCAGACCGTCTGTCTCAGACCGTCTGTCTCAGACCGTCTGTCTCAGACCGTCTGTCTCAGACCGTCTGTCTCAGACCGTCTGTCTCAGACCGTCTGTCTCAGACCGTCTGTCTCAGACCGTCTGTCTCAGACCGTCTGTCTCAGACCGTCTGTCTCAGACCGTCTGTCTCAGACCGTCTGTCTCATTCCGTCTGTCTCAGATCGTCTGTCTCAGACCGTCTGTCTCAGACCGTCTGTCTCAGACCGTCTGTCTCAGACCGTCTGTCTCAGACCGTCTGTTTCAGAGAACCCGTCTCAGACTCTCTGTCTCATTCCGTCTGTCTCAGACTGCCTGTCTCATTCCGTCTGTCTCAGATCGTCTGTCTCAGACCGTCTGTCTCAGACCGTCTGTCTCAGACCGTTTGTCTCAGACCGTCTGTCTCAGACCGTCTGTCTCATTCCGTCTATCTTAGATCGTCTGTCTCAGAACGTCTGTCACTGTGCATCTGTCTAAGACCGTCTGCCTCAGACCGTGTTGCTCAGACCGTCCGTCTCAGACCGTCTGCCTGATAACGTCTCTCTCAGACCGTCTGTCTCAGACCGTCTGTCTCAGACCGTCTGTCTCAGACCGTCTGTCTCAGACCGTCTGTCTCAGACCGTCTGTCTCAGACCGTCTGTCTCAGACCGTCTGTCTCAGACCGTCTGTCTAAGACCGTCTGTCTCATCCCGTCTGTCTCATCCCGTCTGTCTCATCCCGTCTGTCTCATCCCGTCTGTCTCATCCCGTCTGTCTCATCCCATCTGTCTCATCCCGTCTGTCTCATCCCGTCTGTCTCATCCCGTCTGTTTCATCCCGTCTGTCTCATTCCGTCTATCTTAGATCGTCTGACTCATCCCGTCTGTCTCATCCCGTCTGTCTCATCCCGTCTGTCTCATCCCATCTGTCTCATCCCGTCTGTCTCATCCCGTCTGTCTCATCCCGTCTGTTTCATCCCGTCTGTCTCATCCCGTCTGTCTCATTCCGTCTATCTTAGATCGTCTGACTCAGAACGTCTGTCTCAGACCGTCCGTCTCAGACCGTCTGTCTCAGACCGTCTGTCTCAGACCGTCTGTCTCAGACCGTCTGTCTCAGACCGTCTGTCTCAGACCGTCTTTCTCAGACCGTCCGCCTCAGACCGTCTGCCTGATAACGTCTCTCTCAGACCGTCTGTCTCATCCCGTCTGTCTCATCCCGTCTGTCTCATTCCGTCTATCTTAGATCGTCTGACTCAGTCCGTCTGTCTCAGACCGTCTGTCTCAGACCGCCTGTCTCAGACCGTCTGTCTCAGATCGTCTGTCTCAGACCGTCTGTCTCAGACCGTCTGTCTCAGACCGTTTGTCTCAGACCGTCTGCCTCAGACCGTCTGTCTCATTCCGTCTATCTTAGATCGTCTGTCTCAGAACGTCTGTCACTGTGCATCTGTCTAAGACCGTCTGCCTCAGACCGTGTTGCTCAGACCGTCCGTCTCAGACCGTCTGCCTGATAACGTCTCTCTCAGACCGTCTGTCTCAGACCGTCTGTCTCAGACCGTCTGTCTCAGACCGTCTGTCTCAGACCGTCTGTCTCAGACCGTCTGTCTCAGATCTTTTGTCTCAGACCGTCTGTCTCAGACCGTCTGTCTCAGACCGTCTGTTTCAGAGAACCCGTCTCAGACTGTCTGTCTCATTCCGTCTGTCTCAGACTGTATGTCTCATTCCGTCTGTCTCAGATCGTCTGTCTCAGACCGTCTGCCTCAGACCGTCTGTCTCAGACCGTCTGTCTCAGACCGTTTGTCTCAGATCGTCTGTCTCAGACCGTCTGTCTCATTCCGTCTATCTTAGATCGTCTGTCTCAGAACGTCTTGCTCAGACTGTCCGTCTCAGACCGTCTGCCTGATAACGTCTCTCTCAGACCGTCTGTCTCAGACCGTCTGTCTCATACCGTCTGTCTCAGACCGTCTGTCTCAGACCGTCTGTCTCAGACCGTCTGTCTCAGACCGTCTGTCTCAGACCGTCTGTCTCAGACCGTCTGTCTCAGACCGTCTGTCTCAGACCGTCTGTCTCAGACCGTCTGTCTCAGACCGTCTGTCTCAGACCGTCTGTCTCAGACCGTCTGTCTCAGACCGTCTGTCTCAGACCGTCTGTCTCAGACCGTCTGTCTCAGACCGTCTGTCTCAGACCGTCTGTCTCAGACCGTCTGTCTCAGACCGTCTGTCTCATCCCGTCTGTCTCAGACCGTCTGTCTAAGACCGTCTGTCTCATCCCGTCTGTCTCATCCCGTCTGTCTCATCCCGTCTGTCTCATCCCGTCTGTCTCATCCCGTCTGTCTCATCCCATCTGTCTCATCCCGTCTGTCTCATCCCGTCTGTCTCATCCCGTCTGTTTCATCCCGTCTGTCTCATTCCGTCTATCTTAGATCGTCTGACTCAGAACGTCTGTCTCAGACCGTCTGTCTCAGACCGTCTGTCTCAGACCGTCTGTCTCAGACCGTCTGTCTCAGACCGTCTGTCTCAGACCGTCTGTCTCAGACCGTCTGTCTCAGACCGTCTTTCTCAGACCGTCCGCCTCAGACCGTCTGCCTGATAACGTCTCTCTCAGACCGTCTGTCTCATCCCGTCTGTCTCATCCCGTCTGTCTCATTCCGTCTATCTTAGATCGTCTGACTCAGTCCGTCTGTCTCAGACCGTCTGTCTCAGACCGCCTGTCTCAGACCGTTTGTCTCAGACCGTCTTTCTCAGACCGTCTGTTTCAGAGAACCCGTCTCAGACTGTCTGTCTCATTCCGTCTGTCTCAGACTGCCTGTCTCATTCCGTCTGTCTCAGATCGTCTGTCTCAGACCGTCTGTCTCAGACCGTCTGTCTCAGACCGTCTGTCTCAGACCGTCTGTCTCAGACCGTCTGTCTCAGACCGTCTGTCTCAGACCGTCTGTCTCAGACCGTCTGTCTCAGACCGTCTGTCTCAGACCGTCTGTCTCAGACCGTCTGTCTCAGACCGTCTGTCTCAGACCGTCTGTCTCAGACCGTCTGTCTCAGACCGTCTGTCTCAGACCGTCTGTCTCAGACCGTCTGTCTCAGACCGTCTGTCTCATCCCGTCTGTCTCAGACCGTCTGTCTAAGACCGTCTGTCTCATCCCGTCTGTCTCATCCCGTCTGTCTCATCCCGTCTGTCTCATCCCGTCTGTCTCATCCCGTCTGTCTCATCCCATCTGTCTCATCCCGTCTGTCTCATCCCGTCTGTCTCATCCCGTCTGTTTCATCCCGTCTGTCTCATTCCGTCTATCTTAGATCGTCTGACTCAGAACGTCTGTCTCAGACCGTCTGTCTCAGACCGTCTGTCTCAGACCGTCTGTCTCAGACCGTCTGTCTCAGACCGTCTGTCTCAGACCGTCTGTCTCAGACCGTCTGTCTCAGACCGTCTGTCTCAGACCGTCTGTCTCAGACCGTCTGTCTCAGACCGTCTGTCTCAGACCGTCTTTCTCAGACCGTCCGCCTCAGACCGTCTGCCTGATAACGTCTCTCTCAGACCGTCTGTCTCATCCCGTCTGTCTCATCCCGTCTGTCTCATTCCGTCTATCTTAGATCGTCTGACTCAGTCCGTCTGTCTCAGACCGTCTGTCTCAGACCGCCTGTCTCAGACCGTTTGTCTCAGACCGTCTTTCTCAGACCGTCTGTTTCAGAGAACCCGTCTCAGACTGTCTGTCTCATTCCGTCTGTCTCAGACTGCCTGTCTCATTCCGTCTGTCTCAGATCGTCTGTCTCAGACCGTCTGTCTCAGACCGTCTGTCTCAGACCGTTTGTCTCAGACCGTCTGTCTCAGACCGTCTGTCTCATTCCGTCTATCTTAGATCGTCTGTCTCAGATCGTCTGTCACTGTGCAGCTGTCTAAGACCGGCTGTCTCAGACCGTCTTGCTCAGACCGTCCGTCTCAGACCGTCTGCCTGATAACGTCTCTCTCAGACCGTCTGTCTCAGACCGTCTGTCTCAGACCGTCTGTCTCAGACCGTCTGTCTCAGACCGTCTGTCTCAGACCGTCTGTCTCAGACCGTCTGTCTCAGACCGTCTGTCTCAGACCGTCTGTCTCAGACCGTCTGTCTCAGACCGTCTGTCTCAGACCGTCTGTCTCAGACCGTCTGTCTCAGACCGTCTGTCTCAGACCGTCTGTCTCAGACCGTCTGTCTCAGACCGTTTGTCTCTGACCGTCTGTCTCAGATCGTCTGTCTCATTCCGTCTATCTTAGATCGTCTGTCTCAGAACGTCTGTCACTGTGCATCTGTCTAAGACCGTCTGTCTCAGACCGTCTTGCTCAGACCGTCCGTCTCAGACCGTCTGCCTGATAACGTCTCTCTCAGACCGTCTGTCTCAGACCGTCTGTCTCAGACCGTCTGTCTCAGACCGTCTGTCTCAGACCGTCTGTCTCAGACCGTCTGTCTCAGACCGTCTGTCTCAGACCGTCTGTCTCAGACCGTCTGTCTCAGACCGTCTGTGTCAGACCGTCTGTCTCAGACCGTCTGTTTCAGAGAACCCGTCTCAGACTGTCTGTCTCTTTCCGTCTGTCTCAGACTGCCTGTCTCATTCCGTCTGTCTCAGATGGTCTGTCTCAGACCGTCTGTCTCAGACCGTCTGTCTCAGACCGTCTGTCTCAGACCGTCTGTCTCAGACCGTTTGTCTCAGATCGTCTGTCTCAGACCGTCTGTCTCATTCCGTCTATCTTAGATCGTCTGTCTCAGAACGTCTGTCACTGTGCATCTGTCTAAGACCGTCTGTCTCAGACCGTCTTGCTCAGACTGTCCGTCTCAGACCGTCTGCCTGATAACGTCTCTCTCAGGCCGTCTGTCTCAGACCGTCTGTCTCAGACCGTCTGTCTCATCCCGTCTGTCTCAGACCGTCTGTCTAAGACCGTCTGTCTCATCCCGTCTGTCTCATCCCGTCTGTCCCATCCCGTCTGTCTCATCCCGTCTGTCTCATCCCATCTGTCTCATCCCGTCTGTCTCATCCCGTCTGTCTCATCCCGTATGTTTCATCCCGTCTGTCTCATCCCGTCTGTCTCATTCCGTCTATCTTAGATCGTCTGACTCAGAACGTCTGTCTCAGACCGTCTGTCTCAGACCGTCTGTCTCAGACCGTCTGTCTCAGACCGTCTGTCTCAGACCGTCTGTCTCAGACCGTCTGTCTCAGACCGTCTGTCTCAGACCGTCTTTCTCAGACCGTCCGCCTCAGACCGTCTGCCTGATAACGTCTCTCTCAGACCGTCTGTCTCATCCCGTCTGTCTCATTCCGTCTATCTTAGATCGTCTGACTCAGTCCGTCTGTCTCAGACCGTCTGTCTCAGACCGCCTGTCTCAGACCGTCTGTCTCATTCCGTCTATCTTAGATCGTCTGTCTCAGAACGTCTGTCACTGTGCATCTGTCTAAGACCGTCTGTCTCAGACCGTCTTGCTCAGACCGTCCGTCTCAGACCGTCTGCCTGATAACGTCTCCCTCAGACCGTCTGTCTCATCCCGTCTGTCTCATTCCGTCTATCTTAGATCGTCTGACTCAGAACGTCTGTCTCAGACCGTCTGTCTCAGACCGTCTGTCTCAGACCGCCTGTCTCAGATCGTCTGTCTCATACCATCTGTCTCAGACCGTCTGTATAAGACCGTCTATCTCAGCCCGTCTATCTCAGCCCGTCTATCTCAGCCCGCCGGCCTGAGTCCGTCCGTCTCAGACCGTCTGTATCGGACCGTCTGTCTCAGACCATCTGTTTCGGACAGTCCGTCTCACAACGTCTGTCTGATAACGTCTCTCTCAGACCGTCTGTCTCAGACGGACTGTCTCATTCCGTCTATCTTAGATCGTCTGTCTCAGAACGTCTGTCACTGTGCGTCTGTCTAAGACCGGATGTCTCATACCGTCTGTCTCACATCGTCGGTCTCAGACAGTCTGTCTCTGTCCGTCTGCCTCACACCGGCAGTCTCAGATCGTCTGTCTCGGACCGTCTGTCTCAGACCGTCTGTCTCAGACCGTCTGTCTCAGGCCGTCTGTCTCATCCCGTCTGTCTCATCCCGTCTGTCTCATCCCGTCTGTCTCATCCCGTCTGTCTCATCCCGTCTGTCTCATCCCGTCTGTCTCATCCCGTCTGTCTCAGACCGTCTGTCTCAGACCGTCTGTCTCAGACCGTCTGTCTCAGACCGTCTGTCTCAGACCGTCTGTCTCAGACCGTCTGTCTCAGACCGTCTGTGTCAGACCGTCTGTCTCAGACCGTCTGTTTCAGAGAACCCGTCTCAGACTGTCTGTCTCTTTCCGTCTGTCTCAGACTGCCTGTCTCATTCCGTCTGTCTCAGATGGTCTGTCTCAGACCGTCTGTCTCAGACCGTCTGTCTCAGACCGTCTGTCTCAGACCGTTTGTCTCAGATCGTCTGTCTCAGACCGTCTGTCTCATTCCGTCTATCTTAGATCGTCTGTCTCAGAACGTCTGTCACTGTGCATCTGTCTAAGACCGTCTGTCTCAGACCGTCTTGCTCAGACTGTCCGTCTCAGACCGTCTGCCTGATAACGTCTCTCTCAGGCCGTCTGTCTCAGACCGTCTGTCTCAGACCGTCTGTCTCATCCCGTCTGTCTCAGACCGTCTGTCTAAGACCGTCTGTCTCATCCCGTCTGTCTCATCCCGTCTGTCCCATCCCGTCTGTCTCATCCCGTCTGTCTCATCCCATCTGTCTCATCCCGTCTGTCTCATCCCGTCTGTCTCATCCCGTCTGTTTCATCCCGTCTGTCTCATCCCGTCTGTCTCATTCCGTCTATCTTAGATCGTCTGACTCAGAACGTCTGTCTCAGACCGTCTGTCTCAGACCGTCTGTCTCAGACCGTCTGTCTCAGACCGTCTGTCTCAGACCGTCTGTCTCAGACCGTCTTTCTCAGACCGTCCGCCTCAGACCGTCTGCCTGATAACGTCTCTCTCAGACCGTCTGTCTCATCCCGTCTGTCTCATTCCGTCTATCTTAGATCGTCTGACTCAGTCCGTCTGTCTCAGACCGTCTGGCTCAGACCGCCTGTCTCAGACCGTCTGTCTCATTCCGTCTATCTTAGATCGTCTGTCTCAGAACGTCTGTCACTGTGCATCTGTCTAAGACCGTCTGTCTCAGACCGTCTTGCTCAGACCGTCCGTCTCAGACCGTCTGCCTGATAACGTCTCCCTCAGACCGTCTGTCTCATCCCGTCTGTCTCATTCCGTCTATCTTAGATCGTCTGACTCAGAACGTCTGTCTCAGACCGTCTGTCTCAGACCGTCTGTCTCAGACCGCCTGTCTCAGATCGTCTGTCTCATACCATCTGTCTCAGACCGTCTGTATAAGACCGTCTATCTCAGCCCGTCTATCTCAGCCCGTCTATCTCAGCCCGCCGGCCTGAGTCCGTCCGTCTCAGACCGTCTGTATCGGACCGTCTGTCTCAGACCATCTGTTTCGGACAGTCCGTCTCACAACGTCTGTCTGATAACGTCTCTCTCAGACCGTCTGTCTCAGACGGACTGTCTCATTCCGTCTATCTTAGATCGTCTGTCTCAGAACGTCTGTCACTGTGCGTCTGTCTATGACCGGATGTCTCATACCGTCTGTCTCACATCGTCGGTCTCAGACAGTCTGTCTCTGTCCGTCTGCCTCACACCGGCAGTCTCAGATCGTCTGTCTCGGACCGTCTGTCTCAGACCGTCTGTCTCAGACCGTCTGTCTCAGGCCGTCTGTCTCATCCCGTCTGTCTCATCCCGTCTGTCTCATCCCGTCTGTCTCATCCCGTCTGTCTCATCCCGTCTGTCTCAGACCGTCTGTCTCAGACCGTCTGTCTCAGACCGTCTGTCTCAGACCGTCTGTCTCAGACCGTCTGTCTCAGACCGTCTGTGTCAGACCGTCTGTCTCAGACCGTCTGTTTCAGAGAACCCGTCTCAGACTGTCTGTCTCTTTCCGTCTGTCTCAGACTGCCTGTCTCATTCCGTCTGTCTCAGATGGTCTGTCTCAGACCGTCTGTCTCAGACCGTCTGTCTCAGACCGTCTGTCTCAGACCGTTTGTCTCAGATCGTCTGTCTCAGACCGTCTGTCTCATTCCGTCTATCTTAGATCGTCTGTCTCAGAACGTCTGTCACTGTGCATCTGTCTAAGACCGTCTGTCTCAGACCGTCTTGCTCAGACTGTCCGTCTCAGACCGTCTGCCTGATAACGTCTCTCTCAGGCCGTCTGTCTCAGACCGTCTGTCTCAGACCGTCTGTCTCAGACCGTCTGTCTCATCCCGTCTGTCTCAGACCGTCTGTCTAAGACCGTCTGTCTCATCCCGTCTGTCTCATCCCGTCTGTCCCATCCCGTCTGTCTCATCCCGTCTGTCTCATCCCATCTGTCTCATCCCGTCTGTCTCATCCCGTCTGTCTCATCCCGTCTGTTTCATCCCGTCTGTCTCATCCCGTCTGTCTCATTCCGTCTATCTTAGATCGTCTGACTCAGAACGTCTGTCTCAGACCGTCTGTCTCAGACCGTCTGTCTCAGACCGTCTGTCTCAGACCGTCTGTCTCAGACCGTCTGTCTCAGACCGTCTTTCTCAGACCGTCCGCCTCAGACCGTCTGCCTGATAACGTCTCTCTCAGACCGTCTGTCTCATCCCGTCTGTCTCATCCCGTCTGTCTCATTCCGTCTATCTTAGATCGTCTGACTCAGTCCGTCTGTCTCAGACCGTCTGTCTCAGACCGTCTGTCTCAGACCGTCTGTCTCAGGCCGTCTGTCTCATCCCGTCTGTCTCATCCCGTCTGTCTCATCCCGTCTGTCTCATCCCGTCTGTCTCATCCCGTCTGTCTCATCCCGTCTGTCTCATCCCGTTTGTCTCATCCCGTCTGTCTCATCCCGTCTGTCTCATCCCGTCTGCCTCATTCCGTCTATCTTAGATCGTCTGTCTCAGAACGTCTGTCACTGTGCATCTGTCTAAGACCGTCTGTCTCAGACCGTCTTGCTCAGACCGTCCGTCTCAGACCGTCTGCCTGATAACGTCTGTCTCAGATCGTCGGTCTCAGACCGTCTGTCTCAGACCGTCTGTCTCAGACCGTTTGTCTCAGACCGTCTGTCTCATTCCGTCTATCTTAGATCGTCTGTCTCAGAACGTCTGTCACTGTGCATCTGTCTAAGACCGTCTGCCTCAGACCGTCTTGCTCAGACCGTCCGTCTCAGACCGTCTGCCTGATAACGTCTCTCTCAGACCGTCTGTCTCAGACCGTCTGTCTCAGACCGTCTGTCTCAGACCGTCTGTCTCAGACCGTCTATCTCAGACCGTCTGTCTCAGACCGTCTGTCTCAGACCGTCTGTCTCAGACCGTTTGTCTCTGACCGTCTGTCTCAGACCGTCTGTCTCATTCCGTCTATCTTAGATCGTCTGTCTCAGAACGTCTGTCACTGTGCATCTGTCTAAGACCGTCTGTCTCAGACCGTCTTGCTCAGACCGTCCGTCTCAGACCGTCTGCCTGATAACGTCTCTCTCAGACCGTCTGTCTCAGACCGTCTGTCTCAGACCGTCTGTCTCAGACCGTCTGTCTCATCCCGTCTGTCTCATCCCGTCTGCCTCATCCCGTCTGTCTCATCCCGTCTGTCTCATTCCGTCTAACTTAGATCGTCTGACTCAGAAAGTCTGTCTCAGACCGTCTGTCTCAGACCGTCTGTCTCAGACCGTCTGTCTCAGACCGTCTGTCTCAGACCGTCTGTCTCAGACCGTCTGTCTCAGACCGTCTGTCTCAGACCGTCTGTCTCAGACCGTCTGTCTCAGACCGTCTGTCTCAGACCGTCTATTTCAGAGAACCCGTCTCAGACTATCTGTCTCGTCCGTCTGTCTCAGACTGCCTGTCTCATTCCGTCTGTCTCAGATCGTCTGTCTCAGACCGTCTGTCTCAGACCGTTTGTCTCAGATCGTCTGTCTCAGACCGTCTGTCTCATTCCGTCTATCTTAGATCGTCTGTCTCAGAACGTCTGTCTCAGACTGTCTGTCTCAGACCGTCTGTCTCAGACTGTCTGTCTCAGACCGTCTTTCTCAGACCGTCTGTCTCATACCGTCTGTCTCAGACCGTCTGTCTCAGACCGTCTGTCTCAGACCGTGTGTCTCGGACCGTCTGTCTCATCCCGTCTGTCTCATCCCGTCTGTCTCATTCCGTCTATCTTAGATCGTCTGTCTCAGAACGTCTGTCTCAGACTGTCTGTCTCAGACCGTCTGTCTCAGACTGTCTGTCTCAGACCGTCTTTCTCAGACCGTCTGTCTCATACCGTCTGTCTCAGACCGTCTGTCTCAGACCGTCTATTTCAGAGAACCCGTCTCAGACTATCTGTCTCGTCCGTCTGTCTCAGACTGCCTGTCTCATTCCGTCTGTCTCAGACCGTCTGTCTCAGACTGTCTGTCTCAGACCGTCTTTCTCAGACCGTCTTTCTCAGACCGTATGTCTCATACCGTCTGTCTCAGATCGTCTGTATCAGACGGTCTGTCTCAGAACGTCTGTCACTGTGCGTCGGTCTAAGACCGTCTGTCTCAGACCGTCTTTCTCAGACCGTCCGTCTCAAACCGTCTGCCTGATAACGTCTCTCTCAGACCGTCTGTCTCAGACCGTCTGTCTCAGACCGTCTGTCTCAGACCGTCTGTCTCAGACCGTCTGTCTCAGACCGTCTGTATCAGACCGTCTGCCTAAGACCGTCTGTCTCAGACCGTCTTTCTCAGACCGTCTGTCTCAGACCGTCTGTCTCATTCCATCTATCTTAGATCGTCTGTCTCAGAACGTCTGTCACTGTGCGTCTGTCTAAGACCGTCTGTCTCATACCGTCTGTCTCACATCGTCGGTCTCAGACAGTCAGTCTCTGTCCGTCTGCCTCACACCGGCAGTCTCAGACCGTCTGTCTCAGAACATCTGTTTGAGACAACCCGTCTCAGACTGTCTGTCTCAGACCGTCTTTCTCAGACCGTCCGTCTCAAACCGTCTGCCTGATAACGTCTCTCTCAGACCGTCTGTCTCAGACCGCCTGCCTCAGACCGTCTGTCTCAGATCGTCTGTCTCAGACCGTCTGTCTCAGACCGTCTGTCTCAGACCGTCTGTCTCAGACCGTCTGTCTCAGACCGTCTGTCTCAGACCGTCTGTCTCAGACCGTCTGTCTCAGACCGTCTGTCTATGAGCGTCTGTCTCAGACCGTCTGTCTCAGACCGTCTGTCTCAGACCGTCTGTCTCAGACCGTCTGTCTCAGACCGTCTGTCTCAGACCGTCTCTCTCATACCGTCTGTCTCAGACCGTCTGTCTCAGACCGTCTGTCTCAAAGCGTCTGTCTCAGACCGTCTGTCTCAGACCGCCTGTCTCAGATCGTCTGTCTCATACCGTCTGTCTCAGACCGTCTGTCTCAGACCTTCTGTCTAAGACCGTCTGTCTCAGACCGTCTGTCTCATCCCGTCTGTCTCATCCCGTCTGTCTCATCCCGTCTGTCTCATCCCGTCAGTCTCATCCCGTCTGTCTCATCCCGTCTGTCTCATCCCGTCTGTCTCATCCCGTCTGTCTCATCCCGTCTGTCTCAGACCGTCTGTCTCAAACCGTCTGTCTCAGACCGTCTGTCTCAGACCGCCTGTCTCAGAACGTCTGTCTCAGACCGTCTGTCTCAGACCGTCTGTCTCAGACCGTCTGTCTCAGACCGTCTGTCTCAGTCCGTCTGTCTCAGACCGTCTGTCTCAGACCGTCTGTCTCAGACCGTCTGTCTCAGACCGTCTGTCTCAGACCGTCTGTCTCAGACCGTCTGTCTCAGACCGTCTGTCTCAGACCGTCTGTCCCAGACCGTCTGTCTCAGACCGTCTGTCTCATCCCGTCTGTCTCAGACCGTCTTGCTCAGACCGTCCGTCTCAGACCGTCTGCCTGATAACGTCTCTCTCAGGTCGTCTGTCTCAGACCGTCTGTCTCAGACCGTCTGTCTCAGACCGTCTGTCTCAGACCGTCTGTCTCAGACCGTCTGTCTCAGACCGTCTATTTCAGAGAACCCGTCTCAGAATATCTGTCTCGTCCGTCTGTCTCAGACTGCCTGTCTCATTCCGTCTGTCTCAGATCGTCTGTCTCAGACCGTCTGTCTCAGACCGTTTGTCTCAGATCGTCTGTCTCAGACCGTCTGTCTCATTCCGTCTATCTTAGATCGTCTGTCTCAGAACGTCTGTCACTGTGCATCTGTCTAAGACCGTCTGTCTCAGACCGTCTTGCTCAGACCGTCCGTCTCAGACCGTCTGCCTGATAACGTCTCTCTCAGACCGTCTGTCTCAGACCGTCTGTCTCAGACCGTCTGTCTCAGACCGTCTGTCTCAGACCGTCTGTCTCAGACCGTCTGTCTCAGACCGTCTGTCTCAGACTGTCTGTCTCAGACCGTCTGTCTCAGACTGTCTGTCTCAGACCGTCTTTCTCAGACCGTCTGTCTCATACCGTCTGTCTCAGACCGTCTGTCTCAGACCGTCTGTCTCAGACCGTGTGTCTCGGACCGTCTGTCTCAGATCGTCTGTCTCAGACGGTCTGTCTCAGAACGTCTGTCACTGTGCGTCGGTCTAAGACCGGCTGTCTCAGACCGTCTGTATCAGACCGTCTGCCTAAGACCGTCTGTCTCAGACCGTCTTTCTCAGACCGTCTGTCTCAGACCGTCTGTCTCATTCCATCTATCTTAGATCGTCTATCTCAGAACGTCTGTCACTGTGCGTCTGTCTAAGACCGTCTGTCTCATACCGTCTGTCCCACATCGTCGGTCTCATACAGTCTGTCTCTGTCCGTCTGACTCACACCGGCAGTCTCAGATCGTCTGTCTCGGACCGTCTGTCTAAGACCGTCTGTCTCAGACCGTCTTGCTCAGACCGTCCGTCTCAGACCGTCTGCCTGATAACGTCTCCCTCAGACCGTCTGTCTCATCCCGTCTGTCTCATTCCGTCTATCTTAGATCGTCTGACTCAGAACGTCTGTCTCAGACCGTCTGTCTCAGACCGTCTGTCTCAGACCGCCTGTCTCAGATCGTCTGTCCCATACCATCTGTCTCAGACCGTCTGTATAAGACCGTCTATCTCAGCCCGTCTATCTCAGCCCGCCGGCCTGAGTCCGTCCGTCTCAGACCGTCTGTATCGGACCGTCTGTCTCAGACCATCTGTTTCGGACAGTCCGTCTCACAACGTCTGTCTGATAACGTCTCTCTCAGACCGTCTGTCTCAGACGGACTGTCTCATTCCGTCTATCTTAGATCGTCTGTCTCAGAACGTCTGTCACTGTGCGTCTGTCTAAGACCGGATGTCTCATACCGTCTGTCTCACATCGTCGGTCTCAGACAGTCTGTCTCTGTCCGTCTGCCTCACACCGGCAGTCTCAGATCGTCTGTCTCGGACCGTCTGTCTCAGACCGTCTGTCTCAGACCGTCTGTCTCAGGCCGTCTGTCTCATCCCGTCTGTCTCATCCCGTCTGTCTCATCCCGTCTGTCTCATCCCGTCTGTCTCATCCCGTCTGTCTCATCCCGTCTGTCTCATCCCGTCTGTCTCATCCCGTCTGTCTCATCCCGTCTGTCTCATTCCGTCTATCTTAGATCGTCTGTCTCAGAACGTCTGTCACTGTGCATCTGTCTAAGACCGTCTGTCTCAGACCGTCTTGCTCAGACCGTCCGTCTCAGACCGTCTGCCTGATAACGTCTGTCTCAGATCGTCTGTCTCAGACCGTCTGTCTCAGACCGTCTGTCTCAGACCGTCTGTCTCAGACCGTTTGTCTCAGACCGTCTGTCTCATTCCGTCTATCTTAGATCGTCTGTCTCAGAACGTCTGTCACTGTGCATCTGTCTAAGACCGTCTGTCTCAGACCGTCTTGCTCAGACCGTCCGTCTCAGACCGTCTGCCTGATAACGTCTCTCTCAGACCGTCTGTCTAAGACCGTCTGTCTCATACCGTCTGTCCCACATCGTCGGTCTCATACAGTCTGTCTCTGTCCGTCTGACTCACACCGGCAGTCTCAGATCGTCTGTCTCAGACCGTCTGTCTCAGACCGTTTGTCTCTGACCGTCTGTCTCAGACCGTCTGTCTCATTCCGTCTATCTTAGATCGTCTGTCTCAGAACGTCTGTCACTGTGCATCTGTCTAAGACCGTCTGTCTCAGACCGTCTTGCTCAGACCGTCCGTCTCAGACCGTCTGCCTGATAACGTCTCTCTCAGACCGTCTGTCTCAGACCGTCTGTCTCAGACCGTCTGTCTCAGACCGTCTGTCTCAGACCGTCTGTCTCATCCCGTCTGTCTCATCCCGTCTGCCTCATCCCGTCTGTCTCATCCCGTCTGTCTCATTCCGTCTAACTTAGATCGTCTGACTCAGAAAGTCTGTCTCAGACCGTCTGTCTCAGACCGTTTTTCTCAGACCGTCTGTCTCAGACCGTCTGTCTCAGACCGTCTGTCTCAGACCGTCTGTCTCAGACCGTCTGCCTCAGACCGTCTGTCTCAGACCGTCTGTCTCAGACCGTCTGTCTCAGACCGTCTGTCTCAGACCGTCTGTCTCAGACCGTCTGTCTCAGACCGTCTGTCTCAGACCGTCTATTTCAGAGAACCCGTCTCAGACTATCTGTCTCGTCCGTCTGTCTCAGACTGCCTGTCTCATTCCGTCTGTCTCAGATCGTCTGTCTCAGACCGTCTGTCTCAGACCGTTTGTCTCAGATCGTCTGTCTCAGACCGTCTGTCTCATTCCGTCTATCTTAGACCGTCTGTCTCAGACCGTCTTGCTCAGACCGTCCGTCTCAGACCGTCTGCCTGATAACGTCTCTCTCAGACCGTCTGTCTCATCCCGTCTGTCTCATCCCGTCTGTCTCATTCCGTCTATCTTAGATCGTCTGTCTCAGAACGTCTGTCTCAGACTGTCTGTCTCAGACCGTCTGTCTCAGACTGTCTGTCTCAGACCGTCTTTCTCAGACCGTCTGTCTCATACCGTCTGTCTCAGACCGTCTGTCTCAGACCGTCTGTCTCAGACCGTGTGTCTCGGACCGTCTGTCTCAGATCGTCTGTCTCAGACGGTCTGTCTCAGAACGTCTGTCACTGTGCGTCGGTCTAAGACCGTCTGTCTCAGACCGTCTGTATCAGACCGTCTGCCTAAGACCGTCTGTCTCAGACCGTCTTTCTCAGACCGTCTGTCTCAGACCGTCTGTCTCATTCCATCTATCTTAGATCGTCTATCTCAGAACGTCTGTCACTGTGCGTCTGTCTAAGACCGTCTGTCTCATACCGTCTGTCCCACATCGTCGGTCTCATACAGTCTGTCTCTGTCCGTCTGACTCACACCGGCAGTCTCAGATCGCGTGTCTCGGACCGTCTGTCTAAGACCGTCTTACTCGTTCCGTATGTCTCAGACCGTCTGTCTCAGACCGTCTGTCTCAGACCGTCTGTCTCAGATCGTCTGTATCAGACGGTCTGTCTCAGAACGTCTGTCACTGTGCGTCGGTCTAAGACCGTCTGTCTCAGACCGTCTTTCTCAGACCGTCCGTCTCAAACCGTCTGCCTGATAACGTCTCTCTCAGACCGTCTGTCTCAGACCGTCTGTCTCAGACCGTCTGTCTCAGACCGTCTGTCTCAGACCGTCTGTCTCATCCCGTCTGTCTCATCCCGTCTGCCTCATCCCGTCTGTCTCATCCCGTCTGTCTCATTCCGTCTAACTTAGATCGTCTGACTCAGAAAGTCTGTCTCAGACCGTCTGTCTCAGACCGTTTTTCTCAGACCGTCTGTCTCAGACCGTCTGTCTCAGACCGTCTGTCTCAGACCGTCTGTCTCAGACCGTCTGCCTCAGACCGTCTGTCTCAGACCGTCTGTCTCAGACCGTCTGTCTCAGACCGTCTGTCTCAGACCGTCTGTCTCAGACCGTCTGTCTCAGACCGTCTATTTCAGAGAACCCGTCTCAGACTATCTGTCTCGTCCGTCTGTCTCAGACTGCCTGTCTCATTCCGTCTGTCTCAGATCGTCTGTCTCAGACCGTCTGTCTCAGACCGTTTGTCTCAGATCGTCTGTCTCAGACCGTCTGTCTCATTCCGTCTATCTTAGACCGTCTGTCTCAGACCGTCTTGCTCAGACCGTCCGTCTCAGACCGTCTGCCTGATAACGTCTCTCTCAGACCGTCTGTCTCATCCCGTCTGTCTCATCCCGTCTGTCTCATTCCGTCTATCTTAGATCGTCTGTCTCAGAACGTCTGTCTCAGACTGTCTGTCTCAGACCGTCTGTCTCAGACTGTCTGTCTCAGACCGTCTTTCTCAGACCGTCTGTCTCATACCGTCTGTCTCAGACCGTCTGTCTCAGACCGTCTGTCTCAGACCGTGTGTCTCGGACCGTCTGTCTCAGATCGTCTGTCTCAGACGGTCTGTCTCAGAACGTCTGTCACTGTGCGTCGGTCTAAGACCGTCTGTCTCAGACCGTCTGTATCAGACCGTCTGCCTAAGACCGTCTGTCTCAGACCGTCTTTCTCAGACCGTCTGTCTCAGACCGTCTGTCTCATTCCATCTATCTTAGATCGTCTATCTCAGAACGTCTGTCACTGTGCGTCTGTCTAAGACCGTCTGTCTCATACCGTCTGTCCCACATCGTCGGTCTCATACAGTCTGTCTCTGTCCGTCTGACTCACACCGGCAGTCTCAGATCGCGTGTCTCGGACCGTCTGTCTAAGACCGTCTTACTCGTTCCGTATGTCTCAGACCGTCTGTCTCAGACCGTCTGTCTCAGACCGTCTGTCTCAGATCGTCTGTATCAGACGGTCTGTCTCAGAACGTCTGTCACTGTGCGTCGGTCTAAGACCGTCTGTCTCAGACCGTCTTTCTCAGACCGTCCGTCTCAAACCGTCTGCCTGATAACGTCTCTCTCAGACCGTCTGTCTCAGACCGTCTGTCTCAGACCGTCTGTCTCAGACCGTCTGTCTCAGACCGTATGTATCAGACCGTCTGCCTAAGACCGTCTGTCTCAGACCGTCTTTCTCAGACCGTCTGTCTCAGACCGTCTGTCTCATTCCATCTATCTTAGATCGTCTGTCTCAGAACGTCTGTCACTGTGCGTCTGTCTAAGACCGTCTGTCTCATACCGTCTGTCTCACATCGTCGGTCTCAGACAGTCAGTCTCTGTCCGTCTGCCTCACACCGGCAGTCTCAGACCGTCTGTCTCAGAACATCTGTTTGAGACAACCCGTCTCAGACCGTCCGTCTCAAACCGTCTGCCTGATAACGTCTCTCTCAGACCGTCTGTCTCAGACCGTCTGTCTCAGACCGTCTGTCTCAGACCGTCTGTCTCAGACCGTCTTTCTCAGACCGTCCGTCTCAAACCGTCTGCCTGATAACGTCTCTCTCAGACCGTCTGTCTCAGACCGTCTGCCTCAGACCGTCTGTCTCAGATCGTCTGTCTCAGACCGTCTGTCTCAGACCGTCTGTCTCAGACCGTCTGTCTCAGACCGTCTGTCTCAGACCGTCTGTCTCAGACCGTCTGTCTCAGACCGTCTGTCTCAGACCGTCTGTGTCAGACCGTCTGTCTCAGACCGTCTGTCTATGAGCGTCTGTCTCAGACCGTCTGTCTCAGAACGTCTGTCTCAGACCGTCTGTCTCAGACCGTCTGTCTCAGACCGTCTGTCTCAGACCGTCTGTCTCAGACCGTCTGTCTCAGACCGTCTCTCTCATACCGTCTGTCTCAGACCGTCTGTCTCAGACCGTCTGTCTCAAAGCGTCTGTCTCAGACCGTCTGTCTCAGACCGCCTGTCTCATATCGTCTGTCTCATACCGTCTGTCTCAGACCGTCTGTCTCAGACCTTCTGTCTAAGACCGTCTGTCTCAGACCGTTTGTCTCAGACCGTCTGTCTCATTCCGTCTATCTTAGATCGTCTGTCTCAGAACGTCTGTCACTGTGCATCTGTCTAAGACCGTCTGTCTCAGACCGTCTTGCTCAGACCGTCCGTCTCAGACCTTCTGCCTGATAACGTCTCTCTCAGACCGTCTGTCTAAGACCGTCTGTCTCATACCGTCTGTCCCACATCGTCGGTCTCATACAGTCTGTCTCTGTCCGTCTGACTCACACCGGCAGTCTCAGATCGTCTGTATTAGACCGTCTGTCTCAGACCGTTTGTCTCTGACCGTCTGTCTCAGACCGTCTGTCTCATTCCGTCTATCTTAGATCGTCTGTCTCAGAACGTCTGTCACTGTGCATCTGTCTAAGACCGTCTGTCTCAGACCGTCTTGCTCAGACCGTCCGTCTCAGACCGTCTGCCTGATAACGACTCTCTCAGACCGTCTGTCTCAGACCGTCTGTCTCAGACCGTCTGTCTCAGACCGTCTGTCTCAGACCGTCTGTCTCATCCCGTCTGTCTCATCCCGTCTGCCTCATCCCGTCTGTCTCATCCCGTCTGTCTCATTCCGTCTAACTTAGATCGTCTGACTCAGAAAGTCTGTCTCAGACCGTCTGTCTCAGACCGTTTTTCTCAGACCGTCTGTCTCAGACCGTCTGTCTCAGACCGTCTGTCTCAGACCGTCTGTCTCAGACCGTCTTTCTCAGACCGTCCGTCTCAAACCGTCTGCCTGATAACGTCTCTCTCAGACCGTCTGTCTCAGACCGTCTGCCTCAGACCGTCTGTCTCAGATCGTCTGTCTCAGACCGTCTGTCTCAGACCGTCTGTCTCAGACCGTCTGTCTCAGACCGTCTGTCTCAGACCGTCTGTCTATGAGCGTCTGTCTCAGACCGTCTGTCTCAGACCGTCTGTCTCAGACCGTCTGTCTCAGACCGTCTGTCTCAGACCGTCTGTCTCAGACCGTCTCTCTCATACCGTCTGTCTCAGACCGTCTGTCTCAGACCGTCTGTCTCAAAGCGTCTGTCTCAGACCGTCTGTCTCAGACCGCCTGTCTCAGATCGTCTGTCTCATACCGTCTGTCTCAGACCGTCTGTCTCAGACCTTCTGTCTAAGACCGTGTGTCTCAGACCGTTTGTCTCAGACCGTCTGTCTCATTCCGTCTATCTTAGATCGTCTGTCTCAGAACGTCTGTCACTGTGCATCTGTCTAAGACCGTCTGTCTCAGACCGTCTTGCTCAGACCGTCCGTCTCAGACCGTCTGCCTGATAACGTCTCTCTCAGACCGTCTGTCTAAGACCGTCTGTCTCATACCTTCTGTCCCACATCGTCGGTCTCATACAGTCTGTCTCTGTCCGTCTGACTCACACCGGCAGTCTCAGATCGTCTGTCTCAGACCGTCTGTCTCAGACCGTTTGTCTCTGACCGTCTGTCTCAGACCGTCTGTCTCATTCCGTCTATCTTAGATCGTCTGTCTCAGAACGTCTGTCACTGTGCATCTGTCTAAGACCGTCTGTCTCAGACCGTCTTGCTCAGACCGTCCGTCTCAGACCGTCTGCCTGATAACGTCTCTCTCAGACCGTCTGTCTCAGACCGTCTGTCTCAGACCGTCTGTCTCATCCCGTCTGTCTCATCCCGTCTGCCTCATCCCGTCTGTCTCATCCCGTCTGTCTCATTCCGTCTAACTTAGATCGTCTGACTCAGAAAGTCTGACTCAGACCGTCTGTCTCAGACCGTTTTTCTCAGACCGTCTGTCTCAGACCGTCTGTCTCAGACCGTCTGTCTCAGACCGTCTGTCTCAGACCGTCTGTCTCAGACCGTCTGTCTCAGACCGTCTGCCTCAGGCCGTCTGCCTCAGACCGTCTGTCTCAGACCGTCTGTCTCAGACCGTCTGTCTCAGACCGTCTGTCTCAGACCGTCTGTCTCAGACCGTCTGTCTCAAACCGTCTGTCTCAGACCGTCTGTCTCAGACCGTCTGTCTCAGACCGTCTATTTCAGAGAACCCGTCTCAGACTATCTGTCTCGTCCGTCTGTCTCAGACTGCCTGTCTCATTCCGTCTGTCTCAGATCGTCTGTCTCAGACCGTCTGTCTCAGACCGTTTGTCTCAGATCGTCTGTCTCAGACCGTCTGTCTCATTCCGTCTATCTTAGATCGTCTGTCTCAGAACGTCTGTCTCAGACTGTCTATCTCAGACCGTCTGTCTCAGACCGTCTGTCTCAGACCGTGTGTCTCGGACCGTCTGTCTCATCCCGTCTGTCTCATCCCGTCTGTCTCATTCCGTCTATCTTAGATCGTCTGTCTCAGAACGTCTGTCTCAGACTGTCTGTCTCAGACCGTCTGTCTCAGACTGTCTGTCTCAGACCGTCTTTCTCAGACCGTCTGTCTCATACCGTCTGTCTCAGACCGTCTGTCTCAGACCGTCTGTCTCAGACCGTGTGTCTCGGACCGTCTGTCTCAGATCGTCTGTCTCAGACGGTCTGTCTCAGACGGTCTGTCTCAGAACGTCTGTCACTGTGCGTCGGTCTAAGACCGTCTGTCTCAGACCGTCTGTATCAGACCGTCTGCCTAAGACCGTCTGTCTCAGACCGTCTTTCTCAGACCGTCTGTCTCAGACCGTCTGTCTCATTCCATCTATCTTAGATCGTCTATCTCAGAACGTCTGTCACTGTGCGTCTGTCTAAGACCGTCTGTCTCATACCGTCTGTCCCACATCGTCGGTCTCATACAGTCTGTCTCTGTCCGTCTGACTCACACCGGCAGTCTCAGATCGCGTGTCTCGGACCGTCTGTCTAAGACCGTCTTACTCGTTCCGTATGTCTCAGACCGTCTGTCTCAGACCGTCTGTCTCAGACCGTCTGTCTCAGATCGTCTGTATCAGACGGTCTGTCTCAGAACGTCTGTCACTGTGCGTCGGTCTAAGACCGTCTGTCTCAGACCGTCTTTCTCAGACCGTCCGTCTCAAACCGTCTGCCTGATAACGTCTCTCTCAGACCGTCTGTCTCAGACCGTCTGTCTCAGACCGTCTGTCTCAGACCGTCTGTCTCAGACCGTCTGTATCAGACCGTCTGCCTAAGACCGTCTGTCTCAGACCGTCTTTCTCAGACCGTCTGTCTCAGACCGTCTGTCTCATTCCATCTATCTTAGATCGTCTGTCTCAGAACGTCTGTCACTGTGCGTCTGTCTAAGACCGTCTGTCTCATACCGTCTGTCTCACATCGTCGGTCTCAGACGGTCAGTCTCTGTCCGTCTGCCTCACACCGGCAGTCTCAGACCGTCTGTCTCAGAACATCTGTTTGAGACAACCCGTCTCAGACCGTCCGTCTCAAACCGTCTGCCTGATAACGTCTCTCTCAGACCGCCTGTCTCAGACCGTCTGTCTCAGACCGTCTGTCTCAGACCGTCTGTCTCAAACCGTCTGTCTCAGACCGTCTGTCTCAGACCGTCTGTCTCAGACCGTCTATTTCAGAGAACCCGTCTCAGACTATCTGTCTCGTCCGTCTGTCTCAGACTGCCTGTCTCATTCCGTCTGTCTCAGATCGTCTGTCTCAGACCGTCTGTCTCAGACCGTCTTTCTCAGACCGTCCGTCTCAAACCGTCTGTCTCATTCCATCTATCTTAGATCGTCTCTCTCAGACCGTCTGTCTCAGACCGTCTGTCTCAAACCGTCTGTCTCAGACCGTCTGTCTCGTCCGTCTGTCTCAGACTGCCTGTCTCATTCCGTCTGTCTCAGATCGTCTGTCTCAGACCGTCTGTCTCAGACCGTCTGTATCAGACCGTCTGCCTAAGACCGTCTGTCTCAGACCGTCTTTCTCAGACCGTCTGTCTCAGACCGTCTGTCTCATTCCATCTATCTTAGATCGTCTCTCTCAGACCGTCTGTCTCAGACCGTCTGTCTCAGACCGTCTGTCTCAGACCGTCTTTCTCAGACCGTCCGTCTCAAACCGTCTGCCTGATAACGTCTCTCTCAGACCGTCTGTCTCAGACCGTCTGCCTCAGACCGTCTGTCTCAGATCGTCTGTCTCAGACCGTCTGTCTCAGACCGTCTGTCTCAGACCGTCTGTCTCAGACCGTCTGTCTCAGACCGTCTGTCTCAGACCGTCTGTCTCAGACCGTCTGTCTCAGACCGTCTGTCTATGAGCGTCTGTCTCAGACCGTCTGTCTCAGACCGTCTGTCTCAGACCGTCTGTCTCAGACCGCCTGTCTCAGATCGTCTGTCTCATACCGTCTGTCTCAAACCGTCTGTCTCAGACCTTCTGTCTAAGACCGTCTGTCTCAGACCGTCTGTCTCATCCCGCCTGTCTCATCCCGTCTGTCTCATCCCGTCTGTCTCATCCCGTCAGTCTCATCCCGTCTGTCTCATCCCGTCTGTCTCATCCCGTCTGTCTCATCCCGTCTGTCTCATCCCGTCTGTCTCAGACCGTCTGTCTCAAACCGTCTGTCTCAGACCGTCTGTCTCAGACCGCCTGTCTCAGAACGTCTGTCTCAGACCGTCTGTCTCAGACCGTCTGTCTCAGACCGTCTGTCTCAGACCGTCTGTCTCAGTCCGTCTGTCTCAGACCGTCTGTCTCAGACCGTCTGTCTCAGACCGTCTGTCTCAGACCGTCTGTCTCAGACCGTCTGTCTCAGACCGTCTGTCTCAGACCGTCTGTCCCAGACCGTCTGTCTCAGACCGTCTGTCTCAGACCGTCTGTCTCATCCCGTCTGTCTCAGACCGTCTTGCTCAGACCGTCCGTCTCAGACCGTCTGCCTGATAACGTCTCTCTCAGGTCGTCTGTCTCAGACCGTCTGTCTCAGACCGTCTGTCTCAGACCGTCTGTCTCAGACCGTCTGTCTCAGACCGTCTGTCTCAGACCGTCTGTCGCAGACCGTCTGTCTCAGACCGTCTGTCTCAGACCGTCTGTCTCAGACCGTCTGTCTCAGACCGTCTGTCTCAGACCGTCTGTCTCAGACCGTCTGTCTCAGACCGTCTGTCTCAGACCGTCTGTCTCAGACCGTCTGTCTCAGACCGTCTGCCTGATAACGTCTCTCTCAGATCGTCTGTCTCAGACCGTCTGTCTCAGATCGTCTGTCTCAGACGGTCTGTCTCAGAACGGCTGTCACTGTGCGTCTGTCTAAGACCGTCTGTCTCATACCGTCTGTCCCACATCGTCGGTCTCATACAGTCTGTCTCTGTCCGTCTGACTCACACCGGCAGTCTCAGATCGTCTGTCTCAGACCGTCTGTCTCAGACCGTCTGTCTCAGACCGTCTGTCTCAGACCGTCTGTCTCATCCCGTCTGTCTCAGACCGTCTGTCTCAGACCGTCTGTCTCAGACCGTCTGTCCTAGACCGTCTGTCTCAGACCGTCTGTCTCGGACCGTCTGTCTCAGACCGTCTGCATAAGACCGTCTGTCTCAGACCGTCTGTCTCATTCCATCTATCTTAGATCGTCTGTCTCATTCCATCTATCTTAGATCGTCTGTCTCAGACCGTCTGTCTCAGACCGTCTGTCTCAGACCGTCTGTCTCAGACCGTCTGTCTCAGACCGTCTGCCTGATAACGTCTCTCTCAGATCGTCTGTCTCAGACCGTCTGTCTCAGATCGTCTGTCTCAGACGGTCTGTCTCAGAACGGCTGTCACTGTGCGTCTGTCTAAGACCGTCTGTCTCATACCGTCTGTCCCACATCGTCGGTCTCATACAGTCTGTCTCTGTCCGTCTGACTCACACCGGCAGTCTCAGATCGTCTGTCTCGGACCGTCTGTCTCAGACCGTCTTACTCGTTCCGTATGTCTCAGACCGTCTGTCTCAGACCGTCTGTCTCAGATCGTCTGTCTCAGACGGTCTGTCTCCGAACGTCTGTCACTGTGCGTCTGCCGAAGACCGTCTGTCTCAGACCGTCTTTCTCAGACCGTCTGTCTCAGACCGTCTGTCTCATTCCATCTATCTTAGATCGTCTGTCTCAGAACGTCTGTCACTGTGCGTCTGTCTAAGACCGTCTGTCTCATACCGTCTGTCTCACATCGTCGGTCTCAGACAGTCAGTCTCTGTCCGTCTGCCTCACACCGGCAGTCTCAGACCGTCTGTCTCAGAACATCTGTTTGAGACAACCCGTCTCAGACTGTCTGTCTCAGACCGTCTTTCTCAGACCGTCCGTCTCAAACCGTCTGCCTGATAACGTCTCTCTCAGACCGTCTGTCTCAGACCGTCTGCCTCAGACCGTCTGTCTCAGATCGTCTGTCTCAGACCGTCTGTCTCAGACCGTCTGTCTCAGACCGTCTGTCTCAGACCGTCCGTCTCAGACCGTCCGTCTCAGACCGTCTGTCTCAGACCGTCTGTCTCAGACCGTCTGTCTCAGACCGTCTGTCTCGGACCGTCTGTCTCAGACCGTCTGTCTCAGACCGTCTGTCTCAGACCGCCTGTCTCAGATCGTCTGTCTCATACCGTCTGTCTCTGACCGTCTGTCTCAGACCTTATGTCTGAGACCGTCTGTCTCAGACCGTCTGTCTCATCCCGTCTGTCTCATCCCGTCAGTCTCATCCCGTCTGTCTCATCCCGTCTGTCTCATCCCGTCTGTCTCATCCCGTCTGTCTCATCCCGTCTGTCTCAGACCGTCTGTCTCAAACCGTCTGTCTCAGACCGTCTGTCTCAGACCGCCTGTCTCAGAACGTCTGTCTCAGACCGTCTGTCTCAGACCGTCTGTCTCAGACCGTCTGTCTCAGACCGTCTGTCTCAGTCCGTCTGTCTCAGACCGTCTGTCTCAGACCGTCTGTCTCAGACCGTCTGTCTCAGACCGTCTGTCTCAGACCGTCTGTCTCAGACCGTCTGTCTCAGACCGTCTGTCTCAGACCGTCTGTCTCAGACCGTCTGTCCCAGACCGTCTGTCTCAGACCGTCTGTCTCAGACCGTCTGTCTCATCCCGTCTGTCTCAGACCGTCTTGCTCAGACCGTCCGTCTCAGACCGTCTGCCTGATAACGTCTCTCTCAGGTCGTCTGTCTCAGACCGTCTGTCTCAGACCGTCTGTCTCAGACCGTCTGTCTCAGACCGTCTGTCTCAGACCGTCTGTCTCAGACCGTCTGTCTCAGACCGTCTTTCTCAGACCGTCTGTCTCAGACCGTCTGTCTCATTCCATCTATCTTAGATCGTCTATCTCAGAACGTCTGTCACTGTGCGTCTGTCTAAGACCGTCTGTCTCATACCGTCTGTCCCACATCGTCGGTCTCATACAGTCTGTCTCTGTCCGTCTGACTCACACCGGCAGTCTCAGATCGCGTGTCTCGGACCGTCTGTCTAAGACCGTCTTACTCGTTCCGTATGTCTCAGACCGTCTGTCTCAGACCGTCTGTCTCAGACCGTCTGTCTCAGATCGTCTGTATCAGACGGTCTGTCTCAGAACGTCTGTCACTGTGCGTCGGTCTAAGACCGTCTGTCTCAGACCGTCTTTCTCAGACCGTCCGTCTCAAACCGTCTGCCTGATAACGTCTCTCTCAGACCGTCTGTCTCAGACCGTCTGTCTCAGACCGTCTGTCTCAGACCGTCTGTCTCAGACCGTCTGTCTCGGCCCGTCTATCTCAGCCCGCCGGCCTGAGTCCGTCCGTCTCAGACCGTCTGTATCGGACCGTCTGTCTCAGACCATCTGTTTCGGACAGTCCGTCTCACAACGTCTGTCTGATAACGTCTCTCTCAGACCGTCTGTCTCAGACGGACTGTCTCATTCCGTCTATCTTAGATCGTCTGTCTCAGAACGTCTGTCACTGTGCGTCTGTCTAAGACCGGATGTCTCATACCGTCTGTCTCACATCGTCGGTCTCAGACAGTCTGTCTCTGTCCGTCTGCCTCACACCGGCAGTCTCAGATCGTCTGTCTCGCACCGTCTGTCTCAGACCGTCTGTCTCAGACCGTCTGTCTCAGGCCGTCTGTCTCATCCCGTCTGTCTCATCCCGTCTGTCTCATCCCGTCTGTCTCATCCCGTCTGTCTCATCCCGTCTGTCTCATCCCGTCTGTCTCATCCCGTCTGTCTCATCCCGTCTGTCTCATCCCGTCTGTCTCATCCCGTCTGTCTCATTCCGTCTATCTTAGATCGTCTGTCTCAGAACGTCTGTCACTGTGCATCTGTCTAAGACCGTCTGTCTCAGACCGTCTTGCTCAGACCGTCCGTCTCAGACCGTCTGCCTGATAACGTCTCTCTCAGACCGTCTGTCTAAGACCGTCTGTCTCATACCGTCTGTCCCACATCGTCGGTCTCATACAGTCTGTCTCTGTCCGTCTGACTCACACCGGCAGTCTCAGATCGTCTGTCTCAGACCGTCTGTCTCAGACCGTTTGTCTCTGACCGTCTGTCTCAGACCGTCTGTCTCATTCCGTCTATCTTAGATCGTCTGTCTCAGAACGTCTGTCACTGTGCATCTGTCTAAGACCGTCTGTCTCAGACCGTCTTGCTCAGACCGTCCGTCTCAGACCGTCTGCCTGATAACGTCTCTCTCAGACCGTCTGTCTCAGACCGTCTGTCTCAGACCGTCTGTCTCAGACCGTCTGTCTCATCCCGTCTGTCTCATCCCGTCTGCCTCATCCCGTCTGTCTCATCCCGTCTGTCTCATTCCGTCTAACTTAGATCGTCTGACTCAGAAAGTCTGTCTCAGACCGTCTGTCTCAGACCGTTTTTCTCAGACCGTCTGTCTCAGACCGTCTGTCTCAGACCGTCTGTCTCAGACCGTCTGTCTCAGACCGTCTGTCTCAGACCGTCTGCCTCAGACCGTCTGTCTCAGACCGTCTGTCTCAGACCGTCTGTCTCAGACCGTCTGTCTCAGACCGTCTGTCTCAGACCGTTTGTCTCAGATCGTCTGTCTCAGACCGTCTGTCTCATTCCGTCTATCTTAGATCGTCTGTCTCAGAACGTCTGTCTCAGACTGTCTGTCTCAGACCGTCTGTCTCAGACTGTCTGTCTCAGACCGTCTTTCTCAGACCGTCTGTCTCATACCGTCTGTCTCAGACCGTCTGTCTCAGACCGTCTGTCTCAGACCGTCTGTCTCATTCCATCTATCTTAGATCGTCTATCTCAGAACGTCTGTCACTGTGCGTCTGTCTAAGACCGTCTGTCTCATACCGTCTGTCCCACATCGTCGGTCTCATACAGTCTGTCTCTGTCCGTCTGACTCACACCGGCAGTCTCAGATCGCGTGTCTCGGACCGTCTGTCTAAGACCGTCTTACTCGTTCCGTATGTCTCAGACCGTCTGTCTCAGACCGTCTGTCTCAGACCGTCTGTCTCAGATCGTCTGTATCAGACGGTCTGTCTCAGAACGTCTGTCACTGTGCGTCGGTCTAAGACCGTCTGTCTCAGACCGTCTTTCTCAGACCGTCCGTCTCAAACCGTCTGCCTGATAACGTCTCTCTCAGACCGTCTGTCTCAGACCGTCTGTCTCAGACCGTCTGTCTCAGACCGTCTGTCTCAGACCGTCTGTCTCAGACCGTCTGTATCAGACCGTCTGCCTAAGACCGTCTGTCTCAGACCGTCTTTCTCAGACCGTCTGTCTCAGACCGTCTGTCTCATTCCATCTATCTTAGATCGTCTGTCTCAGAACGTCTGTCACTGTGCGTCTGTCTAAGACCGTCTGTCTCATACCGTCTGTCTCACATCGTCGGTCTCAGACAGTCAGTCTCTGTCCGTCTGCCTCACACCGGCAGTCTCAGACCGTCTGTCTCAGAACATCTGTTTGAGACAACCCGTCTCAGACCGTCCGTCTCAAACCGTCTGCCTGATAACGTCTCTCTCAGACCGTCTGTCTCAGACCGTCTGTCTCAGACCGTCTGTCTCAGACCGTCTTTCTCAGACCGTCCGTCTCAAACCGTCTGCCTGATAACGTCTCTCTCAGACCGTCTGTCTCAGACCGTCTGCCTCAGACCGTCTGTCTCAGATCGTCTGTCTCAGACCGTCTGTCTCAGACCGTCTGTCTCAGACCGTCTGTCTCAGACCGTCTGTCTCAGACCGTCTGTCTCAGACCGTCTGTCTCAGACCGTCTGTCTCAGACCGTCTGTCTCAGACCGTCTGTCTATGAGCGTCTGTCTCAGACCGTCTGTCTCAGACCGTCTGTCTCAGACCGTCTGTCTCAGACCGTCTGTCTCAGACCGTCTGTCTCAGACCGTCTCTCTCATACCGTCTGTCTCAGACCGTCTGTCTCAGACCGTCGGTCTCAAAGCGTCTGTCTCAGACCGTCTGTATCAGACCGCCTGTCTCAGATCGTCTGTCTCATACCGTCTGTCTCAGCCCGTCTGTCTCAGACCTTCTGTCTAAGACCGTCTGTCTCAGACCGTTTGTCTCAGACCGTCTGTCTCATTCCGTCTATCTTAGATCGTCTGTCTCAGAACGTCTGTCACTGTGCATCTGTCTAAGACCGTCTGTCTCAGACCGTCTTGCTCAGACCGTCCGTCTCAGACCGTCTGCCTGATAACGTCTCTCTCAGACCGTCTGTCTAAGACCGTCTGTCTCATACCGTCTGTCCCACATCGTCGGTCTCATACAGTCTGTCTCTGTCCGTCTGACTCACACCGGCAGTCTCAGATCGTCTGTCTCAGACCGTCTGTCTCAGACCGTTTGTCTCTGACCGTCTGTCTCAGACCGTCTGTCTCATTCCGTCTATCTTAGATCGTCTGTCTCAGAACGTCTGTCACTGTGCATCTGTCTAAGACCGTCTGTCTCAGACCGTCTTGCTCAGACCGTCCGTCTCAGACCGTCTGCCTGATAACGTCTCTCTCAGACCGTCTGTCTCAGACCGTCTGTCTCAGACCGTCTGTCTCATCCCGTCTGTCTCATCCCGTCTGCCTCATCCCGTCTGTCTCATCCCGTCTGTCTCATTCCGTCTAACTTAGATCGTCTGACTCAGAAAGTCTGACTCACACCGTCTGTCTCAGACCGTTTTTCTCAGACCGTCTGTCTCAGACCGTCTGTCTCAGACCGTCTGTCTCAGACCGTCTGTCTCAGACCGTCTGTCTCAGACCGTCTGTCTCAGACAGTCTGCCTCAGACCGTCTGTCTCAGACCGTCTGTCTCAGACCGTCTGTCTCAGACCGTCTGTCTCAGACCGTCTGTCTCAGACCGTCTGTCTCAGACCGTCTGTCTCAGACCGTCTATTTCAGAGAACCCGTCTCAGACTATTTGTCTCGTCCGTCTGTCTCAGACTGCCTGTCTCATTCCGTCTGTCTCAGATCGTCTGTCTCAGACCGTCTGTCTCAGACCGTTTGTCTCAGATCGTCTGTCTCAGACCGTCTGTCTCATTCCGTCTATCTTAGATCGTCTGTCTCAGAACGTCTGTCTCAGACTGTCTGTCTCAGACCGTCTGTCTCAGACTGTCTGTCTCAGACCGTCTTTCTCAGACCGTCTGTCTCATACCGTCTGTCTCAGACCGTCTGTCTCAGAACGTCTGTCTCAGACCGTGTGTCTCGGACCGTCTGTCTCATCCCGTCTGTCTCATTCCGTCTATCTTAGATCGTCTGTCTCAGAACGTCTGTCTCAGACTGTCTGTCTCAGACCGTCTGTCTCAGACTGTCTGTCTCAGACCGTCTTTCTCAGACCGTCTGTCTCATACCGTCTGTCTCAGACCGTCTGTCTCAGACCGTCTGTCTCAGACCGTGTGTCTCGGACCGTCTGTCTCAGATCGTCTGTCTCAGACGGTCTGTCTCAGAACGTCTGTCACTGTGCGTCGGTCTAAGACCGTCTGTCTCAGACCGTCTGTATCAGACCGTCTGCCTAAGACCGTCTGTCTCAGACCGTCTTTCTCAGACCGTCTGTCTCAGACCGTCTGTCTCATTCCATCTATCTTAGATCGTCTATCTCAGAACGTCTGTCACTGTGCGTCTGTCTAAGACCGTCTGTCTCATACCGTCTGTCCCACATCGTCGGTCTCATACAGTCTGTCTCTGTCCGTCTGACTCACACCGGCAGTCTCAGATCGCGTGTCTCGGACCGTCTGTCTAAGACCGTCTTACTCGTTCCGTATGTCTCAGACCGTCTGTCTCAGACCGTCTGTCTCAGACCGTCTGTCTCAGATCGTCTGTATCAGACGGTCTGTCTCAGAACGTCTGTCACTGTGCGTCGGTCTAAGACCGTCTGTCTCAGACCGTGTTTCTCAGACCGTCCGTCTCAAACCGTCTGCCTGATAACGTCTCTCTCAGACCGTCTGTCTCAGACCGTCTGTCTCAGACCGTCTGTCTCAGACCGTCTGTCTCAGACCGTCTGTCTCAGACCGTCTGTCTCAGACCGTCTGTATCAGACCGTCTGCCTAAGACCGTCTGTCTCAGACCGTCTTTCTCAGACCGTCTGTCTCAGACCGTCTGTCTCATTCCATCTATCTTAGATCGTCTGTCTCAGAACGTCTGTCACTGTGCGTCTGTCTAAGACCGTCTGTCTCATACCGTCTGTCTCACATCGTCGGTCTCAGACGGTCAGTCTCTGTCCGTCTGCCTCACACCGGCAGTCTCAGACCGTCTGTCTCAGAACATCTGTTTGAGACAACCCGTCTCAGACCGTCCGTCTCAAACCGTCTGCCTGATAACGTCTCTCTCAGACCGTCTGTCTCAGACCGTCTGTCTCAGACCGTCTGTCTCAGACCGTCTTTCTCAGACCGTCCGTCTCAAACCGTCTGCCTGATAACGTCTCTCTCAGACCGTCTGTCTCAGACCGTCTGCCTCAGACCGTCTGTCTCAGATCGTCTGTCTCAGACCGTCTGTCTCAGACCGTCTGTCTCAGACCGTCTGTCTCAGACCGTCTGTCTCAGACCGTCTGTCTCAGACCGTCTGTCTATGAGCGTCTGTCTCAGACCGTCTGTCTCAGACCGTCTGTCTCAGACCGTCTGTCTCAGACCGTCTGTCTCAGACCGTCTCTCTCATACCGTCTGTCTCAGACCGTCTGTCTCAGACCGTCTGTCTCAAAGCGTCTGTCTCAGACCGTCTGTCTCAGACCGCCTGTCTCAGATCGTCTGTCTCATACCGTCTGTCTCAGACCGTCTGTCTCAGACCTTCTGTCTAAGACCGTCTGTCTCAGACCGTCTGTCTCATCCCGTCTGTCTCATCCCGTCTGTCTCATCCCGTCTGTCTCATCCCGTCAGTCTCATCCCGTCTGTCTCATCCCGTCTGTCTCATCCCGTCTGTCTCATCCCGTCTGTCTCATCCCGTCTGTCTCAGACCGTCTGTCTCAAACCGTCTGTCTCAGACCGTCTGTCTCAGACCGCCTGTCTCAGAACGTCTGTCTCAGACCGTCTGTCTCAGACCGTCTGTCTCAGACCGTCTGTCTCAGACCGTCTGTCTCAGTCCGTCTGTCTCAGACCGTCTGTCTCAGACCGTCTGTCTCAGACCGTCTGTCTCAGACCGTCTGTCTCAGACCGTCTGTCTCAGACCGTCTGTCTCAGACCGTCTGTCCCAGACCGTCTGTCTCAGACCGTCTGTCTCAGACCGTCTGTCTCATCCCGTCTGTCTCAGACCGTCTTGCTCAGACCGTCCGTCTCAGACCGTCTGCCTGATAACGTCTCTCTCAGGTCGTCTGTCTCAGACCGTCTGTCTCAGACCGTCTGTCTCAGACCGTCTGTCTCAGACCGTCTGTCTCAGACCGTCTGTCTCAGACCGTCTCTCTCAGACCGTCTGTCTCAGACCGTCTGCCTCAGACCGTCTGTCTCAGACCGTCTGTCTCAGACCGTCTGTCTCAGACCGTCTGTCTCAGACCGTCTGCCTGATAACGTCTCTCTCAGATCGTCTGTCTCAGACCGTCTGTCTCAGATCGTCTGTCTCAGACGGTCTGTCTCAGAACGGCTGTCACTGTGCGTCTGTCTAAGACCGTCTGTCTCATACCGTCTGTCCCACATCGTCGGTCTCATACAGTCTGTCTCTGTCCGTCTGACTCACACCGGCAGTCTCAGATCGTCTGTCTCGGACCGTCTGTCTCAGACCGTCTTACTCGTTCCGTATGTCTCAGACCGTCTGTCTCAGACCGTCTGTCTCAGATCGTCTGTCTCAGACGGTCTGTCTCCGAACGTCTGTCACTGTGCGTCTGCCGAAGACCGTCTGTCTCAGACCGTCTTTCTCAGACCGTCTGTCTCAGACCGTCTGTCTCATTCCATCTATCTTAGATCGTCTGTCTCAGAACGTCTGTCACTGTGCGTCTGTCTAAGACCGTCTGTCTCATACCGTCTGTCTCACATCGTCGGTCTCAGACAGTCAGTCTCTGTCCGTCTGCCTCACACCGGCAGTCTCAGACCGTCTGTCTCAGAACATCTGTTTGAGACAACCCGTCTCAGACTGTCTGTCTCAGACCGTCTTTCTCAGACCGTCCGTCTCAAACCGTCTGCCTGATAACGTCTCTCTCAGACCGTCTGTCTCAGACCGTCTGCCTCAGACCGTCTGTCTCAGATCGTCTGTCTCAGACCGTCTGTCTCAGACCGTCTGTCTCAGACCGTCTGTCTCAGACCGTCCGTCTCAGACCGTCCGTCTCAGACCGTCCGTCTCGGACCGTCTGTCTCAGACCGTCTGTCTCAGACCGTCTGTCTCGGACCGTCTGTCTCTGACCGTCTGTCTCAGACCTTATGTCTGAGACCGTCTGTCTCAGACCGTCTGTCTCAGACCGTCTGTCTCAGACCGCCTGTCTCAGACCGTCTGTCTCGGACCGTCTGTCTCAGACCGTCTGTCTCAGACCGTCTGTCTCAGACCGCCTGTCTCAGATCGTCTGTCTCATACCGTCTGTCTCTGACCGTCTGTCTCAGACCTTATGTCTGAGACCGTCTGTCTGAGACCGTCTGTCTCAGACCGTCTGTCTCAGACCGTCTGTCTCAGACCGTCTGTCTCAGACCGTCTGTCCCAGACCGTCTGTCTCAGACCGTCTGTCTCAGACCGTCTGTCTCATCCCGTCTGTCTCAGACCGTCTTGCTCAGACCGTCCGTCTCAGACCGTCTGCCTGATAACGTCTCTCTCAGGTCGTCTGTCTCAGACCGTCTGTCTCAGACCGTCTGTCTCAGACCGTCTGTCTCAGACCGTCTGTCTCAGACCCTCTGTCTCAGACCGTCTGTCTCAGACCGTCTGTCTCAGACCGTCTGTCTATGAGCGTCTGTCTCAGACCGTCTGTCTCAGACCGTCTGTCTCAGACCGTCTGTCTCAGACCGTCTGTCTCAGACCGTCTGTCTCAGACCGTCTGTCTCAGACCGTCTGTCTCAGACCGTCTGTCTCAGACCGTCTCTCTCATACCGTCTGTCTCAGACCGTCTGTCTCAGACCGTCTGTCTCAAAGCGTCTGTCTCAGACCGTCTGTCTCAGACCGCCTGTCTCAGACCGTCACTCTCATACCGTCTGTCTCAGACCGTCTGTCTCAGACCGTCTGTCTCAAAGCGTCTGTCTCAAACCGTCTGTCTCAGACCGCCTGTCTCAGATCGTCTGTCTCATACCGTCTGTCTAAGACCGTCTGTCTCATACCGTCTGTCCCACATCGTCGGTCTCATACAGTCTGTCTCTGTCCGTCTGACTCACACCGGCAGTCTCAGATCGCGTGTCTCGGACCGTCTGTCTAAGACCGTCTTACTCGTTCCGTATGTCTCAGACCGTCTGTCTCAGACCGTCTGTCTCAGACCGTCTGTCTCAGACCGTCTGTCTCAGATCGTCTGTATCAGACGGTCTGTCTCAGAACGTCTGTCACTGTGCGTCGGTCTAAGACCGTCTGTCTCAGACCGTGTTTCTCAGACCGTCCGTCTCAAACCGTCTGCCTGATAACGTCTCTCTCAGACCGTCTGTCTCAGACCGTCTGTCTCAGACCGTCTGTCTCAGACCGTCTGTATCAGACCGTCTGCCTAAGACCGTCTGTCTCAGACCGTCTTTCTCAGACCGTCTGTCTCAGACCGTCTGTCTCATTCCATCTATCTTAGATCGTCTGTCTCAGAACGTCTGTCACTGTGCGTCTGTCTAAGACCGTCTGTCTCATACCGTCTGTCTCACATCGTCGGTCTCAGACGGTCAGTCTCTGTCCGTCTGCCTCACACCGGCAGTCTCAGACCGTCTGTCTCAGAACATCTGTTTGAGACAACCCGTCTCAGACCGTCCGTCTCAAACCGTCTGCCTGATAACGTCTCTCTCAGACCGTCTGTCTCAGACCGTCTGTCTCAGACCGTCTTTCTCAGACCGTCCGTCTCAAACCGTCTGCCTGATAACGTCTCTCTCAGACCGTCTGTCTCAGACCGTCTGCCTCAGACCGTCTGTCTCAGATCGTCTGTCTCAGACCGTCTGTCTCAGACCGTCTGTCTCAGACCGTCTGTCTCAGACCGTCTGTCTCAGACCGTCTGTCTCAGACCGTCTGTCTCAGACCGTCTGTCTATGAGCGTCTGTCTCAGACCGTCTGTCTCAGACCGTCTGTCTCAGACCGTCTGTCTCAGACCGTCTGTCTCAGACCGTCTGTCTCAGACCGTCTCTCTCATACCGTCTGTCTCAGACCGTCTGTCTCAGACCGTCTGTCTCAAAGCGTCTGTCTCAGACCGTCTGTCTCATCCCGTCTGTCTCATCCCGTCAGTCTCATCCCGTCTGTCTCATCCCGTCTGTCTCATCCCGTCTGTCTCATCCCGTCTGTCTCATCCCGTCTGTCTCAGACCGTCTGTCTCAAACCGTCTGTCTCAGACCGTCTGTCTCAGACCGCCTGTCTCAGAACGTCTGTCTCAGACCGTCTGTCTCAGACCGTCTGTCTCAGACCGTCTGTCTCAGACCGTCTGTCTCAGTCCGTCTGTCTCAGACCGTCTGTCTCAGACCGTCTGTCTCAGACCGTCTGTCTCAGACCGTCTGTCTCAGACCGTCTGTCTCAGACCGTCTGTCTCAGACCGTCTGTCCCAGACCGTCTGTCTCAGACCGTCTGTCTCAGACCGTCTGTCTCAGACCGTCTGTCTCATCCCGTCTGTCTCAGACCGTCTTGCTCAGACCGTCCGTCTCAGACCGTCTGCCTGATAACGTCTCTCTCAGGTCGTCTGTCTCAGACCGTCTGTCTCAGACCGTCTGTCTCAGACCGTCTGTCTCAGACCGTCTGTCTCAGACCGTCTGTCTCAGACCGTCTGTCTCAGACCGTCTGTCTCAGACCGTCTGTCTCAGACCGTCTGCCTGATAACGTCTCTCTCAGATCGTCTGTCTCAGACCGTCTGTCTCAGATCGTCTGTCTCAGACGGTCTGTCTCAGAACGGCTGTCACTGTGCGTCTGTCTAAGACCGTCTGTCTCATACCGTCTGTCCCACATCGTCGGTCTCATACAGTCTGTCTCTGTCCGTCTGACTCACACCGGCAGTCTCAGATCGTCTGTCTCGGACCGTCTGTCTCAGACCGTCTTACTCGTTCCGTATGTCTCAGACCGTCTGTCTCAGACCGTCTGTCTCAGATCGTCTGTCTCAGACGGTCTGTCTCCGAACGTCTGTCACTGTGCGTCTGCCGAAGACCGTCTGTCTCAGACCGTCTTTCTCAGACCGTCTGTCTCAGACCGTCTGTCTCATTCCATCTATCTTAGATCGTCTGTCTCAGAACGTCTGTGACTGTGCGTCTGTCTAAGACCGTCTGTCTCATACCGTCTGTCTCACATCGTCGGTCTCAGACAGTCAGTCTCTGTCCGTCTGCCTCACACCGGCAGTCTCAGACCGTCTGTCTCAGAACATCTGTTTGAGACAACCCGTCTCAGACTGTCTGTCTCAGACCGTCTTTCTCAGACCGTCCGTCTCAAACCGTCTGCCTGATAACGTCTCTCTCAGACCGTCTGTCTCAGACCGTCTGCCTCAGACCGTCTGTCTCAGATCGTCTGTCTCAGACCGTCTGTCTCAGACCGTCTGTCTCAGACCGTCTGTCTCAGACCGTCCGTCTCAGACCGTCCGTCTCAGACCGTCCGTCTCAGACCGTCTGTCTCAGACCGTCTGTCTCAGACCGTCTGTCTCCGACCGTCTGTCTCGGACCGTCTGTCTCAGACCGTCTGTCTCAGACCGTCTGTCTCAGACCGCCTGTCTCAGATCGTCTGTCTCATACCGTCTGTCTCTGACCGTCTGTCTCAGACCTTATGTCTGAGACCGTCTGTCTCAGACCGTCTGTCTCAGACCGTCTGTCTCAGACCGTCTGTCTCAGACCGTCTGTCCCAGACCGTCTGTCTCAGACCGTCTGTCTCAGACCGTCTGTCTCATCCCGTCTGTCTCAGACCGTCTTGCTCAGACCGTCCGTCTCAGACCGTCTGCCTGATAACGTCTCTCTCAGGTCGTCTGTCTCAGACCGTCTGTCTCAGACCGTCTGTCTCAGACCGTCTGTCTCAGACCGTCTGTCTCAGACCCTCTGTCTCAGACCGTCTGTCTCAGACCGTCTGTCCTAGACCGTCTGTCTCAGACCGTCTGTCTCGGACCGTCTGTCTCAGACCGTCTGCCTAAGACCGTCTGTCTCAGACCGTCTGTCTCATTCCATCTATCTTAGATCGTCTGTCTCATTCCATCTATCTTAGATCGTCTGTCTCAGACCGTCTGTCTCAGACCGTCTGTCTCAGACCGTCTGTCTCAGACCGTCTGTCTCAGACCGTCTGTCTCAGACCGTCTGTCTCAGACCGTCTGTCTCAGACCGTCTGTCTCAGACCGTCTGTCTCAGACCGTCTGTCTCATCCCGTCTGTCTCAGACCGTCTGTCTCAGACCGTCTGTCTCAGACCGTCTGTCCTAGACCGTCTGTCTCAGACCGTCTGTCTCGGACCGTCTGTCTCAGACCGTCTGCATAAGACCGTCTGTCTCAGACCGTCTGTCTCATTCCATCTATCTTAGATCGTCTGTCTCATTCCATCTATCTTAGATCGTCTGTCTCAGACCGTCTGTCTCAGACCGTCTGTCTCAGACCGTCTGTCTCAGACCGTCTGTCTCAGACCGTCTGCCTGATAACGTCTCTCTCAGATCGTCTGTCTCAGACCGTCTGTCTCAGATCGTCTGTCTCAGACGGTCTGTCTCAGAACGGCTGTCACTGTGCGTCTGTCTAAGACCGTCTGTCTCATACCGTCTGTCCCACATCGTCGGTCTCATACAGTCTGTCTCTGTCCGTCTGACTCACACCGGCAGTCTCAGATCGTCTGTCTCGGACCGTCTGTCTCAGACCGTCTTACTCGTTCCGTATGTCTCAGACCGTCTGTCTCAGACCGTCTGTCTCAGATCGTCTGTCTCAGACGGTCTGTCTCCGAACGTCTGTCACTGTGCGTCTGCCGAAGACCGTCTGTCTCAGACCGTCTTTCTCAGACCGTCTGTCTCAGACCGTCTGTCTCATTCCATCTATCTCAGACGGTCTGTCTCAGAACGGCTGTCACTGTGCGTCTGTCTAAGACCGTCTGTCTCATACCGTCTGTCCCACATCGTCGGTCTCATACAGTCTGTCTCTGTCCGTCTGACTCACACCGGCAGTCTCAGATCGTCTGTCTCGGACCGTCTGTCTCAGACCGTCTTACTCGTTCCGTCTGTCTCAGACCGTCTGTCTCCGACCGTCTGTCTCGGACCGTCTGTCTCAGACCGTCTGTCTCAGACCGTCTGTCTCAGACCGCCTGTCTCAGATCGTCTGTCTCATACCGTCTGTCTCTGACCGTCTGTCTCAGACCTTATGTCTGAGACCGTCTGTCTCAGACCGTCTGTCTCAGACCGTCTGTCTCAGACCGTCTGTCTCAGACCGTCTGTCTCAGACCGTCTGTCCCAGACCGTCTGTCTCAGACCGTCTGTCTCAGACCGTCTGTCTCATCCCGTCTGTCTCAGACCGTCTTGCTCAGACCGTCCGTCTCAGACCGTCTGCCTGATAACGTCTCTCTCAGGTCGTCTGTCTCAGACCGTCTGTCTCAGACCGTCTGTCTCAGACCGTCTGTCTCAGACCGTCTGTCTCAGACCCTCTGTCTCAGACCGTCTGTCTCAGACCGTCTGTCCTAGACCGTCTGTCTCAGACCGTCTGTCTCGGACCGTCTGTCTCAGACCGTCTGCCTAAGACCGTCTGTCTCAGACCGTCTGTCTCATTCCATCTATCTTAGATCGTCTGTCTCATTCCATCTATCTTAGATCGTCTGTCTCAGACCGTCTGTCTCAGACCGTCTGTCTCAGACCGTCTGTCTCAGACCGTCTGTCTCAGACCGTCTGTCTCAGACCGTCTGTCTCAGACCGTCTGTCTCAGACCGTCTGTCTCAGACCGTCTGTCTCATCCCGTCTGTCTCAGACCGTCTGTCTCAGACCGTCTGTCTCAGACCGTCTGTCCTAGACAGTCTGTCTCAGACCGTCTGTCTCGGACCGTCTGTCTCAGACCGTCTGCATAAGACCGTCTGTCTCAGACCGTCTGTCTCATTCCATCTATCTTAGATCGTCTGTCTCATTCCATCTATCTTAGATCGTCTGTCTCAGACCGTCTGTCTCAGACCGTCTGTCTCAGACCGTCTGTCTCAGACCGTCTGCCTGATAACGTCTCTCTCAGATCGTCTGTCTCAGACCGTCTGTCTCAGATCGTCTGTCTCAGACGGTCTGTCTCAGAACGGCTGTCACTGTGCGTCTGTCTAAGACCGTCTGTCTCATACCGTCTGTCCCACATCGTCGGTCTCATACAGTCTGTCTCTGTCCGTCTGACTCACACCGGCAGTCTCAGATCGTCTGTCTCGGACCGTCTGTCTCAGACCGTCTTACTCGTTCCGTATGTCTCAGACCGTCTGTCTCAGACCGTCTGTCTCAGATCGTCTGTCTCAGACGGTCTGTCTCCGAACGTCTGTCACTGTGCGTCTGCCGAAGACCGTCTGTCTCAGACCGTCTTTCTCAGACCGTCTGTCTCAGACCGTCTGTCTCATTCCATCTATCTCAGACGGTCTGTCTCAGAACGGCTGTCACTGTGCGTCTGTCTAAGACCGTCTGTCTCATACCGTCTGTCCCACATCGTCGGTCTCATACAGTCTGTCTCTGTCCGTCTGACTCACACCGGCAGTCTCAGATCGTCTGTCTCGGACCGTCTGTCTCAGACCGTCTTACTCGTTCCGTATGTCTCAGACCGTCTGTCTCAGACCGTCTGTCTCAGATCGTCTGTCTCAGACGGTCTGTCTCCGAACGTCTGTCACTGTGCGTCTGCCGAAGACCGTCTGTCTCAGACCGTCTTTCTCAGACCGTCTGTCTCAGACCGTCTGTCTCATTCCATCTATCTTAGATCGTCTGTCTCAGAACGTCTGTCACTGTGCGTCTGTCTAAGACCGTCTGTCTCATACCGTCTGTCTCACATCGTCGGTCTCAGACAGTCAGTCTCTGTCCGTCTGCCTCACACCGGCAGTCTCAGACCGTCTGTCTCAGAACATCTGTTTGAGACAACCCGTCTCAGACTGTCTGTCTCAGACCGTCTTTCTCAGACCGTCCGTCTCAAACCGTCTGCCTGATAACGTCTCTCTCAGACCGTCTGTCTCAGACCGTCTGCCTCAGACCGTCTGTCTCAGATCGTCTGTCTCAGACCGTCTGTCTCAGACCGTCTGTCTCAGACCGTCTGTCTCAGACCGTCCGTCTCAGACCGTCCGTCTCAGACCGTCTGTCTCAGACCGTCTGTCTCAGACCGTCTGTCTCGGACCGTCTGTCTCGGACCGTCTGTCTCAGACCGTCTGTCTCAGACCGTCTGTCTCAGACCGCCTGTCTCAGATCGTCGGTCTCATACCGTCTGTCTCTGACCGTCTGTCTCAGACCTTATGTCTGAGACCGTCTGTCTCAGACCGTCTGTCTCAGACCGTCTGTCTCAGACCGTCTGTCTCAGACCGTCTGTCCCAGACCGTCTGTCTCAGACCGTCTGTCTCAGACCGTCTGTCTCATCCCGTCTGTCTCAGACCGTCTTGCTCAGACCGTCCGTCTCAGACCGTCTGCCTGATAACGTCTCTCTCAGGTCGTCTGTCTCAGACCGTCTGTCTCAGACCGTCTGTCTCAGACCGTCTGTCTCAGACCGTCTGTCTCAGACCCTCTGTCTCAGACCGTCTGTCTCAGACCGTCTGTCCTAGACCGTCTGTCTCAGACCGTCTGTCTCGGACCGTCTGTCTCAGACCGTCTGCCTAAGACCGTCTGTCTCAGACCGTCTGTCTCATTCCATCTATCTTAGATCGTCTGTCTCATTCCATCTATCTTAGATCGTCTGTCTCAGACCGTCTGTCTCAGACCGTCTGTCTCAGACCGTCTGTCTCAGACCGTCTGTCTCAGACCGTCTGTCTCAGACCGTCTGTCTCAGACCGTCTGTCTCATCCCGTCTGTCTCAGACCGTCTGTCTCAGACCGTCTGTCTCAGACCGTCTGTCCTAGACCGTCTGTCTCAGACCGTCTGTCTCGGACCGTCTGTCTCAGACCGTCTGCATAAGACCGTCTGTCTCAGACCGTCTGTCTCATTCCATCTATCTTAGATCGTCTGTCTCATTCCATCTATCTTAGATCGTCTGTCTCAGACCGTCTGTCTCAGACCGTCTGTCTCAGACCGTCTGTCTCAGACCGTCTGTCTCAGACCGTCTGTCTCAGACCGTCTGTCTCAGACCGTCTGCCTGATAACGTCTCTCTCAGATCGTCTGTCTCAGACCGTCTGTCTCAGATCGTCTGTCTCAGACGGTCTGTCTCAGAACGGCTGTCACTGTGCGTCTGTCTAAGACCGTCTGTCTCATACCGTCTGTCCCACATCGTCGGTCTCATACAGTCTGTCTCTGTCCGTCTGACTCACACCGGCAGTCTCAGATCGTCTGTCTCGGACCGTCTGTCTCAGACCGTCTTACTCGTTCCGTATGTCTCAGACCGTCTGTCTCAGACCGTCTGTCTCAGATCGTCTGTCTCAGACGGTCTGTCTCCGAACGTCTGTCACTGTGCGTCTGCCGAAGACCGTCTGTCTCAGACCGTCTTTCTCAGACCGTCTGTCTCAGACCGTCTGTCTCATTCCATCTATCTTAGATCGTCTGTCTCAGAACGTCTGTCACTGTGCGTCTGTCTAAGACCGTCTGTCTCATACCGTCTGTCTCACATCGTCGGTCTCAGACAGTCAGTCTCTGTCCGTCTGCCTCACACCGGCAGTCTCAGACCGTCTGTCTCAGAACATCTGTTTGAGACAACCCGTCTCAGACTGTCTGTCTCAGACCGTCTTTCTCAGACCGTCCGTCTCAAACCGTCTGCCTGATAACGTCTCTCTCAGACCGTCTGTCTCAGACCGTCTGCCTCAGACCGTCTGTCTCAGATCGTCTGTCTCAGACCGTCTGTCTCAGACCGTCTGTCTCAGACCGTCTGTCTCAGACCGTCCGTCTCAGACCGTCCGTCTCAGACCGTCTGTCTCAGACCGTCTGTCTCAGACCGTCTGTCTCGGACCGTCTGTCTCGGACCGTCTGTCTCAGACCGTCTGTCTCAGACCGTCTGTCTCAGACCGCCTGTCTCAGATCGTCGGTCTCATACCGTCTGTCTCTGACCGTCTGTCTCAGACCTTATGTCTGAGACCGTCTGTCTCAGACCGTCTGTCTCATCCCGTCTGTCTCATCCCGTCAGTCTCATCCCGTCTGTCTCATCCCGTCTGTCTCATCCCGTCTGTCTCATCCCGTCTGTCTCATCCCGTCTGTCTCAGACCGTCTGTCTCAAACCGTCTGTCTCAGACCGTCTGTCTCAGACCGCCTGTCTCAGAACGTCTGTCTCAGACCGTCTGTCTCAGACCGTCTGTCTCAGACCGTCTGTCTCAGACCGTCTGTCTCAGTCCGTCTGTCTCAGACCGTCTGTCTCAGACCGTCTGTCTCAGACCGTCTGTCTCAGACCGTCTGTCTCAGACCGTCTGTCTCAGACCGTCTGTCTCAGACCGTCTGTCTCAGACCGTCTGTCTCAGACCGTCTGTCCCAGACCGTCTGTCTCAGACCGTCTGTCTCAGACCGTCTGTCTCATCTCGTCTGTCTCAGACCGTCTTGCTCAGACCGTCCGTCTCAGACCGTCTGCCTGATAACGTCTCTCTCAGGTCGTCTGTCTCAGACCGTCTGTCTCAGACCGTCTGTCTCAGACCGTTTGTCTCAGACCCTCTGTCTCAGACCGTCTGTCTCAGACCGTCTGTCCTAGACCGTCTGTCTCAGACCGTCTGTCTCGGACCGTCTGTCTCAGACCGTCTGTCTCAGACCGTCTGTCTCAGACCGTCTGTCTCAGACCGTCTGTCTCAGACCGTCTGTCCCAGACCGTCTGTCTCAGACCGTCTGTCTCAGACCGTCTGTCTCATCCCGTCTGTCTCAGACCGTCTTGCTCAGACCGTCCGTCTCAGACCGTCTGCCTGATAACGTCTCTCTCAGGTCGTCTGTCTCAGACCGTCTGTCTCAGACCGTCTGTCTCAGACCGTCTGTCTCAGACCGTCTGTCTCAGACCGTCTGTCTCAGACCGTCTGTCTCAGACCGTCTGCCTGATAACGTCTCTCTCAGATCGTCTGTCTCAGACCGTCTGTCTCAGATCGTCTGTCTCAGACGGTCTGTCTCAGAACGGCTGTCACTGTGCGTCTGTCTAAGACCGTCTGTCTCATACCGTCTGTCCCACATCGTCGGTCTCATACAGTCTGTCTCTGTCCGTCTGACTCACACCGGCAGTCTCAGATCGTCTGTCTCGGACCGTCTGTCTCAGACCGTCTTACTCGTTCCGTATGTCTCAGACCGTTTGTCTCAGACCGTCTGTCTCAGATCGTCTGTCTCAGACGGTCTGTCTCCGAACGTCTGTCACTGTGCGTCTGCCGAAGACCGTCTGTCTCAGACCGTCTTTCTCAGACCGTCTGTCTCAGACCGTCTGTCTCATTCCATCTATCTTAGATCGTCTGTCTCAGAACGTCTGTCACTGTGCGTCTGTCTAAGACCGTCTGTCTCATACCGTCTGTCTCACATCGTCGGTCTCAGACAGTCAGTCTCTGTCCGTCTGCCTCACACCGGCAGTCTCAGACCGTCTGTCTCAGAACATCTGTTTGAGACAACCCGTCTCAGACTGTCTGTCTCAGACCGTCTTTCTCAGACCGTCCGTCTCAAACCGTCTGCCTGATAACGTCTCTCTCAGGTCGTCTGTCTCAGACCGTCTGTCTCAGACCGTCTGTCTCAGACCGTCTGTCTCAGACCCTCTGTCTCAGACCGTCTGTCTCAGACCGTCTGTCCTAGACCGTCTGTCTCAGACCGTCTGTCTCGGACCGTCTGTCTCAGACCGTCTGTCTCAGACCGTCTGTCTCAGACCGTCTGTCTCAGACCGTCTGTCTCAGACCGTCTGTCCCAGACCGTCTGTCTCAGACCGTCTGTCTCAGACCGTCTGTCTCATCCCGTCTGTCTCAGACCGTCTTGCTCAGACCGTCCGTCTCAGACCGTCTGCCTGATAACGTCTCTCTCAGGTCGTCTGTCTCAGACCGTCTGTCTCAGACCGTCTGTCTCAGACCGTCTGTCTCAGACCGTCTGTCTCAGACCGTCTGTCTCAGACCGTCTGTCTCAGACCGTCTGTCTCAGACCGTCTGTCTCAGACCGTCTGCCTGATAACGTCTCTCTCAGATCGTCTGTCTCAGACCGTCTGTCTCAGATCGTCTGTCTCAGACGGTCTGTCTCAGAACGGCTGTCACTGTGCGTCTGTCTAAGACCGTCTGTCTCATACCGTCTGTCCCACATCGTCGGTCTCATACAGTCTGTCTCTGTCCGTCTGACTCACACCGGCAGTCTCAGATCGTCTGTCTCGGACCGTCTGTCTCAGACCGTCTTACTCGTTCCGTATGTCTCAGACCGTTTGTCTCAGACCGTCTGTCTCAGATCGTCTGTCTCAGACGGTCTGTCTCCGAACGTCTGTCACTGTGCGTCTGCCGAAGACCGTCTGTCTCAGACCGTCTTTCTCAGACCGTCTGTCTCAGACCGTCTGTCTCATTCCATCTATCTTAGATCGTCTGTCTCAGAACGTCTGTCACTGTGCGTCTGTCTAAGACCGTCTGTCTCATACCGTCTGTCTCACATCGTCGGTCTCAGACAGTCAGTCTCTGTCCGTCTGCCTCACACCGGCAGTCTCAGACCGTCTGTCTCAGAACATCTGTTTGAGACAACCCGTCTCAGACTGTCTGTCTCAGACCGTCTTTCTCAGACCGTCCGTCTCAAACCGTCTGCCTGATAACGTCTCTCTCAGACCGTCTGTCTCAGACCGTCTGCCTCAGACCGTCTGTCTCAGATCGTCTGTCTCAGACCGTCTGTCTCAGACCGTCTGTCTCAGACCGTCTGTCTCAGACCGTCCGTCTCAGACCGTCCGTCTCAGACCGTCTGTCTCAGACCGTCTGTCTCAGACCGTCTGTCTCGGACCGTCTGTCTCAGACCGTCTGTCTCAGACCGTCTGTCTCAGACCGCCTGTCTCAGATCGTCTGTCTCATACCGTCTGTCTCTGACCGTCTGTCTCAGACCTTATGTCTGAGACCGTCTGTCTCAGACCGTCTGTCTCAGACCGTCTGTCTCAGACCGTCTGTCTCAGACCGTCTGTCTCAGACCGTCTGTCCCAGACCGTCTGTCTCAGACCGTCTGTCTCAGACCGTCTGTCTCATCCCGTCTGTCTCAGACCGTCTTGCTCAGACCGTCCGTCTCAGACCGTCTGCCTGATAACGTCTCTCTCAGGTCGTCTGTCTCAGACCGTCTGTCTCAGACCGTCTGTCTCAGACCGTCTGTCTCAGACCGTCTGTCTCAGACCCTCTGTCTCAGACCGTCTGTCTCAGACCGTCTGTCCTAGACCGTCTGTCTCAGACCGTCTGTCTCGGACCGTCTGTCTCAGACCGTCTGCCTAAGACCGTCTGTCTCAGACCGTCTGTCTCATTCCATCTATCTTAGATCGTCTGTCTCATTCCATCTATCTTAGATCGTCTGTCTCAGACCGTCTGTCTCAGACCGTCTGTCTCAGACCGTCTGTCTCAGACCGTCTGTCTCAGACCGTCTGTCTCAGACCGTCTGTCTCAGACCGTCTGTCTCAGACCGTCTGTCTCAGACCGTCTGTCTCAGACCGTCTGTCTCAGACCGTCTGTCTCAGACCGTCTGTCTCAGACCGTCTGTCTCATCCCGTCTGTCTCAGACCGTCTGTCTCAGACCGTCTGTCTCAGACCGTCTGTCCTAGACCGTCTGTCTCAGACCGTCTGTCTCGGACCGTCTGTCTCAGACCGTCTGCATAAGACCGTCTGTCTCAGACCGTCTGTCTCATTCCATCTATCTTAGATCGTCTGTCTCATTCCATCTATCTTAGATCGTCTGTCTCAGACCGTCTGTCTCAGACCGTCTGTCTCAGACCGTCTGTCTCAGACCGTCTGTCTCAGACCGTCTGCCTGATAACGTCTCTCTCAGATCGTCTGTCTCAGACCGTCTGTCTCAGATCGTCTGTCTCAGACGGTCTGTCTCAGAACGGCTGTCACTGTGCGTCTGTCTAAGACCGTCTGTCTCATACCGTCTGTCCCACATCGTCGGTCTCATACAGTCTGACTCTGTCCGTCTGACTCACACCGGCAGTCTCAGATCGTCTGTCTCGGACCGTCTGTCTCAGACCGTCTTACTCGTTCCGTATGTCTCAGACCGTCTCTCTCAGACCGTCTGTCTCAGATCGTCTGTCTCAGACGGTCTGTCTCCGAACGTCTGTCACTGTGCGTCTGCCGAAGACCGTCTGTCTCAGACCGTCTTTCTCAGACCGTCTGTCTCAGACCGTCTGTCTCATTCCATCTATCTTAGATCGTCTGTCTCAGAACGTCTGTCACTGTGCGTCTGTCTAAGACCGTCTGTCTCATACCGTCTGTCTCACATCGTCGGTCTCAGACAGTCAGTCTCTGTCCGTCTGCCTCACACCGGCAGTCTCAGACCGTCTGTCTCAGAACATCTGTTTGAGACAACCCGTCTCAGACTGTCTGTCTCAGACCGTCTTTCTCAGACCGTCCGTCTCAAACCGTCTGCCTGATAACGTCTCTCTCAGACCATCTGTCTCAGACCGTCTGCCTCAGACCGTCTGTCTCAGATCGTCTGTCTCAGACCGTCTGTCTCAGACCGTCTGTCTCGGACCGTCTGTCTCAGACCGTCTGTCTCAGACCGTCTGTCTCAGACCGCCTGTCTCAGATCGTCTGTCTCATACCGTCTGTCTCTGACCGTCTGTCTCAGACCTTATGTCTGAGACCGTCTGTCTCAGACCGTCTGTCTCATCCCGTCTGTCCCATCCCGTCAGTCTCATCCCGTCTGTCTCATCCCGTCTGTCTCATCCCGTCTGTCTCATCCCGTCTGTCTCATCCCGTCTGTCTCAGACCGTCTGTCTCAAACCGTCTGTCTCAGACCGTCTGTCTCAGACCGCCTGTCTCAGAACGTCTGTCTCAGACCGTCTGTCTCAGACCGTCTGTCTCAGACCGTCTGTCTCAGACCGTCTGTCTCAGTCCGTCTGTCTCAGACCGTCTGTCTCAGACCGTCTGTCTCAGACCGTCTGTCTCAGACCGTCTGTCTCAGACCGTCTGTCTCAGACCGTCTGTCTCAGACCGTCTGTCTCAGACCGTCTGTCTCAGACCGTCTGTCCCAGACCGTCTGTCTCAGACCGTCTGTCTCAGACCGTCTGTCTCATCCCGTCTGTCTCAGACCGTCTTGCTCAGACCGTCCGTCTCAGACCGTCTGCCTGATAACGTCTCTCTCAGGTCGTCTGTCTCAGACCGTCTGTCTCAGACCGTCTGTCTCAGACCCTCTGTCTCAGACCGTCTGTCTCAGACCGTCTGTCCTAGACCGTCTGTCTCAGACCGTCTGTCTCGGACCGTCTGTCTCAGACCGTCTGCCTAAGACCGTCTGTCTCAGACCGTCTGTCTCATTCCATCTATCTTAGATCGTCTGTCTCATTCCATCTATCTTAGATCGTCTGTCTCAGACCGTCTGTCTCAGACCGTCTGTCTCAGACCGTCTGTCTCAGACCGTCTGTCTCAGACCGTCTGTCTCAGACCGTCTGTCTCTGACCGTCTGTCTCAGACCGTCTGTCTCAGACCGTCTGTCTCATCCCGTCTGTCTCAGACCGTCTGTCTCAGACCGTCTGTCTCAGACCGTCTGTCCTAGACCGTCTGTCTCAGACCGTCTGTCTCGGACCGTCTGTCTCAGACCGTCTGTCTCAGACCGTCTGTCTCATTCCATCTATCTTAGATCGTCTGTCTCATTCCATCTATCTTAGATCGTCTGTCTCAGACCGTCTGTCTCAGACCGTCTGTCTCAGACCGTCTGTCTCAGACCGTCTGTCTCAGACCGTCTGTCTCAGACCGTCTGTCTCATCCCGTCTTTCTCACACCGTCTGTCTCAGACCGTCTGTCTCAGACCGTCTGTCTCATTCCATCTATCTTAGATCGTCTGTCTCAGAACGTCTGTCACTGTGCGTCTGTCTAAGACCGTCTGTCTCATACCGTCTGTCTCACATCGTCGGTCTCAGACAGTCAGTCTCTGTCCGTCTGCCTCACACCGGCAGTCTCAGACCGTCTGTCTCAGAACATCTGTTTGAGACAACCCGTCTCAGACTGTCTGTCTCAGACCGTCTTTCTCAGACCGTCCGCCTCAAACCGTCTGCCTGATAACGTCTCTCTCAGACCGTCTGTCTCAGACCGTCTGCCTCAGACCGTCTGTCTCAGACCGTCTGTCTCAGACCGTCTGTCTCAGACCGTCTGTCTCATCCCGTCTGTCTCATCCCGTCTTTCTCGCACCGTCCGTCTCAGACCGTCTGCCTGATAACGTCTCTCTCAGATCGTCTGTCTCAGACCGTCTGTCTCAGACCGTCTGTCTCAGACCGTCTGTCTCAGACCGTCTGTCTCAGACCGTCTGTCTCAGACCGTCTGTCTCAGACCGTCTGTCTCAGACCGTCTGTCCCAGACCGTCTGTCTCAGACCGTCTGTCTCAGACCGTCTGTCTCATCCCGTCTGTCTCAGACCGTCTTGCTCAGACCGTCCGTCTCAGACCGTCTGCCTGATAACGTCTCTCTCAGGTCGTCTGTCTCAGACCGTCTGTCTCAGACCGTCTGTCTCAGACCGTCTGTCTCAGACCCTCTGTCTCAGACCGTCTGTCTCAGACCGTCTGTCCTAGACCGTCTGTCTCAGACCGTCTGTCTCGGACCGTCTGTCTCAGACCGTCTGCCTAAGACCGTCTGTCTCAGACCGTCTGTCTCATTCCATCTATCTTAGATCGTCTGTCTCATTCCATCTATCTTAGATCGTCTGTCTCAGACCGTCTGTCTCAGACCGTCTGTCTCAGACCGTCTGTCTCAGACCGTCTGTCTCAGACCGTCTGTCTCAGACCGTCTGTCTCAGACCGTCTGTCTCAGACCGTCTGTCTCAGACCGTCTGTCTCAGACCGTCTGTCTCAGACCGTCTGTCTCATCCCGTCTGTCTCAGACCGTCTGTCTCAGACCGTCTGTCTCAGACCGTCTGTCCTAGACCGTCTGTCTCAGACCGTCTGTCTCGGACCGTCTGTCTCAGACCGTCTGCATAAGACCGTCTGTCTCAGACCGTCTGTCTCATTCCATCTATCTTAGATCGTCTGTCTCATTCCATCTATCTTAGATCGTCTGTCTCAGACCGTCTGTCTCAGACCGTCTGTCTCAGACCGTCTGTCTCAGACCGTCTGTCTCAGACCGTCTGCCTGATAACGTCTCTCTCAGATCGTCTGTCTCAGACCGTCTGTCTCAGATCGTCTGTCTCAGACGGTCTGTCTCAGAACGGCTGTCACTGTGCGTCTGTCTAAGACCGTCTGTCTCATACCGTCTGTCCCACATCGTCGGTCTCATACAGTCTGACTCTGTCCGTCTGACTCACACCGGCAGTCTCAGATCGTCTGTCTCGGACCGTCTGTCTCAGACCGTCTTACTCGTTCCGTATGTCTCAGACCGTCTCTCTCAGACCGTCTGTCTCAGATCGTCTGTCTCAGACGGTCTGTCTCCGAACGTCTGTCACTGTGCGTCTGCCGAAGACCGTCTGTCTCAGACCGTCTTTCTCAGACCGTCTGTCTCAGACCGTCTGTCTCATTCCATCTATCTTAGATCGTCTGTCTCAGAACGTCTGTCACTGTGCGTCTGTCTAAGACCGTCTGTCTCATACCGTCTGTCTCACATCGTCGGTCTCAGACAGTCAGTCTCTGTCCGTCTGCCTCACACCGGCAGTCTCAGACCGTCTGTCTCAGAACATCTGTTTGAGACAACCCGTCTCAGACTGTCTGTCTCAGACCGTCTTTCTCAGACCGTCCGTCTCAAACCGTCTGCCTGATAACGTCTCTCTCAGACCATCTGTCTCAGACCGTCTGCCTCAGACCGTCTGTCTCAGATCGTCTGTCTCAGACCGTCTGTCTCAGACCGTCTGTCTCGGACCGTCTGTCTCAGACCGTCTGTCTCAGACCGTCTGTCTCAGACCGCCTGTCTCAGATCGTCTGTCTCATACCGTCTGTCTCTGACCGTCTGTCTCAGACCTTATGTCTGAGACCGTCTGTCTCAGACCGTCTGTCTCATCCCGTCTGTCCCATCCCGTCAGTCTCATCCCGTCTGTCTCATCCCGTCTGTCTCATCCCGTCTGTCTCATCCCGTCTGTCTCATCCCGTCTGACTCAGACCGTCTGTCTCAAACCGTCTGTCTCAGACCGTCTGTCTCAGACCGCCTGTCTCAGAACGTCTGCCTCAGACCGTCTGTCTCAGACCGTCTGTCTCAGACCGTCTGTCTCAGACCGTCTGTCTCAGTCCGTCTGTCTCAGACCGTCTGTCTCAGACCGTCTGTCTCAGACCGTCTGTCTCAGACCGTCTGTCTCAGACCGTCTGTCTCAGACCGTCTGTCTCAGACCGTCTGTCTCAGACCGTCTGTCTCAGACCGTCTGTCCCAGACCGTCTGTCTCAGACCGTCTGTCTCAGACCGTCTGTCTCATCCCGTCTGTCTCAGACCGTCTTGCTCAGACCGTCCGTCTCAGACCGTCTGCCTGATAACGTCTCTCTCAGGTCGTCTGTCTCAGACCGTCTGTCTCAGACCGTCTGTCTCAGACCCTCTGTCTCAGACCGTCTGTCTCAGACCGTCTGTCCTAGACCGTCTGTCTCAGACCGTCTGTCTCGGACCGTCTGTCTCAGACCGTCTGCCTAAGACCGTCTGTCTCAGACCGTCTGTCTCATTCCATCTATCTTAGACCGTCTGTCTCAGACCGTCTGTCTCAGACCGTCTGTCTCAGACCGTCTGTCTCAGACCGTCTGTCTCAGACCGTCTGTCTCAGACCGTCTGTCTCATCCCGTCTTTCTCACACCGTCTGTCTCAGACCGTCTGTCTCAGACCGTCTGTCTCAGACCGTCTGTCTCAGACCGTCTGTCTCAGACCGTCTGTCTCAGACCGTCTGTCTCATCCCGTCTTTCTCGCACCGTCCGCCTCAGACCGTCTGCCTGATAACGTCTCTCTCAGATCGTCTGTCTCAGACCGTCTGTCTCAGATAGTCTGTCTCAGACGGTCTGTCTCAGAACGTCTGTCACTGTGCGTCTGTCTAAGACCGTCTGTCTCATAGCGTCTGTCCCACATCGTCGGTCTCATACAGTCTGTCTCTGTCCGTCTGACTCACACCGGCAGTCTCAGATCGTCTGTCTCGGACCGTCTGTCTCAGACCGTCTTACTTGTTCCGTATGTCTCAGACCGTCTGTCTCAGACCGTCTGTCTCAGATCGTCTGTCTCAGACGGTCTGTCTCCGAACGTCTGTCACTGTGCGTCGGTCTAAGACCGTCTGTCTCAGACCGTCTTTCTCAGACCGTCCGTCTCAAACCGTCTGCCTGATAACGTCTCTCTCAGACCGTCTGTCTCAGACCGTCTGTCTCAGGCCGTCTGTCTCAGACCGTCTGTCTCAGACCGTCTGTATCAGACCGTCTGCCTAAGACCGTCTGTCTCAGACCGTCTTTCTCAGACCGTCTGTCTCAGACCGTCTGTCTCATTCCATCTATCTTAGATCGTCTGTCTCAGAACGTCTGTCACTGTGCGTCTGTCTAAGACCGTCTGTCTCATACCGTCTGTCTCACATCGTCGGTCTCAGACAGTCTGTCTCTGTCCGTCTGACTCACACCGGCAGTCTCAGATCGTCTGTCTCGGACCGTCTGTCTCAGACCGTCTTACTCGTTCCGTATGTCTCAGACCGTCTGTCTCAGACCGTCTGTCTCAGACCGTCTGTCTCAGACCGTCTGTCTCAGACCGTCTGTCTCAGACCGCCTGTCTCAGAACATCTGTATCAGACAACCCGTCTCAGACTGTCTGTCTCATTCCGTCTGTCTCAGACTGTCTGTCTCATTCCGTCTGTCTCAGATCGTCTGTCTCAGACCGTCTGTCTCAGACCGTCTGTCTCAGACCGCCTGTCTCAGACCGTCTGTCTCATCCCGTCTGTCTCAGACCGTCTTGCTCAGACCGTCCGTCTCAGACCGTCTGCCTGATAACGTCTCTCTCAGATCGTCTGTCTCAGAACGGCTGTCCCTGTGCGTCTGTCTAAGACCGCCTGTCTCATACCGTCTGTCTCAGATCGTCGGTCTCAGATCGTCTTTCTCAGACCGTCCGTCTCAGACCGTTTGCCTGATAACGTCTCTCTCAGATCGTCTGTCTCAGACCGTCTGTCTCACACCGTCTGTCTCAGACCGTCTGTCTCAGACCGTCTGTCTCAGACCGTCTGTCTCAGACCGTCTTTCTCTGAGCGTCTGTCTCAGACCGTATGTCTCAGATCGTCTGTCTCAGACGGTCTGTCTCATTCCGTCTTTCTCAGACCATCCGTCTCAGACCGTCAGCCTGATAACGTCTCTCTCAGATCGTCTGTCTCAGACCGTCTGTCTCACACCGTCTGTCTCAGACCGTCTGTCTCATATCGTCTGTCTCAGATCGTCTGTCTCAGACGGTCTGTCTCAGAACGTCTGTCACTGTGCGGCTGTCTAAGACCGTCTGTCTCAGACCGTCTTTCTCAGACCGTCCGTCTCAGACCGTCTGCCTGATAACGTCTCTCTCAGACCGCCTGTCTCAGACCGTCTGTTTCGGACAGTCCGTCTCACAACGCCTCTCTGATAACGTCTCTCTCAGACCCTCTGTCTCAGACCGTCTGTCTCAGACCGTCTGTCTCAGACCGTCTGTCTCAGACCGTCTGTCTCAGACCGTCTGTCTCAGACCGTCTGTCTCAGACCGTCTGTCTCAGACCGTCTGTCTCAGACCGTCTGTCTCAGACCGTCTGTCTCAGACCGTCTGTCTCAGACCGTCTGTCTCAGACCGTCTTACGCGTTCCGTCTGTCTCAGACCGTCTGTCTCATACCGCCTGTCTCAGAACATCTGTTTCAGACAACCCGTCTCAGACTGTCTGTCTCGTTCCGTCTGTCTCAGACTGTCCGTCTCATTCCCTCTGTCTCAGATCGTCTGTCTCAGACCGTCTGTCTCGTTTCGTCTGTTTTATATCGTCATTCTCAGAACGTCTGCCGTAGCCCGTCTGTCTCATTCCGTCCATTTTAGATCGTCTGTCTCAAAACGTCTGTCTCAGCTCGTCGGCCTGAGACCGTCTGTCTCGAGCCGACTGTCTCAGACCGACTGTCTCAGACCGTCTTGCTCAGACCGTCCGTCTCAGACGGTCTGCCTGATAACGTCTCTCTCAGATCGTCTGTCTCAGACCGTCTGTCTCAGACCGTCTGTCTCAGACCGTCTGTCTCAGACCGTCTGTCTCAGACCGTCTGTCTCAGACCGTCTGTCTCAGACCGTCTGTCTCAGACCGTCTGTCTCAGACCGTCTGTCTCAGACCGTCTGTCTCAGACCGTCTGTCTCAGACCGTCTGTCTCAGACCGTCTTACGCGTTCCGTCTGTCTCAGACCGTCTGTCTCATACCGCCTGTCTCAGAACATCTGTTTCAGACAACCCGTCTCAGACTGTCTGTGTCGTTCCGTCTGTCTCAGACTGTCCGTCTCATTCCCTCTGTCTCAGATCGTCTGTCTCAGACCGTCTGTCTCGTTTCGTCTGTTTTATATCGTCATTCTCAGAACGTCTGCCGTAGCCCGTCTGTCTCATTCCGTCCATTTTAGATCGTCTGTCTCAAAACGTCTGTCTCAGCTCGTCTGCCTGAGACCGTCTGTCTCGAGCCGAATGTCTCAGACCGACTGTCTCAGACCGTCTTGCTCAGACCGTCCGTCTCAGACCGTCTGCCTGATAACGTCTCTCTCAGATCGTCTGTCTCAGACCGTCTGTCTCAGACCGTCTGTCTCAGACCGTCTGTCTCAGACCGTCTGTCTCAGACCGTCTGTCTCAGACCGTCTGTCTCAGACCGTCTGTCTCATCCCGTCTGTCTCAGACCGTCTTTCTCAGACCGTCCCTCTCAGACCGTCTGCCTGATAACGTCTGTCTCAGACCGTCTGTCTCAGACCGTCTGTCTCAGACCGTCTGTCTCAGACCGTCTGTCTCAGACCGTCTGTCTCAGACCGTCTGTCCCAGACCGTCTGTCTCAGACCGTCTGTCTCAGACCGTCTGTCTCATCCCGTCTGTCTCAGACCGTCTTGCTCAGACCGTCCGTCTCAGACCGTCTGCCTGATAACGTCTCTCTCAGGTCGTCTGTCTCAGACCGTCTGTCTCAGACCGTCTGTCTCAGACCCTCTGTCTCAGACCGTCTGTCTCAGACCGTCTGTCCTAGACCGTCTGTCTCAGACCGTCTGTCTCGGACCGTCTGTCTCAGACCGTCTGCCTAAGACCGTCTGTCTCAGACCGTCTGTCTCATTCCATCTATCTTAGACCGTCTGTCTCAGACCGTCTGTCTCAGACCGTCTGTCTCAGACCGTCTGTCTCAGACCGTCTGTCTCAGACCGTCTGTCTCAGACCGTCTGTCTCATCCCGTCTTTCTCACACCGTCTGTCTCAGACCGTCTGTCTCAGACCGTCTTACTCGTTCCGTATGTCTCAGACCGTCTTACTCGTTCCGTATGTCTCAGACCGTCTGTCTCAGACCGTCTGTCTCAGATCGTCTGTCTCAGACGGTCTGTCTCCGAACGTCTGTCACTGTGCGTCGGTCTAAGACCGTCTGTCTCAGACCGTCTTTCTCAGACCGTCCGTCTCAAACCGTCTGCCTGATAACGTCTCTCTCAGACCGTCTGTCTCAGACCGTCTGTCTCAGGCCGTCTGTCTCAGACCGTCTGTCTCAGACCGTCTGTATCAGACCGTCTGCCTAAGACCGTCTGTCTCAGACCGTCTTTCTCAGACCGTCTGTCTCAGACCGTCTGTCTCATTCCATCTATCTTAGATCGTCTGTCTCAGAACGTCTGTCACTGTGCGTCTGTCTAAGACCGTCTGTCTCATACCGTCTGTCTCACATCGTCGGTCTCAGACAGTCTGTCTCTGTCCGTCTGACTCACACCGGCAGTCTCAGATCGTCTGTCTCGGACCGTCTGTCTCAGACCGTCTTACTCGTTCCGTATGTCTCAGACCGTCTGTCTCAGACCGTCTGTCTCAGACCGTCTGTCTCAGACCGTCTGTCTCAGACCGTCTGTCTCAGACCGCCTGTCTCAGAACATCTGTATCAGACAACCCGTCTCAGACTGTCTGTCTCATTCCGTCTGTCTCAGACTGTCTGTCTCATTCCGTCTGTCTCAGATCGTCTGTCTCAGACCGTCTGTCTCAGACCGTCTGTCTCAGACCGCCTGTCTCAGACCGTCTGTCTCATCCCGTCTGTCTCAGACCGTCTTGCTCAGACCGTCCGTCTCAGACCGTCTGCCTGATAACGTCTCTCTCAGATCGTCTGTCTCAGAACGGCTGTCCCTGTGCGTCTGTCTAAGACCGCCTGTCTCATACCGTCTGTCTCAGATCGTCGGTCTCAGATCGTCTTTCTCAGACCGTCCGTCTCAGACCGTTTGCCTGATAACGTCTCTCTCAGATCGTCTGTCTCAGACCGTCTGTCTCACACCGTCTGTCTCAGACCGTCTGTCTCAGACCGTCTGTCTCAGACCGTCTGTCTCAGACCGTCTGTCTCAGACCGTCTTTCTCTGAGCGTCTGTCTCAGACCGTATGTCTCAGATCGTCTGTCTCAGACGGTCTGTCTCATTCCGTCTTTCTCAGACCATCCGTCTCAGACCGTCAGCCTGATAACGTCTCTCTCAGATCGTCTGTCTCAGACCGTCTGTCTCACACCGTCTGTCTCAGACCGTCTGTCTCATATCGTCTGTCTCAGATCGTCTGTCTCAGACGGTCTGTCTCAGAACGTCTGTCACTGTGCGGCTGTCTAAGACCGTCTGTCTCAGACCGTCTTTCTCAGACCGTCCGTCTCAGACCGTCTGCCTGATAACGTCTCTCTCAGACCGCCTGTCTCAGACCGTCTGTTTCGGACAGTCCGTCTCACAACGCCTCTCTGATAACGTCTCTCTCAGACCCTCTGTCTCAGACCGTCTGTCTCAGACCGTCTGTCTCAGACCGTCTGTCTCAGACCGTCTGTCTCAGACCGTCTGTCTCAGACCGTCTGTCTCAGACCGTCTGTCTCAGACCGTCTGTCTCAGACCGTCTGTCTCAGACCGTCTGTCTCAGACCGTCTGTCTCAGACCGTCTGTCTCAGACCGTCTGTCTCAGACCGTCTTACGCGTTCCGTCTGTCTCAGACCGTCTGTCTCATACCGCCTGTCTCAGAACATCTGTTTCAGACAACCCGTCTCAGACTGTCTGTCTCGTTCCGTCTGTCTCAGACTGTCCGTCTCATTCCCTCTGTCTCAGATCGTCTGTCTCAGACCGTCTGTCTCGTTTCGTCTGTTTTATATCGTCATTCTCAGAACGTCTGCCGTAGCCCGTCTGTCTCATTCCGTCCATTTTAGATCGTCTGTCTCAAAACGTCTGTCTCAGCTCGTCGGCCTGAGACCGTCTGTCTCGAGCCGACTGTCTCAGACCGACTGTCTCAGACCGTCTTGCTCAGACCGTCCGTCTCAGACGGTCTGCCTGATAACGTCTCTCTCAGATCGTCTGTCTCAGACCGTCTGTCTCAGACCGTCTGTCTCAGACCGTCTGTCTCAGACCGTCTGTCTCAGACCGTCTGTCTCAGACCGTCTGTCTCAGACCGTCTGTCTCAGACCGTCTGTCTCAGACCGTCTGTCTCAGACCGTCTGTCTCAGACCGTCTGTCTCAGACCGTCTGTCTCAGACCGTCTGTCTCAGACCGTCTGTCTCAGACCGTCTGTCCCAGACCGTCTGTCTCAGACCGTCTGTCTCAGACCGTCTGTCTCATCCCGTCTGTCTCAGACCGTCTTGCTCAGACCGTCCGTCTCAGACCGTCTGCCTGATAACGTCTCTCTCAGGTCGTCTGTCTCAGACCGTCTGTCTCAGACCGTCTGTCTCAGACCCTCTGTCTCAGACCGTCTGTCTCAGACCGTCTGTCCTAGACCGTCTGTCTCAGACCGTCTGTCTCGGACCGTCTGTCTCAGACCGTCTGCCTAAGACCGTCTGTCTCAGACCGTCTGTCTCATTCCATCTATCTTAGACCGTCTGTCTCAGACCGTCTGTCTCAGACCGTCTGTCTCAGACCGTCTGTCTCAGACCGTCTGTCTCAGACCGTCTGTCTCAGACCGTCTGTCTCATCCCGTCTTTCTCACACCGTCTGTCTCAGACCGTCTGTCTCAGACCGTCTGTCTCGGACCGTCTGTCTCAGACCGTCTTACTCGTTCCGTATGTCTCAGACCGTCTGTCTCAGACCGTCTGTCTCAGATCGTCTGTCTCAGACGGTCTGTCTCCGAACGTCTGTCACTGTGCGTCGGTCTAAGACCGTCTGTCTCAGACCGTCTTTCTCAGACCGTCCGTCTCAAACCGTCTGCCTGATAACGTCTCTCTCAGACCGTCTGTCTCAGACCGTCTGTCTCAGGCCGTCTGTCTCAGACCGTCTGTCTCAGACCGTCTGTATCAGACCGTCTGCCTAAGACCGTCTGTCTCAGACCGTCTTTCTCAGACCGTCTGTCTCAGACCGTCTGTCTCATTCCATCTATCTTAGATCGTCTGTCTCAGAACGTCTGTCACTGTGCGTCTGTCTAAGACCGTCTGTCTCATACCGTCTGTCTCACATCGTCGGTCTCAGACAGTCTGTCTCTGTCCGTCTGACTCACACCGGCAGTCTCAGATCGTCTGTCTCGGACCGTCTGTCTCAGACCGTCTTACTCGTTCCGTATGTCTCAGACCGTCTGTCTCAGACCGTCTGTCTCAGACCGTCTGTCTCAGACCGTCTGTCTCAGACCGTCTGTCTCAGACCGCCTGTCTCAGAACATCTGTATCAGACAACCCGTCTCAGACTGTCTGTCTCATTCCGTCTGTCTCAGACTGTCTGTCTCATTCCGTCTGTCTCAGATCGTCTGTCTCAGACCGTCTGTCTCAGACCGTCTGTCTCAGACCGCCTGTCTCAGACCGTCTGTCTCATCCCGTCTGTCTCAGACCGTCTTGCTCAGACCGTCCGTCTCAGACCGTCTGCCTGATAACGTCTCTCTCAGATCGTCTGTCTCAGAACGGCTGTCCCTGTGCGTCTGTCTAAGACCGCCTGTCTCATACCGTCTGTCTCAGATCGTCGGTCTCAGATCGTCTTTCTCAGACCGTCCGTCTCAGACCGTTTGCCTGATAACGTCTCTCTCAGATCGTCTGTCTCAGACCGTCTGTCTCACACCGTCTGTCTCAGACCGTCTGTCTCAGACCGTCTGTCTCAGACCGTCTGTCTCAGACCGTCTGTCTCAGACCGTCTTTCTCTGAGCGTCTGTCTCAGACCGTATGTCTCAGATCGTCTGTCTCAGACGGTCTGTCTCATTCCGTCTTTCTCAGACCATCCGTCTCAGACCGTCAGCCTGATAACGTCTCTCTCAGATCGTCTGTCTCAGACCGTCTGTCTCACACCGTCTGTCTCAGACCGTCTGTCTCATATCGTCTGTCTCAGATCGTCTGTCTCAGACGGTCTGTCTCAGAACGTCTGTCACTGTGCGGCTGTCTAAGACCGTCTGTCTCAGACCGTCTTTCTCAGACCGTCCGTCTCAGACCGTCTGCCTGATAACGTCTCTCTCAGACCGCCTGTCTCAGACCGTCTGTTTCGGACAGTCCGTCTCACAACGCCTCTCTGATAACGTCTCTCTCAGACCCTCTGTCTCAGACCGTCTGTCTCAGACCGTCTGTCTCAGACCGTCTGTCTCAGACCGTCTGTCTCAGACCGTCTGTCTCAGACCGTCTGTCTCAGACCGTCTGTCTCAGACCGTCTGTCTCAGACCGTCTGTCTCAGACCGTCTGTCTCAGACCGTCTGTCTCAGACCGTCTGTCTCAGACCGTCTGTCTCAGACCGTCTGTCTCAGACCGTCTTACGCGTTCCGTCTGTCTCAGACCGTCTGTCTCATACCGCCTGTCTCAGAACATCTGTTTCAGACAACCCGTCTCAGACTGTCTGTCTCGTTCCGTCTGTCTCAGACTGTCCGTCTCATTCCCTCTGTCTCAGATCGTCTGTCTCAGACCGTCTGTCTCGTTTCGTCTGTTTTATATCGTCATTCTCAGAACGTCTGCCGTAGCCCGTCTGTCTCATTCCGTCCATTTTAGATCGTCTGTCTCAAAACGTCTGTCTCAGCTCGTCGGCCTGAGACCGTCTGTCTCGAGCCGACTGTCTCAGACCGACTGTCTCAGACCGTCTTGCTCAGACCGTCCGTCTCAGACGGTCTGCCTGATAACGTCTCTCTCAGATCGTCTGTCTCAGACCGTCTGTCTCAGACCGTCTGTCTCAGACCGTCTGTCTCAGACCGTCTGTCTCAGACCGTCTGTCTCAGACCGTCTGTCTCAGACCGTCTGTCTCAGACCGTCTGTCTCAGACCGTCTGTCTCAGACCGTCTGTCTCAGACCGTCTGTCTCAGACCGTCTGTCTCAGACCGTCTGTCTCAGACCGTCTGTCTCAGACCGTCTGTCTCAGACCGTCTTACGCGTTCCGTCTGTCTCAGACCGTCTGTCTCATACCGCCTGTCTCAGAACATCTGTTTCAGACAACCCGTCTCAGACTGTCTGTGTCGTTCCGTCTGTCTCAGACTGTCCGTCTCATTCCCTCTGTCTCAGATCGTCTGTCTCAGACCGTCTGTCTCGTTTCGTCTGTTTTATATCGTCATTCTCAGAACGTCTGCCGTAGCCCGTCTGTCTCATTCCGTCCATTTTAGATCGTCTGTCTCAAAACGTCTGTCTCAGCTCGTCTGCCTGAGACCGTCTGTCTCGAGCCGAATGTCTCAGACCGACTGTCTCAGACCGTCTTGCTCGTTCCGTCTGTCTCAGACCGTCTGTCTCAGACAGTCTGTCTCAGACCGTCTGTCTCAGACCGTCTGTCTCAGACCGTCTGTCTCAGACCGTCTGTCTCAGACCGTCTGTCTCAGACCGTCTGTCTCAGACCGTCTGTATCAGACCGTCTGCTTAAGACCGTCTGTCTCAGACCGTCCGTCTCACACCGTCTGTCTCAGACCGTCTGTCTCAGACCGTCTGTCTCAGACCGACTGTCTCAGACAGTCTGTCTCATACCGTCTGTCTCAGATCGTCTGTCTCAGACGGTCTGTCTCAGAACGTCTGTCACTGTGCGTCGGTCTAAGACCGTCTGTCTCAGACCGTCTGTCTCAGACCGTCTGCCTAAGACCGTCTGTCTCAGACCGTCTGTCTCATTCCATCTATCTTAGATCGACTGTCTCAGAACGTCTGTCACTGTGCGTCTGTCTAAGACCGCCTGTCTCATACCGTCTGTCTCACATCGTCGGTCTCAGACAGTCTGTCTCTGTCCGTCTGACTCACACCGGCAGTCTCAGATCGTCTGTCTCGGACCGTCAGTCTCAGACCGTCTTACTCGTTCCGTCTGTCTCAGACCGTCTGTCTCAGACCGTCTGTCTCAGACCGTCTGTCTCAGACCGTCTGTATCAGACCGTCTGCTTAAGACCGTCTGTCTCAGACCGTCTTTCTCAGACCGTCTGTCTCAGACCGTCTGTCTCATTCCATCTATCTTAGATCGTCTGTCTCAGAACGTCTGTCACTGTGCGTCTGTCTAAGACCGTCTGTCTCATACCGTCTGTCTCACATCGTCGGTCTCAGACAGTCTGTCTCTGTCCGTCTGACTCACACCGGCAGTCTCAGATCGTCTGTCTCGGACCGTCTGTCTCAGACCGTCTTACTCGTTCCGTCTGTCTCAGACCGTCATTCTCAGACCGTCCGTCTCAGACCGTCTGCCTGATAACGTCTCTCTCAGATCGGCTGTCTCAGACCGTCTGTCTCAGACCGTCTGTCTCAGGCCGTCTGTCTCAGACCGTCTGTCTCAGACCGTCTGTCTCAGACCGTCTGTCTCAGACCGTCTGTCTCAGACCGTCTGTCTCAGACCGTCTGTCTCAGACCGTCTGTCTCAGACCGTCTGTCTCAGATCGTCTGTCTCATCCCGTCTATCTCATCCCGTCTATATTAGATCGTCTGTCTCAAAACGTCTGTCTCGGCGCGTCGGCCTGAGACCGTCTGTCTCAAGCCGACTGTCTCAGACCGACTGTCTCAGACCGTCTGTCTCGGACCGTCTGTCTCAGACCGTCTTACTCGTTCCGTCTGTCTCAGACCGTCTGTCTCAGACCGTCTTTCTCAGACCGTCTTTCTCAGTCCGTCCGTCTCACACTGTCTGCCTGATAACGTCTCTCTCAGATCGTCTGTCTCAGACCGTGTGTCTCAGACCGTCTGTCTCAGACCGTCTGTCTCAGACCGTCTGTCTCAGACCGACTGTCTCAGACAGTCTGTCTCATACCGTCTGTCTCAGATCGTCTGTCTCAGACGGTCTGTCTCAGAACGTCTGTCACTGTGCGTCTGTCTAAGACCGCCTGTCTCATACCGTCTGTCTCACATCGTCGGTCTCAGACAGTCTGTCTCTGTCCGTCTGACTCACACCGGCAGTCTCAGATCGTCTGTCTCGGACCGTCTGTCTCGGACCGTCTGTCTCAGACCGTCTTACTCGTTCCGTCTGTCTCAGACCGTCTGTCTCAGACCGTCTGTCTCAGACCGTCTTTCTCAGACCTTCTTTCTCAGACCGTCCGTCTCACACTGTCTGCCTGATAACGTCTCTCTCAGATCCTCTGTCTCAGACCGTCTGTATCAGACCGTCTGCTTAAGACCGTCTGTCTCAGACCGTCTTTCTCAGACCGTCTGTCTCAGACCGTCTGTCTCATTCCATCTATCTTAGATCGTCTGTCTCAGAACGTCTGTCACTGTGCGTCTGTCTAAGACCGTCTGTCTCATACCGTCTGTCTCACATCGTCGGTCTCAGACAGTCTGTCTCTGTCCGTCTGACTCACACCGGCAGTCTCAGATCGTCTGTCTCGGACCGTCTGTCTCAGACCGTCTTACTCGTTCTGTCTGTCTCAGACCGTCTTTCTCAGACCGTCCGTCTCAGACCGTCTGCCTGATAACGTCTCTCTCAGATCGTCTGTCTCAGACCATCTGTCTCAGACCGTCTGTCTCAGGCCGTCTGTCTCAGACCGTCTGTCTCAGACCGTCTGTCTCAGACCGTCTGTCTCAGACCGTCTGTCTCAGAGCGTCTGTCTCAGACCGTCTGTCTCAGATCGTCTGTCTCATCCCGTCTATCTCATCCCGTCTATATTAGATCGTCTGTCTCAAAACGTCTGTCTCGGCGCGTCGGCCTGAGACCGTCTGTCTCAAGCCGACTGTCTCAGACCGACTGTCTCAGACCGTCTGTCTCGGACCGTCTGTCTCAGACCGTCTTACTCGTTCCGTCTGTCTCAGACCGTCTGTCTCAGACCGTCTTTCTCAGACCGTCTTTCTCAGTCCGTCCGTCTCACACTGTCTGCCTGATAACGTCTCTCTCAGATCGTCTGTCTCAGACCGTCTGTCTCAGACCGTCTGTCTCAGACCGTCTGTCTCAGACCGTCTGTCTCAGACCGTCTGTCTCAGACCGTCTGTCTCAGACCGACTGTCTCAGACAGTCTGTCTCATACCGTCTGTCTCAGATCGTCTGTCTCAGACGGTCTGTCTCAGAACGTCTGTCACTGTGCGTCGGTCTAAGACCGTCTGTCTCAGACCGTCTGTCTCAGACCGTCTCCCTAAGACCGTCTGTCTCAGACCGTCTGTCTCATTCCATCTATCTTAGATCGACTGTCTCAGAACGTCTGTCACTGTGCGTCTGTCTAAGACCGCCTGTCTCATACCGTCTGTCTCACATCGTCGGTCTCAGACAGTCTGTCTCTGTCCGTCTGACTCACACCGGCAGTCTCAGATCGTCTGTCTCGGACCGTCTGTCTCGGACCGTCTGTCTCAGACCGTCTTACTCGTTCCGTCTGTCTCAGACCGTCTGTCTCAGACCGTCTGTCTCAGACCGTCTTTCTCAGACCGTCTTTCTCAGACCGTCCGTCTCACACTGTCTGTCTGATAACGTCTCTCTCAGATCGTCTGTCTCAGACCGTCTGTCTCAGACCGTCTGTCTCAGACCGTCTGTCTCAGACCGTCTGTCTCAGACCGTCTGTCTCAGACCGTCTGTCTCAGACCGACTGTCTCAGACAGTCTGTCTCATACCGTCTGTCTCAGATCGTCTGTCTCACACGGTCTGTCTCAGAACGTCTGTCACTGTGCGTCGGTCTAAGACCGTCTGTCTCAGACCGTCTGTCTCAGACCGTCTGCCTAAGACCGTCTGTCTCAGACCGTCTGTCTCATTCCATCTATCTTAGATCGACTGTCTCAGAACGTCTGTCACTGTGCGTCTGTCTAAGACCGCCTGTCTCATACCGTCTGTCTCACATCGTCGGTCTCAGACAGTCTGTCTCTGTCCGTCTGACTCACACCGGCAGTCTCAGATCGTCTGTCTCGGACCGTCTGTCTCAGACCGTCTTACTCGTTCCGTCTGTCTCAGACCGTCTGTCTCAGACCGTCTGTCTCAGACCGTCTGTCTCAGACCGTCTGTCTCAGACCGTCTGTCTCAGACCGTCTTTCTCTGAGCGTCTGTCTCAGACCGTATGTCTCAGATCGTCTGTCTCAGACGGTCTGTCTCATTCCGTCTTTCTCAGACCATCCGTCTCAGACCGTCTGCGTGATAACGTCTCTCTCAGATCGTCTGTCTCAGACCGTCTGTCTCACACCGTCTGTCTCAGACCGTCTGTCTCATACCGTCTGTCTCAGATCGTCTGTCTCAGACGGTCTGTCTCAGAACGTCTGTCACTGTGCGGCTGTCTAAGACCGTCTGTCTCAGACCGTCTTTCTCAGACCGTCCGTCTCAGACCGTCTGCCTGATAACGTCTCTCTCAGACCGCCTGTCTCAGACCGTCTGTTTCGGACAGTCCGTCTCACAACGCCTCTCTGATAACGTCTCTCTCAGACCCTCTGTCACAGACCGTCTGTCTCAGACCGTCTGTCTCAGACCGTCTGTCTCAGACCGTCTGTCTCAGACCGTCTGTCTCAGACCGTCTGTCTCAGACCGTCTGTCTCAGACCGTCTGTCTCAGACCGTCTGTCTCAGACCGTCTGTCTCAGACCGTCTGTCTCAGACCGTCTGTCTCAGACCGTCTGTCTCAGACCGTCTGTCTCAGACCGTCTGTCTCAGACCGTCTGTCTCAGACCGTCTGTCTCAGACCGTCTGTCTCAGACCGTCTGTCTCAGATCGTCTGTCTCATCCCTTCTATCTCATCACGTCTATCTTAGATCGTCTGCCTCAAAACGTCTGTCTCAGCGCGTCGGCCTGAGACCGTCTGTCTCAAGCCGACTGTCTCAGACCGACTATCTCAGACCGTCTGTCTCGGACCGTCTGTCTCAGACCGTCTTACTCGTTCCGTCTGTCTCAGACCGTCTGTCTCAGACCGTCTGTCTCAGACCGTCTGTCTCAGACCGTCTGTCTCAGACCGTCTGTCTCAGACCGTCTGTCTCAGACCGTCTGTCTCAGACCGTCTGTCTCAGACCGTCTGTCTCAGACCGTCTGTCTCAGACCGTCTGTCTCAGACCGTCTGTCTCAGACCGTCTGTCTCAGACCGTCTGTCTCAGACCGTCTGTCCTAGACCGTCTGTCTCAGACCGTCTGTCTCGGACCGTCTGTCTCAGACCGTCTGCCTAAGACCGTCTGTCTCAGACCGTCTGTCTCATTCCATCTATCTTAGATCGTCTGTCTCAGAACGTCTGTCACTGTGCGTCTGTCTCAGACCGTCTGTCTCAGACCGTCTGTCTCAGACCGTCTGTCTCATCCCGTCTTTCTCACACCGTCTGTCTCAGACCGTCTGTCTCAGACCGTCTTACTCGTTCCGTATGTCTCAGACCGTCTGTCTCAGACCGTCTGTCTCAGATCGTCTGTCGCAGACGGTCTGTCTCAGAACGTCTGTCACTGTGCGTCGGTCTAAGACCGTCTGTCTCAGACCGTCTTTCTCAGACCGTCCGTCTCAAACCGTCTGCCTGATAACGTCTCTCTCAGACCGTCTGTCTCAGACCGTCTGTCTCAGACCGTCTGTCTCAATCCGTATGTCTCAGATCGTCCGTCTCAGACGATCTGTCTCATTCCGTCTATCTTAGATCGTCTGTCTCAGAACGTCTGTCACTGTGCGTCTGTCTAAGACCGCCTGTCTCATACCGTCTGTCTCACATCGTCGGTCTCAGACAGTCTGTCTCTGTCCGTCTGACTCACACCGGCAGTCTCAGATCGTCTGTCTCAGACCGTCTGTCTCAGACCGTCTGCCTAAGACCGTCTGTCTCAGACCGTCTGTCTCATTCCATCTATCTTAGATCGTCTGTCTCAGAACGTCTGTCCCTGTGCGTCTGTCTAAGACCGCCTGTCTCATACCGTCTGTCTCACATCGTCGGTCTCAGACAGTCTGTCTCAGACCGTCTGTCTCAGACCGTCTGTCTCAGACCGTCTGTCTCACATCGTCGGTCTCAGACAGTCTGTCTCTGTCCGTCTGACTCACACCGGCAGTCTCAGATCGTCTGTCTCGGACCGTCTGTCTCGGACCGTCTGTCTCAGACCGTCTTACTCGTTCCGTCTGTCTCAGACCGTCTGTCTCAGACCGTCTGTCTCAGACCGTCCGTCTCACACTGTCTGTCTGATAACGTCTCTCTCAGATCGTCTGTCTCAGACCGTCTGTCTCAGACCGTCTGTCTCAGACCGTCTGTCTCAGACCGTCTGTCTCAGACCGTCTGTCTCAGACCGACTGTCTCAGACAGTCTGTCTCATACCGTCTGTCTCAGATCGTCTGTCTCAGACGGTCTGTCTCAGAACGTCTGTCACTGTGCGTCGGTCTAAGACCGTCTGTCTCAGACCGTCTGTCTCAGACCGTCTGCCTAAGACCGTCTGTCTCAGACCGTCTGTCTCATTCCATCTATCTTAGATCGACTGTCTCAGAACGTCTGTCACTGTGCGTCTGTCTAAGACCGCCTGTCTCATACCGTCTGTCTCACATCGTCGGTCTCAGACAGTCTGTCTCTGTCCGTCTGACTCACACCGGCAGTCTCAGATCGTCTGTCTCGGACCGTCTGTCTCAGACCGTCTTACTCGTTCCGTCTGTCTCAGACCGTCTGTCTCAGACCGTCTGTCTCAGACCGTCTGTCTCAGACCGTCTGTCTCAGACCGTCTGTCTCAGACCGTCTTTCTCTGAGCGTCTGTCTCAGACCGTATGTCTCAGATCGTCTGTCTCAGACGGTCTGTCTCATTCCGTCTTTCTCAGACCATCCGTCTCAGACCGTCTGCCTGATAACGTCTCTCTCAGATCGTCTGTCTCAGACCGTCTGTCTCACACCGTCTGTCTCAGACCGTCTGTCTCATACCGTCTGTCTCAGATCGTCTGTCTCAGACGGTCTGTCTCAGAACGTCTGTCACTGTGCGGCTGTCTAAGACCGTCTGTCTCAGACCGTCTTTCTCAGACCGTCCGTCTCAGACCGTCTGCCTGATAACGTCTCTCTCAGACCGCCTGTCTCAGACCGTCTGTTTCGGACAGTCCATCTCACAACGCCTCTCTGATAACGTCTCTCTCAGACCCTCTGTCTCAGACCGTCTGTCTCAGACCGTCTGTCTCAGACCGTCTGTCTCAGACCGTCTGCCTAAGACCGTCTGTCTCAGACCGTCTGTCTCATTCCATCTATCTTAGATCGTCTGTCTCAGAACGTCTGTCACTGTGCGTCTGTCTCAGACCGTCTGTCTCATCCCGTCTGTCTCAGACCGTCTGTCTCAGACCGTCTGTCTCAGACCGTCTGTCTCAGACCGTCTGTCTCAGACCGTCTGTCTCAGACCGTCTGTCTCAGACCGTCTGTCTCATCCCGTCTGTCTCATCCCGTCTGTCTCATCCCGTCTGTCTCATCCCGTCTGTCTCATCCCGTCTGTCTCATCCCGTCTGTCTCATCCCGTCTGTCTCATCCCGTCTGTCTCAGACCGTCTGACTCAAACCGTCTGTCTCAGACCGTCTGTCTCAGACCGCCTGTCTCAGAACGTCTGTCTCAGACCGTCTGTCTCAGACCGTCTGTCTCAGACCGTCTGTCTCAGACCGTCTGTCTCAGACCGTCTGTCTCAGTCCGTCTGTCTCAGACCGTCTGTCTCAGACCGTCTGTCTCAGACCGTCTGTCTCAAACCGTCTGTCTCAGACCGTCTGTCTCAGACTGCCTGTCTCAGAACGTCTGTCTCAGACCGTCTTACTCGTTCCGTCTGTCTCAGACCGTCCGTCTCAGACCGTCTGCCTGATAACGTCTCTCTCAGATCGTCTGTCTCAGACCGTCTGTCTCACACCGTCTGTCTCAGACCGTCTGTCTCAGACCGTCTGTCTCAGACCGTCTGTCTCAGACCGTCTGTCTCAGACCGTCTGTCTCACATCGTCGGTCTCAGACAGTCTGTCTCTGTCCGTCTGACTCACACCGGCAGTCTCAGATCGTCTGTCTCGGACCGTCTGTCTCGGACCGTCTGTCTCAGACCGTCTTACTCGTTCCGTCTGTCTCAGACCGTCTGTCTTAGATCGTCTGCCTCAAAACGTCTGTCTCAGCGCGTCGGCCTGAGACCGTCTGTCTCAAGCCGACTGTCTCAGACCGACTATCTCAGACCGTCTGTCTCAGACCGTCTTTCTCTGAGCGTCTGTCTCAGACCGTATGTCTCAGATCGTCTGTCTAAGACCGCCTGTCTCATACCGTCTGTCTCACATCGTCGGTCTCAGACAGTCTGTCTCTGTCCTTCTGACTCACACCGGCAGTCTCAGATCGTCTGTCTCAGACCGTCTTACGCGTTCCGTCTGTCTCAGACCGTCTTACGCGTTCCGTCTGTCTCAGACCGTCTGTCTCATACCGCCTGTCTCAGAACATCTGTTTCAGACAACCCGTCTCATTCCCTCTGTCTCAGATCGTCTGTCTCAGACCGTCTGTCTCGTTTCGTCTGTTTTCAATCGTCATTCTCAGAACGTCTGCCGTAGCCCGTCTGTCTCATTCCGTCTATTTTAGATCGTCTGTCTCAAAACGTCTGTCTCAGCTCGTCGGCCTGAGACCGTCTGTCTCGAGCCGACTGTCTCAGACCCACTGTCTCAGACCGTCTTGCTCAGACCTTCCGTGTCAGACCGTCTGCCTGATAACGTCTCTCTCAGATCGTCTGTCTCAGACCGTCTGTCTCAGACCGTCTATCTCAGACCGTCTGTCTCAGACCGTCTGTCTCATCCCGTCTGTCTCAGACCGTCGTTCTCAGACCGTCCGTCTCAGACCGTCTGCCTGATAACGTCTCTCTCAGATCGTCTGTCTCAGACCGTCTGTCTCATTCCATCTATCTTAGATCGTCTGTCTCAGAATGTCTGTCACTGTGCGTCTGTCTAAGACCGTCTGTCTCATACCGTCTGTCTCACATCGTCGGTCTCAGACAGTCTGTCTCTGTCCGTCTGACTCACACCGGCAGTCTCAGATCGTCTGTCTCGGACCGTCTGTCTCAGACCGTCTTACTCGTTCCGTCTGTCTCGGACCGTCTTTCTCAGACCGTCCGTCTCAGACCGTCTGCCTGATAACGTCTCTCTCAGATCGTCTGTCTCAGACCGTCTGTCTCACACCGTCTGTCTCAGACCGTCTGTCTCAGACCGTCTGTCTCAGACCGTCTGTCTCAGACCGTCTGTCTCAGACCGTCTGTCTCAGACCGTCTGTCTCATCCCGTCTGTCTCATCCCGTCTGTCTCATCCCGTCTGTCTCAGACCGTCTGACTCAAACCATCTGTCTCAGACCGTCTGTCTCAGACCGCCTGTCTCAGAACGTCTGTCTCAGACCGTCTGTCTCAGACCGTCTGTCTCAGACCGTCTGTCTCAGACCGTCTGTCTCAGTCCGTCTGTCTCAGACCGTCTGTCTCAGGCCGTCTGTCTCAGACCGTCTGTCTCAAACCGTCTGTCTCAGACCGTCTGTCTCAGACTGCCTGTCTCAGAACGTCTGTCTCAGACCGTCTGTCTCAGACCGTCTGTCTCAGACCGTCCGTCTCAGACCGTCTGCCTGATAACGTCTCTCTCAGATCGTCTGTCTCAGACCGTCTGTCTCACACCGTCTGTCTCAGACCGTCTGTCTCAGACCGTCTGTCTCAGACCGTCTGTCTCAGACCGTCTGTCTCAGATCGTCTGTCTCATCCCGTCTATCTCATCCCGTCTATCTTAGATCGTCTGCCTCAAAACGTCTGTCTCAGCGCGTCGGCCTGAGACCGTCTGTCTCAAGCCGACTGTCTCAGACCGACTATCTCAGACCGTCTGTCTCAGACCGTCTTTCTCTGAGCGTCTGTCTCAGACCGTATGTCTCAGATCGTCTGTCTAAGACCGCCTGTCTCATACCGTCTGTCTCACATCGTCGGTCTCAGACAGTCTGTCTCTGTCCTTCTGACTCACACCGGCAGTCTCAGATCGTCTGTCTCAGACCGTCTTACGCGTTCCGTCTGTCTCAGACCGTCTTACGCGTTCCGTCTGTCTCAGACCGTCTGTCTCATACCGCCTGTCTCAGAACATCTGTTTCAGACAACCCGTCTCATTCCCTCTGTCTCAGATCGTCTGTCTCAGACCGTCTGTCTCGTTTCGTCTGTTTTATATCGTCATTCTCAGAACGTCTGCCGTAGCCCGTCTGTCTCATTCCGTCTATTTTAGATCGTCTGTCTCAAAACGTCTGTCTCAGCTCGTCGGCCTGAGACCGTCTGTCTCGAGCCGACTGTCTCAGACCCACTGCCTCAGACCGTCTTGCTCAGACCGTCCGTCTCAGACCGTCTGCCTGATAACGTCTCTCTCAGATCGTCTGTCTCAGACCGTCTGTCTCAGACCGTCTGTCTCAGACCGTCTATCTCAGACCGTCTGTCTCAGACCGTCTGTCTCATCCCGTCTGTCTCAGACCGTCGTTCTCAGACCGTCCGTCTCAGACCGTCTGCCTGATAACGTCTCTCTCAGATCGTCTGTCTCAGACCGTCTGTCTCATTCCATCTATCTTAGATCGTCTGTCTCAGAACGTCTGTCACTGTGCGTCTGTCTAAGACCGTCTGTCTCATACCGTCTGTCTCACATCGTCGGTCTCAGACAGTCTGTCTCTGTCCGTCTGACTCACACCGGCAGTCTCAGATCGTCTGTCTCGGACCGTCTGTCTCAGACCGTCTTACTCGTTCCGTCTGTCTCAGACCGTCTTTCTCAGACCGTCCGTCTCAGACCGTCTGCCTGATAACGTCTCTCTCAGATCGTCTGTCTCAGACCGTCTGTCTCACACCGTCTGTCTCAGACCGTCTGTCTCAGAACGTCTGTCTCAGACCGTCTGTCTCAGACCGTCTGTCTCAGACCGTCTGTCTCAGACCGTCTGTCTCAGACCGTCTGTCTCAGACCGTCTGTCTCAGACCGTCTGACTCACACCGGCAGTCTCAGATCGTCTGTCTCGGACCGTCTGTCTCAGACCGTCTTACTCGTTCCGTCTGTCTCGGACCGTCTTTCTCAGACCGTCCGTCTCAGACCGTCTGCCTGATAACGTCTCTCTCAGATCGTCTGTCTCAGACCGTCTGTCTCACACCGTCTGTCTCAGACCGTCTGTCTCAGACCGTCTGTCTCAGACCGTCTGTCTCAGACCGTCTGTCTCAGACCGTCTGTCTCATCCCGTCTGTCTCATCCCGTCTGTCTCATCCCGTCTGTCTCAGACCGTCTGACTCAAACCATCTGTCTCAGACCGTCTGTCTCAGACCGCCTGTCTCAGAACGTCTGTCTCAGACCGTCTGTCTCAGACCGTCTGTCTCAGACCGTCTGTCTCAGACCGTCTGTCTCAGTCCGTCTGTCTCAGACCGTCTGTCTCAGACCGTCTGTCTCAGACCGTCTGTCTCAAACCGTCTGTCTCAGACCGTCTGACTCACACCGGCAGTCTCAGATCGTCTGTCTCGGACCGTCTGTCTCAGACCGTCTTACTCGTTCCGTCTGTCTCGGACCGTCTTTCTCAGACCGTCCGTCTCAGACCGTCTGCCTGATAACGTCTCTCTCAGATCGTCTGTCTCAGACCGTCTGTCTCACACCGTCTGTCTCAGACCGTCTGTCTCAGACCGTCTGTCTCATCCCGTCTGTCTCAGACCGTCTTTCTCAGACCGTCCCTCTCAGACCGTCTGCCTGATAACGTCTCTCTCAGATCGTCTGTCTCAGACCGTCTGTCTCAGACCGTCTGTCTCAGACCGTCTTTCTCAGAGCGTCTGTCTCAGACCGTATGTCTCAGATCGTCTGTCTCAGACGGTCTGTCTCATTCCGTCTATCTTAGATCGTCTGTCTCAGAACGTCTGTCACTGTGCGTCTGTCTAAGACCGCCTGTCTCATACCGTCTGTCTCACATCGTCGGTCTCAGACAGTCTGTCTCTGTCCGTCTGACTCACACCGGCAGTCTCAGATCGTCTGTCTCGGACCGTCTGTCTCAGACCGTCTTACTCGTTCCGTCTGTCTCAGACCGTCTGTCTCAGACCGTCTGTCTCAGACCGTCTGTCTCAGACCGTCTGTCTAAGACCGTCTGTCTCAGACCGTCAGTCTCAGACCGTCGGCCTAAGACCGTCTGTCTCAGACCGTCTTTCTCAGACCGTCTGTCTCACATCGTCGGTCTCAGACAGTCTGTCTCTGTCCGTCTGACTCACACCGGCAGTCTCAGATCGTCTGTCTCGGACCGTCTGTCTCAGACCGTCTTACTCGTTCCGTCTGTCTCAGACCGTCTTTCTCAGACCGTCCGTCTCAGACCGTCTGCCTGATAACGTCTCTCTCAGATCGTCTGTCTCAGACCGTCTGTCTCAGACCGTCTGTCTCAGACCGTCTGTCTCAGACCGTCTGTATCAGACCGTCTGCCTAAGACCGTCTGTCTCAGACCGTCTTTCTCAGACCGTCTGTCTCAGACCGTCTGTCTCATTCCATCTATCTTAGATCGTCTGTCTCAGAACGTCTGTCACTGTGCGTCTGTCTAAGACCGTCTGTCTCATACCGTCTGTCTCACATCGTCGGTCTCAGACAGTCTGTCTCAGACCGTCTGTCTCAGACCGTCTTTCTCAGAGCGTCTGTCTCAGACCGTATGTCTCAGATCGTCTGTCTCAGACGGTCTGTCTCATTCCGTCTATCTTAGATCGTCTGTCTCAGAACGTCTGTCACTGTGCGTCTGTCTAAGACCGCCTGTCTCATACCGTCTGTCTCACATCGTCGGTCTCAGACAGTCTGTCTCTGTCCGTCTGACTCACACCGGCAGTCTCAGATCGTCTGTCTCGGACCGTCTGTCTCAGACCGTCTTACTCGTTCCGTCTGTCTCAGACCGTCTGTCTCAGACAGTCTGTCTCAGACCGTCTGTCTCAGAACGTCTGTCTCAGACCGTCTGTCTCAGACCGTCTGTCACAGACCGTCTGTCTCAGACCGTCTGTCTCAGACCGTCTGTCTCAGACCGTCTGTCTCAGACCGTCTTTCTCAGAGCGTCTGTCTCAGACCGTCTTTCTCAGACCGTCTGTCTCAGACCGTCTGTCTCATTCCATCTATCTTAGATCGTCTGTCTCAGAACGTCTGTCACTGTGCGTCTGTCTAAGACCGTCTGTCTCATACCGTCTGTCTCACATCGTCGGTCTCAGACAGTCTGTCTCAGACCGTCTGTCTCAGACCGTCTTTCTCAGAGCGTCTGTCTCAGACCGTATGTCTCAGATCGTCTGTCTCAGACGGTCTGTCTCATTCCGTCTATCTTAGATCGTCTGTCTCAGAACGTCTGTCACTGTGCGTCTGTCTAAGACCGTCTGTCTCATACCGTCTGTCTCACATCGTCGGTCTCAGACAGTCTGTCTCAGACCGTCTGTCTCAGACCGTCTTTCTCAGACCGTCCGTCTCAGACCGTCTGCCTGATAACGTCTCTCTCAGACCGCCTGTCTCAGACCGTCTGTTTCGGACAGTCCGTCTCACAACGCCTCTCTGATAACGTCTCTCTCAGACCCTCTGTCACAGACCGTCTGTCTCAGACCGTCTGTCTCAGACCGTCTGTCTCAGACCGTCTGTCTCAGACCGTCTGTCTCAGACCGTCTGTCTCAGACCGTCTGTCTCAGACCGTCTGTCTCAGACCGTCTGTCTCAGACCGTCTGTCTCAGACCGTCTGTCTCAGACCGTCTGTCTCAGACCGTCTGTCTCAGACCGTCTGTCTCAGACCGTCTGTCTCAGACCGTCTGTCTCAGACCGTCTGTCTCAGACCGTCTGTCTCAGACCGTCTGTCTCAGACCGTCTGTCTCAGACCGTCTGTCTCAGACCGTCTGTCTCAGACCGTCTGTCTCAGATCGTCTGTCTCATCCCTTCTATCTCATCACGTCTATCTTAGATCGTCTGCCTCAAAACGTCTGTCTCAGCGCGTCGGCCTGAGACCGTCTGTCTCAAGCCGACTGTCTCAGACCGACTATCTCAGACCGTCTGTCTCGGACCGTCTGTCTCAGACCGTCTTACTCGTTCCGTCTGTCTCAGACCGTCTGTCTCAGACCGTCTGTCTCAGACCGTCTGTCTCAGACCGTCTGTCTCAGACCGTCTGTCTCAGACCGTCTGTCTCAGACCGTCTGTCTCAGACCGTCTGTCTCAGACCGTCTGTCTCAGACCGTCTGTCTCAGACCGTCTGTCTCAGACCGTCTGTCTCAGACCGTCTGTCCTAGACCGTCTGTCTCAGACCGTCTGTCTCGGACCGTCTGTCTCAGACCGTCTGCCTAAGACCGTCTGTCTCAGACCGTCTGTCTCATTCCATCTATCTTAGATCGTCTGTCTCAGAACGTCTGTCACTGTGCGTCTGTCTCAGACCGTCTGTCTCAGACCGTCTGTCTCAGACCGTCTGTCTCATCCCGTCTTTCTCACACCGTCTGTCTCAGACCGTCTGTCTCAGACCGTCTGTCTCAGACCGTCTTACTCGTTCCGTATGTCTCAGACCGTCTGTCTCAGACCGTCTGTCTCAGATCGTCTGTCGCAGACGGTCTGTCTCAGAACGTCTGTCACTGTGCGTCGGTCTAAGACCGTCTGTCTCAGACCGTCTTTCTCAGACCGTCCGTCTCAAACCGTCTGCCTGATAACGTCTCTCTCAGACCGTCTGTCTCAGACCGTCTGTCTCAGACCGTCTGTCTCAGACCGTCTGTCTCAATCCGTATGTCTCAGATCGTCCGTCTCAGACGATCTGTCTCATTCCGTCTATCTTAGATCGTCTGTCTCAGAACGTCTGTCACTGTGCGTCTGTCTAAGACCGCCTGTCTCATACCGTCTGTCTCACATCGTCGGTCTCAGACAGTCTGTCTCTGTCCGTCTGACTCACACCGGCAGTCTCAGATCGTCTGTCTCAGACCGTCTGTCTCAGACCGTCTGCCTAAGACCGTCTGTCTCAGACCGTCTGTCTCATTCCATCTATCTTAGATCGTCTGTCTCAGAACGTCTGTCCCTGTGCGTCTGTCTAAGACCGCCTGTCTCATACCGTCTGTCTCACATCGTCGGTCTCAGACAGTCTGTCTCAGACCGTCTGTCTCAGACCGTCTGTCTCAGACCGTCTGTCTCACATCGTCGGTCTCAGACAGTCTGTCTCTGTCCGTCTGACTCACACCGGCAGTCTCAGATCGTCTGTCTCGGACCGTCTGTCTCGGACCGTCTGTCTCAGACCGTCTTACTCGTTCCGTCTGTCTCAGACCGTCTGTCTCAGACCGTCTGTCTCAGACCGTCTTTCTCAGACCGTCTTTCTCAGACCGTCCGTCTCACACTGTCTGTCTGATAACGTCTCTCTCAGATCGTCTGTCTCAGACCGTCTGTCTCAGACCGTCTGTCTCAGACCGTCTGTCTCAGACCGTCTGTCTCAGACCGTCTGTCTCAGACCGTCTGTCTCAGACCGACTGTCTCAGACAGTCTGTCTCATACCGTCTGTCTCAGATCGTCTGTCTCAGACGGTCTGTCTCAGAACGTCTGTCACTGTGCGTCGGTCTAAGACCGTCTGTCTCAGACCGTCTGTCTCAGACCGTCTGCCTAAGACCGTCTGTCTCAGACCGTCTGTCTCATTCCATCTATCTTAGATCGACTGTCTCAGAACGTCTGTCACTGTGCGTCTGTCTAAGACCGCCTGTCTCATACCGTCTGTCTCACATCGTCGGTCTCAGACAGTCTGTCTCTGTCCGTCTGACTCACACCGGCAGTCTCAGATCGTCTGTCTCGGACCGTCTGTCTCAGACCGTCTTACTCGTTCCGTCTGTCTCAGACCGTCTGTCTCAGACCGTCTGTCTCAGACCGTCTGTCTCAGACCGTCTGTCTCAGACCGTCTGTCTCAGACCGTCTTTCTCTGAGCGTCTGTCTCAGACCGTATGTCTCAGATCGTCTGTCTCAGACGGTCTGTCTCATTCCGTCTTTCTCAGACCATCCGTCTCAGACCGTCTGCCTGATAACGTCTCTCTCAGATCGTCTGTCTCAGACCGTCTGTCTCACACCGTCTGTCTCAGACCGTCTGTCTCATACCGTCTGTCTCAGATCGTCTGTCTCAGACGGTCTGTCTCAGAACGTCTGTCACTGTGCGGCTGTCTAAGACCGTCTGTCTCAGACCGTCTTTCTCAGACCGTCCGTCTCAGACCGTCTGCCTGATAACGTCTCTCTCAGACCGCCTGTCTCAGACCGTCTGTTTCGGACAGTCCGTCTCACAACGCCTCTCTGATAACGTCTCTCTCAGACCCTCTGTCTCAGACCGTCTGTCTCAGACCGTCTGTCTCAGACCGTCTGCCTAAGACCGTCTGTCTCAGACCGTCTGTCTCATTCCATCTATCTTAGATCGTCTGTCTCAGAACGTCTGTCACTGTGCGTCTGTCTCAGACCGTCTGTCTCAGACCGTCTGTCTCATCCCGTCTGTCTCAGACCGTCTGTCTCAGACCGTCTGTCTCAGACCGTCTGTCTCAGACCGTCTGTCTCAGACCGTCTGTCTCAGACCGTCTGTCTCAGACCGTCTGTCTCAGACCGTCTGTCTCATCCCGTCTGTCTCATCCCGTCTGTCTCATCCCGTCTGTCTCATCCCGTCTGTCTCATCCCGTCTGTCTCATCCCGTCTGTCTCATCCCGTCTGTCTCATCCCGTCTGTCTCAGACCGTCTGACTCAAACCGTCTGTCTCAGACCGTCTGTCTCAGACCGCCTGTCTCAGAACGTCTGTCTCAGACCGTCTGTCTCAGACCGTCTGTCTCAGACCGTCTGTCTCAGACCGTCTGTCTCAGACCGTCTGTCTCAGTCCGTCTGTCTCAGACCGTCTGTCTCAGACCGTCTGTCTCAGACCGTCTGTCTCAAACCGTCTGTCTCAGACCGTCTGTCTCAGACTGCCTGTCTCAGAACGTCTGTCTCAGACCGTCTTACTCGTTCCGTCTGTCTCAGACCGTCCGTCTCAGACCGTCTGCCTGATAACGTCTCTCTCAGATCGTCTGTCTCAGACCGTCTGTCTCACACCGTCTGTCTCAGACCGTCTGTCTCAGACCGTCTGTCTCAGACCGTCTGTCTCAGACCGTCTGTCTCAGACCGTCTGTCTCACATCGTCGGTCTCAGACAGTCTGTCTCTGTCCGTCTGACTCACACCGGCAGTCTCAGATCGTCTGTCTCGGACCGTCTGTCTCGGACCGTCTGTCTCAGACCGTCTTACTCGTTCCGTCTGTCTCAGACCGTCTGTCTTAGATCGTCTGCCTCAAAACGTCTGTCTCAGCGCGTCGGCCTGAGACCGTCTGTCTCAAGCCGACTGTCTCAGACCGACTATCTCAGACCGTCTGTCTCAGACCGTCTTTCTCTGAGCGTCTGTCTCAGACCGTATGTCTCAGATCGTCTGTCTAAGACCGCCTGTCTCATACCGTCTGTCTCACATCGTCGGTCTCAGACAGTCTGTCTCTGTCCTTCTGACTCACACCGGCAGTCTCAGATCGTCTGTCTCAGACCGTCTTACGCGTTCCGTCTGTCTCAGACCGTCTTACGCGTTCCGTCTGTCTCAGACCGTCTGTCTCATACCGCCTGTCTCAGAACATCTGTTTCAGACAACCCGTCTCATTGCCTCTGTCTCAGATCGTCTGTCTCAGACCGTCTGTCTCGTTTCGTCTGTTTTCAATCGTCATTCTCAGAACGTCTGCCGTAGCCCGTCTGTCTCATTCCGTCTATTTTAGATCGTCTGTCTCAAAACGTCTGTCTCAGCTCGTCGGCCTGAGACCGTCTGTCTCGAGCCGACTGTCTCAGACCCACTGTCTCAGACCGTCTTGCTCAGACCGTCCGTGTCAGACCGTCTGCCTGATAACGTCTCTCTCAGATCGTCTGTCTCAGACCGTCTGTCTCAGACCGTCTATCTCAGACCGTCTGTCTCAGACCGTCTGTCTCATCCCGTCTGTCTCAGACCGTCGTTCTCAGACCGTCCGTCTCAGACCGTCTGCCTGATAACGTCTCTCTCAGATCGTCTGTCTCAGACCGTCTGTCTCATTCCATCTATCTTAGATCGTCTGTCTCAGAATGTCTGTCACTGTGCGTCTGTCTAAGACCGTCTGTCTCATACCGTCTGTCTCACATCGTCGGTCTCAGACAGTCTGTCTCTGTCCGTCTGACTCACACCGGCAGTCTCAGATCGTCTGTCTCGGACCGTCTGTCTCAGACCGTCTTACTCGTTCCGTCTGTCTCGGACCGTCTTTCTCAGACCGTCCGTCTCAGACCGTCTGCCTGATAACGTCTCTCTCAGATCGTCTGTCTCAGACCGTCTGTCTCACACCGTCTGTCTCAGACCGTCTGTCTCAGACCGTCTGTCTCAGACCGTCTGTCTCAGACCGTCTGTCTCAGACCGTCTGTCTCAGACCGTCTGTCTCATCCCGTCTGTCTCATCCCGTCTGTCTCATCCCGTCTGTCTCAGACCGTCTGACTCAAACCATCTGTCTCAGACCGTCTGTCTCAGACCGCCTGTCTCAGAACGTCTGTCTCAGACCGTCTGTCTCAGACCGTCTGTCTCAGACCGTCTGTCTCAGACCGTCTGTCTCAGTCCGTCTGTCTCAGACCGTCTGTCTCAGACCGTCTGTCTCAGACCGTCTGTCTCAAACCGTCTGTCTCAGACCGTCTGTCTCAGACTGCCTGTCTCAGAACGTCTGTCTCAGACCGTCTGTCTCAGACCGTCTGTCTCAGACCGTCCGTCTCAGACCGTCTGCCTGATAACGTCTCTCTCAGATCGTCTGTCTCAGACCGTCTGTCTCACACCGTCTGTCTCAGACCGTCTGTCTCAGACCGTCTGTCTCAGACCGTCTGTCTCAGACCGTCTGTCTCAGATCGTCTGTCTCATCCCGTCTATCTCATCCCGTCTATCTTAGATCGTCTGCCTCAAAACGTCTGTCTCAGCGCGTCGGCCTGAGACCGTCTGTCTCAAGCCGACTGTCTCAGACCGACTATCTCAGACCGTCTGTCTCAGACCGTCTTTCTCTGAGCGTCTGTCTCAGACCGTATGTCTCAGATCGTCTGTCTAAGACCGCCTGTCTCATACCGTCTGTCTCACATCGTCGGTCTCAGACAGTCTGTCTCTGTCCTTCTGACTCACACCGGCAGTCTCAGATCGTCTGTCTCAGACCGTCTTACGCGTTCCGTCTGTCTCAGACCGTCTTACGCGTTCCGTCTGTCTCAGACCGTCTGTCTCATACCGCCTGTCTCAGAACATCTGTTTCAGACAACCCGTCTCATTCCCTCTGTCTCAGATCGTCTGTCTCAGACCGTCTGTCTCGTTTCGTCTGTTTTATATCGTCATTCTCAGAACGTCTGCCGTAGCCCGTCTGTCTCATTCCGTCTATTTTAGATCGTCTGTCTCAAAACGTCTGTCTCAGCTCGTCGGCCTGAGACCGTCTGTCTCGAGCCGACTGTCTCAGACCCACTGTCTCAGACCGTCTTGCTCAGACCGTCCGTCTCAGACCGTCTGCCTGATAACGTCTCTCTCAGATCGTCTGTCTCAGACCGTCTGTCTCAGACCGTCTGTCTCAGACCGTCTGTCTCAGACCGTCTATCTCAGACCGTCTGTCTCAGACCGTCTGTCTCATCCCGTCTGTCTCAGACCGTCGTTCTCAGACCGTCCGTCTCAGACCGTCTGCCTGATAACGTCTCTCTCAGATCGTCTGTCTCAGACCGTCTGTCTCATTCCATCTATCTTAGATCGTCTGTCTCAGAACGTCTGTCACTGTGCGTCTGTCTAAGACCGTCTGTCTCATACCGTCTGTCTCACATCGTCGGTCTCAGACAGTCTGTCTCTGTCCGTCTGACTCACACCGGCAGTCTCAGATCGTCTGTCTCGGACCGTCTGTCTCAGACCGTCTTACTCGTTCCGTCTGTCTCAGACCGTCTTTCTCAGACCGTCCGTCTCAGACCGTCTGCCTGATAACGTCTCTCTCAGATCGTCTGTCTCAGACCGTCTGTCTCACACCGTCTGTCTCAGACCGTCTGTCTCAGAACGTCTGTCTCAGACCGTCTGTCTCAGACCGTCTGTCTCAGACCGTCTGTCTCAGACCGTCTGTCTCAGACCGTCTGTCTCAGACCGTCTGTCTCAGACCGTCTGACTCACACCGGCAGTCTCAGATCGTCTGTCTCGGACCGTCTGTCTCAGACCGTCTTACTCGTTCCGTCTGTCTCGGACCGTCTTTCTCAGACCGTCCGTCTCAGACCGTCTGCCTGATAACGTCTCTCTCAGATCGTCTGTCTCAGACCGTCTGTCTCACACCGTCTGTCTCAGACCGTCTGTCTCAGACCGTCTGTCTCAGACCGTCTGTCTCAGACCGTCTGTCTCAGACCGTCTGTCTCATCCCGTCTGTCTCATCCCGTCTGTCTCATCCCGTCTGTCTCAGACCGTCTGACTCAAACCATCTGTCTCAGACCGTCTGTCTCAGACCGCCTGTCTCAGAACGTCTGTCTCAGACCGTCTGTCTCAGACCGTCTGTCTCAGACCGTCTGTCTCAGACCGTCTGTCTCAGTCCGTCTGTCTCAGACCGTCTGTCTCAGACCGTCTGTCTCAGACCGTCTGTCTCAAACCGTCTGTCTCAGACCGTCTGACTCACACCGGCAGTCTCAGATCGTCTGTCTCGGACCGTCTGTCTCAGACCGTCTTACTCGTTCCGTCTGTCTCGGACCGTCTTTCTCAGACCGTCCGTCTCAGACCGTCTGCCTGATAACGTCTCTCTCAGATCGTCTGTCTCAGACCGTCTGTCTCACACCGTCTGTCTCAGACCGTCTGTCTCAGACCGTCTGTCTCATCCCGTCTGTCTCAGACCGTCTTTCTCAGACCGTCCCTCTCAGACCGTCTGCCTGATAACGTCTCTCTCAGATCGTCTGTCTCAGACCGTCTGTCTCAGACCGTCTGTCTCAGACCGTCTTTCTCAGAGCGTCTGTCTCAGACCGTATGTCTCAGATCGTCTGTCTCAGACGGTCTGTCTCATTCCGTCTATCTTAGATCGTCTGTCTCAGAACGTCTGTCACTGTGCGTCTGTCTAAGACCGCCTGTCTCATACCGTCTGTCTCACATCGTCGGTCTCAGACAGTCTGTCTCTGTCCGTCTGACTCACACCGGCAGTCTCAGATCGTCTGTCTCGGACCGTCTGTCTCAGACCGTCTTACTCGTTCCGTCTGTCTCAGACCGTCTGTCTCAGACCGTCTGTCTCAGACCGTCTGTCTCAGACCGTCTGTCTAAGACCGTCTGTCTCAGACCGTCAGTCTCAGACCGTCGGCCTAAGACCGTCTGTCTCAGACCGTCTTTCTCAGACCGTCTGTCTCACATCGTCGGTCTCAGACAGTCTGTCTCTGTCCGTCTGACTCACACCGGCAGTCTCAGATCGTCTGTCTCGGACCGTCTGTCTCAGACCGTCTTACTCGTTCCGTCTGTCTCAGACCGTCTTTCTCAGACCGTCCGTCTCAGACCGTCTGCCTGATAACGTCTCTCTCAGATCGTCTGTCTCAGACCGTCTGTCTCAGACCGTCTGTCTCAGACCGTCTGTATCAGACCGTCTGCCTAAGACCGTCTGTCTCAGACCGTCTTTCTCAGACCGTCTGTCTCAGACCGTCTGTCTCATTCCATCTATCTTAGATCGTCTGTCTCAGAACGTCTGTCACTGTGCGTCTGTCTAAGACCGTCTGTCTCATACCGTCTGTCTCACATCGTCGGTCTCAGACAGTCTGTCTCAGACCGTCTGTCTCAGACCGTCTTTCTCAGAGCGTCTGTCTCAGACCGTATGTCTCAGATCGTCTGTCTCAGACGGTCTGTCTCATTCCGTCTATCTTAGATCGTCTGTCTCAGAACGTCTGTCACTGTGCGTCTGTCTAAGACCGCCTGTCTCATACCGTCTGTCTCACATCGTCGGTCTCAGACAGTCTGTCTCTGTCCGTTTGACTCACACCGGCAGTCTCAGATCGTCTGTCTCGGACCGTCTGTCTCAGACCGTCTTACTCGTTCCGTCTGTCTCAGACCGTCTGTCTCAGACAGTCTGTCTCAGACCGTCTGTCTCAGAACGTCTGTCTCAGACCGTCTGTCTCAGACCGTCTGTCACAGACCGTCTGTCTCAGACCGTCTGTCTCAGACCGTCTGTCTCAGACCGTCTGTCTCAGACCGTCTTTCTCAGAGCGTCTGTCTCAGACCGTCTTTCTCAGACCGTCTGTCTCAGACCGTCTGTCTCATTCCATCTATCTTAGATCGTCTGTCTCAGAACGTCTGTCACTGTGCGTCTGTCTAAGACCGTCTGTCTCATACCGTCTGTCTCACATCGTCGGTCTCAGACAGTCTGTCTCAGACCGTCTGTCTCAGACCGTCTTTCTCAGAGCGTCTGTCTCAGACCGTATGTCTCAGATCGTCTGTCTCAGACGGTCTGTCTCATTCCGTCTATCTTAGATCGTCTGTCTCAGAACGTCTGTCACTGTGCGTCTGTCTAAGACCGCCTGTCTCATACCGTCTGTCTCACATCGTCGGTCTCAGACAGTCTGTCTCTGTCCGTCTGACTCACACCGGCAGTCTCAGATCGTCTGTCTCGGACCGTCTGTCTCAGACCGTCTTACTCGTTCCGTCTGTCTCAGACCGTCTGTCTCAGACAGTCTGTCTCAGACCGTCTGTCTCAGAACGTCTGTCTCAGACCGTCTGTCTCAGACCGTCTGTCACAGACCGTCTGTCTCAGACCGTCTGTCTCAGACCGTCTGTCTCAGACCGTCTGTCTCAGACCGTCTTTCTCAGAGCGTCTGTCTCAGACCGTATGTCTCAGATCGTCTGTCTCAGACGGTCTGTCTATTTCCGTCCATCTTAGATCGTCTGTCTCGGAACGTCTGTCACTGTGCGTCTGACTAAGACCGCCTGTCTCATACCGTCTGTCTCACATCGTCGGTCTCAGACAGTCTGCCTCTGTCCGTCTGACTCACACCGGCAGTCTCAGATCGTCTGTCTCGGACCGTCTGTCTCAGACCGTCTTACTCGTTCCGTCTGTCTCAGACCGTCTTTCTCAGACCGTCCGTCTCAGACCGTCTGCCTGATAACGTCTCTCTCAGATCGTCTGTCTCAGACCGTCTGTCTCAGACCGTCTGTCTCAGACCGTCTGTCTCAGACCGTCTGTATCAGACCGTCTGCCTAAGACCGTCTGTCTCAGACCGTCTTTCTCAGACCGTCTGTCTCAGACCGTCTGTCTCATTCCATCTATCTTAGATCGTCTGTCTCAGAACGTCTGTCACTGTGCGTCTGTCTAAGACCGTCTGTCTCATACCGTCTGTCTCACATCGTCGGTCTCAGACAGTCTGTCTCAGACCGTCTGTCTCAGACCGTCTTTCTCAGAGCGTCTGTCTCAGACCGTATGTCTCAGATCGTCTGTCTCAGACGGTCTGTCTCATTCCGTCTATCTTAGATCGTCTGTCTCAGAACGTCTGTCACTGTGCGTCTGTCTAAGACCGCCTGTCTCATACCGTCTGTCTCACATCGTCGGTCTCAGACAGTCTGTCTCTGTCCGTCTGACTCACACCGGCAGTCTCAGATCGTCTGTCTCGGACCGTCTGTCTCAGACCGTCTTACTCGTTCCGTCTGTCTCAGACCGTCTGTCTCAGACAGTCTGTCTCAGACCGTCTGTCTCAGAACGTCTGTCTCAGACCGTCTGTCTCAGACCGTCTGTCACAGACCGTCTGTCTCAGACCGTCTGTCTCAGACCGTCTGTCTCAGACCGTCTGTCTCAGACCGTCTTTCTCAGAGCGTCTGTCTCAGACCGTCTTTCTCAGACCGTCTGTCTCAGACCGTCTGTCTCATTCCATCTATCTTAGATCGTCTGTCTCAGAACGTCTGTCACTGTGCGTCTGTCTAAGACCGTCTGTCTCATACCGTCTGTCTCACATCGTCGGTCTCAGACAGTCTGTCTCAGACCGTCTGTCTCAGACCGTCTTTCTCAGAGCGTCTGTCTCAGACCGTATGTCTCAGATCGTCTGTCTCAGACGGTCTGTCTCATTCCGTCTATCTTAGATCGTCTGTCTCAGAACGTCTGTCACTGTGCGTCTGTCTAAGACCGCCTGTCTCATACCGTCTGTCTCACATCGTCGGTCTCAGACAGTCTGTCTCTGTCCGTCTGACTCACACCGGCAGTCTCAGATCGTCTGTCTCGGACCGTCTGTCTCAGACCGTCTTACTCGTTCCGTCTGTCTCAGACCGTCTGTCTCAGACAGTCTGTCTCAGACCGTCTGTCTCAGAACGTCTGTCTCAGACCGTCTGTCTCAGACCGTCTGTCACAGACCGTCTGTCTCAGACCGTCTGTCTCAGACCGTCTGTCTCAGACCGTCTGTCTCAGACCGTCTTTCTCAGAGCGTCTGTCTCAGACCGTATGTCTCAGATCGTCTGTCTCAGACGGTCTGTCTATTTCCGTCCATCTTAGATCGTCTGTCTCGGAACGTCTGTCACTGTGCGTCTGACTAAGACCGCCTGTCTCATACCGTCTGTCTCACATCGTCGGTCTCAGACAGTCTGCCTCTGTCCGTCTGACTCACACCGGCAGTCTCAGATCGTCTGTCTCGGACCGTCTTACTCGACCGTCTGTCTCAGACAGTCTGTCTCAGACCGTCTGTCTCAGACCGTCTGTCTCAGACCGTCTGTCTCAGACCGTCTGTCTCAGACCGTCTGTCTCAGACCGTCTGTATCAGACCGTCTGCTTAAGACCGTCTGTCTCAGACCGTCTTTCTCAGACCGTCTGTCTCAGACCGTCTGTCTCATTCCATCTATCTTAGATCGTCTGTCTCAGAACGTCTGTCACTGTGCGTCTGTCTAAGACCGTCTGTCTCATACCGTCTGTCTCACATCGTCGGTCTCAGACAGTCTGTATCTGTCCGTCTGACTCACACCGGCAGTCTCAGATCGTCTGTCTCGGACCGTCTGTCTCAGACCGTCTTACTCGTTCCGTCTGTCTCAGACCGTCTTACTCGTTCCGTCTGTCTCAGACCGTCTGTCTCAGACCGTCTGTCTCAGACCGTCTGTCTCAGACCGTCTGTCTCAGACCGTCTGTCTCAGATCGTCTGTCTCATCCCGTCTATCTCATCCCGTCTATATTAGATCGTCTGTCTCAAAACGTCTGTCTCGGCGCGTCGGCCTGAGACCGTCTGTCTCAAGTCGACTGTCTCAGACCGACTGTCTCAGACCGTCTGTCTCGGACCGTCTGTCTCAGACCGTCTTACTCGTTCCGTCTGTCTCAGACCGTCTGTCTCAGACCGTCTGTCTCAGACCGTCTTTCTCAGACCGTCTTTCTCAGACCGTCCCTCTCACACTGTCTGCCTGATAACGTCTCTCTCAGATCGTCTGTCTCAGACCGTCTGTCTCAGACCGTCTGTCTCAGACCGTCTGTCTCAGACCGACTGTCTCAGACAGTCTGTCTCATACCGTCTGTCTCAGATCGTCTGTCTCAGACGGTCTGTCTCAGAACGTCTGTCACTGTGCGTCGGTCTAAGACCGTCTGTCTCAGACCGTCTGTCTCAGACCGTCTGCCTAAGACCGTATCTCTCAGACCGTCTGTCTCATTCCATCTATCTTAGATCGACTGTCTCAGAACGTCTGTCACTGTGCGTCTGTCTAAGACCGCCTGTCTCATACCGTCTGTCTCACATCGTCGGTCTCAGACAGTCTGTCTCTGTCCGTCTGACTCACACCGGCAGTCTCAGATCGTCTGTCTCGGACCGTCTGTCTCGGACCGTCTGTCTCAGACCGTCTTACTCGTTCCGTCTGTCTCAGACCGTCTGTCTCAGACCGTCTGTCTCAGACCGTCTGTCTCAGACCGTCTTTCTCAGACCGTCTTTCTCAGACCGTCCGTCTCACACTGTCTGCCTGATAACGTCTCTCTCAGATCGTCTGTCTCAGACCGTCTGTCTCAGACCGTCTGTCTCAGACCGTCTGTCTCATACCGTCTGTCTCACATCGTCGGTCTCAGACAGTCTGTCTCAGACCGTCTGTCTCAGACCGTCTGTCTCAGACCGTCTTTCTCAGAGCGTCTGTCTCAGGCCGTATGTCTCAGATCGTCTGTCTCAGACGGTCTGTCTCATTCCGTCTATCTTAGATCGTCTGTCTCAGAACGTCTGTCACTGTGCGTCTGTCTAAGACCGCCTGTCTCATACCGTCTGTCTCACATCGTCGGTCTCAGACAGTCTGTCTCTGTCCGTCTGACTCACACCGGCAGTCTCAGATCGTCTGTCTCGGACCGTCTGTCTCAGACCGTCTTACTCGTTCCGTCTGTCTCAGACCGTCTGTCTCAGACAGTCTGTCTCAGACCGTCTGTCTCAGAACGTCTGTCTCAAACCATCTGTCTCAGACCGTCTGTCACAGACCGTCTGTCTCAGACCGTCTGTCTCAGACCGTCTGTCTCAGACCGTCTGTCTCAGACCGTCTGTCTCAGACCGTCTTTCTCAGAGCGTCTGTCTCAGACCGTATGTCTCAGATCGTCTGTCTCAGACGGTCTGTCTATTTCCGTCCATCTTAGATCGTCTGTCTCGGAACGTCTGTCACTGTGCGTCTGTCTAAGACCGCCTGTCTCATACCGTCTGTCTCACATCGTCGGTCTCAGACAGTCTGTCTCTGTCCGTCTGACTCACACCGGCAGTCTCAGATCGTCTGTCTCGGACCGTCTGTCTCAGACCGTCTTACTCGTTCCGTCTGTCTCAGACCGTCTGTCTCAGACAGTCTGTCTCAGACCGTCTGTCTCAGACCGTCTGTCTCAGACCGTCTGTCTCAGACCGTCTGTCTCAGACCGTCTGTCTCAGACCGTCTGTCTCAGACCGTCTGTCTCAGACCGTCTGTATCAGACCGTCTGCTTAAGACCGTCTGTCTCAGACCGTCTTTCTCAGACCGTCTGTCTCAGACCGTCTGTCTCATTCCATCTATCTTAGATCGTCTGTCTCAGAACGTCTGTCACTGTGCGTCTGTCTAAGACCGTCTGTCTCATACCGTCTGTCTCACATCGTCGGTCTCAGACAGTCTGTATCTGTCCGTCTGACTCACACCGGCAGTCTCAGATCGTCTGTCTCGGACCGTCTGTCTCAGACCGTCTTACTCGTTCCGTCTGTCTCAGACCGTCTGTCTCAGACCGTCTGTCTCAGACCGTCTGTCTCCGACCGTCTGTCTCAGACCGTCTGTCTCAGATCGTCTGTCTCATCCCGTCTATCTCATCCCGTCTATATTAGATCGTCTGTCTCAAAACGTCTGTCTCGGCGCGTCGGCCTGAGACCGTCTGTCTCAAGCCGACTGTCTCAGACCGACTGTCTCAGACCGTCTGTCTCGGACCGTCTGTCTCAGACCGTCTTACTCGTTCCGTCTGTCTCAGACCGTCTGTCTCAGACCGTCTGTCTCAGACCATCTTTCTCAGACCGTCTTTCTCAGACCGTCCCTCTCACACTGTCTGCCTGATAACGTCTCTCTCAGATCGTCTGTCTCAGACCGTCTGTCTCAGACCGTCTGTCTCAGACCGTCTGTCTCAGACCGTCTGTCTCAGAACGACTGTCTCAGACAGTCTGTCTCATACCGTCTGTCTCAGATCGTCTGTCTCAGACGGTCTGTCTCAGAACGTCTGTCACTGTGCGTCGGTCTAAGACCGTCTGTCTCAGACCGTCTGTCTCAGACCGTCTGCCTAAGACCGTATCTCTCAGACCGTCTGTCTCATTCGATCTATCTTAGATCGACTGTCTCAGAACGTCTGTCACTGTGCGTCTGTCTAAGACCGCCTGTCTCATACCGTCTGTCTCACATCGTCGGTCTCAGACAGTCTGTCTCTGTCCGTCTGACTCACACCGGCAGTCTCAGATCGTCTGTCTCGGACCGTCTGTCTCGGACCGTCTGTCTCAGACCGTCTTACTCGTTCCGTCTGTCTCAGACCGTCTGTCTCAGACCGTCTGTCTCAGACCGTCTGTCTCAGACCGTCTGTCTCAGACCGTCTGTTCCAGACCGTCTTTCTCAGACCGTCTTTCTCAGACCGTCCGTCTCACACTGTCTGCCTGATAACGTCTCTCTCAGATCGTCTGTCTCAGACCGTCTGTCTCAGACCGTCTGTCTCAGACCGTCTGTCTCATACCGTCTGTCTCACATCGTCGGTCTCAGACAGTCTGTCTCAGACCGTCTGTCTCAGACCGTCTTTCTCAGAGCGTCTGTCTCAGACCGTATGTCTCAGATCGTCTGTCTCAGACGGTCTGTCTCATTCCGTCTATCTTAGATCGTCTGTCTCAGAACGTCTGTCACTGTGCGTCTGTCTAAGACCGCCTGTCTCATACCGTCTGTCTCACATCGTCGGTCTCAGACAGTCTGTCTCAGACCGTCTGTCTCAGACCGTCTTTCTCAGAGCGTCTGTCTCAGACCGTATGTCTCAGATCGTCTGTCTCAGACGGTCTGTCTCATTGCGTCTATCTTAGATCGTCTGTCTCAGAACGTCTGTCACTGTGCGTCTGTCTAAGACCGCCTGTCTCATACCGTCTGTCTCACATCGTCGGTCTCAGACAGTCTGTCTCTGTCCGTCTGACTCACACCGGCAGTCTCAGATCGTCTGTCTCGGACCGTCTGTCTCAGACCGTCTTACTCGTTCCGTCTGTCTCAGACCGTCTGTCTCAGACAGTCTGTCTCAGACCGTCTGTCTCAGAACGTCTGTCTCAGACCGTCTGTCTCAGACCGTCTGTCACAGACCGTCTGTCTCAGACCGTCTGTCTCAGACCGTCTGTCTCAGACCGTCTGTCTCAGACCGTCTTTCTCAGAGCGTCTGTCTCAGACCGTATGTCTCAGATCGTCTGTCTCAGACGGTCTGTCTATTTCCGTCCATCTTAGATCGTCTGTCTCGGAACGTCTGTCACTGTGCGTCTGTCTAAGACCGCCTGTCTCATACGGTCTGTCTCACATCGTCGGTCTCAGACAGTCTGTCTCTGTCCGTCTGACTCACACCGGCAGTCTCAGATCGTCTGTCTCGGACCGTCTGTCTCAGACCGTCTTACTCGTTCCGTCTGTCTCAGACCGTCTGTCTCAGACAGTCTGTCTCAGACCGTCTGTCTCAGACCGTCTGTCTCAGACCGTCTGTCTCAGACCGTCTGTCTCAGACCGTCTGTCTCAGACCGTCTGTCTCAGACCGTCTGTCTCAGACCGTCTGTATCAGACCGTCTGCTTAAGACCGTCTGTCTCAGACCGTCTTTCTCAGACCGTCTGTCTCAGACCGTCTGTCTCATTCCATCTATCTTAGATCGTCTGTCTCAGAACGTCTGTCACTGTGCGTCTGTCTAAGACCGTCTGTCTCATACCGTCTGTCTCACATCGTCGGTCTCAGACAGTCTGTATCTGTCCGTCTGACTCACACCGGCAGTCTCAGATCGTCTGTCTCGGACCGTCTGTCTCAGACCGTCTTACTCGTTCCGTCTGTCTCAGACCGTCTTTCTCAGACCGTCCGTCTCAGACCGTCTGCCTGATAACGTCTCTCTCAGATCGTCTGTCTCAGACCGTCTGTCTCAGACCGTCTGTCTCAGGCCGTCTGTCTCAGACCGTCTGTCTCAGACCGTCTGTCTCAGACCGTCTGTCTCAGACCGTCTGTCTCAGACCGTCTGTCTCAGACCGTTTGTCTCAGACCGTCTGTCTCAGATCGTCTGTCTCATCCCGTCTATCTCATCCCGTCTATATTAGATCGTCTGTCTCAAAACGTCTGTCTCGGCGCGTCGGCCTGAGACCGTCTGTCTCAAGCCGACTGTCTCAGACCGACTGTCTCAGACCGTCTGTCTCGGACCGTCTGTCTCAGACCGTCTTACTCGTTCCGTCTGTCTCAGACCGTCTGTCTCAGACCGTCTGTCTCAGACCGTCTGTCTCAGACCGTCTGTCTCAGACCGTCTGTCTCAGACCGTCTGTCTCAGACCGTCTTTCTCAGACCGTCTTTCTCAGACCGTCCCTCTCACACTGTCTGCCTGATAACGTCTCTCTCAGATCGTCAGTCTCAGACCGTCTGTCTCAGACCGTCTGTCTCAGACCGTCTGTCTCAGACCGTCTGTCTCAGACCGTCTGTCTCAGACCGTCTGTCTCAGACCGTCTGTCTCAGACCGACTGTCTCAGACCGTCTGTCTCGGACCGTCTGTCTCAGACCGTCTTACTCGTTCCGTCTGTCTCAGACCGTCTGTCTCAGACCGTCTGTCTCAGACCGTCTGTCTCAGACCGTCTGTCTCAGACCGTCTGTCTCAGACCGTCTGTCTCAGACCGTCTTTCTCAGACCGTCTTTCTCAGACCGTCCCTCTCACACTGTCTGCCTGATAACGTCTCTCTCAGATCGTCAGTCTCAGACCGTCTGTCTCAGACCGTCTGTCTCAGACCGTCTGTCTCAGACCGTCTGTCTCAGACCGTCTGCCTAAGACCGTATCTCTCAGACCGTCTGTCTCATTCCATCTATCTTAGATCGACTGTCTCAGAACGTCTGTCACTGTGCGTCTGTCTAAGACCGCCTGTCTCATACCGTCTGTCTCACATCGTCGGTCTCAGACAGTCTGTCTCTGTCCGTCTGACTCACACCGGCAGTCTCAGATCGTCTGTCTCGGACCGTCTGTCTCGGACCGTCTGTCTCAGACCGTCTTACTCGTTCCGTCTGTCTCAGACCGTCTGTCTCAGACCGTCTGTCTCAGACCGTCTGTCTCAGACCGTCTGTCTCAGACCGTCTTTCTCAGACCGTCTTTCTCAGACCGTCCGTCTCACACTGTCTGCCTGATAACGTCCCTCTCAGATCGTCTGTCTCATACCGTCTGTCTCAGACCGTCTGTCTCAGACCGTCTGTCTCAGACCGTCTGTCTCAGACCGTCTGTCTCAGACCGTCTGTCTCAGACCGTCTGTCTCAGACCGTCTGTCTCAGACCGTCTTTCTCAGACCGTCTTTCTCAGACCGTCCGTCTCACACTGTCTGCCTGATAACGTCTCTCTCAGATCGTCTGTCTCATACCGTCTGTCTCAGACCGTCTGTCTCAGACCGTCTGTCTCAGACAGTCTGTCTCATACCGTCTGTCTCAGATCGTCTGTCTCAGACGGTCTGTCTCAGAACGTCTGTCACTGTGCGTCGGTCTAAGACCGTCTGTCTCAGACCGTCTGTCTCAGACCGTCTGCCTAAGACCGTCTGTCTCAGACCGTCTGTCTCATTCCATCTATCTTAGATCGACTGTCTCAGAACGTCTGTCACTGTGCGTCTGTCTAAGACCGCCTGTCTCATACCGTCTGTCTCACATCGTCGGTCTCAGACAGTCTGTCTCTGTCCGTCTGACTCACACCGGCAGTCTCAGATCGTCTGTCTCGGACCGTCTGTCTCAGACCGTCTTACTCGTTCCGTCTGTCTCAGACCGTCTGTCTCAGACCGTCTGTCTAAGACCGTCTGTCTCAGACCGTCTGTCTCAGACCGTCGGCCTAAGACCGTCTGTCTTAGACCGTCTTTCTCAGACCGTCTGTCTCACATCGTCGGTCTCAGACAGTCTGTCTCTGTCCGTCTGACTCACACCGGCAGTCTCAGATCGTCTGTCTCGGACCGTCTGTCTCAGACCGTCTTACTCGTTCCGTCTGTCTCAGACCGTCTTTCTCAGACCATCCGTCTAAGACCGTCTGCCTGATAACGTCTCTCTCAGATCGTCTGTCTCAGACCGTCTGTCTCACACCGTCTGTCTCAGACCGTCTGTCTCAGACCGTCTGTCTCAGACCGTCTGTCTCAGACCGTCTGTCTCAGACCGTCTGTCTCAGACCGTCTGTCTCAGACCGTCTTTCTCAGATCGTCTGTCTCAGACGGTCTGTCTCATTCCGTCTATCTTAGATCGTCTGTCTCACAACGTCTGTCACTGTGCGTCTGTCTACGACCGCCTGTCTCATACCGTCTATCTCACATCGTCGGTCTCAGACAGTCTGTCTCTGTCCGTCTGACTCACACCGGCAGTCTCAGATCGTCTGTCTCGGACCGTCTGTCTCAGACCGTCTTACTCGTTCCGTCTGTCTCAGACCGTCTGTCTCAGACAGTCTGTCTCAGACCGTCTGTCTCAGAACGTCTGTCTCAGACCGTCTGTCTCAGACCGTCTGTCACAGACCGTCTGTCTCAGACCGTCTGTCTCAGACCGTCTGTCTCAGACCGTCTGTCTCAGACCGTCTGTCTCAGACCGTCTTTCTCAGAGCGTCTGTCTCAGACCGTATGTCTCAGATCGTCTGTCTAAGACGGTCTGTCTATTTCCGTCCATCTTAGATCGTCTGTCTCGGAACGTCTGTCACTGTGCGTCTGTCTAAGACCGCCTGTCTCATACGGTCTGTCTCACATCGTCGGTCTCAGACAGTCTGTCTCTGTCCGTCTGACTCACACCGGCAGTCTCAGATCGTCTGTCTCGGACCGTCTGTCTCAGACCGTCTTACTCGTTCCGTCTGTCTCAGACCGTCTGTCTCAGACAGTCTGTCTCAGACCGTCTGTCTCAGACCGTCTGTCTCATTCCATCTATCTTAGATCGTCTGTCTCAGAACGTCTGTCACTGTGCGTCTGTCTAAGACCGTCTGTCTCATACCGTCTGTCTCACATCGTCGGTCTCAGACAGTCTGTATCTGTCCGTCTGACTCACACCGGCAGTCTCAGATCGTCTGTCTCGGACCGTCTGTCTCAGACCGTCTTACTCGTTCCGTCTGTCTCAGACCGTCTTTCTCAGACCGTCCGTCTCAGACCGTCTGCCTGATAACGTCTCTCTCAGATCGTCTGTCTCAGACCGTCTGTCTCAGACCGTCTGTCTCAGGCCGTCTGTCTCAGACCGTCTGTCTCAGACCGTCTGTCTCAGACCGTCTGTCTCAGACCGTCTGTCTCAGACCGTCTGTCTCAGACCGTTTGTCTCAGACCGTCTGTCTCAGATCGTCTGTCTCATCCCGTCTATCTCATCCCGTCTATATTAGATCGTCTGTCTCAAAACGTCTGTCTCGGCGCGTCGGCCTGAGACCGTCTGTCTCAAGCCGACTGTCACAGACCGACTGTCTCAGACCGTCTGTCTCGGACCGTCTGTCTCAGACCGTCTTACTCGTTCCGTCTGTCTCAGACCGTCTGTCCCAGACCGTCTGTCTCAGACCGTCTGTCTCAGACCGTCTGTCTCAGACCGTCTGTCTCAGACCGTCTTTCTCAGACCGTCTTTCTCAGACCGTCCCTCTCACACTGTCTGCCTGATAACGTCTCTCTCAGATCGTCAGTCTCAGACCGTCTGTCTCAGACCGTCTGTCTCAGACCGTCTGTCTCAGACCGTCTGTCTCAGACCGACTGTCTCAGACAGTCTGTCTCATACCGTCTGTCGCAGATCGTCTGTCTCAGACGGTCTGTCTCAGAACGTCTGTCACTGTGCGTCGGTCTAAGACCGTCTGTCTCAGACCGTCTGTCTCAGACCGTCTGTCTCATTCCATCTATCTTAGATCGACTGTCTCAGAACGTCTGTCACTGTGCGTCTGTCTAAGACCGCCTGTCTCATACCGTCTGTCTCACATCGTCGGTCTCAGACAGTCTGTCTCTGTCCGTCTGACTCACACCGGCAGTCTCAGATCGTCTGTCTCGGACCGTCTGTCTCGGACCGTCTGTCTCAGACCGTCTTACTCGTTCCGTCTGTCTCAGACCGTCTGTCTCAGACCGTCTGTCTCAGACCGTCTGTCTCAGACCGTCTTTCTCAGACCGTCTTTCTCAGACCGTCCGTCTCACACTGTCTGCCTGATAACGTCTCTCTCAGATCGTCTGTCTCATACCGTCTGTCTCAGACCGTCTGTCTCAGACCGTCTGTCTCAGACCGTCTGTCTCAGACCGTCTGTCTCAGACCGTCTGTCTCAGACCGTCTGTCTCAGACCGTCTGTCTCGGATCGTCTGTCTCGGACCGTCTGTCTCAGACCGTCTTACTCGTTCCGTCTGTCTCAGACTGTCTGTCTCAGACAGTCTGTCTCAGACCGTCCGTCTCACACCGTCTGTCTCAGACCGTCTGTCTCAGACCGACTGTCTCAGACAGTCTGTCTCATACCGTCTGTCTCAGATCGTCTGTCTCAGACGGTCTGTCTCAGAACGTCTGTCACTGTGCGTCGGTCTAAGACCGTCTGTCTCAGACCGTCTGTCTCATTCCATCTATCTTAGATCGACTGTCTCAGAACGTATGTCACTGTGCGTCTGTCTAAGACCGCCTGTCTCATACCGTCTGTCTCACATCGTCGGTCTCAGACAGTCTGTCTCTGTCCGTCTGACTCACACCGGCAGTCTCAGATCGTCTGTCTCGGACCGTCTGTCTCAGACCGTCTTACTCGTTCCGTCTGTCTCAGACCGTCTGTCTCAGACCGTCTGTCTCAGACCGTCTGTCTCAGACCGTCTGTCTCAGACCGTCTGTCTCAGACCGTCTGTATCAGACCGTCTGCTTAAGACCGTCTGTCTCAGACCGTCTTTCTCAGACCGTCTGTCTCAGACCGTCTGTCTCATTCCATCTATCTTAGATCGTCTGTCTCAGAACGTCTGTCACTGTCCGTCTGTCTAAGACCGTCTGTCTCATACCGTCTGTCTCACATCGTCGGTCTCAGACAGTCTGTCTCTGTCCGTCTGACTCACACCGGCAGTCTCAGATCGTCTGTCTCGGACCGTCTGTCTCAGACCGTCTTACTCGTTCCGTCTGTCTCAGACCGTCTTTCTCAGACCGTCCGTCTCAGACCGTCTGCCTGATAACGTCTCTCTCAGATCGTCTGTCTCAGACCGTCTGTCTCAGACCGTCTGTCTCAGGCCGTCTGTCTCAGACCGTCTGTCTCAGACCGTCTGTCTCAGACCGTCTGTCTCAGACCGTCTGTCTCAAACCGTCTGTCTCAGATCGTCTGTCTCATCCCGTCTATCTCATCCCGTCTATATTAGATCGTCTGTCTCAAAACGTCTGTCTCGGCGCGTCGGCCTGAGACCGTCTGTCTCAAGCCGACTGTCTCAGACCGACTGTCTCAGACCGTCTGTCTCGGACCGTCTGTCTCAGACCGTCTTACTCGTTCCGTCTGTCTCAGACCGTCTGTCTCAGACCGTCTGTCTCTGTCCGTCTGACTCACACCGGCAGTCTCAGATCGTCTGTCTCGGACCGTCTGCCTCAGACCGTCTTTCTCAGACCGTCTTTCTCAGACCGTCCGTCTCACACTGACTGCCTGATAACGTCTCTCTCAGATCGTCTGTCTCAGACCGTCTGTCTCAGACCGTCTGTCTCAGACCGACTGTCTCAGACAGTCTGTCTCATACCGTCTGTCTCAGATCGTCTGTCTCAGACGGTCTGTCTCAGAACGTCTGTCACTGTGCGTCGGTCTAAGACCGTCTGTCTCAGACCGTCTGCCTAAGACCGTCTGTCTCATACCGTCTGTCTCACATCGTCGGTCTCAGACAGTCTGTCTCTGTCCGTCTGACTCACACCGGCAGTCTCAGATCGTCTGTCTCGGACCGTCTGTCTCAGACCGTCTTACTCGTTCCGTCTGTCTCAGACCGTCTTTCTCAGACCGTCCGTCTCAGACCGTCTGCCTGATAACGTCTCTCTCAGATCGTCTGTCTCAGACCGTCTGTCTCACACCGTCTGTCTCAGACCGTCTGTCTCAGACCGTCTGTATCAGAACGTCTGTATCAGACCGTCTGCCTAAGACCGTCTGTCTCAGACCGTCTGTCTCATTCCATCTATCTTAGATCGTCTGTCTCAGAACGTCTGTCACTGTGCGTCTGTCTAAGACCGTCTGTCTCATACCGTCTGTCTCACATCGACGGTCTCAGACAGTGCGTCTCTGTCCGTCTGACTCACACCGGCAGTCTCAGATCGTCTGTCTCAGACCGTCTTACTCGTTCCGGCTGTCTCAGACCGTTTTTCTCAGACCGTCCGTCTCAGACCGTCTGCCTGATAACGTCTCTCTCAGATCGTCTGTATCATACCGTCTGTCTCAGACCGTCTGTCTCAGACCGTCTGTCTCAGACCGACTGTCTCATCCCGTCTGTCTCAGACCGTCTTTCTCAGACCGCGCGTCTCAGACCGTGTGCCTGATAACGTCTCTCTCAGATCGTCTGTCTCAGACCGTCTGTCTCAGACCGTCTGTCTCAGACCGTCTGTCTCAGACCGTCTGTCTCAGACCGTCTGTCTCAGACCGTCTGTCTCAGACCGTCTGTCTCAGACCGTCTGTCTCAGACCGTCTGTCTCAGACCGTCCGTCTCACACCGTCTGTCTCAGATCGTCTGTCTCAGACCGTCTGTCTCAGACCGTCTTTCTCAGAGTGTCTGTCTCAGACCGTATGTCTCAGATTGTCTGTCTCAGACGGTCTGTCTCATTCCGTCTATCTTAGATCGTCTGTCTCAGAACGTCTGTCACTGGGCGTCTGTCTAAGACCGCCTGTCTCATACCGTCTGTCTCACATCGTCGGTCTCAGACAGTCTGTCTCTGTCCTTCTGACTCACACCGGCAGTCTCAGATCGTCTGTCTCAGACCGTCTTACGCGTTCCGTCTGTCTCAGACCGTCTTACGCGTTCCGTCTGTCTCAGACCGTCTTACGCGTTCCGTCTGTCTCAGACCGTCTGTCTCATACATCGACGGTCTCAGACAGTCCGTCTCTGTCCGTCTGGCTCACACCGGCAGTCTCAGATCGTCTGTCTCGGACCGTCTGTCTCAGACCGTCTTACTCGTTCCGTCTGTCTCAGACCGTTTTTCTCAGACCGTCCGTCTCAGACCGTCTGCCTGATAACGTCTCTCTCAGATCGTCTGTATCAGACCGTCTGTCTCAGACCGTCTGTCTCAGACCGTCTGTCTCAGACCGACTGTCTCATCCCGTCTGTCTCAGACCGTCTTTCTCAGACCGCGCGTCTCAGACCGTGTGCCTGATAACGTCTCTCTCAGATCGTCTGTCTCAGACCGTCTGTCTCAGACCGTCTGTCTCAGACCGTCTGTCTCAGACCGTCTGTCTCAGACCGTCTGTCTCAGACCGTCTGTCTCAGACCGTCTGTCTCAGACCGTCTGTCTCAGACCGTCCGTCTCACACCGTCTGTCTCAGATTGTCTGTCTCAGACGGTCTGTCTCATTCCGTCTATCTTAGATCGTCTGTCTCAGAACGTCTGTCACTGGGCGTCTGTCTAAGACCGCCTGTCTCATACCGTCTGTCTCACATCGTCGGTCTCAGACAGTCTGTCTCTGTCCTTCTGACTCACACCGGCAGTCTCAGATCGTCTGTCTCAGACCGTCTTACGCGTTCCGTCTGTCTCAGACCGTCTTACGCGTTCCGTCTGTCTCAGACCGTCTTACGCGTTCCGTCTGTCTCAGACCGTCTGTCTCATACCGCCTGTCTCAGAACATCTGTTTCAGACAACCCGTCTCATTCCCTCTGTCTCAGATCGTCTGTCTCAGACCGTCTGTCTCGTTTCGTCTGTTTTATATCGTCATTCTCAGAACGTCTGCCGTAGCCCGTCTGTCTCATTCCGTCTATTTTAGATCGTCTGTCTCAAAACGTCTGTCTCAGCTCGTCGGCCTGAGACCGTCTGTCTCGAGCCGACTGTCTCAGACCGACTGTCTCAGACCGTCTTGCTCAGACCGTCCGTCTCAGACCGTCTGCCTGATAACGTCTCTCTCAGATCGTCTGTCTCAGACCGTCTGTCTCCGACCGTCTGTCTCAGACCGTCTGTCTCAGACCGTCTGTCTCAGACCGTCTGTCTCAGACCGTCTGTATCAGACCGTCTGCCTAAGACCGTCTGTCTCAGACCGTCTGTCTCATTCCATCTATCTTAGATCGTCTGTCTCAGAACGTCTGTCTCAGACCGTCTGTCTCAGACCGTCTGTCACAGACCGTCTGTCTCAGACCGTCTGTCTCAGACCGTCTGTCTCAGACCGTCTTTCTCAGAGCGTCTGTCTCAGACCGTATGTATCAGATCGTCTGTCTCAGACGGTCTGTCTATTTCCGTCCATCTTAGATCGTCTGTCTCGGAACGTCTGTCACTGTGCGTCTGTCTAAGACCGCCTGTCTCATACCGTCTGTCTCAGACCGTCTGTCTCAGACCGTCTTTCTCAGACCGTCCGTCTCGGACCGTCTGCCTGATAACGTCTCTCTCAGATCGTCTGTCTCAGACAGTCTGTCTCAGACCGTCTGTCTCAGACCGTCTGTCTCAGACCGTCTGTCTCAGACCGTCTGTCTCAGACCGTCTGTATCAGACCGTCTGCCTAAGACCGTCTGACTCAGACCGTCTTTCTCAGACCGTCTGTCTCAGACCGTCTGTCTCATTCCATCTAACTTAGATCGTCTGTCTCAGAACGTCTGTCACTGTGCGTCTGTCTAAGACCGTCTGTCTCATACCGTCTGTCTCACATCGTCGGTCTCAGACAGTCTGTCTCAGACCGTCTGTCTCAGACCGTCTGTCTCAGACCGTCTGTCTCAGACCGTCTTTCTCAGAGCGTCTGTCTCAGACCGTATGTCTCAGATCGTCTGTCTCAGACGGTCTGTCTCATTCCGTCTATCTTATATCGTCTGTCTCAGAACGTCTGTCACTGTGCGTCTGTCTAAGACCGCCTGTCTCATACCGTCTGTCTCACATCGTCGGTCTCAGACAGTCTGTCTCTGTCCGTCTGACTCACACCGGCAGTCTCAGATCGTCTGTCTCGGACCGTCTGTCTCAGACCGTCTTACTCGTTCCGTCTGCCTCAGACCGTCTGTCTCAGACAGTCTGTCTCAGACCGTCTGTCTCAGAACGTCTGTCTCAGACCGTCTGTCTCAGACCGTCTGTCACAGACCGTCTGTCTCAGACCGTCTGTCTCAGACCGTCTGTCTCAGACCGTCTTTCTCAGAGCGTCTGTCTCAGACCGTATGTATCAGATCGTCTGTCTCAGACGGTCTGTCTATTTCCGTCCATCTTAGATCGTCTGTCTCGGAACGTCTGTCACTGTGCGTCTGTCTAAGACCGCCTGTCTCATACCGTCTGTCTCACATCGTCGGTCTCAGACAGTCTGTCTCTGTCCGTCTGACTCACACCGGCAGTCTCAGATCGTCTGTCTCGGACCGTCTGTCTCAGACCGTCTTACTCGTTCCGTCTGTCTCAGACCGTCTGTCTCAGACAGTCTGTCTCAGACCGTCTGTCTCAGACCGTCTGTCTCAGACCGTCTGTCTCAGACCGTCTGTCTCAGACCGTCTGTCTCAGACCGTCTGTCTCAGACCGTCTGTCTCAGACCGTCTTTCTCAGATAGTCTGTCTCAGACCGTCTGTCTCAGACCGTCTGTATCAGACCGTCTGCCTAAGACCGTCTGTCTCAGACCGTCTGTCTCATTCCATCTATCTTAGATCGTCTGTCTCAGAACGTCTGTCACTGTGCGTCTGTCTAAGACCGTCTGTCTCATACCGTCTGTCTCACATCGGCGGTCTCAGACAGTCCGTCTCTGTCCGTCTGACTCACACCGGCAGTCTCAGATCGTCTGTCTCGGACCGTCTGTCTCAGACCGTCTTACTCGTTCCGTCTGTCTCAGACCGTTTTTCTCAGACCGTCCCTCTCAGACCGTCTGCCTGATAACGTCTCTCTCAGATCGTCTGTATCAGACCGTCTGTCTCAGACCGTCTGTCTCAGACCGTCTGTCTCAGACCGTCTGTCTCAGACCGACTGTCTCATCCCGTCTGTCTCAGACCGTCTTTCTCAGACCGCGCGTCTCAGACCGTGTGCCTGATAACGTCTCTCTCAGATCGTCTGTCTCAGACCGTCTGTCTCAGACCGTCTGTCTCAGACCGTCTGTCTCAGACCGTCTGTCTCAAACCGTCTGTCTCAGACCGTCTGTCTCAGACCGTCTGTCTCAGACCGTCTGTCTCAGACCGTCCGTCTCACACCGTCTGTCTCAGATCGTCTGTCTCAGACCGTCTGTCTCAGACCGTCTTTCTCAGAGTGTCTGTCTCAGACCGTATGTCTCAGATTGTCTGTCTCAGACGGTCTGTCTCATTCCGTCTATCTTAGATCGTCTGTCTCAGAACGTCTGTCACTGGGCGTCTGTCTAAGACCGCCTGTCTCATACCGTCTGTCTCACATCGTCGGTCTCAGACAGTCTGTCTCTGTCCTTCTGACTCACACCGGCAGTCTCAGATCGTCTGTCTCAGACCGTCTTACGCGTTCCGTCTGTCTCAGACCGTCTTACGCGTTCCGTCTGTCTCAGACCGTCTTACGCGTTCCGTCTGTCTCAGACCGTCTGTCTCATACCGCCTGTCTCAGAACATCTGTTTCAGACAACCCGTCTCATTCCCTCTGTCTCAGATCGTCTGTCTCAGACCGTCTGTCTCGTTTCGTCTGTTTTATATCGTCATTCTCAGAACGTCTGCCGTAGCCCGTCTGTCTCATTCCGTCTATTTTAGATCGTCTGTCTCAAAACGTCTGTCTCAGCTCGTCGGCCTGAGACCGTCTGTCTCGAGCCGACTGTCTCAGACCGACTGTCTCAGACCGTCTTGCTCAGACCGTCCGTCTCAGACCGTCTGCCTGATAACGTCTCTCTCAGATCGTCTGTCTCAGACCGTCTGTCTCAGACCGTCTGTCTCAGACCGTCTGTCTCAGACCGTCTGTTTCAGACCGTCTGTCTCAGACCGTCTGTCTCAGACCGTCTGTCTCCGACCGTCTGTCTCAGACCGTCTGTCTCAGACCGTCTGTCTCAGACCGTCTGTCTCAGACCGTCTGTCTCAGACCGTCTGTATCAGACCGTCTGCCTAAGACCGTCTGTCTCAGACCGTCTGTCTCATTCCATCTATCTTAGATCGTCTGTCTCAGAACGTCTGTCACTGTGCGTCTGTCTAGGACCGCCTGTCTCATACCGTCTGTCTCACATCGTCGGTCTCAGACGGTCTGTCTCTGTCCGTCTGACTCACACCGGCAGTCTCAGATCGTCTGTCTCGGACCGTCTGTCTCAGACCGTCTTTCTCAGACCGTCCGTCTCAGACCGTCTGCCTAATAACGTCTCTCTCAGATCGTCTGTCTCAGACCGTCTGTCTCACACCGTCTGTCTCAGACCGTCTGTCTCAGACCGTCTGTCTCAGACCGTCTGTCTCAGACCGTCTGTCTCAGACCGTCTGTCTCAGACCGTCTGTCTCATCCCGTCTGTCTCAGACCGTCTTTCTCAGACCGTCCGTCTCGGACCGTCTGCCTGATAACGTCTCTCTCAGATCGTCTGTCTCAGACCGTCTGTCTCAGACCGTCTGTCTCACACCGTCTGTCTCAGACCGTCTTTCTCAGAGCGTCTGTCTCAGACCGTATGTCTCAGATCGTCTGTCTCAGACGGTCTGTCTCATTCCGTCTATCTTAGATCGTCTGTCTCAGAACGTCTGTCACTGTGCGTCTGTCTAAGACCGCCTGTCTCATACCGTCTGTCTCACATCGTCGGTCTCAGACAGTCTGTCTCTGTCCGTCTGACTCACACCGGCAGTCTCAGATCGTCTGTCTCGGACCGTCTGTCTCAGACCGTCTTACTCGTTCCGTCTGTCTCAGACCGTCTGTCTCAGACAGTCTGTCTCAGACCGTCTGTCTCAGACCGTCTGTCTCAGACCGTCTGTCTCAGACCGTCTGTCTCAGACCGTCTGTCTCAGACCGTCTGTCTCATCCCGTCTGTCTCATCCCGTCTGTCTCAGACCGTCTTTCTCAGACCGTCCGTCTCACACTGTCTGCCTGATAACGTCTCTCTCAGATCGTCTGTCTCAGACCGTCTGTCTCAGACCGTCTGTCTCAGACCGTCTGTCTCATCCCGTCTGTCTCAGACCGTCCGTCTCAGACCGTCTGCCTGATAACGTCTCTCTCAGATAGTCTGTCTCAGACCGTCTTTCTCAGACCGTCTGTCTCAGACCGTCTGTCTCATTCCATCTATCTTAGATCGTCTGTCTCAGAACGTCAGTCACTGTGCGTCTGTCTAAGACCGTCTGTCTCAGACCGTCTGTCTCAGACCGTCTGCCTAAGACCGTCTGTCTCAGACCGTCTTTCCCAGACCGTCTGTCTCACATCGTCGGTCTCAGACAGTCTGTCTCTGTCCGTCTGACTCACACCGGCAGTCTCAGATCGTCTGTCTCGGACCGTCTGTCTCATCCCGTCTGTCTCAGACCGTCTTTCTCAGACCGTCCGTCTCAGACCGTCTGCCTGATAACGTCTCTCTCAGATCGTCTGTCTCAGACCGTCTGTCTCAGACCGTCTGTCTCAGACCGTCTTTCTCAGAGCGTCTGTCTCAGACCGTATGTCTCAGATCGTCTGTCTCAGACGGTCTGTCTCTGTCCGTCTGACTCACACCGGCAGTCTCAGATCGTCTGTCTCGGACCGTCTGTCTCAGACCGTCTTACTCGTTCCGTCTGTCTCAGACCGTCTGTCTCAGACAGTCTGTCTCAGACCGTCTGTCTCAGACCGTCTGTCTCAGACCGTCTGTCTCAGACCGTCTGTCTCAGACCGTCTGTCTCAGACCGTCTGTCTCAGACCGTCTGTCTCAGACCGTCTGTCTCAGACCGTCTGTCTCAGACCGTCTGTCTCATCCCGTCTGTCTCATCCCGTCTGTCTCAGACCGTCTTTCTCAGACCGTCCGTCTCAGACCGTCTGCCTGATAACGTCTCTCTCAGATCGTCTGTCTCAGACCGTGTGTCTGAGACCGTCTGTCTCAGACCGTCTGTCTCAGACCGTCTGCCTCAGACCGTCTGTATCAGACCGTCTGCCTAAGACCGTCTGACTCAGACCGTCTTTCTCAGACCGTCTGTCTCAGACCGTCTGTCTCATTCCATCTAACTTAGATCGTCTGTCTCAGAACGTCTGTCACTGTGCGTCTGTCTAAGACCGTCTGTCTCATACCGTCTGTCTCACATCGTCGGTCTCAGACAGTCTGTCTCAGACCGTCTGTCTCAGACCGTCTTTCTCAGAGCGTCTGTCTCAGACCGTATGTCTCAGATCGTCTGTCTCAGACGGTCTGTCTCATTCCGTCTATCTTATATCGTCTGTCTCAGAACGTCTGTCACTGTGCGTCTGTCTAAGACCGCCTGTCTCATACCGTCTGTCTCACATCGTCGGTCTCAGACAGTCTGTCTCTGTCCGTCTGACTCACACCGGCAGTCTCAGATCGTCTGTCTCGGACCGTCTGTCTCAGACCGTCTTACTCGTTCCGTCTGCCTCAGACCGTCTGCCTCAGACAGTCTGTCTCAGACCGTCTGTCTCAGAACGTCTGTCTCAGACCGTCTGTCTCAGACCGTCTGTCACAGACCGTCTGTCTCAGACCGTCTGTCTCAGACCGTCTGTCTCAGACCGTCTGTCTCAGACCGTCTTTCTCAGAGCGTCTGTCTCAGACCGTATGTCTCAGATCGTCTGTCTCAGACGGTCTGTCTATTTCCGTCCATCTTAGATCGTCTGTCTCGGAACGTCTGTCACTGTGCGTCTGTCTAAGACCGCCTGTCTCATACCGTCTGTCTCACATCGTCGGTCTCAGACAGTCTGTCTCTGTCCGTCTGACTCACACCGGCAGTCTCAGATCGTCTGTCTCGGACCGTCTGTCTCAGACCGTCTGTCTCAGACCGTCTGTCTCAAACCGTCTGTCTCAGACCGTCTGTCTCAGACCGTCTGTCTCAGACCGTCTGTCTCAGACCGTCTGTCTCAGACCGTCTGTCTCAGACCGTCTGTCTCAGATCGTCTGTCTCAGATCGTCTGTCTCATCCCGTCTATCTCATCCCGTCTATCTTAGATCGTCTGTCTCAAAACGTCTGTCTCGGCGCGTCGGCCTGAGACCGTCTGTCTCAAGCCGACTGTCTCAGACCGACTGTCTCAGACCGTCTGTCTCGGACCGTCTGTCTCAGACCGTCTTACTCGTTCCGTCTGTCTCAGACCGTCTGTCTCAGACCGTCTGTCTCAGACCGTCTGTCTCAGACCGTCTTTCTCAGACCGTCTTTCTCAGACCGTCCGTCTCACACTGTCTGCCTGATAACGTCTCTCTCAGATCGTCTGTCTCAAACCGTCTGTCTCAGACCGTCTGTCTCAGACCGTCTGTCTCAGACCGACTGTCTCAGACAGTCTGTCTCATACCGTCTGTCTCAGATCGTCTGTCTCAGACGGTCTGTCTCAGAACGTCTGTCACTGTGCGTCGGTCTAAGACCGTCTGTCTCAGACCGTCTGTCTCAGACCGTCTTTCTCAGACCGTCTGTCTCACATCGTCGGTCTCAGACAGTCTGTCTCTGTCCGTCTGACTCACACCGGCAGTCTCAGATCGTCTGTCTCGGACCGTCTGTCTCAGACCGTCTGTCTCAGACCGTCTGTCTCAGACCGTCTGTCTCAGACCGTCTGTCTCAGACCGTCTTTCTCAGAGGGTCTGTCTCAGACCGTATGTCTCAGAACGTCTGTCTCAGACCGTCTGTCTCAGACCGTCTGTCACAGACCGTCTGTCTCAGACCGTCTGTCTCAGACCGTCTGTCTCAGACCGTCTGTCTCAGACCGTCTGTCTCAGACCGTCTGTCTCGAACGTCTTTCTCAGAGCGTCTGTCTCAGACCGTATGTCTCAGATCGTCTGTCTCAGACGGTCTGTCTATTTCCGTCCATCTTAGATCGTCTGTCTCGGAACGTCTGTCACTGTGCGTCTGTCTAAGACCGCCTGTCTCATACCGTCTGTCTCACATCGTCGGTCTCAGACAGTCTGTCTCTGTCCGTCTGACTCACACCGGCAGTCTCAGATCGTCTGTCTCGGACCGTCTGCCTCAGACCGTCTTACTCGTTCCGTCTGTCTCAGACCGTCTGTCTCAGACAGTCTGTCTCAGACCGTCTGTCTCAGACCGTCTGTCTCAGACCGTCTGTCTCAGACCGTCTGTCTCAGACCGTCTGTCTCAGACCGTCTTTCTCAGACCGTCTGTCTCAGACCGTCTGTATCAGACCGTCTGCTTAAGACCGTCTGTCTCAGACCGTCTGTCTCAGACCGTCTGTCTCAGACCGTCTGTCTCATTCCATCTATCTTAGATCGTCTGTCTCAGAACGTCTGTCACTGTGCGTCTGTCTAAGACCGTCTGTCTCATACCGTCTGTCTCACATCGTCGGTCTCAGACAGTCTGTCTCTGTCCGTCTGACTCACACCAGCAGTCTCAGATCGTCTGTCTCGGACCGTCTGTCTCAGACCGTCTTACTCGTTCCGTATGTCTCAGACCGTCTGTCTCAGATCGTCTGTCTCAGACGGTCTGTCTCAGAACGTCTGTCACTGTGCATCGGTCTAAGACCGTCTGTCTCAGACCGTCTTTCTCAGACCGTCCGTCTCAAACCGTCTGCCTAACGTATCTCTCAGACCGTCTGTCTCAGACCGTCTGCCTCAGACCGTCTGTCTCAGATCGTCTGTCTCAGACAGTCTGTCTCTGTCCGTTTGCCTCACACCGGCAGTCTCAGATCGTGTGTCTCGGACCGTCTGTCTCAGACCGTCTTACTCGTTCCGTCTGTCTCAGACCGCCTGTCCCAGAACATCTGTTTCAGACAACCCGTCTCAGACTGTCTGTCTCATTCCGTCTGTCTCAGACTGTCTGTCTCATTCCGTCTGTCTCAGATCGTCTGTCTCAGACCGTCTGTCTCAGACCGTCTTTCTCAGACCGTCCGTCTCAAACCGTCTGCCTGATAACGTCTCTCTCAGACCGTCTGTCTCAGACCGTCTGCCTCAGACCGTCTGTCTCAGATCGTCTGTCTCAGACAGTCTGTCTCAGACCGTCTGTCTCAGACGGCCTGTCTCATTCCGTCTATCTTAGATCGTCTGTCTAAGACCGTCTGTCTCATACCGTCTGTCTCACATCGTCGGTCTCAGACAGTCAGTCTCTGTCCGTTTGCCTCACACCGGCAGTCTCAGATCGTGTGTCTCGGACCGTCTGTCTCAGACCGTCTTACTCGTTCCGTCTGTCTCAGACCGTCTTTCTCAGACCGCGCGTCTCAGACCGTCTTTCACAGACCAAGCGTCTCAGACCGTCTGCCTGATAACGTCTCTCTCAGATCGTCTGTCTCAGACCGTCTGTCTCAGACCGTCTGTCTCAGACCGTCTGTCCCAGACCGTCTGTCTCAGACCGTCTGTCTCAGACCGTCTGTCTCATCCCGTCTGTCTCAGACCGTCTTTCTCAGACCGTCCGTCTCAGACCGTCTGCCTGATAACGTCTCTCTCAGATCGTCTGTCTCAGACCGTCTGTCTCAGACCGTCTGTCTCAGACCGTCTGTCTCAGACCGTCTGTCTCAGACCGTCTGTCTCAGACCGTCTGTCTCAGACCGTCTGTCTCAGACCGTCTGTCTCAGACCGTCTGTCTCAGACCGTCTGTATCAGACCGTCTGCCTGAGACCGTCTGTCTCAGACCGTCTGTCTCATTCCATCTATCTTAGATCGTCTGTCTCAGAACGTCTGTCACTGTGCGTCTGTCTAAGACCGTCTGTCTCATACCGTCTGTCTCACATCGTCGGTCTCAGACAGTCCGTCTCTGTCCGTCTGACTCACACCGGCAGTCTCAGATCGTCTGTCTCGGACCGTCTGTCTCAGACCGTCTTACTCGTTCCGTATGTCTCAGACCGTCTGTCTCATACCGTCTGTCTCAGATCGTGTGTCTCAAACGGTCTGTCTCAGACCGTCTGTCTCATTCCATCTATCTTAGATCGTCTGTCTCAGAACGTCTGTCACTGTGCGTCTGTCTAAGACCGTCTGTCTCATACCGTCTGTCTCACATCGTCGGTCTCAGACAGTCAGTCTCTGTCCGTTTGCCTCACACCGGCAGTCTCAGATCGTGTGTCTGGGACCGTCTGTCTCAGACCGTCTTACTCGTTCCGTCTGTCTCAGACCGTCTGTCTCAGACCGCCTGTCTCAGAACATCTGTTTCAGACAACCCGTCTCAGACTGTCTGTCTCATTCCGTCTGTCTCAGACTGTCTGTCTCATTCCGTCTGTCTCAGATCGTCTGTCTCAGACCGTCTGTCTCAGACCGTCTGTCTCAGACCGTCTGTCTCAGACCGTCTGTCTCAGACCGTCTGTCTCAGACCGTCTGTCCCAGACCGTCTGTCTCAGACCGTCTTTCTCAGACCGTCCGTCTCAGACCGTCTGCCTGATAACGTCTCTCTCAGATCGTCTGTCTCAGACCGTCTGTCTCACACCGTCTGTCTCAGACCGTCTGTCTCAGATCGTCTGTCTCTTCCCGTCTGTCTCATCCCGTCTGACTCATCCCGTCTGTCTCATCCCGTCTATCTCATCGGCTGTATCTTAGATCGTCTGTCTCGAAACGTCTGTCTCAGCCCGTCGGCCTGAGACCGTCTGTCTCAAGCCGACTGTCTCAGACCGACTGTCTCAGACGGTCTGTCTCATTCCGTCTATCTTAGATCGTCTGTCTCAGAACGTCTGTCACTGTGCGTCACTCTCAGACCGTCTGTCTCAAACCGTCTGTCTCAGACCGTCTGTCTCAGACCGTCTGTCTCATCCCGTCTGTCTCATCCCGTCTGTCTCATCCCGTCTGTCTCATCCCGTCTGTCTCATTCCGCCTATCTTAGATCGTCTCTCTCAGAACGTCTGTCACTGTGCGTCTGTCTCAGACCGTCTTTCTCAGACCGTCCGTCTCAGACCGTCTGCCTGATAACGTCTCTCTCAGACCGTCTGTCTCAAACCGTCTGTCTCAGACCGTCTGTTTCAGACCGCCTGTCTCAGATCGTCTGTCTCATACCGTCTGTCTCAGACCGTCTATCTCAGCCCGTCTATCTCAGCCCGCCGGCCTGAGTCCGTCCGTGTCAGACCGTCTGTATCAGACCGTCTGTTTCGGACAGTCCGTCTCACACCGTCTGTCTGATAACGTCTCTCTCAGACCGTCTGTCTCAAACCGTCTCTCTCAGACCGCCAGTCTCAGACCGTCTGTCTCAGACCGTCTGTCTCATTCCGTCTGTCTCATTCCATCTGTCTCAGATCGTCTGTCTCTGTCTGTCTCAGATCGTCTGCCTCATACCGTCTGTCTCAAACCATCTGTTTCAGACAGTCCGTCTCAGACCGTCGGTCTGATACTGTCTCTCTCCGATCGTCTGTCTCAGACCGTCTTTCTCAGAACGTCTGCCTGAGAACGCCCGTCTCAGTCCGTCTATCGTAGCTCATTGGTCTCAGACCATCTGCGTCTGTCACTATGCGTCTGTCTCGGTCTATCTGTCTCTGTCCGTCTGTCTCATACCGTCTTACTCTCTCCGTCTACCTCCGACCGTCTGTCCCTGTCCGTCTGTCTCTGTCCGTCTGTCTCATACAGTCTTTCTCGCACCGTCTACTTATCACTCTCTGACCCTGTCCGCCTGTCTCAGACCGTCAGTCTCAGACCCTCTGTCTCGTACCGTCTGTCTCAGATAATCTGTCTCAGACCGTCTGTCTCAGACCGTCTGTCTCAGACTGTCTGTCTCATTCCGTCTGTCTCAGACTGTCTGTCTCATTCCGTCTGTCTCAGATCGTCTGTCTCAGACCGTCTGTCTCAGACCGTCTGTCTCATGCCGTCTGTCTCAGACCGTCTTTCTCAGTGCGCGCGTCTCAGACCGTCTTTCTCAGACCGCGGGTCTCAGACCGTCTGCCTGATAACGTCTCTCTCAGATCGTCTGTCTCAGACCGTCTGTCTCAGACCGTCTTTCTCAGACCGTCCGTCTCAAACCGTCTGCCTGATAACGTCTCTCTCAGACCGTCTGTCTCAGACCGTCTGTATCAGACCGTCTGCCTAAGACCGTCTGTCTCAGACCGTCTTTCTCAGACCGTCTGTCTCAGACCGTATGTCTCATTCCATCTATCTTAGATCGTCTATCTCAGAACGTCTGTGACTGTGCGTCTGTCTAAGACCGTCTGTCTCATACCGTCTGTCTCACATCGTCGGTCTCAGACAGTCTGTCTCTGTCCGTCTGACTCACACCGGCAGTCTCAGATCGTCTGTCTCGTACCGTCTGTCTCAGACCGTCTTACTCGTTCCGTATGTCTCAGACCGTCTGTCTCAGACTGTCTGTCTCAGATCGTCTGTCTCAAACGGTCTGTCTCAGACCGTCTGTCTCATTCCATCTATCTTAGATCGTCTGTCTCAGAACGTCTGTCACTGTGCGTCTGTCTAAGACCGTCTGTCTCATACCGTCTGTCTCACATCGTCGGTCTCAGACAGTCTGTCTCTGTCCGTCCGACTCACACCGGCAGTCTCAGATCGTCTGTCTCGGACCGTCTGTCTCAGACCGTCATACTCGTTCCGTATGTCTCAGACCGTCTGTCTCAGACCGTCTGTCTCAGATCGTCTGTCTCAGACGGTCTGTCTCAGAACGTCTGTCACTGTGCATCGGTCTAAGACCGTCTGTCTCAGACCGTCTTTCTCAGACCGTCCGTCTCAAACCGTCTGCCTAACGTCTCTCTCAGACCGTCTGTCTCAGACCGTCTGCCTCAGACCGTCTGTCTCAGATCGTCTGTCTCAGACAGTCTGTCTCAGACCGTCTGTCTCAGACGGCCTGTCTCATTCCGTCTATCTTAGATCGTCTGTCTAAGACCGTCTGTCTCATACCGTCTGTCTCACATCGTCGGTCTCAGACAGTCAGTCTCTGTCCGTTTGCCTCACACCGGCAGTCTCAGATCGTGTGTCTCGGACCGTCTGTCTCAGACCGTCTTACTCGTTCCGTCTGTCTCAGACCGCCTGTCTCAGAACATCTGTTTCAGACAACCCGTCTCAGACTGTCTGTCTCATTCCGTCTGTCTCAGACTGTCTGTCTCATTCCGTCTGTCTCAGATCGTCTGTCTCAGACCGTCTGTCTCAGACCGTCTGTCTCATGCCGTCTGTCTCAGACCGTCTTTCTCAGACCGCGCGTCTCAGACCGTCTTTCACAGACCGCGCGTCTCAGACCGTCTGCCTGATAACGTCTCTCTCAGATCGTCTGTCTCAGACCGTCTGTCTCAGACCGTCTGTCTCAGACCGTCTGTCTCAGACCGTCTGTCCCAGACCGTCTGTCTCAGACCGTCTGTCTCAGACCGTCTTTCTCAGACCGTCTGTCTCAGACCGTCTGTATCAGACCGTCTGCTTAAGACCGTCTGTCTCATTCCATCTATCTTAGATCGTCTGTCTCAGAACGTCTGTCACTGTGCGTCTGTCTAAGACCGTCTGTCTCATACCGTCTGTCTCACATCGTCGGTCTCAGACAGTCCGTCTCTGTCCGTCTGACTCACACCGGCAGTCTCAGATCGTCTGTCTCGGACCGTCTGTCTCAGACCGTCTTACTCGTTCCGTATGTCTCAGACCGTCTGTCTCATACCGTCTGTCTCAGATCGTCTGTCTCAAACGGTCTGTCTCAGACCGTCTGTCTCATTCCATCTATCTTAGATCGTCTGTCTCAGAACGTCTGTCACTGTGCGTCTGTCTAAGACCGTCTGTCTCATACCGTCTGTCTCACATCGTCGGTCTCAGACAGTCAGTCTCTGTCCGTTTGCCTCACACCGGCAGTCTCAGATCGTGTGTCTGGGACCGTCTGTCTCAGACCGTCTTACTCGTTCCGTCTGTCTCAGACCGTCTGTCTCAGACCGCCTGTCTCAGAACATCTGTTTCAGACAACCCGTCTCAGACTGTCTGTCTCATTCCGTCTGTCTCAGACTGTCTGTCTCATTCCGTCTGTCTCAGATCGTCTGTCTCAGACCGTCTGTCTCAGACCGTCGGTCTCAGACAGTCTGTCTCTGTCCGTCCGACTCACACCGGCAGTCTCAGATCGTCTGTCTCGGACCGTCTGTCTCAGACCGTCATACTCGTTCCGTATGTCTCAGACCGTCTGTCTCAGACCGTCTGTCTCAGATCGTCTGTCTCAGACGGTCTGTCTCAGAACGTCTGTCACTGTGCATCGGTCTAAGACCGTCTGTCTCAGACCGTCTTTCTCAGACCGTCCGTCTCAAACCGTCTGCCTAACGTCTCTCTCAGACCGTCTGTCTCAGACCGTCTGCCTCAGACCGTCTGTCTCAGATCGTCTGTCTCAGACAGTCTGTCTCAGACCGTCTGTCTCAGACGGCCTGTCTCATTCCGTCTATCTTAGATCGTCTGTCTAAGACCGTCTGTCTCATACCGTCTGTCTCACATCGTCGGTCTCAGACAGTCAGTCTCTGTCCGTTTGCCTCACACCGGCAGTCTCAGATCGTGTGTCTCGGACCGTCTGTCTCAGACCGTCTTACTCGTTCCGTCTGTCTCAGACCGCCTGTCTCAGAACATCTGTTTCAGACAACCCGTCTCAGACTGTCTGTCTCATTCCGTCTGTCTCAGACTGTCTGTCTCATTCCGTCTGTCTCAGATCGTCTGTCTCAGACCGTCTGTCTCAGACCGTCTGTCTCATGCCGTCTGTCTCAGACCGTCTTTCTCAGACCGCGCGTCTCAGACCGTCTTTCACAGACCGCGCGTCTCAGACCGTCTGCCTGATAACGTCTCTCTCAGATCGTCTGTCTCAGACCGTCTGTCTCAGACCGTCTGTCTCAGACCGTCTGTCTCAGACCGTCTGTCCCAGACCGTCTGTCTCAGACCGTCTGTCTCAGACCGTCTTTCTCAGACCGTCTGTCTCAGACCGTCTGTATCAGACCGTCTGCTTAAGACCGTCTGTCTCATTCCATCTATCTTAGATCGTCTGTCTCAGAACGTCTGTCACTGTGCGTCTGTCTAAGACCGTCTGTCTCATACCGTCTGTCTCACATCGTCGGTCTCAGACAGTCCGTCTCTGTCCGTCTGACTCACACCGGCAGTCTCAGATCGTCTGTCTCGGACCGTCTGTCTCAGACCGTCTTACTCGTTCCGTATGTCTCAGACCGTCTGTCTCATACCGTCTGTCTCAGATCGTCTGTCTCAAACGGTCTGTCTCAGACCGTCTGTCTCATTCCATCTATCTTAGATCGTCTGTCTCAGAACGTCTGTCACTGTGCGTCTGTCTAAGACCGTCTGTCTCATACCGTCTGTCTCACATCGTCGGTCTCAGACAGTCAGTCTCTGTCCGTTTGCCTCACACCGGCAGTCTCAGATCGTGTGTCTGGGACCGTCTGTCTCAGACCGTCTTACTCGTTCCGTCTGTCTCAGACCGTCTGTCTCAGACCGCCTGTCTCAGAACATCTGTTTCAGACAACCCGTCTCAGACTGTCTGTCTCATTCCGTCTGTCTCAGACTGTCTGTCTCATTCCGTCTGTCTCAGATCGTCTGTCTCAGACCGTCTGTCTCAGACCGTCTGTCTCAGACCGTCTGTCTCAGACCGTCTGTCTCAGACCGTCTGTCTCAGACCGTCTGTCCCAGACCGTCTGTCTCAGACCGTCTTTCTCAGACCGTCCGTCTCAGACCGTCTGCCTGATAACGTCTCTCTCAGATCGTCTGTCTCAGACCGTCTGTCTCACACCGTCTGTCTCAGACCGTCTGTCTCAGATCGTCTGTCTCTTCCCGTCTGTCTCATCCCGTCTGACTCATCCCGTCTGTCTCATCCCGTCTATCTCATCGGCTGTATCTTAGATCGTCTGTCTCGAAACGTCTGTCTCAGCCCGTCGGCCTGAGACCGTCTGTCTCAAGCCGACTGTCTCAGACCGACTGTCTCAGACGGTCTGTCTCATTCCGTCTATCTTAGATCGTCTGTCTCAGAACGTCTGTCACTGTGCGTCACTCTCAGACCGTCTGTCTCAAACCGTCTGTCTCAGACCGTCTGTCTCAGACCGTCTGTCTCATCCCGTCTGTCTCATCCCGTCTGTCTCATCCCGTCTGTCTCATTCCGCCTATCTTAGATCGTCTGTCTCAGAACGTCTGTCACTGTGCGTCTGTCTCAGACCGTCTTTCTCAGACCGTCCGTCTCAGACCGTCTGCCTGATAACGTCTCTCTCAGACCGTCTGTCTCAAACCGTCTGTCTCAGACCGTCTGTTTCAGACCGCCTGTCTCAGTCTGTGTGTCTCTATCCGTCTGTCTGATACCGTGTGTCTTAGACCGTCTGCCTCAGATCGTCTGTCACAGGCCGTCTACCTAAGACCGTCTGTCTCAGACCGTCTGTCTCAGATCGTCTTTCTCAGAACGTCTGCCTCAAAACGTCCGTCTGAGTACGTGTATCTCAGCTCGTCGGTCTCAGACCGTTAGGCTCTGTCCTTCTGTCTCAAACCGTCTGTCTCATACCGTCTTACTCGCTCCGTCTGTCTCGGTTCTTCGGTAACGAGAGGTACGGTAGTTGCAATGAGGTGGGCGCAACCGAATCGTGCCAAATAGAAACATTACTTTGATCAGACGATGTTTTACCACCGTCGTCCAGCTGGGCAATGGTGTCACTGAGGAAGTCAGATGCTTCGAAGTAGGCGTCCTCCGCATCGAGAAAACTATTGTGCTTGAAGTATATTCCCCTCTGGCCTTCCGCTTTAATAGACTGAAGTAGCAACTGATGGGTTTTGCGGTAGTCTTCCCAGAGGTTCTTCAAATGTTCCTTACGACTTTTGGCCTTGGCCAACGTAACTTGCACCTTCGGTAGTTCCTTGTAATTCACAATTACTCGTCGTATCGCTGTATCGTGGTAGATGGTTGCATTAAAACTTTCACGATCGCATGTTTGCGTAGTGAAACGTCGCCAAACGCCGCAAATATTTTTGAAGAATTAATGTAAAAAAACTTTACGTAAATTCACGAAATAATTCAACATTATTATACAACAATGTTTTTTCTTTGTGTGACAATTATTATAACGTACAAATATAAAACAAAATTCATGACAACATAATAAACTTAACTCGTTGCAAATGCCCCGAGCGTCCACCAGAGTAGCGCCTCGGTCGCACCCTCGCCGAACACCGAATACCTGGGACCTACCCCTACCCTAGCGACCAAACCCAGTACACAGAATAAATAGCCGAAAACTTCTCGTTTTTACGCACTCAGCTACGACTTGACTTATCTGCTTCATTAGCTGCTCCCTTGTGTGGACAGTCTACGGACGAATAAGCAAGACCAACTCTGCTTCTAAAGCGCTCCCCGTGTGGGACCCACCAGGACGGAGTTGGAGTATAGTATTTTTCCTCGTACGCGAACTGGTATATTTTGCTTCACGCATCTGACTAAACTCTGTTCAAAAATAGTTTAAGTCTCTATTGTAATTTATTTAATAAACCTTTAAATTGTAACTAACCAATGTTACAAACTGGTTTTTTATGACATTATTTTATCGTATCCGTGCAACACTCTCAGAAACAACATACGTTGTTGCTTATCAATATGCAAAAATTGAAACGTATTTCGTGAAAAAGTACACTTGTTTCTGACGATAGTATTCAATCTTAAAGTGTTAAGCAACTGACGTTCGAAAAAGATTTGTAAATGGCTGACCAATGGTAGGTACCACGTGGGAGTCACCACGTGACACCACGTAAGTGTCACCGGCAAACAACGGCTGGCCTGCCTATGGCACCACGTTGGTGTCACCGGTCGTGAAAGCGTTGAAAGGCCTTCTATTCTTTCGGCCATGATTACAGTCCGAAATCATAGCGAGTCATGTAATAAACCAGGTTTAGGCGATGACCTAGCTAAAGTACACGCACGGGTAGGCGCGGATTGTATCAAGTCACTTTCTTCAAATATGAAGTTATTGTTTGCTTACGAAACGGTACATGGGCGGCGATTGGTAACGGTCCAGACAGATGTCCGTTCAACTTTAACGCAAAACGAGACGAGAGAGTCACGAGAGTCTTTACGAAACCGATAAATTTAATTTTAATATAGCTTACACCGACATTCGTACGCGAGAACAACCGAACTTTTGCGACACAGTCACAGCAGCAATCCGGCTCGAAGGACCATTTTGTTTCGTCTCGGTATAGCTTCTCTGGGTACCGATCCGGTAATTTTAATTTTAATACGCCGGCCGGCGGGACTGAGGATAGTTCGGGAGAAAAGTATAAAATTACTCTCGATCTCGCGATAAACTTCTCGCCTTTATTGTTTTGTCTTGTGAGCCTGACGAGCTTACGGTACACAATCTTTGTTTGGCTCAACGACTCAATTCGGACTGCCTCGAAATTCGAAGAGAGCAATTATTGTCGCGCTCATGTCGCGGGATGGATAGTTATGCAGGTGGCGGGACATCAATGTTGTCGATTTACTTGACGTGTCGCCAACGTTGACCTCGAATCGCTTTTTTTTGAATATATGAAAGTGAACAGCACGAGTGGCAGTTACCCGCAGCAATGTGCGTAGAGTTTGCCTGTTTTGAAACGGCAATTCAGTAGCGCCACATGAACAGCAGCAGCAGTACGCGATTGCACTGTTATGCCGCGACACACGGGAGGAAGTATTTCGTGGAGCAGAATTACACTTTTCACAATGAAATAATTTTTATTTATAAAGATTTGAGAACAGCGCAGAGGTTCACTTATATACGCATAAAGGTTGGAAGATTCGCGTCACCTTCGCATGGCCGTCGTTTATATACATTGACTGGTAACATACAATTTGGTACTTGGAACGCTGAATGATTGTTTTTAAGTTTTGTAACTATAAGTAAGTATTCCATTGCTGAGTTGTATGAAGTGGGCCTCCCATTTGGGACATTAATGTTGGCTGCTTAACATCACATACCTCAATGCAAGTGAGAGAGTATGTGGGAACCGAGCCAATGTCCAGTGCGTTGTTAACAAAAAATTATAATACATAAATCATTACATGAATACATAAATCAATTTTTCTAGAACTTGTCTTCTTTCTTTTATACTATCACCGTCCCCTTACAGTTATTTATCGCCCGCCTCCCCGAAATGCACCTGCGGCCATCTCCGCCCCCCTCAATCGCTGCAGCACCCACCAGAGGGCGGTGGCGCCCACTTTGGAAATCAGTGACTTACAAGGGAACATAGTCAACCGTGACACGCCGATTTTGTTGAAACTTACAGAAAATATAGTTCTCAAAAAAATATTTGACACGTATTTTTCCTTATCGACAATCGTGTATGTTGAAGGGGTGGTAACCGCCCTCAAAGTTTGGGGTTGAAAATACGTTCTTTGGAATATCTTGACAACTAGGGGGTGTAAGACGGTACTTTTTTTTGTGTGTTTTTTAATGTCGAATCGACTTGCAGTGAAAATGTTTAAAAAGCTCAATTTGTTTAAACAGTATGTTAAAAAATGTATACTTTTTAATATTTTTTTTTTGTTCAGCATTAATATATCTTCGCATAAATTAATATACATGAAGTATAGACAAAAATAAAGGATACGTGTTTTTGGAATTTTCGAGTTTTTATTATTTAACGATTTTTATTACATCCATGCGTTCTCGACGCTTCGGAGAGTGAAAGATATTGAGTTTTGTTTCGTGGAGGATACTATAAACTTTTACAATGTTTTGGAGGGTAAGCATGTCACACAATACCGATAGTTCTGCCTCTGAATACCAAACCAGGTATGAAAGGTATATATACTTGACGGGGTCCTAATTACCGCGGCTGTAGCCATAGGTGTGCGTAGCCGAAACTGCCTTCAGTTTTTTATGCCTATAAGCTTTTAGTCAATATACGATTATACATAGGATAACAATTCAATGAATCTTTTAAATTACTAGACCTGATGTTTTCATCGTTATAGGTATATGGTTACTTTGAAAAATAGGCATTGAAGGATATTGCACTTTTCCCTCGGGTTTTTCTACATTTTTGAAGGAGAAGCAGGCATTCTCAAACCTTAATTGGTTATTTCGGGCGTGGAAAGGAAAATGCAAGTTTCCCACGCCAGCTCTGGAAATGGCTAGGAACATATAAAACATGCGTACTCTGTTTTGCCCATCATTATTTTTTCTTTGCTGCGGTTGGAGTTCATCGGAGTTTTAGTGTTGTATCGAAGTGTGTGAACTTTTGTTTTGTTTCTTATTTTCTTTCTTATCCATCTGTGGAATTATCACAATTTTTGGTAAGCATATACATATATATAGCCATAAATATATTGTGATATTTTAACCGCCCCTAATTTTTTATATTTGTTTGTTCCTTCTACTAGATTTATTTTTATTGATATGGATATCAATCCAATCAATATCATAAACATTTTAATGGAGGCATATAATTATGGCAGTCGTAAGAAAGAATCACCTACAACCAGGAAGGAGATTGAATTAGCACGTAATATTATAGATTTGATCGATAGGTGCAAAGAAGCCGCGTGTACGCAAATAGAAATGCAACAGGAATTAATATTTGACGATGTAACCGATGAGCCTCGGGAATTTGATTGTGCAAGGGAAGAAGAAACAGCAGTTAAAAAAATGTATTGAAGCGAGGCACAACAGAATGAGTGCCCATGACACGGACTTGAGACGCTGGGCAATGATCGAAAATGAAAAGATAAATTTAGAAGACTTTCAGGCATCATCATTTTGGCTATACCACTTTAAAAATAAATATAATATTGTTTCCAGGAAAACAACAAATCTCGTGACACAATATTTTTGCAATAATTTAAATGACATAAATTCGGCAGCCGAGAGATTTGTTTTAACTGTAAAAGAGCACCTGGGAAACGACAGCGAAAATAGTGTTTTTAATATCGACCAGAGTGGTTTCCAATTAGATATACAGTCTGGCAGGACATTGTCGAACAAGGGTGAAAAAGTAACCGGCACCCTTGTGCAATCGGTATCGGCAAGTACGCACAGCTATACTATATAATATTCATTGTTTTGAAAGAAGTGAGTGGGCAATTGGGACCGCGCGTACAGCAAATTGTATTTAGGCCACCTAATATCTACCTTGAGGCCTCAACATCGGGAAAATTAACAAAGGAGTTGTTTAAAGTGTGGTTAACCGAAGTTTTTTTTTCCACATACCCCAAATAATGCAGCTTTGCTACTTGATTCGTGGAATGGATGCACCGGAGACATAATTCAAAGTGCAACATCGGAAGACAGACACCTACAAATATTTAAAATACCGAAAAATACGACTCCATTAGTGCAACCCCTAGATGTATACGGATTCCGCATTTGGAAAAATTATGCCCGGAAAATCTCCGACCTAGTAATTTTATTAAATATAGATATCAATTTGCACACAAGAGATAATATCGATAATTTAATATAAATTTTCGATAAAAAATCGAAAATTCCAAAAACAGGTATCCTTTATTTTTGTCTATACATCATGTATATTAATTTATGCGAAGATATATTAATGTTTAACAAAAAAAATTATTAAAAAGTATACATTTTTTAACATATTGTTTAAACAAACTGAGTTTTTTAAACATTTTCACTGGAAGTCGATTCGACATTAAAAAACACACACACAAAAAAAGTACCGTCTTACACCCCCTAGTTTCCAAGATATTCCAAAAAACGTATTTTCAACCCCAAACTTTGAGAGTGGTTATCACCCCCTCAACATGCACGATTGCCGATAAGGAAAAATACGTGTGTAGCGTAGTGTTAGTTTAATTAAAATTAGTCTGTAGCACAGTTTAGTTATTAGAAGTTAAAACGAACATAGTGCACCGAATCAAACGGCATACCGCGAGCCTCGCCGCGCTCCCAGGTAGCAAGTGCCATAAAACCTTTCCGAGCGCAACTCGCCTCGCTGATTAGGCGGGCCTAGCTGCACTATTTCGAATAAAAGCGGCCCTTTTTACCGAGAAAAGACAGTACATTCCTCACCTTATCCAACGCTAGACCACTCTCGGAAACACCAGAGTCGGAATCGGCAAACTTCTTTTCCCTATCAAACAATATCGACTTGGATCTCCAGTCGATAGGCCCAACTCGTAGCTTGGAACCCCAGCCGAGTTGGCCGATCATTCCTTTCCGCCAATAACTCACTTCTCGAAAACACCTCGTCTCACGAATACCGAATACTAAACCGTTTTTGGCCTTAAGAAACACCTTTGTAAAAATATTTCTGCCACAAGCGTTTTCTAAATAAAGTAGCCCTGTTACAACGTGTCAAATATTTTTTTTATAACTATATTTTCTGTAAGTTTCATCAAAATCGGCGTGTCACGGTTGAATATGTTCCCTTGTTAGATGCTTTCTTAAGTGGAAAAATATTTAAAGAAGAGTGTGCTGTAAAAACTACAGTTGTTGACTTTATTGCCTCTCGTTCATTAGATTTCTATCAAAAAGGCATTGGGGCAGTTGTACAGCGATGACAGAAGTGCATTGATGTCGATGGAAATTATTTTGATTGATGGAATATGAATACAATTTGAAAAATATAAGTTTATATCAAAAATTAAGAAACGTTCATTTCATTTGCAACAACCTAATACAATAAGATGAAATGAAAGTGCTATTTGGAGGTATACAATATTCCTTATATTAGGTCATCCCATAAGTTCGTGCCGACTTTTATGGATACAATTCGCGCAACGATTTATAAACATCCGGTGATAAAGGACCAATGCATTTAAGCTTAGCTATTCGAGAACAGTCTAAAGAAGGTATTCGTGGGTATAAGATTGTGAAATTGTAAACACAGTAATTCCTAACCGTGAAAAATCATGGGCGATGTGCATATACATTTCCGACATCTTATGTTATATGAATTTCGGAAAGGAAATTCAGAAAAATTGTCACAAATGTAGGAATACGGAAAAATATCCGGACCGAAACGGGAATCGAACTCGTGCCCCTCAGATTACGAGTCGTCGACGCTCCCAACTGAGCCACCGTCGTCCGCCTAATACACGTCCTTTCCGTATTCCTTTTGTTCTTATCGGATATGGAGGTCCCGCCAATCCCACACAAACAACGTGTGTGCTATTCACAGAGAAAGTGCGCTTTCGTGACATATGTGTAGGAAGTGGTTTCAACGTTTTAAAGCTGAAAATTTTCGTTTAGAAGTCGAAAAACGTTCTGGGCGTTCTGTTCAGGTATAAACAGGGTCATTTAGGACAGTACCAGGTCTTCCCGTATTGCTTTGGGACAAGTGGCATAAAACCACCGATCATAAACGCGGAGCGTACGACTCGCTTACCTGAAACGGGGATACACTGTATCATTTTCCAGGTTATTGTGACATTAATTTTCGAGTCTCAAAAATTCTGAAGGACTCGTTTTAAAGGGGAAGCTTCAGGGAATATAATACATTTTTTTTTCCAAATTTTAAGCAGGTACGCTCTTTATTGACAAATGTATAAAAATATTTTATAGTAGCCCAATCCTTTATGAATAAAACAAACAAAAATTTAGCTCAATCGGACGAGTAGTTTTTGAGAACAAAATTCGTAAGTGATGCCTATTTTTGCAAAAATAGGCAAAAACTGCAAATTTTGAAGGCTTGTAATTTTTAAACAAATTCGAAATCGGCAAAATGATGACTTAAACCCCCCCTACTTTCACGTAGACTATAACATATTTTTATTAAAACAAAATTGCAGATGGTGATGACAAAAAGTGATCGATTCGGCGTGGAATGACCCAGAAATAATATTGTTAAGTCCCAGGTAGGGCTTCGCGTGCGTCGCGAGTTATGCTTTCCCTGTTTCGTGTTTATTACAATCTTTTTGGCCACGCGGTACGTACGCCCGTTGTCTACCAGGGACCCGGGTATATATGTGACGCCTCGATACTCGCCAAATCACACTGTACACTGTCTTCAAGGTTGGCCAGCACGCGTCGTGGATCGGCGGGGTGCAGGCCTTGTACTGTTATTGGTCGTACTGATAACGAGATGTCTACGGTGATGAGTATCCACTCCGGCGCGAATAAGTCTCCTCACGGAATAGGAGCGCGATCGACACGAACTGGGGTGTAAAGATCGCGCGTTAACTTTCGCAGGTAGTAATGACGTCCACTGTGCCTTGTACGTCCCATGAGCCGTAGAACTATCAAAAGTACAAATATCCCGTGCAGCTGTGTCTCGCACCTCTGAATATTCGTACGCAAATTAATATCAAATGTACAGTTGTACCCCGTGCATACAGATGTACCATATGTCTCGCACCACTGGATACTGCACAGATCTGGTTGCGCTCGTCTTAACCTTTTATAAACCCCGTGCAGATATGTCTCGCATCACTGAGTTCAGATCGGACGAGGCAATGACTCTAATTGCGGATTAACCAGGGACGTAGGAGGAACTAGATGTGAACGAGATGTAGTAAATTTAATAATAACAATTTATTAATAAAATATGATTCGAACGTAATACAATTTTATAAATAAGTATAAAACGAGAATTGGAAGTATTCGAATTAGTAACGCAAAGTGTTGGCGTGAATGGGCTCTAACCCTGATACCAACGAAATAGAAATGCTTTAAGACTGAGTCCGGCCTAAGTGCCGAACTGGAACTAACTATCGAAATGGGATTAACCCGTACATCGAGATGGGACTAGCCGAGTATCGGCGTAATTGCCGATGCGGGACTGACCGATCGCTCCGAGCCTTCGGTGTTTATATAATCCTGAAAACTGAGAGGGGTGTGAGATTATTGTCGAATTCGGAGAATGAGATAACAATTGTTATGAGACTGGTAAGGTGAGCTGGTTCGCTAGGGTGTCATTTGTCGGATGTTTACAGTGATGATTTCAGTGAATTGAGTCTTGAGTCTATCGCCAGGGTATCGATTGTCGGATGTTTTACATGGTGAGTGTGATAGTGTGTTGTTTTATAATCGGGTTGTGAATTTGGGCGGCAGATGTTTATATGAGATATAACGGGTGTGCGAATAGTATGAATAATGTGTGTATGTAACGGATGTCCTATAAATATGTGATGTTGGCGTGGTCTTATGAACTCACAAGGTAAGTATCGCGTAAATATGGATTCCTAAGTCTAATGAGTAATATAAAGCTAAACTAATTTAACGACGGACGTCCGTCCGACGTCACGGTATCATTAGTTCCTGAAGTATTCGGGTGGTCCTTCAAGTATTAGACATTGTAATTTGTAGGCACAAGTGTGCAAAACACCTACAAAGCTCGAACTCCCTTTCGAGAGTATTTAACAGGTTCCAGTGGCGTTTTGTTATGCGTACACTTTTGGAGGAAGATGACGATGTAATTGATGTATGTGAACGGAATTTGTGTCATGCTAGTGATGCGGCGCAAGAAGTTTTTAAAGGCAGATAGATGTTCCAGGAAAGTAATGTAGGATTGGCGGGGCCTCCAGACCCGAAAGGACAAAAGGATGCGGAAAAGGACTTGTATCAGACGGACGCCGGTGGCTCAGTTGGGAGCGTCGACGACTCGTAATCTGAGGGGCACGGGTTCGATTCCCGTTTCAAGTCCGAATTTTTTCCGTATTCCTACAAATTGGGGGCTCGTCCGGGATGGAGGTAGACATCAAAAACACCGACCAATCCACACAAGGCACACGAGGCAACAAGATATTGTTGATTAAAAGAAGCGTTTTAGCGACGAAGCAGTGGGCCTCTCTGACACATGTGCGTTGCGAAGTTCAGAGTTTAAGAGTTTAAAGAGGTGTGTCGAGAGATGGCGCTGCGTGAGAGAGATTACTGCGATTACGAAGACGATGATTACGACGATTACGAAGATACGAAGAATTACGAAGATTTACGAAGACACTTGTGTGAGTTCGTGAGAAACTAAAGCGAAGCTGTGACGGACATTCGAGGGCGAATGTCGTTGCAGGATGGCCGAGTGTAGGATTGGCGGGGCCTCCAGACCCGAAAGGACAAAAGGATGCGGAAAAGGACTTGTATCAGGCGGACGCCGGTGGCTCAGTTGGGAGCGTCGACGACTCGTAATCTGAGGGGCACGGGTTCGATTCCCGTTTCAAGTCCGAATTTTTTCCGTATTCCTACAGTAATTGTCACCGTAGTAGAAAAGAAACCGGTGGATCTACACCTCCGTTGCACAGCTGCACTCGAGATGTGGAAGAAGTTGAATGCGATGTATGGCGTGAAGTCAGATGAAAATTTTAGTATCGTCCAGAAGCAGTTCTTCTATTTCAAATGGGAAGAATCTGAGTGTTGGCCAAAAACTATCAGAGCTGGAACAGTGGGCGGCAAAAATGAAAGCTCCCAATAGTATCGTCGGAGGAAATATGCTGAGTACGTGCATTCTGAAAGCGTTGCCGAGGAAATTCAACCGCTTTTGTAGTGCTTGGGGTTCTGTGGAGGAGAAGAAGAGAACCTTGGACAGTATCACCGCTAGATTGATAACACTGTAGAACGGCCAAAACTGTTCTTCAACGCCACTGTGCAATTCTTATAGATGTTTGTGAGCTGAGTACGAATCTGAAATCCGTTTTTCTATGGGACATACAGTTTTTAGAAAATTAATGTTTAAAAAAATGGCAAATTTTCGACTTTCGGAATTTTAGTAATATAACTGAACGGCGCGACGCGCAGTTATTACTTCCCTCCTATGCTAAATTTATTATATACTTGTTAAACAATTGTTCTTTAATATTTTAAATAATTTAATAACAATCCTTATTTATTTCATTAGTAGTTAATTGTTCATCAGTTATTTTGTAAAAAATATAATGATATGTTACGTCGCGGTTTATTTCGCGGTTCTTAATCTATAAAGTGCTTATGCACACCTTAACCTTGACCGTTAACGTATACTTCGCCTGGATGTCCGGTTTCGAGCTTAGTCAGTTCAATTGGAAGGCGGGTATTTAAAGACTGACTAGGCGTTTAGTATTGTAGGCTTCGACTTTAATATGAATGTTTTACTTACAACTTGATGTTTTCTCTTACACCCACACACTTACTCTCGTACTGTTGGTAAACTCGATTTGTCGGTACTGTTTCGGGGGTATAGGGTGACGACGTCTTAGTCCTCGCGGTGGTCCGATGCGATGGCGCACGCACTCCCGTATTTCACGTTTACGGGTCTTGTATAATCAGACCCGGAGATACGATACGCGAATGACCGCTGGCCGAGCGCGAGGTAAGGAAGTCACAACGTGAGAGAGCTCTACACCCGCGCTTGTCGGCGGTTTTTGTACCCGAAAGTGTGCCAAATCGAGATTACTTAATTGTCACTCATGCACATTTCGGAGTGTCGCGATCGGTTCGCTGAACGCCGCGTTAATACATTCCTGCGCTCAATTCGATCGCGACCCGAATACCGACGGAAAAAGGAATATCGCCGGATGTAACACCCCCCACGCTAGACACAAAATAGTCTCGAGAGACAATTTTGTGAGAAAAGAAAGGTATATTCCTTTTTCGTCGTTACTTCGTCAACTCACACTCAAAACATAACCCATACTTGTAAGTAATATAATTAACAAAAGCGTTCAACATTACTTAATATACATGATGCGATATAACTGAATAACATAAGAGGAAAGAATACATAATATAAAATTGATATGAAATGTGAATAATAGAATAATAATATAAAATGTTCAATGTGCGCGAGGAAATTATGTACAATGAGGTTTAGATAGCCGCTAACAGTCAGATACGATTTGATTTGCGTAATATGATAGAGTGGGCAGTTGCCGGTATGCCGATGTCTTTCTGTCCAGAGGTTCTCGGATGTCCTCGATGGAATTCTGAAAAGTCCCTGTGCGTGTAGCCTGCATTTCTGGAGCGAGCCGTCGTGGTGTGATGAGTTAGATGGATCCTCTCTAGGTCTTGTCCTTTAATAAAAGTAGATCGCCTTCCTCGGTCCGTGATAAACTTCTTGGGCTAGCTCATGTTGTTCGTATGCCATTATCTCGGTTTCTTGTATGTTTGTTCTTGCTATAGGAGGGAGGTCTTTTGGGAATACGTGTAAAGGAATGGGCGGCGAAATTTAACAATTGAAACTCTGAAATATATATGTATGAAAATTAATTTTGAGGACACGCATATATTTGTTCATGAATGTAGTATTATAGTTCTAATTTTCGAATGACGGCGTATGTCGCGAATGTCCCAATGATGGGATTTTTCTTTCTACAGGAATTCGAAATTTATCATTCCCTTTCCTTCAAGGAGGTTTCAATTTAGCGCTTTTATCTAAGTCCCTATCCTTTTAAAAATAAGCGTGTTTTAATTTATCGAAATGTTTTACAAATTTCTGTCCGGTTTCATTAATCAATATCGCGTTATTTAGGTCGGTGATTTCGCAAATTTTATATGGTCCGTGGTAGTGTGGTTCAAATTTTCCTACCCTGGGTTCTTTTAGCACATAAACATATTCATTGGGAGAAAATTTGACTTCGTTACATTTTTTATCATAAATTAATTTAGAACGCTGTTTATTAGAGTCTAGGTTATCCCGTGTTATTCTTCGAATTTCGTCTAAACGAAGAACTAAATTTTGCACATAGAGGGGATAGGTGTTGAGTTCCTCTCGAGACATAGGCGTAAACGGATCTCTGGCTACTTGTGCGAAAACTACCTCATAGGGCGTGAAATTTGTCGCTTCGTGTACGGATGTGTTATAGGCATACGTCGCGAAAGGTAATAGAATATCCCAATCTTCATGCTTTTCCAAATAATGTTTTAAATATTCCATTAATACTATGTGACTACGTTCGAGCGATCCGTTAGTCTGAGGCCTGTACCCAGAAGTTGTCACGTGGTTAATTTTAAATGTTTCCGCTATTCCTTCTATTACATGGTTTATGAATGTTCTTCCTCGGTCGGTGAGAATAGCACGAGGGGCTCCGAAAATTGCGATGAAGTATCTGGATATTGCGTCTGCTACAGTTATTCCTTTAATGTCAGGTAGGGGTATCGCCATACAGAATTTTGAAAATAGGCATTGGATCGTGAGGATGTGTCGGTTGCCGCTTGGAGTAGGAGGTAAAGGGCCCACAGTATCTAAAGCTACTTTATCGAATGGTTTTGCCGGTGTGTCGGTGATCAGCATAGGTTCACGTGTTTTAATTCGCACTAGTTTTTGTTTCTGACAGCTATTACAGTTTCTAATGTAGTCTTCTATATCCCTATGCATTCTTGGCCATCCAAACTTATTTCTAATGCGTTTATATGTTTTAGTCACTCCTTTATGGCCTCCCACTAAACTCTCGTGGTAATAACGGATAATATCTTCACGTTGATCCTCAGAAGGTTGTCGAATTTCTCCGGTACAAATTGTTATTTTTATTGGTGAATCGTAGAAAACTTCTTGTAAGTACTTTTGCAGGGTAGAAGAGTCGAATGTGTGCAGAGTCTCGCCGTGTGATGCAATTCGAAAATTTTGTATATCCGTCAGCCGTATAACCGATTTTAAACTTTGTAGTAAATGTGTCAATTGGTTACTGTGAATGGTATGAAAAAAATTTTTTGTTCCGACTATACTGAAGGTTGTGCTTTCCTCTGTATTAGTTTCAATTACCTTTCCTTCAATTAGTTCATTCGTGAGTATTTTGGTTTCCGAAAAGAGCCCTAAAGCCTTCAATGTTTTACACACTGGGCTCAGGAATACTTTGTCTGCCGGGATAAAATGAACATAATTGTCTTGGTCGGATGTAAGTGTAGATTTTGAAATTTCTATTTTACATTTAGGGGATTTCTTGTTGGCCTCGATGGGTGTTGTTTTCGGATACCATGACGGAATATTGAGCGTGTCGTAGGAAGGTATTGGGGTAATTGGTCCTGAAGTACTTGTTTCGATTCTTGTTTGATTTCCATGATCCGTTCTACTAGGGGCAATTATTGTGGATTGAGGTATATCTAATAATTTTGTAGGAGAAGGTATCTGGTCCAACGATTCGTCAGGGTGAATGTTTGTATGGTTTGGACTTCCCTGATCATCTTCTTCGTTTAGTATCGAAAAATTCCTATATTCGTTATTTAGTTCGGGATAATTAAGCTTATCGGTTATCGGGGAATCTATCGGTGTTACAGGCGAGTTTTGCTGTACGGAAAGCGGTGTTCCCCAAGAGACCCGTTTTTTCGGTTTCGTTGAATGGTTCCGGGAACCACTGGTATTTCCATTATCAAATTCTTGAATTTCTATCCGCGTTTCTACCGGCTCCAAAGCTGTTGAATTAGCGTCAGGTCCGTCTGCAATGTCCTCTGGTTGCCAAAAACTTTCCTCTAAATTGCTATTTGTTGTATTTAATTCTTCATTATTGCTATCTTCTATTAGTAGTGACGGGGGTTCTTCATAATTCGGGCGTGGTTGATTTTGACGACGCGCACTGACTCTTTGACCTATTCCTTCAGTGTTAATATTCGAAATGGGTAATGTTTCCTTTTCACATGGTACAAGAGGTAGTGCGTGTAATACTGGGTTGCGAGACAACGCGTCCGCGTTAGCGTTAACTCGTCCAGGTTTGTAAATTATTTCATAATCGTAGTCAGCAAGGAGTATTCTCCACCGAGCCAAACGAGATACTGGGTCCTTGATTGAAAATAGCCATTGCAGAGGGCGATGGTCAGTTACCAATGTAAATTTCCGTCCGTAGATGTATGTTCGAAAATGTTTTACCGCGAATATAATTGCCAAACATTCCTTTTCCGTGGTTGAATAATTTTTCTGACAGTCTGTGAGCAAATGAGATGCATATGCAATGGGCGGATCCTGGCCTATTTTTCCTTGGCTCAAAATAGCGCCGACCGCACTATCAGATGCATCCGTGGTTATAATGAAAAGTTCGTCAAAATTCGGATATCTTAAAACAGGTTCTTCGCAAAGAGCTTGCCTAAGGTCCTCAAAGCTATTTTGTTGTTCCTCTGTCCAGATAAAAGGTTTTTTGGTACTTGTTAGGTCCGTCAAAGGTTTGGCCCGTTTGGATAAATTTGGAATAAATCGACGGTAATAATTGACTAATCCCAAGAATTGTTTTATGGATTTCCTATTGGTCGGTACCGGGAATTCTGACACGGCTTTAATTTTTTCAGGATTCGGTTTTACTCCCTCTGATGAAATAATGTGACCCAAATATATGACTTCGTTTTTGAGAAATTCAACTTTATCGGTTTGTAGAGTTAGATTATATTTCCGTAATCGGTCGAATAGCTGTCTAAATCGCGATTCCATTTCCTCGAGCGTTTCTCCAAAAACCACTATATCATCTATATAAACGTATAAAATTTTTCCAATCAACCCCTGCAACACACGTCGCATCAATTTTTGAAAGGTGGCGGGAGCATTTTTTAATCCAAAAGGCATCCGAACGTACTCAAAATGACCATCGGGTGTGGAAAAAGCTGTTTTTTCTCGATCTTCGGGTGTCATAGGTATCTGATGGAATCCATTAGCTAAGTCAAAAACTGCGAAATATTTAGCACCTCCGCCACGGTCTATAATGTCTGAAATGCGTGGTAGCGGGGAGCGATCATCTACAGTTTCCTCATTTAATTTCCGAAAATCTACAACCATACGCCAACGTTTATTCTGTCCGAAATTTGATTTTTTGGGCACTAACCAAATCGGCGAATTATATGGAGAGTTTGAAGGTACTATTATGCCTAATTTTTCTAAATTTCGGACTTGGGTTTCAATTTCCTTTTCTTGACTAATACTAAATGGATATTGGCGAGTGAATATTGGTCTAGAGTCTGTCAATTGTATTGTGTGTGCCATTGCGGTTGTTTCTCCAAGAGGATCTCCGGGAATAGAAAATCTATCAGAATATTCCGTCACTATCGTTTCAACAAGGGTCCGAGATTGAGCATTTAAATGGTCTAGTTTCAGAGTTTTCATAATTATATTTAGACGTTCTTCCTGGGTACGATTTGCCGTTTCATAATTTCCGAGGTCATTATTTTCGAAGTCCAGTAGTTATTCTTCACTGAGCGGAGACAGCGAATTATTGGGTTCGTGTTCGCGAAGTTCCTTACCTTCCGTTTCATTATCTTGCGCAGGAGGTTCGCCTAGATACGTTCGTAAAATTTCCTGATCGCGATTATATATAGCCAAAGTCCTTTCCATTTCTTGAGTGTTTGAAAAATTGATTGGGAAATTGGTCGTTTACTGGTGACTATTGAACGATGGTAAAATGAAATTGAGGTGTTTTCTTGAAGAAGATAAGAGCTGCCTATTAATCCGATTACCCCTTCAGGAAAATTCGGTTTCTCGACCACATAAAATAGAGCCCAACTGCCGTTAATTTTCATACATGTAGCACCGACCGTTGTAACCGTTCCCTTTAAGCCTTCTATTTTAATAATTTCTTTATTTACCACTGGTGCGTCAGGTCTAATCGCGCTTAATTTTACCAAATTTAACATGGAGCCCGTGTCAATTATAAACTCGCCCTCGCCGGTGTCCAATTCCTTCGCCTTGACTCGAATTCGAGGGGAGGGTGCCTGTTCGAGGTACGGTATCCGGGACTGGTTCGGGACATCGTGCGTGATGGTGATGAGGTCGCGCTCGTTCGCCACCCGGTTGGAGAGCAAGCGCGGTTGGAGTTTAAATTTTCCCTTTCTTGAGACGCATTCCTCCGTGGTGAAAAGTTTCGGTTTCGCGACAAAGGTTGCTCCCGTCGTGAACGAGATGGTTCTCGCCGATTGAAATTTCTCTGTCTAATATCTCGCTCAGGACCACGGACCTCATGATAATATCTTCGGTCTGGACTGCTCATACGTGGACGAAACTCGCGGTCAGGTACTCGCGAACGGTTCGCTCGATCATAATAAGAAATATTCGCCTGATATGATGTCCTGGGATATTCGTATTCTATTTGTCTGGGGGGTTCGCGCCATTCCGTCGAGGTCCGTTCGGAATCATACGGAGCTGGTGGACGCGGAGGTAGAGGGTACGCGTATGAGTCGATAGGAAAACCACCTATCCCTCTATTTTGACATTTTTCCGCGTACAATGCTTCATCAAATGCCTCGTTTAATGAAGTAGGCATTGATGCTACAACTGCATGCGATATATGTGCGGGTAATCCCCTAATAAATGATGTACGCGCTAACCGATCGAAATTCGAAGAATCCCATTCTTCCCCGTATTCGTCGCGGGCACTACCAAGGGCCTGATGTCGGAGTCTCGTAAATCGGTGAATATAATCTAAAATGGATTCGCGCGGAAACACGCGAATGTGTTCTAATTCATATCGAATTTCTAAATGAGCTCTGCACGGCGCATACCGTTTACGTAAAAGTCTAAGAAAATCAGTAATATTCGTGCAGTTGCTATCCTCAATGTAAAATTTAATAGGTTTAGTTAACTTGTGTTTGAGACCGGAAAGAAATCTGTCTTCATGGCCTCTAGGAATACGATCCATTACGTTAATTACGGCCGATAGAAAATTTTCAAAAGAAGTGAACCCAGGGTCAAAACGCGGGACTGATTCCAACGCATGATAAACTCGATCTTCCTCATCACGGGACATACGCCACATATCGTATTGTGACATTTCGTGGGAATTTTGTGATCCCCGATCCATTGAGGATCTGGAGGTCGAAGTTAATGGTGCGTTTACCGGAAGTGCGGGAGGAGCACGCAGCGGAGGTGAATCCGTCAACCTCGGCATGTTAATGTCTACGCGATATGATTATATACGATACACGACGACAGGTAGTAAAAGTGCAATACAAAACAAAACAATATGAAATACTATCTGCGAAATAACGTTTACGGGGCAAGGTCAAATTAGAAGTATCCCACTTCTGACACCAAATTTTGTTACGTCGCGGTTTATTTCGCGGTTCTTAATCTATAAAGTGCTTATGCACACCTTGACCTTGACCGTTAACGTATACTTCGCCTGGATGTCCGGTTTCGAGCTTAGTCAGTTCAATTGGAAGGCGGGTATTTAAAGACTGACTAGGCGTTTAGTACTGTAGGCTTCGACTTTAATATGAATGTTTTACTTACAACTTGATGTTTTCTCTTACACCCACACACTTACTCTCGTACTGTTGGTAAACTCGATTTGTCGGTACTGTTTCGGGGGTAGAGGGTGACGACGTCTTAGTCCTCGCGGTGGTCCGATGCGATGGCGCACGCACTCCCGTATTTCACGTTTACGGGTCTTGTATAATCAGACCCGGAGATACGATACGCGAATGACCGCTGGCCGAGCGCGAGGTAAGAAAGTCACAACGAAAGAGAGCTCGATACCCGCGCTTGTCGGCGGTTTTTGTACCCGAAAGTGTGCCAAATCGAGATTACTTAATTGTCACTCATGCACATTTCGGAGTGTCGCGATCGGTTCGCTGAACGCCGCGTTAATACATTCCTGCGCTCAATTCGATCGCGACCCGAATACCGACGGAAAAAGGAATATCGCCGGATGTAACAGATATTTCGATTTTAACATCGTGCATGCACTATAGTATTATAAAACTCATATTTGTGTAGTTTTGTTATGTAATACGAATATTTAAGGATGTAAATCAATATACACGATCGATAATTTCGGGCGTGGTCGGCGTCGTTGGTTTCACGTCGTAGTACGCCGCCCGCCATGAAAGACGCTGAGTCAAAGTGGTCCAAGCGTCGATGTTATTCGGTGAAAGGCTTCTCGTCATCGTGTACTGGCAAAGGAACCAGTTTTGCAATGGCCCGATCGAAAGAGCGTGATCCCTGCCTCAGTGTTACAACGCGAATGAGATCGTGACTCCCGGGATGTAACTTTTCAATCCTCGCCAATGGCGAGTGGACGGGGTAAGGTCGTCTTTGACCAGCACCATTCTGCTCACGCGGAGGTTTCGCTCGGTCCCAGACCATTTGACGCGATGTTGGAGTTGGTGAATGTACTCCTTGCTCCACCTGTGCCAAAATTGGAAGTGCATATTAGTTATAATCTTCCCGGGGGTTAAGGGTTCTAGGCCCTGTGGATCTTCGGAGACCGGCGTAAGTGGTCGGGAGTTGAGACACACTTCGATACGGCAAAGTAAAGTGGCCATCTCTTCATAGGTAAGCATAGCTTCTCCTATTATCCGTCGCAGGTGAGTTTTCATACTCTTGGCCGCTGCTTTCCATAAACCTCCCATGTGCGGTAAGTATGACGAAATGAAGGATCACTCAGTACCATCGTTGGCCAATGCCTTGGCAGTGGCTATTCCGTAGAATTCTAACGTCTCCCTAAATATTCGTTGCAGTAGTCCACGGGCTCCCTGGAAGGTGGTGGCATTATCACTGAATAGTTGACGACGGTGACCTCATCGGCACGTAAACCTGTGGATCGCAGACGGGAACGTCGAGGATGTGACGTCAGTTACTGCATCGAGGTATACTGCTCTGGTTACCATACATACGAAGACCACGACGTAACCCTTCTGACTTTTGTGGCCTCTACCTTCACTAGTTCGTAGTTGAAACGGACCGGCATAGTCAATCCCTGAACGCATAAAAGGCTTCGAAGGTTGAACCCTGACTGTTGGTAAGTTACCCATAGTGTAACGTTGGAGTCCCGTCATGACCCTCGTCCGTATACAGACAACATATTCGTGTAGGATCTGCTTGGCGCGAGCACGACACCTCGGAATCCAAAAGACCCGATAGGCCGAGCCCAAAGTAGCATTGATGCCGCCATGCAAGGTCTAGAGATGTGCGTCCCGGATCGCTAACGTAGCCACGTGTGAGACTCGGTGCAAAAAGGCTGGGTGACCTTTCACAGGTTGGTATTCTGCAGCCGTTCTCTGTCCCTGATAATGCCATCGGGACCTAGAAAAGGTCGCAGTGTCTTCAGATGTGACGCTGCGGGAACCGTGGAGCCTCAGGATAACCTATCTAGCTCGGAGGGGAACGTTTCCTGCTGACTCAGACGAATGGTGAGGAAAAGTGTCTCCCATAGTACCATTGTCATTAGGAATGTAGTACCAACACGCTTGCCTGTTTGACAGCGTGCCATGAATCGCCTGATTTGGGCAGTAACGCGTACCAAGCGATCGAGAGAGGAAAATCTGGTCAGATAAGGGTTTTCCTCGTTGGCGTGTCTCGCCAGTAACACCATGGCCTGACGTTCCTCAGGTACCCATCCGGGGAAATCCTTGAGTGTCGGCGTAGGCCATTGTTCGGGATCACCGGTGAGCCAAGTCGATTCAGTCCACCATACGGCCGACTACTGTAACTCCCTGCTCGAAATACATCTTGTCGCCAGGTCTGTAGGATTGCCGTGAGTCCCCACGTGTCTCTAGGGCGTTCCAGGTAAGAGTTTGAGTATTTCGGCTACTCTATGCGCTACAAAAGGTTTCCATTTGGACGGGTGTGACTGAAACCATGCCAATACCACCGTAGAGTCTGACAAAGCCTGGACTGAGCAGTTGCAGAATTCCAACCCGTCCTGCAGCGCTTTACTAGCAGGCGTGCCAGTAATACGGCACCACACAACTCTAAATGAGGTATGCTGAAAATCCTGGTCGGGGCTACTCGAGTTTTTGCCACCAATAATGACACAGTGGTTCTCTCAGTCCGACGAATGACGAGGCACACAGCTGCAACGTAAGCACGCTCGGAAGCATCGCAGAACGCGTGTATCTCTACCTCACAGCCGTCTAGAGAGTATTGTAGCCATCGAGGTATGGATATCTCGTCGAGCACCGGGAGTTCCTGACGGAAATTGGTCCAACGGTTCGCAGCTGCGTCGTTGAGGGTCTCATTCCACGAAACACCTGCTAACCAGAGATAATGCAATAAAGCTTTCGCTCTAATTAAAACCGGGGCTAAGCAGCCCAACGGATCAAAAAGGTGCGAGGACTCAGAAAGTATAGTTCGGTTGATCCACGTCGTACTGGTACTTTCTTCAGACACGTGATCCACGCACTGCAAGTGATTCATTCAATGTGTCCCACCTAAAACCCAATGCTTTATGGACGTCAGGTTCCTGGAAGGTCTTAACCTCAACTAACGGCGAGTTCATCCTAGAGTCAGAATTGGCCCACTTGTCAAGCGGAAATTCTGCCGAGGAGAGATGACCAGTAAGTTCCCGGCGGATTTTCCAACTATCTTCGTTGGTATCAGCCCCAGCCAAAATCCCGTCAACGTCGCGCGAAGCACCGGGGCGGCTAAGGGATAGACTGATCCTTCGTCAGAGGCGAGCTGCTTCGGGGGTAAAACCACTCTAGAGCCAGAAAAAACGACCTAAATTTGACAATTTATTTTGGAAGTACGACAAACGGAAAGAAATTTCTTTTGAGAGAGTTTACTTAACACATATTGAAGTACGCAAAATAATTTTTTTCATTGTCATTTTCGTGCAATATGGGGGGTGACAGAGCCCATCGGTGGAATGAGCTTTTGTAGAAATACCACCACGGGAGGACGGATTTCTCGCCATGTGTGAGTCCTAGAATAAAAACTCAAAAAGATTTATAATCTATATACAATTGGCTTTGGAAGTACGTAGGGGTTTTTTGATTAATCAATTTTTGTAGAAGTAATGCAGTTTTTAAGAAATGAATCGATTTTTTGTATTCACAAAAAGTTTGTATTCAATCAAAAAACGGCTACGTACTTCTAAAGAGAATACTGTTGTGCAGCTACTTAAAAATTTTCAATTCGATCCATGTAACAGTCACCGAGAAATCCGTCCTCCCAGTATGAGAAACGTGGTTTCGAAAAAGCACATTTAAAGTTTTATGAAGTATTGAATCCTGTAGTTCTTGTTTGCCTCCAATCTGCGATCCCTTTCTATCATAACACGCTTGCTATAATGTTATCGTATTCTAGTTATCTCTTCAGGAACCCTAATAGCGTGTGTTTTGTAGGTAAGAGGAAAAATTATTATTTTAAATGGTAAAAGTGTTGTAAATTAAGTTTATTGAAAAGATATTTTTATAAAAATATGCAGTGAAATATCCGCGAAATGTATGAAACGTGACGCGAGAAGTCCCGAATTACAATGTACCGTTTCCAGGCGATTCTCAGTTTTTATATGTTGTACCTAATCAGAAAAAATAGACCATCGCGTGGTCGGCGCAGCTGATGTGACATCGCTACATCGTTGAACTCCAACAAAAAGTAATACAAAAGCGATGAATCCCAGCTCTGAGAAGCTGCGGTAAAATTGATGATTGACCCTTTTAAAATTTGTTTCCCATTATAAATCAAATAGCATTCTATTTCTATAACACTAAAGTACCATTTAAGCCAAAAAAAATCGATTTTTTGAAAATCCTAGAGTGGTTTTACCCCTGAAGCACCTGAGGAGCAAGAAGGGCGCCCGATCAGTGCCGTAAGTAACCGTATTGAGACGATAGTCAGTCACCCTCCCTGATGGGTCGCTCCTCTACAGTATGCGCAGTCAATCCCAATCATGAGGATGGATCAAGATTTGAGGAAACATCTTGACGATATCCGCAGAAAAGGCCACCCGAAATAGACGCCACCGCGTAATGACCGCCCAGAGGTCGGTCAGCATCTCCGGGCCGGGCAGGAGCGCATCGTTGAAAGTGGAGGATCCAGCTTCCACGCACAGGAAGCGTTAAAAACCACCAAGATCTTCTACTCGTCATCTGCCTCCTTCCAAACTGTGTGATGAGGTAGGTAATAACAGGGGTCGTCCTCCTTGAGCTATCCCGTTACCGCAGTCATGTGGCCAAGCCGTTGATATTTCTCCATAAACACCACATAATACTGCCTAAGCACGGGATCTCGATCTCGCTTTCGTTCGGCCGAGAGGTGGAGCCTTAACGCTGGAGTTCGGGAGATTACTGCCTTCGGTAACATATCCCAAAAGGGCAGGCGCACGACATAACGACCAGATTCATCCTGGAAAGTTGTGTCCTGAAACAGTTGTTCACACTTAAGTCCATCGTGCGACAGCGGTGCGGTATCCGGAACCTCTTCCAATTCCCAGAACCTTGAAAGATCGGCCGAGGGCTCATCCCAGCATACGTGGAGCACTTGTTTGGATCGAGTGTATGCCGTCCCGTCAGCTAGTCTGAGGAGGGTCCATCCGAAGGGCGTTCAAACTGTCACCGTAGATCCAAGGGGGCCCTAGCGTTTGTCCTGAAACAAACCACAAATATCCGCACCTAAAAGAACATCCACTCGACCAGGTAAAGTACACCTAGGATCGGCCAAGGTCAGTTCCTTAATATGATGCCACTCGGGATTTTCCAAAGGTTGCGATAACGTGGGTGCTGTGGAGCTTTTGGTTACCAGAGCATCAAGCTGCAGCCGGAAAGCGTCATCGAAGGGTGACCGAAGGGTCACCAGAACCTCGGAACGCGCCGTTCCCACCCTGGCTCCCTGATAACTGCTGAGGTTAACCCGGACCTCTCGTTTTGACACTCTAAGCGACTGCGATGCCCACTCACTATGGAAGGAGCATTCCGAGGCAGAGTCCAACAGTGCCCTCACGGAAAGTCTTCTTCCGTCCGAAGCTTCTAGAATAACTTGGGCGGTGACTAAAATAGTCACCCTGTGGGTGCTTACTGTATATGTCGCAGAACAAGTCGAGGTTCAGGGCGCTGGATTTCCCTTGTCTGCCGCTACACGTATCGTGAAGCGTAGTATGGTGATGTCCGTCACAAACGCAGCAACGAAAGTTGGAGGCGCATTTTTGCAGGTGGCACTGGCGACCGCTCTTCTGCTTCTTCTTGCCATTGCTGAGATTGACTGTCATTGCAGTGCGAGTCGCCACAGCGCAAGTGGCAACGCCCAGTCATGGTGGCTTCCGGGGGCCCTTAGGCAGACCACAGTCTCCTGAGCCATAAAACTGCCGTGCATGGCGTTGCGCGATACCAGAAACCTGGGCAAAATGCAACCGCCGGCAGAGGAACATGTGGTAGAGTTTCGACTCGCTCTGAAGGATTGGCGTGACGGGACCTTCATTTGAGGTGTCGGGGTTTAGCCTTTGTATCCGAGACGAGATCCCGGAGACCACGCACCTCTAACCCTAAAAAACTACCTACGGAGGTACCCAATCCCGGATCCGCGGGCAACAGATACCATTGGTACGCAGACTTGCGTGGGACAGGTGACTCGGATGAGCTCACGACATAGGGTGAGGGCACGGCCGTCGTTTTGAGGTGTCGGGCTGAGGGACCTGGTCATACTTAGTATCCGAGACGAGGCTGTGAGGCAGACAACACGACTCTCATCCTTAAAACTGCTACTACGGAGCTGCACAATCTCAGGTTTCTGAGCAACGGATGCCACTAGTTGTAGAGGAAGCCCGCCTACCGGGGGCACGCCCTCGCGCATAACCTGTTCAGCGTGGCTCGAGGTTCATTCTCACCGACACAGATACTGAGGGTGGTGTAAAAGCCCCACCGGGTTCGCAAGTGCCTGGTGTCATACCTATATTGAATTGGATTCCTAGGGGTAATAAATGTGACATCTGAAGGAGGGGTGTAATGTTGCGTATAGCCGATCGGGTGAGGAAGCACGTCCGCGCCCCATCTTGGTGGGCTGGATACAGACTAAATCATGGTGGCTTTCGGTGTGACAGAATGGACAGGCTGACGAGACGAGGACAGGGCGCGAACCTGATTCTCTAAAAACATTTCCAGAGCACTAAACAGCGGGATCGTTAGTTGATCGGGAAGAGATAACTCACAGGCCAGTCGTGTCGCTGGATCCAGTTTTGCAGTTAAAAAAAACCAAACCACTCGTCCCACTCCATGACTGGTTTGCCAAGTGCTTTGAAGGCCTCCTAAGTTTGGCGGAACTCGTCCAGAGGACGCTTGATCTCCGCCGATTGAAATTTCGCCGCTGCGGGGGTGTGGATCAATCTCCTCACGTGGGCAGCGGAAAGGATGCGACGGTTTCCAAAACGTCGCTCCAAGGACGCCCACGCTCCATCATAATTTCCCTCAGTGATGGGAATCAGCAGGAGCATTTTCAAACAGAACTTCAAGTATTAAAGTTTACGTACCTTAGAAATCCGCGAGGAGTCGTGAACCAAAGAACAGAACTGGTCACGAAAACTTTCCCACCGGAATACATCTCCCGAGAAAGTAGGGAGGTTGATATGTGGCAGAGTTGGCTCCGGGTCTTGAACAATTGAAGGGGGTTTGGACTTTCCTCGGTCGATGAAGTCATAGTCGCAATCCACTCGTCGATGACTGCCCCTTGGCAGAGGTACGCTTCCTCTATGTCCGAAAAATAATTGGACGTAAAATACACCTCTTTTTCACCTAATCACGATGCTGCTGACTAAACTCCCTCCAATAGTTGTCCAACAACTTCTGCCTACGTTTTAGCAAGGACGGTGATATGCTTTCCTCCCCAGTTTTCCTTAAATTTGTCAACAAAGGCGAAATTCGGCCACCCAACTCTCCTTGCGCGGTTAAAAGGTCAGTGGCTTTCGTAGCCATAACGCACGAATTTAAACGACGACCGTTTAATTAAAACCATACAAAAAAAGTTGCAAACGTTCGCTGCACAGCGGTTAGAACACTAGATCACGGTATCGTTACTCTCCGTCTCGGTGGCCTCCCAGCGTCTTCGAGCAGATGCTAGATCGCGTATCAGCTGTCGTGGAGGGATGTCCTTCGGGGGGTGTAATAGTAATGGGCGATTTCAACGCCCACGCTCGGGAGTAGGGGTCGCGGAGGACCGATGCTGGAGACAAGGCGATGCTAAACTGGGCCGCGGCTGGGGGTCTTGTGCTGCAGAACCGCGGTACCGAAAGAACTTGCCTGAGGCCCTAGGGGGAGTCGGTGGTAGACCTGGTCTGGGCTACCCCTGAGGCTGCACGCAGGGTGTTGCGTTGCAGAGTAGATAACAGAGAGCCACAACAGAGAGCCTGGGACCTCAGACACTGGGGAGAGTGGTGGAGGCTCTGTTCGGCCCAGCACACGTCGGCCGAGTGCCCGGCTTGGGCGTGGCCGCGGCACTACCTCCAGCTCGGTCTGGAGGTAGGAGAGCTCAGTATAGGGACGGTCGTGGCGTCCGTGGTTGGGGACGCGATTAAATGGAGTGCCGTCACCTCTTTTCGCGAAGAAAAAGAGGTTCCTTTTTTCCAAAAAGGAGACCACCGAGCGCGAGCGGAGCGAAGCACCGGCCTCGCCGACGCCCAAGTAGAGGGAGGGGAGTAGTAACATGACGGGGCCGCGCGGGGGTACCGGGACCCTCGCAGCCACCAGTTAACCCGTACTGACACCAAAGGTCCCATTTGGTGACCTACCCAAATTCCGTAGGGGAGAGGCAGACGGCGCTTTACCGCCCTCCCAGGTGACGGCGATCGGAGCCAACGCGGAGTGAGGCGGCCTTAGTTCGGGGTTTGCCGGAGGCCTCGTAGAACGCAGGGAACGGCAGCCACACGGGTGTTGGGCGGGGGCTGAAGACACCCTTGCACGTGGCAGCGGGTATAGTCGATGGTGGTCATGGAGACTCCAACGACTCCAAGTTGGGAAGGGGGTCAGAGTTGCGGGGTTGCATGGGTGGGTACGTACAGGGTGTCACACAAATATGGTACGAGCCAGAAAGGGGTGGTAGATGGGGCTATTCTGAACTTTTTCCTTTGCAAAAATATTGGATGAGGCTTTATTTTTAAATCATTAAGGAAAAACACTGACCAATCAGAGCACGAGAACCGTGCGCGCTCAGGGGCGTCGTGCAGGCACGAGTAACAGTGACTGTCAGATGACCGTGTAGTAGAAGGCTATTAGGTGAAAGAAAAATCGGAATAATTGTTGAATTATTCTTCATTTATGAATAATAAATAAACTAATTCGTCTTTATTCACGTAGTCAGAGTAAATCAAATTTATAACGATACTGTAGTTCGTTGTCGCAAAGAAATAATAGATAAAATATCGAAAATTACACTCGACAAATATTATGACGATGAAAAAGGACAAACTCTCATTCTGGAATAAATATATTTTTTTCCATTCTGAAAGAGAATGTACTTTTTCATTCACCGAAAAATATTTTAAATCTAATAACTAATAAATGTAATAAGTCTTGCGTATGTTCAATGAAGAAAAGTACAAACAATTTGAATACGACTTACCCATTGATTCAAAAATAATCCTGTTTCGATGGAAATGAATTTTCGTCATCAGAACGATTCTTACAGTTGACAAAATTATTTTCATCGCACAGAAACTCTCAATCCACTTCACTGTGACATTTTGCATAATCATTATTAAATTAATATTCTGTAAAAAAAAAAAAAATTGAAAAAGATCGGCCCATTTAGATGCATAAATTTATTTCTGTTAGTCTATAATTTCGTAAAGAATATTTTAATTATTAAACGATAATTGATATTATTTAACACTGTGATGTATCTAGTATAATATGCAGTTAAAAAAAATAAACATTGTTAAAATAATCCACCAGGTTTGATGAACACAAATGTGTGAAACGAGGTACATCCATCGGTCATTGTACGAACAGCTGTTGTTATAACTGAGGCAATGAACTCTCGATTTATTCCACAGTAATTTTTTGATATCTTACAAATTCATTTTTCGCATACTTTGATTCGCTCCATGGGGTGCAATACATTTTTTTCGCAAATGTTCTAAAAATTGTTGCAAAGTACAAACTTTTGTGCACAAATTGAAAAAAAATTGACGTCCCTACGATTTTTTTTGGCGGAGTTATGTACGTTGAAAAGTTACCCATGCATTTTAGCCAGCTTATGCTTGGTACCGCCAACATTAGCGTTATTCGATGTACACCACGAGGATATTGCTGGTTGTATTTTGTGCATAGTGTGTACGTGTGTGTGTGCTTGTCTGTGTATGCGTCTGTGTGTGTATGCAAGTGTGTGTCTGTCTGTGTATGCGAGTGCGCGTCTGTGGATGCGTGTACTATGTCATGTAATATCGTGTATTCCCAACTAGTTTTTGAGCAACTAGAACACAAAATTTCGAATGACCGCCTACTACCCTTTAACAATTAGAGTCAACGTTACAATACGAATGGCGCGAAATTCCTCAAGGTGCAATAAGATCCTGGATCAATATGCAGGAACATATTCAGGTAGTTGCTCAAAAACGAAAACTGAAACGGGTAAAGTAGATTTTGATATAAAGGCTTTCTAGTAAACAATTACACTGTTCCAACGCGAAGGCGCTTGTTCATGCTCACAGTCAGCCGCTACGTTTGAACTTATCGCTCTCGTTCCTGGGCCGGCACTGTACAAGCGCTCCGACTAATTGGTGTTTTTCGCTAATAATTCAAAAGAGAAACTACAAACACCGTTTTCACAAAGCAGAAGGTTGGTCACAATCACCTAGCCTACCAACTCCTTTTCGGGGGTTATACTAGTTGCGAGATACCCTGTATATGTAATAAATATGAAGAGAAATCGATTATATTAGATATCATGCAGTATTTATTACACAACCACATCATATCATTAATTAATATAGACATACCATTGTTTTGTTGAACACAAATTCCCGTTAAATGGCATATGACATAAAAGTCATATATCATCTCATAGATGTTCCAATAAAATTCACTATCGCAATGAGTACGTTATTCAATATTTACTGATACCTATAGATATCATTCTTGTATACATATATCCCAAGATTTCATATTGACACTAGAATTTACACCTGCCAGTCAAACGAAAGTACTATTATCACGCTTGACACTTCGGCATAGACATGAGTGTAACTATGTGATATACCGCAGCACGTGGAAAATTAGTGTAATAATGTCCCTTGGAGTGAAGATGACACGAAAATCGACATATAAAATGCCGTCCCCATATTCAGCCTACAGTTTTTCGACCACATCTCTAACCGTGGCAGCTGAAAATGTCACAGCTCACGAAAGCAGAAGCCAAAGACTGTACGCGCGATAAATTCTTTCGTTTAAATTCTGCAGTAATAGTTAGAATAATACATTTTTTTATATCTGTATTACGCAATAAACACCAATTGAACATTTAATTTTATTTGACGCTTCGTTGGTTACTTTAATGTCTCATGTTTCGTGTGTGCTGTGTTTAGCGTGAATAAATGTTTGCATGTTAGCTTAGTAATGAATTCAAGATTTTGACTGAAACGAGGATGTGCAGCATTTCAGAATCCACAAATGCAAATCAAGAATGTATTCGCTCTTCGTTACTACAAGGCGGTAGGAAAATTTTTAACATTGACGGGGCTGAATCCATACAGTACGACTCGAGGAAGCAAAATTAGGCTCAATGTGGTATTCTACAGTTTGATCTCGAGCATAATCCCACTGGTAAGTGCAACTTAATATCTTTTAATAGCGGACTATTAACGGAATTATGCTTGGAAGTTTTGTTAATTACAAATACTCATTTTTTTTTTAACACGTCTGTGTGTGCACAACGTATCACAAAAGAAACTGCCTTTCTAAAAAAAGAATTCTACCACGGATAGAATCACTTGCAGGTGACGTGCTTCTTCTACTTTCATATTGCATTGTGTGTTTTGGTATACTAACTTGCTCCTATTCAATTGCGCCAATGGTAGAGGTATAAATATATACTTTGATATTGTCATTTAAATACAAGGTGCCTTGAAACTAATGTAACTCCCGCAGAGGTTGTAGTTGAGATAACACTGAACAACTTTTATTTTTCTCTTTGCAAAAAAATAATACGCATTTTCTTACAACCGAATCAGTAACTTCACTTTACCTCGATGTTACTTTTCACTGCAACATTTTACTGACATTTTTCACTAATTGCCTAGTGTAATAACCAAGGATAAAGAACACAAAAGAAAACGCATGGACGATTATTCGCAAATAACTTTCACTTTTAAAAGAGTTGTTCAGAATCATCTCAGCTATAATCCCTTCCCAGGAGTTAGACTTGTTCTGAGACACGCTGTATAAATCAGCATTTGAAATATCAGACGAGACATTCCGTATATTACTAATCAAGTTTTAACAGATTCTAAATAATAATGAATTAACATGATTACGTGATCGAGTTCTATAATTCCACAGGTTCTAGAGTTATGCGTAGCAATCGAAGCGAAAGATATCGATGAAATAATTGACATCTTACCTCACATATTTGTAGTCATTACAAGCCTCGTTCAATTCGGAAATATTGTTTTGAACAAAGAACTCGTACGTACATATATGTATATCACTTTTTGAAAATGATCTGTCTACTTTCCCTATTACAATGGCTACGTTGCATTGCAGTTTAAAACGTTATTAGATTTTATCGTAGAAGACTGGGAAACATTGACAAATGAATTACACGTGCTGGACAACGTTACCGCAAAAGGGAACAGACTTTCCTATTTGTACAGAAGTATATGCAATGTTGTAATAAGAACACTAATACTGTTTATGATAATTGTTCGATGTTGTTCAGTTTATGTACATTTCTTCCAGTGACTTTGCTATCGTTTTTAATATTATTTAACTACATTCCATTAATTCCTCCGACATTGGATATCGTTCTACCACTAAATGAAACACGCCCAAGACAACAACTGTATCAAGTTAATTACGTATTTTTTGATGTTGATAATCACTTTTTCGCTATATATCTTCATATGGCTTGGGCTGGCTCCATAGCTGTATTCGTAATCGTTACCGTAGATTCCCTATACATGCTTATAATTCATCACGCTAGCGGACTATTTGACGTGTGCGGGTAAGTATTTATTACTTTAAATGACAATCTCGAATCACAATGAATTCGTATCTTTTCGCACCGCTATCTTTTAAACATTTTGGTACCGGTTTATACAGGGTGCCTCGCAACTAGTATAAGACCCAGAAAGGAGTTGTAGGGAATGTGATTCAAAACAACTTTTTTGTTTATAAAAATGGGGTTTGAAAATTCGTTTTTAAATTATTAATGTAGGGAATGTATTGTATTGAATTCATTGCATCTTATAATGGTTAAGAGCGTTCCGATCATTCGAGACGTCGAACATTCGAGGTGTCGATCGTTGGAGACATCGAACGTACGAGGCCTCGGTAGCTTTTTGTTTTTGCACGCGTACCGGGGACACGCGTTCCCTCGAAAATCGGAGACGATTTCGACACCGAGACGAGAAGAACATACAATTTAGACATCGTAACGGAAAGGTGACTGCGACACGGTTAATGAGGTGACCGATTAGCTCAAACCTATATTAAGAAAATCCCAGACCAATCAGAGCGCGAGAATCGAGCGAGCTCGGACTTCGGCGGGACAGCTTCAAACATGACGGCTGACTGCGGGCGCAAACAAGCAACCTAATATTGTGTTGTGTTATGTCAAGGTTAGATCGCATAACGTGTAAACAATTTAAGAATAATGTTCAATTATTCATTCATCGCAAATAAAAGATAAAATATTTGTTATTAACAGAAGTCGAGAAAATAAAATTTCTTGAATACTAGTATTCGTTATTTATCAGGAACGTGAAATTAAGTATCGAACATTGTTACAATAGCTTTTTAACATAATACTGTAGGAATACGGAAAAATATCCGGACCGAAACGGGAATCGAACCCGTGCCCCTCAGATTACGAGTCGTCGACGCTCCCAACTGAGCCACCGGCGTCCGCCTAATACACGTCCTTTCCGTATTCCTTTTGTTCTTATCGGGTATGGAGGTCCCGCCAATCCCACAATACTAACTAAGAAATTGACGGTTTTTAATCGAAACATAATTCTTTTATCGAAGGAAAAAAAGTTTAAGTGTAAGGGTGTAGTGGAAAATCGAACTATGTCACAATATTACTTTTTGAAATAAATTGAAAAATATACGTAAAAATTGGTGCAAAATCGGTGTCTCTCCGCGTTCATAGATTGTTTAAACATGTTTAAATATTCAGACTGCATAAAAGGCAGATACCTTTGTATTCAGGAAAGTCTACAGAGTCTTCTGTTGCAAACGGAATTTCAGAATCTTTTATAGTTACCTCTCAAAATTGGTTTGAATTTCGAAAATGTGCTTTTTTTTCAAAACCAAATTTTTCAAAAACTGTACGCGTTAGCGAAAAACAGATTGCAGATTCGTAATCAGTGCAAGAAATACTATAATAATCACTGATCAGATTTTAGAACGTCGGAAAAAAGTTGAAATTTGTTGGACAGTGTAACCTATGGGTAAAAACTGTTGCACGGTGTCTGTGCATTCTACGGAAGGTCAAGATCGTTAGAACGGCCCAGCAGCGAGGGCCCTCTTTCACTGAACCAGGATTATTTTCAAATAAGGGGTGAGCCTTATTTTACCTTTTTTATACATTCTTTATAAATTTAAAATAGACCTATATAAATATATAATAAACTAACTATTACACTTAAAATTTTCTTCCTTCGACAAAAGAATTATGTTTCGATTAAAAACCGTCAATTTGTTAGTTAGTATTATTTTAACAAGCTATTGTAACAATGTTCGATACTTAATTTCACGTTCCTGATAAATAACGAATACTAGTATTCAAGAAATTTTATTTTCTCGACTTCTGTTAATAACAGATATTTTATCTTTTATTTGCGATGAATGAATAATTGAACATCATTCTTAAATTGTTTACTCGTTATGCGATCTAACCTTGACATGACACAACACAATACTAGGTTGCTTGTTTATGCCCGCAGTCAGCCGTCATGTTCCAAGCTGTCGCGCCGAAGTCCGAGCGCGTTCTATTCTCGCGCTCTGATTGGTCGGGGAATTTCTTACTAATTTAAAAACGGAGTTTCAAACCCTATTTTTATATAATGAAAAAAGTTGCTTAGAATCCCTCCATCCCCCACCGCTTTGCGGGTCTTACACTACAGTAAAGCCCCTCACAGTGGACTGCTTGGTTGTTCCCCACAGTGGAAAATGTCTCTTCGTGCGCCTATGCGTGCGTCATTGCTGCGCCTATGTTTGCCTCGCTCGAGCCAGTCCAAGCGTAACACGATACTCGCCGCGGTCCCTTTGATGCGGGCTGACAGACCTCCAGTTCCAAATTTACCAATATAATTTTTTAATATTTATATTTTTTTGACTGTAAACTTTTTTAACATATTCGTGAGGTTCTTCCGATCAAAATAAGACCAAACAAGATATAATTGCGATCACAATTACCTGTGTAACAGGCCATAAAAGTTTCGGACGTTACATTTACGGCAGAGATACAAATAAACTTTTATGGCTTGTTAGACAGGTGATTATGATCGTAATTATCACTATTTCTACCAAGAGGTGTCAAAAGGCACCTTTCAAATTTCAACTTAAAATTATTCTCTATGTCGAATCAATTTCTATAATTAATTTTTTGACTTTTCATACAATAGTTGTTAAATAAATTCAGCGATATCATTTTCCTCCAGCTCATCGTGGATCTAAAAATGCGTATTCAAACGGAAATGCGTCAAAAGACACCTTTCGATTGAAATAGGTATACACAAAATCGTGGTAGAAATAGTGTTATATCATGTTTAGTATTATTTTAATCAGAAAAACTAGACGAATACGACGGTAAAATTTTCATTCACGAAAAACCAAAAATAAAGAATTTTGATTTTCGAATTTAAAAGACAGAACACGCAGAAGTCTTTCGTGTTTGCCGAACGCTTCAACCTTCTGCAACTCTGTCTTTTCCACTCGCCGTCCTCTTTCATGTTAAAAACTTTAATCACCCGTTACGTACGTAATTATTAACGCAATTACATCATGTTTGGTGTCATTTTAATAAGAAAAACCTGAAGAATACGATGGTACAAGTTTCATGAAAAAATAATAGGAAATAAGAAAATTGCAATCTTTTTCTTTGCTTGCATTAGTATGTGTCTCACCGATATTCGATCGTTTCGGTAACCGATCGTGTTTAATGCTTGACTGATTCCGAGGGGGATCCCCCCAGCAACCGAGCCACCTAGTATAAAATTTCGCTTCTATGTCCCTCACAGTGGACAATTTCGATTCCGGCCTCCGGTCCACTGTGAGGGTCTTTACTGTAGTTGCAAGACACCCTGTATATTCAATGTACGGAATTAAAAACAACTAACCTTCTTAAATCGTTGACAATATTGTAACAATTTGCCATTGGAGTCATATACCAATCAGAGAACCGATCTTAATTCTAATTATAATTCTCTTTAATTACCATTCTGTAGATATCAAATTCATGCAACATGCAAAAACGGTGAATTCAAGGATGGAATATTTAATCGATGCGTGATCACTCATCATAAAGCTCTGAAGTTAGTAGCAATTATATTAAAATAAAACGTGAGTAATTAACATAACCAACGTTCTTTTCGTTATGTATCTAGGTTTTTCGATCTCCTACAACAGTGTAGCCATAATATGAATTTAATGTTGGTCGGAATGAGCATGGTGTTAATCAGCATGACGGCTGTTCAAGTAAGAATACCTTTATTCTCAAACGTCCAGTATATCAATTTTTGTAAACACATTTATATTCCAGATAATTCTGTACATAGATCAACCTATGGATGCTCTAAGGTATATCTTGTTCCTTATCGCTGAGAAGCTTCATTTATTCGTCATTAGTCTAAACGGACAAATTCTACTAAACCACACTTTGTTATTAACAATAAGGATGTAAGTACTTAATATAACGTACAGATTACTCATTACACGAAAAGTCAATACTTCTGATCTATAATACAATTCATTTAGCATAATTTTATTTTCTTCGAAATGTTGCAATAGATACAACACTAACTGGTACGATATACCGGTCAAAGATAGAAAATTACTTTACACCATGATAATAAGATGCAACAAAGCATGCATCCTGAGTGCCGGTGGATTGTACGACATGAACATCGAGAACTTTGGAAATGTACGTATTAACAATAGTATTAATAAACTTGTTACGTTTGAATGTACGTTTCTGATGAACTTGTTTTATTTAAAAGACAGTCAAAGCGTGCATGTCGTATTTTACAATGTTTTTATCGCTGAGAGGATAATTTTTGTACCTATTTGTACGTATTCGCCTAACCGTAACGACGATGACAAAAACAAATTGCAACATCAATGTAAGTTATTGTTCGGATAATCTGCACCAGTCACATATTATTGTCAGTATATTAATTAGGATATCTGTGCAGGGTGTCACGTAACTAGTGTAACTTCCAAAGAAAGATTATAGTCAAAATGATTCTGAACAAACATTTCTTTTGCGAAAATGGTGTTTATGACTTCATTTTTGAATTAATAACGAAAAACACCGGCCAGTTGGGCCGCTTGTAGAGTGTCCGTCCAGTCGCGAGAGCAATGGGTACGAACGAATAACGGCTAACTGTGGTGATGAACAAGTGCCTTCGCGTCGGAAGAGTGTAATTGTTTGCTAGAAAGCTTTCATGTCAAATTTACTGTAATAAAGACTAAAAAAATTCAGAACAATGCTCAATTATTAATTCCTCCTGAAGGAGAGGGGACATACTGATTATATATTATGAAATCGAAGAAATCAATATAACAATTAACAAATGTATAAGCTATTGACGGATGATTGACTAAGTGCGGAGGGAAGACACGGAAAACTGTTCGGAACTGACTCTAACTAATGGACTGATTGATACTGTTCTGGTTGCAATTATTCTCACTGAAGTTATTCTGAAGTGATCTGAAGTATTCGGACTCTGTCGCGATGATCTTCCTCTCTTATAACATTGGCAAGGAGGACGTTACCACCTTAGAACGTTGAGGGTGGTGTTTGCAAATACCACTGTCGACGTCCTGATTTTCCGATAGGGGTAGAATTTGTTATAAACTAAAACGTCGCCATCACGTGTACAAGAATCTTTGGGTCGCCATGGTCAAACGACTGTACTAACCGTGATGGCACATGGCTGGCAGTGCTTTACGAAGGGTAGTCTACTCACAAGGGAACATATTCAACCGTGACACGCCGATTTTGTTGAAACTTACAGAAAATATAGTTCTCAAAAAAATATTTAACACGTATTTTTCCTTATCGGCAATCGTGCATGTTGAAGGGGTGATAACTGCCCTCAAAGTTTGGGGTTGAAAATACGTTTTTTGGAATATCTTGGAAACTAGTGGGTGTAGGACGGTACATTTTATGTTATTCTGTGTGTTTTTTAATGTCGAATCGACTTGCAGTGGTAATGTTTAAAAACCTCAATTTGTTTAAACAATATGTTAATAAATGTATACTTTTTGTTAATTTTGTTTGTTAAACGTCAATGTACCTTCGCCTAAATTAATATACATAAAGTATAGACAAAAATAAAGGATACGTGTTTTTGGAATTTTCCGAATAAGGAATATTGCCGATAAGGAAAAATACGTGTCAAATATTTTTTTGAGAACTATATTTTCTGTAAGTTTCAACAAAATCGGCGTGTCACGGTTGAATATGTTCCCTTGTCAGCTGGACACGTGTTAGAAGGTATAAAATAATTTCGCCAACTTACAGACTTTAGGACAGGCTTAATTGCCTATACCTAAACATCTGCAAGCGATCAATGTTACTTCCTTCAACGCTGCAATCATGTGCCGTTACAGTCACCAAAATTTTAATCAACAAATTCACGTATTTTGACGAAGAAATAATTTTCTGGTACAAAAAGTTTCAATCCAATGGTTAATAAATGTATTAATTCTTTACTACTTTAAACTTATAAAAAATATATATGAACAATTTAATTGAAAATCAGCTTTTCTTTAAAAAATAATTTTGCATCATTGGATATAGATTCTCGTACCTGAATCGTTCCATTAGTCCTGATCTTTCATAAATGTATTATACATGAAATGACTCAATCTCGAAGGCGGGCTCATTTTTTGTGAATTTAAAGTCGGTAGCAGTGTTGTGGCGCCCATGGCACCACACACGATGTTACCTTTTTTCTGTTTGTTAGAAAGGAAATTTAAAGTGCGCGCGTTAATATAGCTTGTTCCGGTCTGGCCCCCTTTGTACGGCCTGCGCGTGGGCTAGCGTCGCTTGTTCTGTTCTGCCCGCGAAACGCGTTGCACGCTGCACTGTTGTATTATTATTCAATTTATATTTAATTATAGTTTTTCATGACTTGCATCACCGTGTTTGTTTTCTCCTGGCCACACGTCAAACTCAACAGGTTATGGGCCCAGCGCTTAAAAATAAAACGTGATTAAATAAGTATAAGTAAAAAGTGTGGTTAAGTGTAACCGCGACCACGTGTTTGCGAAAAATAAATTTTACATTATGAGTTGTTCAACCGCGCCAAAAATAGAAAAACTGTGCAACGATAATTATGACTCGTGGAAAATACAAATGAGAAGTATTTTGCGATTTAATGAATTGTGGGGTTACGTAAATGGAACAAACGTGAAGACTGAACAAAATGCAGCCGTGTGGACTGTACAGGACGAGAAAGCTCTCGACTTGATCATTCTTAGCTTGCACAAATCCCAATTTAACCATATAAAAGGGATTGAAACATCACTGGGAGCATGGGAGGCATTGAAGAAAGTTCACGAATCAAAAGGACCCATGAAGCAGTGTGTTCTCTTCAAACAACTGTATAGGATGGAAAAGGAAAGTAACCAAAGTATGGCGCAGTACATTGACGACTTTATCCATAAAATAGAACAACTCACTGAAGCAGGTATTAAATTGCCAGACACTGTAATACCAATAATGTTATCATCTTCTTTACCTAGCAATTATGAAACTTTTTGCATCGCCATGGAATCAAGAGAACAGATGGCTACATTAGAAGAATTGAATGTAAAATTGCTTGAAGAAGATATTAGGAAAGCAGATAATGAGGCTATAAAGGAGTACGACAGGGAAACAGCGTTGTTAAGAGACAAAGGAATTGCAAGGGTTAACAAACCACAGCGAGAAGCTTTTCAAAAGTCAAAGTATGAAAACAATCAACATAGAAAATCCAGCATAAAATGTTACACATGTGGAAAAATTGGTCACATAAGTAAACAGTGTAAAAACAAAAGAAAATTTGTTCCGTCAAGAGATAACAGAGAAGAGGCAATGACTGCCTGCGCTTTAAATACCAGTCCAATTAATACAGATCAATGGTGCCTCGATGGTGGGGCAACACTACATATGTGTAAAAATAAAGAACAGTTCATCAACATGAACCAGAGGCAAACGGATGAAATTTGCACAGCTACAGACAATTGCACAAGTTCCTTAGGAAGAGGAGAAGTTAAGTTAAACACAAATTCAGGTAATAAACAATCAACATTTAAATTAACAAATGTCATGTGGGTCCCAGAATTCCGGAATAATTTGTTATCAGTTTCGAGCATTACTGATAATGGATTCATAGTATCCTTTAATAAACAATCAGCTATTGTAAGACGTAAAGACGGTACTATTGCGTTAACTGCACAGAAACAAAATGGGTTGTATATAGTAAAACCTACTGAGGTACGCCAAGCAATGCTTTCATAAGGGGAGGATAACAAATTGAACAGATGGCACCAAACGTTAGGACATCTAAATATGAATGATGTCAAAAAATTAATTGAAAAGGACATGGTGCATGGGATAAACATGAGCAAACGAGAGATGGATAATGTAAATAAATGTAAGGTGTGTGATCTAAGCAAAATCACCCAATTACCAGTTAAGGATTCAAACAATATTGAAAAAGACGTGCTGGATCTTGTTCACACAGACATTTGTGGACCCATGAGCACACCATCTCTACGGGGAGCAAGATATTTTGCCACTTTTATTGACGACTGCTCCCGATACACAGAAATAGTCACTCTTAAAGAAAAATCAGAAATCTTTTCGGCATTTAAAGTTTACAAACGTCGGGTTGAAAAGCAAACAGGGAAGGTCATTAAGAAAATACGAAGTGATAACGCTAAAGAGTATCTTTCGAAACAATTTACAGAATACCTGGAAGAAGAGGGAATAACAAGGCAGCTATCAACTGCTTATACGCCACAACAAAATGGAGTGGCCGAACGTGCTAACAGGACAATAACAGAAATGGCACGCACAATGTTAACGGAGTCAAAATTACCATTAAACCTATGGGCAGAGGCAGTAAACACCGCAGTTTACTTAAGAAACAGGTGCCCAACGAGAAAACTGGACACAACCCCGTACGGAAAATGGACAGGTAAAAAACCGTACGTTGGATTTTTAAGAGTTTTCGGCAGCGAAGTGATTGCCTTGGAGAAGACACGCAGAACAAGTAAATTCTTACCAAGGGGTAAAGAATACGTTTTACTGGGTACGATCAAGAATCAAAAGCATATAGGTTGTGGGAACACGGAACCAACCACATCGTAAAACGAAGAGACGTGCGTTTCCATGAAGAGATTAGAAATTACGAAGACTCGAAAGTTAAATTACCCATACATACACTCCAAAATGAAGATCCTGCGGAGATGGATGAGAGTCAAGAAGATACGCAAGAAGATTTGGCAGAAACTGAGCCAGAAAGTGATGATGCCCAAGAGGGCGAAGATAATACAGAGGAAGAAATAACAACTCGTAAAAAGGCAAAAGGCCGTCCGAAATTATTACGCACTGGAGCCCCGGGTAGGCCAAGGAAAATATATCACCGTGCGGATTACACAAGTGCAGAGCAGTATGAAGAACCAAAAACACTTGCAGAAGCAATGAGGAGTAAGGAAAGGCCACTGTGACTAAATGCGATGAAAAATGAGTATGATGCACTCATCAAAAATAAAACATCAGAATTAGTCAATAGGCCAGAAGACACGAAAATACTGACAAACAGATGGGTATTTAAAGTAAAGAGGAATCAGGATGGAACAGTCAACAAATTCAAGGCAAGACTTGTAGCCCGAGGAAACGAACAAAGAAAAGGAGTAGATTTCGACGAGGTCTTCGCGCCGGTAGCCAGGTATGAGATGATAAGAACGTTATTTGCAGTGGCAGTCGAGAATAAAATGCACGCTCATCACATGGACGTTGTCTCCGCTTACGTGCAGGGAGAATTAGCAGATACCCTATACATGCAACAACCCGAAATGTTTGTACAGGAAAATGGGAAGAATAAAGTATGCAAACTTAAAAAACCACTATACGGTCTTAAACAAGCGGGACGAGAGTGGTACCAAACCCTGGAGAAGTACCTAATAAGTATAGGCCTAACGAACTCTCAAATCAATCCGTGTGTATATTTAGATAGTACTAAAAGAACCGTAATAATAATTATCATTTACGTAGACGATTTATTACTAGCGTCTAGAAATCTGCAAGAACTTACAAAAGTAAAAGAATTATTGAAAAAGAGATTCGAAATAAACGATTTAGGCAAAGCAACGAACATCCTAGGCATATCCATCCAAAGAAGGGGCGATACAGGGCAAATTAAGATGTCTCAACGCAAGTACATAGAAGAAATACTCAAGAAATTCGGCATGGAGGACTGCAAACCTGTAAGCACACCATTAGTGCCTCACGAAACATTGAATCAAAAAGACTCGGAAATAACAGACGTGACCAAAGTACCGTATAGAGAACTCGTAGGAGCACTAATATATCTGTCAAACGCCACTCGACCAGATATAGCGTTCGCAGCAAACGTTCTCAGCCAGTTCAACGAAAACCCTACCAATTATCATTGGCAAGCTGCGAAGCACGTTTCACGTTATTTAAAATATACTATAAACTACGGTATAAATTATTCAGTTACAGGTAAACCATTTGAATTATATGTCGACGCTGACTGGGCAGGAGACGAGAGCACCAGGAGATCTCGTACAGCATACGTGAGCTTGCTAGCGGGAGGCCCCATCAGCTGGGAAACCAAAAAACAAAAATCCGTCGCCTTTTCGACAATGGAAGCGGAGTATGTGGCGCTTTCAGAAGCAACCAAAGAAGCAACCTACCTGAAAAGGCTGTTTACGCACATGAACTTTAATAATTTAGCAAATGATAGAACTACTATATATTGTGATAATCAAAGTGCAATTCAGTTAAGCAAAAACAATATGTATCATCGTAGAAGTAAGCACATAGATATACGATATCACTATTCGCGAGAAATGCAGGAACGCGGTGAAATAGATGTAAGGTATATAAGTACAAATGAAATGAAAGCAGATATATTAACAAAATCGTTACCAAAGAATAAGTTAGAAACATGCGTTAGTTTATTGAATTTAAACAATTAGATTAAGTACAGTACAAAGAATATATGTAAAGTATTTATATGGTCCGCGAAATTAAGGGAGCACTTTGAAAGGGGGAGTATTAGAAAGGAAATTCAAAGTGCGCGCGTTAAGATAGCTTGTTCCGGTCTGGCCCCCTTTGTACGGCCTGCGCGTGGGCTAGCGTCGCTAGTTCTGTTCTGCCCGCGATACGCGTTGCACGCTGCACTGTTGTATTATTATTCAATTTATATTTAATTATAGTTTTTCATGACTTGCATCACCGTGTTTGTTTTCTCCTGCTCACACGACAAACTCAACACTGTTCTTTCTCAATCTTTTCCGTTTTCTAAAGTTTCTAAAGATTCTTTCTGTTTTGTATCCTCTTAAGATTTACGCTCGCTAATTTTCCCCGTCTCTACAGAGTCTCGCCGGGGCCTGGTCAGCGTCAGCTCTTAGGCCCTTGCGAACCTCTTCACTTTTCTTATATTTACGACTCTTTCCCGCTGTGTCTCTCCCTTGCCGAATTTCTCAACGGTTTTCTCAGTCCTCTCCCACGTTCTTAATTTTCTCGCGCTAGATCTATTTCTTTCCTTTTCTCACAATGACTTTTCGTGGAAGAGATGTAAACGGCGGACAGTCAGTGGGATTGAGTTTTTCGTAGGAGTCACATCGAGCCAATTGCATTACCCGTTGCGGATCTCTTAATAAATACTTTAACTTATTGCTCAAGAACACGCATTATTATTAACTGTATACTCCTAATCCCACAGTGTAAATAAAAGTAAAACACATTTATTCATTATTAAATTTAGAGCCTTTGATATTCGATTGAAGTGTTATTTATCTCTTAAAATACATGAATTTGCTGTTTAGCACTTCTTTTTAAATAACTAGTACAAGTGTTAAAAATATTAGATTTGTTTGGTTTACAGGAATAATAAGTAATTAATTTACTCCACATTGACGAAAAATGAATAAGTGAACAATATTTTTAATTTTTTTATTCGCTATGTGATTTAACTTTCACATAAGATGACACAGTATTACTGCTCTCGTGTCTGTGTGCGCGCTGTTCGCACGCTTTGATTGGTAGGTGGCGTTAATAATTAAAAAAAGAAGTCGCAAATAGCATTTTCACAAAAGAAAGATTGGTAAGAATCACATCAGCTATAATCCTTTTCCGGAAGTTACACTAGTTACAGAACAGTCTGTAGATATTAAAACGGCATATGAGTCTAAAAAGTAACTATAAAATTGAGAGAGTGGAGCAGGTTGTAAGGTTTAGCTCGCAAAATTTATGATAAACACGGTGAACTAGGTATACAAGAGGCATGGATACCAGTCAAATGATATCGGTGAAAAGCTAAACTTTGTTAACACGTTAAGTGCAGCGTCGATCTTGCTATACTTTCCGCTCAGGCGGCAGCGCGTGAGCACTTGATGCCCACCTTTAAACAATGCCGTGCAACATGGAGGATCGACACTGCTCTATTACAAATTTCCGAAACAATTATCAGATGCTCTCAGACAAATTTCACACGAGGAAACTTCACTGTAATATGCTACTTACACATCTTTGTTTAAAATGTTTTAATAAGCGTCACTAAATTTTAACATAAATTTTTTAATTCTCATTAATAATTTAATCCTTTGCCATGCCGGTCTCACGCACCTATGTCGATCAAACAAGAAGTTCGCGGTCAATCCCTAGAATCCACGTGGTCCAAACGAAAAGTCTATCGTCAGTCCCGAAGGACTGATGCCGCCTGATCGGAAAGTTCACTGTCAGTCCCGAGGGACTGACGTAGCACTTAACGTGTTAATGGAATTGTCAATTTGCTGTAAAATTTTCATAAGTAAACATTAGATTCTTATTATAGTCAATAATGAAAGTATTAAATATATCGATAGGATAGTGTTGTCAGTTTTGTCTTATCAATTACCCTTAATTCATAAGTTCTTAGCAGTGTTGTAATTTTGTAATTTTACTAGTTATAAATTGAAATACTGAAGATATAACGTGTTATTTTGTGTAATAATTAATTTATTACAATAAGCGACGTAATACATGGTAGGATTACGGAAAAAATTCGGACTTGAAACGGGAATCGAACACGTGCCCCTCAGATTACGAGTCGTCGACGCTCCCAACTGACCCACCGGCGTCCGCCTGATACACGTCCTTTTCCGCATCCTTTTGTCCTTTCGGGTCTGGAGGCCCCGCCAATCCTACATACATCATACTCGGAAAAACATCAGATTCTGTGTGACTTTTGTGAGAAGAAAAGGAGAATGCAGTATGGCCCCCACAATTCGATGTCGAAAGCAGCGAGCAGTTCTGATAGTATTCGGCACTTCTCCGATGGTACTCAGTTTACCATGCACTCGAGTAGCAATGGTATGGAGTGTCCACAATTTCGGCATCAATGCACGACATTAAATCATGCTGTAGACGGCAATTGCCCAGTGTATACAAAAGGTTTTCTGACATGATTTGAGATGGTTGCAGACATAGAGGTCAGTTTTTTTTATATTGCTGTAAAATTATGAGTGTGGAAAAATATCGCATGGCAATTTAATGATAAGCTGGTATCGTTCTGTTCCCTTAGGGAAAACACGAATGGTTTGTGCTATATCGTTTTGGTAAAGTTAAGTTCGAGTCATCCCAAAAAGGCTCCCCGCCATTTACTTTTGGACGGAAGACAAAGACTTGCCTTCGTATCGTATCGTTTGGTTTTTAAGTATACGATTGCAATCGCTTGTCAATCATGTAAGAAATTCCCGCATTGCCCTGCGGAAGTTAACGGAGGGCAACTAGACTCTGTTTTGTCATAATGTGTCGTAATTCGTTTTGTTACACACGATCAGAATTTTTTATTAATATCCGAACCCGTGTGTCTCTATACCGTTTTACGGCTATAAAGTGATTTATTGTCAAATAATTGTTTTATGCTTGTTAAATTTTAACAATAAGTTTAATGGAATAACACTTAAACTAATTACAAAAAATTGTTGTACGTGTATCTGTGCTGTGAAAATGTAACTATGAAAATATACCATATAAGACTGTGCTCCTACAGGAAGAGTTCCTGAGGAGGAAAAGTGGGAAAAGCGGGTGGTTGTCCTGATTGGTTTTTCGCATTGCCAATGATAATGTTGGACATCATACTATCCCGTGCGCTCTGAACGCAGTCCGCGTGGAGTAAGAAGTGTCGCGTGGAAGTGGCAAAAAAGAGGAAACGCGCCTGAGACAGAATTTCCTTTGGGTGGTCGTCAAGGGTGTCCTGGTTAATGTCTCCGAGGTCATATCCTCGAACCCCCCGGAAATTCACATTTATGGCATCTGCAATGAACTGTTGAGACCGTCGAAAGCATTTGAACATAAAAATTGTAAAGGACAAAATATAAAAAGGACTCTCAAAAATAGCTATGGTCGTTGCATGCCATCAATGTGCTAACAACGTCCAAGCCAAATGTTATTCCTGTGTACAAATTGCTAGCTGCCTTAATGACCGTAACGGACCCTTCGAAAGTTAATATTTTAACTCTAATCCTGTAAACACGTTCGTCGATTGAATTACGTTATACCGATTACCGAAATAATAAACAAATTGTGGCATTGAAATTGCGCGCCGTTCGCGAATGTGATGCGTGATTGAGGTGCGTATGAGTATGTGTTTGAAGACCGCGAATCGGGAAGCGTGATAGATAGAATGTTTGGAAACGTTTGTATGATTGGTAAGGATGAGGACCGAGAGAGAGAAAGAATGAGTGCGAGAGAGACAGAGTATGCGAGAGAGGATAGGCGAGTGAGGATGAATGTTAGAATATAGAGAGCGGCGCAAGCGAGTAGCCGAAGTAAAATCAAGTTAAAAGTAATTAGAGCAGTGGTAGTTTTCTTAAAACCCGGTCCCGGCTTCATACAATTTTCAGAAGTGGGATTCGCATGCGTGCATTCTGATAAATTTTGAGTTTAAACGAACTGTGAATTTTGAGTAGTCCGTGGGTCGACACGTGGAGAGACACGGCAAATCGACGCCATTTGTACTTTGATTTTGTGCGAATACGCGTGCTTCGTTCCTCTGGCCGTGATGGATCACGAAGGGCAAGGCAGAGAAGAGCGGTATTTTCGCGATTTGGCAATGGTATTGCTGGCATTCGATCCAGTTGTGGGTGAGTTCACAATTGAAGAGTGGATCGAGAAGATCGAGGAATACGGGGACCTGTACCAGTGGGACGAGATCGCCGTCCGCCACTATGCTCTGATGAAGTTAACAGGTGTAGCGAGAAGGTGGAGGAATAGCCTGCCTCGGATGGACCGATCGTGGGTTCAATGGAAGGAACTACTTAGGGAAAATTTTCCTGCGGATGAAAGCATGGTGAGTGACAGACTACGAGCTGAAACCTATAAGAAAAAACCTAATCAGAATATCATTGAGTACTTTTATGAGAAACTGTCGAGATGTAATAAAGCAAAAATGGGAGACCGCGAAGCAATTGAATGGATCGTTAACGGCCTTGATAGCGTTCGAATCAGGGATTATCTAGGACCGTTAGCGCGATACAAAAAACCAAGCGAGCTGTTGACGGATTTGCGGAGCGCAGGGAGTTATACGAGGGAGCCGTTGACGACAACGCCTAACGAAAGACCTGATAGCAACGGCGCAGGAACTCGACGTTCACCTTTAAGGTGTCACGGGTGTAAACAAATAGGGCACACGGCGCGGTTTTGTCCTAAACCGAAACACGTGCCAACTTGTTTTAAATGTGGTGCCAACGGACACATTTCGCGCACATGTACGGCAAACATAGCATTCGAGTCGGCGGGAGGTACGACCGAATCGACACAAACAAACACGCGGGACCGACCAGTATTGTGTATTAACGGAGATACACACCAGAAATATTTCAAGGACGCGACTATTAACGGACGGCAAGTGAAATGTTATGTTGATTTAGGAAGCAGTGTCGTAGCCTTGCGAAAAGATGTCGCGGACGAACTTGCACTCAGCTATCACGAGACAAAATTGAATTGTTTTGTGGGCTATGGTCAGGGACGCGTGCAGCCACGAGAGGGAGTCAGGCCGTACCCCTTTTGGTTGGTCATCCATACACGGAGAATCCAGGCGTGATCGTGATCAGCAGAGCAGGGGAGCTTCGAATAACGGACAGAGAAGACAACCTCTTGCAGATTGAGCCGCAATACGCGAAAAAGACCGTACTTCGTGCTGATAAATTGTGCGTTATTCCAGATAGCTACTTGGGGCATGTTACAGTTGCGGGGGGTGCCCCGAACCAGGAGCTGTTCATCGAAGGAGGTCTTCGCGAGCGAGGTCCAACCATTCCGAGATGTGTCGTCGCCATGGGCGAAGAAGGAAAAACGATCCTGCCTGTCCTGAACATAACAGGGCAGACGATGGAGATCAGTTCCTCAGTTCCGGAGACACCGTCTCCCGTGCTGAGGCTTGTGAAGAAGAGACACCACGGCGCGAGATCAACGAGGAAGCTGTAACGCCAGAGGAAGTCAACACCGACCTCACGGGCGAGGAAGCGGAGAGGCTGCTGGCTGTACTAAATGATAACCGCGATTTAGTAGCGCGAACGTTGAGGCAGGTAGGCAAAGCGAATCGAACATCTATGCGTATCGACCTTGTTTCAGATAAACCTGTAATCTATCGACCATACCGATTGTCATATTATGAGAGACAACAACTAAAGGATATGATCACTGAGTTGAAGGCAGCCGATATTGTAGAGGATAGCACATCACCGTTTGCCAGCCCGGTGCTGCTGGTTCGAAAGAAAAGTGGAGAGATACGGATGTGTATCGATTATCGCGGCGTCAACAAAGCTACTGTAAAAGATAGGTATCCGCTACCACGTATAGATGATCAATTAGATAGGTTGAAGGGGCAGAGGTATTACACAAGCCTGGACTTTTTTAGTGGGTATTACCAGATTGAAGTAGAACGAGATTCGCGAGATAAGACAGCCTTCGTAACGCCGGACGGGCATTTTCAGTTCATAAGAATGCCCTTCGGGTTGTGTAATGCTCCTGCAGTCTTCCAGCGTCTCATTAACACGGTGTTAGGCACGATGCGTTATGATATTGCAATGGCCTATCTAGACGATATTGTTATTCCGAGTATGACTGTAGATGAGGGATTGACTCAGCTGATCGAAGTATTTAGTGCATTTAGGGATGCTGGTCTCACTATAAATTTAAAAAAGTGTCATTTTCTGAAGTCGCGAATAGAGTATTTAGGTTTCGAAGTATCGATAGCAGGCATACAGCCTAGTGAGCGAAAATTGGCGAGTGTGAGCGCATTCCCGGAGCCGATAAATAAGAGCGATGTAAAAGGGTTTTTAGGCTTACCGAGCTATTTTAGGCGATGTGTGCAGAATTTCGCGGCGATAGCGAAACCCCTAACCGATTTGTTGCGTAATGATGCGAAGTTTTCTTGGGGTCCGGAGCGAATTAAAGCATTTGTAGAGATAAAGAGAAAATTGGTAACAAAACCTGTCCTCGCGATATACGATCACTGTGCGGAAACAGAGGTTCATACCGATGCGTGTATATCAGGTTTAGGCGCGGTATTGCTTCAGAAGCAAGACGGAGGCAAATGGCACGCCATGAGTTACTATAGCCGTAAAACGACGCCCGAAGAGGCGAGATACCATTCTTACGAGCTGGGAGCTCTGGCCATTGTTAGCGCACTTGAGAAATTTAGAGTATATTTAATCGGGATTCATTTTGTAATACGCACAGACTGCAATAGTTTGAAATTACTGGAAAACAAAAGAGATTTAAATCCGCGTATTGGTAGGTGGTTCGTTAGACTTTCGTAATTTAATTATACAATCGAATACCACAAGGGTGAGAGAAATAAAGTAGCGGACGCGCTAAGTAGAAATCCGGTCGGAGAGGAAGACGAGATACAGTAAATCCTCCCACAGTGCGACACTTGTTTCCCTCCCACAGTGCAAAACGTCTCTTCCTGCGCCTATGCGTGCGTCATTGCTACGCCTGTGTTCGCCTCGCTCGAGTCAGTCCAAGTATAATACGATACTCGCCGCGGTCTCTTTGATGCGGGCCGACAAATCTCCAGTTCCAAATTTACCAATATAATTTTTTAATATTTATATTTTTTTGACTGCAAATTTTTTTAACATATTCGTGAGGTTCTTCCAATCAAAATAAGACCAAACACGATATAATTACGATCATAATTACCTGTGTAACAAGCCATACAAGTTTCAGACGTTAAATTTACGGCAGAGATACGAATTCCTTAGATTCTAAAGTCCGAAACTTTTATAGCTTGTTATACGGGTAATTATGATCGTAATTATATCGTGTTTAGTATCATTTTAATCAGAAAAACGAGACGAATACGATGGTAAAGGTTTCAATCACGAAAAACCAAAAATAAAGAATTTTGATTTTTGAATTTAAAAGACAGAACATGCAGGAGTCTTTCATGTTTGCCGAACGCTTCAACCTTCTGCTTCTCTGTCTTTTCCACTCGCCGTCCTCTTTCACGTTAAAAACTTTATTCACCCGTTACGTACGTAATTATTAACATAATTACATCATGTTTGGTGTCATTTTAATCAGAAAAACCTGACGTATACGATGGTACAAGTTTCATGAAAAAATAATAGTGTAGCATACGGCGAAAACCCGATACAATTTTTTCGAATAAATAAAGAGCAAAGAACAGTAAAATATTAACTTTGTAAGATCATTATGCGCTTATTAACCTATAACACCGATAGAAATAATAAATAAATCAATCTATCAGATATAATATAAAATTGTATAACGTCAAGAATGTTCTAGAAAAAGAAAGATCGCGCAAGATCGAAAATGTATCGAGACAGGATCGCGAAGCGAGAACATAGGCTACTCCGCGGAGCGGGAAGTGAGGAGGGACTCGCGGAGTCGCGAGCTCCGCGAGCCCCGAACTTAGCAACGAGCTTGTTGTTCGCGCTCGCAGTGGCTAGCAACCAGCGCATATAAAATAGGTCGCGAAACGCGGCTCGGCCTCTTCAGCTGCTCCGAGAGAGAGGACGAGGTAGGCAACCAACGGCCGCTCTTGGACAGCTTAGGGACTCCGGCAGGAGAGTACGGCGATAATACCTGGACGCCTGCCGGAGAGGGGAATAGTAGTAGGGAACTCTGACAGGAGAGTACGGCGATAATACCTGGACGCCTGTCAGAGAGGGGACTCTCAATATTAGGGAACTCTGACAGGAGAGTACGGCGATAATACCTGGACGCCTGCTAGAGAAGGAAATAGAAATACTGGTAGACTCCGGCAGGAGAGTACGGCGATATTACCTGGACGCCTGCCTGGAGAATAGGGGGAGAGTACGGAAGTTAGTTCCTGGCCGCGCGTTCGACACGGAGAGTTCGGCGACAATACCTGGACGCCTGTCGAATGAGAGAGGACAGAGCATCTCCTGGACGCCCCAGGTTAAAGACAGGAGAGTACGGGAGAGTATTCCTGGTCGCCCGTTCGGTATGGAGAGTTCGGCGATAATACCTGGACGCCATTCGAACGGGAGAGAACAGAGTTACTCCTGGATGCCTGATTGAAAATTGATTGCGAGAGTAGAGGCTGAATTATTTTGCGATCGAAATTAAAATAAATGTATAAGCGAATTTCCTATATCCTCGTTCTGATCCTGAATCCTATTCCTTCACAGATCCTTGTATCCAATAAAAGCGAAAGAAACCTAAACCATGGCTACAATAGGAAATAAGAAAATTGCAATCTTTTTCTTTGCTTGCATTAGTATGTGTCTCACCGATATTCGGTCGTTTCGGTAACCGATCGTGTTTAACGCTTGACTGATTCCGAGGGGGATCACCTCAGCAAGGGACAGCCGCCGAGTATTAAATTTCGCTTCTCCTATGCTCACAGTGAGCAGTTTCGATTCCGGCCTCTGTTGCACTGTGGGAGGATTAACTGTAGATGCTACAGGATTACCAGTTTTATGTATTAGAATCACAACGGATTGGGTAGCCGCTATGCAACGAGCGGATTCGAAGATTTTAGAATTACGAGACTGTTTAGAAGCTGGCGATCAAGACGCTCATGTGAAATTTACATTGTATAACGCACGCGTATATAAAACTACTAGGGGGAGATGGAGATTATACGTGCCACAGGATTTACGATACGAAATTGTGTCAGAAGCTCATCGAGCATTATCACATCTTGGAATAGACAAAACTCTTGCTAAGATAAAGGAGGAATACTACTTTCCAGGGATGCGTGCTTTTGTTACGAATTATGTCAATCGATGTATAAACTGTTTGTATTGCAAAGCGTCAGGTAGAAAACAAGGTTTCCTGCACCCGCTCGATAAGGGTAACACACCGTTCCATACAGTACATATGGATCATTTAGGACCGCTACCAACGACCGAACTGGGAAATAAATATGTAGCTGCGATTGTAGACGGATACAGCAAATACGTAGTTTTAAAGGCAGTCGCGGATGTAGGAGTAGAAACGACACTGCGATTCGTACGCGAATGTATATGTCATTACGGTAAACCTACTCACATAATCACGGACCGAGGAACGGCATTTACTGCGCGCGATTTTGAAGTATTTTGTAAGGATGCGGATATCCAACATATTAAGATAGCGACGGGCGCGCCGCGTGCGAATGGGCAAGTGGAGCGAGTCAATAGCGTTATTATTAGCTGCTTGTCAACAACAACGGAAACAGTTAATGGCGAAAATTGGGATGAAAAATTGTGCGAAGTGCAATGGGCAATTAACAGTTCCCAGCACAAAATAACGGAACGAACACCATACGATATCGTTTTTAATCATAAGGTTATAGGGATGTATGATAATCCATTAACGCGTGAAATTCGTGAGCTGAATGAAACCTTAAGCGTACGAGAAGCGGATATTGAAGTACCAATGTTACTCGAAAGGAATAGAGAAGTCCAGCGTAGACAATTCGACAAAGGACGGGTTAGCGCGCGAAAGTATGAAGTAGGCGATTTAGTGTTAGTAAGTGCCGAATCAACGGCAACTGGCGAAAGCAGAAAACTGTTACCGAAACACCGTGGTCCGTATGAGATAGTTGAGGTGTTAGGAAATGACCGATACATCGTGCGAGACATAGAGGGAAAAAAGCAAAACCAAAAGATATACAACGGAATATTGGCCGCGGATCGATTAAAATATATTTCTAGCGCAAGAGATTATAAAAATCGGGTAACGACACGCATTCGAGACAAGTCCATTACGAACGCCGATGATTAATTAGTGTGTACGGGTTAAAATATAGTATGTAAGATATAGGATAAGCCTAAAATGTAAGATGGATATATACGTATATAGGGACGACGAATAGCAGGAATGGCCGAATGTGGCATTGAAATTGCGCGCCGGTTGCGAATGTGATGCGTGATTAAGGTGCGTATGAGTATGTGTTTGAAAACCGCGAATCGGGAAGCGTGATAGATAGAATGTTTGGAAACGTTTGTATGATTGGTAAGGATGAGGACCGAGAGAGAGAAAGAATGAGTGCGAGAGAGACAGAGTATGCGAGAGAGGATAGGCGAGTGAGGATGAATGTTAGAATATAGAGAGCGGCGCAAGCGAGTAGTCGAAGTAAAATCATGTTAAAAGTAATTAGAGCAGTGGTAGTTTTCTTAAAACCCGGTCCCGGCTTCCTACAAAATCAGATATACATACTGTGGCGCCCATGGCACCACACACGATGTTACCTTTTTTTCTGTTCTTTCTCAATCTTTTCCGTTTTCTAAAGTTTCTAAAGATTCTTTCTGTTTTGTATCCTCTTAAGATTTACGCTCGCTAATTTTCCTCGTCTCTACAGGGTCTCGCCGGGGCCTGGTCAGCGTCAGCTCTTAGGCCCTTGCGAACCTCTTCACTTTTTTTATATTTACGACTCTTTTCCGCTGTGTCTCTCCCTTGCCGAATTTCTCAACGGTTTTCTCAGTCCTTTCCCACGTTCTTAATTTTCTCACTCTAAATCTATTTCTTTCCTTTTCTCACAATGACTTTTTGTGGAGGAGATGTAAACGGCGGACAGTCAGTGGGATTGAGTTTTTCGTAGGAGTCACATCGAGCCAATTGCATTTCCCGTCGCGGATCTCTCAATAAATACTTTAACTTATCGCTCAAGAACGCGCATTATTATTAACTGTATACTCCTAATCCCATAATACTAATATTTGCAAATATACATTAGTTTTTTAATTATTTTCAAATTTATTATGTGATGTCTATTATGAGGATATTTGTATATGGTTGATTCTGAATACTTATTTATTTATGTGAATGCTCCCAATGTAATATACAGGGTGTCCCAGAAGTCGACGTCAAGCCGGAACCGGATGACAGGGTCGGTCATAAGAATTATCAGAAAAATATTTTTAAAAAATCTAAGTCGCGTTTTTTTAAAATTATAGACATTTCAAAAAAAATCGAGAAAATCTGTACCCTGTGCCGGTCTTTTCACTCCTGTTACTACAAATATTGACTTTTTTAATCATTTTTGTTTTGTTTTGTAATCCCGAATACTGCCTCTTTAAACCCTGGTCAAAAATTTAAAGCCCACTGCTCGGGCTTGGAAGTAAATGTCACTCTTTGGCCAACCGAAGATTCAAAATGAAAACTTAGCCCAGCTTTAACTGACCATACCGAAAAAAAATTATACTAGGCGAGTTTGGAAAGTAATTGTAAAAGTTGGCGCATTTAGTAAGGATTCCAAAATGGTATAACACTTGCTAATTTGTGTAGGAATACGGAAAAATTTTCGGATTCAACGAGACTCGAACCCGCGTCTCTTCAGATCCCGAGTCGCCGACGCTACGCACTAGAGCTACTAGCGTCCGCCTGATATCCGTCCTTACCGTAATCCAGTCTTGAACAAATTTTTCTTACTTACTTAAAAATTATTCTAATGCACCCGTGGCTTTCCTCAAGGCCGTAACTTTAAGATTCCAGTTGGAGTGAGACAGAGAGAGTTATTTAAAGTGTGAGAGAGACAGATAGTGACGCTGTTCAATTAAATTATTAAATTAAACATCAATAATTTGGATACATAGATTTATTAAATGCACATCAATTGTTTAACACCAATTATTTACTGATGGATATTTGTACCACATTCAAATCGCGCGCGTAATCGTGTAGACGATCTTCAATTGTCTTGGCGATCGATATAATCGATGCACGACGCCGCGTGCCTCATTCCTTCTTCCGTTCGTTACCTTCAAAGCGATAGCATGTATACTGCAATCTTCATATAAAATTCATAGGGATGTTAATTATGTACATATGTTGTTCAGAATTGTTCATGTAATATAACGTATCGCCTGGAAGCAAACAGCATTTTAAGCCTCGAAATAAGTAATTTCGCTATTGTATACTAGTACTATAGTACTCTACATGTACTCATCATACTCGACGAAAAATAATAAAAGGTCAATTTAAATCAAATTCTACAGATTAAATTAATTTTCATGATAGTTTATTATTTATTGAACTCTTACGACTAATTCACTGCTTTTATATAGAAGATTAATGTCATACACGGTGTCCCACAATTAATGAAGGAGCAGAAAAGCTTCCTTCGCCGAAATATTGGTTAATGCTTCGTCTTGAAGTTATTGGCAAAAACACTGACCAATGAGAGCGCGCGTAGATCGAGCTTCAACTGCGTGAGCGACAGCTTCGAAGGGGACGGCCGACCGCAATCAGGCCAAAATAGGAAACGGTCTGACTATAATACAAAAATTAAATATTTAAATAAATAATTTAAATACAAAATTTAAATGGTTTATAAACATTTACACATTTATAAAGTGAACTTTATAAAAACATATTCACCTATTATTGTTTTGATTTACATAGTAAATAAAATGTTTCATTTACTTTATTCTCCATTATTGTTATCATTTATTACGGAGTAGACTTCTTCATTAGTGAATACCGTACCTAATAGCAATGCAGACCTTGTAACTGTATTTCCATTTATTGCCGTTTTAATTATCGAGAGTAATGTAAACATTCTTTTATGTACTACAGTAAAGACCCTATGGCTTGTTACAAGGGTAATTATGATCGTAATTATATCGTGTTTGGTATCATTTTAATCAGAAAAACGAAACGAATACGATGGTAATAGTTTCATTCACGAAAAACCAAAAATAAAGGATTTTAATTTTTGAGTTTAAAATACAGAACACGCAGGAGTTTTTCATGTTTGCCGAACGTCTCGAACCTCAGTCTCTCTCTGTTTTTGTATCGCTATCCACGTTCGGCTCACGGACGTGGACCGAATCAAACTTTCGCACTGAGTGGGCCAGTGGAAGCGAAATTTGATACTCGGCGGTTGTCCTTTCCACACCGCGGCCAAAAGAACAAGTCGCCGCTAAGGCGGCGAAGCATTGAAATGTCGAGTGAGGCTGGTTCAAGCGAGGCGAACATAGGCGCAGCAATGACGCACGCATAAGCGCAAGAAGAGACGTTTTGCACTGTGTGGGACAACCAAGCATTGCACTGAGAGGGTCTTTACTGTATGTAGATCCAAACAATAATATGTAAATATTTTTTTATAAAATTCACTTCATAAATGTGTAATAGTTGATAAAACATTCAAAATTTTGATTAAAAAATTTAATTTTTGTATTATATTTAAACCTTTTCCTATCCTGAACAGTAAATACTGTAAACTAAACACCCAAAGGTTCGGGTATAGGATTAGGATCATCTTTACCCTCACTCGTCTTTGACTTCTTCAAACACCAAATAATACATATATTACGCAGAAGTCCGGTATTACACAAATTTGGAACTACATATAGCGAGTAATTAACGAAGTATGTAAGAAAATACGATAAAATAGTTTTATGAATTAATCATTTTTTAACTTGATGCACTTCTTTAAAAAATGTGAAAAAAGTATACATATATGGCTACTGTTTAGTAATGCAACAAATCGTGTTAATCTGACATTTGGATTGAAATGGATTAATCCGATAATCCCGATAACGGTAATCATCAATTGTCAACTATCCTTCTCTCGCCCCGCGCTGTTAGACATTTCTAGAACAACTTCAAAAGCAATACAGAGTAACCCACAATTATGGTACGAGTCGGAAAGGGGTGGTAGGTGAGGTTATTCTGAAGAACTTTTTCCTTTGCAAAAATGTCGGATGAGACTTCATTTTTAAATTATTAAGGAAAAATACCGACCAATCAGAACGTGAGAATCGCGTGCGTCGTATGTTCGATCGCGACCACGGCCAATTGTAACTTGGCCCTACACTTCTGCCTCCGAGCGCGCGCGGTTCTCGCGTTCTGATTGGTCGGTGTTTTTCCTTAATAATTTAAAAATGAAGCCTCATCCGACATTTTTGCAAAAGAAAAAGTTCTTCAGAATAGCCCCACGTGCCACTCCTTTCCGGATCGTACCATAATTATGGGACACCCTGTATAAATACCGCACCTTTGAACTGTGATTATTATTATCCAAGTAACCACCGAAAGCCAAAGTCATCCCTTATTGTTCCTTTTTTGCCTTATGAATTTCAGGGGTTACACCTCTCTGGAGTTTAAAAAAAAACGAAAATGTGTCTTGCTTAGAAGGCACCTAGGGGTCTTAAGAATAGGATACAACATCATTTATAGTCGGGAGAATTTTATAAGTGCCGTGGCGTCGATATGCGGCCTCCACGTCTCTGCCACAATATAATTATTTAGTCTAGTTTTAAGATAGCGGGTAAGAATGAAATGGGTAAATGAGTCTTACGCGTGAAAATTTTCTGAGTGGGTACTTGAAGTGTCTGCATGAGAACATTTGGAAGATCGGTTCGAGTGTCGCGTTGAGAGTTCTAGTTCCAGGAATGCCTGAGAATTCGTGTGTATCGTTAAACGATTGGTTTAGAGTGAATGCGACTCGGTTTGAAAGAAGAAAGAATCATTTTGGGAGAGAATGCGTTGGAGTGCAAGAGGGTGAAGGTAAGATGGTTTGAATGCAGTCCGAACGAGTGCTAGTCATTAATGTAGGAATACGGAAAAAATTCGGACTTGAAACCGGAATCGAACCCGTGCCCCTCAGATTACGAGTCGTCGACGCTCCCAACTGAGCCCCCGGCGTCCGCCTGATACACGTCCTTTTCCGCATCCTTTTGTCCTTTCAGGTCTGGAGGCCCCGCCAATCCCACATTAAGCTACTGCGTGTCGTGTGGGTCGGTCAGATCCCGTGGAATAAATTGATCGGGGTGTTCGAATGAAGCAAGACTATATATTTCATTCTGGCCCGTCCTTTTCTCTTCCCATAGTGCCATTATTTTAATCTCGATCGAAATTACAGTTCTGCACGCTCGGAGTAGGTAGAAGACTCGGCCCGACGCGCACAGATTTTTACCATTACGAATGCTTATGTTTTTTAGGGTAATAAAGTATTACTCATACATTTTATCTGAGTGGTTGTTTCTTTCGTACGTGAACTCGACGAGTTTTTCTCAAGTCGGCTTAGCACTGAGGAGCGCTAGTTCTATCCTAGCGAAGGATACGGGGCAAGGCTATGCAAATTTAGAGTAAATTTTAACAACACACAAATAAACGATTTACCGGACGAAATATACTTGAAATAAACAGTTTTACAATCAAAATCACGGCGGTACACTGAACAAATAGACGGATAATAACAGTTTTCGGTTGAGAATACATGCCTTACTCTGAGGCAATTCGTTCGCTGCTCGCATTTTGATTTTGGAAACAGTTCTAATCGGTTTAAATCGAAAAACGATCCTAGATCGCATGATCTACCGGACGGTGGCGTGGCGGTAGGCTATTCCTGCGCGGGAGAGATTAAGGCGTATACGACGTCGCTAATCGTTCGCAGGAGCGTAGGTAGGCGCGGGAGTGCCTCGGGTTTGGGTTTATTTCAGAATAGTGGTCAAATATGACATTCAACTCGATTTTTTCACGGTCAACGGATTTCACCCGGATCGCGCTAAAAACGGGAAGTCCATGACACAAAGTGTATAGTGATCACAAAGGGAGATTCTATTACAAAATGTTTTCAGCCGAAGAGCCGCATCACGAAAGATGTCCGTCCAGTAAAAGACTCGTGATGGCCGTACCACCAAATGAATGCTGCTAATACATTGACCGAACATCATCATAAACCACCACTTTCCCAAGGTATATTCAACGCTATAAAATCCATATACAAAGATTTAAGCACTCTGTGTACAGATGGCTATACACAAAATAACAACGAAAGTTTCAAATTAACAGTGTGGCCGATGGTTCCGAAAACAACATCAAGAGGCAAGGCAATTCTTGATATTGTAACATACATTACTGTTTGCGCGTAGAATGATGGCATGACACCGATAATGGAAATGGTAGAAACATTAGGAATCAAAATCGGAGGATATTGTTACAATTTCTGTATCGAAGCCGACGAACATCGCTGTCTGACGCAACAAAAGAAGCTAGGCAACCCGCAAGACCATCCAGAAAACATGCAAAACAAGAGAATGTCAATTTGAAAGGCCAATTATATACTGCAGGCATCGCAGATGTTATCTAAAGAAAGACGTACGGAGTTCTTTTATGATACCTATTTCTTTAGTTATACACAATTTAGTACCTCTTTTCTAAGCCGAAAATTGAAATTTTTAATCAAACGTCCATAACTTTTTTTGGAATATTTATTTGTTTCACAAAAATACCTCTTATTTGTAAAGACAAATCTACGGTGGTAGTCCGCACAATGCAATATAAGTGAATAAATATAAAAAGGGCAATACAATAATTAGAGACAGTTTAAAAATGATTCTGAATCTGGAAATACCGTGGACTCTGTTTTTTAGCACTAGTTCGCGATATTAGATTATGAAATAATACCCGAACTGCAGCGCTTCCTTATCCCTGTTACAGCAGTAAAGATAATAATTAGTTGGATAATTGTATTAAATGTCTGTTTATTTTGAATATGTATTACAAGTATTTGTGTAAAAAAGAATTAGTGAGTGCTCGGACTTTAAGATTGTCAATGCAAGAGAAAAGCTAGTTGTTTCTCGGACAGTTCTAGACAGAATGTATTCCTTTTGGTTTCTTGCAAACCAGGTCTCTCTTTCGGTCGACTCCTCCTTGGGGGTTGTAACGGAGTCGACACTCTTTGGGTCAACTCCTACTTGGGGTTGTAACGAAGTCGACACTCTTTGGGTCGACTTCCAATAGGATTCGTGCAAACGAAGTCGACACTCTTTGGGTCGACCCCTACTTGATTTCTCGTAAATCAAGTCGACTCTCTGCCCGTGCACCAACCAAGTCAGCCTAAAAGCCTCAGGGAGTTGGTCTAGCGTGGGTGTCACCAAAGGCCACCAATCAGTGTGGTGCCAGACCCTTTGGTGAAATGTCATAGGTTAACATGGTTTCGCAAATCAGCACGCTAGACACTGCCCATGTATGCTAGCTGAAGATCCTGCCGGCTGTGGTGCACGTGAGCCCCAGAAGTGGCGGCTTAGTCCCTTTACGTTGGGACTTGTCCTTGAAGTGTTGGTTTAGAGACACTCGCAAGCTAGACCCCTTGGCGGGTCTTGTCTCTGACTTCGCGGACGGCACCACAGGAGGTCCGTTCATGACACGAAACAGAGAGTTAGACATTGCATCGAGTTAGTTGTACAAGCGAGTCTTGGGTTTTTTCCGAAACCCTGGCCAGAATGAACGCGAATGTAAAGGTTCCCGGAAGTCGTAAATTATCTACCCTACGATAGTCGAACAATACATACTTTCGGGGCGAGTCTCGAATCTACGAGAACTTCCTTAAGGAAGGTTCTGTTCAATGTTAAAGAAGCCTTAAAACCTAAAAGGTTGTTGCTTCAGTATGTGCCAATGAGTTGTGGAAACGGAAATTGTAATCCGAAATTCTAAAGATATACGACCCGATATAAATTACATGTAGGCCTGATTTCTGTTACTACGATCCTTGAAGAGGTTATTTAAAGATAAATGAGTGGACTGTAAATCAATGTGCGCTCAATTGTTGACGGTCAGTTCGTCCTGTTGTACTGTGTTATGTCCAATATTATTTATTACTGTACGTTTCCTGAAGTGTTTTATTATACCGCGAAACATGGGAATTAATATTTATAAATGAAGTTATGATTAAAAAGTGTGTCATTGGCCAAGAATGGTTACTAATATACTTTTCCAAGTAAAATCAGGGTCATTTAGTCGTGTACCAGGCTTGGCCAAGACCAGTGAACGCGGATTGCACGACTCGCTTACCTGAAACGGAGGTACACCGCGTCGTTTTCCAGCTTATTGTGACATTAATTTCGACCCTCCATTATTCTGAAGGGCTCATTTTAAAAGGGAAGCTTCAGAGAATATAATATATTTTTTTTTAATTTTGATCGCGTGTAGTTCTTTTTGAGAAACATAAAAAAAGAATTTGTTTAAATTTTTTCATATTACATAACAAATTGTCCAATTTATAAAAAATATTAATAGTAGCCCAATCCTTTATGAATAAAACAAAAAAAAAAATAGCTCAATCGGACGAGTAGTTTTAAAGAAAAATACGTAAGTGATGCCTATTTTCGCAAAAATAAGCAAAAACTGCAAATTTTGAAGGCTTGTAATTTTTAAATAAATTCGAAATCGGCAAAATGATGACTTAAAGCTCCCCTACTTTGACATAGACTATAACATATTTTGATTAAAACAAAATCGCAGATGGTGACGTCAAAAAGTGATCGATTCGGCGTGGAATGACCCAGTAAAAGCCCTCCTCGTGTACAAGAGGCCGGGATCGAAATTGGACACGAAGAAAACGGTAGAAGCGAAATTTTATATTCGGCGCCCGTGCCTTCCTCGTCACAGTTCGCGGCCGACGAAACGACGATGGTCGAATATCGGTGAGACACATCCTAATGCAAGCAAAGAAAAAGATTAAAATTTTCTTACTTTCTATTATTTTTTCAGGAAACCTATACCATCGTATTCGTTAGGTTTTTCTGATTAAAATGACACCAAACATGATGTAATTGCGTTATTAATTATTTACGTAATGGGTGATTAAAGTTTTTAACGTGAAAGAGGACGGCGAGTGGAAAAGACAGAGAGGCAGAAGGTTGAAGCGTTCGGAAAAAATGAAAGGCAGACGGAGCTCTGACCTTTAAATTAAAAATTAAAAATTCTTATTTTTGATTTTTCGTGAATGAAACTTTTGCAATGAAAATGATATCAAACACGTTATAATTACGAACATAATTACCTGCGTAACAAGCCATAAAAGTTTATTTGTATCTCTGCCGTAAATGTAACGTCCAAAACATTTATGGCTTGTTACACAGGTAACTGTGATCGTAATTACATCTTGTTTGGTCTTATTTTGATCGGAAGAACCTCACGAATATGTTAAAAAAAGTTTGCAGTCAAAGAAATATAAATAGTAAAAAATTATATTGGTAAATTTAGAACTGGAGATCTGTCAGCCCACATGAAAGGGACCGCGACGAGTACCGTATTACACTTGAACTGGCTCGAGCGAGGCGAACACGGGCATAGCGATGACGCACGCATTGGCGAAGGAAGAGACGTTGTACACGAAGGGAACGAACCAAATAGTACACGAGGAGGACTTTTACTGTAGTTGTAAGTTTACTTACAATTGTCTACTTAAATTCTACAACACAATCATCCCTAATTAGAACTCCAAATATTAATATATTTCGGAGTTCGCTGAGGCATTCGAGAGAGAGAGATATTACATCGATCTCACGCCGAAGCGTATAAAAAAGGTATATTTTAAGTTATGCAGAAAATAACATCTACAGGGTGTATATTCCAGAATTGGATAAGGTGAAGTTGGATTGCGATGTTCGATATGCTGAAAATAAAAATGGTTCTGAACTACTGTATAAGAAACATTCTGAAGAGCAGGCAGAAAAAGAGGAATTGGTAATAATGGGACTGAATGCTGAAGAGGAGGTTGGTCATGGAGAAACATTTTTTGAAAATTATTAAAGATAGTGAATATGAAGATGCACGTGAAGGTAATGAATTAAATGCAGAAAATTACGATCATGTAAGCAGCGAACAGGAGTATTATGAAGATGATCAGCTAGGAGAAGAAACAGACGTACAAGAGAAGAGAAATAAGACAACAACAAGAGGACGTCCAAAAGGAGTAACAAATGAAGCAATTGTATTTAGAAAAATACAAGAGAAAGAAAAAAGAAAAGAAAGATATAAAGAAATCGGGACAAGAAGATCGGAAAGAATTAAAAATAAAGCATTAAAAGTAACAGTGGAAGAAATTCCAAGGACAGTAACAGAGGCAAAGCGGTTAGAAAGTTGGAAATATTGGCGACAAGCCATGGAAGAGGAAATGGCATCAATGAGAAAGTGTTCCGTGGTATATCCGTGGAACGTATTTAACAGTATTTCGATTTTCACAGTACAATAGATCGTAAAAAGTACCGACCTCGTAGTTCCATACACGCTACAGGGAAACCCTTCGAAAGCAGACAAAACACCTATTGTCTACAGATGGATGGCAACTTGTACAAGGGACAACATCTGAAGTACAGATTGCCAGCACGTTCATTACACGCAAATCCTTAAAGTCGTTTTTGAGAGTTAGTTTATTTCTTAAGCCGGTAATATATATCTTCAATTTCACGGCCCCTAGTCCTCAACGACCAATTGCATGTGTCATAAACGTGAATTTCCAAAGGGTCTTCAAAACGGACACGATGCCCGTCAACACGGTCAGGTATCGAGACCTTAACCCGACGGAAATTCCATGACGTCAAATTCATCCCTTCTCATTACTTTTCGGTGACTGCTCCTAGTTTGAGAAATCGCGTTTCGGACGCACAAAACTAGAGAAGGGTCATACGATCGCATCTTACGATTGGGTCAAACAGTTTACCAATCGGACAAAGGGAGTGGATTCTCAACTCTACCTCCGGAGTCTAAAAGATGCGAAAAATCAGTTATCTACGAACTCACTGGCGAGTTATATTATTAAGTATATTGGAGAGTGGATTAAAACAATCTAGTGAGGATCCATGTTTATTTTTTGTGAAAGAAGAGGATGACTTTCTGTACTGTGGAGTACATGTTGATGATATGACAACTGTTTCCAGCAATGACAAGTATCAGAAGTGATTCATTGAAAAAATTAAAAAATATGTTGAATTAAAGGATATTGGTGTAGGAAAATCAATATTGGGAATAGAAATAGAATATAGAGAATAGAAATTACATGTACATACATCAGAAGAATTATATAAGAAAATGACTCCATTCTTATGGAATGGGTGATTGTAATAGTGTGACCTCTCCAATAGATATCAATCAGAAGTTGAAGAATCATGAAGACAGTGAAGAAAGTGACATTGAAGCATTTCAAGAATTAATGGGGAAATTAATGTATCTAACATAAGTGTCGCTACTAGGCCAGATATATCTTTTACGTTGAGTTACCTATCACAGTTTAATAAAAATCCAGAGAGGATGCATATGGGTGCTTTCACAAGAGTATTAAGATACTTGAAAGGGACAATCAATTATATTTTGGAGTATGGAAGAAAGACTTTAGATAACAGAATTGAGTACGAGACAAGTGCTTCATGGAACAGGACAGAAGATGTAAAATCATTTAGTGGAATACTAATATATGTAGGCGCAAATCGATTATAATATTGCCATCTATCGGCGAATACCGATTCCGCGGATATCGGTTAAAATATGCGGTGAGCGAGAGCAGATTAAAGTGTGTGATTGACGACGAAGGACTGTCGCAGAAAGCGTAATTGTGTTAATTTCGGCTACAAGGGACTGTGTGCCTATAGAAATGGTTACGAATTAATTTTATGAGTAAAGAACTATTTTCTTTTCGTTTTCTTCTTTTGCTTTGTCTTTTTTTTTTCTTTCTCCGTTATGTAAAATATAATATAATCGTCCGGATATTAATATATTGATAAACCACTTACAAACGTTTTATTTTTACTAGCTATAAACTGGTGCTTACATACATATGTACAGGGTGCGCCAACTGTAGGTACCATATGATAAATGCTTATTGTTAAGAATTCAAATGTACCGCTATTATGACGTCGGGCAACGCCGAACCGAGTGCCAAACGCGATCACGGTGCCCGCCGATAACACTGTACAACAAATTTTGATTTTTTTTTGTTTTCGTAACCGTCACTATGATATTCTTATAGATTTTTGCGAGCTAAATACGAATCTGAAATCCGTTTCTCTCAATGTCCTACAGTTTTTGAGAAAATTGTTGTTAAAAAAAATTGCAAATTTTCAAATTTGGAAATTTTTTGTGCTTTTATCATAGCAGCTATACAGTGACTTTTCACACGAGAAAAATCTGTGAACTTTCCCGAATAAAACGATATAAATTGTTATTGCATTGTAAACATTTAAATATGTTTAAATAATGATCAAAGTAAGAAAGACACCGAAAATGCACCCGTTTTCGTTGATATTTCTGAATTTATTTCAAAAACTATATGTCTAGGTGAAAATCTGACCATCGTACGTGATAGAACAGACATTTCTGCTACAGAAAGCATTGAGCGAAGTTAGGAAATCAGTTTTGTTTTCATTTTATAAGAAAAATAGTTCGGCAAAACACGCGTCGCTGCCAGTGGTACTCAACGCCTACTGCCTTGGTATAACGAAAGAACTGAACGGTGCGGCGCGATATAACACTGAGTACCACTGGCAGCGTCGCGTGTTTTGCCGAACTATTTTTCTTATAAAATGAAAACAAAACTGATTTTCTAATTTCGCTTGATACTCTCTGCAGCAGAAATGTATGCTCTATCACGTACGATGATCAGATTTTCACCTAGACCTATAGTTTTTGAAATAAATTGAAAAATATCAACGACAACTGGTGCATTTTCGGTGTCTTTCTTACTTTGATCATTATTTAAACATATTTAAATGTTTACAATGCAATAACAATTTATATCGTTTTATTCGGGAAAGTTCACAGATTTTTCTCGTGTGAAAAGTCACTGTATAGCTGCTATGATAAAAGCGCAAAAAATTTCCAAAATTGAAAATTTGCAATTTTTTTTAACAACAATTTTCTCAAAAACTGTAGAACATTGTGAGAAACGGATTTCAGATTCGTATTCAGCTCGCAAAAATCTATAAGAATATCATAGTGGCGGTTACGAAAAATTTTGGCTGTTGTACAGTGTAATCGATCGATTACTCGTGTCCAAGTCATCAAGCAATACCCAAGTGCGAATTTTGACCTCTTACGCGTTTATCGCAGTTCATACAGACTTGCCACTTTTTATTCGCTGTCGCGTTCAGTATCGCATAAACTTGTACGCTTATCGTACTACTAAAGTGAAGTGAATAAAGTTGTTGTTTGTTGTGTTCTTTCAAGTTTAATTAATTTTCGTTATAACTTATTTAAACCTCTCCATATCCCGCTGCATATCCTGGTCAGGATAGTTCCGTCATTAGAAAAGAAACATTCAGTAATTCCAACACTTATAAAATAATGAAAACGTAATTAAATAGATTTCAGTTCGCGATATTTATTTACTTTGATTTATACCATTACAAAAAATTCATTTGTTGAATACAATATCGGGAAAATGGTCCCCTTTGTGAACAGCGCAAAGAAATGCTCGTTTTTGGCCATTTTCCATAACTTTTTGCAACGTTTTGGGCGTTATTTCCGTTACTACTTTGCGAATTTCATCTTTGAATTGCTGGAGCAACCGTAGTACATTAAAATGGTGCATTTTGGATTTTAAATGTCCCTACAGGAAAAAGTCTAGAGCCATCAAATCGGGCAAACGCGGACGCGATTCGTAATTGCCACTTTTCGAAATGAAGCGATTCGGGAACAATCTTCTTCATCTCAATATCGACCCGAACAACCTGAATGATCTCGTTACTGCTCTCTGGACGCTGTCTTGCACTCTTTGCACGGTCACGGACATTACCACCATCACGAAACTTATCAATAATATTCGATACAGTTTTCCGTGTAACGTTAAAATTGCGTCCATACTTTCGCCTCATACCACGTAAAGTTTTGATAAATCAGGACCATTCTCTAAAATATATGTAGGATTAGTATTTTTTACAACTAAGCCTTTATTAAAGCACGAATAAAACAGTGAACAAAAATACACGAAAACTCACAAAAACATACACGCACGCACGCTCAAGTACAAGAAGTCCAAAACCGTAGAGTCCAAAACCGTAAAGTCCGTAAAACCGTAAAGTTCAAAACCGTAAAGTCCGTAAAACCGTAGGCCGTAGATCGTGATCGTAATTGCAAATCGTAATCGTGATCGTCGCGTACTCGCTCGTCTCTCGTACTCGCTCTCTTAGCTTCTCCCCGTCGTTCCGCGGACACACCCATATATTAACGTGATCGAACATTCTCGAATTCGGCGTTTGAACGATTCGCGAATCTTCGGTTACTCGAAACTTCGCGATCGTTTCTCAACGTTCACGCGTTTCTCGTTCTCTCTCTCTCTCTCACACACACTCTCTCTCGCACTCGCACTCATACACGGATGACACGCTTGCCGGCAACGAATTCGTTTGAAGGGCTGTTTATGTTTTCGTTCTCGAATTTTCGCGGAACGTTCGCGGCACAACCGTTATCACTGTCCTACATATACTTTTACAATGTCATCCGTTGTGCTAGCGTTAAGTTGTTCATGCTGGATAATAATGGTATAAAATAACCTGTGGAATGGTCTAATGTGTTCTTCGAAATGTTTACAAATAGCAATTATTTTAGCGTTCAACATATAGTACCTACAGTTGGCTTACCCTGTATATGTATACAAAAAGTGGAGATAAAAAAACTTAAATGTGACAATTTGTATTGTGTAAAACTAGCTATTGGTGGAAATTTTAAAACAAAGACTAAACTATTAAATAGAAAGTGTTATTACGTGAGAGAAACCGTAAAAGAACAAAACATTGAAATAGTGCATGTTCCCAATACTATAATGAATGCTGATTGTTTGACAAAACCTATAAGTCGAGCGGATTTGTTAAAGAATGTTGAGAATTTGATGAGAGTTGTAGAATTGTAAAGACAAGAGGGGGAAGTGTGAGGTTATTTTTACAAGTGAGATTGGTATGAGTGCTGAGTGTCTGAAGTTGGTATGATTGAGATGTGATACTGCCATGGCAGCGGCATTAAATAATTACTATATTGGCGTCGATATGCGGCCACCACGTCCCTGCCATAATATAATTATTTAGTCTAGGTTTAAGATAGCGGGTGAGAATGAAATGTATAAATGAGTGGAATGCGTGAACGTTTGCTGAGTGGTACTTGAAGTGTTTGCGTGAGAACGTTTGGAAAATCGGATCGAGTGTCGCGTTGGGTGTTCGAGTTCGAGGAATGCCTGAGTATGAGGGTATCGTGAATTATTGGTTTAGAGTGAATGCGACTCGGTGTAAAGGAAGAAAGAATGATTTTGGGAGAGGATGCGTTGGTGTGCAAGAGGGTGAGGGTAAGATGGTTTGAATGCAGTCCGAATGTTTCTTGTTAGTACATTAAGTCGCTGTACATCGAACCGGTCGGTCAGATACCGCGAATGAAGTGTTCAGAAATTTCTCAGCAAGTCAGAGTATTACTTTGTCTTGCCCGCTACCTGTCCATCCCACACCATTTAGACGCGACTGCGTGGATTTTAGATAGTGGCGCAACCATACATATAACAAACGACAAAAATAAATTTAAAAATTGCAAAAACATTTCTACAAAAATCTATACAGATACCGATGAATCAGTAGAAGTTTTAGGAAAAGGTAGTATCAATATTAACGTAAAATCGGATAAAAGTAACTACAAGGAAATATTTTTACAAGAGGTAATGTACGCACCAAAATTCAAAAACAACCTATTATCAATACCACAAATAACAAAACACGGTTTTAAAGTAATCTTTGAAAATGGCTACGCAAAAGTAATGCGCAAAAACGTGAGATAATGTTTATAGGGACGGAAAGGAACGGGTTATACATAGTGGAAGAAGGATTCACACACCGCATCAATAGAATCGATCAGGGGCCACATGATACGCCATTAATAAAATGGCATGAAAGATTAGGACATTTAAATTTTAATGATGTCAGAAGACTGAAATCAAAGGAGATGGTTGTCGGAATAAATGAACAATTGGAAAATACCAATCCAATGTGTGAGGCATGTGTGAAAAGCAAAATTCACCGATTACCGTATCAAACGGCAAATTATAGGGCCAAAGAAAAACCGGAATTGGTACATAGTGATATGTGGGATTAGCGGGGCCTCGAGGCCCGAAAGGACAAAAGGATTGCGGGAAAGACGTATATCAGGCGGACGCCAATGGCTCAGTTGGGAGCGTCGACGACTCGTAATCTGAGGGGCGCGGGTTCGAGTACCGTTTCAGTCCGAAATTTTTTCGTATTCCTACAGATATATGCGATCCATTCCGTGTATCATCCTTAGAGGGAGCACACTATTTTGTCACGTACATAGATGACAAAAGTAGGTATGTATATATGAAAACACTGAAAAATAAATCGGATGTTTTAGACGCGTTGAAACAATATAAAAGATATGCAGAGAGGCAGACAGGATGTAAACTAAAAAAATTAAGAACCGACAACGGAAAAGAATACCTGTCAAAGGAATTTGATGACGTTTCAAAGGACAAAGGAATCATCAGAGAGCTGACAGTGCCTTGCCCACCCCAACAAAATGGAGTAGCGGAAAGGTCAAATAGGACCCTAGTAGAAACAGCACGCTGCCGTATGTTGCAAGCCACGTTACCTGACGCCTTGTGGGCCGAGGCAGTAAATTCTTTCGTATATTTGAGAAACAGATGTCCGACAAGATTAAATCAACATGTAACCCCATCCCAGGAGTGGACAAGACAAAAACCATACCTAGGTTATCTAAGGAAAATAGGAAGTCGAGTGATAGCACTAAAGAAAGGTCCTAAAAGAGGACATAAGTTTGAACCAAGAGGAAAGGAATGCATCTTAATAGGTTATTCATTAGAGACGAATGCCTACCGATTATGGGAACAAGGAACAAAAACAGTTATTAATGAGAGGGACGTCGTACTAATCAAAACACAAAATATCGACACTGAGGAGGAAGAAAAACAACCCGAATTATGCCAAGTAAAGTTCGAGAAAGAGGCACAAGAGGAAGCTACTCCCGAGGAAGAAGAAGAAGAGCCATCGACGAGTAGAGAAGGAACAATTGAACGAACTTTTTTAAGAACAAGAGGCCGCCCAAGATTAGAAAGAACTGGAAGACCGGGTAGACCAAGAAAATATACCAGTCAAAACCATGTCCTAACAATGAAGCAATAGAAAATCCGATGCACGTACAGGAGACATTAGATAGATCGGATGGAGAACAATGACTAGATGCTATGGAACTTGAGTACAAGTAGTTAATGGAGAACAACACATGGGAACTGGTAAATAGGCCAAAAGATAAAAAAATATTAAAAAATAAATGGATTTTTAAGGTAAAAAGGAACCAGCGAGAGGTGACCAACCGAGGGAAGGCATAGACTTTGATGAGGTATTCGCACCGGTAACGAAAATGGAAACCATACGTACACTGCTTATATCCTACTCCTTCCGTCGTCATAATTGTACTATTATAATTACAATTGTTATTATTATTATTTCCATCATTATTATTATCATTATTATTGTTATTATTATTATTTCCATCATTATTATTATCATTATTATTGTTATTATTATTATTTCCATTATTATTATTATCATTATTATTATTATTATTATTATTATTATTATTATTATTATGCGTACTATTATTCTTATTATTGTAATCGCCTCATTATGAACGTAACCTTATAATAATATGCAAGAACAGCGCAATCCCATTCCCAGCGTCCGACTGTCCTTTCCTGCTTACGTACCAGAAATCTCCCTGCCCCTGCCCCTCAGAACCCCTAACCCTGATGTTTTCCTATAAGGTCTGAACGAAGAGGCGTCACTCTCGTTCTGCCCTTCCATATAAACACATCTCTAAACAATAAACGTTGTATTTCGTGCTTAAAAGTTTCACTTTATTTTCTTCGCGCCTCGTTAAATTGGGACTAGGACCCAATTCTTTCCCTTTTGCGGTTCCTATTCGGCTTGCATCATCGGGGGATATAATAGCACGTACACCAAATGAATGTAATAACCGCATATGTGCAAGGGAACATATCCGAGGAAATCTACGTGGAACAACCGCAGATGATTGAGAGGTTTGATGCACAGAATATAGTCTGCAAATTGAAGAAACCCCTATATGGACTAAAGCAGGCTTGGCGAGAGGGGTACCGTAAACTCAAGAGAGTCTTAGTTAGTTTAAATTTTAACAAAACCGCAATGGACCCATGCGTATATATGGGTAACGATAAGGATAGCGATGCAATAATTATCGTTTACGTTGATGATTTGTCATTGGCGTCGTCACATTTAGAAGAGATAAATAAAATTAAGAATTTATTAAAGAGTGAATTTAAAATAAAGGATTTGGATATAGTACAGGGCATGTGAGGTATGCGTGTAGACAGAATAGGTAGTTTAGGAAGTATTAAAGTATCTCAAAGAAAATATGTTGAAAATCTACTAGAAAGGTACAGGATGAAGGAGTGCAATCCGGTAAGCACACCTATGGAAATGAACATAAATATCGAGACCACCGAATCTGAAATAAATAGGGGTAAAATGGTAAACAAGCCATACAGAGAATTGGTAGGAAGTTTAAATTATTTGGCAAATGCGACCAGACCCGATATAACGCTTGCGGAAAATGTATGAAGTCGATTCAATACAAGTGCCACAGGGACACACTGGAAATGGCCAAAATGCATACTTCGATATCTAAAAGGGACAATAAATTACAGCTTAAAATATGAGAAAGGAAACGATGAATTAGTTGCATACGTGGATTCCGATTGGGCCAGGGATACGAACGATAGTGTAGCGGCTTTGCCGCGGTCTTGGTTGGCAACGGTGAGGTGAAAGTTTCTCTAAATGTCCGTCTTACCGTTGGCATTTGGCCAAACACTTGGGCACTTAGGTTTCGCGCATTTTTCTGGAGACGCGGTTGTTTTCCCGCTACAATTTGCGCGGGCTTTTCCCCGTCTTTTCCGCCTTCGGGGCTCATTATATAAATTCTTGGAAAAACGGCCCGTGTTCACAATTATAGTTTTACTTTCATCCTTACGCGCTGTATCTGTTACGATTATCCCGAGTCTTAGTTTTGATCTTATACAGGGTGTCCAATAAATGGTGAAGGAGCCGAAAATGGGAGGTAGGCGGGATCATTCTGAACAACTTCTTCATTTGCAAAAATGTCGTACGAGGCTTCATTTTTAAATTATTAACGAAAAACACCGACCAATCAGAACGCGAGAATCGCGCGCCACGCGATTCGATCTCGACAACGGCCAACTATGACTCGGGCCTACACTTCGGCCTCCGAGCGTGCGCGATTCTCGCGTTCTGATTGGTCGGTGTTTTTCGTTGATAATTTAAAAATGAAACCCCATACGACATTTTTGCAAATGATAAAGTCGTTCAGAATGACCTCACCTACCTCCCATTTTCGGCTCCTTCACCATTTATGGGACACCCTGTAGAATTTGCCGCACCGTTGCCAACTTTTGCGCATTGTATAATAAATATTATTTATTGAACTATCATATTACTTTCCTGTACTTTACCCCACGATAGAAAATCATGCACGGGGTATGTCTTGGAGTTATCGGGTGGGCCCATTAGGTGGAAAAGCAGAAAACAAAGATCGGTGGCAGTTTTCACGATGGAAGCTGAATATATGTCTCTGTCGGAGGTCACTAAAGAAATTATCTACATAAGAAACTTGTTAAACATATAACAATTCATTCACTGTCAAGTAATGCGACTGCGATTTATTGCGATAATTTAAGTGCGATAGAATTCAGTAGAAATAGCGTGTATCATGGGCGCAGTAAACATATAGATATAAGGTACCACTTCTCTGGAGAAGCGCGAGAAAAGGGGGAAATCATTGTAAAACACTTACGTACGAATGAAATCACTGCGGACGTGCTTACAAAACCATTGGGCGGAGTTAAGCACCAAATATGTACTCAATTATTAAATTTAAGTTAATGTTAGAAACTAATTGCGGAACGATAACTAGAATATGATCAAACATGCAGTTGAGGGGGAGTGTTAAAAAGGAACGTTGAAAAGTAAATAAGAACAACTGCATGTCCCGCGCGGAAGATGTTCAAGCGTGTCAGAGTGATTCGGCGATGTCCGGCTGTTTACAACGCTAGAGCCGATTTCTGTTTGCGCAACCCTTTTTTGAATACTGTATTATAGTTTTGGAGAGCGAATAAGTAATACACGCTTTGTAAAGGTTAAAGTAGTCTTATTCTTTTCAAATAACGCGTGCGAGAATATAAAAAATTTGATTTATTTCATTTCCATGAATAACGACTAATTGCCTTATCCCTTAATCAGTAAGAATGAATAACTGAACATTATTCTTAATTTCCGCATTCGTTATGTGATTTAACTTTGACGTAACATAGTAAGATACTAACTTGCTTGTTCGCGTCTGCGGACGGCCGTATAACTTCGCTCTCGTGTCCGAGCGCGCGCTATTCTCGCGATTTGATTGGTCGGTGCTTTTCCTTAATAATTCAAAAACGAGAGCCTAGACACCATTTTTGAAAAGGAAAAAGTTACATAGAATCACCTCCCCTACAACCCTTTTTCGGATCGAACGAAAGTTATGAAACACCCCCTTATATTTCGCGTGCTTTGACATAGTTTCACATGCTTCATCTATTGCACGAAGCATTTGTCAGATATTTATACATTTTCGCACCATGATACTATATCACACGGCTTTGCCAGGTCTGTGTTTATGTCAACAAGTAGCATTTCAATTTAAAATCTTCAACTTCTATAAAAAATTCATCTTACAGCCGACAAAGTTACCGCATCAATGTTTAGCGAAACGGTCGAGTTTTTACCTATGGTTCCTCTGACACTTGTTAAGGAAAAACACCGACCAATCAGAGCGCGAGAATCGCGCGTGCTCAGAGGCAAAAGTGTAGGCTCGAGCTACAGTGACCGTGATCCTGAACAAACAAATGGATATCGCGATGGTAATTCAACGGAACGGTTACTCAACATTGTAGGTAACGCGATGTATCGGTATAGTAAAAAGCTGTTAGATGAAAGTCAATTGAATAGAAAAATCGGAATAATTGTTGAATTATTCTTCATTCATGAATAATTAGGATAAATCGAATTTATAACAATACTGTAGGTCGCTATCGCAAAGAAATAATAGATAAAATATCAAAAATTATGCTAGATAAATGTTATAATGATGAAAAAGGACAAGCTCCAATTCGGGAAAAATACATTTATCCATTCTGAAAAACGATAAACTTTTTCAGTCACAAAAATTAAATCGAATAATTAATAAATGTAATAAGTCCTGCGTACGTTAAATGAAAAAGTGTACAAACTATTTAACCCATTCGAGACGGCGATTTTTTTTTTTTTTTTTTTTTTCGAACACGGTCGCCAGGAGCGAAACGAGAATGTAAATTTCGAAAATCTGCAAAAAATATTTTTTTTTTTTTTTAGTACGCAATAAAACCAATGCCAAATTTTGTTTTTCTGCACTTTACAGATACTATGAATTCCAAAAAAAGTCTCACTTCGACAACTACTTTACTCAGAATAACATAATTCCTCATAACTGTTATTGCACACCTGGTATGCAACCGGTCTTATAGCCTCGGAAATCAATTGCATACCAGATATGCAATCGATCTCGAATGGATTAAGTATGACTTTCCCATTGGTTCATAAATAGTCCTGCTTTGATGCAAATGGATTTTCGTCATTAGGCCGATTTTTTCCGTTCAAAAAAAATTAATCTCATCGTACAGGAACTCTCAATTCACTTCACTGTCGTTATTACTTCCCATTATCACGTTTCCCCCGGGCCCTTGGGCAGACCACAGTCTCAAGGGACATAAAACTGTCGCGCAGGACGGCGCACGATCCCAGGAACCTGGGCAAAGAGCGATCTCCGACAGTAGGATGATGTGGTATGAGTTTTGACTCGATCCCCAGGGTTGGCGCGACGGGGCCGTCGCTTGAGGTGTCGGGCGGATGGACCTAGTCCTGCCTAGTATCCGAGACGAGATCGTGATGCAGACAACACGACTCTTAACTCTTGAAAATTGCTACTACGGAGCTGCCTAATCTCAGATTTCTGAGTAACGGATGCCACTAGCAGTATTAGATGTGTTGTAGAGGAAACCCGCCCTTCGGGGCCACGCCCTCGCGTATGACCTGTTAAACGTGGCTCGTAGTTCTTTTCTCGTCGACACAGGTACTGAGGGTGGTGTGAAAGCCCCACCGGGTTCGCAAGGGCTCGGTGTTATGCCTATATGGAGTTGGACTCTCAGGGGCTTTGGAAACGAGGTCTGAAAGAGGGGTGAACGTTGCATATACCCGTTCGGGTGAGGAGGCACGTCCGCGCCCCATCTACGGTGGGCCGGACACAGAATATCACGTTTCCCCCTAACTTTTTTCTAAGTAGCCGATATTAGTTCGACGCGTTAATAGACCGACATGAAACCAGCGAACGATTGTTGAGAAATAATTTTCTCTGCACTGTGTAGAAGACCAGAAACTGGCAATCACGACTGGAAACTATTTCGACTACAATGTGTCGATCGCCACGTGACGGCGAAAACGTTCAACAGAGCATCGTTGCTTGGCAACGTTTGGCGGCTTACACTTTATGATCGAAAACGAAACCGAGAGCCGTAGCTCCTACAAATACTGCCTCATTACCGGTAATATTATATCATGTCGATGTGTTAATACCCATTCCCTATAAAGAGAAATTGAAGGATCGTTAAAAATAATCCTGAAGAATCGTCCATGCGTTCATGCATTTACCGTTCATCATTCTTATGTTACGCGATTCGATGTTTTTCAACAGACTAGTTCAACTGCTTTAACATTTTGTCTACTCGTAATTTTAAAAGAATAAACTTTTAATGTCATAATGTTTCACGCTTTATTTGTTTATAACAAGTGATGGCCTTGAAAGAAAGTTTCCCAATCATAATTGTAAGAATTAATTAAAGGACTAATAGATAATCGTCGACTGGTGGCACCAGCCCCTGGACTAATATTTAAATTCGGCATATTCTCGAATATAACCGGAATGTTCTCAAAGGTACGATTGATAAACATATAAATACGGGTCGAACAATCCCTCGGCCTCTTTTACATGCCAACCGTATCGCAGCACTTATGTATACAAATATCAGTAATAAACCACATTCTTACAGTTGTAGTCGCAGAGCCGGGATATGCCAGTGTAGTCGCAGAGCTGGGATTGTTGGACTTTTACGCTGTATAGAGAAACTGTTCTATTGTAATCTGAAACGTGCAGCACAGGCACAGAACATTTTTAAGCGCTAATTTATTACAGTGCACCATAAACCATCGCCAAAACTCAACTCGATAACTGGTCCCATAAATTTAAGGCATCTGCCAACCATACGGAAGGGTCCTGGAGTGTTTCGACCCAAAGTTATGATATTTTAGAAATTGCCGGACACAACCTTCGTGACATCACCCCCGGACACCACCCTACCTGCGAGTGACCAGGACGTTGGGCGTGAAATTTGCCAACAAATAGGAAGTACTACGACCGCCTCCTTATCCACCAAGACAACATTACTTGTCCAATCAGGGAAGTCACCCCCATCGACAACCCTGACAACGAACTCATAAAATCCAGCGTTTTTTGTAAAAGGACAGAATTTCCAAATCGTACGTACTTGCGATAAGACTTCTCCGGGCGAACTCCTGTATTTTCAAAGTATCGAGCGTACTCTCGTACTTATATATATTTTAGTATAAGTTAATTATTATTTCGATTAATTTACTTATTAACTAATAAAATTACTCAACTGAATTTTACACAGTGCACTTTCGAAGTATTCATTTCAATATTTCCTGGTGCACAAACAGGGATATACGATGTTGCTGAAGGATGCGTGATAGGTGCGAGTGATTTATAGTGTGTGATAATACAGTTTATTAAATAAATAGGTAGTGTGCAGGAAATATCACTATACACAAATATACAAAACTATTGACAGATGATTGATTAAGTGCGAGAGGAAGACACGGTAGACTGGTCGGAACTGACTCTAACTGATTGACAGGAGTTATTGTAATTAAAGTTATGCTTGTTGTATTCTGAAGTATTTTGACTATGTCGCGATATCCTTCCTCTCTTATAACATTGACAACGAGGGCGTAACCACCTCAGAACACTGAGGGTGGAGTTTGCCAGTACCACTGTCACAGCCCCGACTTTCCGGTAGGGGTAGAATTTGTTATAAACTAAAAGGTGGTCATCACGTGTACAATAATCCTTGGGAAGCGATGGTCATGCGACCGTACTAACCGTGACGGCACATGGCTGGCAGCGTTTATGAAGGGTAGCCTATTCAGCTAAACACGTGTTAAAAAGTATAAAATAATTTCGCCAACTTACAGACTTTAGGACAGGCTTAATTGCCTATACCTGAGCATCTGCAAGCGGTCAATGTTATTTCCTTCGACGCTGCGACCCATGTGCCGCTACACAGTGATTATTCAGAAGTGGGATTAACGATTTGCGCGTTAGTGTCGATTTTCAAATTTAAAATTTTTCTTATTATTATTAAATTTAATTTTTATCATTACTTTTGAACATTTTGTAGGAGTTCGTTTGTACGCGGTGATAATGGCACCAAGAACGAGGGCGATGGATAGGAGCGCACTCGAGAAAACAACCTTGGAGCAGTTACAGATGGAAGCTAGAAGGTACGGATTGCCCGTGTCGGACGATCGGCTAAAATTATTAGAATTCTTAATCATTTGGAACGCATAAGTGCGCATGAGCGTACTTTAGACCTGCAAGGAAGTTCGAGCAGGGATTCAGGGCAACACACACGTGAGCAGTCTCCGCCGTCGGCTCTAAGCGACGATGAAAGCATGACGGTTGGTACGTTGAAAAGGGCGATAGAATCTATAACGGAAATTCTGCTTCAGGAACAACAGAATATGTTGCGGGAGCAGTAAAGACAATTTCAGGCGTTATTAAAAGACTTGACCGTTCGTGATGGAGGAGCTATCGCATCGACGAGCGCAATGGCGAGCATGGAACGCGAGAGTACGGAAGAGGTACCCATAGAGCAGTCAGCAGGGTCAGCCGAGAACGTACATCCAGCGGTGGAAGGGCTGTTTAGGCCATGTCAGGACGAATTTTCCGCAGGGAACATGGTCATGTGACTCGCGTCGCAAATACCTGAGTTTGGTGGTACAGACGAAGAGGATGTTGAACTGTGAGTGCGGCGGGTAGAAAGAGTGTCGATAATCCACGGTGCGTCGGACGGAGTTACACTGTTAGCCACGTCTAACAGGCTATCAAAGTCCGCAAAAAAAAAAATGGTATGCCTTGCAAAACGGTGAGGTGAGCGAATCGTAGAACGGACTTTGGACTGAAATCGTAAAGATCTTCGATAGAAAAGAACCGTCTTATAAAATTATATAAAAAGTAGAAGCGCGGAAGTGAATTCCGGGAAAAGAATCTTTCGATCAATACGCGATCGCTAAACCAGCTTTAGGACGATTTATCTATCGCGGACGATACACTCGACGGGTTTTTGCACAAAATGCGATACATTACAGCGGGAGTGCTAGACAGTAATAAAAAAAAACGGTAATTAGTGATAAGGGAACGTATAAAGAAAGTGAGTGTAAAAACTGTGGAACGAAAGAACACACGCACAAAACGTGTAAAAGGGAGTTAACCTGCTTCTCTTGTAAACAAAAGGGACATCGATAGTTCGACTGCCCGTCCAAACGGAAGGATCCTAGGCCTTTCCCCGCATTGCAGCCAGCCGCATGTGTATCAAGGGAATCGGGGGCGCCGGACGCAGTAGGGGCACTGGAAGAAGATATGGAAAACTTGGTGTTGGAGGAGCTTTGGGTAAAGATCGCCGCAATTGAAGCTAAGCAAAGTGAGTTAACCGCACTCGAGGACACCGGGAGTCCAGTCTCTTTTATCAAGTACAGTGTATACAAGAACTTGATTGAATCTTTCGAACACGTTATACGTCCGTCGGTTAGAAGATTATACAATTTATCAAATGAAACGATCGAGGTTTTCAGCGTAATATCGTTATACTTATCTTTGTATCCATTAAAAAATCGAAAAATTAGTGTAGATTTACATATTATAAACAGCGATGCGTTTAAATATAATTTAATTTTAGGAAGAGAATGTTTTGAAAAAGAGCAGCTTACGATAACGTTTAGAATGCGTGCAAAAAGCGGAGAAGATGTGGACGATGGCGAACTAGCAGCTGTTTTGGCGGTCGGAGCGATAGACAATGAAAAACCTGTGAGGGACAGGCATCGCAAATCGCTTTGTCTCGAGCCACAGATTTTTCCGTGCATAACCGTCGAGCGATCGTCAATTCTACCCAGTATCTTTCCATAAAACGGTTATACCACAATCGACGTTCAATTGTCCCGTAGGGGTACGCGTTGGGACAAAGAACAGGCCACGAGGCAGTCGTTGTCCGTCGTCTCGTGAGAGCGTACGTGTCGTCCATGATTCAATAAAATAAAGTTATTATTTGTTAAATTAATTCCGCGAGAGTACATTCATTATCACCCATACCTACAAACCTAATGCTTTCACTCGAGCGTTATCGGAATGTAACATAGATTTCGACGGAACAATAAAAGATCGTTTGATCGAGATAATTAAAGAAGTACACGACCAAGATGTTCCAAAAGTTGACGACGGTTATACGGTACGCGTTCGCTTAAAAGATCCGTCGGTTTACGCGTATGCGCCGCGGCGATTCGCGCATGCAGAGCGTGCGGCATTAAGGGATATTATCGATGATCTCTTAAAGCGGGATATAATTCAACCGAGCGTCTCGCGTTATTGTGCTCGCGTTATACCGGTTAGAAAAAAAAGCGGTCAAACCAGACTCTGCGTGGACTTGAGACTTCTCAACATGCGAATAAACAAACAGAAATACCCGTTTCCGATTATTGAAGAATGCTTGTCACGTTTGTCTAATAAATCGATTTTTACGCTGCTTGATCTCCGTGATAGTTTTCACCAGATTCGACTTCATGATGAAGACACTAAGTATTTTTCTTTCGCGACGCCTGATGGGCAGTTAGAATATAAATGCTTGCCGTTTGGTTACTCGGAAGTACCCGCGCAATTTCAGAAAAGATTGATACAAATTTTAAGTTCGTTAATACGTAGAGATTTAGTTCTAGTGTACATAGACGACGTGTTGATCCCGTCGGATACTGTAGAGAATAATTTATTAGTACTTAGAGAAGTTTTGGTAATTCTGAAAGCATATAGTTTTGAATTGAACTATTCGAAGTGCCATTTTCTTAAAAAGAAGATCGAACTTTTAGGATATATCTTAAGCGAGGGTTGTATATCTTTGAGCCCAATACAAATTAAAGCTATACATAAATTTAGATGCCCAATTAATGTAGCAGAAGTGCAAAGATTTTTGGGCCTAGCAAGCTCCTTTAGAAAATTTATCAAAGACTTTGCCCAAAAAGCAGCACCGTTGCACGCGCTATTGCGGCAAAATACAGAGTTCAAATTCGATGAACGTTGCAAGCACGCGTTTGAGCAGCTGAAAACCGAATTACAAGGTGTGTTCCAAAAGTAATGCAATAGAATCTCCCCCGCCGCTCCTTTTGGTCGGATTGGGATAGGACCACTTGGGCAAGGGGGGGGGGGCTCTTAGCTTTGCAGCGAAACCGATTTCAGGGCTCTCCGAGCTGCGGAAAGGGTAGTACGTGAGTTATTGTGAACCTCTGCTCGGTGACTGTGTCACGGAAAAAATGGAGCGACGATCGAGCAACGATACGGAAAGTGTGGGCCAAGTTCGTGCCCAAGGTGTTGTCAGAGTTCAACAATTGTCGAACGCGAGCCACATTGCTGTTGGTTTTGCTGGTTGACAGCCGCCCAGGGCGTTGATCGTCGTGAACCTGTTCCCAGCCTTCCTTAAAGGCCTTTAACCACCTCGAAACTTGTGAGTAGGACAGAGCAGAGTCCTCATACGCCTTACGAATCATTTTACTTGTCTCCTCAAGAGATTTGTTTAGTTTAGCACAAAACTTGATCGCGTATCGTCGCTCCATTTTTGCCGTGACACGGTCACCGAGCAGAGGTTTACAATAACTCACGTATTACCCTTTCCGCAGCTCGGAGAGCCCTGAAATCGGTTTCGCTGCAAATCTTAGCTCCACCCACCTATCCCAAGTGGTCCGATCCCAATCCGACCAAAAGAAGAAGCGGGGGAGATTCTATTGCATTACTTTTGGAACACACCCTGTATGTAACGCACCGACGTTAGCATTATACAATCCGGCGGTAGAAACTGAATTACACACCGACGCTAGTAGCATCGGGCTCGGAACGATATTGTTACAACAACAATCGATCGTGAGTTGGGCCCCAGTTGCCTATTCTAGCCAAGCGACCAACGAAACAAAAAAAGGTATCATAGCTTTGAGCTTGAAATGTTAGCGATAGTTCGTGCGGTAGAATGCTGCCATATATGCTTGTACGGTTTATCTTTCGTGATAATAACAGACTGTAACGCTTTAGTATACGCAATTAATAAAGCGAATTTAAACCCACGAATAGCGCGCTGGACTCTAGCGCTTCAAGATTACACGTTCAAGGTCGAACATAGACCAGGGAAACGTATGGAACATGTAGACGCGTTAATTCGCTACGTAGGATATGTGAGTACTCTATCGTTAGGGAGAGAGAGCTTGAATTTAGGCATTAGACGACTCGAATTTAAGAGACTTACAATCAAAATTAGAAAATAGTGAGGATCCGAACTATGCGTTAGACGGATTAATATACCGCCAGATAGGATCAAATTTAAAATTTGTAGTTCCGGAAAACATGGTACCGAGCGTATTACGCACGCACGACGATGACGCGGCACATTGCGGTTTTGGTAAAACATTAGAAGGTAGCTAATTTTAGGTTCCCGTCTATGCGGAACATCTACGATTATATAGAAAATTGTTTAACGTGCCTGATGGCAAATGATGCACCAAATAGATTCGAAGGGAAACCGCTATTTAACCATCCCCAAAATCGGCATTCCAAGTTTTACATATCGATCATTTCGGGGCGTTAGCGTAAACATCGGAGAAATTCAAACATGTCTTGGTCGTGGTGGATGCGTATACGAGATTCATTTGGTAGTATCCGTGTAAATCAACAACGACAGGAGAAACGATTAAACGATTAAATGAATTGTTGAAAATATTTGGCCGGCCGTTAGAGGTAGTATCAGACCGTGGTACCGCTTTCGCGTCAAGTGAGTTCGCTAACTTTGCGATAAAAAATGACTTCAAACATCGAATGGTGGCGGTTGCGGCCCCGTGGTCGAATGACATCGTTGAACGCGCGAACCGATTCCTTAACCCTTTGCGGTCCTATGTTGAGTGTGGCTCGACATTGTGTTTCTCTTTGATTGTGGAAATAATTCGGGTAAATAGGTTGATTTAAGAGATTTTCATTTCTTTGCCATTTGAAACAACAAATCAGAAAAATATTTGTTACGCAATCTGCATTATTAGAATATATTTTATTGTAAATCCATTTCTTCATATATTTTGTAATTTAATTAAGGGGTAAAACCACTCTAGGATTTTCAAAAAATCGATTTTTTTTTGTTGGGCTTAAACGATACTTTAGGGCCATAGAAATAGACTGCCATTTGATTTATAGTGGAAAATAAATTTTAAAAGAGTTAATTATCAATTTTACCGCAGCTTCACAGAGGTGCGATTCATCGCTTCTGTATTACTTTCACCACTTAAAATAATAATTTTTCCTGTTACCTACAAAACATACGTTATTAGGATTCTTGGAGAGGTAACTAGAATATGATAACATTATAGCAAACGTGTTATGATAGAAAGGAATCGCAGATAAGAGGCAAACAAGAACTACAAGGATTCAATACTTCGTAAAACTTTAATCGCGTTTTTCTCAATACTACTTTTCTCATACTGGGAGGAAGGATTTCTCGGTGACTATTGCATGGATCGAATTGAAATTTTTACAGTAGCTGCACAACAATATTCTCTTTGGAAGTACGTAGCCGTTTTTTGATTGGATACAAACTTTTTTTTTATAAACAATTCAATGCTCGTTTTGGGTACAAAAAGTCGATTCTGTTGAAGTATGTGTAATTTTGTCCTGTACATGTTAGGTATAGTATGTGTTATATGGTTACTGTACCTATAGAAATCGTAGCGCGTCTGTTGTAGAGAGTACGCATAAGCACGATGAAAGCGAGAGAGAAGTATCCGTTAAGATTTATATAATCGAGTGTTAATATTAAATAAATCAGTATTATTATTATTCCTTATATAACCGTGAGTTATATAAGAAACATTATTTCCTCACCTAAGAAAATCATTCGTTTTACATGGTAGCAGAGCGTGGGTAGAAAAATTAGAGGTTATGACGCCACGAGGTGAGGAACTTGAAAGGTTATGAAGCCATGTGTAGCTGGTCGTGAAGAGAAAGAAATAGATATAAAGAAAGTAAAAAAAGATTTTGTTGAAGTGGAAAGTTTATTGCAAAAAGATCTCAAAATGCCAAGAGAAGATAAAATTAAGATTCAAGTATTTGATGGGTAGGATTATAAGATGTGGAAAAAAAGAATATTTTTATATTTAAAATGGAAAAAGTGTAGTGAACCAGCTATTAGAGAAAAAACACACGCGGAAACACAAGACGAGTGGGACGATAAAAATTTAAGAGCGATGAACTACATATAGTGTAGTATTACAAATGAACAACTAGAATTTGTTAGTGAATTTGACACGGCTCGAGACATAATAGAAAAATTTGATGAACTTTATTTAAAAGAATCCACAGCATTACAGATCTGTGTAAGGAATAAACTCGATAGAATGAAACTGAGAGATTACGAGGAGTCAAGCTCGTTTTTTGTTGACTTTGAAGAGACAGTTAATGAGTTAAAAAGTGCAGGTGCCACTGTAAGTGAACAAGAGAAACTTGACTACATGCTGAAGATGTTACCTGACTCGCTGAGTTACGTCGGTGATTTAATTGACTCAGTGAAAGAAAGCGATCGCACTTGCGAATTTTTAAAACACAAAATTACGATGTGGGAAACAAGAAACCAGGGCGATACTGGAAAGAAAAAGACAAGTGTGTTTGAAGTAGAGAGAAAAAATATAAAGTGCCATGGTTGTGGGAAAGAAGGGCACATTTGGAGAAATTGCCCAAGCAAAGACAATGCAACTGGTGGAGCGGATTGGCAAGGAGGTGCAAATCAATCACAAGGACAACGTCAGGAGCAGCAGCAGTACAGAAGCCGTGGGGGACGAGTTTTTGGCCAACGAGGACGAGGGTATGGTGCACGAGGAAGAGGCATAGGCAGGCAATCATACCACAATGAACAAAATCATGATGCAAAGTATTCCTACAATGAGGGCTCTGATATCCAAACAGGATATTTTCTAACTGAGGTAGAGCGCAATGAAGATTGTAAAAGCGATGCAGTAGTATGTACTTGTGATTCTCAAAAAATAGATTGGATTTTAGATAGTGGTTGCTCAGATCACATAGTAAATGATGAATCTTATTTTTTAGAATGCGTTAATCTGAAAAATCCAATAAATGTAAAAATTTTAGACGGTAGGATTCTAAAAGGCACAAAAGTTGGAAAATTTTAACTTATTTTGTTGTTGGTAAAGCTAATATTGAAATAACGATATCTAATGTGTATTATATGAAAGAAATGGAGAAAAATTTGATTAGTTATGCGAGAGTAACAGATGAAAATAAGATCATTTCTGTAGGAAATACGTCAAAAATTTATAATAAGAATAATGTTTTGATTGCAATTGCTCACAAAGATTTTGGTTTGTATAAGATGTGTAGCTATTTAGAAAAGCAGGAAACGTATGGCAATAATGTTGAAAAGATGACACAAAAGGAAAAATTTCATAGAATGTTAGGGCATGTTAATTTCAATTATTTAAACACTATGGGTAAGAATAAGTTAGTTGGAGGAATGCCGGAAGATTTTGAACAGGTAAGGTTGAAATGTGGAACATGCATTCAGAATAAGATGCACAATTTGCCGTTCCAAAATAACAGAAGAAAGACAAATGAAATTTTAGAATTGATTCATACCGATTTGAATGGGCCTCATTATAATACGGAGTATGATGGATCAAAGTATTTTTTGACTTTTATAGATGATTATAGTAAGTGTGCATTAATATATACATTAAATTCAAAAAGTGAAGTATATGATTGTTTTGTAGATTATATAAACCAAGTTGAAAATTTTACTGGCAAGAAAATTAAGAAACTGAGGTGTGATAATGGTAGAGAATATATGAATAAAAATATGTATAATTTAGTTAGAGAAAAAGGGATTTCTTTAGAACCGTGTCCAGCTTATGTTCATGAGCTGAATGGAACAGCTGAGCGTTATAATAGAACGATAATGAATTCAGCTAGATGTTTACTAGCCCTTAACGAACGAATGCCGCCATACTCGCGACATTGTAAATATTCTAAAAAAATCGAATGCCGCCATACACGCGGCATGACGTGATATTTTAGGAAACTGTAGGTTTGGCTTTAATTATACATGCAACAATGAAGGGCGATCGGCAATTGTTTTTTGTCACACTCTGGTGCGCATTCCTCTCCGAGCGTCGAGCGAAAATACATCATTTTATTTACGATTAATAAAGTTTGTTATCGTCATTTTCGGAGCACTATCTGTTAGAAGAGAAACGAAGTCGTGCGTACATGCGCGCTATTTTTATTTTTTCTATTCTTAAGCCTTATAAAATATGGCAAAGAAAAGGAGTGTTGAAGAACCAAGTACCAGTAGAAACCTGGAATTTTCTAGTAGCGAAGATGAATTTTATGTGTTTGAAAAAGAAAATTGGAGAAATGGAGTAGATGAACATGAAAGTGATAATTACGATAGTTCTGATAGTGACATACTTCCTAAAAAAAAACGTGTTATGCGTACAGTAAAACCTCGCACAGTGTCCCCGAGGCCGGAATCGAAATTGTACACTGTCGCGACGTTGGAAGCGAAATTTGATACTCGGCGGCTATGTTTTTCTCGCCGCGGCTCGCGACCGACGAAACAACGAGGGTCGAATATCGGTGAGACACATACTAATGCAAGCAAAGAAAAAGATTAAAATTTTCTTATTTCGTATTATTTTTTCATGAAACTTATACCATCGTATTCGTCTCGTTTTTCTGATTAAAATGATGCCAAACATGATGTAAATACGTTAATAATTACGTACGTAACGGGTGATTAAAGTTTTTAACGTGAAAGAGGACGGCGAGTGGAAAAGACAGAGAGGCAGAAGGTTGAAGCGTTCGGCAAACATGAAAGACTCCTGCGTGTTCCGTCTTTTAAATTCGAAAATCAAAATTCTTTGTTTTTGGTTTTTCGTGAATGAAACTTTTACTTCCGCATTCGTCTCGTTTTTCTGATTAAAATGATACCAAACACGATATAATTACGATCATAATTACCTGTGTAACAAGCCATAAAAGTTTATTTGTATCTCTGCAGTAAATGTACCGTCTGAAACTTTTATGACTTGTTACACAGGTAATTGTGATCCTAATTATATCTTGTTTGGTATCATTTTAATCAGAAAAACGAGACGAATATGTTAAAAAAGTTTGCGTCAAAAAAATATAACTATTAAAAAATTATATTGGTTAATTTGGAACTGGAGATCTGTCAGCCGCATCAAAGGGGCCGCGACGAGAATCGTGTTTACACTTGGACTGGCTCGAGCGAGGCGAACACGGGCGCAGGAATGACGCACGCATTGACGCAGGAGGACACGTTTGACACTGTCGCGTCCAACCAAGTAGGACACTGTGTGTGGTTTTACTGTATTACGGATAGTGATGAAAATAATAATTACGACAGTTCTGATAGCGACATACTTCCTAAAAAAAAACGTGTTATGCGTATTACGGATAGTGATACTGATGATGAACTCAGCCAGAGCGAAAATATAAACGGTGATAATGACGACTCAAGCGAATGGGAAAATGTTACTGAACGAGATGATATTTTTCAACAAATAAAATTTACAGTATCTCCAAAAGTTACAGGGCCACAAATTTCTCCTAATATTGTTGAGCCTATCGATATATTCAAGTTGTATTTTACTGATGAATTAGTTGATAATATAATAAAAGAAACTAATAATTATGCAAATAGCAAAATAAGTGGAAAGAGATTGACAAAACGATCAATTTGGAATAATTGGAAAAATGTAGAAAAAGAAGAATTTTGGGCTTTTCTTTCTGTAATTTTCAATATGGGCACAATGCCGTTAGAAAATAAATTTGAATATTGGTCAACAAGCAATATTAGCAGAATTCCATTCTATTCTGATACATTCACAAGGGATCGTTTCAATCAAATATTTTGGATGCAACACTTGAAGGAAATTCCGCCCGGGTATCCATCTTTGAAGACGCGAATTCCAAGAGCTAGTAATTTTTTGGAATACATAGATTCTAAGTTTTCACAGCACTTTATACCAGAACAATGTATTTCGGTAGATGAAGCAGTAGTTCAGTTTAAAGGCAAAATTGATTTCATTACCTATAATCCCATAAAACCAACTAAATGGGGTATAAGAATATATGTTTTAGCCGATTCGAAATCTGGATATGTGTACTCTATTCTGCCATACTATGGTTCTATAACAACAGAAAATCTTCCAAATCCGGAACTTCCAGTAACTACCAGAATACCTTTATACTTATATAAAAAATTATTAGAAAAAATTCCATCAGCTGAAGGATATCATATGTTCACTGATCGGTATTATACAAGTTTATATTTAGCTACCGAATTGCTAAAAGTGAAATGCCATCTTACGGGCACGATAAAACCAAACCGAAAAGGATTACCTGAAGAAATTAAAAAACCGAAATTTACTATAAAAAATAGAATTGCTCTGAGGAAACGTAACACATTAGTGTTAACATGGAAAGACAAAAAAGTTGTCACCATGCTGAGTACTTGGGATACAGCAAAAATTACCCAAGTAAATAGAAAAATACGTAATGGTGAAGAAATATCGATTGACAAGCCAGACATTGCAACAAATTATACTAAATCTATGGGTGGAGTTGACCGCGCAGACCATTATGCAGTGTCATATAGTTTTCTCAGAAAATCTTTAAAATGGTGGAGAAAGCTGTTTTTCTGGGGATTGGAAATTTGCTGCGTCAATTCATACATAATATACTGACAACAAAGACAACAGATGAATTTGAAGCCAGTTTCACATTTAAAATTTAGGAAAATATTGGTAGAACAATTAAGGGGTGACTTTAGAACACCAGCGCAACCCCAACGTCGGGCATCGAACTTACAAACAGAAGACAGGTTGGACGGAAAATTTCACGTTATTCGTACAGGTACAAAAAAAGATTGCGTTGTTTGCTCGGATAGAAAAACGCCGGGAGGAAGGCGGGAAACACGTAATTATTGCGATACTTGTAGTAAAAAAACCTGGTATTCACATTGGGGACTGTTGGGAGAAGTACCACACACAAAAAAAATATAAGTAATTTTGTATAAATATATCGTTAAACTATAAAAAATAAATTTATAAATGTATACAAATTTATACATTACATACACACATCTATTTGTTTATTTCAATTCCTATTATTTTTCTGAAATTTTCACTTTAGTGATCTTTTGTATGGACATATCTGTTCATATACTACCTATTATTCCGGTAAGTTTTTATAAAATCCAATAAAGCGACATTAATTATGCAGCTTCTCTCGCTCTGGACATGAAGCACTTAATTTTTTAAAAATCCGTCGAGCTACTGGTCATAGTTTTAGAAAAATGCGCTCGTTCGTTAAGGGCTAGCAGATTCAAAATTGAAAATTAGGTATTGGCTAGAAATAGTAAAAGCTGCAGCTTATTTGAAAAATAGAATTATAGCAAATACTTTTGAAAATAAAACTCCATTTGAAATATTTTTTGGAATTAAGCCAAATATAAGTAATTTAAAATTGTAAGGGAGTAAAGTTTTTGTGAGAGTACCTGAGAATAAAAGACATTCAAAATGGGATAGGAAAGCTGATGTTGGTATACTTGTAGGATATGAAAGCGTTGGATACAGAGTTTTAGTTAATAACAATGTTATAGTTGCAAGACATGTAGATATCATAAATGAACAGGAAAGATTAGTTGGTTTTGGAGGTGAAGAGGTTTCAGATAATGAATCAACAGAAAGTAGTTATAAAAGTTCTAAATCTAGCGAAATCAACGAAATAGTAACGGAAAAAAGCTAGAAATTTGAGTAACAAATCTGGAAGTTTAATTGAAGATAAAGAAAATAATTTGAGGAGATCAGAACGCGAAAGAAGGAAACCGGTAAGATACGGTCAATCGGATTCTTATTACATTTATGTAAATTTAGTTAAAATTGGATAGTTGGAAAGTGAAAATTGGATAAAAGCGATGGATAAAGAGATGGATAGTTTATATGAAAATAAGACATGGGAGTTAGTTGAGAAACAAAAGGGAAAAGAGATTCTAGATGTAAAATGGGTCTATACTAAAAAATCAGATGATGTATTTAAAGCTAGGTTGGTAGTTAAAGGTTTTCAACAAACAAATGTGATTGACGACATATACGCTCCGGTAGCAAAATCACAAACGTTAAAAATATTATTTTCTTTTTGTTGTCAGTATGGTTTACTAATAGGACAGATGGATGTTGTCACAGCCTTTCTGAACGGGAAAGTAAGTTCAGAAGTATATGTTAATCAACCTAAAGGTTACAATGATGGAACGAACAAAGTATGCAAGTTGTTTTAAGCTTTGCATGGACTGCGAGAAAGCCCGAGAGCGTGGTATGAGTGCTTTTTAGCGAAATTAAAGTTTAAGAAAAGCAATGCTGATAATTGTTTATATACTTATGGAAAGGGAGATAATGTTATTTATCTCTTGTTATATGTAGATGATTTATTGATTTGTTGTAAAAGCAAGGAAAAGGTTCAAAGTTTAAAGAAAGTACTCATGAACAAATTTAGAATGAAAGATTTAGGAGAGATAAAAGAATACTTAGGAATTAATATTGAATACGATTATACAACTTGTGAAATGAAACTAAGCCAAACTAAATATATAGAGTCACTAGCGTTTAATTATCAAGTACAAAATAGTAGATTGTATAGTACTCCTATGGAGACAAATTTAAAGATTGATAAGGCTGAAAATTGTGAGACTGAAATAAAATATAGAAATTTGATAGGTGCTTTACTATATATAAGCTCAAGTACAAGGCCAGACATAAGTTATAGTGTAAACTATTTAAGTAGATATCAAAATTGTTATAATCAAACTCACTGGAAATATGCTTTGAAAGTATTAAAATATTTGTATTTGACAAAAGATTTAAGCTTACATTATAAGAGAAAAGAAAATGGTGGCTTTATTGATTGTTATGTAGATGCAGATTAGGCTGGCGATCATTTAGACAGAAAGTCTACAACTGGTTATGTAATTAGGTGCTTTGGAAATGCTATTGATTGGAAATCACGCAAACAAAAATGTGTAACAAAAGCTTCGACGTACGCTGAATATGTAGCCTTGTCGGAAGCTGTAAGCGAATTTAAGTTTGTAAGGGAATTGTTGAATGACTTCAACATAAAAATTGATAAACCTATAAAAATTTATGAAGACAACTCTGGAGCTATTGCGATAGCTAGGTTTGGCAATATGACAAAAAAATTCGAAGCTTATTGAAGTTCATTATCATTTTATAAATGAATGTAGGAATACGGAAAAAATTCGGACTTGAAACGGGAATCGAACCCGTGCCCCTCAGATTACGAGTCGTCGACGCTCCCAACTGAGCCACCGGCGTCCGCCTGATACACGTCCCTTTCCGCATCCTTTTGTCTTTTCGGGTCTGGAGGCCCCGCCAATCCTACACTCGGCCATCCTGCAACGACATTCGCCCTCGAATGTCCGTCACAGCTTCGCTTTTTAGTTCCTCACGAACTCACACAAGTCTTCGTAAATCTTCGTAAATCTTCGTAATTCTTCGTATCTTCGTAATCGTCGTAATCATCGTCTTCGTAATCGCAGTAATCTCTCTCACGCAGCGCCATCTCTCGACACACCTCTTTAAACTCTTAAACTCTGAACTTCGCAACGCACATGTGTCAGAGAGGCCCACGGCTTCGTTGTTAAAACGCTTCTTTTAATCAACAATATCTTGTTGCCTCGTGTGCCTTGTGTGGATTGGTCGGTGTTTTTGATGTCTACCTCCATCCCGGACGAGCCCCCAATTTGTAGGAATACGGAAAAAATTCGGACTTGAAACGGGAATCGAACCCGTGCCCCTCAGATTACGAGTCGTCGACGCTCCCAACTGAGCCACCGGCGTCCGCCTGATACACGTCCCTTTCCGCATCCTTTTGTCTTTTCGGGTCTGGAGGCCCCGCCAATCCTACATGAATGTTACGAAAAGGGAGAAATTGATATTGCAAAAGTAGACTCAGAAGATAATGTAGCTGACATTTTGACAAAGGCTCTAGGGAGAATAATTACGAGAAAATTAGATTGCTTCTAAATATTTTTTGACTGATTTACAAATGTATGTGTAGCGGACAAAACGAGGCATGGAAAATTGTATATTTTTGCGAACAACAATTGCCTAGCGATATTCGGATGTTTCGTCTGGAGGTTGCCCAGGCCTCGTCAGGACAAGTTGGGAGAACGGAGTGCGGGGTCCGGGGGCGCTCTCTCCCAAATGGCCAAAACGCATTTGTTTTACGGGTATTCGATCACGAGCGTTTGCATCAAACGGGCGAGTAAAAAAAGTATCCTCAGCATTCCTGCGTGGCTCGTAGTTCTTTTCTCGCCAACACAGGGACTGAGGGTGGTGTGAAAACCCCACCGGGTTCGCAAGGGCCCGGTGTCATGCCTATACGGAGTTGGACTCTCAGGGGCTTTGGAAACGAGGTCTGAAAGAGGGGTGATCGTTGCATATACCCGTTCGGGTGAGGAGGCACGTCCGCGTCCCATCTACGGTGGACCGGACACAGAATAAAACCTCAGCATTCCTGGTGTACTCATTACCTACTCCCCGTTCACGTCCCCAAAGTGGTGACCCCGACGTGATTCCAAGTAAAGGGGTGAACGCGCGTAAACCGTTGTTTTTTATCATTCGCGTGTGTTAAAATGTCGCATACCGCGGAAGGACATAGCGCGTCCGACGATTCGCCGGGCACGAGCCTGGAAGGCGACAGTGTTAGTGCTATGGGTCAGCAGTTGCGCATTCCACAGTTCTGGCCCCACAAAATCGCGCTGTGGTTTAAACTCTTAGAAGCGCAGTTCGCGTCGGCGCGTATAACAAAGGACGACGTAAAATTTAACATTACAATCGCGAATCTCGGTGAAAGTTTCGTTGAACAAGTGGAAGACGTGGTGCTCGACCCTCCCGAGACCGGGCAGTACGATTATTTAAAAGCCGAATTGACGAAAAGACTGGCCGAATCCGACAGTACGCGGGTGCGAAAACTATTGGAAGGTGAGGAACTTGGCGATCGTACGCCGTCACAGTTCTTCAGGGACCTGAAGAAACTCGCCACACCATCCGTGCCAGACGACTTCATCGTAACGTTATGGAAAAATCGGCTACCTACCAACGTGCAACGCGTCTTAGCCGCGACAACGGAGAAGAAACGGACCGTCTTGGCGGAGATGGCCGATCGCATCCACGAGATACGGCCGGAACAGGGACGAATCGCCGCAATTAATACGAAAGGACCGAGCGAGGTCGACGAATTGCGGAAGATGATTAAGCGACTCGAATTGCGGATCGAGGCAATGGACAGACACCGCCCGCGTTCTGCGGACCGAAAACGCAGCCGTAGCCGTTCCCGCAGCAAGGAAGGTAACTCTAGCCTGTGTTGGTACCATGAGACTTTTAAACAACGCGCAGCGAAGTGTCGTGCCCCTTGTACGTGGGAGTCGGGAAACGCGAGCGGTCGTCAATGAACGCGGCACACGACGACGGTTCCGTGTCTCGCCGCATTTTCGTAACGGACAAAATGTCGAAGATTTCGTTCCTAGTCGACACCGGGGCCGATTTATGTGTATTTCCTCGCGACCGATTACGCGGGCCGTTTGAAAAAAGCGAATACGAACTCTTTGCGGCGAACGGTGCGCGTATCGCGACGTACGGAACGATGGCGATATCGTTGAATTTCGCGCTTCGTCGAGACTTTAAGTGGCGTTTTGTGGTGGCCGACGTTAGCACGCCCATAATTGGAATGGATTTTCTTAGTCATTATGGGCTGCTGGTGGATCCGCGAAATAAACGTTTAGTCAATTCCGTGACAAACTTATTTTCCGTCGGGCATACGGCCAACGACAGTGTTGCCTCGATAAAGACAATTGTCGGTGAATCGCCGTACCACCGGTTACTCGCGGAGTTTCCGGATTCAACTCGACCCCCCGTCTTCGGAAAGGAGCGCGCGAAACATAGCGTCAAGCACCATATCGAGACGACACCAGGACCACCGGTGCACTGCAAGCCACGCCGCCTCGCCCCGGACCGTTTCAAGCGAGCGAAAGCGGAATTCGACCTGATGTTACAGCAAGGGGTTATTCCACCGTCTAAGAGCCCCTGGGCGTCGCCGTTGCACGTCGTGACGAAAAAGGACGGCGGCTTGCGACCGTGCGGCGACTACCGAGCGCTCAACGCCGCACGATACCGGACAGATACTCGCCGTCTCATATAGAAGTTTTCGCGCAGAGGTTACATGGTAAGCGCGTATTTTCGAAAATCGATTTGGTGCGAGCGTACCACCAAATTCCTATCGCGACCGAAGATATCGAAAAAACGGCGATTACGACGCCGTTCGGACTTTTTGAAGCCACGAACATGATATTCGGCCTCCGTAACGCGGCGCAAACGTGTCAGAGATTCGTAGACGAGATCACGCGCGGTCTCGATTTCGTTTACGCTTACATAGACGATTTTTTAATTGCGTCCGAAAACGCCGAAGAACATCGCGAACACATTAAAGCATTATTTAACCGTCTTAACGAATACGGAGTAGTGATCAATACCGCGAAATGCGTTTTCGGCGTCGACGAGATTACGTTTCTCGGGTTCTCGGTGAACGCCGACGGGATCAAGCCGCTAGCCGAACGCGTGGAAGCCGTCGCGAATTTTCCAAAGCCTGCGAACGTTAAACAGGTGCGTCGATATCTTGGAATGGTAAACTTTTATCGGCGTTTTATGCCTGGGGCGGCGGAAATTTTGCGACCACTCAATGATTTGTTAAAGGGGGCAAAGAAGGGAAACGCGCCTGTTGCGTGGACCGAGCACTTGGAAAACGCGTTTATTAATTCCAAACGAGCTCTCGCGAATGCGGCGTTGTTAGCGCACCCGGTACCTGGCGCACCGATCAGCCTCGTCGTCGACGCGTCTGATTACGCGATCGGAGCGGTGTTGCAGCAGCGGATAAACGACGCGTGGCAACCGTTGGGTTTTTATACGCAATCTTTGACTCCCGCGCAGCAGAAATATAGCGCGTACGATCGCGAGCTGCTGGCGATGTATCGCGCGGTTATACGGTTTAGATACGGGGTAGAGGGGAGGAATTTTATAATTTTTACCGACCACAAGCCTCTAGTGTACGCGTTTAACCAAAACGCCGAGAAGTGTTCGCCGCGCCAATTTCGACACCTCGACTACATAGGGCAGTTTACGACGGATATCCGGCATGTCAAGGGTTTAGATAACGTGGCTGACGCGTTATCGCGGGTCAAAGCAATAGCGCAATTCGTCGACCATCAAACCCTTGCATCTGCGCAAGAGGACGATAACGAACTGCAAGAGATTGTGCGATCGAACGCGACGAATTTAAAATTGCGAAAAATTCATTTTCCGGAGCAAAATGTTAGGATTTTTTGCGACGTAGCAGACGATGCGGTGCGACCGTACGTACCGAAACCATTGCGGCGCACCGTCTTCAATAGTTTACACGGGTTGTCTCATCCAGGCATACGCGCAACGCAGAAGCTGATAGCGACACGGTTCGTATGGCCGTCGATGAACTCCGACTGCCGAACGTGGACGCGACATTGTATAGCGTGTCAACGGTGCAAAGTTGGCAAACACGTGTCATCGCCTACGAAGGAATTCGGACTAGCCGGTCGTTTCGAACATGTTCACATCGATATTGTTACGATGCAATATTCACAAGGCTTCCGATATTGCCTGACGTGCGTGGATCGGTTCTCGCGTTGGCCTGAGGTTATTCCCATTAGCGATATGGAGGCGTCCACCGTCGCGACAGCGTTTTTGACAACGTGGATCGCCCGTTTCGGCGTTGCGCTCCGAATCACTTCCAACCAGGGGCGACAATTCGAGTCCCAGCTGTTCAATTGTCTCTGTAAATTGTTAGGCATTCAACATTTACGTACAACGGCCTGCCATCCCGAAGCGAACGGAATGGTAGAGCTCTTTCATCGGCAGTTGAAGGCCGCGATAAAATGCCATAACAGCGACAATTGGGTGGAAGTTTTGCTTATCGTGCTTTTGGGCATCCGTACCGCGTTGAAAGAAGATTTAGGGACAACCGCCGCGGAATTAGTATACGGTACAAGTATTCGACTACCCGCGGAATTCTTTTTACCGAGCGGTCAAGAAACAAATTCGCAGTTTGTCACCCGTTTAAAAGAACGCGTCAACAAAATTAAACCCGGACCAGTCGTGCGACACGGAATTAAAAAAGTTTTCATTTTTAAGGAGCTCGCATCGTCTCCGTACGTGTTTTGGCGTCACGACGCGGTTAGAGGCCCATTGCAGCCTCCCTACGACGGACCGTACAAGGGTATCGAACGCGAAGCGAAAAATTTTACTATTCGGGTTAACGGTAGAAACGTTAGAGTCTCGATAGACAGACTGAAACCGGCGTTTATTGTTCCCGACGACATAGAACAACGACTCAATGATAATGAAATCGTGGAAACTTCGGTCAAAATAGTTCCACCCGTTATACCGAACGCCAGGCCTCGCGAGAATCGCGCGCCACACAGCGACGAACAGTCGTGAAATCGCGAATGTCCGGATCGACGCACCACGCGTGCGGGTCGGCGAATCCGTTTTCCGGACCGTTATCAATCAGGGTTTTACTAGATTAAGTTGCGTACTATAAATAAATTGCGTTAGTTGTAAGTAAATTGTGATTTATGATTAAGTAGTTTTAAGCGAGTTAGCGTGTAGTCCGAAGCGTTTGACAAATTAAACGCCCTGATTGGTATCCATTTTTTTGTTTGTCGCGAATTCTGTGGTGTCGTTGCGTTGGCACTGGAAGGGGGTTACTGTAGCGGACAAAACGAGGCATGGAAAATTTTATATTTTTGCGAACAACAATTGCCTAGCGATATTCGGATGTTTCGTCTGAAGGTTGCCCAGGCCTCGGCAGGAGAAGTTGGGAGAACGGAGTGCGGGGTCCGGGGGCGCTCTCTCCCAAATGGCCAAAACGCATTTGTTTTACGGGCATTCGATCACGACCGTTTGCATCAAACGGGCGAATAAAAAAGTATCCTCAGCATTCCTGGTGTACTCATTACCTACTCCCCGTTCACGTCCCCAAATATGTTTTATGTAAGTGAAAGGTAATATGTAGCACAAAATTAAGGAGGTGTGTTGAAGTATGTGTAATTTTGATCGTAGCGCGTCTGTTGTAGAGAGTACGCATAAGCACGATGAAGGCGAGAGAGAAGTATCCGTTAAGATTTATATAATCGAGTGTTAATATTAAATAAATCAGTATTATTATTATTCCTTATATAACCGTGAGTGTATAGAAACATTATTTCCCCACCTAAGAAAACCATTCGTTTTACAAATTCATTTCTTAAAAACTGCATAACTTCTACAAAAATCGATTAATCAAAAAACCCCTACGTACTTCCAAAGTCAATTATATATAGATTATAAATCTTTCTGAGTTTTTAATCTAGGACTCGCGCATGTCGAGAAATCCTTCCTCCCGTGACGGTGTTTCTACGAAAGTTGTTTCCACCGGTGGGCTCTGTCGCCTCCATTTTGTACAAAAATGCCAATGAAAAAAATTATTTTTTGTAGTTCAATATGTGTTAAATAAACCCTCTCAAAAGAAATTCCTTTCGGCTTGTCGTACTTCCAAAATACATTGTCAAATTTAGGTCTTTTTTTCTGGCTCTAGAGTGGTTTTACCCCTTAAGGAGCTGTAAGTAAAAGAAATTAAAGACCGCAAAGGGTTAAAGGCTCACTCACGAAACTAATAGGTTATCCAAGCGATTGGAAGGAGCATCTAAACTCTATTCAATATGTGTTAAATAATACAGTAAATTCGGCAATAAGATCAACTCCGTTGAAACTTTTATTAGGTTATGAACAACGGAATCACGCGGATTTTAATCTGGCACTGTTCACGAGAGGACTTGCGGGCGTTGATTTGGATTTTAACCGGGCACGTGAATCAGCCCAAGAATTGGCCGAATTCGCAACAAATCTATTGAAACGCTACAATAAAGATTATCGCGACGCGCGACTGCTCAAACCATCTATATATCAGACTGGTGATTTAGTGTTAATCAGACACGTGAGGCTGAAACAGGGAGAAAACGCGAAATTAAAGGGAAAATATAAAGGGCCCTATCAAGTGGGGTCGAAGGTTCTGAGAAATAATAGGTACATTATACAAGATATTCCCGGTTTCAACCTCACGCAGCGACCGTTGAATACCATTGTATCGAGCGATTAAATGAAACATTGGATTAAAGATGCACGGGTAGTGAATTAACGAAATTTTTGTAAAGTTAAAGCGGCGCGGTAGCAGAAACACCCTCACTTCGGGACGAAGCGGTAAATCAGGACGGCCGAGCTGTAAGAATAAATTAAAGGACTAATAGCTATTCGTCGATAGGTGGCACCAGCCCCTGGAGTAATATGTAAATTCGGCATATTCTCGTATATTACCGGAATGTTCTCGAACGTATGATTGGTAAACATAGAAATACGGGTCGAACGATCCCTCGGCCTTTTTTGTACGCCAATCGTGCCGCAGGACTTACAGTAAGGAGCATAACTGAACCAATAACCACTAGTTTTGTATAAATCTTTATTTATTGCTAAGAATGTAGAAGAATATTAAAAAATGAACATTACAGTAAGTTTTATTACAGTTAGAAGTAACATCAGAAATTTTTTCAACAATTAATATCTACTCATTTAGCACTGGCAAAACAAATGAATTGACTCGGTTTTGCACCGGCCCGTAAAAGGAATGCTTATGTTGATTGTTTCAGCAATATGTTTACATCTAGCAGTTTGATATGTTTACAAAATATTAGTTTACGTCTCAGCACTCAGTTGTTAGCAATCAGTCGAACAGAAAAGTACACAAGTGAATTACAGCAAATATGAAGAAAATTGCTCCAAATTGTTTAAAGAAAGTAATGTCTTTTTTGAATGACGGCTTGTCAACACGTCAGACGGCGAACAATTGTAGCGTTAGTCAGTCGACAGTGCAGAGACTAAGAAAAAAATACTGCAAAAGTATGTTATTAAATGTTGGAGAAAGACCAAAAAAATTATCACCGCAGAATGAACGAAGAATTATACGGTTTGTTACATCTGGTGAAGCTTCAAGTGCAACCATGGCCGCAAAATTATTAAAAGAAGATACGGATATACAAGTAAGCAAGTGGACAGCACAAAGAACCCTCAAAAGAGCTGAGTTTAGAAGCATTAAGAAAAAAAAGAAGCCGATGTTATCGAAGAAAAATATAAAACTTCGTTTGGAATTTGCTAAAACATATCAAAACTGGACAACTACTGAATGGGAACGGGTTATTTGGTCAGACGAGACTAAAATTAATAGAATTTGTTCAGATGGAATGTGATGGTGCTGGATTCGTAAAAATGAAAGGCTCAAACCACGGCATGTAAAGCAAACGATAAAACATGGAGGCGGATCCCTGATGTTTTGGGGTTGCCTAACAGCATTTGGCGTTGGATCACTGCACCGAATTAATGGCATCATGAATCAGTACATGTACAAAGATATTTTACAAGATCATCTCATAGATGCTGTTGAAAATATGCCTTTTGCAGATGAAAATGTAATTTTCATACATGACCGAGACCCTAAGCACACTGCTAAAAGTGTGAAAACTTGGCTCAGTACAAAAAAATTTTCTGTTCTGGATTGGCCTGCACAGAGCCCCGACCTCAACCCCATAGAGAATCTATGGGGTTTACTAAAAAGACGACTTCGGGATTCATATGACTCCCAACCAACTTCAATCACAGATTTGTACGATAGAATTCAAGAACAGTGGGAAAAAATATCTCCGGATTATTGCAAAAAATTAATAGAAAGTATGCCGAAGCGAATTAGTGCAGTTTTGCAAGCAAAAGGGTTGTGGACGAAATATTAAAAATAAGTAATATATTAAATATTGCCAAATATTGAACGTGGTGCAAAACCGAGTCAATCCATTTTGTTTGTTAGTGCTAAAGGAAGAGAGATTAATTATTGAAAAAATTTCTGATGTTACTTCTAACTGTAATAAAACTTACTATAATGTTCATTTTTTAATATTCTTCTACATTCTTAGCAATAAATAAAGATTTATACAAAACTAGTGGTTATTGGTTCAGTTATGCTCCTTACTGTATATATAGGAGTACAAATTAGTTCGGTCCGTTTTTAAAAAGTATCTCTGGCTGTTATAAATGTTTAATAGCAACAGCGAATTTCGATTGTTTCAGAGACATTAGGTATCTGCCAATAATATTCAGTTTATATCGCTTTGAGTTTCATACAGAAATCTTGTTTTTTACTGTGTTGAATATGTCAAATTTTGTGTTAACTAAGCTGCATTTGCGGGAGGTTTTAGTTTTCTACTTTAATTGGAAGCAAAAGCACATCGAATCCGTGTGGTAGTTTATGGTGACAATGCTACAACTGACAAATCATTTAGAAAAAAATACTACGCTATATCTGGTCAATCGTTATCATCGACCTCAATATCAATACCGAAACCGAAAATTCATAGTTCAAAGGTCATGCTGAATATCTAGTGGGGCCAAAATGGTATTATACATATACTATGAACTGCTACAATCTGGTGATTCCATTACGGGTAATAGGTATAGGCTACAATTACTTCGTTTGAGTCGTGCATTACGAGAAAAACGGCCAGAGTACGAGCAAAGACATAACACGGTTATTCTTCTGCATGACAACGCCCAGCCTCATGTCGCAAAAGTCGTAAAAATATATTTGGAAACGATCAAGTGGGATGTTATACCGTATCTGCCATATTCTCTGGACGTTGCTCCTTCTCACTACTGGTTGTTCCGACGGGTGCAGCACAATTTGGCAGGTCACAGATTCACTTCTTTCGCAAAAATCGAAAATTGGCTCCAAACTTGGATCGCCTCAAAAGACGAGCCATTTTTTCGAGATGGAATTCGAAAATTGCCAGAGAGGTGGGAAAAATGAGTAAGCAGCGATGGACAATACTTTGAGTAATCTGTTCCTACACATTGTTTTGTAATAAATGCATTTTTGACCACAAAAAAACGGACCGAACTAAGGAGGGTGTTAAAAAATGCCCATTTTTGGCATCGCCTGGAAATGAAAAATTTGTGCAGGATCTTTTAGTGTCTTCCAAGGAAGAAAAAATGTCCTTATCACTTTCCCGAGAAACGATGGGAAAGTTGTCAAAAATACGTTGAAAGTATATAAGAATAAAACCGCGCTGTAAGCCATACTCGCACACTCATGTGGATGCAAAGTCGGAGTACGCGTTGTTGGATGCTGTTCCCATGAAGCCATTATTTTATGGTACAGTGAATCTTCCCACAGTGCAACAGAGGCCGGAATCGAAACTGCTCACTGTGAGCATAGGAGAAGCGAAATTTAATACTCGGCGGCCGTCCCTTGCTGGGGTGATCCCCCTCGGAATCAGTCAAGCGTTAAACACGATCGGTTACCGAAACGACCGAATATCGGTGAGACACATACTAATGCAAGCAAAGAAAAAGATTGCAATTTTCTTATTTCCTATAATTTTTTCATGAAACTTGTACCATCGTATTCGTCAGGTTTTTCTGATTAAAATGACACCAAACATGATGTAATTATGTTAATAATTACGTACGTAACGGGTGAATAAAGTTTTTAACGTGAAAGAGGACGGCGAGTGGAAAAGACAGAGAGGCAGAAGGTTGAAGCGTTCGGCAAACATGAAAGACTCCTGCATGTTCTGTCTTTTAAATTCAAAAATCAAAATTCTTTATTTTTAGTTTTTCGTGAATGAAACCTTTGCCATCGTATTCGTCTCGTTTTTCTGATTAAAATGACACCAAACATAATGTAATTATGTTAATAATTACGTACGTAACGGGTGATTAAAGTTTTTAACGTGAAAGAGGACGGCGAGTGAAAAAGACAGAGAGGCAGAAGGTTGAAGCGTTCGGCAAACATGAAAGACTCCTGCATGTTCTGTCTTTTAAATTCAAAAATCAAAATTCTTTATTTTTGGTTTTTCGTGAATGAAACCTTTACCATCGTATTCGTCTCGTTTTTCTGATTAAAATGATACTAAACACGATATAATTACGATCATAATTACCCGTATGACAAGCTATAAAAGTTTCGGACTTTAGAATCTAAGGAATTCGTATCTCTGCCGTAAATGTAACGTCTGAAACTTGTATGGCTTGTTACACAGGTAATTATGATCGTAATTATATCGTGTTTGGTCTTATTTTAATCGGAAGAACCTCAAGAATATGTTAACAAAATTTGCAGTCAAAAAAATATAAATATTAAAAAATTATATTGGTAAATTTGGAACTGGAGATCTGTCGGCCCGCATCAAAGGGACCGCGGCGAGTTTATCGTGTTACACTTGGTCTGGCTCGAGCGAGGCGAACACAGGCGCAGCAACGACGCACGCATAGACGCAGGAAGAGACGTGTCGCACTGTGGGAGGGAATCGAGTGTCGCACTGTGGGAGGATTTACTGTACTTTGCATTTGCTCGATTTCAAGCTTCAATTAATCTGTCTGCTCAGTTCGTTACTATTTATTTCGAAGGCGTTTCGATATCCGAAGAAAAAGACGACAAAATGTAAAATATACGTACATTTCGTTATAATTACATTCATACTTTGAACGTATTTTTGACAACCTTCCTATCGTTTCTCGAGAAAGTGATAAGGACATCTTTTGTTCCATGGGAGACACTCTAAAAGATCCTGCACCAATTTTTCATTTCCAGGCGATGCCAAAAATGGGAATTTTTTAACACCCTCCTTTGTACTCCCAATACAAATATCAGTAATCAACCACATTCTTACATAATTTAGTTTATTACTTTAATGTAGTTTAATAATTTTAAGATTTTACCAAACATATATGAAATTTTATATGTACCACGATGCCTTACCATTTTGCCCGCCAGTGTATCTACTATCTTCGTATCTTCCAATCAAAAGAACATAAAATATACAAAGATCGCCAGGATTTCGCAAGTCATCGCATAAGGTCATTAAATTTAGTCCTGATTTAATTATATAACGATATTTAAACATTATTTTCCAATAATTTAGAAATGATAAACGAGGCACCTAAGACGCGCACGTCAGGTAAAGAGCCGGAAGATAAATTCCATGTATACATACCATATTGATAAATATCTTCGGAAACTAACTATTAGTTGAAAGCGGTCAAAATTAAACGATTGAAACTAAGCTGTCTATAACAGACGAAGTGACATGAAAGCACGCAATAATATGTCGGAACATTATAGAAACCAAACATCAAAAAAAGAAACAAACCCGACACAACAGCGCTCCCATACGATTGAATGCAGAAACTGTGTGTTCCGAAACAAGTCGTAGCAGTTTGAAGTACGCTTAGAGCATGGACTACACACTGTGCTGCTTATACTTTTTGCGAAAACCAGATAAAAAATAAATTAGCACTGAAATAGGAAGTAGGTAATGTCAACTACAATTTTATACTTAGTCCTAAATATTTAATACCTAGCATAAAATAATAAATCGGTAAAGAAGCAGTTAAATAAATAAATAAATTAACAAACAAATTTATAGTGGACACTACCTGGACACTAACAATTAAGACCAATTACCTAGATCATTGCAAACATTAGATTATGAATGGGTGCAGGGAAATTGAAAATCCGAAAGCAAATATCTGCATCTGGGCTATTTGTGTATATCTACATATACCTATTAATATTTAGTAATCAACAACTGACGCAAGACAGTATGACTGTAGCATGAAACTCTTCTGACTAGCATAATTTACTTTTATATAAAAATTAACTAACAGATTGGAAGTAATAAAGATCACAACTACATAAATAGAAAGGTTTACAGTGATTTCGAATCCAAATTAGAAACAAAAAAAGACATTTAAACTTCATTTATTTCTACAATTCAGAAACGCCATACCTTACAACATAAAACATCAGATGGGAAGCTAAAACAAGGAGAACAACAATATAAATAATATGCATGTACTTACCAGACAGATCATACAAGTTTCATAATATGCACACAGTCTGGCAGTTTGCAGAACCTAGGATGTATTTCTCATCATTGCCTTTCCCTTTTTCTCTTTACTGTCTTGTTGCTCTTCCACCTAGCTTTAATAATACTATCGATTAATGTTTGCAAGGCAGTAATAAGGCAATATTAAACTGACCATTACTAGAATGATAAGAACAAAATAATAATTTGATAAAAAAACATTTAAAGAAAGAACAAGGAGCCAAAATTTAAATGAAGAAATGTGCTTAATTACTAAAAGATGAGTAAAATCCAGCCAAACCGTGGATTACAAATTTCAGATAAACAGCTACTTAAAGATGTTACCTTGATGATGACCGCCAACCTGAAATAGAGTAATATTATGGCAATAAGACTGAAAGAAACGATGTATGTTATAAGGGTTCAGGCCTGTTGCGAATACAATTATTAATGTATAATTATATTACTTTGAAACATAATTAAGTAATCATAGCACTAACAACTGGAATATTAGATTATGACCAGATCAAACTTTGTCAGTATACTATACTGGTCATTCGGATTAGATGATAATAATAATTAACGTTAACAATTACATTATGCACAGAAGGTTGCAATATAAGTACAAACAGCAGCCCATTTGCTGGAAATAACCAATAACACTGTCCAACAAATTTTAATTTTTTTCCGACGTTCTAAAATTTGATCAGTGACTATTATAGTGTTTCTTGTGCTGATTACGAATCTGCAATCCGATTATCGCCAGCACGTGCAGTTTCTGAGAAATTTGTTTTTGAGAAAAAAACACATTTTCGAAATTCAAACCAATTTTGTGAGGTAACTATAAAAAATTTTGGAATTCCGTTTACATCAAAAGATTCTGTAGACTTTCCTGAATATAACGGTATCTGCCTTTAATGCATTCGGAATATTTAAACATGTTTAAACAATCTATGAACGCGGAGAGACTCCAATTTTGCACCAATTTTTACGTACATTTTTCAATTTATCTCAAAAAGTAAGTGTAAAGTGGGAAATCGAACTATACCACGCGATAGAGTAGATTTTCACCTTTAAAAAGCACCCAAAGAAAATTGCAACGTCGGTATTTTTACGATACCAGAAGCAAAATAGTAACGGGGGAAACGAAGCGAAGACAGTGGTCCGCCGCGCCAGAGCGGTCGCTCCGCATCACGCCTAGGTTGACGCGATGCAACAAACGATCCCTGTGGCATGAGAACCACTGTCTTCGCCTCATTTCCGGCGTTGCTATTTTGCTTCTAGTATCGTAAAAATACCGACGTTGCAATTTTCTTTGGGTGCTTTTTAAAGGTGAAAATCTGCTCTATCGCATGGTATAGTTCAATTTCCCACTTCACCCTTACTTTTTGAGATAAATTGAAAAATGTATGTAAAAATTGGTGCAAAATCGGAGTCTCTCCGCGTTCATAGATTGTTTCGACATGTTTAAATATTCAGAATGCATAAAACGCATATACCATTGTATTCAGGAAAGTCTACAGTTACCTCACAAAATTAGTTTGAATGTCGAAAATGTGCTTTTTTTTTCAAAATCAAGTTTCTCAAAAACTGTACGCGCTGGCCAAAAAACGGATTGCAGATTCGTAATCAGCGCAAGAAACACTATAATAATGACTGATCGGGTTTTAGAACGTCGATTGGCTGTTGGACAGTGTAATTAATCAAAGAAATAACTAGCAGCAATTAGAACATCAATTATAAAAAGACCATCATGATGTAACATACCTTTAAGTAAATGAGACAGAATGTAAAACGAAAACTTCATTCTGCACCTTCATTAATTCATCCTTTTACACCTCTGTCTTGCTAACTATGTCTTCTATTTAATTATCTTTTTTCACTTCTGTAACTATTTGGTACACTTCAAGAATGATACCAATTAAGTGTGTGAAAGAGAATATAAGGCTACAATATTATCAAGTTGTAAAACGGGTATGAGAATAATAATAAACGGATCCGACTGTCAACTGGGGATTCTAAGGCACATAGATAGAGAAGCACAAGAACATTAATAAATATTCTTAAAATTTTGCCTACGCCGATAGATACTCACTATTACCCAGACATCCCAAGTATGATCAAACATCCCGAATTTTACCAGCCGGAGCAGGCTCGAATGTAATTGGCGGAAATCCATGATCCGTAAAACATAGTCTGCAAACATGAAATTTGATAACGGAAAACGAATAGAAAATCATAAGCCGTATTTATTAAACATAAATTATTATAATACACATTTTTCAGGATATCATAGCGTCTATGACTACGAGTAACAGACAGAAAAACAATTAGAACTGAATAACGAATATTTCAAAATCAAAATCTTAATAAATACTTACATTCCGTTGATAAACCAATAAGGAAGACACTAAACTTTTGCTCTTAAGATACAAAGCCAATTTTGTAACTGTTTCTATTGCAGTTTATATACATACATGTGTATACAGAGGATTATACATATACAGGGCGTACTACAATTCCTGTAATAACCGAGAAGGGGTAATACATATGACAATTCTGAACAACTTCTTTTGCCAAAATATTGGTTGAACCTTCGTTTCCGAGTTGTTAATAAAAAACATTGACCAATGAGAAACGCGCGTAGACCAGAGGCTCGATCGCGTTCGATTAGTCCATCTTCTAATCAGAATAAATCAAATTTATTCGATACTTTTATTCGTTATCGCAAAGGCAGTCGATACGACCGTCGGTTCTCTTATACTATGTTTTACACGCACGAGCTCCCTTCAATTCCCTCTCTGTAAATATTGATTGTCCTTTTCACACGCCGGTGCCTTTATTTATATTGTCGTCCTACAGGGGGTTCCCCTATCGCCGATCCTATTCGATGGGACAACATTTTACTGTATTGTGTAAGATTAATGGAATAAAATGGTGAAGTGTAGAGTTCACCGAATAAATCATGTATGCGTTTTTTGAAAATACTAGGTTTCTTTATTGTATCTGCTCTCAGCGAAAGGCAATACCTTAGTGTGATTGTTCTTTAAGGCACTTGACGCCGGAAAAATTTCCCTGAGGAAGGGGAAGCGTTGCCAAAAAGCATAGGGCCTGCTTCGACTGTTATATCGTGCTCTTCTCGATGACTTTTCAAAACCATCATGACAGTTCACAGCCAATATACACGGATGGAATAAGTTGTATTTTTGATCGGTTTAAAAGAATACGCAAGATATAGAAATTGCTGATTTATTTTAGTCAGCGTCGGTTGTACTATGGTAAAGTATTAGGTTTAAATGCTGAAGCGATTCTGTCAATATTTTAGTTTGTTACTAAACTAGTTACAAACCAGATAAACAATTTTTCTGTTACAGAGTGGTGGTTGCACCAATCCGCTGTTAGGTATATACAGGGTGTCCCAAAAGTGTTGAAGGAGCCGGAAATGGGAGGTAGGTGGGGTCATTCTGAACAACATTTTCATTTACAACAATGTCATATGGAGCTTGATTTTTGAATTATTAACAAAAAACACTGGCCAATCAGAGTGCGAGAATCGCGCGTTCTCGGAGGCAGAAGTGTAGGCCCGAGTTACAATTGGCCGTGGTCGCGATCGAATCGCGTGGCGCGCGATTCTCGCGTCCTGATTGATTGGTGTTTTTCGTTAATAATTTAAAAATGAAGCCCCATACGACATTTTTGTAAATGAAAAAGTAGTTCAGAATGACCCCACCTACCTCCCATTTCTGGCTCCTTCAACACTTTTGGGACACCCTGTATTATCTCTTGCATATGCGCCCTTGAGTCAAATGAAAAACCCATACGTCAGTCGATAGGATATCTAAAAAAAGCATTTCACACCAAGTTTCAACCCCCCATCTCATCCGTGGGGGTAGTAAAAGGGAAAAGACGAAATTCCGATTTTTGGCCTTGTTTCGGATGCCGGTAACGGTTGGATGCTCGCCGAGAAGGAAGATTGTAAATCAGGATTATTTCGGAAGGCCGAAACACACACAAAAAAAAACACGGGATTTACACTTCACAAATTGACTTAGTTTATTACTGGCTCGCACAGACAAAAAAAAAACAGTTATTAACGTAATATAATTAAGGCACAACAAAAGAAAGACGACAAAAAAAAACTTGGCTGGTTACACTCGGTTCGATATATGGTTCGTTAGATAGCTGACAACGCTCTGCTCGACTAGTCGAACGGTTTCAAGTGCGATAATATACAAAACATTTCGGATAATACCGATTCGGGGAAGGGGAGGCCCGGCGAGGTGTTCGGGAACGAAGCGGTTTGCATTTGAAGTCTGACGGAAACAATAAGAGACATAAACACGTATTCGTGTCGGTTTCAAAGGATATTTCATACATGTAGGATTAATCCGATCCCGAACAGGCCTATTTTGCCTATTTCGTACAAAAATCCTGAAACATTGGAGTCCGTATAGCGCATATTATAGAATTTTTTCCAGTTTTTTTATCCCAAATTGTAATTGTATAGTTAGGTATTGGTACAACTATTATCCCCTAATTTTTTCAGATTTTTCGTTGAGGTGCGCCGTAGTTAAAAAAATCAAAAACTACTTTTTTCACGCGGAAAACAAACTTCCACTTTGAATTTTTATGTCTTATTCCTATAAAATATGTATTAAGTAATTTTAAGAGGATTTACGTTCACACAAATGATTTATGGATTATAACAATGGAATTAACTTAATTAATTAGTTTTATGTTATGTTCTCCATATACTAAAATGTTTAATTGCTTTTCAACGGCATCGGAAAACCGCTACGCACTCTTTTTGGCGCTGCGTTGGTTTGATCCCGCCTGAACTAATTTTTTTTTTAATTGTTAATATCCTTTTATTCTGATTATATAGCAATGGATACTACTTATTTAAAAACATTTCTAATGTATCTCATAGATATTTCAAGGTTTGCTTTTTTTTTAACTTGAAAAACTTTGACAACTTCAAATTCATATAAAAATAATTGCTGAACATTTTGATTGTACATTTTAATTGTGCTACGATTTTATATATTTTTAATTTTAAATATTTCATTTTTCGTAACTTACCACTTTCCATGGTTGAAGAAATATTATGTCTAGTGTATCAATCGTCATCCCTATCTTCATTTATTACAGGTATCACTTGCACCGTTTGAAATATTTTCCTTAATATCTGTGCAGGTCGTACAATCGTTGACAAGTACCGTGCATGACTTCAGAAATAAATTATTGCTGCTACGTTTGAACAGTAACCAATGGTACGATTAGCATTCGCACATTCGCAACAATAACGTTTAATGCCCGAATAACCTATCGAGTTTGGTGTATAATCAATGAAACATCTGTACGTTTTACTATTTATATGACGCGACCTGACCTGAAACTTAACTATATGTTCTTGTTCTTTCAACATAAGGATATTAATATTATTTTCTACATCCATTATTTCAACTAAATAAGAAATTGCTTTGGATAATTGGTACGAGCCGATAAAAAGAATTTTTAAATTACTTTCTGTCATCTTTGGAAAGTCGAGAAGATCTGAAGCTACTATTTGTTTAAATGGAACTGCTCGTATATACCAACGGTTTGTCTCGACTTCTAACGCTAAGGAATTACTAATATGTTGTTGACTTAACATTCGATTTATAACTTCATTTGTACATCCTATGTCTGAATTTAAACGTTTACCAAACTTATTATTTAAGCACCCTACAATTCTACAATATGAACAGATCGATGGAAGCAATTTGTTATCTAACTGATTATGAAGTAAACGATATTTTTGCCCTATAATACGTGTACGACATCGATTCCATTGTACAAATGCTTTAAGCAGATCGTACAGAACTCCTTTTTGCTGGGTAAGGAGCTATTAAAATTATACGTTGAGATTATTTCACGGATGGATCGAATTGTCCATTTTTCAAGCCTCAAGTTTACAACATCCCAACATATAATGATCGGGTACCTGAGGTGGGAAAAACCCATCTTCAACTATTCAAGATTAACAATATGCCCACAACAATAAGTAATAAAAACACCTCTATTACTTAGTTACCAGAAAAGAAATATAATATTTAAAAATTAGTCTGATATATTTACTCAACAGAGAAAATATAAAATCGCAGCACAATTAAGATGTATAATCAAAATGTTCAGTAATTATTTTTATATGAATTTGAAGTTGTCAAAGTTTTTCAAGTTAAAAAAAAAATAAACCTTGAAATATCCTTAAGATACATTAGAAATATTTTTAAATAAGTAGTATCCATTGCTATATAATCAGAATTAAAGGATATTCACAATTAAAAAAAAAAAAAAAAAATAGTTCGGGCGGTATCGAACTAGCGCCAAAAAGAGCGCGCAGCGGTTTACTGATGCCGTTGAAAAACGATTAAACATTTTAGTATATAGATAACATAACATAAAACTAATTAATTAAGTTAATTCCATTGTTGTAAACCATAAATCATTTGCCTGAACATAAATCCTCTTAAAATTACTTAATACATATTTATAGGAATAAGACAAAAATTCAAAGTGGACGTTTGTTTTCCGCGCGAAAAAAGCAGTTTTTGATTTTTTTAATCACAGAATATGACGGGCAGTGGAATAACTAATTATGTATTTTGAGCACACTTAATCAAATATATTTAATATAAAGAATACAAAAGAAAAACGCACGAGTGCATGCTGCTTGTACAGGGACATTTCGCGAACTACAAGACGCACGCATGCAAAATGCAAAACAAAAGAAATATAAAAAATGCGAACTCTTTCAGCTAACAATTGTGAGATTGTTTTTACTCTACCCCAGTAGGGTGCGCGTGGAAGGATGGAGCCCCCCATGTTTAGTTTTGATTCGGAGCGGGGAACGTAGCGCGAAGCGAGCGCGTGCATGCGACACAGCGTCCTAAAGTCATTGTAATAGTACCTCGTATTAAACCATCTTAATTAATATAACTGTGTTGCACAATAATGAGTAAGGGGCACGTATAGATCCTAATTCTAACATTTTACTACGGCTCACCTCACTGAAAAATCTGAAAAAATTAGAGAATAATAGTTGTACCAATACCTAACTACCACATTGATATAAAAGTAGTGCTCCGACATCTTCAATAAAAAGTCGCATTTCTTTTTCGATTTTTTTTCGGTTTTTGATTTTTCACAACCACAATTTGCGATCAAAAAATCTGAAAAAATCTATATGTGTATCGTCGAAATCTTTCCAACATGGAGAAATTTCGTGTTTCAAATAACTTTCTATTGCGATTGAGAAGGAAGGTAAATAAAATGATCTGGACAAATTTGAGCCGAAATATAATGATAATTTATTGGCTCTGATTACACGATTTAGGGGAAAAAGCCTTGCGCCATAAAAAACCCATTGAATATAATTATGAATTGTTCGAGAGTGAACGTTGAAGGTGTGAACGATTTGCGTGTCTGATGTATGAGTATCTGTATGTGATAGTGGGCGAGATCCGGAACACCGAAGTGTGATCTCTAGTGTATGTAAGGTGTGTGTGTATTCAGAGCGAGTGTGCTCGGCACGACTCCTCTACGGTTCCGAATGACCGCACGTCTGTGGTTTGAGCGAGTGTGCTCGACACGACTCCTCCACGGTTCCGAATGACCGCACGTGTGTGGTTTTACAATGAATGTCGTATTTCTTGCAAATACTTCGCGACGTACAAATTCACGGTGACGCGATAGCGTGACTCGAGATTACGTAGTAGTCCGAATTACAATATTCACGCGCTCGCGACAAACCACGTGACGCGACACGATGCGACGCGTAACGACACGATCCGACGCGTAACGGTTACAAACTTCACGCGCCCGCGACAAAGAACACGGCGTGACACGATGCGACGCGCAACGACACGACGCGACGCATAACGGTCTCGACGCGATCCGACGCGTAACGGTCTTGACAAAAGACTAACGATTAACACGTTCTTATAAATTTGTGGCGAGCTCTCCGTCGATCCGAATCGCACGGAAACCGGCAAAACAAAACAAACCTCGATATATACATCTATACAGGGTGTCTCGTAATGAGTGTTAGACCCGTGAAGGGGTTGTAGGGGAAGTGATTCTAAGTAACTTTTTCCTTTGCAAAAATGGGGTCTAGGCTCTCGTTTTCGAGTTATTAAGGAAAAACACCGACCAATGAGAGCGCGAGAATCGCGCGAGCTCAGGGGCGTCGTGTAGGCACGAGTAACAGTGACTGTCAGATGACCGTGCAGTAGAATGCTATTAGGTGAAAGAAAAATCGGAATAATTGTTGAATTATTCTTCATTCATGAATAATAAATAGGCCAATTCGTCTTTATTCACGTAGTCAGAGTAAATCAAATTTATAACGATACTGTAGTTCGTTATCGCAAAGAACTAATAGATAAAATATCGAAAATTACACTCGATAAATATTATGACGATGAAAAAGGACAAACTCTCATTCTGGAAAAAATACATTTTTACATTCTGAAAGAGAATAAACTTTTTCATTCACCGAAAAATATTTTAAATCTAATAGCTAATAAATGTAATAAGTCCTGCGTACGTTTAATGAAGAAATGTACAAACAATTTGAATACGACTTACCCATTGATTCACAAATAATCCTGTTTCAATCGACTTCGCTGTGACATTTTGCATTATTATTATTAATTAATATTCTGTAAAAAAAAAAATTGAAAAACATTGGCCCATTTAGATGCATAAATTTATTTCTGTTAATCTCTAATTTCGTAAAGAATAATTTAATTAAACGATAATTGATATTATAAAACACTGTGATGTATCTAGTATAATATGCAGTTAAAAAAATAAACATTGTTAAAATAATCCACCAGGCTTGATGAACACAAATTTGTGTAACCAGGTACATCCATCGGACGTTGTACGAACAGCTGATGTTATAACTGAGGCAATCAACTCTCGATTTATTCCACCTTAATTTTTTGATGGTCGCATAACATAAGAATGACCGGCAAATGCACCGAACGCGTAAACGATTATTCAGGAATATTTTTAACGACACTTTATTTTCTTTTTGTAGAGAATTGGTATTAAGACATTGATATGATAGCAGTGAGAAAATTTATTGATAGCGTAGCGTGGTTAATCGCACGGCGGACGCGTCGAGACTGGTTACAAAAGGAAAAAAAAACAAAACAGCATAAATCGGCAACGGCACGACGAAGTGTCGACCTGCACGCACACGCATACACGCGCACATACGCTCATACCGTAACGCCGTGCAAACTACGTAACAAGGAAATTAAACGATGCTCATTTGAACATTTTGGCCGGAATGTGGTGATCGACACATTGTAGTCGAAATACTGTTTCCAGTCGTGATCGTCGGTTTCTCGTATTTCAGACAGTGCAGTGGAAATTTCCACAGAAATAACTATTTCTGTATTATTTCAGAAATAAAATTCATTTGCATCGAAACAGGATTATTTGTGAATCAATGGGTAAGTCGTATTCAAATTGTTTGTACATTTTTTCATTGAACGTACGCAGGACTTATTACATTTATTAGTTATTCGATTTAAACAATTCTTTGGTGAATGAAAAAGGTCATTCTGTTTCGGAATGGAAAAATGTATTTTTTCCAGAATGAGAGTTTGTCTTTTTTCATCGTCATAATATTTATCGAGTGTAATTTTCGATATTTTATCTATTATTTCTTTGCGATAACGAACTACAGTATCGTTATAAATTTGATTTACTCTGACTACGTGAATAAAGGCGTATTAGTCTATTTATTATTCATGAATGAAGAATACTTCAACAATTATTCCGATTTTTCTTTCACCTAATAGCATTCTACTGCACGGTCATCTGACAGTCACTGTTACTCGTGCCTACACGACGCCCCTGAGCTCGCGCGATTCTCGCGCTCTCATTGGTCGGTGTTTTTCCTTAATAACTCGAAAACGAGAGCCTAGACCCCATTTTTGCAAAGGAAAAAGTTACTTAAAATCACCTCCCCTACAACCCCTTCGCGGGTCTAACACTCATTACCAGACACCCTGTATAGGTTGCTCGTGTCGTCGAGGTACTCAAAGGATCGACGTGTTTTATAGTTGCATTATGTTTATTGTTAACCTTTTAATTCACAAAACTTATACAATGGTCCCGGACAGAGGTTCGACGTCGTCGTAGGTTGAAGATTAAAAAGACTCTCTGTCTTAGCTGTTCCAGTTCCCTTTTTATATCGGAATTTTGGAAGAAAAACTAAGGGTAGGGGTTTCTGGAATTTGGGGGTAGTAGTCCAGCCGTGGGAAAAGTAAATAGTATCTGGGTCTCGTCAGCGGGGGACTGACTCATGAAATAGATAAGGAAAAAGAAGGGTCCGTTTAGGAAAGATAGTTTATTCAAAATAGAAAAAGGATCCAGATCTATAAATAAAGAGAAGGAAATTGGAGGGTAAGACGGCCTGGACTGATTGGGACAGCAGTGTCGATAAGGCTTGGTCGACACTCGAGAACCTTCGTTGACAAAGCATGGCGTTCGAGAAATTCTATCCTTTCTTCGTAAAATTCGCGGTATTGAAAGAAATACGCGTTCGCGTCCGAACAGTCAAATTCACGGTATTGAAAGAAATATGCGTTCGCGTCCGAACAATATGCGCTAGGCGAAAATAGGCCAAATGGACCAAAAGCCGGAATTTCGTTTTTTTTCTTTTACTACCCCCACGGATGTGATAGGGGGTTGAAACTTGGTGTGAGATGTTTTCTTTTTAGATATCCTATCGACTGACGTATTGGGTTTCTCATTTGACTCAAGAGCACATTTTACTACCTTATTCGGCTAGACCCTTTATATTAAGGGGGGATCTCTATGTAGAACGCCGAAATTAAGCCGATTTTCAATCATTTTTTTGAAGGGTAAGGAGTGAATAAACATTTTGATGGTTTTGAGGGCTATTTAAGTAATACTTCTACTTCATTTTGGAATTTCTTTGTGGAAATAAAATACAAAATGGCGGAGGTACAGCCTGTTGTGCTAGAAACATCATGTAGTCACTTCTAAAACGGTGTACACTCTAGCGTCGGTTCTTATTATCCGAAACAGCCAAAACGAAGAAATTTTATTAGTACATAGATGTAGTAAATGGATGAACCTAAAACATCGAAAAAATATTAAAAATTGGAAGAATGGCAGACCTCGGAACAAAAAGTTGAACATTTTATAGATAAATTGTAGTCTTGTTTGCAATCAAAAAAATGTTTATTGCCATGATTTTAACTTACTTTTAGGTTCATCCAGGAGCCATAACTGTCATTAATATGTGTACAAAATTTCAGACCGATTGATCGAGTAACTTTCGAGTAATCGCGTACTCCCATTTTCAACTTCGCGATGAAACGAGTTTCGAGAAAATCGCGTTTAAAGTTTCTGTAAGAGAAGAATATGTGATTTTGCGACTTAACAGCTAGTCTGCTATTATTTCAATGGTTTTCGTATCTACCAATACTTCGAAAATTCTACATAAATACTTCTTCCGGGACATCCGACTAAACCTTATTACAGGTATAGAAGCACTTCAAACAGGGATAATAAATAAACAAACTTTTGATCATTACTGCCGTGCCCGTCTCGGAGCGGCGAGAAGATGGGCCACATGTATAGGTTCTTACAACAATAGCTTTTCACTTTACTCCAAATAGCAATACGTTTTGTATTCTATAGGCTTTAAAGTAACTTTTTAAATAATAAAAAAAAAATGACTTTTTTGAGTCCATCTACATAGAGGTCCCCCCTTAATATTTGGCGTAATTGCTATTTCAGAAATCTTCCGAGCAAAGTTTTTCCAAATACGAAATCCGTATACTACGTCGAGTGGTTGAACGAGAGGTGCAGTATTTTTTGGTATTTGCAGTACTTCCAATTGTTTACCGTGTGGTGTTGCGTTCTGAATTATTTCTTTGTCGTATCCAGTCTAAGAGGCCAAAAGCAAAACTGCCTTTTCTGGAATATGTGGAAATAAGGTGGTTGCCAACCACGTTCTAAATAACTTCTTCGACAATTTTCCCGAAGTCGATGCTTCAACATGAATATTGGGCACCCTAAAAATGTTCTTACTTATCCGTAGTCTGAATTGTCCACTTACCTCCTTCAACACGATAAATAGTGGTGACAACAATTGACCGTCGGCTGAAATTATAGGTTGAATCGTATAACTGTGGGTGGTTGCTGTGATCTATTGTATGAAAACACCTGTTTGTTTTTCCCCCTGATATGATAAGGTTCTACCAGAATGCATTTCAAGTTAAAAACCACTCTGGTCAGTATTAACCCTTTCGCTACGGCAGTCCGTTCCGCGGGAGTAGCGCCACTGAACGGGGCACCGCGCCGCGCAGTGTGCACATCGCGCATCGGTAGCCTTCGATGTTCGCACTTACGTCTTTCAATGGCACTTTGGAATTGTCTTGTATGTATACTTTTTTAAGAGTTATGTAACATCTGTTTCGTGATATTATATAGAAAAACATAAAAATGAGTATATTGTGGGTATTCAGAAATTGACATATTAACAAATTTTACTATTATTATAAATAAAAATACAGTTAAGGTAATTAGATATCAAATTATACAATAATTCTTAGTAATATAACTCTGTATGGTAGATTCTAAAGCAAGGTTCCACGCAGAGACCAACATTACAATCTTTACATTCATATCGAGTCTCGCGTCTTTTGTCGTTTGCGGTACAAACGACGCACCTTCTATTTCGGTTTTTTCTTTTTAATTGAAGATTCTTATTTCGTATGTAAAATATGCAGGATTTAGTTCAGTACGAGCTATAAGATTCAAAAGATATTCTACCGGTATAGTAGATTCTGTTTTACTAATGGTCAGCGTAGGTGGCCTCGCGAACGCCGATTATAGTCGGCACCCGTACACACAGCACGTCTCGCGGACACCGACTATAACCGGCATCCGTACACACAGCACTTCGCGCGGCCGCCGACTATAGTCGGTGTCCGTAGCGAAAGGGTTAAAAATATTCCTTACTCCGTAACTTTCAAAATATTGCCGTACACGGGATACAAAATTTTCTGCTGATGCGTTAGTATTATTTAAATTATTGCTATAGTGACGGGTAACAAGTTTTGTTGTTTTTCTGGACACTATATTGTGTGAATGTTTAAAATTTCGCAACCAATACGAAGATGCGTGAAAATCTTCTAAATTGATCGTCTGATATGCAGTCATTGTCCATCACCGCAACTCCATACCGTGGACTATCATAAGCTTAAAACGAGGAACAGTCTGCAATCAACACGTTAAAAATCTCAAAGGTTCCAAAAGTTCCAAATATTGTATTTGGACTGAAGGTCTTACGGCCGCACAATTACAAAAGCAATATTAGCCATAAAAGCCAATATTCCTTGCAGCGGTGATTAAAACCGCGTCATATTCATACCTGCGGTGCTTCCAATAGTCATTCAGAAATCAACCAACCGCAAATAAAGAGGTATATGATGTTTGAAAATATTGTAAAAATGGTGATATTTTTGACAAACCATGCCCGATTGCCCCTCCTTGTAGGATGAGATTTAAAATTATGTAACTAATAATCCTTGCTAAAAATGAAAAATTCCAAAAACACGTATCCTCTATTTTAGTCCATAGTTTACACACACAAAGTTGCAAGAAAATAGATTAGCATTTAGTAACAAATATTAAACAAAAACTATAAATTTTAAACAAATGAGGTTTCTTAAAACTTTTTTTGCAGGATAATTCCCTATTAAAAAACACACAATTTAATAAAAAAAAGCTTCCCATTATCTCTTTTATTTCCGGAGATATTCCCAAAAATATACTTTCAGCCCTTAACCCCTTAACCTACGATTTATATTCAAACATGTTGGGCCGAAATCGTATACAAGCTCACGCAGATTTTTGTATAAATAAACATTTTGTAATACTTGCGTCTACCACAATTATTGCATCAGGCTGTAATTGCGTATCAAATATTCCACGTAATATTCACTTCTGGCCCGATCAACGTACGCGGGCTATGCCCGTAATATTTACGTTTGGCCCGACCATCGTACGCGGGCTATGCCCGTAATATTTACGTTTGGCCCGACCATCGTACGCGGGCTATGCCCGTCATTGTAGGTTAAGGGGTTAACTTTGAAGGCTGTTATCACCCCTTCAATGTGAACGATGGCCGGTAAAAAAAAATACGTGTCAAATATTTTCTTGAGAACTATCTTCCACATAAGTTTCATTAAAATCAGAGTGTTCAGGTTGGATATGTTCCCTTGTAAAAAAAACACATATACACACTCGTTAATATATTAAATAAATAGTTTTTCTTGTTACAACATCACGTGTAAATTATTAACGGCCCTAATCCGTACAAATTGGGTGGTCCTTCAAGAGATGCACATCAGGCGACACACCGCTCATACTGCAGCGTGCAGGGTGTCTCGCAATAAGTGTAAGACCCGTGAAAGGGTTGTAGGGGAGGTGATTCTATGCACAGTAAAAGCTCTCGTCGTGGACGGCAGGTCGGAATCCAAAGTGTACTCGGCGAGAGCCGTAGAGGCGAAATTTGATACTCGGCGGCCGTGCCTTCCTCGTCACGGGCCGCAGCCGACGAAACGACGAAGGTCAAATATAGGTGAAAGACATACTAATGCAAGCAAAGACAAAGATTAAAATGTTCTTATTTTCTTGTATTTTGTTATGAAACGTATACCATCGTATTCGTCAGGTTTTTTCTGATTAAAATGACACCAAACATGGTCTAAAAGTTCTCCCTGTGGACAGGCGGCCGCAATCGAAAGTGTACTCGGCGAGAGCCATATGAGGCGAAAATGTACTCGGCGGGAACCGTTGCTGGGGCGATCCCCTCGGAATCAGTCAAGCATTACATAAACACGATCGGTTACCGAAACGACCGAATATCGGTGAGACACATACTAATGCAAGCAAAGAAAAAGATTGCAATTTTCTTATTTCCTATTTTTTTTCATGAAACTTATACCATCGTATTCGTCAGGTTTTTCTGATTAAAATGACACCAAACATGACGTAATTACGTTAATAATTACGTACGTAACGGGTGAATAAAGTTTTTAACGTGAAAGAGGACGGCGAGTGAAAAAGACAGAGAGGCAGAAGGTTGAAGCGTTCGGAAAAGATGAAAGGCAGGCGGAGCTCAGACCTTTAAAGTAAAAATTAGAAATTCTTATTTTTGATTTTTCGTAAATGAAACTTTTGCCATCGTATTCGTCTCGTTTTTCTGATTAAAATGATACTAAACACGTTATAATTACGATCATAATTACCTGTGTAACAAGCCATAAAGTTTTATTTGTATCTCTGCCGTAATTGTAACGTCCGAAACTTTTATGGCTTGTTACACAGGTAATTGTGATCGTAATTATACCTTGTTTGGTCTTATTTTGATTGGAAGAACCTCACGAATATGTTAAAAAAGTTTGCAGTCAAAAAAATATAAATATTAAAAAATTATATTTCTAAATTTGGAAAACTTTTTAACCAATTTAACCAATCAGAGCGCGAGAATAGCGCGCGTTCAGACGCGGGAGCGAAGCTATACGGCCGACCGCAGACGCGAACAAGCAAGTTAGTATCCCGCTATGTTACGGCAAAGTTAAATCACACATAATAATGTTCAGTTATTCATTTTTACTGAATAAGGGATAAGGCAATTATTCGTTATTCATGTGAATTAAATAAATCGATTGTTTTAAATACTCGTACTCGTTATTTGAAAAGAATAAGACGTAAAATATCAAATATTATTTCCGCCATTTGTTAGAAAAATACGAAGTCACGAATTGATCTGTGGGATTAGGAGTATACAGTTAATAATAATGCGTGTTCTTGAGCGATAAATTAAAGTATTTATTAAGAGATCCGCGATGGGTAATGCAATTGACTCGATGTGTCTCCTACGATAAACTAAATCCCACCGACTGTCCGCCGTTTACATCTCCTCCACGAAAAGTCATTGTGAGAAAAGGAAAGAAAGAGATCTAGAGTGAGAAAATTAAGAACGTGGGAAAGGACTGAGAAAACCGTTGAGAAATTCGGCAAGGGAGAGACACAGCGGAAAAGAGTCGTAAATATAAGAAAAGTGAAGAGGTTCGCAAAGGCCTAAGAGCTGACGCTGACCAGGCCCCGGCGAGACCCTGTAGAGACGAGGAAAATTAGCGAGCGTAAATCTTAAGAGGATACAAAACAGAAAGAATCTTTAGAAACTTTAGAGAACGGAAAAGATTGAGAAAGAACAGAAAAAAAGGTAACATCGTGTGTGGTGCCATGGGCGCCACAGATCTATTTTAAGAGATAAATAATTAGCATATTGAATGCAAAAGACTTTAAATCAATACAATACATTAATTAACTCCAGTCGACTTTAAATTTACAAAAAATGTAGAAAAAAATCTAAATCGGACTCACCCATTGTGTTTCGGCTGCTGGTAAAGGTGTGGCGATCTTTCTGGATCGAGAAAGAGCTACTCCTTTTCTTGAGGACTCGCGGGAAGGACGGACGCGCAATTTATTTATTGCAGGAGCAAATTAATGAGATGAACAATTGATGTCGATAAATTAAGTATATTTTAATACGCACACTATGAACAGTTAGACAAAGAAACGATGAAATAGACGCGTACGAATATTACAAAAAAAAAAACGGATTCGATAAAAGCTTGGATTTGGCGTGGCGGTTGGCTTAACGATACTGGTGATGGCAATGGTAATGAATTCACGCTTCAGCGGAGCGGTACTTATATTATTATCACATTGTTCTAGAACCTTCTAATGATGCGGAAAGGGAAACCGTCTGTTGACGGTTGGGAGTTACCGTTAACGGGATTGTAGGTCTAATCTATTTAATATTATAACGCGAATAATGGTATTGGTAGCATTCATAAACACATTGTTTAAAAAGAATACTTTTTCGGGGAAAAGGTATGTTCTTCTGTCTGGGTCGTTCCAGTGACCCTGATCTTTTGTAAAAAGAAAAACATGCTTCACTTCACTGTCACTTTTCATTATTAGTTCACTGTAATTTTGCTGTCACTTTTCACTAATTACGTAATGTAATAATCGCGGATAAAAGACGCGAATGAAAACACGCGAACGATTATTCGTAAATAATTTTCATGATTTTTTATTTTCTCTGCAATGTCGAACACTGGACGGTATGTCTTAAACTGCCGTTCGCAGAGCGATGAACGTTGTGGACGAAAAATTTAGATACCCGTGTGCATTAGAATAGTCCCTTACAACAGGGACGTTTAACAATGGAAAGAGAGCGAGGAAATACACTACTGTAACAAATGACTAACGTCGACAGTTCGGCGCGCAGGACGAGAAGTCTGCAACGCAGTCCTTCGCCGACTGAAAACGATTCGGAACGATTTTTACGCGTCTTTAGGAAAAGAACTGTTTTTGTCTTTTAGAAACGAAAAGAGATTCCTCGAACGTCTACAAAGTGTTCGGTGTGCAACAATACGAAACCGTTTAATCGTTGTATGTTCCTTTGAAGCAACGGTCAAGAGGACCGAAGATGATATCCAGAACACTCGCTTTCCCTCCGCTTGAAATTTTCGTAGTTGCGATCGGCAGTTTAGGACAAAACGTTCAAAGAACAACGTTAAAGAGAAAAAAGCAAACACTAAAATTAGTTTTGAATAATCGTTTGCGCGTATTCGCTTGTTAACCGTTGTTATTACATTAAGAAGTTAGTGAAAAGTGACAACAAAATAATTCAGTGAAAAATGGTGATGAAAAGTGACAGTGAAGTAAAGTGAGCCCACTGACCTGACTGTGACATAAGCTGTTCGGGGTGTATACTATTTTTACGAAAGATCAGGATCGGTTAAACGACCCAATAACAAGGAATCCCTTACATAGAAGCAGGATTATTTTGAAATAAATAGGCGAGTTTTATTTTACTATTTTTATACACTCTTTGTAAGCGCAAGGTGCACCAGATCTTAATTTGTTTATTTAATGATGATTTAAATTTGACGTAACATAGCACGGTACTAACTGGTTTGTTCGCGTCCGCAATCGGCCGTATGTTCGGGGTTTCGCACTCGCGGTTGAGCGGGCGCTATTCGCACGCTCTGATTGGTCGGTGTTTTTCCTTAATAACTCGAAAACGAGAGCCTAGACCCCATTTTTGCTAAGGAAAAAGTTACTTAGAATCGCCTCCCCTACAACCCCGTCACGGGTCTAACACTCATTACGAGACACCCTGTATATATCGAGATGAGAGTGAGTAATAGAAGTGCAAGCATAGTGTAAGGGTAGAGCGTGTAGGACAGGATGACTAAGAAGGCTAGATGAGTTGGCGTTTGAGGAGTGAAGTCAGGATGTTTTTCGCAGGATGATTCAATGTGATGATAAGTTATCTTGTTGTCTATGAGTTGGTCGTACAACAATGTAATAATCTTTTAGCCTGTTACAGTTGAAGATTGTAAGATGTTATAAGTTACAGTTTTCAGTATATTGAACTGTTTGTAATTTGTATCTACATTAATCTACTTACAATTAAATCAAAGTTTCAGCATATATAACTTCCTAATATCTATAAAAAGTACTCCTTAAATTTCATTTATTTCAAAAATTTCTTAAACTTAAATTTCAAAGTACAAACTTTTGAAATTGAAGTCCCTACGATTTTTTTTGGCACGTTATGAACGTTGACAAGTTACCCATGCATTTTAGACAGTTTATGCTTGTTACCGCCAACATTAGTGTTATTCGATGTACACCACGGGGAGGTTGCTGGTTGGAATTTGTGCATCGTGTGTACGGTGCGTGTATTTGTGTATGCGTCCGTGTGTGTATCGAGTATACGTTGTGAGTGCGTGTACTATGTCATGTCATATTGTGTATTCCTGCCTCGTTTTACCTGAAGATTCCCAACTACCTGAAGATGTCCCTGCATATTCATGCAGGATCTTATTGCATCTTGAGGAATTTCGCGCCATACGTGTTGTACCGTTGACTCTAATTGTAGAAGGGTAGTTTGCGGTCACCCTAAATTTTGAGTTATAGTTGTTCAAAAACGAGGCGAGAATATATCCTTTATGTATATCCTTTTATTTTGAGCACTTTTTCCTAACATCCCGCATAAAGCATAATTGTCATACATTTATCGTATATACGAATAAGTACATATATTATGTATATATGTGTAATGAGCCAGTTCTGTCAACAGCTATAAAATCAACATCCGGATGAATCGTGTTCAATTACAGTTAGTACGCCTGGATATCCTAAATATAATAAGTCGCAAATAAAATTAATATTAGCATGTAGGTCACGATCGATCGTTTGTTCCCTAGGGCCCGACCATTTTTGTCATTTTTCGCGTTCTTGAGTGATTGTTTAATTACTTTAAGTCATAAATTTCTTAGTACCTTTACAGCTTTCTGTAACGGTATGTTTAGTCTTTTTTATTTAACTTTGTTAAAAACCAATGGTATTTTTATATTTGCTTTGCAGGAAGCAAAATGATTTTAGATAAAGAAGTTGAGGTGACTGTATCGGAGCAATAAAGTTCAAGAATTAAGACGTTTGAAATATGACCAATGAAATAATCTTAAGAATTAACGTTCGTTACAAATTATGTAGCTTTTTGTTGGGATTCATGGATGAGTAATTCATTTATATTGAGTATTATGTGTATTGAGAGGTGCTGACCTCTAAGGTGACTGTAGGGCCCCAAGCGTGTTTCTGTACTGTTTTATTATAAAAGGGAAGCTCATGGAAGATGCACGTGGTACGAAATGTGATAAGTAGTTATATGTTAATATAGTTATCTCTTGTGAATAAATATATATACGAAAAGTTATTCCTCTCATTTATAATTAACCAAGCATGGTAGCGGAACGTGGTTAAAACTACAAAGATCGGTACAGTTGTAAAGTATTTTGGAGTGTTTGGAAAAAAAGTAGATGTTAGAATTAGTAATGTGTACTGCGTTAAAGATATATATTCTAATTTAATTAGCTATGGGAGAATTACGGATACTCATCCCATAGTTTCTAAAGGAAAATTATGAACTGTTTTTAAAAAAAAAAAAATCAAAGATGAATCATTTATGTTTATATGGGATTAAAATGTTTGTAAGGATACCTGAAGAGAAGAGAGTATCTAAGCGGGATAAGAAGGCAGAGTTAGGAATTTTGTTAGGGTGCAGCGAAGTCGGATATAGGGTACTAGTGAAATGTAAAATAATGGTAGTGAGACATATAGATATAATTGAAGAAAGTATTAAGTGTATAGGATTAGACATAAATGACGAAAATACTGAAGATATTGAAAACAAATGGTCAAGAGAAAGTGAAAATAGCGACTCTAACCCAACCTGGATAATACTGTGTT